>JAFFJZ010000016.1:1433371-4339099 GCA_018340375.1 Gonatopus flavifemur
CTACACAAATCACTCGCTCTTTTTTACAATTAATTTGGTTTATAGAACTACTCGTAGTAATCAAAATAAGATTTTTTCTATAGTCAAGTTATAGTAAAATGAAATGCGATAAAATTGCATTATTACTTCTACAGCTAAATTTTAGCCTTAGCGTATTTATTATACAGGTAGTACAAAGCCATTGTTAGACTCATATATCTTCAATAATCTATTAACAATTCCTATGGTACAATCAATTTTGAAGGCTTTAGTAAAGGGGGAGTATGACAAAAGCAAATCCAATAGTTACATTAAAGGCTAAAATTAAAGAATTTGGTTTTAGTAAATTAAAGGCTGGTAAGAGCAATAAATCAGCAAACTCTGGTGAAACAATGTATTTGGATGTTTCAAGAATGAATTTTGTTATTAATGGAAAAATTATAGATACAGTTTTAACCTCTGCATTAATGGAAGGAGCTAAATGTCGCAAAAGCAATCTTTTTAACAGTGGTGATATATATAGTACTGAAACCGCAAGAAAAAAACAAAGAGAAATAGACACAGATCATGGTAGGGATTTTGTTAATTCAGTTCTAAAAGATCTTTAAAAAGAGCTTGCATATAATGCGTTAAGTGAATTATGGGAAAGTCATTGTAAAAATCTTGAAATTCCTGATTATCAGAAAACCAACTCATATAGGAAAGATTTCGAGAGATTTTACAATGCTGGAAGAGAGCACATGGATTTATTACTAAAAGTAGGAGATGACAATAAGAACTACCGCCCATTTGTAAAAGAAGTTTTTAAGGAAATGTTTAAATATGCTGAAGCAGAAGTTCCAACTGACCTTATCTTAGAAGAACTAGTTACTAATTGTAATCAAGCAGGATACTTAGCAGGTACATTTGTTGAGTATCACTCTGCACTGAGGAATTATCAATTAACACTTCGAGAACCTGATAAAGTAATAAATATTGATTACACTGGCCATAATAATATAAGAGTAAAGTCTGATATGGAAATACCTGTAGCCAAATTTGATAATCCAGGACAGTGATGCCAGGAAAGATGGTGTGGACCGAAAAATCAGCCCCTCTACCGCGCACACGATGAAACTTTCGTATACATGTGAGTCACACGTATAAGAACGTGTCATTGTGTGAACAATGGAGGGGCTGATTTTTCGGTCCGCACCGTTTTTCCTGGCATCACTGATCCAGGAGAAAAAATATGCGATCTATCGACTTCACTTGAATTTGTACTTGAGTCTCAAGATGGTAAAGATGGTGTAACCTATAAAGATGGCAAATTATTACTTACTATTCCTAATGAACTAAAAAATTATAAAGAGGAAGGTAGAAACTTGTTTGATGTTATTAAAGAATATTTTCAAAAATTCTGCGAAAAATTAGGATTTAAATTCGAGATAAAAACACAAAAAATAGAGCATGATTTGGATGACTCGCTGAAAGTAAACAGTTATCTTGAAGGCCTAAGAACGCCTATTTCTAGCACCAACCATATTATTGGTCATTAAAAGTAAGTATGTGCTGTAAGAGAGTTCAGTTAAGCTTTTTTCTAAAGCATACATTTCTTGTAATAATCCGAACAGGGTAAGATATGTGAGCAAGGTTATATTTGACTTGCATTATTTTTTGGTATTGGTTAATTTAATGTAAGTCAAAGGTAAATTAGGTGGATAATAAAGAAAAAGTATACCTATTTAAGCTCTCCCTAAATAAAAAAATCTATCGTGAAATGGCATTGAAAGGCAGAACTAGTCTCTATACTTTTGCAAAAGAGATTGTTGATGCTTTTGACTTTGAGTTTGATCATGCGTTTGGTTTTTATGATAACATGAAAGATATTCACGAAAGCTCAGAGGCGTATACGTTATTTTATGATTTTGGTGATCCAGTTAATGATAATGAAAAAAGTGTAAAAAAATCTTACATATATAAAATTTTTCAACTTAACAAAAAAATGCTATTCCTTTTTGATTATGGTGATAATTGGGAGTTCTTAGTAGAATGTTGTGGTGTCATTGAAGCGGAAATTGGAAAAAGATATCCAAAAATCACTAAAAAGCAAGGAGAAGCTCCTCCACAATATCCTGACTATGATATATAGTTTAGGTGCTACTTTCTATCAAATTTTTCTTATTCTTTTTAACTTTGTAGTATACCCTTTCTTATAATAGTCCGAATGAGATAAGATATGTGTTTATGTCTATATATAGGCCAATAGAGTATTATGATCTGTTCGGGTTATTTTTAAAAAGGGCTATACAACGCAACACTACTCACTAATAACGCTGTACCAACAAAACCAGCTAAGATTGCTTGTCTTTTATGGATTTTTTTTGTCTGTTGCATCGCTATCAAAACATACAGCTAAAGAGGTGCTGTCATTTGCGTTTCTATTGAGAAGTTCTGGGCTTTTTTTGCTGGTTTCACATGTAGGTTCAATCATATTAAGATCATCATTATTTTTGTTGATATTTTTACACAACTGAGTGTCGATTTCTGTAACTTTTTCAGTATTAGTTTGTTCTTTGATTCCTCTATATCAACTGCAGTAGCAGCAATTTGGCTACCTTTCTTATTTCTCAGCAATACCTTTCAATAGTTTTGGTGTTTTCATAGTTTCTCTCCTTTTGTTGTTTTTATAAATGGTATAATTACGCCGCTAATCCATAAAATTTCTCCCTTTGCTCACCCCAAAGCATCGGTATTTCCCTTGATTCAGCTAACCCCAAATCTCTTGGCTGCCTCCCATTTACTATGTCTTCTTTAATCTTTGGTGCTAAATAATTCAGCCTCAAAATTTGCTGTATACGTCTTGTACCTATATTAATTTTGGCACTCAGCTCTTTCACACTTCCATATTTTCCTGCCTCCAGTTGACGTTTCCACGAATGAGCTCTTACCACTGCTTTCAGTAGCACATTATTTGTTTTACCTTCTGGCTCTACTATCCTGCATTTATTTCCTTTCTTCTTTATTGGTACAAATTCTACCTTACCCTCTAAACGCACTTCTATTCCATCTTCTTTTACCATCACTCCCTTTATTAACTTTTTCACTACTTCTTTCTGCTTTCCAAAACTCCACTCTTCCGCTTTTTCTTCCCATTTTTCATATAAATCTTCTGCTCTCTTCATTACTTCTTTTTCTACTTCTCCTGCTATTACATTTCGGCTTCCTGATTCACAACCCTTTCCCCTTAAATGATTGTTGCATACGTAATATCGATATCTCTTATTCTCTTTTTTTGAGTATGTCAGCGTCATATTTACATCACAGCTCTTACATTTAATTATTCCCTTTAGTAGCGCTTCCTCATATTTTACTCCTCGATACGGTTGATTACTTATCAATTCTTGTGCTTTTTTCCACTTTTCCTCTTCTATTATTGCTTCATGCTTTCCCTCATACTGTTTGTCATAATGTCTTATCTTTCCCACATATATTGGATTTGTTATTATTCTTCTCACCGTTGCTTTTTTAAAGATATCCGTTTTTGCTTTTGTTCGGTATCCTTCCCTGTTTAACTCTCTTGCCAACTCTGCCATTGACTTCAGCTCCAAATATCTTTCAAATATATGCTGCACTGTTCTTGCTTCTTTTTCATTTATTATTAATTCCTTATCTTTTACATCATACCCAAGCGGTAAAGTTCCTCCCATCCATAAACCTTGTTCTTTTGATGTCGCTATTTTATTTTTTACTCTCTCTACTATCATCTCTCTTTCTAGTTGTGCTGCTCCTGATAATACTGTCTGTACGAATTTTCCCATTGGCGTATTATTGTCAAATATCTGTGTTACTGCTACAAAATTTACTCGGTGCCTTCTAAAAAATGACGTTACTTCTATGCTGTCTTTTGTTTCTCTTGATAACCTATCTAGTGTATATACTACTACACAGTCTATCTCTCCTCCTCTGACATCTTCAAATAATTCCTTTATCGCTGGTCTTTCTAAATTTTTTCCTGAATATCCTCCATCATCGTACTTTTTTGCCAATGCTACCCAGCCTTCTTTGCTCTTTATATACTTTTCACATGCTACTCGTTGCGCATCAAGACTGTTAAACTTTTGTTCTAGTCCATCCTCATTTGACTTTCTCGTATATATTGCACATCTTACTTCTTTTAGCATTTTCAACTTCCATTCTTTTCACGCATTCCAAATAATAAAGGGCCGTTGTAACTCATTCCCATTATTTTTCCTGCCACTGCTGACAATGATGTATAAAACTCTTCTTTGTAGATTAAACCCTTGTCTGTTACCATTACCGCATGCGTTTCTTCCCCTCTCTCTAGTATTAATTCTGTCCCTTCTACTGGAAGTTTGTCA
Source organism: Gonatopus flavifemur (assembly GCA_018340375.1). Classification (NCBI taxonomy): domain Eukaryota; kingdom Metazoa; phylum Arthropoda; class Insecta; order Hymenoptera; family Dryinidae; genus Gonatopus; species Gonatopus flavifemur. The sequence continues at coordinate 1,437,712 of JAFFJZ010000016.1, forward strand.
CTACTTATTCTTTTTCCCTTCTCTAGCCGATCTGCCAGATACTCTAGTCTTTTTAATCCTTTTCTTGACATTTCTCCATACGCTTCCTCCTGCATTCTATAAGCTAATCTTGGTATCAGATATTTCTTTGAGTATCTAGGCGCCTCTTCCCCAAATACCTTCTTCCACGTTTTTCTCAGCTCACCCAAAGGTTTTCTCTCTAAATTCATTACTTTCTTTTCTATTTTTTCTTCCATATTTTTAGCCTTTCATAAATAACTTTTCAATTCTTTCTGTTTCTTTCTTCAATATTTCAGTTATCTCTTTGCTGTTTTTCGCATAATCCATCCCTGTCATTCCAAATTTATCTGCTTGCTCTATTTCAGTCCCTGCTTTTACTAGCTCCTCCACTATTTCTTTTTCACCTACCATACATGCAAGGTGCAGCGGTGTGCATTTACTTCCATATTCTTCCGCATTTACATTCCCTCCTGATTTTATTAATTCTCTCACGGTTTCTAGGCGTTTCTCGGTTACCGCTAGATGCAGTGCTGTATATCCTCTTGCATCTGCTGCATTCACATTCGCTCCTTTTTCGACTAATAACTTCACTGTTTTTGCGTTTATCACATAATGCAAAACTGTTCTTCCTTTTTCGTCTCTTGCATAAATATTTTTATATGAGTTCTCTAATAATTCTTTTGCTGACTTCTCTTTCTTGCCAAGCTTTAACATAATCCACCCCATCTTTTCTTTAAAAAATTTAAATCCCTTTTTTAAGCCTTCCCTCTCACTACATTTTCTATCTCATCTATCATTTCGTTCACTTGGCCCATTATCTTGCTTGCTAAATTTTTACATTCTCTCTTTATTAGCGACTTGTCTCTCTTCCTTATTTCTTCTATCTCTATTATTTTTAGCTCCGGCATATAGCTCCCATTCAACATGTCTGCTATTTCTCCCACTATCCTCTCTATTCCATAGCACGTCAGTTCTCTACTTTTTGTTATTCCTCCTTTTTCTCTCAGAAATTTACTTGCCCTTTCACTCTCTTTGCTATCACACAGACGATACTTTTCACTTTCCCAAATGTAATACATTGGTGTTGCACCATATTTATTCAGTTGATTAACCTCAGCTCCTGCTTTTACTAGCTCTTTTATTATTTCAACTCCTGCTCCTCCTATTTTGCACGCAGAGTGCAGTGGCGTACATCCAGTGACATATTGAGTGGCATTTACTTCTGCTCCCGACCTTAGCAGCACTTTTACATTTTCTAAGCTTTTCGCAAATACTGCACAGTGTAGTGGCGTATAACCATTTTTATCTCTTGCATTAACCTCTGCCCCTTTTTTTATTAATAATCTCACTGTTTTGTAATCTGAGATTTCTACTGCTTGATGCAAGATCGTTTTTCCTTCTTCATTTCTTTTATTAATATCGTTACTTGATACTTCTTTAAAAAACTTACTCTTTCTAAAACTCATTTCATACCTCACAAAATTAGCTTTCCTAGCGCCAGACAAATTTCTTATATTTACCTGCTGCTATTCAAGTCATGTCCTTTTTAGCATGAGAAAGCAAGTCCTTTTCTTTTTATTTCATACATTTTAACCTATTATTAATATAATATATGAGGATCTAAATATAAGTACTTAACTTATTAGAGATATTACTTGACTATTTTTCCAACTTCTGTGCAAATGTCGATGTTCATGGCACTTCAGTACTCCTGGGTAAAACACTAAAATGTAATTTTCTAATTCGTGTATTGAATCTTCTTTTCCTGAACTTCTATCATTCTTGCAACTAACGTGATATTCCGTTAAATTAGCTTTCGCAACCTTTTGATCAGTAAGATTCTTTGCTTCATATTCATAGCTGATATTAAATCTTTCCAAAATTGGTGTGTATTCCAAGTTCCATAGCTGATCAGAAAGTTTATCATTACCAAGGAAAAGTGTGCCTCCTATCTCTTCTTGATAACAAAGAGGAAAACAGCTATTTATTTCTCCTAATTTCCAGCTATCTGACAGTACAATCTGTGCTTTCGCAAACTTAATTTCTGGTAATAAACTTTGTGGTAATGGATATAGTGCTTTTACGTTATACCACTGATGACTTCTTTCATAAATGCCTTTGTAATCCTTTGTGTGAGGCTCTGTTTCTCCAAGTACTGCTACATCTAATCGATATATGTCATTACTAAATGTTTGTTCATAATGCTCTCTCAAATAGTTGTCTACAATCTCTACTAACGGACCTCTAGAACTGAAAAAATTTATTCTTCCAAATGATAACACTGGCCCATTTTTTTCAACTTTTATACCAGAGTAGTCTGATAACAAACTTCCAAATAAACTTTCATCTAAAATAAACCTATCAACGTTATAGTGATCATTGAAAATCCTCATTAGCCGCGATCTTGCTGGTAACGATAGTTTTGCAAGTTCTACTACTGCATCTACAAAAAAGTCATTTGGAACATCTTTTATTCCTATTTGTAATTCAAAGAAGTGTTTACCAGGTGGTTCTTCGATGATTGTAATATCTTCTATATTTGCCCATTTTAGTGCTACTTTTAGTGATGCTGGAGTTCCTCTCAGTCTTTGAAATTTTACTCCTTCTATTACGGCTTTTCTTCTATCTTTTACCCAGCGCAGTATTTCTTCTAAACCATATTCTTCTATTATCCACGGCAGTATTTCATCTGTAAGACTAAACTCAAATCCTCTGATACAGCTCGGATCAACCTTATAATCTGTTGCATCAACCAGTGCTTGCTCTTGCTTTGTTGCGTTTGGGGGTAACAATATTAATTCAACTCAATCTTTAAATTTTTCAAATTTGCAGATTCATTTCCCAGAACCACAACATCCTCTCTTGGCTCGATCAATTCCACATTTTCTACACCATCTACAAATAGATTCGCTATTATCCATGATCTTGTTACACTCCACCCTAATCTTTTTGCTAATTCAAACTTCTTAATAAACTGCTTCTTGATTTCTTCCTCTGATATTAAAGGACTTATGCTCATTCTACTGTGGATATCTATTTCCATAATATTGCAGCCAATTACTGTTACTGTATCGGTTAAAACCCTTATATCATCTCTAGTAACCTGCTTTTTTACAATTTCTAGTAGCTCTTCTGACACTATCCCAGTTTGTGTTGATAAGATTGAGATTTGTACTTTCCCTGGTATAGTTGATTCCACTAGTGCATCTTTTACTCTACTATCTGCTGACAGTGCATGATATTTATAATATTCCTTACTTCCTCCTGTTGACCAACCTGCTATTTTTGCTTTTACCCTCTTTCTAAATCTTTCATCCTCTTCTTCTTTTTCTCTCTCTACTCCATAAAACTCAGCCAAATTATCAAGATCTTCTCCTGTCGCAAATTTAAGTAAGTTACTCTTTACTGCTTCATTTATTCTTTCTCTAAGCAAAAGTTCTCGCCATGCTGCTACTTCTAATACCTTCATTGCTGGATCACTTTCTACTAATGCTGTAAAACTTTTCACTAACTCTTCCTTCATCCGAGAAAAAATCTCTCCAAAGCTCAGTGATTCAATAATATTTGGCTGCTGCATCTTTATACTACAACCCCATCGAAGCGAATCTTTCTTCCCATCGGCAGATACAATCCTTCTAGATCAAGCGTCACTTTTCTTTCTTTTACTCCTTCAACTTTTACTTTTTCTAACTTAAATCTCTTCTCAAATTTCCCCAGTGCTTCTGCAGTTGATGCGTAAATTTCCAAAGTTAAATCCCTATTTATTGGCTTATCTACTAATTCAAATAGTCTTGAGCCATAATCTCTTCTCATTATTCTACTGTTAATAGGAGTGGTCAATATATCAATTATCGATTGTTTCAGATGTTCTATTCCCTCTAATTCTTTACCTGTTTTAGCGTCCATTCCTTTCATTTTTCGACTATTTTAATTTTTTTATTTTGAAAACACACTTTGATTTTTACTTACTATTTGAAAACTACAGGATGCCACATCACCTGTTCTCGCTACACCAATACCATTTACAAATACGTTGTTTGATCCTTGCGTTAGTGTTTCCCCAATACTCAAGATATCACCCTTACGACAAGCAGGTCTACCATTAACAAATACATCTTCACTCCCGCTCACACAGACATGAATCGGCATACCTGTACAATGATCTCCTATGCAAACAACTGCTTTACTCATATATATCAATTTAAATCTACTCTTCTTGCTTTTAATTTAATACTATCTTTTGTCATTTCTATACTCGATTCCCCAGCCTTCAGTGTTATTTTGTCCACTACTTCAATCTCCAAATGATGCTTCCCTTTATCATATGTAAACTTTGTCCCATCCTGAAATTTTACACTATTTATTTCCTTTTTATTCTCTGGTGCAGCATACTTCTGTTGATATATTCCAGACAGTACTACTCCTAATGATAACTCTCCCAATGGTGACAATATTACTACCTGTTCATTTATGCTTGGTGGTAGCCAGCTTCTTTCCTCTCCTGCTCTAGAAGTTATCCATGGAAGAAAATCTGTTAAAAGTTCACCTATTTTTACTCTTACTTTTGGTTTTTCATAATCTACTTCTTTTACAACTCCTATACGAACAATGTTGGCCATTTTCCTCTGTAGTTCCGAAATTGCAAAATTATTTTCTAACATTTATTTCACCGATTTCTATTTTGTGTGGCATAAATTTTCCTTCTTTCCAAATAGATCGCCCTACGTGTATTGTATGCACCCATTCAACCATCCACACTAAATATGCATCGAGCTCTGGTCTAAAGTCATCTCCTCCTCCTGATATAAATTCTCCTGGTGAAACATTTTTCACGTTCCAAGTATTTTTATTTACTACTTTCGCAACTTCAGCAGCTAATGTTCTGACAATAATAGGGGCATTTTCTATTGTGCTATCAATCACAATTCGTGCTTCAAATCTTGCTTTCAGCGCTAATTCCTCTGTTCCAGGATCATGTCCTTTTTCAAAGCTACTAAGTTCTACAAATACCGCTGGTGCTAACAGTTCTTTCCTTATTGCTGGATAAATTTCACATGTCTGTATAGCCGGTATTTCTTCCTTCAGTGTGCTGCAAATTGCTTGATGTAAATCTTTCCAGAACTTTGTCATGCATATAATTTAACTCATGTAATGTATAAAATATTTTTCAAATACCTTTTCAACTTCATAATTAACAATATTATCCTTGAAGCCTCAGGTTCTAGTGGCAACTTAACTTCCTTTATTGGCAATGCTGCCCTTCCTTCACGTTTAAACATACCGCTATTTCCTTTTGGCATAACTGCTGCAAATCCTCCTATAAACTCATGCTTTCCTACTTTCGATCCTCTTCTTGTTTTTTGTATTTTGCCAATTGCCGATGCTCTAATGTCATAGAGATTTGCTCTAATTAACACGTCTAATCTGCTAGTTTTCGCCTTAAAAATTCTTAATCTCTTTCTTATCAAACTTAATTTTATCTTCTTTTCCTCACTGATTTCCTTAGCTGCTTGCGCTTTTAACCATAGTGCCGTTTTGTTTAATGCCTTTACCGTTGCTAATTCTACTTTTTCTTCTTTTAGCATTTACACTTTCTATTACCTCAACTTCTATATGAACAGACATTTTACACCCCAGACGCTTTTATTTTCCACGTTATTCCAGACTTGTCTCTAAGTGGCGGTGAGTGTACTTTATATCTTCGATCACCTATAACAAAAACATCTCCCACTATTGGCTTTAACACATCAAACGCACTTACTTCTAACGCTAAAGTTTCTTCCACAAATTGTCCTTCACCAATCTCGTATAATTTATCTGGCTGTTGCTTTAATACTTGTACCATGTATGACTTATCCTTTGATTTATACAAAGCCACTTCTCCTAAATGGGCAAAACAATCTTCTAATAATCGCTTAATATTCTCTTGCATATTTCTTTTTGATATACTAACCTTTACATGCTAAGAAAGCGCATACCGGTAGAGTCGTTCTGTGCCTCACCACCTTGTAGTTACTCTACCAGTATGTTATGCTATAGCGACTTTTACTAATACGCCAGGTCTATGGCACATTGGCAATGGATTTGACTGCGTATGTAAATCTGTTCCTCTATTAAATCTTCTTGGCTCTTGTTTTGCATAAAGTGGTTGTCCTAGTGTGTTTACCGTTTCATTAAAATCTGCTGGTGCAAAATATGTCGTAAATGTGCTTGCTGTTCCTAGTGGAAAACAGTGCCCTGTATCTTTCTCAATAAATCTTCTCACGGTTCCTTCAGGGTCAGTTGCTTGCCCTCTATATTCCTCAAATGTTATACCACAAAACGTAAATCCTGACCTCATATCATTTCGAAGCGCTGCTCCTTCTTGCCATCTCTCGTATGCTTCTTTCACTTTAGTATGTGAAGTTAGTGCATCAAAAAACTCAGGGCTTACCAAGGCATGAATTCCGGTCATATATTCACCACTTAGATTATCTTCTATGTGCCGCAATACTTCCAGACACTTACGTTTTACATCTGTTGTTGCTGTTCCCAGTGCAAAATTTACTACTTTTGGCTTGATTTCAAATTCGTTGTACAGATTTAATAATTCTGACCCATCAGCATCTAAAATTATTCCTTTCAGCGCTCCCATTCGCAAATGCTCTAATGTTATTGCATGTTTGTTCCTCATCAATTGCAAATGATCGGTTATTACATCTGCCAGCGCTTCAAGTTCACTCTCTGATCCAAATGCCCTTATTCCCTGTACTTCCTCTGGTAACAATACATCATCATGTGGAATATGTGGAATCGTAAATGTTCTTACCTTTCTTTTTCCTCTTTTTCCTACTGTTGCTGGTGCTCCGGGTAACTGCGTTGGTAGTAAACTTAATACTCCGTTTTGCTCTTCTATGGTAATATGTCTAAATCTTACTGACCTACTTGGAAACAAATTTAAATTTTCAACTCGTCCATAATTTACCGGCAATATATTCATCGCATTTGTTAGTGCCGTCATACTAAATGCTGTATTTGTAAATGGATTTTGCATTCTTTTTCCCCCTTATTAATTTAAGTTACACTCCCTTGCGGACAATGATCCCTCGTCCTTCAAGTTGCTTTATTGCTGCAGCTTTCTGCTCTTCAGTGATATTTGCTGGCCATACAACTGCATGATCTGCTAGCATTGCTGTACGTGTAATGATTACTGCTTTGGCATTTTCTGTCGCATTTACATCACTTACTATTGCACCTATCGCTGTTTGTGTACCATCTGTGGCAGTTGGATTTATTATCTTAACCATGCTATCTTTATCGAGAGCCACTACTGTACCAAGCTTTAGGTTCTGCCCTTTTGCTACTGTTATTTGATCTCTTGAATACAGGCTTGATGCCTCATACTTTAATAAGTCACTCAGATTATTTTGTTCGGTTATAGTACTCATTTTGCTTTTCTCCTTTTGTTATATATTTTAAATGCCTACGACTTTTTGCTACCTGCATCATCAACTCTTCTCCTGAATTCTGTGGTATTGTACTTATTATCTCTGTCTTCTTTGTTCTTTCTGCAAGTAATTCCATTAAAACCTCCCTTGCTTGCTCAACACTTACACCCTGCTCAATAAATTCTCCTATTTTCTCTGGCATTCGTGATAAGTTACACAAACGTATTAATTCAACAACTTCAGTACGATACTTAGTTAAATTATTAGTTTTTAGGTCATTTGTAGTTTGTTCATTCATAATAATACTCCTGTTTTGATTAATACATTAAAGAATTGTAATTCCATCTGCAAGACCTATCTCTACTGCTTTCTCGCCAAAATATAGCCCTGCTTCTGTTGATTTGATTGCTTCTACAGAAAGGTTTCTATTGCGTGCTATTAGCTCAACCAGCATTCCATATAAACGATTCACTTCGCTTTTTAGGTTTTCTAAACTCTCAGAAGTTATTGGCTCATGTGGATTTAAATCATTTTTTCTACTTCCTGCAAATACTGTCGTATATTTTATTCCCTGTTTTTCATCAAACCCACTTTGATCTATATGACTTGCTATTACTCCTATGCTTCCTACTCCTGAAGTTCTACTCACAAATACCTTTTCAGCGCTAGAAGCTATAGCGTACGCAGCAGAATATGCATCATCATTTGCTATCGCTATTATCCTCTTTTTTCCTCTTGATTCATAAATAAAGTCAGCTAGGTCAAATATACCGTTTACCTCTCCTCCGGGGCTATCTATTTCCAGTATAATTGTCTCTATGCTACTATCTGCTAATGCTTGTGTAATTTGTTCTTCTATTTGCTCATATGATGTCATTCCGAGCATTTCATCAAATGCACCAGGTTTTTTAGTTAAAATGCCATGTATCGGTATTATTCCTCTTTCACTATTTCTTACTGCATGTTTTATATTTTTAAAGATAGGGTGCTTTCCTGTTTGTAGTGACAGTAACTCAAAACTCCTTGGTTCTACCATTACACATCTGTTCAGCCATTGTTGTTTCATATCACCTCTTGATTGGCCGTAACGTCAGAATCAAAACTTAAGCCCAGTTCACTTGCACGTCTTTGATCTTCTGCTATTTCTTGGTCAATTTCTTCTACATCATAACCCATTTCTGATACTACTTCCGCTCGACTCTTGAATCCATTTCTTACTGCCATTTGCTGTGCTTGCTGATCTTTTAGCGGATCGACCCAATCAAATCCCTGTGGTATCCATTTTACTTCTTTTTTTGCTCCTTCTTTTCCCTTTGTCCATTCTTCACCTATGTCTAGCTCTCCAGAAAGTAGTGCTAACTCTAACCACCTATCCCATACAGGACGGCAAAACTGAAATACCATTATGTTATGCTGTAACATTGTACATCTCCTACGAAACTCTATTAATCCTGCTCTAATTGATGAATAATTAACACCGGTTAAATCTCCTGTTAGTTGCTCATATGTTATCCCTGTACCAATCGCTATTGCCCTGAGTTGCTGTCTTATAAACGCTTCATAACTTCCTCCAACATCTGACGGTTCCGAAAATTTTATGTCTTCTCCTGGGTCTAAAAGCTGCATTGTTCCTGGCTCTAAACCTGATAGTGCCACTCCTTGCTCATTACTTTCACTTTCTCCCATGATATTTGCTTCTGGATCGAGTCTCGTAATAAATCCAGCAAACATTGCTGCAGTTTTCTTTATTGATCCAGCTCATAAAGCTTCAGCAGTATATTAGAAAGCCAAGGCTGCCCTCTGATTTGCCCAGGTCTTAATGGTCTATAAATATGTAAAACATCATTTGCTGGCACTCTCACTGATTCTCCAAACATACTTTCACCAGGGTGTTCTTTAAATAGGTAGTATGCTTCTCTTTGCCCAAGCCTGTTAAACTCAATCCCGTTTCTTATTACATTACCATTTCCTAAAGTTTGATTTGTTTTATTATCTAAATGTTCAGACTCAAGTACTTGTAGTTGTAATGGTACAGAAAATCTATCTTCCAGCTTTCTCGTTCTTAAACGTACAAAACATTCTCCTCCCTCTATCATACTTCTGCACACTAGAGCTTGTAATCCATAAAAATCACTTACTCCGTTACTGTCTGCTTCATCTGTCCATTTTAGCCATAATTCTTGCACCTTCTTTCGAAATTCTCCATCTCTTGCTTTTGATTGTGGTTTTATTCCTGTTCCAATAGAGTTACTTACTATCGTATCAATTATATTTGCAGCGTAAGGATTTTTTCTCACCATATCACGTGATCTACTACGTAAAGTTTCAAGGCTTTGAGACAGCAAATTGTTTATACTTCCTAACTCTGGTTGAAAGTGAAAAAATCTTCTTCCTGATCCCGCTGCATCCCAGGCTGAGCTTTTGATTTTTGGCTTACTAAATAGTTGTTTGAATGATTTGAGTAGCATTACTTCTCTTTATCTGAAACTTTAGATAACTCAGCTTCTAATTCCTCTATCGTTGGTAAAGCTGTCTTTATATTCTCTGGTAGACTTTCAGTTATTCGATATTCTGCTAGTCCTATTGGTTTTGTCATATCTTTTAGAGTGTATTTTGCTAGTACATCATTTTCAGATTTACATAAAATCAACCCTACAGATGGTTGATCTGTCTCGTGTTTTAGCAAGTCATCTACTGCTGAAAGGTAGAAATTCATTTTACCGGCGTATTCTGGTTTAAACTTATTATCTTTCAATTCAATTACTATAAAACAACGTAATTTTAGATGGTAGAATAATAGATCGACAAAGAAGTCTTCATCACCAACATCTAAATGAAATTGTCTACCTACAAATGCAAAGCCTTCACCAAGTTCTAACAAAAACTTCTCCATATGTCCTACAAGACCTTTTTCTACTTCTCTTTCATGAGCATCCTTTCCTATACTTAAAAAATCAAAAATATATGGATCTTTTAACGTGTAATGCGCTAGATCTGATTGAGGTGAAGGTAACTTCTCTTTAAAATTAGTGATAGCCTTTCCTTGCCGTTTATGTAACCCAAGTTCAATCTGCATTACCATGATGTTTCTTGACCAGCCATGTTCTATAGCTTCTTTTATGTAGAATAGCCTCGCTTCTTTGTCCCGAACTAAGTCCATCAGAAATACATTATGTCCCCATGGCAATTGGGCAACAAGTTGTTGCACAAATTCAATATCTTGATATTCCCCTGCAAACTGCCTCATATATTTTAGATTTCTTGTGCTAAAACCTTTCATTTCTGGGAACTCAGCCTTTAAGTCTCTACTTAACTGCTCAATTACTTTGGATCCCCAACCTTGGCTCTTTTGTTTTTCTAGAATCTGTGTTCCAATATAATGATAAAGTAGTAGTAGCTCTTTATTTACTGTTCTTGCTGCTTTATAACGACTAATAGCAATCTGTTCTTTCAGCTGCTCTAAAAATTCTGTATATTCTTTTGCTATAATTTTTGTCATACGGTTCCTTTCAACGATTTTCATCATTATATGATCCCCTTACTCGTTGAAAAAACAATTTTCCTCTTTGGCTTCATGCCCGCAACTTTTAACCCCGCTTTTATTCGTTGCCTGAGCTCCAATAAATCCTTTATTTGAACTTCCCCGTACCGTACAATATGGTCACCATATGCAATTGATACTACTCTCTCTCCATTTTGTAGTTTCTTTATCGCTTCTTCGACTTGAATTAAATATTCTTCGTTATACATTTCACTTCTCATTCAACCATTGGCTTTGCCTTACTTTTTTAGGCTTTTTGCTTTCCATTTTTCCACTCAAACTATTCCATTTACTCTCTGGCCAACGATCGATTCCAAGCGCAATAGATGCAGCTCTCGCATAAATTCGACAATCTAGCACTTCATTTCTTTCTCTTACCTTTTGCCACTCTTGTTTGGTGTATCCTTTTACTACCTTGCTGACTAATTGCTCTGCCGTTAGCTGTTTAAAATATTCAGGTGCATACTCGGGAAAATGACAATATCCAGGTAGAGCTTTTCCCTCTTCTTCTTTCAAAATATTAAGTAATTGAAAAAGCTCTGACTTTAATATCGATACTCCCACTGGCCAGAGCTTTATTCCTCTTTTCAGCTTTTGACCACCAACTGTTATATCTACTCTACTTGGGCTGCTAAGTGGCACTAGTGCTTTATTTACACCTTTTACTGCCATTACTCTTCCAGAGCCTTGATGACTCCTTACCCAATTATACACTTCCTGCGTTGCATACCCTGCATCAACCGCCATCATACTTATCATATATTCAAGACCATTTTCACCAATAAAATGATGATTGAGGAGCTCCGAAAGCTTTCCCCATACTTCTCCTCCTCCTGTATCTCCTTCGAATACTCGGTAGTCTATTGACCAACTTTCACGGCTTTTTCGCCATGCTACAACTTCTACTTCTAACCGATCTTTTTGGACATCTACTCCTGCTGTGAGAACCACTTCACCTTTTGGTACTGTGCCTACGGGAAAAAATTCTCTCCTGTTAAATAATTGCTTCCAATCTGGTACTTCTCCTTTATCTACCCAGGTTTCTCCAAGCGTAGTATTTATCCAAACCTTCAGTAATTGTTCGCTTTCCTTTGCATGGAGACAGTCCTCTACTGCTTGTTGCCAACTATACCAGCCTACTGGACTATAAAAACTTGAAAGATGAAATCCTTTTTTCTCCCCTTCTTTTGCCCCTGTAGCTCTCCATTCTCCACGGTCTAGCATCTCTGTCTTTTGATGATTTTCTACCTTTTCACCACATTCTATACACATATAGTGTGCTGTATTTGGATTTTTATCTTCCCATTTTATTTGTGACCACTTTAAAATTTGGTAATAATTACAATGCGGACATGGTACAAAAAAATATCTCTTGTCTGTAGCTTCAAATTCCTTCTCAATTCTGCTTATTCCATGAATCGTTGGCGTTGATACTAAAAAAATCTTTCGCCGTGCAAATGTATTAGTACGGGCTATGCTGAGTAAAACTGGATCTCCTTCACCTCCCGAATCTCCTGGATAGGCATCTATTTCATCAAGAAAGAGATATTTTACTGGCATAGATCGGAGGCCTACACTGCTATTTGCTCCGGTTATTACTACTATTCCACCTGGAAATTCCTTACTTTGTACAGTATTCCCTGAATCTCTTGATCTTGGGTCTTTTACTTTACTTTTTAAACATGGTGTACTTTCAATCAGTGGCGCAAATCTTCCTTTTGACCAACGTTTTCCCATTTCAACTGTTGGCTGTACTACTAGCATTGGCCCTGGTGTTTCATCTCCTTCACCTCCCGAATCTCCTGGATAGGCATCTATTTCATCAAGAAAGAGATATTTTACTGGCATAGATCGGAGGCCTACACTGCTATTTGCTCCGGTTATTACTACTATTCCATCTGGAAATTCCTTACTTTGTACAGTATTCCCTGAATCTCTTGATCTTGGGTCTTTTACTTTACTTTTTAAACATGGTGTACTTTCAATCAGTGGCGCAAATCTTCCTTTTGACCAACGTTTTCCCATTTCAACTGTTGGCTGTACTACTAGCATTGGCCCTGGTGTTTGATCGATGATATAGCCTATCCAATTGTTACCAGCTTCTGTTCCCCCAATCTGCGCTCCTTTCATGAATACTACTTTTTCTGCAGGTGAAGAAGGAGAAAGTGAATCCATTATTTCTTTTGAATAAGGAGTTCTTTCTGTTCTCCATTTCCCTGGCTCTGATGCTGCAGTTGGTGCTAGAACTCGATACTCATTTGCCCACTCTGATACTTTGAGCTCTGGATCTGGTCTTAAACCTTCAGAAAAAGCTCTAGCGTATATCATTGTCTGCATCTACTCATAATTGACTCTATCTCAACATCATTAACAGTAGAACTACACTCTTCCAGTTCCATAAACATCTTTTTCTGAAATTCCTTTTCTATGTATCTTTTGCTCATCTCACTTATCATTATTGCTATAATAAGCGCAAGTATTCCTGTTGTTGTTGCAAAAATGATTGTACTGCTTATTGTTGTTGCTGTTAAACCTATATATGCTGCCATTGCTACTGCGCTAACTGTAATACAGATGCAGATAATATCATTATGTTTTTTCATCCTTTTATCTGCTATTTCTCTCTGTGCTATATATTTATAAGAAGGGTTGGAAAATTAACAACGGTATCTCTGCAGAGTAACGCTCCATTTTTTTCAGTAAATAAAACTTTAAGTAACTCTAAATTATTTGACTTGATTGCTAAGTGCAAAACAGGTGTATAGTTTGCTCCTTTTTTCAGTAGTAATTTTACTACATGTAAATGTCCTTTTTCTGCAGCAAGGTAAATAGGTGATAAACCTTTATTATTTACAATATCAATATCAATTTCTTCCTTTAAGATTGCATCTACAAGCTCAATTTCTCCTCTTTGTGCAGCTAAATGGAGTAGACTATTCTTTTCAGAACCGTATTTATTACTCATCAAAGCCTTCTTTATCTCAGGTTTAGCGTAATCAAATGGTGTCTTGCCCCTATCGTCTTTTACCAGAGGGTCTATATCTTCTCGCGTTAGTAAGACCTCTATTGTTTTAAGTCTTTCAGCGTAATGTAGAGGTGTTCTATTTTCGTAGTCCTGCAAATTGACTTGAGCATTAGGCTCCTTTATTAAGCATTTGAGAATATCAAGACATAAATCCCTTTCATCGTAATTAGTATTACTTACAGCTATATGCACAGGTGATAATTTCATCGAGTTTTGTCCTACACGTGCGCTATTTACATCTGCTCCTAGCTCCAGTAATAACTTTACTATCTCCAACTTCTTGTTATTAACTGCATAGTGCATTGGTGTCTGATTTCGTGCATCAAAGACATCTATTTCAGCGCTTCCTTCTTCCACTAAAATTTTGACAACATTTTCATGTCCTATGCCTGCTGCTAGATGTAATGGAGTATGATGCAGAGCATTTCGTACATTAACGTCAATACCTTTTCTGATCAAATATCTAACTGCATCAATTTCACCTATCATTGCAGCTAAATGAAGTAAGCTATCTTGTTCTGATCCGTATTTGTGATTGATTAATGCTTGTAATATTTCTGCTTTTTTACCTTCTTTGGCATAATCTAAGGAGGTTTTGCCTTCATTGTCCTCAACAAAAGGATTAATGTTCTTTTTCGTGAGTAACAGATCTACCATACTTAATTCATCAAACTCTATAGCGCAATGCAGTGGAGTTTTTCCGTTTAACCCTCTGACATTAACATCTAATCCAGGTTGATTAATGAGGCATTTTATTAACTCTAAACTTAAGTTATCAGCCATTTTATATTCAAAATCTTTTTTATATTTGAAATTTAGTATTAGATAATTCTTGTAATGAGTTTGTAATCTCTTCGGTTAGCGCCATATGAATCTTTTCAGTGTCGCTCAGTGATGCAAGCAGTGCTGAAACTCTATTTGGAATATTAAGCAAATTATTACGGACAACTCTTGCTACATTAAACGCATCGCGCTTTACTTCTTCTACTGCTACAAGTTCTCCTATCTCAGCCTTAGCTTTCGCCTCAAGAAGTTTACCTCGCTCCATTTCATTTTTTATTCGCGTTTTAAGCAACATCGTGGAAAGTTTTTCTCCGCTTTCTGAATAGTTTTTTCTTCTCAGTGGTTGACTTGGATCTCTGATTGTTTCTATAGCCCTGTTTGCTTGTTCTCGGTCAATGAGTCCATCTTCCAGCTCAACTATTCCTTTTTTTACTAAAGAACAGACATATTGCTTTGATACTCCTATCTCTCTTGCCCATTCTGTTTGTGTGATTTTTTCCACTCTTTTCCTCCTCTCTTTTCGCTCCTTTTTACGAATTTTCTTCTTGAATTTCCGCAAAAGTTTTACCAGTACTGGCTAAAAGGGCATCTCTTCCGGTATATATTTGCCAACGTTTTATGGTTACATCTACAAATTTTGAATCTAGCTCCATTGTCCTACAGATTCTTCCTGTTCTCTCACATGCAATCAGTGTACTTCCAGAACCACTAAATGGATCAAATACTATATCTCCAGGTCTACTGCTATTAACTATTGCTCTCTCCATTAGCTCTACTGGCTTCATTGTTGGATGTAATGAGTTATGTGTTGGCTTATCATAAAACCACAGATCACTTTGATTTCTTCCTCCATGCCACTCACGTTTATTACCGCTTTTCCATCCATAGAGCATTGCTTCGTATTGTCTTTGATAATCTGATCTTCCTAGCGTAAAGTGACTCTTTGCCTAAATGATAAATGTTGACCATTTTCCTCCTGCCTCCTCAAATGCTTTTTTCAACGTTGAAAACTCTGATGATGATATGCAAATGTAAATTGCTCCCTTCGTATATGCTAAAATATGGGAACAGATGTCATAGAGAAAAAGCTCATACTTTTCACCTTGATTATCGTTTAGTATCTTTTTATCCTCTCTTTCTTGACTGCTACCATAATCAACGTTATATGGAGGATCACAAACAGTAATGTCTGCCATTTTATCATCTAACAGCGCTTTATATGATTCAACTACAGAGCTATCACCACAATAGATTCTATGATCACCTAAAATCCATAAATCCCCTGGTTTTGTTATTTCTACCCTTTTTTCATCACCAACCAAGTCAGAAAAATCTTCTTTTTCACCATCTAAGTCATCAAGGAAATGTTGAACTTCTTCTAGCTCAAATCCAGTCATTTTAAGATCAAATTGTAAATCTTCTAACTCTTGAATTTCCACCTTCAAAAGATCATCATCCCACTTTGCCCAATTAGCTGATTGATTTGCCAGTAACCGAAAAGCTTTGGTTTTTGGTTCATTTAAATTATCACTTAAGACCACTGGAATACTCTCCATACCAAGTTTTCTTGCTGCTTTAAGTCTTAAATGGCCATCAACCACAGTCCCATCGCTTTTTGCAACTATTGGTATACGAAAACCAAACTCCCGAATAGAAGCACACATTCTATTTACTACGTCATCATTTTTACGTGGGTTACGCTCATATTCGACTAGATCTCGAGTAGGATAGTAGTGGATTGCTAAATTCATATATGTTTAAATTCTTAATAATTAAAAAGTTAATATTAATCGCGCCAGCCGAGGCGCGTGAAGAAAGGAGAGATGTGAACATCTTTCCTGAGATTGAAGATAAACCGCACGCAGGCATTCAGTTTACGCTGTAGACGTATACTGTCTACTTCGGAGAGATCAGTGAGAACTAAGCAACAATAATCAAAATAGGGTATAACTAGCGTTGAAATCAGTTTAGTTCTCATCTGGATAGAGAGAGCGTTGCCATTAAGTCGCAATTGATAGAGTGCGCACGAGACTTTCCTACAGACAGAAGTTACTTGCTCATTCCAATTAAGAGAAGGTGTCAGAATAATTCCAAGAGAGAGGTTCAGAAAGAATCAGAGAAATTCAGAGCAAACCAGCGAGGTTCAGAGGATTTCAGAGACTAGTGAATTGAGAGAACTTGTGCTTTGAATTTTTGAGAAGGATTCAGAAAAATTCAGAGGAAATTAGAGAGATGCAGGGAAATTCTGAAAAATTCAGAGAGAAACAAATTCAGTAAAATTGAGAAAGATGCGTAGAACTTTTCAGAAATATTCAGAGAAATTTAGAAAGATTCAGAGTAATTCAGAGAAACTCAGAGAGAAATTAATTCAGCTAAACTTTTGGTTCAGGATTCCAGAGGTATTCAGGGAGTGTCAGAGACTTACAGGGACAGGTGAATTAGGAAGAATTGTGCGTGGGATTTTTCAGAAAGATTCAGAGAGATTCAACGGAATTCAGAGAGATGCGGGGGAAGTCTGGGAAATTCAAAGAGGAATAAATTCACTAAAATCTTGGTCCTGCATTTCAGGGGCATTCTGGAAGTTTTAGACACTTCCAGAGACAGATAAATGAAGAAAATTGTGCGTGGAACTTTCAAGGAATGTTCAGAGGAATTCAGGAAGATTCAGAGTGATTCAGAGAGATTCACAGGGATTCAGAGAAATTCGGAGCGGAATTAATTCAGTAGAATTTTTGGTTCAGGATTTCAGAAGTATTGAGGGAATGTGAGAGACTCACAGAGACAGGTGAATCAGGGATAATATGCGCGTAGAGTTTTTCAGGAATATTCAGAAGAATTTGGAAAGGTTCGGCGTAATTCACAGAAAGTCAGAAAGAAATTAATTCAGCTAAATTTTTGGTTCAGGATTCCAGAGGTATTCAGGGAGTGTCAGAGACTCACAGGGACAGGTGAATTAGGAAAAATTGTGCGTGGGATTCTTCAGAAAAATTCAGAGAGATCCGGGGTGTCTAGGAAATTCAGAGAGGGATGAATTTAGTACAATTCTTGGTCCTGCATTTCAGAGGCTTTCTGGGAGTTTTAGAGACTTCCAGAGACAGATACATTAAGAAAAATTATGCGTGGAACTTTTTAGAAATATTCAGAGGAATTTAGAAAAATTCAGAATAATCCAAAGAGATTCAGAGAAATTCAGAGGAATTCAGAGGAAGCTTTGAAATCTGAATACATTAGATTCCAGGAGATTTAGAGAAATTTAGAGATATTTAGTTCAATTCAGAGGGAGCTTTGAAATTTAAATATATAAAATTCTGAGGGATTCAGTGATATGCGGAGAGATTCAGAGAAAGTTGAAGAATTCAGAACGTATCACTATCGGAAAAGTCTCTAACTTCCTCTGAATTACTCTGAATCTCCCTGAAATTTGTGCCAAAATATAGAGAGATTCAGAGAAATTCAGAGACATTTCAGAGAGATTCAGAGAGATTTTTTTTACCAGGGTATATTCTGTGCATGTTCATAAAATATTCCAAACATTCTTGTGCTACTTGGGTAGGTTCAATTCTCGATGACGGCTCCAAACATTGTGTTTTGACTGACCAGCTATACTTGTATACCCAAGTAGCAAGCGAACGTTGTATATTTACTATGCACCTTCATAGTACATCTAGATATACTATGAACATGCATAGTATATCTAGATATACTATGAACATGCATAGTATATATACAACGTTCGCTTGCTACTTGGGTATCAACCGATACGTTAAGGCCCAAGTAGCACCAGAATATACTATGAACGTTCTCCGAATATTCGAAATATGTCCTATGCATATTCCAATGAGACCGTTTCATAGGTGCTATGCATATTCATCGAACGTGTATAATCGAATATACGACGGTACGTCAATCGAACGTCGATTGGATAAATATCGTAAATTTCGAATGTATCATGTACGTTCTACGTATATTTAAAACAGTCTCATTCGAATATTCTATGAACGTTCATTATATATTCTTCGTATCTCATTCGTACATTCCACGAACGTTTCCATTTCGTATTACTTTGAACTTCTGTTGCCGCTTGGAGGAGTACATTAGTTGTGGGATCCAAATTCAATATTTGTTTTTTTTTTCAAATCATGAAGATTCTCTTGTTGCTTCCTTTCAATTGTTGTCTTGTTCTTTTTAGAAATGAGACATCAGACACTGTGGATTTCACCAAACTTCTTATGATAATTTAATCCAAACGAGTACAGGATTGATTCAATGATAAATATATAACGATTGAAAGGGACATCCGGGTTCTTTCAGATATTTGGAGACTCGGAATCAATTGTTACATGAATTTGATATAGATGTGTAAGATAATACATCAAGCATATAATGAATCCAATCAATGCTGCATTATTTTGTGTCAAATGTAGTATTATGAGAAGTTCATAATACAGTACGCCTTTCATATCCCACCATATGCACAGCATCCCTGGTAGACCAAGGTGATCTTATTGTGCACGCAACAGACCGTGAAAAGATCTTGAGAATAAGGTTAGTATCGATAAAAATGAACGTGGGAGGAAAAATGAAAGGGGGTTCATAAAGTCAAGGATTCAATCTCGCGGTCACAACAAACGGGATTGCGAAATTCCGTGATCAAAGGCAATAATTAACGATTTTAAAAACTTGGATTTTTCGGAGAAATTCAATGCGGCAAAGCAGCGACGAGGCGTAGTGTGGCTCCCGAATGGGGGAAGAACGGTTAGAGAATGGAGGAGACTTGAAAAGGCCTACGGCACAAACTATACACGAAACAGAAAGATCGAGCGGAGAACCTCTGGCACCTTTGAAAAACTCTCGTAAATGATCAGAGTTTAGAGTCGTCTTTTCAACCTAATTGTTTATACCAGCGGAATATTCCCATTCACGGATCATTATTGAATATATAAGATGTGAATAACACCCATTTATTCCATCATACGCGTGCAGAATGATGGAATATCGACAGTAATGCTGAAAAGAACGTGAAAAGACCTTCGGGGGTAATCACCTTCAAAATCATTTTTTCAACTTAATTGTTTATACCAGCGGAATATTTCCATTCGCGGGTCATTATTGAACATATAAGATGTGCATAACATCCATTTGTTCCATCATACGCATGCAGAATGATGGGAAATCGACTTTAATGCTGAGAAGACCGTGAAAAGACCTTCGGGAATGATCACACTTTAAAATCATTTTTCCAACTTAATTGTCTATACCAGCGGAATATTTCCATTCACGGGTCGTTATTGAATATATAAGATGTGAATAACATCCATTTTTTCCATCATACGCGTATACAGTTCTGAAAGACGATTCGTGGCTGAAAAGAGAGGGTTTTAGTGGGTAGGCTGCGGAAGGCGAAAAAAATCGCTATCCGCGGGAGTCCCACACACCGGGGAGCAATCCAGCTCCCTGCATTTCCCCATCTATAAGAAGGAAAGAAAACAAAAAAAAAGCCATGGAAAGGTAAGGATGTTTGCCTCGGGAAGGTCTTTGCTCTGTTTTTCATGATTAATATGTTCTCAGAGCGATTCCAATGAGGGAAATGGATCATTATCAATATCGCCGTATCGGTTCATCGCCTATGAATGCGATAATACTGCTCAGGTACTTAGGTTCATTGGGGAAAACCGAATAACAGCATGGGTATGGAGAAAAAATTTCTCCAGGTTTTCTCAAGGTCTTTCGAGCGGTGCAATCGATTTATAATTCATTGGCACGTCTAGGATGAATGGGAATGATGCTAATTTTAATCGAATAATAGAATGAGGACCTAAGAATTGTGCTCAGGACATTCTGCCAGTTGAAATACGATTTTAAAGAGTGATTATTCTCGAAGGTCTTTTCAAGATCTTGTCACGGTCTTTTGACAATAATGCCCCATGAATCGAAATATTTCGCTGATTTCAACAATTAAGTTGGAAAGACAACTCTAAACTGTGATAATTTACGAGAGTCTTTCAAAGGTCCCAGAGGTTCTCCGCTCGATCTTTCTGTTTCGTGTATAGTTTGTGCCGTAGGCCTTTCTAGGTCTCCTCCATTCTCTAACCGTTCTTCCCCCACTCGGGAGCCACACTACGCCTCGTCGCTGCTTTGCCGCATTGAATTTCTTTGATAAATACAAATTTTTAAAATCGGTCATTATTGTCTTTAATTACGGAATTTCGCAATTCCGTTCAGTGATGCCAGATTCGGCTGACCGACTCGATGTACCCCCTCCATCACGCTCTACACAATCAAATTCCTTTTGTCGGTGGTTTCATTGTGTGGGTGAAAGTTCTATACAGATGGGTGTAATGGAGAGGGTAAACCGAGTCGGTCGGCCGAATCTGGCATCACTGATTCCGTTTACTGTGATCGCTAGATTGAACCTTCGACTTCATGAATCCCTTTTCATTTTTCGGAACGATAAACCTTTTTCTCAAGATCTTTTCACGGTCTTTTACGTGCACAATGAGATGATCTGTTGAAGGTCTTTTCAATGTATCCATGGTCTACCAGGGATGACTTTGTTACAATGAAGATTGCGCTTTGGCGTGAATGTTGTCGGCTCGCCGGGGTCAACCCAATTATATTAGGTGTGCAAGTTGAAACTCGGCTTTATTTTGTCAAATTCAATTTTATTAAAAAAATCCTTCTTTCAAGAATTATCAATTAAAATATTCGCCGTTATCATCTACAGTCTTTTGTCATTTATCAGGTAGTAGATAAATGCGTTCACGATAGAAACTTGGTGGTTTTGGAACAAAATAGTTATCCAGCTATTTCCGGACATCTTCGATATTCATGAAGTGCTGCTCCTTCAAATATCACGACATTGATCTAAATAAGTGATAATCAGAAGGAGCTAAGTCTGGTGAATATGCCGCATGAGGTACAACTTCCCAGCCTGAATTGAAGATGAGTTCCTGGGTTGGTTTTGCTGTATGTGGACGTGCATTATCATGCAGCAGCATCACTTTCCGCCTTTCTTGCCCCGTAAATGGTCTTTTTTCCTCCAGAGCATCACTTACTTAGATCAGCTGGGCCCGGCAACGCCTAGCTGTAATAGTTTGGCCAGGTTCGAGAAGCTCGTGGCGAATGACCCCTTTTCAATCCCACCAGGCACAGAGTAAAACTCTCTTTGCATGAATATTCGGTTTTTCAACTGATGTAGATGGCCGGCCCAGATCAACCCATGCTTTTCTACATTTAGGATTGTCGTACAAAATCCATTTTTCATCACTCGTAATGATTTTATACAGAAAATCCTTCTTCTTGAACCGAGAAAGCAAATTCATGCAAATGGCAACTCTTTGTCTTTTATTTTCTTCCGTCAGTTTATGAGGAACCCATTTTCCTTCCTTCTGTATTTTTCCCAATGCATGCAATCGGAGTGAAATTGCTTGACGAGTAACTCCTAACTGTTCTGCAAGCTCTTCTTGAGTTTGACATGGATTTTCATTCAGTAAAACTTCAAGTTCTTCATCCTCAAATTTTTTGATTGCACCTGGACGTGGATCGTCCTCAACACTGAAATTTCCATTACGAAATCTTGTAAAAGACTTTTTCACTGTTGAATGGCTCACAGTATGTTGACCCAATGTCGTATTAACCCTAGACCAGGCATGTCAATAATTCTCACCTCTAAACGGCATGTGGGGTCGTTCACAACCCCAGGAGATTTTTCATGCATACTTCCTTTCAATCGGAGATGTAGACATTCCGAACTGAATATGCTGTGTCGTTTGTTGTTGAGGAAGACAGTGATGCATCCCGAAGTATATTCAACGGACGTTTAATTAGGATATAGACTATCAGATAAATCAAAATCTCGACAAAACGTCGGAAAAGACTATTTCCAAGTTGAAATATATTATTTCTATGGAATCTCATGAATTTCAAAATTCCGAACGGCTATTCGAAGGGAACATTCCAAACTATGAAATGAAGGTAGTAGTTGGCGCATTTATTTGGAAAAACTCATTTATTCTAATACATGAACTATCAAATGTTTGAAAACGTCGTACACCGAAAAGGAGTGAAAGAAATGATCATAAAATTGTTTTTCTTCGGTGGAAATGGTTGTTCTCATGCAAAACTTATAGATATATGTAATAGAAAACAGTTTCATCAGTAAAATGTAAATGTCAATCAATCGTGACTGAGGCAATCGATACAAGTGAATGCCCTGTGCTTCTCACACATAGGTCGTTGACATGTATGACAAAACGTTTGGACTTTACGATCTTCAGATCTTGGGCAAAATGAACATCTTGCACGACTTCGTTGACTGGTTTCCGGTTGATGTGATAAACAATCGACTTGCAGAATTCCTTGAATTGATAAACGTAAATCTCGACGCAAACGGGGGAATTCCAAACTCGCACGAAGATGAGGCTCTACGACGCTCATAATGAAAGATTTCAAAAAATCTCTACGTTTCAGTGCTGAGTTTTCAGAATTGAAATTATAAAGAATCATGGCATTCATTCCACCTTGATCCAGCATTCCCATGAAAACCCTCATCGGCCATCGCCGAGTTTTCCGAGCAGTACTATATTCATGGCACATATGATCAAAAGTATCGGTGCCTCCTTTGGTATTGTTGTGAAAGTGTATCATTTCAGTTTTTTGGTTTTTCGATTCACTTCAGCTAAGCGGTGAAAAGTAGATAGCAAAATAACCGTTTTATTTTTCTTGGGAGTGTAAGTTGAGAGAGTTTTTGTGCCATCGAAAGCAAACTTTGAAATTACACACTCACACAATAATCATACGTAGAACGGCATGTGGGGTACTTCGCGACCCCACGCGTTGCAAGCGACTGCACTGTAGCACTGCACGAGGTCGAATGACTCCACGATGGACTGGATTCACTCTTCAGGAGGTGCAAATGAATTATGGGTAGGGTCTCGATCCAAAATCAACTCCCACTATTGCATAAATGCAATTTGAATTTCACCTGGGGTACTGAATGCCCCCACATGCCCGTTCTAGGGTTAATCAATTCCAAAGCTTGAGCAGCATTTTTATTCATTTGAAAACAGAATGAAATACAATGGCGTAAATCCATCTCATGAAATTGATACACAGGAAATTACTACTTGAAAATGACTGATATGACAACTGCAATGTCCACGTTACATATATCCAAAATAGCGGACGAATTGGATGCGTTCAAATATTTTGTTTCATGCAACCAACTTAAAGCCGAGGTTCAACTTGCACACCTAATATTTGCGTTTCGGATTATCAAAATAAATCCACTTTTCATCGCCGGTCACAATTTTCCACATAAAAGACTCTCTATTGGGTTTGTGAATATGACTCCGCCCTAATTTGTTGAAATAAAGCACATTTGCTTGTTTAGAAGATTAGAGAACAGTTTATTCAAAGTATGCTCCATCTGCAGCTACAACCTTCGCCCATCTTTCAGGTAATTTACGTACTCCCTGCCTGAAGAAATCCTGATCTTTTGAGCTGATCCAATTATCAAGCCAAATTTTGATACACTGAGAAAAAGGATTCGTTGACTCAAATGAGATTTGTTTACAGTAAATGAATCGTATATTTGGATACGAGCAAAGAAATATTTACTGAGATTCATTTTATCACATAGTTGTTGAATACACCACATATTTCTTTGAGTCAACTTCATACCGACTATGATTCGATAGATCTGAATTTGACAAGAATTCATATTCATTTACATTAACTCCAATCACTTCGAATCAAATGAATGATTTGGTTATAGTTAATAAATATGAATTTCTTGACTTAACACAATGTTTGGTTATAATCAATATGTCTTATTTGTATGAAATGATACTTCTTGAAAATGCTCAACCAAATGCGTTGATTTGTCAGAAGGAAACATTTAATAATGAATTGTATCCGTGTCTCAATACTTCAATTTCCTATATTATTATAATTAACATAAAAAGGAACATTGAGTAAAACATCATTCATACAAGATTTATTCTTTATTCTTCTAATGTATCACTGAGGATAACATGTCCCATCAATGAATAACGGTAAACATTTTTGAAAAAGTCATATACTCATCTCCAGGATTCAATAAATATCAGGTATTAAAATTTGTTCAACCATTTTATTTCAAGGTAATTCATAAACTTTTTAATGAATAAAATATGAAATTTTATATAGCTTTCAAATGAAACAATAATTTAGAATACAAAAAGAGAATTAAAAATGAAAACAATGAATGAAATAATTAAAAGAAAATTAGAATTCTCACTTTCTTCGTTGCTTTTTCAAACCATCTGTTTCTGATTTTTGGGTTTTACTAGTTTTGCTTATAGCTTCTATCGACGATTTGTTGAATAAACCATTCAAAAACTCTTGCCCACTCATACTCAAATACTTCATTAACGCTTGCACATCATTCGATTTTTGTTGACTTATTCCGACCGAATCAGCTAATGGTGTATTCAACAAATCATTAAAAACAATATTTGATTCCACAGTGTGACTTCTCGGTTTTCCACTATAATCATAAAACAACTCAATTTGTTTATTTGGAAAATATACCATTTTTACCGCATCTCTGATGTGCAAATCTGTCGGTTTTTTAATTCCATCTAATAAAGTTTCAAAATTTTTAACCGTACACGCAGAATCTTTTATTATTTTGAATGGTGGTTTTCTCGCATTTTGAATTATGTCATAGTATTCTTCATCGGTTTCTATGGTCTCTATTTTTTTCTTTTTTTGTCCATACATCCCAAAATTGCGTCACATGAACAATAAGAATGTCCACGTACAGGAAATAAATGTTGGATCTCAATCTGTAATTTTTCAGACAACAAAGACAAAAAATGCATGACCAAATAATTTTTATTTTGCCCTCCACAACCATCCGAAGATAGATAAATTTTATCGTAGTAAGAGATTTCCAATTCGCGACAAATTGTATCATAGAGGAGATTGCACACCGTATTTGCTCCTTTTTTGTATTTGCCTTCGATAAAAAAATACGTATAACTATGTTTTTGATCTCCGAAAGTATTAACATTGAAAACGTGCAACCATATGAGTCGTCGATAAAATTGATCTGAGACCGGAATTTTTGGAAGAGGCAAATTCTGGCCAAAATCAAATTCCAAATATAAAACCTGATTTTCAGCGAGCATAGATTTTTTTTAACAATTTGTGTTGATCTACAAGTTCTTTGTGTTTCATTAAATCTTCATCATTTGCATCATTTTTATATTCGAAACAGAAGTTACAAACGTCAGTGCGTGGCTTTGAAAACGTGAAATTCAAATTATGATTAAAATATTTGATATAAGTTGACTCGCTTAAGGGAATATTCGAATCGCCCGCTTCACTGGTATAATATTCGAGAAACAAACTGTACAATTTAGTTAACGTTAAATCAGGATTATCAACATACTGCAATGAGGAATCTTCACGCTTATAATGGGACTCCGAATGAGGTATAGACGAGCAATGTTCTAGAATCATTTTTTTCACGTCAGGAGTCAATCGAATCGAACTCTCCTTGCTTCCTTTACCTCGGTTATCTTCTAGAGACTCGTTATTTTTCATTTTATTCTGGATTATAGCGAGTCTGGATTTATAAATTTTTAGCAGAGAACATAAAAAGCTTCGACACACTGATAGATGGGTTGTTTGATAATGACAAAAATATTCCCACGAAGTAATTTTATTCATTCTTCCTTCCGATGAATTTGGAGTTTTCATCAACATCATTCCACGCAATAAACAATTTTGAGCGGTATATTCGCCAGTTGATTTCCAGAAGACATGAAACAACTCTTTTTGCTGCGAGATTTCACTTTTTTTGTAACATTCCTTCCTGCAGCAAGATTGAACGTTTTCAAACTCTTTTGCCACGACAGTCTTGTTGAAACGGGATACATACTCATTGCCCTAAGATTAAAAACAGATTTTCATTGCAAGAATTTCCAGGAAAAGAATATCAATGTTTTGAAACCATCAATCATCTAAGAAATCTTGTTTCTACATTCATATAACTTACCTTGTTTCTTGCTGTTTTTTTCTCATTTTGTTTCCAATTACTCTTATTTCTAGTTCGTTTTCTTGCATTGATTGAACTTTCCGCAACGGACATTTTTCAGGAATAAAAACAAGAGGATATTTATGTACGCTGTTAAATAAGTAGATAATTTTCAGATAATAATTATTTCAATATAGCGAAATTTCACTGAATCAAATTTAGAGGATATTTTAGCATAATCAGTCAACGTCACAACTTACACTCATCTGTAAATAAAAGAAAGCCGAAAAACAATACAACAACGAATGAACCATGCAATATGCACACGTTCGGCTTTCTTTTGTTTACGAATGAGTGTGAGCTGCAATGTTGGCTAATTAGATAAAAATATTCCCTGAATTTGAATCAGTGAAATGTCACTATATTCAAATAATTATCATCCGAAAATTATGTATTTAAAACATTGATGTTCTTTTCCTGGGAATTCTTACAATAAAAATCTGTTTGTAATCTTAGGGTAATGAATATGTATCTCGTTTTAACAAGACAGTCGTTGCAAAAGAGTTTGAAAACGTCAAATCGTACTGCAAAAGGAACTGTTATGAACAAATTGAAATCTTGCAACAAAAAGAGTTGTTTCACGTATTCTGGAATCAACTGGTGAATATACAGCTCTGAATTGTTTACTGCGTTGAATGATGTTGATGAAAACTTCAAAATCGTCGGAAGGAAAAATATTCCCGTCAATGTTCTTTTATCAGGAAATTGAAGTATTGAGACACCGATACAATTCATTATTAAAAAAAAATTCCATCTTTTGGATATAATTATAATTGATGATATAAATAAATAATCGTAGTATTGGAAACATAGTTCATACATAATTTATTCCTCAACAAAAAGAAGAAGAAACTTGTTTGTTTACACAATTTGTCTCAAATATCAACCCAGATAGAAAAATGTCTCCATAATGCAATCATAATGGTGACATGCACGCCAAGAAATGTTCGCATCATGGCGCCAAGGTGTTTCCGCATAAAGCATTGCTATTGGTAGCAAAACGAGGTGATGGCACCATAATTGAAACATAATGTTTACATTCTATGCATCATTTCAAACTGAGCGGAGTTCATGATAGTATGTTTACGGCACGTTATGTTACAAAACATTCGGAGCATGCTTTTCTATCTGGGAAGCTTTCGTTCATAACATTGTTTTGAACAACTGGTTTATTGGTTTATAATAAAGAATCCATCATGTAAAAATAGCTTGATATTCGAATTATTCGACACAAAAAACATAAACCTGTATTGAGGAATCGAATGGACTCGTGTTTCATACAGTCTCTTACGGTTAACCTGCAACTATGTAGGAATCATAAAGAATATAGGTTACGCGCTGATGAATAAATCGCTGTATCTTCCAAACTAATAGCTTAATCCATCTGAAATTTCCCACAAAGTTGGTTGATGCACTAACGAACAACTTTGTCGCTGGAAGTTTTCTCCTGCTTAAACTTTATTCATCAATTTTTTAATACGAAGCTTGAAAAAGATGATTGGATTAAAAAATCACTTTGGATTAAAAAATTAATAATTTTCAATGATTTTTTGCGAATTTTTTCAACCTCATCGTCTTCGGGAAGGTCTCACGAATAAAAATTGATAAAATTCATCTCGATACGTTGGAAAATAAAAAAGTTACAGCGAGTTTAATGTTGAAAAACATTGATTTTCAGACCGCAAATATTTTCAGTTTTTATTTTTTTACGAAGAAACTACTGATTACAGAAAAAAATCACAAACGGAGACTCGGGTTGATTTTCCAAGACCTATCACCTGGTATTTTTTGTTTTTTGAAATTCCAATTTTGAATTTCTGTGTGTGACGTCACGGCTTGGACAATACTTTTACGTCTTTTCGAGCGCGCGGCTGGTTGTTAGATCCGGCCGCTCAATTTCATCCCTGACATCCTGTCACATCCTGTTACATCTATCTCTTATAAATATATCAAGAACATGCAAGTGATATATGCCCAGACAACACACGAAGAACTCGTTTTCAGAAACAAGAACAGAATTCTTCAAGAACTCTTTTCGAACTAATGAATTCATAAAAAGTTCTGGAGGAGTTCAATGTTTGGGACATTAACAACTTCTTCGAGAGTACTAAAAAAATATTTTCAGCATTCTCAAAGAATTCGTTGATGTCCCGAACATTGAACTCCTCGAGAGCGCTTTATGGATTCTTTAGTTCTAAAAGAGTGCTTGAAGAATTCTATCCTTGTTTTGGGCAAAGAATTAGTCGTGTGTTATCAGGGTGATTGTCTATACCGATTTTTTTCCGTGTAGGACTCACATGCAACAAACGCGATTTTTCACTCTGAGCTCCCATATGTGAATGGCAGAAACGATAAAAGATGGTAGGATTGATCTCTGTTATCTGAGAAGGATATTTGATAGATACATTGTTGATTCATTATACAAGATAAGGGTTGTCATAGATATGCAGAAATTAAGCGTTTAGCGAATAATAGACAGGGTTAGAGGATCTCATCATACCATTCATAAGACTGATTACTTCATGATGATGATGACATTATTGAGAAAAAAAAGTTGTGAAATTTTTTATATCTTTTAAAGTCAACCCACATAACATTTTGCGTGCAAATCACGGGCAAATCATATGACATTGGAGCTTTTAAATCCACAGACTTCTATATATTATCTAGACTGCGACATGCTATAGTTTGTGTCGTCTCAAAGTGAGGCCAACACACCGATATACGCGTAAACATGTGTTAGTAACACGGATAAGTAATTTTATCGTATGTTAGTAGACGCCATATGTCATTAGGTACACACCGACATTACTTTTTGAGATTGTATTCATAAAATCCGTACCGATTGACATACGGCCGCCATCCCTACTCCTACCCCCTTTGGCCTCACTTTTGGAATGTTCAGTTCGCACCCTGCTAAAAATGACGGAATGAAACGGAAAGAATTTAGATGCGAATCATTGCGATTCGTTCCGCATGGCAGAAGTAAGATTTGAGACGGGAATAAAAATTGTACGAAACTTTCCGTATCGTCGGAGAAGGAATGCAACTGGATCAGCGGAAATGAAATGAATGCGTTTTGATGAGGAATTGCAATTTTTCATCGAATCCTTTGGTTTTTTCCGAAATGGCAGGTTTAAAGTATTACCGTTTTGATCAGCATATACGACGACCTGACTGATTGCGTCCCAAGTTGGATTTGCGGAGAGAAAGTTATTGCGTTCGAATCCGTGTCAACGAATCGACTGATTGAACAACAGTTTTCAGTTTGCATCCAGAAATGCTGAATGGAGAAGTGATGTTTTTCTTCCGTAATTACGGTAGGTACGTTTCATTCCGTTTCTTGTTGGAATTGCGGAAGT
Organism: Gonatopus flavifemur; assembly: GCA_018340375.1. Classification (NCBI taxonomy): domain Eukaryota; kingdom Metazoa; phylum Arthropoda; class Insecta; order Hymenoptera; family Dryinidae; genus Gonatopus; species Gonatopus flavifemur. The sequence goes on from JAFFJZ010000016.1 coordinate 1,467,935, forward strand.
GAATTTATTGCGTCTAAGTCCGGTCCGACACCCCACTCAATTGAGAAAATCTTGTCGTTTACATCTGCGAACACGGACATGAAAAATGATGGTTTTGTTGAGTAATTGATACATGAGGAATCAGTTCCGCTTCGAGTTGGATTTGCGGAAAGAAAGTTATTGTGTTTGAATCCGGGTCGACGGATCGAATGATTGAACAACAATTTTCAGTTTGCATCCGGAAATGCTGAATGAAGAAGTGATGTTTTTCATCCGTAATTACACTGAAAAAAAAATTTATTTCAGTCAAATAAATATTTATTTGTCCTGTACCAAAGAAATATTTATTAGAATTAACAAAATATTCTTTGGAACCAAAATGATTTATTGGGATCAAATAAACGATTAAAACCATCTATTTAATTGAAATAAATTATTTTGGTTCCAAAGAATATTTTGTTAATTCTAATAAATATTTCTTTGGTACAGGACAAATAAATATTTATTTGACTGGAATAAATTTTTTTTTCAGTGTACAGTAGGTACGTTTCATTACGTTTTTTCTTGGAATTGCGGAAGTGAATTTATTGCGTTTAAATCCGGTCCGACACCCCACCCTGCTGGAAATAACGGGAAGAAACGGAAAGAATTCAGATGCAAATCTTTACGATTCATTCCGCAGGGCAGAAGTAAGATTTTGTGACGTAAGTAAAATGTGTACGAAACTTTCCATATCGTCGGAAGAGTGCGAGTGGAACAGCGGAAGCAAAATGAATCCGTTCAGAGCTGGAATTGCAATTTTTACCAAATCCTTTGAGTTCCCGACTGGAAATTGTCATCAGGTTAACCCAACATATGATGAGGACCTGACAAGGTCATCCGAAATAAGGAATACCCGTTACGGTCCTGATCGGGATTAGGTGTGGATGACTCACGTATGGATGACCTCATTTGGTCCTAGTCAGGATTTCCTCAAATTATCCTGAAAAGGTCGAAGTAGGTTTTCCTCGCTGTATCCGCATCAGGACCTCATTCGGTCATCCTAAGATCATGGACATAGTTTGATAAACTGAATACAAGAATGTACAGACTTGATTTCAGATTGTACACTCTTTGATTAAACAAATTTTCCTTCAATAAGAAGAACATGTTTGAACGATTTTCAACTGTGCCTGTTTTTAAATTCAATCCCTTCATTCCGAACACATTACCTACTTCAGAAAACTGTTGAACAATTTGTTCAATCTATTCTCAATGTGAATTGAAAACTAACTATTTGGGTTTTAATTAGGCGGAACTTATGAAAATTTCACAAGATTTTCCACGTTATGCATACAGCGAAAAAAACTTAGCAAACGTTCAACCATCACCAGCGAAATAAGTATTTCATTTAACTTATCACAATTCTCATAAGGTTGATTTATTGACTATTCAGCATCATTTTTCTTTCCTACACATCACATCATCTGAGTATTATTCGAAGAGTATATATGAACTGAATGAATATGTGTTTCGTCATAATCAAATATAAGTTTCGAACAAGTACTCTTCTTTCGTTATTTCTTGATTAATACGCATAAAAAAATCTGTTATTGAGTGCAAAATGAATTATTGAATCAGTTATCACTGCTGTAATATGTAAAAAATCATAAGTTGCTGATGTGGTGACAATTAATTCAAATATACGATAATATCAACAACGACAATATCTATATCAATATTAATTTACATCAGTATTTCTCGGAAAAAACTCAGAAATCCCAATCATTTTGTAATAATAAAGGTCATGAAGAACTCATTCGATCAAAAATATTTCAAGCGAATGTTCAAAATGAAATGCAAAAAACTTGAATTATTCACTTTCAGCTCGACGGATGGTTTTACTTTTCAAATTAAAGAGTACTCTTGAAGTTGAAATTTGTTAATTTCAGAAAAAAGCCTCATTTTCTGAGTTGAATTTGTTGTTAGGGTGATGATAAACTTGTGAGAAGAGTTTGAAAGTTGAGTGGAATCTATATTGATCAGGAAAGTCCAAATCGTGTGGCAAAAGTTAGAAAATCTGTCAACTTAGCTCACGGCGCATGGGCTTTTCTTCACTAAACCAAATGCTGGCAGGAGAAATTCATCAAAATATAGTGGATTCAAAGTGATGTGAAGTAAGGGAGGACCGAAATATTCATTAGATTTTATTCGTTCTCATAAACGTTCTAAAAAATAAGAAAAGACTATAGAAGATCCAAAGTGTCGTCTTCCCATATTTTTGTTCCAATAATGTTGTGTCATGTTCCTACAAATAAATGTTATTATATTTATGAAACAGGTTCAATACACATGTTTTCTCAACCTAACACTAGTTACTGGTGAAAAGATACGAAAATGCACCCTCAAAATGCAAATCATTGAAACAAAAATATTGAGAGACGATACATTGAGTCATACATAGCCTTACCATATTTATCAACATTTTTATAATAACTAATAAAATTCAATGCATGTATCTGTCCTCTCTTACTTCACATCACTTTGAATTCACTATATTTTGATGAATTTCTCCTGCCAGCATTTGGTTTAGTAAAGAAAAGCTGATAGAATACCCATGCGCTGTCAGCTAAGTTGACAGATTTTCTAACTTTTGCCACACGATTTGGACTTTCCGGATCAATATAGATTCCACTCAACTTTCAAACTCTTCCTACAAGTTTATTATCACCCTAACAACAAATTCAACTCAGAAGATAAGGCTTTTTTCTCAAATTTGAAAATTTCAACTCCAAGAGTGCTCTTCAATTTGAAAAATAAAACCATCCGACGAGCTGCAAGTGAATAATTCAAGTTTTTTGTTATTCATTTTGAACATTCTTTTGACATATTTTTGATCAAATGAGTTCTTCATGACTCATATTTCTTACAAAATCAATATGATCTCTGAGTTTTTGCCTAGAAGTGCTGATGTAAGTATTTGAAGAAAATTCATTTTCACTGCATCAACAAATTACGATTTTTTGACACGTTACAACAGCTATGACTGATTTACTTAATCATTTTGCACTTACTAACAACAAGCCGGGTGATCTCATACAGCAGTCGGAGAATTCTTTTCAAGAACATGAATAGAATTGTTTATGAATTTTCGAATTCATGAAATCATAAAGAGATCCAGGAGAGTTCACTTCTTGGGATATTAACTAACTCGAATACTGAAAGAACTGTTTCAGTATCCTCAAGAGTTCGTCAAATATTCCCGTGTATATCCCATTGTAAATTTCCAGTTGGTTCACAAGGGAAATTTCCCATGCGAATTCGGGACTGGATTTATTTCGCATGTAATCACGTGACATGGGTTACTCCTGTGAATATATCACACAGGTTACCTATGGAGGAATATTGCATGGGTTACCCATATGAGAATTCCAAACACAACAAAAACTCACATGAACTTGAGACAATGAACATTTCCATTATTGTTTTACATTCACGTAAGTTTTTGTCCTGTTTGGTATCCTCGCAGCGGTAACCCGTACAATATTTCCCCATGAGTAACCCATGTGATATATTCGCATGAGTGACCCATGAGACATTTGCACGAATAACCCATGTGATTCACCATGATGAATGAGCAAGGTACATTGGGGTGTCAAATGAATGATTGACATATTTGAACTCAATCAATATGAATGTGATCTACAATTGAAAGTCGATATGTATTTCTGTTTCAAGTTCAATTAATTATTTAAAATTTTAGAGTGATCTATTTCTCGATATTTTCGCTCATTAATCCATGTGAAGACGCATGTAACCCACTTGAGTCCCATACAACCCACTTGATTCCCATGCAAAGACCCACGTCATCCCATTGAACCGCATGTGAAGACCCATGCGACCCACTTCATTCCCATACAAAGACCCATGCGAACTAATTGGGAATTTACAGTAGGGTATTCTGATGAAAATGAAAGAATATTCAAATACCGTGTATTCGAAAATCCGGATGAAACCGATATGATTTCATGATTGTAAATTCAGACAGATACCATTCAAATTTTCATCTGCATCTACGGATGAAAACTGAAAGACTTCTCACCTTTATTCATTCGAATATCCGGATGAAATCTGTAGGATTTCATGATTGGAAATCCAGATCGATACCATGAAAATTTTTGTCCGCAAGTGCAGATGAAAACAGAAAGACTTTCTACCTTAATTCATCCGGTTGAAACCAATATAATTCCATGATTGTAAATCCGGAGAGATACCATGGGATCCGCATATACGGATGGAAACAAAAAGACTTTCAAACTCCATTTATCCGAAAATCCAAATGAAATCGATATGATTTGATGACTGTAAGTTCAGGTCAATATCATTAAAATTCTCCTTTGCGTATGCGGATGAAAACGGAAAAACATTCCAACACATGTACTTTCTTAAGGTGATTATCTGCGAAGTCGCGCAATAGCTCATTCGGTTAGGTCTTAGGCTTTAGACGGTAGGCCGGTAGGAATGTAAGTTCGAACCCTGTAGGTAGGATATGATTTTCTCTCAATTTACATGAGTGGACAAGGTTCCTCAACGATTTTCGAACAAGGATATGCGAATAAAAATCCTTGTACAGGGTAATTGCTTCCAGTACAATACTGGGATCTCCCAATGAATTCTTTTTGTACGCTGTAGTTCATCCGAAAATTCGGACAAGGTCGACAAAATTCAATGATTGGAGATGCTGATCAATACCGCTGAAGTTTTCATCCGCATTTCCAGTCGACAGCAGAAAGGATTTTCATTTCATTTCGTTCGACAATACGGATGGAATCGGTACAATATTAAGTTGAGAATTTCGTATCAATACCATCAAAATTTTAATCCACGTATGCGGATAGAAACGGAAAGGCTTCCCCATTCACTTCATCCGGCAATACGTTTAAAATTGGTCATATTTTATGCTCAGAAATCCGGATCAATACCATCGAAGTTTATGTCCGCATTTCCAGTTCCAGACGGGAAAATAAATTCTCATTCCGTTTTCTTCCGTATTGTACGGGACAAAAACCGTTATCAAGCGGAAAGGAAAAATTTTCTTTCCGTTTCTTTCCGTCATTTTTAGCAGGGTAGGTACGTCGTGAAAGGTCCGGGTTCGAATCTCGCAACCCCAAGAATCCAAAATGAAGTGAAATTGGTAGGACCGAGAGGGGGATCAAGAGAAAAGAAAGAAGGAAGAAGAAGAAAAAGAGGGAAGAATTTTTTTTATGCACGATTCGAGATTTTCCTAAGATATTTTTATGAATTCTTCAAGACATTATTAAGACTTGATCGAATACGTCTAAAACATATCTTCCGCAAGACCTTTTTGAGATATCTTGAACTTGTCGAAATCAGTCGCGTAAGACATCTCTTAGATTTCTAAAAGACATCTTCGAGACCTTTTTGCAATACATCTTTCAAAATTGCGAGATGTCTTTTTGTTTGATTATGTGTGCTATATTGGATTCGCCATCTTGAATTCGTTTTTTGACGTCAGATTTGGATTCCTCACCCTCCAAAACCCCTAGGACCCATGTTTCATATAAATCTGTCCACAAATGCGAAGTTGACTAAATTCACGTCCGCCATGTTGGATCCGCTATCATGAATTCGGGATTTGTCTGAATTCAGCACCCTCGAAAACTCCTGGAACCCATGTTTCATATGAATCTGTACATGAATGCAAAATTGACTCAATTCACGTCCGCCATGTTGGATCCGCCATCTTGAATTCGTTTTTCGACGTCAGATTCGAATTCTTCATCCTTCAAAACCCCTATATTGATGAATCGGTGTATAAAGATGGTATTACTAAATTAAAACACCATTATGAAAAGTGTATAGCCTTGATGGAGATCATATTGAGAAATGAAGCGAAAGAAAAATCCAAAATTTTTCTTGGTTAGATCGGAAACTTTTCACCCCATCCACGTAAATAATACGGAAACGAATATCAATACAACAAATCGAATGCCGGAAGTAAATACTCAACGCAGTATCGATAAATATCATGAAACTTTAGGCTACCGCAAGTTTACTCTGGTTAAACAAACCGATTGATTCTCCCCAAATCTCATCGAATCTTGCACAATGTTCTGAACAAATCCTATTCAACCATTTTCGATGAGATTTAATCAGATTAGTGTATTTTTTCAATGTGGTTCTGATTGAATCTTGTATAATGTTCTGACCAAATCCCATTAAATTTAATTTCGTCAGTTTCTATGGATTTTTTTAACCAGGATAGTTGATTTATTGCTTAGAGCATATATATATGGAATGCTGATCCAGCCCGTTTGCCTGATGCCAACATGTTTCGGATATATTCCTCGATTGCGCAGGTGCGAAGTTTCCGATCTTTTACGAAATCTTCCGATACCTACCGAAGTATAAAAAGATATATATGTATGTAAGTTTTGAAATTAATCGTGAGTTATGAGGTTATAAAAAACTAAATAACGATACAGAATTTATACGATAATGCAAAAGAGACGTAATGTTTATTGTACATATCGCAAGATTATATTTGAAAATAAGATTACATCACAAAGCACGACGTGTTAATGACAAAACAACAAAGGAATTTATTCGACATAAATTTACAAAACTAGTATTATTTAAAAACCAATAAATTAAAATATGATTAGAGAATTGATTTTACTCTTCGAAATAACTTGCATGAAATCCTGGAATCCTTTATCAATCGATTCTATGAGAGAATTACTTTATTTACAATTCTTATGCTTTTTTCATGAATTAATATTTTTAATTTACTAAAAACCAACTTTGTCAACCAAAAACCAAATCTGTCAAAGAAACAAATATAACCTTAAAATATTTTGACGTGTTTACTTTCCACCTAGGCATATATATATCACCGAAGGTACCCGAAAAATGACGAGATTTGCCGATGAAGAACGCACATGCGCAATTGCAACTTTGATCTGAAACATCTTGGCTTCAACGAAACTATAGAAAACGGGCTGGATTAGCACTCCATATATATATGCTCTAAGATTTATTCACAGCAATGTATGTGAGATTTACATCAGCTATGGTATATCCTACATGCACTGTTGTAAAATCGACTTGGATTGTGGTAGCTCAGCGATTTTTGGAAATGTCCAAATATTTACTTCACAAGATGTCAATCTTACATCTTTTTTTTCTCAGTGATCTATTAATTTTCAATGACGGTGATGAAGCCCAATGGATTTATCACCCCAAAATACCGTATTTTCAGCTATTTTCACGTTTTTCTCGCTGATAACTTCCGTGATGTCCATGACGGTTGAATCGTATATAAAAACGAATTCGTCGTTGTAAAATAATTCCTCATAGAAATTCAGAAAATGTCACTGTGATTTTGACAGCCACTTTCTTCTGAATTTTACTGAATTTTATGCAATTTCAACTCAATTTTCAGAAAGTATTGTGAAAACTCAGTTACGTTTTTTGTAATTCGGTTAAATTTTTCTGAAAGTTTAGAAGAAAATGGCTGTAAAAACTTACCGTCTTTTCTGAATTTTCAGAGACATTTTTTTACAGTGATCATCAAATATAAAAAAAAAACCACAGCGTTTCATATCTTTGATTTTCCTAATAATATACCCAGATCCTATCAGCATACCCATCGCTTCCACGTCGTATCTCTGTGGAAGCGACGTGGATACAAGGTGAAGGAACGGAGAAGCGACGTAGAAATGCCCGGCAATCGGTAGTGGTGCTGTACGGGGATAATCACTTGCCTGATAACACACGAAGAATTTTTTTTCAGAGGTCATCTACCTTACAGCGTTCTAAATGAGATTGCTATGGAAATGAAAAATTCCCCGACATTTCCACGATAATCCCCGGTTTTCCTGATGTGTGGCCACCCTGCGGATTCTCTCTCAAGTTTACTGGATTTTCACATTCTTGGGAAGATGCTGAGGAAATCTTCTCAATGATTGGGTATTACTTTCTGACTCCAACGTGCGTTTCAATTCTCCTGTGTCAAGAATGGGTAGAATTGGTAATCCAGCTAATGGATATCCTCACTTTGACTTCAAATTTAATAATTCCTTTTTACACCATTTTTTTCAAAGAAATCTATTGAATTTATGATACTTGGTCTTAATCAATTTCGCTTGTGGTATATTGTTATGTGAGAATATTATATTCGTTTTGGTTTGTTTCATATATCATACAAGCAATTTACTTGTGCTATGTTCACTTCTTCACTTGTATATCTAAACCCTAACAGCACACCCACCGTTTCCACGTCGCATCTCCGTGGAAGCGACGTGGATGTAAAGTGGGGGAACGGAGAAGCGACGTGGATGTAAAGTGGGGGAACGGAGAAGCGACGTAGAAATGTCCGGCGATCAGTGGTAGTGCTGAACGGAAAGGATTTTTGCCCATTTACTAAATAAACAGAAGAATAAATATTCAAAGATTAGGGTAAATCAAAGAAAAAATCAGCATGAATTTTACTAAAAGTATTTTATTAAACATTCCATCACATAACTTGCACAAACACAATGAAACTCATCATCTCATCATTATAAACAAAAAAATACATTGAATGTGATTTGAACGTTTGTAGTAATGAAGTGAAAATTATCATTTTTATTTGCCCTCGCTTACACTAATTTCAACAACGGAAATTTATAACGTGACGAATTAAAATATTAGAACAATGTTTATGTGAATAATATAAAGATCCATAATGTTGCAGAAAAATCTCATTTGGTCGATCCTTCTTGTGTATTAGTCTTATTCAACTGTAAGAAAAATTACTTGATTCAATTGAAACTCGACACAATACTTCAATCAAAGATTGTTTATTGATACTTTATGAAAAAATTTTAGTCAGCTAAAAGATAAAACAATAATTCATAATTTACGATGTGAATCTCAATAAAAATCACTCACCATTTTATCTACTACGAGATCTTGAGACAGATCTGGATTTCGTTCTGCGTGATGCAGTTTTTCGATCGGCGAAATTGCCACGATGAGCATCTTTTCCATGACCACTCTTGCTACGAGATCGACTGCGAGAAGACGAACGAGATCTTGACCGTCTGGATTTGCTACGGGACCTCGTGCGTGAACGTGATCGAGACCTGGATCGCGAACGAGATCTGGAGTAAGACCTACAATGAAAATGGTATTAAAATTTTCATTGGAAACAATAAGCTTTGTTCTTTTCTGTTGCAATTTTTTAACCTATGACAAGTATATACAATTCTACTGTACTACTTCTCGATGATTGATTCAGAATCAATTGCAATAACGTATGATAGATCCCATAATTATGTTATATTTGGAATTTTCATTCTAAAATTTTAATTACTGATATGTTCAAGAATCTAAGAAGCATTTGAGAAGTAGAAAATATTATTGTGACCATTCGTACTTTTGCTGAATGTTTTCAAACGTGAAGAAAGCAAGATTTGTAAACTTTTACTGAAAAAATAATTGATTCAATAAGAAATTTGTTATACAACATTACTGTTTCATATCCTGTCCATCTTTTACGAAAACCGTAAATGTGTTATTTGCAACACAAAAATAGGTTCTATCATGGTATGAGAGTGTATATCAATACCTCTACCAACATAGATATTCTATTTCATATTTGCTTCACGGGTACCAGAAACATGAAGAATGTTGAAAATAATCGTATTTCAAAGTATCTAGACAAATTTCTTGATATGTAGTAATCTCTTCACTACTATGCATTGAGTGTACAAAAAAAATTATATCTCTCGTTCCTCATATCCATTATGAATTCCTAAATATTTTTTTGTATTTATCAATGCTTTGAAAATTATTATTTCATCATAATATAATTTAATAGAATACCCCTTTCTTTTGTGATTTTTTGTTACTTTATGTACCATTATTTCTGTTTTGTTCTGACAACTTATAGCAGACGGTAGTCGCATGAAGAGCACGCGGTATTGCAACGCCAGGAACGAAGAAGGGAGAAAGCGAAGAGATGCAGATGGAATTCACGCGAAGGGTCAGACGTATTGGACGAAGAGTGGCTAGATGAAGAAAAATTTTGCTCTCTCTGTTTTGCAGTGACCACACGCACACAAAAATCCCTGCATTTGCTAAGATATTAACATGACGACGATTAATGGCACGAACAATGCGTTTATGCGCAGTCGAAGGATGAGGAGAAGTTTCCACTGAAGCTACCAGAAGTGTGTTGAAGTCAGATGTGTGCGTTAATTCTTTTCTCTGTCAAGGGTGATCGATTGATGGTGAACGAGAGTGGTCAGTGGAAGTCACGGAGAGAAGTGCGTAGTACTAGCCACTCCTAGTCGGTCGTGCTTGCGCTCCCTCTTTTTTTCTTTCTTTCTCTCTCTCTTTCTCGAACGTAGAAGAGTGCAGAAGTAAACCCAAAGAGGAGGTGCTCTACGCTGTAACTACGCGGTGAGTGTCACAAAGTGAGAGAACCCAAGGTGAATCTCGCGCGAGAATCTCCCGGTAGAAACATACGCATTTCACATACGTATGCTAGTTCTCAGCCGCATCTCCTATAAATAACGGGCAATGTTACATCGGCTTCGTCCTCTGCTATCGTAACCATTCTTTTTTGTTATGCATATAAAAATTGTATACCTACACTTTTAATATAAACATAGAAAAATAATGATTGTCCTCGATTCTTTTAATTTATTAAAACTGAACAAATTATCTACTATTTACGAAATTTAATCATTAATTTTGAATGAAAGTCTTGGCCGTTGGTTTAGAGTCATACTCAATATCGCTATGCTGTTCCAATACTCTTACAACATCACCATGATAAGTTGTCTTCCTGCATGGATTCTAGGTGGATGGACAGAATTGATAGATACAATGTAGAAGCAATGCAGAAATATCTGCATTTGGAAGTAACATCTTTTAAATTCCATCAACCAATTTTACTTATCCATCTCACATCTATCTAACACAACATAGACGTGATCAATGAGCTTATCAGTGCTAATGCTGTAAAAGCAACTTTCAATGTGCACATTGATACTAAAAACTACTCTAAACTGCAAGTGAAGACTTCTTGATCAGAGAATAGATAGCAAGCAATCCCCAGAACTCCTATTGACTGTTCAAACTGCTGCAAGTTTCACCATTATAAAAACTTTTCTATGAAAAATATTCATGCATTAGAGTGGAAAACAAATTGACAATAAGAGTTTTCAAGTTTAAAACAATTGAAATCTAAATAATCCATACCTACTATATCGTTTGTCTTACCAATAACCTGTATGTGAGGAACATTTTACACAATAATTATATGCAAATCTCTCAAATTTCAGAAGCATCTATAGTAAATGTTTGTTTATTACTTATCAAGCTGAGCAAACCCAACCTCTTGCACCAATGTTTTTATTAGACCTTCTGTATTCATTAATAATGAGTTTTTCCTTCGATAAATTACATCAATATCTCAAAATATTTGTGAAAATGGCTTACCGCTTTCTGCGAGAACCCCTATGACGTGGACAATCTCTCGCATAATGACCCCTTTCACCACACTCGTAGCATTTGTCTTCTGGATGGAATGGTCTACCAGCACCCCTTCTCGAAGATCCTCTGTCTCTCAGTCTTTTGCCATTAGAAGGCTCGACGCGAGCTCTTCTTCCACATATTGTACGTCCATCGAGACCCCTCACAGCATCTTCGGCATCTCTGGCATCCTCAAATTCAACAAATGCAAATCCTGGAGGATTTCTCGCGACCCATACATTTTTCAACGGCCCATAATAAGAGAAAGCATTTTCCAATTCTTGTTTGGTAGCATTACCACCCAAATCTCCCACATACACTTTACAATCGGTATTATAACGAGACATCTGGAGAGGAAAAAAAATTGAATAGATTCTTACAATATGTCAGAATTTTCTTCAACAGACACATGTTATAACTTGTTCATGGAAAAACTGTGGAGAAAAGCTTGGATAGTTGGATCATTGAACAAAATAGGGTATCTATAAACTGAACTCTGAATGCGAAAAACATTGACATCAACGTTATCAGATTGTTGCCATTTCTTCAAAAATTCTGGAAAGCTCAATGTTTGAAAGGAAACAAAAATCTACAATATTACGAACGTACCTTATTCATTATAGCTCGATTTATTAATCACATTTGTGCGTAATTGTTCAGTTTGCTTGAAAAACTTTAAAAACGCAAATTTGCTCTCACTAATAAAAGAAATAAATCAATTTCGAGCTGCGGCGTCACCCTTCAAGGATATCGATTTCAATTTTTTGGGGCTTGACCGCTAGGGAATAATACAAGCCAATCGTTGGAAGGATTGTATGGAATACTGTTGGACAAGATTCTTGATTGAACGTTGAACGGTGTGAACTGGTTCAACTGGTGTGAACCAGGGTACCCAAGCTACAATGTAGAAACTAGAACACAGGTTCCAGCGCTGCCTACCGCAACTCTGCGAACCAAAGGTCACATACACAAATGCACCATGTATACTTATACACCAGTTTACCCACACAAGTTCACATACACAAGTACATCATATATAAGTATACATGGTGTACTTGTGTTTGTGACTTTTGGTTCGCAGAGTTGCGGTAGGCGGCGCTGAAACTCGTGTTTTGGTTTCTACATTATAGGTTTGGGTAGGTATCAAACTCAATAGGTTCGTTCGTTCTACGTGTTCTGGGTTGCTCTAACTTGTAACAAACCAATCATTTCATTCCTATAATTGGAAATAACGAATCCAAAATACTTAGAGCAAGTTGGGGTAACTTGGGACACCCTCAACTAACTTAGCTAATGTAACTCAAAGGTCTCCCCCAGGGATGGGTTCTGTGCGCGTGCGATAAGTAATATGCGTTAACTATGCGCAGATTATGCATAAGATATGTAGAATACGCAGAGAATGCAGAAAATGCATAAAACATAGGAAAATTATTCCGACCTGAAATTCAAAATCCAGAATATATGAAATAGATATTTATGAGTGTTGAAATGGTAAACAATTCATAGTTTTAAAATTATAACATAACTTGACCATGAAAAAAAATGATGCAGAAAACCCCCTTTGGTTACCTGCATTATCTGCATGAGTTTTATGCGCACATTATTCCTTGCATAAAACCTACCGTATTATGCGTACCCAACCCTGGTCTCCCCTGGTCGATTTTTTCACTAGAGAACTACTAGATCGTTTCAACTATTTCACGTCATTAATATGCAATCAATTACATCGACCTTGAGATAGAAAAATTCAGAATAAATCAGAGATGCCGGCTCTGGTTTCAAAATAATTGTACATGGATTACATTTCTTATAATGTCAAAAAACTGAATAGGGGTTTCTTATTGGCTGATAACGAAATTTCGTTCCAATTATTTATGACGAGTTAGTTGAACAACAGACAGACCAGACCCGGATTGTTTGATTGATTCTGAATCATTTGATCCAAAGTTTAATGCAATTGATTGAATATTTTTGACGTAAAATGGTTGAAACGATCTAGTAGTTTTTTGGTGAAAAAATCGACTAGAGCACTCCCTTAGCGGCATTCACCACCTTCTCAAAAAGTTACTAGATTCCAAAATCGCCCCCCAGTTTTCTCAGGAACGAACAAATAAAATGAAAAATAAAGAGTAGCTGCACTTTCTTTGATATGCTAAGAAGATGCACCTGCTCATTAAAATCGACTATATTCATTAATCGTTGAGAAAACTGGGGGGAGAGATCTAGTAACTTTGCCTCTGATGAATGCCCTTAAGGCCTAGACATACAAACTATGTAAACGAAAGAAAGAATGCACAGAAGCCGTATACAACATCCAACATCTGCACAGCCTCCCGTTCCTTGCCCGGGTACTCATGCTAGCGACTGTCGCGCGCGACATCATTAGAAGGAAAAGGAGGGAAGATGTTTCCAACTCGGATCTCTTTTTTCTTCTAATGATGTCGCGCGTGATAGTCGCTAGCATGAGTACCCGGGGTTACGTTCACGTTTACGTAGCTTGTGTGCTTAACGGGATACTAGCGATGGTAACAAACCTCTCTCTCTATCGTATAGGCGTGTCCTTTTCTATCCAACGTGCTCTGTTGGTAAGCGCTAGTAACCCGTTAAGGCCTAGACACTCAAGCTATGTAAATGTGTACGTAAGGAACGGAAGGCCGCGCAGATCTTGTATACGGTTTCTGCGCATGCTTCCGTTTCTTACAAACGCACGTCGTGTAGAAGCACCTGAAGATGTCATACAGGAAGTGTTCTGAAAATAGTAAGCTTTAACGGGATACTAGCAATGGTACCAAACCTCTCTTTCTATCGTATAGGCGTGTCCTTCTCTATCCAACGTGCTCTGTTGGCAAGCGCTAGTAACCCCTTGACGGGCTACTAGAGTCGGTAACTCACGTCATTGGTTAGAAAGGGACAGAATCATATGATAGGAAGAGAGGTCCGTTACCGACGCTAGTGTCCCGTTAAGTGGATACTAGTGCCGGGACGCTAACCATTTCGTATTGGCCAGTTTATTCAAAAACTATTGAATGAATCCATCCAAATTGAGTTTCCAAAGATTTTGTGAGCCATGAGGAATCTTTGGAAACTTAGTTTGTACGGATTGATCCAGTACTTTTTGAATAAACTAGCCAATACGAAATGGCTAGCGTCCCGGCACTAGTATCCCCTTAACGGGACACTAGCGTCGGTAACGGACCTCTCTTTCTATCATATGATTCTGTCCCTTTCTCACCAATGACGTGAGTTACCGACGCTAGTAGCTCGTTAAGATGACTTTTCGACATCCCTTGAAGGGGCCAAAATGATGTGTTCCCAAATCTCTTAACGGGACACTAGCGTCGGCAACGGATCTCTCTTTTTATCATATGATTCTGTCCCGTTCTAACCAATGATGTGAGTTACCGACGCTAGTAGCCCGTTAAACCGCGCTGTAAAAAGACAGCTTGAGAATGAATTTCACTGCATTCACCGGGTAAAGATGAAGGAACGTACCCCTGACCGCGCGGATCTAGGGAGAATCGTATGTTGAAATCAGGGGGCATAAACTGAAATATAGTATTTTCAGAATTGAATGTGGCGCTCTCCAGTGTGGATTAGTGAAAGTTCGATTGGAATGCAGGGAGTGGGGGTATCAAGTATATTTATGTTGTATTACCAACACAAGTATACTTGTGTTGGTGATTATAGATGATACCCCCGCTCCCTGCATTCCATTCAAACTTTCACTAATCCACACTTGAGAGCGCCACATTCAGTTCTGAAAATTCCATATTTCAATTTATGCCCCCTGGTTGAAATATAGAAGGCGCGAGACGCAATAGTATAGCCATACTCGCAAGCTTAGCCAATTGGCTATTGACTTGTATCTCTTAACGGCATTCACTACCTTCCCAAAAAGTTACTAGATTCCAAAATCGCCCCCCAGTTTTCTCAGGAACGAACAAATAAAATGAAAAATAAAGAGTAGCTGCACTTTCTTTGATATGCTAAGAAGATGCACCAGCTCATTAAAATCGATTATATTCATTAATCGTTGAGAAAACTGGGGGGAGAGATCTAGTAACTTTGCCTCTGATGAATGCCCTTAAGGCTGCTCTCCCATGGACCGGAATTTCTAGGGAACGGAACGGAATCCGCAAACCCAATTGATTCATGGATAGTAACTTACTAGAATTCCCTGCCAATCTCCCAAAAATTCCGGTCCGGAGGCCAGCCTAAGGCTAACCTCCCATGGACCGGAATTCGTTCCGGCGGAATGACTTTAAACCAATCGCTTTCACAATTTCTTTCAGAGCGTTCTATCAGAAATCTATAAAAAATTGTGCATTGGCTCAATTTTCATTCCGCCGGAACGAATTCCGGTCCATAGGAGAGCAGCCTAAGTCAATAAAGAGTATAAAAAAAAAAGATCTAGGGAGAACTCATTCCAGTATGTTATAAAGTTGACTGTTCGTCCCACGAAGTTTTACAACATCAGCGCCACTTTCGAATCAACTGATCATGAGCGCTATCTGCTTATTCCTCAGTATTTCTCCAAAATTGTCAAATCTTTGTAGAATCGCATATCGATGACACGAGATGGTCGAATACTATGTCGAATGGTCGAAAAGGTGTGCCAGCGGTGGGGTATGATGAGGGGGAAAGGGGGTACAGGGAAAGCTTAAAGTAAAGGTTAGAAGAGGTTATGAACTCTAACCCACAGATGGTTGACGAAGGCTGCCAACTGCTAACTGTCCAAATGACGCGTGGTCAGATCATTCATCGCTGTTGGCGATAAAGGTGAGTCTCTTTACAAAAATTACACATTCATTTCAATTATTTTCATCTAGATTATGATAGAGCTTATGAAACTGTTGCTTTTTCATCTACCTTCTCTTCATACCTCTGAAATTTCCATTCCATAATTCCATTCAGCATTCGTCCGTGCCCTGTCGTACGGGTGTCGCTTACCTGTCGCTCACGTCGGACGAATACGCCCCTTGTAATTTCAATTCTTTAGGAGGTTGCTTGAACGATACATAAAAACAAGAACCGTAATTTTGACCCAATGCCATTTTTATTCTCATGAAACGACGTGGGAGTGATTTTTCATCATTGTCATTGTGGGAATCAGATTGAAAATTTCGCAACTCGTTACTAAATTTATTTTTTGCTAATTCGTATTTACACACCTGATTTATTATCGACGCTGTTTCCTTTTTTATACGTTCTCTGGTACGTATACATCAGGTGACTTGTTTTTGTTTTTTCAGAATATTTACTCAGTACGAAAAATTGAATTGTATTATAATTGAAATTTATACTCCAAACAGAGTTGAAAATTCGATGTTTCTCATTTTTTTTCATCGCATTTCATGTGTTGAAATGATTTGAAAAAATAAACGTACATTATATATGTACTTTTGAAATTTTCAATAATAATTTTTTACGATTGTCACGGGGAGGGGCAAAGATAAATTGGTGTCGACGCAGTCGGTGACCAATAAGTAGGAGGTAACCTTCGGACCCACGGATGACCTTTACCTGTGGAGAGACCACAGCTACACGAACATAATCACTGCTCAATGACTGTTCTTTACTCGTGTTATAGTTCCAAGAAATCTATTTGGTAACGTGAAACCTTCGTTTGAAAGGTTATAAGCCAACAGCCCGTTTGACCGACAGTAGTAGATTTTTTGAATTACAAAAATAACTCGTTTGCTTTGGTTTGGTGAAGATTTGTTTTTTATTACCATTATTTTTTTCATTATTGAGTTCAGTGAAAAAACAAACCACGCGGAAAGTTGAGTAATAATTCATAAGTATTTCGAATAATTGTTATAGATCGTACGTTTCGGTCAAGTTTCGGTTGTCTATCACTAGAAATTGGATTTGAAAATTTGCCGCGTGTGAACGATCATAACAGTAAGTACTGCCCTCTGGTGATATTACTTCGGTGACTGAAGATGTATGTGGACGTGAAGAGAAAATAAACAAAAATTTAATGTACGAATATTTTTTTGGAATATGAAGTACCAAGTTGTAGGACAAATTGAATGATACTAAACGTTTTAAGATATGAATCTTTTTTTGTAATATATTTTAACGCTTAGAATACAAACCCTAGCAAATGCGATTATACTTTGATCATACTGAAATTAACCGGTATGCTTTTCCATACCTCAATTATACTCAAATAATACTGTTACCGAAATCAGACTTGATTTATACCAAAAATATCGTGAAATTTGATACGTTTTCGGTATTAATTGGGTATGAATCTTCCAAATTCATACCGAATTAGTACTGACTCAATACCAAATGATTGAAAATATTGCGGTATACTTTAAGTATACAAATTTCACAAGCATATGGTATGTTTTCAGTTTCCTTTTTAGGACGATTTGGTATTTTACTGAATTACCACTAAGTTCATACTGATTATGAATCATACAAAAATGATATAGAATACTGAAAATTTCGGTATGATCCGATTCGTTGGGGAATGAACAATTGTATGTGTCAGTGCAAAAAATTATGATATAACAATGATGAACTTGATTACAAGTCATGCAAATAGGGGAGAAAAGTACTTTGAAACCAAATGAATATTTTGCGTACACTTCCTCTAGTCTGAGGTTCTTCGCGTGACCGTAGACAAAGTCAAAGCCATAAGAAAACAAACAAAATAACACTCCAAACAGAAGAAATCCCGAGTCGAAATATTGCCTCTACTTTGCTGTTGATAATCCTCTTTTCAGTAGGAGCATCAGATAGGAGAGTAGGAGCTGTTTCAATGAGATATTATCTCCTACTTTGCCCCTCAAAGTGGTAGAAATTTCCTATTTCACCACTTGCCAGAGCAAAGCAGGTGCAAGGTTTACCTCCTACTTTGACTCTACCGCCTCTGCACGGAGCATAATGCAGCCGGAAATATGACTTTTTCATTCTTTCAGTAAACTAGGAATAGAAAGATTTATAAAATGAATTTTTACATGAGAATACGAAAGGTTACGAGTGCTGTAGAAAATGTAATAGGTGGGATTGAAATTTCATACTCACAGTTTGTTTAAAGTAATCGTAAGCTTCCGTATTTTCATGTACAAATTCATTTGACAAATCATCCTATTCCTGGTTTACAAAGAAATGTTTAAAAAGTCATATTTTGATAATCAAGCTTATGTGTCAGTGCCAGCCAATAAAAAAGAACTTGAGTAATTTGATAATTTTGTTGTAAATTTCCTCTTATAATTATAGTTCAGTACCCTATTTCTTATACACTCAAATAAATCATTCATTCAAAAAAGAAACCTCATAGATATTCGTTTGGGTAAAAACATTTCATTTGATTCCAAAAATATTTCATTCCATGAAATGAATAAGTGTTTATTTGAATGAAATTCATATTTCATTTCAATCGAGTAAAATTATTAGCACATTTCTTAACACATTATTATTAATATTATAATTATTAACACATTTTTTCTATATTGGCATTCTAGAATATAATGAAATATATTATAAGAATTTCAACTCCAGTATTATGCCAGAAAAATATAATAACATATGGACACATGTATATCTAATTAGTTAGAAATGTAATAATTCATCTTCTATTGATGATTTTCTAAGTTGAACGCATAACATGTCTGAAGAAATTCACACTTCTTCCCATTATAAAATGATCATAAATCTATTTGAAATACTAATGCTGAAGAATTGTGTGATTTATGGAATATACTGGAATTTTGCCGAAAGTATACTGGAGAATACTTTAAATATACTGGAATTTCATCGAGTGCCCTCAGTAGAAACCCTGCCCTAGAAGAAATTTTGGATGGGAAAATACCAGGGTCTGACGAGGCATGCCTGATTTCTTATCAGGTCCTCATCAGGTTTCGTTACGGTTTTCCCTGTTTCGCTTGATTTTATGGAAGTCTTACTCCTCCTTACTCACGGTTTCGGCTAACCTGATCAGGACCTTATTAAAAATAGGGAACGCCTGATTAAATTTCTACTAGGGTAAGCTTGAAAAAATCTTGCAAACCGAACATTGAGATTCAACCCTCGCTAGAAGGAAGGGTGCTGGAAAACTCACGCACATTTTACAACATTTTTTGAATTTTGAACTGAATTTCGAAAATGATATTGGAATGTCAGAATTTGACATCAGTATGACTTTGGTATGACATTAGACATTTCGATATGTAATTCACACGTTCTCCTTGATATAGAAAAATAAAATCCTGTATAGAGAACTAAGACATTACGAAAGAATTGACCACGTATTTGAATAATTTCTATTCATAAATATTTTTTACACCTAATATCGGTCAATTCTTCCAAGCTTCAAGAAATTGATTATTAGAACAAAAATGATCGAAGATGAAGCTTATTACTTTTATTCATTTTTAGAATTTTATCAAAGACGAAGGAACGCCAGAAAACGTGTGCGTCCTTTTACCAACTTTCCATCTCCTAGTGAGACATGGTGAAGAATAAATTCTACATAAAATCTAGTCACATTTATCCAAGAACGGGCATATACGAGACGGAAAATTTCAATAATTTCATCCCAACTCTGTCATTACTGTTCTCTTCCACTGGTGAAAACGATTGTTGAGTATATAAAAGAATGGGGTAAATTGTTTCCCTCATCTCCATAATTGCTACATAGTGTTTTCTTCTATATATATTTTGTAGCATTGAAATTTAATGACGCAATTATCCATAATATTTTTTTCTTCAAATATCGATGAGAAAGGTTATAAAATTCCAATTCTTACATGGATGCTGTCGTTTGTGATTACGTAACACTCGAATCTCTCATACTAACTGCAAATGATAATGTTCCTTTGACTTAGTCATGAATTTCATCCTTTCGTACTAGAGCGTCATAAAATATATATCCGGTGAACGGTTCACTGATTATTTGCTTCTACGACGCAGAACCATGTTCTAGATCCATGTTCGAACGATCTCAATTTTAAGCGATCTTTTTTACGAACCTTTCGTGTGACGTATATACACAACGGATCTACACAAAGAAAGGATAGAACATTTGTTTGTTAGTTTCAGTGAAAACCACTTTACCGTGAGCTTAATGAACATATTTGTGTTATGAATAAGTATGTATGAAAAAGAGGGTCAATTGGGTTTTTTTTTCTCAATTTAAAAATTCTGTATAATATTTCTTGTTTCCATTCGAAAAATTAAAGATGTATGCAATTGAATTTCAGTTTCCAATCAAATCTGTACACGGAGAAAAACGTGGCTGGAAAACAGTAATTTTTTTAAAATCTAACAATATTTGATCATTCCATAAGAAACATGAAACGGTTTGGATCTGTTATTAATCTCGCCCATAACGAATAAAAATTTGCCAATACCTAATAACAAGAGATTGAAAAGATATATACTTATATGTATACAAACTTTCCAAAAGTCGAGCATGGAATTCTACTGTTTAGTTTTCGTGGTTCAAGTGTAGCAGTATTTCATAAGAGAATGTTTTTACCATGAAACATTATGCATTTTGCAACAAGATATTCATAAATAAACCACGAAGTCCTATAAATTTGTTTTTATGATTGATCATAAATAATTATGGCTTTTTTTATCCAAGCAAAGATGGGGCCTATAATTTTTGGAATGTGCTTTTGGCATGATTTCCTACATATATGTATACCTTTCGAGTTGAAACCGATGGGACACCTGAGGACCTTTCCCCGTTAGTTTTGTAATAATGATGAAACGGTTCGTTTTGTTGTCAAATTGTTCTTAAAAAAATGCAATATTAGAGAAAATTTCCTGGATTTTACAACCCTGGTCGAAGCGTAATGGTAATTCATAAGAAAATGTTTTTACTATAAAAAATTATGGATTTTGCAACAGGATATTCATGAATAAACCACGAAGTCCCATGAATTTGTTTTTATGATTGATCATGAATAATTATGAAATGATCCATGAGTTCGGAACTATGGATCATTAAAATAAATGATAGTAAGTGATTATGTCATGATTTCTTATGGAAATTCTTGATAAATATCTTTTTATGGAAAAGTATAATTTTATCAAGAATTCAATGCGATCCATGACACATATGAATTCTTATGGAATATCATACACTGAGAAAAGTGAACTGTAACCATTACCATGCGAAAATAGTAGTTGAATGACAGAATCAGGTTATTTGGTATCCATCTTCATGTAAATGGTAACCATTCCCATGTGCATGAACATTGCTACGATTCTCTATAGTATCCGAAACCAAATTCGCGAAGTTGTACCCCAATCACTATTTTTACATGGTAATCATTACATTCCACTTCTCTCAGTGTAGAAGAGAATTATGATAGCTCATGGAATTTCATAAGTTCTTTACACCGCATAATTCTTTGAAAATGATTATGAAATATGGTTGATCGAGTTAAGACCATGAGTCACTATGATAAATCATAGCGAGTAGTTACTCCATGATTTCTTATGGAAATCTTCAATAAAATACCTTCTTATAGATAGAACTGATATGCTTAGATAGGAACGTAGAAGGGATCCTTCAACCCAAGGGGAAACCATTCACTGTTTTTTGTACACCAGATTACAGGCAGTTCCAGATTATAACCAGAAAGATCCGCCCTTTGACTGCTTCGCTTCGCTCAGCAGTAGTCCGCCGCCCTTAAAAATTCGCTTCGCTCATTTTTAATAAATCGTAGCCTACATATGCTCGCTTCGCTCGCATCTTGAACAATTCAGATATCCGCCCAACAGAAAAAGCTTCTGAAATGCATTTTTCAATCAGAAAAGTATTTTGAATCCTTTTTCGACAAACAGAAATGTTTTTTGAATGCATTACATTTCAAATGTATTTGGAATACATCAAATATAAATTTCGTATACATTTCAAATACTTCTGTTCGAATGTATTTGGAAAGTGTTTTCTGTTTTATGGGCGGGCATATATGTAAACGCACTCATCGGTTTTCCGCTCAACTAAAAATATTTTTAATGTAATCTACTTATTCGTAAATATGAAAAAGTAAATGCAACGGCAAGTCGTCATCTTTTTAGAAAAATTAGAATTATGTTTTATGAATTTTTCAATTCATTAACAAATTCTTCTCAAAATTTGGCTAATTTGGAAAATTCAACATTTGCATGGGGCGAAATAGATTATCATGGATATAAGAAATATTATACCAGTTAGCATATTTTTTTATTAAGCATGAGGACAAGCATCTAAATTATACCCCTTACTATCTAGATACCAGTCAATAATAACTTCCAAGATATTTTATTAACCATTAAAATCTGGTTTACTACTACAGTCAAAACTCTCTATATGCAACCTTTCCACAGGGTGATTTGGAACGCCCGAACACCCTCAAAGCAGTGATGCCAGAATGGAGGGCAAGTACCGTCGAGGGTACCCTCTCTCCGTTACACAAACGTACACAAAATTTGATTGAGTGCGTACCAGGAGAGGACCGCAGGGGAAACGTAACGGAGAGAGGATAGCCTCGACGGTCCTCGCCCTTCATTCTGGCATCACTGCCTTAAAGGGGCGGATTCCTGAGGAAAAAATGAAATATATTTCCTTTACCAAATTTTGATTCGGGCCTTGAATTTTGAATTACAAGGATTTAAAGTTGACCAATCAGGAGCGCCACCAGTATCAGCCAAGTGTGTGGGACTATCGAAGGGAGAAGGACATGGTTGGATGTGTGATGCACGAAATGAAGTTTATTCATGTAAAAATGATTAGGGGTGGGAAAATCACGCGAAAATCTTGTTTGTGTTTAGAAAAAAATATCAGATGAAGAATTTCATAAGTCGCGTGACCGCCGTAGGACTTGAATATTTTCAAAAAAATCATTTTTTCAAAAATCGTTTCATTCGACTCAGAAACACCCAAAACATGAAATAAAATTGATTCGAGACGCGCCGCGCGCTCAGTTCTGAGTGAATCTTCTACTAGTTTAGAGTAATAGTATAAGGGTTGAGGTTGAAAAATTCACAACGATTTCAATTCTAGAGCGGATTTTCCACTCCAAAAGAGGGACAGCTCAATCAAAACGAGTAAAAATACCACACAGAGAAAAAAGATCATGGAATGATCACTAGAAAAGATAGTAAACTGATAACACCTACGAATTTCTGTACACAGTCGCTAACAGAGACGAGTAATGGTTCCTATTTTGGTATACCAAAATACAATACTATAGTATAGTATATCAAAATAGGAACCATTACTCGTCTCTGTTAGCGACTGTGTACAGTCTTTTTTCTCCTTGTACTCAGAGCCGACACCGTTGACATTTGAAGAGATATCAACTTCTGTTCGGACGTCTGTTCCTATCGTATAGGCTTTTCTTTTTCTAACCAACTCCTGCGCTGATGATAACGCTCCTATCCTCTGAATAGAATGACACAAGTAATTCATCATGTGTTTTTCACCGCGCGAACTCCCACTGAGCATCTCTCTTTCCAGATCGCATCAACATCGATGCAATGTTAATGCAAGGTTCTAACGGAAATGCTCAGTGGGCTGGCATCGCATAGTCTTTACTGCGCGAATTATTTCTGCACAATTCCTATTTACGCTGTAATAATTTCTACCGCGTACTGGCGACCGCGATCAGCGGTTATTGCATAATGCATACACTGTTAAAAACTTTTGATTGAATTTTCAATTACATGTAATGGAAGCATTTTCCACTCATGCGAATGAAAAATAATGTATATGGCGACTGAAAAGTCAATGTTAGATGATTGAAATTTCATGCACCCCTGGTGAAAATTTCCGCTCGCAAATGAAGCATAAAATATTTCAATTTCCGCTTTTTCCGCGCTTGGATACTGCTTCGTTTCCTCTTCCACGTCGCTTTATACCCTTCTTACGCTTCCATTTTCACTAGAGACCTATACATATGTGATTGAAAATTCAAGAACGAATTCTTTAAATCCCAAGTAACGGAATTGCATTTGCTGCCTCCAAATCAAAATCATACATTAACAATGATTATCTAGTAAAATATCTATGCTTTTGTTCAAAATGTTTTCAAGGGTAAAATATTACATCTTGAGCAAAATCATATATATCGGAATAGTGTTATCAATTTCACCACGTTCACTCCATTCCAATCTTATCGAGAGAATATTGGGGGACCTCGCCAGGAATCGAACCTACCTACACCAAACCTCCCGTACAGCACAACCACCGATCCCCGGACATTTCTCCGTCGCCTCTACGTCGCTTCTCCGCCCATTCGCCTTGTATCCACGTCTCCCTTCTCTCCACCTCGCTTCCACGGAGATGCGAAGTGGACATCGGTGGGTGTGCTGTTAGGGCTACCTTTGATTATTATACATAATGCTACGCTGCATACTATTCCTAATGTTTTAACGACCTGAGCTAAACCGGCACATCTGTGTGAAGCATAAAAAAAGATCAATATAACTGACGTGCTCATCTGATTCAATGATCCATCGGTTGAACATGACACCCTATTAACCTGTGTGAAAAAATCTGAACTCGGTTGACAGATGTGAGGTTAAGTTATTGGAATCAAAACATAAATGTGAATTATTTTAGTAAAATGTGCGGTTGTTATTCAGTCATTGATCAGAATACGTATCAGAAACATTTATTCCTGAGTCCAAAAGAAATGATTAAATCAGTCATAGTTGTTGTGAAATGGTAGAAATCGTAACTTGTGGGTTCTGTGTCAATGATTCTACTCAAATACTAAAATGTATATTTCTAAAAAAAAACTCAAAGGTCTCATTCATTTTGTAATAATATGGGGCATGAAGAACTAATTTGATTGAAGATATTTCAGAAGGATGGATAAATGAATTTCAAAAAACTTGCATTGTCAACTTTAAGCGCATCAGATGGTTTCACTCTTCAAGTTGAAGAGTACTCTTGCAGTTAAAATTTGGAAATTGCCGGAAAAATTCTCATTTTCTCACTTTAATTTCTTATTAGGGTGGTGCTATACTGGTGGGAAGAGTTTGGGGTTTGGGTAAAATCTATATTGATCAGAAAAATCCAAACCGTGCTGAAAAAATTAGAACATCTGCCAACTTTGCTTGCGTCTCTTGGGTAAGAAGTCAAATTTTCTTTATAGTTAATACGAAGTGAAAGAGGGAAAAATATTCATTGGAATTCATTGTTTACCATGAAAATGTTAAAGAATAAGGAAAGCTTGTCTTCTTTCAATATTTTTGTTTCAACAATCCTGTCGTATGTGTCTTTTTGTACTGTTTTACTAAGGGGTTCAGGAACATGGTTGTTGAACCTGTTCTGTGAACACATTGGTGTGAAATCACATTCATTTGTAGAAACATCATGCAAAATTGTTGGAACAAAAATATTGGAAGTCTTTCCTTATTTTTTAACATTTTCATGGTAAACAATGAATTCCAATGAATATTTTTTCCTCTCTCACTTCGTATTAACTCAAATGCACTCATTTTGATATGTGTCTTTCACTTCAATTTGGTTTGACAAAGAAAATTTGACTTCTTACCCAAGAGACGCAAGCAAAGTTGGCAGATGTTCTAATTTTTTCAGCACGGTTTGGATTTTTCTGATCAATATAGATTTTACCCAAACCTCAAACTCTTCCCACCAGTATATCACCACCCTAACAAGAAATTAAAGTGAGAAAATGAGAATTTTTCCGGCAATTTCCAAATTTCAACTGCAAGAGTACTCTTCAATTTGAAGAGTGAAACCATCTGATGCGCTTAAAGTTGACAATCCAAGTTTTTTGAAATTCATTTATCCATTCTTCTGAAATATCTTCAATCAAATTAGTTCTTCATGCCTCATATTATTACAAAATGAATGAGACCTTCGAGTTTTTTTACAAATCATGATTTCCCAGCCAGCAAAGCACTTTCGAATCTGCGTTTTTGCTACTAGCAGTGGCATGGTAGTAACATAGTAGCATTTCCAGTATTTTGATACTGCCTTGCTACCATAGCATATATATGATTGAATTTGTCATGTAGCACTGCCTCAGCGCTACCAGTACTACCAGGGAGTGCTACCGATTAGTGCTCCTAGAAAAATACTACCAAGTCGCTTCCATTCCCACACATAAATTAAGCCACATACATACAAAAAA
The DNA here is from genome assembly GCA_018340375.1 of Gonatopus flavifemur. Lineage (NCBI taxonomy): Eukaryota > Metazoa > Arthropoda > Insecta > Hymenoptera > Dryinidae > Gonatopus > Gonatopus flavifemur. The sequence continues at coordinate 1,494,559 of JAFFJZ010000016.1, forward strand.
CTTTCGAATGTATAAGTGAATGGTAGCAATGCTGCCAGAAGCGCTGCCTTGATTTTGTTGGCTGGGTTCCGTATTTGAGTAGAATCATTGTCACAGAACCCACATTTATGATTTCTAACATTTTACACCAACTAGAACTGATTTAATCATTTTTTTGGACTCCAGGAATAAATGTTTTTGATACGTCTTATGATCAATGACTGAATAACGACCGCACATTTTACTAAAATAATTCACTTTTTTTTCTTAATGATACATCTAATAATTCACATTTATGTTTAGATTTCAATAACCTAACCTCACATCTGTCAACCTAGTCAAATCATTCCATAAATCCATCATGAACTTCCTGTTGCAAATCCCATAACTTGTCACATTGAAATATTTTATTATAATCAACTATAAATTACTATTTCCCCTCAACCCAGGTTCGTTTCAATAAACGATTCAAATTTCAAAAACTTCACCTCTATAAGTTTTTTCAATTACATGTACATTAATTTTACGTTTCATGTACAAAGACGTGAAATTTCAATAACATGTGCATCACAATTCAATTAAGTTCCAAAATGTTGAAAATTCATGTACACATGTACATGAAAAGTACATGAAATTTCAAGATATTTTTAACAGTGTACATGGTAAGAAAATTGGCGATATTGAAAGAAGTTTGCCCCGAATGAGGTTGTTTCATCACCTTATGGTGTTATTTTGACACCCCATGGTATCTTTCCAACACTATTTGCAGTTATTATAACAGCGAATTTCAGGGTGCATTTCTATAGAAGCCCGCGTGGTGTTAATTCTAACCGCTTTTTTCACAATAATGAAATTTTTATTTGATTTCCAGAAATTTTCATTAATCACAGAGCACTGAGAACACACCAGATGTGCCTCAAGTTCGTAAGGGTTTGAATACAGTGAATTTTGCCGCGCACTTGAGTCAGCTGAATGTCGATTGAAATGATTGGTCGGGGACTTACTTCAATCGATATTCAGTTCATTCAACCCCGCGGAAATTCAGAGTTTCGCAAATAATCTCGTGTTGTCTTCCAAGTATCTCGCTTATGGAGCACTCCAATACCTTAGCGAGATCTCGCTAATAATCTCGCTTAAAGTCTCGCATAATATTGCTTTAATTCAGGGCATATTCTAAGGAAATTTAAGAACTAACCGAAACGTTAGACACTCGATTTCTAAGAAAAAGAAAAACATTTGTGTGACAAGTATTTCTTGAATGACTTGATACACCCTGTTGAAAATTTCCGTTCGCCGGAAGCAAACTTTGAAACGGATAAAGCGTAAAAAATGTTCTAATTCCCGTTTCTTTCGCGCTTAGATACTGTTTCATTGACTTGACCGCGTCGCTTCATATCCCTATACGCTCCCATTTTCACTGGGGTTTCCTTAATTTTACTTTTGGTACGAAGGGGAGCATACTAATTATTATTAGAACGGCATCGTTTAATGAATTTTTTTGAGGCAGAACGAATATGAGAATTTGTTTCAAACTTTCTTGATTTATTAGTCGTACATTCGAGTGTATAAAAAAAATTTTCTTAACAAATTCTTTTCCAAGATGGCGGACCTACAGCTCGATGTGTGAGACTATTTTTTTTGTTTGTGTGCAAGATAACGAGCGTAATTCTTATCCACGATGAAAAAACAAAATAGTTTCTCAAAATTAACATCATTTTCCTCGACATGAACCTCAATCTAATTAAAATTATGCATTCTGTTTAAAGAAATAATTACAAGTTCAAAAATTGACCATTTTCCGCTAGTTTTTTGCAATGAAAAAGTACTTTTTTATTTTTCATTTAGGTTCATATTCTTCGAAATTGTATCAGAAAGTTGTGTGCAAAACCTCAGGACAATCGGATCAATAGTTTGCGTGTAGTTCTGCCCGCAAGTTGGAAAAATGCAATTCGTGGGCAAACGCCTTTGAAGTTTGCACAACAAAAAAACGAATGAAACGTAAGAAACTTTTGAATTGAGGATTTTACCAATTAAACTGCGATACCAGGACCATGAAGTAAGCCTTCAACTTCCTTGTACAATCGATTTTGATCGCAAATTTCTTCTTTTCGCGATTGTGAAGCTTCTTCAATCTTGAAGAATGCCCGACGATTTTGACGCTCTATACGGTCTATAGCACATAAATCAGTTTAGCATGGGATCGAGTCCGAATTTCACTTTGAAAATTTTCAGGAATATTCTTGAGATATCTTCCTATCATTTTATGAGAAACAAATTCGATTTCTTTGACGATTCTAATTGGTATGCTCCCCTGAAGTCTTATTTTTTCAGAATGAATATCCCTGAACTCATTATACCCTTTGATATGAGACGAAAGGACCATCCTGTAACAGAGCAATATTGGATATTCGATTTAAAAAAAAAACAAAGAAAAAAGCATTTCACTAAGAATTAGGAGATTTTTTAAGAACTAACCGTTTCTACGTTTTATAACTGGTCGTTTTCTTTTAGAACCAACTTTTTGGTAAGAACTGATCCTTATAATATGCCCTGCTTTAATTCTTAGAAAAAAATAGTACAAACGTTGTGACATCATTTCAAATTTCAACCCTTTTTCCTAAACGTATGAAATATTTTAGTTTCTCACTGAATTTTTATCGATGCATACAGTTGTTCGCTATAGAAAAGACATTTCCCTCAAAATGCATTTCCATTTTTAAATATTACGATAATTTCTTGAGAAGTTAATATGATCGGTAATTCAATAATTTATTGAGGATTTGGAATTACAACTATTACCTAACATCGGCGATTCGTATTATTGCTTATGAAGAGACTGGATTATTTTTGCCGACAACGTTGTTAATGAAAGCTCGCTGCAAACTTTATGCTAGAATTTTTGTACAGCTATAACCTGATAAACAATGAACAACCATTCTTTGCCGGACTATGCGAGATCGTGTGCGAGATACTGAATTTCGGCGCGGGAAATTTGCCGTATCCAAACGCTGACGGAGTTTTCTCCAGTATTTTTTTTCCGAATGTGGATCCTCTATCTATGCAATAAAAGTTTATTCAAGTAAACTGAATTTAAGAAGAAACAAGAATATTCCGTTCGTATCAGAGTTTCGTAATGTGCTTTGAATATTTATTTCCCAGATAGGAAACCATGCCCTAAATATTTTGTAACATAATGTGCCGTAAACATACTATCATAAACTTCGCTCAGATTGCAATGATGCATAAAATGTAAACATTATATCTTCATTATGGTACCATCACTTCGTTTTGCGACCAATAACAATGCTTTATGCGGAAACACCTTGGTACCATGATGCAAACATTTCTTGGCGTGCATGCCACCATTATGATGGCATTATTGAGACATTTTTCTATCTGGGTTTTTCAGTATGTGCCAAATAGACATGTAATGCCTTGAGATACGTTTTAGATATTTTATGCGATCCTTTTAAATATCTAAAAAATATCTTAAAATATCTTGAGATATCTCAAACAGGTCTTAAAAATCGTAGGATGTGTTCAAGATATCTTTTAGATATCTAGAATTGTCGTATAAAACATCCTAAATATATCTTGAGAAATAAAATAGTTTTCGCAATGATTGAGCTCCCCGAGCTCTGAGAAACATTTTGGCGTAAGAGATTTTCGTTCTGGAGACAAAAAAATTGTCGGTCCCCGAAAACTATCACAAAGCTTTGCTCTAACGATAAAGCAAAACATCGAAATATCATAAGTATGACAGTAGTGCACGATACCGTTCTAACGATAAATAAATTCATATTTCAATTACTTGAGTTTATCAAATCACAGTCGTGTGTATAGAAATGAATCAGATAAATATTCTTTGTAAATAAAATAGTGAATAAAGAAAATATGAATTTACAAACGACTTTTATGAGAATCATTTCTTGTCAAGGAAACAAGAAAATAAGGGATGATTCAAGGATATAAATATTACATTACCTACAACTTATGAATAATGAAGGAACTTTGTTTTTTCAAGTACCAACGTTAAAGCCCGGAACTTGACGCGCAATTGTTCCAGATATACTTTACACGCTCGTTCTTACTCTGTTTGCACTTTCAGGTGCATGGACGTGTTCGAATATATAATAAAATGAGACAATCAAGTACTCGTACTCACTTCATTCACACCCGTGAGGAAATCATTAAATACACAGAGATATATCGAAGACACTCCCTTCCAATGCTTGCAATTCATGCTCACTTTGTTCGTACTCGTCCTGTGATATATTGCCCAAGATAGCAAAAGGTCTGCATAATGTTATCATATTTGATGAATCAAGGGATCGGTCTGTAGCATGTGTTCACGTTGTATTTTGAATAATAACGAACGGGATATCAGCGAATTTGATTCATTTACTATAGTAGGGCTGAACATAAGGCATTGATTATTTAGATATCAGATTATTAATTGGATCACATCATAATTGGCATTTTTAATCTTTATACGCGCTGAGGAGAAATGCTTTTCTCGCAAGTAAATATTAACTTTTATTGGATATACGTTGATTGATTGAACTGAATCTACATTTATTTTTATTTAGTAAATATTTATAACAAGATAGGTTGTCTGAAAACAATTCTTCTCTCAATAAGATTCATATATCAGTTCTTGTAAAACCGAAATTCAATCCGTGAATTTGTTGCATTGTTTAAACAAAATAAAAATTATGAACATTACCAAAAATGCTCAGTATTTCGAACAAGACTTAGTATTTTTAATATATTGAACATCGATTATTTTTAGTGGAATCATAGAAAAATGTTTTAATGAGCAAGTTGAATTTTTTTCACTTTTTTGGACTATAATTTTATGCAGTAATATACAAAACGATCGGTATAAAGATGCATGATAACATCTAAACTTTTTTTCAATCTTATTATTTTTATAACACCGAATATACAATGTCCTCACATTTTCAAAATACTCATAAGACCTTTAAGACTGAGGTTTATCCAATATTCGACAACGCTTTCGTCGAACTATCACTCGTCACGTATACGGAGAAAATTCTACCCTAGTGATGACTGTAGTCCACACGACTCGCTCGTGTTATGCAAAAAAATCATTTCAACACTACTGGTTACTGTGGTAACACGCACGGAAAAAATAATTTAGCTGCAGCAGCTACATGGCTAGCACGGACATGGACAGCCATTAAATTAGCTCCTCCAGCTAAATTTTAGCTACCACCGCAAATGAATTAGCTACAAATGCAAATTTTTTTGCTGTAACAGCTAAAATTTAGCGCGAGGAGCTAATTTAATGGCTGTCCATATCCGTGTTAGCTATTTAGCTGCTGCAGCTAAATTATTTTTTCCGTGCGGGTCAGTCGTGTCTGCGCACTAGAGAGTCGTTTTTCTACACTATTTTCTACTGTGGAGACACGACTGATTCGTGTTACCACAGTAACCAGTAGTGTTGAAATGTTTTTTTTTGCATAACACGAGCCAGTCGTGTGGGCTACAGTAACCACTAGTGTACGATTTTCTCCGTGTAGGTACTCATTTGCTCTGCACTACATTCTCTTGACGTTCAGGGATTCAAGCATCGTAGTAGACGAATGATCCCAACATTATATTATGATGTCATGTGATGATTCTAACCTGTTATTAATTTACATACAATTGAATATATGGACACACATGTGTTTATAATATATATATATATATATATATTTTCTTTTTTTATTGTTATCATTTTCTGAACTTTTGCCTATGAATCCAAATACCAAAGAACATTGTATGTAATAGCACGCCATCGAATATGAAAACAGGAGTGGTTATAGGCAATATATACTTGAGATTTTTTTTTAATTTCAAGTTCTTGTGAGTACAAGGGTTTGTATCGACATAACCTATTTGCGAAGCTATGCTGCCATGCTAGGTAAAAGGCGGTAAACTTAATTTACTACCTTTTTTAATTTCGAGGTCAAAAAACATATCGGCATCCAAAAAATACATTTGTATCAAAATTAATAAAAGGCAGTAACTTAAGTTCACTGCCTTTTACCTAAGAACGGTAGTATAGACGAAATTCATAAAGAATCTCTGTGCACAAAGAAAAGTTTCTATTAAAGATTATTAGACACAGCACCGTACCCGTAGAATATACCCGATTATGACGACCCGGAACTATAACTTGGTATTCTCTTATCACTTCGCGTATGGACTTGAAGAAGAGTTGTGGTAATCTGTCGTATACTCATGGTTCTTTCCGCCATAATAAAGTACATCCCACTGCTACGATATAAATACATTAATTTTTACTATAAAATTTTCTCCGTGTGGCTCAATTAACCATTCAATAATCCTGTATGACCAGTTTTTATCCTGTGAGACGCTTTTAGGAATTTTGTTACCGATTTGGTGAGTTCTTGTAACATTCCATCTCTTCTCTACTTTTTTCTGTAGAAATAAAACTCTGTACAAAATTTATCGATTTTATTGTATGTGTATTTTCATTCATATAATAAATTGGTAGCTACAGTGCTGGGTATAGGGATAGGCAACAAATTAGCTAGAGAATGATTAAAATCGACCTGAGAATAATTCAAAACAACAGCTGACTTCTGACCACGTGATATTGATCATTATGTTTCAGTTCTATGATCTCTCGTTACTGTATCATAGTGTAGCTCAAACGGTAGCAGGTTAGGCTTTAGTCGCGTAGGTAGGTGAGTAGGTAGGTAGGTTCGAATCCCCGTCGGCGCAAAATGTACTTCCCAATTTAAGAGGATACCAGCGCATAGGTGGCTCCATCTGGTGGCATTTTGGTTTCGACCAAAATACTCGAATCTGGACTTATAAAAAGCTCTGAAATTTTTAGGGATGAATCTTTGAAGGTTAATCTAGGTCTCTAAAGAGCCAGAATTTTGAATTTAAAAAAAAAAGCAAAAAAAATGTTTTCACTTTTTTTCGAAATTTAAAATTTTGGCTCTTTAGAGACCTAGATTAACCTTCAAAGATTCATCCCTAAAAATTTCAGAGCTTTTTATAAGTCCAGTTTCGAGTATTTTGGTCGAAACCAAAATGCCACCAGATGGAGCCACCTATGCGCTGGTATCCTCTTAATGATGATGCTGATCAGCATCATCAAAAATCTTGGGAATAGATTAGTGAAATAATTTTTAATTCTCCAATATTAACAATTTTTCTTAATTCAATATACATATTTTTTTTTATGAAATACTTTTGATAAATCCAACCACTGATTTTGTAAAATTGATGTATGGTGGTAATATGTTTTATGATTTCATTAGGCATTGTATATAAGAGGCATTGGTGAATCTTACTAGATATTTTTATACACTTCATCTTGAACAGAGAGTTAGGAAAGCATTAAACAGGAACCTCATTTACAAACATGTGTGGTAACTCTTAAACAAATGACCAACTTGGCTGAAGTGGTAAGAGTTACTATTCAGTTTGATAATCCCGTATTTTATGGATCTCTTAGGTAAAATAAACCACAGGTCTGGTAAAGTTGACTACTTTTTTTTCGTGTATCTTGGGTTATAATCTGTTTAGGTTTACTTACGAAAAATCGGAAATAAAATTTTCATAAATGTTTACGTGTCGTGTGATCTAATCAACTTTCGCAAGATGCGGAAACATTGATCAAAGTTTTGTTTCCAATTTTTCGCAATAAGTAAACCGAAGTACAGCGAAACACAAACTGTTCCAAAATAATTTGAAATCATTATACGTATACTAATCGTAATTGTTCCCAAAATGATAGGCACGGAAATAGATTTGAATTGCATGGAAGTATTTTGTTTAGGTTTCAACGTAAACTCGCGGAAGTGGATGAAGTGACAAAATGCGGAAACATGTCAAAGTTTTGTTACCAATATTTCGCAAGTAAATCGAAGTACACCAAAACCCAAAATACCCCCAATTTGGAGTCATTATGTGTATACTATTCGTAACTGTCCCTAAACTCATTGGAACGGAAATAGAGTTGAAATGTACGGAAGTATTTAGTTTAAGTTTTAACGTGAACTCGCGGAAGTGGATCCAGTGACAAGATGCAGAAATAACTATTGAGGTTATGTTTCTTTGATTTGATACAGCAAAACCAGGATAAGATAATTCGAACCAGTTCAATTCAATTTCTTTGAAATACTTCGAATTTTGGATAAGACATATATCTGAAATAGGTGTACTTTTTCAATTGAAATATATCACTTCAATAACGATCAATACCCACGTAACCGTAAAAGCGTTTGAAATACATTTTAAATGCATCAAATGTATTTGAAATCATTTTTGAACAAAAGGATTTCTGAGGAAAGGTTTTAAAATACATTCCCAAAAGATTGCTAGAAAAAGGATACTTCCAAATGTTTTTGAAGTATATTTTGAAAACTTTTGCGAGAATGTATTTATCAGAATGTAAACGGGATATATTTGAAATGATTCACTGTAAAATGGTTCTCAAATCAGTAATATTTCCGTGACACTTAGAACTTGTTCTCACAGCACCACAGTCTCCAAAGAATTCTTATAGAATTCATAGAGAACACAATCAGTTCAATAAGAATTTTTTATCTGTTCTTCTGGGACTGTGGTGCTGTGTAGGTGCAAATATTTTCTGTTTCCAACAGGCTAATATAAATGCCGTTTTATTCGAAGAAATATATAATTAAGGGACATTACAAATATATTGAAAGTATATTTATAGCAAAATATAATTTTCTATGCTTTTTTATTTTCTTCTGTATCTGGCTATATTTATAATACATTTTCCATACATTCCAAATAGAATTCAATGCGTTATTAAGGTGTTTTTGTTCAGTATTCAAAATACATTTTAGATGCATTAAAAATACGTACTGAAACTGTAATGTGTATATATTAACTCTTATTACAGTTATGGGTGAAATTTTATAACAATAAAAATAATAATAATATACTTGAATTATAACTAGAATATATTGAGAATGTATTATAAATTCAGTCAAATTAGGACGAGAATATATAGGAATCATATTTTGCTTTGAATATATTTTCAATACATTTTCAACATAACTGAATTATATGTTCCCCATCGGTAGAATATTTGACCTTCATTTATACTTGCAATTTTTTGTCATATTTTTCCCCCATAAACATTTTTGCCGATCATGATATATTTTGTATCTTGCATTTTATGATACATCTTGACAGGGATCTTCGAAATATCTTTAAAAATGCATTTTAGATACTTATAACTGTATTTAGTACCTCAAAAATAACTTTACTCTAATGACGTCATTATCCTGGATCGAAGCTTCCAAATCTTTGCTAAACACAACAATTAAATTTCAATCACATTTTTTTTCAGAAATGTTAACCATTTCTACGCATGTTCTATTGATTTCATAATTATTAATTCCGAAACATGATCTTGAAGCTTTTAATGAGCGAACATCATCATGGTTGGTATAGCTCACGCGGTTAAGTGTTAGATTAAGAGCTAGGCAGTGAGATAGGAAAGATGGTTCGAATCTCCAAATAGGTTTTGTCATTTTTCACACTTCAGATTTTCCAAAACTAGACCATTGCATATGTCATGTATTTCACTACAGTTCTAAAGAACTCAGTGATGTCCATGAGATACACTGAGAGAAGTGGAATGCAATGATTACCATGTACAAATAGTAATTGGAGGACAGCTTCGCGACTTTGGTTTCGGATACTATGGAGAATCGTAGCAATGTTCATGCACATGGGAATGGTTATCATTTACATAAAGATGAATACCAAATAACGTACTGCCATCATCAACATAGAGATTCTGTCATTCAACTACCATTTTGGCATGGTGATGGTTACAGTTCACTTTTCTCAATGTAGGTAATCCAGAAGAATTTATGATCGAAAAGATTCTTCCTCGTTACTGTTCAAAATGTAAATTAAATATGTTATTAGAGCGATTTTAAACCTTCAAGTGGAATATTTGAAAAACAAACTTCCAATTACGATCGCGCTTTTTTTATGCATCCAAAGAAAGTTTCCAATGCATTTCACATACAAATACAATGTAATAATTATTGTTTTCGAAATTTATTTATAACTGCATTAGCCATGTATTTCAAACGTCCCATAATAGTCCTATTTAGGGAATGAACTGAAAGAATTTAGAATTCATTTTTCCAAATGTATTTCGTATATTTCAAATGTATTTAAATACCTTAGATCAATGCATTGAAAATATGGTCTAAATGGTTTACCAAAATGCATTTTTTAGAAGCGTTTTTGGTTACCGTGGTATGTCCTTTAAACCAAATATTTTCTATAAACATTCACGCTATTAATGTTTCTTGTGAATAATGGCATAACTTGTCAGAATTTGATCAGCTTTATATGAATTTCAATAATCATATTTGTCGAATCAGTTCCCAATAAGTTAGTGATCAGTTTTTGCTGATTAGTTTTTCCTCATCAGTAATAAGGAAAACTGATTATATTTCTACTAGGGCAGTAAACAAAACAGGAGAAGTTTTAAAAGGCCAATACGGGCTTTCAAAACCGGCGTTTTAGAACTATCACCACCAATCGTAATGATTGTTTTTTGAAAAAACTTCAAAACTTTCAAAAACTTTTGAATTTGGTTGAATTTCATTAAATCTTGTTGAATGTTGATAAATTTAATTGAATTCCATGTTGAATTTCACTCACAAATTGGACTCTCTTTTCATGAAAAATCAACAAGGAAAGATGCATTTCAACAAATTTCGATGAAATTAAATCAAATTCATTAAACTTTGCTCATTTTCTTTGATTTTTTTTAAGATTCGTGGATTTTTGTTAATTTTTAAGAAATAAGTGTCCAAATTGAGAATGAAATTCAACAAACGTTTTTCCACTAGGGTGAGGTCAACCTGGAGTTTTACACCTAGTGTACAGATCTGAATTTGGAATTTTCAAATCGAAGTTAAAAACAGAAAATCCAACTCGGGTCCTCCAATCTGCAAACTTTATTGAATAAATATCGTCATCTGGACTCATTTGAATGAATTCCTGCATTCCGTTATCGATTGTTCAACAGTAACACATGAATCTTTCATCAGAGTTCCAACTGCGAGTACTTCTAGAGTAGAGTGCTTTCCACACATTCCCTTTCATCATGATAATTCTACTATTTCCAAGTGAAAAACAAATATCAATTCCCAATGAGAAGCACCACGAAAATTTTCATTTCTCTTGCATTCAATTTTCACTCTTTAGTTTAATTCCCCCGTGAACTGCAATTTCGGAAAAATTTATAACTTTTTTTATGTCGCATTTTATTGATTCTTGATGGTTTTGTAGGTACATCGCATACACGCACAAACCGTGGTACACAAGTAACTTTATTCTCGGTCGACGTTCGCGACCTCGAGAGCCTCGGCCGATAAGTCATCGCTTGCTTGCTCGCCTGCTTGCGTTCACGCGTGTACATGTATAAGTGCGTGTGTGGTTACGTGACATAACCTGTAACGCTCTGCTCAACTCAACCTCGGCTCTATGCTTCTACGTTCGCTGAGTTGCGTGCGGGCGAATCGAGCAGAGTCAATTCGAATCGCTCGAACGCCACCGAACTCGCTCCTCTCTCTCTCTGTCTGTCTATTCCTCCTTCTCTTGGAATCTTTTTATTTTTTTCCCTTTCTATCCCGATTCCGTGCTGTGTACGTTGCGGTGTTGTGTTGTGTACTCAGGTATATAGAAAAGCAGGCAAGCGGGGCGAGAATGCACCTGGTTCGTATACATATATAAGGATGTATTTAAACTAGTCGGTGTACATGTATAAGAGCTAGTGAGGGTTTCGTTCAGCGGTATACAAGAGAGTGACCTGCCAACCTGCCGCAGTATAGAGAGAACGGAGGCCTAGTGTGTCCCCGCCTGTCCTGCGTTCACCTGCGAAAGCAAGCGAGCAACCAGCCAACAAGCAAGGTTGTTGCTTTTGCCTTGCCTCACCTTGCTTTACTTTACCTACCTTACTCCGCTTTAGTTTCTCAAACTTCAACTTGGTCGTATCCCGACCTCTCACTCCTTCATCGGAAAATTTATCATATTTTACGTGTTTAGCATTTTTCGTACGTCCACCGCATACAGTTCGAAATAGCTCTTGGTCGTGGTAGCTCGGAAATTGGTCTCCTTCCGCAACATAAAAAAGAAGACACGAAAAAAAAACAAAACGGGATTGCTTCCTAGTCGTGATGCGATAATATTTATTGTGTTGTCGGTAGTGGAAGAGAAACGATAGGTACGGTAATCGATCGGTATGTGATCTCAAATGACATCAAGGAAAATCATTTTTCAAGCATAATATTGAGAAGATCCGAAAGACAATCAGGAAATATACGGCATCCGTTCACGCGTGGCTGCGTGTTATATTTTCAGCGTTCACAGTTGACGTGTGCGTGCATGACCCGTGCTTCTGTTCGCGAGTGAGACCAGACAACGTAAAACCTCTGAAAGAATTCTTGGATATTTCTCTTCTGTTTTCTTCGATGTGACGGCTTGAATAGAAGATCTAACCTTAAAACATGAAACTTTTCTTCGATTCGATTAACTTGAATTTTAGTGTTGATTCATTGTGAGTTACTGTTATTTTACGGTATCCAGTCTAAACTCAAGCACAAGGAAATGAAAAGATATTCGTCTCTCCATTCGTCAAGGTTTGTTCTAACTCTATCGAGTTTCGTTGTTTCCTCTTTTTTATGTTTTTTGTTTTCCCTTCCGAAACGATCCATACCCTGGAATATTTTGTAAATCATTCCGAAACATAATCCTTTTGAGAAATCGCCAAGTCGGATGTTCTTTCTTTTCGTCATATTCCGTCTGTGTTATTCATATTCGTGTTCTCGTTCTCATGAGATCAAGAATCCAAATTCTAAAAACATATAACATCAATTATAGCAAGTGCGAAAAAAAGATTCCCAAAATTTTTAATTGACTATAGAGCGTATTACTTACTTTCAAAAACTATTTTGGATTCCTGTATCGGTATTAAATTTGCTGTTTTGGGTTTTGAAAATTCAAAAATTAGGAGTTTAACTAGCTGAATGTAAACCATGAACACTTAATAAATCTAGTTTTAAGAAAATTCAATTCCTTCCTGTCCCTTTATAGAGCTCCACCATCTTCGATTTATCATTATTTAAAAATTTCAGACTATAGTTCCTCATCGATGAAGCTGTGAATTTTTACTATCATTTTGTCAAATTGTTACATTGCATTGACAATTTAACAACTTCTCGATATTGGATTTTGATCCAATCTTCTGGACACTACTGAAGAATTGGATTTATTATATCATGCAGGTTGAAATCGTTGATTGAAATGAAGTGATAATTGAATGTCAGTCAGCATGAGAATATGAAAATTTCGAATTTCTGAATATCGTGTGTTAATAGAATCTTTCACATGGAATCGTCAATTTTCCGCAGCACAATTCATAAAACAATAGATTTTTCAACTTTTGTTTAGATTTCCTCTCCATGGTTGATTCAAGTTACAGTATTATTTATGGCTAGATTGATTTCCCTAACGAACTTGGACTTGTATCAATTCATGTAAACCGTTGATGATCTATTCCAATTTTTAATTTTGATTTTTACCAGCAATGAAACTTCGTTCAACTCATAAACTGCCAAGAAATAAACAAACGTCTAAAGTCGGGAAAGTTGAATTGTTCTTCTTTATATATTATTGATGTACTTACGAACATAGAGCGAGATAGAGATAAGAGTAACAAATCACATGAAGCCCGGAATAAAACTTTCCTGGGGAATTTTCAATTTCATTCACAAAATGCGAGATTTGATATTCATACTTCTTTTCCTTAAATTCTGCTCATTGGCATTTTATGATGTTTGGTCCTGACAGATGCTGCAGTTTCAGGCTTGTTGCAATTATTTTAAGACTAGCGGGGCCACTGATGGGGAATAAGAGATTTTGAGAATTTAACAGGCATGCTAGCGACTCACTTTTCTCACTTTTTCTCACTTTTTTCCATTTCCCTCACTATCCCTCACTTATTTTGTGAATTCTCACTTTTCTCACTTTTTCCATGATCAGTGTGTCAATATTGTCCAATTTCGATTATTTTTTTCTTATTCCGTCATATATTTCATCCAACAATGATAAGCGAGTGTTATTTCCGTTAGTACTATGGTTTTGTGTTATGATTCACAGGAATCATTTAGAGTTATTCAATTTAGTCGAAGAAGATTATTGTATTATATTAAAAGTGTTACCAAAAATCTGACTGCGTGAAACAGCGAAGGAAAGGAATGAGAAGCAAACTTAAAAATCGAAATATCACTAATCATCGAACTAATCAAACTAACTTCCAAGATAACATTGACTGCGTGCAAAACTTGAGACCGTTATGCACGCGAGAATTTGCGTGTGATTTGCGTGCAACCCACCTGTGATCCATACTGTTGCTCGTAAATCGCGCGCCATGATCTAGTGCATATCTTGTTTGAATTCTTCATGAATTCACGCTCACATCGCTTGCAAAAACCTGTGGATTGAGGGGGATTTTCTGAGAGTGGAATGATTGGATATTCGGTGAAAATTTTGCCCGCAAGTTGCGTACAATTGGGGGAAACTTGTTGAGTGAAAAATATATGTATATGCTAGGGTACATTCAAATGTATTCCTAGAATGCAATTATTGAAATAATTTATAAAAAAAAAACAAAAGCAAAATAAAGTATGGATGCAACTAATTAATATGCATAATGGAGATTTCAAATTGATGTTCTGTTGCAGAAGAGAATTTCTTATCGATTGTTCAAAAAAGAATTATTGTTTGAACAACTGATCGACAAAAAAGAGTGACAAAGAATTAACAACGTCTTATTATTTTCTTTCATTATGTACTGTTCCATATGTTCATCCTGATTTTGTTATAAAAAGTAATGAATTATTCAAAACATGAAATTTGTGGGTGATAAGTTCTCTTAGACGACTAATGAATAATGAAAAAAGAATTCCTCCTGAATTCTCCTACACTGTAAGAAAAACGGCGGTATTAGAGAAAGTCCACCCCCAATGGTGTTGTTTCAACACCTTGCGGTGTTATTATAACATCGAATTTCGGGGTGGACTCCATAGAATCCATGCGGTGTTGATTCTGACACCCCTTTCTTTACAATGTGAAACTCTGAAATTTATAACAAATCAAAAACTCTCAGAATAGAATTTGATTCGAGTTCTTCGAGAATTCTTCTGGGACTGTAATGCTGTGTGGGAATAGAGAGACTTCCCCCGATGGGGCTCTATGGTGATAGAACGATACCACACGAATCGATCTTCATTTGATTTCTATGGGTATTATTGTTTTTCACCAGTTATGCACAATGTATCACTCGTACCTCCTTCCAGAATGCCCACTTCTGGGAAGTCAGGGAAAATTCAAGGGAGTGAAAATCGATCATGGAGAATTAGGGAGTGGGAGAAACAATTCTAGAAACCCCCACAGCACAAGCATGTCCCAAATAAACTCTCTTTACTCTCTAAATACGGAAAAGTCAGAATTTCACTTGAACGGGAAGACAGGTTCCCTTCTGGCTGCCTGAAGAGTGAAATTCCACTCTGTTAGAGTGATGATTCACTCTTCAGGCAGCCAGAAGGGAACCTATCTTCTCGTTCGAGTGGGAATCTGACTCTTTCTAATTTAGAGAGTAAGTCAGTTCCAAAAGAATTCATAATGAGTTCTTGAGAAGTCTTCAAGAGTTCTCTTTGAATACTAGGGTTTCATAAAGAACTCATTCTGAACTGTCATACCGGGGACTCTCAAAGAATCCAACGATGAATTCATTAAGAATTCTTCAGGAATTCAACATATTACCAGGGTGCTGTGTGGGAAGTCAAGGAATTATTGAAGGACTGCAGAAATTAATTCAAATGAGAAAGTGGAATGTTTCTAGTGACATTTGAATTAATTGTATCGAGATCTTGACAAGAAAGTATTTAAAAAAGAGCCTTGATTGAGCAGTATGAATTAAATAACTTCATGTGTTCATGTGTTTCAGTATTCAATTTTTCGTAGTAATAGAGAAGATTGCAGTCACGCAAGACAAAAAATACTATTTTATGTAGTCGCATGCATTTTTTCATGATTGAACACAAAAAAAATTTTTCTAAAATAATGGTTGTTGCAATTCTTTCGGAACTATCGTGGTGGGAATTGATTTGGGACAAGCTTGTGCTGTGTGAGATTTCTAATAGGACATGAGGAAATTGATGCTGGTAGAATTTCTAAGATTGAAGTTCAATTATAATAACATATTCTCTAAGCCCACATAGCACACAAGTTCAGAAAGAGTTCATAAAGAATCCAATTGGAGCTTGGAAAATTTAATATGAGTTCTCAAGATTTCTTTTTGAACTCCTGTGCTGTGTGGGACATAACAGGTTGGTCATCAATTTCCTGATCGGAATTTATAAAACAAATCAAATTCTTCTCTCTAAAATTGTCATCTTACTTTATTTCTCATCCTATGATATCCAATTTTAACGGTTCAAGTACACACAGGTGCAAATTCGCACCAACCATTTTAAGACTTTTCGTTTTTCGTCAAAAATGGATTCATTCTCGTGTCTTTTCACTGATCAAATGAAATATTCGTGAATTTTCTTCCACGCCGCGTTAATCTGCACACTTATCCTTCAAATTGAAAAAAAGTAAGGTCAAATTTGTCGAACAGGAACCGAGTTATTATTTGGTACAGTTGCGTGGTGCGAATTTGCACCTATGGTACACCCAAGGTGTGAAAGGATGTGTGTACTTGAAGGGTTGATATTACCCTAACTTATGGATTTTATGAACATTTAATGTGCTGTAATTAAATATTGGCATGAAACAGTGTTTACCATTGAATGAGGTGAATTCATAGTAAATTGGTTATTCATCATTCTGAAAATTACAGTTCAGTCTTTACATTGTGGATAATCTTCATCAATATTATTCTGATGATATTTTTTACATTTTCTCCATTATAACAATTAATTTTCCGCAACTGGTCCCAAGTTAATGTGATACTGATTGTTGATTCCATTAGTATTAATACAATCAGTAATTATTTGACTGTTGTATTTGCATATCCAACCATACAATTATATTTAAAGTGAATCACTTTTCACTCACTTTTTCAATCGAAAACTCACTTTTTACTCACTTTTCTCCACTAGCAACTCACTTTCCTCACTTATTTGTAACCATTGAACCACTAGCATGCCTGATTTAATAACATCTAAAATTTTTGTCGCAGCCGGGTTCAGGTTCAAGCCGATTGGACTGATTTTTCCGAATTGGGCTCCACGCTTCGGGGAGTCCCACATTTAACTGCCTGAATGGAAAAATTTTCAAAAATGTACATAATTTATGTACTCTCTAAATTTCTTGGAGTGAAAATTCACTCTTGCCGAGTGAAAATACTGCAACTCCGAAAGAGTGAAAAATTTCACTCTTAAAGAGTGAATTTTCACTCTATAAGAGTGGAAATCAACTCTGGTGATTGGAGTGAAAAACTCACTCTTAGGAAAAAGAGTGAATATTGACTCTTAAAGAGTGAAATTTCACTCTTCAACAGTTGAGCTCCCACTCCGTTCTAGAGTTGCAGTATTTTGATTCTTTGAAGAGTAAATATTCACTCCAAAGAATTTAGAGAGTATAACGACCGCCTAGCGACCGCGTGCACCCCCACGATGTGTCTAAGATCAGTTTTCAAATGTGAACCTGTATTACCCCCGCATAATATGTGACATTTAATGAATTCACTTGTCAAACGAAAGTTTATTCTGTAAAATTTTCCGCGTTGCTATTTATTCTGACTGTTTCCGTCATTCGATATAGAAGTATCACAGAATGATTACAGGGTGATAGGAAAATAGGGGAAAATGATAGATGGAATGTATCCAAGCAACAATACGAAAGAGAAAAAAAGAATTGAAAGGCGTTTGAGAGACCGAATTCAGCATGACACGAGAATTCTTTTTCTTGCGTTTAATATACTTTCAAACATGAAAAAGGACCAAACGAACAGTTTGCATTGAATACTCGAATAGCACACATATTCTACTGACTATTTGCTAGAGTCATACCTCTCTCCATTTGCGCAAGTCGAAAGCATAGTGTTCGATAAAAAATCTCAGCATATTTCTTCAAATCTGTGAGTTTTCCTACAATTTGGAATAAAGATAAAACAGTTCACTTTTTTGTTGAAATTGATTTAAAAAACGATGTTTTTGAAGTTTGAATCGTTTATTGAAACGGACTGTTCATCGAATAACGAAATAATCAGCTGTCAAAGTCCCAAATTTTTGCGGTACATTCTTTAAATGATATTTCCAGTTCCAAAGAGTTAATTTATAAACACAAACACCGATGATTCATCAGATTCCGTGAGTTTGAATTTTCGGTACGTTTCAGTAAACGATTCAAACTTGGAGAACATGAAAAAGAATGAAAAATCATCAATACTTGACGAAAAATAGAAGGAAATTTGAACTTTCCAGAAGTCCCTTATATATAACATATATACCAGTGGTAGAAAATGCTACAAACCAGTCTGTTACTTGTATGTTACCTAATGGTTACATATCGAATTGATCCTCCAAATTCATTGGCAATTGTAATATCGTTCCTCCTAACGTCACGTGAATGAGTTGGAAATCCTGACTGCATGTGATTACCGTGCTACGTAATTTTCATTTTACGTTATGTATTTTTTATGTAACTTTCATGTAACCGTTTTCTTCGGATTGTAATTCAAACGTCACCTCCTGCACATCTGTTTGCAATTTGTATTGCGTGCTTAGTGCTCACCGTTTTATTCCCTCCGTTCCGATTTGCTTGAAATTGATATCACCAAATCACCACCCTGCGAATTGAGTATGCCCAAAATTCCACGAAATTCGGATGATACGAACACAGAAAAAGCACGCTTCCAAAACATCGTCTAATAATGCGGAACTGAGAAAAAATTGTTTACAGTTTTCATCCAATTGGGATGAAAGTCGTATGGAAGCACTGTCGGATCATAACTAAAACGTAGTACAAATTTCATGGCAATCGGATAATAAAAAGCGGAGACATGAGCGGTGGCAGAATCACGGTTTTCAAAAACGTATTCCGCAATATTTTCAAAATATGTTATCCGATCGAGACCAAAATCAGTAGGCCTCGTGTCCTCTCCGAGACGAACATTTGGAAGAAACATTAATCAAATCGGTGCATTCTGTGGAGAGTTATCGTACGTCAAAGAGTGCACATATACACACACACGCACAGACATTTCTGGGGATCGCGTTTTTTCGACGTTTTGAAGCGTTTGGCAAAGGTGGAATACCCCCTTCTGCATCATCGATTTTGACCCTATTACAATACTTCCGTTTCCTTATATATAAGGAACATGAAAGTAATATTAAATATCTCCGCAACCAATGAACGAATTCAATTCCTCCCAACGTATATGGAGAACGACAAAAAAGCGACCAATTTCTATGGAACCTTTTCTTTTTCTCCGACCCTTTGGACCGAGATAGATTGTGCTAGCGGAACAGTTTTCTTTGATGGAAAATTTCAACATATTTCTCAAAATCTGAGAGTTTTTCTTCCATTCATAATAAAGATAAAACGGTTCACATTTTTGTTATATATATATAATTTCATTGTTTTATTTGAAGAACAATGCAAAATTAGCAATACCTGATAAAGAATAGAAAAAATTTTAAACTTTCCAAAAGTCGCGCATGAAATTTTACAAAGTGAACAATAAGATTTCGAACTTTTGTTATTCACTTCGCAAAATTTCTTGCGCGACTTCTGGAAGGTTCAAATTTCTTTCTATTTTTCGTTAAGTATTGATAATTTCTCATTGTTTTTCAAATCAATTTCAACAAAAAAGTGAACCGTTTTATCTTTATTCCAAATTGTAGAAAAACTCTCAGATTTGAAGAAATATGCTGAGATTTTTCATCGAACACTATGCTTTCGACTTGCGCAAATGGAGAGAGGTATGACTCTGGCAAATAGTCAGTAGAATGTGTGTGCTATTCGAGTATTCAATGCAAACTGTTCGTTTGGTCCTTTTTCATGTTTGAAAGTATATTAAACGCAAGAAAAAGAATTCTCGTGTCATGCTGAATTCGGTCTCTCAAACGCCTTTCAATTCTTTTTTTCTCTTTCGTATTGTTGCTTGGATACATTCCATCTATGATTTTTCCGACCCTCTGGACCGAGATTGTGCTAGCGGAATCGGTCCAGCAGCACAACCTCCATTATTTTGGGATCCCGAAGAGCGACAAATTCGGGATTGATGCCACGAATTAGCGGCAAATTAGTGACAAATTCCTATATAGGTTTTTTCGATTTTGCTCATTTGATTGTTCCAGCGTAACGGATGTGACTCCCTCTCTCAGTTTTTCAATAAACCAAAAACGGTTTGGTTTGGAAAATGGATTCCTATTCGATAATATGAAAAAACTATGAATACGAAGTGAAAAGTAACAAACACGGTTCCAATTTAAGATGCTGAACAGAGCCAAATAACTACATTGAGAAAAAGGTTAAGAGTAAATCAGGGCGAAATTACGCACTTTCTCGCTTCACTAAAGCACGGAATCATACATAAAATCTCATTTACTTAAAGGAGATTTACAAATTGTAATTCAATCTTCATATCTTCCTTGAGTGAACGAGGTTTGATGTATTATTGTATGCTGTAGAGGAGCGGGAAAGTGCGTCATCTCAGCTCGCTCTACTCTATTTACACGGAGAAAAGTATACGGTAACCATTACTAGGAAGCATAGGGGTTCGGAGGCAGATCCTCCAAAATTGTAATAAGTACCATTCAAAATCAAAGTAAGTGCGCTAAATTATTTAGGTTATCATGGAAACGATAGGTCAACATAAAAACTGTTACCAAATCGCGAGTCAGCACTCGATTTCTGTCCTAAAGCCGCGATAGGAACAGAAGCGAATGGTAATCAATCTCATACACTTTTTCCAGTGTATGTTATGTTATGGTCAAATAAATATTTATATTATATTTATTTCGTGCAAATTTATTACAATGGCACAAATACGATTGATCAATTATAAATGAACGTTTATTGCTACGTAATATCACTTATTTAATGTTAATGATCCTTAAAAAATGAACTGGAATCTGTCGACTAACAGTTGTAATTTTTTATTCAATTTTTTTGGTGTGTTTTCCGCCACGAGAATCGATTAGACAGCTTTCAACTGTTCATTTCACCCGCTCAAATCTTTCATAAAAGCTCTTTACAAGAAGTTACAGTAGTTGGCTGATGGATTTAAGTCGATATCTTCAGGGTTATTTAATTAAATCAAATATTCGTTTCCCCATAAGCGAATATACGTTTGTTCAACTATAAATAAATCTTCTCTTAGTGTATGTGCTTTATAAAATTCTTGTTGCTTTTTGTATAGGATTCGTAATCTTTCATATTTTTAACCCAAGCAACAACAGAATTTCAAAGTATATACGAAATAGAAACGTTCGTAGAATGTACGAATGAGATACGAAGAACATATATTGAACGTTCATAGAATGTTCGAATGAGACTGTTTCAAATATACTTAGAACGTACAGAGTACATCCGAAATGTACGATATTCATTCAATCGACGTTCAATTAACGTGCCGTCGTATATTCGATTACATACATTCGATGAATATGCATAGCACCTGTGAAACAGTCTCATTCGAATGTGCATAGAACATATTTCGAATATTCGAAGAACGTTCATAGTATATTCTGGTGCTACTTGGGGAGTAAAAATCCATTCTCTAAACCTTTTCGATTCTGATTTATTAAAAAACTGAAAATAAATCTCCGATTTTTATAAAAATTATTATATTTTCGAGTTCTATTTTTCTCCGTATCATCAACTTGAACCTCAAATTCACGTTTAACGAATTAGAAAACAACAGAATACTGAATTGTGTTCGAAAAACAATTTTTCTCAATAGAGTACAGGCTTTTATCATGACTGAATTCGGGATGTTGAAAATTTTTGATTTGATTCCAAATTTGTCATCAGTCACTCCAGATACCTTCGGGTATTCAATGTCACCTGAATTTATATAAACATTTTCGTTATATTAAATCTGTCCTTTTTTCTCACAAATTTCAACTTGAGATGAGTGATGTCGTTACTTAAAAGAATCAACCCTTTTTCATACAGAACTTATCAAATTTTTTATCGATATTCCACACAAATCTATAAGAACTCAATACTTTTCCTGTAAAGCAGAATCTATTCTGTTCAAAATGACATCACTACTTCGGAATTATAATCACCGATCCCAAAAACATCTATGTACTGAATTCCACCTGGATTGTGTTTCTAGAGGAAAGCTCTCCTATGTTGAATCCATCATTTTTTTCTTCAATTTTTACTTCGCATCCGTAATCAGTGAGTATTATTCCACCCGCTTCAGATTTTCTATAAAAAGCATCGATTCTGTCCAGAAACTCCATCACTACCTCTTAGTACTCTCTAAAACTAATGTTTGTCGATGACCTGTGTGCACGGAGAAAAAAACTAGCAATAATATTGCTGAATCGACAATAAAATTTTGTCATATATCAACCCACAATAAAATCGTAAAAATATCGTTTAAGATTGTTGAATTGGCAATTTTATTGTCAACAAGACAACTATGTGTCGTTAGAAGAACAAAAATTATTGTATATCCAACAATGAAATTTCAACAATTTACTTATTGCTAGTCCTACGAAACACATTTTTTTTCAGTGTGGGTGCGCGCAATAAATTTAGTACAAACTCTTAATAAAACTGAGGCAGTAATTTGTTACCAGATTTGCTGCACGCACCGTCTATTCGGTAAGAATAAATAGACTAGAGATTAATCAAGCTTTGGTCATTGCGTCAAAGAATAACGTCACACCAAGTCCTGCAATTGAAACATTACTGCATTCGCTTTTAAAGTTCAAGTCTAATCCGAAGTACAAATCGGATTGATCTTCAGTCGATTCGAATGATTCTAACTACGGATCGGTTAGATCTTTCTTTTGAATCGGATGAAATATATATGACGTATGCTCCAACCTCACGACCTTGAGTGGAAAAAAGAATTTTCTCAATTTCGATTTATTCAAAAACGATATCAATGATAAAAACATTCGAATGTCAACATGTATAGATATTTATAACCCATGTGTGTATGGACCAATGGCCCAATGATGGACCAAGCATGGCACAAGACCTGCAGAGACTTGTCTTGAACAATTGACCAAACTTGGCCCAGGCTTGGGAATGATAAGATCGGGACAAGCTTGGGCCAGTGGTTTTGCCAGGCCCGGTCCAATTCATTTACCAAGCATCAACCAATGCTTCTTTGATCGCAGATATGGATGGAAAAAGTAATTGATTCATATTTCAGTTCATGACTTTCTCCCTCAGAATATCGTACATGAATTATCTTAAAACGATAGAAAAAATGTGACAAGACTGCACTGTAAAAAATAATCGAAATTTTCCTATACGCAGCATTCGGAAAATTCCGATCATGGGATGGGAAATCAATTTCCGATATATGTATATGAAATTTCCCATAAATTTAACTGAAATTTCCAAACTTTATGGGATTTTTACTATCATTTTGGAGTAAATTTTCGGTAGAATACGGAAAATTCCTAACGCATGTATGTGTTAATTACTTCCGAACATTTATGTGAAGTTGCCCATAGAAATTTTTTTACAGTGTGGGACAAGCTTGTATGATGATTGGAAAATTTGCGTTCTTTGATATTCCAATCAATTTTGATTCTATTGTTGAATGGTGCTAAAACTGAACTAATAAGATCTTACTGAAATACTATAACATAAATCTTATAATGATCTGATCCCGTACGGAATCCAACATTGGAATTCGCCGAGTCACCCGGAAAACTGACGGTTTGAACCATCAGTTTACACTATAGTCGTGTGGGATTAATTATGGCAGGAAAATCGGGCCAGCCCTGGCTCGATGGTTATCCCCAAGTCTCCAGCCATTGTAAATTCAAAATTCAGTCAATATTTATAAACATTGTACCCCTCATGTGGGCAATATTGACACAATTGTTCTCAACGAATTCTCGATTTTACATTTGTGCCAAGCTTGTACCAAATGTAGTGACCATTTCAAAAATATTAACAAATGTATCATGACTGACTATCCATTGGGAACAACGGGATAATCATGGAACAATATTGGGCCAATTGTTCTTCACGGAGGTTTGTTTCTGACACATGTGCCAACCTTGGGACAAGCTTGGGTTTTTTTTCAATCTTATTCACACTAAAAAACTTCAAGTAAATAAAAAAAAAAGAAATATAACATGAAACATAAGAAAAATCAAATACATTCGGTATAAATTGACGAAAGTTGAAAATTCCCTCGGTATTCATCTCGAAATGCTATCATACGTGACAATACGTTCAGTGACGTGTCCTTCGAGTAGAAAATAACCCGATGACATTTACACCACACGCTTGAAAGTCGTATTTTTTTCTGGAAAACTACTCAGAAGACGAGAAGAGATACAACAACGTGATGCGTCCCCATAAAAACCAAAAAATGTGTATCCAGTTAGAAGAGTTATGCATAGCTTATACATAAATTATATATCATCTCTATCTAAAGGGAAACCAAACTAAACAATTATTATATTTTTTGACACAGCTTTTTCACGTGGATAAATTCGAGAGAAAAATTCATTTTCTTTTTATATATAGCTGAATTATTAATATTCTCCACGCGATTTACACAAAAATGTATTTCCAAGTACACAAACACAAACATATCCACCGCGGGTGAATAGAAACGAACGTTATGTCATAACGTATTTCTGTAAATTCATTCCAATGACTTTTTGTAACATTTCATCTGACATATTAACCATACGAACTTGCATCACGGGTCTGTGAATGTGTAATGAAATGTTAATGAAGCCCACAAATGTTCTTACCACTCGTGATGTAAACAATTTCCTGCATCACTTAAGAAACTCATTATTTAGACTCATCTTTTCAAATAGCAGAATAAAAACGTCAACTCTTGAAGACATCAAGTTAAAAACGTGGAGGATGCAATTTACACGGTACTCTATGTACAGTTACAATCCGAAAGCATGATATTTGAATAGAGGGTATGTACGTGAACGTGAAATGGGGAATTTGAACGATAACAAAATAGATTTTGTTTCACTCTCACGTCAAATTTCAATGCTTTTTCTTTCTCGAAGGATTTTGGTTTCATTGTTACATAGGTGAGTTCGTCACTCAAATGTATGGTCAGAAATGTCACTCTCGGAATGATGTGCATCGCTGTTTTTCTATTTTGATATTTCAAGTGTTGAAATTACATGTATTTTCGAAATTCTTGGGATCAAATGATACTTCAGTGGGAAAATCTTCAGCTGTTTCTCGTGATTTATCGAAAATTATTGCGTACATATTATTTTATATTTTGCATTCTTCATTCCTCGCGAAGAAGAGAACTGAAATTTTCCTAGGATGAAATTTTGTTTTAAGTCTTCTCAAATGTAATACTCTTATAACATTTTTGATTCCTGTACATTTATTGCAGGTGCCATGTATATAAATTTCATGTTCCATGTGGAATTTACATACATTGCAAGTATATAGGATGTGGAAAAATTTGATGGAGTTGAAGCTAGCAGACGTAATCAAGCAGACCGCGTGTATAAACTGAGGTAATGTGAATTTGAATTCTTTCAAAAGACATATTTTCAAGGGTTCCGATTCAAAAATCTCATTAGTGTCGGTTTCATCTTTCTACGAAATTCTACGATGAGTTAGTGTGTAAGTCTGCTAGCTCAAATCTGCTAGCTTCAGCTTCATAAAAATTTGAAAATGTTATGAGGGTGATCAAATACTATATACTAGGGTGGTGCGAAAAAATTCACTTTGATATTTCCAAGTCGCTTCAGTGCGGAAAATTGCGATTGATGAATACATGAAAAACAAACAAAAAATTATGAGGATCGGATAATATCTTCTGATCTCGCAAAGCGTCCAAAGATTCGACAAAATGATGAATTTCATAATCTTTTAAAATTTGCCACCCGTTTCGATTTTCAATGCTATACTTCAGAAACGTTGGAATTGCTAAGTCTAAACGAGAAGAAAAAATATTTCTATATATAGAAAATATTTCCCAATCGCGCCGAATCTTCTCGAACCCATAAAAACCAGTTTTTCGGTGTTTTTAGTAAATTCGAAAGGAGATCAGGTTTGGTCAGCAATTGGTCCAAAGTTACGAATATGTAGCTCTTCGCTTGTTTAGAAATATCTAAACAACGCAGAACTCATCACAAGGAGGTGGCTACACAACGAACATTTCTGTGTCACAGGAGGTCCACTCATAATCTTTGTTGAAAACTACATATCAAATTCTGAAATTCACAGATTTTCAGTGTAAATTTACCTTTCTTTTCTTGATTTGATACATTTTTTGTGTTAATATTTAACATGAATTGCGAGTGGACCTCCTGGAACATACACGTGTGTTAGAAATACACACAATTATTCACTGTGTACACTTCGAGTTCATCCCACACCCTTCCCTCCATCCAACCACGAGGATGTGTACAATTTACATATATATTTTCTCTTCTCATTTTACAACTTATTACCGCCATCATTATCATTTTTCAATAATTTTTCTAAGATTTGCTCATTGGAACCAACTTATAATCAGACATCTTCGTGAAATTAGGCATTATAGATCTAGATTCCAATGTTGTTCTGATAAATCCATCTCTCGATTCGAACCCGCATACTTTGACCGAAGCTTCCGTTACCAATTCAACGCACCGCTCGACGGCTTGCGTATGGCAGGGAAATTCTCTTATTTTCCAGTTCAGTATATCACCTGAATTTATAACGGAGTGAATTTCATCATCTGTAACTCTCCGAAGGAGAGGTGGAGATGATAATTTTGTCATGTTCCAATCTACCATTTCTGAATAATCTGACGCATTAACATTCAAAGTAGGAGTGATAAAGTTCCCGATATTTTGACCTTTCGAAACACACGCTTGGCTTTCAACACCTTGCTCAATCCTAACTCTCTTACATCTCTCCTCTCATCGAAGATCATAGCCAACAGTAAATTCTCAGGGTGG
The DNA here is from genome assembly GCA_018340375.1 of Gonatopus flavifemur. Classification (NCBI taxonomy): domain Eukaryota; kingdom Metazoa; phylum Arthropoda; class Insecta; order Hymenoptera; family Dryinidae; genus Gonatopus; species Gonatopus flavifemur. The sequence goes on from JAFFJZ010000016.1 coordinate 1,521,756, forward strand.
GCAAAAACGAGTTTCGTTCGATTATAGGGAACACTACTTTTTTCAGATCATCTGCCAAGAATCGAGATGTTTCAATTGCTCTGTATACATGAATAGGTCCTTCTGTAATGTACTTGCTGCACTTTATTCCAAACCAGACAGGCATGTAAGATTTCAAAATGAATGTCACGACATCTTTTAAAGCTTCTGAGGGATTCTTCACACTTACATATAGTCGAAGGACTCTATTAGCACGAGGGGGCCACCTGGCGTGTGAGATCAGGCCGGGGTCACGATTTAATAATTCATTCGGAACGTTGCCATTTTTAACTGCTTGACTTATGTCAAAAAGATATCTTTGGTCTGTGCTCAACAGTTTTCTGTCCACTACTGGGATGTCGCAATCAATTGGTTGGAAATCTACTACTGGGAGTTTCTCACGACCCTTGAGACTTTTCTCAATTGGTTCACTGATCATTCTGGGCCAGTTGTTTCCCCATCCAAATATTGAAAGAGATGACAGAAAGGTAACTCAATGGATGGAGTAAACGAACAGCCCATTGTAATGGTCGTCCAAGACGCACTTCAAGTTGTCTAATAACACCACTTTTCCACCCAGTATTGGTATTTGTACCATCACAGCCAACGATATCTGAATATTCTAGTGGAATGCCGTTTTCAGTAAGGTATGATAAAATGATAGATGCAATGTATTTAGCAGACCCGGAATTTAGGGACAAGTGACATAAATAAACAGAACCAGGCTCTTTTATGATAGGATAATGTTCCTCTCCCACTGTTCGGCGAAACTGTTTTGATTCAATCCTTTCTATAACTAAGGTATCATCTTTTCTTCCGTCAAAATAAATACCATGTAGCTCATTTGAATCATGTTGACTTTTGTTTTGGATATTACTTTTACTGCGGCTCTTTTTTCTTCTAATTTTATATCGATCAACAACTTCAGAAGTATCTGCTTCAGTTAAGCCAATGTCCTCAAGCATGCTCGATGCTATGGCAGCTGCTGCACGGCCAGATACCCGGTAGCGATCGCAATGCAATGCTGTAGGTTTTCACTTAATTCTCATTTGTCGCGATGACTTTTCCTTCACAGAGCTAGGAGACTTATATTCACACTCTCAAAAATAATGTTTCTTGCAAGAAGTTCAGCTTCTTCAATTCATTCTTTTTACACGAAACACAATTCTTCTTGTATCGAGATTATCACAAGAATCCCAAGTAGAAATTACGCCTAGTCAATGGCTAGTGCCTCGTGAGTTTTTCTATACTCCTGACGAGGGCCTTTTGAGGAAAAATCACCAGGTGCTTATTCGTAATGTAAGGCTGTGTGTTATGAGGCACTTGCTAGTGGAATTCACAAGGTACTGGTCAGTTACTATTCAGTTACTCTCTAAATAATAGTCAATTGCCAACAAGTTTTTGACAGCAATTATATGCCAAAAAATTGTGAAGTTATAATACATCAACAATGATTATTCAGTAAAATATGCATGCTTTGGCCCAAAATGTTTTTGAAAATAAAAAATTGAATTCTGAGCAAAAATCATGTTTCAGAGGAGAGACTTGCAGATTACCACCAACGTTCACTTCGTGCTCAATGCGATGGAGAGAATATTGGAAACCTCGGAGAGAATCGAACCTACCTAAACCAATTCCTACCTAATGTTGCGCGATCTACTATCCTAACGCCCTAACGACCTAAGCTGAACCGGTACCTACGCGATGCAATAGAAAAGATCAATTAAAGTGACGTGTTTATCCGATTCAATCATCCGTCGGTTGAATATAATAATCTATGAGCCTGTGTGAAAATTGCAGTTCGGTTGACAGATGTGAGGTTAAATTTATGTGATCAAAAAATGGATGAATTATTTTTGTGAGATGTGTGGTGGTTATTTCTTGAATAATGTGTATCAAAGAATCTGTTAGTAAGTGCAAAATGAATTAGTAAATCAGTCATAGCTGTTGTAACATGTCAAAAAATAGTAATTTGTTGATGCAGTGAAAATGAATTTTCTTCAAATACTCACATCAGTACTTCTAGGCAAAAACTCAGAGATCATATTAATTTTGTAATAAATATGAGTCATGAAGAACTCATTTGATCAAAAATATGTCAAAAGAATGTTCAAAATGAATTGCAAAAAACTTGGATTATTCACTTGCGGCTCGACGGATGGTTTTACTTTTCAAATTGAAGAGTACTCTTCATGTTGAAATTCTCAAATTTGAGGAAAAAGCCTTATTTTCTGAGTTGAATTCGTTGTTAGGGTGATGATAAACTTGTAGGAAGAGTTTGAAAGTTGGGTGGAATCTATATTGATCAGGAAAGTCCAAATCGTTTGGCAAAAGTTAGAAAATCTGTCAACTTAGCTTACGGCACATGGGTATTCTATCAGTTTTTCTTCACTAAGTGAAATCTAGGCAGGAGAAATGTATCAAAATTGAGTAAAATCAAGTTGGTACAGAGTAAGAGAGGACAGATATATTCATTGAATTTTATTGGTTATTGTAAAAATGTTGATAAATAAGTAAAGGCTATGTATGACTCAATTTATCGTCTCTCAATATTTTTGTTTCAATGATTTTGTATTGTGTGCATTTTTGTATCTTTTCACTAGTAGGTTGAGGAAACATGTGTATTGAACCTGTTTCATAAATATAATAACATTTATTTGTAGGAACATGATACAACATTATTGGAACAAAAATATTAAAAGACGACACATTGGATCTTCTATAGCCTTTCCTTATTTATCAACATTTTTATAATAACCAATGAAATTCAATGAATATATCTGTCCTCTCTTACTCTGTACCAACTTGATTTTACTAAATTTTGATACATTTCTCCTGCCTAGATTTCGTTTGGTGAAGAAAAGCTGATAGAATATCCATATGCCGTGAGCTAAGTTGACAGATTTTCTAACTTTTGCCACACGATTTGAACTTTCCTGATCAATATAGATCCCACCCAACTTTCAAACTCTCCCTACAAGTTTATCATCACCCTAACAACAAATTCAACTCAGAACATAAGGCTTTTTTCTCAAATTTGAAAATTTCAATTTCAAGACTACTCTTCAAGAGTAAAATCATCCAACGCGCTTCAAGTGAATAATTCAAGCTTTTTGAAATTCATTCTAAACATTCGCTTGAAATATTTTTGATCAAATGAGTTCTTCGTGACTCATAATATTACAAAATTAATGTGAGTTTTTTGAGAAATGTGAGTTTTGAGAAATTTAATGTGAGTTTTTTTTCCCGAGAAATATTGATGTAAATTAATATTGATATTGATTGATATTGTTGTTGTTGATATTGTCGTGTATTTGAATAGAATTCATTTTCACCACATCAGCAAATTACGATTTTTTGACATGTTACAACAGCTATGACTGGTTTACTAATTCATTTTGCACTTACTAACAGATTTTTTGATACACATTATTCAAAAAATAACCACCACACATTTCACAAAAATAATTCATCCATTTTTTGATCACATAAATTTAACCTCACATCTGTCAACCGAACTGCAATTTTCACACAGGCTCATAGATTACACCGTCATCTTCTGGCAAATAAGTCTTGAAAGGGCCTCAATGATTTCTGACGAGGCTTACAAGTGTAGTAACAGTCTAGATATACTTATGAAAAATCCTCCATAGTTTTTTGAGAGTTTCACTTGTCTAATATATATTGTAAGTAACCAGTAAGTAACTTGCTGGTTTATCTCAACTAGAAGTTCCCTATGAAATCCCTACAGGGGCCTCATATTGACTAGACAATGCCTTGTCAGATTTCTACTTGGGATACTTAATCTCAGTTCAAGAATACTTAATTTGGACTTGAGAGTATTATTCACTTGATGTAACTCACGATCAGGTCTATTGAACTATCTGACCATTCCCATCTAACTGCAATCGGACAAATTGCATCTTTTTTTGCTGATTTTTCGCAATAATTTGCCGTAAGGAACGATTTTTTTGCTTTAGCCGTTACCGAGATACAGCGAGTTAGATAGCTCAGGTATTAAGCTATCTGGAAATCGGGAAAATGGTATGAGAGGAATGTCGTTGGGAGATTTATATGAGGTTTATATGAGATTTTTCTGGTATTTTTTTGCTACCAGATGAGATATGTGAATTTTTTTATATTTTAAAATTTTCTTTTCAAAATTGTTTTTTCCAAATGTTTGGAAATTTTTTTTGAACTCACTCTTTACGCGAGTGTGCGGTGCGAGGCGTGCGGAATGATCAGGGCAATGAATGAATTACTAACTATTAAATACCTGACCTATCTAACTCACCGTATCTCGGTATCGAGTAAGGCAAAAAAATCGTTCCTTACGGGAAATAATTGCAAAAAAATTATTAAAAAAAGATCCAATTAGTCCGATCGCAGTTGGATGGAAATGGTCAGATAGCTTAATAGACCTCTCACGATCCTCTCTTCCCAAGTGGATTTCGAATTGTGCCTAATTTGTGCCTGTCAAGTTCACGTTATTGTAATTTCATACATCGCGTTTCAAAACCAATGAGTGAGGCTGAATTATTATTGTGTGCAATAAAATACGATATAGCAATACATAAAACAAAGTTATGTTGATAATTTTTCACCTCTATTTTTGAAAATTACAGAATTTCAGTCCACATTGTTATGCATCAGTTTTCTCCGTTTTATGAAACATACATTTTTTAATAGATTTAACATTACAACACCAATTGAACTTGAAGCAACCGAACATCAAGTACAACTCCCACATATAGTAACATGCCCTCACAAAGCCACGCACATGGATAAGGATTTGCGCGCAATGTGCTTGTACGCTCACAAAGCGACGCACATGGATGAGCTTATGCACGTGCTGCATTTCATTTCAAATGTAATGTTTTCAATACGCGAAACACTCAATGGTTTTGGACTACGTATCTGAGATATGCAGTGTTATGTGTCCTCAATTCGACTATCATTCACGTCGCAAATACATGTAAAATATCATATCATTGTTTTTATAAATTATAACCTAATTTATTGAATTTATTTTATGAGTTATGTATTTCAAAATCATTGAGCGATTTACGTATCAAATACATCCCATATGGAATGGATCCAAGACATTGTAAATGTAATGTTGGTATATGTCTGATACGTACTTGATATCTAAGGTGCCGTGTAGAATGGAAATTCAACCCCATATGTGGGGACAATTTTATGGCAATCGGATCATGACAGCAGAAGTTAATTCAATTATTTGTTGACTGACGCTCAACAGATTTTGTTCCTGAGGCTCTCAGGAATATTTTGGTGTCTGAGAGACTTTGAAGATTTTGGTTTTCAACAATTTTTATGTTCCCCAAAACGATCACAAAGTCCTCTTTTACGAGGAACAGAAATGTATGTTTCACGCAATCCAAGATCTTCCCACAAGCAGATCTGCCATGAGTAGAAATTCTTCTCCAGCGAACGCAAAATCCGTTTGGTGAAATATTAAATGGAAATTCCACTTGTAGGAAGAAGAATCCGATTCCCGCAAACAACCTTTTCTTAGAGTGCATCATAGGTTTGTATATCAAATGAACAACTTATGATATGAGAAAATCCTACAATAGTGGTTACTGTAGCCCACACGAATGGCTCGTGTTATGCAAAAAAATTATTTCAACACTACTGGTTACTGTGGTAACACGAATCAGTCGTGTCTCCACAGTAGAGAATAGTGTAGAAAAATGACTCTCTAGTGCGCATACACGACTGACCCGTGTTACCACAGTAACCAGTAGTGTTGAAATGATTTTTTTTGCATAACACGAGCCAGTCGTCTGAGCTACAATAATCACTAGTGTAGAATTTTTTCCGTGCAAAAGGAGAAAAGGTAGTATATTTTTTTCTCCGTGTATCTCCTCAAGACCCATGTTGCATTTGTCCTAACAACTGATGATATTCATATGATATGACTGGAATATTATCCCAATTTTCGTGGGATATTGTTGTGTACAGCTGAATAAATCTCCAAATGGTCTATTATTTTTGTATCAACATCAATTAATTGAAGTTTAAATTCAATATGAATGTATGATTAATTTTTCTATCAGTCTTGACATCTGCACACACTGTTAAAAAAATTCTTGAGTTGATGAATAAGAAATATTTTTTTTCTATTTTATATCCCTTTATTTAATATCCAACTCAAGGTTCAACAAAATTTTTCCCCTCCCCTAGTAGCATCAGAATGTCGTATAATTCTACACACGTTCATAGTATATCTAGATATACTATGAACATTCATAGTACATGTACAACGTTCGGTTGCTACTTGGGTATGGATGTATTTAAAAAGAAAATTTTTACCAGTTTTCAGGTTGACTTCACGGAGAAAAATGAACTTGAAAATTTGAGCAATTATCATTATGTATTTAAGTTGAAAATACTATATTTGGATGCTAATGTTGAAACAGGATTGGTATTAATGAATAACTGTTAAATCGGGAAGAGAAGAATTAATTCATGTGCTGAATATATTTCGTAATACTGAATACATAACATTTAAAGATTTGGATAGTAAATTATCGAATTCGTGTACGATGTGAAGATGAGCTCTTGTAGTACGAAAAGATAAACTGATAAAGGAAATTCGCAAACGTTGGAACAAAAATTACTAACCATAAATAGTAAAAATGAATACCGTTTATAAAATTACAGAATTCAAATTATCACATTCCAATACTGATGTTATATAAAAAAATGTCAGAACTGATTGAAAAGTTTCCTATAGTATGGCATGAATTTCAATAATATGTTTTTCATCAATAATGGACATTAGGATGAATAGAAAATAGTCATCAGTTCAATTTATTTCAACATTGCGGGCGTGATTTCGGTTTATCTTTAAGAATCCGTGTACACATTCGCTGGAATTAAGCCACACAAAAAAAGATTACAAACCTGAAGAAAATGATTTCAAAACCACTCATAATTTACCTGTGAAGAACGGTTTTCAGTAGAGATAAATTGAAACTTCATTTTCATCTAATGTATTGATTTTTCGCAGATGAAGTGTAAGAATTCTTGAAGTTATTTTCTTCAGGAGTGTTATGTAGTTTTGTGACTCAATTGTAGCATATTTATACTTAGATTCTTGAAGATTAACCGAAGTTAGACTCGCAACGTTGAAATCGATTGACTTGATGACCGCCCATACAGAACCACATTATTCAGTAATATGTCAGAAACGTCTTTGATGCTAAAGCAGTCATGAAAACTTTTGTGGAAAGTATTTGAAAACTTTCTCATATATTTCTTTGTTCACATTTATAAGAAAGATATTTATATTACATCACTGAAAAATCTGGTGCTGTATGGGTGCATTATTTACTTACTTCGATTCGATTCCATCTGATATCAATCATCAGTATAGGATATAGTTAAAATCAAATGACAATAGAAAATCTGTCTTCATGAATCGCAATAATGTTTTTCGATTTTTCAAATAAAACAATATTCTATGTCTTCTTGATTTTTTTTATCATTAAAAATGTCCTTTATACAAATCATCTCGAAACAGATTTTTAGTGATAATAGTAGTAATAAAAGTCGTAGTAAATAATAGTGGTAACAATATCAGGAGTTTGATAAATAAAAAAAAACATACGATTTTGTTCGATTCAAGGATCGCTATGACCATTCACTCTTTGGTATATGTAAAACACACGTAACAAATAATGATAATGATTTGGGACTAATTTATGGTTCATCTAAGTGTACGAGAATAGAAATAATACGAGCTCCGTGATGCCAGCCAAATAATTTCTGACAAATTATTCGAAAATGAATCAATGCAACAAAAATATCGTTCAGTACATCCTATCTTTATTCATAAAAAAAAACGCTGTACAGAACGATATTTCGATTATATTCTTTTATTTTTGAATCATTTATCAAAAACGATTTGTCTAGCCTCACTGCATGGGTATTCTCTTCCAGCGGAACGAAATCCTGGTTGAAATGAACGCAAAGAAACTTTTTGGTTGGCTGAGATAAAATTTGTTAAAGATAAAAAAAAATTTAATTGTCTGCAAGAAAATCTTAATTTTTGTGAAGCAAATTTTATCCCATACAAATTATATTCCAGCAAACCAAAAAGTTCCTTCGCGTTCATCTCCATCAGATTTTTATTGCACTATAAATCAGAAGTAAAATCCAGTTCAAATGATTTTTCTTCAAGATTCCCTACCCACAGCTTATACAAGTTATAGCCACCTTTTTGCTACATATTCTGAACCATTGCCGAGACGTGTTTTATAAGTAATGTAACAAGTGCGAATTTGTGGCCAAAATAAACATTCTAAATGACTTTCTGCTGCAAACACTTATGTTACTTGTGACCGCGCTGATCTACGCGCTTCCCTATTCGATCGACTGACCTATGAACAAAATCGAAACAGTGATGCCGAAAAGTGACTCATGCAACGGAATTATCCCCTCTACGGAGTCATCGTACAACACGCACCGTATAACTATATACATGACATATATAGTTATAGCGTGCATGTTAGTCACAAATTACTAAACGGTTTGGAGTATATGCGTACCATCTGAGAATTTTTGAAAATGATTGTTAAAAATTTCTTGAGCACATGGAAAAATTTCAATCTTTTTTAGTTCTTTTTTGGATTATGAAAGTCCAAGAAATATATTTTAGGTATCGTATAATGCATAATTTTAATTGTATATTTTTAATAACCTCCCCGTGGATGATTGCGGATCTTCCAGGGGGGTATTCATGATACCTGTCCTTGATATCCTTTGACTGGTTCATCAAACCAGTCGTAAGACTGATCACTTCATGATGATGATGATGATTTTTAATAAATAGAAATTCCCACTCAAAGAAAAATAAAATGCCGGTTATGTTCGGTTTAGATTTATAAGATAAATATGACTATACGTATAGGATTATTTGTTTGGAAATTATTTATCCGCGATATACATATTTGTATAATGAAATTCGTAAGTTCAACATTAACACTGTTTTATTCCAACTGAATTGCTAAATTGGAAAGATATGGAATGCAATTGAGAAAATTCAGTAAATAGACGCAGAAATTCTAATATGAAGGCCATAAAGTTCCATATCCAGTCGAAAAGTTTTACAAAGCTCATAGGAAAATTCAATTTCCCTTATTATGATTGACTTTCATTGGTAAATGTTTTTTTTTATCAAAATTAATAACGAATACATTGAAATGAATAGAAGTATCTTTTTTCTGTTGAACGGGATTGTATTTTTTTCCTACATATATGAATAATTTCTGAAAACAGTAGGTGTTATTTATTGAGCGTTCCAAGGATTTCATCATTTCAGTGCAGGAGAAATTATTATTCCGTATAGTAAAATGTGTTTTTGATACATATCGCTAAGTCTTTTGACATTAAATGAAAAATTACTATCCTATCACCACAAAAGAAAGAACTGCATAAAGATAAATCGAACATGATAGCTTCTTTTGAAATGATTCATCACAATAAATAATAGCTTACAAAAATTACTAAACTGGATTGTATAAAATATATGGAGAAAGTATTTATTAATGAACAATATCATTCTTTGGGAGTTTATTTTAATTATTGATAATTTTCCAACCCTCGTTTTCTCCGTGTTGTTCTATTTGAAACATTAACATTTCTTTTTACTCACTTCACTGTAATTTTATTTTGAGATTAGCAAAACTTTGACATTTCGGGAAAAATATCCTACACAGACAGGAGAATACAATAGGTGTAAATGGGAATATCCATAATCCGAAATAATTTTCGCTTCCTCGTCAGAGGGAAGCTTTGTGAAGCATTTTCGTGGATCGACAATTTTTTTGTCTCCAACCTCAAAATCTCTCTCTATCTCTTTCCGTTCCTATTATTCTTGAAATTTGAATATCCGGTCTCGGTATTGTCTTGACTCCAAATACAACAGTATCGTCTCGAGTCTCGTGCACCCCTAGCTCCAGTTTTGGAGCAATCAAAAAAACAATTAAACTAAAAGCCGGATAGCAGTGTCGAAGTTCATCGTTCAAATTAAAGTTATTCATTCCACAGAACTGTACTCGATCTCATGAAAAGTCATGTGGTATGGTCAGGGAAAGTCAATGAATGGCAAACTTCACCTACAAATTCAACTTGACCGCCTCTTGAGAAGTAAGAAAAGAATTCTTCCCCGATTCTCGTTTGTCAGATCTATTATATGGAACGATGACGAACGATGGATATAGCGCGTGACACTTCCGTGAAATCTGAGAATTCTGCCAAGAGATGTACACGAATCACCATGTACATAAATGTATACCTATACACATAGTATATATGTACACATACGAGTGGATGAGATATTATATTCCGCATATTTCCTATCACATATTGATAGTTATACAATAAATCTACTCTCAAATTTCCCAAACAATTTGGTCAATTCAATATTATGTTTCTAGGATTCTTTTTTTTTTCATTCACAGATGAAGAAATGTTTTCTATATTGTATTCTCCCTACTAAAATGAATCTGTCAGTAATTGATTCTGTATATGATTTATTTTAGTTATTTCGTGAATATTTATGAAATGATGATGATGAATTGATGCTCTATCGTTATTCATCGTTAATATCGAATTGGCGAATTTGATGAAATTCATAAATAACAAAGCATACAATAAAAGACATTTATTACAACTCTTTCCGTTTACGCAAACAATTCGTCCAAGTTAAAACATTAACAATAGCGCATTGTTATTATCACCATTTCAGATTACATTCAATAAGAAAAAGTGGTCATTAGCATTGGAATATTGCAAGTTTTGTTCCAATTCGGCAGGTGGAAGGAAAATATTATTCTGATTGGATTGAATGATCATTTTTCATCATATATCTTCAAGGTATTATAAACCTTGTGTGTACATTTGAATATAATTTCGTAAATCGGTGCATGAATAATGAATAGAGAACATAATGTGAAAACTGTGAATTGATTTATTACCATTTTTTTTAATTCACTAATATTGTAACGAAGAGAATTTATTCTTTCCGATCAATTATCATTTCAACATATCTCGAAAGACATTCATCTATTCTGAAATTGAAAAAATTCGTTCTAAAATTGAAACCAGCAAGAGACCCAAGTAGAAATCTGACAAGGCATTGTCTAGTCAATATGAGGCCCCTGTAGGGATTTCATAGGGAACTTCTAGTTGAGATAAACTAGCAAGTTACTCACCGGTGACTTACAATATATATTAGACAAGTGAAACTCTCAAAAAACTATGGAGGATTTTTTATAAGTATATCTAGACTGTTACTACACTTGTAAGCCTCGTCAGAAATCATTGAGGCCCTTTCAAGACTTATTTGCCAGAAGATGACGGTGTAATCTATGAGCCTGTGTGAAAATTGCAGTTCGGTTGACAGATGTGAGGTTAAATTTATGTGATCAAAAAATGGATGAATTATTTTTGTGAAATGTGTGGTGGTTATTTTTTGAATAATGTGTATCAAAAAATCTGTTAGTAAGTGCAAAATGAATTAGTAAACCAGTCATAGCTGTTGTAACATGTCAAAAAATCGTAATTTGCTGATGTGGTGAAAATGAATTCTATTCAAATACACGACAATATCAACAACAACAATATCAATCAATATCAATATTAATTTACATCAATATTTCTCGGGAAAAAAAACTCACATTAAATTTCTCAAAACTCACATTTCTCAAAAAACTCACATTAATTTTGTAATATTATGAGTCACGAAGAACTCATTTGATCAAAAATATTTCAAGCGAATGTTTAGAATGAATTTCAAAAAGCTTGAATTATTCACTTGAAGCGCGTTGGATGATTTTACTCTTGAAGAGTAGTCTTGAAATTGAAATTTTCAAATTTGAGAAAAAAGCCTTATGTTCTGAGTTGAATTTGTTGTTAGGGTGATGATAAACTTGTAGGGAGAGTTTGAAAGTTGGGTGGGATCTATATTGATCAGGAAAGTTCAAATCGTGTGGCAAAAGTTAGAAAATCTGTCAACTTAGCTCACGGCATATGGATATTCTATCAGCTTTTCTTCACCAAACGAAATCTAGGCAGGAGAAATGTATCAAAATTTAGTAAAATCAAGTTGGTACAGAGTAAGAGAGGACAGATATATTCATTGAATTTCATTGGTTATTATAAAAATGTTGATAAATAAGGAAAGGCTATAGAAGATCCAATGTGTCGTCTTTTAATATTTTTGTTCCAATAATGTTGTATCATGTTCCTACAAATAAATGTTATTATATTTATGAAACAGGTTCAATACACATGTTTCCTCAACCTACTAGTGAAAAGATACAAAAATGCACACAATACAAAATCATTGAAACAAAAATATTGAGAGACGATAAATTGAGTCATACATAGCCTTTACTTATTTATCAACATTTTTACAATAACCAATAAAATTCAATGAATATATCTGTCCTCTCTTACTCTGTACCAACTTGATTTTACTCAATTTTGATACATTTCTCCTGCCTAGATTTCACTTAGTGAAGAAAAACTGATAGAATACCCATGTGCCGTAAGCTAAGTTGACAGATTTTCTAACTTTTGCCAAACGATTTGGACTTTCCTGATCAATATAGATTCCACCCAACTTTCAAACTCTTCCTACAAGTTTATCATCACCCTAACAACGAATTCAACTCAGAAAATAAGGCTTTTTCCTCAAATTTTAAAATTTCAACATGAAGAGTACTCTTCAATTTGAAAAGTAAAACCATCCGTCGAGCTGCAAGTGAATAATCCAAGTTTTTTGCAATTCATTTTGAACATTCTTTTGACATATCTTTGATTAAATGAGTTCTTCATGACTCATATTTATTACAAAATTAATATGATCTCTGAGTTTTTGCCTAGAAGTACTGATGTGAGTATTTGAAGAAAATTCATTTTCACTGCATCAACAAATTACTATTTTTTGACATGTTACAACAGCTATGACTGATTTGCTAATTCATTTTGCACTTACTAACAGATTTTTTGATACACATTATTCAAGAAATAACCACCACACATTTCACAAAAATAATTCATCCATTTTTTGATCACATAAATTTAACCTCACATCTGTCAACCGAACTGCAATTTTCACACAGGCTCATAGATTATTATATTCAACCGACGGATGATTGAATCGGATAAACACGTCACTTTAATTGATCTTTTCTATTGCATCGCGTAGATACCGGTTTAGCTTAGGTCGTTAGAGCGTTAGGATAGTAGATCGCGCAATATTAGGTAGGAATTGGTTTAGGTAGGTTCGATTCTCTCCGAGGTTTCCAATATTCTCTCCATCGCATTGAGCACGAAGTGAACGTTGGTGGTAATCTGCAAGTCTCTCCTCTGAAACATGATTTTTGCTCAGAATTCAATTTTTTATTTTCAAAAACATTTTGGGCCAAAGCATGCATATTTTACTGAATAATCATTGTTGATGTATTATTATAACTTCACAATTTTTTTGGCATATAATTGCTGTCAAAAACTTGTTGGTAATTGACTAGTATTTAGAGAGTAACTAAATAGTAACTGACCAGTACCTTGTGAATTCCACTAGCAAGTGCCTCATAACACACAGCGTTACATTACGAATAAGTACCTGGTGAGTTTTCCTCAAAAGGCCCTCGTCAGGAGTATAGAAAAACTCACGAGGCACTAGCCATTGACTAGGCGTAATTTCTACTTGGGCGATTTGAATTTTAAATTTAGGCTTCTGGCGTCACAAAGAATGATATCTCATTCTAAAAAACTTGAAGAAATAAGAGAAGGCTCGTGTTGATACTTGATGAATTAACTCTCGTGAATTACTGTGTGTCTTTAAACAAACCCATGTGGAAATTGCCAGAATTCTCAAGAGGCGCAGTACTGGCAAAATTGTATGTGCCGGAATCCGGCAGAAACAACCATTTCTATTCAGGGTCATTACTGTTTCTCAACTGGCACCAATCGTTGGACGGATTCCAAAAAGTATTGGTTCCCATAAAAAGGCAGTTCTGCGCCAGTACTCAATCTTCACCGTTGAGCAAAGACCCAAGTTTTAGGAAAACGGAACTGTCCCAGTATTAAAACAGAGTTGGCAACATCGTACAAGCTAGTATTCATACATCATTGTCTCACTACGAAATCGGTCGTGAATCAGAATCAAAATCGACTTTATTTCAATAGACCCAGGCTATGCCAGTACTGAACCAGCGCTAATTATATTCTAAAATACATGAGAACATGATACTCTAACAGTATTACCGTAAAGTCGTCCTAGTACTGAGTTGTTAGGGGATCAGAAACCAAATCCATTCTGTAGTAGTACAGTTGCTTTCGTAACACGAGGCTGGGCCAGTAGTAAACGAGAACTGATAACATTGCGGAATACACGAACAGACAACATGCTACTAGTATCGGTGCAACGTTGTCTTACCACGGAATCAGTGATGAATTTGAATTAAAATTAAGTTCGTAACAACACATTTCTTTTTGTGAAACATCCCAGTTCCAGTATCAAACAAAAGATGGCAGTATACACCACTGAGAAGATATGAAACTGTATTAGTATTGATACAACTCTGTCTCACTACGGAATCGATGGAGAAGTCAAGTTCCAATCAACGGCCTACACTATAAAAAATTTATATGAGAAACCTCGCATAAATATTCAGAAGTAATAAACACATACATGCGTTAGGGATTTTCCGTATTTCACTGGAAATTCCCTGGAAGATGATAGTAAACATTCCATAAAGTTTGGAATTTTTAGTTAAATTCATGGGAAATTTCATATACATTTATCAGAAATTGATTTCCTATCGCATGATTGAAATTCTCCAATTGCTGCGTATAGGAAAATTCTGATTATTCTTCACAGTGTAGAAATACGGCTATTTTAGTGAGACAGAGATGCGCCAGTACTAAGCCAGACTCCATAACAATGTGGAATACCGTAGAGACGGATAGAAATGCTCTAGTAATTGACGAGTTTCGTAACGCTTAATTAGCCAAAAACTAAACGCTTGCAAGTGCCTCGTAGGGTTCTGGCGAGATACTTGCAAGTGTCTAGTATCTGGCTAGTTAAGCGTTACAAAACTCGTCAATAACTAGAGCATTTCTATTTGGGGAATCGACACTGAGCCAGTATTGATAGAACTACGGCCTGTATCCCACGTATTTTACAAATCCCGTTAGAGTGTCGAATCGATGTTTCTCGACTATCGAAAAAATATCGAAAATGATAACACCATATAGATATTGAACAAGCATATTTATTGTAGATATTTGTTTACGAACATCGAAACGATATAATGTCGTGAAATATAAGTGGGGTTCAGATGGAATTTGGAAACCATGGCAATAACAAGCGTGATGTTATGAGATCACTGTACGCCAAAGGGTTATGTCGATTCTTATTAATAACCAAAAGGCAGAGATTAGTTGAAGAATCAGACCACATGCATAAAGTACATAAATAGTACGAAACATGAGAAGGAGGTGATTTTTTTCATCTCTTTTATCAACCGAATACTGCACTGAGGGGACAAAGTCATTGGGACAAGAAAATATTTCATCCAATGGTATCTATAAAATATTTCTTTGAACCAAGTCAATATTATTTCAATGAATGAAATGGTTTTTTACCGCATGGAATATTCCATCAACTGAAAAGCCATCCCATCCATTACAGTCAAATTTCATTGATCTGAAAAAATATTTCATAAATACCGTTTAATGCAATACTTTTTGGAACAATGACTTTTTTTCCTCAATGGGTTTGGCTCCCAGGAAAACGCAATGTTTAGAACCTTTGTTATTTGGCTGGCATAAGGTATTTGCTATTTAATAATATGCATATACACACCAGAAAATGTTTACGGGAGGTCAAATTTTTAACAGTGTAGTGTGTTGTATGAGATCCGAGTAAAGATTTTATCTGTAAGATTTCTCCGAACTGAATTTATTGACGGAGTGAAATTTTCTGGGAATGATCTTTCCCATGTGTGTATGGACCAATGGCCCAATGATGGACCAAGCCTGGCACAAAACCTGCCGAGATTTGTCTTGAACAATTGACCAAACTTGGCCCAGGCTTGGGAATGATAAGATCAGGACAAGCTTGGGCCAGTGGTTTTGCCAGGCCCGGTCCAATTCATTGAACAAGCATCAACCAATGCTTCTTTGATCGCAGACATGGATGAAAAAAATAATTGATCCATACAGTTCATGACTTTCTCCCTCAAAATAACCCCAAGTGAAAATGTTTTCAAACATTGCGTTTCTCTGGGGGTCGAATAGTATTCGGTTCATAAGAGGGATGAAATATCACCCACTTCTTATGTTTCGTCCTATTTATGTACCGTAAAATGGAGTTACTTTGATCAATTTCAAAATTTATAACACTAAAAGTCAAACTACTTGAGATGGAATTTCACGGAATTACTATCATATCGGTTTTTATAATACTGTCTATATGCTTCATGAGAAAAAATTCGGTTAGTTAGTTTGGATTTGAATAATTGAAAACCCTATGATCAAAGTTACACGTCAAGTAGAGTTATTTTGATCGCTTATACTCTGAGTAGGCGTTTGCTCAGTGCATGTTTATATTTCCTTATGAAATGAATAATATTGGTCATGAAACATTCGAGAATGATAAACGTTCACGAGAATAATGAAATAACGTGAGTATATCCGTGAAATCTTTCCAACAAACACAATGTTCAAAATTTGTCAAGAAATGCTGCATAAGACGTCTTTCAGATATCCATTAGATATTTTTTAGACAATGATCTGAAAGATATTTATCTGGTAATTAAAAGACTTCTTATGCAACATTTTCCATCAAGTTTTAGACGCTGTGTTTGTTGGGTTCATTTACATTATTGTAAATAAAACAAAATCTTACTGGAATCACATAAACTCGGATCGTTTGATATGAAAACTGGAGCAAAATTTCACATATGGGTATCAAATATCAATGCGAAACTGAAATCCTGTATGATTTGTATCATGGAATGCAATTGAATGTCAAAGAACTCTCTTCATAGAGCATCTGAATTTCTCTTTCTGGGTTGATCAAGTTTTCTTCGCCCTTTGCTTCTTCTTTTCCGCAGAAGTTGGACCATTTTTATAATTTTGGTTTCCTAACTCAAACACTGATACACTCGCTCCCAGAGCAACATTTGATCCAGTCCTTCTTCTCATTATCACCCTATGTGGCTGATCAAAATCACACCACACCGTTCATCAAAGTTACACCATATACCTGATCAAAGTAACCCCGTACACAAAATCTTTTAACCCCGAGTGCACATTGGGGAGTACAAATTTGAGTTTTGATTCATAGTATCTTCAAAAAATTGATCAATCACATATTGCATTACTGGATTCATTGGAATTTAGGGGATGAAATTATTGATAAAGTATTCCGATATTATGAATTCAATAAAAAAATTACACTTACGTCTTTACTATTTTTCTCACATTCATTTGCGATACAGATTGTTACATTGCTAACAGAATTATTTAGGGGTCTTCTGTGTTGTTGACCGGTGAAGAAGAAATTAAAAATTGAATCTCATCTGCGCTTAAAATATTGTTTTATATACAAACAAAGTAGTTATCAAAGTAACCCCATTCTATGGTACGTTATGCATGTGATATGATTCTTCAACTAATCTCTGCCTTTCGGTTATTAATAAGAATCGACATAACCATCTGGCATACGGTGATCTCATAACATCACGTTTGTTATTGCCATGGTTTCCAAATTCCATCTGAACCCCACTTATATTTCACGACATTATATCGTTTCGATGTTCGTAAACAAATATCTACAATAAGTATGTTTGTGCAATATCTATATGGTGTTATCATTTTCGATATTTTTTCGATAGTCGCGAAACATCGATTCGACACTCTAACGGCATTTGTAACACACGTGGGATGATGAATCGGCACTTCAACGGAATTATTATAATAAATGGCAATTTGAGTGATCCATCGTCAACACGGAGATTGGCTGATGTGATGGAGACTCGGTTTCTCACTCGCAGGACCCGGGTTCAATCCTCATCAAGTGAACTTTCAAAATGCCTTTTTTCGATAACAATAATGAGAAAAATGTATTCGCCCATGTGGAAAAAATGTGTGAAACTTTATACAATTGTACAAAATTTGTATACAACTTGTGTACAAATATATACATTTTTGAACATTTTTTCCACATGATCCTCCATAACAGGCCCTCGAAAAAACCAGTACTGACACAGTGGTAAATGTTATTTTGGCTCTTAAGTTCAACGATGTTATCATTTCGACTCCGGATCAATATTGTCAATTCAACTGGCTCTGTAATGATGAGAGTGCATTTGCCAGCACTGGCAACTCTGGCAACAGTACTCAGCCAGTATTGGCCCGTGTTTCCATTTTCACATGGGGAACTTCATCACATTTATGATAATTTCAATCAATAGTGTCAGGTTTATAC
Source organism: Gonatopus flavifemur (assembly GCA_018340375.1). Classification (NCBI taxonomy): domain Eukaryota; kingdom Metazoa; phylum Arthropoda; class Insecta; order Hymenoptera; family Dryinidae; genus Gonatopus; species Gonatopus flavifemur. The sequence goes on from JAFFJZ010000016.1 coordinate 1,540,309, forward strand.
TCAGAGCTTCTGAAAACCAAAGTCATTAGTTAAATTTCAATCTCCAACTTGGAATTAAATAACCCAATAAAATATTATAATCTCCAAAAAAATCATAAATCACTCGTAAAGAACACGTACATGCGAAATATCTCGTTATGAAACTGGTGGTATCAAGTAGATAAATTTCAATACACATCAAACATCTTGAAGCTTATTCAGCTGTTACCACTCTTGGATTTAATTTTCAATTAATGCGTTTCAAATGATTATACATAAATCCTGTGATAGTTTCTACTTATGAGACTTCAAATCTGAAAGGAAACTCAACGATACTCAACATAATATATTTCCATCGTTAGATTGATCAATCGAATCTATATGAAAATCGTTAGAGCACAAGAGGAAGAAATTGTATCCATAATGTAACAAGATTTTTATGCATATTTTATATACATATATAAATAAAATATTCAATCGTTGAGAATAATAATCATACGATATAAGTTTATAGGAATGATATTTATTCTACGCGATAGCTTGTATCTCTTCCCCTCTATTTCATATTGCGTACGCGGTATATCGGCATGCAATTAACCACAAACAACCTACGAACCACGATACACGGAGGATCATCGTCATCTCTTTCACTTCTTAAAACGGCAGAGGGAGGTCGAACCGACCCAAGAAAGAAGGAGTTGAGGAGGGTGAGAGGAAAAATCAATGCTTCAGTTTTCATTTGTACACACTATCATGCGTAGAGTGTCAAAGCAGGTCGACTATGTGTTAGAAATACAAATCTACCCACCTATCTACCTTCCCTCCCTACCATTGATTCTCTGCTCGTCTTGGTATCTTAAGATATCTTCATATATTAAATTATGCTTTGCTATCTTATTTTCAAGATTGTTTCAAAAATACTCGACGAATTTTTCATAAGTATATTCTATTATCCCGATGAAAAATTGATAATCGCGTTTATTATACATTGTAACTGTTTACACTTACTTTTTTTTGTACAGTATTACATGATCTAGATACAAAACACACAATTCCAGCGAAGACACTCGTTTCTTCTCGTTCATGAATGAAGCCGCGAATCGTTAACGAACTCTCGTCCAAGTATTCTCATTGGATTGACAATGCAAATTTATTGAACAAACTATTCGTATCCTCCAACCCACATGGTTCATTGTAAAGCAACAAGTACGTTATTTGTATAGAATAAGTTGAAGTGTTCTTTATCCCACGTTTGTACAGAATATTTCATGTGGGATACAACAATATTCAATCGACAAAAATGAATTGTTTTATCAGTTTATAAGAAAGAAATATGAAAAATATAATGATGAAATTGTTTTATGCGATTCACACAATAAATTTCCTGTTTTTCTGTTTTCCAGAGAGAGATGGATAGAGAACAAAAGGAACATTGCGACCATGAAAATTTAAATGAAACCGAAAGTGAACGCAAATGTGGTATGAATTTTCTTGGCCTCTCTCATCATCATACCGATCATATGACAGACACTGAAGCTGAGGTAACATTACATTATTAATTACATTACATGGTTCACACTGACCTGGAAAGTCAGGAAAATCAAAAAAGTCAGGGAAAGTCAGGGGAGTGAAAAAAAATCAGGGAAATCAAGGGAATTTAGGGAACCGACTAAAACGTATTGACAGTTTTTTTTATCCGAACAAATCATTTGGAATTCTGAATTTTTGCTTTTTACAGGCGTAAGTAAGGTCTTGGAGAATACTCCCTAGAATTTTTGGTTTTTTTTTATAAACTGAATTCCGAGTAATTAGATAGAAAAAACGTCCTTGAATGTTAGTATTCTCTTGAGTTGTGTGAATATTATCCAAACTTTATGTGTGCTTTCATTCTCATTTTATGAATGATTTTGTACAGTTAAACAATCGAATAGTGCACCTAATGAAACAGTTCTTATCACAACATAAGATAAAAATGAAAAACACGATAGAATCGATTTATATGTTTGCATTGTGTGCTTTGTTTGTTTTTCTTTTATTTTTGGTGAATTCTACTGCTGGTTACTGTTTAAATGTTTGTTTCTTTTTTCAATTTTGATATTTTTAGTTTTATTCAATATGAATCAATTAATATACATTATAATAAAGATTAGTAATTTTGACGCGTACACAATCTTTGCATTGCAGTTAAAATTGGGAACATTTTTTCATGATCTTCTAAAACTCACCCAATCATACGTACAAGCAGAGAAAAATGCTTGCTGAAAAAGTAACTTCAGTAAATCTGCTCTGCTGAATTGGCAAAAGGTTTGGTGTTATCGCAAAAATCTTGCTTGCAAGATATTTGCTGATTCAGTCATTTTTCTAGCAGTCTGTATACCTGCATGCCGGATTGCTGGAACAGCAAGATTTCTGCTGTAATAGCAAATTTCTTGCTAATTCAGTAACAATATTTGCCATAACAGCAAAGCAAATTTTCGGGATTTGCTGTTTCAGCAACTTTTTTCTCTCAGTGTACCTCTCCCTTTCGGCTTACGGAGAACAATGGTAGCAATGCCTCCAGTATGTACGGTGGGTTCAATTAATCCTTTCCTTTCTTTCCGATAGAACCTTGTTAGCAATTTATTGTTATGCGACCGAACACAATTATGATCAGTTTTTCATGTTCAAAACATGATTTCTCATATGTTTATCCATTTGAAAATATTTCTAATCAATGAAAAATGAATTGGCAACCCTTAGAAAAATTTACGCCATTTTGACCAAAACACTTCATTTTTCTTCCAAAAAATTGGAGTAAAAATGGAGTGTTTTGGTCAGAATGTAGTAAATTTTCCTAGGGAAACAAGGATCTATCGGAAAGAAGGAACCTTGAAACGATAACCCTGTTATGTTGCGAAATAAAAATATTCCGAAAATTCCTGTCCCGAAAGGGTACATCCCGAAAATTTATTGTTCCGAAAATTCTTTATCCAACATTCTTTTTCACTTCTCATAGATTCCAGAAGACGAACCATTCTGCAGTTTTCGGAACAATGAACATTAGGCATGTACCCCTTCGGGACACAAATTTTTGGATCAATCATTTTTCGGAATATTTACTTTTCGGAATATTTACTTTTCGGGATATAACAGGGCTACCCTTAGAACATATGCTACTGGAGCGAGCATTCCATATCAAAACAATGTTGTAAGAGCGTCTCGTCTATGCGGACAGAGAGGATAATAAAAGTCAGGGGGATCTCTCTTTCTACTTACAGTTGATTGAATATAACAGCGGAATTTATGACACATTCCGTTGAGGCAGCCAATGAAGATGGATTAGAAAGAGAGATCATCCTGACTTGTATACCTCTTTCACTCAACATACTCCGGCCCACTGTTTTGGTTAGATGTTTGCTCCAGTAGTATATGCTCTTAGAATTGAACCCATTGAACACTTGTTCAAAAACATTTATAACTCTTATATTTCATTCAAGAGAATTGATGTTTGTACGTTGCCATCAATTTCAAGTGAAATTTTTTTGAATTTGGTTCTGAATTCATTTCGATAAACGATTCAAACTTTAGCAATGCCTTCTCTGTGATTCTGGTCTTTGGGGCTTATTTGTTTTCAACATTATTAAAACATGAATGAACAAAGATACATCAGTTTTTAGTAGATCTAATTGGATCTTATAGTGGCTCTGATTGGATCTGAAGAGGGCGAAGATTGACATCTACGTTGATTGACTTGAATTTAATTATATCTAAGTGAGGATCGGACCTGGCTTGGTTTTCATATCAGTTGAAGAGCGTATCCAGAAATTCACTATCCTTATTTTATTGACGTGTAACAGAGTATAACCGAGGAGACCGGACCGCCTTAGTTGTTCTGTTACACGTCGATTGAAGAAAAATAGTGAACTTCTAGATACGCCCTTGTATCAATCTAAAAGGTCTGGTTCTTCCTCAATTCAATCCATCCACTGTAAGTGTGAAGTATTCACTAAAAACCAAAAACGAATAAATATTTATTCCTTCTCTATCTAATAAATACTTAGTTGTCTCAATGAAATATTGATTTGAATCGAATTATTTCATTTGAAGTGAATGAACAAGTCTTAAATTCAATTATATATTTCATCTATTCGAATAAATATTGATTGGATAGAGGATAAATGAATATTCATTTGATGCAAACAAATTTTTTTCAGTGTACGTAAAATATATTGTACAAAACTAAAAAAATTTCCTATCATTCTTGTGAAAATATATATAATTTTGATATATCTGCATGTATGACATCAGTTTTGTACTATAAAATTGGAATTTCATGAGGCATCGAATATCAAGCGTCAACATTAGAAGAAAACTGAGAGAAACTAGGTGGCCTCTATTTAGCTTTGTTCGTTCCAAGGTGTTCAAAGTTGTCCCAACTTACACCAAACCGATTAATCCATTTTTATAACTAGAAGAGCGAATCAAAAACTTCTAGAGCAGGTTGGGACAACTTGACTTACTAAAACATGTTTTTCATACCTAAAAACCTGAAAAACGCTAAAAACTGAGAAGATTTGAAACATTCCAATCGTATTTTCGAATCAGTGGTATTATTTTTCTCAGTTACAAAAAGTGAAAAGAGGTATTTCCAATGCATTCTCTAGAAATCCAAGTGAACGAGTCGAGTGAAAATGTTCCAATTGACACTGATAAAGAAGATTGTTTATGTCAAATGATTATGCTTATGTTTATGTTGGTTAAGAAAAAGTGAATGATTTGTCCAACACAACCATAATATCCTCCGAATATGGATTGATTAACTATCAGGGAACATTCATTTGAGAGACACAAACTATATTTATTACAAATATTTGTTTCGCCATATTCAAAAAAAATATTTATTTGATACGAATGTATTTTTTTCTCTGTTCAACTTGATCAATTCACTCGAGTCTGACTTCATGTATTTACTTCAGTAGAAAAAAACAGCTTGATAGGAGCTGTGGGCATTTGGGTATGGTTTCATGTTGATTTCATATCGACTTGATGTTGTTTCCATACACTGAAAAAAAAATTTATTCTAGTCAAATAAATATTTATTTGTCCTGTACCAAAGAAATATTTATTAGAATTAACAAAATATCCTTTGGAACCAAAATAATTCATTTGAATTAAATAGATGGTTTTAATCGTTTATTTGATTCCATTAAATTATTCTGGTTCCAAAGAATGTTTTGTAAGTTCTAATAAATATTTCTTTGGTACAGGACAAATAAATATTTATTTGACTGAAATAAATTTTTTTTTCAGTGTAGTCAAACCAATTTGGTTGGTTCGGCCGGAACCAGATTGGTTCAGTTGTTTTGAATATCGAAACTTCGATTTCAAATCCGAATTCAATTGTTTTGGAAGCCTTCAGAGAATAACTTTTATGTAACTTCAAATGGGTTTGAGGTATTGGACCTATGATTGCAGTTTTAAAAACGAGAACGTCTCGTGAATTATACATTGCCATTTTTGTTAATACGTAAATGATACAAGTTTCAACCGCTTATAAAGTCTTAATGCACTGTAAAAATTCTGGAGAATTTTTCTCCAAAAATCCTTCAATTATGAGGAAATTTGTATTGTGCTGAAAATGAAGGATTTTTTTCTTATTCTTGAAGACTGTTCCTTCTTGTAGGAGTTGAATTCCTCAGAAATCAACGAATAAATCATTGAATCATACTGGAAGTTCCTCTAAAGAAAACTGCCTCTAAGAAAACTGTGCTATACGCAGAATAATCAGAACTTGTATCAACATTCAGGCACAATTTTCTGTCAATGGAAAAATGTATGTGCAATTTTTCTATTCCCACCTCAATTTTCACAAAATACTTCTCAATTTTATGAAGATCCAATCTTCGAGATTTCATGGGAAATAATAAAGATCTTGCGATGTTTGCTATGAGTTCAAATTCAGCAACTTGAAAAACATGAAGAGCAAACCTTTTATTCGACTTCGAAGATGTTACTGGCATATTAGATCTAACATATCATCTCAAACGGTCATGCCCGATATTAAGAGTATCGATAATGTGAATATCTCAAATCTCAAATGAAAATAAAGATAATTTAGAGGATATATATGGGTTGTAGGCAGCTCAGGAGTGAACTAAGATTTGTAAAATCTGATAATTCGAAAATCTACGCGAAATAAATCACTCAACTATTGAAAAATCAGTATTGCGAAAAAAATGCAAAAAGTTAAGGGAAAATTTGCCAACTGAGTCAGGGAAAGTCAGGGAAATCAAAATCAAAATTTTTGTGTGAACCCTGCATTATTATTAATGTTCCGAACTGTCAAGGGAATGTTTCACAAAAATGAGCAAGTTACGAATTTTTCGTAAATCCTGTTCACCTAAAGTGATCTTCAACTGGATATCACAGTCTAAGAATTCCAAATGAAACCGTCTGGGAACCTTGCTGTCAGTTTTTGACAGCGTGTTTCAATCTGATAGTTCCGGAAAAAGCTGGGTAGAAAATTTGTCAATCTTTGATCGGATTTGATGGAACAAAAACTATTCAAAGCTGAACAAAACTTTTTTGCTTGATTCTGCATAACAGTTTCAGTAGGATTTATACAAAATGTAATAGCAAATGCTTCAGAAATCGAACACTATACTGTGCTTTGAAATATACACGACAAAAAATCTAAACTCGACAATCCGAGCCATCGGTTCTTTGATTTCAATCGCAACACGCGTTTCAATTATCATCCTATTCTGATCACCCCTCTAAATCCGGGTCATGTCGAGAAAAAAACTCTTGACTGAGAATGCCAAGCTTCGAATTTTAAATCATCAACATTTTACAACGGATGAGTTCCGACTTTCATAATTATTTTTGAAAGAATTTTGAAATATAACCTCAGATAATGAAGGAAAACTGTCCACATATTCGAGGGTCAAGGCAAACAATGCCAAATGTAAAACAACAGTTTCGATCTATAAAAAAGAACCCATTCCTGGATGATGGATTGTCTTCTGATCCTTGAGATTCTTGAAATCTTCAAAATGTCTTTGCGTTTCTTTTCGACCGCGGATCAATGATGAGATTGTTTGCTATTATTCCGAACCAATGTTCGAATATCACTCCTCGTTCTCAATCCATCGAAATTTACATCTTTCTATTCTCACCATATCATCGCAACAACAACAAAAATAATGGATCGCCCATACAAATGGCTTGATTTTTATTTTTCAGAGAGACATGGACGTTGACCAAAATAATCATAACGAGAATTTGCACGAAGAGAACTCGGACCAAAAACTGGGGCGTAACTTTCATAACTTGGGACATCATCCAGCCATGGTGAGTTGTGTTCGTGTATTCTGATTCTCGTGTACGGCATTTCAATTTCGTATGAACTTGAATGTAACGATATCATATTATACATTTGCAGAGAGATTTGGATAGAGATCAGAACAATCACGTGGACAACATACACGAGGAAAGAGTAGATCATAAATTGGGTAGAGATTTTCGTAATTTAAATCATCATCCAAGTATGGTTCATTTACATTCTGGACTCGAACATTTGAGCAACGTGGATGTAGAGGTAAAACAACATGCTTTTATCTACCTAAATCGGATTCACCGAACTGAATGTTAAAAACTTGATATTTGAATCTTAGGTTAAATTGGCGAGGGACGTTCGTGGGTCGTTGGGATTAGGCTTGTCCCTGGAATTATGCGTGGTTTGTGGAGATAGAGCGAGCGGCAGACACTACGGAGCTATAAGTTGCGAGGGCTGTAAAGGCTTCTTCAAGCGTAGTATTCGCAAACAATTGGGTTACCAATGCAGAGGAAGTAAAAGCTGTGAAGTTACCAAACATCACCGAAATCGTTGTCAATACTGTAGGCTTCAAAAGTGCCTTGCGATGGGAATGAGAAGTGACTGTAAGTTAACAGAGATTTTTTTTAATGTAATGTTTCGAATATTCAAAATTCTCATGTGGATCGAATACTTGTCGATGGATATAATAAACATGAGCAAGCTTGGGGTGTTGCAGCTGTTCAACACGAAAGGAAGCCGGTATTGGGTGAATCCGCTGGGACGAAAGTCGGAAGTCGAACACCTAGAGTTAAACCGGAACCTCAGCAGGCTGTGCCAGAAGCACCCCCGACTTGGGAACAACCTGAGAGTCCTAGTATGGAAGACCAAAGTAGCGACAGTGATCTCAGTGATGCGCTAACGTTAGCTCGAGAACGCTTGCTCATATCTCACGCGTTAGACAGTATGGCTAAACTCATTGGAGATGTACGTATCACAATAACAATTTGTCCTATCATATCAACTTTGAAATTTACCAGATAAATTTATCCACAGAGCGTAAATGGCTCGAGCGAACCAGACGAGGAATGGACTGGTCAGTTGATATCCGAAAGACACACGTTGTTCGAATTAAGAGCTCCTAGCCCAGCTCCGGCTTACTTATCCATACATTATATATGTGAAAGTGCTGCCAGACTTTTATTCTTATCTGTACATTGGGCAAGAGGAATCCCCGCGTTCCAAGCTTTACCGTAAGATTACATTAAAAAAAATACATCGAGTAATTATATACATACTGTTAATCTTCGATTTAATTTCAGTCCTTTTTACTTTGTATAATTACAGTTCTGAAGTTCAGACCACTTTAGTCCGCAGCTGTTGGGGTCAATTGTTCACGTTGGGCCTCGCACAGTGCGCTTACACACTATCCCTTCCCAGTATTTTGACATCGATCATAAACCATCTTCAAGCGAGCATTGCGCAAGAGAAGATCACAGCTAGTAAAGTAAAATCCGTTACAGAGCATATATGTAGATTACAAGATTGTGTTAATTCGCTACATAAATTACAAGTTGATGCCGTGGAGTATGCATACCTCAAAGCTTTAACACTCTTTAGTCCTGGTGAGTAGCTATTTCTTCGTACAATCTTCATAGAAATCGTGTATGATTTTTAATTAACTTCTTTGATATGAAGTTTGAGTAAGATATATGCTCGTTTTATTGGGCGTAATAAAAATGATGTAGTATCGCCGTATAGACTATAATCTTCCGACATATGAGAAATGTTCAAGTAGTGATTATGATTTTGTGGATTTTGAGAGCATATAATTTGTTGTTTGAATCTCTTGAGCATTTTCTGATTGTATATAACGGAAATGAAGGCAAAGATGACAAGATATCAGTTAGTTTGGGATGTATATTCATGAACATTCGATATGATGCAGAGAAGTTGTTGAATACTCATATTACGAGCATTTGCAAAATATGTCGTAATTCTGTCGTGTCAAACATTGAACTGTTACAGTTATTAGATTAGATTAGATTAAATACATTGAAAAAAAGTTTGGCTCCACAATCCTTTATAAGAATATCATACTAATTCACAATGATTAATAATGCCAATAATAATTCTTAATATGTACTTCAAATATGAAATATGTATAGGATTGCACTGATCATTCATCTGTCCTTGTATTTACGAATTTGCGAAGTCAACACAGATTGATTTATAAATGTTCATCCCCCCGGACAAAATTAATCTGCGAATTTTCAAGGTTAAAAAAGGAGTTGATGAATCGAAGTTACGATTTTTGAAAACGGTTATCAACAAGAAAACTCGATCATATAAATTTTTTTTTAGATAACGTTTTGGCTGGCGTTTGGCGTAAGAAAGTCGAGGTTTTGCAAGAAGCGGCTTGGACAGAATTACAACAACGTGTTGGATCCGACAGATTACCTCGCCTGCTTCTAAAATTGGCCCCCCTTCGTTCAATAAATCCACGAATTTTGGAAGATCTCTTTTTCGCGGGTCTCATCGGTAGGGTAAGCGTAGCTAGTGTAGTGCCTTATATTCTGACCATGCAAGACTGTAAAACTGAACCTGAGAGTCACATGGGGTGACAATTACTATCCGTGCAATGTTAATTGTGACCTAAAAGAAGGGTGATATGTAGATCAATGACGGATGCCTTGGAATATTTTTATAAAATCAAGTGATTCTTTATTCCCGGTAGAAAGAATTTTATAATAATATTGAAGGAAAACGAGGGAGGTTTTGTTCCAAATAAAAACATTGAAACTCAGGGTAGTATATATTTTCCAAATCAGGTACACGTTGATTACTTCCAATAATTTCTTTTTTGTGGCTTATTAGGGAATCGAACGTTTACTGTGCAATACTTTGTTTTCTTCTACACACATCCAGTGAACGCACAATCAAATTCTTGTATAATTTGATACTTGAATCGAGCAGAAATTTCAAACCTGAGAATCGTGCGATTTTTAGAACAATTTCAAGTTTGTACAGTGAACAATGGGATGGAAATACGGAAACAGTATCCTTATATTTATAATTTATTATCGAAGAGAATGAACTTCCCGGTACAATGATGATTAGTCACATTATATATTTTTTACAAGTAATTAATTGAAGAATCGAATTGTGACGAATGAGAGAACTTGGTCATGAAAAACTGTACAGATAAATATACAAAGTGATAGAAATTGTTTTTGTCGAACAGATGATCGACCTATTTGATTACATCTATCCTTTATATCGATGAATAATATTTAATTATTATAATTGAAAATTAGATAGATAGTCACAAAGTTTATTTATACATTTTTATGTATAAAAATTATGATGAACACACCGAATACGTAAATATATCTTCTGGTGTTGATATTTTTAGTACTGGTGTACTGTATATATTAGAAACGTGTGAAGAAAGTAGGTGGAATGTTGGATTCAGGAAATTCAAAAGAATCATACTTCCACGCTTTTGATATATGCATTCATACGTACAATACATTTTTAGAATTTTTTCTTTTATCTAGTTATATATTCATAACGTCATTAAATTAGTTATCTATCAAAGAAAATTCTTAATCCCTTTCTATAGAAAAACAAGACAATGATAATATTAAACAATCGAAATAACGTACCTGTTTATTAATCTTTTCTGCCAATTTCTGGCATGATATTTGGTACAGCGCGTGATTATTTAACACGAATCACGGGAAATTAACATTGTGAATGTATTATTCTGAAACGAATTGTACATTTTATTGAGTTTTATTAACTACTATGATAATTTAGAATAATTGCAAATATGAACATGGATATTATCGCATACTTCTATTTTTATTTGAATAATTACCTAACATGAATTACGAATAAGATTATTTTAGTATTGTCAGTTGAAGCTATCTAAGCAGTCTATCCCACATTTGAAAATAATTGATTCTCGGATTAATGGAACGATATTGCAGTATTTTTCAATAAACTTTCATATTAATATAAATCATTCATAAATAATTGAAACAAAATTCGATTATTAAGTATTACTATTAATTAAGTGATCCGATTTTTTGTTATTCTGTCTTAAAGATATCAAGTTTTCATTCTATTCGATGAGAAATGAAAAAAAAAAACAGAAAACAATGTTCATTGTTGATTCGAGGATTGAGAAGGATAAAAAGCTAATGAAATAATTCATCAAAAATGTTTTGAATTATTTCGAGATTCGGCGTTATGATAATGCGACGAATTGTCAGTGAAATAATATAGTTTTTAAATGAAAATGAATGCGAGCAGGAAGATGTTTTAGTATGGCGCAGACTACTTACAATGTGGGATGTGGTAACATATTTTTGAATCTAATAACAAGTTACTTAAATGAAGTTGAATTTTATTGCATATTGAGTTAAATATAAATATATATTTTAAATATATCAATCGTTGAATAGACAGTACAATCGGAAATGACGAAAGTTTGTATAATCAATGATATATGACACTATGAAAAAGCAAATTATTTGTATATAAGAAATGTGCCTATATAAAAGAAAAATATTTATATTATAGCCGATGGTAATTTTGTAATTATTATTGTACAAGAGCATACGAATTAAAATCAACAATTTAAGGTTCCGTATGTTATCGTTATTGTGTTTTATTATAATTCACCGTTATCTCTACCTAATAATGATTTTAAAATACACTTTATGGAATATTTCGAATAGGAACGTTGATGAATTGACTATGAATGGTAAAAAAAATGTTGAAAACACAAACAATTTTTCCTACTTAATTAGAGTAAAAACTTTAATTTGGACAATAACATGGTTTGATCATAAATCGTAACGTGAGTGCAACAGATTGAGTTTGTGTCTGCTAATCAAGACCTATGATTCTCAAGTCTCATCTTATACGACATAATGTGGTTCTGAGAGATTTTCAAAATGTTTTAAAATTGCTATAAGAGCTGTGTGAACGTCTTGAAAACGTCCCAGAGACATGTTAAGCTGTATTGACTTGTTCATGCAACGGGAAATATCTTGATCTGATATCGATGCCAAGTTCCAGTGACGGAGAACACACATACAGGCATTCCCATGTTCTTTTTTACTTGTAAACACGCAGAAACAACTTGTTTCCAAGTCGAATTGACATGATACTGGGTACTTGATAAACGCAAGTTGATTGAATCTGTCATTTTTCCTGGTGTAGTTTCGAGTCTCAAACTTGGATAATTGAAAAAGTTCATATTTCGGATAACCTTGTTGACAATACTGCGGATTAGATGTAATTAAATATATTCATAATGAATTCTATTCGCAGCCTCATTATTTTGCCTCCTCAGATGTGCGGGATATATATATATATATATATATAATGAACCCATAAGTTCTGCATGATTAGACTATAAAGATATTATACTAGGAGAACGAGCCAGTAAACATGGGGTTTACACAAATAAAAAGAGACAGCTGCAAACAATAGAGAGAGAGAGAGAGAGAGAAAAATGCAGTGAAGTGAGTGTCCTTGTCTTTTATGCAAAGAAAGACAAGGACGCTCACCTCTCTACATTTGTTCTCTACTTTCATTGGTGTACCGCTGTATAGGGCTGATCATAGAAACGTATTCAAAAAACTGTCACCAATTGCTCAGAAATATTTAGCCATTCCTGCAACGAAAGTTGCCAGTGAACGATCATTCTCTGGAGCAGGAAATATTGTTAATACAAGGAGAGAAATCTTATTAAAAGAACATGTACAAGAGCTGACATTCTTACATGATAATTTATGAACCATTCATCTTTTTGATATTCAAGGCCCTTTGTTTATTATTTTGTCATTTGAATATTTGATTGAAATGAATAATTAATTTCATAAGCTGAAGTATTTTAGTGTGGTGAATGGTTTATTTCTTTAGTATATAGTATTTGTCTGCACAAATCTTTCTTATGTCTGAGAGTTGAACTGATATATCAGAAATAGAAATATAAGAGTGCTGTGCAATGGAGCAAACAATTGCAATCAATGACAAATAATAATTGAGGTCTCCACTATTACTCAAATAACTCCAATATGTATAGAATATTCTCCGAACATTTCTAATTTATCCAAACGTTTAATAAACATGCTCAAAATGTTTTACGTACTTTTGGTGCTACTAGGGTAGACTGTTTTAATACTGCAACATGCTGCATATGAAACGTCACTTTAAAAAATGAATTGATGATGGATTCTGTTTTCATAAATGTATTTCTAATTTAGTTTTGGCTTTGCGATTAGACGTTTTGAAAGTTGGAAGTAGGTTTTAAATTACAAAGTTCGGTTCAACTTGAAAAATATATTTGCAGTTCGGTTCGAGTTCAGTTCAACTTTTTGAAGTTCGATTCGATTCGTTTCGATTTGAAAAATATATTTGAAGTTCGAGTTCGAGCTCGGTTCGACTGAAAAATTCAAGGTTTGCACACCTCTAGTATCAATGAAATAATATCACCGGGACATCGTTTTTCATAGTTTATTTATAAGCTATCGAATTAATTCATACACACTAATGATGAGCTTTTCCTATGATTTACAGAATGTTTAGAAACTAAGTTGAGATCATTCTAACGAATTTTTTCAAAATAAATTGGCCAATACGAAATCGCTAGTGTTCCGCTGTTACATTGACAGCGTTCAGGATTCAATGTACTATAGGATTATAGGAATGTAGAAAGTGACTGACTTTCTTATAAAAGTTACTGTAAAACATTGTAAATTTCTTCTTCAATACTCTTCATTGCATCGACGAAAACTCTCCTTATTTATTGTTATATTGATGCATTGGGTATGGGAATACGTTTCCGCCCTCTTGGAAAAAGTGTTGCTGCTGATACTATTTTTGAGTTCACTCAAGTGCTATACTTGTGATTTGGAAGTGTATATGTAAGGTGTCGATTGCGGTAGTTGACATTTGTTACAAACGTAAACATCATTTTTCATCTGGTGTCAAAAATGACAACGTTTGTCCCGACAAAACAGCATTTGCGGGGAGTTATGCTTCATTATTTTATCTCGAAGAAAAGTGCCGCTGAAACGTATCGTGTACTGTGCAACATTTACGATGATCACGCTCCGTCTGATACAACTTGTAAAGAGTGGTTTCGACGATTCCAAAGTGGCGATTTTGACGTGAGTGATAAAGAACGCGAAGGGGCACCGAAAAAATTCGAAGATGTAGAACTGGAACAATTATTGAATGAAGATGCATGTCGAACCCTAGATGAGTTGTCTGAAGAGTTGGGTGTTGACAGGTCGACCGTCGGGAAAACGCTTGCACAAGATGGGAATGGTCCAAAAAGCAGGTAATTGGGTGCCGCATCAACGAAAGGAGAGAGATATCGAGAGACGTTTGGTAACGTGCGAGATGCTTCTTGAACGGCAGAAAAGGAAGAGTTTTCTGCATCGTATTGTCACTGGCGATGAAAAATGGATCTATTACGATAATCCTGAGCGTCGAAAAAGTTGGGGGCTGCCAGGTGTATCAGGTCCATCGACACCGAAAACAAATATCCACGCTTCAAAGATTATGTTGTGCATCTGGTGGGATCAGAAAGGTGTCAGTTATTATGAACTTCTCAAACCGTCAGAAACAATCGCTGGCGATCGTTACAGGTTAAAGCTAATACGTTTGAATCGAGCTCTAAAAGAAAAACGACCGGAATGGGACGGTAGACATGATAAACTTATCTTGCTGCATGATAATGCTGGGCCACATGTTGCTCAACCTGTTAAAAAATATTTGGAAGGAGTGAATTGGGAAATCTTGCCCCACCCGCCGTATTCCCCAGACATTGCGCCTCCGGATTATCATCTATTTCGATCTATGCAATCAGCCCTTACTGGAGAGCGGTTTACTTCTTACGAAAGTGTCGAAAAATGGCTCAATGAATGGATCGAGTCAAAAGAACCTGCTTTTTTTCTCCAAGGAATCCGTATGCTGCCTGAAAGATGGGCAAAAGTAGTCGCTTCCAATGGTGCATACTTTGAATAACATTATGTAATAATCCATTGTTTGAATAAAAATCAACTTTGCTTGGAAAAGGGCGGGAACTTATTCCCATACCCAATACATAAAACTGAAACCTCATCACTCTTTGGTGAAAATGGAGTGTAAATTTGCGGCATCGATTTCATTCTATACACGTTTGCAACGCACTTAACGATATGAAATACCACATTTCTCCACAAAAAAATGCCTTGCATTCCTTAAAAAGTGTGGAATCAGTTAAGATAGTGAATCCAAAGAAATCGGTATGGAGAATCATACATGACTTCAATGTTCTTGATATATTATAAGTCCAGGATGTCTAGTATTTTCTCTTAAAAAAATCCCCGACTTTTTTCCGGAGACGAATATACATGCAGTTTCCAAATGAATAATCATTTGAAAAGATAATGCATTGAACAAATTCATGATCACCCCAGCAATGACTTGAAAATTTATTTTGTCAATGATATATCCATAATATACATATGATTACTGACGGAACAGAATATCAGACTTGAATATATTTAATTTGAATGTATCGATTCATGAATTAGTGGTGTTTGCTGTAATTCAAGGACTATACGCTGGTTGAAAAAATTCATAGAATTTGACAGAATAAAATTAACTGGGATTTAGTCAGAACATTGTGCAAGATTCAATCAGATTTGGCAAGATTCAATTAGAATCACATTGAAAAAATACACTCATGTAATTAAATCTCATTGAAAATGGTTGAATAGGATTTGGTCAGAACATGGTCCAAGATTGAATAAGATTTGGCGAGAATCAATGGGTTTTTTTAACCCGGGCTCTATGGAGCATTTAAAACCGGATAAAATTTTTCTGCGTAGTTTTTTGCTTACGTAGTACAACTGAGCAATGATCACAAATATCGAATATGAAGTAATAAAGTGCACCGTGGGGATTACTCTAATAGAATTGGATGGACCGAATGAACACCGTGGTTCTCTGATATAATTGTGAATTTTTCACACCATGATTGACATTCAAACTGCACTCAGAAATATTGCATTCGTTTTACACTAAGTGATTATCCTGAGTTTCGTCACACCGAATTTACAACGGATTCACACTTATTTTCTGCTGAAAAGATACCAGAAAATATGTACCTGAGAAATGCAAGAATTTTTCACATAAAAAATACGCTGAAATAATACTTATCAAAATTCAACTGAATTATACTGAGATAGAACTATATCAGATTTCTGTTAGTGCTACTAAATTCCGACTCGAGGTACAACTTCCCAGCCTAAATTGAAGATGAGTTCCTGGGTTGGTTTTGCTGTATGTGGACGTGCATTATCATGCAGCAGCATCACTTTCCGCCTTCCTTGCCCCGTAAATGGTCTTTTTTCCTCCAGAGCATCACTTACTTTGATCAGCTGGACCCGGTAACGCTCAGCTGTAATAGTTTGGCCACGTTCGAGAAACTCGTAGTAAATGATTCCCTTCCAGTCCCACCAGACACAAAGTAAAACTTTCTTTGCATGAATATTCGGTTTTTCAACTGATGTAGATGGCTGGCCCGGATCAACCCATGCTTTTCTACGGTTAGGATTGTCGTACAAAATCCATTTTTCATTACTCGTAATGATTTTATGCAGAAAATTCCTCTTCTTGAACCGAGAAAGCAAATTCATGCAAATGGCAACTCTTTGTGTTTTATTTTCTTCTGTCAGTTTATGAGGAACCCATTTTCCTTCCTTCTGTATTTTTCCCAATGCATGCAATCGAAGTGAAATTGCTTGACGAGTAACTCCTAACTGTTTTGCAAGCTCTTCTTGAGTTTGACATGGATTTTCATTCAGTAAAACTTCAAGTTCTTCATTCTCAAATTTTTGAATTGCACCTGGACGTGGATCGTCCTCAAAACTGAAATTTCCATTACGAAATCTTGTAAACCACTTTTTTACTGTTAAATGGCTCACAGAATGTTGACCCAAAGTCGTATTAATCAGTTCCATAGCTTGAGCAGCATTTTTATTCATTTGAAAACACAATAGAATACAATGGCTTAAATGTTGCTTATCGGAATCCATCTCATAAAATTGATACACAGGAAATTACTACTTGAAAATGACTGATATGACAACTGCAATGTCCACGTTACATATATCCGAAATGGTAGACGAGTTGGATACGTTCAAATATTTTGTTTCATGCAACCAACTTGAAGCCGAGTTTTAACTTGCACACCTAATACACGGAAAAATCCTTATTTTCCGGAAAATTTCTGTGTATGTGCACACCAGCATTACACACTTATTCTTCTCCCAAAGTCATACCAAAAAGACACTCGATGAAGACCAGTGCAGTAGTGACTGGATCATCTGATATTTACATCAAAATTATCCACTGCATATTGTTCATTCAAACACCACATTGTACTAAAGCTATCCGTCTATTAGCAGGCCTACAAAAATGTACTTAATACACACCATGTGTGCAGTAACTGGAGCGTCTGATGTCTACATCGAAATTACCCAATACTGATCGTTTTATCAAAACTTCATCAAAAATGTATTCGACATCCACCAGTGCAGTCACTTGACTCCTCCGGTATTTACACTAAAATTACCTAATGAATTTCAACTCAATATTCGAGTACTAGATTTACACCGTACTAATCCTTTTCTCAAAAGTTTCCCAAAATTATACTTGATACATGACAGTGCAGTCATCAAGTCCCCCGGTATTCACACCAAAATTACCTAATGAATTCTCTCTTGATATTCGAACACTATCCCTATTCAAAATGTCCGACACTTTCAGACAAAAAAATTGTTTGTCAGGTTTCTAGTCGGTTTTTGTCCCGTACAATTCCAGATGATACTGACAAAATATATTTCAGCGGCCTCTGATGGGTTCGGCACTCGCTTGATATGTCCGACAAATCCAGATGGAAAAATTTTTCATCAAGTTTTATCAGGTTCTTGGTCGGTTTTTGTCCCGTTAAATCCTCAACAATGCTGACAAAATATATAGTGACAGTTTTTCTCCGGTTTTACACGCTATGTGAATCAGATAGAAACTGCATGAAATACCCGAGGATGTTTTCTGTCGGATAGTGAAATCGGCCTGTGAAATCCGAGTGAAATCAATCAAAAAATATTTTGTCCGCTATTGATCGGTTTTCCATACTGCAAAATACAGCTTGGATGAAATATTTGAGGATAATTTCCGTCGGATTGCGACTGATTTTTCAGCTTGTGAAATCTGAGTGAGATGTATCAAAAAATATTTTGTCCGGTTTTGACCGATTTTCCCCGCTGTAAAATACAGCTTGGATGAAATATTCGAGGACAATTTCCGTCGAATTGTGACTGGTTTTTCGGCTTTCAGAATACCAGTGAGATCAGTCAAAAAATATTTTGTCCGCTATTAACTGGTTTTCTATACTGTAAAATACAGCTTGGATGAAATATTCGAGGATACTTTTGGTAGGATTGTGACTGGTTTTTCGGCTTTTAAAATCCGAGTGAGATCCATCGAAAAATATTTTGTCTCCTATTGACCGGTTGTTCATACTGAGAAATACAGCTTGGATTAGATATTCGAGGATATTTTTCGTCGAATTGTGACTGGTTCTTTAGCCTGTAAAATCCGAGTGAGATCAAACAGAAAATATTATCAAAAATATTTTGTCCGGAATTTACCGGTTTTCTATACTGCAACATGCAGTTTACATAAGATATTCGAGGATATTTTTTGTCGAAATTCGATTGATTATCCATGCTATGAAATCCGAATAGTACACTGACAGAAAAACGACTTAGTTGAAACATTCGTGGCCGCAATAACTTGAAATCTGGTTCGATTCACCAGGAAATGTGATTTCGATGTCCAGAAAAAGTGGTTGAAGCAATAATTAACTACATTCTTCGGGTTAGAAAAACCAGATTCTTTTCTTGGTGTAATAACCAGAATATGTAGTTAATGTTGGGTTCAACCATTTTATCTGGACATCACAATCACATTTCCTGGTGAATCGGACCAGATTTCAAGTTATTGTGACCACGAATGTTTCAACCAGGTCATTTTTCTGTCAGTGTATCGAATAAAAACCTCCTGCCCATAGTATTTTCTTCGAAATTGATCGTCCTTAGAAAAATTTACTTCATTCTGACGGAAACGTGTCATTTTTTGTACCATTTTTCTGTGAAAAAATTGAGCGTTTTGGCCAAAATGCAGTGAATCCAGTGATGCCAGGAAAGACGGTGTGGACCGAAAAATCAGCCCCTCTACCGCGCACACGATGAAACTTTCGTGTACATGTGAGTCACACGTATACGAACGTGTTATTGTGTGAACAATGGAGGGGCTGATTTTTCGGTCCGCACCGTTTTTCCTGGCATCACTGAGTGAATCTTTCTCCGGACGGTTTCCAATGCTATGAAGTTCGTACCGTATAACCGGGTGAACAGGATCATTGAGGTGAATGGGATCACGCAACGGAAAAAATGTTGAATAAGTTCGTGATTGATTTTTCAAAGGATAAAAGTGTTAGATAGTGAGCATTCACCATTCCTATTAATCACATAATTAGTTATGACTCTGTTCAACATCTTTTCTGCGTGATCCTATTCATCTTAAAATGATCCTGTTCACCCCGTTTTACGGTACCCATATAGCACACGAAGAATGCTTTGTGAAGGACAAGAAAAGAATTCTTCGAGAACTATTTTCGAACCAATGAATTCATGAAGAGCTCTGAATGAGTTCAATGTTTAGAAAATTAACGAATTCTTTGAGAATACTGAAACAATTCCTCCAGTATTTTCAGAGACCTCGTTGATGTCTCAAACATTGAACTTTTTCAAAGCTCGTTATGAATTCATCAGTTCGGAAAGTTTTCTAAAAATTCTATTCTCGTTCTTAGCAGGAAATTCTTCTTGTGTTATATGGGTAAATTGTACGTAGATATGATTTGTCAGACTTTGACTGGTTTTCCAACCTTTGAAATCCGAATAGTGAAACCCGAAGCCTCGAAGATCGTTCTATAAACGTAGGTCAAGTGTATAAGTATTTGAACGTTTCGAGAACCTTTACAAAACGCATATTAACCTGAAATAAATCTACCTTACCTGGAGAGATTGTGTCGTCTTAGGGCATCGAATAAAAAATTCTTGCAAACATATTTCGTTCAGAATTGACGGGTCTTAGGTATCGTAAAATTGCAGTTAGGAGCCGTATAAGGTGTTTTTCCACATATACATTATCCTGAGGTAACTAATTTTCCATCTCGCTAAATCGAAACAGCGAGGTAAGTTCTTTCCTTCGAACTACCTTGTACTTATAACAGTAGCTCCGTAAATTGATATTTATGGAGTTGTCGATATACGGTAATAATATTGATTAATGGAGAAGTTAATCGAAACAATGTTTTTCGAACTCAATCACATATGCACTGAGAGAAGAGATTATATAAACATTACCAAAATTTCAGTTATAGTTATTGGAAAGTATGATAATTGAGTTACACATGGGGATTTTAGATAAACGTTCCTTTCTTCTCAATTATAATCATCCCATATCTAATATACCACGCGATATTGAGAGAAAA
Source organism: Gonatopus flavifemur (assembly GCA_018340375.1). Classification (NCBI taxonomy): domain Eukaryota; kingdom Metazoa; phylum Arthropoda; class Insecta; order Hymenoptera; family Dryinidae; genus Gonatopus; species Gonatopus flavifemur. The sequence goes on from JAFFJZ010000016.1 coordinate 1,561,215, forward strand.
AAGGATTATTTTATATACATTGGAGTATAAGCTACGCAATAAAATATTGTCCATCACTTTACAATATAGAGAAGTATGTAAATTCGGTTCAACGAATCCTCACTAAGTAGTTTGGTAAAATTTCACCATTATGCCTGTCAAATATTTCGACCCTTATTTATTGAAATATAATGGTCTACTTGTTGATTTTTGCGGCATATTTGATCAACCAATATAATGCAGTAAGAAAGGTGAAATTCTAATGGATTCAGTAATTGAATATCAATTTCAAAAGATCGATTTCCTAACACAAATAATAATAATAATTGCATTAATGTGACACAAGCGCTAGGACTCAAATCAATTTTTTGTGAATAATGTACGCAAGAATGCGTGAGTTTATTTAAAATATCTCTCCGTACAGCATTTTTTCAGTGTTTCAAATCATGTTCTAAAACCCCTAAACAGCAATACAGTTCAGAGAGAATTCATATTCAATACTCTTTGGATTCTGAGAATCCATAAAAAATTCTATATGAATACAAGTGGAATTTCTGTGTTGTATGTGTTTTAAATAAACCTAATATTGCGTAATATGTAATGAAACAATTGGCTCAAATTTCAATGAGATGTTATACCAACTCTATTCTTCCAGTACGTGATTGTCAAAGCAAAATTAAGCAAATCTTCCTTCGGCGAAATACTGTGGGAGGCTTCGTCTTCAAGTTATAAGCAAAATAAATTTCAACGAGAAAATCAAATTTTAAAATCAAGACTACCCTCTACTTTTGACATAGATTGCATCTAAAATATACCAAAAATTTATATACTACACTGAAAAAAAGGTATGGCTCTCACAGCTGTACTATTTGTGTGTTCTTGCTGTCAGGAGGTATAAGGATGCCAGTATAGTTCCCACAGCCGACAGGTTGCTATGATAGCGACGCGTTCGGCTGTGGGAGCTATACTGGCATCCTTATACCTCCTGACAGCAAGAACACATGAATAGTAGAGCTGTGAGAGCCATACCTTTTTTTCAGTGTACACTAAAACATTAGGAATATGCTGTTAGTTCAAAATGAAGATCTGAGAATGAGAGGGAAATATTATTAACACAACACAAGTCGATGAGAAATGAATTAGAAGCACGCACTGCACGCACAAGCGTTGATCTAGAGTAGGTGGTAGTGGGGATGAGCGCAGATTTTAGTGAACTAGACAGTAATCTGTATTCAAAAGGTTACGAACCAATCACTGGAAAATATGAAAACAAGAATGTTCTTGAAAGTTCACTAATGTTTCCAAAATACATGTAGACAATACATATTTATATACGATAAAGGTACAAAGCTACATGAATATATAATGTGTATATTGAAAATTACTCAGTAATTTGGGAAAAGTAATTTCACAAGTAGGAATGAAAGCTACAAGGTATTCAAATATTTTAGTTTTTGATACTATTATTTCTCACATCATGAGACTATCAATTGATGAAGTGTTTACTGTAGTTTATGAGAAATATCGTTGTACATCCTTTTTGAATATGTAATGATTACAAAACTGAACGTATGATCATATTTATTGAACATTTTATTAAAGTCCGCACAAATGTGTATTCATGTAGGTATTTATGGTGAATCGTAAGCAGAAATTCATACCCTGCAAAAAATTTCCCGTAGAAAACGATAAAATTTTGCCTATGGGTTTCAATGCGGTTCCTGAAACTGGAATTCCGATGCTGTATCGTGAATTATTTACGATAGAATTCTGTTGATTCTTATCTTATTCTATAGGATTTAAGAAAAATTTACGTGGTTCTAAAGTGAACTTCCCATAGACAAAGTATTAATTATTTGGAGAATTATAACCTTTTTTTTGCGAATAATTGATTTTTCTACTAGAGGAATTTTACGATAGAACCAGGCACATTTCTCAAATCCTGTAGGATGCGATGAGGATCAATAGAATTCTATCGTAAATGCACGATACAGCATGCGGATTCCAATTTTAGAAACCGCATTGAAACTCGTAAGAAAAATTTTATCGTCTTCTATGGGACATTTTTAGCAGAGTAGGACTTCGTGTTTTACTTATGAATATTCCGTTGAAAAATCCATGAAGTTGCATAATAAGAACATTTTTTTATGAACTGCAATAAGATACCATTCAATTTTGAATCGCTTCATTGGAAATTTGTAATATGTGTTTTGTTTTTCCTCCATGCAAGATTCATAGGTTAACAAAAGACTATCGTATTTTCGGTGCATTCATCTTTTGTTTTATTGTGTGTCGAAGTAATATTGTATGGAGAACCGACGTCTACTCAGGGTTGATCAGCAATTTTTCATTTGAACGAGTTTTCAAGTAAGGCAAGTTTTGATTATAATGAATTTTGAAGTATATTATGTGCGTGAGAATTAGAATATAATGAAGCGTACCACCAAAAAAAGTCGAAAGTTTTCAAAACGTGTCAGTGGTGTGGATTTAAGTTTCAGAGAGTACGTGTTTTAAAATTTGTGGAAACCTGCATTTTTTATGTTACGTAAGACGTTCGGCAAATATCATTTTTGTGTGCTGAGATATTTCTTCAGAATGTTTCTGAAACATTCCATGAAAATATAGTACTTCATTCCTAATCTATACAAAATTTAATTCTTCTATTGTTCTATAGTTAACCAAATATCCTAATTTTCGTGATCAATTGCGAATTTACGATGCGGATATACCATTCACTGTAATTGACAGGTTTTTTTACAGGGTAGTGGGCGGCGTCTTGGGATTTCGCCTAGGGCGGCAAAATACCTAGGGCCGGCCCTGTTACTGCATTCACCTGTTTTTCAGTTAGTACTAACCTTGAAAAGGCAGCTGTCAAAATTTCATGATATTCATTAGTTTGTGAGTTATTGTACCAAGAGTGACTTTCCTTTTGTTATTTTTAAAACAATGGATCAAAAATAATTTCGTGTTTTAATTTTACACTGCTTCTTAATGGGAAAAAATACCGTTCAAGCGAAGCAATGGCTTGAAAAGTGTTATGGGGACTCCGCTCCATCAGAAACCATAATAAAACGTTGGTTCACTGACTTCAAACGTGGTCGTAGAGACACCGATGATGCAGAACGCAGTGGACGTCCAAATGAGGCGGTAACACCAGAAAACATCCAAAAAATCCACAAAATCGTTTTGAATGATCGAAAAGTGAAGTTGCGTGAGTTAGCTGATCTCGTGAAAGTATCAAAAGAACGTGTTGGCTTTATATTGCATGAGCATTCAACTATGAGAAAGCTCTGTTCAAAGTGGGTGCCGCGTTTGCTCACTGTTGACCAAAAACAAGAACGCGTTGATGCTTCTAAGCAGTGTTTGGCCATGTTTAAACGTAACAAGCCGAAATTTTTGCGTCGATATGTTACAATGGATGAAACATGGATCCATCCTACATTCCGGAATCAAAACGATCGTTATCTGAGTGGACAGCCACTGGTGAACTTCATCCAAAACGCCCGAAAGCACAACAATCGGCTGGAAAGGTTTATGGCCTCGGTATATTGGGATGTGCGTGGTGTAATATTCATCGAATATCTTGAGAAGGGAAATACCATCAACAGTGGATATTATATCGCATTATTGGAGCGTTTGAAGGCCGAAATTGCAAAGAAACGACCGCATATGGCAAAGAAAGAAATTTTATTCCATCAAGACAACGCATCATGTCACAAATCAATCAAAACAATGGCAAAACTACATGAATTGAACTTCGAATTGCGTCCACATCTACCGTATTCGCCAGATTTGGTTTCCAGCGACTACTGGCTGTTCACAGACTTAAAAAAATGCTCGCTGGTAAGAAATTTCGCTCGAATGAAGAGGTTATCGCTGAAACTGCGGCCTATTTTGAGGCAAAAGATAAATCGTTCTACAAAAGTGGTGTTGAAATGTTAGAGTGGCGTTGGAATGATTGTGTTGTTTATGACGGGGATTACGTTGATGAATAAAGCTAATTTTGAACAAAAAAACCGTGTTCTCTTAGTTAGGCCCGGGACTTTTCAGCCCATGTGTTATGTTCGTTTAATGCGCCTCAAGCAGAGTTGCCATAAAACTTATCGCGTAATTTACTCATTGGGTAATTGAACCCACGGGAAGAAGAACTCGACGAGCGCTCGAACCGCGGTAAAAGTATTGTCCAAGCGGTCACGTGGGGGACCGAAAAAAAAGTCGGAATTTTGGAAAACTAAAAATACTAGGTGATAGGGCTTGAAAAATCAATACGAGTGTTCGTTTACAATGTTTTTCTATGATCAATAGTTTTCGAGAAAAAAATTAAAAAGTACCTCTTTTTCTCGTACTAAAAATGAATGTTTTTTCATCTTAAACTCGTTATAACTCGAGCAGTTTTCAACGTATCAAGATGAGTCTTGCAGATTCTGATTCGGAACACTCCCCCAAAGATGACGATCTCGACAAAATTTTCAAAAATTGATGCAAAATTAATGAATTTTCAATTTGAAGTGAAAACTTGGTTTTCAACGAAGAGGAAAACTTTGCATTGAAAAAGTGTCAGGGGAAGTATGAGCTACGGAAAACTTCCAGCGACAAAGTTGTTCGCTAGTGTGCGGACAAACTTTATGGAAAGTTTCAGATCAATTGGACTATTGGTTCGAAAGATACAGCGATTTATCCATCAGCTCGCAACGGAAATTTCTCATGACTCTACGTCGTTTACCTGCTGAATATGAGGATCCGAATGAAAGGTTGCATTGCTTGCTTGCTGTCTGTTTATTCGTAAAAAACTCTTCGAGAACTCCTATGTTATTTGGGAATTGAACGTAATTCACTCAATTAATTGAACTGGTTCCAAAACCAGTGAAATACCAAAAAATAGTTTCGGACAGGTAATTTGGTATCGCTGGTCGTGGGTATTTCCAATCAGTGTTTTGAACTCAAGGAGAGTGATTTTGAATAAATTAGACGGATGTTCTTGTTTTTTTGATTACCTGAGAAATAATCTTGTATGGTTTGGATCTGATCCTATCCTCTGATATTTTTACACATCAGAAATGCGATTCATTCCCACAGCCTCAAGAAAACACAGACTAAAGTCAAGTTCGTTTAGTTGTATCATAAGTTATCCTAACCCACTCCAAGTATTTCGGATTCGTTATTTCCAGTGATAGAAACAAAGTGATTGGTTTGGTACCAGTTGGAGTAACTCGGAAGACGTAGAACAAACGAAACCAGAGAGAAGATCAGAGTGCGCACGGCCGGGGTTCCACCGCTAGTAAACATTGAAGCGCCCTCTTATCGGATGGAACACGGAATCGATTACACCGACCCCCTCTCTTATTTTTCAGTTTTTTTGATTCGTAATAATGTAAAATCATATGAATTCAATGTTGATACAATACATAAAATAATTTCAATCACATACGTATTGAAAAAGTATACAAAAGGAATACGCAATTTTGTGATATTGAAAAATAAAATTTCCGTGTAATCATTTCCATGATCCAACCGTCAGAGGGCCGGTGGAACTTTCAATAGCAGCGACAAGGTGCCCGTGCGCACTATCATCAGTATCATCTTCTCTCTGACGAAACTCACTTTCCACTGTACTGGATCGACGTAGGAGCAGAATGAGATTATCGAATCATATCCCAGATAACACACGGAGAATTTTTTTTCAAGAGCAAGAATAGAACTCTTCAAGAATTCTTTTCGAACTAATGAATTTATATAGAGCTCTGGAGGAGTTCAATCTGTCGGACATTAACAAGCTCTTTGAGAATATCAGAAGTATTGTTTGAGTACTCTCAAAGAACTTGTTAATGTCCGACAGATTGAACTCCTCCAGAATGAATTCATTAGTTCGAAAAGAGTTCTTGAAGAGTTCTATTCTTGCTTTTGAAAAAGAATTCTTCGTGTGTTATCTGGGATGTAACTCCATAACCGAAAACTCGTCAGATTCTTTCTATTCTTCATCGTGATTTGATAATTTCATTTTGCTTCTACTTCGATTGGTACGGTGAAAAAGCAGTCACATAAACTATCATTGAATCTAAACTGGAGCTATGGACATTTCGAAATTCATTGAATGTTCACTGAATTTAGAATCGATCTAGAATTAATGTATTCGGTCCGCATCCTTTCTAAAAGATGTTGATTCATACTATTCCACATGCACTGAGAAGAATACGGTTGTAGAATCCATATCACAGAAATGATATCAACCCAGATAACATGAGAGTTCTAAAAAAATTCCGCATGGATACCATATACTCATAAAACATTCTTTCAGAACTCTTGAGCTATCTGGGTATACAAAATGTGTCTCTGGGACATTTTCTGAATGTCTAGAAGAACCTGTCCTATGTTTTATAAACATTCAATAAACGCTCTAGTGAAACGCTGTGCTGTCTGTTCATATTATAGAAATGAGAAAAAAATAGATGGGCCTCGAATACATCGAATTTTGTCAGCATCTAATGCTCATTATACCGAAAATTCATATTTCAAACACTAATAGACTGAAAGTTCGTTGACCCATGGTTGCCACAATCTGGAAATTCTAACGGAATGGTTCAATCACAAATTCGAGTTGGATGAAATGACCAATGAAATACATCGAATTTCTAATCTGTGGCAAACCCTGATTATACCTCAGGCATCACATCCCTCCTTCTTGTGAAATCCACAAGAAATTGCAGTTTTCATACGATCAAACACCCCAACTAACATTCAGACATCTTAAAGATATCTTTAAGAAGTCTCAACGCGTTTGTAAGGAGTCTTAAAAAACGTTCTAAAAGATACCGAAACGAATCCTAAAAGATGTCTTATGAAACACGTATAGAATTCGAAAAGATATCTTGAAGAGTTCTTAAAGATGTCTTGAAGAGTTCTTGAAGATGTCTTGGAGAATTCATAAAAACGTCTTGGAAGACTCTTGAATTTGTTAACAAAAAAAATTCTTAACCTTTTCTTTTCCTTTCCCTCCTGTTTCTTCAACTGCTCTCGCGTTCCGGTAAAGTTTACCTGATTTCGACCCTTGTTGTTACGGGAATCGAACCCATTCACTTGACGATATATTTACGCCTCAGTCACTTGAGCTATACGTACAACATGGTAGAGACGCCCATAATTGTCGATATGACATAATGAAATATGTCAGCGGTGTCCAGTTTCAAAGTGAAAATGATCTTTTGAACAAACTGTTATCACATGAATAAATATCAAAAGAGTTGAATGTAATTACAAATAGGAAAGATGAATAAATTTAGTGAAACATATTTAGAAATCAATTCTGTGTTCTAGTGGTCGTTAATATTTCGCGAATACCGCAGATTCTTTCTAAAGTATTTCTGACGAATTGTTGTGAAGTGGATATTCGGTAATTTTATTGTGCACGTCATAAGGCGACAAAATCGTACTTTTTACAAACTTTCAAATTTCTTGATATCTTAATGATTGGTTCAAGCTTTTAATTCATGGATGGAATCACCTCTTTTGCAATACGATTGTAATGACAGGTACATTCAAAGTTTTATTCTGTGTTATTCATGATCATGTGCTCATATAACCTCAAAGCTGCTGAAAAATTTATCTTCTTAAACGTGTCTTAATCAAGACATCTTTCAGAAATCCCCCCAAGACTTCTAAAAGATATCTTCAAGAACTCTTCAATAACGTTCTTGAAGATCTCTGAATCAAGACATCTTTTAGAAATCTTTTACAAGATGTCTTTCCAACACTTCTAAGAGATATCTTCAAGAACTCTTCAAGAAAGTTCTTAAAGATCTCCCAATTAAGTATTCTTTTAGATATCTTCAAGAATTGAAATGTTAGGTGGGACATTCGGCATAATAGTTCTTCGGTTTATTAGCGTTCGGAATTCGAATTTTCGGTACAATGAGTATTCGGTACGAAGGGGATTCGATGCAGTGATGCCAGCATTTGGTCGACCGAGTCGATTTTCCCCCTCCATCACGCTGTATGCAATCAAATTTCTTTTGTCGGAGGTTTGATTGTGTGTGTGACATTTCTATACAGACAGATGTGATGGAGAGGGAAAATCGACTCGTTCGATCAAATGCTGGCATCACTGATTCGATTTATTGGGCGTTGAACCCAATTAGATTTTAATTGAAAATTTCAATATAAAACATCCGATTTTCAATTTGGAAAATATATATTGATCAAAATTGATGATCAATAGAAAATGATCTGATATAGCTATGCATACATCAGGGACTTTGGAAAGTGGAGTAGTAAACTTAAATGTGTACAATTTTGAAGTACATAGTTTATTTTTTACTCTGAAAAAAAATTTTATTGGAAAATGATAATGGAAAACATCGATGTATCGATGTTACAAGGGAATAATCGATACATCGATATCGATGTTTCGAATAATCGATTATTCCAACATCGATGTTCGTCTCCAACATCGCGCATCTCTAGACTGTTGCCACGCCGCTGGTATCACCTCAAGTTACATTATAGTAATGATGTGGTAACATATTGTAGAAGTTTGAATTGTTTATAAAAATGAAACGAAAATTGAAACCCATAAAATATGATGAATCATCGTTCCCTGATAAAAAATGTGGGTAGATTCGGGTAGATTTGAATGAAAAGTTGAAGATGCATAAAAAAACAGGATTCGAACGAATAGAAATGCAATCCATTCTACAATCTATTTTTGTATGCATTTTCATAATTTCATCCGAATCCATTCGCGTTTGTACTAGGATTATTTATCTTCTCAAATTCACCTCTTGAAATTGAAAACATCGTTTCAACAATGTGCTGCGAGATTTTAGGTCTATAATTGAGGTTGAGTCTGAGGATTTCGTTATTCGATTAATAATTCATGTCAATGAACGATTAAAATTTCAGCAACATTGTAATAACAAACTACGTTTGGTGGGATGTTTTTGTTTATGCTTTCAAAATCTTAAAAATGCAAGAATTGTATTAATACTACTTTCTGAGGCAACTTATACCAGTGATGCCACAAGTTCCAACTTTTGCCCCCTCCATCAAGACTTTTGCCTGTACACAATCAAATTCCCAGATAGAAAAATGTCTCAATAATCCCATCATAATGGTGACATGCACGCCAAGAAATGTTTGCATCATGGTACCAAGGTGTTTCCGCATAAAGCATTGTTATTGGTAGCAAAACAAGGTGATGGTACCATAATGAAGACATGATGTTTACATTTTATGCATCATTGCAAGCTGAGCGAATTTTATAACAGTATGTTAACAGCACATTATGTTAGAAAATATTTAGGGCATGGTTTTCTAAATGCAATTGGGAAATATAGTAATTTTCAAAAAAATCCAAGAATATTTTGTAGTTCTTGAGTAAAAATAAAACTTTTGTTAAATTTCACTGATGAGGAATGAAAAATTATTATCACATAACAAAAGTTTAAACTCTGCTAAATTGTCCCCATAAAGAACGATACAAAACGATACATTTTTTCTATAGTTTTCAATGGGGTTTCTGAATACGGAATTTACAAAGTTATATCGTTATCAAACGATAGAACTCTATCGTTCCTTATCATTTTCTATAAAAATTCAAAAGAATGTATGGGATTTTATCGTCAAATTCGTATAAGAAAAGTACCAGTTATTTGGAAAAAAATAGTTATGTGTTCCAGAATAAGTAGTACTTTTTCTATACGAATTTCACGATAAAATCCCATACATTCTTTTGAACTTTTATAGAGAATGATAAGGAACGATAGAGTTCTATCGTTTGATAACGATATAACTTCGTAAATTCCGTATTCAGAAACCCCATTGAAAACTATAGAAAAAATGTATCGTTTTGTATCGTTCTTTATTGGGAAAATTTAGCAGGGAAGGAAAATAAAAGCTTTACGAATACTCAGCATGAAATTTTACTATTTATTCCCTAAAATTCATAAATTTTTTATAATATTTCAGTTTTGTTGGGAAAAATTTCACAAAAATGCGAACCGCTTCAATATTACTAAAAAACCTTATAAAAATTGTTTTATTTTCGAATCGCATTGTTTTTGTGCATGTCTTTTCCATTCTAAATAATGTTCGTTCCTCGAGCTGTATGAATATAGCATCTCAGGTGCCATCGACAACCCTGATAGAGATTCCTCTAGTAATTCGTGAGTTGTAACACTTGCCCTCACGAAAAACTAGAGTTCCAATTCAGTAACTTTTCAGTTCAATCACCAACTTATAAGTGTTCTTATATATATAATATATATATAAATATTACATTATACATTATATATATATATATACAAATTGTGTATATCTAATAACATAAAATATTTAATAAATATACATATGAGGTCTCTAGTTTTTCACGAGGGGAAGTGTTACAACTCGTGAATTACTAGACAAATTTCTACCAGGGAATGGCAAACAATTGATCTAACAATTTTGCCAAAGCACGTCGAAAGAGAAATTTACCGCAGCCTAGGGCCTAAATTTAAATCGCGTCGTTCCTGCATAACAGCGTGAGTCACATCCCAAGATTACCCAGAAGTATAGAGGTGCTTGCCGCCATGACGGTAGTATTTGTGAATCGCTTTTCATACGAAAGTCAGACTCTCTCGGGACAGGTTGTCATCGTCTCTCCCTCTGTCTCTCTGTGTCGAATCATACTATCTCATGGTACATCATTGTGTCATTTCACACAAATGATACAGCCGAGACCGACCCTGTACCCACGTGAAAAAGTCCCATTTCTCTTTGTGAAATAATACTGTCGTGATAAAGTGTGATTATAACAAAACGTTGAACCCATTTTGTCACATAACAAGTTCTCATGGTGGTGTTTTTCCCCCTTTATTCATCATCGGTCAATGAAGATTTTATTTCTCTTTATGTTACACGCAACCGGCGATACTACGATACTTTAATATATAATAATCATATATGTATACCCCACGTATAACGGACTGATAGGAATAGTTGCCTAACCGCTTTATTCTATGCCCAGGTGACGCATCTTTTGAAATAAAAAATTTCTCCAACGAGAGAAATATAGGCGTATCGTTGAAATATTATATCTTTGTTTTGCATTCTCGATATAATTCGTGAGGTGATTGTGAATTACGTGCAATGTGCTTATCGATGAAATTCTATTCTTGAGGGGCATCGATGTCGATGATTACGACGATAATTGTGATACGATAGTGATTTGTTTTGCTGTTTTGTTACACAAATTCATCAAAAGTGTGCATTGTTATTTGGTGGCGGGAATCCCGATTTAAACCTCTCAACGTCATTAGGTAAGTTGTTAATTATTTACACACGATGATACGTTTTTTCTTCCTCATTTTCCTGTCAAGATTGATGAGAATTGAATGTATTTATTCGTTCGTTCATTCGTCCAGTACGCGTTGATACATGTCAGTTTGATGCACGAGTTTTGTATTATTGCCAATTTGTAATGATTCGATGACACAGATCACACGTTTTTCTTTCTGTTCTTATCGATTACTTTAAATTGCAAATTAGAATGTTCAAAAAGTGAGGAACTTACGATTTTATATCAAAACAATATTTCTTTTGCTCGCTAAAAATTTGAATAATTAGAATTTTTAAAGATTCTAACCTCTACAAATATTTCTCCTATCATTTGTGCAATTTTGTGGGTATCCCGTGGAATTTTTTAAAATATATTCAAAAATATTTCAGTGTATTTGCTTTTTTATTGTGAAATTGAAAATCTTCTTTGAATTTTTGTCTGCAACAATAACGTCGCATAGTCCGGTTCTTATACCTTTCCATTGATTGGGAAAAGAAAACTTTCTGTACAGAAAAAGGACTGATAATGCAGTACTCTAACATCGCTAATGATTTTAGCGACTACCCGTATAGTTATCACAGTTATACGGATCGTAGTCATAACCCTATATTCAAGTGATGAAATTATTACGGATTGTCACTCGAACGATCTGGAAGGTTGGCTGTAATTAAAATACGTTCAAATGGTTACAGCAACCATACTTTTTTCCAGTGTATCCGTGATGTTATTTTTCCTCTCTATCATTTTCAGGATCCATCATCGCAGACCCTGCTGAAAATGCCAACTAGCAGTTACTGGGACAAAAACCGGCAGAATCAGGCAAGGAGCTGTCCGGATCTGCCCGGGTTTTGTCCCAGGAACTGCTAGGATTCATTCGGATCTGTCGATAGGGAAAATTTCAATAAAGTTTCATATGAGGCTGTAACCAGAGACACGCTAACCTGTCACCTGTATAAAGTTACCCCCGGGTGAATGTGAAGTTGGCATATCAAATGCTGGCATTACACGAAAAAGTGACAGTCCCAATAGCATTCACCATAGTTCTATAGTTCTTGATAATTTGGAACAATAGTTCTATTCATATTACTCAGGAAAAACGAATTTTGAAAAATGGAATGCCAAGTTCTACAATGATATGATAGCATTCCAGCGATGAGAGGTGGGAACGATCAGAACTCGAGAGTTCTGGGATTGTGAGCATGCGAGAAAGTGAGAAATGGAGAGTTCCAATCATTAAAAGCGATATATGAAATTTTTGTCAATATTTATGGGAATGATATGCTGGATTCTACGACGAATGCATAGCATTGCAAGCAATATTGAAGGGAGCGATATCTCCAAGTTTTTGGATAGCGTACACACGGAGGAGTTGGGAATGCAGAGTTCTAACGTCAACAATGGGTGAATTCGTTTTTGCTTTCATGATAAGCCGAATTTGGAGATGACGCGAGGAGAAGAAATATGTTTTTATGTTGAGAATCAGGGTTTTGATACAGCAGAACAATTGATACAGCTTGGACGGGGACTTTGATTGACTGACAGCCTGTCTGGTTACCCGTCCGACTTTCTGTCTGAACAACAGTTCTGACCAGCATTGCATGGGATTCGAATGGTTCTGACCAGCATTGCACGAAATTCGAATAATTCTGACCAACATTGCCTCGATCACGAGTTCTGGCCAGAATTGCACGAGATTTAGAGACTTGTGGATAGCATTTCACAAAATTCGAATAGTCCTGGCCAGCATTGCCCCGATTTCAACCAGTTCTGGCCAACATTGCACGGAAGTTGAATAGTTCTGGCCAGCATTGCCTCGATTACGAGTAGTTCTGGCCAACATTTCATGGAATTAGAAGAGTTCTGGCCAGCATTGCATGGAATTCGAATAGTACTGACCAGCATTACCTCGATAACTGTTAGTTCTGGCCAGCATTGCCCCGATTCCAACCAGTTCTGGCTGGACAGAATTCGAATAGTTCTGCAAAGCATTGCACGAAATTCGAATAGTTCTGGCCAGCGATGCGACGATTTCAAACAGTTCCGGCCAGCATTGCACGAAATTCGGATAGTACTGGCCAGCATCGCATGGAAGTCGAATAGTTCTGGCCAGCATTGCATGAAATTCGAATAGTTCCGACCAGCATTGCCTCGATAACGGGGAGTTCTGGCCAGCATTGCACGGAATTTGAAGAGTTCTGGCCGGCATTGCCCCGATTCCAACCAGTTCCGGCCAGCATCGCACGAAACGTGAAGAGTTTCCGCCAGCATTGCATGGAATTCGAATAGTTCTGACCAGCATCACCTCGATCACGGGTGGTTCTGAGCAGCATCGCATGGAATTTGAAGAGTTCTCCACAGCATTGCACGGAATCCGAATAGTCCCGGCCAGCGTAGTCCCGGTTTCAACCAGTTCTGGCCACCATTGCACGGAATTCGAGTGGTCCTGAACAGCATTGCCTCGATTAGGAGTAGTTGTAGCCAGCATTGCACGAAATTTCTGGAGTTTTGGCCAGCATTGCCCCGATCTTGAAACGTTCCGACCAACATTCCGTAGGATCCGATTCCATTCCCCTCTGTCATTTTCATCTCACTCTTCGCGTGACCCGGAGCCAACGACGTGGATGTGGTAAGTTCTGGCTCCATGTTTTTCTTTGTGTTTTTTTTTGTTTTTTTTGTAATTAATAAAAAAAAATATCTCCAAAAATAAAATACAACGAAACCCTCATAAAGTTCTCCCTTCCAGGTGCTTGACAGTGTTTTTCTCTTGGACACCCTCCAAATTGATCCACTCACAAAGTGAATCATCCTATTTTCTCCTATTCCTTGTTCGTTTGTTGCTTAATCTATCTCTTCACGTCAGCTCTTATGATTAAAATCTCCCACTCCCAATAAATGAGAAAGAAAACAACAAATTTCTCCACAATAAAATAAAACAAAATCCTTTTAAACTTTTCTCTTCCAGGTGCTCAACAGTTCTTCTCCTCTTGAACAGCCTTCAAATTGACTCACTCAAAACGTGAATTATCCTACTTTTTCCTATTTCTTATTCGTTTTTCACTTAATCTATCTCTCCACGGCTTTTCTTATGATTGAAATCTTTCACTCCAAATAAATAAAAAAGGAAACAACAAATTTCTTCACAATGAAACAAAACAAAATCCCCATAAACTTTTTTCTTCCAGGTACTTGACAGTTCTTCTCTTGCACAGCCTCCAAATCGATCCACTCAACACGTAAATTATCCTATTTTTTCCTATTCCAAATTGGTTTGTAACCTAATCTATCTATTCACGTCTTCCTTTAGAATTAAAATCTCTCACTCCAAACAAATAAAAAAGAAAGAAATATCATAAAATCCTTCTTGCGATAAAATGAAACAAAATTCTCATAAACCTCTTCGCTTCCGGGTAGTCCTCTTCTTGGAAAGCCTTCATGCCGATCCAGTTGATACGTAAATGATGAGGTGCGGTTGAATTTTCTCCTGCTCTTTCACGCATTGCCGTTTCCTTTGTAAATCATCGTAGAGATTCCAATAATTCCCTGTTTTCACGTAAGCCGTATAATGATTGGACGACCAGTGCACAACGCCCGTTAAAATGTATGTCTCACCCCCAACTTGGATCTCTTTTGCGATGGATCCTAATGTATGTACGCCCTTTGATAGCTTGTGATATTGTTGACCTGTAAAAAAAAACACGTCGATCAATATGTGCGCTCCATAACTAATGTACTCATCATTTTTCTCCTTACCGGACGAGCACGTCCTTTTGAGCGTTTGAGCTCAAAATCTTCAATAGCTTCTTGCACATATCCCAAACCATCAGAAATCAAAAGATCTACGTTTACGTTCACTGTGCTCTGTGTAGTATGCATTTCCCTCCCGCAAGAACATACACAGTTTTTAATGGAACAGGGTTCTTTCTCGAAAAGATATTCTGCCAAGTGAGAAACATTAAATTCCGCATTCAATCTTTGAATTGTCTTACGGTATCTATTGATGGCATTTTTGAACAAGTTCAAATTCAATAGTAATTGTGCCCTTTTTATGTAATGTTAATCTGAAACGTGGCATCGAAAGCACACGTTTGAGTGACGTTGATGATTTCCGTATTTGAACGAACGACTGGACATTTCAAACCGTTCCGGAACATGGGGAGACTCGTCAGTTCTGTGTCTTTGATAAATTCCCATTCAGGGCATTTATCCAAGTACGTTGGATTTTTTCTTATTTTCTGCGGCGACCTTTTGTTAAAGATCTAGTTGTTTGCCAGAACTACCCGTAATCAAGGGAATGCTGGTCAGAACTACCCGTAATCGAGGCAATGCTGGTCAGAACTATCCAAATTCCGTGGAATGCTGGCCAGAACTGGTTGAAATCGGGACAATGCTGGCCAGAACTCGTCGTGATCGAGGCAATGTTGGTCAGAACTATTCGAATTTCGTGCAATGCTGGTCAGAACCATCCGAATCCCATGCAATGCTTGTCAAAACTGTAGTTCAGACAGAACGTCGAACGGGTAACCAGACAGGCTGTCAGTTAATCAAAGTCCCCGTCTAAGCTGTATCAATTGTTCTGCTGTATCAAAACCCTGATTCCCAACATAAAAAAATATTTCATCTCCTCGCGTCATCTCCAAACTCGGCTTATCATGAAAGCAAGAACGAATTCACCCATTGTTGATGTTAGAACTCTGCATTTCCAACTCCTCCGTGTGTACACCATCCCAGAACTTGGAGATATTGATCGCTCCCTCCAATATTGCTCGCAATGCTATGGATTCGTCATAGAATCTAGCATATCATTTCCATAAATATTGAAAAAAAATTTCATATATCGCTTTTAATGATTGGAACTCTCCATTTCTCACTTTCCCGCATGCTCACAATCCCAGAACTCTCGAGTTCTGATCGTTCCCACCTCTCATCGCTGGAATGCTATCATATCATTGTAGAACTTGGCATTCCATTTTTCAAAATTCAATTTTTCTGAGTAATATGAAGAGAACCATTGTTCCAAATTATCAAGAACTATAGAACTATGGTGGATGTTACTGGAACTGTTACTTTTTCGTGCAATGCCAGCATTTGATATGCCAACTTCACATCCACTAGCCCCGGGATTAAAAAAAAATTTTCTTCATGACATCTGCAAGAGCTTTGTTAGTACCTGATTGTACCGCAGAAAATTTCGTCTGTACCCAGGGATGCCAGCTCCTGCTTTTTCCCACTTCCGTCATTGGCCGTTCCATTCAACAACTATACGTGGTACGCCGATACATCGGAAAAAAGCAGGAGGCTGTCTGTACCTCAAAGTAAAGACAAGTTGAAGGGATTTTAAAAAATGGGTTGTCCTCGATTTTAATGAACAACGGCTCATATTAAACGTTTCGGGAGGTGAATTGTACTGAGAAGGATTTTTCAAACAACTCGGAGGGAGCGGAGTTATGAGCAAAAAAACTGATTAGCCGCTATGAATGGGTCTTTCCAAGAAATCTGAGATTCCCTTATGGGGATAGAAGCTCTCCGGGACGTTTCTGGGAGTGTTTGTGAGACACCAAAGAGTAGTAGCAATCGGTACATCTGTTGCGCTATGAAATGGTATCTAGCGGCCAGTTTGCTAGCGGCCACTTTTGAAATTTTTGACACAGACTGTACCGCATATTGAAAAACAGGGGAAGAGTGTTTCTAGCTGAAACAAGGTTGATAAGATTATTGTTGCATATTAGATTGATCGTTTGGGAACCCATGAACAGTTTTATGTAGCGCAAGACGCATAAAAATGTTTATTTAAAAAAAAAAAGTGGAATAAGAACCATGAAATATAAAGGCCAATGTCTCATCATGGCTACATGCGTTTTTTTTCTAATCAATGCCAAACGACGAGGAGAACACCAGAAAAGATGCAGGAATCAATTCTGTGAGGGATCGCGGTTCATAACATTGTTTATTTAACAATTTACGGTGGGAAACAGCAGAATCTTGGAGGTAAACTGTTATACCTCCATTCGGCAACATTCGTTTTTTTCCCAAGTGATTCCAAACGACGAAGAGAACACCGGAGAAAATGCAGGAATGAATTCTGAGAGGGATCGCGGTTTATAACATTGTTTATTTAACAATTTACGGTGGGAAACAGCAGAATCTTGGATGTAAACTGTTATACCTCCACTCGGCAACATTCGTTTTTTTCCCAAGTGATTCCAAATGACGAAGAGAACACCGTAGGAAATGCAGGAATGAATTCTGAGGGAGATCGCGGTTTATAACATTGTTTATTTAACAATTTACGGTGGGAAACAGCAAAATCTTGGATAAAACTGTTATCTCACCACTCGGCAACATTCGTTTTCATTCTAATTGATCCCAAACGACGAATAGAACACCGGAAAGAAAGGAGGAAGTAATTCTGTGAGGGATCGCGGTTTATAACATTGTTTATTTAACAATTTACGGTGGGAAACAGCAGAATCTTGGAAGTAAACTGTTATACCTCCACTCGGCAACATTCGTTTTTTTCCCAAGTGATTCCAAACGACGAATAGAAAACCGGAAAAAAGGGAGGAATGAATTCTGTGAGGGATCGCGGTTTATAACATTGTTTATTTGAGAATTTACGGTGGGAAACAGAAGAATCTTGGATGTAAACTGTTATACCTCCACTCGGCAACATTCGTTTTTTTCCCAAGTGATTCCAAACGACGAAGAGAACACCGGAGAAAATGCAGGAATGAATTCTGTGAGGGATCGCGGTTTATAACATTGTTTATTTAACAATTTACGGTGGGAAACAGCAAAATCTTGGATAACACCGTTATGTCTCCACTCGGCAACATTCGTTCTCCTTCTAATTGATCCCAAACGACGGAGAGAACACCGGAAAAGAGGAAGGAATGAATTCTGTGAGGGATCGCGGTTTACAACATTGTTTATTTAACAATTTACGGTGGGAAACAGCAGAATCTTGGAGGTAAACTGTTATACCTCCATTCGGCAACATTCGTTTTTTTCCCAAGTGATTCCAAACGACGAAGAGAACACCGGAGAAAATGCAGGAATGAATTCTGAGAGGGATCGCGGTTTATAACATTGTTTATTTAACAATTCACGGTGGGAAACAGCAGAATCTTGGATGTAAACTGTTATACCTCCACTCGGCAACATTCGTTTTTTTCCCAAGTGATTCCAAACGACGAAGAGAACACCGTAGGAAATGCAGGAATGAATTCTGTGAGGGATCGCGGTTCATAACATTGTTTATTTAACAATTTACGGTGGGAAACAGCAGAATCTTGGAGGTAAACTGTTATACCTCCATTCGGCAACATTCGTTTTTTTCCCAAGTGATTCCAAACGACGAAGAGAACACCGGAGAAAATGCAGGAATGAATTCTGAGAGGGATCGCGGTTTATAACATTGTTTATTTAACAATTTACGGTGGGAAACAGCAGAATCTTGGATGTAAACTGTTATACCTCCACTCGGCAACATTCGTTTTTTTCCCAAGTGATTCCAAACGACGAAGAGAACACCGTAGGAAATGCAGGAATGAATTCTGAGAGAGATCGCGGTTTATAACATTGTTTATTTAACAATTTACGGTGGGAAACAGCAAAATCTTGGATCAAACTGTTATCTCACCACTCGGCAACATTCGTTTTCATTCTAATTGATCCCAAACGACGAATAGAACACCGGAAAGAAAGGAGGAATTAATTCTGTGAGGGATCGCGGTTTATAACATTGTTTATTTAACAATTTACGGTGGGAAACAGCAGAATCTTGGAAGTAAACTGTTATACCTCCACTCGGCAACATTCGTTTTTTTCCCAAGTGATTCCAAACGACGAATAGAAAACCGGAAAAACGGGAGGAATGAATTCTGTGAGGGATCGCGGTTTATAACATTGTTTATTTGAGAATTTACGGTGGGAAACAGAAGAATCTTGGATGTAAACTGTTATACCTCCACTCGGCAACATTCGTTTTTTTCCCAAGTGATTCCAAACGACGAAGAGAACACCGGAGAAAATGCAGGAATGAATTCTGTGAGGGATCGCGGTTTATAACATTGTTTATTTAACAATTTACGGTGGGAAACAGCAAAATCTTGGATAAAACCGTTATCCCTCCACTCGGCAACATTCGTTTTCCTTCTCATCGATCCCAAACGACAGGGAGAACACCGGAGAAGATGAAGGAATGAATTCTGTGAGGGATCGCGGTTTATAACATTGTTTATTTAACAATTTACGGTGGGAAACAGCAGAATCTTGGAAGTAAACTGTTATACCTCCACTCGGCAACATTCGTTTTTTTCCCAAGTGATTCCAAACGACGAATAGAAAACCGGAAAAACGGGAGGAATGAATTCTGTGAGGGATCGCGGTTTATAACATTGTTTATTTGAGAATTTACGGTGGGAAACAGAAGAATCTTGGATGTAAACTGTTATACCTCCACTCGGCAACATTCGTTTTTTTCCCAAGTGATTCCAAACGACGAAGAGAACACCGGAGAAAATGCAGGAATGAATTCTGTGAGGGATCGCGGTTTATAACATTGTTTATTTAACAATTTACGGTGGGAAACAGCAAAATCTTGGATAACACCGTTATGTCTCCACTCGGCAACATTCGTTTTCCTTCTAATTGATCCCAAACGACGGAGAGAACACCGGAAAAGAGGAAGGAATGAATTCTGTGAGGGATCGCGGTTTACAACATTGTTTATTTAACAATTTACGGTGGGAAACAGCAGAAGCTTGGATGTAAACTGTTATACCTCCACTCGGCAACATTCGTTTTTTTCCCAAGTGATTCCAAAAGACGAAGAGAACACCGGAGAAAATGCAGGAATGAATTCTGAGAGGGATCGCGGTTTATAACATTGTTTATTTAACAATTTACGGTGGGAAACAGCAAAATCTTGGAAAAAAGTGTTATATCTCCTAATTACCTGAACCATCATAGGACTTATGCGTCCTGTATCAACTAGGATCGATTTGAAAGGAAAGGAATGTGGCCGAGGTATGTGGATGTATATCTAAGATTCCGCTGTTTCCCACCGTGAATTATTGAACCAACAATGTTATAAACCGCGATCCCTCTCAGGATTCATTCCTGCATCTTCTCCGGTGTTCTCTACGTCGTTTAGAATCGCTTGGGAAAAAAACGAATGTTGCCGAGTGGAGGTATAACAGTTTACATCCAAGATTCTGCTATTTCTCACCGTAAATTGTTAAATAAACAATGTTATAAACCGCGATCCCTCTCAGAATTCATTCCTGCATTTTCTCGGGTGTTCTCTTCGTCGTTTGAAATTACTTGGGAAAAAATTGAATGTTGCCGTGTGGAGGTGTCCCAGTTGACATCCAAGATTCTGCTGTTTCCCACCGTAAATTGTTAAATAAACAATATTATAAACCGCGATCCCTCACAGAATTCATTCCTTCATCTTCTCCGGTGTTCTCCCCGTCGTTTGGGATCGATGAGAAGGAAAACGAATGTTGCCGAGTGGAGGGATAACGGTTTTATCCAAGATTTTGCTGTTTCCCACCGTAAATTGTTAAATAAACAATGTTATAAACCGCGATCCCTCTCAGAATTCATTCCTGCATTTTCTCCGGTGTTCTCTTCGTCGTTTGGAATCACTTGGGAAAAAAACGAATGTTGCCGAATGGAGGTATAACAGTTTACATCCAAGATTCTGCTGTTTCCCACCGTGAATTGTTAAATAAACAATGTTATAAATCGCGATCCCTCACAGAATTCATTCCTTCATCTTCTCCGGTGTTCTCTTCGTCGTTTGGGATCAATTAGAAGGAAAACGAATGTTGCCGAGTGGAGAGATAACAGTTTTATCCAAGATTTTGCTGTTTCCCACCGTAAATTGTTAAATAAACAATGTTATAAACCGCGATCCCTCACAGACTTCATTCCTTCCTCTTTTCCGGTGTTCTCTTCGTCGTTTGGGATCAATTAGAAGGAAAACGAATGTTGCCGAGCGGAGAGATAACAGTTTTATCCAAGATTTTGCTGTTTCCCACCGTAAATTGTTAAATAAACAATGTTGTAAACCGCGATCCCTCACAGAATTCATTCCTTCCTCTTTTCTGGTGTTCTCTCCGTCGTTTGGAATCAATTAGGAGGAAAACGAATGTTGCCGAGCGGAGAGATAACAGTTTTATCCAAGATTTTGCTGTTTCCCACCGTAAATTGTTAAATAAACAATGTTGTAAACCGCGATCCCTCACAGAATTCATTCCTTCCTCTTTTCCGGTGTTCTCTTCGTCGTTTGGGATCAATTAGAAGGAAAACGAATGTTGCCGAGCGGAGAGATAACAGTTTTATCCAAGATTTTGCTGTTTCCCACCGTAAATTGTTAAATAAACAATGTTATAAACCGCGATCCCTCACAGCATTGATTCCTGCATCTTTTCTGGTGTTCTCCTCGTCGTTTGGCATTGATTAGAAAAAATGTCGACACTTGAAAAATATTCTTATTTCTTATGAATGTAGGATTTATGTTAGATCAAGCACACATTTAATCAAAGTTCAGTAACCGTTTAATTATTTGAGAGAAAATGAATACGAAAGTATAAAACAAACAGATTATAAAGGTTGGATGGTGTGTACGACTTATTCTCGTCGCGTCGCTACTACTAACTCTCGGTCGTCTTCTATTGTAACGGCAAGAACGACTACCACGCGCTCTACGCGGCTATATTACAAAATAAAACGCACGAAATATAAATCATTCTACATTCGGCCATCCTACTCGTTTTCCGTCTCGGAGAACAGCTCATTTTCTATCCATGGCTTGATATACTCGACGGTGGTACTTGTGGCCAAGGGACCGTCATTTCCTCCGACTCGTTCAACATCATACGAATCACTTCCCTTCACTTTTTTTATCTTGTATGGTCCCAAAAACTTAGCCTTCAGGTTCAGCCCCAGGCCAAATTGAGTGCGCCTAATCGCCACTAGATCACCGACTTCATACTTAGAAGCTTGACGTCGCCGTAAATTGTAAGTTTTACGATTTTCTTCTTGAACTTCCTGAATTTGTCTTTTAGCTTCCTCCCTGAGATCATCACGTTCCAACTCAAATTTTCCTTGAATCTCCGCATCGATCAATTCTTTTAGTTTCAGATCAGTTTTGTCTCGCATTTTTGTACCGAACATCAACTCGAACGGGGTGGTATTGATGCTCCCATGATATGTAGAGTTGAGCACTCTCTGAAGCCGATCTGTGTATTGATACCATTTACCAGGGTTTGTTATAGAAAACTTCGTGAGGACTGGGATAATAGAACGATTAAGTCTCTCAACTTGACCGTTAGCTCTCGGAAGTCCCGTGGTCACACTTCTATGTTCAATTCCTTCTTGCATACAGTAGTCGTTGAAAGCTTGTGACGTAAAAGCTGAGCCTCGATCTGAAATTATGTGTTTCGGATTCCCGAAGACGTTTTTCTGAATTTCCATTTTCCTTATAACTTCTGCAGCTGAGGTAGTCTTCGTTGGATATAACCAAACGAACTTCGTAAAGCCGTCGATTATCGCCAAAATGTGCTGATAGTTTTTACTAGTAGATTCCAAAGGCCCCAAGTGGTCAACGTGGTATGTTTGCAGAGGGATTGACTCTTTCTGTAGTGGATGAAGGAATCCTTCCTGTTTACCTCCTTTTCGGTTAGCTAGTATGCACTGCACACAGTTACCAATGTATTTTTCAATATTCCTTCGTAAATTTGGTATATAATATTCTTGGTTGATGATCTCTTCTGTGCGTTTGGCAGCGAAATGACCCTTTTGATGAGCCGCACCGATTATTTCACGTTGCATTGCCCTAGGTACCACCGAGAGCTCCAAGCCATTTACAAAATTATACAAAAGATGATTTCTTAGACAGTAATTCTTGTAATTTTTTTCTTTCAGTATCTCTTTTATAGCTTGTATTTCGGAATCTTCTTCCTGAGCTTTCTTAATTCTAGGTACGATACCACCTATTTCGACAAGCATTACGGGATTCCGACTGAGTGCATCTACATGTTGCATTCTAGATCCTGGTCTATGGATTATTTTACAGTTAAATTCCTGCACAAACATGGCCCACCTAGCCACTTTTGAGGTAGGATTCTTAGTATAAATTGTCTTTTGAAATGCTTCACAATCCGTTACAATAACAAATTCTATACCTAAGAGGTAAATTCTGAATTTTTTGAGGGCTTCTATGACAGCTAGGACCTCCAACTCATAGCTAGTATATCTACTTTCAGTTAGCGAGGTTTTCCGACTCATGTAGTAGACTGGATGCCATTTTTCATCCTCCGTTGACTTTTGTAGTAGTACAGCACCATAGCCATCTTTACATGCATCGGTGTGTACCTCGGTTTGATCATCGCGATTATAAATTTTCAACACAGGTTGACTAGTTAACGCTATCTTGAGTCTTTGAAAAGATTCTATTTCTTCTGTATCGAATTTGAATTTTTCGTCCTTTTTAAGAAGGTCACTCAATGGTTTAGCTATCAGTGAATAGTTCGGGATGAACTTCCGAAAATAACCGGTTAATCCTAGAAAGGACTGATCACTTCTAATTGATGTTAACGGGGAATAGCGCATAACCGCTGCCACTTTTTCAGGGGAAGGGTAGATTTTCCCTTCTTCAATAACGTGACCTAGAAACTCAACGCGTTTTCGCATAAACTGACATTTTTCAAAATTAACTTCTAGCCCGTATTCACTTGCTAATTGGAAAACAATCTTGAGCCTTTGTAGTGCTTCGTTCTCATTAGCCGCTGGTATAATCAAATCATCAAGATAGGGAATAACTATTCCGTTCCTTATCAATTCTCGAAATACACAATTAATAAACCTTTGAAAAACGGCTGGAGAATTGCATAGCCCAAAAGGCACTCTACAAAATGTATATTGTCCGCTGTGTGTCACAAATGCAAGGTATCTTTTGCTATCTTGTTCCACGTCAACGTGAAAGAACCCGTTCCGTAAGTCTAATGTATTGAATACTCGAGCGTTTTGCAATTTGTCCAGCTGATCTTCAATGACTGGTAAAGGATACCTATCCTTGACTATTATTTCATTAACTTTACGGTAATCTATGCAAACCCTTGGTTTACCATTCTTTTTTTTTGTAACCAAAACTGGGCTTGCATAATCTGAAGTACATACTTCTACTACACCTTCTTTGATCCACTCATCGACTTGCTTATCAACAATTTCTTTTTCGGGGAATGGCAGTCTGCGTGGTCTGATATAAATAGGCCGCTCTTCCTTCACAACTATATTCATTTTAACGTCTGTTGTTCGGGTCTTATCAGGTATATATGATTCTACTAATTCTCTAACTTCTGCCCTGACAGCTTTATTTTCAATATGACTGAGGTCTATATCCTGTTCAGGTTCGATATTTATTTGAGCAAGAAAAACATCATAAGAAGCCTTAGAAATTTTTGTACCATCTCTAGTGATACTTATATCCGCTTGCTGAACAATGTCTTTACCAATTAACAAAGCGTTATCCATTACATTATTCGGAACCACATGAACTATTAATTCATAATCATCGCCATCAATATGAAAATATCCTCGAAATTGCCCCAAACTTTTTATTTCTTTCCTACCAAAACCTCTCAATGAAATAAAAACAGTTTGCAATACAGGAGATCCGATTCGTTTATAAGCATCTTCCCGAATTAAAGTAACCTCACTTCCCGAATCAACTAGAGCTATTTCTCGACTGCTATTAACAATTACAGTAATGAGTGTTTCATGAGCTTTCTTTGACACTACACTATTTATTTTAGCAACTGAATCTGAAGAAGCATTCTTACCATCTTTTCGCTGATTACAATTGTTTGCGAGATGCCCAAACTGATTACATCGAAAACACTTGGTACCCAAAGATTTAGACTTACAATCCTTAGATTTATGCCCTGAACCACCACAATTGTAACAACGAGTGAACAATTTTAGTCCTCGCGAATCTTTCTTCGATGAGTCATCTCGATCGTTGCGGAAGCCACTTATCTTCTTCCGTTCAGATTCACGTTGTTCCTCTGGAATATCAGCATACACCCTCAATCGATTCTTGAAATCCACTAAAGTTTGTGCCCCATATAACATCATCTTCCGGCCACTATCATCTCTTATGCCTTGGATAACGTAATGCATTAAAGACTCATCTTCAATATTCCCTTTGGCTGCCAGATCTCTCATTTGAAGAAAATATTCATGAACAGATTCTTCCTTCTTTTTCGTACGCTTTTTGAGCATATCATGTAACTGAGCACTATTAATTTGTGTCCCGAACTCTTTTTCCAAAGCACGTTTCAAGCCACTCCACGTATTTAAACCACGTTCACTCTGAATAAATAATTTTGCTAGTCCAGTCAATGTTCTTTTAGCGAACACCACTTTTTGTAATTCACTCCAATTGAAAAGATTGGCTGCATCCTCAAACTCACTGATCCAGTTTTCAACAGCGTAGACATCTGTACCGTCAAATGGGCGAATCATATTCTCAATATCTTTATAATTGAACGAAAATTGCTGAGGTTGAGGCACTGCTTGGCGGGGTCTCTCATTCACATTTCTCTCTTCATTTGGCAGTGCTATTGGTGCTTGCGCGTTATTGTCGATTTCATTGTTGTTCACTCCGTTATTCAATAAATCATTACCGTGAAGAACAGCGTGTAGATTTTCTATATTTTCATTATCCGGAGCATTCGATTCGTCATCTTCACTTTCGTCGTCTTCAGTGTTTGCCTCGTCGTTAAGGTGCAAAGAATTCAAATCCATCAAGCCTGCGCAGATTCGATTTGCAAGTTCCGCTTTCGTACCGTCGTAATCCAAATTTAATATATTGCAAACCGCAGTCAAATCGGCAATAGTGAAATTCTGGTTAATAAATCTCAATTTTTCAACAAGTGCTTCTGATCCATCGTTAAACTCAAAACCTGCGAATTCTCGCAACCTTTGTCTATTTTTTCGATCACCGTCCTGTTCAAAAATGAGTTTATGCAACGCCGTGATACTTTTTTTAGACGCGGTTTTGATGTTATGTTTCACACTCTCTATTTGACCCAAATTCTCTATTTCGTATGGTAAAACAGTTCTCCACCAAAACAAATCGATAATGCACTGTTTCACATGCACGTTGGTTAGTTACGAATCTACCTTATCGATCCCATTCACGCACGTACCGGACATTATTACACACACCATCCAATAATCGGATCGTATTTTTCAAAGACTTATGTAATCGTAATCTAATTTCGTCTTAAATGTTCAGAATCACTCGTCTTATGTATCTTCCGTCAATCAAAGAATACTGCGTCTTTGTTTAGATATTCTCAGGTCTTTGTTAGATACTCTCTTCGTTTTCTGAACGCGTCGTTTTTCTTCTCAATCCTGGACAGGATCCCGGACGAGCCCCCAAATTGTAGGATTTATGTTAGATCAAGCACACATTTAATTAAAGTTCAGTAACCGTTTAATTATTTGAGAGAAAATGAATACAAAAGTATAAAACAAACAGATTATAAAGGTTGGATGGTGTGTACGACTTATTCTCGTCGCGTCGCTACTACTAACTCTCGGTCGTCTTCTATTGTAACGGCAAGAACGACTACCACGCGCTCTACGCGGCTATATTACAAAATAACACGCACGAAATATAAATCATTCTACATGAATAGGATTTATTTAACTTTATTGAAAGAAATTAAAAAGTGAGAATTGTTGTATGCATAGATAAGAATAAATAATATGAATGTTTTCAAATTTTATTTTATTATTTATTTCTTTTTGTGAATTACTTTGTTTTTTTTATAAATTAATTGATGTATTTTTGAAACCGGGGAAGGGCTTCGCCCCCCCCCGGACCCCCCTTCTCCTCACACTCACACGCCAGCTTAAAAATTCGCACTCACTTCGTTCGTGCGATTCAAAATTTTTGGAGTGCATATTCTTCGCACTCGTGATGAAAAATAGTATGTGCAACTCGCGTGATATAGTTGCACATTACGCCACTTGGGCGCCAATGGCGGAGCAACGAGCGAAGCGAGTGCGCCAACAGCGCCCGCGTGCGCAATACGCAACTATACCCCACTCGTTACACAATGTACTATTTCCTTCGATTTAAAATCAGTTTATCGCTTGTAACCCCCTCCCCCCTTTGACTTTTTCGGAAAATCCTTTGTGGTACAATCATCTACGTTCCGAGACCTTTCAAATAAGCTATCATTCATTGGAATCGGTGAAAGTCGGGGGCAACCCGGTTTTTTCAAATTCCTGTAACTTTTTCATTTTTGAGGTACAAACGAAATTTTGTGTGGTACAATCAGGTACTAACGATGCTCTACCGGATGCCATTAAAAAAAATTTCTTTCCCCACTTTGGGGGCTAACTTCATACAGGTTACATATTGGATCACTCTCGGTATTTTCCAGATCAATTGCTATCTTTCAGCTCCAAAATACCACCAGAAACGTTAAAATATCTTTCATTCAAATAAATCGGCAGCCAAAAGTACAAGAGCTTCAAAACACCACTTTTGAAGTGTTCCAATTGGTCTGGAATGCATCTGACGAAATATGAAAATGAAATGGCTGTGAATTTTCTTTTCTTACATTTCAGAGAAGAGTTTTAGGATGGATAGATATTCAATTGATTCAATGAAACTTGATTTAAATTAATGGAAATTTTCCCTCTCAGTTTAGTTTCAAGATCCGAAAACATGTACTTTTAAGGCGATTCACCACAAGCCAAGTTACTAGATCTGTCCCCCCAGTTTTCTCAATAATCAATGAATAGAATCAATTTTAATGAGCAGGTGCATCTTCTTAGGCTATTGACAAAATGCAGCCACTCATTATTTTTCATTTTATGTGTTCGTTTCTGAGAAAACTGGGGGGAGAAATTTGGAATCTATTAACTCTTGCAGGGAGTAATGAATCCCCTTACACGGAGAGAAAAAATTTGCTGACGCAGCAAATCGAGGTATTATATATAGAATAGCCAAATTTTTTGCTGACCCAGCTAAAAATTTGCTATAATAGCAATCGTGTTAGTTACGACAGCAAGTTTTTAGCTGTGGCAGCAAAAAAAGTTTGCTCCGCCAGCAAATTTTCAGTATTATATATAGAATAGCAAACAAATTTTGCTGGGATAGCAAATATTTTTTGCTGCCACAGCTAAAAATTCGCTGTCGCAGCTAACAAGATTGCTCGAACAGCAAATAGTTTGCTGTCACAGCAAAAAATTTGCTGCTCTGGCAAAAGGGACCCAGCAAAAGTAGATTTCGCTGCCACAGCGAATTCCTTTTCCTCCGTGTAAGCTTCGAGCGATAACCATTAGCCCATGTATCGAACTTTATTTTACATCCATTTTCGTGATGAAGATACATTCCTTTTTTTCGGTCATACTTGCTCTCGCAAAATGGACATAGAAGATCGCAAGTATTAGTTGTGGCCCTGTGAGTGATAAATCTTACCATTGTCGGTACAAGTTATTTTCGATTCCAACTGCATTCAATGATGCTGTAATTCATTATCGAGGGGTTATTTACTGTTATCAGATCTTTGCTAGCACTACGTTCAAAATAAAAGTATTAAGTAGAACTTGTTTTGTGAATGAAGCTGTTTTTTTAGTGATCAAAAATGTACTAAAGTTCTCAAAGTTGATCCCTGTTCTTGTTCCAAATCGTACCTCTTCACTGTTATGAATAGAAGATCAGATTCCAAAAACTTCTAGTCCCTTTTAAACCCATATAGGATGACTGAGGGTTAATAGCCAAATTATGACCGGCAATTGCTTACTTCTTCTCAGTAATCAACCAGTCCGCCATCCTCATAATCGCCATGTCTTTGGTCCAGTTTTTATGGATTAGTCAATCTAACCTCCAATTGGACAACAAGCATCCTTTTTATTTTTAGTTTTTGGAAGACAGGTTTGAGTGATTTAATTAGACAGAAACTGCACTAAAAAAAATACCGTCTAATGATAAAACGAAACTGCATAATCATGAGACGATCCCATTCCAAAATACTTTCAGACGGAGATACGTCTTATAACAAGACGGGAACCGGTTTGAACGATTCCATTCCAATGACAGACGATTTTTCAAAACGGAACTCGTCTAATGACAAGATGGGCTTCCTTCTAGTGATAAGACGGGGAAAATACTCAAACTTACCTACTAGGAAGTAGATTAGATACATTTTTCTTATCATGAGACGGATACCGTCTTGCGAGAAGACGGAATTCATCTCAAGGTTAGACGATTTTTTTCTGTTCATAAAACTGCACGGTTATTATATTGAGACGGCCGATTCTAATGGTGAAATGGGTTTGTCTCATCAATGGGAAGGACTATGTTTGAGACGGCTGCCATTTTATGATAAGAAAATCATTTTCATTAGTGTGGTTGATGAACGGAACTGATTGAATTGTCACTTTTTCCCGTCAGGATCAAATAAAGACTATGGAAGAATCGGCGAATCTCTCAAAATTTTGTATCAAAAGCTTCTGAAAACTTGGCAATTATACAAATACTCATAAAAATTCAGAAATACTCATAAGAGCTTTGTATATGCTATCGAAGATTTGCAAGAGATTCTCAAAGACTGAGATTTCATCTTAGATAGCCTCGAGTTTTCTAACTACAACTCATCAAGTTTTTCGTTATAATCCTGGTGGGAATTCTAATGTTGAGCTTTTCCCTAGTAGAAATCATGATTGCCCATCTAGATGTCCCAGGGAATCGCTAGAATGTTCTTCAAATTGGTAATTAGAAATTTGAAATCATGTGTTTTCTGCAAAATCACATCTATGGATAAGGTAACAATGTATTTTGACGTGTAATCTCCAATCAATAACGTTGCTTTTGAATTAATTCCCATAAAATTGACCTGAATGACAAATTGAAACGTTGGGGCTTCCTTTTATTCCTCTGGCCGTGTTGATGGACTATCAATGTTGCTGTACGATCAGTTGACGCATGAAAGATCCACATAAACCAACTTGTTATCCAGTTTTTCAAAAACACATATTGACTCCGTTAGATTCGGATAGAGGTTCTGTCCGTTTTCAACGGTCAGTTATATCAGGGCAGCTTTGTCTGACCGAAAGGACTGAGAATGCGATTGATTTTGAAATGATCTCTTCGAAAGTTTGATCACTCTTGTTATTCTTCAAGCTGAATTACATTTCTATTCTCCCTCTATCCCAGATAGCGTCAGAGTCTCAACAAAGAGCTCCAGTTTAAGAGTGGAAAAAGAATTCATTATAAATCCTTTTAAGCCAAATTGAATTTTTTATCAACACCTTGATGTTCCGGAAGAATTTATATTGCAAGGTCGGAAATAATTTTCTAAAGATTCCAAATGTATGCATTTTGAATTCATTGGAGTTATATTGAATATGAATGATCATTTGTGCTATCTGGGAATGCTTCATAATTCCATTTTCAAAGTCCTCAAAGGAAAAAGTCCATTTCTAAAAGAATTCGCAATAAAATATGTTCATACTTATGGATCTTCTCTATGATTGGCTCGGACTGGTGAATCCAGGATTTAAAACATGACGATGAAAAGGTAGACAATGAATTGTTCAAAATTATGAGCTGCTCTGAGCGCTCCGAGCTGCTTTCAGCGTCAACTCATCGGTCGACTGAAAAAAAATCTGTAAACCTATTCTGAACAGAAATTTTATTATATTTAAAATTATTATATTGGATGCAATACAACAGGATATGCCCCATCTGAAAAAGAAGATGTGAAATCAATATGTGCTGCCAAGTACATTTGGTTATCCAAATGGTATGTGAACGATTTCTTGTATATTGTAACTGCAATTTTTTTCAATTCTATTCAAAGTGATTTATGATCTTTGAAAAAAACCATTGTTTTAATAATGAATATAAAGTGGAGTAGAAGAACAACTGGTTTCAATCATTTGGCATATCTACTAGAAACAACTCTGACTTATTTTGAACCAAACGTGTTGGTCATTTCAGA
The DNA here is from genome assembly GCA_018340375.1 of Gonatopus flavifemur. Taxonomy (NCBI): domain Eukaryota; kingdom Metazoa; phylum Arthropoda; class Insecta; order Hymenoptera; family Dryinidae; genus Gonatopus; species Gonatopus flavifemur. Next base: position 1,592,541 of record JAFFJZ010000016.1, read on the forward strand.
ACAGTTTTGAAATTCATGTCGATGCGAAACACTTGGCGTGGCCAATAAAGATTTTATGATAGAAGTGTTAAATAATAAGAGGTCAAAATTTTTCATTAGCCACGTTAAGTTTTTCGTATGGACATGAATTTCAAAACTGTTCTGAAATGACCAACACGTGTGGTTCAAAATAAGTCAGAGTTGTTTCTAGTAGATATGCCAAATGATTGAAACTCGTTGTTCTTCTACTCCACTTTATATTCATTATTAAAACAATGATTTTTTTCAAAGATCATAAATCACTTTGAATAGAATTGAAAAAAATTGAAGTTACAATATACAAAAAATCGTTTACATACCATTTGGATAACCAAATGTACTTGGCAGCGCATATTGATTTCACATCTTTTGTTTCAGATGGGGTATATCCTGTTGTATTGCATCGAAATTTTGAATTTAATTAAATTTCTGTTGAGAATAGGTTGATAGATTTTTTTCGTAGATATTGATCGCATTCTCATGTGCTTGGCGTTATTTTTCTACTTTTTTAGAGTTTTTTCTATTGGGATTACAAGACTACGCTGAACGATATGGATAGATCAAATTGCACTGCTGAATATGTTCAATGAAATAGTTGAACCGTATGGCTTTTTCATCTGTATATAACGCTCTGAATTGAATATAGCACATCAATTATACAGCTGTTATGACTTACATCTAATTGATTTATACATTTGAACAGATCCATTGGAAACATATTCGGAAACGAGAAAAAAATCCCGAACATTGAACATTCATTGAACATTTTTTCTTATCTCATTGTCGCAAAAAAAAACGAATAATGTATGTATGTTATTTATTGATAATTCTGATAAAACCATTATTCGGTGAATTTATTCACGGAAAATTTATTCATTTATACTTGGATATTAGTTTTGTAAACAGAGAAAAAAAGTCTAGTGTAAACGTAGAACTTGGTTTCAAAGAATTTTGTAGAATAATAATTATTCTGTGAATAGACGAAGTAGTATAAATGTTGAACATCACTTCGATTATACTCTGTGATGATTGCAAAACTGGGAACAATTTTGGAGCCTGTGGAATACTTGAGTGCAGCCTACCCTGTCCATTATCTTTCTCATTTCTAGGAAACGTCCTTGGTGGACAAAGTGAACAATTATCAGCCCAGAACCAGCTGTTTTTTGGGTGGTAATAGTAATTGTTTTTGAAAGGTAGTGTATCGCTCAATTGACATTTTTTTATATCCCATTTCCCGAATAAACGTTTTGGGCAATTTTTACGGATAAAAACCGACTGCTGACCATAAAAACTGTTCACTTTATTCATCAAGGATGTGATATGAGTTGTTTTGAGGATCCAAAAAGATCTCCAACGATGAAAGCGTGATTTATTGTCAAAAACTTGAACCGAATCCAGTCGTATAGTATCATCCAAGCTTATAGCAAATTGTTCAAATATGAATTTTAATGTATTAGAATATCACTATTATTGGCATTATCATCGCGTGGAATCAAGTTTATTCAATTTATCAATAGTCTGCTCTTTTTATCATCGAATACGTAATAACGTATTTGATAATAATGAATTATTCTTTCACCTAACAGACCATTTTTATTATACACTTCAGTCCATTTCAATCTCACCACGAACAATAGAAAAGTTCCCATTGTTTTAGTATCATAATTGATAGATCATGTATGATATCATCAGAAATAATGAGCTTGGGAATAACCAATTACACTTTTTATCCGTTTCCACCGAGGACTTGACTATTGTAAATATTATACACGTATTGAATGTAATTTATCAACTTATTTCTTTAATTGTATATGTATAACACAATTTCACATAACAGAATGTTATTTTGATGTATTTTTTGTCTTTATCATTTATTCTCAACATCAAAGTATGCTCATTGGATCTTTGTCTTTAGTTTTTCAGTTGATGACCTGTTCTTCTTCTTCTCTTCTTCTTTTGGATTCCTGACCTTTCATTGAGTTACCATTAGCAAATCTAACGTGCATCCAATAACCTTTTATACAACGCCAAATAAAAAGTATTGAAGTCCCATCTTCTTTTTTGTACAACAAAATAACAACCGCCTTCTTCATCCATCTATCCAATTCTTCAACATTGCACCTGGGGATATTGTTTTTGGATTGCGGGCTTTGCGGACGGTGTGTGATGCTTTGTCTCCGTGCGCAACGATATAAAACTATCGAATTACGTTTCAAGAGCTCCTTCACCAATGCCAAAAAAAGCGACCAAAAAATGGAAATTTTGGAGGTTTTTGTTATGTTCTTTTTTATCTTATATCATTCGGTTAAGAATGCGTTTGAGATATTGTTGAAGATCTCATCGAGGAAAGGGCCGTGAATTTTTTTTACCATTTTACTCATGTTTTTGCACGAATGCGGGTGCATTTGATCTGATTCGGTAGAACTTACATTCTTCCTAAATTTCTGGATAAAACTTTAAATAGACGCAACGGAAGCAATTTCCAATCACATACAGTCGGAACTCTCTATATCGAACTGCTCGGGACCGGATCATCTCTCTATATCGAACTTTTTCCTCATTCCTATCAAGGGAAATAAAAAGGGAGGAACAGGGAGAAGTTGCATATAGAGAGGTTCGACTGTAACTGAAAATTTGAGGTTCGAGTGTATAAAATTTCAGCTACGAAAATATGTATAAATGTGTCAGATAATATAGTAAAAATTCGAAAATTCAATTACTTGTAAATGAATTCCCAATTCAAATACCAAGAAGTTGGAATTTCAGTTATAAATGTGATTGAGAAAGTTATGAAATTTCAAACAATTTTTAACACTGTATATTGTTGATTAACATCGATGTTGTTTTGTCAGGCAAGCGAATGTTGGAATGAATCGTGCACGCGGAAGATGTATATGCAAAGAAGTAATGACGCGTTTCGAGAAATTCAGGATTTCTGAGAGGATAAGCGTAAATACAGAAAATCTCAAATCTGTGAAGAAGAAAACCTCCCTGAATTTCAAAGTTTTTGAGTCTTCTAAAATGTTCCAGGGATATTTTCAAAAGTTTTGGGTAGAAATACCCTTTTTTGAGAATTGGACCGTTTAAGGCCCTATTTTGGTTCAGAGCACCCTAACTTGACCCCATACATAACGTGCTCTAGATGCATTGGAGTTTCACGTTTCTAACGCAACGTTATTATAACGTGGTTTAACGCATGGCAACATGCTTAGAAGCCATGGGACTCATACTCAGAAAGTATGGGCTCGTACGTTGAAACATGTAAAAAAGCAATAGTTACAGCAACTACTTGAATAGTCGATTTTCGACTATCTACTTGAGTAGTTGCTGCAGTTACTTAGTAGTCAGGACAAGTAACACGTTAGCTGCCTCAACTAACTCAAAATACCTCAGGTATTTACGTTAGTTGGTGCAACTATCGAGTTAGTTGAGGCAACTAACGAGTTACTCGCCCAGACTACTAAGTAGCTGCAGCCACTACTCAAGTAGATAGTCAACATTCGACTATTTAAGTAGTTGCTGCAACTATTCCTTTTTTTCCGTGAAGCGTGGGTGCATGCATGCGTTGAACGTACGTTGTAACAAATGCATTAGAAGCGTGAAGTGTTCCCATGCGTCTGGAGCTTGTTTCTTCTCTCGGTGTGAGCGTTGCTACGGTAGGTGCCCCGAGTGCACCCAGAAAAAAAGTTGTGAAATTTATATCTTGTGAAGTAAATATATGGACGATTTCAAAAAATAGTTTGAGCTACCACAATTTTAGTTGATCTTACAGGTGGGAATGTAGGATTTACAAAAGCTGTAGTATATCTCACATACGCTGTTGTAAAATCAACCTAAATTTTAGTAGCTCGAATTATTTTTGAAATCGTCCAAATATTGACTCCACAAGAAGTAAATTTTACAACTTCCCTTTTCTCAGTATGGAAATTATAAGGGGGGTTCAAAGGACACCCACGCTAGTTGGAACCTGGCTACGCCTACGTTTGGCTCAAGCCAAGGCCTTAGATCCAAAGGGTTTCATTTCTAGTAGGTTTAGTCTGATATCGATAGAGCTCATGCAAAAATTACAAAATGGCCTGCTATTGGCGCAGTGCTGTTGTTAGAATTTCCAGCAATGGCGATTTCAATATTTTCAATTCTTCGGATTTATTTTTTTCATGAATCAAAATAAAATCATGGTAAATTCTTACTTCAATAAATGTGAGTAAACACGGAGAAAAATAAAGGAGTATATTTTACTCCATACGATTAGTCAACATTTTTTGATAGCTTCTACAGTATTTTCAGTATGGCTGACTTCTGATAAAGTGAATTTTTCTTGGGCATTGGTACAAATTACGCAATGGAGTAACTTCTACTCTGAAAGTAGTCATCCATATATTGACTGGGCGCTGGAGTAAAAGCTACTGCGATTGGAATAGCAGTTACTCTTCATTTTTCTCCGTGCATACGGGGGGAATGTGCCCAAAAAATCCTTGAATAGTCAATCATTCCGGAAACAGTACATGTTGGAAGTCAGTATTGAATATGAAAGTTGTAAAGTTCAGACGAGTCTGGGACTTGAATTACTTTCGCATACAGCGCCACGACTGATAGGATACATCACCTCCACGCATAATTTAGGTGGAGAATCGGTGAATAAGTTAGATCGGTGGGGGAACATTGGCTCAATGAGGAAACGACGTGTGAGGGATAGAGACCCTACTCTGAGAAAAACTATTGTGAAGCCAACTACATGTCTAGTTGAATATTGTAAATGAAGGTATATAGTTGAGTTAACAGGAATATTCGATAGATTGAAATTTAGTTAAAAGGGATGAAATATATACACTGAAAGGTCGGACTGAATGGGACTGCATCTTACTTGAGAACTTGACTGAAATTCAATCTTTTCCATTGTGTTGGCATTTACTTTCGGTGCTTACTTTCAATTGAAACAGAGCTAGTTTTGGCTGCATTTTGAAATTAGCTAATGTTCAGGATGAATTTAAATCTTACTTTTTACAATGTAGTTGAGTTTACCGAATATTCTGTTGACTCATCTACATTCTGTCGTTCACCATATCCAACTAGACATGTAGTTAGTTCTACTATCTTTTTCCCCCGTTTATCAGCGCCACCACCGATGAAACAACTCGGCCCCCACGTGGAGGTAACATATTTGTGACGTCCCATCCACCGACCTCGCTCTCATCCATTCCTATTCCGCGCAGTGCAACGTGGAGTTGACGCGTATCTCACTGGTAGGGCTGCTGTGGAGAGAGAGGTCCAGGTGGAAAAATCTTTGAAATTATATATAATCGTTATAAAATAGTATGTAAATTATATTGAATTATACATACAAAAATTATACAGGGTGGACCATTTTAAGTGATATAGTCAAATATCTCCGAAATTAGTAGAGATGAAAAAAATGTTACGAACAAAAAGTTTAGGGTTCCAGGGAGGAAGTATGGTGCTGACCTTGAAAAATCCCTCAGAGTTCATTTTGAAGGTCATTTAGAGGTCAAAATGGTCCTTTTCAACCGGACCCCTATTTTTTTACCATGGCATTTGGAAGCTGGTTTCAAACCCTTCACAAAACCCTGGTCATGGACCCCCTTCCGCCTATTGGGGTGCGAGTTATGGACCGTCGAAGTCATTGATGACCGCGCGCGTGGACTAGGGATACCGAGAGCGTGAGTGCGTGGATAGGCGTGATGATTCCAGTAGAGAGACAAAGATCAGTGATTACCCTAACCCTTCGGTGAATTATCTTAAAGCCCGAAGGATTTTTGTGTCTGTTTGAATGCGCATCCCAATCAACGTTATGTGTTATGGGAAATACTTTCAATGTTTTGAGCAACCTTTCAACAATTTTTGAGAGTCGATACTCATTCATAACCCTGATTGAATCAAATGGAATGATTTAAAGGATTTCAAATGCAATAGTGAATCGCGATTAACCGAACACATAACTGCCACTCATGATAAGCAGAGATTGCATGTTTCCATTTATTTATGAATCCTTCTTCTTCGTTTTCCTCCGAAGATTGTGACTGATTCCAATGGAGTGTGACGAAATCGTTTTTTTTCGTTAATTATAAACATGTTACACTTATGCTTCACACATAAATATAATGATCAATATTCATATTCATGTGAATATCTTGCATCCTATGTAATATTCTATAATGTCCGATGTGCATATTCTATGTAATACACAACGTGCATGTTCTATGCAATGTTCGACATACATATGCATATTCTATGCAATATTCAATATACATATTTGTATTCAATATGCATATTCATACATGAATATTCTACATAATGTTCAATGTACATATTCATGCATAAATATTCTATAATATTCTATATACATGTTCACACGTGAATATTTTACAAAATATTCAATGTGCATATTCATGCATACATATTCATACGTGAGTGTTCTATATGGTATTCAATGTACATATTCGTACATGAATATTCTATGAGATATTCGATGTGCATATTCATGCATAGATATTCTATGATATTCCATATACATGTTCATACGTAAGTATTGCATATAGTAATCAATATACACGTTCGTACATGAATATTCTACGTAATATTCAATGTACATATTCATACGTGAATATTCTATATAGTATTCCATATACATATTCGTACACGAATATTCTACATAATATTCAATGTACATATTCACGCATAAATATTCTATATACATATTCATATTCAATATATATATATATATTATACGTTCTCGTTCCTTTTAAATGCATTGAACATACTTTCCAGCAAACGAATAAATTAAATAACACATTTTACTATATAAGAATAATTGGTACTCATTTGCTATTAAAGAATGTTCAATCGTGAAATTCATTTCACGTATTCTAGACTGTAGTGCGAACTTTCACCCAAACTTCACGCGATAGATAAGACATCGTCGAGTGAACACCATGTACTTGTGATGCGTCATAAGGACAGTTCATGGATTCATCATCGATAGATCAAAGTACATTTTTCTAATCTACAAAAACAAGTCCACCATGATGGATTTTCATGGTATAAAAACCCATGCATTGGGCCCAAAAGTCAGTCTCCGCTCCAGTTTTCACCTCGCGCTCAACGTTCTTCTTACAAAATTTCAAAGTGTTCAAGTTAAATTCTTTTCAAAGTGTTAGAAATATTTTGTATTTCATTTCAAAGTGTTAGAAATATTTTGTATTTCATTTCAAAGTGTAAGAAATATTTTGTATTTCTTTTCAAAGTGTTAGAAATATTTTGTATTTCTTTCCAAAGTGTTAGAAATATTTTGTGTTTCTTTTCAAAAGTGTTAGAAATATTTTGTACTTCTTTTTCAAGGTGTTTCAAATATTTTGTGTTTCTTCCAAGGATTATTGTGCCATATTTTGGATTTTCTCTTTGTAAGTGAAAATTTGACTGAGTGAAGAAATCGTAATAATTCCATTTCAATTTGTGTATTGAGCAACTTTGTTTCATCTCATATTCGAATACATTGTCTTCTAAAATTCAACCCCATAGTGACGAAAATTGACTACTTGGAAAAATCTAGTTGGCTAGAATTTCTCAGATGTCAATTGAGTCTATCACCAATTAATTGTGTGGGAAATTCAGTTGGCTGGAGTCTCACATATTAATTGGTAATTCCAAATTTAACTCACTTACGATTATTCGTGGAAATTCAGTTGGCTGGAATCACACGAGTAATTGTTTGAATATCAAAATTGGTAGTTGTGGGAAATTCAGTTGGCTGGAATCTCGCAACTGTTAATTAGAGACTATAACAGTTAAAGTAATACCAAACAAGACCATGTATGTATTCTAGTAATGGAATATGAATGAATTAAAAACTGAAATTGAGCTTTTAAAAGATCGTATCAAGATCCGAGAAACAAAGTTGCTTCGAAATAATTTAGATTCTAAAATAGCTTATAAAATCTGGTGTGGTTTAAGGAAGGAAAGGAAGAAATTAGAATCTTGTGAACAATCTTACAAAGTATTGGAAAAGAGACAAATAAATAGATGTCGTATTTGTAAATTAACCAAGGTAGAATTTTACAAATGCAAACGTTGTGTAGATTTATTGGAAAAATACACTCAATTCCACAGTGACGAGTTAGAGCAAATGAATTTAACACGTAAGGAATTGGTGCACATTCATATGAATAAATCATTGTTCTAATTCTATTCTTCCTCACCTTCTTTTCATATATTTATATTTTCTCTCGATGTTGGATCTAGAGATATTCAAGAGACTTATTTTCGTGAATGAAAAGATTAAATTGATTAACAAATCAATAGAAAAGAATAAGTCTAATAATAAGGTTTCGAAGCGACTCCTCGAATCTTTGGAAAGGAATACCTCTCGATCCAATCGACTCCATATATATATATTAAAGAAAATACAAAAATTAGAAGAATATCAGGCTAGATTAATCAAGAAATTCTATCACATCGATAAATGCAATAGTTGTCGAATCAGTAATAAGGAGTTTTTTGATTGCATAAATTGTATTTCATTACTAGGTAAATATACTGAAATCTCAGACTCTGATCTGAAATTGTTGAGTTTGACGGAAAACGAACGATCTTATATCGATTTATTCAAATGTCTTTCTGAATAAAATTGTTTTTATTGTAATTCACTGTCGTTATTTCAACTTTCCTTTTTCAACTGTTCTGTTTCTCCCCATCCTTGTCCATGACGTAAAATAGGGGAACTTATATTTTTAGGTATTGATATTTCATATTAATCCCTTCCATATGTCATTGAAAGAAATATTCTTCGAATATCTCTGGACGTGACAGGAGATTAGAATTGATTCCATTATGAAGAAAAACATAAATGTAAACAAACGAGAAGATCGAGTCTCTACTTATCATAAGTGGCAGTTATGTGTTCGGTTGATCGTGATTCACTAACTATTTTAAATCCGTTGAATTATTCCATTCGATTCGATCAGGGTTATGAATGAGTATGGACTCTCAAAAATTGTTGAAGGGTTGCTTGAAACATTGAAAGTATTTACCATAACACATAACGTTGATTGAAATGCGCATTCGAACAGACACAAACATCCTTCGAGTTTTCAGATGATTCACCGCAGGATTAGGGTAATCACTAATCTTTGTCTTTCTACTGGAATCATCATGCCTATCCGCGCGCGCGGTCATCAATGACTTCGACGGTCCATAACTTGCACCCCAATGGGCCGAAGGGGGTCCATGACCAGTGTTTCGTGAAGGGTTTGAAACCAGCTTTCAAATGCCATGGTAAAAAAATAGGGGTCGGGTTGAAAATAACCATCTTGATCTCCAAATGACCTTCAAAATGACCTCTGAGGGAGTTTTCAAGGTCAGCACCATACTTCCCCCTGTAACCCTAAACTTTTTGTCCGTAACATTTTTTTCCATCTCTACTAGTTTCAGAGATATTTGACTATATCACTTTGAATGATTCACCCTGTATAATGATATAATTTATACACAGTTGAAATAAGCTCGTCAAATTTAACATATTTTTCATGTCCAAAACGGTCCACATTCAATAAAAATGTTGAATTGACATATCCCATGTGAATAACTTTCTCAATACACTCCAGATGTCTTTTGTAAATACAAACCAGTGACTCTTAAGGATGTTAAACCACACGATTCCAAATGATAATCCTACATAAATGAGAAACAATGACTTACTTCAAGTTCATATCATGAGATCATAACAAATTTTGAAATGTAATTTGAACACATTAGGTACATCTAATTTACTTTGGTGTGTTGGTAACCGTATGTCAAATTAACAGAGTTCTCGTGGAGCATGCAAGTAACACATCAAGTGTGTTTAATATAAAAATTACTTCAAATTGACACTTTTTCTCTCGACCGCATTCATTTGTTAGGTTAGAATTACACACGTGAATGTGTTGTTTTCAGCATCAATCCGTTTACATATATTTTTTTACATTTACACAAATTATTTTCAACTGTGTATAAAAAGCGGCAAAAAGTGTTATCATTGTAACGATCTGAAGTAAAGGTAGAAGAAACAGCTGTAGTGGTGATACTGCATGGTTATGAGAAGAATACTTGTTTTGCGAGTAGCGTTCTGACAATGATATCCCCTTAAGTGATAATACTGATTTTCATTATTATGTGTTATCCTTTTGATTGTCAATCTTTCTCATTATCTATCGTTATTGATTATTGTTATTTTCATTGTCTTAAGATATATCGGCGTTTTTGACCATTGTGATGTTAAAACAAAGGTAAAAATCATCCTATTTCGAACTTCGACGGATTGAAACAGCATATGAATATCTGCTGGGCGATGTCTAAATTTTACTCAGTGAATCAGTGCTGCATCAATACCGAACCAGTATGATCCACTTGACATGGGAAATGATTCCGCTACCTCTTTCATCCTGCTAGTGCAGTTTTGGCACACTACAAGCACTCTCTGAATATGAAAAAGTGAGAATTCTACTCGAATGGAAAGATGGATTGCTTCTTGACTGACTGAAGAGTGAAATTTAACTTTTCAAGCAGTCAAACGGGAACTTCCCCAGTAAAAATTGACCATGGGCGTTAGGCTGCCGCAAGGCTCAGCAAGATAGGCCGAGCCTAGGTTACCAGGCATGGCGCAACTCTGGAATGATAACATCTTTAAGCCTCAGCCTCTAATAGTTTCTACAATTGAGGTCCAACATTAGGGAAAGGCTTATAATAGCATATGCCACCAATGGCAAACTATAAAAAAATTTCTTTGCCAAGGATGAGTCAAGCTGTCGCAATCTTGCGCCAATGTTGTGCCCACCTAATGCCAATGGTCATCCCAGGTTTTATTGTAGTTGAAAATTTTTTTAAATCAAACACTCATTGTATAATTTTCATATGAAATACATGTCGGAGAATTTCGAGAAGTTTGACATAGAATTTTCCTGATCAGTTTAAACTAATGAATACCGCAAATCCGATGATCCTGATATTGTAGTAGGCGCGTCCGGAAACAGAATGAAGAATCCTTTCTATTATGGAAGCTTCCAAGGGGACTCTAATATTCATTGAATGCTTAGTTCGCTACTTACAAGAACCAAGCAGCGCTCCGGTGAGAGTAATTGCAATTTGCCACTTGAAAGGAGAGTTTTTCTCTGAGTCAAGCTATCGCTTCAGTTCAGTCAAGCTCGACCCAGGTTGGGCAGAATTATTGCCCATGCTGTGCCAAGCTATTTTCTAAGCTAAGATCAGCTACCTATACTTGATGTTGCATGATAATCTATTGCCATCGAGGGTTGCCAAGTGCTTGAGACAGTAATGCACCATGCACTACACACCCTCGGATGAAAGAAATTTTTTTCCTTCGGGCGATGTTGGTTGAAGGATCGACCAGACGTGGCGCAGCCTATGATCAATGATGGATCAACGAAGTTGATTTATTCACCGCCCATATTGGTACAATATTTAGACCATTGTCAGCCATCCTTGCCTCTGCATAGATTGCCCAGGCTTGGCTACCAGTCTTGCGCCCAGCTATATTCTATCGTCAAAAAAGCCATCTTGACCTCTGAATGACCTTCAAAATGATCTCTGAGGGATTTTTCAAGGTCAGCACCATACTTCTCCCCTGTAACCCTAAACTTTTTATTCGTAACATTGTTTTCCATCTCTACTAGTTTCGGAGATATTTGACTATATCACTTGAAATGATCCACCCTGCACGGAGAAAAAAGAATTCGCTGTGGTGGCGAAATCTACTTTTGCTGGGTTCCTTTTGCCAGAGCAGCAAATTTTTTGCTGTGACAGCAAAGTATTTGCTGCTCTAACAATCTTGTTAGCTGTGACAGCGAATTTTTTGGCTGTCGCAGCAAAAAATGTTTGCTATCCCAGCAAAATTTGTTTGCTATTCTGTATATAATACTGAAAATTCGCTGGCGAAGCAAACATTTTTTGCTGCCACAGCTAAAAAATTGCTGTTGTAGCTAACACGATTGCTGTTATAGCAAATTTTTAGCTAGGTCAGCAAAAAATTTTGCTATTCTATATATAATACCTCGATTTGCTGCGTCAGCAAATTTTTTCTCTCCGTGTGTATAACCACCACACATACCCCTTTTTACATTCACTTGTACACAGAAAGGGGTATGTATGTGTTACACGGAGAAAAAGGAATTCGCTGTGGCAGCGAAATCCACTTTTGCTGGGTTCCTTTTGCCAGAGCAGCAAATTTTTTGCTGTGATAGCAAACTATTCGCTGTTCCAGCAATCTTGTTGGCTGCGACAGCGAATTTTTAGCTGTGGAAGCAAAAAATGTTTGCTATCCCAGCAAAATTTGTTTGCTATTCTGTATATAGTAATGAAAATTTGCAGGCGGAGCAAACATTTTTTGCTGCCACAGCTAAAAAATTGCTGTCGTAGTTAACACGATTGCTGTTATAGCAAATTTTCAGCTAGGTCAGCAAAAAATTTTGCTATTCTATATATAATACCTCGATTTGCTGACGCAGCAAAATTTGTTTGCTATTCTGTATATAATACTGAAGATTTGCTGGCGGAGCAAACATTTTTTGCTGCCACAGCTAAAAAATTGCTGTCGTAGCTAACACGATTGCTGTTATAGCAAATTTTGAGCTAGGTCAGCAAAAAATTTTGCTATTCCATATATAATACCTCGATTTGCTGCGTCAGCAAATCTTTTCTCTCCATGTAGTGTTTATATAATTGGTCTCTGCAATCTCGGCTGGCGAACACGGCACCTCACTGTCTCTCTAAATTCCTTGGAGTGAAAAATTCACTCTTGAAGAGTGAAAATACTGCAAGTCCAGGAAGAGTGACTTTTCACTCCATGAGAGTGAAGGTTCAACTCGGTTTGAAGAGTGGAATTTCACCTTTTTATAAGAGTGAAATCTTCACTTCAGGAGAGTGGACGATATTTCTGACATTGAAATGCGAAAAATATCCGATATAAACGAAACAAAAATTTGCAAATTGAAACATCGGGTAACTCTGTGAATGTTATATCACATATTCATCGCATATACTGTAACAATGTCGGATATCTATCATTTTGTTTCATTATCGAATGAACTCGATGAAAATGCAAAATTATTGATAATTTTGTGTTGACAAATGATTCGACAAAACATAACCCTAGTTTAAGCATCCTGCTTATATGGGCCGAACTGGGACAAAAATGCATTACCGTTGTGGGAATTCACACTCAAGTTCCGAGTGTTTCTATGGAAGTGAATTTTGATTCAGTATTGGCGTAGTTTTGTTTCTCTATACTGCTCCAATACTTATCCAAAACTGGCCATCCCCGCAAGTCGATACTATCTGAAATCCGTTGAATAATTTGACAACAGTTGAAAATCAGCAACGACCCTGAACGGGTGCCATTCTTGGATCATTTCTCAGTACTGGTGATTTTTACATGGGATATATCGGATATACAAAGTCAATCACATAACTCAATCGCAAGAGATAAACTGACATATCATCGTACCCTGATTTGACGAAAAAAATCGATAATTATTAGGATGAATCATTGTTAGCGAAAAACAACATTCGATGTTCATTAACGCCAGAACGTATTGAAAATTCGAATCACGTGTAAAGTATCGTAAAGTGACACACAAATTATAATATGACATAATATTCACATGCTAATTGAAGATGCCCGTACAGCACGCGGACATTTCTCCGTCGCCTCCACGTCGCCTCTCCGTTCTTTCCACCTTGTATCCACGTCTCCCTTTCTTCCACCTCGCCTCCACGGAGATGCGACGTGGACATCGGTGGATGTGCTGTGTGGGTGATTGTAGTAACAGATAGTAAATGGGAGATGAGGTATCTTGAACATTCCCATTATGAATTGATTCTAATACGTACATTACGATGATATAATAAACTTTTATTCTTCAATTTTTCCTATTTCTATCTTATCTTTGTTGAGGAATATACTCTTAACGTTATTTGAAAAGATTTGAAATGGAATCTTATAAACAATAGTATGACAACAGAACCATACAAATGAGGTCATTGTATCGAACAACGACTTGTTTTTCATTGTTGAAGTCCTCTGAGATCTCCCAAGTATGTCAAGCCATTCGAATTAATCTATTACACAAGTATACATATTTCCACGCAGATGCGATTCACATTATCACTGTCACTGTGGAAATTGTTTTTGCGTTATCATAATCTCAATAAATCACCACTTCTTTTTTTTTTTTTTTTTTTTTTCATAGAACAAAAAGGAACGGAATGTAAATAAAATTGTCTATTTTATGGATTAGTATTATTCACACTCGATTGTACTAATACAACGCTTCTAATAATTCATTTTTATTACCGATCCAGGGGACGGGTAATAAAGGCGATTGTACCTTGTAGGAAGAACAAGAGAACTGTACGAAAGGAAAACGAAGAGAGAACGGTGAAACGAAAAAGGGAACATTTACAAAGGGAGCAGGAGAGGAAGGAAGAAGAGGGAGGAAAGGTCACTCAGGTGCCTGAAGAAGACAGAACGGGGGAGATAAAGGAAGAGGAGGAGAGAAGAGTACAACAGGTCAAAAGAAAAGCTACGATGGAGCATCCTTTATCTAGGTGTAATGAAGAACGTCTTCCAAAAACAACCCCTATTATGGACGATTATGAGATCAGCGACCACGTGCTTGGTCTCGGCATCAATGGCAAGGTTTTTCAATGTTATGATAGAAAAACTCGGCAGAAATACGCTCTCAAGGTAAGTTGTTCAATCATTTTTTCGGGTTGCACTTTTTTTATTGTTGGTATTGGGATGTATACGGCAGTGTCTGATTTGTTCCATATACTACCCTACCAACAATGATTTCTGGCGTTCAAATGGGCCGCTGATGGTCCGGCAATGCCGTTGAAGAGCCGTCACTGGCCCTTTAAAATACCAGCAGTCGTGTTTGCCGGATAAGATTGTACCTAATCTTCATGACATTATTAGGTGTATAACTTTGCTTCCGCTGTTTTTTTCCGAAAATCGAAGCTTTATTGTAAAAAACTGGTTATACATTTGTGTTTGAAAGTATTGTCCATCGCTGGCCACTACTTTCTCCCATCTTTCGGGCAGCATACGAATCCCGCGTTGAAAAAACTGGTCATCTTTTGAAGCGATCCACGAATCGATTCAATTTTTTACTTCTTCATAAGACCGGAAGTGCTGGTCAGCTAGGCCGTGTGCCATTGATCGAAACAAGTGATAATCCGAGGCAGCAACGTCTGGAAAATACGACGGGTGGGGCAGGACTCCCCATTTCAAAGTTTCCAAGTATGTCTTGACCACTTTCGCAACATGGGATCGAGCATTGTCATGCTGTAAAATCACTTTATCATGCCTCTCGTTGTATTGCGGCCGTTTGTCTTCCAATCAGTGTTTCCACATGATCCCTCTTTCTAAGAGAATTGACCAATCACGACCTTGCATTAACTAGATAGCCCAACCAAATGAAGAGAGAAATCCCTTTGTGGAAACACTGCTTTCAATGCCCGGCTCAAACGCATTAATTGCGTTCGATAACGATCGCCTGTGATCCAGTCGGTTTTAACAACTCATAATACACTACGCCGAGCTGGTCCCACCAAATACCAAGCATAACCTTGGAACCGTGAATATTCGGCTTGGCCGTCGACGTGGAAGCATGGCCGGGGTATCCCCATGATTTTCTGCGCTTGGGATTATCGTAATGAACCCATTTTTCGTCCCCAGTCACAATGCGATGCAGAAATCCCTTCCGTCTTTGCCTTGCAAGCAGCTGTTCACAAACACACAAACGCCGTTCAACATCTCTCGGCTTCAACTCGTACGGCACCCAATTTCCTTGTTTCTGAATCATTCCCATGACTTTCAGGCGTTTTGAAATGGCTGGTTGCGTCACTCCCAATGATCCTGTCAATTCTTGTTGCGTTGGACACGAGTCTTGATCGAGTAATCCCTCCAATTCTGCATCTTCGAAAACCTTCTCTCTTCCACCGCCATGCTGGTCTTCGACGTTAAAATCACCGTTCTTGAAGCGTTGAAACCACTCTCGGTACGTTCTTTCACTAATAGCGGCCTCACCATAGGTATTTGAGAGCATTCGATGAGCCTCAGCCGCAGATTTCTTCATATTAAAGCAGAAAATTAAAACCTCCCGCAAATGACCAGAATCTGGCTCGTAAGCGGACATGTTTAATCGAGAATAACTTTATGATGCAGACACAAATCGACTAATATTTCGATGGCGTTATGTTTACAAATACCTAAGCTTATTGTATGACATCTATGATCTATTTATTTCAACTACCACTTACCGCTACAGCCATCTATTGCAAAACGGCGGAAGCAAAGTTATACACCTAATAAAAGAATTTGAATTTGGAATATTATTTCAATTTGTTTTTGAATAGCATTTTTCAAAGTGGCAAATAGAGTACCACAAGGCATCCGGTTGAGGATGGCAGGAAGTGGATCCAAAAGGTGTTCGATTGAAGCACATTTACGGTTTCCTGTATATTGCAATTCATACGCGCGTAGGTCCTCGTTGAAACAAACAACGCCCCATGTGGAAATGTACACACGGGCTGCTACTGGCGCGGTACTGTTGCCAGAGTTGCCAGTACTGGCAAATCCAACCTTGCCCTTATGGGGCCAGTGGTTTGGACGTTACTGGCAAGGAGTCGAAATGATAACATCATTTTACATGAGGGCCAGTAAAACATTTACCACCACGTCGGTAGCGATATTTGGTGTGTGCCTACTATGGTGGAACTCTGGCATTGCAACAGAATCAGTTGTTCGGCCAGTACTGGATGAGAAGTGGTAGAGGGTCAAAATAATACATCCTACGTAGGAATTCAGACCCGACCCAGTACTGGCACAGCGCTGGTGATCAGAGATCCCCGGAGTTATATTTCAAGTAAAAAAAAAAATACATTGAATTTGAACTCTCAAAACTTTGTGAATCTATTTTTCTCATCACCGTTATCTGAGAAAGACGCTTTGGAAGTGCAAGTGAGAAACAGAGTCTCTATCACATCAGCTAATCTCCGAGTTGACAACGGACCACTTAAATTCCCATTTATTGCACCAATTCCTTTGAAGTCAAGCAATTTACCATAGACTCCGTAGTGAAACAAGATTCTACCAATACTGGTTCATTGTTCTCTATCGAACGTATGGAATGATCATACCAACTCTGTCTTGATACTGGCGCGACTCCGGCTCACTACAAAAATCAAGTTGCCAAGATCGTGATTTTAATGTCAATCGACTACCGATTCCGTAGTCAACCAGAGTCCCACCAATACTGGTACCATGTCGTCTATCGAACATATTGAATCATAATACCAACTCTGGCTCAATACTAGCGCGGTACCGTTTCTCGAAATCCTGGGTATTGTCCAGACAGTATTCATTCGATACTGACCCTATACCGTCTGTCCACGCGAGCCAATACCGGCTGAAATTTTGCGAATGTTCGGCGACAGTTGAAGAACGGTAATTATTCTGACCAGGCACAGTTGTTTTTGCCGAACTTTGGCAAATACAACCTCGCCAGTACCACGCCATTTGTCATAATGAATTGATTTTAACGACAATACAACATCGATTTCGTAGTCAGCCAGTGCCATATTGATACTGGCATATAGTCGGCTATCAAATCTATGAAATAGTAATCCGCACTCTGGCTCAGTACTGGCGCCGCTTTGGTTTACCATAACGGCCGGATTTCCGTAGACATAATTTTAACGTAGTTCGAATACCGATTTTGTAGTTAGCCATTGCCCCACCGATCCTGGCACTCGATCGCCTATTGGATATATTGAATGGTCATCCCAACTCTGGCTCAGTACTGGTGAAGCTTCGGCTCACCCTAATAGCCTGATCCCCATCGCTACGATTTTAACGACAATACAACATCGATTTCGTAGTCAGCCAGTGCCATATTGATACTGGCATATAGTCGGCTATCAAATATATGAAATGGTAATCCCAACTCTGGCTCAGTACTGACGCCGCTTTGGTTTACCATAACGGCCGGATTTCCGTAGACATAATTTTAACGTAGTTCGACTACCGATTTTGTAGTTAGCCATTGCCCTACCGATCCTGGCACTCGATCGCCTATTGGATATATTGAATGGTTATCCCAACTCTGGCACAGTACTGGCGTGGCTCCGTTACACTACGATCCGTGTATTTTCTGGCCAGTATTGATTCATTACTGGCCCAACACTGTCTGTCCACGCCAACCAACACCGTCTCAACTCCGTCAAACATGTACAGCCAGTTGAAAAACAGTAATGGGCCTGAACAGGAACGTTTGTTTTTGCCGAAGTCTGGCAAATACAACCTTTCCAGTACTGGGCGATTTGTCAACTCCGGCAATTTCCACATGGGGCGCATGACATGATATACGAAACAAATCATTCCATTCCCGTCATAAAATATATTCAATATAATCTCAAACGATGGAAGATAGATGTCTGAGTTCGTATCAATTATAAGGCACATATTATTTTTATAAAGAATTCCATTGAAATTTATCCATGGCACACATACCCAAGAACTTGTAAATTCAGCAGGAAGCGAATTATCTTCATTATGAACTCAAGAAATACTCTCAGATTTTGAGAAATATTCTCCAATTTTCTATTGAAGATTCTTATTATATTATTTCCGAATTGCATTTTTCTCCGTCTGCAAAAAATCCTGACACTTGTCATCATAATAGGTAAATTTGAATGAACACATTTAAAAGAAGTATGCAATTTCTGAAAATAGATACTTTACACCTTATCTATTTTGTACAATATCAAACCAGAATTTCAAATTTCGAAAACAAAGAAATGTAAAAACCTAATTCTTTCTGGGAATTTATATTCGATAACATTGGAAATCTGTATCTTCCTATGAATTGAATTGAAAGAAAGTGATATAAAAGAAACAATTCCACCAGACAATGTCAGCGATGAGAAATTTAAATAAAGATCCCACCTATGTAACCAGAGGGATCCGCCCCCTGACTGCTTCGCTTCGCTCAGCAGTCCGACTCCGTTCAAAATTCACTTCGCTCATTTTGAATGGATCATAGCCCACATGTGCTCGCTTCGCTCGCAATTCAAATAACCGGGGATATATGGTCGGTTTTTCCCTCAATTAAGAAACTTTGTAAATGTAATGTTCAGAAAGCCTGGAACTCATTGCCTACCATCCTTTATACCATTCCCAAATGATTCAGAAATATTTACCTAGAGAACCGTACAATTTCAACTGTCCTGGTAGGAATGAAGCCTGGAAGCGCGACGAAAGCGTAAGCTAAAAGTAATTCAAGCGTAATAAGCGTAACGAAGGGTTATTTGAGCGTAATTTAGAAATGAATCCGAATATTTTCAGGCTTCATTTGTCTCAATAGCTATATATCTCCTTCGATACGGTCAGAGCGTACGATAGCGGGTGCAATAGGCACTCCGTGCTGGTATACTACGTATACCGATGAGTGCCTAAAAAGAAGAATAATCGTCTGGTGGAAAATATATAGAAATGATTAGGTATAAGATTCTCGCTTCTGAAGGTCGATATGATATCGACGCGATGCAATGATGGTTCGATTCGTCAAATTGTATTCCTTTTCTCTTTGTATTCTATTATCAGGTCGGCGAACGTTGATTCTGTATCGCATTAGCGCCACACAGATACAGATTTACACCTTTTTGCAAGAGCATCGATCCGTGATGAAATCGTGTATCGTACGAATGTGTTGCGTCGATATTCCATTTACAGCTATATACAGATAAGAGTATAGAATGTGATCATCGACTAACGATGTCCAAGCGAGAACAGACCTCGGAGTCATCTTTTATTTATACCCTACCCAGTGATTTCCCATTTGACGATCTCAAGTTGTTGTATACGATTATTCATCGTCATGAGTTGAAGGATAACCCTCATTTCTGTTCCTCTTTTCAGATCTTGTACTTCCTATTAAGAAATAGAAGATCGATATTGTTATTATAGATATTTGAAGGAAAAGTAAGGAATACATTTCTTTGCTTGAAGAAAAAGACTTACACCTCTTCAATGAGGGTCAAATAAAAATGAGATAAAATTCATAATTCAAGTGAAAAGGAAATAGTTGAATTCTACAGATTCAGTATATTGTATACATAAATTTACCAAATTCAATTGCTTTGAAGGTGGTCATTTTTTACCCCACTGTACCACGGTTATTTAAGCACAAATTCAATTTTCATCCACAGAGAAAAAGATTTGCTAAAAGGTACCATACTTCAGTGCCGGATTTACCCATGGTGGGGCCCCTAGGCGGAATTTCTTGGGGGGCCCATGTAAGGCGACCGATTTCCAAACATTGCGGTTCTTTGCAATAAGAACAGTGTAACTTTCTTGATCAATTCCATAGAAATTAAGTGATATGGAATGAAATTCCGAAAAATGAAAAAACGTACTGATATCAAAAAAGTATGGAAATTAGTGTTGCCGCGATATTATCGTCGATAATTGAGGAATAATCGATTATCTCAATTCTTACACGTTCCTATGGAATATATAATCCACGAATCTTCGATTATGCTCATGATGAAACGGAATAATGAATGATCCCAGACTTGTACACAAAATAAACCAAGATATATCGATAATTATCGTTACGATAGTGTAAGAATATTTTGATTTATTTTGTCTGAAAGACCAAGATGATCCATTATCCCGTTTCATTCCGTGCACAGTCGAAGATCTACGCGTTAAAAGTTCCATGAAAACCTGTCAAAATTAAGATAATCGATTATTTCTGAATTTCGACGATAATATCGCGGCAACACTAATTGAAATTCAATTCTCCTCAATACTATTTTCACTATAAGTATTAGAGCTGATACTATTTTTTGAATCAGAAGTGTTATTTTTCTTTATAAAAGAAAGAATATTGATCAAGCCAATTCAAATACTCATTGCAAAAATAATGCGCCCAAGGAACGTTACCCTAATGAGAAAATTTCACTGAAAATCTTTGAACATTCCACGGATTTTTACAGAAGAGTTTATAAGAGGGTTTCAGAGGTTTCATAGTTTTTCAAACAAATCTAGAGTTCTTCACATTGAGAGAACGCCAGGTTTGGGTTGTTGGTAGCCACAGAAAGAATCACTGACTCCATGTCAAACATAGCATTTTCTGAGTGTATTCAGAAGTGTTATATTCCAATACTTTAAACACATTTTATTCACTGAAAAGTGTTGGATTCCTTCGATTTTCAAAACTGTTTTCGTAGTAAGTATGCGAGTAATATTAATTTTTTCATAAGGGTCAAGAAATTGAAATTCCGTTTTCTGCAAAACCTGATCGATGAGTGGGGGCCCCTCAACCGTGGGGGCCCCTAGGCGGCGCCTAGTCCGCCTCTATGGTAAATCCGGCCCTGCCATACTTCATAGTGTTCGAGCATTACTATTATCTGGAATCAAATTATTTACGAAAAAATATCTGCAAAAGTACTACTTTGATCTAGGCACGAATAATGCTCGAAGACTATAAAGTCTGGTACTTTTTAGCAGATCGTTTCTCCGTGTATTTCCTTTGAAGAATTTCATTACAATTCTATTCCATACTCTGACCATTTTGAAATAAAATTATGGTGTTTGAGGAATGTAATCAGTTATTCACCCACGTCAATCATTGATCTTTTTCCTTCGATAAAATCAAGTTATCAAAAATCGATGATTGATTAACGGAAATCGAATATTAGTCTGATGAATTCCTGAATTCAACGAACCACGTGATTCCGTAGAGAAGTGTTCATATATCTCTCCTCCCAGTGAACATTTTCTCCTTCAAAATTTCAAATATTCATTATGTTTTCTAAATGATATCAGAAAGATTTCTAAAACCGATGCATTAGAGAACTTTCTGATATCGTTTAGAGAACATGTAGAATTTTTGAAATGTTGAGTGGTGAAATTTTCACTGGATTTAATTTAAAACATTCTTCAATTCAATCGAAAGAAGAATGGATTAAAACCGTGAGTTGGATTTAACAATATATTTCACTTGAATTTTAAGATAAATATTGGTTGAAATCCTCGTTCTGTTTCATACTCCGGTACCGTATAAATCTTGTCAACATTTATCAAGTGTTCTCACGTTGATACATTCCTGATCTATATAATGAGACGAACCATGCAATTTTGCATTCAGTATATGTATCCGATCCGGCAAAAGACAGTGCGTCATTTATCTTCTGTGAAGCACATACCTTTCAATCGTGATGTATTGTTTGTCCTTTGAAGTGTTATTAATTTCAATATTTCAAACAAACACACACAATTCTCTGTGCTTATGTAATCAATGTGTAAGTAAATGATTACGTACCTCGAGTTGACCACTTGAGAATTTTTAATTTTCTTTTGCTATTAATGAACAATCGATTCTTTCCGTGTGCATGCGAGGTTGAAGAGTCAATTGTCGCAATCTTTACTAATTGAGAAAATACTGTTAAGTTTGAGAAAGAACTTTGTACAGAGAGAAAAGGGATTTGAGAGCCTTCAAGGAAAGTATCCTGTTCCGGTTCAAGGTGTACAAAAGTAGCTGATAGAACATACGGTAACATCCACTTCAAAGAGTAAATGTGGAATTTTCCTCCAATTGAGGGGCAGCAAAAATCCCCCACGTGGAACAAATTGATTCCCCCTATATTTTTTACGGAGAAAATTTTCTCCTCAATGAACGAGAATTTAAAAAAATATAGGGGAGATGAATTTCCCCCACATGGATGATTTTTCCTGCCACTAAATTTGAAGGAAACTTGACTTTCACTTTTACTACCATGTTCCGTATATACAAGGAAACGGAAGTATTGTGATAAAGTTAGAAATCCATTATGCAGAAAGGAGTATTTCGTCTTCGCCAAACGCTTCAGAACATCGAAAAAATGCGATTGCCGAAAATGTCTGTGTGTCTATCTGTCCGTCGGTCCGTTTATGTGTGTGTGTCGCTTGTCTGTGTAGATTTTTTTGTCCACGATAACTCTGCATAGGATGCGCCGATTCGAATGAATGTTTTCGGAATTTGTTTGTCTCATTGCAGACTCGAGGCCTATTGATATTGAGATGTATTGGTTTTCATCACTGTAAAAAGAAAGTCTTAATCTGTTTGCATCTCAATTTCAGACAATGCTTTCTCCATTGTGTCGGCGATTGTTTTTTCGGCTTAATTTGTTTGCATCATAGATTCAGCCATGAAATGAGCTGAATTTAAGATTTTCTTTTTACAGTCATACGGATAACGCGTTTCGGAAATATTACGGAATTTCGATTGAAAAATTATGATGATTCGACCGCGCGTATCTCCGCTTCCTATCATCCGATTGCTATGAAACTCACACCACATTATAGTTATGGTCTGATAGTGATCTCATATGAGTTTGATTCTAATTGGTTGGACATTGTGAACAATTTTTTCTGCGTTCCGCATTATTTGACAATATTTTGGAAGCATGCGTTCCTCGTGTCCGTATCATCCGAATGCCGTGGAACTTTGAGCATATTCAATTCACGAGTCGTTAGTTGTACGGTATGAATTCCAGACAAAGCGGAAGTGAAGGGGAAAAAAGTAAGCACTAAGATCCGGAACAAAATCTCCTATTCTGATCATTCGATCGTTATGAAATTTTCACGAGGGTTTTATGCATTGTCGACAGTAATCCTGTATGAGTTTCAACTTGATCCTTACAGAACAACGGGAGGGGGAAATTGTGATTTCACGACCACTCGCGTATTTCCGTTTTTGGTCATTTGATTATATGAAATTTCTATCGTGTTTCAGTTACGTTCGGCTATTACATGTGGGAATTTTTTTCATTCATTCACGAGTTGGTTCTTTGATTACCTACTCCTCAGATGGCACGACGGATGAGTTCTTGAAAGCTTTATTTGCGACTATTTTGCGAATAAATTCATGCAGATTAGTACAATTTTACAATTATCGTTCTCTATTGGCTAAATTATTGACACTGGGCGATTCTTACGAGCGAGAGTTATTTTCATTACCTACCTAACTAATTTTTTCCCATTTTCCAATGCAAATGATGATGTGGATGCTAATTTTTGTGAATACACATATGGATGACAAAATAAGTTCCTTTTCATTTCGATTAAATATATCATTCACGATGGGTTTTTGCTCGGTGGGAAACCTGAGGAACGTGGAAGTAATGTATGGTTCTCTACACCGATTTTTATAGTGTTGTTTTGAATTTTTCAAACAACCTACATATTTAGATATAACATTTGGATGAACTAATCGATACACCTCCTCCCTCATCACTATATAAGAATAGAAAATAAACTACCAATTCAAATTCAGAAAATTGTGATACATAAGAGTTGAGAAAGATTCAATCTGGTACTTTCTGAAAAGTATGGTGTACTCGCGGATACACTGAAAAAAAAGTCTAGCGCTTACGAAGACGCCGTATGGTTGAGACAAGTGTTTGAAAGAAACAATGAACGGTAACGCCATAATATAGTTAGTACATAGAGCGATCTGGTATCCGTCCTACAACGATGCATATCTTTTCTCTATCCATACGGCTCGTTGTATTAAATATACTCTTCGCTGCCACGGCAATGCGTTGCGGATAGCATACAGTTTCGTGGTCAGATCGATAATTTTTTTTTCAGTGTACAATAATGAAGGTAATCGGTTTACCTACACAAAGAATAACACCAACGATTACGTACAATAAATACCAATTACACTATTAGATACAACCATATATTCATTTAATTCATAATTACAACGTTTTATCGGAAGCATTCGATTCTAAGTTAATAATAACGCAACTAGAGATCCTTTTTTATGCAAAGAGAGACATGAACATCTCAAGTTTAATTAATTTATTTGATGTCTCAATTACGATTCTGCGTATGCGAATAGGTATAATCTATAGATATCTTTCAGAGATTCATATCAAGTTAACGGTTGTATTTATATCTCTGTCGTCAAATGTGTGATTCTCATGAATTAATACCAGTGATTTTATCAATTTCCTCCTGTTTTTAATTTTCCCATTAACGAACGGTATTTTTGCGAGAAATGAAATTTCCGATATTATTTTATATTCTTGTTGGAATCATCCAGTTGTCAATGGAGTCTTTAAAATTGAAGATTTGATTCCAGCTTAGTCCAATTGTGTATATCAGAACCAAAGTTCTATCGATAAACGGCCAAAACCGAATCAACGCCAATATTTTTTCTCTATATGACAGGACTCGCTGGATGTTTGCCCAAATAGAATTACCAATCAATTGCCAGTTTCGGTGCCAGCTTAACCAATTGCTTACCATCAAGAGATTTGAAGGAATCGAAGAGGGGCTCTTTTTGTTCGATCCATTTGTTCAAGATAGTTGAATGACATGAAGAAAATTAGGTTAAAAAATTGGAATTATTATTCAACATGAGTTTTTCTTGAATTTTCGGAAATCGAATCTTCAATAAAATTATAGAGTGGCTACTTGATGGAAAATTGGGAGGCAATAGGAAATTTTAATGACTCCCTTGAAATATTTATCTATTTATATCCAATTTGTTTTTACTTCGACGTTCCTCATATATAAGGAAAGGGAAGTATTGTGATCGTGTCAAAAATCTATGATGCAGAAGGGGGTATTTCGCCTTTGTCAAACGCATCAGAACGTTGAGAAAATGTGGTTCCCAAAAATTTGTGTGTTAGGGTGATGCTTATACACGGAGAGAAAAAATTTGCTTACGCAGCAAATCGAAGTATTGAATATAGAATAGCAAAATTTTTTGCTGACCTAGCTAAAAATTTGCTATAACAGCAATCGTGTTAGCTACGACAGCAATTTTTTAGCTGTGGCAGCAAAAAATGTTTGCTCCGCCAGCAAATTTTCAGTATTATATACAGAATATCAAACAAATTTTGCTGGGATATTGTTGCTGTCACAGCTAAAAATTCGCTGTCGCAGCTAACAAGATTGCTGGAACAGCAAATAGTTTGCTGTCACAGCAAAGAATTTGCTGCTCTGGCAAAAGGAACCCAGCAAAAGTAGATTTCGCTGCCACAGCGAATTCCTTTTTCTCCGTGTATGCTTAAAAAAATTTTTTTCCAATGCAATTCAGGCCACCTTTGGATTCTGTTCCACATTTCAAAACACATGTTCAGCATTTTTTTCAGAATTTTTGAAAAATATTTAGG
This sequence comes from Gonatopus flavifemur, assembly GCA_018340375.1. Lineage (NCBI taxonomy): Eukaryota > Metazoa > Arthropoda > Insecta > Hymenoptera > Dryinidae > Gonatopus > Gonatopus flavifemur. The sequence continues at coordinate 1,618,806 of JAFFJZ010000016.1, forward strand.
AATGCCAATGCTGTAAGTTTCAACGTTGTATGACAGAACACTCGAAAAGAAGTTGCAACCAATTCATAATGCAAATGCATCGAACTGGCTACAAATGATTCACTATTCCAAACTGATGATGAACGTAATCCCAAATACGGTTTCATAACAATACATTCATCGAATTAAACCCTGAAAACTTTTGAGGGAAAATCACAGAAATTATAATATACCCTAGAAATGTTTTGCCATTGAAGTCTATAGACTATTAAAGTATTATAGACTCACCATTTTTGTGTTAGTTACGGTTTTTTCCCTGTGAACGTTTTAAATTTGATTAATTTATTCGTACTTCGAACCGCTGTTATTAAGAAAGTAATCATTTTTCTTTTAAAATAAAAAAAAAACATTAGAATGTAGAACGTTTTTCGATTAAAATGACATGAAAAATTCATTTTCGTCAGAAATATGACTTACGGTCTTCTTGCTTTAGATGGCAGAGTTCCATACAAGTTTCATCCCAATTGGTGGGACAAATCTGTGAACACAATTTTTTCCCCAATTTGGAGAAAAAAATTTTCGTTTGTTTTATGCGACTATTGTTTGATTCCTACTAAACAAATATGAACTAAACGTAACAAGTTTTCTATTTCCATTTGCTCAAAAACATCGATATTTCAAATAGCAGTAATTTCATCTCTAACATCTTGTCACACCCCGTTACATCTTTCCCTTATAAATATATCAAGAACATAGGAGTAACTCACGTAGGAATTGACGAATGGCTCAGTACTGGTTCGATACAGGCTGCTAGTGTACAATCGTTAGCAGTCAACGTTGGTCGGACTGCGGAATGATAACGCAAAATAACTCCGATCCAGTACCGACCACCCACCGTTGCTAACCATCGGTTACATCAATTCAATATTTGCAACCGATGTTTTTTCAGAATTTAGGACCTTTTTATGTGTGTTCATAGAAACTCAGATATTCAGGCACGTACGTAACATATAGATCCTATAATGCGAAAACTATTATGTGGAGATTAAAAGATCGGATTCATGAACATTTCAAGTTAACAACCCATGCAGGTATTGCCAAGACTGAAAAAATCCAAGCTTGTCCCAAGGTTGGCACATGTGTCAGAAACAAACCTCCGTGAAGAACAATTGGCCCAATATTGTTCCATGATTGTCCCGTTGTTCCCAATGGATAGTCAGTCATGGTACATTTGTTAATATTTTTTAAATGGTCACTACATTTGGTACAAGCTTGGCACAAGTGTAAAAATCGAGCATCCGTTGAGAACAATTGTGCCAATATTGCCCACATGAGTGGCACAATGTTTATAAATATTGACTGAATATTGAATTTACAATGGCTGAAGACTTGGGGATAACCATCGGGCCAGGGCTGGCCTGATCTTCCTGCCATAATTAATCCTACACACTAGTTTTACATACCAAGCTAGATTTTATTGATCTAAGTAAGGATAGAACTTCACTTAATGGTAATAGGATACTTTTAAATGTAATCATACACGGAGATCAACTGATTTTGAAGAACGTTCTTCGATAATTCATGTGCGGTATTCTGAGAGAGAAAGTCATGAACTGAAATATGAATCAATTACTTTTTCCATCCATATTTGCGATCAAATAAGCATTGGTTGATGCTTGGTAAATGAATCGGGCCTGGCAAAACCACTGGCTCAAGCTTGTCCTGATCTTATCATTCCCAAGCTTGGGCTGAGTTTGGTAAATTGTTCAAGACAAGTCTCGGCAGGTCTTGTGCCGAAAAGGCACGTGCAGATTTTGTGAAAGAAGTGGAAGTCACCTTACGTCTTGCATAGAGAGAAAAGAATTGCTGGCATAGCAAACTGGTCTGTTATTATAGCACCTTATTGCACCCTCGTGAACTTAGCCGGTGATTTGCATGAAAATAATTGCGGGCACAAATTCTAACGCTGAAACTTATGATTCATGCGTTCTCGAAATTTAGGAGGCCGTAGGTCATCCGAGTTTAAGGGACAAAGGACAAAAACGGAGCACCTGCAGAACTTCAAAGCGTTCTAGGTCAACCGAATCAACAAAGTTACTCCCCTGGTTTTCTACACGAAGAAAAAAGTATTGCTGGCATAACAAGCAGGTCTGTTATTATAGCGGCTACAAAAAAAATTAGCTGAAAGAGCAAGAAAAATGATTGACACAATGACATTTTTTTGCTGACATAAATAAATTTGTTAATAGAACTAACGTATGAGCTGCTAGAGTGAATATTTTTGCAAGGACATCAAACTCCTCTATAGGCGCTGTAGTAGCAAACCATTTTTTCTCCGTGTACTTTACGTGGTGAAAATGGAGAATTTTATATGTGATTCTCAAAAGGTGTCCTCATTTCAGTCACATCGTGCAGTTAAAATTTCGTATCCCCTTTCAAAATGAAGTTACCCTCTAAATTTTCACCCTTGGGGAAAAAATTGAATCCTCACAGATACATTTATCTACGTGTGATCCAATTTCCGATAAGCCTAGGATCATTGAAATAACAGAGAGTTGTTGGCAAATTTTCTCTGGCTCCCCATCACTTTTGTCCCTTCAAGGTACAGCCGTTGTGAGGAGGGTGATCCCCTAGTTTTTGGTATCTCAGGTGATACCTAAAGCCCGAAGGCGCGCATACCAACCCTCGCACCCAACTGTACGTGGGACCGAGATATGTTTGGTCAACGCGGCACCCGAAGGTGCCTACCAGTTTACCCTTTCCTAGATATCCCTAGGCCAGCGTTTTATTAGTGAACGTCGGAGGTTTCTAATCCTGAACTGGCTCAGCAGGTGAGGCACCCGCGCTGTACAACGCGTAATTCCCTCGCTGGGAGCTCTCGTTCCGCCTACGAATATTCAACCACCCACCAAGACATCGATCCAGGTGTTACATTCGAACCGGACTCGGAAAAACCCTCATTCTCAACTCTTCATTTCCGTAAAAATCAGTCGTATTGTTAAATGAGGTGAGTCATTCTCAAAAAGAAGCACCACCTTAGCCACCCGACCGGTGCATGTAGGAACCGAGCATTTTTCTGAATTCCTTGAAGTGAAAAATTCACTCTTGAAGAGTGAAGACACTGCAAATCTAGGAAAAGTGAGATTCCACTCCTAAAGAGTGACTTTTCACTCCATAAGAGTGAATTCTCACTCGAACAGAGTGAACTTTTGACTCGGTTTGAAGAGTAAAATCCTCATTCCAAGAGAGTGAAAATTCACTCTCATGGAGTGAAAACTCACTCTTTGAGAGTGGAATCTCACTCTTGTTGGACTTGCAGTGTTTTCACTGTTTAGGAAAGAATTCTCACTCCACACGGAAAAAATTGTGCAGTTGGACTTACAGCAGCACTGCCGTTATTTTAATCGCCACTGTGCAATAGAATTGGTTGCTGTTGAATTCATAACAATGGCTGCTGTTGAAACTACCGCAGTGAATTCGTCACATAACCTACTACATTATCGTTTGAATTTTATCATCTATGTGATTATTATAATGGCCAAGTTTGAAGAAGAACGTGAAGGAAGTGAACAGCGAATAGTTCCTCGATTGAAACATTGTGTTAGGTACTGAAAGATAAATTTCTATGGTCAATTCCATTGCATTGAATGAGCAGCTTGTCATTTTATCACGCTCATCTTCAATTTGAATGTCTTGAATATCACAAATGCAAGGAGAAATTGAGTTCAAAATGTATGAGAACTTATAAAACTCATGTGAAACAACAATTCCTAGAGGAAAAAAATCGTATGCAGCAGTGATGCCAGAATGGAGGGCGAGGACCGTCGAAGCTACCCTCTCTCCGTTACATAAAGATACACGAAATTTGATAGTGTGCATACCAGAAAAGGACCGCTGGGGAAATTCAACGGAGAGAGGGTACACGGAAAAAAATGACGTGTGGATTTTGCATTCGTTGTTGTTATTCTGACATAGCTGCTGAAGTGCATGCAATTGGAGTAAAATTCACATTGGGACCAATGTTATGTAAACCTTGATTTCTCAGAGAAGTTATATGGAATTCATGTAAAGGCAATTCCTGGGCAAAAAGTTTGCAATTCATGCAGATGTAAATTAAATGAATATTACAAGTGAAAAACATACTTGTTTGTCTAGTTAGTATTACAAGTGATACAAGTGGAAAACATTTTGATGAAAGTAGAAATAGTTAGCATAATATACCAGATTTGGATGCATCACTAATCAAAGAACGCAGCTTAAAAAGTGTTAATTCAGCTCTTAATGGAATACAATTATCCCCTCTTAAATGACATTCTGTTTCATCACATCGTAAATCTTCGTATATTAAAAGCAAACTTGATGTGACATATATGAATTTCCGAAATAAAATGACTTTGTTGAGGCTTCTATGGTGCCGCCACCTATGAACGGTTCGAGAAAATTTGGGGTTTTCATGACTCATGGAAGGGATAGGTGTCATCAACACTGGACACGGCTAATACATACAGTTCGCTTACCCTTTTGAGCTACAAGAGCGAATAAAGAAAAAAACAGTTTAATTCAAAATCGATGTCTCATTCAATTTACGACGCGAACAGACTTTGGTTCCTTCTTCATGGAGTATCAAACAATTTATGCAGGAATTCGATGTGAGTCAATATGCAGTTAAACAATCCCGGAAACTCTTACGAGAAAAAGAAATCTTCCAGAACCTAATAGGGGAAAAAAATTGATGCAACAATAATAGAGTTGGTGACAAAGTTTTTCAAAAATGATGAATATTAGAGAATTACGTCTGGAAAAAAAGATACAATTGGTGTTTCAAAAAATGTACACGTACAAAAGAGACTCATTCTTGGAAATTTGAATGAATTATATACAGGTTTTGAGAATGAACATCCCGCTGTTGAGCTTGGTCGGTCTAAATTTTGTTTATGACGATCAAAATGGTGCGTTATAGCAGGGTCTGCTGAAACACATTCGATACGCGTGTGTGCTATACATCAGAATTGAAGTTATCACTCCACGCAGGCCACATAGAAGAATCTTATCAAGACCTTACTGCTCATTTAGTTTGTTCAACTGATCACAGAGATTGTATGTTACGTCATTGCTCAAAATGCCTATCAAGTGAAACTTTAATGAATATTCTCAGACAAATATTTCAGGATTATGGTTCAGAAGATGAAATAGAATATAGCCAGTGGGTTTCTACTGACCGAACAAAAATCATCAAACGTACTGCAACTGCGGATGAATATTTAGGGATTTGAGTTGAAAAACTGGAAAAAGTGGTGCCCCATTCATTTATTGCCAAATCACAGTCCAACTTTTTAAAAAATCTTAAAGTAAATTAAGAACCTGACAAGGCAATCGTGTTATTAGATTTCAGTGAAAATTTCTCATACGTAACACAAGATGAAGTTCAAGGTCATTACTGGTCAAACAGCGCATGCACATTACATCCTGTGATTATATATACGCGCAATCCGATTTCTGAACAATTGGACGTTTCGAGTTTGTGCATTATATCAGATGATTTAGACCATGATGTAGCGAGTGTTTATGCAACGCAGCGAGAAATTATTGCATACATTAAATATCATTTTCCAACTGTATACGCCATGTTCATTATTTTAGCGATGGATGTGCTGCACAGTACAAGAATTTTAAAAATTTTACGAATGTGTCTTCATGATCAAGACTTTTCTTTAGGGGCTTCCTGGTCTTTTTTTGCAACCCGTCATGGAAAATCTCCTTGCGATGGAATTGGTGGAACAGTAAAATGTCTGATCACTAAAGAGTGTCTTCAGCGAAGTTTCGAAAACACCATCGACTCTGCGGAAAGTGTTTTCAATTTTTGCAGAACTGAAATTAAAAACATTCACTTCCAGCTCATAAAGAAAACATCCCTGGTGCAGTTACACTTGAGCCTTGCAGAATGATTCTCAAGGGCGAAAACAATACCTGGAACCAGAGGGTTTCACCATTTCGTTCCTCTTCCAAAATATTGTATTAGAACGAAGAGAATTAGTTCAAATGAAGATTTTGCTCTGATTTTTCACTTCAATGGAGAACCAGCCAAGTATCTGAACACTGAATCACAGATTACCAGCAATTCATACATTGCTTGCATTTATGATGATCACTGGTTTGTTGGCTTAGTGTTAACAGTAGATGAAGAAGAAGGTGTTGTGGAGGTGAATTCATGTACCCTTATGGACCAGCGAGAGCATTTTATTGGCCTTCTGGAATCAGAAAAGACGTGTGTTATGTACCATTTATCAATACACTAAGAACGGGAGCGTCTGGTCGAATGTACCACCTCTCGAAAGAGGAAATGGAAGTGTATTGAAGGAAAATTTATTGGACATTTTAAGAAATGATTATTTTGTAAATGTTTTATATTTTGTTGATATTCCATAAATGTTTTAAAAATGATTCATAAATGTGATATAAAACCTATGTTCTTGAATATATGGTGAAAAAGATCATAAAGAAATATTACATGCGAGCAATAAACATTGTTGTTACCACATGAAATTTAGGCGTGTTTTCCATTGTTTGTGTTATTAGCCACAAATAATATGTGAACATAGTTGTCATTTAGTCATTTACATCAAAAAACCACTTTCTTTGATATTTAGATAGAACTTTCATTACATTCAAAGGGGGGAGGGGGGGGGGAGTGAAGGATGAGAAAAGTGATATTACAATTCGTTAGTCGAATCCCTTCTGTTTGTCCGTTTTACTGTAATTTTCACTTCAGTTCAAAATTTTTGAGACTCGAAGGCACCCTACGGGCCCCAAATCCCCTCCCCCATCATTTATATAACCTAATTCATCACAGAAACCAAAATATGCTCATCTCATCATCACATTTTGTAAAATCATGTTTACTCAACATATATCTTCTACTCCCTAGCAGAAATCACTCTAGTAATTCTCTAGGCCTTGCGAGGCCTCACCAGGCCCTTGTGAGGGACTTGCATATAATATCCCGTTAAACAAGATAATTTCCAAGAAAGAATTTTGAATTTTTATGCTGTACACGGAGAAAAATTTATTTGGAAAGATTACCATTTTATTCGTAAACTAGAACTATTCGGGGAAATCAGACGATAGCTTATAACATAATTCCTAATCATTGTCAGCTGTAATGGTAAAAATCGAGAATCATTTGGATTTTTACCTTCACAACTGACAATGACTAGGAGTCATTATGAGTTATTGTCTGATTTTTCCGAATAGTCCTAGTTTATGAATAAAATGGTAATTTTTCCAAATACATTTATCTCCGTGTATGAAAATTCAAATTGAGAAAAAATAAGTTTCATTCGAGAGCAATCGGAAACCGAATAACCTACTCTCAAATAAAAAAAAAAAATTATCGTTTGAAAATGTTGATTACTTTGATTCAAATTTTTATTTTTATTTCGTCTTAGATTGATTCCCTCATTTGCCGAATGTGATTATTGACATCTTTGAAATATGAAAGAAAAATACATAAATTCATACAATTTTCAGAAAGATTCAATAAATGATTCATATTCACAGAACCATCGTGCATTGCAAAAGAACTTGAAAGTCAATGGCCTTAGTAGGTATTCTTCGTTAATGATACAAAGTGGTTCAATTTTTACATAAGTTCGTGTGTCGAAATTTCATGGTAACGATAAACGCTAATGTTCTCTTCAAAAACACAGAATTTATGATTGAAATATCAATCATTCGTGTGATGGTTCCATTGATAACGATACCTTCTCGATATACATCCAGTGTATTCCAAAAATTACCACGTTACATATTCGATATAGTATTCAAATAAATGAATATGCGGCATTATTATCGTCGACATAAAAACCGACAGGTTGACACGGAGGCCCTGGGATTCGATTATACTGCGCATCGGCCTACGTCGAGGACGAAATAATATGAATCTGACCATAAAAGAGAAACTCGCTTGTGTAGTGTAAGATCAATGTAATGATACGTCATAATCATGGAATGTGTTCCGTATTCTTTCACACAAGACCATTACGTGGTTCATTGTAAAATACCAAGTATGTACGTCGTTCGAATTGTCACAAACCTATTGGTTATATTATTTGTTAAATAATGCACGAGGATAGTTATGATGTTCATCAAATTATTATTTCTGTGATAAGCAATGGTATATCAGATAATGGAAATCAGATTCAAATGCCGAAATTTTGAAATATACTCGTTGGGGTAAGAACAAAGCAGATGAAAAAGATTTTATCTCCAAAGTATTTTTCAATAACTTTCAAGGTTGTTATTTTCGAGGTGTACAATGAAATACGATCATCGATGAATGAACATCTATTGTATTATTCAAGCCATTGAAAGATATGTTTCGATGTCCAACTGAAATAGGAATAACTTATTGTGAATCTCATTAGTTTCTTCCTTTGATTGTTTTCTGTATCGATTCAATTCTATGATGAATTGGATAAGATTCGATATTACTCCCTCCCCTGTTTCCCTGGTTGAAAGAATCCATTGAATCTGACAAATGAAATTCAATGAGATTTGGTCAGAACATTGTCCAAGTTTAATCGTAATTTAGTGAGATTTGGCCAGATTCAACGAGATTCACATGAAAGTTCTGACCAAATCTCATTGAAAAATCACTGGTAAGATTTGGTCAGAACATTGTCCACGTTCAATTGTAATTTATTGAGAATTGGTCAGAATCAATGGGTTCTTTTAACCAGGGTTTTCTTGTTTTGGTCAGCTCCAGTTTTCTTATCCAAGTTTGAGTGGTAAGTAGAAAGAGTTAGTTACATCACTGATAGGCGATATTTGCCAATATCGATCTTTTTTTTTTATAGAAAATTTGTGGAGTTTATATTGAATTTTATGAAATATCGATCGAAACTTCACACAAATCGTATCAAAAATATGGATAACGTCAAATATCGCTGATAACTACATTACATGGCAAGATTCGTGCAGGAGTAGACGAAAAATAATGTCTGTCAATATGTGTTCAAATGCATGATTCATTTTATAATTCGACGATATTTTCTCCGTCAGACAGAATTCATTTTGGCAGTCGTCCCGATCACCTAACGGAAATTACTACTGCCACGTTGTAATTGTTAATTGAATCCTGATTTGATACTGCGAAAATCACTAGTTGAATATTTTTCGTTGAATAATTATAAACACAACTATTTCGAATTGAAATGGACCGTATGTTTTTTTATCGCAATGCTGCTCTCCGCTGGAGTCACAAGAAAATATCACAAAATTTACAACAAACATTTATTTTGACATCACACTGAGAGAAATTTCTATAGTCACTGTAACTAAAACATCTCAACTACCCACGTGGGAAAAATGTCCAAAAATGTATACAATTGTATACAAATCGTATATATTTGTATACAAATTGTGTACAATTGTACACAGTTTTGGACATTTTTTCCACATGGGTAAACATTCCTAATGAGAGCTACTCAAAATTTGGTTGATTCAACCAAAAAAGTATAGTTGATTCATCACTTAGTTGTATCAACTATATTTTTTTGGTTAAAATGATCAAATTTCCGGTAGCTTTTACTAAGAATATTTGGTTGAGGCGTTTTAGTTACAGTAACCTCAGAAATTTCTCTCAGTGCATACTCACGCTATACTCATGACTTATTTTTAGTAACAACTTGCAACAGTTTAATAATTCTCAAGCGATCATAGTGATTGATAAGAGTTCGATATCTGCAGCAAATGTTTTCCCCTGCAAATTGAATTAATTGATACAAAGAATCAAATGAAGATCTCTTATTGAAGTCATAGTAATATCCCAGCATTAACCAATTTGATCTGATTTGTTTTGGTTGATGATGCAAGAAGAACTCTTATGAACTCAAACTCAACGTTCTCTCTACCTAATGCAGTTGGAGAGATCATATACAAATACCAGGAAAATGACGTAACCCTGAAAAAGTAAGCGACCCAGGAATCAAAACAAGCATCGAAATTCCTATATTTTTAAAAGCAGTTGAGATCAGTGGTCCGTGATGAATTCTGTTCCTCGTTTTTGAATTTGATATTCAATTCTTCTTCTATCAGTTTAATATTATGAATTTGAGACATATATACACATTATAAGCATATGAGGCGATTTTTTTTCCCGCACAGTATTCCCTTTTGCATGATCTACGGTAATCGATGCAATTACTATACTTATCTCCCTATTCGATCTGTTGCACTATCAATTCCGAGAAAATAATTTCTTTTCTAGATTTTCAAGTAGTTCTGGTTCATTTGAAAAATGAACATACAATTTCCAAAGACCTGCACGCACAGTCGAGTTAGTTAAATACCGGAAGGCAAAACGATGCATGACGACTGAGTTGTCAGTCGTCATGCCAACCGTGAGGAATCAATCAATCAACGAGCGTTTTTCGTATACCAAGGAACTAGGTTACAATACGATGCAAAGCTCGTCACCAACACTTTATACATATTCAAATTGTTTTTTAATCATATTTTGAGTAACATCTGAGCGGTCTGATAACCTCGTCGCTATCATTATTTATAGAAAATCGTTTTGAATGCGTTGACCGCTATACAGGATGTTCGGGAATTAATTCGTATCGTTCAAAGTGCGTATTCATGTGATGGAATTGTGAATTTAAACGATCTTTATCATTTGTTCTTGTGCGTGGAGGTAGAAGGATACGTATAGGGTTATCACGATCATTTATGGTTTCAAATTTCAACTGTCAGCGGAACGCTCTGGCTATCTCACGTTAGAAACAAAATTCTGTAAACTGTAAAGAAAGACCTTGGAAATTGATTTTTTAAAGTCCGATTTCCTGATTTTTATTGATAAAACAAATTCCTGAATCGTATGAGGCTAAAGTTAGCAGACGTAAACTAGTAGGACGTGTTTATAAACTGAGCTACTGTAAATCTTGATTCTTCCAAAATACATGTTCTCAGGGATTATGATTCAAAAATTTTATTGGCGCCTGTTTCATCATTCTACGACAATTGTACAATGAGCTAGAGTACAAGTCTGCCGGGTGACGATAGTTGTTCTCGTTCGTGAGCAGAGTCTATCTTAGAACTGAAAAGCCGATTGGTTATGAAACAACAAATTAGCAGCCTAACCAAGGTTGGGAATTTGACATGTCGAGTGAGTTTTCTGACGTATAATACATATCCTGTACAATACATATATTATACGTATAAATTGTTGGTAATTTCTAGTGGATTTTTTGATGGACCAATCACATTTGGTTCCTAAGGGCGCCATTATGATGTATTAAACTTGTATAAAACCTTATCAGATATACACTGTATTATACATGTATAATACTTCTATAAAAATAGGAATATTATACTCGAAATTTCGAGCCAATCTTCGAGCCGACCTCAATAATTCTGTACGATCCGATCTTCGAGCAGAGCTGAAAAAATTTCAGTCGATCCGAGTTTCGAGCTAAGCCAGAACTATGAGATCGACGAGCTAGATCGTCACTGAGGAAATTTCCCTTCAGACGTGGAAACAGAAAAAACGTGTGATGAAAAACTACTTTATTTTACGCATGAAACAATAATGAGATCACAATTATTATCATATTGAGATTAAATATTGAGATTATCATGAAATAAGTCAGAGTGTACTTTTTTTCATATTTACCACGGTTTATGAAAAAATGTTGTGTTCAATGAGTAGCAAAGTCAGGAATTTTATAGAAATATATTTGCAAAGATATTTTTCTATTATAAAGTTGGTTTTTCTTCATCACCAATCTTCTGAAGATACATTCAATGATGTATTTACCCACCTATTAATTGAAAGATGCATTCATTGAGCTATTATAATTTACACATTTGTAAAATTTGATTCAATTAGTCATGAAAATTTCGAGAAAGCGTTGATTTATACTCCAGCTTCAAGAGTTTCAGAAATATGTTCCATTCCAAAGCGCTTTTGAATGTAAAAATTTTTTTTAGCATGTATTTTGGATGGAGATCGTAAAATCGTCGATCTAGCTCGACGATCTTCGAGCCCATCCGCGCTCCGGTCCGAGCAGTAGAGCTATCGATCCGATCTCCAAGCCGATCCTTACTGTAACACACTAGAGCCAAGCCGAGCTCATGCTCACAACTCGGATTAGCTCGAATCGCGGCAACACTATTCCCAACCCTGATCGTAACTCCGCCCACGAACGATAAGTGGCGCTACCTAACAATTCAGGGAAGTGGGGCACAGGGGACCAACAAACATTTGGAACAAATTTTTTGACGAAGTATCATACCCCTGGTTCTTATTAAGGAATCGCGCTGTACATCACCTGCTAACGTGTTTCAATAGATAATATGTTCAACATAATCTTGAATATCCTCATAACAACTTACCCCAGGAAACAATTTTTCAAGTCATACATACTTTATACGCGGAGAAAAAGGTATCTTAAAAAGTACCATAATTTATGGATTTTTAGCGCTGGTCTGACCCGAGTCTCAATATTTACCTGAACAAACCTCTAAAAGTACCATAATATCTGGGATTTTTATAAGGAAGGTATCATACTTATTCTGAAAAGTCCAAGAAATTATGGTACTTTTAGATATTCGTGCAAGTAAATATTGGGACTCGGGTCAGACCAGCGCTGAAAATCCATAAATTATGGTAATTTTCAGGATATCTGTTTTCTCAGTGTACACAATTATATATAATTTTGGAACTCTTTCCACTCGGGTAATTATCGCTTAGGTACAGTTTTGACAAAAATATAAAGCATTCTTATGTTCACCACATAAGTACTTTTGGTACCTAGCGCAAAGCGCAAGCTGAATACGCTTTGCGATCTTTTTTAACACATACTTGACATCGAGCTCCATTGGATATTTTAGGTTTCTTGATGTTCGATGTAGAACATGATGTAGAATTTTTTCGCAAATTGTTGAAAAGCTAAAGCGCTGCATCGCTTCTTGGTATTCTACGTCTTCTGAGTATTTCAGCATTCACCAATCCTGCTCCAAGTTCTTCGAGAAACAATCGTCTTCTGAACAATTCATTTTTGTTCCAGTTTGGATCAATTTCAGTCCACAATACATCTGTGCTAACACTCGTCTGTTTTCGTTTGACTGTGAAGGCTCCAACTAGTTGGTCTGATGCATCGACGCCAGCTTTTGTATTATCGTAATAAGCAATGATTTCGGGTAATTCTTTTCATTCGTTGAGAGAGCCTTGTCTTGATGAAGAGTACTCAGCACAGTGACATTTTTGTATTTCTTTGGGACGTATTGTATCAATGTTTCTTTACCACAAAAAAAAATGACTGGAAAATACTGGTCATTTACGAATTTCTTGTTCCGGGATTTGGGGTGGAAAGGTTTGATTGGCACGGCCTGTTCCAACGATAGTATTCTTTCTTTTCAACAATTCCATTGCTAGGTTGTGTATTGTAAAAAAAATTTCGCAAGTAATATTACAACCTTTCAGATCTTTCATTAGATCTGATATAACTCGTTGGTCTTGATTTTTTTCGTGTGCTGCATTGTGTTCTTCCACCCGTATATGCTTGCATGTTCCAAACCAACTTATTTATACTGTCACACAACACCCAAATTTTTATGCCATACTGAGCTGGTTTTGAAGGTATATATTACTTAAATGGATACTTTCCACGAGATGACACCAGTTGTTCATCAACTGTTACATTTTCAGTACAAGAGTATAGCAAGGGTATGTTGAGAATTCACGTATCCCACAAATTTCGGATGTAACCCGTGTGGAAAAAAATTCGTATGACAACGATCTCGCCCAAAGTTTGGCATCAAGCTTACTAAAAATATCGGATTCATTTGGCAAAGATCTGGTGAAAGTCTTTTTACAAGGTATGGCGTTTGGGACTCTCCCATACTCCCAACATACTTTTTTCAGTCTCTCAAGAGTATGGGACAGTCCCAAACCCCATACTTTGTAAAAAGATCTCTCCGCGATCGTTGCCATACTAATTTTTTCCACGCGGGAAGCTAATTTATCTTGAGCCTGACGTTCTTTAACCCATTAACCCCCGAATGTCGTCAGTTGCCAATGAATTTCCATCCAGTGTTTTTTCACATTATCTGTACCAGAAAAAATTTCTGGAACATCCCAGATAACATTTTGCTTGTCATTCACCCTCAAATTACGCGCGAAGGACATACTTAGTGAACTAGCAAAATCGTATCCATGTGCGTCGTCACCTAGGTTGATAATTGCTAAACAGGATTGTGAGTGACGCTCTTGCTATTTGCTCGTATCTTGCGCGTAAAAGTAGAAAGCTGTATTAAGTGCACATCACCCGTCATTTGCTAGATACATCTGCGGGTGATTTGCGCGTCAACTGAAAGTGAACTGCTTATTTATGTCTATGAAAAATGATCGAGTTTACGTGCAAATTTTTTGCTTCTTATATAGACTGAATATATATACAGTGGAACCTCGTCTATCCAGCTCCCTATTAACCGAGGCTCCGTATTATCCGAGGTAAAATTTCCCCGTATCACTTCGGTTAAACGGGGTTCTACTGTGTGTTTCCGTATTATCCGAGGTGGACTCCCCACACAGTCTCTCCCCACATTACCTCGGATAAACGAGGTTCTACTGTACACCGAAAACACAGTTTGTTCCAGCCAAACAAAATTTTGATTGAAATGAACGCGGAGAAATTTTCTGGTTGGCTGAAATAAAATTTGTTTAGGACAAACAAAATTCATTTGTCGGTAAGAAGCTATTGATTATTGTTGACCAAATTTTGTTAATCCCAAACAAATATTATTTGTACAACACTCGAAAAAACGTCCGAAATTCATGCTTCTACACTAAAATATCCCCTTAACGCGATACGAGCGGTATAATTTTTTCGAGACAAACTACAAAAAAGTCCGTGCATTAACTCAAAATATCTCTCTGTACAGCATTTCTTCAGCGTCTCAAGAAATGCTGTACAAAGCGATATTTTGAATCAATGCACGTATTTTTGTGTAGTTTGTCTCGAAAAAATTGAGTGATGCCCAGGCGCTCGTATCCCCTTAATTGATGCTTATTCTCCATTCTTGAATATCTCGAAAACTAAGCCGCACTAGGATGAAAACATGATTTCATTTTTTGATGGAAAAGTATGGGTGTTCATACTTTTATGCGTGTATGCTGTTCAAATTGCAATTAATTGAGCATGAGTGGTAAATGATTCACAAAACTTAAGATTATCCCTACACCGAGAAAAGAAAGTTGTAAAATTTATCTCTTGTCAAGTAAATATATGGACGATTTAGAAATATAATTCGAGCTACTACAATTTTAGTGGATTTCACCGCAGGGAATGTGATATGCACATCAGCTATGGTGTATTTCACATCAGCTGTGGTATATTTAACATTCGTTGTTGAGAAATCAACTAAAATTGTGGTCACTTGCACTATATTCTAAATCATCCATATATTTACTCAATAAGATGTAAATTTTACAAGTTTTTCCCTCAGTGTACAGCCATCATTCATTCTTTGAAAGTGTGTATTAATTTTCATGCTCAAGTCTACTTTCTATTGGTTTTTATTAGTTTCATCGGGGAAACATTACTGGAAAAAGATGATTCATTGGAAAACAATATTATTTTGTCATAAGGTACATGAAAATGTATTAGAATGTATTGTGAATTTTCAGTGAGGATGTCCATTGCAAACAAAATTCTTTTTAAATGATCTGTATGGATCGCCAAGGTTGTAGATCATTTTCTTAGGGTCATTAAGAACAACAAGAGTTCCAAAAACGTTATTTTCCACTCATGTACATATCATCCGTAAAGTGAAGAAAAACGAAACACACATTGTACAAAGGTGATGTGGTCGCATAGGAGGACCAAGAAACCACCTAGTTACTATTCAAGGGGTGATGAAATTTGGCTGAAACTTGTTTCTCTGTTCCCTTTTATTTTTTGGAATCAGTGGTGAGGATTACATTTTTTCAATCAGACTGGCCAAAAACTACTGCTAGCTCTGAATGTATTGTTATGTATGTTATTATTCGGAACGTGAGCATTGTTTTTTTTATCAATGAAAAATTTTTATACGATATTGATACAATACCGAGATGATATCGAGACCAAACCGAGACGATAACATCTTTTTCTTTTTTTGACGAGACCGAGACGAGAGTTGCACCGATCTCGTCTTGTCTCGTCTCGTACGAAGCCCTACTCTGGTAGGTATTACATCCACTGCATTTTTTGGTAGTCCTCTTACCACAATTTTTACCGTTCATACAGTCCCTTCTTTCTGGGATATTTTCATACCTATGTTTTTCCAAATTCATCCTTGATTTCGCGAAGTAGCTTTCAACAATAGCCAATGCTATTCCTTTCGTTCCTATTTTTGTGTCCTGGGTTACTAAATTTCTCGAAACAGTAGCATTCATTATTGAAGATTGTATTAGTCTGACAAAAATAACCCACGTCCATTGTTTCGATCTAATAGGACTTTTCAAATTACTGCAATGTGAATCGTGAAGACCACCCATATATTGATTGTAGAATGTGAATGCTCTAGGAAACGATAAGGTTACTTTATTTTTTTGCTCCTTAGAATATCGTCTCACAGTTCCGAAAGGGCTTACCCCAGTAATAGTTGAGAGAATCGAAACGGGTTTCGAGTCCATAACTGTTATGTAATTCCAACCACTGTTATCATCATATTTCGAAACAAACATTCCTCTTTGAGATTTGTTATCAATTCCATTCTTTGTTCTAACTCGATTTGATCTTACAGTTCCTGTAGCTCGTAATCCTATATTTTTCAAGTGTACTAATAAATGTGGGGAAGCAAAGGAGTTATCAAATGTAACATGGCATTGATCCAGAACTTTTTCTTGGCGTAATTGTCAAAAGCAAGTTTTGAACCATCTGAAGAACTACTCGACTACCTGAAGCGCACTTACTAAGTTTTGGATTTGTGTTTGAAGCATAAATATTTGCACGGAGAAAAAGGAATTCGCTGTGGCAGCGAAATCTACTTTTGCTGGGTTCCTTTTGCCAGAACAGCAAATTTTTTGCTGTGACAGCAAACTATTTGCTGTTCCAGCAATCTTGTTAGCTGCGATAGCGAATTTTTAGCTGTGGCAGCAAAAAATGTTTGCTATCCCAGCAAAATTTGTTTGCTATTCTGTATATAATACTGAAAATTTGCTGGCGGAGCAAACATTTTTTGCTGCCACAGCTAAAAGAATCGCTGTCGTAGCTAACACGATTGCTGTTATAACAAATTTTTAGTTAGGTCAGCAAAAAATTTTGCTATTCTATATATAATACCTCGATTTGCTGCGTCAGCAAATTTTTTCTCTCCGTGTGTTCACGGAGAAAAATAAAGTTTTACAAATTACTACATTCCTACTAAATTGGCAGGATAAGAGAAAATATCACTGCAGGGCTCTTAGGGTTGGTCTCTAAGTCCCTCAAAGTCCCTTTTTTCATGAACAGTCTCTGAAAGTACCTTTTTTTGACATTTCAGTCCCTAAGTCCCTTTTTTTATTCATATCACTATTAAAAATACGCAATTTTCATTTTTTCCTAAATTTTAACTATTGCCAACTATTATCTACCCGCAACTGGTACATTGCGAAAAGGACAGAGTGAAAACGACACTGAAAATATTCCCAAGAATTCCAATCCAGGTCGTGGTGTTGAAATAACTTTATTTGGAGTCGAATTAATAGAATGTAATGCTGAATTCAGCATTATTTGGGTTGTACTTCATTTCACACCTCTGATTTTCTCCATTGTATGGGCAGGTTAAAGAATAATATTAAATACTATCATCGCACTTGAAATTGAATGAATTGAAATTCACTCTTCAAATTTGTATTGGATAGGTAACGTATTGGACAAAGTAATGTATCCGCAGAGTATACCTGATAACGACGATAGAAACTATAATTTTAAATTTTCTTATTACTCCGCATATTGACCTCAAGAAGAATTGTAGTAATCTGTCGCATACTCATGGTTTTTCTTCTCATAATAAAGCGAATCTCACGGCTACTATATGAATGCAATGATATCATTACATACTTTTTGCATGTTCTTTTCATTTATGGTGTCGGTGATATAGGATGCTGATGAAATAGAGAAAGACCGTTCTTGTTACCATTTATACTTTATCCGTTTTCCCGATCAAAATTTTGAAGGATATGCACACAGGCATAAGGCCTATGACGTATACACGTGCAATCCAGCTCAACTGGGAGGGAAAGCTCAAAGAGTTCATGGGCTCTGTCCACACTTTTCTAGTAGTACCGATTGTGCAAGTACACTGGGAAAAATTATTTGTTGTATGAACTTGAACTTAGCAAGTAGCCAATATCATGTTGATTCAATTTGGAATGAAGTTGTTTCTGCAGGTTTTATAAGTGAAAACAACGCGGAACGCCTATATGCACTGATATATATAAATGAATTAAACATCCCCCTCATTTTCTTATAGATTTGTGAGGCGAATTGAAATCTATTCTTATCTTTGTTTATCTTGGGTGTTTCCAACTAGCGCCTCTATGGAAGGTACAGAGGTACTATGACAAAACAGTATATATAGATATAGTTTTCTTTGTAATATAGTACACGGTACCTACAAGAGACAGCGCTAGTGAAGCTTTCAAATCTCCTCGCTTTCTAGAGACCAATACCTAATCCATTTATATATATATCAGTGCCTATATGTGTTTCACGTGTCACTTGAACTTGGTACCAATGTTAGATCGATTTGTTTCCAAGTCGATTCAACGTGGTCGTTTTCCCAGTGTACAACGTTATTAGTCTTTACATGGATGCTGTGTTCTCGAGCAGATAATTTGTGAGTCAGATTTTCTTCATACATTTTGATAGTTCGTTTGATTTGTTTTCAATATTTCAATGAAATATTGAATCTTAGAAGTTTCATATGAATACTCATCGTATAACGAAATATATCAATAAATATGCTTTTGTGAATTAGATTGAGGGGCACAAGGAATTTCAGTTTTAAAAATCAAATGTAATTATGGATTCTTGTTCTTTCATGTTGAAGGTTAGATTTGCGGGAACAAGCGAACAAGTAACTTTCTTTCTTATTTCTGTTATTCAGGTTGAAAAGTACCTACATGCTTGTTCAAGTTTTCTAGGTTAAATTGTAACTATTCATTGATTGTATGACTCCAGAAAATCTGATGTGAAACTAAAAACTGAATGATAGAAATATTGAGTTTATTCTCTTATCCTTTTTTTACTGACATAATAAGTCAAATTCCGGCTCTTCAAAAGTTTACAGCTCTTCAACACTGTAAACAGTAAAAGTGAAGTTCTTCTCAAATTGAGTGGCAGCAAAAATCCCTCACGTCTGGAAAATTCATCTCCCTTATATTTTAGAGGAATTCTCCTTCATTTGGAAGGACATTATTTTCGAAGAAAATTACTCTCAAAATGAAGAAGAATCCTTCCGGAATATAGGGGATATTGATTTACCCCACGTGAAGGATTTTTGCTGCCCTCAATCATCAAATTGAGGGAAAATTCCACGTTTACATTTTGCAGTGTATCCTTAGTTGCTTCTGTATTCATATACCCCATGACTAGAAAAAACGTTGATAACCAATAACCAAAGCAGTTTATACACACGTATAATATTCACTATCACACGGAGAAAAATTTGTAGTTAAATTTACTATGTGAGTATTGTGGTCGAGGAACAGACTGACTTCCCAGACAGCAAAAATGATCTGTTTGAATTCTTGAAGACTTCTCGAAGAATTCGTGAACAGTCCCCGTTATGTCAGTGAGAACGAATTCAATGTGAATTCAATGAATTCAAAAAGAATATAAATTCAATGCCTGGAGAATTCTTCATGAACTCGCAATATGAATTCTTTCTGGAAGGTAAGTTGTCCATCAAGGATTCAATCTGAATTCAAAGTATTCATAATGAATTCATGTTTACTGACATAACGGGAGCTCTTCGTGGGGACTCTTTTGCTGTATGGGTTTCCAATGGCATCCACTGTAAAACATCGCAAATTTGATCATGCTTCTATTGTCACAGTAAATTTGATCGTAAGTTCAGTCTGTTCTTCTGTCGGTTGCGAAGTACCATAGTAAATTTAACTCTGAATTTCTCGTGTAGAAAGAAACATTTTCAATGTCTAAGCGCTCAATAAAATGAGTTTCTACATACATGTATTCTATGCATAGAAATTGATATCTCTCATAATCAGAATTCTTCGTGGAAAATATAGATCGAGTGAAGGGAGATTAACCCAGATAGTCCAAGAGTTCTAAAAGAATACTATCTAAAGACCTTATAGAAAAAAATAAGCAGCAAGTCAAAGACCAACAAGCTGCTGACAAGTTATTCGATGAAGCGACTAAAAGATTAGTTTCAGCAGTTAAAGGAAAAAATTATGAAGAGTTGAGTCTGGCACGAGGAATGTTCTACGGTGTTAAGGCTCTGAGGACAAATGAATCCAAAACTTCGCAATCAGTTACTTTACTCGCAAAAAAGATTGAACAAAAATCTTCAAGAATATCCTCATATTTTAATAGAACTCATATGAAAAAATGAATTGAACATTTATATTTATTCTTTGATTTCCACTTTGATTGAGATTAGTTTATGAATATATGTACTCAAATAACTTGTGTTCAGTTTTTGTAACCAAATTGTTTAAAGAAATGTACTTTGCTTTCTAAACTCGTATACGTTGATTTCGATGTCAACAAATGTAGTGTCAACTACTTCTATTCTCATCTAGTTCAATTTTAAGTCCAACACTTTCGCAATGTATACCAGTAATATAGCCTGAAATATAATAAAGTCATTGGGTCTGTGATAATATATGTATTGTTGATGATGGAAAATAATAAACAATTTTAGGAAAATAAGAAATCGGTATTTTGCCATATTTTTCAACAACAGTCTTAGTTTAAATAATTTTCATAATTTTGGTCTCTGAAAGTCCCTTATTTTGTCTATATTAGTCTCTGAAGTCCCTTTTTTCAACTTATTGAAGCGCTAAAAGCCCTGTCACTGTTATTGATATAGAAGTGTAGTAAAAATGTGTAATTTATCATGCAGAAGTTGACACGCTCGTACTAAAGAGTATTTTGGTAATCACTTATTTTTACTACACTGTCTATCAATAACAGTGATATTTTCTTATATCCTGCCAATTTGGTAGAAATGTAGTAATTTTCACAAATTTATTTCTCTCTGTGTTCCTTTTCCACAGCAGATATCACAGTCCAAAGGGAATCCATTCACCGTACATAAAGCCCACATTTTGATCCCGAAACAGACAGGTTTATTTTGTATGTACTGCTTCAAAATCGTTCGACCGTAGAACTTGATTATCATTTCATCGTTAGATAGAGCTGTTGAAGAATAACAAAACCTCCGTAAATTTCTTCTAAAAATCTGTAATGGCTTTCGAACACGCCAAGCTCTATCATTCGGATTAGCATCATCATGCTTAGACATTTTGATTTTTGATTTGATAGTCAAATATCCATTCCTCGACATAGTAGCAGCTACGGGTTCACAACGTAGGAGTAGAGGTGGCGACGAATAATCATTTTGGGATTTTCTGCCATTGAACATAGATGTAATTATTATCCCAACAAAAATATCCAGCTCTTCAATTGTGAGATTATATCCATTTTCACTCAAGAAAGCTAGGAACAGGAGCAAATCCATAGGAAACTATCTGGATTCCTTATAGAGAAGCATCCGAATCCATATAGATCCCTATATGGGTTCCTGCATGGATTTTTTTAATCGGACGCATCCTTCCCATGTCTAATACTCAAACACCTACAATAATAAGTGCAATTTTTAATGAAGCGAAGGAACTCGTAATCATTTTCCCGGATGCATTCGATTAGCAGGTTTTTGATATTCACCGGTATGTCATTAATTCAAAATTTTCTCAAGCTGCATGGACTGTTGACCGCGTGAACATTCATTGGCAAAATATTTCAGTTATTCGATAAATAATACATCATATCGTTCTCTACTTTCAGGGGGACCAAGAACCTGGTCACGGGAAAAAAAGTATTGCTGGCATAACAAGCAGGTCTGTTACTATAGCGCTTACAAAAAAAATTAGCTGAAAGAGCAAGAAAAATGATTGACACAACTACACTTTTTTTGCTCACATAAACAAATTGGTTAGCAGAACTAACGTCTTAGCTGCCGAAGTGAATATTTTTGCAAGGACAACAAATTGTTTTGTAGGCGCTATAGTAGCAAACCATTTTTCGTCCGTGCTGTAGTAATAGTAGTAGTTGTTGTTGTTGTTGATACAGCTAAGAAAGAAATGTGATCTTTTTGCCTCTTCTCCCTCCCATCGACAACTCAATCTTGTGCTTCCAAACATTTCTTTAAGTTTCTTTATTCTTATTATCACGTGAGAAAATTCGATACCGAGGATACATTCTTTCATGAAATCATTGATTCCTCCCACAAGAGGAAGACATAATTATGTGTATTCGAAACACATTATCGTGTTATTGAAAACGTACTCAGGTTTTTCCATGATTACTCATTCATTTTCCACGAACCCAAATGAGCTACGATACATTTTTGACGTCATTTTTAATACTTCTTATACGTTTACGTGTATACAGCTCGATTTGAATAGAACGATCTTTTCTCGTTCATAATGTATCTTTATCTCCATCTCTAACCCTAACCTGTAAAAATAAAAGATCGAAGAAAATAACGGATAAGAAAAGAACAATGAGTCGAAGTTATTGGGAATGCATTAGATTTGATCTTCCATTGATTCGAAATAAAAACATTACGAGCACGAGAAGATATAATACGAATTTCAATACTTATGAGCTGAAAGCTCATGAAGTACTTCTTGTTATCTCGACTCGTCCCGAATACCTCTGACGTTTATCCGAATCCTCCTTACTGGATTGAGTTACAGCTTCTCACTTGTCTTTATTAAAATTCCTTCTCAAGGAATTTCAGGAATCTATTTACAGTATTCTTCAAGCGAGAAACATGTCAGAATCAAATCCTTTCACCCAACAGCGTTATATTTCGCGTATTTACTCATCATACAAAACAAGATCAAAAGATTTCGCAAAATTCTTCACATTGCACAGAGGTTTGATAGTTCTCATTCACGCACAAGTTGTGTATAAATATTTTTTCTTATGCTTGATAAAATTTGCCGATCAAACAAATTATTTCAAATGATCAAATAAAATTGAATTGAAAATCAAACGTTATAAGGTGGGTTAGAATTTCTGAAATCAGCATGGATTAAATTTTGAATTTCGTAATACAATAATTTGTAGCTGAAATCCCACACAGCACAGAATATTGCAGTAGTATCGCAGTAATATTATTTTGTGATATTGTGATATTGCAGGGAAATATTACTGCGATATTGTCGTAATATTTCATGTCCGCGCAGA
Organism: Gonatopus flavifemur; assembly: GCA_018340375.1. Taxonomy (NCBI): domain Eukaryota; kingdom Metazoa; phylum Arthropoda; class Insecta; order Hymenoptera; family Dryinidae; genus Gonatopus; species Gonatopus flavifemur. The sequence continues at coordinate 1,642,259 of JAFFJZ010000016.1, forward strand.
TTGATTGCAGTAATATTGCAGTAATATCACAGCGATATTGTAATATTACGTCAATATTACAGCAATATTTCAGTGATGTCACAGTAATATTCTTCACCTGTCGATATTATATATTTTAGTAATATTGTGGCAATATTTCAAGGGGACACTATTTGCACGCAGTTGAAAATATAACAGTATATGGTCTCAACAAACATTTCCTCGGTAAGAATTATCTGAACTGAATTCATGAATGTATCTGAAGTTTTCAGGGAATAATCGTTGATACTTTATTTGCGATGCAAAGCCCAAATTTTCAAATTCCAAAACATTCTTTTTCAACATCTGTGAGAAAGTTTGAAATCCAAAATTTGGATTCTGTACTGCGATAAACTACTGAAGATTATTTCTTGAAAATTTCATCTATTTCTATGAATTCAGTTCAGAGAATTCTTACCAAGAGAATGTTTGCTCAGAGGGTACACTAGTATCCCCTTACAGCATGTGATACTAATACCATGACCTCAGCCACACGGAGAAAAAATGGTTTGCTACTATAGCGCCTACAAAGAAATTTGTTGTCCTTGCAAAAATATTCACTCCAGCAGCTAAGACGTTAGTTCTGTTAACAAATTTGTTTATGTCAGCAAAAAAATGTAGTTGTGTCATCATTTTTCTTGCTCTTTCAACTAGTTTTTTTTGTAGGCGCTATAGTAACATACCTGCTTGTTATGCCAGCAATACTTTTTTCTCCGTGCATTTTATTTACAACAAACTGGATAGAATCAATTCGATAGGATCAAAATATCTCTTCGTACACAGTATTTTTCAAAATTTATTGAAGAATTGCTGTACACAGCGTTATTTTGATTTTATTAAAAGATTTTTTGAATGTTATAAACAAAATACACTGTGAAAAAAATTTGTTGAATTCCAAACAAAAATGCTTGGAAATTTACAAACTTGGTTTGGAAAAATAATTTCCGAACCTTTTTTGTAAATTGCCGAACAAAAGTTTGTGAATTCTCAGAAATCTTCGTGAAATCACAAAATTTTTTGAATGTTTACAAACTTTTGTTTGATAATTTACAAAAAAAGTTTGTGTAAAAAACTGCCAAACTTCTTTGGCAGTTTAGGAAGTATATTTTTTACAGTGTAGCTAGCGTCTCAGCTCTAGCATCCCTCTAAGTGAATTGTTCATGTGAGGTTTCTAGAATATTCTTCACAAGTTTTAGAATATCGCTCTGTAAAGTATTTCTTTGCGGTCATATAAGTATTCAACGATTGAGGCATAGAACAATATATTCTGAGAATGAATTGCAAGGTATTCGAAAAGTCTCGTTTGAACAATTTGGTTAACATCAGGGTGCTATAGCACCCTCACTATAATATCCTTTCCAAGGAATACAGGCGGCAGTGTTCCTAGGCAAATGTAATTTGAAACTTGAATAAAAACGAAACATTTTGATTAAGCAGATACCAGTGCCATGATAACAGCTGATTATTTTTTTGGAGATTTTGCAAAGGGGGTAAACAGGGAAGTGCTTCAACTGGGAATTCTAACGAAATTGATCAATGATGCATTTATTTTAAATAAAACAACCAATCAAAAGAGAAAAATTCCCGGTTGTCACAAGCCTGGTGAAATATGATAGATATTTCCATGTAGCTTCGTTTGATTGGTAAAGAATAAAGGTACAACAAGATATTTCAATTGTATTTCACCCGTTTCAGAAAACCTTACAGACAAAATCAGCTGATCTCATGGCACTGGTATCGTCTCAAAGTCTTGAAATTTATATAACAACTGTAACTTTTGTGGGTTTTCGAGGGATATGAAATTTTTTGGGTCATAAAAAAAGTCTCAATTTTTTTCTCTTTATATTGCTCGGTGATGGAATTGGAAAAATCCTGATTTTTGAAGACAAATGTGAGTTCAGGCATATTGTTTCTACTTCCCATGGCATTCAAAAGTCCTACACGGAGAGAAAAAATTTTGCTGACGCAGCTAATCGAGGTATTATATATAGAATAGCAACATTTTTTGCTGACCTAGCTAAAAATTTGCTATAACAGCGATCGTGTTAGCTACGACAGCAATTTTTTAGGTGTGGCAGCAAAAAATGTTTGCTCCGCCAGCCAATTTTCAGTATTATATATAGAATAGCAAACAAATTTTGCTGGGATAGCAAACATTTTTTGCCGTCACAGCTGAAAATTCGCTGTCGCAGCTAACAAGATTGCTGGAACAGCAAATAGTTTGCTGTCACAGCAAAAAAATCGCTGCTCTGGCAAAAGGAATCCAGCAAAAGTAGATTTCGCTGCCACAACGAATTCCTTTTTCTCCGTGTACAGAGGAGAAAACTATTCTTCTATTTTTTTTTTATATTCCAGGACCCGAATTAGGGACAGTATTATAATTGAAAATGATGTTTTTATAATATTTCACAAAATATCCCATCTTCGAAAAAAATGAAACTGTGGGAGGGGTATTGGTTTTGCATTTCGAAGGATTTTGAAACGATTCACGGAGAAAAAGGAATTCGCTGTGGCAGCGAAATCTACTTTTGCTGGGTTCCTTTTGCCAGAGCAGCAAATTTTTTGCTGTAACAGCAAACTATTTGCTGTTCCAGCAATCTTGTTAGCTGCGACAGCGAATTTTTAGCTGTGACAGCAAAAAATGTTTGCTATCCCAGCAAAATTTGTTTGCTATTCTATATATAATACTGAAAATTTGCTGGCGGAGCAAACATTTTGTGCTGCCACAGCTAAAAAATTGCTGTCGTAGCTAACACGATTGCTGTTATAGCAAATTTTTAGCTAGGTCAGCAAAAAAATTTGCTATTCTATATATAAAACCTCCATTTGCTGCGTCAGCAAATTTTTTCTCTCCGTGTTGCAATGAACCGGAATCAGAAGGAACCCGTTTTTTCACTACTAAAGTTTACTACACAACACACATTTCCATTTTCATTTATTTTTCACGTCCGCTCATGAATACAAAAACCAAACAATATCAAACCGTTTTGGACTAATTTTCACATGGAAATTGGCCAGGATTCGAGTTCAGGCATGTATTACAAATTCCTGTTTGCAAAATATCACCGCAATATTTCAGTATGATTCATGATATATTATCGACACTGTAATCTTGCAGTGATATTACATTGCAATATATAATATTGTAATATTGCTGCAATGTTACATTATGATTTGTAATATTATGTCAATATTGTAATACTGCTGCAATATTATGTGCTGTGTGGAATGATAGTTTCTCATGTTACGGAAGCGCCTGTCAAATGATTTTGTGAAATTTTTGTGTGTGCAAAATGTTATGAATAAGTGGAGTTTTAGGTAACCTTTGTTGAAATTCATAAGTTTTGAACGGTTGAACTCATTTGGATGTATGAGCGCTTGAAAGAAAGATAATTTTTTGAACTTGCTGAATTATTTTATAAAATGCAAAGGAAAAAATGTTTGGACTTTGTTTTGGTAGGAATTGTTTATGAACATTCGATTTTCAACAACATTCTTCGCCTCGGAAAAATTTAAGGAAAGATGGACAACCCCAACAGCAAATTATGTCACTGGGACGTTTTCTGAACGTTTAGAACACCTATTCTACATTTTATAAACCTCACATAAAGGTTTTAGTGGTAAGATGTGCTGTCTGAGAACATGGTACCTTTGTCAATCGAATTACGTATTATAAAAATAAATGGAACAATTTTTCGTTCGACTATACATTTTTTAACACTTTTATGGGAATCTTTAGGCATTCAGTAAATACAGAATCAATATATGTGACCTGGTCTACGAAAAGGGGGCTTAGGTGTGAAAACAAGTTTTCGAGAAAACAGCTGTTAAAGATAAACAAGTCATTTTATCAGTTTCGCTTTAGTTGTTCGCTTCTAGTGTTCATTAGAACACTAGAACATTAGTTCTAATTGTAAATTTGTGAATTTTTATGTAAAATGACGTGGTTTCGCCTTGAAATAGAATTTTTCAACATATGAAATTATGTCTATTATTTTATAATTTAATCTCCAAATTTTTTTCACTTTCAATCATTTCTGCTCTTCTTTTTGTACATTTTTTGCGAACTTCCCTACCATTTAGAAACTTCTGGTGAATTTCTAAGAATTCTCGTTGAACAATAAATTGTTCATGATAAAGAGCCTATAGCTCTTGAGCCATATCTGCTGTCTAGGAAAGAAGTACACATCACGAGTTGAAAAATACAGCTCCGCGTGATTGCAATATTATCATAATTTTAGTCGAACAAAAAGTTGTTTCATTTCCTTCTGTACGAATTTCGATTGGTAAGGGTGCAAAGTATGTTTTTATTTTTCTTTGAATTTTCACGAGGCGGAGAACATTGGTCAAAAACTCTTTCAATTGGCACACGGCTTCCGCGTTTGTGTTGGAAAAAACACAAGCGAAGCGAAAACACGCCCGGGCGCAAAATCACAATTTTCGAAATCATGTGTCTTTTCCCTCTCTCGTTTCTCTCTAAGAATCAGGTTGAAACTAATATGGGATCATTATCGACACTGCATAAAACTGTGATGGGAATTTCATAAATGTCAGATAATGGGAACAAAAGATATCCGTATTGTACCGAGATTTATGAAATTTTTGAATTTCGTTTCGGAGCTGAGTGCTTACCCTTCTCTTCCCTCATTTCCTATCTGCGTGAAATTTATATGACATAATTATCACCTCATTAATTGACTATATTCAAAGTTTCATGACATTCAGATGATACGGACATAGGAAAAGCATCACGGAGAGAAAAAATTTGTTGACGCAGCAAATCGAGGTATTATATATAGAATAGCAAAATTTTTGGCTGACCTAGCTAAAAATTTGCTATAACAGCAATCGTGTTAGCTACGACAGCAATTTTTTAGCTGTGGCAGCAAAAAATGTTTGCTCCGCCAGCAAATTTCCAGTATTATATACAGAATAGCAAACAAATTTTGCTGGGATAGCAAACATTTTTTGCTGCCACAGCTAAAAATTCGCTGTGCAGCTAACAAGATTGCTGGAACAGCAAATAGTTTGCTGTCACAGCAAAGAATTTGCTGCTCTGGCAAAAGGAACCCAGCAAAAGTAGATTTCGCTGCCACAGCGAATTCCTTTTTCTCCGTGATGCTTTCAAAACATTGGGAAATAATGCGGATCACAAAACAAAAAATTTCATAGTTTTCATTCGATCCAGATGAAACTCATATGGGACCACTATCGGATCATAACTATAACCCGGTATAACTTTGGAATCGGATAAGCAAAACAGGAGATATGCGAGTTCGCAAAAACGTTGAATTCTGGTCATATTTCTTCTGGCCCATCCTGTAATTTTGAATGAATCAGACTGAAACTTATATGGGACCACTATCATCTCGGCCCACAACTGTAATAAAAATTTCGTTGACATCGAATGAATAGAACGGGAGATATCCGGGTTTGCAAATTTGTTGCCATACGAACGGATAAGTTGACAGACAGACAGACACGGAACCAAAATTGTTCCCCGAGCTCTGAGAAACTTTTTGGTGTAAGAGATTTTCGTTTTGGAGACAACCAATTTTTCGAACTCCCGAAACGATCACAAAGCTTCCCTCTAACGAGGAAGCAAATCAATTGTTCATAAATAATTTGTTCAAAAACAAAGCTCAAATGTCTTAGTTGCATTTTATAGAGGAATTCAACAAATCCAATTGATCATCTTCAATTTCACATGATTGATTAGGCCTTCTTTTATATGCCATCATGTGGTATCATATTTGGGATGCAACCCGAGTCGAAAAGTGGTTCCTTCTTTCTCCCTACACATGGAAGATCAAGAAATTTCCACCACTTTGAGGGGCAAAAGAGGAGCTATATCCTCTTTTTTGCTGCTAAAAGTGGCAGAAATTCCCTGATCTTCCATGTGTTGGGGGAAAGGAGGAGTTACTTTTCGACTCGGGAATTCAGTTGAAAATTCATGTTGCTGAAGTTTGAATTGTATATTGAAACTGTAGTTGAAAAGCAAAATACTCAGCTGTCAAAGACTTGAAATCTTGCAGAACAATTTTAAAATGCTTTCTCTAATTGTAGGAACTTAATTTCAGAAGGTAAATAACAATGGTTCAATTTTGTAAGTTTGAATTTTCTTTTTGTTCCTGTAAATGATTCAAACTTCAACAGCATGAAAATTCCGGTATCCGAACAAAGATACATTTTCCCGGTCACTCTTTCGGATCGTTCAATATCAACATTGATCAACAATATCGCCGTTGAATGAGGTTTAGGATCTAATTTCTTTTGTTTGACAATTCGGAATGAAACTTATTCGTTTTTATTCTGCCGTGCGAAATAAATCAGACAAAATCGCGACAGAATTGATTTAATTCCCTTCCGACAATAGCAAAGCGGCAATAATCTCCGACTCGCCACTCTTAACTTTAAGTAGCAGCAATTTCAAGGCGTGCATTTATCAAACATGCATACACATGTATTTATTTTCACCTGACTCTTACATCGATGGCGTCAGTTCGTTTACATTAGAGATTACGCGAGTGAGTTCTTTTAAACTCACGACTGAAGTAACTGAATGAAGACAAGAATTGCATTTTTCTGAAAATCCTTTTATGAGCATGAATTTCCTTCAAATTTTTTTGTATATTCAAGCGTTATTACTCGTAGAGGGAATACAATTCAATTCGAATCTATAGATGAATACTCAATTTTATAACTATTAAATTCCAAATTAGCAAGCGAGGAATTGTGTTGCACCCATATAAATTCACCAGGCACTTATTTCATGATTGACTGATAAGAAAATAGAAATTGAAGTTGAGAAGAAATGAGGATATTATAGTTGTACAAAACCTATTGGAGTTTTATAGATTGTAATTATTTGTTTTATAATTTCGAACTACACGCATTATAAACCACAACGTAACTTATAAAATTGACTATTAACTATTAACGTCAAGTATACGTGTCGTTGTTAGAACTTCCAGTGAATCTACATCTCAAGGCCATGTACTATCATTCATCATTCATTTGTTGAAAAACCAACCGTTGTTTCGAATCAAATTCCGAACTAATTATTTCAATTCAAGTACAAGATCGGGCACAATAAAAATCTCGCACGACATTGATAAACCAAGCATACAACTGATTACGACGTTTTCAACATCTTTTCAATAAATTTTATCGATATAATATTTTACTTGTAAATTTGCTACAATTACAATTCGAGTGAAAATTCAATGTTTTACGTTTTTTTTCAGGGACGATCTCGGGCCCTGGTGAAAATGAAGCGTATACACAGAGCGAGAAGGAAAAGTATACGAAGCGAAAAACGTTTCAACTCCCTCTTTCTGGAGCGTAGGATACCCGCTTGATGGAAAGTCATCGAATCATACGTTCTGTATACGTTTCATAAACTTCCGATCCCGTTTCGCATATGCTTCATGTAACGTCATAGTAGGTTATATGGAGCGTATGCGAGTCATACCTATTCTGATTTCAAATGACATCTTTCAGCAATCGATGTCAACGACGATCCATGGCTCAGTGGATAAGACCCCACCATGGTGAAAGTCACCGGTTCGACTCTCACCACAGAGTTCAATTTTTTTGTCTAGATTTCTTGAATTTTTCCCGCTTCCTTTGTTTCAATTCCCGTTTCATATACTTTTTGTATCCTTCCCATTCAAGCTTCGTATACTTTCCATTGACGTTCCTGTTACCCTTCAGCATACGCTTCGTTTACTCTTTCTTCTCGCTCCCATTTTCACCAGGGGGGTCTAAAAATTGTGTGTTTGTCGTTTCAATAAATTCAACTGAAGAGTCAGAATGAATGCTTCTCGAGTGTGACTAAAAATATATTCAAATGTTAATTGCGTTCCATTCCAATAGCAACTTCTGTGTTCAATAATAAAAAGAAAACACCCATGATGGTCAAATATAAAACCGATATCAAATAAATGAATTAAAATGATTGATGAATTGTTTCCATTTCTATGTCTTTATTGTTGTAGGTTTTACGCGACTGTGTCAAAGCAAGGAGAGAGGTGGAGTTGCAATGGAGAGCGTCAAATTGTAAACACATTGTGCACATCAGAGATGTATATGAAAATTCTTATAGCGGAAATAAATGTTTATTAGTCGTTATGGAATGGTGAGTATATTATTCTTTTTTTTTTTTTAATTACTATGATTGATTCAATTCGACTGATGGTGGTTATTTTGGTTGCAGTATGGAAGGTGGAGAGCTGTTTCAAAGGATACAAGATCGACAGGATGGTGCTTTTACGGAAAGAGGTGAGAAAAGTTTCAAACGTAACACCTCACAATATCTTTGAAATATCTGCCTCGAATAATTTTAGACAGACCATTCAAACAGCTTTTTTGAGGGATTTTGCGAATGTATGTTTGAAATAAATTGCTTGGTTACCAATTATCGAAACCAGTTTGGAACGTTGTAGATGAAATTTCTCTAAAAAACGATTCACGAAAAGGCATAGAAATAGACAATCGCGCTAGGTTACACTTGATATTCTGATGATTATTGAGGGTATCGCATATTTTCTAGAGTTGCTGAATCTCTTCACCCATTTTCTCTAAAGATATTGGGTGTATGCCAGAATAATGCAACTTTTTTTCTTCGAGCTGGAGACTATTTAAACTTTGAATTTTCCCACGTCCTTTTGTGCTATGGTGGTTCCATCTTTGCGGTATGAGAATTCACAAATGATTTATTATTCAGTTGTTTACATTCTGTAAGATAATGAGGTTAACAATGTCATCAAATATGGAACATTTTCGTTCTGGCTGGTTGTCATATTCCATTCTATTGAATCATCTTTGAGTATTTTGGGAAAAACAATCTAGTAACTTCGGCTTCTACGGGATACCCTTAAGGACGGGAGTGGAAATTGGTCCAACCATTCTAAATTATAAATTCATTGGGGAACACTCGTCATACATCCTGTCAATTAGAACAGAAAAAGGCTTGATTTAAATACTAAACTCCTTTTACACGGGCATCTAAATTTTTTTTGCCCCAAAAGGGAAGAAGAGCTTTGGCTTATCCTCGGAAGAAATACATTGAAATAAATTTGATTCAAAGGTTACGGCTGTACCAAAAAAGCCGCGTGCGCAATTCAAATTTAGATTTAGATTTTAAGTTTAACATTGTATGAAACGATTTCGCTTGAGCGGAAATCAATAAGTAAAAGAATCAATCCTTGATTTGTATGAATGTAAAACTCTTTTTATCTGAATCTTTACAATAAATTTTGTTAATTAACCCCAATTGAGAATTCTAATAATCTGTGATCCGCGTTCCCTTTACTAAGTAAGAATCCTAGGCAATCGACAAGCGAAAGGCATATAAAGGGCCTGTTTACAGTGGTATCGTCAAATACCGACGCGCAAATAGATTCCAAACGTCACGATTCTTCGTAGTTTTTATTCTCGAATCACGTTACACGTTTTGGTTCTATCCTTGGTGTTAGTATTCTATTTAGTTCTTCAAAAATTCTCAGAAGATATTTTTAAACTTGGATATTTTGCTGAAATTTCCTTCAAGAATTCCTGTCAAATCCAAATGTACACAATTTCAAATATTTGGATTTATAAATTATCAGTATACAGAAAAAAAAATTCTTGTATCAAGAAAACATGGTTGTCTTCGTTATATATGAAACACAGATTGTCTCAGTTCAATGCAAAACAAAATTTCTTGATTCAAGCAAATTGCATTGAACTGAGACAATCCGTGTTTCATATATAACGAAGACAACCATGTTTTCTTGATACAAGAATTTTTTTTTCTGTATACTGATAATTCGAAATAATGACGAAAGTTTAATGAATTCATTATCAATGTACACAGAAAAAAAAAAATTCTTGTATCAAGAAAACATGGTTGTCTTCGTTATATATGAAACACAGATTGTCTCAGTTCAATGCAAAACAAAATTTCTTGATTCAAGCAAATTGCATTGAACTGAGACAATCCGTGTTTCATATATAACGAAGACAACCATGTTTTCTTGATACAAGAATTTTTTTTTTTCTGTGTACATTGATAATGAATTCATTAAACTTTCGTCAAATAAGAACTTTAGAATTCTATATAACGTATTTATTCTATACTAACATTCTAAGATGTTATGAACTATATTATAAGAATTTCAACTCCAGTATTATGCCAGAAAAAATATAATAGCATATTGACACATATATATCTAATTAGTTTCAAAAGTAATCACTCATCTTTTATTGATGATTTTTTTAGTTGGACGCATACAATTATCTGGAGGAGTCACATTTCTTGCCATTATAAAATGATCATAAATCTATTCAAAACACTAATTCTAAGAAAAAGTCCCAACTAAAATTCCCATACAGGAAACCCCGAGAATGTAAACACAGCCAATAATCGGCCCATGTATGGCTACCATTTAATGGCCAATAATGGATTCACATCATTGGCACAACTGTGGCCCACCACTGGCTGATAAGAAAGGCCAGCAATGAAAACAGCCGATAATCAGCCGATGTACGGCTACGGTAAACGGCCAACAATTGATTCCCCGTTACTGCCTGGAATATGGCCTATTACTGAGTGAAATGGATTCCAAAGTTGAATGTATTGTATTCGTAATCACCCCTGAAAAAAGTTTGTTTTGGCCTTATTTCTATTACGTTGAATAAATCATTCATATCCATCAAATACGTTTTACATGATTCAAATGAATTCTTATTCATATAGATAATCAATTACTTTCTCATGTAAATAACAAAAAAATTTGAAGGAATAAGCAACTGAATCCAACTGATTTATCGAGAATACTTTTGACTCGTATAATTTTACATTTGAGATTGTCGAAATATCAGGCATGCAAATCTATTTGGAAAAAAACATCCATTTCTGATCTTGTGAAAACTGGAATGACAAACATCCCAAAAACAAAAAAGTGTTTTGGGTCACGCTTAACCACTCATTTGAACTAATACTGAACCGATTATTCTGGAACGCAGTCATATTACCATTGGATATCATTATTATTATGCCCTCGTAATCTGCCATTGATGGCTAACATTCGAACATTATCCCGAAATTTCTGGCCATAAATCGGGATCATTTAGCCCCATTACTGGGCCAATCAATAATTTTATACATGGCCCATTATTTATTGCCATTACTGGACCCACGTTATCATCCAGCGATTAACCATTGATGAGCCATTAATGGGCGTCATTAACGGGCAAAGAACGCCGTTTGTGGTCCAGTAACGTGCCATTATTGGGCCAATTGTTGAACCCTGTATGGGTTTCAATTCTTGAAGATATCTAAAAGAATACTCAATTGAGAGATCCTCAAGAACGTTTTTAAAGAGTTCTTAAAGATATCTTTTAAAAGTGTTGTGAAGGCATCTTGATAAAGATTTGTAACAGAATACTTAATCCAGAGATCTTCAAGAACGTTATTGAACAAGTTCAAGAGTCTTCCAAAACATTTTTATGAATTCTTTAAGACATCTTTGAGAAATCTTCGAGACATCTTTAGGAACTCTTCAAGACATCATTAAGAATTCTTCAAGACATCTTTAAAAACTCTTCAAGATATCTTTTCGAATTCTATACGCGTTTCATAAGACATCTTTTATAATTCGTTTCTAAAAGATATCTTCCAAAAGTACAAGAAGTCTTCCCATACAGGGTTGAACAATTGGCCCAATAATGGCACGTTACTGGTCCACAAACGGCGTTCTTTGCCCGTTAATGGCGCCCATTAATGGCTCATCAATGGTTAATTGCTGGATGATAACGTGGGTCCAGTAATGGCAATAAATAATGGGCCATGTATAAAATTATTGATTGGCCCAGTAATGGGGCTAAATGATCCCGATTTATGGCCAGAAATTTCGGGATAATGTTCGAATGTTAGCCATCAATGGCAGATTACGAGGGCATAATAATAATGATATCCAATGGTAATATGACTGCGTTCCAGAATAATCGGTTCAGTATTAGTTCAAATGAGTGGTTAAGCGTGACCCAAAACACTTTTTTGTTTTTGGGATGTTTGTCATTCCAGTTTTCACAAGATCAGAAATGGATGTTTTTTTCCAAATAGATTTGCATGCCTGATATTTCGACAATCTCAAATGTAAAATTATACGAGTCAAAAGTATTCTCGATAAATCAGTTGGATTCAGTTGCTTATTCCTTCAAATTTTTTTGTTATTTACATGAGAAAGTAATTGATTATCTATATGAATAAGAATTCATTTGAATCATGTAAAACGTATTTGATGGATATGAATGATTTATTCAACGTAATAGAAATAAGGCCAAAACAAACTTTTTTCAGGGGTGATTACGAATACAATACATTCAACTTTGGAATCCATTTCACTCAGTAATAGGCCATATTCCAGGCAGTAACGGGGAATCAATTGTTGGCCGTTTACCGTAGCCGTACATCGGCTGATTATCGGCTGTTTTCATTGCTGGCCTTTCTTATCAGCCAGTGGTGGGCCACAGTTGTGCCAATGATGTGAGTCCATTATTGGCCATTAAATGGTAGCCATACATGGGCCGATTATTGGCTGTGTTTACATTCTCGGGGTTTCCTGTATGGGTTGAAGAATTTTCTGAAAGATATCTTCTCGTATTCGAAAAGATGTCTTATGCAACATGAATAGATTTCTAAAAGATGTCTGGGAGACTTCTCCAAGATATCTTTAAGAAGAAATTAAGCAATCTAAAATAGTTCTTCAAGATTTCTTAAAGATGTCTTGCAAAATTCATAAAAATGTCTTGGAAGAAGCTTGAATTTATTCACGAAAAAAATCCTAACACCTCTTCTTTTTCCTCGTCCTCCCTCCCCCCATATTTGTCTTTGTCGCTCTCGCACTCCTATGAAGTTGACTTTATCTCAATCCTCGAGGTTGCGGGAGTCGAATCCGCGCATCTTACGATGTACTTACGCTTCAGTGACCTGAGCTATAGAGACAGTTCGGTTTTGATGCTTATGATTGTCAATATAACACAGTGGAATCGTATCAGTGGTGTACATTTTCAGAGTAGAAGTGATCTTTTGAAAAAACTGTTATTATATAAACAAATGTCAGATAAGTTGGTCGTGGATATCACAGATTCTTCCTGAATTATTTCTATCCCAACGTTATTGAAGAATAACTTATTAATGAGTATGAATGAGTTCAGTGATTTGTAAAATATTTGTGTCTTGAAGATTCGTTAATTCCAGCGCGGGTATTGAAAGGTTACAAAATCGTAATTTTTGCAGAATTTAAAATCTCTTGGCATGTTTATAGATTTTTCAAGCTTTCGATTTGTGGACCGAATTTATCACATGTGTAATTCGATTATAATTAAAGGCACATTCCGAGTGTTATTCATGTCAATTCATATGATTAGGTATTTATAACCTAAACCTGCTGACAATCTATCTCCTTGAACATATTTTGTCAAAGTCTTCCAGGAAAATATCTTTCAAACGCTTCTCAAAGATATCTTTAAGATATCTCGCATGGTCGTCTTGGAGATGTCTTGAATCGAGACATCTTTTAGAAATCTTTCACAAGATGTCTTTCCAACACTTCTGAAAGATATCTTTAAGAACTCTTCAAGAACGTTCTTGAAGATCTCTCAATTGAGTATTCTTTTAGATATCTTCAGGAACTGCGTGCTGTGTGGAATGCCTTGAGACTTCTTAAAGATATCTTCAAGATATCTGAATGTTAGTTGGGGTGTGATCCATGGAATATGCTGGAACTTCATCGGGTAGCTTCAGTAGACACCCTGTCAATAAATTTGCTATATTTCATTATTTCGCCCTCGAAACAATTTTTATACACGGAGAAAAGTATATGAGATTGATTACAACTTGCTCTAGTTTTCATCACGACTTCAGGATAGGAATTTAGTAATGACTCGCGATTTGGTGATCATTACGATGCAAAGTTGTCAGGTGCCGATAATGAAAATCTTAAGATTCAGGGTTGAAATATCTTGAGATTCCTTCAGTTTTCTCTCAAATATCTCTAGATTCAGGGATAAAATATCTCAAGTTTTCTCTTGAGAATCGTCGAAAATTCTTAAGATGGCCGAACATATACATTTCATTTCAAATACTTATCGACAGCATCGAAGTAGTAGATCTAACGGAATTCATCAATCATTTGTCTTCATTCAAGTGAATGATCCAGGGGTATGAAAACACGAGCTCTGAAAACACCAAACCATTTCCTGAATGCCACAAATTTCCAAAAATTCCGTAAGATGCGCTGATATCATAATCCGTGCAATCACGTGACATTTGAATATAGTAACCAATAAGAACAATAACAATTTGAGATAACCTGCAACGTCCTAAGAGTATTGCATAGTATTTATCTATTCAACAGTTTTAGTATGAATAATATGGATCGGACGAATCAAAATATTGTGAAGAATGATTACACTGAGAGCTCAATTTCTTAGACTGGAAGAAATTTTTCATTGCCCTCATTCTAATATTTTTTTTTTTCAATTGAAGAAAATTCTGTTGAATGGAAAAAGGTTTCATCAAATTAAAACAAAGAATTTCAAAATTGAAACAAAAAGATACTCCTTCTCAAATTCGAAAAAAATTACTTCGATTTAATTAGAAAATTCTTTCAATGATATGAATTATCCTCTCCATGGAAAAAAAGACTTATCAAAACGAGGGCAAAGAAATTTTCTTTCGTTCTAAGGAATTCGGTTCTCAGTGGGTATATATAATGTCTACATATATATCAAACCAGATCACGTGGGTCGGTCATGTGACCATATAGTTCATACAGTCAACGCTACGCACGGAATTTTTGGGAATCAGCATTTATTATAAATCGTCTTTCGCTATCCGCGTACGGAAAGATCCAGCATGTCATACCCCTGGAATGATCAATAAAAAAAACAGCAAGTCCCAAACTGTCATCCTCCTTACTGACTACATTTTCACTCATCTAATCCCCTACATGCCGGGATGCAGTTGATTTTTTATCCACTTGTCGATGGCTAGTACATGGAGAAAATCCTACACCAATGGCTACTATAGTCCTACATGACTGGCTCGTGTTATACAATGAAATCATCCCAACACTCCTGGTTACTGTTAATCTGTGGTAACACGAATCAGTCGTGTCTACACAGTAGAGAATGGTGTAGAAAAACGACTCTCTACCGCAGAGGCACAACTGATTCGTCTTACTACAGTAACCAGGAGTGTTGAAATGATTTTTTTTGCATAACACGAGCCAATCGTGTGGGCTGCAGTAATCATGAGTGCAGGGTTTTTTCCGTGTAGCTTTGTCAATTTTCGAGTATTCTTTTTGATCTTGGAAGAATATATCCCGAAATTTCCATTTTCCGACTTTTTACAAGAATTTCAATGCCAGGTATACAGGGTGTCCGAGAACTCACTTCCCGCATTCCTACACGGAAAGAACTCTGAAGCTACTGTAGTATGTAAGCCCGTCGCACTATAGTAGCTTGACTGCCCACATACGAGCGTAGTGCCGCTGTGTACCAAAGTTGATTCGACAGTCAGCCAATGTGGTATGACGGAGCGCCGAACTGAATTTGCTCCCGTGTAATACCACGATGGTATGGCTCAGGAGCAAACAGGCCTCGACGCGTGTAGTGGGGAGCAGCGCGAGTACGCGCGTCGAGGCCTGTTTGCTCCTGAGCCATACCATCGTGGTATTACACGGGAGCAAATTCAGTTCGGCGCTCCGTCATACCACATTGGCTGACTGTCGAATCAACTTTGGTACACAGCGGCACTACGCTCGTATGTGGGCAGTCAAGCTACTATAGTGCGACGGGCTTACATACTACGGTAACTTCAGAGTTCTTTCCGTGTATAGCGTATTTTGGAACCATAATGCAATAATTTCGCTTTTAGAAAAATTGTTTTTGCAGGCTTAATTTTTGAGACATGAGCGTTTTTAGATTTTTTTTCAATCCAAATCATTCAGAAGCATTGTGTTCTGCATCCAAGAGCTTGGCACCATTCGCTAAGTTGGAAAACGGTGGATCTTTGGAGAAAAAATTGAACTATCCTATCAACTTTTGTTCCAGAGTAACAATGATTTGAAGTTGCTAAATTCTGATTGACTAGAAGCAAAAAAATTCAATTTTTTAGAATTGCGACTTGGCAAATTACAGGTTATTTCAATTCTTTCCTAAAGATCCAACGTTCTCTAACTTGGCGAATGATGTCAGGCTCAAGTATGTAACACACAATGCTCTTGAATGATCTAGATTTGAGAAAAATCTAAAAATGCTCATATCTAAAAAATTAAGCCTCCAAAGAATTTTTCCAAACAGGAAATCATTACATTTTGGTTGCAGAATGTGCCATAAAAATGCTAGAGGTGACTTCTAGGACACACTATATATTCTTTTGGGAGATTGTCAAGTCGGGATTTTGAGGCTTCACCTTTTTCCTAGTTCACGTTCCAAGACCATACACCCTCATACTCCAGAATATCGAATCTCTCTGTCTTCCTGATGAATTGAAATGAGTTGCACTGATACTCTAGCTAGAGCAGGAGGATAAGGTTTTGGAATATGAGCGAAAGTATACAAAATCATTGGCGGGCTTTCTCCTGGTTCTTTTATTCCGTTGATTGAAACTGGAAAATGCATTTTAAAATTATCAAGTTGGAAAGAATTACAACTGCTTCAAACTCGTACAGCACAACCACCGATCCTCCACCTAGGACTTCGGTGGACCGGAGGTGGAGAATTGGTGGAGAAATGGGAACCGTGGAAATAAGGGAGAGTCTCCATTGAGGCAACGGAGAGGCGACGGAAAAATGCCCGCCCCCTGTATTTTCGATATAATTCTTATTGGTGTATTTACGTAACCAAATCTGCATGTATGAATTCACGAATTTAAGTTTTACTGAAAATACAGGGGGCGGACATTTCTCCGTCGCCTCTCCGTTGGCTCAACGGAGACTCTTCCTTATTTCTCCCTTATTTCCACGGCTCCCATTTTTCCACCAATTCTCCACCTCTTGTCCACCGAAGTCTTAGGTGGAGGATCGGTGGTTGTGCTGGACGGGAAGTTCTTGAGATTTCCTTCTAATTCTGAAAATATCTCCAGATTTTCATCCAACATCTTGATTTCTCTAGAAAATCTTGGAGGATGATTTCTTTCTTTGAATCTGAAGAAAAATCCTTAGAACTGGCAACTCGGTGACGATGTTAACCTATCTTTTCCATGCTAACGTGAACAGTTTATCATATTTAATCCGATTCTGAATAATACTCATTACAATTCTGAAATATCTGCCACCAAATTATTATTATTATCTATAGTAACCACGACCTTATACTTTTCTCCGTTTATACTTGAAATATATACACAAAAATATACTTCAAACCCCAAAGGTTTCATTTCTCTTCAGCTCTCCTGGAAAAAATCACGAGAAAAGCTGATTTTGCAACATCTAATTCAGGACTCTCTCTTGACAGTAATCATGGGATCTTGTTGAAAGAGATGTCATTTTTCCCTCAAAAGAATTTTTCATTCAAATCTGCCGTATTGGGCAAAAAAGTGTTCAACTCAATATTTTTTTTGAAATTATTTTCTCATTTCATCCGATTCAGATAAATTTTTTGAATCAAATACCACAAGAATCTCATTTTGAATAAAGAATTGAGTGGACTACTTTTTCGCCTTGCAAAGAGTTGATCTCAAAGTTTCTTATACACTATATATCATATCTACAAGAGCTACATAACCTCAGAAAATAGTAGTATATACGATGGCGACCGATGAGCAGCACATTCGGCACTGCATTCTTTACAAGGAACAAAAGCCATTGAAGCATACAATTCGATTCGTTCCACTCTTGGTGATGATGTCAAGTCTTATGGTACGTGGAAATATTGGTATAAGCGATTCACAAATAGTGATTTCGATCCCGGCGATCGGGGACGTCATGGACAGCCTCACAAATTTTAAGATGCTGGATTGCAAAAATTACTCAACGAAGACTCAACGCAAACCCAAAAACAACTTGTAGCTCAGCTAAGAGTTACTCAAGTAGCCATCTCCAAACTATTACACGCGATGGGAACAATACAAAAAGTAAGATTTAGGAAAGGTAGGAAAGGAACGTAGATCAGTGCCACATGGATTGACCGAACAGAACCTTGGTCAACGAATGAGCACGTGCCTTTTCCTGCTCGTCAAGTACCAAAAGGAGAATTTTTTGTGGAAAATTGTGACGGGAGATGGAAGATATATTCTTTTTGCTAATCCTAAACGCGAAAAGTCATGAGTGGATTCAGGCCAACCGTCAACATCCACTCCCCAACAAAGTATCCACTTGACGAAGGTTGTCCTCTGCATCTGGTGAGATATGAAGGGTGTACTGTATTACGAATTGCACTGAGAAAAAGGATAGTTTGATTCAACTGAGTTTCAGTTGCCTCAACTCTGCCACGCATTTGGATACGGCGAAATGAATTTGGGAATTGACTGAACTGCCTGATGAGTTTGGAAAAAGAAGTTGTCTCGACACCGTAAGAAATTAAGTCAATCCTTTGAGCAATTGATTGTAATTTTCATGGATTTGATTCAATTGATTCTTCCCTTTGAAAGAGCGTGAAACATATTTGTATTGAATCAAAATAGTTTGAAATACCAACATGTAACATTTGATTGAATGTCACATACCATAACATCAATATCGTAGTTCAATTTATTAAATTTCATGAGTTATCCGCTGAATAGAATATAGCAATTCAATGCAATGATCGAATGAGGAAAAAAAAAAGATTTTTCATGTGGACTTTCCGAATAAATTTACACAATGTTTTGGGAATTTGTGTTGAGTGTTGTTGTCGGAATGTTTATTCACCGGCTCTCCTCTCCTCCCTACCATGGTCTGTCATTTTCTCCCTGTTTTGTTGATCAGGGTCGTTGTTACTTCCGTCCGTGATGCTTGACCAGTTGTGTTTTAGCTTAGACGATGCTGTCCGGATGAATTCTGAAATGCAAATTTTGCTTCACAGTTGGCAAGAATCGAACTCACAACTTCCAGTATTGAAGACTAGCGCTTTACCCACTGTACTATGGAGGCTGTTCAAATAACCTCAACCCAAGAATGCCATTTTGAACATGATTCATCCGATCTAGAAGATACAATTGACGTAATGTCTTATGAAATGGATGAAAGTTCATATCGAATCTGTGAATATAAGTGGATCATACTGTATGTAAAATCACGTGTTTTTTTTTCATATGAATAGGAAATAATTCTTTTTTCAACGAACGCTTGTCCATATCTACATTGAATTTCTTTGGTTGTGATGAACTTCATGACATATCAAAAACGATTGCATTGATGAGGTTGTCTCAACCCCGCCACTTTTCAGCCAAACTTATTGGATATTCGTTCAATTAACCAATTCTCCAGATGCAATTGAATGAGAATATTATCTCAGATGCTCATCCTTTTCAATTACACCTGATGTATTTCAATCACCTCGATATAAGATTGAATCAACTGCTTAAAATGGTGCGTTCAAATTTCGTTGTGTTTCCATCAAAGACATGGCGATTGACTGAAACGCGCGTCTTATTTAGTTACCATATGGCTACAGGATTGAATCAACCAAACGTGGATTTTTGTACCAAATGACGGGGAATTTATATCAAGCGTTATTCTGTTGACTCAACCGGTCACCTGCCAAACCCTTGGCGGGGTTGCCAAAAACACATTTTTTTCCTCAGTGTGTTAGAAACAGGTGGAACAGTTACTGCAGAACGCTACAGCCAACAATTAAACAAATTGCACGACATTCTTGAAGAGAAAACGCCATTTACTGGACAAGGAAGTCAAAAAGTTATGTTGCTCTATGATAACGCTCGACCTCATGTTGCTCGCATGACTCAGCAAACCATTTTAAACTTGGGCTGGGAAGTTCTCCCTCACGCGGCGTATTCATCGGACTTAGCTTCATCTGATTATCATCTCTTCCGGTTCATGCAGCATGCCTTGAAGGATAGCCGCTTTCAAACTCTGGGTGACGTACGAAAATTCGTCGATGACTCTATCGCCTCAAAGCAGTGATCCCAGAATGCGGGAGCTGGCGGCCCCCACCATCCGGCTGGTGGGACACTAACACTGCATCCCCGAGCGTCCATGTGAAGAGAGAAAGTTCGTAGTAGAGAGTTTCTCTCTTCACATGGACGCGCGGGGATGGAGTGTTAGTGTCCCACTGGCCGGATGGTGGGAGCCGCCAGCTCCCGCATTCTGGGATCACTGCCTCAAAGCCTGCAAGTTTTTTTCGCGATGGTATTTGTATGTTGCCCAATCGATGGCGCAAGGTCATCGAAAACAATGTACAAGATTTCGAGGATTGATCTGGTATTGATGTATTTTATAATATGAAATATTTTTTGTAAAAAAAAAGTCAAAAGTTAAATTATACACCTAATACAATATAAGTTATAATTCAAAAAATTATCGGATTTTAGAATAGTCAGGGAAAACTTCTGAATGGTCAAAGAACAATTCAGGGAATCCAGTACACCACCGACGCTAAACCCCTTGATTCAAGTAATTTTTTCCTGTGAAGTACTTTAAACTAGAGATTAATGATATCAAATTTGAAAGTACTTACAGTACAAACAGTGATTGCGCCCTGTTCCAAAAGTTTGAGTCTCTGATTGTTCTTCTCAGTTCCCTCGAATTGGGTGGAAGTCCTCCGTTTCTACAATGTAGTTTTGCATCATGTTTGTTCTTTCTATCGCGTCATCTGCATAAAATATAGTATTTTTGACGTATTTATTTCCTTCATTTATAACTTAACGCAATGTTCAAAAACTTTCGCAGAAATTCTAATTATATATATTTGGAAAATCTATTGACTCAGTATTATTCATAAATTCAAATTCTTGTTACAGAAGCTGCGCAGATCATGTATGAAATTTGCGTTGCCGTCAAACATCTACATGATATGAACATCGCCCACAGGGATCTGAAGCCTGAGAATCTTTTATATTCTAAACCTGGTGAGTCCTATAAAAGAATTCTCAAGTCACTTTTACAATTCAAGAAAAACTAACATTCCACACTTGTGTTTCCTTACTAGATATAATAGCCCCTGTTGAAAAGAACCAATGAATTCCGATATAACCAGGTTTTTCAAGGCAGTTCGGTGGCAAGCGATTCTGCGGATGTAGAGACGTAATGCGCGTTGTAGTGGGGTGGTCACGTGGTACATAAACGCAATGCTGTCAATGGTGATCATTGTATCACGTGACCAACCCCACTACTACGCGTGTTACGTTTCTACACCCGCGAAATTGCTTTCCACTGAACTGCCGTCTCTGAATGAAATTGAGCGCAAGTTTGGACATGTCTGATATAGATGTGATTCCTATAGATCGCCAAGGATTTTCATTGAAAAATGATATGTTTTTATGGCAGCATTTCCAATTATGGAGAAATGATCATTTGTTTGATTATTCATTGCACTTGCTGGTGGAATTCTATGAAAATATTTTGTAACATAGCGGTATTACAAATTGAATCTTGTTTGTTTGAATTAAAAAAATCTGCGCCTTATTGGAAACTATTTGAAAAACTAATTTAGAAATCATGGCCTTTGTATCATTTAACATGTACAAGTTTCAATAAAATGCTTAATATCTCGAAACGTTAAAATTTTGACATACGGCCTTTTGGCTTAAGACGGCAGAATAATTCTCAATCAATCCTGCACTGTAAAAAATGATCGGAATGTTCCTGTATGCGGCCACCTGAAAATTCCAATCACCAGATGAGAAATCAATTTCTGATGGTATAAGTATAAAATTCCCCATAAATTTAACTGAAAATTCTAAATTTTATGGGATTTTTACTATCAGTTTACACGAAATTTCCGAACAAGTACGAAATATTCCTAACGTATGTATATGTGAATTACTTCACATAAATTTATAGGAATTTTACCATAGAAATTTTTCACAGTGTGATCGATGAACAAAATTTGGAAATGCTGTCAAAAAGTGATTTATCAATTCATATGGCATCACAAATGGATATACATAGTATAGATGATCCACATTGAAGTCAATATATGCCATCAATGAAATTCCAATTATGATCTCGTGTTACGAATGAAATCCAATGCATTCCATGGAGGAATTCACAGATGGAAATGAGACATTGTCAACTACAAATCATATCCCATGAATTACCCAACGCGACTTTTGCGTTCCAAATGAATCTAATGAAATCTAATTAAAACCAATGGATTTTCTATTAGAATCTAATAGAATCCATTGGATCTTTTCAACAGGGAAGCCTGATAAGGCTTATCTAGTTATAGTATTAGTGACCTATACAGCCGACCTAAGCTAAAAGACCGTATGTCAAAATTTTGATGTTTCAAGATATCAAGCATTTTATTTGAACTTGTACATGTTGCATGATACAAATGCCGTGATTTCTAAATCACTTATTCGTGCCTGTCAAGTTGGCACCACATATATACAAAAAAAATTTTTTCGATAGAGTTCTGGATGCGTCTAGCATAGTTCTACAGTTCTCAATCAGTTTTGAAAATAGTTCTGGTCATATATGCAAAAAATTTTTTTTTCAAAAAAATGAGGTGCTAAATTGACGCTGCACCCCATATGAGAAAAATGGTCAGTATCGGTATAGTTCTGGTATCTACGAATAGAGTTCTAGAGTTCCTGATAGATTTTGGGGATAGTTCTGACATAGACGGGGAATTAGAAGGAAGATTATTTTTCCGACAGCACCCCAAATTTTTGGAACAGTGGTATGGTGAGGAGTTCTGGATGCAGATTATAATGGGTTGGAGTTCTCCCAAGAGTTCTCCGAGGAACAAGGCATCTATGAGGATTGGGGTACACGAGAAAGAAGCTGTATATATTTCACGCGAGAAAAGCGGTCTGCGCATAGTGCTCACACGATGATGAGAGTTCTGGGTTGGATAGTGATAGTTCTGGGCTTTTTCAGATGGGAATGACTCATAACTTCTGTCCAGAGAGCGGGAACTCTGGGAGGAATCCTCAGAACTGACATAGCGGATGGAAAAGTTCAGCGTCTCGTGAGACGTGTATCCCATCGTAGTTGTCGTCCAATGGCTTTGAGTTATGGAGTCACTTTGCAGAGTTCTCTGCTCCGGATCATGATGAATGCTCACAACACGATTAACATAGCTGAGAACTCCCAACGTATCCGCAAGAACTATCAGAACATTCCACTAAACATGACCTAAACAAAAACAATCTACCCACAGTATTGGGGAATCAGAGTTAAATAGTGAGGGTTCTTGGAGTTTTCGAGTTGGAATTGATCAAAATTCTTGTGCAAAGATCCGGAACTCTGAGAGAACTCCGCGGGGCTGGCATCGCAAATGACAAAATGCAGGGGATCGTGAAAAATCTATGACATTGCAATTCTGGTCCAATCGATTTGAGTTCTGGGTCCAGGTCTCAGAGTTCCCTGTTCGGAATCCTGATGAATCCTCAGAACTCGATTGACATAGCGCGGAACTCTGAAAATTTCAGTGAGAACTCTGAGAACTTGCCACGCAGCTGAAGAATGGAGAAAAATGATCCTCCCACAGTTCTCATCGAGTATTAAGAATTCTCGGCCTAATAGCGAGAGTTCCTAGATGTTTCAGGTTGGAATTGATGAGAACTCTCGTCCAAAGATTCAGAGCTTTGTTGGGAATCTCCGGAACTGCTATCACAATTCGCGAAATTCAGCGTCCCGTAAGAATCCTATGACATCGCAGTTCTGGTCTAATCGCTTTGAGTTCTGGGTGCGAGTGTCACAGTTCCCAGCTCCAAATCATGAAAACTGCTCAGAACTCTGTCGACATCGCCGAGAACTCCCAACGTGTCCGCGAGGAATGTGAGAAGATACCACGAACATGAAATCGAACAGAAACGGTCTTCCCACAGTTCTTACTCAAGCATTGAGAGTTCTGAATCAAATAATGAGAGTTCTTACATTTTTCGGGTTGGAATTGATCAGAACTCTTGTGTAAGGACCCAGAACTCTGAGAGAACTCCCCGGAACTGCCATCACAATTCGCGAGATGCAGTGTCACGTAAGAATCCTATGACATCGCAGTTCTGGTCCAATCGCTTTGAGTTCTGGGTGCAAGTCTCACAGTTCTCCGCTCCAAATAATGATACCTGCTCAGAACTCTGTCGACATCGCCGGAAACTACCAACGTATCCGCGAGAACTATGAGAAGATACCGCGAACATGAAATCAAACAGAAACGGCCTTCCCACAGTTCTTACTCAAGCATTGAGGGTTCCGAATCAAATAATGAGAGTTCTCACATTCTTTGGGTTGGAATTGATCAGAACTCTTGTGTAAAGACCCAGAACTCTGAGAGAACTTCCCGGAACTACCATCACAATTCGCGAAATGAGGTGTCACGTAAGAATCCTATGACATCGCAGTTCTGGTCTAATCGCTTTGAGTTCTGGGTGCAAGTCTCACAGTTCTCCGCTCCAAATAATGATACCTGCTCAGAACTCTGTCGACATCGCCGGAAACTCCCAACGTATCCGCGAGAACTATGAGAAGATACCGCGAACATGAAATCAAACAGAAACGGCCTTCCCACAGTTCTTACTCAAGCATTGAGAGTTCCGAATCAAATAATGAGAGTTCTCACATTTTTTGGGTTGGAATTGATCAGAACTCTTGTGTAAAGACCCAGAACTCTGAGAGAACTTCCCGGAACTACCATCACAATTCGCGAAATGAGGTGTCACGTAAAAGTTCTAAGACATCGCAGTTCTGGTCTAATCGCTTTGAGTTCTGGGTGCAAGTCTCACAGTTCCCCGCTCCAAATAATGATAACTGCTCAGAACTCTGTCGACATCGCCGGGAACTCCCAAGGTGTCCACGAGGAATGTGAGAAGATACCACGAACATGAGATCAAACAGAAACGGCCTTCCCACAGTTCTTACTCAAGCAATGAGAGTTCTGAGTGAAATAATGAGAGTTCTCGCATTTCTCGAGTTGTAATTGATCAGAACTCTCGTGCAAAGATCCAGAACTCTGAGAGAACTCCCCGGAACTGCCATCACAATTCGCGAAATTCAGCGTCCCGTCAGAATCCTATGACATCGCAGTTCTGGTCTAATCGCTTTGAGTTCTGGGTGCAAGTCTCACAGTTCTCCGCTCCAAATAATGATCCCTGCTCAGAACTCTGTCGACATCGCCGGAGACTCCCAACGTATCCGCGAGAACTATGAGAAGATACCGCGAACATGAAATCAAACAGAAACGGCCTTCCCACAGTTCTCACTCAAGCATTGAGAGTTCCGAATCAAATAATGAGAGTTCTCACATTTTTCGGGTTGGAATTGATCAGAACTCTTGTGTAAAGACCCAGAACTCTGAGGGAACTTCCCGGAACTACCATCACAATTCGCGAAATGAGGTGTCACGTAAAAATTCTAAGACATCGCAGTTCTGGTCTAATCGCTTTGAGTTCTGGGTGCAAGTCTCACAGTTCCCCGCTCCAAATCATGATAACTGCTCAGAACTCTGTCGACATCGCCGGGAACTCCCAACGTATCCGCGAGAACTATGAAAAGATACCGCGAACATGGAATCAAACAGAAACGGCCTTCCCACAGTTCTCACTCAAGCATTGAGAGTTCTGAATCAAATAATGAGAGTTCTCACATTTTTTGGGTTGGAATTGATCAGAACTCTCGTGCAAAGATCCAGAACTCTGAGAGAACTCCCCGGAACTGCCATCACAATTCGCGAAATTCAGCGTCCCGTCAGAATCCTATGACATCGCAGTTCTGTTCTAATCGCTTCGAGTTCTGGGTGCAAGTCTCACAGTTCTCCGCTCCAAATAATGATACCTGCTCAGAACTCTGTCGACATCGCCGGAGACTCCCAACGTATCCGCGAGAACTATGAAAAGATACCGCGAACATGAAATCAAACAGAAACGGCCTTCCCACAGTTCTTATTCAAGCATTGAGAGTTCTGAATCAAATAATGAGAGTTCTCACATTTTTTGGGTTGGAATTGATCAGAACTCTTGTGTAAAGACCCAGAACTCAGAGCAATTAGACGAGAACTGCGATGTCATAGGATTTTTACGTGACACTGAATTTCGCGAATTGTGATGGCAGTTCCGGGGAGTTCTCTCAGAGTTCTTGATCTTTGCACGAGAGTTCTGATCAATTCCAACCCGAAAAATGTAAGAACTCTCATTATTTGATTCAGAACTCTCAATGCTTGGGCAAGAACTGTGGGAAGACCGTTTCTGTTCGATTTCATGTTCGTGGTATCTTCTCACATTCCTCGCGGACACGTTGGGAGTTCCCGGCGATGTCGACAGATTTATGAGCAGTCATCATGATTTGGAGCGGGGAACTGTGAGACTTGCACCCAGAACTCGAAGCGATTAGACCAGAACTGCGATGTCCTAGGATTCTTACGTGACACTGCATCTCGCGAATTGTGATGGCAGTTCCGGGGAGTTCTCTCAGAGTTCTGGGTCCTTACACAAGAGTTCTGATCAATTCCAACCCGAAAGATGTAAGAACTCTCATTATTTGATTCAGAACTCTCAATGCTTGGGTAAGAACTGTGGGAAGACCGTTTCTGTTCGATTTCATGTTCGTGGTATCTTCTCACATTCCTCGCGGACACGTTTGGAGTTCCCGGCGATGTCGACAGATTTCTGAGCAGTTATCATGGTTCAGAGCGGGGAACTGTGAGACTTGCACCCAGAACTCAAAGCGATTAGACGAGAACTGCGATGTCATAGGATTCTCACGTGACACTGAATTTCGCGAATTGTGATGGCAGTTCCGGGGAGTTCTCTCAGAGTTCTGGGTCCTTACACAAGAGTTCTGATCAATTCCAACCCGAAAAATGTAAGAACTCTCAATGCTTGAGTAAGAACTGTGGGAAGACCGTTTCTGTTCGATTTCATGTTCGTGGTATCTTCTCACATTCCTCGCGGACACGTTGGGAGTTCCCGGCGATGTCGACAGAGTTTTCAGCAGTTATCATGGTTCAGAGCGGGGAACTGTGAGACTTGCACCCAGAACTCAAAGCGATTAGACGAGAACTGCGATGTCATAGGATTCTCACGTGACACTGAATTTCGCGAATTGTGATGGCAGTTCCGGGGAGTTCTCTCAGAGTTCTGGGTCCTTACACAAGAGTTCTGATCAATTCCAACCCGAAAAATGTAAGAACTCTCATTATTTGATTCAGAACTCTCAATGCTTGGGTAAGAACTGTGGGAGGACCGTTTCTGTTCGATTTCATGTTCGTGGTATCTTCTCACATTCCTCGCGGACACGATGGGAGTTCTCGGCGATGTCGACAGTGTTGTGAGCAGTTATCATGATTTGGAGCTGGGAACTGTGACACTCGTACCCAGAACTCAAAGCGATTAGACCAGAACTGCGATGTCATAGGATTCTTACGGGACCCTGAATTTCGCGAATTGTGATGGCAGTTCTGGAGATTTCCAACAAAGTTCTGAATCTTTGGACGAGAGTTCTCATCAATTCCAACCTGTAACATCTAGGAACTCTCGCTATTAGGCCGAGAATTCCTAATACTCGAAGAGATCTGTGGGAGGATCATTTTTCTCCATTCTTCAGCTGCGTGGCAAGTTCTCAGAGTTCTCACTGAAATGTTCAGAGTTCTGCGCTATGTCATTCGAGTTCTGAGGATTCATCAGGATTTCGAACAGGGAACTCTGAGACCTGGACCCAGAACTCAAATCGATTGGACCAGAACTGCAATGTCATAGATTTTTCACGAGTCCCATCATTTTGTCATTTGCGATGCCAGCCCCGGAGAGTTCTCTCAGAGTTCCGGATCTTCGCACAAGAATTTTGATCAATTCCAACTTGAAAACTCTAAGAACCCTCACTATTTGACTCTGGTTCCCCAATACTTGAGTGAACACTGTGGGTAGATTGTTTTTTTTTAGGTCATGTTTAGTGGAATGTTCTGATAGTTCTCGCGGATACGTTGGGAGTTCTCAGCTATGTGAATCGTGTCGTGAGCATTCATCATGATTCGGAGCAGAGAACTCTGAAAAGTGACTCCATAACTCAAAGCCTTTGGACGACAACTACGATGGGATACACGTCTCACGAGACGCTGAACTTTTCCATCCGCTATGTCAGTTCTGAGGATTCCTCCCAGAGTTCCTGCTCTTTGGACAAAAGTTTTGAGTCATCCCCATCTGAAAAAGCCCAGAACTATCACTATCCAACCCAGAACTCTCATCCTCGTGTGAGCACCATGCGCAGACCGCTTTTTTCACGTGAAATATATACAGCTTCTTTCTCGTGTACCCCAATCCTCATAGATGCCTTGTTCATCGGAGAACTCTTGGGAGAACTCCAACCCATTATAATCTGCATCCAGAACTCCTCACCATACCACTGTTCCAAAAATTTGGGGTGCTGTCGGAAAAATAATCTTCCTTCTAATTACCCGTCTATGTCAGAACTATCCCCAAAATCTATCAGGAACTCTAGAACTCTATTCGTAGATACCAGAACTATACCGATACTGACCATTTTTCTCATATGGGGTGCAGCGTCAATTTAGCACCTCATTTTTTTGAAAAAAAAATTTTTTGCATATATGACCAGAACTATTTTCAAAAGTGATTGAGAACTGTAGAACTATGCTCGACGCATCCAGAACTCTATCGAAAAAATTTTTTTTGTATATATGTGGTGCCGACTTGACAGGCACCACTTATTCAAATAGTTTTCAATAATTTGAATATTTTTTGAATTCAAACACACACAAGCAACCTATTTGCATATGAATATGTGAAGAACAGAGAAAAATTCGTTTGACATCCCTCGTGAAAAAGGTCCCTTACTTAAATCCTATTAGAAAAAAATTAGGTAATAGGAAATAAGATGTCCTTTTGACAGTTACCCCATTACTTTCTATTATCTGTATCAAAATCAAAAGTTTGAAATTTAATAGGAAAATATGTGAAAGCTCATTGAATCCCATTAGTTATTCCATCACTCAACCCCTCTCTATGAAATATGAATTTCGAACATTTGGTAATGAACAATTCATTCCAAGGAGCGCTAATGTTAATGCCCAACGATTTCTATGGGAATAGGATGTGTATCCAATGATATCAAACAATTCCATCAAAAAATAAAGGTCAAATTTCACTGTTCAGAACTTTGATAAGTAAGGTGATACTCGTGGCGTGGCAGCAGCCGAATCGTTCATAACAACCTACGACCAAACGCTTTATTTGAGTCAAAATATCGCTCTGTACAGCTCTTCTCTGATTCAAGAAGAAGTGCTGTACAGAGTGATATTTTCATTAATATGAAGTATTTGCCCGTAGTTTGTCATAAACCATTCGGCTGCTACCACGTCGCTAGTATCCCCTCAAGTTATATGAAGTAAATTATACAAGATAAGGGCTGTCGTAGATATGTAGAAACCGAACGTTTAGCGAATGATAGACAGGGTTGGAGGATTTCATCAAACCAGTCATAAGACTGATTACTTCATGATGATGATGATGTGTGGTGCAGGCTCGTAATGTATACAATCCACACGTAGAAAAATGATATAGTAAAATGGTACTATTTTGTCAAATGTCGTCACAATTGCCCGACGGTCTCAGAGGCTTTCTTACCGAATGTAGTAAAAATTATTGCAGTTGTAACATTTTATTCCATATTTGAGGAGTACTTCTCAAGATATGAGACCTAATAGTATTGATTCACTAGAAAATGTTGTAATTTTTATTGTATTATTTTTCTCCGTGTACGAGCTAAGACTCGCCATTGCAATAAAATGATCAATATATACGTATATGTATACTTGTATAAAGTATTTCTTTGTATATCTGTTTTTAGATGCCACTGGAATCCTCAAACTAACAGATTTCGGTTTCGCAAAAGAAACCCACTCCAAGGATACCTTACAAACTCCATGTTATACACCATATTATGTTGGTAAGCCACCATCAATTCAATGAAAAATCCGCATAAATACCATTCTTCTCATTTCTCTTCTTTCTTTCCAGCACCTGAAGTTTTAGGACCAGAAAAATATGATAAGAGCTGTGATATATGGTCGTTAGGTGTAATCATGTATATATTGTAAGTCAAATATTGCATGTATGTCTCCAATTAACGTATGTTCTTGTCGGTAAAGAAACGAATTTGATTTTCAGATTATGTGGTTTCCCTCCGTTCTACAGCAATCATGGCCTAGCAATTTCACCGGGTATGAAAAAACGCATTCGATTGGGTCAGTATGATTTTCCAGCACCCGAATGGTCCAACGTTAGTACCGAAGCTCGAGATCTCATTAAGGGAATGTTATGCACCGATCCTGCACAAAGATTACAAATCGATGATGTCATGCGCAATAAATGGATCGCTGTACGTATAATATATCATTAATACAATTGACTTATCTCCGTTCATACAGAGTCATCTTCGAGAATGTTTTTTTTCTGTTTTTTATTGTTCGTGATAACGAATAGATGCATGCTTAGAATCATTCGTGATGAATCAAGGGTGCATTGCACTATGAAACACGAATATATTTACAAGATAGACAAAGAAAAATATTTTTGATTTTTCTCCATTTGTGTTAAGTCTTTGAATTATTCCATCGAAAAAAGGTATAGCGTCATTCGATTCTTTTTAATTATTACATAATCGAATTTGAATGAACAGAGTATTTCATTTGAAAATACAATAACTAATTTTAATGTGTTCAACAGCAACACACCGAAGTACCTCCCACTCCTCTTCACACAGGACGAGTGCTACGAGAAGGCGAAGAACTGTGGCCGGAAGTACAAGAAGAAATGACACGTTCGTTAGCCACTATGCGCGTGGACTATGATACGGCGAGTCTCAAACAATTAGACCACACAAACAATCCGTTACTGAACAAACGTAGACAAGCAAAACAAAACAATCCTAATCCAGCTTCGCCCTCCGCGAATCTCACTCCTGCTTCCTAGGGGGGCGCTTCCGGGGCTCGTCAAAATTGGCCTATTTTGAGAAGATGTCTAAGGTATAGTATGGTCACAGTAAGAATCGTTTTCTGACGATTGCGTTTCATTAAGAAGAACAAAAATAAATTACAGAACAAAGTAATTCTACAGAGAATGTAAAACAGGACGAGACATGATAATCCTGTATAATCGAAGAAGAATAGAAAACCGAACAAATGTTTTGAAATAGTTACAAATGTTACAAATTTTTCATAACGAACTAAAAGTTTCGTTGGAAACAATCTTGAATTGTATACGCATATATATTCACGTGTACACGGAAACTTATGTCCTCGCAATAACAGTTCCGTTTCTTTTTTTTCTCTTCTGGAATTGATGAATTCTATTTTAAATTAGCAATTCTGGTTAAGATTTTCAAGAAAAATTTTTTTTGTAAACATTTTTTTCTCATAGAGAAAATTGAGATATCGTTTTAAGAATTTGTAGGTGTGTTTATTAAACAGTAAATATTACAAACAAATTTTTTTCAGATTAAAAAAATTTTGTTTTTTGTCATATTAATTTAAACCAAAAAACACCAAAAAATGACGGCGGGGGTGATTTGGGGCGAACGGATGATCTAAAAAAAAAAACAAAAGAAGGATCGCAAATCATTCCTTATCGAAGTGCCTATCGCATGAGTTAAGATTTTTTTTTCATGATAAAATAACAAAATGACAGCAATTTTTCGAAAAAATCGATTTTTGAGAGTGGAAAATCGAATGCAGATCGGACAAAATGATCCTAGTCCATGCAATAGCAACTTCAGCAAGGAATAATTTGCCATGTTTTCCGTTTTGTTCAGATCATCCGGTCGTCCCAAATCACTCCTATCGTCATTTGTTAGTGTTTTTTGTTGGTAAATTAGTATAACGACAAAAAATGTGTTCAAATCTGAAAATTATTTTTTTGTAATTTTTAAGGTCTAATAAACATATCTACAAATTTTCAAAATGATATCTCAATTTTTTCTATGAAAAAAAAATTTTCCTTGAAAATCTTAACCAGAAACATCCCTTACTAGAAATAATTACGAAGAGACACGACAAAAATATTCACATATATGTGTAATCTATAGTAAAATTTGCGAATCGAACTCAAAGGTGATTGAAATGAAGCAAAGTACTTAATCTGAGTTGCATTGATCCACAAAAAGGAAAAGTTAAATGAATTATCATTTTCATCCTCATTATTATTTTTTTATCATATGTCTACCAAAGTAAGAATTTTGATACCTAATGAGAAATGATAATAAGCAACCAAATCTGTGACTTTCTAGAAACAAATACAATAAATCAAAGTCGTTGATCACATAGTTGCTATACATACTACTCGTAATCCTATGAGATAAATCATAAAACTTTGGAATTGATAATCAAAATTTGTGTAACCGTGCTTGATCGTATCCTCGAATTCCAGTTCGCCAATTCCAAAATACTACCTATATTGAAAGACATTTCCCCTTGGTAGTTCAAATTATCTGTCGAATGTAAATAAGAATTAATCACAAAGCTATTAGTACCACTATTCATTTGAATCATCTACATAAAGCTCTCGCCATTCAATATTTTCCTCTCTGTTTTGATCGATAATGAATGATTATGTGATTGATAATAACCGATATAGTATTTATTTTGCGTCAACGAAATAGGAAAAGTTCTTAGAATTTATTCAAGCTCGGAATATCTCACATGGCCTACCAAGATAATAAAAATGAAGCGATACAAGAACAAAAGTATTTTTCCTGGAAGTAGAGCTCAAGAGGAAGAAGTGCGCTTCCAACAGCAGTAAAACAAATGTCTGCATCAATGATGAATCAATATTGGTACCCAATATAGCGAGAAACATTCTCCAGATAGCACATTTTACAGAATCAAAGGGGGACAAATATTTTGCTATCTAAGTGGAAAGAACAATAAATGTTCCATTATTTTATTTCAAATATACATTTATATATACTTGTGAATCATTTGGAGAATTATATACATTACGAATGTCATTCGGCTGCAGGGAAGTTATAAACAAAGATAATAATATAATGTAATAACGAAAAAAGAAAGCAATGAGTCAAATATTTACAACTCATTCTTCAGAATATATATTTTATGAACCGTCCGTCACCAGTTTATTTCTGTCGGTGAAAACGTTGGAATGATTACATTTTCTCATATTATAAAATTTCATAAAAATCATATTCCATCGGATTATGAAATGTTTTGAACAAAATAATGATAAACAATTATGTATTGATAATAGGAAGCAGCTGGAGATTAATGTGTATTGGTATTCATCACACAAGAAACAACAATACGTGTTCTAATTGAGGCTGAATATGATTAAGGATAAAAGTCATCGTTTGATATTTTGAGTGCTCATTAAAGAGAAATAAGCGAAAAAAAATATATATATATATATAGACATAAACTTTGTCACAATTGAAAGCGAATTTAAACATGTGCATTATAGGTAAATTTGATACTTACAAACCGTCAAATTATAATTTGTTGATGATCACACTTGATTGATTTGAAATGATTGATTCCACCAATTGTTGATTTTGGATTAAATAATTAGAATAATATTATATTGATCAAATTTTGAATAAAATTTGTTTAGCGTAGATCAATCGCAAATAATAAATAAATCATCAACCATAACAAATTCCCTGACAGCAAAAGTTGCAGTGCAACTGTTGCTTCAGACGTGTCATAGCTCCATGTACCCAAACATCTTTGTAGCATCATGGCAACAACTTTCAAGTTTGCTGCATGTTACTGCGCATTTGGCGACGCAACCTCCCAGCAACTTCCCAACAAGTGCTCCGTGTTGTTGGGAAGTTGTTGCGAATTTTTCTAGCACTTTGCTGTCTGGGAGGTTTTCTATTCACGCTATAAAAAGAACTGCATATTTCGTCATGAACATACGTTTTCTTTTATCCCTGTTTTAAAAAAGTGTTCATCACAAAGCATAATTGTTGACGAATAATAGTAAGGAATATGGAAGTTGAGGTACTTGATCTAAGATATATTCGTGAATTTATTGATTAACAATATGAAAAATCAGCAATGCATTTATAAAAATTGACAATAAATACACAACAGAGATGATATTTCGATAGCGTCACAGAGTGCTTGCTCGTAGCGTTTGTCGGAAGCACTCACAATTTCTTCTCTTCTTAGTATTTTTCCTCTCTTTTTCCTTGAGTCAAAGAGACATTACTTTCACCAGTTTTAGAATTGTGATGAATATGCATAATAATGATCAATTGTTACTTTAAGATATGAATAGAATATTAAAGATGATAATTCAAACAAATATATACAGTTGTTCTTTTTTTGCCTATTTAGAAGTTTCAATATCGATGAGTAAGAGTTGAATCAGAAACCAATTTCCCTCCTGGAACTGCCAGACTCGAGCGCACTCGAAATTCTCGAGTACGTTTGAGGTCGGTTTCCTTTCCATGGAATTGTGGATTGAAACATATCGAAAACATTTTCGATCCGTCCCAAAGTGAACACAACCAGCAATGTCTGGACGGTATGAATTTGTTTTTCTGAATGATATTTTTGATAGTTTTGGAAGGCCTATTCCATTCAAATTAGTGTTGCCGCGATATTATCGTCGAAATTCAGAAATAATCGATTATCTTAATTTTGACAGGTTTTCATGGAACTTTTAACGCGTAGATCTTCGACTGTGGACGAAATGAAACGAGATAGTGCATCATCTTGGTCTTTTAAACAAAATGAACCAAAATATTCTTACATTATCGTAACGATAATTATCGATATATCGTAACGATAAATGGAAGCATATCTTGGTTTATTTTGTGTACAAGTCTGGGATTATTCATTACTCCGTTTCATTATGAGCATAATCGAAGATTCGTGGATTATATATTCCATAGGAACGTGTAAGAATTGAGATAATCGATTATTCCTCAATTATCGACGATAATATCGCGGCAACACTAATTCAAATATCAGCATGTTTGCAACTGGAAATGCAGACTGATTTTCAGTTAGCACGAAGCAGCTTTATCAAACCATTTTTGCTTCCGGGAATGCATGGTTTTTAATAAAATAATCTGTTATTAATAACGTTGATAAAAAATATAAAACAAACACATTTGTGGACAATTGGCGAAAAAAAGTAATTCAATGTACAGAAAACTTTGGATATCTAACGAGGAGAATCGAAACTGCCTACCTATATCGAAATATTCGAAGCCATTCTACCCAACCAATCATAGCGCCACCAGAGATGAATTGGAGAGGTTGCTAAAGGAATGTTGAAATCATGGCCCGTTTCATGTTTTTTTCTTTCGGAAAAAATTATATGATTGGTTGAATTTTTCTTCTAAGCCAATCAGCATGGGAGGATGAACGGAAAACGTCATACCACCAATCAGAAACTGGACCTTGCCCGTACAGCACAACCACCGATCCTCCACCTAAGACTTCGGTGGAGAATTGGTGGAGGAATGAGAGCCGTGGAAATAGGGAAGAAATAAGGGAGCGTCTCCGTTGATGCAACGGAGAGGTGACGGAGAAAAGTCCGTCCCCTGTATTTTCAGTAAAACTTAAATTCGTGAATTCATACAGTCAGATTTGGTTACGTAAATGCACCAATAAGAATTATATCGAAAATACAGGGGGCGGACATTTCTCCGTCGCCTCCCCGTTGCCTCAACGGAGACTCTCTCTTATTCCTCCCTTATTTCCACGGCTCCCATTTCTCCACCAATTCTCCACCTCCAGTCCACCGAAGTCCTAGGTGGAGGATCGGTGGTTGTGCTGTACGGGTGGTTCCCATATATCATTAGCATCTCTTCAACTCATCTTTGGCACATAAATGTGAAAAGAGGTATGCCTTAATGGCGACAGTATTGCCCTTCACAGTTTCGAATGGCGAACACGAAACAGCCTTGATACCCTGGTTGAACTTCGGAGACGATCCGGCCATCACCGAAGTCTCTCTTTCAACTGCAGCCAATCAGCAAGTAGAGGACGGCTTCTCCTATATCACCCTCTCCCTTCAACCGACAATTCGCGAGGGGTAAGAGAGCCTTATCCGTTCACCAACTATACCAGTGTTGCCGCAATCCGAGCTTCGAGCATGAGCCTCACTTGGCTCTTGTTTCTCACAGGGTGAATCGGCTTGAATATCGACTCGATAGATTCACCGCTCGGATTGGCTCCCGTACAGCACACCTCCGTGGCCTCCACGGAGAACAAAGGTGGATCCTCCATGTAAGCAACGCGTAGTCTCCATAGTGGCGCCGGAGAAATGTCCGTCCCGTGCAACGTTGCCGCAGCATGCAGCGAAGGTGGGAGGAACGAAGTGGCGAGGTGGAGGGAACGGAGCAGCCAGGTGGAACGGGGGTGGACGCAACGGATAGGCATCGTGGAGACATTGCGAAATTCGGAAAGAGGGTACTGCCCGTACAGCACAACCACCGATTCTCCACCCAGGACTTCGGTGGACTGGAGGTGGAGAATCAGTGGAGAAATGAGAGCCGTGGAAATAAGGGAGAGTCTCCGTTGAGGCAACGGAGAGGCGACGTGGATTGGTCCGCCCCCTTTATTTTCAATAAAATTCATATTCGTCGATTTACACAACGAAATTTCAATGAGTGAATCCACTAACATAAATTTTATTGAAAATAAAGGGGGCGGAAAATCCACGTCGCCTCTCCTTTGCCTCAACGGAGACTCTGCTTTATTTCTCCCTTATTTCCACGGCTTTCATTTCTCCACTGGTTCTCCACCTCCAGTCCACCGAAGTCCTAGGTGGAGAATCGGTGGTTGTGCTGTACGGGTGCATGCGTCTATTCAGATAGGTGGATATACATTGCTTCTGCGTGATATTGATACATCATCCCACTTCGCCTCCATCTCGCTACCACATTGCCACCACGGGGATACGACGTTGAGAAAAACGTGCTACTACGTGGTATTTACGTGGATCAAATTTTTGCAGCCAGTTTTTGGCGCGGAGAATTTGAATACTCTGCAGTCATTCAAAAATTCCATGACCACGCGGGTGATTGATTTTTTTTTCTTTAGGGAAGAATAAAAACACACTGAATTAAAGGACAGGTAAGTTGAAAAATTATATTATTTTTGTGAATTAAATGACAATATTTTTCACATCATGTTACAAACATGCAGATTCCAATTTGAGAATCAGGTAAGGATTGGTTCAAAGGTTTTGTGAATTACATAGGGATAAAAAATCTGCAATGATCATTATATTGTATCTTGGATATGAATTTGGATTATCCAATGATTCCTGCATATTGAAAAATTACACGGAAAAAAATGACGTGTGGATTTTGCATCGGTTCTTGTTATTTTGACATAACTGCTGAAGTGCACGCAATTGGAGTAAAATTCACATTGGGACCAATGTTATGTGTACATTGCTACTGAAGTAAACGGCAGGCGTGTTGCCATGGTAACCATGATAACAATGTAAATCCAACAGGACTCTGGAGTAAATTCTACATGAAATTCACACCGTAATTCTAACCTCACTTTTCATGTAATTCTTACATGGTCATTTTTTTCCGTGTATATCCCCCGCATTTCTTATAATTGAAAGTAGAGTTGTTTTCAACGTTACCATTCCGGGAATTCTGTTGTTCTGTGATTCGTCATTCTTTTTAATAAATAAACGGAACTGGCTTATTCCGATAGATTCCGGGATTTGGTGGCAACACTGGTTGTTTTATAAATTTTTTATTCGAATCCATGCTTTCAGTGTAATATCACATTTGATTATTGCACATCGCAGTCCCCTAGTGGAAATGAATCATATATGACCCATATATGATTCCCACAAAACATATATGACCATATATGCCCCGTATATGCCCCATATATGACACATATATGACCCATATATGCCCCATATATGTGGCCGAAGCCTCATCAGTGATACATATAAAGCATATATGGTATCGCGCACAACATATATGTTTGCAGGAAACGGTCAAAAACATATATGATTCATATTTGGTATAATTATTTGCTATGTATGGGTCATTTCATATCGGATTTTCCAAGAGTTTATGAATATTTTTGAAATGGTTATCCCGAATTCTCTGTTGAAAAATGTGAGATACGTATCATTTGTTTCTTTTTTTCTTATTCTATTATGATTTCAGGTTTACAACATATGTCGAAGTTCTTGGTTTCTCAAACCCACCTTTTTTCAAATGCCTGTATCTTGGAAAGCTTTCAATAAAAAAAATCATTACCAAGGCATGAAACTTAAGATTTTGCCTCAACTTTTCACAAAGTCAAGAGAAAATTTCTTTCCAAGGACGTATTTTGCCGTAATTCGACGATGGAAGTGAAAAGAGTATTTTATTCAAATTCGAATACGTTTGATTTTCAAATTCCACCAGCAAAACTAATTTCTGGAACATAATGTCTAAATTCGAATAAACTAACATTTTTACTTCCACCGTAGGAATTCCACTAGACGCAAATTGGAAAGAACAATTTCACTCAAATTTTTGAAAAGTTCAGAAAAAATCCCAACTTTTATGCCTTATTAGTAATTCTGTGTGTTGAGACCTTTTCGAGATACACGCATTTAAAAAGAACTGGATTTGTCGAAACTAAAAGCTCTGACACATTGTAAACCGGTGAACACAATAAAATAAAAAAGAGCAAACAAACAAATTTGACAAGTATCTCATATTTTTCAACGAAGAATTCAAAAATAATTATTCTAAAAATATTGAGGAACTCATTGTGAATCTGACCTGCAATAACTCATATATGTTTTATATGTGATCCACAATTGTTGATCTACCAATTCAGAGTTCATATATGAGCCATATATGGTTTTCAAGAATAAGCGGGAGTTCATATACGTGAAAGAAGTCGCTTCCTTCAAGCGACCGGCGGTGGCTCCAGTGAAAGGGCGATGGAGTCCGGTCCCAACGAACCGCGTTCAATTCTCGTAGGAGAGACTTTTTTTATACCCCTCAATAAATGGAAATAAATCATATATGGGTCATATATGGATCATATATGGTTCATATATGTTTGGATTACTCATAACATATATGATCCATATATGGTTTATATATGAGGCATATGTGGGTCATATATGGTGCATTTCCACTAGGGTCGTAAAAATGATGGACGCCAGATTCCAATTCATATTCCAGACAAAGCTTGAATATCACGAAAACTCAACATCAATGCGATTTTCAAAATTGTTACTCTATTTATACAGCTAATCAGTACGATTTTATTCTTATAATGAATTAACATAGATTTTTTCTGGCCAAATTTTGTGATATTTTTATAAAGTGTAATATGTCCCAATGTTTTAAATCAGTCTCAAATTACAAAAATCCCCAAGCAGCAGACGAATAACAAAATATTCAATCAATCCACAATTTATATGATTCTCTGTTTTTGTCAGACTCGTTCGCATATTTTCGTACATCCGTAACACGTTTTGATACACGTGTGCTGCTTGAGAATTTCATACTTATAAATGGAAAAGAATACTGAATCATAGTATAACATTTTTCCTACAGCTAATGTGTACACTTGAACCATTCAACTCATAAATCACGCGACACATTGGTAACATGAGTATTATAACAAATATAAAACTACGCTTTTGCATCATTTTGATTTCTACACTGAGAAAAATCACATAGCTGCTGTAACTAAATGCTAGCCACAGCAGCAAAATAATTTATTCATATATCAGACAGCTAGATTTTTATTCAAATCAACGCATTTTGTTTAGTTAATTGAATTTAGTTGGATTAAGTAAAACTTTCACTTCTCACAAATAAATATTTCAACGTTGTGCTAACCAAATATGCCAATTAAATCAAAATATTATCCCAACTAAATTATTTAGTCGATAAAATATGATTGTACTAAAATATTGTTAGTTATTGAAAATCAAATATTTATCAGGAATCACTAAACAACCTTGCTAGAAATGACTCCAGTGATTTTCTAGGTTATTGCAAGGCCTCGCTAGGTCCTGAAAGTCTCTGGTAAGGGCATCGTAAGGTCTTGCAAGGCCTGGAGAATAATTAGAATGATTTTTGCTGAGGATATTTAGTCAGGACCCAGTAAACCCTGAGTTCCTAAAGATGAATATAAGATATCCGATGAAAGAAACCTTTAAGATGTGTCTAAAAGATGTCTTATAGATGTATATCAGAAATCTTCAAAAAGATATCTTACAGATGCCTGTATAAGATATCTGAAATATATCTGAAAAATCGATTGCATCAGAGTTCTTAAAATATCATCTATAAGACATCTTTCAGAACTTGATTTCTGAAAAGATGGCGTCTACCGACTTTGCCTTTTGCATCACTTTTCTGCCTCATTCTCTCGCGTGCAGTACGTGTCAAATGTTGAATCTTATATATAAAAATGTTATATATTAGAATTCAAGGGATTCAAAGGTGCAATTGACCTGTTCATGGGATAAAAACTCACCAAGTAAGTGTATGATATTTTATTTGTATATTCGTTGGATGTCATTGTATACTTTTTCAAAATCAGCATTAGTAAACATTACCGGCATTCCTAACCTTGCTCTTTACCGTCGTTTACATATATATACAAATAAAATATCATGCACTTACTTGATGAGATTTCATCCTATTTATAGGTGCAATTGCACTTCTTGAATATCTTGAACTATTACAATAATGAATTTATGAACCTGAATGTATGAATTTGCAGCGGGCTGTCTTCTTCTCGAAACATCTTCATCGAATTCATGTATCGATTCCTTGGCGAAGGTAGATCTCATAATTTTTCATAATTTCTCATAAAAGTGACGATTTTTCATATTTCCTCATAAATTACAAATTCGGTAAGAAAGATCTAATATTTTCTCCTTGAACTTGTACCAAATGAGGAAATATAAAGATTCATGACTTTCATGAGAATTATGGAAAATTATGATAAACATTACCACCAGGGTTTTTGTATGACTTCTGAAATATATCATTTTTCGGATTTCTAATTTTGCTCTCCCATAAGACCTCATTAAGATATCTTAAAGAAGCTCCTGAAAGATCTCTTTTCAGATATCTTAAAGATATATAATAGTGTTGCGTCCGATATCTTTATGATATCTCAAAGATCTCTTTCGGGAGAAATTTTAAGATATCTTACAAAATTTTCAGACATCTTTCAGATATCTAATAGAAATCGGATTGTCTATTTGGGGAGAGATTCTGAAAAATTCTTTGCATTTCCACTTGCTCCATATTTTCCCAGACAGCACAACATGCCACTGCAACGTTTATGGGAGGTTTATAGAACGTAGGAGAGGTTTTCTGAACGTTCAGAAAACGTCCCAAAGACACATTGTGCTGTTAGGGTTAGCACAATTTCACTGCATGAAAAAAGATTTTGTACGAATATTCTTCACACAAAACATTCACAAAACCGATGAACCAATGTAACTGGAAACTTTTACTATCGAGTAATCTATTCTTCCAAAAATAAAATCCGAAATTCCGTATCGCCGTTGCCCGCCATTGCAGGAGTGTCGTTGAAAAATGGACATGGGTGGAAATGCCAGTGAAACAATTGAAAATGATGAAATGGTAGTCAGCGCATGCGTAATCAGATTCTATTTGCTGGAGAACTTGAATTGTTAGTTGTCACAAATAAATTACTTATGCTACTATTGACTGAACTTTTTTATTTAAAATGAATAGACGTCAAATCATTGTTTTTGCTACCACAAACAAATTTTTATTTATATCAAATAAAGATTTATTCAAATCAACTAAAAGATTATTAACTAAAGTATTTTTGCTCACGCAACTCAGCGAATTCTCTTAGTGTAGAATGAGCATTCAATTTAACAGTCAACGCCATTCTAGCAGTACGAATAAAACGCGATACAGAGCGTACAGAGTCGTTGGAAAAGAAAGATTTTCATAGCACATCGAGCAATACCATCACTTTTGCAATTCGAAAAGTCTTCCCTATTTAGAATGTCTGACGGCATCCAACAGAAAATTATTCTTTTTGAACGGTTTCTGTCCCGTAAAAACCGGTCAGAAAACAATCAACTTTTTACCCGCTCCTGTTCGGAATCTCAAAGTTGAAAGATCCAGTTGAAATCTGCC
The DNA here is from genome assembly GCA_018340375.1 of Gonatopus flavifemur. Taxonomy (NCBI): domain Eukaryota; kingdom Metazoa; phylum Arthropoda; class Insecta; order Hymenoptera; family Dryinidae; genus Gonatopus; species Gonatopus flavifemur. Next base: position 1,684,546 of record JAFFJZ010000016.1, read on the forward strand.
AGAAAAATTTTTATCATTTTTCGACTGGATATCATTATCTGGGAATTTCGTAATCCCGTAAAGAAATCCCGTACAGAACCGAATTGAATGTTGGTCAGTTTTTGACCGGTAACCGTAAAAACCGTTCAAACCCAATTTTTTATCAAAATTCTCATACGATTTCTCAAGTTCTAAAATTCCCAAAGTTATACAAATTGTAATTCTTGTTCCCAAAAAGTCATGCAGCTGAAGCTAACAGATTTGAACTAGTAAACTTGGATTCTGGCTCATTGTAACATTTTCATAGAGTGATGAAACCTGCATCAATGAAATTTGCCAATCATCATCCCCGAGAATATGTACTTTAGAAAAATTTGAATGCACAATCGGTCAATTAAATATCCTCTTTCCGCTAGATCACGTCTGCTAGTTTCAACTTCACCAAAATATCAATTGTGAGGCATTCCAGAAGAGATGCCTTTGAGAAAGGACGGCGCCTTGGAGATCTATAGATACATGAAAAATAATACTTGAATCTGACATAACATATTTCCTACAACTAAAGAGCACAATGAAACTGTCGAGATTGCGAATGACGCGATACATTATTAAGATGCATATTATATGAGAAATGTAAACTCGCAATGAGAGGAAAGCACCGGTGACTTGATAAATAAATATTGATACGACAAATATTGAGGAACGTGTTCTTAAAATCCAAATATTGCCAATAATCTTGGAGCAACATTTACTGTGGGCATTCAAATCAATGAAAATGAAGGGAAGAATGGGACTCCTTCCAGATTATGAGTCAAAGTGGATTACGATGTTTCGTCCTCGCTATTACTATCTACCACAACGTTCCCATTGTCTACGGGTTGTCTGTCATCCTCTTCTGAAGAATCTAGTAATCTTTGTTGCTCTTGATTGATTTCTTCCTCTTCTTCCCTGTGAACCATTATATTCAAACGCTTCGTCGCGTCTTTGAATCATTGCTGCATTTTTGTATAAATAGTTGCTCGTTTGTGCTGCCTTCTACCGTTGATAAAATTGCATCTAAAACATTATTAAAGCATGATATTCACAAATTCTTCAAAAATATTCCTATCAGAACATTTTTGGGATACAATCCTCCCTTTCAAACGAATCATCTCATTCCTGAAATACCACGTTCTTATATACCTGTGATCAGTTCCGTGATGCGAAGCGTTACCGCCGCTTTTTTATTCTTATTCCTTCCTTCCCAACAATAACCAGAAGCGACTTTGTTACTGAAGATTTATTTCACAATTGTATAACCCCCGTAACCAAAAACACTTTTAAAATGTATTTTAAATGCATCGGATGAATTTAAAATCGTTTTTGGAATAAAGGATTTTTCGTAAAAGATTTCAAATGCATTTCAAAAGTATTGTTGAGAAAAGGTTTTTTTGAAATACTTTTTGAAATATATTTTGGAAACTTTTGTGAAAATGTATTTATCAGAATGTGAATAAAATACATTTAAAATGTTTTTTTTTAATTTGATATTATCATCATAATACTTCAAATGAATTTGGGAAGAAAATATTATTGATGTATTCAAACAAATAAAAATTTGAAATCAAGCACTTGATGGGGCTTTAATCAAGATTTGTAAGTAAAATACATCCTGGATGGTTTGAAAAATATTTCATACAAATTGCACTTCATGGCATCAAAATCATTCTTTATCTTTGAAGATTGTTCTACAGCATGTGAAATAAATGTAAGTCGGTTTTCTATCATCAACCATCATCATATGTAGACAGACAAAATTTTTGAGGTATCAAAAAGATTGTTTATAAATTTCTAAGAAAAAATTGGATACAACAGTTCTCATAGTTCGAAAAATATCCCAAGTGAAATTTCCAAACTTTTTCTCAATAATATATACATATATATGTTGTTACTATTTGAGATATTCGAAAAACAAACTTAATGCTCTTCTAGATCAATTCACAAGGTATTACAAACCCAAAAAAAAATGCATTCCAAGTATAAATCGAGTGCTTTTGATAAATGTAAATTTTGTTAATCTAATTGCAAAATCAATACTTTTATAGAATCAGTTTTAAGCTTCAAAAGAGTATTTCCCATGCATTTAAAGTCAATTTTCAATGCATATGGTATATGAATCCAATGTTATAATTAATAGTTTTGAAATGCATTTATAGGTGTATTCACTATGCATTTTAAGCGTCCCATAATAGTCCTATTTGACGATCTTATTAAAAGAATTTGAAATGCATTTTGACAAATGCATTTGAAATACATTACGTACATTTAAAATGTATTTGAATACATTAAATGAATGCATTGAAAATATATTTCAAATGCTTTGGTAAAATGCATTTCAAAAGCGTTTTTGGTTACGTGGGAAACTGCCGCACCTTCATTGATCCCACCGAATGACCATAAGTACTTTTGCTAGAAACCAATAATAGTTGTTGATTCCTTTACATTCCCACACAGCACCAAATGTCTCCATGACATTAGTAAAATATTACATTTGAAATATGCAATATTCTGGAAAATGTCTCAAGAAGATTGTCAGAATGTCTCCAGGATGTCTCATATCACCATCTTTGTGACATTCTGGAAACATTCTGAAATATCACAGAGATGGTTGTTGTAATATTCTTGAGACATTCTGGACACGTTCTTAAACATCACCAGAATCTTTCAGCAAAATTACAACAATTTGATAATTGATCTTATTAACAAATTTACAAAATATTACTTTTAGTTGAAAAAAAAATTTCTTCAGGGTTTATTACCTTTAATCCAGGTTGTTGATAGGAATCTGATTCCGAATAACTCTTGTGAAAGGCAACTTCACAGTGAAAGCCAAGTTTTGGAGATTTTCTCCGATAGGGATGGAACCCGAGTCCTGCGAGTGAGAGACAAAGCCTCTATCACATCAGCGGATCTCCGAGATGACGTCAACGATCTCAAAGTACCATTTATGAAAATGATCTCATTGAAGAATTTTCAAAAATTCATTCCCGTGAGATTTAATAATTGATGAAGTTGATAATAATCACAACAGTGATTTTAATAAACAATAACATCTGTAACACATAACCTCACTTTTGGAATATGGTTTTGTTCTGTGTTAAAACATGAATTCATGACAGTAATAAATTAATGTGATTTTTGTGATAAGATTATATTTTGATTGGAATTCATTATTTTATGCTTTCCGATAAAAAATTATTCCCATCGTGTCATGTGTAAGAAATAAACTAGAAAATATTACGACTTATGATTGTGCAATCATGATTCCACAAGTGTCCCTGTTTCTCATCAAAATCAAATCCTGAAGGAGACTTTTGTGAAATCATATTTATGGTATGTAAAAGTCACATAGATCTATTTCATTCTGAATAATCTACGAAAAGAGCATTAATAGTTGCCCGTGATGCTTTAAAGTGAAGTTCGTATCATTGGCATTTACTTATGTGAGCTTCTGATTGTTTTTCAAGAGATCATCAAGTTACACTAAGCAAAATGTGAAGTGACGTGATTGTTGACAAGTGACGTGAAATGACTTCCTCACTCGAACAATGAACATCATGTAAAATGACCAGCCAGCTTATTAGAATAAATTTTCTTATAATTGGAGATATTATTTTATACATATATTGGGAGCGCAGTGAGTTTTCGTACTCTTAATTATTTATAATCAGATGTATAGTTCAATGAAGTTATTTTTAAGTAATTTTTGCCAATCAATCTCTCATAAGTATCTATTGTGCCAATAGTTCATGGTATTCAGAATGAAGGAAACTCACTACGCTCTCAATATATTAGTCAATTTTTCTATCGACTCAAATTTTTGTGAATACCTACTTCTTATTTGCAAAGAATCTATTTCAATAAAGTAGCTGGTGTTTTCACTTGATACAGATTGTTGTTTAGAAATATAACATAGGAAAAATTGGAAAAATTCTATATAGTTCAATGAAGTTATTTTCAAGTAAGTTTTGACAATCAATCCCTCATAAGTATCTATTATGCCAGTAATTCATGGTGATCGGAGTGAAGAGAACTCATTACACTCCCAGTATATAAGTCAGTTTTTCTATCGACTCAAGTTTGGTGAATACTTACTACTTATTCGCAAAGAATTTATTCCAACAAACTGATCGGTAATTTCACTTTATACAGATTGTTGATTGGCAAAATAACATCACTTCATTTCACTTGACCACATGAAAAATCACTAGATAGAGGTATCTAAAAGTAATAGTGATATTACATTCTTGCAGACAACTAGCATGATAGATACTTGACTGTGATTTAATTCCAAAAAATATTTGGATAACTACATAACACTACATATTTGGATATTTACATAACTTCATTGAATGTTACATACATGTAGTTATAAATGGAGCGTAAGATTCTTTTACCTTCAGAAGAATCATCTCTTAGATTACAAACACGGGGAATTTCCTTCATTACCATAACTTACATGCAACATGATAAATATTCAACTGATTTTGATTCTTACAAATTGACCAAATAATTTGTTCATATCCAATTATTTATACCCACACGTATGTACTTTTCATGTAATCAAGTGAAATGAGGTGATGTTATTTTTCCAATCAACAATCTGTATGAAGTAAAATGACCAGCCACTTTGTTGAAATAAATTCTTTGCGAATAAGAAGTAGATATCCATAAACTTCAGTCGATAGAGAAATTGACTTGTATATTGGGAGTGCAGTGAGTTTTCTTCACTCTGATTACCATGAACTATTGGCACGATAGATACTTATAAGCGATGGATTATCAAAAATCACTTAAAAATAACTTCATTGAACAATATATGTGGGTATAAATAATTAGATATGAACAAATTATTCAGTCAATTTATAAGAATGAAAATCAATTGAATATTTATCATGTTGCATGTAAGTCATGGTGATGAAGGAAATTCCCTGAACTATATAGTTTATGAACTATATATATATTAATGTTATATGAATGAATAAACTATGCTGATGAACTATAATATTAATGAATTGTATAGTTCAATGAAGTTATTTTTAAGTAATTTTTGACAATCAATCTCTTTCAAGTATCTATCGTGCCAATAGTTCATGGTAATCAGAGTGAAGAAAACTCACTGCGCTCCAAATATATCAGTCAATTTCTCTATCGACTCAGGTTTTGTGGATACATACTTCTTATTCGCAAAGAATTTATTGCAACAAAGTGACTGGTCATTTCATTCTATACAGATTGTTGATTGGAAGAATACCATCATTTCATCCGCTTAATGACCCCTTGAAAAATCACCAAAGGTGTACAAAAGTGGGGGTGACAGTACATTCTTTCATAAAATCCAATAACTTTATATCTTCATCATGCTATGAAAGAGGGGTAGAGCTGTCGAACATGATTTTATCCATATACTAATATTTTAAAACTATTTTCCAGGAGAAACTGAATTACAGTCTGTGTTGAATAATTATCTGATCTCCCAAGTAGCAACAGAACGTTTCGAATGTTCTATGAACGTACATAGTATATATGTATAAACATACGAGTACGTTCTGTGAACGTTCATAGTATATTCCAAACGTTCGGATGCTACTAGGGCTGTTGCACTAATCAAGTATTTGTTGGAGAAGTATTTCACAATACAATACTTACTTCAATAAAAATATTGTTTCATATTAAATACTTTTGACTTTAGTAAATTGTCTATGCAATGTATTATTTTCATGACATTGAAGTATGTATTTTATAATGATCTTTCCAAGAAGATATGCACAGAGAGGAACAATTTTTCACCGAAAATGTATTTTCTTGTTCCAAGAAAACTGTTCCTTCAACGCAATATGTGTATCCTTGGTACAAGAAAATGTTTCTTGAACTAAGAATGCAAATCCTGATTTAAGGAAATTCTTTCTTAATTGAAAACTACCTGAGACTAAATTCATGGAAGAGTTTAAAATTTTCAAGCAAGAATATTTGCAGGCTCATAAAGATTTGTATACGGTTAAAATTTCTGATTCCAAAGGAAATGTTTTTGAAAATATTATTTTTTGTGATTTGTAATTTTGGCTGTAATTTTGACAGACACATAGATTCAGAATGTCTTGGAACGAAATATAAATCAACCACCAAATTGCAGGTTTCACCCTGCTTAAAGTGTCATATAGAATCGTATAGAATATCATAGATTATGATTCAAAAACATGATAGAAACTGTGAATCTTATCATGTTTTTGAATCATAATCTATGATATTCTATACGATTCTATATGACACTTTAAGCAGGGCATGGTTATTTATGGTTTTTTCGCCTCCAACTACCAAATTGAACAAAGTCCCGGTGTAGGATAATGAAAAGTTTCAATGCTGTATATAATACTGCTACTGAAACATTCTGATTATATTTCATTTGCGACAAACTCCACATACTTCCATTATAGATTCTCAGAACATCGCATAATATCATATGTGCAATATTTCAATTGAAAGATTCTCAGAATATTTGTAATGGAATATTGTATCCGCAATATCCATGGAATCTCGTCAGAATATTTTACTAAGAATGTTCTCATTGAAATATTGTAATATTCTGGGAATATTATTGAGACGTTGTGTGCTGTGTGGGTTGTAATCTCATCATTAGCATTGCACCCATACAGGACACTTACTCGACTCTCCGTGGCACTTAGGGAGAAGGAAGGGATTGGTGGATACAGCGTAGTACGACAGAGAAGCGGTAGTACAATATAATACCAAATGCTCATAACACCGGATTCTTCTCATTGCTTCGAAATTCGTAACTTTTAGTAAAGCTATCAAAACGTCCTAGCTTTCAACCAATGCAAAAAATGTGGTGCTATGGGCATTCGATATTATGATTTACCCAGATAGCAAAAGTTCCGAGAACTAGATCTCATTAAATTTTTTCGGAACCACAAAATGAACCACTGAAATGTCAGCAAAATAGAGTCCTTGGAGAATCCGAATTGCCTTATGTCATACTAGACAGGGTGAGTCAGAAAGTGTGGACATCCTTTAGAAGACATAATCCTGAGGAGATTCTGAATCGATTTTTCCTTTGACAAATTTCAATCTGACCTTAGATTTTAAGATATAAGCGTTTTAAAATTTTTCGAAAAAAATCTAGTAGCGTAAAAATACTCTATATTACACATCCGGATTCAACACCATTCGCCAAGTCAGATCAAGGCGTATCTGTGGAAAAAAATCAAACCAATCTAGCGTTTCTCGATCTCAAATTACAGCATTTTGAAATTTTTGGCGTTCTAGCCAATCAGAATTCCATGACTTTGAATCATAACTCAACAATAAAAGATGCTAGATGAGTTTAATTTTTTTTCTTTAGAGATACGCCTTGACCTGTCTCAGCGAATGGTGTGAGATTCAAATGTATAAGATGGAGTATTTTTGAGATATTAGGTTTTTCGAAAAATTTTACAACGCTTATATCTCAAAATCTAAGGGTCAGATCAAAATTTCTCAAAGGAAAAATCGACTCAGAATCTCCTCAAGATTATGCGTTCCAAGGGATGCCCACATTTTCTGACTCATCCTGTACCCGGGGGAAAAAAACCGCGTGGAAAACAACGTTGAAAGCAACGTTGTTTAACATGGTAAAATGGTCCCACCTTGAGACAGAAGGAAACAACGTTAAAAACAACGTTGAAAACAACGTCGAGAACAACGTTGGAAACAACGTTGAAAATGTGACAACAAAAGTTACATTCCTAAATGAAAAAAACAAATCGATTTTCCTCGAACTTCGATTTCTGAGATCTAAGATCCGACTTCCCTGCCTCTTGGCTACGGTTTTGTATGAATGGAGCAGAGCTTAAAAATGTATATGAACTTTGCTTGAATCAAAATCATCTAGGAATAAAATAATTAATCTAATTAAAAAAAACCAATGAATTTCATTGAATATTACTACAACAATTACCTTTGATCAATCAATAAAGCTCCTACACGATGCAGACAATTTTTTTACTGGAATTGTGTCTAAAATACGTATTACATGTTTCTTATACACCTGAAATGTGAAATGTTCATCTAATTTATTCAACCATAGGAATTCACATATATCTTTGAATAATTTAGATTCATGCTCTATTGAATGAGAAAACAGATTAATTGAAAAAATGTTATCTCTTTGATCGTCGGTAAAACAGTGAATAACCACGAAATAATTAAAATCAACTTCAAGTGAAAAAAAAATGATATTCTTCTGAATCATTTCTCATGATTTATTATACGAGTGTAAATAGTTCGTCTGAAACTCGTTGAGATTCGGCAACAGCCAATAAAATTGTTTTTAAAAAAAAGTCCCCGTACAGCAGAACCACCGATCCTCCACCTACCTTAACAGGACACTTCGTCGCATCTCCGTGGTCTCCACGGAGATAGGTGGTATCTACGTGGAGACCACGGAGATGCGAAGGAGTGTCCTGTTAGGGCTAGGACTTCGGTGCAGTGATGCCAGGAAAGACGGTGTGGACCGAAAAATCAGTCCCCCATTGTTCACACAATGACACGTTCGTATATGTGTGACTCACATGTATACGAAAGTTTCATCGTGTGCGCGGTAGAGGGGCTGATTTTTCGGTCCACACCGTCTTTCCTGGCATCACTGCTTCGGTGGACTGGAGGTGGAGAATGGTGGAGAATTGTTGGAGAAATGGGAACCGTGGAAATAAGGGAGAAATAAGGGAGAGTCTCCGTTGAGGCAACGGAGAGGCGATGGAGAAATGTCCGCCCCCTGTATTTTCGATATAACTCTTATTGGTGCATTTACGTAACCAAATCTGAATGTATGAATTCACGAATTTAAGTTTTACTGAAAATACAGGGGGCGGGCATTTCTTCGTCGCCTCTCCGTTGCCTCAACGGAGACTCTCCCTTATTTCCACGGCTCCCATTTCTCCACCAATTCTCTACCTCTGGTCCACCGAAATCTCAGGTGGAGGATCGGTGGTTGTGCTGTACGGGTCATGTTGTGGAAGTTTGAATCGTTCATCGAAACGAATTGGCAATCGAATTATGAAATATTCAGCTGGTGAAGATGCAAAATCTTGCATTACATTCTTGGAACGATGTTTCCAGTGCCAAGGAGTTGATTCGAACATAAAAAGAATACAAAAACATCTGTAAATCTGACCACATGTCATTGACGAATAATCAGATGGAATTCGACCAGACCTTTCAGTTGTTGTAATAATTAATGGAATTCACTGGGGTTTTGTTAATCGGATTAATTATTTTTTTCCGAGATGATTTTGATCCAAGCAAACTTCATATACATTTTTGAGCTCTGCTACATTCATACAAAACCGCAGCCAAGAGGCAGGGAAGTCAGATCTAAGAGCTCAAAAATCCAAGTTCGATTCCGAGGAAAATCGATTTTTTGTTTTTTCATTTAGGAATAGAACTTTTGTTGTCACATTTTCAACGTTGTTTCCAACGTTGTTCTCAACGTTGTTTTCTTCTCTCTCAAGGTGGGACCATTTTACCATGTTAAACAACGTTGTTTTCAACCTAGTTTTTGTCGTTGTTTTCCACGTGGTTTTTTTCCCCCGGGTAGCTCCATAGGTATGCAAACCACACTCAACTTCCTCTTCGTATAGTTCCGAATACTCATTTATATATTCAACTCGTAGAAACTCATCAAAGGGTGTATTTTTTCACCTTGGAATCTATTTGAGTCGATTCAACAATTCAAAATCTACAAGAAAGCTCTAGTTTGATTTATTTCTTCTTATTTAACCTCCAACAATCAACTTCAAATTTATCAAGATATTCAAGTACAATCCGCTTCAAACCAACACCACTCGTTCGCTAACTTCAGCTGCATAGAAATATGTGTTGTATTCATCAACTATTTGATGGAATAAATGTTAATGCATATTTCTCAGGCTATATCCAAGCATACGAGTTATTACTCGTATATACTATACATGAATTTATTTGATTTATCAAATCTTTTTGCTCAGGGTTCTAGACATTTCATTGCATCCTATAAAATTTTACTTTATCCAAGTAAATGTTGTTTGAAATGGATAAAAATTTATTCAGGTATAATAAATTTCTCATTTAATCCAACTAAAGCTCCATTGGGTTCGTATTTAAATAGAAATTCATTTCAAATAAGTTCAATTGATTCAAATACATCCAGATATACAATTTTCCACGGCGCAACTCTTATCTCTTAATTCTCTCATCTAGATGAAGATTTTCTTGAAGGAATTCATTTCGATCTGTGCATTTTTACCGGAATTATAAAACATTGAATCATAAACCGTCCATATCGGCAAAATTCATTCTCCTGTCATATTTTCAAAATCCAATCCGTATCCAAATCAATGAGGCCTCGTATATTCAATGAGCTCAACAAATTGCAAGAGGAATGATCTGTCTCAGACACTCTGAAAGAAGTAAACGTGAACCGGAAAATTCCTACAGACGGACAAAATTTATAACAATTTGTAACTTCAATCTAAAATATAAAACAGTTCTAACAAAAACGGACTCTTTTGAATTTTAAAAAAATTCCAAGACACAAAACGAAAATCCAGGATTTTTGCAAGGACAACCCAAATTCCAGGACAATTCCAGGAATGGCAGGAATCCAGGACCGCTATCCACCCTGCCAACCCTGGTTCTGGTATTTTGACACCCAATTATCAGATTTTATGCATCGTATGAGTTTCTATGATATTTCTCCTGTGGGACGTACAGGCAACGTATCCAGGACCAGTTTTAAGCAGATTGAACCGCTTCCTACAAATCGTCAGTCATTGATGCTTTGAAATTCCTTTCATTTCATTCTGATATCAAAGATATTCTCCCTGCAACTCATTGAGAACGAAACTATGTATTTGAAATCTAGTGCTTTATTTGAAAAAAGAAAAAACGCACTTACAAATTGCAAGAAACTTATATCTACATCAAAGTCATCTTTAACCACATATAATATGCTTATATGTGTATTATAATATAACATGGTCTAAAAAGTTTTAGATTCGTTAAAATCGATTAGAAAATATATATGTATTATAAATAAATGTACAATTGAGATAAATTATTTACAATGATTATGGGTTAAAAATGAACCTTATATTCATAGGAGAGAATCATTAAAAAATGCAGTAGCTTCTTTTCTTTTTTTCTTATTATGGATTATAATTTTTTGTAAAAATATATTAATTTCTTGATAAGTGTATAAATATTCATCAAGAAACGGTATTTTCTATGAATTTTCAAAGTGGATGAATTTTACGTTAGAGGTAAGAAGAAAAAACGAAGAAAACTATGATTCAATCATTCTTTTCATGGAATAATAAATAATCTTACTAACGTTAATCTATGTAAATAATATTGCCATTATCACCATTTGTCAAAATCACGTAACAATATCTTTATGCGTCGTTTTATTATACCCTATATATAGTGAAGTGATAGATAATTTCTCTTTTTCTCAATAACAATTTTCAACTAATCAAATTAATTATCTAAAATTCATATTTTCACATGATTTATTTATAATAAAACAGCACGAAGCCGCGATGGATTTTCAAAATATTTTTGTGTTGTTTCCGTTGTAATATTCGAAAATCGATTTTGTCAAGGATATCATTTAGCGAAAATTTCATTTTATAATGTATCGCGCGAAATTAATTCAGACTATTTCGCGTAATATCGTATATTGTAGCTGTTCCGCCAAGTACGTAACCTCTTAATTTGAAAACGTATTCACATGTAATGGAAACGAATAGAGAACAAACGAATACGTTGATTATCAGTAATCAGGATCACTACGTATATCAATCTACTTCAATCTATATAATTAAAAAAACTTACAGTCGGAAATAATGTGCCTAACTATTCCATGTCGGTATAATTTCTAACTAAGAATTATGGGGATGTAAAGGAATGACGAATTTCGGTCCGAATGGTGATTTATACGTTATTCCAACATCCGAATAAACTTTATTCGGTAACGCGAGATTACAAAGATACAATCTACCATTGTTAACGCTATGGGATAGAGGTAGCGCTCCGAGTAGGCTGAATTTACACACGATTCCTGGGGTGCCCGAAGATGGAGGTTCTATGGCTAAGATCGGGGCTTTGTTAGTGTTTGCCCACTTGGCTATAGGTGTAATTAGTTTCGGAGAATTTTCGTCGCTAAGTGCAACGATAATCAAGTCTACAAACGAAGGTAAATTTTTAACTTTAGTTTCCACTTTGCTTTCCGTTAGTCTGTACAATGATAGTTCTTGTAAAAGAAAAACATCTTCCGAATTCTCAACGAACACTATTGTTTTCACACCATGACTAGACAATTGTCGAGCGCAATTGACACCTGCAGCTCCGGAACGATGGGGTCCGCACAACGCAACCACCGTTGGCCATTGGTGAACATTATGGGGATTAAGACGATGACTACCTCCTAAAAGCTGAAGAATTATTTCAGCGCCAGCACGGCCGAGAAGTTCTACCTGTGAATAACGAAGGTTATTTACCCAATATATTCTATAAATTTCAACATAATTCTGAATAATAATAATAAACATACTCTTCTTTCCCAACTAATTCCAAGCCTATCGGCAGCTCCAATCAACTGCCGTTGCAGATCGAGCGTGATACTTGGTATTACTAAACCATTATCCGTTACGTATTCTTTTTTGTCGGCGGAAGGTACAGAAATTTGTTTGAAAACCGCTGGTTCGGATACCAATATGTTTTCATCATGACGATACTTTCCAACTGTACCTCTATTACTTTCAGATTGCCTAACTATATCTGGTTTCCTAGAATTAATTTCTTGCCACAAAGCCTGAAAACCCACAATTTTTTGTTCAACTGAGTGTGAGCAATTGAAAAAAAATATATATGTGTACAATTTCATACCTCTTTATTAAATAGAGCTAGATTTTTTTCAAAATCGAAATCTTGATTCAAAGATTGATCTATAGGTGTACCAAAAGTATGTTCATCTTTTTCCAACACTCTTTGTCTGTATGTCTTCTTTGGTACAATTTTGCCATTAGCTTCAACTGGAAGAAAGATTATTTTTGATGTATTGAAATGATTGTTGATTGTATAAGGTGCCCAGGGGTCAGAGAATCTTGACTGAATGGATTAATTACATAGTTGTTTGAATAGAATAATCAATTAAAAGATTACTAAGTTCCGATTCTGAACAATCTGCTGTATGGAAGCCTGTATGTAACATGTACCTGATCCAACTTTGCCATTGGAAGAAGGATCCAAACATGGCTGAACATAATCCAAAGGTTTTTTGATAGGTTGTTGCACTGGTGGCACTGGTGGAGCAGATGGCAATACACTTTCAGAAACTGATCTACCCACTCTTTTGGCAATGGGTCTTTTTACCATGACTCTACTTTGTCTTTGTGGATCAACGGCGATAGAACCTGCTTCTTCGGTGGAAATAATTTCTACGTTAGCTATATCCTTTGCACTAAAAACAGATACATCATTACAAATAGATACTTGTATAACAATTCAGATGATGATTCATAATAATTTCTATAACTCACTTTAAACAGACAATATACGAGGGATGTGGTACACCATTACGAAATGCTTTTGCAAGGGTGACATTGGTTTTATTCAAATCAATTATTTGCCCTTGATAGGTACCCAGATCGTCTATACATTTCACAGAGACTGTACAACCCACAAATTGCTCAGACATCTTCTCAATCTGGAGAAATTTCAAATGATCACATATAGTTATGCATGGAAATCAATTGGTCAGGTGATTGTTTAAAAGAGGTAAATGATAAAAGGTATGTTAAATTTGAAATTGATGATATTTTATACAATACAGATTTGGATGGAATTGTTTGTTTGATGCTCTAAGACTTTGATGGAAAAGATGAAAAATGAAATGATAACGTACTTAATGTAATGACCATTCTTAATGATGGACTGAATTTGAAAGAAAAAACATGTGATATACTGTGAACGGTAATTGAAATTTATTCAATATTTGTGTACACTTACCAGTCCAGGATTAAATATAAATAATTGTCAAATTTATCTTTTCGTCTTAGATTGATAAAATTTGTTTTGGAAATACCCTTCTGTTATTTCATCAGTACAATGAAATTTAGAAGAGAAGGAGAAACGAACTTAAACTTGGCCCATATATCGTTCAATGGACCGGCCAAGGATATAAAAACGTTGGAAAGAAAGTGTATAGAAATCATGGAATGCGTTCTAAAACTACAACTTGCTACAACTCTTGCTTCCCAAAGACGAGTATGCATGAAAAAAGGTTTTTGGCTGATATACATACACTGCATACGGGAGCGCCTTGAAATTCATACTATTTCTCAGGGTTGCCACGTAATATACTTCTAAGTATTTTACATAGTTTACGAAAAGTAAGAAACCGAGTATCTTACGCATAAAACCAACCCTTTGCCTTTGGGGGGACAGGAGGGTTCAAATATCTTACATATATTACATGTCAGAAACCAAGTATGATACGTAAGAAATTGAAAAATCACGTAATAAACCCAACCCTGCTATTTCTTGTAGTTAGACCCAGCCCTGATAACACACGAAGAATTCTTTTTCAAAAACAAGAATAGAATTTTTCAAGAACTCTTTTCGAACTAATGAATTCATAAAGAGCTCTGAAAGAGTTCAATGTTGGGGAAATGAACGAGTTCTTTGAAAATGCTTACAGTATTGTTGTAGTACCCTCAAACAGGGTTGGGTTTATTACGTGATTTTTCAATTTCTTACGTATCACACTTGGTTTCTGACACGTAATATATGTAAGAAACTTGAACCCTCCTGTCCCCCCAAAGGCAAGGGGTTGGTTTTATGCGTAAAGATGTAATTTCATGGGGCGTCGAGCATCAAGCGTCAACATTAGAAGGAAAGAAAAGAACTGTGTGAAGCTGTAATTTCATGGGGCGTCGAGCATCGAGCGTCAACATTAGAAAGAAAGAGAGGTCACACAGTTCTTCTCTTTCCTTCTAATGTTGACGCTTGATGCTCGACGCCCCATGAAATTACATCTTGACCTCTCTTTCTTTCTAATGTTGACGCTCGATGCTCGACGCCCCATGAAATTACAGCTTAAAGCTGTGATTTCATGGGGCGTCGAGCATCAAGCGTCAACATTAGAAGGAAAGAGAAGAACTGTGTGATCTCTCTTTCTTTCTAATGTTGACGCTTGATGCTCGACGTCCCATGAAATTACATCTTAAAGCTGTAATTTCATGGGGCGTCGAGCATCAAGCGTCAACAATAGACGGAAAGAGAAGAACTGTGTGACCTCTCTTTCTTTCTAATGTTGACGCTTGATGCTCGACGCCCCATGAAATTACATCTTAAGATACTCGGTTTCTTACGTGTCGTAAACTATGTAAAATACTTAGAAGTATATTACGCAGGGTTGAGAATGTATTATACATAGTGTAATATTCCTACTTTTATACAAGTATTATACATGTATAATACAGTTCATATTACTGATAAGGTTTTATACAAGTTTAATACATCATAATGGCGCCCTTAGAAACCAAATGTGATTGGTCCATCAAAAAATTCACTAGAAATTACCAACAATTACCTTTTATACGTAAAATGTATGTATTGTACAGGATATGTATTATACGTCAGAAACCTCACTTGACATGTTAAATCAGGGGCCTTCAACTCTATAGGATGACCCCAAGCCACATTTCAATTACGGACAAGTATTCCATCAAGGTGGCGCTTTGATCGTATTTAATCGAGGTAACCTCAAAATTATGCTGACCAATTTTGATTTTGAAATATCAATAATATTTCAACAATAAAGTGTGAACAACAATTCTAAAAACAAATGATATGTTTTAATATATAATATGGTTTTAGAATTTTGTCATTTTCACACTTTATACTTGAAATATTATTGATGTTTCAAAATCAGAATAATTTTGAGGTTACCCTGCTACACGAGGCCACCATATTGATTTTTAGTTCACATCAAAGTACTCGGCTTAGAGGGCGCAGAAATCAGTGCAAATTTATTTTACTTTTATCACGTTGAGTTGTACCCCCCTGTGTTAAATTCCCAACCCTGATATTACGTGCCAATCCTGGCTGCTATAGACATAGGAATATAGGGACGGAGCGTATCTTTGCGGGGTTGGAACTTTGAGGGAAAAACGACGAGGTAAAGTGTGCGATCCGCTCATTAGGCGAAAGTTTGCGCGAACGCAGAATATTATAAGCAGCGAGACATGAGAGAAAATGAGGTTATATTCCCTGTCTTGAGTCACACGTGATATTTTTCATTTTATGAAATTATTATGCGTAAACTCAACTATAATCAGCTATTAGTGCACACCTGAGATCAGAATATCATCATAAATATGGTTTCCCTTATGATTTATAGATCTTGGGGAATTAAATAATGAGAAATATTTGACATTTAGAGGTTGGTACGTATGAAATCCTTTCGTGATCTTCAGGAATTAATCAAAGACTTCTGTTTAGAATCAAATCCTGGTTCAGAATCTTATTATTGGGGATTGAGAATTCTTGATTACCGTGTAATTCATGCTTTTTTCGATGCTTCGTGTTTCATAATTCAATAACTTGATTGTGAATTAATAATCACGTATCCTCTGTTCGAAAATAATATCGATCTGAATAATCGTATAATTTAGTCAAGTTTATGCGATCTCGTTATGTTGCGAATTCAAAAGTTGCGTATAACTGTTGGAATATTCTATGGGATATGCATATCAACGTCTGTACAGTAGCCCCTCGTTATAAGCGTGAGCTGTGTCCTTGTTCCACTCAGTACCAAATCTTATGTGAAAAAAAGACGCAGATAGCTTTTAGCGACGCTTACAACGAGAGCCTACTGTAATTACCGGTACAGAGCATGAGCCCTAGATCAACCAATCAAAGAGTCGCACACTTTCCTAGCACCCCTCCCCCTTTTGTTTGTTTCACACCGCTCGTCTAAAAGTGGAGTTTATACTCCCTCCTTATATTCCTATGTCTATGTGACGTAACCTAACTTATATGGTAAACATCCGTTGGGCCGAAAGCCCGTTAGGCCGAAAGACCGTTGGACCGAAATGTACTTGACCGAATGACAATAATCCGGGAAAGTCTTGGTGACATTTTGTCTTAGGCTGCTCTCCCATGGACCGGAATTTCTAGGGAACGGAACGGAATCCACAGACCCAATTGGTTCATGGATAGTAACTTACTAGAATTCCCTGCAAATCCCCCAAAAATTCCGGTCCATGGGAGAGTAGCCTTATTCGCACACGACTAGTGACGTATAGTAAGATTTCGGATTATTGTCATTCGGTAAAATAAATTTCGGTCCAACGGTGTTCCGGCCTAACGGGCTTTCGGTCCAAAAGGTGTTTACCACTTATATGTACTACTAACATTATATAAATATAGTAAGGTCTAGAGCAGTGATGCCAGAAACCAAGTTTTACCCCCTCCATCAAGCCCCATCTGTATACAAATTTCACGCACACCATGAAGCCGCCGACAGAAGAACTTTGATTGTGTAGAAGCAAAATGTCTTGATGGAGGGAGCAAAAGTTGGTAAAAGTCGGAATTTCTGGCATCACTGGTTCAAGTTGTGATTTCATACGAGCGATTAGCGACGAGCGATACCTTGGATAAAAGGAGAGGCCCCACATTACCTCTCTTTTTAGCTAATGTATCGCTCGTCGCTCATCACTCGTATGAAATTACACCTTTAGAGTTGGATGCTTTACATATGGCTCTAGATTATACCAGAGATCAGTGGAGAGATTGCTAACGTAATACTGAAATCGTGGTATGGTTTTTGGACTAGCGACATCACGCGGCAATGATACCAAATAACAAATAAATATTTGATGATTGCTCAGATCGAACGGAATTCCTGAAATCCAATGAAATTAACTAATCAGTGTGGTTCCACTTTTTAGTTGGTATCATTGCCGCATGATGTCGCTAGTCCAAAAACCATACCATGATTTCAGTATTACGTTAGCAATCTCTCCACTCATCTCTGCTTATGCTTATGCTATTTTCTTCCTTAGGCTGGCCTCTCATGGACCGGAATTCGTTCCGGAATTTTTATAGATTTCTGATAGAACGCTCTAAAAGAAATTGTGAAAGCGATTGGTTTAAAGTCATTCCGCCGGAACGAATTCCGGTCCATGGGAGGCCAGCCTCAGGCTGCTCTCCCATGGACCAGAATTTCTAGGGAACGGAACGGAATCCGCAAACCCAATTGGTTCATGGATAGTAACTTACTAGAATTCCCTGCAAATCCCCCAAAAATTCCGGTCCATGGGAGAGTAGCCTCAGTGCATTTGTGTGCTTACCAGCCCTCTCTCCCCCACTCTTTGTATTCCATACTATCGCCAAATGGAACTGATCCGCATATCACGCTGATGGTCTTGGTGGGCTGCATAAAATGTACCTATTATTCAGTCGTCCAATCAAATTAAAAGGAATAGCCCACCAACACAAGTGGCGCAATCTATCGATTTAATGTTTTGGGCTACACTAAGAATACCCAGTCTTCTATAGTTTAGTCAGGGAGTTGGATAGGGCTGGTGCATTGAACTCTATATCATACTGGAAAGCGCGCTTCTCAAAAATGGCCGGTGGGCTTAGTGCAAGAGAGAAGGTTGCTTTGAGTGGGAAGCTTTCTCTTTTATTTATATTAATGAACTATAGTCGCATCTATTTTTGAAGAGAGATAGCATCCCACTCGAAATTCAAAATCTCACCGGACTATACTATAGAAAACATGAGAAGTGCGCCTTCCAGTAAAGCTGTAATTTCATGGGGCGTCGAGCATCAAGCGTCAACATTAGAAAGAAAGAGAGGTCACACAGTTCTTCTCTTTCCTTCTAATGTTGACGCTTGATGCTCGACGCCCCATGAAATTACAGCTGTATGATATAGAGTTCAATGGGCTGGTGCTTACCCCTTATTTATTGTTCTGTGTTTTATGTCGTTCAATGACAAACTGACCAATCGGTAACTTTTCACCTGAACTGTAACTTTCTTGGTTATGTTCCTACATCACCCTTTTAATGCACACGAGTTTATCTCTTTTTAATCAACTGAACAGAAAGAGAAAAATAAACTTTTCACAGCGCAGCAAACGAAATATCAGAACATATCTCTCAAATGTTGACAATTTTTACCGTCTGGTGTCATGGTGCGTGCAAGAGGACCGTAATGTGACGGCAAACGACAGGTGTAATATGTACTTGTCGATGTGTCAAATTAATTTTATAATTATCATATTTTCTTTATGGCACCGTATTTGAACAATCAATTGTAAATATAAAACAAGAAGGATATCGTACAACCAATTCCAGAGCTCACAGATAATTCATTGTCATAATTTTTTAGTGATTGTAGATATGGAGGTAGACGATTCATCCGCAGAAACGGATGCAAGACTCTTAACGACCGATTCGAACAAGACCAGTGAAAACTCTCGAAAAATTAATGTTGAAAGTGTTACGGGTAAATCATTATCTTTTGAATCCGATCCAAACAAATCGAACGAAACGGGCGTATATGTCAAACAGTTGACAAATTCCGAGCTTCTCGCCTCGCATTTGGAACCAAAAATTTCAATAGAAGATGTTTATAATTATCAAGAAGAAAAAGAAGAAGTTGAAAAACAAGAGTTGACAAATTCTAAGGATATCACGACAATTGAATTACAAGTCCAAGATAAGCTAGAAACAAAAAACCATGAAAAGGTCAACGACAGCCAACCCTCTCAGAATGCTTTAGCATTTACCATTGATTTTGGGAATAAACAGTTTGATTCCACGAAATATCAAAATTTATTTGCAAGATATAATGCCAGACATAAAAGGAATCTTTCAATGCCTAAGGTATGACACCAGGTGCTTTCAATGTTGAAAATTCATCTTTTGTGTATTCAACGATTACATTTTTCATTAGCTAAAAGATCAAAGATGATATAATCATGTTTTAGGTCATAGGAACTGATAGGAATTTAAATATCTCACTGTCTTCCAATTCAGCACACAAGCAAAAAATTCCTAGCACTCATTCTGAAGGTTACTTTAGTAGCGAGGATGATACCAAACGAAAATCAGATCAATTATCAGAGAAAATTAAATTATTTGGTGAGTACATAGAAAAGTTCAAGTTTTGCATATTTTTCTTCTGTATGAGATTCTAGAATTTCATTAAAAAAATTTTTGAATGGAGTATATCAATAAGTTCTTATATGTCATATATGAGTCATCATGAAATCATCTTCAAGCTCTTTAATATTCCTTTCACGCACAACCAGTTTGGTTCATATATGGTTACTGAAATTAATCATTGAAAATCTGTATAGAGTATTAATTTGCATGATCAATTAATTGATCACAATATATTGAACATATAAAAACTTATTCCATTCATTTCATTATTCAATAAATAAAACAAAAATTACATATCAACATCAATAAATGCATATTAAATGCATTTATATATATGTATATGCACAATAAATAATTATATCCATTTGTGTTATATAATGAAGTTCTACGTATAGAACAAAAGATGTTGCTAATTTTAAAGTACAGCTAAAATGATGCAATAACAGATCAATGAATACCGTTTTTTCCTCACAACAGGTTCGAAGTGTTTACCCAGATCCAATTCGCACTCAAACAAATTTGATGTTGATAGGAAATCTTCTAGTCCTCAAAACAAACCACTCGACGATCAAGTCGGTTCAAAAACGACAACGCACCAAAATCATCCTTCGGAACTCAACAAATCTGACACAAAATCTAATCGAATAACTCAAAAGTCGGCAACTATGAACGATTTGAGTAACATACAAACGAATAATCATGACGATAATAACGAGAAATCTTATACGAAAAATATCGAGTACGAAAAAGAGGAACTCTTTGATGAACAATGTGTAAACAAGCTAACGGAAAAAGTGAACAATACAGATTTTGGATCGAACAAATACAATCCATTGCTCGTAGTTGCAAAGGAGTGTAATATATCTAGCATCAGTTATTCGGTAGAAGTTCACTCTGACGATGGAAAAAACGCAAATCTGGATGTTTTTAATGTCAGTAACGTAGATAACGAATCCGAAGATGACGAAAATGATGACGATGAAGACGCGGTTAGCGAAACTGGAACTTATACGGTTCTTAAAGATTATACGGATGAGGAGAAAGCTAGAATGGATATAGACAAGGTGTTTAGCGTTGGTGTTTTCTTGGAAGAAGAAATGAACGAATCTTACGTTCACAGTTTTAAGGTTTGTATCATTTGTTAGAGTAACAAAAAATATGAACTATTCGGTTTCAACGAATGATATATGAATTTTATAAAAAATGCCTATGGACATGATGAATATGTATTTAAATACAATTTTGTTGGAATTTTTTAAAGCGATCGTTGCCTATATATCTGAGTAAAAAGAAAAGAAGTTAGTAAGGATTGGTTTAAGAAGATTCAGAATAGATTGTAAAAATTATTGTATTCTGGACTGTTCGAGACTAGTTTGATTAGAGTAAAATTGATGCCCTAGAAAAAGGAAACGATAGCAACCGATGGTAAGGTACAAAAACCACATAAAAACAGATAGGAACCAGGGTTGGGCAGGTCTAAATACATTTTTACTCATGATTAGTTTTCACTTGAGTATTTCTACTTAATCTTCGGAATTAATTGTGTTGTAGTGATTATTCATCGCTAGACGATCTGTTAAAGGTTCACACAACCAACATCCACCTGCAGAATGGATGATTTTTATCAAATGAAAAAAATACTCATTCAAAAAAGTACTCACGAATACAAATGCATTCTGACCTGCTTATCCCTGATAGGAATAGATATTTTCTATTCGGTATTGGCTCATTCAATCGTTCCCTTTTATCAGGGTGAATCGAAGGAGATTTCTCAAAGGCTATCTCACACAAATACCAACATAACAGCGCTTACCCAGCAAAAAATTTGTAACTGAAAGGAATAGAAAAGAATTAAAATTCAAGAAATTAAATTCGAATTTTTGAGTTAAAAAATTCATCTCAAAGAAAATATATTCTTCTCGATTCTACCCTATTCCAGAGATGGGCATTTTTGTACTCCGGGAGTACTTTGAGTACTCCCGGAGTACAAAAATGTCCACTCCTACCCTGTTCCATAGTGGAATCTTATTTTAAATCTCATCTAATCTCAATTATTCTAATTTCAAATTCAGAATATGTTGGGAATGGATATCGTTGAACAGTCTTAATTCAGCAATTTTAATTCCATCGCAAATATTCAATGTAGAACAACAACAGAATTCTATACGCAGCCTTAAAATCCAAATATTTATATATTTTTTGTCCATTCTTTTGGTAAAAAATTCGAATTGAAAAGAATGTAAAAGAATAAAATTTCATATTCTTCTCAGTTCTTTTATATTATTTTGAGGAATTTTACGAGAAAAATGGTTTTTGTGGGAACATTGTACATTAGGATGAGCCAACAAAACCAACCTACCGAATTTATGGCTTAAAACAGACCTATATACGTGTGTGTGAAGTTGGCATATCAAATATCAGCATCACACATAAGAGGACAGTTCTAGTCGCAGCAACTATACTGGAAAAAAAAGTTTCTTCCAACCAAATAAATAGTTTATTTGTCCTCTCTCTATAAAATATTTCTTAGGATTAATGAAATATTCAATGGAATCAAGTAATGGGATGCTTGCCTAAAATAAATTGGTCTTCTAAATAAATAATTTATTTGCTACAAGTAATCAGTTTTTGCATCTAATTGGATATTTGATTTCTACAAATGAATATTTTATAGAGAGAGGACAAATAAATATTTTTTCCAGTGTATAGTTCTACAGTTCTTGATAAGTTAGAACGATAGTTCCGAGTAAATTTGTGAAAAAAATAATCGATTTTGAAAAAATGATATGCTGTTTTTCTACGATATGACAGCATCGCAGGGAAAATAGATGGAAATGGGACATATCTCAGGGTTCTAAAAATGGTTGGGATGTGAGGATATCAAACACGGGAGTTCCAATGTTAGGAGTGCTTGGGAATTTTTTTTCGGAAATTAAATGAAAGGATATACTAAGTTCTTCTACGATATAGTAGCGTCGCAGGTATGACATATGACAATGGACCATATCTCGGAGTTTTAGAAATGATTGGAATGTGAGGATGTCAAAGCACGAGAGTTTTGATGTTAAAAGTGCTTGTGAAACTTTTCTCGGAAAATAAATGAAACGATATGCTAAGTTCTTGTACGATATAGTAGCATCGCAGGTAAAACAAATGAAGAAGTATTATGTGATCGAGTTTTAGGAACCAGTAAGATGTGAGAATGTTGAAAAACGTGATTGATGGAAGATTGGAGGGAATGAAAAACTGTTGCTTACAATTACACGATTGTATCAGAGAAAAGACCGACTGGAATGAATTATATCTCCAAGTCTTGGACAAGATTGGGATGTCAGAGAGTCAGGGGAACAAAATTCTAATTGTGGATATATCGCATGAACTTTTTTCGAGCATTTATGGGAATGGTATGCCGAGTTCTGTTGTAATATGATGGTATCACTGGATGAGGGGATGTAGATTGGTCATACCTCGGGATTCTAAGCATTGTCGAGACGAGTGAAGGTCAGTATCTGATTCTGGGGGAGAATACGGGATAATGCAATAATTCCGTGTAGCATATCACGAATATTCAAGAGTTCTGACCAGCAAATCATGATGAATTGTTAGTTCCGTGTAACATATTATGAAAAACTCTACCAATTGATAGGCACAAAGCTTCCTCGTTCCTGTCCAAGTGATACGCAAACGTATTTTTACCCAAAAACTCTGCCCAAATATTAAAATGTATATATATAATACGTTTGCATGCAAACAAACTCGTCACAAAAATTTCATTGCAATCGGATAACACGCGAGAACATGCCTGGTCGCAAAATCACAATTTTTGATATCATGTTTCCTCCCTCTCTCCCATTTTCCTGTAAGGATCGAGTTGAAACTTATACGGAAGCACTATCGACACTGCATAAAACTGTGGTAAAAATTTCGTAACGATAGGATGATAGAAACGAAAGATATCCCCATGGTAATGGCATTTTCGAGATTTTCAAATTTTGTTTCGAAGCTTAGTGCTTACCATTTTCTCCCCTCAATTCCGATTTGCTTGGAATTTGAAACGTACACCTAACACCTCGTGAAATGAATATGCTCCAAGTTCCAAGGCATTCGGATGATACACTGTAAAAAAAATTTGTTGAATTCCAAACAAAAATGCTTGGAAATTTACAAACTTGTTTTGGAAAAATAATTTCCGAACCTTTTTTGTAAATTGCCGAACAAAAGTTTGTGAATTCTCAAAAATCTTCGTGAAATCACAAAATTTTTTGAATGTTTACAAACTTTTGTTTGGTAATTTACAAAAAAAGTTTGTGTAAAAAACTGCCAAACTTCTTTGGCAGTTTAGGAAGTATATTTTTTTACAGTGTACGAACATGGGAGAGGCATGCTTTCAAAGAGAATACAGACCCCCATAGAAAAATTTTCCACAATTTTCAACCGATTGGGATGAAACTTACATGGAACCACTATCAACACTGCACATGACTCTGGTGAAAATTTCATTACGATCGAATAATATGAACAAAAGATATACACGTTCGCAAATTTGTTACATACGCACAGACAGATTTCCTTTTTTTTTCCTCCCCCCAATTCCAATGCGCCTGAAATTTATATCATATAACTAACATCTCGTAAATCGAATATACTCAGAGTTCCAAGACATTCGGATAATATGGACATGGGGAAGGCATGTTTAAAAAAAAATACAGATCCCAAAGAAAAATTTTCCACAGTTTTCATCCGATTTGGATAAAACTTATATGGGACCACTATCGGGTCATGACTAAAACGTGGTTAAAGTTTGATCAGATTCGGATAATAGGAAGCAAAGATACACACGTACGCAAAATGTTAATGTTTTGTCAGAGTTCTTCTCATCCACCCAATTCTTCTGAATGAATCAGGTTGAAACTTATATGGGACCACTATCACCCTAGTCCACAACTGTGATAAAAATTTCGAAACGATCGGATAAGCAGAACGGGAGATATGCGCGTACGAAACTTAGGGGGGGGGGGGCTACAGCCACACACACACACACACACACACACACACACAGAGAGACAGACAGACAGACAGACACGGTAACAACATTGTTCCCCGAGTTCTGAGGAACATTTGGGTCTAGGAGATTTTGAATTTCGAGACAAAAAAATTTTCGGCTCCTCGAAACGATCACAAGGCTTCCCTCTAAACGAGGCAGCAAAATCCATAGTTTTGACCAGGAACTTATGGTAGATCGATAGTACTGACCAGTATATTATGCAGGCATGCTAGCGACTCACTTTTCTCACTTTTTCTCACTTTTTTCCATTTCCCTCACTATCCCTCACTTATTTTGTGAATTCTCACTTTTCTCACTTTTTCCATGATCAGTGTGTCAATATTGTCCAATTTCGATTATTTTTTTTTTATTTCGTCATATATTTCATCCAACAATGATAAGCGAGTGTTATTTCCGTTAGTACTATGGTTTTTGTGTTATGATTCACAGGAATCATTTAGAGTTATTCAATTTAGTCGAAGAAGATTATTGTATTATATTAAAAGTGTTACCAAAAATCTGACTGCGTGAAACAGCGAAGGAAAGGAATGAAAAGCAAACTTAGAAATCGAAATATCACTAATCATCGAACTAATCAAACTAACTTCCAAGATAACATTGACTGCGTGCAAAACTTGAGACCGTTATGCACGCGAGAATTTGCGTGTGATTTGCGTGCAACCCACCTGTGATCCATACTGTTGCTCGTAAATCGCGCGCCATGATCTAGTGCATATCTTGTTTGAATTCTTCATGAATTCACGCTCTCATCGCTTGCAAAAACCTGTGGATTGAGGGGGATTTTCTGAGAGTGAAATGATTGGATATTCGGTGAAAATTTTGCCCGCAAGTTGCGTACAATTGGGGGAAACTTGTTGAGTGAAAAATATATGTATATGCTAGGGTATATTCAAATGTATTCCTAGAATGCAATTATTGAAATAATTTATAAAAAAAAACAAAAGCAAAATAAAGTATGGATGCAACTAATTAATATGCATAATGGAGATTTCAAATTGATGTTCTGTTGCAGAAGAGAATTTCTTATCGATTGTTCAAAAAAGAATTATTGTTTGAACAACTGATCGACAAAAAAGAGTGACAAAGAATTAACAACGTCTTATTATTTTCTTTCATTATGTACTGTTCCATATGTTCATCCTGATTTTGTTATAAAAAGTAATGAATTATTCAAAACATGAAATTTTTGGGTGATAAGTTCTCTTAGAGGACTAATGAATTATGAAAAAAGAATTCCTCCTGAATTCTCCTACACTGTAAGAAAAACGGCGGTATTAGAGAAAGTCCACCCCCAATGGTGTTGTTTCAACACCTTGCGGTGTTATTATAACATCGAATTTCGGGGTGGACTCCTATAGAATCCATGCGGTGTTGATTCTGACACCCCTTTCTTTACAATGTGAAACTCTGAAATTTATAACAAATCAAAAACTCTCAGAATAGAATTTGATTCGAGTTCTTCGAGAATTCTTCTGGGACTGTAATGCTGTGTGGGAATAGAGAGACTTCCCCCGATGGGGCTCTATGGTGATAGAACGATACCACACGAATCGATCTTTATTTGATTTCTATGGGTATTATTGTTTTCCACCAGTTATGCACGATGTATCACTCGTACCTCCTTCCAGAATGCCTACTTCTGGGAAGTCAGGGAAAATTCAAGGGAGTGAAAATCGATCATGGAGAATTAGGGAGTGGGAGAAACAATTCTAGAAACTCCCATAGCACAAGCATGTCCCAAATAAACTCTCTTTACTCTCTAAATACGGAAAAGTCAGAATTTCACTTGAACGGAAAGACAGGTTCCTTTCTGGCTGCCTGAAGAGTGAAATTCCACTCTGTTAGAGTGATGATTCACTCTTCAGGCAGCCAGAAGGGAACCTATCTTCTCGTTCGAGTGGGAATCTGACTCTTTCTAATTTAGAGAGTAAGTCAGTTCCAAAAGAATTCATAATGAATTCTTGAGAATTCTTCAAGAGTTCTCTTTGAATACTAGGGTTTCATAAAGAACTCATTCTGAACTGTCATACCGGGGACTCTCAAAGAATCCAACGATGAATTCATTAAGAATTCTTCAGGAATTCAACATATTACCAGGGTGCTGTGTGGGAAGTCAAGGAATTATTGAAGGACTGCAGAAATTAATTCAAATGAGAAAGTGGAATGTTTCTAGTGACATTTGAATTAATTGTATCGAGATCTTGACAAGAAAGTATTTAAAAAAGAGCCTTGATTGAGCAGCATGAATTAAATAACTTCATGTGTTCATGTGTTTCAGTATTCAATTTTTCGTAGTAATAGAGAAGATTGCAGTCACGCAAGACAAAAAATACTATTTTATGTAGTCGCATGCATTTTTTCATGATTGAACACAAAAAAAATTTTTCTAAAATAATGGTTGTTGCAATTCTTTCGGAACTATCGTGGTGGGAGTTGATTTGGGACAAGCTTGTGCTGTGTGAGATTTCTGATAGGACATGAGGAAATTGATGCTGGTAGAATTTCTAAGATTGAAGTTCAATTATGATAACATATTCTCTAAGCCCACATAGCACACAAGTTCAGAAAGAGTTCATAAAGAATCCAATTGGAGCTTGGAAAATTTAATATGAGTTCTCAAGATTTCTTTTTGAACTCCTGTGCTGTGTGGGACATAACAGGTTGGTCATCAATTTCCTGATCGGAATTCATAAAACAAATCAAATTCTTCTCTCGAAAATTGTCATCTTACTTTATTTCTCATCCTATGATATTCAATTTCAACGGTTCAAGTACACACAGGTGCAAATTCGCACCAACCATTTTAAGACTTTTCGTTTTTCGTCAAAAATTGATTTATTTTCGTGTTTTTTCACTGATCAAATGAAATATTTGTGAATTTTCTTCCACGCCGCGTTAATCTGCACAGTTATCCTTCAAATTGAAAAAAAGTAAGGTCAAATTTGTCGAACAGGAACCGAGTTATTATTTGGTACAGCTGCGTGGTGCGAATTTGCACCTATGGTACACCCAAGGTGTGAAAGGATGTGTGTACTTGAAGGGTTGATATTACTCTAACTTATGGATTTTATGAATATTTAATGTGCTGTAATTAAATATTGGCATGAAACAGTGTTTACCATTGAATGAGGTGAATTCATAGTAAATTGGTTATTCATCATTCTGAAAATTACAGTTCAGTCTTTACATTGTGGATAATCTTCATCAATATTATTCTGATGATATTCTTTACATTTTCTCCACTATAACAATTAATTTTCCGCAACTGGTCCCAAGTTAATGTGATACTGATTGTTGATTCCATTAGTATTAATACAATCAGTAATTATTTGACTGTTGTATTTGCATATCCAACCATACGATTATATTTAAAGTGAATCACTTTTCACTCACTTTTTCAATCGAAAACTCACTTTTTACTCACTTTTCTCCACTAGCAACTCACTTTCCTCACTTATTTGAAACCATTGAACCACTAGCATGCCTGATTATGGAACATCGAGGGTTCTGATTAGGAAATCATGGTGAATCGATCATTCCATGTAGTTCAACACAAAATTCCAAGGGTCCTGACTGGCATATCATGGAAAAGCAATAATTCCGTGTAGTATATCACGAATCAACAAGAGTTCTAAACAGCAAATCATGATGGATCGATGATAGTTCCGTGTAGCATATCATGAAAAATCGATAGTTCTGACCAGTAAAATATGGTGAATCGATAGACCTGACTAGCAAAACATGGTGAATCGATGGTTCCGTGTAGCATGTCACGAAGTTTCAAGAGTTCTGAACAGGATATCATAAAAAATCGATAGTTCTGACTAGCGAATCATGGTAAATCGGTGGTTCCGTGTAGCAAATCAGGAAATTTCAAGAGTTTTGCGGAAATCAGGGAAATCTCAGGGATTTTTAATATTCTGGAAATCTCAGGGAATTTCGAAAATAAAATTGAAAACTCAGGGAAATGTGTGGGAAGTCGAGTTTCAAATTGAGATTCGGTATTGCCATTGTTTTCTTTTTACTTTCACCTAACTTTTAACTGATTCTTGTGGAAATCTCACATTGGAAATAATACAGGGTATCCCATGTTAATCTGTCACTTAGAATATCTCGAAAACGAATAGATTCAGAAGAAAATGTTCCGGGAAAAAAATGTAAGAATCTGAGGGGGACATCCGATGGTGGACTTGGCTTTGACCTCAGATCCCACTTTCAAGGTCATTCTGAGGTCAACTTATGTTTTTTAAATGGAATCCCCTATTTTTTACTACCGGTTTAGATTCTACGCTAAAAACCAAGGAACTTTTGTCCCAAACGTTTTTTCGAAATCCCCATAAATGGCGCTGTAATTGATGAGAAAATGAAAATTCTCAAACCCTCGGATTGTATTCTGTCTAACATAATGCTCAACTCTTGAGTGTTTCTCATCTCCCGGAAATTGCCGTGAGCATCAGCGTTACCCAATGTGTACCACGAGGAGGTTGCGCGATCGGACTTTACACATCATTGTGGCCCTGAAAAGGGCCAATTGTCTGAACTGGAGGTGTATCTTCGGGGACGCATTAGACATTCAAAAGATGTTCAAAATGAGCGCCGTTTTGCCTGTGACAAAGCGCAATTCTTTTATGAAAGTTTTCTACAGGTGCTTGCAACGTAGCAGGTGTTATTGCTGTGCATGCTCTTCTTATTCCATCTTTCATGTCATCGCGTGTTGTTGGAGGTTCACGGAATACAACATGTTTTATGTAACCCCACAAGAAAAAATCAGGCGACGTCTGATCTGGCGACCTAGGTGGCCATCGCACAGGTCCTCCACGGCCAATCCACCTTCTGGGAAACTTCTCGTCCAGAAATTTTCGAACAATTCGCATATAATGAGGAGGTGCTCCATCCTGTTGGAACCACATCCTTGATCTCACGTCAAGACTTACGTCTTCCATAAGAGCAGGGAGTTCAAAATGCAAAACACGAAGATACTCCGCGCCAGTCAGGTTTCCTTGAAAAAAATACGGCCCCACGATCCTGTCCAATAATGGCAATTGTGCCTATTGAGAATTCCAACATTGTGAAATATTGCCTCATCAGAGAACATAACGTGATGAGAGAAAGTAGGATCTCCTTCAATTCTCTGTTGGGCCCACGTGCAGAAGTTCAATCTTGTTATGAAATCCTCAGCTGTTAGAGATTGCACCAAAGTAATATGGTACGGATGATAATCCAACGATTTCAAGATACGCTGAGCTGTGGATCGAGGAATCCCGGTCATTTCCTCAATATCCCGAAGACTGATATGGGGATTGATATGAATTAATGCCAGCACAGCCAGCGATCTCACATCAGGATCATTGTCATCCGCATAAACTTTCTTGTTCCTCTGTCGTTTGAGGAGACCTTGACGAGCACGTTGTTTAAGAAATCGGATCGTAATGCGATTTGGACACCTCCGATCCGGAAAACGACGTTGAAACGTTCTCACAGCTTCAACATGATTTCCCCGCGCTTTACAAAGACACAACAAAACGTCAACAATATCGTTCGGCGCGTAATCAGACATGATATTTAGAAATGTGTTTCCTCCAAATGATAACAGAGAACTGAGCAGTTTGGGAATGCTGAATTTCTAAGGTATTCACACGTGAATCGAAACAATAACAATTTTCAAGAACAAAACCAAAACAAAACACAACCGACGGCAATTTCCGGGAGATGAGAAACACTCAAGAGTTGAGCATTATGTTAGACAGAATACAATCCGAGGGTTTGAGAATTCTCATTTTCCCATCAATTAGAGCGCCATCTATGGGGATTTCGAAAAAGCGTTTCAGACAAAAGTTCCTTGGTTTTAGCGTAGAATCTAAACCGGTAGTAAAAAATAGGGGATTCCATTTAAAAAACATAAGTTGACCTCAGAATGACCTTGAAAGTGGGATCCGAGGTCAAAGCCAAGTTCACCGTCGGATGTCCCCTTCAGATTCTTACATTTTTTTCCCGGAACATTTTCTTCTGAATCTATTCGTTTTTGAGATATTCTAAGTGACAGATTAAAATGGGACACCCTGTATATATAAATATAATTTCTCAATTTTTTTTTCTCATCAAAGTGAAATTGGATGAAGGAAACATTTGACAATTTTTCAATCCAGGAAATAGCTGATATCTGAAGGAATGTGAATGAATTGTAATAATCAGTCAGATTTTTTTTAATTTTTCTAGAATATTTCGAGAATATCTAACTCTTACAGTTCATCTGTATTCCTCTAGTGAATAAATTTGAACTATTTTCTGTCTTGAAAAATTGTTGATTGTTAATTGTTCTTTTCATTCAATTCTATTCTGATAAGGAAACAACTTTCAGTGCTTTTTTCAAAAAATCATAATTGACCAAAATTTATCCAGTAGAATATAGAAAGTGCGCTTGTAACTTTCACTACACAAAAATTTGAAAAATCAGTCAATAACCTGATAGCACATGGAAAATTCTTTCTCAAGAACAAGAAATAGAATTGTTCAAGAACTCTTTTTGAATTTGATGAATTCAACAAGAGTTTGGAGGAGTTCGATGTTTGAGACATTAACGAGTCCTGTGAGAGTACTGAAACAATTCTGAAAGTATTCTCACAGTACCCTCATAGTATTTTTGAATGTCGAGTGCATTATAAATTCATTAGTTCGAAAAAAGTTCTTGAAGAATTCTACTTCTTGTTCTTGAAAAAGAAACCATCGTGTTTTATCTGGGTACAGATCTCATACAGCACGTCTACTCTGTAAATCCGAATCAGTGAAAAGTACTGAGAATCAGTGAATTTCACTGGCGAATCAGTCCTAAGTCGTCCACAGTGAACGACTTAGCACTGGTTGGTCAGTGGAATTCACTGATTCTCAGTACTTTTCACTGATTCGGATTTAGAGAGTAAATATGGCATCTATCAAGTATTCAATGGATATTCCAATATTTGTCTAATATTCATTTGACGTCCATTGGATCTGCATTGGATGTCGGAAATATCTTAGATATCCAATTTATGGGTTGCGGTCAAAAAATACGACAATTTGAAAAAAAAAAAAAAAATTGATAATGAAAGTCATTAAAAAAAGCTGCAAATACAGTATGTGATATTTCATACCCCCAATTCAATAGAAACATATGTTGAATTATTGAGCATTCGAAGAATATTCAGTTCATTTATCAATCATTTGGATAACAGTGACCGGAATGTAAATCTTTACGATCCACAGATACAAACAAATCGGGAAAAATTCGAAAACGCTTGAATCTAGCGTTGCTACTAATGAATTCGTGTTATTGGGGGTATGAAATATCACATACTGTATTTGCAGCTTTTTTTAATGACTTTCATTATCAATTTTTTTTTTTCAAATTGTCGTATTTTTTGACCGCAACCCTTAGACGTTGTGTTTATTGGACTCAATTAAACTTTTAAATATGGAAGAGAATAACAATAAGGATGGATATTTTCATTGAATCTTCGAAGTGAATTTTGAAGAGCACTCCTATAGGTTCATGAATAATATACATCAGTATTGTAGTTTTTAAATATGTGACATTGCAACTCAATAATTGGTGAAAAAAATTCATTTTCTGAATAGTTGAACTCAATTTAGGCTCAGATTACTTCTAAAGCAATGTAAGATACTTCAAATACATAAAAAGTGAAAGCAATACATGTTCAATCGAACTTTACATAACGGTCACGCAAAACACGTACGGTCACATGACCGGAAAGTACGTGACCGGTAAGTATTTTTGGGATTGAATGTAAAATTCTGAATTAGGTCATAAAAATACAGAACTCGTTTAAGGAGTTTATGATGTATTCGGTATAACATTTCTGAGCATGATGTAAACATGACATATTTCTACAGTTATCAAGAG
Organism: Gonatopus flavifemur; assembly: GCA_018340375.1. Lineage (NCBI taxonomy): Eukaryota > Metazoa > Arthropoda > Insecta > Hymenoptera > Dryinidae > Gonatopus > Gonatopus flavifemur. The sequence continues at coordinate 1,717,742 of JAFFJZ010000016.1, forward strand.
TAAAATATGCATGACCGTATAGTAAAGTAATTAAGGTACGCTACGTTTCTTACCTGAATCGATTAATGTAATGGTAAAATGAAGTCTTTCCTGTAAAGTCACTATTGCAACAATAACCTCTGTTCCTCTCGCATCTACCACGTTATGTGTTTTGCGCTATTCATTTGTTTTAGCTCTTTCACGCCTTCTTTAAACTCTTACCTTCGCATTCAACAGAAATCGACGACAGAAGTATTGGATGAAAAAAAAACTGTATCGATAGTTTTTTTTTCGTAACGAACATTTGTTTTCGATAAAATACATAACACTCGATGTATTCTTGAAATTCAGACCTCTTATATTTTATGCTAAAATATTTTGCAATGCATCCAAACAATGACAATGGTGGTGCCGACAGTGACCGGACTGGTAAAAAGACGTACATAATCTCATTTATTAGAATTCTGTATTAAGATTATGTTCCAATACTTGGATTATCATGAAGAAATACAAAGGGTCAAAAGGAAAAGCAATATTTCAATTTTCACAAATAATTGATTATAATAGTTTTTCGACGGCGACATGAATTGTCGTATTTTTTGACCGCGACCGTTATATCCTTGTGCCGTATGAGATTTGGTTCGGTTTGGAAGAAGAATACAAAAAATGATGAAACAAACCTCCAGAAAACCTTTTATTCATATACAGTCACGAATCGCATTGTAGTTCTCGAAAATTTTCACAAATACTTTCCCAGTAAACATTTTCGAATCCCTCTTTTGGATCACTCTAAAAGATACATTGAAGCGATCCAAAAGATGCCTTACAATGTTGCATAATACATCTTCTATATACGTTTAAGATATCTATGTCCCGTAAGATTTCCACAAAAATGTTTATTGGGTTCCCTTTCATCATATAAATTGGGAAATAACCCTGCTCAAGAAGACGTATTAGAACCGATTAGAAAATTTTCGCCTGAATTTGATCGTTTTATGTCAAGGAAGAGGTGATCAAAATCTCGCCAATCTTTCACCTGTATTCAAGTGGTCCTTACTCTCTTTTTAAAACCAATTAAAATCTATTAACCTTGAGCGGACGGGACTAGTTCCAAAAGGAACCACCCTGGGAAACACCATTCTCCTTGTTTCCCAGGGGGAATTTGGTGTGTTGAACACAGGAGAAATGGTAAAAAATTTTTGTAGTCACCCCGTCCTCTAAAGGTTAAGGAGGTAGCCTGGTGTAAAACATCAGAAACAAGCACTTTTTTGTGGATGTATTTCAGAAACAACTGTTCAGTATATAGTTTTGCAATTTGCAGCGTTTATTGTTCGCATATTGAAGAATTCAAATTAATTTTTTGGTGCAATTATGTGGAAGTTTGAGCAAGGTACAGCAGCAAATATGGAAAAAGAGTGAAAATTCACTCTTATGGAGTGAAGACTCACTCTTTAGGAGTGAAATCTCACTCTTGTTGGACTTGCGGTATTTTCACTCTTGAGGAGTGGATTTTCACTCCAAAAAATTTGGAGAGTAATTTTTCTGAAATGAAAAACAAAAAAAGGTGTTTGTCTTTTCTTATTCTACGCCAGGCTATCTCTTCAAAAGATATTTTCCCTCAGTATTTGGTTGGATTGTCCAAGCCACTAACATCCACAATTTGTGAAAATCGGCGATTCGGATGATTGGGGTTCGGATAATTGGAGTTCTACTGTATTACTCTTATTTTGTCATGTCTTTTACCAGAGCTGGGTTTGTTACGTAATTTTGTAATTTCTTACGTAATATACCTGGTTCCTGAAGTACAATGTATGTAAGATCCTTTAACCCTCCTCAAGAGCAAGAAGTTGATTTTGCACGTAAAATACTCAGTTTTTTTTACATCCCTATCAAAAAAATCCAGGTGAGTCCCATGGAAATCTACATGGGAATTTCTTGGAATTTCATGGGTACCCCATTGATTTCCATGTGGGTTCCTAGGCAATCGTAGGTGTGACTCGCGGTGACTTTTGACGGGGGTGTCATAAACCATATGAAATACTCGGAAGTATATTATTATATCAACTCTGCACGGAGAGATATGTAGAATTAAATTCACTATGGTGCTTTGTAATCGAAGAACAGGCTGAACTTACAATAAAATTTACTATGACGAAACAATACGCAGTAAAAAATTTTGTATTAAAAACTGTCCACTCAATATTCGTATTGAAAGTCAACACAAAAAATTATCAAATTGATAGAGTTTCAATGTAAATTAATACTTTCGCGTCAATTCCACACATTCTTTGTATCAATATTCAAAACGAATTTTGAGTGGACCGTTTGAGACATGCGCATGTGTTGAAAATACACAAAATTTTTTACTCTGTAGACACCTGATCACATTCACAATGTCTTACAGTAAATTCCATTGGAAAGTCAGTCTGCTCCTCGGTTTCAATAATCATGTAGTAAATTTAATTATAAATATCTCTTCGTGTGCGTTCAACGATGAAAATTATCAAATTTTATGCTCATCATCAAAATTCTATTTGCTGAGTCGAAATAATTAATACTTGAGCGTTGGAAAACATTTTATTTGTACATAATATAAAAGTTCACAAACCTCAGGGAAATTTACAAAAAGTACTCCTGGAAAACCAGGAATTCTCAGGGAATTTGAAAATGAGATTTTTGTCGTCACCCTGCGATAGTTCTGACTAGCAAATCATGAGCAATCAATTTGTTGGTTAGAACGATCGATTTCCCATCATATGCTGGTCAGAACTCTTGGAATTCCGTGATATGCCACACGGAAATATCGATTTACCATGATTTTCTATTCAGAATTATCGATTTACCATTATTCGCGGGTCAGAACTATTGATTTACCATGATCCGCTGGTCAGAGCTATTGATTTACCACGGTTTGTCAGTCAGGACTATCGATTCAACACGATATGCTAGTCAGAACTCTTAATTCTCTGTGATTTGTCATACAGAACTGCCGATTCACCGTGATGCCCTGATCAAAACCTCCGAAATCTCGTGATATACCACTCAGAACTATCGGTTCACCATGATTTACCGTTCAGGCTCTAGTGAAAATGAAGCGTATACACAAAGCGCGGAGGAAGCGTATACAAAGCGAAAAATGTTTCAATTCCCTCTTCATGAAACGTGTAATGCCCTCTTACTGTGAAGTAATGAAATCACTCACACACTCTTCATGTGAAGTAATAGTGAGTTATATTAAACGTATGCGAATCATACCTATTCTGATTTTAAATAATATCTTTATGCGATCGATCCCAACGACGTTCAATGGCTAAGTAGATAAGACCCTCGACTACCATGGTAGAAGTCACCGGTTCGATCCTCGCTATGGGGTTCAATTTTTTAAATTACATTTCTTAAATTTTATACGCTTCTTTTGTTTCAACTCCCGCTTCGCATACTCTTTGCATCCTTTCCATTCCAGCTCTGTATACTTTTCATTAACGTTTTTGTTACCTTCCAGCATACGCTTCGTTTACTCTTCTTTCCCGCTTCCATTTTCACCAGGGGGACTATTATTTACCAGTCAGCCCCACCGAGTTTTCATGATATGCTGGTCAAAAAGAATGTTTTCCCATCATACACTGGTCAGAACTAACGATTCACCATGATGTCCTCATTAGAACCATCGATTTACCAGGTGAGGTAGCAAGTGCCCGAAATTGCATTTACCCGAGAGACAATGATTTATGAATCCGAGGAGAATGACCAGAAATTTCTAGCGCTCCTCAAATAGTTGCAGACTTTCCTGCTTTCGGGAAAATGGCCTTTTGGGCACTTGCTACCTTACCGTTTTACTATGATTTGCTAATATGAGCTATCGATTTCCCATGATATGCTGCCCAGAACTCTTGAAATTTCGTGATTTGCTACAAGGGAGTGTCGATTTAACATGTTATGCTGGTCAGAACCCTTGACTTTTTGGCATATCTCACACGGAATTTCCGATTTACCATGAATCGGAACTATCGATTTTGTATGGTATGCTGGTCAGAACTCTTAAAATCTCGTGATATGCTATACTGAACTATCTATTTACCATGATTTGCCGGTCAGAAGTAGAGGTGTGCGAATCGTCCGAAATCGAATCGAATCGAATCTTGGTGAATTCGATTTCGAACATTAGAAATTCGTATACGAATTATTCGAAGATTTCGAATCGCAAGAATTCGATTCCGAATTGGCAGAGGAAAAAAACCAAAGAATTGATGGAAAATTTTATTGAACCTTACTCGATTTCCGTCTATTTGTTTTTGTCCATTAGAGATCAGAAAAATTCAACGCCAATGTAGCGAAATTTCGGTGATATTCAATAGTAGTCCATAAGATCTAATACACACTGTAAAAAATTGCTTCCTGAATTTCATATAAATTTATGTGAAGCAATTAACATATAAATTTTGTATCAATTTTCCAAAGTTTTCTGACTTTTCATATTAAATTTTATGATATCTCATACAGAATCATGATTTTTCATGCATTCTTATATGAACTTTAATACATTTACATATTACATTTTGCAATAAATTTCATGAATTCATGATTGAACTTGATTTCAATTACAAGTTTCAGAATTGTCATATTCATCTGAGGCATGAAATTTCAGATTGTTTTTTACAGTCCATTTTTGTGAAATTTGTCGACTTTCATCGAAATTTGCTGGATTGCCCTGCAAAAACACGCTTTCAATTGCAGTAACTAAAATCGACATGGAATGAGAAATTTGAGTTGCCTGGACTGGAATATTGTTTGTTATAACAAACATTTTTAGTTGGAAATTAATATTTTTTTCAGGCAACTAAATTTCTTATTTGGAATCGTCCACAGGAAAAAGTACGTGATTCTTCACTCAATTTATGATGTTGAAAATCACGTTAAAAATGACGTGAAAAATCACGTGGTATATCATGATCAGGGCTGGACATGTATTTGCAATACAATTATGCGGAAAAGGTATTGGAAATAAAATCGGTACTTCGTATTTTGAATTTACAATACACTTCCTGTAGTATGTTGCATATCAAGTTTATTTTTGAAAGAATTTTATATTTTACAATCGAAAACAATAATTTTAAAATAGGTTTCCTATTTTTTGTATTTTGTATTTCAAACACATTTTCTAAGTATTTTGACTAATTTTTGAATATTTGAAGGGTTAAATATCAAAGATTTTGAAGAATTCACTTCAAATATAAAATGCTGAAGGAAATATATTCTAAATGTGAGGCATGTAACACTGGTTTTTATTCCAGTACGTATTTAGAATGATTGTATTTCAAATACTTGCCCAGTCCTGATCATGATAAAATGAACCCATGGCCAATGCTGCGAAACACATGAAAAATCACGCTGTAAATCACGTGATATTTCGCGTCATTTTTGTGAGAATTTTTTAACAAATAAATTTCGAATGAATGAAATGTGGAGCAGGTATTAGGAATCGAGTGCAGTTTTACGTCGAGATCACGTGAGAAATCAATTAAAAAATTATGTAAAAATTGACAAGGTACCCAGGCATCAAAACCCTCGATAATCGGTTCATCGCCGATAATTGACCGTTTACTTTTCGTCATTCCTGGGCCCCAAGTTATCATTCGGTATTCAGTTATTGTTAAACCATTGATGGGCGCCATTGGCCCATAATTGGGTACCATTATCGTAGGATTAATTCCGCCTATGGTCCAATCATGAACCATTGATGGGCCGATCGTAAAACTCTGTCAAGTTAAGAAGAAAAAGACATAATCAAATTTCGTGATAACCTTCACTCATTCTGCAGGCGCCGAGTCCATTTTCATTTATAAGATGTGCCTTGAATATTTTTGGTGCTGAAATTCGATTCCATTCGGTGCGATTTATTTTGATTTGATTCGATTCGACATTGATTCTTCAAATTCGATTCGATTCGAATTCGAGAAAGTAATAAGAAATTCGATCCGATTCGTGGGTCAAAAAATGCGATTTTGCACATCTCTAGTCAGAAATATAGGTTTTTCACGATATGCTGGTCAGAACTATCGTTTCAACATGATTTGTTGGTCAGGACTATCGATTCACCATGGGTGATACAACCGCATAATTGTAGGCCACGGTTTTTCATCCCCTCCAATCTACCATCAATTTTCCCCAATTTTATTCAGGATTAGAACTTACGTTTTTCGGAACACCCACATATTAATGGTTCCCAGAACTTCGTCATATAACCCTTTTTTATCCGTTTTCTCTGCGATGCTACTATATCGTAGAGGAACTTAGTATATCCTCTCGTGTGATTTCCGAAAGAAATTGCCCCAGCAATGCTAGCATTGGAACTCCCGTGTTTTGATATCCTCACATCTCAATCATCTCTAGAACTTCGATATATAATCAATTTCCATCCATTTTCCCTGCGATGCTGTCATATCGTAGAAGAACTTGACATATCATTTTTTCCAAACCCATTCTTTCACAACTTCATCCGGAACTATCGTTTTAACTCATCAAAAACTGTAGCATTATAGTAGATGCGACTAGAACTGGTGCTTTTCCGTGCGATGCTGACATTTGATATGCCAAATTCACACACACCTTACACCCAGAAAACGATAAGCTTGAAAACAGCATGAGATTATGCTTAACAGTTAAAAAATCCGCAAGTTGACGTTATTCTTGTTTTCACGTTTAAACATTCATTACCTTCTTCTCAAGAATGTGACATTTGGTTCAAACGTACGTTATGCTTGGCCTATGAAATAAACATAACAGATGACGCGCGAGGGGGGACGTGAGAAAATTGTTGCATGGGGATCGCTACTTAAGAAAAAGAAAGGCAAAATGGATGTAATCCGTTCGGTGTTGACAGCAAAGAATTCGTAAAAGACTTCTTCAAGAACTATGTGGGAACTCTTCAGTTCTCAAAGAGTTCTTGAAAAATTCTTAAGTGATCTTTTGTTGTTTGGGATCAGAGTATTCACGACGCACTTCTTACAACCAATTTTCCTTATTTGGGGTGTATATTAAGTCTACACTGCAGGCAGCATATGGCTTCAGAAAGAGTTTAGAGTGACATAATGTCAAATTCAAGGAATTCAACTAAATTCTTTCTCAACTATTTTTTCATAAATGGATAAAAATATACCATCAAAAGTTGTTTTTATCATTCATCTGGGAATATACTTCATGTAAATGTGATGGCATCCAATTACCAGGTGTGTGAGTATGAAACCGGAATTTTTGTACAGGAAAAACACGTTTATTGTAATGATATGATACAAAGTAACTTATTCAAAGTATTGTCCGTCGCTATCTATACATTTTTTCCATCTTTCTGGCAATTTGTGGATTCCGCGCCAAAAGAACTGTTGCTCTTTTGAGGCAAACCAGCCATCGAGCCATTTTCGTACATCTTCGTAAGAAGTAAAGCGCTGCTCAGCGAGTGCGTGTCCCATCGATGCAAACAAGTAGTAATCGGATGGGGCAAGGTCCGGTGAGTAAGGCGCGTGCTGGGGATCTCCCAACGGAACGACTCTATCGTTTCCTGGACCTGTTTTGTTTTGTGTGCTGGTGCATCCCTAGTAGAAATCACTCTAGTCGTTCTCTAGGCCTCGCAAGGCCTCGCCAAGCACTTGCAAGGAATTGTGAGGCCTCGTAATTACCTAGAGAAATACTAGAGTGATTTCTGCTAGGGATTGTCATGCAGCAAAATCACCTTGTGTTGTCTTTGTTGGTACTCTGGTCGTTTTTCACGCAAAACTCGATCCAAATCGATCATTTGTTGTCGGTAGCGTTGAGTATTGACAGTTTCCCCAGGTTTCAGCAGCTCGTAGTAGATTACGCCCTTCTGATCCCATCAAACACACAGCATTGTCTTTCGTCCGTAACGGTTTGGTCTTGCCGTCGATGTTGATGGTTCACCCGGAGTAACCCATGACTTTTTGCGCTTAGGATTCTCGAAATATATCCACTTTTCATCGCCAGTCACAATTCGATGGAGAAATGACTTTTTTTGGAACCTGGCGAGCAGCATTTCGCATGATGTTTTGCGGTTTTCCTGCTGTCTTTCGTTGAGTTCATGTGGAACCTGTTTCCTCACCTTTTGTATCTTTCCCATAGCTTTCAACCGAAGGGAGATGGCTTCTCGGGTCATCTTTAACTGATCCGCCAGTTGTTGTTGTGTTTGAGCGTCGTCTTCGTCCAACAAGGCTTGCAGGTCAGCGTCTTCAAACTTTTTCGGTGGTCTTTCACGTTCTTCGTTCCTGACGTGAAAATCGCCACTTTTGAACCGTTTGAACCACTCGAAACACTGTGTTTTACCGAGAACAAGCTCACCAAACGCCTCCACAAGCATTCGATGCGATTCGGCTGCGGTTTTCTTCAGATGAAAACAGAAGTGTAGTGCTGTCCGCAAGTCGTAATTTGTTGGCACAAAACTCGACATGTTTATCTCTCATAAACTAATGCTACTGAATGAAACTCGTGTTATTGTGAGTTGGAAATCTTTGTTGGATATCAATACAATAACAAGACACCGCTGACGTAATGTGTCGGTAACTGCATCGACATCTAGCGCCACCTATGGGCAAATTCCGGTTTCATACTTACACACCTGGTATTTGGGTGTATGTTTTTTCTCCTACATCATTTGGATGATTCCAATTTATTGTCGACCTCGGCACAATCAGAAGTTCCGAAATTGGACTCGGATGTGGGGAAAATTGTATGTAATACTTGTTAAAACTTTGGAGATAGCCTCACAATTATGATGCAAGTGGAACAGTTGGTAACCACCCGTTAGCCCGAAATTTCCCAGTGGAAGACTAATAATTTTTAGAAAATGACTAAAAAGCACTAGTTCTTGACCAATCGAAAAGTTTCGGGCCAACGTTTAATTACCGAGCAGCTCATGTGTACTGCTTATAAATTAAATGGATTCTATTCTTGTCTCTATTCTTGGATTTCGCATCAAAATTTCGACTCAACAATGAATTGTAAATTCATCTGGACAATCTGAATTTCCCAGAGAAGCCTTTCGGAGTAGCTGATCATCTGGCCTTGATCTTGGAAGGTTGCATAGTTTCAGCACAGTCATGATTTTTCGCTTTATGATTTCATGAACAGGTGTAATAAGTAACTGTTATCAATAAGGGAATTTTCATAAATATTCAACGATCTATAATAAAAAAAATTCCCAGGGGTTATTTCATCACTATACTGATATATGATGAAGTGTTCTATACAGAGACTTGTTTTATTTGGAATTTCGATTTTTTTGAGATAACAGAGAATATCTCGACGTCTAGAGTTCACGATGCTTCATAGAAATTCATAATTGCATTTCTGTGGAGGATAATTCCCAATTTGTTCTTTATTAACAATATCAATGATCCAGGGCCGCATTAGGAAATTTGCCGCCCCTAGGCCAGATATATGATGCCGCCCTTCTCTCAAGTATGAAAATTCACAAATAATGATTCTATACATTTATGTTATGTTTTTTTTTCTTTTCTTTTCTTTATTAGCATTGATTCAATTTTACATTAGATAATCTTATGTTACAGCAGCTCTTCGAGCCGAATTGAAAAAATTAATCTTCAATGAAAATTAGAATTATTTAATAAATCAAAGTTGAAGTTCAATAAGCACAAGAGGAACTGAACCTTCATAATTTTCTAATAATTAATTCACTCAATATTACCATGTATAAAAACTTCAGGAAATCATATTCACAAAATATCGAATTTATTTTTTTGGTTGGTTGTGGTGCCGCCCCTCAGACCTGCCGCCCCTAGGCCCAAGCCTAGGTTGGCCTAGGCCCAAATACGCCACTGCAATGATCCTCAAGAATTCTCAGATGAATTCACAATTAGTTCCAATATTATCGAAAAAGGTATGCTCTATTGGTTGAAGATCTTAGAACTTTTAATACATCATAACAGGATTCCTTAAATTATTTGTGGTGCTCTTAGAGAGTTCTTTCGAAATTCGTGTGATGTGGGCATTGGGTGTAGGGCAGGCATGTCCCACCCCAAATATCCACCACAAAAATCCCCCGGACATAATATCCCCGGCTAAAATATCCCACGCAATAACCCCCTAAACCATAATACCCAGGATGCACGCACCTCCAACAAGTGCATCTCATACGATCAAATCATTTGAAACCAAAACATTGTCTAACAAAAAAAAGAGACAAGAATTGCATGACAATAATCAATTTTATTCCCTACGCCAACTTCGCATTTACAAAACACTTCATTATCCTTCTTTTTTTTTAACTTCATTATTTCCGAAAGCGCATTACAAACACTAGGGCTTCGCACAAGACTCCCGTGTCAAATTGGAAAATGATCTATATTTACTGTTCTGAAAATTTAAGACATAAAAATTTTGAACGGAATCAAGCTTCTACCTGAGGTGTAATAAAATCACATAGAATTCCGATTTCATTGCAGATGATAACGAAGATATTCTCTCAGTCTCGAAACTAGTCTCGGTATCGGTCTCGGTGCAGGTCTGGTTGCATATTTCGACATATATCCCCGTACAGCACAACCACCGATTCTCCACCCAGGACTTCGGTGGACTGGAGGTGGAGAAATAAAATTTATGTTAGTGGATTCACTCATTGAAATTTGGTTGCGTAAATCGACAGATATGAATTTTATTGAAAATAAGGGGGGCGGACAAATCCAGGTCGCCTCTCCGTTGCCTCAACGGAGACTCTCCCTTATTTCTCCCTTATTTCCACGGCTCCCATTTCTCCACCAATTCTCCACCTCCAGTCCACCGAAGTCCTAGGTGGAGGATCGGTGGTTGTGCTGTACAGGTCTCTGTTAATTTTGTTTGAATGATTAAGGTTCCACCCCATTCCGTGGATTCCATTTGTACACGCAGAAAACAGATGTGTTGAAAAGTCCCATAATTTATTGTGGATCAGCGCCAGTCTGGAATGAATGAAATTATTTACCTGAATATAGCTTCAAAAGTACCATAATTTCTTGTAGAAATACATCTAAGTATGGGAGTTTTCAAAAGTAAATTCAAGTCAAAGCTCTATCTGTCACAGACTGGCGCTAATCCTCAATAAATTATGGGACTTTTCAACACATCTGTTTTCTGCGTGTACTCTCTGGTTGTCTTGATCATCTTGATATTCCAAGAGATTGTAATAATTATTGGTGACTATTTTATCTTTCTTTGACGCGAGGCTCGTGCGAAGGCCTAACAAACACACATTACACGCGACACGACGCAAATACTCTACTTTCGAACGCCCATCATATTCCAGCACAACATTTTTCAGACGCTCAGAACCATTCTTCTTTCTCCTCGCAAGTGGACGCTCAACGCAACGTCCCGCATTGACTTGAGACAATTTAAACTCAACAACACTTTGCTCATGTTGTAGGGCAGAAATAAATTTTCACATTGAAGCATTGGCAACGCGGACACGCTCATTAAAACCACGGTGCCAACCCACTGAACCCGCCCAAGTTTTCTCAAAATAATCAGTGAACTCCTTCAAGGAGTCCGCATTAGTTCGATGAAGACCAGAACTAATGAATTCATCGAAAGCATTAAGCACATCGCCAACAGGAACATACGCCAGAGCGTATATATACACATACCTTGTTCACAACCCAACGCTTTGAATACGCCGCCATACAGCTTGAGCAAAATAAAAATGACATCCTCTTATGTTATATTCAGGGAAATATTCCTTCACACTATTTATAAAACTCGACTCGAAATCAGTGACCACCGTTTGGGGGTTAATTCTAGGTTCCATATCTTTCAAACACACCAAAACCTTACTATACAATACTTTCTTTTTACTAGGGCATAATACATGAACTAATGGAAACGCATTACCAGATATGAAACCGTGAATAGTATACAATTGAACAAAAACTTCTGGAACCGTTTTAAATGTACCATCCGCAAACCAAATATTACTTCCATACAGACGACGCAAATTATCAACTGTGGTGAAAATTAAAAACCGATGTTTATCTCCACCACTATCGTGCACTAGGAATTGATCACCTTTGAAGGTTTTCCCAAAACTTTCAGAAATCTCCAAATTACCACGTGATGTATACGGTGGAAACTCAGGGAGTGCCTTCTGCCGAACCCTCCGAACAGTCCGTGCCAAAGAATGCACAGTGGGTAAAGTGGCTGCAACAACATTAGACACACCACTAATCGAATGAGCCACAATGTTGCTAGTCACATCATTTGAACGCGCAGCAGTTCTTTTCATCTTCTGAACGACTTTACGGCCCTGAACACCCGTAACATCCGGGGCGTGATTGTGTTCACCTGCCTCAGTCGGAACCTTCCCTACAAACAGCAAAAAATAAAAAAAAATTAGAGAAAAACCAACGAAAAAAACATACACGCACAAAAACACACACAAACACATGTAACAGACACACAGACACATGTACATACTTGGATTAATTCAAGAACTGAAAAACACATACTACCTATCACAAACTCCAGCACACTCAACTATTATAAACAGTCAATTATCGCATACTGACATCAACGAAACCGATTCTCAAAATGTACATAAGGTACACAACAACATGCACATGAAAATGCGAATAGCACGTACAAAACAACGTAAGCCATATGTTTCACAGTGCCTCCACACCTACTACAAACGACAAAAACCCTACACAGTGGAAAATTTTGTCTTTCCGGAGACCCACTCACAGCTTGTGTTGAAAATCACATGAACACTCAAATTAAAAGACTTTCAGTGACAATTTAACACTTTCGTGATGATTTGATACATTTTCTGTGTTAATATTCAACACAAATTGCGAGTGAACCATTTGCAAACGCGTGTTGAAAAAAACACAAAAACTACACGGAAAGACCGGGTCTATTAATATTCAGAAAGAGTTTATGAAAAATATTTGTAGTGAGTTTACCAAAAATTCGTAGTCAAAATATTAACAGTTGATAGTTTCATTGATATTTTTCACAGTGGAACTATCAATTGTTAATACATCGACTACGAATTTTTAGTAGACTCACTACGAATATTTTTCAGCAATCCTCGTTTTCCCTAGATTGACAGTCATTTTTCTAAATCTTAATAGACCCGGTCTTCCCGTGCACCACTGTGTAAATATTTAGAATAAACTTGTACAACAAACCGAAACTTATCAACTATCATTTAACAAGCCTAAAATGAAAATATACCTCTGCGCTCCTTCGACTCAGTCACAATTCTACTACGACAAGAATTCCTTCCATATTCCACACACCGCCAAAAAATTTTCTCCACCCTCTCACGATGAATGCAGTACAAAAAACACCATCCACAAGAAGGGGCTTTCTCTTCTGGCTTTTTATAAATTTCAACGGCATATTTCACTCACTACATGCGATTCGCTTGAAATCCCTGCGTACCTGACGCAAGCAACACATCCCAGATAGCACCAGAATTCTAAAAGAGTTCATGATGAATACAATGCATTCATATAGAACTCTTGGAATCCTTGTATTATTTGGGATAGTACGTACGAAACATTCATCACGTGATAATACTATTTACATCAATGAATTTTCCTGCAATCAATACACGGTCAACAACATACACAGAATCACTTTGAACCAAATCAAAGGAATCATAATTTGAAAATCATCACTCATACACTGGAAAACACAATTATTTGTCCTCTCTCCACAGAACATTTACTTGCAGAAACACAATATTTAATTGAATGCAAAAACCACTCACACAGAACAGCAATTCATTTGCGACAAGCATTCCAATATCTCATTCCATTGAATATTTCACTGATCGTAAGTAACATGTTATGGAGAGAAGACAAAAAAATGATTCATTTGGTCGAAACACATTTTCCCCACTGCACATCTAGCGCAATTCACGCAGGATAATTAGTCCCGGAAAATTTTTGGCACGGATATTTTGTCACAGGGACCAAACATCCGCTTTGGGATAGCATGAAATATTCCTGTCCCTGATACCGTAGAATTTTACGATCCCACTGTGAGAAACAGGTGTCAAATTACTGCAGCAACTTCATCTAGATTGTTCATGTTAACTGCATTTCCACACTAACATTCCAGGTAATTGTGATATATCTTTATGTCATCGGTAAATTCACCCGGACCCTAGGATGGTAATTTTCCAAGTACTAAGCACTGGTGAAACGAAACTAGATCCATATGTCAGTGTAAAGTTGCTATACTATAACCGTAGGTAATTCTAAAAATACTCAAAACTGGTGAAATATAATTACATGTACATCCCAACGTGAAATTGCTTGAAATTTTGGGGTAAATACTGTTGACAAGTGTGTGTGTAAATTTACCCTGGGTGCATGTCTATATTTACTGGTGTGATTAGATGGTAATTTTATATTACCATGTATCAAGTGATGTTTGAATGTCGGGTACGTGGAGTGTTTCGCCTATATCATTGGCGTAGATCAGGATTCTTTTTCCCAGAATGACAATTCAGCGAATACTCAATAATTTCTGGATTTCCTTCGAGAGATTTAATTCTTCCACATGTAACCAGTTGTATACTCTGAACGTCGTATGAAATAACATCGAACACAAAGCATCGTATTCCAAAACCTCACCAACATAATTTGATTCGAATTATTATATGTAGTATTTATGAAAAACTTATCTAAAAAACATCAGGCGCCACACTGTACTTCCACAACAACGATGAACGCGATAATATATTCTCGGCTTCAACACGGAAAATCAATTTTTCCTCTTCTAGCAATCAACCTCGCATTTATCATAACGATCTCCAAAAATTCCCAAACATTTTTCCAATGAGTCTCAAAATTTTCTACTTTATCGTTGCTTCGTATCGTTTTACTTTTATCGATTGGTGAAAAGTCATCATTTTAGGTTGCTTATTCCACTTATATGTATCAATTATTCGTAATCAAATGAACTTCATATGAACTTGGAAGGTCTGCTGTATTCATAAAAAATCATAGATGGGCGGCAAAGAAGTCGGATTTTAAATCACAAAGATGCAAGTTCGATTCCGAATTAATGTTTTTCCCGGTGACGAAAATTTCCGAATTCGACTTGTACGGTTGAACAATTTAATGGTCCTTTGGTATTTTCTTTCATATTTCTGACTAGAATTTCTTTATTTCATCACTATTTTCAAATATTATAAGTATATAAATATAAAAACAAGGATGTATCCACCATCTTGGATGATTATCTATGATCGTCTCTTGTTTCACAATCATTTTATATCGGCTGGCTCTCGGTGCAACGATGTTTGGTTTATTAAATTGGCTCAATTAACAGCCGTTGATATCATTGCCAAATTCGGCCGGCAATCCACGTTCCGGCATTCTATACAGTTGAATTCAGGAACCAATGTGGATTTTGTGTCTGCATTTCATATGGTCTTATATATGGGACATATACGGATGGCAGTACTCGATATTCAGGGTTCTCCAATAGCTACCGGATGAGATCCATCTCAAAAATTTTAATCTATATTATTGCGCTGAAGAATAATTTTTTGTAAGAATCTGATTATATAAGCATTGCGGATGATTTTTCTTGTTCTAATTAACGACCAAAACCAACTTACAATTGAATGGCTGAAAGTTCGCTCAGCGAGGATTGAACCCGGGTCTTGCGGGTGAGAGACAAAGCTTCTATCAAATAAGCGGATCTACACGGAGAAAAAGGAATTCGCTGTGGCAGCGAAATCTACTTTTGCTGGGTTCTTTTTGCCAGAGCAGCAAATTTTTTGCTGTGACAGCCAACTATTCGCTGTTTCAGCAATCTTGTTAGCTGCGACAGCGAATTTTTAGCTGTGGCAGCAAAAAATGTTTGCTATCCCAGCAAAATTTGTTTGCTATTCTGTGTATAATACTGAAAATTTGCTGGCGGAGCAAACATTTTTTGCTTCCACAGCTAAAAAATTGCTGTCGTAGCTAACACGATTGCTGTTATAGCAAATTTTTAGCTAGGTCAGCAAAAAATTTTGCTATTCTATATATAATACCTCGATTTGCTGCGTCAGCAAATTTTTTCTCTCCGTGTACGAGATAACAACAAGACATTCACAGAGTCATTTATCATAACCATTCCGCTGAGGTCTTGAATTTCCCAGATAGCACTCGGATAAACCCGTATACAAAACCTATTTCTTAAAATTTTTCTAGATAAGACCCGAAAGCACATGTCCGTTCCTCATTTCACAGTCCCGGTATTGTACCCGGATAGATCCGTATATTTACCCGAAATGGAAAACCTTCCCCATATAAAAACCGTATGCACCCGGATACCATTCCGTTTGGGTCCCAGTTTAGTTCCTATCCAGTCTGTATCCGGTTTTTTTAACCAGACCGTGTATATTTCCGAAATCAAAATCAGTCACCGAATGAAACCCTTGTTCCAAATACGTATCAAATACATTTCAGTTGGATATTTGCAATGAAATAGTTACAAATACATGATTGAAACATATCTGATACGTGTTTGCAACGAGGGTGCCCATGGCAGTATGCATCCGGATAAAGTTCCATTACATTTTTTTTTGCCTTGTATAGAGACCGAATACACCCAACTGTATTCTTGAATGTCTACAGCATTCCCGTATAGTGCTCTAATCGACCCGGATACATTATCGAAATCGGAATCAGTCACCCGAACGATACCCGAATGAATCCGGATGATATTCCAAATGCCGCAATTTGGGTTCCCCTTTACCGGATACCCGAGCAAGTATTATATTGACACTAGCCAGGTTCTTCCAAGTTCCTCGCTAGCGGCTAGACTTTGGCTAGCGCCTGGTGAGATTCTCGTGAAAGCCCAGACATTTTTTTGAATTGCGCTGCTGGGATGAATCTCGTATGCCCGCGCATAAAGTTCCATTCCATATTTTCATACACCGTATGGAGACCGAATGCATCCGAATGCATTGCTAAATGTCAAAAATATTCTTGTATAGTAGCCTGATCAACCCGGATACATTTCCGAAATCAAACTTAACCACTGAACGATACCCGAATGAATCCTGATAGTATTTCAAATACCGCAATTTCAGTTCCTCTTTCCCGGTTGAATCCCGTATAACCTCGCATAAAGTTCCAATCCCATATTTTCATGGATCGTATAAAGCCTGGATGAACCCGAATGCATTCCCGAATTTTGAAAACATTCCCATTTACAGTCTGTACCGACCCAGATAAAGTTCCAATTCCTAGTAAATTTCTCCGAAAAGTGTTCCGATCAACCCGTATACGTTCCCAAAACTCAAAATTGTGCCCGCATAAGAACCGAATGGTTCCGGATATCATTTCTTTCGGACCCCGATCTGGATTTTATCCGGTTTTTGAAGTAGGGAGGCCCTTATTTTATTATGTTGTAATGCAATTGCGATGCAACTATGTTCAAATGTGATCACTGAAGAAGTAAATGTCCCATGATGAGTATCGTGATGGTTTTACTTATATGGGGTTTAGATACATTGGTTAAGAGATGAGTTGAAGATGAGAAATGATTCTTCTTGAATTTTTTTCAACACAATCGAGGAAGCTATATACTAATTAGCAGAATTTTTTCAACACATTCATGAGTTTTATAGCAGCCAATTTTATTTTGCGTATTCCAACAATAGTAATCTTATTGAAATTCAACCGCAAAAATTCTGGAGCATCGAAAATTACCAACATTTGTCCCCTTGTTTATCTTATTTTTATCATTGTACGAACAATGACAAAGTATCGAACTAATTGTTGACCCAAATCCAACACCTTAGAAATTGAAGAATTTGTATCTACAATGATTAAACGTAATAGTTTGTGATCACAACCTGTGGTTGATTATTTTAGATGAGTGCCTCAAGGGATAACAACACGTGGATATCGGAATGGGCTACCCAAGTGGCAGAACATAATTCTTTGCCACCGACCATTGGAAGCGGTCGTACTCCACCTGCGAGCCCTTCGAAAATACCTTCGCCCATGCATTGTAGATCTCAAAGGATGTCACACAGTCGACATGTAAGGAATATGCGATATTTTTGAATCTATTTAAATTTGAGTTATTTAAAAATACAAATTTGTAACTAATTATGTCTTCAGGAGCAGAGCGACAGCAGCATCGACGCCGAATCATATTTACGAATCAAAGAGAGAGTAGGTTTAGTTTCAAATCAATGTCATCTCGTTGATTCGGGTGGAGAATCGGATGAGGACACGAGTAATAGTTACAATACTCCACCTCATAGTTCACAACGCACACCGGTCCACGGCACATCGGTGCGTCGTGGCAGTTTATCCGAATCTCTGTTTAGAAAAATGAGTACATCCGACAATCGAAGAAGTATGCGCAGTAGATATGTAAATCCAAATAACGAAAATAGTGGAACGGAATTGTTAAAAAGTCCGTCCAAAATTGTGAGCCCTCATCATTTTGAGAAGAGAAGCAGTTCCTTGGACAGGTAATATTCACTTTTCTAATAATATAATCTTATTTGCACTCAAATATAATCTTCAATGATATATTTTTAGGAGGGATTATACATCCGATACGACTGAATCCAATACTTCCAGAAGAAATAGTTCTACGTATTACAATGAAAATGATTCTAAGCATACCAACAGTCCAGTATTGAGCCGTCTCAGACCTTCTATACCAAAATTAAGTGTCAGTCCACTTACAACTCGCAAAACCTCAGCAATCAAAACTATGAATTCCTCTGTATTAGATAAGGCTAAAAATCTTGTGAAATCTTCTTCGTATTCGAGGAACATCGGTTATTTCACTTGCGTTGAAAACAGGTTTGTTTGTGTCATTTTATGTATATATATCTCATCATCATCCTGAAGAAATCAGTCTTACGACTGGGTGATGAAATCCTCCAAACCTGTCATTACCCGCTAACCGCTTGATTTATGAATATCTACAACAACCCTTATCTTGTATAATTTGCTTCATACAACTTAATCTAGGTATACCTCTTCGAGTTTTACCATTCATTTTTCCTTCCAATTTTGTTTTCAATAAGCTATCATGCCTTAATGTGTGCCCTATCAGATTACTTCTTCTTTTCACGACATGTTTCAAAAGACTTCTTTTTTCATTTACCTTCTCAAGTACTCCTTAATTTTTTACTCTCTCTATCCACTTTACTCTAAGCATCCTTTTATAACACCACATTTCAAAGGCTTCAAGTCTTCGTTGGTCCATTTTTCCAATTGTCCAAGTTTCGCAACCATATAATGCTGTGCTCGGAACGTAACTCTTCAAGAATTTCTTCCTTACTGCTGAGCTAATATTCTTCGAACATAGTAACTGTTTCTTTTGGTGGAAACCCTGTTTTCCTTGTGCTATTCTTGCTCTTATATCTTTTTCGCTTTTATCGTTTTCTGTAATTATGCTTCCTAGATATTTAAATTCTTTGACATGCTGAATTGTCTCTGCATCTATTTTGATTTTCGTTCTTGATGTTTTCACTGCTGTACAAATCATGAATTTTATTTTGTCCTTATTTATATTCATACAATATTTGTCTAGTAATATTTTTTTCATAGTGTTTTTTTGTTTAAAACGCCGTGAGGGCCCCCCAAATCTCTTTTGAAAATTATGTAAAAAATATTGTAGCACTCCTTCATGATGTAGAACAAAATTATAGGGTGGGCCGTACAGAAAACTTGTTTGTTGACAACAAAAAATCAAAAAACACTTTTCATATATAAAATAAGAACCACCCTAATGCATGCGTATACGTATGAATTTATAAACGATTTTGTTAATTGCATTTTTCAGTCCATACATGTTGAGGAAATCCAATAGTACTACTAATTATCATCAGACATCCATTGGTAACAAAGACTTATCCGCCAGGAGAATGCAAAACAGTCCAGAATTGATTCACAACAATATACAAAGATCTTCTAGCAATGTCAGTATCAGAAATATGAAAACTCAAAGCACTCTGTCTCGTCGCAGCAGTTTTAATAACAGTGATTTAGATAAAACATCTTCGAGAACGAGATGCGTTATGTCTGACAGTAGCAGCGAAGCTGGAGAAATGCAAAGAAAACCTAACGCGCTTCCAACATCTTCTGGAATTAAATTGAATAGGGCTTTCAGTATTAGAAGAGCAAGGTATAATTATTTGAATTGGTGTTATGGTATTCGAAATATTATGTTATTCAATCTGACATACTATCCGCTGCAATATCGATCTTGTTAGATAACCCTAACAGCATTTGATGAACAGTTGTTTATTTCATAGATTGAATTGTGAATCTGATACAACTCCAAACACAACTCCAGAAGAAAGACGAAGAAAAGCACAAATGGATACAAAGACACCATCTTCGTTGAATAAACAGCCAAATCATTATCGTACTCGTACTAGTAGCGTAGGACCACATTACAAAGAAACTTTTAAAAAACCAGAACTGCCAAAATCTACTACTTCCTCTATATCTAGAACCGATAATGGAAGTTTCAGTATGAGAACTGGCAAAACTTCTCACGTAAGATTTGTTCAAGATAATTAAACATACATACAATTTTTTCAACTAATTTTTCAATTATTGTTCTCCTATATATACATACAGTATACGCCAAACACTCAACGAAACAATCAAAAGTTCAATAAAGAACACAAGAAGTCTGGTAGGAGTAATTCAACGCTCACATCAAAAGAAGTCGAGTTTCAAAATTGGAAACGTAGACAAAAATACGACCCAATGAAAGCGGCAGCTGAAGGCAGGAAAAAATTGAATGATAGTTCTAAGAAATATTTGAGCACAGAAGAAAATACTGCAAAGTGAGTTTATGTGTAAGAAAATTGTACGTATATCACAGTTTCACTGAGATGAATCTTACATTGAAAATTTGATATCGCAGCCATGATAACTCGGTACTAAGATCAGCAAGCTTCCATGGAACCGGAGATGTTCTTTCGTTAGCGAACGATTGGTCGGATAATGAAGCGAATTTCTACTGTGATGACAGTAAAGCCCCACCGCCTTGCAGTCCTCATTTGGTTGGTTCTCATGATTACGGAATAAATAACGAAGGTAGAAATAGAGACAGTTATTCATTTATTATTTGACATTTCCAGGAAAGCGACAGCGATTTGGAAACTTCGTCGTATTTACAAACCACTCAAAACGTTGTTTCCGCAATGTCGGCTCGAATGACGGTTCATCGTTCGATATTAGTGGATTCGGATGGTGACAGCGACGAAGATACAAGTCAAAGCCTACATCAAACCGTGCCTAAACTGGTTCATCAAGTTAGCGACACGGAAAGTAGCGACGAACGTCATCAGACTATCAACAAAACTTCGACTTCTAATGATAATTACAATGGAACATTCAAGTAAGAATCTGCTTTTAATCAGTTCTCATGAATTTTCCTGATCTTGTAATGAATTTGAATAATTTTAGTTCGCGTCGATCAAGAACAGAATCTCAATCGACAAAACCAGTAGTATCTAACATAAATAAAATTAAACCTCCGTCTCACGGCAAATCAGAATCTGTTACTGGAATAAGTAGAACCGATTCAGGGCGTTTTAGTATGAGATTAAGTAGAACTTCAAATACAGTAAGTATTTGCACACTCAACATTCCAAATATCTGTGATATTTATTTTCATCTTGTTATTGAAGGGTTCTAAAGTCAGAATGAAAGAAACCAAGAAACCTTCAACGCCAAATACCAAAGAAGTTGGAATGCAGAATTGGAAACGTCGTCAGAGTTACGATCCTATGAAAGCAGCGATGGAAGGAAGAAAGAAAGCTAGCTTGGCTAAAAAAACTGCGGATTCTAATTTATCCCCTAGGTAGGTTGAATGATTTTCATTTGGACACAAAACTCACAAAAATGATTGGTGATTATTTGGTTTTCTCGTCAGTTTTAAGAGTTAATGATTTCACTGTTGTTAGGACTGATAGCGATCGGTAATCTAAAGATAGAGACTGTCGTCAAGCAAGTGGTACGGTACATTTTGTGTGACTATTTTTCAGTGTTCATTATCTTTCAAAAACAACAAGCTTTCAAAACTTTTATATTATTTTATATTATTCATCTTTTTCTTTCTTTTTTCATTTTATTCAGATGAAATGCGAAAAGAATCTTCCTATGTTGTTTCATTGCGATATGTTTACGAAATGTGATTTACGATCAGAAAATCACTGATATAACGAAAATGTGATTCTCATATTCTACTAATTGGGTTAGAATTTCTGAAGTCAGTAAGAATTCAATTTCCATTATCACAATTCAATTAAATGTGGTGAAAATGATAGCTCTTCATATTAGAAATGAGTTTGCCAAATGATGAATTTTTCTTTTGCGGAAGTTATAAATGATTGAAGTTCTAAGGAACTTTTTTTTTCTGAAAATTCATAACTTTCTCGTATGGAAATATTTCGCTGAAAAATGTCTGCAAAACTATGAAAAATCTCTGAAAAAAATGAAAAAACTCTGAGAAACTCTGAGAATTTCTGAAATTTTGATGAGAAATCTAATATTTTTGGGACATTCTTTACAGACTTTTTTCATACTTTTTCAGAGAAATAGTAACGAAATTGCACTCTGAAAAAACTCTGACAAAACTCTGATGGATTGCTAACATTTTTCTGACTTTTAGAAAAAAATTAAAAAATTTTCAAACACTTTTTCACACATGATATTTGAATGCGGCATATGAATGTATTTATTGAATTTCAGGATTTTTCAATAATCAGAAAAATGTCAACAATTTATTAGAGTTTTGTCAGAGTTTTTTCAGAGTGCAATTTCGTTACTATTTCTCTGAAAAAGAATGAAAAAAGTCTGTAAAGAATGTCCCAAAAATATTAGATTTCTCATCAAAATTTCAGAGATTCTCAGAGTTTGTCAGAGTTTCTCAGAGTTTTTTCATTTTTTTTCAGAGATTTTTCATAGTTTTACAGACATTTTTCAGCGAAATATTTCCATACGGGTTGGAACGGTGCAATCGATTTGGACGCACAAGTTCTCAAATTGAAGATAATTGATTGAATTCCGTACACGGAAAGAAGAAAACAGCACTGGTTACTGTCCATAACAGCAATCAGTTGAAAAACAAATGAAAACACGCTTGGCTGATAGAGGTTAGCGCGATCACAGTGATGTGTACTGAAGCGAAATTCGTCAATGCTGCTTGGACATTGACGGTTACTGGAAGACGCAGTAATGAACGGCGTGAATTTGAGTTTTCATTTTTTTTCAATGAATTACTGCGATTCACAGTAACCATTGCTGTTTTCTTTTTTCTGTGTAAATGATTTTATGAAGACCAAAGAAAGTTTTTTTATTGTCTCCAAGTCATTTGTTTATAAAAAATTGATGTTTAACAATTTAAGAAACCAAATTCCGTAGAGAAAAAATGGAGAAGCTTCTTGTGCAACTATAATTATAAGAATGATGCAGTCACGCAGGATTGTATCTTTCAACTCGCAGGGCGTGCTGCTTCGTAGAGGCCTTCGGATGTAAAAATTATATTCCAGTCGACTTGGCAAATGAAAAATGCGTCTCGTACCCATTTTTTTCAAGATAATCGTTAATTAATTTACTAATGTTAATATTTGGAAATTCTTAATTTATATAGTGCATAGTATATTCCCATCCAGCATTAATCACTGATCCTCTATCGCATCTAGGACTCCGGCAGAACAAAGGCGGGAGATTGGTGAAGAAATGGAAGCCGCGGAAATGAAGGAGAAATAAGGGAGAGTCTTCGTTGATGCAACGAAGAGATGACAGAAAAACAGTCTGGCTGCTATATTTTCAATAGTATTCATATTAGTGGACTTACATAAGCGAATGGGAATCTCTAATTATTTCCATGACTCCCATCCTTCCATCAATGTTCCACTTTCATTCCATCCAAATCCTAAGTATAGGGTTAGTGGTTGTGCTGTCCACATCATTGGCTATTCCGGTTCTGTTTCTTATGTAGCTATGTTTTTTCCTCAATAATGAATTGTGACAACAGTGAGGAATTGACTTTCAGCGATTGCTTATTGAAAAGAATTTGAATTCACTGAAAATATAGTAGGCGAACTATTACCCGTCTCTTCGTTGCCTCAACGCAGACTTCCTCATTTCTCTTTAATTTTCACGACTTCCATTCTTTTACCAATCTTTCGCCTTCGTTCTACCGGAGTTCTAGATGCAATAGAGGATCGGTAGTTAATGCTGTACAGAGATATGCTATGCATTATATAATTAAAACTTTCCAGTTATGAACATTAGTAAATGAGTTAACGATGATCTTGGGAGAAATGGGTACGGCATGTATTTTTCATTTGCCAGATTGACTGGAATATAATATTCACATCCGAAACCCCTACGACAGAGTGGCCACAACCGGAAATTCCCAACGTAATTCTGTAATCGCGTGTTCACGTTGAATAGAATGACCAATAAAAATGCAACAAAATTCCCGGTGTGGTCACTCTGTACGAGGGCAGCAAGCCCTGCGAGTCGAAAGATATAGTTCCGTGCGACTGCATCTTTATTATAATTATAGCTGCACAAGGAGCTTCTCCATTTTTTCTCTACGCGATTTGATGTCATCAATTGTTAAAAATCAATTGTTTTTTAAACAAATGACTTCGTAACAATAAAAAAAACTTTCTTTGGGCTTCATGAAATAATTTATGTACATCAATCAATTATCTTCAATTTGAGTGCTTGTGCATTCAAATCGATTCAAAGTTATAAATCTTCGAAAAAAAAAATTCCCTGAAACTTCAAGTATTCATAACCGCAAAAAAATTTTGCTGAATCATTTGATAGACTCATTTCTAACTTCAAGAGACTACTATTTCTATTTGGTACATTTCATTGAATTATAAAAATCAAAATTTAATTCGCGCTGATTTAAGGACTTCTGACCCTATTCTAATTCATAAACTTCATTCAAACTTCCCATTGCGAGGTGCATAAATCTGATTAATTCATCCTTGGATTGTATTCTTTTTTGTAACAATTGAGTCATCATGATAACACAAGCCTGCAAATCATGGGGTCATGATGGCTGTTGAGTGGCTAAGGGTCATTTCCAAAGTAATTCGCTGCGTAAAATTCAAATCCGAAGTCAGAATTGGGCCATCACGTCAGGATTTTGAGTTATTTGAAAGTACGTATTCGGAAAATAGGTTTCTTTGGATACTTTTGAGATTATGTACAAAGCGCACAAAATCTTTTTGGTCTGTTCTTCTTATTGCATTAGTCAGTACTACTCTTGCCCTTCAAAATAAGCTGTTGCTTAGTCACTTACGATTTTTCTCTCTCAAAGTTACGACCATTTTGAAATGTGGAATATATCCGAACAACATCATCAGTATTCACATCATTAATCCTTTAAGGCATACATTTTTTTACCGGCTCACTTCTCCTGAACATGTATGCATGGGGGTTTGTGGAGTTGCCGAGTACAAATATGAAGTCAGAAAAATGAGATTTCAATTCTCAAGATGGTGGATTCAAAATGGCACATGAAAATTCGCAACAGACAATATTGGTTCCCAACAAATGCCACTTGAGTGTTTCTGGTGTCACTAATTGCAAATCCTTGTCCGCAAATGGAAATTTTCATTTCCACATCTCCCGGCGATGCCTTCAAGAGATCTTGGGGATATATTTCATAACTTGGAATGGTCGTAACTTTGCAAGAAAGAATGTTAGGTGACTTCAATAACTCATTTTGAAGGGTGAAAGTGATATTAAATGATGCAATTAGGAAATGAAACCCAAAAATTTTGTACGCCATGTCCAGAACCTAAAAATAGTCAAAGAAACCCACTTTCCGATGAGATAATCTTCAATATCTACAAATTCTGACGTGATGGCCCAATTGTGGCTTTGGATTCGTATTTTACCCAGCAAATTACTTCGGAATGTACTCGCAGTTGCCTAACAGCGAATTCTCGTTGACTTGTGATAATTTGAAGGATGAATCAATCGATTCTTTTTTTCTTTGAATTCAAAATAACGCAGGGCTGTAAACTAGTTATAGGGTACAGATTATTGACTTCATTGATTGAGAATCTGAAAAAACTGATTTGAAACTGATCAGAAATTGAAATTACTGACTCCACTCGTAATAACATCTTTAAAAAAACAATGCATGAAAATTGTGTCTGGCTCATAAAACAGGGTAAATTGAAACGCCCTTAGATGTGACATTTGCCACTCGTTGTCATTGTATGTCACGGTTGAAAATTATTGAAAATATCTACACGGAGAAAATCCTACACTAGTGATTACTGTAGCCCACACGACTGACTCGTGTTGTGCGATAAAATCATTTTAAAACTACTGGTGAGTGTAGTAACACGAATCAGTCGTGTCTCCGCAGTAGAGAATCATCTTTCTACACGATTCTCTACTGTGGAGACACGACTTATTCGTGTTACTACACTCACCAGTAGTTTTAAAATTATTTAATTGCATAACACGAGCCAGTCGTGTAAGCTACAGTAACCACTAGTGCAGAGATTTCCTCCGTGTACTCATAGAGAACAAACTGTGTACCTTTCTGAGGCGTTCGAAGCCATTCAAAAAAAATTGAAATCTGTGTGTTTGAAACTTTTCGAATGAAAAACTTCTGAAAGTGTTTTTCAAACTCTCCTGTTGTATGGGTCTAAACAAGACACTGTTGAGATTGCAATTGGACAATTGCTATTAGCGCATTGCAATTCCAATAGCCCGAGTCGGCAAATTTACACTATTTTTATCCTCTCTGTTTTATTGTTTTTATTCTACTCCGCGTGCAAATTTTTATCTCTTGTTGTCCGTAATTTTCAACAAACAGGATAAAAACAGTCTTTATTTCAGTCTGATTTAATTCTCCAACTGGACAAAAACAGACTTTATTGCTGCTTGATTTGCCGGACAAGAATGGATTAAAATGAAATCTTTTGCGACCTTCAAGAAACTGAATTTGAACCAAGTTGAATTTATTTCTAATTAAGAGCTCATTTAATATGATAATTTGATTTTGATTTCAATAACTGAGACATATGTTCTGTTTATGTTTTCAATGAAGTTCAAAATAAAAAATGGCCTTTCCTAGAGACGCGGTGAATTTTTATTGGCAATATATCTACATATATAATAACTATAGATATACTGCCAATGTCAATTCACCGTGATTCTAAAGAAAGCTATAAAAATATGCGAACCATAATTTTTGATACTATAATTAAACTCATATTCAATAAGTTTTTACTCCAGAACAACTTCAACTCGAATTTAATTGAATTCCCTAAGCAAACTTATGTCAGACATGGATGAAATTTCAATAGAATTATTATACTTATAATATCAAAGATTATAAAATTTATTCTAGAATTATGAAATCGTTTCATCCTAATTATTGATCACCCCAAAATTGAGATCACGTTCATTATAAGCCATTACGATATTCGGTGTTTTTCCTCATAGAAATGTCAAGTCATTCTGAAAGATATCTTGGAGAATTCAAAAAGATGTCTGATGAAACACTAGAAGATATTTGCTTTTATTTTATATTAGATTGCCTCAGTCCAACCTGATGTTTCTTGATTGAAGATTTTCAGTATGTAAATTACATCAAGGAATAACAATTCATTTCCTCTCGTCATTGGTTCACTAATTTTAATTATAAAGTTTGTTATTGGAATTATTATTATCACTTGAGAAAGAGTTTCTAAGTTCAGATTTTAGGCTGATTACATCTTGTTTTTCCCATGATGTATTGAATCATAATTGAAGCGCATCAAAGTAGACTAAAATAGCATTATGCAGATAAAAACAGTACATCTGACTCTTCACCAGACAAAAGCAGTTCAGACCTTCGAAGGTAAAATCAATTGAAGAAGGAATAAAATAGACTAAAATAAGGAGTGGAGGATAAAGACAGTCCAAATTTTCCGACTGGGGAATTCATACATCATTTATTGCTAATTACACAACGAATGCTCAACATGCTATTATGGTCTGATATTACCCCTTAAATGGTAACCATGGATCATTTGTGTTAAGACCAAAACAAAAAATTAGTTCAAATGGATTTGTTAATTTCAAGGTTCAAAGTTTACAATTTCGTATTGCAATGTAATAATCATGTAGAAGCGTCTATCGTGTCATTTTATTGTATTCCGAATCCGAGTCTAGAAAATATCCTATTGTCCCCCTTTGAAATTTAATACTTCCTCTCCATCTAACAGTAGTGTGGCATTGTTTTCTTCTTCTTCAAATCTTCTTTTTCAAAACATATGCTTCATTTGATTTTTTGCAAAAATTTTCAAGTGCTCAAAAATCCATAGAAATAACCCGTTTTTCTTTTGTATGAATGTAGAAAACTACATGTTCGAAGAATATTGTTGGAATATTTTGTTATTCGCGTCTTGGTTCCGCGTGCTGCGTTGCATAAAGTGATCGGGGACGATCGTGTCTCGTCGTGCTTTTTCGTCTGCGAGCGCTGTACTCGCCGTTGTCAGTCAAAAATACGTTGATCTATCGATGAGATGTATCCTGGAGCAGTGAGGCCAGAAATTCCAACTTTTGCCCCCTCTATCAAGACATTTTGCACTAAACAATCAAATTTCTTTTGTCGGTGACTTCATTATGAGCGTGGAATCTCTATACAGATGGTGCTAGATGGAGGGGGCAAAACTTGGTTTCTGGCATCACTGTAGTTTTTTTGTGTTATAGATTAACCAGTTTGATTTTTTTTATGTAGAATCTAGTTACTGAAATTATTATGAAGGAAAAACCTTATTATAACACGTATGTTTTGTTTAATGAATAAAACACTTATAAAACAACAAATCATCATCATCATGAAGTAATCAGTCTTATGACTGGTTTGGTGAAATCCTCCAACCCTGCCTATTATCCGCTAACTGTTTAATTTCTGCATATCTACGACAACCCTTATCTTGTTTAATTTGCTTCATATAACTTAATCTAGGTCTACCTCTTCGAGTTTTACCAATTTTTCCTTCCAATATTGTTTTCAATAAACTGTCATGCCTCAATGTGTGTCCTATCACATTACTTCTTCTTTTAACAATATGTTTCAAAAGATTTTTTTTCATTTACCTCCTCAAGTACTCCTTAATTTTTTACTCTCTCTATCCACTTTACTCTAAGCATCCTTTTATAACACCACATTTCAAAGGCTTCAAGTCTTCGTTGGTCCATTTTTCCAATTGTCCAAGTTTCGCAACCATATAATGCTGTGCTCGGAACGTAACTCTTCAAGAATTTCTTCCTTACTGCTGAGCTAATATTCTTCGAACATAGTAACTGTTTCTTTTGGTGGAAAGTCTGTTTTCCTTGTGCTATTCTTGCTCTTATATCTTTTTCGCTTTTACCGTTCTCTGTAATTATGCTTCCTAGATATTTAAATTCTTTGACTTGCTGAATTGTCTCTGCATCTATTTTGATTTTCGTTCTTCTCGATGTTTTCGCTGTTGTACAAATCATGAATTTTATTTTGTCCTTATTTATATTCATACAATAGTTTTCCAGTAATATTGTTTTCATAGTGTTGAGAGTATTTTCTAACTCAGCGCCACTCATAGCTAATATAGCTATGTCATCTGCAAATCTCAACATGCTTAAATTTTTACCTTGAATCTGTAATTTCAATTGCACTTGCTCCTTCGCTTCGTTCATCGCTTCTTCTATATACAAATTAAAAATCCATGGTGATAGTAAGCATCCTCACCCCTCTTTTAATTTGTGCTTCTCGTTTTTGACCCTCTATTTCTATTATTGCGGTTTGATTCTTATATAATTCACATATTATTCTCCTATCCTTGAAATTAATTCCTACCTTTTTCAAAATCGTAAACATCTTCCCCCAATCAACATTATCGAATGCTTTTTGTATATCTACAAAACCTATATACACAGACGTTTTTAACTCTAGACTTTTCTCTACTACTGTTCTGAGTGCTAATATTGCTTCCCGCGTTCCCCTATTTTTCCTAAAACCGGACTGATCTTCTGCCAATCTACTCTCTATTTTATTCTCTGTTCTCCTGTATATAATTCTTGTTAGTATTTTCGAGGCATGTGAAGTTAAACTAATCGTTCTGTAGTTCTCGCATTTGTCTGCTCCTTGTTTTTTTGGAATGGCGACAATTTTATTCTTCTGGAAGTCTTTCGGTACTTCTCCTATTTCGTACATACCTCTGACCAGCTCAAACAGTGCGTCACGAGTTCTTTGATTGGAGGCTTCGATAAGGTCCGCACTTATGCCATCTATTCCTGGCGCTTTATTATATTTCAATTCTCTTAAAACCCTGTCGTATTCCGATCTCAAAATCCAATCTCGCAATTCTTCTTCATCGACATCTTCCTCCCGCTCTAAAAATCCTATATTATCGCTTCCTTCATACAGATCTTCTAAATGATTAATTCATTGTTCTATTTTTTCCTCCGTGAATGACCCATGGTCACCATTAACGAGTGCTAAAAAAGACGTTCCCGTTTGAGGGTCAAGTTCCCCTTCTCAAATCCTTTTGAGAATTCAATTCTTAACAGATTCCTCCAATTCTTATTCATGGTTTAAATTTTTCAATTGAAGCGAATTACACAAGCCATGTACTTTTTCAACTTTCGTTTTCACTCATTCTGAAAATTTTTTCTACACTCACTGTCGATTGAATTCGATAAACAGGATTGTACTTTAGATAAATGCCTGGTTGATGCAGAAGATTAATTTTCATTAACAAATTATTGGAAGAAATAATTGATGATGGGAGTTTTTTGGGATTAAAATACATTTTCCCATCAAAATTGTTCGTCTCTCTCGTCGAAGTGATACTTAAACATGGAAGCATGTACTTGAATATAATTTGCTGACAATATAAACAAATTGAATCGAAAATTTTAACACCGCCCTTAGGAGAATTTACTATTTTTATCATAACGCTTCATTTTTTTCCCGAAAAATTGGCAGAAAAATGAAGCGTTTGAGTCAGAATAAAGTAAATTTCTCTGAAGGCTAGACAATTGTTGAGGGAGAATAACTTTTTCTTCTTGCACTGAGAAAAAAGTTTCCTCCTGACAAATCAACGCATTTGGTTGAGTATTTTCAAGAAGTATCATTTCATACAAATGAGACATATTGATTATAACCAAACATTGTGTTGAGTCAAGAAATTCATATTTATTAACCATAACCAAATCATTCATTTGATTCAAAGTGATTGAAGTTGATGTGAATGAATATGAATTCTTGTCGAATTTAGATCTATCGAATCATAATCGTTATGAAGTTGACTCAAAGAAATATGTGGTGTATTCAACAACTATGTGATAAAATGAATATTAGTAAATATTTCTTTGGTCGTATCCAAATATACGATTTATTTATTGTAAACAAATCTGATTTGAGTCAACGAATCTTTTTTCTCAGTGTGGTTGACTCAAGTTTATATTGATGATGATCTTTACACATAGAGATTGATTATCTGATATTGTTGATAGATTTTATCAATCAATCATGTCCACAAATGAGTAGTTCGAGCAAATATTGAGGGAAAATGATAATCTCTCTCTCGACTGACTCCAAATGGTATTGGTGACAATGTTGACAGATCAAAAGTTCTCATCGACAATTTATCTGACAAAATCAATATGAAACCTACCAACAATATCTGATGAAAAATTTCAATCTGCAAATATCATCAATATAACTCCAAGCCAATCAAGAGAGAAAAACCATAATGTTCCCCCAGTAATTGTTCAGGTCACCAAATTGCTCCCATAATTCGTTTCTAATATCAAGATATGATATTCAACTACATACTTACATAATTAGACATCACTTTGACAAGAGAATCGAACACTTCTAATGAGAAAATAGATTTTTCTTACAAAACATTCCCAGTATTACCCATCCATTCAAATGATTTCTTAATAACAATTCATCTCCTTTGTCAACCGCTCATTCACGTACACTGTAAAAAATATACTTCCTAAACTGCCAAAGAAGTTTGGCAGTTTTTTACACAAACTTTTTTTGTAAATTACCAAACAAAAGTTTGTAAACATTCAAAAAATTTTGTGATTTCACGAAGATTTTTGAGAATTCACAAACTTTTGTTCGGCAATTTACAAAAAAGGTTCGGAAATTATTTTTCCAAACCAAGTTTGTAAATTTCCAAGCATTTTTGTTTGGAATTCAACAAATTTTTTTTACAGTGTACGGTACATTCCCGTGCATCGGATTCAATTGACAATGAGCATAGAAAAATATTTCAGGATGAATAAAAACGAGAAGTGAGAGGAGCCTACATTCCTCCTTCTAATTCTCATCATTCCAAACATTCAGTTGAATTTAAAAATCGACTGAGACAAATCTATGAAAAATTTAATTTTGAATTTTCTTAAAAAAATCGAAAGTTTCAATTTTTTTGTTCTGAAGGGGTGAGCGGAATATCAAGTTGAAAAAAATAATTCAATGCCTAAAATCCTGACTGTACTGACCACTTCAGTCCAAAACTGATAAATTACTGACTCGCATCAAAATACTGACTCCAGCTGACTTTAAAGTCAGTAAATACTGACTAGTTTGCAGCTCTGAATAACATGATGTTTTTACCGAAGTTATATTTTTCATTCCTCTTCTCTCACTTGTTTCGTTGGCATGGACAATTCAGAGGGCTTGGAATAACACTACGCTTAACATCCCACTGCTTCATCAGAATACTCATTGTTAAAAACAATTTTATTCTTCTCTATGATCAATAAAGCATGTAACTTAACTCTTTGATTTTGATTTGTTTATATAAGAGAAGTGTTATTCTATTTAGAGTATAATAGAGATAGAAATTAATTCTCAAGACGATTGAGAGGATACACGGAGAAACCGTAACATTAGCGATTAATAATTTGACACCAATGGTTCGTGTCATGAAAAAAAATGAAGTCTAACAACTTGATTACTGCATTCACATAAATTAATGGTATTTCCTCAGTATTACAGTATATTGTGAGAACAAGGCTGATTGATGTCAATACAATAACCAGTGGTGTGAACTTCTTTTTTGTTTCTCCTAACACGAGCCATTCGTGTCGCATACAGTAATCGCTAATGTTACAGTTTCTCCGTGTGCCAAAGTTACCATCGGTGAACGTTTTTGTTTTTGCAACAAAATATAACTAAATCCATAAAAAAATCTAAAATTTTCAAGAATGATTCTTTGCGGCTTTTTTCCGAAATTCAAAATTCGGGCTCTATACAGACCTAGATAAAATCTCAAAGAATCTTCCCTGAAACTTTTAGATTTTTTTAATGAATTCAGGTTTAAGTCCTCCATGTGGGAGGAAAAACTAAAAAAAATGGGAAAAAAAATCTTTTGAAACATATTGTTAAAAGAAGAAGTAATGTGATAGGACACACATTGAGGCATGACAGTTTATCGAAAACAATATCAGAAGGAAAAATGAATGGTAAAACTGTTGAAGGTAGACCTAAATTGAGTTATGTAAAGCAAATTATACAAGATAAGAGCTGTCGTAGATATGTAGAAATTAAGCGTTTAGCGGATAATCAACAGGGTTGGAGGATTTCATCAAACCAGTCATAAGACTGATTATTTCATGATGATGGATGATTATGAGTTTTAAGGGGATACTAGCGGCGTGATAGCAGCTAAATCGCTTATGAGGAACTACAGACAAACGCTTCAATTTTATCAAAATATCGTTCTGTACAGCACTTCTACTTGAATCAGAGAAGTGCTGTACAGGGCGATATTTTGATAAAATTGAAGCGTTTGCCTGCAGTTTGTCATAAACGATTCGGTTGATGCCACGCCGCTTGTATCACCTTAAGTATTTTGTTGCAAAAAAAGTGATCCGATGGTAACTCTGGTGTCCCCTAAAAATCAACTGATGTAACAACCACATCCAAATGGCATAACAAAACAAATTACTTCATTTTTTAAAATAAAATTTTCCTCTTCAATGATATCTTCCCTTTTACTGAAAATATTGATAGCAATTTCATTCCAATTTGTTCACATTTAGACGTGCATTTGCATCGAAAAAAAAACGAATCCACTTATGAGACACAACAAAATAATCTCACAAATTCTTTACGTTTGTTTATTTTCTTATAAAAGCAACACTCAGGGCACGGGATGGATTATTTAGCAACAGAGATCTGACACTTCTTATATGAAACGACACACACGCAGTCACTTGGATTAGTAAACAATTTCATTCTTATCACTTTTAGCCACGTTGCGAGATCACAAAGTTTCCACGGATCAGCAGGCTTTGGTGCGAGCGATTGGAGCGATGAGGAAGTAATCGTATCGGCGGATGAAGCTCCACTTTATTCAAAATAATCATCAATATCAATAAGAAGAGGCATGTTCAAAGTAGACAAGAGGAACTGATTTCTACAGAAAGGAAACAATATACATCCTTCCATGTACATAAGAAATTTCATTGTTCAGAAGTATTTTGTCTTTATACATTGCGAAGATCAAACTAAACTCTCATGCCTATTTTTTTCTTTGTTTATATTTTTTTCTGCAATTCACGAATAATTCAAACATCACGTACTGTACAGGTGATAATATTCCATTTTTAATGAAATTCCGATTTCATTATACATGTATGTACAAGTAAGAATGAATATGATTCAGTACTTTATGTTTTATCGAAATTATTTTCATACACATTTCATACTACTATCAAAGTTTTTAAACCGAAAAACATATACGCATGTACTTTCTTCTACTTAAAAAAAAAAAAAAAAAAAAGTAATAAAATGTTTAATTTTAAGCTCTCTGAATTATATTGTTAGAAGAAAATTGATTGATGTTGATGAATTTTTGAAGGTATGTACAAAATGTATGATCAAATAATTATTGTTCGTATAAAATGATTATATTTCAACATGATAATTATGATTATTATTGTATTCGAAGTAAATATTCTATATCTCGAAAAATGTGCAATGGATTGTAATTATTTTTTTATTTGTTATTTTAATGTGATTAAAATTGCTTCATGATCATATATGTGGCTAAGGTTCATTTTATTCTACCCTGGATCCATTCACAATCAATGATTCATGAATTTTTTTTTTTATAATCAATTTGATTTCTTTGTTTTCCAAAGTATAGGTGAAAATTGGATATTTATTCTATTGCGTTTATTGATTTTTCGTAGTATCATAATAAAGCTTACGAATTCTGATTCGTAAGACTTCCCCGAAGATGACAGTGTCAGAAAAAAAGGGTAAAAGTTGATAACAAATGATTAATTTTTTAAT
This sequence comes from Gonatopus flavifemur, assembly GCA_018340375.1. NCBI lineage: Eukaryota > Metazoa > Arthropoda > Insecta > Hymenoptera > Dryinidae > Gonatopus > Gonatopus flavifemur. The sequence goes on from JAFFJZ010000016.1 coordinate 1,753,067, forward strand.
CCGAAGTGGAAACCACGTTTTTTACGCTTTGCATTGAAAAAGTGGTGGGAGAAGTATAAGCTACCAAAAACTACCAGCGACAGAGTTGTCGACCAGTGTATGGACAAACATTTTTGAAAGTTTCAGTGCGATCGGACTATTAGTCTGCAAGATACAGCGATTTATTTATCAGCGCGCAACGGAAATTTGTCACGATTTGTTTACCAGCTCTGCTTCGGATGTCCAATTGATTCCAATTGAAAATATTTCCCATCGGCACTAATGCGGTTCCTTTCCAGTGATATGCAGATTTAGACCATTAGAGAATATTTTCTAATGGAGTCTAATTGGAAAGACATTCTTAAAACCAAACAATAACTGCTCACATTTGCAAATATATTTCTATACGGATTTTAAGTACACGGAGAGAAAAATATCGCTGTCATAACGATACTGGATAGTTGTTCCCGTACAGCACAATCACCGATCCCCGGACATTTCTCCGTCGCCTCTACGTCGCTTCTCCGTCCATTCGCCTTGTATCCACGTCTCCCTTTTCTCCACCTCGCTTCCACGGAGATGCGACGTGGACATCGGTGGGTGTGCTGTTAGGGGTTATGACTACACCGAGAGAAAAAGCATGCTTTAGAAGCATGACACACTTCAATGCTTCTAACGCATTTGTTACAACGTACTTTTAACGCTCGGGACCATGCTTTTTGGGTATGTGTCACATGCTTTCTATATAAGCATGGGTACCGAGCGTTGGAAGCACGTTATGACAAATGCATTAGAAACTTTAGTGCGTCAATACTTCTGCAGTATGCTTTTTCTTTCGGTGTATCAAAAGTTTAGTGGTATCAGTATCGTTACTATGATGATACAAATCATCCGAGGAACGATATAGATCGCCAGCATAGCCATCTGTATCGTCACCGTAGCGATACAGTCTTGTCACTACGGCTATCTCTTCTTAACCATACTTCAGATCGTTGTAATAGCCATACTTTTTTTCCGTGTATATGGATTTGCGTTCACGGGGTTACTAGTAATTCTTCGAATATTTTATCTGTTCCTATATGGAAAGTTGAATTGGAATATTAATGGCATCAATCAGGGTTTCCGTTAAGGTAGTTCTCCGGGAGAATTCAGGATCAAATTAGAAAAATTATTGTCATGCAGAGCACCAAGGTCGAAGGAATTCGATAATCATATTCGTTGGGACTTATATTCTTATTTATGACAGAAAAAGAACCAACTCGAAGTATAAATATACAACCTTGTAACAACAACGCGAAATTTGACATGGTTTTTTTCTTGGAAAATTTTTATTTCTGATCCGTTTATGACTTATGAGGGCTCATTTTGTTCCTTGTGAGGTTTAAAAAATCTTTACCATGGGAATCTTTTTATATGAGTCATCATGACACTGTCACACACTTTTGTTTATTAATAGTGAAATACATTCTCATAAACAAAAGCGTGGGACAGTGTCATAATGACTCATATAAAAGAATCCCCATGGTAAAGGGTTTTTAAATCTCACAAGGAACAAAATGAGCCCTCATAAGTCATAAACGGATCAAAAATAAAAATTTTTCAAGAAAAAAACCATGTCAAATTTCGCGTTGTTGTTACAAGGCTGTTTATTCATCCTTCGAGTTGGTTCTTTTTTTGTCATAAATAAGAATATAAGTCCCAACGAATATGATTATCGAATTCCTTCGATCTTGGTGCTCTGCTTGACAATAATTCTTCTAATTTGATCCTGAATTCTCCCGGAGAACTACCTTAAGAGGTCCTATTGGTTTGTAATTGTGTTTACATGTCAAAATCAACCCGTATCAAAATGTATTTCCTAATGTTGATCTTTTACCAAAAAAAGTTGATAACAACATAAAACAAAAAAGTTTCCGGATAATCACGGAAAAAAGGAATTCTCGATTGAATTGGAATTGGTATACAACTTTTTCCCATTTGTAACGGATGTACGAAATGGAGAAAATTTCGAGCACCTACGAGGAGAATTGAGGGGCCAGATGCAATAAGGGGGTGTACGCTCGAACGTCCCAAAAAAGTTGCTTAATTATTGTCTCAATAACACAGTCCTTTATGTTTACCGGAATGAGTTCCGTATGAAACATTGCTTTAATTCCTCAATTGTTTATACGAAATATCACTATTGACTTTATGAGGATATAATCACTTTGAAAAATGACGTGTTCAAAATTTACTCATTCCAATGTAAGAAACTTTTTTTACCCGAACAATTTTTCCATAGACCCAATATTTAGAAACTGTTTTGAACAAATTGGATAATTCGAATGATTAAATTTTGCATCAGAGAAATATCCCGTATGGAAATATTTCGCTGAAAAATGTCTGCAAAACTATGAAAAATCTCTGAAAAAAAATGAAAAAACTCTGAGAAACTCTGAGAAACTCTGAGAATCTCTGAAATTTTGATGAGAAATCTAATATTTTTGAGACATTCTTTACAGACTTTTTTCAGACTTTTTTCAGAGTTTCTCAGAGTTCTTTCATACTTTTCCAGAGAAATAGTAACGAAATTGCACTCTGAAAAAACTCTGACAAAACTCTAATAAATTGTTGACATTTTTCTGATTATTGAAAAATCCTGAAATTCAATAAATACATTCATATGCCGTATTCAAATATCATGTGTGAAAAAGTGTTTGAAAATTTTTTAATTTTTTTCTAGAAGTCAGAAAAATGTTAGCAATCCATCAGAGTTTTGTCAGAGTTTTTTCAGAGTGCAATTTCGTTACTATTTCTCTGAAAAAGAATGAAAAAACTCTGAGAAACTCTGAAAAAAGGCTGAAAAAAGTCTGTAAAGAATGTCCCAAAAATATTAGATTTCTCATCAAAATTCCAGAGATTCTCAGAGTTTGTCAGAGTTTTTTCATTTTTTTCAGAGATTTTTCATAGTTTTACAGACATTTTTCAGCGAAATATTTCCATACGGGATGTGATAAGGAATCTCAAAAAAATTTTATGATACTTGGATTTTCCGAACCAAACGATATAAACCCCTTTTAAGATATGCATTTTTTAGGATTATTATTCTCTCATTTATCCAAATATAGTAATTATATTCGAATAAACAATTGAGAAATTGCAGAAATCTTATATACAGAGCTTATTCCGAAAAGGTAAGGAACCGTGCTGTAAAGAAAGTTCTTCTTCAAAGTGAATAGTTTGTCCATACAAACGTTACAAACAATTGAATTGTTGATTTAAAATAAATTGATAACGAATTTTGCAGGAATACTTCGATATTCGAATTCATTGACTCGAAAAAACATAAACCAGGGTTAAAAAATCGAGTAAATATAATCTCTCCTACGGTCCCTAATATTCTGCCATTGAACGACGTAAAATGTGATGAGTTTTAGTTGCGCGTTCATAAATAAATCGCTGTATTTCGCGAACTAATAGTCCAATCGATTTGAAATTTCCCAAAAAGTTTGTCCACACACCAACGAACAACTTTGTCACTGGAAGTTTTTTGTAGCTCAAACTTTCCTTACCACTTTTTTAATGCAAAGCATAAAAAACGTGATTTTGACTTCGAATTGAGAATGTATTGATTTGTTATGAATTTTTACAAACTTTCACGACATTATCGTCTTCGGGGAAGTCTTACGAATTAGAATCCGTAAGATTTATCTTGATATGTCGGAAAATGACTGAGTTACAACGAGCTTAATGTTGAAAAACATTGATTTCTGAAGAGAAAAAATTTGCAGTTTTTATTTTTTCACTCAAAAACCATTGATCACAGGAAAAAATCGTGACAAGAGACTCGCATTGATTTTTTGAGACCTATGATCCAGTATTTTTCAAATTCCGAAATTCCAACTTTTGATTTTGGTGTGTCACGCCACAGCTTGAACAATTCTTTTCGGTGTTTTTGAGCGTACACCCGTTTAATGTATCCGGCCCCTCAATTGTCCAAATAGGCAATAAGGTCTAGATTTCCCTGGAAACATATGTTGCGGAAGTTTGAATCGTTTATTGATACGAATTGGTTACTGAATAACGAAATCCTAAGCTGTTGAAGACCCAAAATCTTGCGCACGCCCGGATTACGATTCCAGGCGCCCTTACGCCAACAAGAGGTTCACCGCCCACTTGAGGAATTCAAAATCACAAAAAATACACCTTATCAGAAAAAAATTTTTTCCCAAGCTTATCCCCCCCCCAAAGACCTGGCGCCCTACGCCATGGCGTAGTTGGCGTATTGGGTAATCCGGGCCTGATGTTGCGATATATTCTTTAAACCATGTTTCCAGTTCTAAGGAGTTGAGGGGCCTCGAGCACGGCGATGGTTTGAATGTGTGTGTACGGATATACACAATATATGAAAATTTCGAGCGGGAAAAACTTAGCGCAAAGCTGTTGTGCAAAATAGCAATGGATATGAAATTTTCAAAATATTATCCCGTAGTGCTTACCTGGGATTGCGCCGTAAATACAAATTTAGCGATGAAATCACTGTTCATTCTCTGTAAAAAGTTCATAAACACGCGAGACGATTTGACATTTTACCGCCTCTTTGTTTATTTTGAAAACATCGTAAGCCGCCGCAGCAGTTAAAGGTTGCGATTTGAAGTAAAAATTTCTTCAAATTTCCATTCCATATTCAAAATACCAAGGTTCTTGAAATGATTAATAAAATTTCTTGATTTCATATGTGATCATATGTTTCAGTGATACTATAGCGAAAATATTTCGATGTAAAAAGCACGTTACACCCCCAGGAAACTCGAATATAGATGATTGGATTCAGATCGATTGATTTGGTTATCATGCCATATAAAACTTTTTCGGCAAAATTCCGGTTCATGTATAAAAAAAATATTCCATTCACTTAGGAAAGAGTAGGCTACCTTCTGATCAAAAAGTACCCGGAATTCTCTATTCAAACAAACCGCGCCTGAGATATTGTCGGAATCTTTTGTTTTCCATGTTATTTCATATGTTATTTAGCGCTCAAATGTCTGTTTGCGTCAGAGTGACCAACTGTGCATAATTTATGCACTTTTTCTGTTGGATCAACCCATCACAGTGTTTTATTAAAAGGAATGACCAATGAGAAAAGTTGAGAAATTTGAGAATTGGTCACCGTGGTTTGCGCCTCATTCGTCAGAAGTTAGTGCGCGTTGCCTTGTAAACGAGTCAGCGTTTGTTGTTTTCTGCGAATTTCGCAATGTCGAATTGGGTTGAGCAAAGAGTTTGTCTAAAATTTTGTGTTTTTAATCAAATTTCATGTGCGGAAGTGTTGAAGATGTTAACAGAAACCTACTGGGACTCGACGATGTCGAAAACTCAAGCGTACGAGTGGTACAAAGAGTTTAAAGCAGGTCGTATTGTGGTTGATGATTTGCCTCGTTCCGGCCGTCCATCCACCAGTATCACTGATGAAAATATTGATGAAATCAAAGAAATCGTCGTGTGAGCATTAGGGAGATAGCATCCGATTTTGGTGTCTCGTTTGAATCGGTGCAGAACGTTATAAACAATATTTTGGCCATGAGACGAGTTGAAGCACGGCTTGTGCCGAGAGTGTTGTATTTGTGGCAGAAACAGCATTGCATCGATGTTGCTAAAGAAATGCTTTCTTTGAGCCAAAATGTTATCGAAGGCATCATTACCGGTGACGAAACATGGGTCCATGAATATGACATCGAAACTAACCAACAATCATCGGAATGGTGCTTTTCAGATGAGTCAAAACCTAAAAAACCGCGACAGAGTCGATCTAAAATCAAGGTTTTGTTGACCGTTTTCTTTGATTGCCGTGGTGTGGTCCTCTCCGAATTTCTCCCACCAGGTCAGACAGTGAATAAAGAATATTACGTGAGCGTATTGAAGCGTTTGAGGGAAAACATTCATCGCAAAAAATCAGAATTGTGGAGAGATAACTCGTGGTTTCTTCATCACGATAACGCACCGGCACACACATCTCATCTTGTACGCGATTATTTGACTAAAAACAATATTCATACCGTTCCTCAAGCTCCGTATTCATCTAATATGGCTCCTTGTGATTTTTTCCTATTCCCATGACTCAAGTTACCACTTCGCGGAAAGCGTTTTGAGACGATTGAGGCAATAAAGTACGATTCACAGAAGGAACTGAAGACGATTCCGAAATCGGCCTATGCAAAATGTTTTGAAGATTGGAAGAAGCGTTGGAATATGTGTATTGCTTGCAATGGAGATTACTTCAAAGGAAATAAAGTGAATATCGATGAATAATTGAACCGTTTCCGTTTCATTAAGAAATTCCGGGTACTTTTTGATCAGAAGGTATGGTCATGATGAACGAATTTCACCTGCAACAGTCCTACCCTACAAACAATGATTATTGGTAGGAGTGTGCGAGTAGTGATTTTTTCGAGTCGAATCGAGTCGAGTAATCGAAGTTTCGAGCCGAGTACTCGAAATTCACCGAGTACTCGAAAAGTATATAATATATATGAATATGAATATAATCCATATGTGATAGTGGATAACGATCCCTTATGTTATCCAAGAATATTCTACCCTTGGCAAATGATAATTCATGATAATTTTAAGAAAATCGACAAATTACTCAAAGATTATCGAGTAGCTCGAAAATTTCGAGTAGTACAAAATACTCGACTCGACTCGGGAATATTCGAAAATTTCGAGTACTCGTACACACCTAATTATTGGCGTTTCAATGGGCCGCTGATAGTCCTGCGATGCCGGCAAAGGGCCGTCCATGGTCTTTTGAATGGCCTGCATTCGTGTTTGCTGGGTATACATCGTTTTATATCGAAATTTGATTCGATTCAACCATGGGAGATGTCACATCCCTTATAAAATTTCCGAATTTTGCACATTCTATGTGGTTGCAATGAAAGTAAATTTCACATTGAACATGAAATTTATACAGGGTGGCGCAAAAGTCTGGAAACACCTCCATGATAATTGCTTAAAATTTTCTCAACCAAAGGAGAGATCAAGGGATATCATAACGGGGGACTTTGAGTTCTCCAGCCCTGTAGGGGGCGCTGGGGGTGGGGGAAAGGGGGCCAAAATTTTGAATGAGATGGGGGACTTGTGATACGTCTACTGATAGTGTGTTCCAACCCGAACCAAGCGGTTTTTTGTTTTTTGAAATCGGACCATTTTTCGCTGAGTTATCGTAATTTTAATACTCTGATGAGGCAAAGTCTGGAAACACCCCCATAAATCTCGAACGGGGCATGATAATTGGATCGAATTTTTTTTTTAATCGGGGGTTTTTTTATCCCAATCTTGGCATTACCCAGAATCAACGGCGTGGGCGTGTCGGGTTCCTGATTTCTTGTGTGTGTGTGTGTGTGTGTGTGTGTGTGTGTGAGTAGGTTTGTGTGGGTGCGTGTGGGTATGAGTGGGTGAGTGGTTGTGTGCGTGTGTGTGTGTGCGTGGGCGGTTGTGTTTCGGTGTCGGTGTGGGTGTGTGGTGGTTGATTTGATCGTATAGGCCTTCGGAGAACTATTCTTATCGATACTCACTTACGTGCGCGTATTCGGCATCGATTATTCTCAGGTTGATTTCAAAGCTGTGATATTCGGTATTTGAATAATCCGTTGATCGGAGATGTCACTTTCAGAGGAAGAACGAATCATTATCTCAATGATGCGTGGCTACGGGGATCGTTAACGATCTTCCAGGGAGGTACAAACCTTATTCAACGATGAATATCGCGTCGGTACATCGGGAGTCTCCTTAGGTACTATCTCCAAAACAATCAAACGTTTTCCAGAAACTAGGAGTGTTAAGGATCGCCCGAGATGTGGCAGGCTACGCAAAACCAATAACCCTGATATTGCGGTGGAGGCCATACAATCATTTGTTGAGGAACCGCACACCTCCATCCGTAAAGCTTCACAAGCTCATGATATTAGTCGCCGCTCAATTCAGCGCATTCTTAAAACTGCGCAGTTCCATCCCTTCAAAATCAAACTTGTGCAAGAATTACTTGAGGATGATTTTGACCGTTGCTTGCAATTTTGCGAAACCTTTATGGAAATGATCGATGAAGATCCTTACCTGTTAGATAGGGTTGTTTTTTCGGACGAGGCCACTTTTTGCCTGAATGGTAATGTCAATAGACACGATTTCAGATATTGGAGGGACGAGAATCCTCATTGGATGACCGAATCAAGAAATTAATATCCAAAAAAATTCAATAATCGGGCGGGGATAATGGGGAATCAGGTTATAGGGCCATTTTCCATTGAAGGGAATCTCACAGCTGCAAAATATTTGGATTTGCTTCGGGATCATATTGTCCCTTCGATTTTGAATATTGCTGGTGATAATTTCGATACGGTGTGGTTCCAGCAAGATGGGGCACCAGCTCATTTTGGCATTCAGGTGAGGCATTTCCTTGATGAGACATTCCCAAACCGATGGATTGGGCGGAGGGAAGAAAATTTAGTGGCCACCCCGATCTCCAGACCTCACGCCGTTGGATTTTTTTGTGAGGATTCCTAAAAGATCGAGTGTACCGCACAAAACCTGCAAATTTGGACGAGTTGTGACAGAACATCATCGACGAAACAGGGTTGATCACTCCACAAATGTTGCGAGAAGTCGAACGGAGTTTGTATGAGCGATTAGCGAGCTGTCAGGAAGTTGGAGGACACCAGTTCGAACAATTGCGATAGTGTGCCGAGCGCATGATCGTTGATGATGATTGTTCGAACCGACAAAAAAAACCGCGCGCACACACACCTACTCACAACCACACCCACACTCACCGACAACCACACACAAACACTCACCCACCCATATCCACACGCACCCACGCAAACCCACACACACGCACACACACACACACACAAGGAATCAGGTTCCCGACACGTCCACGCCGTTGATTCTGGGTAATGCCAAGATTGGGATAAAAAAAACCTCCGATTCAAAAAAAATTCGATCCAATTATCATGCCCCGTTCAAGAGTTATGGAGGTGTTTCCAGACTTTGCCACATCAGAGTATTAAAATTACGATAACTCAGCGAAAAATGGTCCGATTTCAAAAAACAAAAAACCGCTGGGTTCGGGTTGGAACACACTATCAGTAGACGTATCACAAGCCCCCCATCTCATTCAAGATTTTGGCCCCCTTTCCTGGTGCTTTAGGCAATATAGTTGAAGTTTTTTCTTATTTCTTATGGATCTAGCTCAGTCTTGTTTTAAAATCTAATATAAAGATGTAGTTGCCCCCAGGGCACCTCCACGTGGTGACGGTGGGCAACGGAGTTGTCTCACTATCCGGCGAAGCCCCTGGGTTACGACTTACATGCCGTCACGGCAACTACTCATAAAAAACTTACGAGACAGGATGACGGAAAACCAGAATCGGTGGCTGGTCAGGGTGGGGAAGCGGGCCCGCAGGCGTCGTCATCATGCGACCGCAGCTGTACATTGGTGGGAAACTTGGCCTCTGTAGAGTCTAATGCTCCAAGAAATTTATCATGTTTCATGAAACTCAATCATTTTTGTGTTGTTTGTGGGGAGTATATTCCACACAAAAAAATCACATTTTCAGATTCATTGAAAGAAAAATATTGCAAAATTTATAATGTTTCAATATCATTGGATAACGCTTATACATCAAAATCTATATGTCATGAATGCCGCAACGTTTCAAATGGAATTAACAAGAAAGTATGTTCTCAGCCAATGATATGGAGACCACCAACAGATCATACCACTGACTGTTACTTCTGTTTAACAAATTTGAAAGGGTACAACCGAAGGAATAAGAATTCTATATCTTACGTACGAGTAACATCTGTAACTTTACCAGTTTTTATTGACACAGATCCTGATCACATCATGGAGATTAATGAATCAGAACAAGAGACGTTGGTTGATGAAGATATGCCAGATGAAATGGTCCAACTTCAAGAAAGTGAAAATTTTAGCACATCAGAATCAGATGATGAAGGAAGTACATCGGAAGACAAAACGTTTAATCAAAACGAATTGAGCGATCTCTGCAGGGACTTAGGACTCTCGAAAGATAAATCGGGGCTTTTAGCATCTAGGCTGAAGCAAAAGAAGTGTCTATCAAAAGAAACAAAAATTTCTTTCTATCGTTCGAGAGAACGTCCGTTCAGGAAATATTTTGCCAAAATGAAAAATCTAGTCTACTGCCATAATATTGAAGGATTAGTGCAAGAATACGGTTTGAAGCACACAGCAAGTGATTGGCGACTGTTTATAGATTCTTCTAAAAGGAGCCTGAAAGCTATACTGTTACATAACGGTAACGTTCATGCCCCTTCACCAATAGCTCATTCTGTTGTACTAGATGAAGAATATCATAATTTGGAGTTACTTTTGCAGAAATCAAAGTACGATCGAAACCAGTGGCAATTTTGTGGAGACTTGAAGATATTTACAATATTACTAGGCCAGCAAAAAGGGAACACTCCTTTTCCCTGTTTTATCTGTGGGTGGAATAGTCGGGCTCGAGATAAGCATTATGTAAAAAAAGACTGGCTATTAAGAAAGGAAATAATTCCAAGGAAAAAAAATATTATAGGTCCAAGTTTAATATCAACCGATGAAGTCCTACTTCCCCATTTGCATATAAAACTCGGTCTTGCAAAGCAACTGGTGAAGGCCATGGGCCGAAACGAAAGTCCTGCGTTCATGCATATTTTTGAAGTACTACCCTATCTTTCGGAAGCTAAAATCAAAGAGGGCGTATTCACTGGGCCACAAATAAGAGACCTCCCGAGAAATGAAACATTCGAAAGGAAAATGAATATAACAGAGAAAGCAGCTTGGAAAAGTTTCAGAGAGGTGTCGACTAAATTCCTTGGCAATCATAAAGACCCTGATTATAAAAATATTGTTGGAAACTTATTTAAAAATTACAAGGAAATGAGGTGTTTAATGAGCTTGAAACTACATTCTCTCGATTCACACCTTGATTGGTTCCCTGAGAATCTTGGAGATTTTAGTGAAGAGCATGGAGAAAGGATGCATCAAGACTTGAGTGGATTTGAAAACAGGTATCAAGGTGTCTGGGGGATAAAGATGTTCGCAGATAATTGCTGGAACCTTAAGCGTGATTCCAGTGAAGCTCATAACAGAAAATCAAAAAGAAGACGAGAAACGGAAGCGTACTCGTTCAAAGTAGTACCCCAACGTGAGAGGCAAGGGGACACACAGAAATAAAGTACCCCAAAGGGATCGGAAATTTGCCACGTCCACGTCGTCGATTCTGGGTAACGCTAAGAGCAAGAACAGAGTTTGATATAAAATTCCATTTAGGCTTGTCTACACACAAGCATTGTGCATGGAAAACATTGCTACATTCCATTATTACCCTAGGTGTCAACTTTAGAGGTTTCAAAAACTTACAAAATACACACAGTATGATTCTAAGGATTCCTTATAAGCAAGTTGCCATATGATTATGTCTTAGGCGACCACCGCATAAGAGCTATTTGGTTAGAGACAAAGTCTTATGGTCAGACTAACTACAGAATCCTACTTAGAAGCCTTAAAAACACGCGCAAAAATTTTTCGCAGATATTTCCGTGGAAATATGTTGATTTGACCTCAAAATGACCTTAAAATGACCTTAGACAAAGGCGGAAGGCCAAAAAAAGTACGGAATCGGATTCAGGGACCTCAAAAACATACGCATGATTTTTTTCAGATTTTTTCGGTCGCATCTAGTCACTTTGACCTTTAAATTACCTTCAAATGACCTTAAAAAGACCTCCATATGATCTTTATCAAAATCTTCTGGCCAGACAAACTACAAAATAGAATTCAGAGGCCTTAAAAACATGCGCAAAAATTTTTCGCAGATATTTTCGTGGGAACATGTTGATTTGACCTTGAAATGACCTCAAAATGACCTTGGACAAAGGCGAAAGGCCAAACAAACTACGGAATCGTATTCAGGGACCTCAAAAACATACGCATGATTTTTTTCAGATTTTTTCGGTCGCATTAAGTCACTCTGACCTTCAAATGACCTTGAACCTCATGTGATGCAGGTTAACCAACCCACTCACCGTAATCAGCGACCTGAAAAACCCTCAGAGCACTATAGCGTTTTTCGTGTTTTTTCTTATATCAAATGTTGACCTGTGTTATCATGCCCCGTTCAAAAGTTATGGAGGTGTTTCCAAACTTTTGCGCCACCCTGTATATAGATCTGGATTTCAACATGGCGAATCAAGAATATTATACCATTCATAATTTCAAACGTATTCATTGATGTATTTTCACTTCGATCAAGATTTAATTGTGTGAGATGAAAGAAGAAATTTATGCTGAACTTATGAGGACTCGTTTTCTCATTACTTGTCTCCCCTTACCTTTCCCTTATATAGTGTCATGAATATTTTTTGTTAAACGATAACTTTAGGATGCAAACATCGTATCATTCCTGTTCGAGGCATCTCTGTGTTCGATATAAGAATCTCTCTCTCAATATACATTTTTTATTCGTTTATTGATCTATCATTTATTCATCTATTACTTATTTATGTATTCATTCATTGATTGTATTTATTTATCATCATTATTATTATGATCATTATCATTATCATTATCATTATTATCATCATCATTATCATTATTATTATTATTATTATTATCATTATCATTATCATTATCATTATCGGTCACGTGAGAGTGGGCTGGATCAAGAACTGCTTCCGGTGCGGTGCAGAGGACCACAAGGCAGCGGGATGTAAGAAGGAGCCCAACTGCTACCTCTGCACTGCGGCGGGGAAGCCTGGAACCCACTTAGCAGGTTCCGGCAAGTGCGACGCTTTCCGCAGGGCCCTCGCCCAGGCGGAAGGCAGCGACAACAAAAATGGCGGTGATTCTGCAGTGCAACCTCAACAGAAGTAGGGTGGCCCATGACCTCCTGGCCCAGATCTGCCTCGAGAAGAGAGCAGACCTCGCCCTGATCAGCGAACAGTATCGCGACAGGGAAGGGCCAGGATGGTTCTCCGACGCCCTCGGCACGGTGGCAATATGGATCCCGGATATGCGGCGCAATCCCGTGGCAGCCCATGGTTCCGGTAGTGGCTTTGTGTGGGTGAGGTGCAGAGACGTAACATACTTCAGCTGCTACCTCACCCCAAATGAAAATATACGAGATTTTGAGGCCAAACTTGAAGGCCTCGAGGACACTGTCCGGGACATGGAGGGACACAAAATAGTGGCTGGAGACTTCAACGCAAAGTCTCTCGAGTGGGGCGAAGCCAGGCCAGATTCCCGGGGTGGACGAGTCATGGATATGGTATCCAGACTCCAACTTGCAGTGTTGAACACCGGTTCAACGTCCACCTTCCGGAGGCCTGGCTATAGACAAACGATTTCGGACATCTCCTTCGCGACGGGAGATCTGGTGTCACGCGTCAGGGACTGGAGGGTGATCGAGGACTATACAGCCAGCGATCACCAATACATCACGTTCACCGTGCGTGATGTAGCTCCAGCCCGAGCGGCACGACACGACCAGATGCCCAGATGGAACGTCGCGAAGATGCGCCCCGAGACTTTCTCCGGCCTTAACGCGCGGACAAGTCGCCGTTGACGGGATCCCCCAAGTGCCGCCATCCTCCGAGCACGCGGAAATGGTGGTCGATGTGGTCATGCGCCACATCCAACGCGCCTGTCGGGACGGAGTGCCGAGGCGTCGGAGAAGAGAGAATAGACGACCCGTTTACTGGTGGACGGATGAGATCGCGGAGTTGAGGAGCGAGAGTCTCAGACGCAGACGTATCGCTCAGCGCTCAAGACTCCGCGATCGAAGCGACGCAGCCCCCAAAGTCACCGCCTATCAAGCGGCAAGAAAGAGGTTACGCCGGGCCATCACGGAGAGCAAGCACCGCTGCTGGAAGGCGCTCGGAGAGGATCTCAACGAGGATCCTTGGGGATTAGGGTACAAGATAGTGCTCCGCAAACTGGGTACGTACAACAACTGTGCCCCCAGAGACGCGGAGACCGTCAAGAACATCGTTGACACCCTATTCCCCCAACACCCGAAGCGCCCACGCCGTCCTTCAACATCTGAAGTCCCGGAGATCCCTCCCTTCACAGGGGCGGAGTTAGCGAGCGCCGCTCGCTCGCTCAAAAACAAGAAAGCTCCGGGTCCGGACGGTTTACCAGCAGAGGTGCTGAAGGCAGTTGCGCAGAGTCATCCAAGGCTCTTGCTCGACATGTATAACGCCAGCTTGCGTGCAGGGATTTTCCCTGCCCGCTGGAAACTAGCGAGACTGGCTTTGGTGAGCAAGGGCAAGGGGCCAGCAGACGACCCGTCATCTTACAGGCCCCTGTGCATGCTGGATACTGCCGGCAAGCTCCTGGAGAAGCTCCTGAGACCTCGCCTCACGCGGCCATCAAAATCGCTGGAGACCTCTCCGAGAAGCAGTTTGGCTTCCGGAGAGGGAGGTCGACGATACACGCGATCCAGGAGGTTGCCGAGGCTGCCAGGGGCACGGAGCGGGGGAATCACTACTCCCGCCCCGTCTGTCTGCTGGTCACGTTGGATGTGCGCAACGCCTTCAACTCGGTCAGGTGGAGCGACGCCGTGAGCGCGCTGGAGCGGGATTTTCAAGTACCCGAATACCTCATTCGGGTACTAGACGACTACTTGAGATCCCGCTCAATAAGATACGAGACCGAGGATGGCCCGGTTGTAAAAGAGTTGACCTCTGGTGCTGCTCAAGGCTCCATACTGGGTCCCGACATTTGGAACGCCACGTACGACGGGATCCTTCGTATGGAGCTGCCGAAGGGGGCTTTTCTGGTGGGGTATGCGGATGACGTTGGCGCCGTCATCAATGCTAGAACTGTGGATGAGGCGCAGATGCTGCTCAACCAGACCATGCGTCGCGTCCGCTCCTGGATGGACGACCACGGCTTGCAGCTGGCATTGGCGAAGACCGAGATCGTGCTACTCACGAAAAAGCATATCCCGCTCATCAGGGATATACAGGTAGGAGAGGCGACGGTCCAGACGAAGGCATCGGTAAAGTACCTGGGGGTGTGCCTAGACTCCAGGCTCACCTTCTGGGAGGAGATAAGGAGGAGAGCGGACAAGGCGGCTGGAGTAACCACGTTGTTGAGCAGGGTCATGGCCAATATTGGCGGCCCCCGACCCTCAAGAAGAAGGTTACTCCTACGAACCGCCGAGTCCATCATGCTCTACGGTGCCGAAGTCTGGGCTGACGCGCTGCGGTACGAAAAATACCGAAAGCGCATGGCCGCAGTGCAGCGGAGAGGGGCCCTCCGCATCGCCTGCTCCTACCGCACGGTCTCGGAGCCAGCAGCGTTGGTCGTCGCGGGGGTCATTCCGATCGACCTCCTCGCCCAGGAGCGGAAGTTCGTCCACCACGGCGCTTCCGCCGTAGGAAAAGAAGAAGCGAGGCGCAAAGCAAGAGATGTGTCCATGCGCGCCTGGCAAGAACGGTGGGAAGGGGAGTCGCGAGCCAGGTGGACGGCGAGGTTGATCCCTAGCCTCGAACCCTGGCTCAGCCGTCAGCATGGGGAAGTTAATTACTTCATCACCCAACTGCTGGCGGCGCACGGCCTGTTCCAAGCTTACCTACACAAAATGGGTAAAGTGGCGGAACCAGACTGTGCTTTCTGCGACTCCCAACGAGATGACGCCCTCCACACGTTTTTTGAATGTGAAGAGTGGAGGGTGGAAAGGAGACGTCTCGAAGAGACATACGGCTGCGTGACCCCAGAGAACATCGTTGGGGTCATGCTGCTAGGCCAGGACGCATGGACCGATGTCGCCCGCTTCGTGGAGTCAGTCCTGCGACGGAAGAAGAGGGCTCTCGTCGGGAGGGCCCTGAATGAATGAAAGAGACGGGCCAATTTAATGGGGACGTTATTTATTCACGTGTTGACTCACTTATTTATTTATTTATTTATTTATTCATTCATTCATTCACCTATTTATTTTCTTTTAATTACATCCGGCGACGAACCTAGTGTGTCTCTTTTTCAACTTTCATGACTCCACCATCTGTGACATCACCTGTGATACCACCGCTAGGGTCGAGACTTTCAACCAATTTTATTTATACACAGCTTTTATTTATTTATACACCACTTTTATCTTTACATTGCTTTTATTTATACATCGTTTTTACTCATACATTGTTTTTTAGTTATACACCGATTTTATCTTTACAACGTTTTTATTTGCTGACCAGATTTATTTATGTATTTATCCTATTTTATTATTGACTACACCTTTTTCTTTGTGTTCTGTGACGTCCTTGTTGTATTTCATCTGTCCTTCGTATGTATTCATGACAAAGACGAACGGTCTCGAGCAGAGTCCAGGATAAGGAGAGGGCCTCACAACAACAGAGGCCCCATAGGAGGCAGAAGGGCCAGGTGAAAACGGCCCGTAGGCCAGGGCATCCCCCCCGAAGTAATGTGATAAACAGTTCCGGGGGGAATCAATGCCTGTGAAGAGGGGGTTTTAGTGGGTAGACTGCGATAGGCAACAACCATCGTCAGCCACTGCAGGAGTCCCACACACCGGAGAGCAACTCAGCTCCCTGATGGTGCGTAACGCATTTCCCCCTCTACAAAAAAAAAAAAAAAAAAAAATTATCATTATCATTTCCATTATCATTATCATTATCATTATCATTATCATCCAACTTTCATGATGATCTCTCCTCCTTCAATCTGTCGAGCCACTATGGCTACGCACTGGAAGAGTGAGTGGAGGGGTTCCCCCAGAGTGATTGACTTATAATCGGAATTCCGACCAATATTTAGTCCCAAAACCTGGATAGTATCCGCATGAAATCGAATGAAGAATCACCGCAAAATCCCTATATGCGCCTACATACACCTGGATAGAGTCCTGAGTGTATCCGGGTTCCATCGAGGATTCCGACCGATATTTGGTACTCAAACCCGGATAGTATCATAATCAAACCGGATGACGAATCACCGCTAAAGGGGAAGACAGTGTTAAGTGAACTTTTCCCCGGAGGGGTGTAATTCATACAAATGCAAAGTTAATAATGATACGTTGCATACCTGATATTGCACCTTGCCGTGAACTTCGAATTTCCCAATGATTTCTGGAAGTGAAAAAAGAATTGTAAACCGCGAACAAATTTCACTATTTCATTCTTCAGCTTTCAGAAATCATTTGCAAATTCGAAGTTTGTGGCAAATCGCATTTCCAAGTATGCAATGTATCATTATTCACTTTGAATTTGTATTGATTACATCCATCCGGAAAAAAGCCCGCGCAGGATTTGAATTCCTCTCTTCCCCACCTGTTTATGCTCGGTCCCCTTGAATTGATGATATTCAATAGGATTTCAATAGGTATTGATAGGCGTTTGGCGTTGTGAAGCTTGCAATGAATTGAATTATTTGATGGGTCTGAATCTTTCAACCTAAGTGGAATCGTCAGGAAATTCAGAAAGAACACTTCAATATCTATCAGTATACTTATGGAATAACCCTGTTTCATCATACATTCTCGCACATCCATCGAAATTCCTGTACTGATAACAATTAGGCATTGACACTCTCCATGGAATCATGGAGGAGGAAAATCATGATTGTGCTGAGATCACAAAAAATTCGGATCATCCAAATTCGCAGTTGTGCTTCATTTTCGAGCCAGAATTTTAATGTTAGATGCAACCGAACTCATCTTTTTAGGAAAATTTCTGCCCTATGTGGTTGGAAAAATCTTTCTGAACGTGTCTAAAAATTTGATGTCCCAGACGAATCCAGAGGAATTTAGAAATATTCAGCGTGATTCAAACAGATTCAGCAAAACTCAGAGATATATAATTCGGGGAAAATTATGCTCCGAATGCTTGAAAGGCATTCGGAGACATTCAGAACGAGTCAGGAGAATTCGCAGACAAGGGAATTGGGTGAAATTTTCGGTTCAGAATTTCAGAGGAATTCACGGAGTTTGAGGAAAATTCTGGGATGGATGAATTAGGGGAAATTGGATGTTGAATTTTTCGAAGAGATTCAGACGAATTCAGGAGAAGCTGTGAAATTTACTTTCCAAAATGTTTAGACTGAGATTCCATTATTCAGCCAGTCAGGAGTTAGCTTGTCAAAATCTCAAGTGGAAATCACAGTCTTCTAGAGGGATAGTCTAAGGTTTGGGATTGTAAACCAGCGACAACTTCAATTACAAAGTCAATTTTTCACTCCAAAACAGTAGGAGTTCACTCAAACTGACTGAAACTCTCACCCGGACCGGATAAGCTGACTTCTAATTCTGAGACCTATTGGAGTGTACGTGTGATTCTTCGACAGGGTATGATTTATGCACGTAAGAATCATACACGCATTAATTTTACACGAAAAATACAATCCAAAAGTATTGACACTGATAATTTTTGTCTAACACATAATATCCCATGCAATGATTATTTCTGCACTCCAAATTGATTGATATAGGGACTGTACACGAAATATTTCACAAGCTTGGAAAATGTAATCAACAAAAATTGTACACATATTGTTTATGCACGCTTACAAAATAAAATCAATTAGTGTATAATTATTGTACTCTCAATCTGATTCATACTAAAGTGTGATTCATTCATTGTACATATTTATTGTACACATTTATTGTATACATAAAAAAAGGAAAGAGTTTTTGCCAATGAAACTTATACCACGTTCCAGTGATGATTCGATAGTGGTCCCATATGAGTTGCACCCCAATCGGTTGAAACCTGTGAAAAATATTGTTTCCGCGATTCGCGTTATTTGATAACATTCTGAAAGCGTGCCTTCCCTATGTCAGTGGAGCTTTCCGAAGTGTGTGACCCGGGGTGTCAGGGGCGTGGAATGAACCAATAAGAATCCGTAGTTGACGCCCCAGACGCCCCGGGTCAAACACTTCGGAAAGCTCTAGTATCATCCGAATGCCATGGTACTCTAAGCATATTCAATTGACGAGGTGTTAGTTGTACGATCTAGATCTCTGGCAAATCGGAATTGAGAGAAGGACAAGGCGAGCACGAAGCTTCAAAACGAAATTTCGTTAATACCGCTATCATGCGGATATCTTTCGTTCCTATCAGTCGACCATCATCAAATATTCACCACAGTTCCATGCAGTCTCAATAATGTTCCCATATAAGTTTGAACCAGTGGTCTCAGATTGGACTTGCAAACGTTACGCGCACAGATGCAACTGTATGTCAGTGTGAAAAAAGAGAGGGTATGGTTGCGCGCGCAACCCAGCATGCTTTCTCTTTTGCTCTCCAGTCAACTATCAGATGAACAATGGAGAAAGCATGCTAGGTTGCGCGCGCAACCATACCCTTTCTTTTTATACATCGACGTAAAGTTGCATCTGTGTGCGTAACGTTTGCGAGTCCAATCTGAGACCACTGGTTTGAACCTGACCCTTACAGAACAACGGGAGGAGGAAAGGGAACAGAAAATGGTGATTCTGCGATCGGGCGTCTCTTCGCTTCCTGTTATCTGATCACAATGAAATTTATACCACGGTTGGATCATGGTTCCATAGTGGCCCCATATCAGTTCCATCTCAATCCGTACAGAAATGTGGAAAGAGAGTTTTTAGCAATCTGCGGTGTTTGAAGATATTCTTCTCCAACACAAACGAGGAAGCCATGTCTCAATTGTCAGAGTTTTTTTCCTGTCCGAAGTTTAAAATTCCTTCAGAGAACATGTTAGTGAATTCAAATGACTCATGCCATGAAATTCTAATTCGTAAGAACACTTCAACAAGAGAAATTATGAAAAAGAACAATTGGATTAGTAAGGGAAATAAGATAAAGGTAAGTAAATATAACCATTGCATCAGAAGAGAATACGAAGGAGTTTTTATTTATTACATCGAATAAGAAGTGCGTCAATCCTTGTGTTCATTTGAAAAGGACAATATAACATTAATTATTGAAAAGGATAACAAGTATTGGTTTATTATCCGCCACCATTATCCAGCCAGGTCCCAATGATTATTATGATTCTAATATCCGGCCAGATATATTATCCGGAGTCAGCACCGGATAGCCAGATGCGGTATCCGGTAACCGGAACATCGCTTAATTGAGAAACAATTATTTTTATCCAACATCAGATTCATTCCCTTCTTCATTTTCCCTCTCGGATGGCACTTGTTTATTGATGTTCGCATCAATTCCCGCATTACCTCCAAGTAATGCTGCTTGTTCTTGGACTCCGTCAACGAACGGCAGCTGATTCTCAACAATGCCTAAGTCACATCAATGTTTCAAATTAATTTATTTTTTACACTGACTTCAATTTTCGCTCAACCTAATTTATTATATGATGATTACTACATACCAGCTTGAACATTTTCTTCAGCTTTGAGCGCAGGTAGTTCTCGAAAGTGAACATCGGTCTCGGCTGGTGGTTCGGTAGCACGTTCATGTCAGTGATGCAAAACCGGAATCGTAAAATTCGGGAGATATGGTAGCGAAAAATCGGGAGATGGCGTGAAATAATCGGTAGCATCATTTCCAAAAAAAAAAAATAAAAGCGGCAGAATAATTGATTTTTGAACAATAACTTCTAAGAACTCTTTTAGAATACACGGAGTTCTCAAAAAGTCTCAAAAAGAATCTGATTCAGCAGGCATTTGCGGGTTCCGTTAAAATTCTCAAAGAAGTCTCATAGAATTTAAAGAGAACTCCTAAATGTCCGACGAATCGGATTCTTTTTGAGACTCTCTGGGAACTCTATGAATTCTAAGAAAGTTCTTAACGAGTTCTTTCTTCAGAATTCATTTGGGATTCTTGTGTGCTATCTTGGCAGGAGGGTGGTTTTGAATTGACAATAACAGTTCGGGATATATACAACCCTGATGGGTCATCGAACCAATTTGGGACATCCGAATTTTGTCCAAAATGTGTCCAAAATGTCCACAACTGTCCATTCTTTGTCCAAAACGGTCCACGCGTGGTCCAAAATCAGTCCGGAATGTCTGTGGGTGTCCATTTGTTTCAAATTTCGGACCAATGTCGAATCATCTGTTCATCACTTGTCCAATAGCTAAGTTGGTTGAGTGGTGTCCCAAGTTACCCCAACTTGCTCCAAGTATTTTGGATTCGTTATTTCCAATTATAGGAACGAAATGATTGGTTTGTTACAAGTTAGAGCAACCCAGAACACGTAGAACGAACGAACCTAATGAGTGTCCATAGACGTACAGGTGGCGTGTCCAAAACGTGTCCAAAATTTTCCGTGACTTCAGACATAATTGATAACTTGTTCGTGGCTCGTCCTCAGAGGTCCATGATGGTCCGAAGTTGTCCAAATATGTCCATAGTAACGATGCGGGATTTTTAATTGTATCCCGGAGTTGTCTCCGTGTGTCCATAATAGGAATGATCCTCCCTCGTTCTCAGTTGATCCAAAGTTGTCCAAATATGTCCATAGTCGCGATGTGGAATTTTCAAATGTGCCCCGAAGTTTTCTACATCTGTGCAGAACAGAAATAATCCTATCTCGTCCGTACCCGGTACAAAGTTGTCCAAATTTGTCCACAGCAACGATGCAAGATTTTCAATTGTGTCCCGGAGTTGTCCAGATTTATCCACAACAGAAACGATCCTCTTCCCTCAGCACTCGGTCCGAAGTTGTCCAAATCTGTCCATAGTAACGATGTAGGATTTTGAATCGTGTCTCGGAGTTGTCCAGATTTGTCCACGACAGAAATGACCCTTTTTCCTCAGCACTTGGTCCAAATTTGTCCATAGTCACGATAGGGAATTTTCAATTGTATCCCAGAGTTGTCTACATTTGTCCAGAACAGAGATAATCCTTCCTCGTCCGTGCTCGGTCCAAAGTTGTCCAAATTTGTCCATAGTGAGGATGCGGGGTTGTGAACCGTATCCCCGAGTTGTCTACATGTGTCCATAATAGAAATTATGCTTCTTCGTCCTTAGTCGGTCCAAAGTTGTCCATAGTCACGATAGGCAATTCTCCGGCTCTGGGACATCTCTGGACACATGTGGACAATTTCCTGGAATCACGAATACGCTGGAGGACACAATGGGATGGGTACTGGACATACCACGAATCAGTTTGGACACAGTCAGACCAGTTTTGGACAGTGTAGAATCGTCTAGGACATTCTTGGACCGCCCTGGACAGAGGAGGACGAATGTGGATGAGCCGCGGACTCAATTCATGCATGTTGTCGGACTGATCAGGGCAACTGATGGACATGATATCTCGAGAGGTGGTCCGAAATTTGAAACAACCGGACCAATTTTCTTGGTCCCAATCTTATCCAAAACACGTCCCACAGCACACATTTTCTCATGTCCAGAACTTGTCCAACGAACCCATCAAGGAATTTACTGATCAGTAGTAGAACCTCGGTATCTCCACTCAACCATTTCCCGAAATCACTTATTCTCATTCAATATATCCGGAAAATTAGTGAAGAGTTCTGGCTGGCCAGGGGAGTTAGGCAAGGGTGTCCGCTTAGTCCAGACTTATTCAACATTTTTATAGGGGATTTAGAAGAAGAATTGGCTAAAGGATTGTAAGGAGGAATGGGATTAGGAAATATAAGAGTAAGAACAATGGTGTACGCAGATGATATAGTGGTACTAGCAGAAAATGAAGAGCAGATGAAAGGAGTGATGGGGGTCCTGAGGAGATATTTTGATAGGAAAAGGATCCAGGTGAATATAAAGAAAACTAAGATAATAAGATTTAGGAAAGGTGGAGGAAGAAGTAAGAGAATAGAATGGAAATGGGGGAAAGAAAATAAAGAGGAAGTGAAGGAAATTAGATATTTGGGATACGTGTTACAGAAAAATGGTGGGCAAAGATGCACATATTAAAGAGAGGGTTAGGAAAGCATCAGAAGTAATGAGGCAAGTTTGGGGAATAGGAAAAAGGAAATCTGTTGGGGACTGGGGGAAAAAAATGTGGCTCTTTGATTGTTTGCTGGGAACAGTTGCAAGTTCCGGGGCAGAAATATGGGGATGGAAAGAGAGAGGAAATTATTCTTCGAAGAAAAAGAGGATTTTCAGAAATAGAAGTAGAAAGGCGAAGAGAAAGGGGTAACGGAGTATATCAAGAAGTAGAGGAAAGAGATAAGCAAATACAAACTCAGGAAAACTGGGGTAAGATCTTACAATCTAAGTACAATAGGTGGTATAGAGAGATATGGACAATAGGCAGACCAAGGTATCCAACAGAAAGGGGTAAAGGAGAGAAAAAGAAATCAAGAATAGCGAGATTTAGATCAGGGAATGAAATGAGAGAAGGGAGGTATTGGGAGGATGAGGAAAAAAGAAAATGTCGGGTATGTGGATGGGAATTGGAATCATGGGATCACGTTTTGGAAAGATGTAGGAGAGGAATAGGGGCGAAAGGGAATAGTTTACAGGAAGAGGTGAGGAGAATATTAGACGAAGATGGGACAGGAGAGGTATGGATAAAGGACTTAGAAAAGGTCAGAGGGGAAATTAATAATGAGGAAAGGTTGGGAGAGGGGAAAGAGGCGGAGGGGGCGGAATGAAGGGAAGGTTTAAACGCGGGGAGAAAGAATTGGGGAGGAGTATGAGTGCGTGAGAATGAGTGGATGGAGAGAATGAGCACTCGCACACATACACACACGCACGTCGTTAGTCTTGTATGATTTAGAGAATGTAATTTAGATAAGGGTTTAGATTTTAAGTTCAAGTAGATTTAAGTAGATTTGAGGCAATTTTCAAAAATTGTAATGTTAAAGAGGGGAGGGCGCTCTAGGCGATTGTAAAGAGCGCCCAGAAAAAACAAATGAATAAAAATATAATATATATAATATATATCCGGAAAATTCAATTTCTCGAAAACTGCTCATTGGCTCCTCTTCAAGGATCTAGAAGGGATTAGTGGAATAACACAGTCAACCGTTTTCGGGAAATTGAACTATACACCGAGAGAAAAAATTTCCGGGAACAATAAAATATTTAATTGAATAGTCGCCATAAAATACTCAATTGATTTGAATAAATTTTCATTGACTCGATTGAATATTCATTCAATCAAACAAATATTGAATATGCTATTTCATAAATATTTCATCAATGAAAACAGTTATTTAATTGAGTTAATGAAAGTTTATTCAAATCAATTAAGTATTTTATGGCGACTATTCAACTGAATATTTTATTGTTCCCGGAAATTTTCTCTCTCAATGTAGAGATACGAGGGTGGATTGATAAGTTTCCGGCCTGACCAAGAAAAACAACGTTTTTAAGAATTTTTTTTCTTTTATTTCTCAACATAATCTCCTCCAAGGCTGATACATTTCTCATAGCGGTGTTCTAGTCTAGTAATGCCATCTCTATAGACTGATTCGTCAAGCTCCTCAAAATACCCATTTACAGCTTCGATTAGTTCTTCATTGTCCGCAAATCTCTTACCGCCAAGCCATTTTTTGAGGTTAGGAAACAGATAATAGTCACTCGGGGCTAGGTCTGGAGAGTAGGGAGGGTGCGGCATTAATTCAAACTTCAGATCGTTGATTTTAGCCATCGCAACGATTGACGTGTGCGCTGGTGCGTTATCGTGATGAAACAAGATTTTTTTCTTCGCCAGATGAGGTCGTTTAATTTTCACTTCGTGGCTCAAACGTTGCAATAAGTCTGCGTAGTATTGATCAGTGATAGTTTTACCCTTTCCAAGGTAATCAATGTATATAATACCTCTTGCATCCCAAAAAACAGTAGCCATAACCTTGTTCGCCGAAAAAATTGTTTTTGCCTTCTTTGGAGTTGGTTCCCCTGGTCCAATCCACTGTTTAGACTGTTCTTTGGTTTCAGGAGTGTAGTGGTGGACCCAAGTTTCGTCAACGGTTACGAATCGACGCAAAAATTCGCTTGGATTACGCTTATACAACGCCAAATTGGCGGTAGAAATGTTCTTTCGAATCAATTTTTGGTCGACTGTTAGCAAACGCGGCACCCATCTTGCACAGAGCTTTTCCATATACAAATGTTGGTGCAAAATATTTTGTACACGTTCATATGACATCTTACAGGTCTCAGCTATCTCACGAACTTTTAATCTGCGATCTTTCAGCACTATTTGATGGATTTTTTCGATCATATCTGGAGTTGTGACCTCAATGGGGCGTCCTGAGCGAGGCTCATCAGAGGTGCTCACACGACCCTTTTTAAACTCGGAAACCCACTGCTTAACGGTTGAATATGATGGGGAGGATGTCCCCAGTGTTGAGTCCATCTCTTCTTTAATTTCCTTCGGCGTTAACCCCTTCAAATAAAAGTATTTGATGACAGCACGATTTTCCAGCTTTTCCATTTTTACGAAAAACACAGAGGCGTCTTGGTCAGCGTGCTCTCAAAACTAACCTAACATGGCGATCGGACTGAAACTATAGCTACAAGCTATCTAAGGATGGTACTATAGAACGCCACCTCAAGGTAGGCCCAGTGGCGCCATCTCTTGGTCAGGCCGGAAACTTATCAATCCACCCTCGTATTATACTGGAGGGAACGAGTCAATGAAATGATCGTCAAATGAATAAAAAGCGACAGCTGTAAACAATGAAAACTGAGGAGGTGAATGTCTTTGTCTTTTCGGAATCTTCGGATTCCGTTCCGTTCCTTAGAAATTGCGGTCCATGGAAAGCCAGCCGATAGGTACCATTTCATGGGAGCTTCTGCATCAAGCGTCAACATTGGAAGAAACAAGTGGTCCAACAGGTTCTCTCTGTTCTCCCAATGTTGACGCTTGATGCTGAATCTGCCATGAGAAAGGCCCTTTATTGTCCCTACAAACAATGATTACTGGCGTTTCAATGGCCCGCTGATGGCCCTGCGATGCCGATGAAGAGCCGTTACTGGGCCTTTGAAACGCCCAAAGTCGTGTTTACTGGGGTTCTTTCTGTTCGCACAGACGGGACCGTCTTCCAACACTATTTTGATATGGAATGCTTGCTCCACTAATATATGCTCTAAGATTCCTACTCACAATATACATATTCAATGCTAATTTTGCCCTAAATTGACAACTGTCTTTTCAATATTGATAAATTCAGTCTTTCTATGGAATTTTGTGAAATTAAGATTTTAATATAACTAGCTTTTGATGAAAACAGGCTGAAAACTGATATTCCTATTGGGAAAAACAAAAACTTTTTAAATGGGCCAGAAAAGCGTTAGATTCTGTTGAATTGATCAGAAAATCGTTAAAATGCAGCCGGAAATCGGTATTTCGGGAGACAAGGACAGAAATCGGAAGATCTTCCGATAAATCGGGAGGTTTTGCAACACTGGTTCATGTTCAAGTGACTCGAGAAGATTGTATTGCTCTCTGTCTATATCGTGAGGCTCTTCTTCAGGCACAGCTCTGACGGTAGCAGCATTTGCAGCGGCTCGGCGAGGCCTGCTTACACGTCGAACTGGGGGATCGACATTTTCTGCAGCATCTTCTTCGTTTAGGCCATTTCGCCTGTCGGGAGGCACTCGCTCAAGTACAAGTCTAGCGCTAGTAACGCTTGCAGCAGCTCGACGAGGCCTGTCCGCATGGCGAACAGGAAGAGCTCTGACCGAAGGATTCTGAGATTCTCCATGAGGAATTGATTGTTCATCTCTAACTGAAATATTGAAGAAAAATTATGAATTCATTTGACTGTAAACAGAAACTGATTTATCCCTGTAATACAATCTGATTTCATTTGAATTAACTTGAATTGACGCGAAGGCAGTACATACTTAAGACACGTCATCGCCGGCGAATAACTCGTTCCTTTTCGAACTCTCCACCTATACACGGGATAAATCATGAATGTCAAGTGATATTTATATTTTCACACGACATCATACTGTTGAAAATTGTTTAGAATTTCATAACTTTTCCAATCACATTCGTAACTGGAATTCCAAATTCTTCGTATTTGAATTGAAAATTCATTTCAAAGTAATTGAGTTTTCAGATTTGTACTATATTATATGACACATTTATGTATATTTTCATAACTGAAATTTCATACACATGTACTTTGAATTTTCAGTTACGTGATTGGGAAGTGCTTCTGTTACGTGGATTTGAAGTTTTGTCTAGAAATTTTCAACAGTGTACATATCTCTTATCAAACTCATTATTTTGAACGGTGCAGTGCCTTTTTTGATTCACTTTGAGGCCACTGACTTATTTCACGCCTAATCAACGCGCTTAAAACATTAAATATTTTAATGCATTTTGAGAACCTGCTCCAGCGTCTGCATTCAGATTTTGGATGAAGAACTCGATTGGTTCTTCATCGAAAACTTGTTCAGCGAACTCTTCGTGTTCGATGTCAGCTTCGCTCGACTCGTTATCGTCGCGGGCTGCTAATTCGTTACCAATGGAAACTAAAAAGTACAATTGGTCATTTTTTAGAATGTCCGCTCAGCAATACTCTGGAGTAACTGGCTGTTTTTGAGTGAGTACGATGCAAAATTGTCATTCAGTGACACGTATATTATTTATCAAAATTTCTTCTATATATTTTAGACAACTGACCTCTCGTAAATTCTAACCGCCTCAGACCAGTCACGTTCATCAAGAAATTTCTCAACACTGTACCTGAAAATATTATTTTGAGAAATATGAGTCAAGTATCACATAGTATGACTAGCCTGCTCATAACTTGAGAGGAAATAAATTCTACATAATCCGAGAAACGTGTTGCCATTTTTTAATATCCACACAGTTTTGATACATGTATAAAAATGTGCAAAAAACACAAGCCGATGTCAATGCAGGATTTCAATATGTGACATTTAGTTCCTCTTAATCTCTTTGACCATACCGTTGGGTTCTCGAATTCATTTCGGCATTTAAAATTGCCAAATCAGCGACTTGAAGGTCTCTTGGTCTTTCCGCCCCAACGCGACGTTCTCTTCCCACTTTCTCAACATCGTCAGCGACTGTGACCATTATTTTAGTCATACTTCCTAACAATGATCATATCATACAGATGTTAATAATAGTAAAATTGTGAATGGGCAGAATACAATAACCCATGTGAGAATGGAAACATGCACCGCTACTGGCTGAACGCCGTTGCCAGGGTTGTCAGGACTGGGAATTCCAGATCCACTATTATGGGCGTGGTTGGATAAACGGTACTGGCCAACAGTCAAAACGATAATATGATTTCCCATAAGGGCCAGCATAACATTTACCAGCACTTCGGTACCGACATTTAATGCGAGCTAACTGTAGTGGAACTCTGGCATTGCAACAGGATCCGTGGTTTTACCAGTGGTGAAAAAGAAATGACAAGGAGTCAGAATGACGAGATCCTGAGTATAAATTCGAAGCCGACCCAGTACTGGCGTGGTACTGGTAACCGGAGTTCCCTGGAGTTATATTCCAAACAATAAACACAAAAAATGAAATACATTGAATTTCAACTCTGAAAACTGTACAAATCCATTTTCCCATTATCGTATTCGGAGAAAGACACTTTGGAAGTGATTTCTTGAAAGTTCACTGAGTGAGGATTGAACCCAGGTCCTGCGAATGAGAAAGTGAGTCTCTATCACATCAGCTATTCTCCGAGTTGACGATGGATCACTCTAATTGCCATTTATTGTAATAATTCCCTTGGAATCATACAATTCACCATAGATTCCGTAGTGAAACAAAGTCCTATCAATACTGGCACATTGCCGTTGATAGAACAGATCAAATGATCTGACCAACTCTGGCTCAATGCTGGCACTACATCACCTCATCACGGAAGCCAAGTTGCGAAAATTGTGATTTTAACATCAGTTGACTATCAATTACATAGTTAGCCGGAGTCCTATCAATGCTGGCACATCGTTGTCCCTCGAACATAATGAATGATCATACCAACTCTGGCTCAGTACTCACGCAGTATTGTCTCATTAAAGTAACTGCACTGTAAAAAAAATTTTTGGAATTCCAAACAAAAATGCTTGGAAATTTACAAACTTGGTTTGGAAAAATAATTTCCGAACCTTTTTTGTAAATTGCCGAACAAAAGTTTGTGAATTCTCAAAAATCTTCGTGAAATCACAAAATTTGTTGAATGTTTACAAACTTTTGTTTGGTAATTTACAAAAAAAGTTTGTGCAAAAAACTGCCAAACTTCTTTGGCAGTTTAGGAAGTATATTTTTTACAGTGTGTGTTATTGGAAAAATCAGTGGAATCCCGAATTATCCGATGAAGAACCAAAATAGATACCAATCGGAAACTCATTGGGTAGCCTGTTGATTTTTTATCGGATAATTATCGTATATATCGTGAAAATATCAGAAATCTATGATTTCGTTCCTTTGTTGGACAAGTACGATAAGAAGGCAATATAATTGATGCCTTCAGGATAAAATTCCGACAAGGCGCAATTATTGGGTTTTCCCTTAAGGGAAAAAAACATCACCAGTACCGCGTCATTCGTCAACTCTATTTCCCCATGGGCCCATGTGGAAAATGCCGAAGTCGACAAATGGCCTAGCACTGACAAGGTTATATTTGCCAAAATTTGGCGGAAATAATTATTTTTATCGAGAGTCATTATTATTTTTCAATCATCACCGCCTATTCGCTGAATCTCAAAGGGTATTGAGTTGAGTGGACAGAGAGTCTTGGGCCAGTATTAAATCGATACTTTTAGGACGAGGTTGGAATGCCAGAATTCTACCATAGTCGGCACATATGAACGAACAGTACTGACACGGTTGTAAATGTTATACAGGCCCTTATGTAAAATGATGTTATCATGCCAACTCCTTGCCAGGTCTGATAGCTTTGGCAGCTTTGGATTTCTCAATACTGGCAACTCTGGCAGCAGTACTGAGCCAGTATCAGCCCGTGTTTCCTTTCCCATGGGGGAATACATCGGAAAACGTAATAACATACCCAACATTTTCCAAACATTAGGCCGATTTTCCATTTTTCTGCCAGCAATCAGATGGAAATTTTCTGTGGTATTGTTTGTTCGAACAGGTTCATTATGGACTGACATAATATCGGCCAGTGGTAACCAAAATATTCGTAGATACGTTGCGAAGGCTCGTAATATTTGGCGAAGCTCGTTGTTTTGTCGATAAATTTGGTCAATCAAAGACTGAACCGGG
The DNA here is from genome assembly GCA_018340375.1 of Gonatopus flavifemur. Lineage (NCBI taxonomy): Eukaryota > Metazoa > Arthropoda > Insecta > Hymenoptera > Dryinidae > Gonatopus > Gonatopus flavifemur. Next base: position 1,783,215 of record JAFFJZ010000016.1, read on the forward strand.
TTCACGCCTTCCACCATTTTGTCTGCTGGTAGATGAGCGAGCGCATACGTCCTCTCTGAAATATACTTGAATTCTGCGGGGATCCGTAGCTTGCTCCATTTCTTGACAATTGCCTAAGGATGTGAAAAATCAATGAATTGTGGGAGTATAAAATATTGAACCTTTCAGAAATTGAAAAAATAAATCACTCACTTGCTTGAAATGAAACAAGCAACCCACTATCCTTGTCTGAGGAAAGTTCTCTTCAGCGCTGTTAATTTGGGCCCGTTCAAAACCACTAGAGATCGAACTGACGTCTTCTGCAAGTTGAGGCATTGATTACAATATTTGACGCCATATCGCGTCATAACAATCTTCAGTTCTTGTACTCATCAAAACAAATATAGCAGGGAACCCCTTGAAATAATATTGGCATTTATCAATTTATTCGTAAGATCTCGTCTTTCAAACAAAGCAATTCCGATTACGTGAGTTTTGAGCCTCAAGTGTATTCAAACAATTCTGTTGAAAGTATGTGATCAAAACGTTGGATGATAAAATCTTCATCGGCCGCGCCAAGTGTTCCGCATTGACGTGGATTTCAAAATCTATTTGGAACGACTAACGCGTTAGGTTTGGAATAACTTAGCGCTGTTTCTGGTATGTAAAAAATTTCAAAACATATTAGAAACGATCAACACGTTGAGTTTCAAATAGGTCAGAGTTGTTTCTAGTATGTCAAATGGTTGAACCTAATTCTTGTTTCACCTCACTATATATTGTTAATTCAATACAATCATAAATCGCTTTGAATACAATTTAAACAAACTGAAGTTACAATATACAAGAAATCGTTTACATACCATTTGAATAACCGAATGTACTTGGCAGCTCATATTGATTTCACATCTTTTTTTTCAAGTGAAGCATATCCTGTTGTATCTTATCGAAATTCTTATTGTAGGAGAATTTTCGTTTGAATGTATTTTTAGATTTTTTTTAGGATTGACCGCATTTTCATGTACTTGGCGTGATTTTTTTACTTTTTTGAAGTTTTTTTATTGGGATTTCACTTCTTTTTCTGGATGTGTCCTTAACTGAACATAAATAAAATTCGAATGCTCATGTCTAATTTAATAGCGATCGTAGCGATGAAGAAAATGTCCTCAGATCATTTGTGATATGAAAAACTCACTTGGGTTTCCATCAGTCATCTCATCATTGGACAGCAATAGATAATCGACATAAAGAATGAAGAACAGAAGGAAAGAAAAGTGAATTCCCATAAATCAATACATATGTGCAGGATTCCGAAAAGTAAATATTAATTGACCGATAAGTTGGCGCTCAAAGCAGCCCACGATTTTGTTTTAAACATGTATTGTGCAAGAATTCCCATTGTTTTTAAAATATGATTGTTAGGAAAACGAAACAAAACAGATTTTACGAACAGAGAAAACTTGCACACAATATGTTTAAGGTATCCAACAGAAATTTTTTTGATAAAACGAGAATTTGTACCATTTGGCATGAAGTTGAAAATAGTTTCCCAGCAAAAATGTTTCAATGACTCTTTAGGATTATTTTAAAGAGTATCTTAAAGGGATGTCAAATATTCATTTATCATGCAACAAAAAGAGATATCTTCAAAATATCTGGTCAAGAGCATTTTTCAGTACTGTACAAGAAATTTTTTAGAATTTTGTGAAATATCCATCAAAATCATTTTGAAAAATTCTTCAAGAATATTTAGTCGGTTGTGGTATTATAAACGTATACGATGTTCTTCAAAATTACCTATAGAAGATTATAGTAATTGAATTGTTATTTGATGAGCAAGTGAAATTATTGCTTTTTGGAGAAATATATGTATGAGTCTTTAGCATCACGTGGCCAATTTCGTTCTTCAACTCGCAGATCATGAATAAATATCCACTTTGTACCTTTACTTCGTAACATGCACGTAAAGTTACCTTCGGAAATACTTCTTCCCTGATGAAAAACAACGGCTATAACTTTATAAAAGTGTCATGCAATTTGGATTTTTGTGGTTGGCACTGCTTTTATACAGATATATGATATATCTGCATCTTGCCTGTTTTTCCTTCATCCACCTGTAATTCTACTCGAAGAATCTAGGAATTCATTATCAATTGAATCCACTTTGTAATCTGTAATGCCAATTGATAGTGGTGATAGCAAACTCACAGATCTATGGTATATTCGCTTCATTATGTTTATTTCTCATCCCCCTGAAACACTACGCAAAGAATCTGATACCATCATCGGATAGATCTGTGATATATCCACTGCACTTTTGCCTTTTCTTCGTTCGACTATGAGGTCACCAAATGAGATTGACAGTGACAATAGCTAGCATACAAATTTGTGATACGTCTGCTTCATTTCTGCTTCGTCTCCAGCCACCTATGATTCTACTCCAAGGAAATGATGAGCCCAGCATGTTGTAAGAATCTGTGACATATCTACTGTGTTTTCGCCTTTGAAAAAATCGCTTTGATATACTTCAGTGTGACTAAAGTAACTGGAGACCAACTTCAACTTCTACCGTTGGTCAAACTATTCACATCTCTTTGAGGTTTTGTCATGAACTTCACTCTCTAAAAACTTTTTATATTCCATTGGGGTTTTTTGATGAATTCCCCTTTCTGATTATAAGTGATGATTCAGTTATTGATTCATTACATAATCTTTAATCATCCATTTCATGCCATTCATTATCAATTGGATCCACTTTGTAATCTGTAATTCATACATTCAATACAAAATTTCCACAAGACCGCCTATATGAAATTGATAGTGGTGGTAGACGACGTACAGGTCTATGGTATATTTGCTTCTTTTTCGTGTTTTCTTATACACCTGTGATACTACTCAAACAATCCGATAACAACTCTTGGTCAAGAAAGTATCAGGCCAATGAAGAAAGACAAAAACGACGAAAATATACCATTCGATCTGTACGTCGTCCACCACCACTATCCATTTCATTTAGGCAATTTCATAGGCAATTTTGTATTGAATGGATAAACTACAGATTATAAAGTGGATTCAATTGATAATGAATGGCATGAAACGGATGATTAAAGATTATGTAAGGAATCAACAACTGAATCATCGCTTATAATCAGAAAGTGGAATTCATCAAATATCAAATATAATCAGAACGTGGAATCATTCAAAAACCCCCATGCAGTATAAAAAATTTTTAGAATGAGAAGTTCATGACACAACCTCAATGAGATATAAGAAGTTTGAAAAACGTTGAAGGTTGAAGTTGGTCTCCAGGCACTTTAGTTACATTGAAGTATATCAAATATTTTAAATCCAAACTATTAATTCAACAAAACGATTTGTCTAGAGGCAAAAGCACAGCAGATATGCCACAGATCTTGACGACATACTGGACTCATCAGTTTCTCGGAGTAGAATCACAAGTGGATGGAGACAAAGCAGAAATGAAGCAGACGAATCATAAATTTGTACGCTAGCTATTTAGCTAGACGATAGCTGTCACTATCAATTCCATTCAGTGGCCTCTTAGTCGAGTGAAGCGAAGGCAAGAGTGCAGTGAATATATCACAGATCTATCCGATACTATTATTAGATTCATCGAATACCATCACAGGTGGATGAAGATGAAACAAAATAAAGCAAATATACCATAGATCTGTATGTTAGCTACCAATACTATCAATTTCATTTATATTCAAGAATCCGATAACAGCCTTTGTCAAAGAAACCTACTGAATCTTGTACAATGTTCTAGTTGAAGTCAATGCAGTAGAATGTAGTTCATGTTGTTGTTGTTATAGTCAATGTAGTTGATTGATGTCTGATTCTTAATCAAATTTGGTTAGATTCAATGGACTGTTCCATTAGATAATACTCTTCATCAAAGCTACAAAGACAATAACATTATATTAAACGTACCTTTTCTTACCAGACATCTCTTTATGGTTTTCTCTCTGAAGAGAGATGATAAAGATTTGGAACAGTTATTTTAGAGCTTAGTTATTTAGTTGAGCTTAAGTATAGTCATTGTCGATCAGGGTATGCAGGGAGGACAATGTTTCATTCATTCACTTCTCTCGGAGCAGGCTCAATATCATCTGTTTCATTATTTGCTCATGATTCTATTGGGAAATAGTATAGATCAGTGGACTGTCCATCAAGGGTATGGTATATCCACTATAATTTCACCTGTAAAGAAATAGCGAATAAACTTGAATACTTCTCAAGCAAGCTCGGTATGATCTTTTCCATCAATTGTCTACGATCCTAATTGGAGAAATTAACAGTAGCTGGCTGTCCGTCAGGAGTTATGATATATCCGTTATGTTCTGGCCTATAGAATGATTGCGAATCAATTTGAATCATTCCCCTCGAGCATACTCCGTATGATCCATTCGATCATCTGCCAACGACTCCAGTAGGAGGATAGGACAGTAGCGGACTGTCCATGGAGGAATTATGATGTATCCGATATGCTCTTGCCTCAGAATTTATAAATTTGAATTATTTTCCATGACTAAACCTTGTATGATTTTCTATGATTCGTCTCTGGTTCTGGTTAGAACCACCAGTAGCAAACTATCCGTCACGGATTATGATATATCCGCTATGCTTTTGCCTGTAAAGGAATCTTGTATTTTATGAATAATCCATCATACAGAGCTTACCTGTGTATATTCCAATTTTCTGAATGTAGCAAATAGATTTATTTATACCTTTCTCAAACTTTTTCTGTTTTTTTTACAAATAACCTCTTCATCATTTATTCATTCATTAATTCATGAATTTTTTGAAGTAATATGTAAGAGTATATATAATTTCAAGTTGTTTATTTATGTTTCATTGTTTGAATAACCTGTAGTAATCTGTAATAATGTAGTCACCTGTAATCTAATTATTCTTTTAATATTTTAATAACCTATCAACACATCGCCTCATTGACAGGTTATATTTGTTTACGTATTTACAATGTAGAAACCTGTAGTAATCTGTAATAATAATGTAGTCACCTGTAATTCATTCATCTTTTAATTATTCTTTTAATATTTTAATAACCTATCAACACATCGCCTCATTGACAGGTTATATTTGTTTACGTATTTACAATGTATATACTCTATAGGGAAAAAAATTTATCTACCAATCATTGTACAGGTTACAAAAGACTGACAAACCATTTGGACAATATTGGAAGCACCTTATTAGGTTCGTTCGTTCTACGTGCCCTGAGTTGCTCCAACTTGTATCAAACCAATCATTTCGTTGCTTAAACTGGAAGTACAGAATCCAAAATACTTGGAGCGAGTTGGGGTGACTTGGGACATCGGTAAACGAACTTAGCTATTATACGTTATTATATTTCACATACTAATGAACAAATGATCCACTATTGGACATTCGAAGAAAGAAAGACAGAACAAATGATCTACTATTGGGCGTTCAAAGAAAGAAAAAGAGACAGAATAAATCTTTGTAGCATTGGAAATCGCCTCAAGGATAACAGGTCTTCGTGTTAAGAAGAAACCGATTAATCAGAAATTCCGAAAAGATGTTTTGATCGTATGAAAACTTGAAACGTTTATATTTCGGTAACGGATGAACTGATCAAGTTCGTAGTGTGCTTAATCGAAAGTGTGTAATCGTATTATATAATGAAAGTGTAGTTATTTTTTTGTGACACACAATATGTGTCGAGTTATTGTGCATTGAACGTTTTTTCAGGAGGTTAAATCTCGGTTGAGCAGTAAAAGATACACGGTAGCGGACGACTTCTGCTTTCTTCACTTAAAATAAAAAAAATACTTATACATCTTTTTTTCAGGGTTTTTTCATATACTTGGCGTCGAGACGCTACCGCGTCTCTTGATACTTTTCAGCGGCATTTCTCTCCGTGTAGCTATCGCTGTTACAACCGAAAGGTACTTGCTACAGCCAAAACTTAGCTATCATATTCAATTTTCCGGTACTTGAAGGGATACCAACGCCGAGAAATTAGTCAAATTTATTCTGACATTTTATTCGAAAATGAAGCAATAAAATGTCAGAATGAATTTGGCTGATTTCCCAGCGCTGGTATCTTCTCAATGAAGCGAAACGATCAATTTTTTCCTCTTTCAGATTTATAAAGTAATTACGTTTATCCAACATTCACCAAAGTGTGGCAGCTAATCAACAAGTATAACAATTATCCAGTAGATAGTCGAAAGTCGACTATTAAACAGCTATTATAACTACCTTTTCCTATGATTGTCCGGTTTAAACTTAGACATCAACATCGTAAAATTACTAACTCGGTCACATTTATTCTTTCACACATGTGATCAAAGAATTGACGTTTGATTATCGCATAAAAACAGCACATAATGCAATGCAACAGCAATATGAGACTTCAAAAAATAAAAATGCTGGATAAATGGTGAAGAATGAAACAAATTATAATACCCCTGAAGGAAATAATCTCACAGTCAAAAGTCATATATTATTTTCCTAATTTCTCATGAAGTTCCAATTCTTAGAAAACTTATGAGAATTTTGTTATAATTCTTCTAGCAATTGAGACAATGAGAAATCATGAAAAAATATGATTTATTAGAAATCATGAAAACTTATGAGAAAATTTTCGCCAGGGATTTTACAAAAAAGTAGGAATAGTAGGACAAAGTAGGACATTTTAGCAAAAAGCAGGAAAAGTAGGACAAGTGGGAGCCCTGTTTCTCTTCTCGCACGTGGCGAAATCACGCGAACTTGTCTACTCCTTTGACTCCTGCCTATACCAAACGCCGGCCAGAATGCGAGTGACGAGACAGCGTGGCGCCGTTACCGTCGTTCCTGTTCCCGTGACGTCACAAGTCGCGTTGCGCTATTGACCTAATTATCGATCCAGTGATCCATGCTGCCCTCGAGTGCCGGGGAAGAAATTGAACAAGGATCGGGGGGCCCGTCGAAACTAGTCACTCCCAAACGCATCCTTCCACTAGGGGAATCTTGTATCTATACTTTATTCGCTATATCTTCGGAATTATAATGCTACTACATATAAACTATGTATGTATACAAGACGGTTATTGATGTCCAACATATATCTGTGTATATTGTTGTAACTCTAGGTTTTGATTCCATTCAAGCTAATACGAAAAACTGGAATCTATTGGTATGTATGATCGAAGTGCACGTTCTTCATAAAGTTTGGTTCTAATTGCTTACACATGCACAAAAAAATGAGCCGAAGATGAAAATGATACAAAAATCGATATAAATCATAAAACTGCGCATGAAAAAAATATTACGGCCAATATGTCAATAATGAGATTGTGGTTCATTCAAGCGCATGAGTACATGATAGTGTATCGCACAGAACGTTGCAAAATGAATAAAGTTAATCGTAAGAAAGAAAGTCTGATGAGTGGGGCGTTGGTCATTGTTTATCCTGTGTAACTAAAACATGTAATGTAAATCGCTACATAAAATCCTTTCGGTATAAATATTTGGTATATAGCAGTATGGGATGCATGGCTCACTTACCAAATGCCCTCATTATTATATACTCCTTCGATAAGGGTAGTATCATCAATATAATATCATGAACATTGCGTCATTATTTTTACGCCAACTCATATCATGTTGTCAATCGATTATAAACTTTAAGCATTTATTAACAGATTCAAGAACAGGAATGTAAGTTCGCTATCCTTTTCATGTGTATGCTCTTGCAAATGAAATTTCCTTACGATTTCATTTCTTTTCTCTTCTTCCAACATTTGACTGACATATAATACGCAAACACAAAATAGAAATAAATAAACTATGAATTGTTCATATATACTCCTAAACCGCTCCTTCTATATGTTTCGTGCATTTCGGAAAAGCATACAGATCAAGTTTCACAATAGTTATTATCGAAAAAAATTACTATGTATTCATTAAACAAAAAATTTTCGACCATATCGTTGAATTATATTCGTGACCGTTTTGAAATTTCTTTCATCTATCTTTAGGACAATATTTGGATATCTTCAATTTATTCTATCTAGTAATCAGCTTCATAAAATTAGCTTCGAATCTTCTTTCTCGGAACCCTCCAGTGGACCAGTCCATAACCCAGATAGAGAAATGTCTCAATAATGCCATCATAATGATGACATGCACGCCAAGAAATGTTTTCATCATGGTACCAAGGTGTTTCCGCATAAAGCGTTGTTATTGGTAGCAAAACGAGGTGATGGTACCATAATGAAGACATAATGTTTACATTTTATGCATCATTGCAATCTGAGCGAAGTTTATGATAGTATGTTTACGGCACGTTATGTTACAAAATATGTAGGTCATGGTTTTCTATCTGGGAAGCTTCCCGTTATCAGCAGACATCCTTCAACAGAAGATCCGTCGCCAGGAAAAGGATTCGGGGTGATTCTTTCGGTGTCCTTGTTTACCTCGGAAGTGATTCGATATTATTATAATATATTCTTAATACTCCCATGTAACACAGAATATTCTGAGAATATTCTCACAACATCCGTAAAATGTACTTGATCGAATATTCTCACAAAGAGCGTAGGAGATTCGTAAATATTCTTAGAATATTCTTAGAACATTTGAATGAGACTGTTCCGAATATTCTAGGAACGTTCGTACAATATGCGTACAAAGCTTGTAGGGAGATTGATGAACAGCGCATGCGCAGATATCGTGATGACATGAATCCATCAATGGCGGATAATGTTGTTGACAGGCTACAGACTCTTGGACAATCTATCATTTTAATTTGTGTTTTGGGAATAGTAAATCTATGAAGGTGTATTTTAATATCGCAAATGTTCTCTGAGAGTGCCATGTGTGAAAAATAATCCTCAAAAGTATAATAAAATATTAAGAAATACCGTATATATTATGATTGCCTGTTGCGATCATAAATATCTCATCCATCTATGTGAATTCATAATATTGGTAACCATTCATGATTACAGATGTCTAATGATAAAAGAAATTGATTGTGAAGTAGTTTTCGGTGACATGCAGAAGTTTATATTGACGGAAATTCTTATTTTAACAGCAGTGTTTTCTAATATTCCCACAATATCCGTGGCATCATATTCTGAGAGGTAGGGCACTACAATCCAGAACGTTCATTATCTAAAAAGTGCAAAATCCCGAGTGCCAATATCCAGAATGGGCAAAATCCCGAATGCTCATTATACAGAATGTTCATGGTCCCGAATAAAAAAATATATATTTTAATATAAATCAAATAATTGACCAGTTTAATCGTAAGAAATTAATTGTCCTCACTTACTATGCGTTAACAAATAATTTTTCATTATAAAAGTGGCCAATTATTTGATTTATATTAAAATATATATTTTTTTATTCGGGACCATGAACATTCTGTATAATGAGCATTCGGGATTTTGCCCATTCTGGATATTGGCACTCGGGATTTTGCACTTTCTGGATAATGAACGTTCTGGATTGTAGTGCCCTACCATTCTGAGAATATTTGAAACAGTCCCATTCAAACATTCTCAGAATGCGCGTAGAATATATTCGCACGAAATAAAAATCTCCATAGAATATTCGAATATCCTCAACGTATATTCTTAGAACATTCTCAGAACGTGCGTGTGCTACCTGGGCTAGAGTGTGTTCGGGACCCTTAATGGCTCGTTTTCTGGCTGGTAGGCTCCCATTTCGAGCTGCAAGCGATGCCTTTTGGAATGTGTTTCCACCACGTTATATTTTCTTATCGATTCTGAATCACGAAAATCCCCGATTTTGTATATTCAATCCATCATTTGATTCTGATTCGATCACGATCAGTTAAATGATAATTGAATCCTATCAAATGCCTATTGAATCCAGAAACATGAATATGTTCAAACCACATTCAATCGGATTACTCTATTCTTCTCCATTTCCTTATGCAAGAGTGTCCTTTGTTTCACCTGTACATCTCTCATTCAATACCAATCAAGGAAGCCTGTCCATTGATCGCTATTCAAGCCGACCAATTCTGATTGAAGTTCAATCACCAAATATCGATGCTCCAAAGTATGTGCGATTCATTCAATCAGATTTGGTCGGAATCAATCGTTTCGTTTAACCAGAGCTGTGAGGGGAAGTTCGATTTCCCATGTATTTGGTAAAATTTTGAAGACCGTATCGATGTTGTGTTTTTCTTTCAGTCAGGAGTATTTGGCACGTGATTTTTTCTGTATATTCGATTCGTTTCGTTGAATATTGTGATAATCAATATTTGATTTAAGAGAGAATTCACCGAGAATTGAGGGAGAGAGTTGAGAGAGAGTTGGGAGAGGTTTGAAAGAGAGTCAAGAGAGAGTTGAGAGAGAGTCGAGGAAGTGAGTTAGGAGAGAGAAAGGGAGAGATTTTCCCTCAATTCTCTCCTGACTCTCTCTCGATTCTCTCTAACTCTCTTTATTTTTTCCCGAAGGAGAAAAATGCGGGAAGAAATAATTGGGATTAAATCGACCTCTTTCTTCCCTCTGAACGGGGTTAAAATGTTGAACTTACCGCGCAGGTGTTATGAGAAATTGATAATTCTACGCTGATATCATATTTTATGAAAATGATGGAATTATCACAGGTATGGGCCGTTTTGAAATGAATTGGACTATCATAGAACGTACAAGCAGATGATGTTTGCTGCTAGAAACAAAATCATTCCCCCAACACCTCGTAACTTGAACGAGTTAGTTGAGATGCTTGAAGAATATCAACCGATGAGAAACATTTATCGCGGTTGCGCAGTTGGGGCCGACCGGTTCCTCGCACTAATTTTTATTACCGACACTATGATGAAAGCTCTGTTCCGTTGCACTCAGCTGTATTGTGATGGGATGTTCAAAGTATACAAATTCAATATTGATCGTAAATCTCAATAGTTATGATTGATTACTATTGACCCAATTCTAGGTAAGTCTGGGACTATCACTCTGTGCCAAAGTTTTTATTATTCATTATACAAAAATGGATAATGTAAGTTATTTAATCATCATCACTTTCCCATACAGCATCGAATACTCCAGTAATATATCAGAAACGTCTCCGTTACAAAAGCGGACATAGAAACGTGTTTGGGAGGTATTTGAAAACTTTCTGAAATGTTTCTATGTCCGCTTTTGTAACGGACACGTTTCTGATACATAACTGAGGTCTTCGGTGCTGTATGGGTTGTTAGCACTACGAGATGTTGTGCATAAATTAATAAACGTCATTATCATTTCAAGGGGTTCCCCGCAATCTTTGTACTGATGAGTTTAAAAACCTAAGACTGCTAATATAACGCGATGTGGCATTATCGGAATTAGGGTGTCGACCCTTAGAGCGGAATTAGCGTAAAACGAAATCGGCGGAACTGCTGAATGAGAAGAGAGTTGACCACTTGTTGGCTCTCCTTTCAATCACTTGTTCTGCTGATTTCGCTGTATGCTAATTCCGCTCCATAGGACACCAAACTTAGTGTCCTTACTTCTGGAGAACACTAGTACTATCTCTACACTGAGAAATATTTAGAGTTGAATTAACTATGTGATCTTAGGGATGGAGGAACATACTGACTTCTGATATTAAATACATTTGATCAGGTTTGATCAGGTCAGGAAATTCGATAAAAATTCTGAGCCTTTGTGACGTATCTGTGAACATTCTGGTTGCCACTGGCTGATATATCATGTCACTACATAATAAACTACCCGTGGAAAAATCATTAGATCTGACGCATTATCGAAGTTTGAATCGTTTATAAAAACGAAACGGAAATTTAAACTCATGAAATCTGATGAATCATAGTCATTTATCTCCTTCAATAAACTTCTTGGAGTTGGAAACATTGTTCAAAAAACGTACTGAAAGATTTGAGGTCTTTGACAGCTGAGTATTTTTTTATTCGATTATTAATTCGTTTCAATAAACGATTCAAACTTTAGTAACATAGATCTGACCAGACTCATATTTGGCCTATATTTGCCCGGATCCAATTAAATTGATTAAATCTGAATGGATCTGATCGGATGCAATCAGATTTAGATTCAGAAATAAATTCGATTGGATCCGACTGGATCCGGTCAGACCCACTGAGATCCGATCACATGTAATTGAATCCTATCACTGGGTTCGATTGGATCTGTTGAAATCTGATTGGATCTCAAATTGAATCAAACTGAATCAGTTGGGATCCAATTGAAGCTACGGAGAGGATAACTCAGTTAGGGCTTGAAAACTCGTAGGAATGAGGCCTGGCGTGTAAATGCTGCCAATAAAAGTGAACACGACTCCCACTCTTTACCTGTCGAAAATGGATATATGCTTGAAATTTGATACTCCACAATTTTGTTCCTAGCACTCTTGGCTCTATTTGGCACCAATTCCACAGAATTCGTCGCGGAACATAATAAACGAAGAAATAGTGCCAGGACTAAAGTTGTGTAGCATTAAATTTCCTGTAAAAAAAGTCCGCGAGACCATGAATGTATGTTCGATAAGTGAGAGGCGTATTTACCTTCATTGGCGGTATTTGGATGCCGGACAATACTCCTACGAGTTTTTGAGCTCTGACTGAATCATTTTTTCCGTTAACTCAATTGGATCCAGGGGAATATGGGCAAATTACGCATTTACTCAAAACCAATCAATTTTCCCAGGGCAGCTCACACATGATACAACAGGAAATGTTCATCTCATGGCTGGTAAAAAGATGGGAACCCGGCCTAATGTTTGGAAAATGTTAGGTATGTCATCACGTTTTCTTATGCATTCTTGTATTCTTCCAATCAACACTTCGACTGTTATTAACATCTGTATGATATCATTATTGATAGGAAGCATGAGTGAAATAATGGAGACAGGTGGTGATAATTTTGATAAAGTGGCAGATGGATATCGCGTTGGTGCGGAACGACCAACTGGTCTGCAAGTCGCTGATTTGCCACGTTCAAATGCCGAAATTGATCAAGAACTGAACGGTATGTGATAAAGAGATTGAGAGTGAGTAAATTTTGCATATCGGAATCCTACATCGACATCGGCACGTGTTCTTTGTACATGTTCATGAATGCAACAAGACTGTGTAGATATTAAAAGATCGCAACAAGTTTCCCTCGGATTATGTAGAAGTTATTCCCTCTCAAGTTATCAAGCTAGTAGAATTATGTAACACTTGACGTAAATTTTTCAAAATAGGATTTCCTTCTGATGAACAAAGCTAATCTGAGGCAGTTACAGTTTGCAAGAGTTCAGTTGTCTATGATATATATATAAGAAACTTTGATGAATAATATACGGCCAATTTTACATTTTACTGACTCAAAAACAGCAAGTTACTTGGAGATATTGATGAATGTATATCTGCGAAAATAATCAATTTATTCTTTTTAATTTTCATTGATAGTGCGTTAGCAGCCCGTGAGGATAACGAGTCGAGTGAAGATGACGCTGAAAACGGAGAGTTAGTAGGAGACGCTGAAAAAGTTCCCGAGCAAGCGACAATCAAGTTTTTCATTCTACATATCGAAGCATACGATGGAGTAGGTTCTCCAGATACACGAAAATATTTAAGTTTTTACACGCGTTGATTGGGTTTTTTCGTGCCCAGACGAATTCTTCGACAACGGTGTACTCTCTAAAATAGACCCAGTGGAACTTTTTGATTGATCCAAGAGAACGTTCACTGATTTTGCAGTGGTATCACGTTCGCTGTTCGGAGTAGTGAATTTTCAGTGCGAGGCAGTGAGTGTCACTGTTGCACAGTGGTTTTTCACCGTTCCCTTTTAAGAGAATATATAAAGCGAGAAGTGCAGGCACCAAAATTGTAAAACATTGATTTTAAAAAAGTCCTCAAAAGCATGAAGTCTGGATTACGATCATACACATGGTGATATGACGTGTTTACGTATTACATGATGTCATGGACAATGTCTTGAAATACCTATTCTGGAGATGTTTTAGATATCTTTTGGACTAAAGAGGAAGTTTGGACATCTGAAAGATATCTCAAAGTGTTGCGCAAGACATCTTAAACTTATTGTAAGACACATCGCAAGATACAAAATGTTTATTAGGGTCTTGTGATTTTTTTCCCGTGCACGTTCAAAAAAGTCACATTCATGTCTACGCAATACTTGATGATTATGCTACTGATTCTGCTACCACTCAACCAGTGATATCCTTTCTAGATTACTTCCCACACAGCACAAAATATTTTATATCTCTATAAAATATATATACAATATTATTTACATGCATACTATATGTATAAAATATTCAAATATAAAAATATATAGTATAGATATGCATGAAATATAGGGTGTTGTTTGGGTTGTGACCCCGGCATGAATGATTGAATAGTAGATATAATAAGTGGATCCAAAATGGTTGAGAAACTTCAACAAATTCAAGATATCGCAGACTTTTCGGTGTGATTCACGGCGTGCATGACTTTGGACTCGAAGTTTCCACCTTCAACGTTCGTGGATTACATTGGTGAGTTGTGTGCATGACTTTGCACGCGATCTTTCGATTTTGGAAAATACTCAATTACGATCATACAGATCGTTATATTCCATATTAGATTCGATAGAATCCCATAAACATTTCGTACTTTGCGATATGTTTTAGATGAGTTCAAGATGCCTTGTACAACACTGTCAGATATCTTTTAGATGTCTCAAACTCCTCTTTGGTCCGAAAGATATCCAAGAGATCTTTGGAAGATGTCTCGAAAGACCTTTTTCAGAGATCTTTTAGATATCTTTCGGACCAAAAAGGAGTTTGAGACATCTAAAAGATATCTCAAAGTGTTACGCAAGACATCTTGAACTTGTGTAAAACACATCGCAAGATACGAAATGTTTATTGGGGTCTTGTTATTTCTTTACCATGCAAGTTCAAAAAAGTCACATTCATTTCTACACGATACTTGATTATTATGCTACTGATTCTGCAAGTATCCAACCAGTGATATTCTTTCTAGATTACTTGTGACCCCGACATGAATAATTAAATAGTAGATATCATAAGTGGATCCAAAATGATTCAAAGACCTTACCAAATTCAAAACATTGCAGACTCATCAGTGTGATCCGCGGTGTGCATGACTTCGCACTGAAAGAATCCCATAGAATCTGATAGAATCTCATTCAAATTGAATGAGATTGAAGGAAGATCAAAGTGTCTCATTGAAACTGAATGGGAATCAATCAGAAATCAGTATCCCATGAGAGCCAATCGGTTATCTCTCAATAAATACGTACTATTTGAAATTAGAAATGATGGAACAGTTCTTAATGTAAAGAGTTGAATGAGTATTTGTGGGAAACTGATCATTCAATTTCATTTGTTTGTCTGTACCAACCGTCGATCGGTTCCAATAGGAATTTTCTGAAGTGGAGTCTGTAAGAAATGATGAGAAATTTCTGGAGTACGAGTCTTCAATGGGTTTCTATGAGAAATGTTCCATAAAGTTTTACAGTATTTTCCATATCAATCGTCAATCTGTTCCAATCAAAATTTTCTGAGAGAGAGAGAGAGCCCTACCAGAAATCATGAGGAATTTTTGTCATACGAATACTCAATGGGTTCCTATGGGGAAATTCTTATACACTTCCCCAGTAACATCCCTGCCGCTGTTCAATCGGTTCTAATCGGAATTTCCCACGAGCGCGTGATACGAGAAATTTTGAGGATGGAAGTTTTCAATCGGTTTTTAATGAAGAATGTCTGATATAATTCCGGAGGATTTTCCATATCGACGGTCGATGGATTCTAATAAGGAATTCCTGAAAGAGGCTGCTACGAGAAATTATGAGAAATTTCTGCCTTATGGATGCTCAATAGGTTTTTATGGGAAAATTCTGATATACCTTTCTGGTAATATCGGCGGCAATGTTCAATCGGTTCTTTGAAAAATCATGGGAAATTGCCAGCGTCAATATTTTTAATCGATTCCTATGCGAAATGCCTCATAGAATTTCTCAGTATTATTTAGGACGGCAGTTCTCCCTGGTTAAACAATCCGATTGAATCCGATAAAAAAAAATTTTATCGGAATGAATTGAGTTTCTGCATCGGAAATTTCCCATTGATACCAATAAGATCATTTTTAATTGGATTTAATCGGTCTTTCCCCTGGTTAAAAAATCCGATTGAATCCGATAAAAAAACATTTCATCGGAATGGATTGAGTTTCTGCATCAGAAATTTCCCATTGATACCAATAAAATAATTTTTCACTGGATTTAATCGGCATTTTCCCTGGTGAAAAAATCCGATTAAATCCGATAAAAAAAACTTATTGGAATGAATTGATTCCTGAATCGCGATTTTCTTATTGAATTTTATTGGTTGTTAACCCAACCAACGAACGGTTTATATACATTATATACGCGCATTTTATATCAATTGAACAAACACATATATCATTCATTCAATCATTACGTGTGACAAATTATTGCTGAAATAAATTCAAATGATCATTTATGTGTTATTAACATGGTGATCACCCATCCACCTTGTACCGCAGTTGTCGTTGCTTAACCTAGAAGATCGATCTGGAACACCCGCTCGCTCGATGCCGTGGTTCGCTTCCTATCAGTGTGAACTAAATGATGTCTTATGTCAGGGATGGGTGTCCTATAGTAATAAGATTCAATTGGTAATATTCCATTGGACATATGAGAGATTGTATCGGTCTTAATGAGAGCATGGGAGTTCATTAATAATAAAAATCCCAATGGAGACCAAGAAAATATTTTCCAATTGGATTCAATCGGTATTTTATGATGGATGAGAAATTCCGATTGATATCAATACAATATTTTCCAATGGGATCCAATAGGTATTTTATCAATAATAAGAATGATATCAATGAAATATTGTGTAATTGGATTCACTTGGTATTTTATGATCAATGAAAATTCCGATTGACGCCAATACAATATTTTTCAATTGGATTGAATCAGTATGTTATTAATTATGAAGATTCTAATTGATACCAGTCAAATATTTTTCAATGGCATCCAATAGGTATTTTATCAATAATAAGAATTCCGATTGACGCCAATACAATATTTTTCAATTGGATTGAATCAGTATGTTATTAATTATGAAGATTCTAATTGATATCAGTGAAATATTTTTCAATGGAATTCAGTGGGTATTTCATTAATCACAAAAATTCCAAATGATACCGAGAAAATATTTTCTGATTGGATTCAATGGGTATTTTATGGTTGATAAAAAATTCCGATTAATACCAATAAAATATTTTTTAATTGGATTGAATCGGTATTTTATTAATCATGAAAATTTTATTTGATACCAGTCAAATATTCTTCAATTGGATCCAATTGGTATTTTATCAATAGTAAAAATGCCGGTTGATACCAATACAATATTTTTCAATTTGACTCATTCGGAGTTTTATCAATCATGAAAATCCTAATTGATACCAGTAAAACGTTTTTCAATGGGATCCAATTGTTTTTTTATCAATAATAAAAATTCCAATTGATGACAATAGAATGTTTCTTATTTGATTAAGTAGGTATTTTATTGATCATTAGAATTCTAATTGATATCAGTGAAATATTTCTCAATAGAATTCAATGGGTATTTCATCAATCATAAAAATTCCAATTGATACCAAGAAAATATTTTCTCACTAGATTCAATGGGTATTTTATGGTTGATAAAAAATTCCGATGGATACCAATAACATATTTTTTAATTGGATTGAATCGGTATTTCATCAATCACGAAAATTTTAATTGATACCAGTCACATATTTTTCAATGTGATCGAATTGATATTTTATCAATAGTAATTATTCCGATTGGTATCAATGAAATATTGTGTAATTGCATTCACTTGGTATTTTATGACCAATGAAAATTCCGATTGATGCCAATACAATATTTTCCAATTGGATTCAATCGGTATGTTATTAATCATGAAGATTCTAATTGATACCAGTCAAATATTTTTCAATGGCATCCAATAGGTATTTTATCAATAATAAAAATTCCAATTCGTACGGACATAATATTTTTTAATTTGATTTAATCGGCATTTTATTAATCATTACAATTATAATTGGTACCAGTAACATATTTTTGAATGGGATCCAATGGATATTCCATCACTGATAAAAATTCCGATTGATACCAATGAAATATTTTCTAATTGGATTCTCTTGGTATTCTATGATTATAGTTTCCTATTCCAGCAACTTTCCCATTAGTTCCAATACATCGAGGTCACCAGGGATTCCGATAAAAACCAATGATCTGATGCAATGAAAGAAATTTCAAAACTGAATCGGTTATTGCCGGTACATACCTATAGGACTTTAGAATCTGTAAACTTGCCGATTATTTCCAATAAATTTGAATGTTGGAATAATCCAATTAAAACCCATTGATCAATGAAATCGATACATCCTTAAATGCAGTCAGAAATCTCCCATAAGAAACCCATTCATCATTCAATTTCACAAATTTTCCCATCAGTTCCAATAGATTGAAATTGTGAAAACTTCCGATAAAAACCGTTTGCCTGATGGAATGGAGAAAATTTCAATCATCCAATCAGATATCTCTTATACAGACCAATAGATTATGTGAAGTCTGATTAATTCCCATAAAATGCAGATTTTTTAATTGGTGAATCCCCGATTGAAACCTATAGAAAAGAGATTCCGATAAACTCTTATTGATTTTGAATCGGGGATTGAACTGTTCCGATTGATCCTATGCAGTCCGATTAATTCTGAATCGGTTTCTATCGGATCTTATCGAATTTTTTGACCAGGGCTGCCAATAATGTATCGTTGATAATCTAGAATGATGCAAATAATTGTTGATTTACTCATAAAATGAAGATTAAAAATGAATGTTGTATTCAAAAATGCATGTTGTATTTTGATACTCATAAGTGAGTGATTTGAACATTTGCGGACATTCGCATGTTACTAGTATCTAGTAACATGCGAATACTAGTGTCTCTGTAACATTGTTCATACGTTTAGAATGTTTTTTGCACATTGTGAGAGGTTTTTGAAACGTGCATAAAACCTCCTAGTGCTATCTGGGTACACGCAGAGAAAAGTTACCTCAAAAATGACTACACTTTATAGTAAAATCACATTTTGGGGTTATGTATTATATGTTGTCATCAAAATTCCTATACTTTCTATCAATAAATAACAGAATCACATCACTGCTTACTAGAAAGTATAGTAATTTGAATGACAACTTATAATACATAACCCCAAAATGTGATTTTGTCCTTAGTTTACTATAAAGTGTAGTAATTTTTTAGGTAACTTTTCTCTGCGTGTACTATCCAAATATGATTTTTTTTGCAACAGAACACTCTAAATCGGATTCATGGAAAAATATGAGACTTTCAGGAATCGAGACTTCAACTATGTCTCCACAGAACCCAAATTTTGAATTTAGAAAATAAATGAGGATACAATTTTTCGGGAATCGCAAATGTCTCCATCAATCAAATTTCGAATATTTTGTTGCAAAAAATACTCTGATGGTCAGTTCTTGCCCTCCTAAAGTCACGAGAAACCAACATATGCCGGTCCCTTCGATGTAAGAAAAGTCCAATACAGTAGCCTCTCATTATAAGAGTCGCCTAGGGTGTGTAGGGGAAGAAAGTAGGGGAAAGTATACGTCCTCACTCCTCTACGTAACGAGGTTGACTCCGCACCACTCGTTATGAGCGTCAGTTCATTTTATTTAGTATGTATGTACGTGACAGAAGATAACGACTTGTGAAAAAGTGAAATATTTGTTCGAACCACTGCCAAAAATTCAATTTTCATGTTTTGTCCAAATCCTTCGTTCACGAGCTAGTTTTACTCTAATACTAGAAGAAAATATTTTTTTTTATTTTTCAGATGAAGCAATCGCAAGTAATTTTGACTACCGCAAATCACTTTTTTTCGAGGCACCTCTGAAAATCGGCTGTCATCAATCCAATTTATTATATTTTTCAATCAACATTTTTGAATATGTTGTTAGAAAGTGACCTAATAACATGCAATAAAAACCTGAATAGAAATTTCTTTTGTGGTATGCTAAAAAAAATCGAGAAAATTACCTTTTTTTTGGCCTCTGAAACGCATGTAACCCCTTAATGAGTGAAAGGAATCCAAAGATATCGTCCGTATTCTGAAAGAACCTCGTATCTCGATTCTCAACAGTTATAGGTGGTTCCATCGGAAAAATGATCAGTACATGCTAATGCACGTATAAACAAGACTTTTATAAACAAAGTGTCCTTCGATTATTGTTGATTGAACATACTTGATCATATATATTATATGTGTATTTAGCGTGTACTGATAATATTTCCGATGGAAACTCGATACGGTCAAAAATCGAGATACGAGGTTTTATCAGAGTACCGACGATACATTCCTCGTGGCAAAAATATAAATTTATGGGAAAAATTGTTCTCAAGCACGGAGTCAATTTTGAGATCACGAGTAGAATGTGACTATTCACATACTTTCTGTACAACTGAGTAGCATTGTTTAGAAAAAAAAACAAACTGTTAGGAAGTAATTTAGAGAGAATCGAAATCGTTCTTTGTGGATTCAATTGATGTGATTATCAAGATTATCAAAAATTCATCAATTCATTGAATTTTTTTCAGAGATTGTAAGATTTCCATTATAAGAAATTCATACAACTAGAAATGAGTAAAAAGCAGTCCGTACGGACATAATATGTGAAAATGGTGTTGAATTATATTCGAACTGATTTTTAAAGCCGTGAACCTTATGCTAATCCAGTCTACTTCACTGCATCCTTCATAGATTTTCATTTGTCCAACTTCGAAATGATGAATCTTCTCCCGACGCTTATAATGAGAGGTGAGTTCTTAATCTCAAAACAGCATAAGAGTGGGGGTAGCGCCGAACTCAGTCATGCGGAACTAATCTTTTCGACGCTTATAACGGGTACTCTTATAACGAGAGGCTACTGTACAAACCCATCACTGTGATACATAAAAAAACCTAACATTACACCTGTCTTTCTATTATCCGTTGTAACAAATTCCTTTGTGGATTCACAAAAAACTTTCAAATGTCTTTGTAAATCCACAGAAGATTTTTCACAGTGCGGAAAAATCCAATACAAACTTATAGGATATCTGAATAATTTGATATAAGACCATTGCTCTGCTGTGAGAAAAATCCAACACCCATACACTGTTGAAAATGTTTGTGGATTTAATATACGTTCAGAGAAAAAAGTACATCAATTTTCAAGGGCGCTATATGAATTGTATTCCACATTTGGATTGTTGGAAAATCAATCACATTATTCCATGAACTTCAAACAAAAGTTTTGAAATTCATAACAGTTTGTGAAAATTCATAACTGTAGATATTGAATTTCTATATTTATTTGCATATTGGAAAATCAATCACATATTTCTCAAATTTCAAACAACGTTTTTGATATTCACCACAGTTTATGAAAATTCATAAATGTACATATTGAATGTTCATAATGTACATGAAATCAATGCGCGATTACACTTTGCGCATCTAATTATAACGTCTTCAATATGTACGATAACTCCAATGGTAAAACATAGTATTGAAAAAAGGCACACCCCGTAGGAAAAATTTTCCTAGACTTTTTCCTATACTTTTTCCTAGACATTTTCTTAGATATTTTCCTAGACTATTTCTTAGATAAAATCTAGGAGTTTTTGCCAAGGACAAAAAATATATAAACACGTATTTATGGTGTTTTCACTTCTAAAAACTCTCATATATGGTGGTTCTCCCTCCAAAAAAATGGTGCTGATTTAATATCTAATTGAATATGAAAGAAAAAAAAAATAATAAAATCTCGCAAGACGGAAAAAGTTTCTCTTCCGCAGTTTGAATCGAACGTGAGCCTTTTCGGTGTCAAAGCCAAAGATTTACCACTGAGCCATAGACCATGTTCTTATTTAGACATGCAGAAAGAGGGTTTATAATTGGTGTGTGAATCATTCTTATCGCATTGCTGTAATGAGTGAATTCAAAAAGTAAATATCATTGGAAAGATCATGTATGAAAGTTTAGGAAATGCGAAACATTTCCCTTGCATCTTGAGAATTGCTTGCGTTATCAATGAAAATAATGCTTCAAGGAATACCAACTTATCATTCGAGTGAATATTTTTTTTGTAAGATCTCTTTGAACTGAATTTATGAAACAGTTTGAAATTTTCAAGGAAGAATCTGTGAAATTCATCGTAAAATCAAATCACGCGATTCTAATAATTCATTCATATATGTATATTGATTTTCAGAATTTTTTGTATTAATTTCACAACATAACATGATGGAACATTTGGGAGGAATTTTGGAAATTAAGTAATATAGTGTTGAAAATTCATGCATTTTTTTACATCGATTTTTATAATGTTGTGGCTTGAATTTCAAAATTCTGTCTATTATTTTGGGGATACAAAAATGTTTGAAAATTAATACGCAATTGTGTATGTTAATTGCTTCCAAACTTTTTATAATAAATTCCAAACAGATTTTTCTAACAGTGTAGCTCCAATACCAGAAATATCTAATATAAACCCATCAATCTACAGCAGAAGGAATCCGGTAAAAACTGACTGCTGCAATATAAAACAAATTTGATCCCAACTCATTGCTCTAATGTAGGAAAAATCCAATACAAACCCATTGGTCTAATGACAGAAAGATCCAATTAAAACTGATTAATTCAATTTCATTCAATGGATTTTTATTCCTTATTGGCATTTGATAAAACCAATACAAATCTATAAGAAACTCAGTTATCAAGTGGATTATTTCCATTCATCCTCAGTACCGTGTTCCTAGGGAATTCCAATTAAAACCGATTGATTAAATGGACATTATTTTCCAATTCATCCTGCAAAGTATTCTAGATAATACCGATTGATTCCCAAAGAAAGCGCTAATTAGAAATCAACTCATTTAATAAGAAATTTCTGATGCTGGAATTTCATTCATTCTCATTGAATTTTTTCCAATGAGAACGAATGAGAATTTTTGAGCAGGGCATCTAAACGTTCCTACATCTACCCGTTCCTATATCTGACCGTTTGTGCATGCGTACGTTTCTACATCAGCCCGTTTCTGCATAAGGTATTCTAAGGTTCGAGGGCGTGTAGAAGCAGTGCCATTTGGAGGAATTAGCTTATAAAACGAAGTCTTTAGAATCAAGAACAGAAGACACGTACATATGCGATTCAACTCTATTCATTATTTCTTTGATTTTCAATAACTCTGTTTTTGTCTAGCCGCATTTCAAAATAACTGGATGTTGATAAATCTGTATTCCAAAGTATGTATATTGTATGTGAAATATTTCTATTCCAGAATAATTTCATCATTAAATGCCTCTATTCTCAAATATTTCAAATCGCCAATCATCATCTTTATCATCAAGTAACTCTATCAGTCAGGATCTCTATACTACACAAATAGAAGCATTTCCTAAACAATTGGTGTTCGAATAGATATAGATGAATATTTCTTTAACGATAATGAATATTCTTATGATATGAACAAATGTATGCTTTGGAACACGTAGCACATCATGAATTGTCCCAAATTATCAGAATATTTATTCATATCAAAGAAATATTCATTCTGACCTATCCAACTGACAATTTCTGAGGTTCAAAGAAATACTTCTTCCTGTATAGTACATCTTTATTTCCTAAGTCTTGGTGTTAGAAAAAATGTTAGTCAAGGGTGCAAATTTCCTTGTTGCATCATTGGCGATCGCCACTTCATTGAAGAACAAAGACTTATGGAGGGCAGTTCCTGATCTATTCCTAAAGAATTCTTTGTGAATGCTCATGGTTCCTAAAATGTTCATTATGAATTCATCCTAAACTGTAATGCTGTTCGGGAACTCTGTAAATTTCTTGGAGTGAAAATTCACTCCTCAAAAGTGAAAATACTGCGCCTGATAAGAGTGAGAATTCCACTGTATAAGAGTTTATATTCATCGCATAAGAGGGAAAATACTGGAAGTTTATTTAAAGTTGGAGAATAGAATAGAAATTTCGGAGGACAGACCCTCATGGGAACTATATTGCATTCTTATCTGACTTCTTAGTGATTCTCCTATAGATATCAATGTTGGTTTCACATTAGATAGTCATTTCCCGAAGAGAACATGAAGCTTCAGTGAACGTTCAGATCAGATGTGTATAGATCGGACCGGAGGTTCATTAGAGCTAACTTTTAGATTCACAAATGTTTGACAAAGGTTCTACGGACGTTGAAATGTCCGCCTCGAAATACGTTCAGGAAACATAGATGGAACGTTCGCTGAAGGTTCATTGAAGGTTTGACGAAGCTTCACAAAAATATCTATACTTATATTAATTTTGATCAATTTATATGAAAAATAAATTAATTAATAAACATAAATTATTATAAAATGATCTAAGTATAGATATTTTTGTGAAGCTTCCTCAAACCTTCGATGAACCTTCAATGAACGTTCCATCTATATTTCCTGAAAGTATTTTGAGACGGACATTTCAACGTTCGTAGTACCTTTGACAAACGTTTTTGAATCTAAAACTTAGCTTTCATGAACCTTCGATTCGATCTATACAGATCTAATCTGAACGTTCGCTGAAGCTTCATGTTCTCTTCGGGTTGTATATCGTAACAATATCGGCAATGCACCAGTTTGTTCTATTATCGGACAAGTCGGATGAGAATTCAAAGCTGACTGGAGTATACCGTGATTTATATATTCTCAAACTGTGCAGATTTGATGAGGTTCACCGAGTTCCTACAGTGCTCGGAAATTTACGGTCCACCGACATTATCCATAGCGGCAAGAAGTACTGAATCCCGGACAAAATGCTTCAAATGACATGATCCTCCCAGCTAACATTCAGATATCTTCAAGATGTCTTGCCAAGATTCCTATGAGACCTTAAGGAAATCTTGGCAATACATCTGAAAGATTCCTGAATGTTTGCTGGGCTATTCGATGCAGTAAGGTGATTGAGTTCGAGAAACATCGTTTTGATTAACTTCTCCATCAACCAATATTATACCCGTAGATCGACAACTCCATAAATATCAATTCACGGAGCTGCTGTGGTAAGTACAAGGTAGTTCGAAGGAAAGATCATCCCTGAAACAATGTTCCATCGCCTTGCTCACCTCAACTGTTTTGATTTAGCAGGATGGAAAATTAGTTACCTTGGGATAATTTATATGTGGAAAAACATTGGGAGTACAAATTAGTTCGCTCCGGTTTGAGAAGATGACTCTCGCTCTCATGAATGTTTCATAGTCCCAACTGATTTCAATTGTTTCAGAGAGGTTAGACACCTGTGAATAATATTCAGTTGGTATCACTCCGAGTTCCTTCTACACGGAGAGAACAAAATAGTACTGGCTACTACGCCAGATAGTACTCAGTGACATCTGAAGTGAAGAAAATTTCAGATAGCATCCACTACTATCCAAATAGTATCCAATACACTCTAAGTTATATTCAATGCTATGTCAGATGTTACTGAGTATAACGTAGGTTGTACTGGATGCTATTTGGATGGTAGTGGCTGCTATCTGAAATTTTTTTTACTTCAGATGTCACTGAGTACTATCCGGTGTAGTAGCCAGTACTATTTTGTTCTCTCCGTATAGAATGCCGATTTTTACTCAGTGAAGTATATCAAATTTCGTTTTAACTGAGCAGCATTTGCGGGAGGTGCTAGTTTTCTGTTTCAATTGGAAAAAAAGTGCAGCTGAAGCCCATCGAATGCTTGTGGAAGTTTATGGTGACAATGCTCCAACTGATAAATCATGTAAGGAATGGTTTCGACGTTTTAAGAATGTCGATTTCAGTGTCGAAGACAAGCCTCGCTCAGGACAACCACAAGAATCAGAAAACGAGGAATTGGAGGCTTTACTCAACGAAGATCCGAGTCAAACGCAACAGGAGCTTGCGGAATCATTGGGAGTTACGCAACAAGCAGTTTCCGTACGATGACAATCCATGGACATGATTCAATAGCAAGGCAATTGGGGGCCTTATGACTTAAAGCCTAGAGACATTGCACGGCGATTTTTCACTTGCGAGCAGCTGATTCAAAGACAACGAAGAAAGGGGTTCTTACATCGGATTGTGACAGGAGATGAGAAATGGATATTCTATGATAACCCCAAGAAAAGAAAACCCTATGCTTTGCCCGGTCAATCGTTGCCATCGACTTCAACATCGACACCAAAGAGGAATATTCATGGTTCAAAGATCATGCTGTGTATCTGGGTGGGACCAAAAGGGTGTTATATACTATGAGTTGCTAAAACCTGGTGATTCTATTACGGGTGATCGGTATAGACTACAATCGATTCGTTTGAGTCGTGCGTTACGAGAAAAACATCCGGAATACAAGGAAAGACATGACAAAGTTATTCCTTGACACGATAACGCTCGGCCTCATGTCGCAAAAGTAGTGAAAAATTATCTGGGAACGTTGAAGTGGGATGGTTACTGGTTATTCCGACAGATGCAGCACGATTTGGCAGGCCACCGGTTTACTTCGTTCAAAGAAATCGAAAATTGGCTCCCAACTTGGATCACCTCGAAAGACGAGACGTTTTTCCGTAACGGGATTCAAAAATTACCCGAAAGGTGGGAAAAAGCGATGGACAATACTTGGATTAATTTGATAATTCGTGTTCTTCTGAAATAAACGCATCTTTGACTGTGAAAAAACGGACCGAATTAATTTGTACTCCCAATACTTCATACGGCTCCTAACTGCAATTTCACGACACACAAAACCCGTCAACTCTGAACGAAATATGTTTGTAAGAATTTTTTATTCGATGCCCTAGGGATGAGCGATACGTATCGTTATATCGATATATCGATATTTTTGTTCCTGAATATCGATATAAAATATCGATATCTCACTCCACTATATATCGTGTATCGATATCAAATTAGTCAATATCGAATTTCGAGACACGAATTTGAAGTAAATTTAAAACATTGGAAACCATATTTCAAAGCATTTCAATCAGTTTTGGAACCCATGAAGATTTACTAAAATGGTTCAAAATTACTTTAATTCATTACTCCAATTGAAATCACCTCTATTCGCGATCAATCTTGATTTTTATTAAGTCAAATTTATCATAAGGGATCGTTTAGACCATTCATTGGAACATAAACCCAAGAAATGCAGAAACACCGAGGAATCGTGTACGAAATTCGCGCCTGCATTAGGTCCTCAATTTGTTTTCTTTCCTCTCTCTACGTTTGATATATCAGAAAAAGAGCAAGAATTCTAACTATATTCAATCCATTGAGTTCAATACGTACTGTAAGGGGCACACCGATGCAAGCGCGTAATTAGACCACAGAGAGTAATTTTATTCATTTTGGCACAACAAATTTTCTAAATAATGCACTTTCGGGACTTTGAATTTCGACATTTTACGCCTTCGGACGAATGAACTCACTGGATTTCAAGGGCCTAGCATATTTATTAAAAGGAATCAAAAGTTTTGAAGTTCAATCTTTGTATCTTATAATGAAAGAAGTCAATTTACGAGTTTTCCTGAATTTATAAAATTGGTTGAGAACTGATTAGATATGTACTTTATTGAAACAAATCCATTGAATTCAACCAAACCAAATTCAATGAGACTTGACCAAAAGATTGTCCAAAATTCATGGAGATTCGAAGAAATTTTCTCTGCGGAAATTCATGAATTTGGTCAAGTTTCATTGCCAAATGGTTTTCAATCATGATCCGCGGTGAATAGATTTAAATGTATTCCCGGGAAAAAATAATTCATATATGGTCGTATATGAGCGTATATGAATCATATATGAATCATATATGAACATATATGAAATACATATGAACATATATACACATATATGAGATCATATATGAAGATATATGGATTTTGGCCATATATGATCATGTATGAATGAGACTGTATATGGCCATATGTGATCACATTCAATCATACATTATCATATACATTCATATATGGACAAAAAAATGTCACAATTTTACATGGAATGTGATGAAAAACCAAAGGAAAGAGAAGTGAGATCAATGCTGATAGATTCCCCACTTCCATATATGACCATATATGAACATATATGGCCAAAATCCATATATGCTCATATATGAATGCATATATGAATCCATATATGGGTCTATATATGGAATTTTTCTTCCCGGGTTGTGTAAAAACTTGTATTATATTTGATTCAATATTCAATTTGGTTCACTTTTTTGTCTGAATTGAATAATTCCGATGATATTCAGTTTTTATTGAAATTTTCTGAACTTTCAAGGAAATATTTTTAGCAAATGATATCGAGTTTCAAATAATATTACTTTTGGAATGTGAGATTGGATTTCTGATGTTCATTTATTTTCTATCTCCATTCCAGGTGGAGGATCGAAGTCAAATGATATTACCAATGGAGTCTCATTTTTCATCACCAAAAATAATTTGCCTTTGAATTTGGTTGAAACCGAAGGATTTAAAGTCTTAATGAAAAAAAACAGCACCATTATATGGAGTGCCTATATAGTAGACAAACAATAACAGGGCTTTTAGAAGAGAAATATGGTTGTCTGTCCACAATAGTACGCGATCAATCATCTAATGTCCCTGATGTATGTTTACCAACAGACATTTGGACTGATACAATGAATACTCAAAGCTACTTAGGTGTGACTGCGCATTTTTGAATACGAAATCAACATAAAAATATCGCAATTGGTATGAAAGAGTTGGACGATAGACATACATCAGAAAATATAAAAACCTGGTTATTGCAAATCATTGAAGAATGGAAAATAAGCACAGACAGAATCGTAGTTGTTGTTTCAGATAGCGCAGCAAACATAAAAAAAGCTGTCACAGATACTTTCGGAGCAGACAAACAGTCACCTTGTTTCGCTCATCTTCTCAATTTAGTGCCTTCTAAAATAATACAAAATGATCCAACTATTAAGGGACTTTGCCAGAAGGTGAAGGCAATCGTAACATTTTTCAAACGATCTGTGTTCGCAGCAGATCTGTTTCTGATTTGAAATTGATTCAGAGTGTGGAAACACGGTGGAATTTCACCTAGGATATGCTCGTTAGATTTGTGGAATGAGCGAATAAGGTGTCCGCAATCCTTTTAGAGTGTCCTGAAGCACCAGCAATGTTGACAGCTTCTGATTTAAAAACAATCAAAGAATTCATTGATTTGCTGAAACCCTCTGAAGGAGCAACTCTCATAGTATGCGGGGGAGAATATGTTACATCCAGCCAAATTATACCATTGGTAAGTGGATATCAACAAATTTACAAACATATGATTCTAATACCGAAAATGGAGAGCGCTTGAAAGAACTTTTAATCAAAGATTTCGAGGAGAGATTCGAATATATGGAACAGTCGATTTTATTAGGTATAGCCACAATCTTAGATCCTCGTTTCAAAAAAACTCATTCTTTGAAGATTGTTACATGTTCTATTGCTATACAAGAGATATCCAGAATGACACGTAATACAAACAGTAATGCTGAAACCATACAGAGAACTGAAGTCGGGAATACTGATGAAAATAAAGATCAATTTTGGTCGTTTCACGATCAAGCAGTTCACTTGAACAAGGATATGGAAATGGATACTCAGGATCACGATTGTATGCCAGAAGAATTGCAATGTTATTTGAATAGCAAAACAATAAGTAGAGAACTGGATCCTATCGCGTACTGGAGAACTCGGGGCCCATCATCACCATTAGCAATATTAGCATTACGCTATTTACTGATTGCTGCAACTTCGATACCATCCGAACGGTTATTCCTAAAGCAGGACTCGTAATAACTGGACTCAGGAACCGTCTGACACCTGAGCATTTGAAAATGTTTTTATTTTTGAACTCACTCTCACTGGAAGATTGGGGGATTTGGAAAATTTGAGAATGTGTGTGATGCTATTTGTGTTATAATGATTTAATTAGAATATTTTATCAGATTATATTGATTTTCATGCATATTTTATTTTAATTGTATGTGTTTGTTCTCACTTTTAATATTTACAATAGAAACATGCAAAAGGGAAGATGTTTCTCGAAAAACTTTAAAATATTATATTTGGAATTTTGAATAGGTACACGGAGAGGAATTTGTAGTCAAATTTACTATGTCAGTATTGTTTCCAAGGAACAGACTGACTTTCTGATGAATTTCACAAGGCTATATTTCCATCAATGCTATATAAATTGTTACTTCTACTACAAGCACATAGCAATTTTTCAATGATCTCAATGTAATCAATATCAAAATAAATTTCACAGGGAACTCGTCACAAATTGGAAATGGAACCTTTGTTGATTTCACAATTTCCATGAAAGGTTTTACTATGTTGTAATATAAAATTACTATGTTTCATGGCGAAAGTGAATATTTGACAATATTATTTCAAATTCGTTCAAATCTTACGATACGAACATTGTAATTCGCATAGAGGGCATAGTAAATTCCATGATATGGAAAAGAATACAGTAGTACTGCACCGACGCGAGCCGGCAGTTGAGTTGACACGAATTCTGTAAAAGATTGAGTTACAATTTAAGAAAAAGTTCATGTTTCTCAATTCAAGTGATCTCCATTGATAAAGTTTTCCTAATTAAAAATCTACTCAGAATCAATTGAAGGTTATGCTCGCTAAAGAATGTCCAAGAGTCCTGGAACACCCCTATATGCATGCGTATGTAATTATTACAACATTTCTTAATTAATGTATACAATCATATATCGTATATGTATATGTATATGTATATGTATATTATATATCGTATATGTATGTGTTTATGTATGCTAGATGTCCCAAAAAAATTCCAAAACCTTTCAAGGCGTGATTTCTCAGAAAAATCAAATACAGTTTTCCCCCTGAACGAAATCCTTAGTTTCAGAGCTGATTTCAATCAATCATGTAGGAGCATTTCCAGAAATTATTCTATTGAAAAAGGAAAAAAGAATCTTAGTTTTGTCTTAGGAATTACTCCTTGGAAGGTTCAGAATATCTTCTTGGACGCCCTGTACATACATTCATATTATACATACATACAATTCTGAAATATCCCAAACGATTAGACACATAGGACTATGAAGCATTTAAGGGGGTCATTAGAATCAGACAAGCCAAAAAGACGTATTAAAAAAATTTTTTTCATCAGGAAATTCTTATTCAATTAAACTGGAAGTTTGTAAGTTTGTTAACATAATATCAAAATATATAAATAAATATTTTCTGTAATTTTTTATCGCAAAATAGGATAGCTTAAGGTGATACCAACAACTTCTGCAGATGCAACCAGAAGCATTGATTAGGAAAAGACACGACAAAAACAATTCTGACAAACTACTCGAAAACGTAGAAACGAAATGGAAATATCGCTCTGTACAGACCTTCTTTAATCAATCAAGATGGTCTGTAAACAGTAATATTTGCCTCTTATTGCTTCATCTTCGAATAATTTCTCAGAAAAGATTCGGCTCGGGTTGCATCGTCAGGGCTTGTATCCCCTTAAAGATCACTCACAAAAAAAATCTGCGGGAACTCTTGAGATCGGAGTTTTTATTTGAAACATTCCACCAAAAAAAGTTTTGTGGAAAATAGTTACAATCGGTCGGTAAACCTAAGAAAACTGGAAAATTTCTTTTTTGATCACCAATTTTGTCGAAAAACCTCTGCCAATCTTTGGACTTTCACTATTTCTCATTCTGTTCACGTTTAACGACAAATTATAAATATTTTTCACAACAGTTTTCTTGGTGGCATGTTTCAAACGAAAACTCCGACCTCCAGAGTTCCCGCAAATTTTTTTATGGAATGTCTTTGAGCTATCCTATAACCGCAATTTTGAGATGAAAAATTACCAAAAAAAATTCATTTATATACTTCAATATTATTATAATAAACCTACAAAGTTCCATTTTGATTGAATGAAAACTTCCTGTAGAAAGAAAATTTTTTTATAGGCGTCTTCTTGGCTCTACTCATTTTATTGAACCCCTAAAAAAATTTTTTTCATATATATCAGAAAAATTTACTATGTTAGATTGTCATGAATGACGTTAACTATCACGATGCAATTTAATACGTTGACTATTCTGTTCTACTTTGAAACATTGTAATTTGTTCTATGTTTGGAACTTATTTCAATCGATTCTAAATTCACTATGTTCCACAGTGAATTCAACTGTAAAAACAGTCTGTTCCTCCGAAACTAGAAAACATAGTACATTTGTGAGGAATCCTCAAATAAACATAACTACAAATTTCTCTCCGTGTATATACATATACCATTTGTATGCTTTTATTACAAAGGATTAGAATTTCATGCAACAGCTAAATTGAATTTAATATTTTTCCTTGTACAATTGAAATGATTATATCGATGTTATTCACCAATATCATTAATAAACAAAATGAATAGCAATGGGCCTGAATGCGACCCTTGCGGAAAACCTGATTGTACATTGATAGACCTTGAGATGAAATTCTTAACCTTAACAGTTTGAGTTCTATTCGTAAGATAGCTCCTCATCCAATTAAGAATATTTCCACGGAAACCAAGGCGGTATAATTTAGATAAGAAAATATTATGATCTACAGTATCAAAGGCTTTTGTGAAATCAGTATAAACTGTATCTACCTGACCGTTATTATCCAAAACTCTTGATACATAGTTACAATAAATAGCCAAGTTGGTGATAGTTGAACGACCAGGCATAAAACCATGTTGCATATCCGAAATGACGCCAGGAAACAGTGGAGATATTATATCAGTTACCAAGCTTTCAAATAGTTTGGGAATTGCACTTATAATAGATATTGGCCTGTAATTTTTCACATCTGCTCTGCAACCAGCCTTAAAAATTGGCGAGACCAAACTATTTTTCCAGCGGGTAGGAAAATGACCAGAAGATAAGGAGACGTTGAAGATCAACCACAGTGGTCGTGATAATATGTAGCTGCAGGATTTCAAAAACAAAGGGGGAATCCCATCATCGCCAGGACCCTTATTGATATCCAAAGAGTTGATTCCCATAAGCACCGTTCCAATGTTAATATATAGATAGAGATCAGAGATATACAAATCAGAATTGGATTCTAAAATAGGAGTCAGATCATTGTGAGAAACATAAACAGACTCAAAGTGAGCAGCAAACAGGTCAGCAATTTCACGCCCAGTGGTAACTGAGATTCCATCCATAACCATTTTACCCGGGATACCATTGTCGGATCGACAAGAATTGACATAGTTCCAAAAGCCTTTGATATTATGAGGAATTTGCAATTCCGTTGAGCGAACATATTCATTATAACACTTATCTTCTAATTTTTTACATTGAGCACGCAAATCAGAGAAAACATGATAATCTTGTATCCGATTATATTTCTCAACCATACAATGTGCTTCTTTCTTGGCACGTATCAGATCGATCAACTGTTTAGAAAACCATCTAGGGTATTTGGAATCACGAGAATAACATTTAGGAACGTACAAATCAATTGCGTAATTCATAATCTCATACAAACACTCAACCGCATCATCAATAGTCAAAACACTAAGTAATGAATCCCAAGGGATTTGATTGAAAAAATTTCGAATTGCCGTATAATCACCCAAATTGAAATTATAACGAATAATATTATCTCGAGGAAGATAATTAATTGAAACCACATCCAGTATAGAAAGAAGAGGTGGATGATAGTCATCACAGGTGAGAAGAGACTCAGCAGGTAATGTTGTCACTACAGAACTGTCATTTGTAAATAACAGATCAAGCATAATACCAAAATCATTACATATATGATTCTTCAAGGATAAATTTGAGAAGTTAAAATATTCACAGACAAATTGTATCGACTGCACTTCATTACATGTTGCACCGGGAATTATGTCACATGATATATTTGCACTAGTTAAACGCCAAGAAGCATGTGGTAGATTATAATCACCATATAGATAAAAAGAGAGATCCTGATTGGCACTCAGAATAGCTTCCACACTCTTACAATGATCTTCATAAAGATGCGCAGATGATGATGGCGGAATATAGACGGCTCCAAAAATCGATTCCGAAGAACCCATCCTAACGTTTATAAACAAATGTTCAACATTTGAGTGCTCATCGATTAATTCAGAACTCGGAATGCCATTTTTCACTGCTTTTAATACTCCTCCTCCCCTCTCACAATGACTAGTCAGTAGAGATCTATCCTTTCTGTATACAGTGTAACCGTGCAAGCCGATTTCCGTTGATAAAATTTTATCAGAAAGCCAAGTCTCCGGTAAAATGATGATGTCATAGCGATCGACAGAGGCTGCGACTGCACAATGAAGCGCATTTAGTTTAGTACGAAGGCCGCGGACATTTTGATAGTACACTAAAGGGTGGGTTACAAGTTTTTTTGTGATGATGAGTGACGAGATTTAATGGAACAATTTTCGGTACACCATTTACATATCTAATCGTCTGAGATGGATCGTTTAGGTTTTTCAGACGATCCCGGAGACTGTTTAAGTGAGCCCGTTGACGAGGAATACGATCAAGAGAAAATTTTACCGGCCCCCTGTGGGCAGACTTCCCTCTGATGATATCCAACGGTATACTGCTGTAGGGGAAAGTCACACATAAGGGACGAATTTGGTTTTTATCATTATTGGGTCTGCCTATACGACGAATATGTATACCGTCATAGGAGTCAGGTTCAATTTCCGATAGGACTTTTTTTAACCTCAGCAGTCTCAGAAGGCCCCGATGAGCCCTTCTCAGAAATATTGAACATAATGATATTGAATGATCGACTCCGCCGATCCTCCAGTTCACTGAAAAATTCTTCTTCGTCAAGTGAAGTCTTTGAAAGATCATTGCTACAAAAACCTTCCAGCGACAAAGTTGCTCGCTAGTATATGGACAAACTTTGTGGAAATCTTTAGATCGATTGGACTATTAGTTCGTAAAATACAGCGATTTATTCATTAGAGCGGAACGAAAACTTTTCATGATTTTGCGTCGTTTACAGGTTAAGTATTGAAATTCGTAGGAAAAAATGTATTCACTGGATTTCTCATCGTGAGTTTATGTTTTTTGGGTCGGAGAATCCAAATATCGAAAAATTTTTGTGGAAATCGTTATTCATTTTTTTGTTATAAACAATATGATTGCATAATAGATGAATGAACAATTGGATGACGAATTTCACAAAAATTCTTCGGTATTTGGATTCTCCGACCCAAAAAACATAAACCCACGATGAGAAATCCAGTGAATACATTTTTTCCCACGAATTTCAATACTTACCCACTGAGCATTTCCGTTAGAACCTTGCATTAAAGTTGCATCGATGTTGATGCGATCTTGAAAGTACCTGTTATGAGAATTACAACAGTAATATTACAACATCCAATTACAAGTAAATTGCAACGATGTTACGTTGTCAGGTGATATTTCAACGATATTCTTGCGGGTTACTTTTGTAATATTGCACTTGTAAATGGAGAGACATCAATATCGCTGCAATGTCAATGCAAGGTTCTAACGGGAATGCTCAGTGGGTAACCTGTAAACGACGCAAAAGCATGAAAAGTTTTCGTTCCGCTTCAATGAATAAAGCGCTGTATTTTACGAACTAATAGTCCGGTTGATCTAAAAATTTCCACAAAGTTTGTCCATATACTAGCGAACAACTTTGTCGCTGGAAGTTTTTTGTAGCTCACACTTCCTCCACCATTTTTTTAATGCAAAGAATGAAAAATGTGATTTTCACTCCGAATTAAAAATGTATTAATTTTTTATCAAATTTTACAAATTTTCATGACACTGTTGTCTTCGGGGAAGTCTTACGAATCTGAATCCGCAAGGTTTATTCCGATACATCGAAAAACGACCGAAATAGAACGACTTTAATATTGAAAAACATTGATTCTTGGTGCGAAAAAATAGGGAGTTTCTATTTTTTTCTCGAAAACTAAGGATCCTAGAAGAAAATGGTAAGCAGATACTTGTATTCATTTTTCAAGTCCTATCGGCCAGTATTTTTCAATTTTTGAAATTCCGACTCTTGATTTTGGCGTGTGACGTCATGGCTTGGACAATAGTTTTCCGTGTTTTCGAGCGTTAGTCCCCTTATTGCATCCGGGCCTTCAATTTACCCATATAACACAAGAAGAATTCCTTTGTAAGAACGAGAACAGAATTTTTAGAAAACTCTTTCCGAATTGATGAATTCATAACAAGCTTCGGAAAAGTTCAATGTTTGAGACATTGACGAGGTCTTCAAAAATACTGGAAGAATTGTTTCAGTATTCTCAAAGAATTCGTTAATTTTCTAAATATTGAACTCATTTAGAGCATTTGATGAGTTCATTGGTTTGAAAGTAGTTCTCAAACAATTCTTTTCTTGTCCTTCACAAAGCATTCTTTGTGTGCTATATGGGTACCGTAAAAAGGGGTGAACGGGATCATCTTAAGGTGAATAAGATCACGCAGAAAAGATGTTGAACAGAGTCATAATCAATTATGTGATTGATAGGAATGGTAAATGCTCACTATCTGAAACTTTGATCCTTTGAAAAATCAATCAAAAACTTATTCAATATTCTTTCCGTTGCGTGATCCCATTCACCTCAATGATCCTGTTCATCCGGTGTTTTACGGTACGAACTTCATAGCATTGGAAACCGTCCAGAGGAAGATTTACTGCATTTTGGCCGAAACACTTCATTTTTCAACAAAAAAATTGTACAAAAAAATGACACGTTTTGGTCAGAATGAAATAAATTTTTCTAAGGACGATCAATTTCGAAGAAAATACTATGAGCAGGAGGTTTTTATTCGATACTATTCGGATTTCAGAGCATGAATATTCATTCGAATTCCGACAAAAAATATTTTCGAATATCTGATCCAAGCTGTATTTCGCAGTATGAACGACCGGTCAATAGCAGACAAAATATTTTTCGATGGATCTCACTGGGATTTCAAACGCCGAAATACCAGTCACAATCTGACCAAAAGTATCCTTGAATATTTCATCCAAGCTGTATTTCACAGTATGGAAAATCAGTCAAAACCGAAAAAAATATTTTTCGATAGATCTCACTCAGATTTCACAAGCCGAAAAAACCAGTCACAATCCAACGGAAAGTATCCTTGAATATTCCATCCAAGCTGTATTTTCGTTCACTCTTCCGCGTCGCTTCGTACCCTTCTTACGCTTCCATTCTCACTAGGGTAGCGTGTCAAACCGGAGGAAAGCTGTCCCGAAATATTTTGTCAGCATTGTCAAGGATTTACCGAGACAAAAACCGACCAAGAACCTGATAAAACCTGATGAAAAATTTTTGTATCTGGATTCGTCGGATATATCAAGCAAGTGCCGAACCCATCAGAGGCCGCTGAAATATGTTTTGTCAGTATCATCTGGAATTGTACGGGACAAAAACCGAATAGAAACTTCACAAAAAATTTTTTGTCTGGAACTGTCGGACATTTTGAATAGGGTAAGAATATCAGGGGCCACAACATACACTCTCACAAAAACAATGACCGGAAATATATTTTCCGTTTTTAGACTTGAAGATACTTTTCCTGTTGCCATCAAATGACCTCGCATTTATCACTATGGTGACACAAAATACCAGAACATTTCCCCTCAAATCCAAAAGTCGTAGTGTATAAACAAAACCGTGACGTCAGTCGTTCAAACGAATTAGCAACCAGAGTGGGAATAAAAGCACACACAAATCAGCATACTGCGAATGAATTTTGATGAATATATTTCAGATTTACCCGATCGGATCCGATGAATTTTGACAACAGATATATTATCGATTTCCACATTCTTGACAATGGTATTGAGCGGGAAAACACTCAAACAATCCGATTGAATCATACTCCAAAACAATAATTATGTACTCCAAAATGGATTCGATGCGAATGAATTCTTTCTGAATTCATGGATAAAATCAAAATGATTATGGAAGTATATTGGAAAAGTTGTTGAACAGTGATTTGCGGATGACATAGCTATATTAGCTACGAGTGGCGCTGAGTTAGAAAATGTTCTCAACACTATGAAAACAATATTACTAGAAAACTATTGTATAAATATAAATAAAGACAAAACTAAATTCATGATTTGTACAACAGCGAAAACATCAAGAAGAACGGAAATCATAATAGATGCAGAGACAACGCGGCAAGTCAAAGGAATTGAATATCTAGGAAGCATAATTACAGAAAACGATAGAAGCGGAAGAGATATAAGAGCAAAAATAGCACAAGGAAAATAGGCTTTCCACCAAAAGAAACAGTTACTATGTTCGAAGAATATTAGCTTAGCAGTAAGGAAGAAATTCTTGAAGAGTTACCCCGGGTACTCATGCTGGCGACTGTCGCACGCGATATTATTAGAGGAAAAAAGAGGAAAGATGTTTTCAACTCTGATCTCTTTTCCCTCCTACTGATGACGCGCGCGACAGTCGCTAGCGTGAGTACCCGGGGTTACGTTCCGAGCACAGCATTATATGGTTGCGAAACTTGGACAATTGGAAAAACGGACCAACGAACACTTGAAGCTTTTGAAATGTGGTGTTATAGGAGGATGCTTAGAATGAAGTGGATAGAGAAAGTGAAAAATGGAGAAGTACTCAAGAGGGTAAATGAAAAAAGAAGTCTTTTGAGACATGTCGTGAAAAGAAGAACTAATCCGATAGGACGCACATCAAGGCATGATAGCTTATTGAAAACAAAATTGGAAGGAAAAATGAATGGTAAAACTCGAAAAGGTAGACCTAGATTAAGTTATATGAAGCAAATTATACAAAATAAGGGTTGTCGTAGATATGTAGAAATCAAGCGTCTAGCGGATGATAGACAGGGTTGGAGGATTTCATCAAACAAGTCATCAGACTCCTCCCCGTGTGATGATTGCGGATCTTCCAGGGGGATATTCTTGATACCTGTCCTTGATATCCTTTTTATCCATCCTTGGTAGTATCTGCCTCCCCGTGGGATGATTGCGGGTCTTCCAGGGGGATATTCTTGATACCTGTCCTTGATATCCTTTTTATCCATCCTTGGTAGTATCTGCTTCCTCTACGTAGCGGGGAGGATAAGTATCTCGGATTTGGGTCTCTTTTTCGGCTGGAATAAACTACTCGAGAGGGAGAATACAAACTGAGAGAAACTAAATCATCTCAACGCCAGGAACATCGGCAGAAACGGAGGGCAAGCAAGGGGAAACTGCCTTCCTTGACATCTTTCAATATTCCCGAGGAAATGAAATCTTTTCTCCAAACCTGGAATTTTGAATTGTGATTTATCGAAAAAAAAGCAACAACAACAACATGATGACGTCCTCTCGGGTAAAATATTCCGGAGGTAAAATAGCCTCCCGTTCGGATCTCCGGGTGGAGGCTGCTCGAGAGAACCTCATCAAACAAGATAGAAACCCAAAGAAGATAGGGAAGAAAGAGAACATTCTTCGAGTCGGAGCGTGGAATGTCAGATCACTGAGACAAACAAGAAAATTAGAAAATTTTAAACTGGAAATGAAGAGGTTGGGTATCGATGTAATGGGAATTAGTGAAATGAGATGGCCGCAAGAAGGGGATTTCTGGAGTGGGGATTATAGAATCATTCACACAGGATCAAAGAATGTTCAAGCATGTGTGGGAATTATAATGCATAAGAGGGTAGGGAATAGGATAGAAAATTATTTGCAACATAGCGAACGCGTAATGATATGGTCAGAGTTAGAACAAAACCGGTAGACACTGTTATAGCCCAAGTATACATGCCCACATCTGCATACTCAGAGGAGGATATCGAAGAAACGTACGATGGAATAGAAGAAGTGATAGAATAAGTGAAGGGAGAAGAAAAATTAATGATCATAGGCGACTGGAATGCGGTAGTAGGGCAAGGAGAAGAGGCCAACATAATGGGAGATTTTGCGTTAGGAAAAAGAAATACAAGAGGACAACGTTTAATCGAATTCTGTGAGAGTCATAAAATGGTTATTACCAACACATCATTCAAAAATCATCCAGGAAGAATCTATACTTGGAAAATGCCAGGAGATACAGCAAGATATCAAATTGATTACATATTAGTAAAACAAAGATTTAGAAACCAAGTGAAAAGCTGTAAAACTTATCCAGGCGCGGATATAGATAGTGATCACAATATGTTGCTGATGAAATGTTCTCTGAAATTCAAAGCTCTGAAGAAGGAAAGGAAAATGCAAAAAAGATGGAATTTGAAGAATCTCAAACAAGGAAAAACACAGGACGCATTCAAAGCTATGTTGGACGAAAAATTGGAGGATCGACAAGAGAAAGACTTGGAAATAGAGAGTAGATGGACAAATATGAAGAGGAACATAGAGCAATGTGCAGATGAAATTTTGAAGAACGATGGGATAGAGCCTAAGAAACCATGGATAACCGAAGAAATTCTCGATTTGATTAATGAAAGGAAGAAATACAAGAATAAGAATAGTGAACAAGATCAGCAGACATACAAGGCACTGAGGAATAAAATAATCAGAGAATCAAGTAAAGCAAAAGAACAATCGTTGGAGGGGAAATGTCAAGATATAGAAGTGAGATTACATTTAGGAAAAATTGATGAGGCATATAGGATTGTTAAGAGATTTTTTGGACAAATGGAATCTAGAAGCAGTAAGATTAAAAATTCTCTAGGAAGACAATTGATAAGAACGGAGGAAAAAATAGAACAATGGATTAATCATTCAGAAGATCTGTATAAAGGAAGCGATAATATAGGATTCTTAGAGAGGGAGGAAGATGTCGATGAAGAAGAATTGGGAGATTCAATTTTGAGATCAGAATTCGACAGGGCTTTGAAAGAATTGAAAAATAATAAAGCGCCAGGAACAGATGGCATAAGTGGAGACCTTATTGAAGCCTCCAGTCAGAGAACTCGTGACGCACTGTTTGAATTGGTCAGAGATATGTACGAAATAGGCAAAGTACCGAAAGATTTCCAAGAATAAAATTGTCGCCATTCCAAAAAAACAAGGTACAGACAAATGCGAGAACTACAGAACGATTAGTTTAACTCCACATGCCTCGAGAATACTGACAAAAATCATATACAGGAGAATAGAGAATAAAATAGAGAGTGGATTAGCAGAAGATCAGTTCGGTTTTAGGAAAAATAGGGGAACGCGAGAAGCAATATTAGCACTGAGAACAGTAGTAGAGAAAAGTCTAGAGTTAAAAAAGTCTGTGTATATAGGTTTTGTAGATATACAAAAAGCATTCGATAATGTTGATTGGGAGAAGATGTTTACGATTTTGAAAAAGATAGGAATCAATTTCAGGGATAGGTGAATAATATATGAATTATATAAGAATCAAACCGCAATAATAGAAATAGAGGGTCAAAAAGGAGAAGCACAAATTAGAAGAGGGGTGAGACAAGGATGCTCACTATCGCCATTGATTTTCAATTTGTATATAGAAGAAGCGATGAACGAAGTGAAGGAACAAGTGCAATTGAAATTACAGATTCAAGGTGAAAATGTAAGCATGTTGAGATTTGCGGATGACATAGCTATATTAGCTACGAGTGGTGCTGAGTTGGAAAATACTCTCAACACTATGAAAAAAATATTACTAGACAAATATTGTATGAATATAAATAAGGACAAAACAAAATTCATGATTTGTACAACAGCGAACGAAAATTAAAATAGATGCAGAGACAATTCAGCAAGTCAAAGAATTTAAATATCTAGGAAGCATAATTACAGAAAACGGTAAAAGCGAAAGAGATATAAGAGGAAGAATAGCACAAGGGAAACAGGCTTTCCACCGAAAGGAACAGTTACTATGTTCGAAGAATATTAGCTTAGCAGTAAGGAAGAAATTCTTGGAAAGTTACGTTTGGAGCACGGCGTTATATGGTTGCGAAACTTGGACAATTGGAAAAACGGACCAACGAAGACTTGAAGCTTTTGAAATGTGGTGTTATAGAAAGATGCTTAGAATAAAGTGGATAGAGAAAGTAAGAAATGAAGAAGTACTTGAGAAGGTAAATGAAGAAAGAAGTCTTTTGAGACATGTCGTGAAAAGAAGAACTAATCCGATAGGACGCACATCAAGGCATGATAGCTTATTGAAAACAATATTGGAAGGAAAAATGAATGGTAAAACTGGAAGAGGTAGACCTAGATTGAGTTATATGAAGCAAATTATACGAGATAAAGGTTGCCGTAGATATGCAGGAATTCAGCGGTTAGCGGATAATAGACAGTGTTGGAGGATTCCATCAAACCAGTCATAAGACTGATTACTTCATGATGGGGATGGTAGTATCTGCTTCCCTTACGTGGTGGGGAGGATAAGTATCTCAGATTTGGGTCTCTTTTTCGGGTGGAATAAACTACTCGAGAGGGAGAATACAAACTGAGAGAAACTAAATCATCCCAACGCCAGGAACATCGGCCGAAACGGAGGGAAAGCAAGGGGAAACTACCTTCCCTGATACCTTTTAATATTCCCGAGGAAATGAAGTCTTTTCTCCAAACCTAGAATTTTGAATTTTGATTTATTGAAAAAAAGCAACAACAACATGATGGCGTTCTCTCAGGTGAAATATTCCAGAGGTAAAATAGCCTCCCGTTCGGATCTCCGGGTGGAGGCTGCTCGAGAGAACCTCGTCAAACAAGATAGAAACCCAAAGAAGATAGGGAAGAAAGAGAACATTCTTCCAGTCGGAGCGTGGAATGTTAGATCACTGAGACAAACAGGAAAATTAGAAATCAGATTGTTCACTCAGATGTATGTGGTCCAATCAGCCCAACTTCATACGATGGGGGTCGATATTGTGTCACATCCATCGATGATTCCTCCAATTTTGTATGCGTATGTGTATTAAAAAATAAGAATGAGGTTTTCGAGTGCTTTAGAGAATTCACAGAGATGGCCCAAGCAAAATTCGATGAAAAACTAGCAGCGTTAGGATGCGATAATGGTGGCGAATATATTCCTAATAGATTTGTAAATTATTGTAAGCAAAATGGAACATTTATAGACTACACAATACCGTATACGCCACAACACAACGGCAAAGCAGAACGGTACAATTGTTGATCGGTAGAAAAAGCTAGAGCAATAATGAGTAATTCCAACATACCAAAACAATTCTGGAGCGAAGCTATCAGAAATGTAGCACATATTATAAAAAGGAGCCCTAGTTCAATTTTAGAAGACATTACTCCAGCAAAGGAATGCAAGGTTGCTACAGGTCAGGAAGATTCAACGGAATCGATCAATTTCATCGGTAGTCTATAAAATGGAAACGTGTGATTGGTCGATACCGTTGAATCCCCCTGACCTGTAGCAACCCGGGAATGGTATGGGAGAAAGCCTGATGTGAAGAATTTTCGGATCCGTTGCTGATTCACACATTCAAAAAGAATTGAGACGGAAATTTGACCCAAATGGGGAGAGATGTGTGATTCTAGGATATGCACAAAACGGACACAGGTTATGGAATTTACAGAAAAGGAAGCTTATCGTTGCAAGAGATGTAATTTTCAATGAGAAAGAATTGTATTACAAAGCAAATTATCAAAATGAGATAGAGAATGTGGAGAGGAATAAACGGAAGTTAACTGGAATAAGCTCTCCGGATGATAATTTTGGTGGAGGCAAAAGAAATTGTAGAACTCCTGGAAAGTATAAGATTATACCACAGGGCCACAAAATGAAATTGAGGTGGAGCATCTCTCACCGTGGTTGACCTTGATGTTTTTGGGGTCGCTGATTACGATCCCGGTGTCAACGTGACTCCATCGCGTCAGGATCAAGGTCAAATGGAGGTCAAACACTTGAAACCACGTGATATGATTTTTTTTACCCCGGATTCTGGAAGAACGGGAAATTTCACCTCCAGATACGCATTGACTTGTTAG
Source organism: Gonatopus flavifemur (assembly GCA_018340375.1). Lineage (NCBI taxonomy): Eukaryota > Metazoa > Arthropoda > Insecta > Hymenoptera > Dryinidae > Gonatopus > Gonatopus flavifemur. The sequence goes on from JAFFJZ010000016.1 coordinate 1,827,303, forward strand.
TCAAAACAATATTTGAAGGTCACTTGGAGGTCATATAGAGGCGGGATCCATTTTTTGATTTCTCGGCTAATATCTTCGCTGGAAACAGGTCTGAAACCAGTTGACTTTCATGTTTGGAGGGTCCCTGATCATGATCCCGGTGTCGACATGACTCCACCACGTCAGGATCAAGATCAAATGAAGGTCAAACACCTCAAACCACGTGATATGATTTTTTTTACCCCGGATTCTGATAGAACGGGAAATTCAACATCCAGATACGCATCGAGTTGTTGATCAAAACAACCTTCGGAGGGCATTTGAAGTTCATATACAAGGCGGGATCCTTTTTGTGACTTCTCAGCTGATATCTTCGCTAGGAACAGGTTTCAAACCAGTTGACTTTTATGGCTTGTGGTTAGCTGGTTACGGATACAGTATTGATATGACTTTGTCACGTTAGAATCAAGGTCATATGCAATGCAAATAGATCAATTCGAATGATATAATTTTCTTGGAATCCACCCGCCCCTTCCACCCTCTTATTCTGCTCGTTTGTATTACCGTATATGTGAGTGCTATGTATGGAATCATATGTATCCATTCTTTCACATATATGCTATGTGTGCGTGCACGTAGTTTTGCGTTGACTCAAGCGGGCGCGTGAGTGTGTGTGTACATCTATTTGCGGTCATTTTTCAAGAGTTCCTCCGCACTATGGATAAAACTGCAGGCGATGACGCAATTCTGATTCAAAATTTGAGTTAAGGCGTTTTATACTGGAATCGTTTTGATCGGATGATTAGATTCCTCAAATGGAATTGTGTCGCGGAGTCTAGTGTGTATACTCAGTGCGAATTGGAAATTCATGTACGACGTGTTTTTTTGTTGTTGAAAGATCTGTGAAAGGATTTCCTCTCGTGTATATTCGACGAGTCTCTTTTCAAAGATCAACAATAGCCTGACATCATGTCCACATTCCAAACCCCTTGACATCTCCTCTCAAAATCTTTCAAGTCTTGGTGGAATATCTCACCTGCTCCTTACTGAAGTCCCCCAGATCTTCAGGGAAGTAATCAATGTGAGAATAGAGGAGATGGATCTTCAAATTCATCAAACATCCCATCTTTCGGTAGTTTGCCAACAATCTGTCGACAATATTCTCGTAATCAGGGTTTCTGTTATTTCCTAAGAACTATTTCTGAATTCCTTTGGAACTACTCCAAACTGCCCCCTCATAGGATGTCATCCTCATTTCGAATTCATCATCTTTCATCAGTTCCCTCATTTGAGGGCCATCATTTCCGCTTCAGATATATTGGGAAATTTCTCAAATATATACATGAAAGCATCGCTCTCAAATGCCCTCATCGCTTTATCAGGCTGTTTACATGAGCCGAGTTCAATATGTAAGGGTGGAAGGATCACTTTGTGACTAGGAATGAGACTCTCTTGAACTATATCCATAGATGCCGGAGTTAATTTTTGTCTGAGTGGCCAGTCTTTCTTCACGTAGTGTTGGTCACGGGCACGACTGTCCCACTCACGAAGAAAACATGGATACTTTGTGTTTAAACTTTGTTGACCTAATAAAATGCTAGTTATTTTCAAATCTCCAACTAATTGCTATTCATGAGTACCATACTCCAATTTTTGAGTAGGAAATGGAGATTACTGTATTTCTCTTTCAAGATCACTGAATGACCAACCGGTATAGGAACATATGTGTTTCCATTATGGAGTGAGACGGCTTTTAAACTTCTCACTGATGAATCAATAAATATACGCCAGTCACTAGCTACGTATTGAACACTTTCATACTCATTTATCGGTCCTTTCAACATCATTGTAATAAACCAAATCCTCTGCTTTAGAGAAAAATTTCCGGAATGAGCGATCTTGATCACGATAGAAACCTCAGAGCATATACTACTTGAGCGAGCATTGCCTATGATTTCAATAGAAATAAGTGTGGTTAAATTGAGAGAGAGAGAGAGAGAGAGAGAGAAATCCGACTTTTAGGCGGTTGTCTCTCTTTTCATCTAATGAGATTTAAACAAAGATAGCACTGCCCAAAAGTCGGAACTCTCATTCTATCTTCAATTCAAACTAACTACACTTCCCCGTAGCCTTTGCTCGCTCCAGTAGTATATGCTCCAAGATAGAAACTCACTCGAGTACCTGGGGCTAAACAATTCTTCTCTTTCAATCTAGAAGCCACGAGTTCAGAGATTCCTTTCGGAAATCCTGCATCTCGAATCAAGTCACTCAGCTCGTCCTGAATGAAACCATGGGAATTTCCTGGTTTACTATCTTATGATTCTTGCTATTCATTCAGCTTCTCAGCTTGCTGATTTTCGAATTCTTCAAATGACATTCTTGTATCAGTATCATTAGTTTAGGTTTCAAGACAGATTTCATCAGTAGACATCTGATGTTCATTTCCAACTTGTTTGATGTTGATCAAAACAGGATGAGTCACAGGTTGAACAGATGCATAAGACATTTTAGAATTATTCTGTTTGTTGTACCCAGATGTATTGGTCGAGCAAAAATAGCGATCAGTGTCATGATCTTCTGGCTCTCGCCAGATCGTAGGAAAAACAAATATCTGTTTCTTTTTTCCCATGATTCGCAGGGAGCGAGTAACGCATAATATTTTTGGAGTCCGAGGATTGTTCATTCCACTGATATCTATATTGAAGCGGTTCTTTAATGTGTTTTGAGTACATTCGTCAATTGCCTTCCCTGATTCGTGATGATATATTTCCCACAAACACAAAAGTTGTTTAGTGGCTGATAACACGGGGTTACTGTTGAACTTGTAGCATTTGACTCTAACAGGGCCAAGTTTTCCACCAAATTAGAGCTGCGGTCGCATGATGACGACGATGGCGGGCCCGCTTGCTCACCTTGACCGATCGCTGATACTGGGTTTCCGAGTCCCTGTATCATACTTTTTTCTGTGCCTGCCATAACGGCTTGAACGCCCTTACCCAAGGACTTTGCCAGTGACCTGTTGCCCGCCGTTACCACGTGGAGGTGCCTTGGGAGCAAGCACAAACAATTTTGGTTCACGATATGCTTTTTTAATGCTTTTTTATGCTTTTTTATGATGTGAGTAATGAGTCATGATGTCTAAGTGACCTGGGAAATTACCCTATTGGTCGAATGTAAGTTTATCCTTGACGGTGATAATATCCAACAGTTCAATATGTATCCGTGAGACAAGAGGCCCATACAGTAGTCACAGATCCGAGAAAACGGCTTTACATACGGACGTAGAAGTACATGCATGTAACAAAATGTACGTATCACATGTTCGCATGTATATACCATTGCATTAGTATGAGTGAGATGGGCGTTTCAAATCTGTGACCATTGGGTCCATGGTTTGAAATTCGGAGTCGGTCGAATGTCAACACCCCAGCTTGGGACTGGACATTACCCACATAGCATAAATGTCAAAGTGATATCTCCAGAATATAATACACTGTTAGAAATTTCTGCATTAATTCTAATGCATTTGCTGGGAGTTTTGCTTCCTCGTTTAGAGGGAAGCTTTGTGATCGTTTCGAGGAGCCGAAAATTTTTTTGTCTCGAAATTAAAAAACTCTGCCAATTGGCACACGGCTTCCTTGTTCTTGATCAGTCAATTATGATGGGACTTTTGAATTTATAATACATCTTATTAGAAAAAACTATACATATACAAATTTTTTATAATTCTTCGTCCTCTTTCTTCCGTAGATTATTAAAGGATATTTCCTGAAAATTTCAGACAGTTTCATGAGTTCAGTTCGGGGAAATCTTACACACGAAATTTTTACCTGGATGGTATGCTGGTATCCCGTTAAGAACACTATCGGATCACAATTACCAGATGGTAAAAATTTAATCGCAATCGTATAACAGGAAACGGAAACATGCCCGTTCGCAAAATAAAAACACTGCATAAAGCTGTGGTGTGAATTTCATGACAATTGGACGATAGAAACGGGAGTTCTCCGCATGTTAACGATGTTCACGAAATTTCGAAGTTTTGTTCCGAAGCTCAGTGCTTACCACTTTCTTCCTTCAATTCCGATTTGTCTAGAATTCACACCATACAACTAACCCCCCGTAAACTGATTATGCTACAAGTTTCGTGGCATTTGGATGATACCGACATGGGGAAGGCATGCTTTCAAAATATTGTCAAATAATGTGAATCGCGAAACAAAAATTTCCCACAGTTTTCAATCGATTGGAATGAAACTCATATGGGGCCAGTATAGGATCATCACCAAAAGTTTGATTGCAATCGGATAATAGGAAGCGGAGATATACGCGTTTGTAAAATCACGATTTTTCGAAAAATTTCTCCTCACCCCTCCCGTTCTTCTGTAACGATGAGGTTGAAACTTATATGGAACCACTACCAACACTGCACATGACTCTGGTGAAAATATCATCACGATCGAATTATACGAACAAAAGATATACACGTTCGCACATTTGTTACATACACACAGACAAATAAACAGACAAAAAGGAACCTGATTTGTTTTTTTTTACTCCCCCAATTCCAATGTGCGTGAAATTTATATCATATAACTAACATCTCGTAAATCGAATATACTCAGAGTTCCAAGACATTCGGATAATATGGACATGGGGAAGGCATGCAAAGAAAAATACAGATTCCAAAGAAAAATTTTCCGCAGTCTTCAACCGATTAGGATAAAACTTACATGGGACCACTATCGGGTCATGACTAAAACGTGGTGAAAGTTTGATCGGATTCGGATAATAGGAAGCAAAGATACATGCGTACGCAAAATGTTCATTTTTCGTCAGAGTTCTTCTCATCCACCCGATTCTTCGAAATGAATCAGGTTGAAACTTATGTGGGACCACTACCACCCTAGTCCACAACTGTGATAAAAATTTCGAAACGATCGAATAAGCAGAACGGGAGATATGCGCGTACGAAACTTAGGGGGGACTACAGCTACACAGACCGACAGACAGATATACATGGTAACAAAATTGTTCCCCGAATTCTGAGGAACACTTTGGTCCAGGAGATTTTTAATTTCGAGACGAAAAAATTTTCGGCTCCTCGAAACGATCACAAAGCTTCCCTCTAAACGAGGAAGCAAAAAGCAAATCAGGTTCCTTTTTGTCTGTCTGTTTGTTTGTGTGTATGTAACAAATTTGCGGCCGTGTATATCTTTTGTTCGTATTATTCGACCGTGATGAAATTTTCACCGGAGTCATGTGGAGTGTTGATAGTGATTCCATATAAGTTTCAACCTCATCGTTACAGAAGAACGGGAGGGGTGAGGAGAAATTTTTCGAAAAGTCGTGATTTCACAAACGCGTATATTTCCGCTTCCTATTATCCGATTGCAATCAAACTTATACCACGCTCTGGTGATGATCCTATAGTAGCCCCGTATGAGTTTCATTCTAATCGATTGGAAACTGTGGAGAATTTTTGTTTCGCGATTCACATTATTTGACAATATTTTGAAAGCCTGCCTTCCCCATGTCGGTATCATCCAAATGTCATGAAACTTGTAGTATAATCAGTTTACGGGGGGTTAGTTGTATGGTGTGAATTTCAAACAAATCGGAATTGAAGGAAGAAAGTGGTAAGCACTGAGCTTCGAAACAAAATTTGGAAATTTCGTAAATATCGTTAACATGCGGATAACTTGGGTTCCTGTCATCCAATTTTCATGAAATTGTCACCACAACTTTATGCAGTGTGAATCACAGTCCTATATGAATTTCAACCTGATTCTCTAAGAAAAACGGGAGAGGGAGAGAAAACCTTTTTTTTTCTTTTCTCAACACAAACGAGGAAGCCATGTGCCAATTGGCAGAGTTTTTTTCAAATACGTACATGAATTGAGTTTCATACACATTTTACATGAAATTTAATATAAACTATAGCATAATCTATATTTTTCTCATGTTTTTGTACATTAAATTCAATGTAAAATGTGTATTAACCTGAACTCATGTACGTGATTGGAGAAAAAAAATTCCAGATATTTCTGACAGTGTACAACATTCTAGAGATATGGTCATATTGTCAGAATGTTCTGGAGATAACACTGAGACATTTGCTACGTGGGTAACTCATTCGACTTCTCATTTTGCACTATGAACCAATCATTTGACGGAATCACATCCACCGAAATCGTAATCAGCTAACCCTAAGCCATAAAAGTCAACTGGTTTGAAATCTGTTCCTAGCGCAGATATCAGCAGAGAATGGATCGATGGAATCTGATGGAATTAAATGTAAAAAAGATTGCGTTCTACAACTAAATGAATCTCTTTATGGTTTGAAACCAGTGTTTCCACAAAGGGATTTCTCTCTCCATTTGATCGGGCTATCTAGTTAATGCAAGGTCGTTATTGGTCAATTCTCTTAGAAAGAGGGATCATGTGGAAACACTGTTTGAAACAGTCTTCCAAATGTTGGAACAATAGAAATAATGAATTTCGATTACATCACCTCCTCATGTATCATCTTAAACCTTCGATTTTTTATTCAGATCATATATTCCGGACTGGATTCTTGACTCGTTGGATTATTGTTGCAAGTACTTTGCTCCCTCTTCAACAGCATGTTTAACACCATCTTCATGATAAAGTTTTGTTTTATTTCTTTTTTTTCCGCCTCATTTCATATTTTTGTTGAATATTCTTCACCAATAGTCTTTTGCAGTTATATTTTATGATGATGATGATGATTATGGTGATATAAATAACAATGATTCATCATATTTTGTGAGTTGGAATTTTCATTTCATTTCTATAAACGATCCAAACTTTAAAAATATATTCCAGATTCGTAATTAACAGGTTTGAACGATCCTATGTTCCAACTCTGTGAGACAGGGCATAATTCGAGTAGAATATAGAATTAACCGAAACACTGGATATTCAAGTTTTAACTCCACACTATCTAAGGGAAATAAAAAACGCCACACTGGGACCCCACATACCCCACGTTTGAAATCACTATTGTTTTCTCAATTTTCATTATTTGGGATGTCATTTTTTTTAACTTTGCGTGAGAATTCTAAACAAAGACGAACATGTACTCGTGTTGATTGAAATATGAACATAATCCAGTATTTGCTGCACCACAGAGTGGAGTTCTAGGGTTGAAAAGGAAAGAAAAAACCCAGGTGAGAAAATTTTTTGGACTATATAAAATTCATATATAATTCAATATAATTTATATGGAAGTTATATTTGGAACGTGCCTTTATATTGGGCATGGGAATAAGTTTCCACCCTTTTTCAAGCAAAGTTGATTTTTATTCAAACAATGGATTATTACATCATGTTATTCAAAGTATGCACCATTGGAAGCGACCACTTTTGCCCATCTTTCAGGCAGCATACGGATTCCTCGGAGGGAAAAAGCAGGTTCTTTTGACTCGATCCATTCATTGAGCTTTTTTTCGACACTTTCGTAAGAAGTAAACCGCTCTCCAGTAAGGGCTGATTGCATAGATCGAAATAGATGATAATCCGGAGGCGCAATGTCTGGGGAATACGGCGGGTGGGGCAAGATTTCCCAATTCACTCCTTCCAAATATTTTTTAACAGGTTGAGCAACATGTGGCCTAGCATTATCACGCAGCAAGATAAGCTCATCATGTCTACCGTCCCATTTCGGTCGTTTTTCTTTTAGAGCTCGATTCAAACGTATTAGCTGTAGTTTGTAACGATCGCCAGTGATTGTTTCTGACGGTCTAAGAAGTTCATAATAAATGACACCTTTCTGATCCCACCAGATGCACAACATAATCTTTGAAGCGTGGATATTTGTTTTCGGTGTCGATGGACCTAGTACACCTGGCAGCACCCAACTTTTTCGACGCTCAGGATTATCGTAATAGATCCATTTTTCATCGCCAGTGACAATACGATGCAGAAAACTCTTTCTTTTCTGCCGTTCAAGAAGCATCTCGCACGTTACCAAACGTCTCTCGATATCTCTCTCCTTTAGTTGATGCGGCACCCAATTACCTACTTTTTGGATCATTCCCATCTTGTGCAAGCGTTTACCGACCGTCAACCTGTAAACACCCAACTCTTCAGACAACTCATCTAGGGTTCGACATGCATCTTCATTCAATAATTGTTCCAGTTCTACATCTTCGAATTTTTTCGGTGCCCCTCCGCGTTCTTTATCACTCACGTCAAAATCGCCACTTTGGAATCGTCGAAACCACTCTTTACAAGTTGCATTAGACGGAGCGTGATCACCGTAAATATTGCACAGTACACGATACGTTTCAGCAGCACTTTTCTTCGGAATAAAATAATGAAGTATAACTTCCCGTAAATGCTGTTTTGTCGGGACAAACGTTGTCATTTTTGACACCAGATAAAAAATGATGTTTACGCTTGTAACAAATGTCAACTACCGCAATCGACACCTTACATATACACTTCCAAATCACAAGTATAGCACTTAAGTGAACTCAAAAATAGTATCAGCAGCAACACTTTTTCCAAGAGGGCGGAAACTTATTCCCATACCCAATACTAACCGCTTTGATGTACTAGATATAACCGTTTGCTTGTAGAACTAACCCTTACATTATGCCTTGCTTCGAGGAATTCGGTAATATTTTGATTTTTTTACCATCATCTGCAATCTCAATTGAATAATTTTCAATAAAATGCGGTACGATTCCAAAATCTTGGCCGCCATTTTGAATTTTTTGAATCCAATGTCACTAATCCCTGCTACACACTGGATGGAGGATTCATGACTTCGCAATACTTGATTCTTGTTAGTAATTGAACGTGATAGAAGACTTTGAGACACCATTTTGTTGCAGGAAAAATAGTTGATTTTTGTGACAAATTTAAATGTTATCAAAGTGTTTCGTTGAATATATCAGTATTAATTCAACACTCATTATCCTATTATCGTTTACATCGCGAAGAATTTGGAAAAATGGTGATGGATTATAATTGGAACGGTTCTATTAAAAATTTTTATGATTGAAAATATCAATTTTTATATCAAATTAAAAAAACCAATACAACAATCAGCAATATCCTGCTTACATATGATTTGAAATAAAATATAATCAACACTGGGAAGGATTACTGAGCGTAACTACAAAAATGTGCCTGGGCTAATTTTTAGGTACAATTTCTTTTCAGTGTACAGTATTTTATGGCTCAAGATACTTTTCAGAAAGGTATAAGAAATCGTATGCAATACCACATGATATATCGTCGGTACTATGACAGAACCTCGTATCTCGATTTTTCACGGTTTCGAGGTTCCATCGGAAAAATGATCAGTACACGCTAAATACACATTTAATCAAGTTCTGTGTTATCAATTATATTGAATTAACAAGAATCAAGTGGGTATTTGTTCATAAGAGTTTTGGTAATATGTGTATTAGCGTGTACCGATCATTTTTCCGATGGAACCTCGGAACCATCAAAAACCGAGATACGAGGTTCTGTTATAGTACCGACGATGTGTCTCTTAGGGACGAGAAAACAATTTGAGAAATCTCAAAGATATCTTTCCTAAAAGAACAAAACGTTGAGAAATGTTTCACTAATATGCATTGGACGGTTAGACATTGAAGAAACATTCCTTACAGGTTACTGGTTATTTGATTTTGTTGTTATTGAAGCACACAAAATACAATGTGGGATTCGTCAGAAACAATCGTTTCTTTCAACCAAGATCTACATGAACGATTGGAGAACTCATACACCAAGTTCTGAGAATATCATCCAAACTGACTTCCGTACAGATAATTCATGAGTAGTTTTCAAAAATTGCATCCTGAACTGACTTGGGATAGTACGATTTCTCATGATATAGTGATGCGGTAATAGAATCATTAGACAGCGAATTAAAAATACCCACACAGCACTACAGTCCGATTCAACTATTTAATCGAGCTGGCCTAAAAACCTTGGTGCACAGCTAATTACTGTGAAAAGTAAAATAGTTTCCAAAATCTTCTGAACAACTTCAACAGATTATGAGAAATTTCAAAAGCATTGTTCGAGAAGTATTTCGAAATCCTGTGAACAAATCTCAAAGAGCCTCAAATATCAAAATGAATGTCAAATATTTTGCACTTCCCTGTAAGTTCGATCAATTGACTGGAAATATGCATGCAGAAGTATCAGAATGTTTGTTTTATAACATCTTTCGATATTTTTATGGATTCATATCAAATCTTCTTCACTTCGATTCGAATTACTCACTTTGAATTTTTCAATGAGTTCGTGACAAATTCTTTCATCTTTTCTAGAATATTTTTGGGATTTTCGGGTCAACTGAAGAGTTATCTAAGGTTATTGACAACCTCATATTGCATTCTTTGAAACTTCTTACAGAATTCTTTGAGACATATTTGAGGATCACTCATGAACCCTTTTGGGATGCTTTATAAACCCTCTCAGGATTTTCGAAGAGCTCTTTTGAATTTGTTTGCGAACTGGGATCTTTAGAGAATTCTTCCTAAACTCTTTTTGCTCTGTGAGAATAAACAAAGATTTACATAACTTGACAGGTTAAATTTTGGAGCAATTTGAAAATCTCGATATCACTCGATTGTCACTCGAGGAGAGTATCCACTCGTATAGATAAACTATCCCTATCGCAGTTTACGTAAAATTTTATATAAATTATCACAAATCGTGTCAAGATAGAATTTGTGAATCAAAGTATACAAAATTATCATGTGGTATACATAACGATGAATAAAAAACAGTACTTGAAGTGGATTGGTTGAAGTTCATGAAAAAGTTAACGATTTGATTCATCATAATAGATTCAAGATAAGCCTCTGCTCGAGGGAAATAAATATTTCTGACATACGTGAGTGTAATGTAAATAATTAAATAGAGACCGATACAATCCACATTAAAAGTATATCGTTTATTAAAACGTATACTCAATTCGTGTAATTACGTAATTATCACCTTGAAATACAATCAAATCAATTCGAAATTTCTTGCTTGTGTTTTCAGTAAAATCGTAGAAGAATCCCTAGTGAAAAAAGTTTCTCTGAAGATCTTTGAAAATCTCTTTGAATTTCACTGCAAAACTCTGAGTCTCACTGAAAAACTCTGAAAAACACTGCAAAACACTGCAAATAAACTGCAAAAACCTAAGAGAATCTGAAAAACTTTGAAAACCTATAAAAATTTTCTTAAATTAAACTCTTAAAAATCTTGAAAAATTTCGAAAATCTCTGAAAAACTCTCACTTATCGAGCACATTTTTCCACTGAAAATTTTTCTGAAAATCACTGAAACTTTCTGAGAAACTATGAACACCTCTGAAATTCTCTGAAAATTTCAGTGATTTTCAGCGAAATTTTTTCACTAGAAATGAGAACGAGAAGCACACTTCCACGCACTTTCCCTTTGGAAAGTATTGTCGTTCAAATGGATTTTCCTTATATCGATTTCATTTCCGCCGAGAATAGATTTTTGATTCTATGATATCCGATGAGATCAGTCTCACGATTAATCTCAGACGCGATGATGTAGGTGGAATAAGAAAAATGCACAACATGAAGCTGTTCGTACTTTCCCGCATCGAGAATGAAAATTCTTCTTGAAACGAAAGAAGACACTCGCAGAATCGCAATTTCGATTTCGCAACAATTTTTTCGTGAAAATATGAGAGATCTTTCATCTTTATACAGTCACTGAAAACGAATAAAACGGAGCAACGACGAGTATAAAGAAAAAAAACAGCCAAAGAAACAATTTTTTTTTTCTTATCACAGATCTTCCTTATCTTTCTTTTTCTCTTTTCTTAACTGTTCTTCGATTTTACTTACGTAACAAAAAACTCTAATTCTCCCGAAACCCTTATACGTATCTTCTTTGTTTCCTCGTCGAGCGAATTTTGACCCCCCGAAATAACATTCGAATCGAACAATGATAACAAGAAAACAATAAAAAAGATGCGAGTACATGAATCGCATTCGAAATTCAATCAGCAATTCAATCGCGCGTACATATTAAACATGTCCTTAGCACGCGTGATCGAGAGGCGCGGTCGATCAGTGAATATTATCCAAGATCGCTCAAGAAATATAAGTTAATTGGTGGAGGGGCGGGAGGGGGAGTTCGGCTCGACAAAGGTTTTCCGTGACCATGATATATAAACTCTGTTGTACGAATCTAAAAGTTTAGTATCGAACAATACATCATCGAGTGTCATTCGATCAGACCATCCCTCCTCATTTACCTTTTCGTTTTCTCGATTTCTTTTGGTTCTCTTTTTTTCGTTTTCCAAAGATACAGTTCCGAACGAAAACATGAAGGGCAGAGATCAAACTTCCAATGGCGATAATCATGCTTTGGTCCAGAGCGTGATCATCCAGGAGGGTGGCAGTTGCAAGCTCGTGGAGAAGTGCCACATCAACGGGGAGAAATGCGAATTCAACGATCATGAGAAGTGCCTCAATAGTGGTAAGACTTTTATAATCGTATGTTGGACTTCCATTTCTTTCGGGAAGTTGTATGGTTATATTTATTTGTCTGTGCAATCAATTCTTCTTATTAATTGCCATGTCAAAACCGTTCAGATGAAAATAAAAAAATCTTTTATAAAATATATCTCGTACAATATTCTTAGACATTGATGATGTTCATTCTGAAAGGATTATACTCCCTAAATTTGAATCAGTGAAATCTCACTATTTCTGCGGTTAACAGGTGACCACTGAATGAATTCAGCCATGTGGAAGAAATGTCCGAAACTGTGTCCAACTGTACACAATTTTTATACAATTGTATCCGATTTGTATACAATTTGTGTACAATTTTATACATTTTTTGACATTTTTTCAACATGAGCAGTGAAATCTTACTGCATAATCAGATAATATTCACTGGTTTTGCAGTTGGAAGTCCTCTCCACTCATTGAATCAATTACATTTCACTGCAAAAATCAGTTTACATCCACTGATCGTATATTGCATATGCACTGATCCGCAATGCTCGACTTTTTACTGCCATCGGTGAGATTTCACTGTTTCAAATTCAGAGAGTATGAATTAGTCCATATCTTGATGCTTCAAATTTAAAATGACGTGATTTTATACTAGTGATTCATAATTCAATACGGATCATCTACTTCTATGTAGTATAGAATCGTCCAGGAATATTTTGTTAACAAGGAAAAAAATGTACTCAAGATATTTTGATAAAATGTGAAATATATATATGTACAAAAAGTGTTCATAGAACATCCGAATGCGAGTATTTTCTATATCCGTCGAATATTCATAGAACGTTTCCACAATATTTACGATGTATCGAATGTCTATCGCACGCCCTAGAAATATACTCGTTCAATCAATTCTATGCGCTTTCGAAGGAAACAATCTCGTCGTGATATTCTATAGGTGTTGATAGAATATTCATAAAATCTTCTTCCGGCATGTAATTAACATTGTTGCTCGCGCCATATCTATGAGATACAATATCAGTTTTTCCAGGTAGCTGTAATATTATATTCATATTTTGTTGTGAATGAGTACAAACAACTTGGAGTAGAATATTCAGTAATTTGAACATTAACAATTGAACATATTCATTCATGGAATTAGGTATTTAATTTGACGAGTCAACATTTTTGGAACTCTCAGCCAAGAAAAAATAGTTGATACAATTAAGTCATGAATCAACTATACTTTCTTGGTGAATCAATCAAATTTTCAGTAGCTCTCATTAGGAATGTTTAGTTGAGATGTTTTAGTTACAGTAACTATATAAATCCCTCTCAGTGTCTCAGAGCGCGCGTCACTAATGCAATGTTGAAATCACACATAAATTAGAATGAACCCACACAGCACCGGATGTCCCAGCAATATTTTCAGAATATTACATTTGGAATGGGTAATATTCTGCAAAACATCTTAAGAAGATTGTCAGAACGTCTGCAGGATGTCTCATGTCACCATTTTTGTAACATTCTGGAGATATTCTGAAACATTGCTGAAATCATTCAGGTAACATTCTGAAGACATTCTGAAATATTGCTGTGATTACTTCAGCGATATTCTGTATGGAAAAAAATGTAACTCCCACATATATTGAAAAGCTTACAAAATATTACTTTCGGTTGAAAAAAAATTTCTTCATAGTTTACTTCTAAAAATGTTGAATGACCTTGGCAAGAATCACTTTGAGTGGGAGAAAACTTGCTTCGAAGTCGATTATTAGAAAGTTCCCCCAGCGGGGATTGAACCCGGGTTCTGCGAGTGTGAGTCAAGGCTTCTATCACATCAGCGAATCTCCGAGCAGTGATCTCAGAATGCGGGAGCTGGCGGCCCCCACCACGCGGTTGGTGGGGCACTAATACTGTTTCACCGTGGGTCCGTGTGAACAGAGAAAGTCTATATTCTAGACTTTCTTTCTTTCTCATACGGACGTGCGGTGAGACAGTGTTAGTGTCCCACCGACCGCGTGGTGGGGGCGTGGAATGCTCCCGCATTCTGCGATCACTGTCTCCGGGATGACGACACCTGAGTAAGATCAATGGTAAAACTTTGTAATTTTGTTGCCGTGAAATATAGACTAATCGATTCAGAATCTTTTGACATGAAAAATGAATAGCACTTGAGGGGAACGTTTCTAAAAAAGTGCACCTCCAAAATTTATCAAGTACTGAAACAAATTGATGAAAAACTTCCAAAAATTCGTTTCCGTGGGATATAAACCAATCGATTCAGAATCTTTTGGAGAACGTTTTTTGAGAAGTGCACCTCCAAAATTTACAAAGTGCTGAAGCAAATTGATGGAAAAATTTCGAAAATTCGTCTCTGTAGGATATAGACCAATCGATTCAGAATCTTCTGAAACGAAAAATGAATAGGTCGTAGGAGAGGCGTTTTTTTCGATCTTGAATTGTAATTTTCACCAAGTCCTGGGTCAGGTGTACACGGAGAAAGAAGATCATTGAATGATCACTAGAAAAGATAGTAAACTGGTGACAACTATGAATTTCTGTACACAGTTGCTAATAGAGACGAGTAATGATCCTTATTTTGTTATACTATATTGTATTTTAATATACCAAAACAGGAACCATTACTCGTCTCTGTTAGCGACTGTGCACAGAAATTCATAGTTGTCACCAGTTTACTATCTTTTCTAGTGATCATTCCATGATCTTTTTTCTCCGTGTATGAAAATTCATTTTGCTGCATGAAATCTTGCTACTGTCATATTCTCAAAATATTTCATTTGCGACAAATTTAGCATAATCCCCATCGTAGATTCCCAAACCATTACAAATCATTATATGTGCGATACTCCAACTGGAAGATTCTTAGAAAATTTTTAACGAAATATTGTATCTACAATACTTATTGTATAAATATTTCACACAGAATGTTCTGAGCGAGACATTGTAATATTCTAGAAATATTACTGAGACATTGGGTGCTGTGTGGGGAAGGGAGAGTCTTAGTTCTAGAACACTGTTCTCATACAACTGGATGGCTTTACGCAATAACATCTTGAGGGGTATGGCCACTGTCAAAGGCTCTGAGTAAGGTGCATATTCATCATTTTCTTTTTATAAAAAATTGTTTTCTAAAAAAGTGATTATACATGCATTTAGTACACAGTTGTCGAAGTAACAGAAAAAATGTTTCGATCAACAAAAAAATTACATGTGAAACTTCAAACGCGTTTTTCTCAAAATCACTCTTTAAATTTACCTTCCATATTGTTTCAACAATTTTTGTCCAATTGACTTCAAATTTCAATAGCATCGTTTTAATCAAATTCCGCAGAGAAACACCTACAAAATTTGCAATGAATTAAAAATCTTTTTGTTTTATGGGCACCCTGGTAAAAATAAAACATGTCACAATGTGTGAACAGCGTGCAGACAATACGAATCTGATCCATTCCCCACTGTTTGCACGCTATTGCTACATTGTGACACGTTTCATTTTTACACGGGAAAAAATATTGTCATTATCACCATCCAGAATATCGTCGGAAGTGTATCGTTGATACAGCGAATCGGATTGGCATAGAGACGATGTGTTCTTTTGTTTTAACTTGGAGATATCGCTGTGGTGAACAACATCCCAAGTAACACAAGAGGTTGGAAATGCTAAGAACGTGTTTGCAAAATCCTAAGAACATGCGTAAAACCTCCAAATGAGACTGGTTCGAATAATTATGTGATATGCACCTGCATAGAATATCTTAACGAATTTATCCAAAATAGTCTCATTCGCACATCCCTTTCACATTCATAGAGTCACCATAGCATATTTGAGAAGTTCTTGTGTTACTTGGGATGCAGTGTATTTAGAACCTCTCTTCGTTGAGTATATTGTGTATGGCTGTGGTAACGCGACTGGATAGTGATAATGACAATATTCTTTTTTCCGTGTACCAGGGCACTTCGATACGAAATTTTGAATTGAAAAATTCGACCATTAATTTCAAATATTCAGGGGAATCAATATTTTTTGAATCCCATACGTGTTTCCCTGGGAAATTGTATTGGGAAGATGCTGTTAAAATTTGAAGTTAATCGCGGGAAAATTGAGGACATAGATCGAATAAGGGGATACGCGTTCGGCCAGTAGACGGTGGAGTGGGTTGACGTGAGGAACGGATAGATAAACCGGCGAGAAGGGCCGATAACCGAGATATTTAAATTCTTTGCACCGCGATACTTAACTCATCGTGTCATCGTTAATAATTGACGGATCGGATTAATTTTTGCGTAGAATCGTTCAGAAACGTCTAGCGCTGCTTACCTGCTATATGTAAGCTAATAGGTACCCCCAAAAAATAACAATGTACTGAAAAAATTTGTTTTTTACTATTTTTCACAATTCTCAAGTTACTTGTGTGCCTGTTCTATTCAATGTAAGGGAATGCTCTGTTTTCTCATATCATAAGCATGCATAAAATGGATTAGAAAACATGCCATGGACCCTTCGGCCTGCTCTTTATGAAAAAATTTTCAACTCGAAATTTGTAAACTTTTGAGAACAGTATATTTTTGGGTTCAAACTTGGTGTGTGGGTCGAATGATAGAAATCTGAAACTTGCAGAAAAATTTGGCCTCGCCTTGAACTTTTAAAATATCAAGCACTCTTCCCATGATTTCTATCAAGGTGGTAATTATAGTCAGATCAAGACGACGACAATCACTAGAATTCATTCTCATCACGCATCAAGCAAAACTCCATCAACATCATACTTAACATATATATTCACACATACATACATACACACATCCACGTACGTATACGCACATGTGCGCGCGTGATACCTAACTATTCGGTCAGGCAATACTTCCAAGAGGACAATCGAAATCATTGAAAATGATTGATCACACAACTTTCCAGGCAAAAATAAAAAAAATTGACTCATTTCAAGCCTCTTTCGGGTCCAAGTTGGAGTGGTCTTTCTC
This sequence comes from Gonatopus flavifemur, assembly GCA_018340375.1. Lineage (NCBI taxonomy): Eukaryota > Metazoa > Arthropoda > Insecta > Hymenoptera > Dryinidae > Gonatopus > Gonatopus flavifemur. The sequence goes on from JAFFJZ010000016.1 coordinate 1,844,765, forward strand.
TACCATTGACAAAAAAGATCGTCGATTTCAAAAACAAAACACTGTCACAAGATTCCCGCAAAAAATGAACTAGATCTAGGAGATAACATTAGATCTAAAAAATCAAATGACCGAGATTTGTTCAGATCTTCTTAGATCTATATAGATCAATGTAAATCTAACCTGTTTTTTTCAAATATCCCGATTCAGAAATCATCTGAAAATAGTGCAAATTAACAATTCATTCGTTTATATTTTTGTTGAATTCAGTGAAATTTTCATGATGTAGATATGCTCAGATCCCAATGAATCTATTCAAATCCAACTGGGTTTCTACGATTCCATTCTTTTGAATCTACCCACATCTCATAAGATGTGATTGAATAACTTTCAATCTAATTCATTTTTTCTTGAAATTCTTTCTGAGAGGCTAATATATCTGACAATCCGGGTTTTACCAATTGAAAATTAGGCCATCTAAGGCACCCAAGGCTGTCTTGACCCAGACAATTCCAACTTGGAAGCGAACGAGGCTCGAAATGGGTCGATTTTTTTCATTTTCACCTGGGAAGTCGTGTAATCAATCATTTCCGTTGATTTTGATCGTCTTCTTGGAAGTATTGCCTAATCGAATACACTGAGAAAAGTTTTCAGTTGCCACAATCAAAAATTCACTAAATTTGTTAGTGAAATACGACATCAAATATATTTTTATAGTACCCACGTGAAAATTTCTTGCTTGCGCCAATACTGACGATGGAAAATAGATACGCGCAATGCTGACATCCAAGGCTTGGAAATCTATATCGAACCAACGTTGACTGAAAAGTGGCACAATCTTGCACCAATGTTGGGAATCATAATTTCCAATGATCAATCCATCATTGGCTCAAGATTGTGCCAATCATGGTTCATCGTTGTCCCAATATCGTTTGGACAAAAGAAATTAACTTCATACGAACAATTTCATAGCACGGCTGAATATTAATCCAAACGTTGACAACGTTTAGAAGAAATGAGTACCCACTGCAGTGCCAAGCCTGGTCAAAGCTTGGCTCAGGCTAGCCACGATCCTCAATTATACGTTTCCATACAAAAATTCCCTCGTCCAATGTCAAATCGCCACCCTTCGGTATTGTTTCCAACGCTCGGTTCGTTTCTCGCAAGCGCTCAACGAACTATGCGGTTGATATATAAGCATCATATAACCTTCTGATTTGAAAATTGTTGTCTTCATCATAGGTCCTTCATCGAAGGAGAGATTTTAGCTGTGCAGACCCATGGACTCGTGGACATCAGAATTTGAATTATACTTGATGTAATTGATTTGTAAGGTAACCAGTAATCTTTGAGTTATATGAAACTTATAAACACATCTTGTATTGGATTAATCAAATAACCCATACAGGAAACCCCGAGAATGTAAACACAGCCAATAATCGGCCCATGTATGGCTACCATTTAATGGCCAATAATGGATTCACATCATTGGCACAACTGTGGCCCACCACTGGCTGATAAAAAAGGCCAGCAATGAAAACAGCCGATAATCAGCCGATGTACGGCTACGGTAAACGGCCAACAATTGATTCCCCGTTACTGGCTGGAATATGGCCTATTACTGAGTGAAATGGATTCCAAAGTTGAATGTATTGTATTCGTAATCACCCCTGAAAAAAGTTTGTTTTGGCCTTATTTCTATTACGTTGAATAAATCATTCATATCCATCAAATACGTTTTACATGATTCAAATGAATTCTTATTCATATAGATAATCAATTACTTTCTCATGTAAATAACAAAAAAATTTGAAGGAATAAGCAACTGAATTCAACTGATTTATCGAGAATACTTTTGACTCGTATAATTTTACATTTGAGATTGTCGAAATATCAGGCATGCAAATCTATTTGGAAAAAAACATCCATTTCTGATCTTGTGAAAACTGGAACGACAAACATCCCAAAAACAAAAAAGTGTTTTGGGTCACGCTTAACCACTCATTTGAACTAATACTGAACCGATTATTCTGGAACGCAGTCATATTACCATTGGATATCATTATTATTATGCCCTCGTAATCTGCCATTGATGGCTAACATTCGAACATTATCCCGAAATTTCTGGCCATAAATCGGGATCATTTAGCCCCATTACTGGGCCAATCAATAATTTTATACATGGCCCATTATTTATTGCCATTACTGGACCCACGTTATCATCCAGCAATTAACCATTGATGAGCCATTAATGGACGCCATTAACGGGCAAAGAACGCCGTTTGTGGTCCAGTAACGTGCCATTATTGGGCCGATTGTTGAACCCTGTATGGGAAGTTTCTTCGTTTCAATGTATACAGATATTCTGTGGCCCTGGTTGTATAAAATATTTCAGGTTCGGACTGTACTTCTTAAGATGTGTGGAGGGGAAGCAATCGATGTCGGAAATATATGACTCTGAATTTTTATGATATTTTTGCAATCGTTAAACATACAGTTGAACATCGGTACAACATTGGCCCAACGTTGGCGCGGGATTGTCGCAACGTTGAATCAATTTTGGCCGAATATTGACTCAGTACTATTATAGCGTTGACTCAAATTTAGCGATCAACATCATTCATGTGTAATAAATGATGGTACCTCCTTTAAATACATAAAACATCTGACCACTAGCAGACCATAAAAAAATTCGTCTATCAGTCTTGGTTCGTAATGAGTACAAGCATGATCCAATCTTGGATTTAGATCGAACGACAAATTTTTTCATGGGTTGCCAATGATGGCCGATTTGACTGCCATAATCGTACCAATGTTGGTCCGTGATTGGCAGAATACATCAATGGAGCCTGTAATTATATAAATTCATACCATTATATAAATTCAATCAACCCTTCAAAGTTGTAGCAACAAAACTTGATTGTTTGAATTTCCCATATTTGATTCTCACTTTTATTGAAGAAAAATAGTTGTATATTTTTCTATTTCTAACTATAAACAAAACTCTTTCCCCTTCCCTAAGAATTCCTCTGTGACTCATCGACCGTTATCTTTTTTTATGTCGTCCAATTTGCTCCCGAACTGACTTCAGCTAAAACATCAACTGTCATTTTCCCTTGCCCGGCGTTACCACTGTGGAAAAAAGGTACTGGGAGTCAGGGAATCGAATCCTCACGCGTGACGACCCATCGGGGTTAGAAGTCTGCGCATTATCCGTTCAGCCATAGCATGCCATGGGACTCTTGGAATCATTCTTCGTATTTGGTATACTCAGAAAAATGAATTAGTCCACATCGTTTCCACATAATTGTTTTTCTTTTATTTATGGCGCCTTTAACATCAGTCGAAGTGTATGATATTTTGCTACAACTTTTTTTGTAAAATACTGATCCACAAAACGAAGTGATGCAATACTTGACCAGGAACAACATTGAACAGAAAATTTCAGTTGCCTCACCTGAAATGATAGTGGTTGTAACAAAAATTTTTAGTTAGAATAACTAATACTTTTACGAGGCAAAAACAGTTTTTGTTTGATGTCGTATTTCATTAAGCCTTCTGCCATGACAACTGAACAGTTCTTTCAGTGTGATTGAAGGTATATGATAACATAAACCATGATAATTAAGATTAGTTGATGGGACTTATGAGTTCTGCACTGTAGAAAATAATTGTGGAATTTCCCTCCAAAAAATGGTGGCAGCAAAATTCCTTCACAGATGGGGAATCATTCACCATAATTTAGTGGACTTTCCCTTCATTCATAAAGGATTGAACACCCAAAAAACAAAATAATTCCTCAAAGTAGTGAAAAAGTCCCTCATTTTTTGTGAAAAAACAATGTTCTCAAGATAAGGGAACTAAATCCAACAACAGTTTGAAGAAAAACTCCCCATATGCTTTACAGTATGGTTCTAAAAACCAAACAATTTGCTTTGAAAGTCTTCCATTCTATCAACTAAAATTTGTATTTTCCCTTACTGCGATATAATAGTTGATACAACTAACGGTTGATAGCTACATATCTATAGTGCCATCAATTAAAACGTATAATTAAATATTCTATTGTTGTCGCAACTCATTATTTTATAGACATGTGACTTTATTTATAGCTCCTCGAACAAGAAGAATTTGTTGCACCAACTATTGTAAGACAACTAAAAATTTTTCAGTTGTAGGGACCATTCAGTTTTCTCAGTGTGACTATAATTACGACCCTGATAAAAATCATGGAACGAGTGCTTGATATTTTCAAAGTTCAAAGCGGGGACAAATTTTCCTGCAAGTTTCAGATTTTTATCACTTACCCCACACACCAAGTTTGAACCCTGGAATATGCTATTCTCAAAAATTTACAAATTTCGAGTTGAAAATTTTTGTATATTATAAAGAGCAGGCTAAAGATTCCGATGGCATATTCTCTTATTCATTCTGTGCATGCTCATGATATGAAAAGGAAGATTATTCCCTTACATCGAATAGGATAGGCACACAAGTAACTTGAAAATTACGAGGAATAGTAGAAGACACATTTTTTCTGTAGATTGTTATTTTTTGGGATACAGTAGAACCTCGCTCATCCGGCTCTCTATTAATCGAGGCTCCGCGCGTCATCCGAAGTAAAATTTCCTCGTATCATCTCGGATAAACGGGATTCTACTGTGTGTTTCTGTATTATCCGAGGTAAACTCTTCAAGTAGGCTGTTCCCACATTACCTCGGATAAACGAGGTTCTACTGTACCTATTGGGTACTTTTGGTTTTTTTAAGAGCAACTTCTACCTTCCAGCTTAGAAATGCCACCACGAAAATTAAAATATCTTTGGTTTTGAAAAATTGGCAACAAAAAGTATAAGAACTAAAAAATAGCACTTTTAGAGTGTTTTAATTGGTCTGGAATGGATCTGTTGGAATATAAAAATCAAATGCCCGTGAATTTTCTTTTTTTACACCTCAGAGAAGCTCTCTGATAGATGACGAAAATCTACAATTTCGCAGCTTTAGTGATCTTGTGATTCCATATGGAATGCCTCATATCCCATGTTCTCTGAATCCTAAAACCGCAGTTACATGAAGCTGAAAAATTGCGGAAACACGGTAAAAAGTCAAACTTACTTCAATCTCAATATCAGCTTATTTTGAGATGCAGCAAAAGGTAGCCCTGTTTTAGCTGAAAGTAAACACCGGAAACAAATGCCGACACAATGGAAAAGACTGGAATTCAGTCAAGTTTTCAAGTAAGATGCAGCCACATTTAGCCGAACTTTTTACTGTGAAGCGATGTGCGAAGCCCTTAGTTGGGAAGAAAGGTAGCTGTTTGCATCTCTTCTCAATTAACTGTTCCTGAAGATTCTAAATCCTTCTGTTAATTTAACTTCAAGTAATTTGCTCGAAAAAAACCTAGATGGAGCCACCTATGCATGTATACACTGTAAAAACTCCAACTGAATGTGGCTGCATTCTACTTGAAAATTTGACTGAACTTCAGTCTTTCCCATTGTGTCGGCATTTGCTTTCGATGCTTACTTTCCGCTAACACGGAGCTAGTTTTGGCTGCATTTTGAGATGAGCTGATATTCAGATTTAGAGTAAGTTTTACTGTTTACTGTGTATCATCTCCATGAGTATTATATCTCATTTTTTCACACTTTGAAGAGAATTTGTATCTATGCTTGGAGATGTCGCAGTGGGAAATATGAATTTTTCACATACTTGGCTTGATAAAAAAAATTGAGAAAACTTCAGCACATCGATATTTTGCATCGATATTTTTATGTACGATTTGGCATCCCCAGGACATACCTCTTGACCAAAATTTAAAAAAACACCGAGTTATTATGCTGTAGAGGTGCAAAATACCAGGTGTGTAGATATGAAACTGAATTTTTGTACAGAAAAAACACGTTTATTGTAATGATATGATACAAAGTAACTTATTCAAAGTATTGTCCGTCGCTATGTATACATTTTTTCCATCTTTCTGGAAATTTGTGGATTCCGCGCCAAAAGAACTGTTGCTCTTTTGAGGCAAACCAGTCATCGAGCCATTTTCGTACATCTTCGTAAGAAGTAAAGCGCTGCTCAGCAAGTGCGTGTCCCATCGATGCAAACAAGTAGTAATCGGATGGGGCAAGGTCCGGTGAGTAAGGTGCGTGCTGAAGAACCTTCCAACGGAACGACTCTATCGTTTCCTGGACCTGTTTTGCTTTGTGTGCTGGTGCATTGTCATGCAGCAAAATCACCTTGTGTTGTCTTTGTTGGTATTCGGGTCGTTTTTCACGCAAAACTCGATCCAAATCGATTATTTGTTGTCGGTAGCGTTGAGTATTGACAGTTTCCCAGGTTTTAGCAGCTCGTAGTAAATTACGCCCTTCTAATCCCACCAAACACACAACATTGTCTTTTGTCCGTAGCGGTTTGGTCTTGCCGTCGATGTTGATGGTTCACCCGGAGTAACCCATGACTTTTTGCGCTTAGGATTCTCGAAATATATCCACTTTTCATCGCCAGTCACAATTCGATGGAGAAATGACTTTTTTTGGAACCTGGCGAGCAGCATTTCGCATGATGTTTTGCGGTTTTCCTGCTGTCTTTCGTTGAGTTCATGTGGAACCTGTTTCCCCACCTTTTGTATCTTTCCCATAGCTTTCAACCGAAGGGAGATGGCTTCTCGGGTCATCTTTAACTGATCCGCCAGTTGTTGTTGTGTTTGAGCGTCGTCTTCGTCCAACAAGGCTTGCAGGTCAGCGTCTTCAAACTTTTTCGGTGGTCTTTCACGTTCTTCGTTCCTGACGTGAAAATCACCACTTTTGAACCGTTTGAACCACTCGAAACACTGTGTTTTACCGAGAGCTAGCTCACCAAACGCCTCCACGAGCATTCGATGCGATTCGGCTGCGGTTTTCTTCAGATGAAAACAGAAAAGTAGTGCTGTCCGCAAGTCGTAATTTGTTGGCACAAAACTCGACATGTTTATCTCTCATAAACTAATGCTACTGAATGAAACTCGTGTTATTGTGAGTTGGAAATCTTTGTTGGATATCAATACAATAACAAGACACCGCTGACGTAATGTGTCGGTAACTGCATCGACATCTAGCGCCACCTATGGGCAAATTCCGGTTTCATACTTACACACCTGGTATTCCACGATATCGATATTTTGTGTACAATTTTCATAAAGCTTTTATCGATATTTTATAAAATTCTATATAAACTTGAAAAAATGTCTATAAAAAATAACGATATCGTAAAATATCACGCACCTGTATTATGCTGAATGTATCCAGTGAATAATATTCAAGTGTATTGACGTTAAAATTTTGAAAATTTTTTTTCTGTTGGTCAAAACTTTATTACGTGAAGCCATCGAATTAGCACAGTCCCAATAACGGTATGATTTTAAAATTCACCCTGTGAAAAGTTCCATTAAATGTGACTGCATTTTTTATTGGAATTCAGGTTTTTCCATTGTATCCGCATTTGCTTTCCGTACTTACTGTTTTAATTGGAACATGGCCAGTTTTGGTTGCATCTTAATATGTCTCGTCTCGTCGAGACTCTCGACGATTGCAGTTTACTACCTCATAAAACGTTCGAACCTGGAGGTGGTTTGTTTTTCAATTTGTCCTAATAGATTTTTTCTTTTAGTCTTAGGTCGTACCATTTAACGGAAGAAAATCTTATTGTTGAGAATTGTATTCCAAGAAACAGGTAGCTTCATTTGTAAATAAATTCTTTTCTATACACTGAAAAAAGAGTTTGTTTGTGACAAGGAAGGCTTATCAATTATGAACAAACCATCTTTGGGTCAAAGCCCGAGAAAAAATGATCAGATCTGACCAGATCTAAATTTTGGTCAGATCTAAACAGACCTATTAAGATCTGAAAAACTGCGATTTTGGCTTGTGTTTGTCACAATATATGTGCACAATCAAATTCATATACAGACAGATATCACAAAATTTCTGACAATTGAACCACCAATTGCTCATTAAGATTTAATCTAATAGTCAATTCAGATCTAACGAGATCTACTCAGATCTAACCAGATGTGCTAAGATCTGATAAAATCTACTGAGATCTGAACAGATCTAATCTGATCTTTTAAACCAGATCTGACAAAAAATCAGATCTACTCAGATCTATTTAGATCTGAATAGATCTACTGATTTCTTCCTGGGAGGAGATTTGTTGATATATAGTTAACAAACCTTATTTGATTTAAATGAATTTTGAATACTTTTTTCTCGTATACAGAATCAAGTATTTTTCGGCTGAAATAAATATGTTATTTCAATAGGGCAAAATAAGAATTTCATTCCACTCGAATCATTCTCTATTTAATGGAAAAAAAATAGTTCGTAGAACGATCTAGTATCCGTCCTACAACGATACGCACCTATATATACCCATACATCACAAACCGACTCAGTAATATCTCACAATATTGCTGCAATGTTACAATGTCTCAGTCATGTCGTAGCGATATTCTGAGATATTCAGGAGACATCCGTGCTGTGTGGGTAGGTGCGCAACTAAGTTCTCGCTGCTTGATAGATGGCTCCAGCTAGGACTGGGATTATCCGTATATCCGGATATCTGGATATTCGGTTGATTACCCGGATGTATGGATATGGTCCGGATATCCGGATACTCGGATACATTATCCAGATATTCGTGAATCCGAATATCCGGATATCCGCATATATCCGGATATCTGAAATAGACATAATGTATCCACTTGAAAGGAAAGCGATAGCAATTTTGTAAGAAGATGATGGTCTGAATTTTAATATGTGTGATCAGGATGTTTTGGTTTTTTTAGTTTCCGAAGAGTCATTTCAAAAATTCGTGAATTCTTCGGGAGTGATTTGAAAACTCTTAATATCGTTCAGGGATGCAACGCAAACAAAACCCAGAAATGAAATAACAAAATAAAACACTTCAGTCGAATAATTGTGATATACTAAATGTCACATACATTTTTGAACCACCTTCAGTTACATCAGTATTTCAATATTCTAGCGCAGAGCGCATCGATCGTTTTTTCCCGTATATTCATGACCTTACTCATATTTGTATCTTTTACACAGAAAAAAAGAATACTCGCAGCAGCTACTCGTGGAGTCGATTTTCGACCATCTACGAAAAATAGATACGGCAACTACTTAATAGATGAGACAAATACTTCATTAGGTGAGTGAAATAATACGATGGTCACGTCAAATAACTTGTTGTTTGTCTAAACTACTAAGTAGTTGCCGTAACTATTTTTCGTAGATGATCGAAAATCGACTACGCGAGCAGCTGCTGCAAGTATGTTCTTTTCTTCCGTGTACTCTATTCATTGACCTTGTTATATTAAAGAGAGTTCTATAACATTAAAATTCAACAATCAAAGTGTTGTTTAGCGTATAATAAAAATATGTACGTATGATGTAAAAAGCAATATAACATATGTAAATGTAAGATTCCATGTGGAAATGGAAACATGGGCCGCTACTGGCTCAGTACTGCTGCCAGAGTTGCCAGCACTGGCAAATCCAAACCCACCACTACAGGGTCAGTTGAATCAATGATACTGATTGATTACTAGCTAGTCGAAATGATAACATCATGTAACGTACGGATCAGTATGACATTTACAACCGTGTCGGTACTGGCATTCTAAGTGAACTTGCGGTGATAGAACTTTGACACTTTACAAAGACCAGTTGTTTTGTCAATACTGGAACAGAAGCGAAAAAATGATGTTTTGTATCAGGCGCAGTACTGGCATTTCAACCTTGCCAGTACTCACACTGTACCATTGGGTAAAGAAAAGTTTGTTGAAAAGGTGGAAGAATTCCAACGAAATTGTGTAGTCCGGGAGTTTACGAGCACTTGTTGGACGAATCTTAATGCAATCGATAATAAATTTATGAGAATGATGCAATTTAATGGGATTATCCGGATTTTCCGATTATCCGGATATCCATGAAATCCGGATAACCGGATCATTTATTCGATTCTACGAATATTCGAATATTCGGATATCCGGATATTCGAAAATTTCGGATAAAAATCCCACCCCTAGCTCCAGCAGTAAGTGCTGGTCGATTTTGACATATCCAAAACGTCAGGAACCAAGCTTACCCTGGCGAAAATGATCTCATAATTTTTCATAATTTCTCATAAAAAATAATTGTTCCCATCAAAGTTCCAATTCCTTGAGCCTTGAGAAATTATTCCAAGTAGCAGAAGAGGTTAGAAATGCTAAGAGCGTGTTTGGAAAATCTTACGAACATGCGTAGAACCTCCAAATGAGACTGTTTCGAATAATTATGTGCTATGCACCTCCATAGAATATCTTAACGAATTTATCCAACATAGTCTCATTCGCACATCCCTTTCACATTCATGGAGTCACCATAGCATATTTTAAAAGTTCTTGTGCTACTTGGAATGAGATTTTGTCATATTCTGGTTATTACACCAAGAAAAGAATCTGGTTTTTCTAACCTGAAAAATGTAGTTAATTTTTGCTTCAACCACTTTTTCTGGACATCGAAATCACATTTCCTGGTGAACTGAACCAGATTTCAAGTTATTGCGGCTACGAATGTTTCAACTAGGTCGTTTTTCTGTCAGTGTACTATTGGGATTTCATGGCATGAATAAGCAATCGAATTTCGATAAAAAATATCCTCGAATATCTTATGTAAAGTGCATGTTGCAGTATAGAAAACCGGTCAATTCCGGACAAAATATTTTTGATAATATTTTCTGTTTGATCTCACTCGGATTTCACAGGCTAAAGGACCAGTCACAATCCGACGAAAAATATCCTCAAATATCTAATCCAAGCTGTATTTCGCAGTATGAACAACCGGTCAATAGCAGAAAAAATATTTTTCGATGGATCTCACTCGGATTTTAAAAGCCGAAAACCTAGTCACAATCTGACCAAAAGTATCCTCGAATATTTCATCCAAGCTGTATTTTACAGTATGGAAAACCAGTCGATAGCGGACAAAATATTTTTTGACTGATCTCACTGGTATTTTGAAAGCCGAAAAACCAGTCACAATTCGACGGAAATTGTCCTCGAATATTTCATCCAAGCTGTATTTTACAGCGGGGAAAATCGGTCAAAACCGGACAAAATATTTTTTTTTATACATTTCACTCAGATTTCACAAGCTGAAAAACCAGTCACAATCCAACGGAAAGTATCCTCAAATATTTCATCCAAGCTGTATTTTGCAGTATGGAAAACCAATCAATAGAGGACACAATATTTTTTGATTGATTTCATTCGGATTTCGCAAGCCGAAAAACTAGTCACTATCCGACGGAAAGAATCCTTGGGTATTTCATGCAGTTTCTATCTGATTCACATAGCGTGTAAAACCGGAGAAAAGCTGTCACTAAATATTTTGTCAGCATTGTTGAGGATTTAACGGGACAAAAACCGACCAAGAACCTGATAAAACTTGATGACAAATTTTTCCATCTGGATTTGTCGGACATATCAAACAAGTGCCGAACCCATCAGAGGCCGCTGAAATATATTTTGTCAGTATCATCTGGAATTGTACGGGACAAAAACCGACTAGCAATTTGACGAATAATTTTTTGTCTGGAACTGTCGGACATTTTGAATAGGGAATTTACGAACTAGTGCACAGTTGGAAATTTTGTGTTGAAATCAACACATTTCACATGTCCCAAACGGTCCACACATATTTTTGTGTCGATATCACATAATGCGTTTGTGTCAGCTAGTCACTCAAGCCCGGTGTAAATAATATAACACAAAAAGATGTTGATAAAATTTTGATTGGAATTTCCGATCGTGTAAATTCAACACATAAGTACTGTCAAATGAAATCCAAAATAAGGAATGAATCAACAGTTCACAAGTGTAATTTATGGATTTTTTTACATCAATCAAATGTGAGAATCACACTTTTTTCGTGTGAAACAATGCATACGAAAAAATTGAAAAAAACAGTACTTCAATGAGCATTGAACTTGGATCGTCGGGACCGAATGTTGAAGCTGTATCACTCAAGCCACTGCCGGTCCTTTGGTTAAGTGTACTTTCTTTGCGTATATCAACTCGCACTCTATCTTCAAATTTACATATCTAGAAAACGAATTCCCATTAGAATGAAAGCTAAAACCAAAATGAATAAATAGTTCTTCCGACGACTACTAGAGTTACACGTACATAGAAGTTTCATAAAAAAATAGCTCTCACCACTGGCGATCTCCCCTTGGTAGTTGAGAATCACACAATTTTTATGTTCAATCTTGAGTTGAATGAAATTTGTGTCATTTTGACACTTTTTTTCACTTGTTTGAATGATTCCACATTATAAATCAGTTGAGACCTGATTACACAAGGACTGTCTGTAGAAGTTACACGTGTTTGTGTTGAATATCTAACAGAAAATTCATGACACACGGGTTTTTTAACACATTTACACAAAATTTTCAACTGTGTGTAATATTCCTACACTGAGCGTGTAACACTTTTACAATAAAAATTTATTCCTTCTACACTGAGTGTAGTGCTTTCACAGAAAATTTTGATTTTCCAATTTATACATGAATTCGTTGTTTATCACAAAGTTGAAAATTTTGTGTAAATGTGTTAAAAAATCCGTGTGTCATGAATTTTCTGTTAAATATTCAACACAACCACGTGTAACTTCTACAGACAGTCCTTGTGTAATCAGGTCTCAACTGATTTATAATGTGAAATCATTCAACCAAGTAAAAAAAAGTGTCAAAATGACACAAATCTTATTCAACTCAAGATTGAACATAAAAATGGTGTTATTCTCAACTACCAAGGGGAGATCGCTAGTGGTGGGAGCTATTTTTTTATGAAACTTGTATGTACGTGTAACTTTAGTAGTCGTCGGAAGAACTATTCATTCATTTTGGTTTTAGCTTCCATTCTAATGGAAATTCGTTTTCTAGATATGTGAATTTGAAGATAGAGTGCGAGTCGAGAAAAGAAAGTACGCTCAATCAAAGGACCGACAGTGGCTTGAGTGATACAGCTTCAACATCTGGTCCCGACGATCCATGTTCAATGCTTACTGAAGTACTGTTTTTTCCAATTTATTCTTATGCATTGTTTCAACACGAAAAAAGTGTGATTCTCACATTTGATTGATGTAAAAAAATCCATAAATTACACTTGTGAACTGTGGATTCATTCCTTATTTTGGATTTCATTTGACAGTACTTATGTGTTGAATTTACACGATTGGAAATTCCAATCAAAATTTTATCAACATCTTTTTGTGTTATATTATTTACACCGAGCTTGAGTTATTAGCTAACACAAATGCATTATGTGATATCGACACAAAAATATGTGTGGACCGTTTGGGACATGTGAAATGTGTTGAATTTAACACAAAATTTCCAACTGTGCAGATATGAATAATTTACAAGAGATACTTTTCACAGTGTAGTGATCAATCTTATCCGAGAATAATTTTTTTCTGTGATTTTCATTAGATTCTTACAATAAAACAATGTGAAGAATTGTAAAATCCACAAGTTTTCAGTAATTCAAATTCCAGCGTGTACTCAATAAAAAATTTTGGATCAGGCTTCTGGCATACTCCCAAAGATATCTCCAAAAGGTCTATTAGATTCATAATGCAACACATTCGAGTATCCTGAAGGTATTCAATTAAAATTATCTTGGTGAACACTTGAAGATATCTCAAGAAACTGTTAGGAAATTTAAACTGAGATATCTAAGACATAACTTCAATTGTCAAGGGGACACGAGCGGTTATCGACACAGTCCGTTTTTTGGAAAAGGACACGCTTATACGATAGAAAGAGAGGTTCGATACCCTCGCTGGTATCCCCTGAAGTATCTCATTCAACTTATTAACCCTTTTTTGCCACACTGGGGTAAAATCCACTCCAGCCTCATGCTACCTCAATTCTGAGTACACTAAGAAAAAGGATTCGTTGAATCAAATAAGATTTGTTCTTAGTGGATCAATCGTATAGTTGGATACGGCCAAAGAAATATCCATTGATATTTATTGCATCATATAGTTGATAAACACAGCACATATTTCTTTGTGTCAACTCCATACTGATTATGATATGAGAAATCTAAATTTGATAACAAGTCATATTCATCCAAATTAATTCCCATCAGCTTAGATCAAATAAATGATTTGCCCAAGTAGCACAACAGGTTAGAAATGCTAAGAAGGTTCTTGGAAGTTATGAGCATGTTTTATGAACATTCTCAGAATCTTCGAATGAGACTGTTTTGGATAAGTATATTCTGTGCACATTCTCAGAACATATTTTTCGAATTTATCCAAAACAGTCTCATCTGCATATTCTATGCATGATCACGGAATGAACGCAGAATATTTGAAATGTTCTTGTGCTACTTGGGTGGTTATAATTAATAAATATGAATTTCTTGAATTAATGCCGCACCCTCCCTACTCTCCAGACCTAGCCCCAAGTGACTATTATCTGTTTCCTAACCTCAAAAAATGGCTTGGCGGTAAGAGATTTGCGAACAATGAAGAAGTAATCGAAGCTGTAAATGGGTATTTTGAGGAGCTTGACGAATCAGTCTATAGAGATGGCATTACTAGACTAGAACACCGCTATGAGAAATGTATCAGCCTTGGAGGAGATTATGTTGAGAAATAAAAAAAAAAAAATTCTTAAAAACGTTGTTTTTCTTGGTCAGGCCGGAAACTTATCAATCCACCCTCGTACATATGCCAAATATACATAAACACAAATCATAATCAATTAATAGTACAAACAAGTAATAGTTCAAACTGATGCTCTATCAACTTGAAATGTTTACAGGATTCTTGGGTGTTTTGTTTTACTTGATAAATCTGTTTTTCATCTTTTTCATTTGTTTATCGTTTCTTAACCCGTATTGTCATCTCATTGATGTAGTTTTCAAAAAATTGACCTATCACTGGATAAATATCACTGGAATGAGTCCTGAAATAGTTTTCAGACAGTCAGCAGGGCAGTTCGATGGAATATTAAATATACTGTTAATAACTTGAGAACAAATCTGAAGCCTGGTCAAATCAGTTCCGGTAGAGTCTTCAGACGATTGTGAAATAGTCGTGGAACAATCATCCAATAATATCTAACCCATTCATATAAATCAATTCAGGCATACTGAATTACCTGTCTGACGTGCGCTACGTTGGAAAGCGGTGGATCTCTGGAAAAAATGGAAGGATTCCATCATTTTTCAATTCGAAGTTTTCACAATTTGAAATTTCCCAACTTCCTACCAATCCGAATTCAGCAACGATGAATAATTACGTTATAGCTTTGGAACAGACAATGATCGGATAGTTCAATTTTCTCCCAGAGATCCGCCATTTTCCAACTGAACAAATGATGCCAAGCATGGGCGTAGCCGGGGGGGGGGCAAGGGAGGGCAGCTGCCCCCCCCCATTTGTAGAATAGGAAAAAAATTTTTTTTAATTGAATATACAAAAATTATATATAAAAAAGTTGTGAAAAATTTGAATTGAACATTTTGCCCTCCCTTAAGTTTTGAGCTGGCTACGCCCATGATGCCAAGCTCAAGTATGTAGAACACAGTTCTTTTCAGTGATCTGAATTTGAAGAAAAAAGATCGGAACGTGCCTATATCTCAAAAACTGAGCTTCAAATAGAATTTTTACAAATTTTCGTATAGGGCTTTTGAGAATACTTCAATATTTTCAAAATTTCGGTTTATATAGCAATTTTTGAATATTCGTAGAAATGTTCAATCCCATTAAGAGGAAATCAAACGAGTTGTATATTCTCCGCGTAAGATGGACAGTGATAAAGAAAATCCATCAAATCCATTATTCCAAGAGAATTGATTGTCTCATGAAAGATCAAGTCGTTTCTTGACCTATGATTAAAAACTCTGTTGTCACCTTAATGGGTTTCTCTTGTACGCTTGACCTACGTGTCATACAGCCTCGTTAGGATTTTTTCTTCGGATTACGTCGATGTAAAATGTGAACTCTTTTTGAAGGAGACAAACTTTTTCATGAATATAAATCAGTATCGTGTATATCGATACCAACATAATATAAATAAGAAAACGAGTAATCATTCACACGCAGGAAAACGATCATGGAAAGATAGTAAACTGGTGATAACTACAAATTTTTGTGCACATTCGCTAACAAAGAAGAGTAATGGTTCCTATTTTGGTATAATATATTGTATTTTAGTATACCAAAATAGGAACTATTACTCGTCTTTGTTAGCGACTGTGCACAA
Organism: Gonatopus flavifemur; assembly: GCA_018340375.1. Lineage (NCBI taxonomy): Eukaryota > Metazoa > Arthropoda > Insecta > Hymenoptera > Dryinidae > Gonatopus > Gonatopus flavifemur. The sequence goes on from JAFFJZ010000016.1 coordinate 1,861,054, forward strand.
AAATTCGTAGTTGTCACCAGTTTACTATCTTTTCTAGCGATCATTCCATGATCTTTTTCTCCGTGCACCCTACGATTAGGTCATACGAATCGATCACAAGAAACACTATCCTCATCGTCGTAAGATCAATGAGCTTATGAAAATGTACGTGAAACTGATCTCCTTCATTACAAATCGGTTTGAAAAGGACAAACAAACATGACTGCATTTGATGAAAGAATTCATAGATTGGAATACGATAATAAAGAGGTATTGGATTTCATAACAAGAAGGCCCTAGAGTACACGTACATATCATTCCATCACTGGGTTTTACGTATAAATACATACCTAACCACATAATATACGTTCGACGAGGCATCGCAAAACCACCATTCGATTCTATACCCATAATGAGTGGTCGCCTCCAAAGACCTGCCAAGATTGACACACGGGTCTTAAGTATCTTACATATGTGACGCATTACGCACGTCATTTCGGTTATACATGACTTGGCACGAGGCCGAGATGTAGTATTGTGTATCATATAGAGTTTTCTCACCCTCAATTGAGAAAACTAGAGACGTAGGGATCTATAGTTACGATACAACGCACCGTATCGGCCTCGATGAAACCAAATAACATCCACACGAATGAACAGAAACGTACCGACCGAAATCATGGAATCCTATATAGGAAAGGAGAAAATCATGGAAATTCGATCAATAGAACTGAAGTTGTAAAGCTCGAAGTTAGTTGCGGAAAATTATCAAATGGATTCAATGGCAAGTGTTTTGAAAATTCACTTCTCCATTTTTAGTGACGTTGAGTGGCCATCTTCGAGCCTTAAAAACGCCATCAATCAGTATTTGTAGGGAGAATTCATCGTAGAGATTCCACTGGCATGCACTGTAAAATATATTTGTGAATTTCAAAGAAGAAAAGTATGGTAAAAAACGTATAAATTAGTAAATGTTCAGATTATTTGGGAATCCACAAATTTCCTGTGACTTTAAAAAAAATGTTTGTTAACTGAGAAAACGTGTTCACGAATTTATTCAAAAATGATAAGTGAAGCCTTCCAAATTTTTTTTTTAAGTTTGACTTTACAGTGTGGGTGAAGTTCATCATTCTTCAATGAAAACAAATCAGTATGGTAATGATTCTCTGTGTATGGTTACACTGCGAAAACTCAGTAAATCGAGCCAAATAGAGAAACAACCACAGATTTTGGATTCCTATTTCGGGTATCCCTGCTTACAATGACTGCTAGAACCTATTGAACAATTGTTTCTTCCCTTCAGCGTTGCCAGATACGGTCCTTTTTTCCCATGGATAACGAATCGTGAGACACCAATAAACGGAACTCCCAATAAGAGAAGGGCGTACGACTGTACTCTGGTAACGCTGCTTGACTTGGACCGAATTTTGTCTTCGAAAATTCAGTGAAAACGAGTTTCTGATGTACTCGTGAAGAATTCTATGAGAATTTTCATGGTTCTCAAAGTATTCATTGTGAACTTATCCTGAACTGTTTGGGTTTTTGCATTAGGAATATCAAATAGAATTGTTAACAAAATTGTTGTCATTTTCCAACTGGATTCTTCAAGTACGGAATAAGGTGAAGCAGGGTGAGATGACACACTTTCCCACTCCTCTACAGCATGAAATGATACAAACCTCTTTCATTCAAGAAGAATATGGAAATCGAATTACAATCTTTAAACCTTATTCGAGTAAATGATGTCTTATGTATTATTCCAAGTGATAGAGAGGTGAAGTCCGTCATCTTACTCTGATTTACCACACTAAACCGAAGGCGAAAACCAATCATGAGATTCGAACCACATTTCCCGGAACAAAGTAGGTTGTTGTTGAGCTTAATCTGTTTAATGCAATATACGTGTATGAGATCCCAAGTGGAAGAAGTTTCAAAATTGTATATAATTTATACATAACTTGTATATAAACTGTATTGAATTATGCAAAAATTGTATACAATTTTGGAAATTTTTCCACGCGAGATGCGCGGTGTTATGTTTTGGAAACTGAACTGAATCCACATTCTGTGTTGAAAAAGGAGTACTGAACCCTATCATGATTTATCAGATAATGCGTAAGCGTCAAACGGTTGTGATAATTTACCATATGTGACATGAGTAAGCCTTTTAATAATGTTTGTGATATAGCGGAAGTAGTTTTGCTATGATAAACTATTATATCAATATCATTCCTATGTAGTTTTGTGATGTATACCATGCATCCGCGCGGGCTCAACCAGTATCAAACCTATGCTAATTTATATGGTTAGGGAGAATAGAATTCTATCATGTTTGAGGGAATATCAAATGGGTTGTTGTTTCGATAATATCCGTTGGAAAGAGGCCCTATGACAATGTTTGCGATATAACGGAAGTAGTTTTGCTATGATAAACTATCATATCAATCGCAATTAATTCCTATGTTGTTTGGTGATGTATAACATTTATCCGCGTGGACCCAAACAGTATCAGAAGTTTCTCAGAATTTTTTTTAGGGTTTTTTTCATTTATTTCCAGACAACTAGAAACTAAATTGTGCAGTGAAAAAATTCTAACAAAATTATGACGAATTTTTTATATTTTTCTAACTATTGAAAAAACATTTTCAAACACTTTTTTTTCACATATATTTGAATACAGCATATGAATGCATTTCAGGAATTTCAAATTTTTTCAGTCATCAGAAAATTTCCACACAGCACCCAATACACCTCAGTGAGATTTCTAGAATATTACAATGTCTCGCTCAGAACATTCTGTGTGGTATATTTATACAAGATTCTATAGATATTGGAGATAAAATATTTCGTTGAAAATGTTCTGAAAATCTTCCAATTGGAACATTGCACAAATGATGTTCTGTAATGCTCTAGATATCTACGATGGGGAATAAGCTAAATTTAACACAAATAAAATATTCCGAAGATGTGAGAGTGATATTTCACATAGCAAAATGAATTTTCATACACCTGACCCAGGACTTGATCAAATTTACAAGTCAAGGTTGAAAAGAACTCCTCTCCCACGATTTATTCACTTTTTGTTTCAGAAGATTTTGAATCGATTGGTCTATATCCCACGGAGACAAATTTTCGACACTTTCATCAATTTACTTCAGTCCTTGATAAAATTTGGACATGCACTTTTTAAAAAACGTTCCTCTCAAGTTCTATTCATTTTTCATTTAGAAAGATTCTGAATCGATTAGTCTATATCCCATGGAGACAAATTTTTGAAGTTTTTCCATCGATCTTACTCAGCACTTTGTAAAATTCCGAAGTCGAGGTCGAAAAACCCTCTCTCCCACGACCTACTCATTTTTCGTTTCAAAAGATTTTAAATCAATTAGTCTATGTTACACAGAAACCAATTTTTCTTACACGGAAAGAAATGTTTAGCTGCATCAGTTAAATTTAACTAGATATTTCGCTGCAGCAGCTCAAATTTAGCTGGTACAGCTGAAAATTTTTGTCTGTGTCCGCTGGTGTGATAGAAGCCTCGACTCTCACTCGCAGAACCTGGGTTCAATCCCCACTGAGGGAACTTTCTGAACCGACTTTCAATGCAGGTTGTCCTTGTCTCAAAGTTATCCTGGCCAAGCTCTCTGAGCAGAAGTGCGAATCCGGTACCGATCCGATTTGCCCTGAGCCAGATCCGGTATGGATATGGGTAATCGGATTGGGCCCGGATGTAATGTGTAACGCTTCATTTTATCCAGGCCGGATCCGGCAACTGGATCCGGGCCAAATTCGGGCACTTGATCCGAGCCTGATCCGGCAACTAAATTCGAGCATGATGAATCTTCCTCCTCGTTTCTGATAGAGATCTGGTTGTCCTACTTTGAACAGGTTACTTGATGCGGTCCAAATTTAATTGTTGATAATGATTACAACTTGACATTTTTCACGTAAATCGCAAAAGTCCAAGTCCACTTACATTTAAACATCAAAGTACAATTATTATTCACTTAACGTGTAACATAGTTTATGAACAATCTAATCAATATTTTCATTCCTCTCCTAACCTAAAACATATTTGTCGTATAATTATCGCAATTCACACGCTACAGATGAATGGTTGAGCGAGGTATGTATATCAACGAATAGATACAACCAGCACTCGCGAGGAACCTCAGTCATTCAGTGTGGTATAAAAAATTTGATGGTATCCCGGAGTTTATCGGTGGAGGATTGAAATTTGTATAATTCTAGGGGCATTTCGAAAAAATTTACTTGCATTCATTCTGAGGTTTCTTATTAGGGTAGAGATTAGGTTAATCACATCTGGACATGAATATATTAACATTATTTATATCTGACTCCGCCAGAAAAATTAATTTGAGTCTGATGAGATTTTACAAAGCTCGCCTTGTTAGGGCCGCAATGAGGTCTGCCTCTTCTGGGTTGGATCATGATTTCCCTAATCCGTGCCTCGTCTAGTAAACTGATCAAGGGTGAATAAGGTTGAATAAAGCATAACGTCTCCGAAAGTACAGATAAGATTGGGCTGAACCCACGGACATGATGTTTCGACAAAATCGTCATTGATTTTGATTGCAAGTTCATACTTGTCATGAACCAAACCGGACTATGCTCTGAGTTCAGATGCAATCGGATGAAATTCTAATCTCTTCTGACGGATGAAAACGGATTCAGAACCATAGCTACATGGCTATGACTCTTGATACAGTCAGGTGACAATTTCATACGTTTTTCCGATAGTGATGGATACAGCTGGTTCATAAGATACATTCGAATCCAGCCTCTGTCCGAAAGTCTGGATAAAATTGGACTGAGCCTATGTACATGATGTTCCAACAAAATCCTCATTGATTCTGATTGAAAGTTTATATATGTTGCATGGACAAAACGGGACCATGCTCTGAGTTCGGATCCTTTCAGATTGAATTCTTATCGCTATTCACCGATGAGAATGGACCCAGAAACAAATTCATATTCCTGAAATGCAATTAGATTTGTTTGGACAGAATTTTCATCGATCTCTTGGACACAAACGAACTGGTATTGTACGCCCCATCATCCTGGATGATCTTTCTACCTGTCCTGATGGACAGAAATGGATTCGCAACGCTTTTGGATTGGAAAAAGACGCAAACAGATTGCAGCTCTCCAAAAATTTCCCAACCCCAGATTGAAACTGATGAGAGTGCTCTTTGGATGGATGGAATTGGACACTTATCAACGAATCCTCTTGCTGGTGGACAAAATGAGATTGATTTGTAAAGAAAATTCTTGAATACGGATCAGAGTGCATCCATTCCAAACTCTTTTTTCACCAGGGTGGAATTTATTGGGATTTTAGGTTAGGGCTTTGTAAAGAAAGACAAGTTTCATATTAAATATTCATTTAATCGGAACAATTTCTACTTCACTTTACAAGAGCACGACGAAAACTGACTAGGCCCACTTACTTAACCGCACTCATTCAATGAATTCCATAGGGAATTAATTTTTGTATACAATACCCCTTTCATTCACATACACACACACACACACACACACACACAGACAGACACATACAAATATATATAACACTGAGAACAGGAATCATAATATCAACAAGAACAGGAATCATAATATCAACAAGAACAGGTATCATGATATCAACACGCCCCCTCAAAAATTAATATAATGTTCCACTTTGTCTACTGGGACAATACATAATCCTTGATTCAACATTTGTTGCTTAGGATTAGGGAAACCCAGAAAAACCTAATCAGACCATTATATTTCAACAATCATCTTTTCTATATAATTTTAAAATTCACAATTATTATCTCAAACCTAATTTTATTCCCAATTCTAGAAATTTAGGTGCTGACAATGGTTTGGTCAATACATCCGCTAATTGATTACCTGTATAAACGTATTTTAGTTTAATTACATTCTGTTCAATTTGTTCTCTAGAAAAATGATATTTTATATCAATGTGTTTTGATCTTTTATGATTGGTCGGATTATTTTCTATGCTTATACATCCGTTATCATCTTCATATATTATTATTGGTTCAACAATGTTTATATTCATACTTATTGCTAATGATCTCAACCACGAAGCTTCTCTGACCGCTTCAAAAAGCGCCATATATTCAGCTTCAGTTGATGAAGCGGTGACTGATACTTGCCTCTTTGTATTCCAACTTATTGTACATCTATCGAACAGTTGAAACAAATAACCTGTAGTGCTTCTTCTATCTTAATCATCATTTCCACCCCAATCGGAATCAACATACCCACCAATTAGATTATCATAGTGACCTTGAACATATGTTAATTTTAAATCAATTGAACCTTCAGGATATCTCAATACTTTTTTCAGACAACGCCAAGGTTCTTTATTATTTTCATTCAGATATCTGCTCAAAATATTTACGGCTGTACTGAAAACAGGTCTCGTGCATATCATCACGTACATCAAACATCCAATTAGATTTCGGCATGGAACGTTGTAGTCTTTGTCACAGTTCAACGATTCATAATCTAGTTTTATTTCAAGTGGCGTATTGACAGTTTGACAATCTTGCATATTTAATTTGTTTAAAATCTTTCGTATATACGCACTTTTTGATCCAAGGTCACTTGATTATCTTTTCTTCTAATTTTGATTCCGAGAAAAAGTTTGATCTCCTTTGAATCTAACATACAAAATTTGTTCATTAAATAAGTTTTGAAATTTTTCATTGTACTTATATTTGCAGTAGCAATCACTAAATCATCTACATATAACACTACATAAATATTATAAATTATGTTCCCTTTATCCAAAATATATATACAGCGATCAACAGATGAATTTTGAAAGCCTTTTTCTTATAAAGTTTGCTCAGACGTCTCAAACTAACATCTTGCGGACTGTTTCAGTCCATATAAGGTCTCATTTGATTTGCAAACCTGATTACTCTCACTCATAACTCCTTCAGAAACTTTCATATAAATTTCATCCTTCAATATGCCGTTCAAAGAGGCCGTTTTCACATCCATATGATGGACTAATAGGTTATTTTGGTTTGAAAGGGCTATTATAAATCTAAAACTCGAAATTCTTGCAACCAGCGCAAATGTTCCAATACCCATTTACAATCGACAATATTCTTGTTTTCCGGTCTTGATACTAAAAACCAAATATTATCTCTCAGAAGAGAATCTGTTTTCTCCTCAATAGGTCGTTTCCACTGAATTCTATCATCCCTATTTTTAATTCCTCTATATGAGTTAGAGATTCCGCATACCATAGATTGAGCACACATCAAATCATCATTCAACCCATCATCTTCCTTGTAAGAAACAACTGAACGATTTTTAATTCTTTCACTCCTCCTGAGCTTTGGCGATACTTTTTGGGTGTTTGTAGCGTCTAATTCAACTATATCTGATTTTTCAATATAACACTTATGAGACTTTATTACTGATTTCAACATTACGTCAGATTCATCAGCTGTAGCATCAGAGGTTTCCATTTCATTCGATTTAAACTTAACTCTTTTGGGCCTAGATATTGAAAAATTCGTCTCATCTACTATAACATCCCTTACAACAACAGGTTTTTCAATTTCTACATTCCATACTTTATACCCATTTGGCTCATATTCAGACAATATGCCTTTCCATGATGTCTCGTCAAATTTTGTTTTCCTTACCTTATTATGCACATATACAGTCGAACCGAAAACTCCTAAATATTTCAATTGTGACCTTTTAGTATGCCACATCTCATATGGTGTCTTCACCTCTTCAATAGCTCTAGTGGGAGTCAAGTTTATTAAGAGTGTGACAGTAAGGACAGCCTCACCCCAGAAAGACTTATTTAATTTCCCTCCTGCTAACATTGCGCGTGCATTTCAGTGATTGTCCTTACTATACATTCTGAGACACCATTCAATTGTGGAGTGCGTGGAACTGTTAAATGATAACTTATACCTTTCTGTGTATAATAATCTCTGATTTCGTGTGATAAATATTCACCACCATTGTCACAATATAAATTGACTAATTTTAGATTGAAATGAGCTTCACTTTTTGCGATATAATCTTGAAAAACCGAAAAAACATCTGATTTATATGTTAATAAGTATGTAGCGCAATAGTGTATATATGGATCAACGAATAGTACAAAGTAATTTTTGTTATTAATAGCGGAAAGAGTGATGGGCCTACAAACACCCGAATGCACTATAAATAAAGGTCTTTTTACGTGATTCTTATCCTTGATTTTTTGAAATGGTTTTCGGGCCTATTTTCCCTCTATACAAGGTTCGCATAAATTATCATTAGGTATAATTCGTTCAATTGATTCTTTTTCTTCAATCATTCCACTATTGTTCAATTTTAAAAATTTAGATTCCATTATATGTCCTAACCGTTGGTGCCATAATTCGTAATTGTTACTATACTAATGTACTATATACTTGAATTTTTTTTTTGATTCAATTCATTATTTTCTGTCACAAAATCAGTTCCTATCAAATTATTCAATGGCTCACCTTTGATTACTGTCCTTTTACCTTTGTTGATTTCTACTTCTCCCGTTTCTTGAAAAATAACAGTCATTCCAGCTTGTGTTGTATCTTTCCCACTAACAACAAATTGAATGGGAGATCTTGACAGTAGAGTATATTTTCGATGCTTCCTGGGATTCCCATATTACTGATACAGGTTGCCCTCCTCTGCTGCAGTGATGAAAAATCCATTCTTCGCTATGCTGATCTTAACAGGTGGTTGAAGTTCGGTGAAGGTCCTCGCGAGATCCGCTCTGTTGATGAGATGATCAGATGCTCCAGAATCCAGAATGAAAGGAATCTTGTTTTCCTTTTCAGTCTTATGTAGTGTTGCCGCGATATTATCGTCGAAATTCAGAAATAATCGATTATCTTAATTTTGACAGGTTTTCATGGAACTTTTAACGCGTAGATCTTCGACTGTGCACGAAATGAAACGGGATAATGGATCATCTTGGTCTTTTAAACAAAATAAATCAAAATATTCTTACACTATCGTAACGATAATTATCGATATATCGTAACGATAAATGGAAGCATATCTTGGTTTATTTTGTGTACAAGTCTGGGATCATCCATTATTCCGTTTCATCATGAGCCTAATCGAAAATTCGTGGATTATATATTCCATAGGAACGTGTAAGAATTGAGATAATCGATTATTCCTCAATTATCGACGATAATATCGCGGCAACACTAGTCTTATGTCGATGATTTTTAACCATAAAGGCAAAAGAATTATTCCTAGTTGTTGTCGGTTGGGTTGCATTTACGGATTGAACAGTTCTATTTTTCCTGGAATTTTCGCATCGACGTTGTCTCTTGTAATGGAAACAGTTTTCTCTGATATGACCTTTACGACCACAATGATGACATTTTACACTGGGAGACGTCTTATTATTCAATTTGAAGGGTCGTGATTTATATTGTCCTGGCTGATTATTTTTCGGATTCCTTAGCATTTCGGAATTGCTTTTGTTTCAGATATCCTTTTTACTCTCAATATGTAGTACCTTTGATGTACCTCAGTATGTAGAACCATCACAATCAGTGGCAAAGCCAAATATCCATGGGTCTAAGCTCCTGTTCTGGATTCGGTGGGATCAGATGGGTGTGATTTATTATGAACTGTTGAAATCGAATGAAACCATAACTGGCGATCGTTACCGACTAAAATTGATGCGCTTAAGCCGTGCATTGAAAGAAAAACGACCGGAATATTCCAAAAGACACGACAAAATCATTTTGCTGCACGACAATGCTCGTCTGCACATCGCAAAACCGGTGAAAACAGACCTCGAAACACTTAAATGGGAAATTCTACCCCACCTGTCGTATTCTCCAGATATTGCGCCATCCAATTACCATTTGTTCTGTTCGATGGCTCATAGCTTGTCTGAGCAAAAAATTCATTTCTTACGAAGATTGCCGAAAATGAGTCGGTTCGTGGATTGTATCCAAAGATGATGCGTTCTTCTGACACGCTATTCATTCCTTGCTCAAAAGATGGTCGGAAGTAGTCGGCAGCGATGGACAATACTTTGATTAATGTATTCTTTGATTTTCATTCGAAATTAATAATTTTTTTTCATTCCAAAAACGCTACGAATTAATTCCTATTCCTAATATATAACACTGAGAACAGGAATCATAATATCAACAAGGACAGATATCATAATATCAACAAGGACAGATATCATAATATCAACAAAATTGAATGTGAAGTAAATGTGGGCGAGAATATAATAAAAGTAACTTTCTCGTCCATATTCATCCGGATTCAAAGTTCAACTGTTTCTATTTATTTTTATGCAGTATCCAAAAGTTAAAAATCTAATTGCAAGTAGGAAATTCGGATAAATCGAATTATTTCGGACCAAAACTATTCGAGAGATTTGTTATTTGAAATGTTCATCAATCATTGGTTGAACACTGGCATGACCTAGGCTAATCGGATTGGTGTCATGGGCTTGCCAGAGTTGATCCAGTATCGCAACGAATCTGGCCATTCACAAGACCCAGTGTTGTTTGATGTCTGTCAGATAAATGACACTAATTGAGAAACAGTGATAGCACTATAACGGCTCAATTGTTTTTGCCAGAGTCTGGCAAATAAATCTCCGTCAGTATTGGACCGTTTGTTCATTCTCGAAAATTTCCACATGGGAACTTATTGACACAAAAAATTGTACAGTTTCCATCAAATACAAGGTCTTAAACTTATCGGAGAATGCATAAGACCCCTAGTAAAAATGAATTCCGGATCAGCGTTGTTCCGAGCCATTTAAGCTCGGAACAATGTTGATTCGATGTCAATTTCTACGTGGGACGTCTTTCAGATAGATATTAGATATCTTTTGGGCAATCTTTCAGAAGATATTTAATAGATGTTTACAAGACATGTTATACAACATTTTTTGGCAAATTTTAGATGTTATTTTTATTGAGGTGCTATTACTAGACAAATTTGCGATCCATTTCATCATTTGAAGATATTTTTATACGTTCGACTTTTATTATTGCTGAATGTGTTGTTATAAGAGAGAAGCACAACAAACTGCAAAACATATTCCCTTGATATGTTGCAATGTAAACTGCTCGAGAGCGAGGCTAGATGTGGATTGACGAGGACATTCTCACATAAACTTGTATAATAATTTAGTACACATAGAGATCGTTGAATGATTGAAAGTGGTGGTCGCAGCATTCGAAGCAAGTTTTTTTTCATATATATTTGTTCTCACTCTGGAAGACCTTCGAATAAAACAATAAAGCAAATTTCTAAATTGATTGAAGAATGGAATCACGGACATGCGCATGTTTGTACTTGACAGTAGAAACGATATTCAATGCAACACCTTTTTTTCCTTCCATGTATTTGATTTCGAATGCAATGAAAGTTCATGAAGAATTGATTCCACACGTTCATAGAAGTTCTAGCATTTATGCGATCTTTGATTTATAATGATTTTGATAATGGTTTCAGTTGTTTTCCCTTGGTTTCCAAAAAAAACAGTATCATCACAAGAACTGTAACGCGTGGTTGAAGGGATACTAGCGGACATGACACTAGTCAAATCCTATATTCCAAAGTATTCGAAAACGCTTTAATAAAATTAAAGTAAGTATAGGTCTGTACAGCAACTCAATATATCCACTGAAGGATTGTTGTGTGCAGCGATATTTTGATTTTATCAGAGCAATTTCAAATAGTTTGGATTAACTGCTATCTCTTTGAAATTTCATAGTTGGAGTGATTTTCCACACAGCATTTCAATTCTAAAAGATATCTCAAGCCAAATTTAAGGAGTCTTATGTAACATGAAATGATATTTTTAAGAGATCTAAAACAGTTCTTACTTCTAAAAGATATAATCTCGGAAGAAAAGTTTTAGATCTTCTCAAAGATATCTTTGAGATGTCTTTTAGAAGTAAGAACTATTTCAGACATCTTGAGGATATCTTTTCATGTTGCATAAGACTTCTTAAACTTTTCTGAACAGTCCCTCAAGATATCTTGGAGACCAAAAGTGCTGTGTGGGTTGAAATCTCGTCGACCACATGACAGAACGTAACCAGTCACTTTGTAATTTCTCCATTTTTTCTGAATTTTCATCATTTTGAAAGTTGAACAATCGTTCGAAATGAATTCATCTGGATAGCTATGGTTCGGACAAACAATCTGATACCATATTTTTGAAAGATCGCGATTAGAAACATCCCACACAGCACTTTTGATCTTCAAGATATCCTCAGAAACTATTTAGGAAAGTTTAAGAAGTCATGTTTATCAGTACATGCTAATGCACATATAAACAAGACTTTTATAAACAAAGTGTCCTTCGATTATTGTTGATTGAACATACTTGATCATATCCCACGCAGAAAAAAATTGGCTGGCAAAAGTACGAGTCTCACAAAAAATCTGGCCACAGCCTAAGAATACGTACAGAAAGATTCAGAAATAATGTGGGAAAAATATGAGAATGATCTTGGTGGAGGTTTGGCTACGGTATGAGCTGAGTATTGGGAGAGTATGGGTGGGAATTTGGGAAAGAATCTGGGGTTTGGGACTCGACGAAACTTTTCCCATACTGCCATAATCAAAATGGATGGCCTTGCAAGAGTATGGGAATAGTTGGGCAAAAATTATAACGAACAGTGGGGCAATAGGTCATGGTACTAAAACTTTATTTCAGTGCTATGATAATAACATACTCGCAAACCGATTCAGGTTCTTCAAATACTTTCAATAATTATCAATTCTAGTAGATATCTTGGAAATTCTTTTCATAAGTCTGAAGCAGGTATTTCCCATAACCTTCAAGAAGATTTCCAAGGAATATCTTGAAGAGCAATACTTCATTATAATATATTTCAGATTTGTGTTTGTTCCGTTAAGGAGACAAAACAAAGTCAGTGCAAAATTTTGTATGCCTTCCCACATGCGTCCAAGTGTATGAAATTCCCAACATTTTTCATACATGTCTACAAGACTCCGGGAAAGCGCTAGGTAGAATAAGCTTTTTTCCTCAACCCAGATAGCCTGATTCCATGTAAGTTTCATTCTTTCACAATCTTCATTCCACATCTGGAATGTTCTTAGAACGTTAAACAAATTTCTGCAACATTTTTGAAATGTTTTGGAAATTTTTCAAATATACATCGTGCTGCCAGGTTAAATGCTTCCCACTGCCCCAAATGTATCTCACACGAATGTGTCATGAAAACTACCCGCATAACAATTTGTGTCACAAGATATCTTCCAGACAAGTTCAAGATCTCTGATGCAACGTGTTTGGATGTTTTTCGGAGGCCTAAAACACGTTTTATGTCTGAGAGGGATTTTTTGGATTTTTTATGGACGTAAAGCATGTTTCAACCGTCTAAAGGATACCTAAATACGTTGCATAAAACATTTTCAACTCGCCTAGAAGATATCCTGAGACGTGAATTGTTTTGTGGGTACCTTATCATTTTCTGTGCTGCTTGGAAATATTTCCTCCAAATCTGTGGAACAAATGTAATACATGTTTGAAAACCTGAAATCCTGGAGACGCCCATGAACAAGTGTATACAAATTTTCATGAAACCTCTAAGAAAATTTTGACACCGGTCAAGGACAAGCAATCTTAATTGAACATATCATGTGTGTGACATTTTCTGATCAAAGTCGGAAGAGTCTCTCGTCAAATTGAGGGAACGCGTATTTTAATAAAATCGAAATGAGTGATGAATTATTACTTTTTGAGGGGGAAAATTTCTTTTTCCCCACAGAATCCGCAAGAAAATCAAATTCTGCTCAAGTCTAGCATGATTTCGTCCTTGAAACATGTGTCGCACGGAAAAAAAATCCCATGTAGATCCGGTGTTGGTTTGTATTAATTTGAAATGACTGCTCATTAAATGAAATTCAATTGGAATAAAATTCAAATTGGAACCAATGTTATATGGACATTGCTACTGAAAGAAATGGAAGTAGTGTGCTATGATAACCATGATAACAATGTAAATCCAACTGGACCCTGCAGTAGATTTTACATCATATCTGCATTGTAATCGTAACCTCACTTCCCATGAAATTTTTACATGTCCATTTTTTTCGTGCACTACCCGAGTAGAAATTTGGTAAGGCCAACGTCGGGGCCTTATGAGGTAAGCTATTCGCCACATAAGACCCCGACGTTTGCCTTACCATATTTCTACTCGGAAATGTGTCACAGATAGGCGATATTCACCGTATCGATTTTTTTGTATACAATCTTTGTCTAGTCTATGTCAAAATTGTATATAAATTTTATATAAATTCATAGAAACTAGATACATATTGAATACAAAAATATCTTTACGGTAAATATCACCCATTTTTATTATTCATATATAATTAAATTGAAATAAATTAAATTAAATTTGTCATTCCCATTCATTATTCATTGATTATGAGTTATTGTAACATATTTCACGAACCTTAATTTTATTAACAAATTATTCAGTCCAAAAATGTGATCACCAAGATAATATGACATTTATGTTCTCAACAATTCTGACATTTGATATACAAACATAATATTTCCCTAGGCATGCTGCATGTGTGCGATATTTATTCACATTCAATGAATTTATCGGTTCTCCAACGTATAGCCTTTAACTATCCTCAATTTTTATGGAGAAACATACGTTTTTCAAATCATCCACGTTAATTGGCACCAACTCATCAACTTGATCAAGTGCTGCGTACATACACGGGATTGACATATTTTGGATAGGAGTATTGAATACTGGATGGACAATTAACGGGGAGATGATTGCGTAATGTTGAGATAAACAGTCACATAAGTTAGCACATACACAATTTGTTACTCGAATTAAATACTGAACAATGCCTAATTTATCACTGTTTCCATCAATATATTTCACATATGAAGATTTGGTCTTTAATTTACGATTGTACTTTTCTGAAACGTATAAATATTTGTTTTTGAACAATCTATGAAATTCATAAAAACTGGAACCTTCAATCTCATGGTACAGCAATATTTTCCGCAAATTTTCGCTTAAATTGATCAATCTCGTACATTTTCCAATAATATGCACATTATTGGTGGAGGTTGATTTCAGATTGTATTTTGAAAATAATTGTTCGAAAAACTGGTATGCATCGGAATCTTTCACAAATGATAGATGTCGTAATGTGGAAAGATTCAAATATGCAGATGTGGCTGAAGAAATTTGTAAATGTGGGCAGTTACTTCCATGAACAAATTTTTTTAAACGACCATTGAAATCTTCAAATGTAAAACATGAAGTGGTCCACAAAGGACCAAAGTCTTTAACGTTTCGTGACAAGTGCCGTAATTGGTGTACATTATTCGTCATGTATCTTAATCCATATAATATCTCAAATCTCCTCACAAATTCTTCCAATGCTTGAGAAGCTGTTTCAATCATGTCAGATGTTACTTTGTCTTGGTTCAGTAAAGATATACCCAATACTAGTGATTTGTAATGTTCAAAATATATCTGCTAGTATTGGCAGTGAATAATAAAAGAACCACGTTTTTCTCTCATCTGCTTTGTAATAATTTACATGCTGCCCTATTGATCGAGGAAGTCTTGGTACAAATGATGGAGGAGAAATAGATTTCAAGCGTTGATCGATAAGAACTATCATTTTAAATAACGAGAAAGGTGAATCTGAAAACTTTTGCGTAAACCACAAAAACATCAGAAGTTTGACGACACCTTCGTATACGCAATGCATCGGATCCACAGCTGTTGCTCTGATATAGTTATAAACTATAGATGACATAATTGTAGGTCCTTTAACCCCACATACAGGTTTTCCAGTTCTCATTGCTTGCTGTGCATGACAAAGACTTTCCTCTTCTGACCTCAAAGTTATTGGTTCGTAAGGATATACTTGAACTTTTTCAGATCCTAGGTGTAAACCTTTTTGTTTACATTTTTGGCAACCGAATTTTCCATTATATTGTACCATATTCAAACAAAGAGCCTTGGCTGGCAAATCACATGTACAGCAAATAATCAGTCCTTTCACTTTGATAGGCATGTTAGAATCATATACTTCCATGTCAACACCTCTTGCTAATTGAATCAAGCTCTGATGCAGTGCTTGAAGGTATAAGTTTGGGATCGGTTTTTGTTCTCCAAACCAAAGTCCACACATTATGAAATTTTTTGATTTATATCTTTCAAGGTAGGGTAGTTCATTTATCACTAAATAGATGGGCCATATACTGAACTTTGATGATTTGAATATGGCGACGCCATCTGTATTCATTGTGAACGTGATATTGTATGGATCAGATAGTATATTTTTTCTATACATCAAGTTCTGATAAATTTTTCCGTCATAAATATCCTCAAGACTGTTCGCATTATGATGTCTAGTAAAATGATATTTCAATTTATCATAAAAGCCTGGAAGTTGATATAACATTTGGAGTTGCGTAATAATTGGGATTTCTAAGAAATACGAGATTTTCGAAGGATCATGGTTATTGGAGCCACAGGTGTTAGCATTTGGTAATTTTTGTAGACAACAGGCACAAAAATGATGTCGAATCAAAGGTGTTCGCACATGAGAGAAGTATTTCTTAAATTGATAGAGCGTTGATTTACAATGATTAGGTTTGGGACAGTGAATTTCAATCAGACGTAATAAAGCATCCAGAAGGGTCCCAGTTACACAAAAACGAAATGTGAAATGTAATATACACATTAAACTTTCAGCAACTGTGATCGGTGCGGCCGCATAAAGTGGTGGATCTTCTACATTGGGAGGATCGTTGGAATCATCAAATGGATCAGTTTCGGAATCACTTTCAGAGTCACGCGCATCAAAGTATACTTCATGATCGTCGTCGTTAGCTCCATTATCTTCGTAATCACTATTCACTAAAATATTAAGTTTAAAAAGGAACATCCCGAACAGCACGATGTGTCTCTGGGACGTTTTCTGAACGTTCAGAAAACCTCTCCTACGTTCTATAAACCTTCCATAAACGTTCCAGTGGCACGGTGTGCTGTCTGGGATACATGACTGAATGAATTTACATTAATCCACCGTTATAATAATCTTATTAAAAATGAATGTATCATTCAGATCAGATCAGGTAAACCTTGATTCAGTCTAGGTCCTTATGAGGTGACCTTGTGTACCTTGAGGATATATTGAGGTAATACCAGCGACCCTTGAAGATACAAACCCAAACTCATCGGCTATACGTTAAGGAGAGAGGTCTTGACCAACGCTACTATCCCCTAAATTGAACATAGGCAATAGTTGCTTTTTCTTTTGCCTGTACTTGTTGTGTGAAAGTACAAAAGACAATGCTATGACCGTGTGTGGAGTGCAAAGAAATTCATACTGTAGATACCTCACCATTTGAGTCATGCTACACTATTATCAGGACTTTACGAAAACTGATGGAGCAAAATTTAATTAGAAATCATGTATCGAAAATTCAAAAATGAATCACAATCAAAACGTGAAAGAGAAATCAAAACAACGTTGAAAAATGGAATATAGTTAGAACTGCAATTCAATCTCATAGTTGGTCAAGACAAAATGGATGAGATACTTCTCATCATGACTTGAGGTGTTTCCACTGGCGTGCCCAGGAATTCTGTCTATCTCTCTCCCGTCAATTCAAACGTATAGGTTAATAGAAGACAATAGAGAGTGCCCGGCACCCCTTTTGTCTTTCACTAACCTATAGGTTTGAATTGACGGGAGAGAGATAGACACAATTCCTGGGCACGCCTATGAGTATTCCTCACTTTTTTACTGATCCAATACCAAAGGATAAAATAGTTTCTCAAAGAGGGAAGAAGACTTCCTTTCTTGATGAAAGTGATATAAAACTTCCCATAATTTGTACAGTATAGAATAGTTGTCATATCCGGAATATGATAAATTTAATATTATCAATATATCATCAACCGATTGACTGATCATGAATGCTAGGAGTGTAATGATGAATTCTTCATTCATTTTTGGGTTAACCCGATGATTATTTTTGGTGAGGATCACTTTGAATGTTAGAGAAAACTTTCTCAACCTGAGTGTCTGGAATCTAGCTGGTGATAAATCATTCATATCCCCATAAGTGAACACCAAAAATTTGACAAACTGTGTTTTACTTCAAGGACACATTTGTAGTATGTACGTTGAAGGTGTTCAATGATTGCTTATATACGCACACATACTTACCCGACAAATTGTCTGAATGTTTCATCAGTTTCATAACTTCTTGAATCCTGTTCATCCATTTCATTCATCCAATGAATTTCTGAATGAGGTTCATCAATTCCATCCATCTCATTTGTCCCAGAATTTTCCGTATGTTGTTCATCAATTTCATCCATTTCATTTGTCCCAGAATTTTCTGTATGTTGGTCATCAATTTCAGCAACGTTTGAATAGCTTTCAAAGTGGTTCGTGTCGAAATTTTCAACTTGGACAAGTGAGGGGTTTTCAGTTATATCATTGTCGGTGTTAGTATCACTTTTCCTATATTAAAAAATATGAAATTCAAATATTTAAAAATAGTGACCACCAAAATGAATATTCTTTCCTTTGATTACTCCATTGCTTTTATTAATAGAAGAATATCAATCCCAAATTCTACATATCAAATGAAATCTTAAAAGTATAACACGCAAGTTTAAAATGTCTCATGCAACTCCTGACGATGCTTCAGATGAGGCATATATTTTGACAATATATCTTTTGAAGAATTTTTTGGTCTTGTATAAAACGTCTCCAATTGTACTGAATGCATGAGATTTTCATTTCTTCAAAATTGAAAAAAATGTATAATAAAATGTAAAATAATGTAATATTTCTTATTAATAACTTGGAATTCACATGGAACGGAGGTTCTTACATGGCCTCATCGTCCGAGGACAGCTTGATGAATCTTCCCATTTCACGACATCCTTCAAAATTCGATACCACGTGCTTTTTGTATACTCTTTTTCGTTTCTCTCCTCCGAAGACATTTTTCAAACTCAACCCAAACAGTAATTTTGCAGATGATTCGTGAAGGTTATTATAACCTTCACGAGAAAACTATACGTAAAAAAAGCTCAATACCATGTGACAGTTCGTCAGTTAAACATTGTTTTTTAATTACATAATGATGTTTCTATGGAATCCCTTCTCAGATATAAACAAAAAAAATATAATTGACTTACTTATGTATCTTCCACAACATTATATTGCAATCAGCAGTTAATATAAAATTAAATTAATTTTATACACACACTGGAGTGTAGATTTCGTTTATTCGAAAAAGATACTTCACTACTAATTATTCTGATATAAGGTATTGAATATTTTTCTGACAAAAAAAATTTATAACCTTCTCATATTTATACCATATGTATAAAGATACCATAATATACTAATAATATACTATAATATACTATATGTATAAAGAATTACATAAATGTATAAATTTCAATTCATTTCCTTATACATTAATCTTTCTCCTCAGAATGTATTCTCTTATATATTGAAAGAAACAAGAATCGAAAACAGTGTTGCTGAGTGAAAATATAGTTGACTCGACCAACATGAAGAAAGGGGATACAGTTTACGTTAAGTACAGGAAAAGGAAATGCGCGGGTGACTTATTAGAATCGAGTGGTAAATTTTTCGATACGAATATTTCTGTATTTCCATTCCATCTCCTTCATAATTCAACTAGCTTCTGTTGCTGAGAGCTTGGGATTGGCGTCAAATGGACCTTCATCGAAATTTTGAACCAAGGGCTCTGCGATCTGCCTACCGTCTCTTTTTTCTCAATTTCGATATGTATATTTATGTAAAGTAATCACATACATGTGTTGAGAATTTTCTATATTTGTCTTTACTATAAAATAGTGGTTGAAATCCCATAAAGTGTGGGATGTGCAGTCAAATTTATAGACAATTTCATGCACGTGTATTGGAAATTTCCATCCGATAATTAGAATTTTACAGTGACTGTATGCAAAAAGATTCCGAAATTTTTTATAGTGTAACTACGGAACTTGCTGGTCATTTGCGGCAACTATTTTCAATGCACTGGAAATTTTTAATTGCATATTCCATTAGACTTGTTAATAATTGCGAGTTATACTTTTCCTATGAGATGAGATGCCATCTTTATATTCACTGTTACTATATGTATACGAATACATATTTTATACAGTAATAACGATCATAGTGCACTCCCTAATCTCAAGGAGAAAATACACTGAGAAAAGAGATAATGGACTCAACTACGCACGACAGTTGGATGCGTTCCACCACAACCATTGTTCAACTCAATTTGGATGAAAGGTTCGTTCAATTATGCGTAATTGAGTCAACTACGAATCTAGTCGAATCAAGCAGTGATTGCAGTTGAACGTATTGAACGGTCTTGCGTAGTTGGGTACGCTATCCCTTTTCCTCAGTATATAAGTCACAATTACAACACTACCCTAATACACTAGAAATTATGATTTTGTTAAAATGCTATGAACAAAAAAATTTTGTTATCCCAACAAAATTGTTGTGGTTTTTACAAAATGTTGTATCAACCAAATTCTTCAATTAAGATAATAACACAAAGATTATGTGGTCAAAAATTATATAATTGCAAATTGAATAAAAAATTGCTAACAGTGTAGGAATAAAACTTCAGGTCATTAATATTTTTTCAGATGATCAAGCTTGGCTTGAAAGTTCACCCGTTGATAAGTCTGGGCAGATCGATTTCTCCTTAAAAAAAACGCATACTTTCTTCCTCAACGCAAGCTATAATGAAAAATATCCAAGAAGAAGAAAAAGATAAGAAAAATCTCAAAAATAACGCTCACTGTGATATCGCACTGAAATCCGTGACAGGTGAATATCTGTATTTTGGGCCCCTGAATATGAAAGTTATGAATGGTGTTTACTATTCCCAGTGCACAATATGTTATCATCAAGAGCTCTCAAAGATCTCCCAAATATGTGGGTATGAGAGGTCAGATAGACCTTTCAGAAGGTTAGCATGAAGATATCAGAATGTTATCAGATGTGTTGATTTCTGAGAGAAATGAGAGATTGCCAAAATTTTATCCAAACGAACTTTTTAAGAGAATTGTTTTCTGAGATCTCAGAAAAATGATACCATTCAGATATCAATATGATAACATCGACAGAATTCTTCACGGCAAAAAAAAATGGAGAAATTTATCATGTAGGATGGTAACGCATCGCTTCAAGTCTTTAAATACAAATTCTTACAAAATATATTGTCAAATGATTCACATTATGAAACAAAAATACATTTTTCTCTTATGATGGGAATTATTTGACAATATATTTTGTAAAAGTTCGATTTAAGGGCTTGAAGCGATGCGTTGTCATCCTACATGGGAAATTTTTTCATTTTCTCTTTCCCGTGTTTCAAAAGACCTCTTAGAGAGCTCTTCCTCCCATAAGTGTTCACTGGATTATGTAAAAATTGAATGGAATTTTTTCAAACGACAAATATTTGAATGCCAATAATTTCGATCTATGTTTTGTAGATATTATTGATCATGAAGACACTCAAATGCAAGAATTCGAAAATCTTGAAGTTTCATCTGGTATAAGTGTCACCAATGAAGACCAAAATTGTCAAGAAACATGTACGATTCCTGCCGTACCGAAAAAGGTTGATTCAAAGGAAATGACAAAAGAGACATTGAAAGAAGTTTTGAAAGAGAATCAAAATATTATGTCAAAAACAGAATCATCTTCCAAAAGGGAGAAAGTAAATAAAAATCCTAATTGATTAATTGAATGCCCCTAAGGCTTAACATTGAATCCGCTGGTTCCATATTCGATGAAATAACGTGAACTTCCCCGGTTGAAAAACCGGATGAACACCAGATCAAGGCCGGATAGGAACCAGATCGGGACCTGGACGGAATGGTATCGAGGTTCATGTGGGTTTGATACGGAAAAGGTTCTCCGTTTTGGGTATATCTATATCGATCAATTCGGGTGCAGTAAGGGAACTGCCAAGTGGGGAATAAACATATTTCTGGGTTCATTTAGATCCTATATGAGGAAGCTTTCGGGAATAGGTTTCGTATACGGGTCTATATGGGTACTGTCCTCCCTGTCCGAAAAGTCCCATAGATTCCCATCGATTCCCATAGGTACTGTGACAATAACCGCATGGAAACCGATAAGCTATTTTATTCCTATCAGAATCAATCAGGTTTTGCCGATCATGCTGATAGAAACCCATGGAACATCAGATTCCACTTAGAATCTCATAGAAACCCTTGGGTCCTGTGACAATAACCGCACAGAAACCGATAGGATATCATTGATTCCATTAGGATTTCGCCTATCGGTTTCTATTGGTTTTTCACACAGGGCTGGGACTGTGGAGTATTGAACGGATACATCATGCGGATCTTATCCAGTATCTGTCTCAGCATTCTCAATATCAAGGACTGACACCAGGGTCACACCGGAGGAACCCGGACACAAAATCCATATTGGTTTGCGGATGGAACCGAATAAAATCCCAGATCTCGATTTTCCAAGCAGAATTATTATTTGCAATAATAATAATGAGTCCTGGTATCTCGATTATATATCTCTTTTTTTTATAGGTTGAAATAATGCCATCTTCAGGTGTGTACATAAATCAAATATTCCACTTCATGATGAGGAAGTGGTTAAAAAAGCCAAAAGAAATGGTGCGAAGATTATTTGAAGAAATTGTTGGGATTGAAACTTTAAAACAGGAAAACTTAACGGATTGTGGACAGGGGAAAAATAAAGAGGGGATTGATGAAAATATTTATAATGCAATTTTTTGTGAGTTTGTCCATATTTATGATCCACTTAACTTTATATACTGTAACGTGGAAACATCATACTATCCCTGGTAAAACGAACCCATTGATTCTTGCCAAATCTGATTGAATTTGCACAATGTTCTGATTAAATTCTATTCAGCCTTTTGTCAATGAGATTTAATCAGTTGAAAATATTTTTTCAATATCTTTCTGATTGAATCTCGCCAGATCTGATTGAATCTTGTACAATGTTCCGACCAAATCCCATCAAATTTCATTTAATCAGATTCTATGGATTTTTGTAACCAGGGATTCTGATCCGTGCCCACACAACATATGTGAAAAACATAATATGCCTACAACATGAAATCATGTGAATGACACATTTGCGGTTATTTTCATCTTCCTCTCATATTTTTGCTACATGGGAATATTTTTCAATACGCCAAGCAGGTGGAAAGCATGTTTCTTGGACATACCCTGGATTCTTGTTTGAATTTCCCTAGTAGAAATCATTCTAGGGCCTCATTCGCCCCTTATCTGGCGCTATCAAGGCAGACTAGTCGTATCCCTGCCCCTAATATGGGCCAGTGAACTGCCTGATATGGTTTCTACCAGGGTTGTTCCAAATTGAATTCAATAGTCTGTATATAGTATTTCTTTCTATGCAATTTCGAAAATGTTGTTGCCCATTTCAGTACGCACACTGATGAAAATTTCTTGAAATCTCATCCATTTTTCGAATACACTTTTGAATTACCCTTCGAATTCGAAGTGATTGGGTAAATAATTCAATTACATGGGATTGAATTTTCATTTTTTGCTATACTATGGTACCTACAATAGTATAGTTTAGTGACTGAATTCTCATTCAAGTGTAATTTAAATGTCAAGAGATTTTTCAATCACATGACTAGAAAGTGCTACCATCACATGTAATTGAAGCTTTCTACAGAATTTTCTAAAAGTGCACGTTATTTTTATTTCCAACAGATTACGTTCATCAAAGAGTAGCCCCAAAATACGAGGTTGATATCGTTACTTACAATCGGGTGATCAATTTGTACTTAGGAACATTGAGAAACCCCAAAAAATCGAAATCCAAAGGCCCCGATGACGAAAATAATCCTAAAGTAAATTGAAACGAAAACGGATGGAAAAGAACTTCAAGTTTTACTGTTAAACGTTTAGGAATTAAAGACTTTAGTTCAATGAATTCAATTTTTATGCAATTAATGCAAAGTTCGATGTTTTTGTGAATTATTAGATTATATGTAAAAATTTGTAATGAATAAATATTGAATACCAACTGAAATACAATTTGTTCTACTTATTAGTATTTCAAATTTCTATTCCAAGCGACACAATGTGTCTTTGGAGAATTTCTAAAATATTTCAAAATTATCATTAGGATAATTATGGAATTATGTCTGTGTCTTCCTCCCGTCAATTCAAATTTATAGGTTAGTCGAAGACGGGAAAGAGACAGGCACACATACCTGGCAACGCCAGTGGAAAATATTTCAAAAATTTTCTTGACATTCTGAAAACATTCCAGATGCACATTATACTGCGGGAGAATAAAGCCTTCATGTATCCAGGCTATCTGGGTTGGGGAAAAAAACTCATTCTACATGAAGTCTTGCTTTTCAACATATCCCTAATGAAAATTGAAGCAGAAAGGGAAAGTAAAAGAAGTGTATGTTGGAGGGTAACAGAAAATTTAATGAAAAGTATACGGAGATTAAATGGGAGGAATACAGAAAGTATTTAAAGCGGAAGTTGAATCAAGGCAATCATATAAAATTAAAAACCCTAAATAAAAAAATTGAACTCCTCTGTGAAATTCGAAACGGTGACTTCCACAATTGCAGATGAGAGTCTTATCCACAGAGCCATGAATCATCGTTGATATTGAACTTTGAAAAATGTTATTAGAACTTAGAATAGTTATGATTCACACACGCTTGATGTAACTTACTAACATCATAAGGATCGTGTGTAAAATCGAATCGAGAGCTTATGAAGCGTATATGGAACCTATGAATTCATCACTTTACAGCAAACGAGCATCACACGCTTCAGAAAGAGGGAATTCAAACATTTTTTTCTTCTTATGTGTTTCCTTCACGCTTTGTAAATACGCTTCATTTCCACCCGGCATTCCTTGAAAATCTTCTTGAAGGTTATGGGAAATACCTGCTTCAAACTTATGAAAAGAATTTCCAAGATATCTACTAGAATTGATAACTATTGAAAGTATTTGAAGAACCTGAATCGGTTTGCTAGTATATTATTATCATAGCACTGAAATAAAGTTTTAGTACCATGACCTATTGCCCCACTGTTCGTTTTAATTTTTGCCCAACTATTCCCATACTCTTGCAAGGCCATCCATTTTGATTATGGCAGTATGGGAAAAGTTTGGTCGAGTCCCAAACCCCAGATCCTTTCCCAAATTCCCACCCATACTCTCCCAATACTCAGCTCATACCGTAGCCAAACCTCCACCAAGATCATTCTCATATTTTTCCCACATTATTTCTGAATCTTTCTGTACGTATTCTTAGGCTGTGGCCAGATTTTTTGTGAGACTCGTGTCATACTTTTGCCAGCCAATTTTTTTCTGCGCGGGATATAACTTGATTATGTGTGTATTTAGCGTGTACTGATAATATTTCCGATGGAAACTCGATACGGTCAAAAATCGAGATACGAGGTTTTATCAGAGTACCGACGATACATTCCTCGTGGCAAAAATATAAATTTATGGGAAAAATTGTTCTCAAGCACGGAGTCAATTTTGAGATCACAAGTAGAATGTGACTATTCACATACTTTCTGTACAACTGAGTAGCATTGCTTGGAAAAAAAAACTGTTAGGAAGTAATTGAGGCGCCGGAAAGAATAACTCGCTTAGCACTCGGAACGCATCACAAATTTGATCCAAACGGTCCCGTCGGAGGTCGAAACAAGAAGTCGGAATTTTGAAAATTAAAAAATACTAGGTCATAGAGCATGGAAAAACAAGGTCAGTGTCCCTTTACCATTTTTTTTCCAAGATGAATAGTTTTCGAGAAAAAAAATAAAAACTACACATTTTTTCATACCAAAAATCAATGTTTTCCAACATTAAACTCGTTGGATCTCATTCATTTTTCGGCGAATCGGAATGAAACTTACAGATTCTGATTTGTGAGACTTCACCGAAGACGACAATGTCGAAAAAATTTGTGAAAATTAATAATAAATTAATTAATTCTTTATTCGAAGTAAAAATCACGTGTTTAATGCTTTGCATTAGAAAAGTGTCGGGGGAAGTATGAGCTACACAAAACTTCCAGTGACAAAGTTGTTCGCTACGGTATGGACAAACTTTTTGGAAAGTTCCAGATCGATTGGATTATTAGTTTGCAAATTACAGGGATTTATTTATTAGCGCGCAACGGAAATCTATCACGATTATGCGTCTTTTACCGGGTGACTATCAGGGTCCGTAGGAAAGATTGTATTCACTCACTTTTTCAACTTGAGATGTTATTTTGGGTCGGAGAATTCGAATATTCAACTATTTTCACGAGATTTCATTTCCTTTATCCATGTTTTTGTTATAAAAAATTTGATTGAAGTTACAGAAAGAATAACTCGCTTAGTGCTTGAAATCACGTAGAAGAGTGATCATATTGGGCAATAAAAACAAGTAGGTGGAAACAAGTAATAAAAAATATACATATTAAGATTCTTGTAAGTGAAACTTCCTATTCTGACGTATATTTCTCAAGATGAAAATAATGAATCAAAAACATTCTCGGTCTCAAATCAATAGTTTTGAAAACATACCTCACGATTACTCAGTCGTTTGTTAGCGAAATCGAATGCTATTTTCAGGATGTGTGCTCAATAGTATATCAATTATCACCAACTACGAGATTTTGTGAAAAGCATAATGTGTTGAATTTTATTCAATCACAAATCAATGCTAATCGAAAATTACGTTTCACGTACTTCGAAGAAAAGAAGTATCGAAAGAATTTGTCCTACCACTGTAAGAAATATAACCAGGAGAATACTCGTAGTGCATGAGAATTTCGATCCTACGATGTTTCTCTAATTCTTTTTACACTAGTAGCGACACAATTCGATTTTCATTTGTTTAAAAACTGCAGGATCCAACGCTATTATCACGTTTGCCGTATTACATTTAATGCAATCGTGAGGTATGTTTTCAAAACTATTGATTTGAGACCGAGAATGTTTTTGATTTATTATTTCCATCTTGAGAAATATGTGTCGAAATGGGAAGTCTTACTTACAAGAATCTGTATGTTTTATTACTTGTTTCCACCTACTTGTTTTTATTGCCCAATATGATCACTCTTCTACGTGATTTCATGCACTAAGCGAGTTATTCTTTCTGTAACTTTAATCAAATTTTTTATAACAAAAACATGGATAAAGGAAATGAAATGTCGTGAAAATAGTTGGATATTCGAATTCTCCGACCCAAAATAATATCTCAAGTTGAAAAAGTGAGTGAATACAATCTTTCCTACGGACCTTGATAGTCACCCGGTAAAAGACGCATAATTGTGATAGATTTCCGTTGCGCGCTAATAAATAAATCCCTGTAATTTGCAAACTAATAATCCAATCGATCTGGAACTTTCCAAAGAGTTTGTCCATACCTTAGCGAACAACTTTGTCGCTGGAAGTTTTGTGTAGCTCATACTTCCCCGACACTTGTTTAATGCAAAGCATAAAACACGTGACTTTTACTTCGAATAAAGAATTAATTAATTTATTATTAATTTTTACAAATTTTTTCGACATTGTCGTCTTCGGTGAAGTCTCACAAATCAGAATCTGTAAGTTTTTTTCCGATTCGCCGAAAAATGAATGAGATCCAACGAGTTTAATGTTGGAAAACATTGATTTTTGGTATGAAAAAATGTGTAGTTTTTATTTTTTTTCTCGGAAACTATTCATCTTGGAAAAAAAATGGTAAAGGGACACTGACCTTGTTTTTCCAAGCTCTATGACCTAGTATTTTTTAATTTTCAAAATTCCGACTTCTTGTTTCGACCTCCGACGGGACCGTTTGGATCAAATTTGTGATGCGCTCCAAGCGCTAAGCGAGTGATTCTTTCCGGCGCCTCAATTTAGAGAGAATCGATATCGTTCTTTGTGGATTAAATTGATGTGATTATTAAGATTATCAAAAATTCGTCAATTCATTGAATTTTCTTCAGAGATTGTAAGATTTCCATTATCAGAAATTCATACAACTAGAAATGAGTCAAAAGCAGTCCGTACGGACATAATATGTGAAAATGGTGTTGAATTATATTCGAACTGATTTCTAAAGCCGTAAACCTTATGCTAATCCACTCTGCTTCCCTGCATTCTTCATAGATTTTCATTTGTCCAACTTCGAAATGATGAATCTTCTCCCGACGCTTATAATGAGAGGTGAGTTCTTAATCTCGAAACAGCATAAGAGTGGGGGTAACGCCGAACTGAGTCATGCGGAACTAATCTTTTCGACGCTTATAACGGGTACTCTTATAACGAGAGGCTACTTTACCTGTATGTAGTGAGCGTTAAGATACAAATGTACCGATAGGGAACATTTGTTGTGACGGAGCCTTAATTTTTGTTCTGTTTGGTTGGTATGACGTATGTCAAACATATTTGATAAACATCAAGTAATTGAACAAACAACATCATATTTTTCCATCGTGTTAAAAATGTCGAATTTTGTACCAGAAACTGATGATTTGCGGAAAGCATTAATTTTTCGTTTCCATTTGAAGAAAAGTGCTGCAGAGTCGCATCGAATGCTCGTCGAGGCATATGGTGATCATGCTCTATCAGAAGCAACATGCAAAAGATGGTTTCAACGGTTCAGAGATAATAATTTTGATGTGAGAAATGAAGAACGTGAAAGACCACTAAAAGAGTTGAAGATACCGAACTGCAAGCAATACGTATTGGATGAAAATGAGACTTTGAGTCAAAAGCAAATGGCAGCAATGTTAAATGTTGCACAACAAACAATTTCTGACCGTTCGAAAGCTATGGAAAAGATCCAAAAGTGTGGGAAATGGGTGCCTCATGAATTGAATGAAAGACAGACGGAAAACTGAATGCACACTTGTGACATTTTGCTTCAAAGACACGAGAGAAAATCAGTTTTGCATCGAATTGTTAGTGGCGATGAAAATGGATTTATTTTGAGAATCCTAAACGGAGAAAATCATGGGTTAATCCGGGACAACCATCAACATCGACTGCAAAACCAGATCAATTCGGCAAGAAGGCAATGCTCTGCACTGTAAAAAATATACTTCCTAAACTGCCCAAGAAGTTTGGCAGTTTTTTACACAAACGTTTTTTGTAAATTACCCAATAAAAGTTTGTAAACATTCAAAAAATTTTGTGATTTCAAGAAGATTTTTGAAAATTCACAAACTTTTGTTCGGCAATTTACAAAAAAGGTTCGGACATTATTTTTCCAAACCAGGTTTGTAAATTTCCAAGCATTTTTGTTTGGAATTCAACAAATTTTTTTTACAGTGTGTCGTGGCCCCTTCCGACTACCATTTGTTTCCATCAATGAGACACGCATTGGCTGAGCAGCACTTTGATCCCTACGAAGAAGTCGAAAATTGGGTGTCTGATTGGTTCGCTTCAAAAGACGAACATTTCTATTGGCGTGGTATCCACAAATTGACTGAAACATGGTCTAAATGTGTAGAAAGCAATGGTCAATACTTTGAATGAATTGTTTTTACTTTCCCATTCGCAATTGGTGTTTTATTTTCACAAAAAACGCCCGATCAAAAAAAACCTCAAGGGATCCCTCATATGAACCCTCGATGGTTCTCAGATAGGATCCCATAAGGGTTCCCCTGGGAATTCGGCACAAAAATGATGACCAAAACCCATCTGGGAACCCTTATAGGGTCCCACGTGGAAGCTCATGTAAGATCCTACATGAAGTTTTCTTGAACCGTTTCATTCTAAATATCAAATCTCCCCCAATAAGAACTTAGATGACTGAAAAGATGATTTTAATCAGTATAAACAATGGTGGACGAATACTGTTTGCAACAGTGGCCCAGTGATCTCTCTTGATACTGAAATATTCTCCAAAAATGTGTTAT
Organism: Gonatopus flavifemur; assembly: GCA_018340375.1. Classification (NCBI taxonomy): domain Eukaryota; kingdom Metazoa; phylum Arthropoda; class Insecta; order Hymenoptera; family Dryinidae; genus Gonatopus; species Gonatopus flavifemur. Next base: position 1,891,097 of record JAFFJZ010000016.1, read on the forward strand.
ATTAGTTTACCAATAATTGATATCTTCACTGTAAAAAATATACTTCCTAAACTGCCAAAGAAGTTTGGCAGTTTTTTACACAAACTTTTTTTGTAAATTACCAAACAAAAGTTCGTAAACATTCGAAAAAAATTTTGTGATTTCACGAAGATTTTTGAAAATTCACAAACTTTTGTTTGCCAATTTACCAGAAAGGTTCGGAAATTATTTTTTCAAACCAAGTTTGGAAATTTCCAAGCATTTTTGTTTGGAATTCAACAAATTTTTTTTACAGTGTTTTTGATAGCTCTGGCAACTATTTTTTGAGTGGATCTGACAGCAATTTTCAGTGGTGCAGAATAATTCATGTTCATGTCTCAATCTGTCTAATTTTTCTGAAGTTGATGTGAATAAAGTTTGAAATGGGTAAAATTCAATCGTACAGCTTAACATACATTTTCATCTAACGTACTTTTGTATTGTAAAAACAAATACTTGAAATTAAATATGTTGATAAATATAAAATATATATTTGTAATTTTAATTCGAAAAAATACAGTTTGATTATAAGGATTTAATAAAAATTGCAGTGACCTGACATTATCGATATTGATTACACCTAGTGTGAACTCTAAAATCATAACGCTGCCCTGAATTTTGATGATGGAAATATTTAATACCTTTCCCTGTGAAAATAGAGAAACTAGAGATACCCCCATGTTTGAATGGAATTATAATTTCAAAGATGAATAATTGCACGTACCTTCCCATAATTTGTTCATTTTAATATTTTAGAAATCCCAAGTTCAATTATATATAAATTAATTTTATTCACAGTTGGGTGAATTGGAAATTTATTTCACAAGTATGTACGGCAAGCATGAAATTACAAGAAATTTTGACCAGTTATAAGATTCTATGTTGAATACAATGTCTTATATGAAGTCCCATAGGGGTTCCCAGATGGGTCCCAGGCGAAAAATTTGTGTGCCAAATTCCCAGGGGAACCCTTATGGGATCCTATCTGGGAACCCTTATGGGAACCATCGAGGGTTCCTATGAGGGATCCCTTGAGGTTTTTTTCGATCGGGCGCTCATTTCATACCGGTACACCTGCTACCTTCACAATACTTCAAGACAACTCGAACCAAGACATGTATAACCAATTTTTCAATGTTGGTTATCTTTTAATGTAAATTCTGGAAAAATGTCTCAGAATTACTAACTGGATGAACAAACCCCTCAAAAAATAACTCGCACCCTACCCACCACAAATATCGCAGCAATATTACAGTAATATTACAGCAATATTGAAATATTGCAGCAATATTACTGCGATATTTGTGCTGAGTGGGACGTTCGCAATGTTTGAAATTAGTTTACTTGTCGAATATTGCGACATTATGAAGTGAATTGTGAAATTATTCGAATGAAGAGTCCGATCAATTCGAATTACACAATGAGATGGACGACATTGGTATGATCATTAAACTTCTCAAATCCAATTAAGACTTCTTTTGAATGTTATCCGGGAATATGAAATGTCAAGTAAGGTTGCTCCGAACATTTGCTTCAGGAATTTTTATCCAAAATGTGAATAGATACCATACATCTTGATCATACGGCGTCATATCATTCTTATTGGTAATGTACGAAAGTTAATTAGAGAAGCAAATTAGCTTGATACGGATTCTGCAACTTCAAGACATATCAAACGTATTAATGTTGTTTTTTAAGGGTGTTCTATTCATCCCATTTTACGGGACCATCCACGTTAAATGTGCGATAATTATCACGGGAATTTATAAGTTCAATGATTATGTGGCTGAAGTTTGAATCCTTTATTGAAATGAATTAGTAATCGAATAACACAATGCTCAACTATTGGAGACAAAAACTTTGCAATACCATTCGTAAAACGATGTCTCCAGTTTCGAAGAGTTGATTTTAGAGGATAAATAACAATGATTCAACAGATTTCGTGAGTTTGAATTTTCGTTTCGTTTCTATAAACGATTCAAACTCTGAGAACAAGAATAATTCTAATTCTTCATTTCATTTTGAAGAGTTCTATCGAAAAAGACGATAGGCGCTCGGGCAGCGGGAGAAGTATTGTCAAAGCCGTGACGTCACATCTCAAAATCAAGAGTTGGAATTGAGAAGAATGAAAAATACTGGGCGATAGTTCTCGGGTTGAAAAATGAAAAACTACAATATTTTTTGCTCCAAAAATCAATGTTTTTCAATATTACATAAACTCATTCTAACTCGGTCATTTTCCGATGTATCATAATGAATCTTGCAGATTCTGGTTCGTAAGACTTCCTTAATGACGAAAGTGTTTGAAAAGCTTGCAAAAATCAAGAACACATCAGTGGTTTTCTAATCCAAAGTGAAAACCATGTTTTCTAAGCGTCGGAGTAAAAAAGTAGTGGAAGAAATGTGAGGTACAAACAACTTCCAACGACAAAGTTGTTCACCAATGTATGGAAAAACTTTTTGGAAAATTTTTTTATGAGTGCGCAACGTAAATCTTCCATGATTTCGCGTCGTTCGTCGACTGAATATCCAGGTCCGCAGGAGAGATCGTATTCGCTCGATTTCTCAACGTAGTTTCAGGTTTTTTGGGCCAGAGAATTTGAATATTGAATTATTTTCGCAAGATTGATCCCTTATAATAAACAATTCAATTGTTTAAAACATTTTTACAGACCAACTGTTTGTTGGTATTAGAGGAAAATTGTTCGGCCAGAACAGTTTCTCATTTTTGAAGAATGAATTACGGACCGACCATATTTTGTCAGTGGCTCCATTTAGATGATTTATTATCATAATTTATACTATAAGCAGAATATTAATTTACCGGGATACCAGCGTACCATCCGAGTAAAGATTTTGTCTGCAAGATTTCTCCAAACTGAATTCATGAAACAGTTTGAAATTTTCAGGGGGTTTTCTTCGATACTTTAATAATCGCGGCACAGAGTCCGAATTTCAAATTTCGAAAAAAAGTTTTCTTTCTCAGTCGGTAAAAGAGAAGTTCTTTCCGAAATTTGAAATTCGAACTCTGTACCGCGATTACTAAAGTATTAAAGAATATTCCCTCAAAATTTCAAACTGTTTCATGAATTCAGTTCGGAAAAATCTCGCAGACAAAATCTTTACTCGGATGGTACGCTGGTATCCCGTTAAGAGATGAATCATTCAAAAAAGGTATGTTCTTCATTTCATAAAAAATGAATTTTGTATGCACAATTTTTGTACTGTTGGTTATTTACTCAGATGGATTATTAATATTAATTATGCACATAAAATCATATCTGAAGGATGTTCCTCTTAAGAAAAGATGGTTGAATGAATTCTTTGTTTTCATTTAAGTCGATTAATAATTCTATTCAATGATAATTCTGAGAATTTTCAAACGTTGCGAATGCTTCATAATATCCGGCTAAATCTAGCTTTAAGAAATTTCAAAAACGTTCAGGAAATATTTTTATAAACATAATAATACGTTATCGATTCATAATGTTGTTGCGGAAAAATATAAGGAAAAGGAAATACATGATAAAATGTTTCGAAATTGAAGGGATTATTGTTCATAATAATCAGCTTTAAGAAGAAACTGTTTCCACCTCATAAGTCATCGAGTGGAATATCCAAATCAATTCGCTTGCAAAATTATGTCCACTGGATTTCCTGATGTTTTCTTCTGGTTTTTTTTTTCATTCATGTGCGAGGAGCATCCAAATGTTGAACTACTTTTATAAGACCCATCATCAAATTAGTCAATAATATGCAGGGTGGCGCAAAAGTCTGGGAACAACCCCGTCACTTTTGAACGAGACATGATAATTGGATCAAATTTTTTTTGAATTGGAGGTTTTTTATCCCAATCTTGGCATTATCCAGAATCAACGGCGTGGACGTATCGGGAACCCGATTCCTTGTGTGTGTATGGGTGGTTGTGTGTGAGTGTGGGTGTACGTGTGTGTGGTTGTGTGTGGGTCACGCAGGCCCATACAACCGAACCACCCACCCACACTCACACACACTCACTCACACACACACACACACACACACACAACCACACACGACGACGAGAGTATCTAATGTTCCCTAAAATTACATACACAAAATCATTGACTCCTCTGTGTCAATTCCTTTCACAAAGATACATGGGTCTGATTCTGATTGCTCGAATCCGTAAGCCATAACGAATTTGTTGGACGACTGTTCCAGTTCCTGGGTGCTTGCTTAAGTCCGTAAAGGTTCCTCTTCAGACAGCGAACACGATCCGATCCATCGTTATACCCTTCGGGTTGCTGCATGAAAATCTTTTCTTCAAGAGGACTATTTAAGAAAGCTGTCTTCACATCAAACTGCATCAGCTCCATATTATGTTTAGCAACAATAGCCAAAACAGTTCTTACAGATTCATAACGTAACACTGGCGCAAAAGTCTCGAAATAGTCTATACCCTTAGTTTGGCTAAACCCTCGACTTCACCAGTTTTTTTGTCAATTGTTATTATGACACGGAGAGAAAAAATTCGCTGACGCAGCAAATCGAGGTATTATATATAGAATAGCAACATCTTTTGCTGACCTAGCTAAAAATTTGCTATAACAGCGATCGCGTTAGCTATGACAGCAATTTTTCAGCTGTGGCAGCAAAAAATGTTTGCTCCGCCAGCAAATTTTCAGTATTATATATAGAATAGCAAACAAATTTTGCTGGGATAGCAAACATTTTTTGCTGCCACAGCTAAAAATTCGCTGTCGCAGCTAACAAGATCGCTGGAACAGCAAATAGTTTGCTGTCACAGCAAAAATTTTGCTGCTCTGGCAAAAGGAACCCAGCAAAAGTAGATTTCGCTGCCACAGCGAATTCCTTTTTCTCCGTGGAGACATTCACATTTTTTCAATGGACTTGGCGTTATTTTTTCACTTTTATGGACTTATTGTGAAGATTGATTTTACAGAGAAGTTATTCTACATTCACATTCAAAAATTCTAACTCATTGACTTTGCTTGTAATCAAGCGCGTCCTACGTTCTAAAAAAATGATCCCAGTTTTTGATATCACCCTCTCGCAAAGCACGGACGCAGCAACCATATCGCATTTCTCTCTTACTAATTCTGCCAAATGAGAATACTCATGTTGATGGTTTTTCCACCATTCTAAAGGATTCTCTTTTCTTGGAATAGGAGGATCGTCAATATATCTCTGTACTTCTTGAATGGGTAGAGATGTCAAGGTTCCTATGTGCCTGATTCCGCGGATTTTCTCATCTCATTCATCCCGTACTGGGAGTTTCTTCTTTTTTTTGGAGCTGTTTTTCAAGGTTTTGAGAGTCGGTTCTCTCATTTGAAGAGTTTTTTTTATGTATTGGGAGTACAAATTAATTCGGTCCGTTTTTTCACAGTTAAAGATGCGTTTATTTCAGAAGAACAGGAATTATCAAATTGATCAAAGTATTGTCCATCCCTGGCTATCACTTTTTCCCATCTTTCGGGTAATTTTCGAATCCCATTACGGAAAAACGTCTCGTCTTTCGAGGCGATCCAAGTTAGGAGCCAATTTTCGATTTCTTCGAACGAAGTGAACCGGTGGCCTGCCAAATCGTGTTGCATCTGTCGGAATAACCAGTAATCAGAAGGAGCAATGTCCGGCGAGTACGGCGGGTGCGGTAGAATATCCCACTTCAACTTTTCCAGATAATTTTTCACTACTGTTGCGACATGAGGCCGAGCGTTATCGTGTAAAAGAATAACTTTGTCATGTCTTTCCTTGTATTCCAGACGTTTTTCTCGTAACGCACGACTCAAACGAATCAATTGTAGCCTATACCGATTACCCGTAATAGAATCACCAGATTTTAGCAACTCATAGTATATAACACCCTTTTGGTCCCACCCAGATACACAGCATGATCTTTGAACCATGAATATTCCTCTTTGGTGTCGATGTTGAAGTCGATGGCAACGATTGACCGGGCATAGCATAGCATTTTCTTTTCTTGGGGTTATCGTAGAATATCCATTTCTCATCTCCTGTCACAATCCGATGTAAGAACCCCTTTCTTCGTTGTCTTTGAATCAGCTGCTCGCAAGTGAAAAATTGCCGTTCAATGTCTCTAGGCTTTAAGTCATAAGGCACCCAATCGCCTTGCTTTTTAATCATACCCATGGATTGTAATCGTACGGAAACTGCTTGTTGCGTAACTCCCAATGATTCCGCAAGCTCCTGTTGCGTTTGACTCGGACCTTCTTCGAGTAAAGCCTCCAATTCCTCGTTTTCGAATTTTTGTGGTTGTCTTGAGCGAGGCTTGTCTTCGACACTGAAATCGCCATTCTTAAAACGTCGAAACCATTCCTTACATGATTTATTAGTTGGAGCATTGTCACCATAAACTTCCACGAGCATTCGATGGGCTTCAGCTGCACTTTTTTTTCAATTCAAACAGAAAACTAGCACCTCCCGCAAATTCTGTTTAGTTGAAACGAAATTTGACATACTTTACTAAGTAAAAATCGGGATTCTAGAAGGAACTCGGAGCGATATCAACTGAATATTATTCACAGGTGTCTAACCTCTCTGAAACGATTGAAATCAGTTGTGACTATGAAACATTCATGGGAGCGAGAGTCATCTTTTCAAACCGGACCGAACTAATTTGTACTCCCAATATTATACTTGAAGTGAGTTTGATGACATGTTTCTTTATTGTTTCTAATGTATCTTCTTCTCCGAATATATGGTATTTATATCGTGGATTGAGAAAAGTGCACATTGAAAGCGATGTATTTTTTTTGCAAATCTAAAAATCTAATAGCAATGCGATCTAAAAGATTTTTGGTTACTAATTTCACTGAGTTTTCTGTGATATTGGAAATTATTTTTTCTATTAATGATTCAAGACCTCGAGTGATGGGGCTCACTTCAGTAACAATAACAAATTTTTCATAGCTCATTTCTGTCGTAACTTCCAAAAATGGTTCAAGTATCCAACATAATTATGTAAATATTTCCCATTCTTGCTTCATTAATGTTGGCAGATCACTGTTGGGTGATGCCGGAGTATGTTCAATGGCATCTTCTAAAAAAATAGATCGTTGCAACATGAGGGATGTGGAATTCCGATGAGTTATTACGTCTTGCAATAACTTCTTCGGCTGTTCAATACCAATTTGTTGTTAGTATCTTATGAGCTTCTGTGTCGCTGCATTGCTTCTTTTCAAATATGTAACAATCCTTTTTATTTCTTTAATCACGTGGTCTACTGTATCTAAAAGATTTTTCACTGATAAATTCAATTTATGTGCGTAACATCCAAAATGTCGCCAATGTAAAATATTAACGACAGCACCGGGTTATGTTTGCAGCATTATCAGAAACAACAATTGAAACTTTATCAAACAGCTCCCATTCATTCACTACCCTTGAAATCTCGTCTACTAAATTCTGAGACGTATGAGATTCATTAAATACTGAACATTCCAATAGAACATTTTTCATTTCAAAATTGGGATCAATATAATGAGCCATAATAGCATTGTAACTATCATTTACTGAAAAACTCCAAGCATCTCTAGTTGAACAAACACTAAGAGCTTCAATTCTCAAGTCAGTTTTCGATAAAGTACGTTTTTCTTCGTACATTGCTGGCATCATCAAATTGGAAAAACATTTACGTGTGGGAATTTGATAATTTGGAACACAAATCTTCATTAAATTTCTAAAATCTCCATCTTCTACAATGGAGATGTGTTGGAAATCCCATGCCATCAGTTCCATTATTGCATCAGTTTTATTTTTGACTGCAGTTGTCATTTTTGTTGATATGTAAGAAGATATTTTGGTTTGGTGTTTAGGTGTTTCAGACGAAACCTGAAATGAAATAGGATTCTTAAACTGAATGTGAATTGTTGTCAATAACAATGACGGGAGTTCCCTCAGTAATTTGTGAATGTTCCGTTGAAAATGTTTGAACAGGAGGCAGATTACTTGGAAGATTCGTAGTAGGATGTTTGCGTTGTGAATGTTTTTTTTAAATTGGAAGAAAACCCTCTAGAGGATAGATTCGTTTGGCATAATTTAAATATGGTAAATAAGTATATTACAATACCTTCACTTTTGACTTCGGAAAATGTCCAAATTTCGCCATTTTACCTCCTCATTTCTTCCATAATGTAAATGAAAAAAAATGTGATGAAAAACAAAGTAAAACATTGCACTTCTTAAAAAATTTTGGCTTTTTTCACAAGCTAACCTACTATATAATGAATCATGACTGAGTTAGTTAACCAAAATCAACATTTTTTACTTTCAACGTTGGAGTAAACAAAATATTTGTGAATAACATTTAAAAATCCTAAATTGCAACAACAATAAAATAACTTTGTGTTCAAAAGCATAATTCTATTTGACTTTGATGGAATTGTATGATTCAAAATAATTGATGAACCTTAAATGAAAATAAATAAACTCACTCTTGAATGAAGCTTACTTGATTGAACGAAACCAAATATGCATCAATTTATTTTTATTGCACCTCATAAATATCAGTTATCACTTATACGAAATTAGAGTTACTGCATGAAGAAATCGAAATATATGATGAGAGAGAATAAGAGGAAACTTTGTTCTGGCGGAGAACACATGTAAAGACTATTGTGAAATATGCCAGAATCAACAGTGATTCAGTCACTGATCTCTGATATACAATGGATTGGGTATACGTAAAAATCGTTGAGACGAATTGAAGAGGTGAGCGCCACCCACATAGCATTTTGCGCGCAAATCACGAGCAAATCATATGACATTGGAGCTCTTAAATCGCATGCAAAGTCAGATACAAGTACTTCGCTTTCTGTTGCGTGAATGGCGAGTAAATTTGTGCGCAAATGACTAGCGTCTTATGCGCATGAAATGCGTGCGACCGTTGTAAGGGATATAAGAGTATATCCATTACCTTTCACAGTACTCTTCAAACGCAATAAATATTTGTATTCATGAAAATAACGATGACATTTTTCTCAACAATTTATACTTGAAAATAAAAAACAGAATTTGTTCGAAATCTGGAAAAAATAATGTTGACTGAATTCAATACACATACAGACGCACGTTTAGGTGTTGAATGTCAAATCCTTCCTCCGCCGGGTATTGAACCCCTGTCACAAACCTACCTATCTCATTCCTAATCTACCTAAACTATGCCCTAACGATCGTTGCTAAACCGAAAGCGCTGATCGTGCGCTCGAAAAAGGCTTACTTATATTTGTAATCGTTTCGATTGCGCGCATTTATAGCACATGTACAGGGTATGCTGTTATATGTAACTTTACATTTTCATGTATGAAAAATTCCACTTTCTGACTAATGAGAATTGAAATATTCATTTCACAAAAATTTTTTTTCATTTTTCATCGATTTTATATTGATTACATAAGAATTATTATATTTTCAAGTTCCAATTCTCTTCGTATGATGAGTATCTACTCTTACTCTGTTACATCTCCTGATAGAAATTTGCCATAGGAAACGATAACATTCTTCTTATTGGTTTCAATGCGATTTTCGGAACGGAAATTCACGATGCTACATCATGAATTTAAGGCAGCAGTCAATCGGTTTTTATCCTAATTTATAAGAATTGGGAAAAATAATTCTGGTTTCATCGTAAAATTACTTTATAAGAAATACCAGTAATCAAAAGAACGCCGTGATATTTTTTCCAAATAATTAACATTGTCACTATAGAAATTTCACGATAAAACCATTACGTTTCCCTCAAATCCTATAGGAAACCATAGATCAATGGTGGATCACCGATTCAAAACTATACAGCACCGAAGATCTCATCAAGATTGCGAAAATCTAACATTTAAAACATTCAAACATTTCTGTAATACTGCTGTATGTCACAGTGAAGTTTCAAAGTCCCTTCAGAAACAATAATGCAATATGTCCGCCAATCTTACATTTCATACAGTATTTCCAAATTATTCCTATAATATTTCTCTTGTGACGTATCTGAGACATTGCAAACAGCTAACATTTCAGTTGATACGGTAAATTACCGACTCGGAGCACTCATTAACAACTATTCCTTCTCCCAATACTTTGCAATGAAAAATTTGAAGCTGGGTTTGAAAACTTAAGAGTTCAAACGAAGTTATGAGAAGATTCTCAACAGACCCTGTACTCTCATGGCGAGGTTTTTATGGTATGAAGATTTTGAATTTCTCGACCAATTCAGATATTCAAAGAACACTGCTTTTCACATTTTTGGATTTAACATCATTTTCCAAGATGAAAAAGAACGAATTTCTAGAGCACGGAAAAAAATGAATTCGCAGTGACAGCAAAAACCTGTGTGCTGAGTGCATTGCGCTACTGCAGCTATCATTGTAGCTATATGTACTAAGATAGCTTTCGTGCACCGACGAAAAATGATCGCAAAAAAATGTTACTAGTGGAGCGATTTTTGTAGCTGTAGTACATACCCAAAGAGAATAAGATGGCCGCTAAACATTCAATGTGAATTCAATGAACATTTGACAAATGCATAGACATTTTGAGGTTCAAAAAATGTTCAACAACCCTAATAACGAAATATTTAACTTCTAGAATAATTATTTGTTTACATGCAGTTTTGCAAAATTAAATTTGAAACATTCCGCTGAAGCTATATGTATTATTAGAACAAGAAAAATTCGACCGGTAGGGTGTCTCAAGCGCTAGCAGCTTGAGTTAGTAACCGGAAGATTGCGGAATCGACCCTCCCCTATCCAATGAGTTTTTTTCTCACTCGGTTGGTTGTTCTTTTAGCGATTCTTTTAAGCCGGTACAGCGGAACACTGATTGCAAAGAAAAATCGCTATCTTAGCTATTCTTTTCGCTATCCAAATATCAACCACGAAAATTAGCTGATTTTTAGCTGCCAAAGCGAATTATTTTTTTACGTGTGCCATTTATTGTAATAATCGTGATGGGAGTTTGAAAAATTCGTTCCTGTGTACTAATAGACTAATTGATTAAAAATCTTTTGAAACGAAAAATGAGTAGGTCGCGGGAGAGAGGTTTTTTTCGACCTCGATTTCGGAATTTTACAAAGTGCTGAGTAAGATCGATGGAAAAACTTCAAAAATTTATCTACGTGGGATATAGACTAATCGATTCAGAATCTTTCGGAATGAGAAATGGATAGAACTTGAAAGCAGTGCCGTCTTTACAAATTCTTCTTACTTCTTCAATCGATGTGTAACAAAGGACAACGTATGGGCAACTGCCCATCGGCTGTTCTTTGTTACACCAAGATTGAAGAAGGACGAAGAATTTGTAAAGACGGTACTGCTTGAGAGAAACGTTTTTTAAAAAGTGCACGTCCAAATTTTATCAAGGACTGGAGCAAGTTGATGAAAAAATGTCGAAAATTTGTTTCCGTGGGATATAGACCAATCGATTCAAAATCTTCTGAAACAAAAAGTGAATAAATCGTGGGAGAGGAGTTCTTTTCAACCTTGACTTGTAAATTTGATCAAGTCCTGGGTCAGGTGTATGAAAATTCATTTTGCTATGTGAAATATCACTCTCACATCTTCGGAATATTTTATTTGCGACAAATTTAGCTTATTCCCCACCGTAGATATCTAGGGCATTACAGAACATCATTTGTGCAATGTTCCAATTGGAAGATTTTCCGAACATTTTCAACGAAATATTGTATCTCCAATATCTATAGAATCTTGTATAAATATACCACACAGAATGTTCTGAGCGAGACATTGTAATATTCTAGAAATCTCACTGAGGTGTATTGGGTGCTGTGTGGAAATTTTCTGATGACTGAAAAAATTTGAAATTCCTGAAATGCATTCATATGCTGTATTGAAATATATGTAAAAAAAGTGTTTGAAAATGTTTTTTCAATAGTTGTAAAAATATAAAACATTCATCATAATTTTGTTAGAATTTCTTCACGGCACAATTTAGCTTCTAGTTGTCTGGAAATATATGAAAAAAACCCTAAAAAAAATTCTGAGAAACTCCTAATACTGTTTGGGTCCACGCGGATAAATGTTATACATCACCAAACTACATAGGAATCAATTGCGATTGATATGATAGTTTATCATAGCAAAACTACTTCCGTTATATTGCAAACATTGTCATAGGGCCTCTTTCCAACGGATATTATTGAAACAACAACCCATTTGATATTCCCTCAAACATGATAGAATTCTATTCTCCCTAACCATATAAATTATCATAGGTTTGATACTAGTTGAGCCCGCGCGGATGAATGATATACATCACAAAACTACATAGGAATGATATTAATATAATAGTTTATCATAGCAAAACTACTTTTACTATATCGCAAACATTATCATAAGGCTTACTTATGTCACATATGGTAAATTACCACAACCGTTTGACGCTTACGCATTAACTGATAAATCATAATAGGGTTCAATACTACTATTTTAACACAGAATGTGGATTCGATTCGGTTTCCTATGCATAACATCATTTCGTATAGACTGCCTTGATGATAAATATGATGTACCTTCTATCCCGAATTAACCGTTTTTCGCATCAACACATATTGCAATTGTTTATGTATCAGTATCCTTTAATATCCTTCCGACTCGGATAACTTATAAGATACACAGAGAAAAGTTTATACAGTAGGCTCTCGTTATAAGCGTCGCTAAAAGCTATCTGCGTCTTTTTCTCACATAAGATTTGGTACTGAGTGGAATAAGGAGACAGCTTACGCTTATCTTCATCCTCACGAGAGAGTATGGTGAATGCTCGTATACTTGTGGTTCATAGCGACATAATCAAATATATCCCAAAAGTACAATATAAATATGCTAATATCTAATATAAAATTTTTACTGTGTATGATAGGTCTTATGTGTTGTAAATCTGGATTATTGGTATAGAGTAATAAATATGATTGAATATTATAAACATCCTATCGTTTGCATTTCAGTTCATTATAGAACACATAGAATATCATCGGTTGGAGAGTAGAGAATAATGATTGTTCTATCATATCTTATAAAACACTTGAAGCAGGGCAATTACGATTCTTCCGAAATCAGTTCGCAAAGATATTATACTGACATTGGTTGCGGCTATTCCACGATTCACTTGCTCTTGAGAAGAAATAACCGATCCTCTTGAACATGAAAAACACAGTACCCCAACAGAACCAAAATCTGCGTACGTCCAGGGAACGTCCAAATACGTCTCTCAGATGTCCCTCAGAGGTTCAAATGTCAGCCGAACATTCCTTTTATCTGCTCAATGGAATAAACTGGCTAAGAATAAACCTCTTCTGTTAAATCATTTCCGAGATGAAAGTTGAAATCCCAACGCAATTTCGATAGAATATTATTTCAACTAAAGATTCTTAATGAGAGCTACTAAAAATTTGGTTGATTCAAACAAGGAAGTATAGTTGATTCATCACTCAATCGTATCAACTATATTTTCTTAGTTGAATTAATCAAATTTCTAGTAGCTTTTACTAAGAATATTTGGTTGGGACGTTTTAGTGTCTCAAATTTCTCTGTGTATTTCTTTTTTAGAGAATTTGAAAGAGATACGTATGTACATCGATGTAGTATAAATTCCATTCGAAATTCGATTCTTCTCTTAGAAAATTGAAAATCTGAAGACTTTCGAAACGATATCACAATTTGATCAACGTATTCAAAAGATACAGAATAAAACAATACATTTCCAAATTGTGGGTTTTACCGATTCAACGATCCATTGAATGACATAGAAAGAAAACTGAGAGGACATGTGTACTCTGTAAAAAGAACCGGTTGAAGGAACGTCGGGAATCATCGTGACGTAAGTAAACGCTGCCACAGTACATAAAACTGTTCAGGAAAACCGATATTCGTCACAGAGTCCTTCCTGTTACACACGCAAAGAAAAATCTCTTGTCTAATCAATTCAGATCACTTGGAAACTTGTTTACTCACTGTTCATATGCGATGTTATGGAAAAGGATTGAGAATATTTTCTTTTTGAGATTTATTGTTATGCTGCTGAGCATGCAAATAGCATCGGATAAATTGAGTAATGATTATTTCTCACAACTTTACCTACTATTCAGTAATTACAACTATATTCTAAATCTGTTTCTACTGGTAAATATTATAAAACTTTTCATAATATGTGTATATATGTTTATAAAATAATACACGAGGGAAATTTATCGATGAAAGATTACCCAAAGTTGAGTAACACGGGGACGTAGAGGCGTTTCTGTGGATTTGAAAATCCATCTGGCTTCATGTTCTGATCTACTACGGATGAGAATTCATTCAGATGTTTTTATTATGTTCACAAGTTGAGTGTAATCAATAAACGTATGAATGAGATTTATTTCATGTACAGGGTGATCCAAAACGTCCGTACAGTATTCTACACACGGATTCACCATAAAATTAAAATTTTTTTCCTCCTACAAAAAATCTGATTCTCAAATTCTAAAATATGAGTATTTTTAAATTTGTTGAAAAAGAAACCGAATTTCTCGAAAGTGTTATATTTCGGACATTCGAATCTAACGCAATTCTCTAAGTCAGATTACAGAGTATCCCTAGAAGAAAATTAAACCAACTCATCGGTTTCCCACAAGTAGCACAACAGGTTAGAAATGCTAAGAAGGTTCTTTGAAGTTCTGAATATATTTTATGAACATTCATAGAATCTTCGAATGGGACTGTTGCGGATAAGTATATTCTATGCATATTCTTATAATGTATTTTTCGAATTTATCTAAAACAGTCTCACCTGCACATTCTATGCATGATCTCAGAATTAACGCAGAATGTTTGAAATGTTCTTGTGTTACTTGGGCCGTTATGGAGTTACCCAAGTCACACCAATATGTGTAAAATATTCTCCAATTGTTCCTCGAATATTCCAAGGTCCTGCAAACATTCTGAGAACATTTGACAAACGTTTTATGCTACTAGGGTATAGTGATTTAAAGTTGTTCAATTCTGATCGGTTAGAATGTGAAGAATTTCCACCTATTATAACCCAATAAACCATTCCATGCCTGAAAGACATCTTTTGAAACAGATCCTTTTAGATATCGTTTAGAACTTGGCACCGAGGAGCACTAAATTGGCTTAAATTTTCTTCAGGGATATCCTATCATCCAGGGTGGCGACAGAATAGATTCCGAGAAATTCCCTGAAAGTTCCAGGTTTCCAGAATAAAAACCCGTAATTTTCCAGAGTAATCTATTGAAGTATAACGAAAACGTCTTAGGTAAAAAAATTCTATAGAATTTTATGCCAAAATTTGGCTCTATGCAAAATGTATGGACTTTTATAGAAATTCCATAGAACATTTATGTAAAAACCATTGAACTCAATATTATACTAGAATGAGCACTCTCCGCTTTTTTTATAGTATCGACCGGCCAGAGGGAGAGATCAGTATGTTGGGAGATGGTATCTGCTTTTAATATATGTATTTTAAAGAGAGAAAGAGAATATGTTGGGGGCGTCTTATTCTGTCTTGCTCATGCAACAAACTATACCAGTCTGACCGCTTAAATCTAGGGAGCACGCGTTCCAGTATGTATAGAGTTTAATGGTGAAAACACATGATTTGGTGGAAATTCTATAAAAATTACATACATTTTGCATGGAGCCAAATCTTGACATGAAATTCTACACAAATTTTTTCACCTAGGGTAAACTATTCTAAAACTCTCCTGATTTCATTTCAAATACCTCATAATAAATTTTACTCCTTCACTTGCTTCTATTCTCCCTATTCAGCAACATTGTGTATAACAGCTGTTAAAGCACTGTGAAGAAATGAAGCGTCTGACTGAAAGTCTCTTAAGAATGGCTCAATACTAAAGCCAAAGTTTGAAAAAAAGCAAGCTTGGATGCCAATAACTTATCATCAGTCAAGTCCTTGATTGTTTGGTAGCTTGCACAACGTGGTGGCTTTTTAGTTTTCTTGATTCCAATGATATGAGCTTTGATGTTAGGAATGACTTCGATAGCTCTTTGCACCACAACAGCGAATGATGGTCCAATCAACGCTTTGAATTACGGTTTTAAATGCACCATGCATTATATGGAGTCCGCATGAACCAAGGTTCAAAAATGTGGGATCTGAATCATCGTTTATTATGTCCTTTTGAAACAGTCCAATAAAGGCATGGTTGACGTTTGGCCCATTCATAGAAATCTGAAGAATTTCAGAAGATTGTAGAGAACTAATGCCACTTTAAAAACCTTTCACCACATCAATCGCAGTGGTTCGTCCTAAGAACACATAAGTTGAATACCAGGTATGGATTTCTTGTGAATCAAAATCCCAGTATCCCACATTTATGTCCATTTACTGTGTTTGTGAAATTCTATTCATCAATCAATCATTCAATTTTTTGATGAGTTTGTTCTTGAAATGACGTGCTATACCATACACTAGTGTATATGCGATTTTATCTCTCCCTAATATCATTTTAACACAGGAACTATCATCAAACATTCTCTTCAATAGCTCTACGTTTCTAGCTGCAGTGCGAAATGAGGTATGATTTAGAACTGCTTCAATGCACCACAAAATTTCATTTGTAGTAACTTCATCATTAATCAAAAATTGTTTCAATCCACGAGATTCCGTAAGAATTTGAGAGCTTTCAGATTGCATCACACTTTCTTCTAGTGTCATCAACTGAGATGGATACAAGATGTCTTGGAAGCATTTAATTGGGATATCTTCAGGGTACATCTCAAAGATCTGTTTTAGATGTCTTGAAGTAATGAAATCAAGATATCTTCCGTAAGAAAATTTTGGACAAAATTCTTTTTTGAAATTCGGGTTCTCCCCGGCATTAGATGAAATATTGGATTCATTCCTCGAAAATTTTAGACCTTTTCATGAATTACATTTCAAGAAGTTTTACACAAGCGAAAATTCTACCAGTTGTATAACGTTATGACCATAAATGATAATAAGCCCCTAAATAACCATATAGCACGTTAGCTCGAGCTGTTAAGACCGATTCTTTAGGTAGGTGATAAGTTGAGTAGGCAGGTTCGAATCTCTTCTGAAGAATGAAAATTCCCCAGACAGCAAAAGCATACCTGAAATATTTTCCCGATAGGTAGTACAATAAAAATCTAGGGAAAATTTTTTTCACGTTAATTAAAACTCATTATTTTTGCATTAGTGTTATTTACAGCATCTTGAATATATTGTGAAGGGCTCTTGTACGTATCTTATCGGACGTATCTTGTACGTATCTCAGATATGTCAAAGATGTCTGAAATGAGAGTACACGGAGAAAAAGGAATTCGCTGTGGCAGCGAAATCTACTTTTGCTGGGTTCCTTTTGTCAGAGAAGCAAATTTTTTGCTGTGACAGCAAACTATTTGCTGTTCCAGCAATTTTGTTAGCTGCGACAGCGAATTTTTAGCTGTGGCAGCAAAAAATGTTTGCTATTCTGTATATAATACTGAAAATTTGCTGGCGGAGCAAACATTTTTTGCTGCCACAGCTCAAAAATTTCTGTCGTAGCTAACACGATTGCTGTTATAGCAAATTTTTAGCTAGGTCAGCAAAAAAATTTGCTATTCTATATATAATACCTCGATTTGCTGCGTCAGCAAATTTTTTCTCTCCGTGTATGTATGGTGATCTTAATTCCAACTTGCGAATGATTCTCAAAAGATATCTCAAAAGACATCTTCAAGTTATCCGATTATATTACATAAGATTTGAAATGAATCGCATATAGTAATTACAAAATATTTTATCTTTCAGACTTGTATAAATCGCACACGTGCTGTGTATTACTTAATATCACTGTCCTCTTAGAAAGAAAGAAGCGATAAGATGTACAAACTCACAAACGTGGTGATATTTGATGTACGTGGCTCACTTGAATACCTCATTTATCGGTACACCGTGTCTGGCGAGAAGTGTATACTTACTATGAAAACTCAATGTATATGCCCCTACAGAGCACCACCTAATTATAATGAGTAATATTAATTGAATTATTGCCCAAATGCAGTAATGATAATTGAATTATATTGATTAAATAAGAATATTAGTTTCCTGGTGAAAATGGAGGGTATGACGCGATGTGGAAGAGGACACGAACAGTATCCAAGCGTGGAAGGAGCGGAAATTGAAACATTTTTACGCTTCATTTGTTTCAATATTCACTTCCACGGGCGAAAATTTCCACCTGGATTTATAGTTTGGTTAATGAAATTCATATTGACGCTAACCCAAATGCTGGTTATCAAGAGGGTACAAGGTTATTAATCGAGTATGGTTTCTTCAAGGAAATTACATTATCTAGATCACTGAAAAGTCCGAATTTTGAATCTTGAAAAGAAATGTTTTTTCGCACCGTCAAAAATTTTTTGAGCCACACGCAGAGAAGTGCCTTTTTAAAAAATAGCAGAGTTCACTATTTAATATAGCAACACATACCCCACTCTT
Organism: Gonatopus flavifemur; assembly: GCA_018340375.1. Taxonomy (NCBI): domain Eukaryota; kingdom Metazoa; phylum Arthropoda; class Insecta; order Hymenoptera; family Dryinidae; genus Gonatopus; species Gonatopus flavifemur. The sequence goes on from JAFFJZ010000016.1 coordinate 1,909,604, forward strand.
ATGCTGATTCAAGATTGAAAACTCATCTCTCGTTATAAGCGTTGAAAGAATTCATTATTTCGAAACTGAACAAATAAAGATCCATTTAGTATGGAATAAAGCATACTGAATTAGGATGAGATTTGGGATTTTAGAAATCAATTTGAATATAATTTAATGCCATTTTTAAATATTATGTTATCTCCGTATGGATGGCTTTTGAATTCATTTTTTCTTACTGTGTAAAATTCTTACCCAAACAGCACTCGGAAAGTTCTCAAACGTTCGAAAAACGTCCAAACATGTTGAAAACATCCTGAGAACGTTTTGGAAACGACCAAGGAGCTACGCGCTGTGAAGACATAACGTCTGAAAAAGATTCAACAAATTGATGAATTTTTCTTAGATTTTCCTCATAAATTGACATTTGTGTCATGAGAAAAATGTCTGGATTTGTTTATTTATTCAGATTGATCATTTGTGCTGGCTGGGATGTGATATATAGTATTACAAAGTCCAATACCACGTAGTATCTTTGTGAATCACCATGAGGATTAGCAATGTCTGTAATTTTCATCGCTGGATTTGAATTTTATGTGCCTACCAATCAAAATGCGACGTGGCGTAATTTACTATTCCACATCGCTGGTGAAAATGGAAGTGGGAAGGAAGAGTAAACGGAGCGTATGTTGGAGGGTAACCGAAACGTTAATGGAAAGTACACGGGGCTTGAATGGGAGGGATACGAAGAGTATGTAAAGCGGGAATTGAAGCAAAGGAAGCGTATGAAATTGATGAAACCTAAATAAAAAAAATTGTACCTCATAGCGAGAATCGAACCGATGACTTCTACAATGGCGGACGAGGGTTTTATCCACTGAGCCATCAATCGTCGTTGAAATCGACCGCTTAAAGATATTATTTGAAATCGGAATAGGTATGATTCGCACATGCTTAATGTAACTTACTATTACTTCACGTGAAGCGTGTGTGAAACGGGATCGAGAGCTTATAAAGCGCATATGCAAAGTATGATTTCATCGCTTTACAGCAAGCGGGCATCACACGCTTCAGGAAAAGGGAATTGGAACATTTTTTGCTTCGTATGCGCTTCCTTCGCGCTTTGTGTATACCCATACAGCACCACAGAATTCAATGATGTTTCATTTGAGGTAACTGTGGGTTGTATCCCCAGGAAAAAATCATTAGATCTATTCAGATCTAAATAGATCTGAGTGGATCTGATTTTTGGTCAGATCTGGTTCAAAAGATCAGATTAGATCTGTTCAGATCTCAGTAGATCTGATCAGATCTTGGGACATCTGGTCCCTAGTAAAAAACGAACATATATGACCCATACATAATCCATACATAATACATAGAAAATTCATATATGATTCATATATGAAAATGCATAGAATCATATACAATCCATATTTAATCCATATGTGATCCATAAATATGATCATATATGACTCATATATAATCCATATAAAATCCATATACGAAAAATATTTCATATGTGACAGAATTTTTTCACATGTATGGGAAAGCCTTGCATCGAAAGGTCATATATGGATTCTGTATGGGCCATATATGATCATATACGGATTCAATATGGATTGCGTATGAATTATATATGGTCATATATGACCATGTATGGTTTCTATATGCTTTATGTATGTTCTCATATGATTCATTCTTACTAGGGGTTAGATCTGAGTAGATCTCGTTAGATCTGAATTGAATATTAGATTAAATCTTAATGAGCAATTGGTGGTTCAATTGTCAGAAATTTTGTGATATCTGTCTGTATATGAATTTGATTTTGCACATATATTGTGACAAACACAAGCCAAAATCGCAGTTTTTCAGATCTTAATAAATCTGTTCAAATCTGACCAAAATTTAGATCTGGTCAGATCTGATCATTCTTTCCCGGGTCGAGGTCGCTGGTTATATCGGCCACCCGAAGTTGGTTTCACCGGCCACCCGAAGTTGGTTTCATATCGGCCCCTATTTTCATACAGATTGGTTGACAAGTTTTGGAAGCAAAAATGAAAGAATGTGTATTTTTTGATGAAATGATTTTTTTTATTCCATATAGTCTCCCTCAACTTCAACACATTAATTCCAACGATCCTCCAATAATTTTATACCATCTCTGTAATGATTTTCCGGAAGCTCCACAAAATACTGTTCCACAGCTGCAATAGCTTCTTCATTCGACGAAAAACGCATTTCACGAAGGAATTGTTTCAAATTTCTGAAGAGGTAATAGTCGGAGGGAGCCAAATCTGGTGAATACGGTGGGTGTTCAAGCAATCCGTACTTCAATTCGTTCAGTTTAGCCATCGCCAGAACACTTGTGTGAACACGTGCATTGTCTTGATGAAAAATGATTTTTTTCTTCCGTAAACCGGGTCTTTTTTCACGAATTTTTTCATTCAACTGGTTCAAAAGATTGCAATAATATTCAGAGTTAATTGTTTTACCTTTTTCGAGATAATCAATCAACAAAACCCCTTTTGCGTCCCAAAAAACCGATGCTAAAACCTTTTTTGCCGATCGTTCTGACTTCACCCGTTTTGGAGCTAAACAACTAGCTTCAGTCCACTGTAAACGTTCTTGTTTCAGTTGAGGATCATGATGGTAGATCCAAGTCTCGTCCACAGTTACGAAACGACGCACAAAATCGGTCTTATTCTGCTTAAAACGCTCCAAATTACGCGGAGAAATTTGTTTTCGATTCAGTTTTTGTTGAATTGTCAACGAATGCGGCACTAACTTTCCAAAAAGCTTTTTCATATGTTATTCTTCGTGTGAAATATGGAGTACTCGTTCATCCGAGATGCCTATGGTATCAGCAATTTCACGCTTAGTCAAACTCGGATCTTCACAAACAATATCATAGACTTGCTCAATAATGTCTGATTTCGTTGCACTTTTTGGACGTCCACTACGTGATTGATCTTTAACGCTTGTATGACCACGTTTAAACTCTAAAACCCATCGATGTACAGTTGGAAATGAAGGAGCAGATTCCTTCAACACTTTCTTCATTTTAGTATGAATTTCTGTTGCTTATAAACCTTCCAAAACAAAGAATTTTATCACTGCACGATATTCGGGGTTTTCCATTTTCACAAAATACACTGACACGTCAACTTCGAATGGCTTGTAAACAAAGAATGAATTGACAGATCGGAATAAAATTGTGTGTGTGTTCAAATGAAGGATGAAATATAAAAATAGCGTATAAATTTTGATTCCTGTACTGGCTGATAGGTGTCGCTTTCAAAACTTTTCAACCAACCTGTATATTTTTCTTGAATACTACGACCTCCACATAACGAACTACACAACGCAGGACAACTCTTCGATGTTTCAAAAACATAAAAGTAAAAGTTATGAATGGTTTGTATTCCTGCTTAAATAGAAAATTGTTTGTGTCAACGACAAACAATAATTGTGAAACAATAATAACGCAATGATTGGGATTTTGTCACACGCAAATTGATTGTGGTTTTCTCGATATACCAATATTTCCGTAAAGTAGTTTTCTCAATAGAATCATCCCAGATAACATGTAGGCTTGTCATAACCCTGTCACACTTGTCATTCGATTGTTTTTGGCTTGTTATTGACAACCTTGTCAGTGTAAGGTTGCTACAGCCCTGCTGCAAGGGTTTTGTAAGCTTGTACCCTTGTCGTGTGTCAACTAGGAGGCTTATATCAACCTTGTCACAAGCTTGCCTGACAACATTGCAGCAAGGTTAAATTGCTATCTGGGATGTAATTGAATTTCAAAATGGTCCAAATACAATTTTTACTTCCATGTTCCTCATATGTAAGGAAACGGATGTATTGTGATAGGGTCAAAAATCAAATTATGCAGAAGAGGGTAATTTCGTCTTTGCCAACCGCTTCAAAACATTGAATGTGTGTTCGTCTGTCTGTCTGTCCATCTGTGTGCGTATGTGTCGCTTGTTGTGTAGTTTTTTTTAGTCCACGATAACTCTCCTCAGAATGCACTGATTAGGATAATTTTTCTCCCATATGTTCGTCTTAGATAAGACTCGGGGCTTATTCATTTTGATTGCGAAATATTGTTTGAAAAATTGTGATTTTGTAGTCGCGTATATCTTCGCTTCCAGTTATCCGATTGCCATGAAATTTATACCACGTTCTAGTAGTGATCCAATAGTGTTCCCACGTGAATTCCATCCCAATCAGTTGAAAAATGTGGACAATTTTCTTTTTGCGATCCGCATCACTTGACAATATTTTGGAAGCATGTCTTCCCTGTGTATGTGTCATCCAAATGCCATAAAACTTTGAGCAAAGTCAATTCATGAGATATTGATTGTGCGATATAAGTTTCAGACAAATCGAAATTGGGGGAACAAAAGGGTAAGCATTCAGCTTGGAAAGCAAATTTGGCATTCTTTCGCCCTGGTCGGTGACGAGGTAATGTCGTGTATAATTCTGGAGGTATCAATGTGATCTGCAGCTCGCTGACTGATTTGGGCTGCGCAAGTTGATTCTTCATTGAAAATTTAATTTCGTTATTGAGCCAGTTTTCATTTTTCTTCAAAAAAATACGCTTCGTTATCACTGGTTTCTGCTTATTTTCGTTTGAAATCGGATTTCAAATATTTTAACACAATTCTCAATTCATTTTCGTGGGTATTAGGACATGTGGTGATCTCTCTACATTTGTTATCCATGTAACAAAATTTGCATTCGATCCTCTTGCCTGAGCACTCTTTAATGAAATCGTAAAGTGATTTCCTGGATACTTTTTTCTCCATGTTGATACCCTCTGAAAACAATCATCTTGGATATAAACACATTCCTGGTTGAAAAAATTCGTTATTGGTGATAATCAATTTCTGATATCTTGATTTTTTCCCCAATTGATATGATATCAAATATGCACGTATTCAAATCAATCACCAACCCCGGCAAACCGGCCTGGGTAATAAGCGGATAGTAAAATCATCCACTTTCTAGCACACTTTGAATATCTAATGGTACAGTCAAATTCAAGTAGCGATAATGGTTATAACATCAATTCAACATTCTTTATGTGATCCTAGCATAATTTAACCTATGTTTTCAGATTGCAATCGAATTCTTAAAAAAAAAAACAATTTTCATGTTCAACTAGGATCACAAAAAGGATGTTTGAATAATGTTATGACCATTATCGCTGGCTGTATATGACTATATCATTGAATATGCAAAGGTGGATATAAAGTGAATGATTTTATTGTCAACCGAGTTCACTAGGAGTGTATTCAGATTATTATAAATGTACATGCGTTACTTACAAAAACAATACCCTACGACATAATTAATATGAAACAGAACTTCCCTAGTAAAAATGACCCCTATATAAATCATATATGGTCTTAGCTATATATGTCCCCTATTAACCCATTAACGCCCAAGCGCCTCGATTTTGTGTCAACTTTTCGACGCGATTATTTGTAATGTTATTGTCTTTGAAAAAATTCAGTTTTCACATATTTTGGCGTGAAATTTTATGCTCTTTCAGGATCCGTGCTCAAAATTATGATTAGACTTCTATGAAAAAAGATATGGCCGATTTAAACTAAAAAAACGTGAGAAATGAAAAAAAACAAATTTTCTTGATTTTTTTTCATAATGTTATCGCCAATCATTTGTGCTCTAATTATGGACAAAGGTGGACAAAATGCTTCAGGTTTAAGAGGAGATTTTTTTTATCGAAGTGAAATCGCTTTTTTTACAAAATGGCGGCAATAACGTAAAAATTTCATGAAAAACATTACTTTTTTTTTCTCGAAAACTATGGACTTAATCAAAAAATGAAAAAGAACAAAAATGTCTTATAATTAGTCAAGGAATACTCAAAAATTTTTTCAAATATTTTTGACACGTTTTTGAAAAACCAGATTTTCCGAATTTTCAAAAAAATCTAAATTGTCTCAAAAAATCCTAAAAAAATTTGTGAGCGTTCCTTGACTGATTCTGAGACACTTTTGTTCTCATAAACTTTTCGATGAAATCTATTTTTCGAGAAAAAAATAAGTAATGTTTTTCAGGAAATTTTTACATTATTGCCGCCATTTTGTAAAAAGAAGCGATTTCACTTCGATAACAAAAATCCCCTCTTGAACCTGAAGCATTTTGTCCACCTTTGTCCATAATTAGAGCACAAATGATTGGCGATAACATTATGAAAAAAAAATCAAGAAAATTTGTTTTTTTTTCAATTTCCACGTTTTTTTAGTTCAAATCGGCCATATCTTTTTTCCTCGAAGTCTAATCATAATTTTGACCACGGATCCTGAGAGAGCATGAAATTTCACGCCAAAATATGTGAAAACTAAATTTTTTCAAAGACGATAACATTACAAATAATCGCGTCGAAAAGTTGACACAAAATCGAGGCGCTTGGACGTTAATGGGTTAAATCTATATATGTTCCCTATATAATACATATATGGATCATATATTGGGTTTGTGAATATGACTCCACCCTTTTTCGTTGAAATAAAACACATTTGCTTGTTTAGAAAATTGAAGAACAGTTTATTCAAAGTATGCTCCATCTGCAGCTACAACCTTTGCCCATCTTTCAGGTAATTTATGTATTCCTTGCGTGAAGAAATCCTGATCTTTTGAGCTGATTCAATTATTGAGCCAAATTTTGATACTTCCGTATTTAGCGAACCATTCTCTTGTAAGATCTGAATGAATTGTCCGAAATAAGTGGTAATTGGACGGAGCTATGTCTGGCGAATATAGCGGGTGGAAAAGTACTCCCCAGTTCTGTCCATCTAAATATTTTTTCATGACTTGTGCGGTGTGCGGTTTGGCATTGTCATGTTGCAGAATCAATTGACTGCGCCTATTCATCCATTCTGGTCGTGTTTTTCTATGACTTGCTTTAATTGCATTAGTTGTGGTCGGTAAAGTTCTCCATTAATAGTTTGAGAGGGTTCGAGCAACTCATAATATACAACACTTCTTTGATCCCACCAAATGCAGAGCGTAACCTTGGCACAGTGGATCACCTGGCTTCACCCAAGATTTTTGGCGTTTCAGATTCTCATTTTTTTTCCATTTCCTGTGACTATTCGATGCAAAAATCTTTTTCATTGCTGTCTTTGAAATAGTATTTCACAAATTGTTTTTCGACATTCCATGTCTCTTTCTCTCAATTCATGTTGGACCCAGTTATTGAGTTTTTGAACCATTCCCATTGCTCTTAAACGCTTCGCAACAGTTGATCGTTCAACATTCAATGCTGCAGCCAGTTCTGCTCGAGTCTGGCAAGAATCCACTGTCAATGATGCTTCCAAATCAGCATCTTCAAAATTTTTTGGTGGTTTTCTGTATTCTTTGTTCTTAGTGCCAAAATCATTATTTTGAAATCGTTGAAATCATTCCTTGCAAGTTGTATTATATGGAGCATGCTCACCGTAAATCTCCACAAGCAAACAACACGTTTCCGCTGCACTTTTCTTTGCAATAAAATAGAGTAACAACATTTCCCGCAAATGATGTTGACTTGGAACGAAAAACGACATGTTCAAGGAGGTAAAAATTTGTTGCTCACAAACCTAACCAAATGTCGCGTAGTGCGTTTGACAGGTGACAAAAAGTACTATCGAATACAAGTGGTGCTATCTATTAGTACACGCAAGCAATATTAACAACGACATGTGTTAGGATAGGGAGGAGTCATATTCACACACCCAATATGAATTCACATATTCTTCCATATATAAATTCAAACACATTTATACATGAATTCAGATATTTTCATGCACACCCACACAACACAAAAAAAGTTTCTTCAGAGTTTACTTCTACAAATGTTAAACGAGCTTGGCCAGAATCACTTTGAGTAGATGAAAACCTGTTTCGAAGTCGATTATTAGAAAGTTCCCCCATTGAGGATTGAACCCGGGTTCTGCGAGTGGGAATCAAGGCTTCTATCACATCAGCGAATCTCCGAGATGACGACCCCACTCTCAAGGTGCCATTCATTGTAATGATTGTAATGGGAGTTTGAAAAATTTGTTTCCATGAAATATAGACTAATCGATTCAGAATGTTCTGAAATGAAGAATGAATAGCACTTGAGATGAACGTTTTTTAACAAGTGCACCTCCAAAATTTACCAAGTGCTAGAGCAAGTTGATGTATGTAGACCAATTGAGGATCCTGATGCAAGAACCGACGATGCGCTCGAAAAGCGGTAAAAGTGTTGTCCAAGCCGTCTCGTCAAGGGTAAAAAAAAGTAAAAATTTCGAAAATCTAGGAATACTAGGTGATAGGGCTTGGAAAACCAACCCAAGTCTCCCTTCACGATTTTTTCCTATAACCGATAGTTTTTGAGAAAAAAAATAAAAACTACCTATTATTTCACACCAAAGTCGGCCATTTTTCAATGTATCGAAATAAATCTTACGAATTCTGATTCGTGAGACTTTTTCGGAGACGACAAGGTTGAAAACATGTGGAAAAATTAATAACAAATTGATAAATTTTCAATTCGAAGTAAAAACCACGCTTTTCATGCTCCGCACTGAAAAAGTGGTGGAGGAAATATGAGCTACAAAAAACTTCCAGCGACAAAGTTGTTCGTTAGCCTATGGACAAACTTTATGAAAATTTCAGATCGATTGGTCTGTTACTTTGTGAAATACAGCGATTTATTTATGAACGTGCAACGGAAATTTTTCATGATTTTGCGACGTTTACCGTCTGGATATTGAAATACGTAAGAGAGACTGTATTCGTTCGATTTCTCAAGGTAGGTTTATGTTTTTTGAGTCCGAGAATTCGAATAACAAACTATTTTTGCAAGATTCGTTGTCTATTTTGTTTTATAAACAATTTCATTGTTCATAACGAACTGAATTTGCTCCCGTGCCATACCACGGGTGGAGGGTTACATCAAACGCCATCTCTCTCATGCATCCACTGTTGCTCTCTCTCTCTCTCTCTCTCTCTTTCTCTCTCTGGCGAAGAATATATGTTTCTATTTAATTAAATATCTGGGGAGTGCGCACAACAGTATATATTATAGAGCTCAATGCTCAGATCAGTTCTGAGTCAATGATTATGCTCACTGGAGCACACCGCGAACCAGAAAAAATTCTGTTGGGATTGTACTCTTTGATCAGGAATAGACGGAAAGTACTACACTGAGAAAACACCAGATTTGGCTCAAGTCCGGCGGAATTCGCCGTATCCAAACCCTTACGGGCTTGGCTTCAGTATTTTTTTTCTGAGTGTACACTGTAAAAAATTTCTATGGGAAACTTCACATAAATGTTCGGGAGTAATTAAAATAGGAGTCAGGAGTTTTCCGTATTTTACCAGAAATTTACTGGGAAATGATAGTAAAAATCCCCAAAAGTTTGAAATTTTTAGTTATATTTATGGGAAATTTCATATACATTTACCGGAAATTGATTTCCTATTCCATCATCGAAGTTGTCCGATTGCTACGGATAAGAAAATTCCGATTATTTTTTTCAATGTATTCCAGTCGACTGATCAAACAATTGAACGCTATTATAATTGCGCTATGATGTAAACTTACACGGAGAAAAAGGTATCTTGAAAAATACCATAATTTATGCCCTAGCAGAAATCACTCTAGTAATTCTCTAGGCCTTGCGAGGCCTCACCAGGCCCTTGTGAGGGATTTGCAAGGCCTTGTAATCACCTAGAGAGTGACTAGAGTGATTTTTACTAGGGTGGATTTTTGGCGTCGGTCTAACCCGAGTCAAAATATTTACGTGAAGATACCTCTAAAAGTACCATAATGGTTGGGACTTTTATGAAGAAGGTACCATACTTCTTTATAAAAGTCCAAGAAATTATGGGATTTCTAAAGTTTTGTTCACGTAAATATTTTGACTCGGGTCAGACCAACGCCAAAAATCCATAAATTATGGGTTTTCAAGATATCTGTTTTCTCAGTGCACATTTCAACTGAAAATTCAACAAATATTTTATCAACGTGTATTATATCTCATAACAACACCAACCCCCGACATGATATGCTAAGTTATACGAGAGAATAATTTTATATAACACATCTACAATATTATAATAATATACACATTCCAATTGCGCATTTCAATATCATTGAATGAATTACACATTCAATCCTGCATGTCGAAAATTGATACTCAATGCAGAATATGATATTGATATATCCGATATGATATATTCACGCGGTATCATACAAGTATGATCAACATCATTACTCCGTACCTTACCTGATGTACAGATCAATTCACTTCATTATCGTAATACCAAGATCGACTGTACGCAGAAAAATATATTTTTAAAAGTCCCATAATTTATTGAGGATCAGCGCCAGTCTGTGAGGAATGAAATTATTTACCTGAATATAGCTTCAAGAGTATCATAATTTCTTGTAGAAATACATCTAATTATAGGAGTTTTTAAAAGTGAATTCAAGTCAAAACTCTATCTGTCACAGACTGGCGCTGACCCTCAATAAATTATGGGACTTTTCAACACATCTGTTTTCTGAGTGTAGATTGAAAATGCAACCCTGGTGGGAATGAATCACATAAAGTTCATATAAAGCTCATATTTGATTCATTTTCACTAGGGGAACTTTCCTCACTACGTTGTCATTTCATACAATTCCAGAATTTTCAATGAAATAAAATGTGTATAATTTTTTTGTTGGAAAAAATCGAAGAAGTATGATATTCTACCTGAAATTCCTACTAAACATTCGGTAATTCTGAAAAAAGGTGTGAAAGAGGAAAACAAGACGTGAGAGGAAGAATTTTCTACGAATGCAGGAAAACGTATCTCCCCGCGCAGTTACATATATGCGTATTCTGTAGCGGCGTGAGCCATACCGTGTTTAAACAGTGTCCAGCTGGTTCCTTCCCTCAGTCACACTGCGTCACTCCGTCGAGCTACTTCGTAACGCTTTTTCCGTTGATCTTCGGTCTACATTTCCTATTTATTCGTTCATTTCTTCAATTTTCATTATCAATTCACCACGATAATCGAGTTTATTTCGTAATTTTTATACATGACCGACAAAATAGAGTACGAGTTTTTTTCTAAATCACATTCAAACGAGACGATCTACCGATCATAATTGCATATATTTCTTTTTTCTTCCACAGTCTTTTTCCCGCCATTAGACTTGTAATCAAAACGAACAGACGACATTTGTTATTTTTCACAACGCTCGATCATGAACGGAATATCTAATCAGTGCGCGAAAATAAGATCAAGCGAAAATCACGAGAAAAGCGTGTTTGACGATGTGGATGAGAAGAAAGCAACAAATATAAGAAAATTAGGCCCACTTCGAACAGTTTCGTGGAATGAAAATATTGAGGAAAGCGATTTAGAGGTACCAGGCACACCTAGAACTCCACGCACTTCGACGACACCAGGTACTGAGTTCCCCCTTTTTGGTGTATTTGAAATTTATATAAAATGGATTGATTCACTTTTTCACGACCCGCGATAAATACTCAACCTAACACGTGCGGTGGCTGTTGTACATATGTCAATTCTGTTACTTGAAGCGATTTATAAAACTCTTGGAGTTTGAATTTTCTCAGCGGGTATCGAATTACGAGTGTAAAAAATTCAAAAATTTTAATTAAAGTAAGTTTGATTTGTATATAATTCTATATGAATTATGTGTACACTATATTAAATTATGTATAAGTTATATACAATTGTGAAACTTCTTTCACTCAGGATATTTTATAGAAAGAAATTCAAACAAGAAAAAGATCGTGTGATGTTAGATATCAGGGATCACATTAATGAATAGAAATCGTACCCACCATAGACCAAGGCTAGCACGTCACTAGTAAGTGTCAAGAATCATGTGTTTCGATAAGAATCGATGTACATGTGACAACACTTAGATGAATATAAAGATCTGCTGTCTTAGTGTTTGGTATTCAAAAACTTTCCAAGTTTACCCGTGTAACCGACACGAGTAAGACACGATAGGGTTAGATGACGATTTATGGGAATCTGCGAAAAAAACACTGATGTCCATCATCTACGACCATTTCGAACACGTATGAGTATTTTTAATGCTTTTTCATCACCATTTTAGATTTGATAACGCCTCGATCATGTAATCAGTTGTAATTATTTTTTGCTTGAAATAGATCAGTATTTTTGTGTTGGTGTTTTTATTTATATTTGAATAGTTGTATGATTTCGATAGTACAATTTTGGCAGATTATTTAAATATTATGGAATATGAGATTATTATACAATAATACCAGAAAATATAATTTTTCTTTGCAGAGTTATTTATCATGATCCACATATGGATGCTCAAATTTTGAGGAAGTCTCACTCTGTGCGGGTCGTAATCAAATACTCACAGGACAATAACAAAAAAGTTTTTTCCTGTATTCTGAGGTTTGGGAACTAATTCGGTGTACGAAATACGAAAACAATGTCAGATTTCTTGAATTAATTCAGTTTTCATAATTGTTTACATTTAATTTTTATATAAAATCCACATAATTGATGCATTTTCCACACAAATCGTCACAAAAAACGAACTAATTCGAGAAATCTGACTTTATTTTTATATTCAGCACATCATAATCACTTCGAATCAGTGTTCAAACCTCAAGGTATGAACAGGCTTTGAAGAACTTTTTATGAATTTGATTACTGACTCACATCATGAGAGAAAAATGTATTTTTGTCTTATGATGTGAATTATTTAATAATATATTTTGTAAAAATTTCCATTTAAAGATTCGAAGTGACGCGTTGTCATTGTAGGGGAGAGTCGGATAAAACCGGGTAGGTGGGTCAAACCGGGTACCTCAATATCTCCCTGATTAGTGCTTCTTTCTGACAGAAAATGTTTGGACTAGTAGCAGTAAATATTTTGAGCAGTTAGAGAGAACAACAGCATCGACGCAACGCTCTTTCTCACTTAGAACGTTGTTTAAAGTTTTCTGCGAAAAAATTGTCAAAGTTCTTGCATTTGCGTAGTGAGTTTCAAGTGCCTCACCACTCTCTCAAGACAGAGGCACGCGCATACTTCCATTGAGCATGTTTTCCAGCGTATTTTCATTCTTCAATAATTCGCCTAGAGCAACGCATAATCTATCTAAGCCATATTGACCTCAACAAGTTGCTGTGGGGTCAAACCTGGTACTTGAGATTGTATCTTCCAATTTATGAAATTTAACAGAATTTGTGTTTTCATTCTAAAATAGTCATTAAAACATGTTGATTCTTGAAGATCCCTTTGCGCGTGCTTGCGACTTTTGTTCTTAACTGAGTTGGCCGCAAAAAAATTCTTTCTCTGAACAATTTTTTTTAGTTGGTCAAAATATATCAATTTTCAAACATGACTCACGTCTGTTTTCGGCATTTTTATCGAATTCAACAGTTGGTGCTAAAGATTTCACAATTCAGAAGTGTTTTGCATTGATTTAAACGAGTACCCGGTTTTACCCTACCCATGGAGTGAAACCAGGTTTTTGTACCTTTCGACTAGAACGAATATAAAGAAAATTGTATCAATTTTACAGCAATATACGAATAGTATGTTGTTAATGAATGAATAAGGAAACTGAAAAGCTTTGGTTGGTTAATCTATTGCTAATAGGAACTTCTCTATGACCGATTGAACTTATGGTACCCGGTTTTATCCGACCTTCTCCTACATGATAAATTTATTCACTTTCTTTTTCCGCGTAGGGAAACTCGGGGCAGAATGGGGTACTAAAAACAAACTTATAACATAAAACAATAATTCATTATTCAGACCAAATTATTGGCAAAAATTTCATGAACCATGCTCAATTGGCTTGTTTTAGGTGAAGATACAAAACAAGACATAGAACATGACTTATCTGATTTTCAAATGTGAGAATTTGATAAAATCAATGCATTTTTCAGGGCAAAAGGATAATGACAATACATGCTTTACTGGTATATGGTTTTCATTGAATTTTTTTTCAGATTCGAGACATCGAAATGAAATTCGAGACAACCATAATACCAATTCTAGCCAAATTGAACACTTCTAGTATGAAATAAATCCAAAACTTCATTCCCCCCTCGGCCCCCATTGCACTCCGGGTCCTCCTACTTGAGAAATGCGTTAGAATGAACTGAAGATGAATCGGAAGAGATTATCTGTGGAGTTGAATCCTCAATTGACCTGTATAAATATGTATTTGATTTAAAGTAATCAGATGTTTTTGTGTGAAATGTTTGACTCAGTTCACGCTGAGAGGAAAGCAATTTTGAGGTTCGGTAAATTGTGATACTAAAATTTTGCGTTACATTACTCAGTGTTCTTCAATTGCTATTATACAATACAATATTCATGCCCAAACTCGCTATGTGTCACTCAATTACTAAACGTTTAGGAATTGATATATTAGTATATTTAGATATATATAATTCCTGCCGTAACAGTTATCTACGGGAAGTGAATTATTCTAATTTCTGTTATGGTGTGGATATTAATTATCTTACCCTGCACTTTCCTGCATTTAACTGATGAGTACCCCCCTGGTTCGATAAGAACATCTATCCCATCCTATCATCGTACAAAATTCATGGCATGAAAACGACTACTCCTTTCACTTCACCTATAACTTCTGGTAATTGTTTTCTAGAAATAGGATGTTATAGTTATCACTCATCAGAGTTATTGTGAGATATACTCAACCCGATTAGGAGAATTCTAATCAGTACTAATGGTAAGTTTGCGATGCAAAAATATAATTCGTTCCGATAAAAGATTTTTCATTTGAACACACCGGACTATATGCATAATCAATGTCTTCATATGCATTCTTCTTCACTCTCATTAAACCGATTCAGTTTCAATTGATTGTACACGCTCGTTTTCATGTAATCTTGCCCTCAGTCATTAATAAAACTGATTTGATCCACTAGAAACAGAAAAGACAATCGGTTGTTTCACCAGGGACATCATGTATTTTGTCAACCCTTCGACAGTCGCGTGGGATGTCAATTAGACCCTACGGTATTTTTGCTGTAAGTTGGGCATGAATGGTATTTCCTGTATCGGTAATTTTGTATACAATATGGATTCAGGTTCTATAAATGTCTATAAAATCTTGATAAGAACTAGAAACATTGCATACGAAAATATCGATAGGGTAAATACCACCGATCCCTACTGTAAGTATTGATCATACGAAATTTCTCTCACTATCCTGAAGTATTATAGATCATCATCATCATGAAGTAATCAGTCTTATGACTGGTTTGATGAAATCCTCCAACTCTGTCTATTATCCGCTAGACGCTTGATTTTTACATATCTGCGACAACCCTTATCTTGTATAATTTGTTTCATATAACTTAATCTAGGTCTACCTTTTCGAGTTTTACCATTCATTTTTCCTTCCAATATTGTTTTCAATAAGCTATCATGCCTTGATGTGTGTCCCATCAGATTACTTCTTCTTTTCACGACATGTCTCAAAAGACTTCTTTTTTCATTTGCCTTCTCAAGTACTTTTTCATTGTTTACTTTCTCTATCCACTTTATTCTAAGCATCCTTTTTTTCGCTGTTGTACAAATCATGGGTTTTGCTTTGTCCTTATTTATATTCATACAATAGTTTTCTAGTAATATTTCTTTCATAGTGTTGAGAGTATTTTCTAACTCAACACCACTCGTAGCTAATGTAGCTATGTCATCCGCAAATCTCAACATGCTTACATTTTCTCCTTGAATCTGTAATTTCAATTGCACTTGCTCCTTCACTTCGTTCATCGCTTCTTCTATATACAAATTGAGAATTAATGGTGATAGTGAGCATCCTTGTCTCACCCCTTTTTTAATTTGTGCTTCTCCTTTTTGACCTTCCATTTCTATTATTGCGGTTTGATTCTTATATTAATAATTCATATATTAGTCTCCTATCCTTAAAATCCATTCCCATCTTTTTCAAAATCGTGAACATTTTCTCCCAATCAACATTATCGAATGCTTTTTGTATATCTAACAAACCTATATACACAGACTGTTTTAACTCTACACTGTAAAAAATTTTATGGGAAAATTCCTATATATTTATGTGGAGTAATTAACACATACATGCGTTAGGAATTTTTCCAACTTGTCCGGAAATTTACTGCAAAATGTTGGGAAAAATCCCATAGAGTTCAGAATTTTCAGATCAATGTATGGGAAATTTCATATAAATGTACCGGATATTGATTTCCTAATCAGTGATTGGAATTTTCCGGTTGATGTACACAGGAAAATTCCGATTATTTTTACAGTGTAGTCTCTTCTCTACTACTGTTGTGAGTATCTTCTGCTAATCTGCTCTCTATTTTATTCTCCATTCTCCCGTATATAATTTTTGTCGGTATTTTAGAGGCATGTGAAGTTAAACTAATGGTTCTGTAGCTCCCGCATTTGTCTGCTCCTTGTTTTTTTTCGGGATGGCGACAATTTTATTCTTTTGGAAATCTTTCGGTACTTCTCCATTTTCGTACATATCTCTGACCAATTCAAACAGTGCGTCGCGAGTTCTTTGACTAGAGGCCTTGATAAGGTCCGCACTTATGCCATCTATTCCTGGCGCTTTATTATTTTTCAATTCTTTTTAAGCCCTGTCGAATTCTAATCTCAAAATTGAATCTCCCAATTCTTCTTCATCGACACCTTCCTCCCTCTCTGAAAATCCTATATTATCGCTTCCTTTATACTTCTAAATGATGATTCCATTGTTCTATCTTTTTCTCCGTTCTTATCAATTGTCTTCCTGGAGAATTTTTAATCTTACTGCTTCTAGATTTCATTTGTCCTAAAAATCTCTTAACAATCCTATATGCCTCATCTATTTCCCCTAAATGTAATCTTACTTCTATAACCTGACATTTTTCTTATAACCATTGTTCTTTTGCTTATCTCGATTCTCCTATTATTTTATTCCTCAGTGCCTTGTATGTCTGCTGGTCTTGTTCGCTACTCTTATTGTTGTATTTCCTCCTTTCGTTAATCAAATCGAGAATTTCTTTCGTTATCCATGGTTTCTTAGGTTCTACTCCATCGTTCTTCAAAATTTCATCTGCACATTGTTCTATGTTCCCCTTTATATTTGTCCATCTACTCTCTATTTCCAAGTCTTTCTCTTGTCGATCCTCCAATTTTTCATCCAAAATCACTTTGAATGCCTCATATGTTTGTTCTTGTTTGAGGTTCTTCAAATTTCATATTTTTTGCATTTTCCTATTCTTCTTCAGAGCTTTGAATTTCAGAGAACATTTCATCAACAACATATTGTGATCACAATCTATATCCGCGCCTGGATAAGTTTTTACAGCTGTTCACTTGATTTCTAATACTTTGTTTTCACGGAGAAAAAGGAATTCGCTGTGGCAGCGAAATTTACTTTTGCTGGGTTCCTTTTGCCATAGCAGCAAATTTTTTGCTGTGACAGCAACCTATTTGCTGTTCCAGCAATCTTGTTAGCTGCGACAGCGAATTTTTAGCTGTGGCAGCAAAAAATGTTTGCTATCCCAGCAAAATTTGTTTGTTATTCTGTATATAATACTGAAAATTTGCTGGCGGAGCAAACATTTTTTGCTGCCACAGCTAAAAAATTGCTGTTGTAGTTAACACGATTGCTGTTATAGCAAATTTTTAGCTAGGTTAGCAAAAAATTTTGCTATTCTGTATATAATACCTCAATTTGCTGCGTCAGCAAATTTTTTCTCTCCGTGTTATTGATATGTAATCAATTTGGTATCTTGCTGTATCTCCTGGCATTTTCCAAGTATAGATTCTCCTTGGATGATTTTTGAATAATGTGTTGGTAATAACCATTTTATGACTTTCACAGAATTCGATTAAACGTTGTCCTCCTTCATTTCTGTTTCCTAACGCAAAATCTCCTATTATGTTGCCCTTTTGTCCTTGCCCTACTACCGCATTCCAGTCGCCTATGATCATTAAATTCTCTTCTCCCTTTGCATATTCTATCACTTCTCCTATTTCATCGTACGTTTTTCCGATATCTTCCTCTTAGTACGCAGATGCGGGCATGTATACTTGAACGGTAACAGTGTCTACCGGTTTTGTTCTAACTCTAACCATCATTACGCGGTCGCTATGTTGCAAATAATTTCCTATCCTATGCCCTACCCTTTTATGCATTTCAATTCCCACACCTGATTGACCATTCTTTGATCCTGTATGAATTATTCTGTTAATCCCCACTCCAGAAATCCCCTTCTTGCGGCCATCCCATTTCGCTAATTCCTATTACACAGTAAAAAATTTTTCGTCAAATTCAACACACAAGCGAATGTTAACCATTTTTCTTCACACTCAATGTGTGTTGATTCCAGAGTGACACTTATAAAGTGTTAATTTGAACTCGAATAACATTTTAATGTGTTGAAAATGAATCGATCGAACAGCATTTGATCAGTGTGTTAAATGAACACACAAAAGTGTTGAATATTCAACACTTGAATTTTGACACGTACTTCTTTTTTATCCAATGACGGAATTTTTTTTACTGTGTACATCGATACCTAACCTATTCATTTCTAATTTCAAATTTTCTAGTTTTCCAGTTTGTCTCAGTAATTCCAAAATTCTAAGTCTGGAAAAAGATTTAATTTCCTCGGGAATATTAAAAGATGTCAAGGGAGGTAGTTTTCCGTTGCTTTCCCTCCGTTTTTGCCGATGTTCCTGGCGTTGGGGTGATTTAGTTTCTCTCAGTTTGTATTCTCCCTCTCGAGTAGTTTATTCCACCCGAAAAAGAGACCCAAATCTAAAATACTTATCCTCCCCACCACGTAAAGGAAACAGATACCACCAAGGATGGATGAAAAGGATATCAAGGATAGGTATCAACAATATCCCCCCGGAAGACCTGCAATCATCCTGCGGGGAGGATATTATAGATGTTCGTGCTTATTTCTCATCGAATTCTATATTTTTCCATGAAATCTTCACCTCTTATTAAAGAAAAACAAACTCACGTGATGGATGATGCAAAAAACTTCATTTTTGGGCACTCATCAGTGTACGTAGTATACCAAGCACAGGCTGTCCATTGCACCCGCTATCGTACCCTCTAACTGTATCTTCTAAAATATTCGAGTAATGCATTTGGGAGTTGAATGGTTTTTCATTTCATTGAATACTGATTGATAATCCGTGGGGTTATCTGTCTGTCTGTATTCGGAATGTCTCTGGACCGGATGGACCAAATTGGTTGAAATTTTTAGGGGACCTTCCTCAGACCTCTCCTGAGGGGCCATTTGATTTTTATTGAAATCGGAAACTCTCTTCTGTTTTTTTAGAATATTTTTCTTCAAAAATAGACGATCTTGAAAAACATTTAGTTTCTCCGCAGCCTTTGACTATTCATTATCCTGGTTTGCGCCAAAGCATTTTTATGGAATATGGGTTCTAGGGGTTTTCGAGGATGCTGAATCCGGATCTGACGTCAAAATTACAGAATTAAAAATGACGGATTCAATATGATGGACGTGAATTTAGTCATTTTGGCATTCACGGACGGATCTTAATGAAATGTGGGTTCTAGGGGCTATCGAGGATGCTTAATCCAAATCAAACATCAAATAATAAATTGGAGACTGCCAGTGTTGGACTGGCCCGCCCGGCGCCCCGGCAATCGCCGGGGGCCCATTCGGACCGCTAAGCAAAGCGAAGCATTCAGGGGGCGGAGCTCTCTGGTTAAATATTCCAGAATAATGAGACTTAGGTATTTGAAACTTCCGATTAAAAAATTCTGTCTCACGGGAATTGGTTCTTGAAAGGAAGATTCGAAGAAGTCGAATCTAGTATTAGAAATCAAATGCATTGCACCCTGGTGAAAATACACGCTCTTAGTAAATGTCCTTGATGCTGACAAGGAACGTAAAATATTCCAATCTTCTCATGTTGAAGCGTATAATACTTGCTTGCTGTAAATACTGAAATTACTCGTTCTCAATACGCTTTATTAACTTTCGTTGTTGTTTCGGGAAGAGTACTGTTACGTTTCATAAATCGTATGAGGATAATTTTATAGAGACTCTGAGTATCGGTTTCAAATTATCAGTAGAGACCGGGTAATATACATAATCAATATTTTCATATTCATTCTTCTTCACTCTCATTGGATCGATTTAGTTCCAATTGAATGTACGTGCTTATTTTCATGTTATTATGCCCTCAGTCATTATTAGTACTGATTTGGTCCAATAGCAACAGAAAAAATCCATGCGGAAATTATTGATTATAAATATAATCTCCTGCCTAATTATCAGGAATTATAAAGGTTTATATACGTCGTTCAATAGGCACGACGTTTCGTACACTTCGATGGTAAAACTCATGGGTTCGAATCTCGCTAAATGGTAAAACTTTGTATTCTCTTGTATTCAATTGTTTATATACTGTAAAAGAACCTCCACAAAAAATTCGTTAATATTCAGATAGCTATGAATTAGCTATGGAAGTGAAGGGTCGACGGTCTAAACCTGTTAACTGATATTTCAGAAATTTTACACGGCGAAGAAAAAACGTTGGCATTTCTTTAATTTTTGATATTTTCCTAGTCTATGAAAAGTTTTTTCTTCGGGTTACAAGGGTGAATGATACTTCCAAATTTCAGATCATTTGAATGAAAATTGAAAGATCTGGATCAACTTTTCTTCGCCGTGTAAAATTTCTGGGATGTTAGTTAACAGGTTTAGACCGTCAACCCTTCAAGTTATTTTTTGAGATATTACAATTACTAATTTAGCTGTAGCAGAAAAAAATATAGCTGGTAAAGCAAGAATGTCGCTGCTAGATTTTGTGGTAGTTATCAAAGCTGCACATATTCTAGTTGCAGCAGCCGAAAAAGTGAGATAGAAAAGTGAATAGCCTACAGCTGATTTCTCTTGATTTGAATCAAGGAAAAAAAGGATTCCTTAATATTTGGATAGCCAAAAATTATTTCCAGAAGGTGTTTTTTAAATGTCATGGATACTCTTACAGCGGTAATAACAAGAAACGTACACTGAGAGCCCAATTTTTCAGACTGAAAAAAAAGTTTCTTTGCCCCCATTCTGATAAATCTTTTTTGCAACGGAAAAAATTTCAGTTTAATGGAAGAAGTTTTCATCAGATTGAAACGAAAAATTCTCAAATTGAAACAGACACATATTCTCTATTGAATTAGAAGAATGTGATTTAAATTCAATAAAAAATTTTTCCATTGAAATGAATTATTTTTTCCATCGGAAAAAAGGTTTACCAGAATGAGGGCAAAGAAATTTCCTTCAAGTCTAAGAAAATGGGTTCTCAGTGTAGCTATCACAACATAAATATCACAGCAAAATGATTCCGCTATCCAAAAATCAACCACTAACATTTTGGAAGCTCTGAATAATCACTGTAGCTAATAAGTAGCTGTAACTACAGTTATTTTAGTTGTAAAGGTGAGAAAAGCGAATGAGAAAACTTCCAGTACCGTGATGGAAGCAATTGACCTGTACATTTGTGAAGAAAAATTACGTTCAAATCATGAAAATTCCAATATAGGTATCGGAAAATTGTATTTATGTGGAAAAATTGAAATGAAAAACATAAAATTTTATGTAAAGTACGACAAATTCCGGTAGAATAAACATTGTCATCATAAACTTTTTTGTTTTTTTCTAACAGCATATCGATACACTTGAGCATCATCTACATAAGGTTGAATTTAAATGAGATGAGTTGTTGAAAACCTAATCCCACTTCATTGATATTTCCTGTGAAACCTGTGCAGAGAAATCGATCTCCTATCATACGCTTGGCTGGAAACCCATTCCACTTGTCGACCTTAGACACAAAAACAAAACGAAAAGAAAAGACCCGAAAATAAAAGTAACCTGAAAACACTGTCCGTAGATACAGTTATCACGATTGCGCGTAACACTGCATACCTGTAGCGTTGTGAATACAAAGTATGATATAAAATGATGAGAACAAATTTATCGTCTCTTTGAAATTCTACGCAATAACAATAGTCAATAACACATATATTTTCACGAACGAGGAAGTTTAACAATTTACGGAGCGAATAACCTCTCATGATATCCGGAAATTCCATTAACAAACAAAGAAAAAGAAATTTCAAAGCGTCCAAGAGATTTTTGTGTAACAATTTGCAGGATATCGAGAATTGTATGAATGAACAAAGACACAATAATTTCATTAGAACGCTACATCGATATACCTCTCACGTTCCCACATCTATTGTCTCGTATTTCGATGATAAGTTTTCGATTGAGGACAAAAGGGGTCTGGATTTGATTTAGTTTCCATTCTAAAGTACAGAGAAATGAATTCCTTTTCACGTAAAAAGATTATTTTCTTCAAAAGAAAATGATTTATCCACAGCAGCGAGTAGAAAGCTACCTTTATACATACAAACGAAATAAACGAAGAAAGATGTGATGAATTTGTGGGAAAGATTCATGATTTTGTTTTCTGAAACGGTTCCATTGAAAACTTTCGCTACAGATTATTTTGTAACTACGAATGATCTTGTCCGTTGATCGATACAGTCCTTGTACGTTATTTCTTTCCATTGATACAGTTATTACGTTTTCAAGGATTTCCGTTTACATTCTCCTTTCATTCTCTGTTTTATTTTGAATAAATCACATCCTAGATACGGAGGTGTCTCTGTCGACGGGGATGAACACGCAGCCACGGTTTCATAACTGAATTCTTATGTAATTATCTGGGTTTCAGTTGAAATAATTGGATTAATGATTCAATATTTTCCATTGAGGACTGGATTGAACGTATACTTGAAATTCAAATCGTGATTGCGTTAAGTTGCGATGTATGTAAAATAATAGAATTCTGGGAATGGAACTATTCGTCAATTGCCAAATTATACATAATTTTTATATTTTTTAAGAAAAATTGGTATCAAAATTGCATAACGTTTTTTCATTTTTTTCAGGGCATGAAAAATGCATGTTCCATCATGATTTGGAATTGGATCATCGGCCCCCTACTCGCGAAGCTCTCCTTCCAGACATGTCACAAAGTTACAGACTACTCTTGAGTTCTTTGGGAGAAGACCCCGATCGTCAAGGTCTCCTTAAAACACCGGAAAGAGCTGCCAAAGCGATGCTGTTCTTCACTAAGGGATACGACCAAAGTATCGACGGTAAAATTTTCATAATGAAAATATTCTTGTTTTATCAATTCGGAAAAATAAAAATGTTGAATCTGACATTGATTCAACTCTCCACTTTCCCGAATTGGAATGTTAATTTTGTTTCGTTAAAAAGAACTTTTTTTACTAAATTTAGATCTAGTATAGACATGTTGCGAACTAAAATTAATATTTTATCTCAAAGAAACGGAGAAAATATTATGGGGGTAAGTCGGCAGCCTTCGGCCATTCCTCTTTCCCCTTTTTTGTGTAGTAAACAATGAAGAATCCAAAAATACATAAAGTAGTATCAAAGAATAACTCTTCAGCTTCAGTATGAAATCCTTTTGTATGGTTTTTTCAGAAAATCTATGTGTATAAATTTACCTTGAAAATTAGTTGTTATTTGGCTCAACCCGAGTCGAAATTTTTCCCCTGCTTTGTCGATCCAATCAGTGAAATTGCCCCTATTTTCACGCTATAGAAACTACTTGGTCCTACTTCTCCGCTTCGAATATTTTTTGATTCTATTTTTCTACTCCACAATCTACTGCTCCTACATAGAACCTAATGCTCCTACATGTTGGATTTTTCGAATAATAATAATATCACATAAAGCGCATTTTCTCAATTAAATCAAAATTATATCCATCAAACAAATAGATTCTTATTCACATACGAATCTAATAATTATTACTTGATTCAAATTAAACATTCATTTCATTAAAATAAATATTTATTTTATAGAATCAAAAAAAATTTTGTTTTTTAGAATCAAATCAAATTTGTCTTTACCCAAATGAATATCCATCAGATTTGTTTTCAACTGAATTTTTTATGTAGGTGTATAAAGAATAGAATACCCGACTTGAATTATAAAGAGGAAATTAAAAACAAACTTATCAAATTACTCAAGTTCTTTTTTATTGACTGGCACTGTCACGTAAGCTTGATTATCAAAATGCATATAAATACAAGTGGTAAGAAAACTTTTTTATATTTAATATGAAATAAATTCATGGTGTAGATGTACATATTTGAATATGACGGAGAAAATGATTATCAATATATTATCGTTGAATTAATTTGAATAAGCCTTCTCTCATATACAAAAATATCTATTTCCACTATGAACTAATCGTTTCTTCAGAGATTGCAATCGACCGAATACAAGGAAACAATGCCGCTGGAAAATATGACTTTTTGAAAATTTTTTTAGTAAACCACAAACAGAGGTTTGTAAAATGGATTTTTATATGAAAATACGGAAGCTTACGAATACTGTAGAAAAATTACGGGTTTAAAATCTGAATCCTAACCATTACGTTTTCTACAGCACCCGTGATCTTTTGTATTCTCATGGAAAAAATGCATTTTATAAATCTTGCTGTTACTGGTTCACTGAAAAAATAAAAAAAAGTAATCTTTTCGGGCGGCAGTATTCTCCGTGTAGGAGTGGTAGGGTCAAAGTAGAGGATAAATCTTGCACCTACTTTGCTCCTACAAGTGGTGAAATAGGAAATATCTACCACTAGTAGGGGCAAAGTAGGAGAAAATATCTCATTGAAACTGCTCCTACTTTACTATCTGATCCCCCTACTGAAAACAGCATTATTAGCAGCAAAGTAGGGGCAAAATTTCGACTCGGGAAAGTACCTTCTGTGGCGTATGCTTTGAATCACCATTCTCTACACCGAGAGAAAAAGCATGTTCTAAATGCAAGGGAGCCCTTCGCGCTTCTAACGCTGTTGTTATAACGTGCTTTTAACTCATGGCAGCATGCTTAGAAGGCATGGAGCACATACTCAAAAAGCATGGGCTCATGCGTTCAGCGCACGTTATAACAAATGCGTTATAAGTGTGAAATGCTCCCTTGCATTTAGAGCATGCTTTGTCTCTCGGTTTATGCATGTAAACATCATAAAAAACTCTGTCAATTTATAATAGGCACAAAGCCTTCTCGTTTCTGAGAACAATGTCGAATATTGCGGATTGTAGAAACATTGTTACCACACCTTTCAGCCAATCTAGACGAGTATAGAATCACTATGAAATCGCAAGTAAAACGTGATATAAGCTTAATTGTCCTCAGATAATCAGGAATATAGATATAAACATTCACGAAATCACAATTTTCTGAAACATATCCCTCCCTCTTCCCGTTTTTCTGTAAGTATGAAATTAAAATTCATATGAGACCACTAGTGATACTGCACATAACCGTGGTGAAAATTTCATAAGCATTGGATGATAGAGACAGAGGATATCCGCATAATAGCGGCATTCCCGAGATTTCCCAATTCTCTTTTCAAGTATATTGCTCGCGCTCTTCTTTCCTCAATTTTACTTTGCCTGAAACTGATGTCATACAATTAGCATGGCATAAATTGACTATGCCCAGAGTTTCATAGCTTTTGCATAAAACAGCCACAGGGGAGGCATGCTTTGAAAATATTGTCAAACCCTGGAAATTGCTAAAAACATTTTTTCCACCTTTCTCAACCAATGGGGATGAAATTTATATGGGGTCACCATTGGATCATAACCGGAACGTGGTATAAATTTCATTGCAATTGGATGATAGGAAGCGGAGATATACGCGTTTGTAAAATCACAATTTCCGATCTTATATAACCCTTTCCTTTCCTATTCTTCTGTGAGAATGACGTTAAAATTTATATGGCAACACTGTTAACTCTGTATGTAACTGTGATGGAAATTTCATGATTGTCGAATAATAAGAACGGGATATATTCACGTTCGCAATCTTTCCCTAGGACTACACACATCCATCCATCCACACAGACAGACAGACGGACCCGGAACCAACATTCTTCCCCGAGTTCAGAGAAACATTGTGGTCTAAAAAATTTTCATTCTGGAGACAAAAAAATTTTCGGTCTCTCGAAACGATCACAATGTTTTTATTGAAACCAATGAAATTTGTAGGGTATGCAATGAACAATTACCCATGAATTTATATTAACGTGAAACGGGGTGAATAGGATCATTGGGGCAAATGGGAGCCCGCAACAAAATATATGTTGAAAACTCTGCCGATTTATAGGCACAAAAAAGATTCCTCGTTTCTGGAAACGATGTCAAATATGGTTCCGATCGTAACCAAAATGTGGTATAAGTTTCACTTTCAAAAGAAAGTTTTGAATTCAGATTTTGTCGTGACTGAATTTAAAACGCAGTCAAATTTTTGAGCCCATTTTGAACGTGAAGTAAGCACAAAAAACAATCGCTGACACAATGAATAAGGCTGAATTTCAATCCGTTTTTAAATTAGAACTCCACAAATTAATTTAAGCCACACTTTTTACAGTGATCATTACCCCTAATAACACATAATATTATAAAATATGCTAAGAATATGATAGGAATATCATAATATAATCATATTTCGAGCATATTTTACAATATTATGTGCTCTCTAGTAGAAATGCTCTAGCAATTGACAAGTTTTGTAACGCTTAACTAGCCAAAAACCAGACGCTTGCAAGTACCTCGTAGGGTTCTGGCGAGGTACTTGCAAGTGTCCAGTATCTGGCTGGTTAAGCATTACAAAAATCGTCAATAACTAGAGCATTTCTACTTGGGCTATTAGGGTACAATCAGATAACCAGAAACATGGGTATAAACCTTCACAGAATCACATTTTTCTATAACATATTTCCTTCCCCTCTCCCGTTTTTTCTGTAAGCATGGAGTTAGAATCTACATGGGCCCACTGACACTGAGTTGATTGACGGTGCACATAACTGTGGTAAAGATTTCATGAAGATTGGATGATAAGAACCAAAGATATCCAAATGATAGCGGCATTCGCGAGATTTCCAAATTATCTGTTCAAGTTTATTGCTTACCCTTTTCTCCTCTCAATTTTGATTTCACTGAAACTTATATCACACAATTGACACCCCATGAATTGACTTTGCTCGGAGTTCTGTGGCATTCGGATGATACAGACACAGAGAAGGCATATTGTGAAAATATTTTCGAATATTGGAAATTGCTAAAGACATTTCTTCCACATTTCTCAACCGATTGCGATAAAACTTATATGCGATCATCATCAGACAATCATAACTAGAACGTGTTATAAGTTTCATTGCAATCGAATAACAGAGAACTAAGATATACGCGTTTGTAAAATCACAATTTTGATATCATTATTCCTTCCATTCTCCCGTTCTTCCCTAAGAATCAGGTTGAAACTCATATGGGACCACTGTTACTACGGTCCACAAGTGTAACAAGAATTTCATGGAGATCGGATGATTAGAACGAGAGTTATGCGCGTTCGCAATTCAGGGAAAGGGGCACACATCCATCAGACAGACAGAAACATTTGGGTCTAACAAATTTTTTATTTGACGGCAGCAAAATTTCGGGTTCTTCGAAACGATTACAAAGCTTCCTTCTAACGAGGAGACAATAAATTTGGAATTAATTTTGCACAGGCCCACAAGGGTCAAGTAACAAAAAATATACTGCGTGTTTCAGAATTCATCATTCGGATTTCTTTGGTGTATTCTGCAGCCAAAATGCAATAATTTCCCGTTTGAAGAAAATTTTTTGGAGGTTTAGTTTTTCAGCTATGAGCACTTTTAGATTTTTTTTCAAATCCAAGTAACTCAACAGCATTGTGTTCTACATTCTTCACCCTAACATCATTCTCTAAGTTGGAAAACGCCAGATCTCTGGAAAGAAGATTCAATTATCCTATCATTCTTTGTTTCGGAGCCACAGCGATTTGAAATTTTTTGGTTTTTAGCCAATCAGGATTCAGCAACTTCAAATTACTGTAGCTCCGAAACGAAAAATGATAGGATAATTGAATCTGTTTTCCAGAGATCCGGCGTTTTCCAACTTAGAGAATGATGTTAGGGCGAAGAATGTAGAACACAATGCTGTTGAGTTACTTGGATTTGAAAAAAAATCTAAAAATGCTCATAGCTCAAAAACTAAGCCTCCAAAAAATTTTTTTCAAACAGGAAATTATTGGATTTTGGCTGCAGAATACACCACAGGAATCCGAATGATGAATTCTGAAACACACAGTATAATACTTCTCCAAAACATTTAGGTCCGTTGAATCCGAATCTGACTTCAAAATTGCTCTATCCCGCAAGAGAACTTGAACCTTCTCGGTTGAATTTTACATCCATTGTAAGTGAATTCACGTTCATGGAACGTTCAATGAACCTTTAAATGTCCGGACGTTGAATAGATCTCTATTGAACGTTACTTGAACCTTCATGTCCTCTTGAGCCGGTCACGTCAAAATTTTGAAACATTTCAAACTAAAAGTGTAAAACACACTGTTTTTTGACATATTTCAAGTTACTTAAAATCCAAAGGTAATTGAATACAAGTGTATTCTGATGTAAACGGGTTCGTGAAATGAAAACGACTATACGTAAATTTGCTTCTGAATTTATTAATTATAACAAGGGTTTGGTGAAAAAAAACCGAAATATTGGAGTACACGAACGGGCCGTGTAACTCGGTTGCTTGCATGCGTGCCACTGGCAAAGAACGTCGGATGATGACGTAGCCACAACGAAGAATTCCGAAAAGTGCCGAAGAATGCCGATCCTTGTACACTGCTCATACGTATACTCCTACATACTCATGTCGGATTTGTTAATGCATTAAACATACCGCCCGCCTTGGAAGGCCAAGCCTTGCAAATAATTACAAAGTTACAATAAAATGAATGCAAAATGAATCCGATGAAAAAAAAAAAAAAATAAAATAAACAGGAAAAAATAGTAACCTTTACGATACAGAACAGTAATTTGAATGAATTGAAAAACAAAATTGAATTATTAGACATCCACGTTCTGAGAGTTGGTCTTCTTCGATTCATCGATTTCGTTCTCGTCGATCGGCAGCAGACACAATTTCTGGACGGATCGTTGTATGGTCGAGTTTTCCGTTTTGATAGTCGCTACACGCACCAGGCCGTCCCTTCCAGGGTGAACCTCGACAATTCTCCCAATTGGCCAAGTCAAAGGTGGTGTGTTCTCTTGACGGATCAAAACCATCATTCCTGGGGTTAGCGAGAGTTTTGAATGATTCCACTTTGTACGCTGTTGCAACAAAGTGACGTATTCTCGGCTCCAGCGGTCCCAGAACTGCTGCTTGATGTTGTTGACTAAACCCCAGCGTGTCAGACGATTGATCGGTGTGTTGGTAGTGTCAGGAGCCGGAATATTTTTTAGAGATGATCCGATCAAAAAATGTCTGGGAGTGAGCGTTTCCAAGTCGGATGGATCCGAGGAAAGAGGAAATAAGGGTCGAGAATTCAAGCATGATTCGATTTGACAGAACACAGTACATAACTCTTCAAAGGTGAGTTTAGTGAGACCTACTACTCTTTTGAAATGGAATTTCGCTGCCTTCACAGCTGCCTCCCATAAGCCACCCATATTGGGAGAATAAGGTGGAATAAATTTCCACTTGATTGAATTTTCGGTTAGAAAGGTAGATACTTTAGCATCATTTTGGGGAAGCTGTGCTAATTCCTTCAAGATTTTGTCCGCTCCTATGAAATTGCTACCGTTATCGGAGTAGATTGTGGTGCAAAGGCCTCTTCTAGCAACAAACCTGCTCAGAGTGTTAATAAAAGACTCAGAACTCAAACTTGAAACGATTTCGAGATGTACAGCCTTGGTACAAAAACAGGTAAAAATGCACAAATAAGCCTTTCCTGTTACGTTACGAGAAATTTTTATTTGGAATGGCCCCGCATAATCCACCCCAGTAGTTAGAAACGGTCGAGAAATGGTTAATCGAGAAATTGGCAAATCTCCCATGAATTGTGTAAGCCGTGCAGGTCGAGCTCGAAAACAAATAATACATCGCCGTAAGACGGAGCTGACTGCGTGTTGACCATTCAAGATCCAGTATCGTTCACGGAGCAATCCAAGTAAGCCTCGAGCTCCCATGTGTAAGTTTTTATAATGTTCTTGCTGGATTAGCAAATAAGTGAATGGATGTTTGCCCGGTAAGATTATTGGGTGTTTAACGTCGTATTCTAAAGGTGCATTTTTGAGTCGACCCCCTACTCTTACAAGTCCATCTTTGTCTAAAAATGGGCATAATGTCAACAATTTACTCTGATTCGGAACGGATTTATGCTGGTGTAAAAGCCGCAGTTCTTCCTTGAAAGCTTGGGACTGAACCAACCCAATCAATTTCGTTATAGCGTCGTGTAACTCATCAACTGACAATGGTCCCGTACGATGAGATTTAGGATGTTGCGAGTTGAACCTGAATCGGAACCAATACGCTGTAGTTCGTTGTAATTTCTTGAGTGATGAAAACCTGGTGAATATGTTGAAATCCGTCCCTCCATCCTCCTTGATAACCACCAAATTCGCAGCTGTTCGCTTCTGTTCCGGTACTTGCGAAGGATCGAAATCTTGATCGGGAGGTGTATGTACTACGGCCGCTCGCAAAAACTGAGGACCTTCCCACCATAGCTTGCAGTCCTTGAGGTTAGTTGGACTGATTCCACGGGAAATGAGATCAGCGGGGTTTGACTCTGACCTAACATGATGCCATTTGGACGTGTCAGTTAATCTGTGGATTTCAGCCACACGGTTAGCTACAAAGGTAACCCATTTATGTGGTTCACCCTTAATCCAAGCCAGAGTAATAGTAGAATCACTCCAGTAATAACAGTTGTGAATCGGAATATTGATAGACTCTTGGATCTTCTTGCATAAATTAGATAATAATAAGGCTCCACAGAGCTCGAGCCTGGGTAGCGATTGGGTTTTAACAGGTGCAACTCTGGACTTGGCGCAATATAAGCGAACAACAGGCGTGTCTGAATTAGTCTTGCTCCTGATATAAACACAGACCCCGTAAGCTCTCTCCGACGCATCAGAAAAACCGTGCAATTCAATTTCCACGGGACAATCACAAACCACAGGTCGAGGAATATGAATGTAATTAATGTGCTTCAATTGGTCCTGCCATTCATACCACCTCAAGCCGATTTCAGAAGGGACCTCCTCGTCCCACTCGACCTTAGCCTTCCATAAATCTTGCAGGAGGATCTTGATTACAATGGTGACTGGGCCAATTAGACCAAGTGGATCGAAGATTTGGGTAACCGTTGATAGGATTGATCGTTTGGTGGCCTTGTTGATGATTACGGGAATATTGACGTGATAATTGATTTCATCGTTGGTTGTGCTCCAATACAGACCCAAGATTTTCGTTCTTTCTCCGATATCGATGTGAGCAGCATGAATATCTTGATCTTCAATGAGTTGTGGAACATTCGATTTCCACTTAGCTAATTCGAACTGTCCAGACTTTAAGATTTCAATTATGTTCCGTTTTATCTCACGAAGTTCAGAAACATCGCTGCCTCCTGTCAAAAGATCGTCGACGTAGAAATCTCTTTGAATGATTTTGGCAGCTTCAGGATATTTCAATTCATAATCGGATGCTACTTGATGGAGACACCTGATCGCGAGGAAAGGAGCACAAGATAGTCCGTAGGTGACCGTGCGTAGTTGAAAAACCTTTATAGATTCGTTAGTACTCCATCGCCAAAGTATACGTTGAAAGTGTTGATCGGGTTCTCGTACGAGCACTTGCCGATACATTCTTTTTATATCGGCTGATAGAGCATAACGATGTTGCCGGAAACGCAAGAGTATGGACAGAAGGTCCGGTTGAATTGTGGGTCCTACTAGAAGGACATCGTTTAACGACTTTCCAGTTGTCGTTTTCGAAGATCCATCAAATACCACTCGAATCTTTACACTCCCAAATTCCTCCTTTAAGACTGGATGATGAGGTAAGTAGTAAGTATCCTTTTGCAGATCCGCGTCTTCTATTTCGACCATGTGATTTGAATCTTGGTATTCTTTCATGAATTTATTATACAATTCTTTCAATTCAGGATTTTTATCTAATCTTTTTTCCACGCTGCGTAGACGTTTCATTGCGGATGACCTTGAGTCACCCAACTCGGATGTTGGTGATTTGAATGGCAGAGAAACTGAAAATCTTCCGTCAAATCCACGGGTGTATGACTTAGAAAAAATGAGCTCGCACCTATGTTCATCAGCTGACAAATCTGAAGCCTTCGAAATTTCCTCCAAATTCCAGAACCTCTCAAGATGTTGATCCAAAACAACGTTGTCCATGAAGAAGCAATGTGTCGATAATACATGAGGTTCTAGACGACGTGAGCCAACCGATCCCGATACTATCCAACCCAGATGCGTCTCTTGAAATATGGGTTCATCGACCGATTCCTGAAGTTTGCCTGTACCTAACAAGCGCCAAAAAACGCCAGCGCCTAACAGAATGTCAACTTCACCTGGTATATAGAAAGATGGATCCGCTAGTTGTATTTGATCAGGTATCTTCAGTTGATGTAAATTAAGCTTCGAAGTTGGCAATTGATCTGTGATTTTGTCTAAGACAATGAAAGGCAGGCTAGTTTCAAAATTGTTGATTCTTGAATGAATTGTAGCACGTATCATGCCATGAGCATTTGTACGTGATTGTCCAATGCCTCGAACTGTTATATCGGTGTAGTCATGAGGCAACTGTAACTTACTACTGAGTCCACGAGTGATCAAATTAGATTGCGACCCCGAATCGAGCAGTGCCCTGCAAGGGTGTCGATTTCCGTGACAATCCTGTATGAGAATTGACGCAGTTGATAAAACAACTTGAGAAGCACCAGCGGTCGACTGATTAACTATCCTCTGTTCAATGCTTTGGCAAGAAGTAGATATATTATTCATTGATTCATCTGATGGGATCGAAATTTGAATGTCAGCACCGTTGGAATTAGTTGATATTTGAGCAGCTTCTTTGTTTTGACTAATTGAAGGTTCTGGAGATTTAGGTGTTGTGTCCATGTGTAATAATGTGTGATGGAATCTTTGGCAAGTTTTGCATTTACCAGCGATGCAATTAGGGCCGTGAAAAGGTTTCAAACAGTTACGACAAAGTTTGCGTGATTTAACTTCGTTCCATCTAGATGTCATCGACAGGTTTCGGAATGCATTGCACAAAAATAATCGGTGTGGCCCATTGCAAATTGGACATTGCGTCTTAGTTATCGATACATGGGCATAAGAGGTACTAGCAGAGTTGCTTGTAGTGCAACTATCCTTCCGAAAGGTTGTTGGTTTTCCTTTATTCAATGCAAAATTATCGGCCTGTTTTGAACGGGGAATCGATTCCAAAAATGCACATCTATTTCTAAGGAATTCAAATAAATCTGTGTCAGTTGGCATTTCCTGTTTCGCTGCACGATCCCTCTCCCATTCTCGTACAGTAATTGAGTCCAGTTTAGGTAAAATAATTTGAATGAGCAAGGTCCCCCAATGGTCCACAGGTTGATTTAATTTCTTTAATACTTCTAAATGTTTCGTGATATCATTCAACAATTGACGGAGGCTTTGATGCGATTCTCTTGTTATAGGGTTTAAATTCAAGACAGCCCGCAAATGATAATCGATGATTTTTCGTTTATTTTCAAATCTTTCCTTCAGCAGGTTCCAAGCAATTTGGTAATTATCGTTTATTATCTGTAGATTCCGAATTAGATCAGCGGCTTCCCCTGTCAGAGACGACTTTAAATAATGAAGTTTTTGCGCATTTGTCAACCTTTCATCGTTGTCGATTAATGAATTGAATAAATCGTAGAAGGATATCCAATCTTGATAACTTCCGTTATATTTCGGTAAATCAATTACCGGAAGCCTAACAGGGACATGTTGGGGTGGCTGAGGTAGCTGAGGTAGATGAAGCGGTTGAGGTGGTTGAGGTGGTTGAGGTGGAATATCAACTGGAACCTGAGGAATTTGTTTTGGAATGAGAGATGAAGCTAATGCAACGATTCTATGATAACTATCTTCGAAAATTGGACGCTGGTCAACTTGAGCAGGACTGTCGTCCAAATCTTCAATCTGGTTCTGAACGTCATCAAACTCCTTCCATAAGTCCAAACACTTCTCCAACCTACTAGGGAGCTCAACGCGTTTATCTACATCTTCGACACATAATTGCAAGAACGTATCGAATCTAGTCAACTTCGTCTTAATACGACCCCTTACTTTTCTCAATGTAGCTATCTCTTCCTCAGCTGACATATCGAAACCGTCTCAGAGTTATAAAAAGTTAGATCGATTTAATTGTGATAAAGAAGGCTGAATCGAGTTGACAAGAAGCCAGGATGCGCAAATAAGATTGATTTGAAGAAATACAAATGTTGCCAAAGCCAAATAGATAAAATGAAAGTAATGGTAATTCACCTTTCTCTCCCTTTGATCTCTTTGTGAAAATGTTTTGAATGAGAATCGAAGTATGAACCACTAATCACACAATAATAATAATCATACTCGAGTTACGGAATATAAAAGAGAAAAAACAAACATTGTAATGAAATCATGCTTGAACCGTAAGAAATGGATATATAGGATGTGACAAGGAAAACACTCACTGAATGTTGCGATGCAAACGTTCAAAACAAAATTTGTTTGTTGTTGATCGTGACGCTTGATACATCAATCCATGGAGCAAGAGCGACGAACACCTTCCAAGTGACAAATCCAGATGTCAGCAGCAGCTACGAGGCGAAGGTGACGATAGACAAAGAAACCGTGCGTAACGACGAGGATGCACTGATAAGACAGTTACAACGAACAAAGTATATGTCTGCAGAGTAACGACACGGATTTGCAATCGTAAATGCACGTATGCTTTTCTTCACGAATATCCGCTGGAGAAAGATACGTGAGAATTTATGTATCTACTTCTTTATTAGACACAAATACGTGTAGTAGAACACAATACGAATAAACGATGGCACGCACTATCCAAGATGGCTGTCGGGTCAGAATATACGACGCCAATGCACAAAATCAGTTATATATTGATCATTTTCACACTGGAATTGTTTCCACTTGAACAAAATTGAATGTTGTTCGAAAAGAATCACTTGGTGATACGTTTCTCAGTATATCGTTCTTCGTTCACACGACACAACCGACGCACGAAACGTACAAAGAACGTTGAAGATACGCGTCGCTCTGGTTCACGAATATCCCGGACGAGCCCCCAATGAATACAAGTGTATTCTGATGTAAACGGGTTCGTGAAATGAAAACGACTATACGTAAATTTGCTTCTGAATTTATTAATTATAACAAGGGTTTGGTGAAAAAAAACCGAAATATTGGAGTACACGAACGGGCCGTGTAACTCGGTTGCTTGCATGCGTGCCACTGGCAAAGAACGTCGGAAGATGACGTAGCCACAACGAAGAATTCCGAAAAGTGCCGAAGAATGCCGATCCTTGTACACTGCTCATACGTATACTCCTACATACTCATGTCGGATTTGTTAATGCATTAAACAGTAATTTTCCCTCACAAAACTACTAGGTGCACCTCAAACTATAAGTCATTCTCTTTCAAATGCCGTTGAGTTTGCTTAAGGGCATTCATCAGAGGCAAAGTTACTAGATCTCTCCCCCCAGTTTTCTCAATGATGAATGAATATAATCGATTTTAATGAGCAGGTGCATCTTCTTAGCATATCAAAGAAAGTGCAGCTACTCTTTATTTTTCATTTTATTTGTTTGTTTTTGAGAAAACTGGGGGGGGGGGCGATTTTGGAATCTAGTAACTTTTTGGGAAGGTATTGAATGCCGTTAACCCTCAAACGTCACACTTCGGGTTGGTTACCGTACAAGTCACACTAGTGCGAATTGGGATTTCGTGAACTTTCAACCTTTGTATTTTCTTTGTTTTTCCACGTAAATATAAAAAATTTATATAAAATATAGGGTAAAATTTTCTGAGCAATCGAATGGAATAACTGATTTTTGAAAAAAATAATTATTTGTTAATGAAAAATGCGATTGCCAAAAAAATATTTTTTTGAAAAGTGACATTTTGACGGCGCGAATTCGCACTAGTGTGATATTTGAGGGTTGAGTATCTTGTTTCTTTATTGAGATACGACGATTTGAACATTGTTTTTTCACCCATTTACTGCACTGGAGGAAACGTATACTAGAACAAAAAGTCGAAGTGTATTTTGAATTACTCCGAATTTCATGATTTCGACGTTTCGGTTAACGTTTCAGCCACCCTGAGAAAAGTGCATGGAATTGATTACCATTCGTTCTAGTTCTCATCACGATTTTGGGATGGGAATTAAGTGCTGACTCGCAATTTGATGATCGTTCCTATGTTAACCAATCGTTTCCATAGTAACGTAAAAAATGTATCGCTCTCACTACGATTTTGAATGGTACTCATTACAATTTTGAAACATCTGTCACCGAATTCCTATTCTTCCTAGTTACCGTTAATTCTTCCTAGTTACCGTTAATTCATCCTAGTCAACGTTACTAGTAATCTCCACCGTATTTCGTGAACAAATTTTCCACGCCCGTTCACGGCTGATGATTACAGCCTAATCAGACGCCCTGGTGGAAAGCTTTACATGGTTTCTGGTCAGTTTCTGGCCAGTTTCTGGCTAGTAGCCAGAAACTGGGTCTTTCTGGTCGGTCACTGGCTAGTTACCGACTAGTAGCTGGCCAGCTAAACTGGGCAAATTTCTACCAGGGCGTGATCAGGCCTCAATTTTGTACCCATGTGATGAGGACTAATCATGCCCAATTCAGTCCAATCACGCCCCATCACGCTTGATTATACTCCATGAGAAATTCTTACAAAGTCAATAAGTTTTCCGTAAGAAATGAAACCGTAACAATGTTATCGAACACTAATTCATTGTCAATCATTTCTACTTATTGAGCTTATGCAGCTCCCATTTTCTAGTTCCCAGTTTCCAAGCATGATCATGCGTAATGAGGCGTACGCGCCTGCATTTGGGGCCGATTTAGCATGATGAAACATGTGTATTCATGATAAAAAAAATCAACACACAGTCATTTTGTATGAATATTCCTCAGTCGATGAGATTTTGCATGATCACGGGCGAAAATGGTTTGTCTGGCATGATCACTGGCGGTTAAGGTAGTTCTCCGGGAGAATTCAGGATCAAATTAGAAAAATTATTGTCAAGCAGAGCACCAAGGTCGAAGGGATTCGATAATCATATTCGTTGGGACTTATATTCTTATTTATGACAAAAAAAGAACCAACTCGAAGTATAAATAAACAACCTTGTAACAACAACGCGAAATTTGACATGGTTTTTTTCTTAATAAAGTTTCATTTTTGATCCGTTTATGACTTATAAGGGCTCATTGTGTTCCTGGTGAGGTTTAAAAAACCTTTACCATAGGGATTTTTTTATATGAGTCATCATGACACTGTTACACGCTTTTGTTCATAGGAATGTATTTTACTATTAATAAACAAAAGCGTGTGACAGTGTCATGATGACTTATATTAAAAAATTCCCATGGTAAAGGTTTTTTAAATCTCACAAGGAACAAAATGAGCCCTTATAAGTCATAAACGGATCAAAAATAAAACTTTTTTAAGAAAAAAACCATGTCAAATTCCGCGTTGTTGTTACAAGGTTGTTTATTTATACTTCGAGTTGGTTCTTTTTTTGTCATAAATAAAAATATAAGTCCCAACGAATATAATTATCGAATCCCTTCGACCTTGGTGCTCTGCTTGACAATAATTTTTCTAATTTGATCCTGAATTCTCCCGAGGAACTACCTTAAGCTTCATCACGGGTCTCCACGTGGGGACAAAATTGAAGCCTTTGAAGTGATGAAAAAGTTCAAAAATGAACGACCAGGTGTAATCAGGCTCACTCATGTGCAGTCAGTATTGAACACGAAGAATTTTGCCGAAAAATGTCCATGATTAAGCCTGAAGACGCATAATCAGACCTGAACGATGTTTTCACGGGATACTTCTCTCCGTGCCTCTCCAAGAAAATTGCAGAAGGGAAAGATTATCCCCGCAGGAACCCACATCGTCAAATGGACATCGTCTTTATCTTACCTTCCATCCTTCCACGAGCACGAATCTCTCATTTGGAATTTCCACCCTATCGGATTTCAAAATGGGTTCCTACGGAGATGATTGTTCCTTTCTGCGATTTTCTTGAAAATGGCTAGAACATTAGCCGAAACGTCGAAATCATGAAATTCAGAGTGATGTAAAAATACATTTCGACTCTTTGCTCGTCACATGGACTACGTTTTTATGTTACTTTTCATCCTACTACGAGCACGAATCTCTCATTTGGGTCAGAAAAATTACTAATAATATTAGGAGGGAGATGCACTAGTCTCATATTATAAAGGAGATTCTAATTTTTACAATATGATTTTTTGGGTGTCGACTACAAGCTAAAAACAGACTACGAGCTTTCTCTTTGCGAAGAAAAAACACTCACGAGTGTATTTCCCGAAATTTGATTGTTTTAAGGAAAATTATGATGTTATAATGGAAACGACCTCAAACCCACAAACCCCAATCCCACCAACCTTGAGTCTAGAAACCCCGATCCCACCAACCTTAAGCCCACAATCCTCTAACCCAAAAATCAAAGCTAACTTCAGTTTGAAAAATTTTTCATGGTTAACCATAAACACTGGAACTTTAGACTAAAAACCTCTGAAACCTGAAATCCAAAGCCTCTCAAACATCAAATATATGCACCATGATGAATCTTCGAATCATGAACATGAATCCTTGAACGATTTACCGTATTCTAACGACGCCCAGAGACAACTAAGTTCTTCAACCTTGGGGTTTGGAGATTGTCTGTTTAGGATTTGCTTTCATTTTAATTGTATAATTTTCGTTAAAATAACTGCATTTCGGAAAATACAGTTGAAAGGATAGCTCGATAGCTTTTGGCTAGCATCCAAATGAATAGACGAACACACAATTTTCAAATGCTCGTATCTCGATGAAAAAACGAGATATTTAGGTAAACTCAACGGCACACTGTAAAAGAGTTTCACCGGAAAATTTTAGCACATTTGTCCTGCAAAAATTCAGTACAAATGTTATAGAATTTTAGCATAAAAACTGGAAATTTCCTGAGCCTCAGTCCTGAAATTTTTCAGTACACAAACTGAACTTTCCCAGGACATGTACTGAAAAATTAATGCTGAGAATATTCATGAGAATTAAAAAATAATTGCTTAGACAAAGGGATTCTGCACAGTCCGTGTGTTTCAAGATGATTTAGAAACTTGATCGTTCATGTTGATAGACAGAAAGTCATGTCTACCTAACGGGATTTGAACTTACACTGTTCTATCTGCCTACCAACTGAAACCTAAGACGTAACCGATGAGCTATAGCGCAACATGTTGGAAGGCCAGCTTGGGTTACTATATATGGTTCATATCTGGGTGACACAGAGGAATAAGTCTTCGAAAAACCTCATATATCATTTTTATTTGCTCACAATTACAATTATTATTCAAAATCTCAATCAGGAAATTTTTAATATAAAGAGTTGAATTTTTTCCTGCCAGAAAAGACGAAGTCCAATGGGAGTGGAAAATTTCAGTGCAACAGTGATTACATTCCAGCATAACTAGAGAATTCCGTTGCATAGCAACTGGAAAATTCCATCACACAACCTGAAAATGGCAGTTCAAAACCTGTATAATTCAATTGCATAGCAACTGGAAAATTCCATCACACGACCTACAAATTGCAGTTCAAAACCTGTATAATTCCAGTTACCAACGATTAGGTTTTTTTTTCTAAATTCGAAATTTTCTCCAAGTCCTTATCGAGTGGATACTTTTTTCTGGTGCACAAGAACTGTAAAAGTGTAGTACGAGCCAGTAAAATTTCCGCGAAATCATGACAAAATTTCAGTACACTTGAAAATTCCAGTACAAGAACTGAATTTTCAGTTATGCCTGGTAAATTTTCAGTACCGTACCAACAAAATCTCTGTACATGTACTAGATTATTCATATTCCAGTACTAGCACTGGAATTTTCCAGTCCAGTCTTTTGATTTTACGTAACCTCAAATATGTTGAAAAACAGTGTTTTTTACAAATAAACTTTGAGCTTTCGGAGTGGAGCCACGGAAGACCGCACATCGAATCTTCACTGAAGCAACTATTGTTTTTTACACTTTTAGGTGAAAATATATAGAAAACTTGATGCGATACAGCAATTCTGAAATCTGTTTTGGATTCAGCGCACCGAAATGCTTCGGAAAAGTATACTATAGTTTCTGTTACTAGAAACTGATTACATTTTGTTGGCCTGTGTTATTCAAATGATAAAAGTGGTGAATAGTAAGTGATAAGCATTTGCCATTTCTGTTAATCAAATAAAGTGGAAGCTGTCGGCCGTTACTATAGCAACAGTTCTCACTTTTGATTACACATTGCTTAAGCTTGGTTGACACTAGGAATCGATAAAGCAGTTTTGCTCTAAACGTTTCAGATGCTCAAATCCGGGATAAAAGTTTTCTTTAAATTGGCCGATATCTCTACGGCTGACAGTTTTCACTCCATTAACCCTTAACGGCCACACCTCACCCAGGCCACATAACGGCCACATGTGGTAACTCATTACCCCATGCTGAAAAACCCGGTCGGACAAGATGTGTAGATATTTTGAGTCTTTTAACTAATTGTGTCATGTTCGTTGACCAGTTCTTCAATATTTCTAATGGTTTAACTTGGTTAATTTATAGATGGTATCCTAAAAACTGGTCATATAAGTCAAAATTCAGGAAAAATTGCAAAAAAATTCACTCCTCCGCCATTTTACAATATTAACGACTGAAACTCCAGGGTCGTCCGCACAATATATACCACTACCACAAAAAAATAACAGTATCCACCAATTATTCAAGAAGT
Source organism: Gonatopus flavifemur (assembly GCA_018340375.1). NCBI lineage: Eukaryota > Metazoa > Arthropoda > Insecta > Hymenoptera > Dryinidae > Gonatopus > Gonatopus flavifemur. The sequence goes on from JAFFJZ010000016.1 coordinate 1,950,664, forward strand.
ATATTGATTTTGCAAAATTACTGGAAAGAAAAATGAAAAAAAATTACAAATCATGAAATTGGCTTTTTTTGCGTTTTATTAGATTTTAAATACATATTCATGATTAGTCACACCTCACACATGTCTGTCACCGGCAGATGCTGTTTGTTGTATTCATTTGAAAGGTTTGAGACCTCTAATTCCACTTTTTTCAAGCCTGGAGTAACTAGTCACCCCGTGTGGCCGTTAAGGGTTAATCACATGATTGCACCGAGAAAAAAAATTATCATTCTTACCACAAAACTGTATGCTATTCGTAACGCATTGCTGTAGCAGCAAGCGCATACACTGTAGAAAATATACTTCCTAAACTGCCAAAGAAGTTTGGCAGTTTTTTACACCAACTTTTTTTGTAAATTACCAAACAAAAGTTTGTAAACATTCAAAAAATTTTGTGATTTCACGAAGATTTTTGAGAATTTACAAACTTTTGTTCGGCAGTTTACAAAAAAGGTTCGGAAATTATTTTTCCAAACGAAGTTTGTAAATTTCCAAGCATTTTTGTTTGGAATTCAACAAATTTTTTTTACAGTGTACTTGATACAACGATCCATGCAAATGGGAAGAGGATAGGGTAAATCAGAGTGAGATGACGCACTGTCCCGCGTCATACAGCATGGAATAATACATTAAACCTCATTCACTTAGGGAAGATTCAAATATTGTAATTGAATCTTAATATTTTTCTCGAATGAATAGAGTTCGATGTATTATTTGATACTGCAGAGAAGTGGGAAAGTGCGTAACCTCACCCCGCTCTGCCCTACACGGAGAAAAAAGAACAGTGAATGATTGCTAGAAATACGAGGGATCATTGCTAAAAAAGGCTAGCAAATTGGTGACAACTGAACTTTTCTATCAACAGTTCTTCATGCGGGGAGTAGTAATAGTTCCTATCTTTAGATGAAGATCATTGCTAATTCATTTAGTTTCTATTACAATATGAACTAAACGAACATACTTCCTATTCCTCACAAAACTTAGTGAGCAATACCATCATCCAAAAGAAAGATGCCGTGAATTATCCTCAAATATTACGCAAAAAAAATTAATTCTTTTAGAATTCATACTTCCACGACGGTTTCTCGTCCGATTGATCCTGGATGCAAGGCTGTGATAGAAAGAAATTTTTTTCCCAGTAATGGGGATTCGATCCTACCTACCTAATCAACCTAACTTAACCGAAGTAACGCTTATACCGACTTAGCTCTACCGCACGATTGAGATTTTCAACTTACTGAAAGTTTATGAATCGTTCGTAGATTCGTGCTTACACCTCAGCAACTTACTTTATGAATAATCTCAGTGATGTACGGCACACAATGCTTGAGAATCATTACCTCGAAATGTTATGAATGATTCCACACCGTGTAATGGTTCTATTCTTTTTTTCTGTGTTGGAATCTACTCTATACATTGCTTGGCAATCATTGCCTGAAAATATTATGAATTACTCTCCACGCCGAGCAATACAACGTTCCATATTCAATTTCATGACGTTTTTGTAATGACTGAGGGAACCATCGCTAACTCCGTTTATCGCTGAATGCTTCATAGCATAGGCATGATTGATACAAATTTTCATTAATATTCACGTTAGTACCCTTTGCTATTTTTCTATTATTCGTTCCTATCATCACAAGCAATCATTGCTTATTCTTCAAAAATTGGCTTCAATCCTAGGCAAGATAGTGATCATCGCTACGTATTTCAAAATCATTTTTCTCCGTGTACGTATCGTTGTATCGCTCTAGGACGGGTACCAGATTGTTCTACCAACTATATTACCGTTATTGCTTCTTTCGAATATTTTTCTCAACCATGCCACATCTTCGTACACTGTTGAACAAATTGGCGAATCCCATACACAAAATTTGGAAGCAATTAACACATACTTTTGTGTATTAAATTCACCACAGATTTTGTGAGATTCAAATCAATTTTTGTGTGAAAACCGTTTCAACGTAATATTGTGGTTGAATTTCAATAAAATTGTGGGAGATTCAATACAAAAACATGTGTTTTAATTGCTTTCAAACTTTTGTATTGAAATTAATATAAATATTTTTTACAGTGTATGCACGAAGCTTTTTTTCAAAGTACTTATAACTTCATGTTAACATTTTTTTTGGATGATCCTTTTCACTCCGTTTTACGGTACCATAACTCCCATTTATTCTTATTCATTTCGGATACGAACTTGAAGATGTTTCACACGGAGAAGAGTGCAGCTTGAAAGGATAGTAATCTTTAATAGGAAATTGGAGAATATTTCTTAAAATCTGAGAATATTTCTTCTGAGCAGGGTGTTGATCAAAGACAACTCAAAAACTGTTCTGAAATGACAAAAATTAAAAAGTTCCTGTTACAAAATGAAACACTGCAATATTATTTTACGGGGGAAAAATTGTTTTCTCTGTTGCCCAAGATTTGGAAACTGATTCAGAGTGGTTTTGGTGTGTTGAATGCAATACTAATATCAGATTTCTTGAATCCACTCAATTTTTATTATCTTTTATACACACTTTTTATGTATATAATCTATATAATTGATAAATTTTATACATAAAAAATTATGAAAATTCAGCTGATCCAAGGAATTTGATGTTATTTTCGTATTCAATACTATAAAATTATTCTGAATCAGTTCACAAAACCTCAGCCGATGTGAAAAAACTAGGTATAATCATATCTGAACCAGGCATAATTAATGTGCGGAAATGGGTTCATAAACACTATACACGGAGAAAAATGGTTTTGAAATGGGTAGCAATGGTCACTATCTTGCCTAGGATTGAAGCCAATCTTCGAAAAATAAGCAATGAGTGCTTGTGATGATACACTGAACACCCGATTTCTTAGATTTAAAGAAAATTTCTTTCCCCTCATTCTGCTAAATCTTGTTTTCAATGGAAAAGATAGTTCATTCCAATGAGAGAATTTTTCATTGAATTGAAATTATATTCTTCGAATTCAAGAACGAATATATTTCTGTCTCAATTTGGAAATTTTTTGTTTCAATCTAATGAAGAATTTTTTCATTGAAAAAAATATTCATCAGAATGAGGGCAAAGAAAATTTTCCTTCAATCTAAAACTTGGGTTCTCAGTGTAGGAATGAATAATAGAAAAATAGCAAGCGATGCTGAAGTGTATAGTAATGAAAAATTGTATCAATTATTCCTATACTGTGAAGCATTCAGTAACAAACGTAGTTGGCAATGGTTCCCTCGGTCATCACAAAAACGTCATGAAATTGAATATGAAACATTGTATTGCCCGGCGTAGACAGTGATTCATAATATTTCAAGGCAATGATCGCCAAGCAATGTATAGAGTAGATTCCGACACAGAAGAGGAGAATAGGAACCATTGCACGGTGTGGAATGATTCATAACATTTCGAGGTAATGATTCTCAAGCATTGTATGCCGTACACCACTAATAGTGGTTACGGCATACAATGCTTGAGAATCATTACCTCGTTATTCATTACAGTTATTCATAAAGTAAGTAAATTCATAAGCACGAATGTACAAACGATGAATAAACTTTCAGAAAGTTGAAAATAGGGTGCGGTATACCCTATGGAAAAATGTATATAATTGTACACAAATTGTATACAAATCGTATACAATTGTATACAGTTTTGGACATTTTTTCCATATGGGTAGCTAAGTCGGTATAAGCCTTAATGCGGTTAAGTTTAGATAGGTTCGAATCCCCTTTGCTGGGAAAAAATTTTCTTTCTATCACCACCTTGCATCCGCACGGAGAGAAGAGAATGGTAATATTTACCATGCTAACATAGTATTCGGTATTATCTTATATAAAATCGTGATTGTTACTATGTAAGAATAGAATTCTTCACCATTTTGCTGGTAATAATACATATGTAGCACAGAGCTGCCAGATGGGCATTGCCGTTGAGGGGAATAGTACCTCCACCATCGTTCATATACATACTCTCACCTCTATACGAAACCTTATACACACATATAATTTTTATACATGGGACCATAGTGGGGGTACACTTCCCCTCAATGGCGATGCGCATCTGGCAGCTCTGATATAGCATAGTAATTGTGACCAGAAACATGGTGAAGAATTCTATTCTCACATACTAACAATTACGATTTTATATAAAATAAGACCGAATACTATGTTAGCATGGTAAAGATTACCATTCTTTTCTCTCCGTGCGGATCAATGGGACGAAAAATCGTGGTGGAATTATGGATTTCAGAGAAATTAATTTTTTCTGCGTATAGTATTTGAGAATAATTCACGGCATCTTTCTTTTGAATTATGGTATTGATCACTATTTTTTGTGAGCAATAGGGAGTATGTTTGTTTAGTTCTTATTGTGATAGAAACTGAATGAGTTAGCAGTGATATTGATCTGAAGATAGGGACTATTACTACTCCGCGTATAAGGAACTGTTGATAGAAACGTTCAGTTGTCACCAACTTGCTAACCCTTTTTAGCAATGATTCCTCGTATTTCTAGTAATCATCTATTATTCTTTTTGCTTCCTCGTTAGAGGGAAGCTTTGTGATCATTTCGAGGGACCGAAAATTTTTTTGTCCCCAAACTCAAGATTTCTTAGGCCAAAATGTTCCTCCAAACTCGGGAAAAATTTTGCTTCCTCGTTAGAGGGAAGCTTTGTGATCGTTTCCGGGGGCTGAAAATTTTTTTGTCTTCAAACTCAAAATCTCTTGAGCCAAAATGTTGCTCCAAACTTGGGGATCATTTTTGGTTTTGTGTCTGTCTTTCTGTCTCTGTGTGTGGGTGTGTGTGTATGTGAACAGAATTGCGACCGCGCATATCTTCGGTTTCTATTATTCGATCGTCATGAAATTTTTACCACGGTTAGATGTACTGTTGATTGTGGTCCTATATAAGTTCCAACCTGATTGTTACAGAAGAACGGGAGGAGTAAAGGAAAATGTGAAGAAAAATTGTGATTTTGCGACCGCCCATATCTCCGCTTTCTATTATCCGATTGTGATGAAACTCATACTACGTTCTGATTATAATCCGCTAGTGGCCCTATATGAGTTCTATCCCAATCGGTTGAAAATTGTAGAAAATTTTTTTTCGCGATCCGTATTGTTTGACAATATTTTGAAAGCATGCCTTCCCTATGTTCGTATCATCCGAATGCCATGGAACTTTGAGCATATTCAATTCACAAGGTGTTAGTTGTACGGTTTAAATTTCAAGCAAATCGGAAGTGAGAGAAGTCAATGGTAAGCACTAAGCTTCGAAACAAAATGTGAAAATTTATGTTGTTGAAGTTTGAATCGTTTATTGAAACGAATTAGTAATTGAATAACGAAATATTCAGTTGTTAAAAACCCAAAATCTTGCAACACATTCTTTGAGCGATGTTTTCAATTCCAAGGAGTTGATTCGAGAAGGTAAATAACGATGTTTCATCAAATTTTGTAAGTTTGAATTTTCGTTTCATTTCTGTAAACGGTTCAAACTTCGGCAACATGAAAATTTCGTGAAAATCGTTATCATTGGGGATAACTTTCGGTCCTATCATTCGATTGTTAGGAAATTTTCACCACAGTCTTATGCACGGAAAGAAATTTGTAGTTAAATTTACTATGTTATTATTGTTCCCGAGGAACAGACTGAACTATGACGGGTTCCCCCATAAAACATAGTAAATATGATCAGCATTCTATTGTTGTACCATAGTAAAAATATGCCCTTCATAGTAAAATCCGACAGAATTCATTCTGTTCCTCGGGAACAATAATAACATAGTAAATTTAACTACAAATTTCTCTCTGTGTGCGGTATCAATAGCGATCCCATATCAGTTTCAACCTGATCCTCGCATGAAAAAACGGGACAGGGAAAGGGAATATGTTATCGAAAAATTTGATCTTGCGATTTTGATGTCTTTGCTTCCTGTAATTCGATTGCAATGAAATTTATACCACGTTTTAGTTGTGATCTCATAGTGTTCCCACGCGAGTTTCATCCCAATCGGTTGGAAACTGTGGAAAATATTTCCCTGCAACTTGCATTATTTGATACAAACGAGGAAGTCATGTGCCAATTGGCAGAGTTTTTCTCCGTGTATATGACCAAATGACTCACTTTTGTCAAATCATTCGAGCATATAAGTTTTTGTAAGCCCATTCCCACACATAGATTATGCCTAGTTTAGATATGGTTATGTTCAATTTTTTTAATGCGAGGCAACAGAATGGCTGTTGACCAGTGTTTTCGAAAAAAAACAATGAGTACGAGAATCGTATTCCGAGAAACGAAACGCAAAGACAACTGTCATAAAATTATTGAAATTTTTATCTCTCCTTTCTTCAAATCATAGGAGAATAATGATGTACACGCACCATATACATACTTTTCATCGAAAGTTGATGTTGCATTATAAAAAGCGGCACGTTTTTATTCTTATCGTCCTCAACTTTCTCGAATCGCGTGTTGGATATATAGGAGATAGAAAAAGAAAGAGAGAATAAATAGAAGTCTTGACTGAATAACTTTGAGAGGGAAAAGCTTGAAGCTCTTGATATAAATGGGTCCCAAGGATCGCGCAACAGCTTAAAGAAAATCCTTTTCATCTTATCGCTTCCATTCCGTATACTGAATCAAATTATTGAACGGTAATAAAAATCACGATCCACTCGACTGATTCTTCGTACCCAGAAAATGCACATTATTTTTGATCTTTTCTTCGGTACAATTATTTCTCTTTCACAATACTTTGTTGTCGATTTGACAAACCACAATATATCGCAGAGCAAATGATTAAGTAACGACAGATTGGTACATTTGGATCAATTTTATTATAATCATTATTTCCATTACTGTAATTTCATCCTGCGTCATAGAGAGATTCATCGTATATTTACAGAGGGGCTACAGGTGGTGATGGTGGGAAAGGCCACGTACCGATAATAGTAGTAGATTGGAGTGAAAAGAGGTAGGAGAAGAGCTAAGAGAAAGAATCACGATTGGATGGGTGAGTGGGTGGTTGGTTAAATCAGTGAGTGGAAGTCCTTAATTCACCTAACTTCTCTCTTTTTCTAGCTTATTCAAAGATTGTAACGATCCCAATATAAGCCGTGTTAACGCCGTTGGTACTGCCTTACTGAATCAGAAACGAGGCACTTTTCTGCAAAAGCTCCTGACAGGATTCGCTTCCTCTTACGCTTCTTTCTTTTCTTCTTACTCCTCAAATGCCTTCCCGATGATTCCTTTATTCTTTTCAACGCTGAACAGAATCTCTTCTCTCAGATGAATTCTCTGAGAATATTCTTGATCTTTCTTCGTGAAAGTTGATAATCACGAGATCGATGAATTTATATCACATTGTTACTATAAAATAATTCCGATACATTTTCAGAGAGCAATATTCATTTAAAAATCAAATCTCTAGTTTTCCGAGTTTACCGGGATTGTAATTAAAACTTCATTAACATGATCTCATTGATTATTCTCAGTGATATAAAAGATCAGTTTTATCACGTTCGTGATAATAATTATAAATTCAAATTTATACCTTGACTAGTATTCATAAATCGGGGTTAAACGACTTTCCTCATGTAAACACATTGAGTAATTGATTGTCAACACCTTCGAACTAAAAGCTTAATACACGTCTGACGCATGAACATGGATCGTTGGTCACTTTGCATGAAAGTGGAAATACCTGAGAGCAGCAGGAAATTGGAAGAACTGCGAAAACAAAGGCGTATTCGACAGTTGAACCAGCTTGTTCACTCAGTCTTAGTCTCTTTTTTTACTCCACATTTTTTTCATATTTCTGTACCCTTTGTTGGTTCAAATTTGTAGCAATTGAAGCAGTAAATAAAAAAAAATTTGTTTATTCAACAAACATCAACTTCTTTGAAAGAATTTAAACTCATTCCACACGCAACAAATGGATTCGCTTTGGCAGCTGGTGAAGCAAGAATTCGTAGTTGTAACAGCGAAGAGTTTGTGGTTGATATTTCGATAGCAAAATAAATTGGTTTTATCTGTTTGCTATTGCTGCTACATTTCTCGCTGTCGCAGTTGAGTGATTGACAATAATAGTGGCAAAATAGTTCTCGTACATTGTTAAAAATGTCTGGAAAAAACTTCAAATATACTTAACGGAAGCAATTTCCAATGAAGTAACTGAAAATTTAAGGTACATGTGTATGAAATTTCAGTTACAAAAATATACATGTGTATATATAGTGAAAATTTGAAAATTCAATTACTAGTGAATGAATTTTCAATTCAAATACCAAGAATTTTAAATTTCAGTTACAAGTATGATTGAAAAAGTTATGAAATTTCAAACAATTTTTCATAGCGAGCTAATTTTTAGTTATCCACATATTACCGAATTTCCTAATAACATTGTGTGCGCAAATGTAAACGATTCACGAGCAAATCGGGTTACCGAATCGTCAACAAAGTCAGATCCATGTATGTCGGTTTCTATCGACAGAACTGCAAACCATCACGCTCATACATACGTTTCACGAAAGTTTAGAGATGTTGGTTCTGTTGCTAATCTGACGCAAAGCATCGAATTTGAGCCAAGCATGGTTCCCATCCAGTGTTAATGATAACCATAACACAATAATGAGCGTTCAGAAAAGCGAAAACAATACTCAGTGAATCATTCTGAGTGTGGTCATGGTTTTCAAAGATTTTGTCAACAAAAATTAATTATAAATAGAATTCATAATCTTAGAATTTCTCAAAACAAAAAATTGTTTGTTATTTCCCTTGTTGTTTCACTTAGGGGGCTATATCTGTTTGAGACGTAGAAATGAGAGGGTTTTTGTGAATTTTTTGTGACTCTACAAATGAAACGATCAATATAAAGTTTTGAAGATACATCCCAGCAAACACGACTGCTGGTGTTTCAAAGGGCCAGTGACGGCCCTTCAACGGCATTGCTGGATCATCTGCGGCCCATTGAAACACCAGTAATCATGATTTGTAGGGATATCTTAAAGTAAAAAAAATTTGTTTATTTCAATGTTTAAGACAAAATGGTGGCGCAGGTGTACATACACTGCAATCGTATTTTTTGAAGGCGCTTCACGGCCGACAGTAGAAGTCTCGTACGTCTGCAATTAGAACAATAAACAAAATTTTTTCATAATCTACATGAATGTTGCTACTGAAGTACATAGGTTTATCAAGAAATATTGATTTTTGTAATTTTGGCATCGATTTGAAAAAAAATCAGATTTTCGACGAAAAAATTGATCTTAATTCATTTATACAAATCGTAATTGTCTATCGATCGTTAAAATCCTATGTACTTCAGTAGATAATCTATCTAAGAAGCTACAGTTTAATTTTGAAATCAATTAGATGAAAATTACTTGAGTTCCACTGCCGGCCGATTTTGAAAACGTGGTTTCGAGAAAAATGCGTTTGAAGGTTGAGAATGAGTTTACGACAGGATATTCTTAAAATAGGGACTTGCTGATTTTTTTTACCTCTGTTTTACTGTCCCAGCACCATATAACTGTTGGTCTAAGTTCAAATAACTCTTTTCCAGCTCTTCCTTGAACGATTTAGCGATTTTTGGAAGAATTCAAAATTGCTACATGATTGAGAAATTCAAAATTTGTCATTTCGAAACGCCCAAAATTGCTTCAAGAATATATAAAAATATTGTAAGAGTTTTCAAAAAATGTTTTCATCAATAAAAGTTGTTTGATATTATTCTTGAGATGTTTTTACATCATTTGAGCCAATAAAAAAAAAAAATGGGGGGAGAAAATTTCAAACAGATATAACCCCTTAATAACGGTCATCTCTCTTTTTCATTCTCGAACTTGTGGGGAAGCCAGATTTATTTCACAGGATCGTTGCGAAGGTGTTTCTTGTTAAGGTTGCCATAGGAACCATGGAAAGCATCCCTCCCGTACCATCCACTCCCTCTCCAATCCACCAACGAACACTCTCATAACAACCGATCGCACTTACGCGCTACTGACGTTGTCATAGTAAGTAGGTCAATATCGAGTAAATCACAGTCAGGATACACTGCGCGTAGGATCTTAAAGGATCTCACATTCCCAGTGAACAATATGTTATCATCCGAAGCTCTTAAAGATCTTCTAAATATGTGTATAAGAGGTCAGATAGACTTTTTGGAAGGTTAACATAAAGATATCAGAATGTTATCAGATCCGTCGATTCCTGAGGAAAATAAAAGATTGCCAGAATGTTATCCAAACGAACTCTTTAAGAGGATTTTTTTCTGAGATCTCAGAAAAATGTTACCATTCAGATATCAATATGATAACATTGACCTCTTAAAGAGCTCTTCCTCTCATAAGTGTTCACTGAGATGAGACATCCTCGACATTCTGACAATCTCCTTGAGACGTTTTCCAAAATATTTCATATTTCAAATGTAATATTTTGACAATATCACCGAGATATTCGGTGCTGTATGGGATTACATCTCAAGTATGGCATTCGGCCTAAGACCATACTTTTACACACATGGAAAAAATCTAGTGTTGACTGTACGTCAAAATTGATGTGGTATACTTGTTTTTGTTCTGCCGTTGAACCCACTGATGTTGAATCTACAATTTTACAACGTTAGAGATACGCAATGGTCGTGATCAATATATTCGTTAACTCAATTCACGTTACACTGTCAGGAATATCTGGAAGTTTGTTTCAATCAAGTACACACGGAGAGAAATGTATAATAAAATTGATTAGATTTCTAATAACCCTTATTAAAAAATATGGTGAAAATACCCGAGTAAAAATGTTGATTCCGGTTCGCCAAACGGGACTGGTGCAGATGTGTTGCATTTTTGTGCGGTACTGTTGCAGATGTAGTGCAGGTGCATGACGTCCGCAACAGTACCGCAAAAAAACGCAACACTCCTGCACCAGTCCCGTTTGGCGAACCCGAAATGAAAATTTTCACATGGGTAGGGACAGCTATCTGATATAATACTGAGTACTATAAGGACATGAAGAAGATCAATATTTACTTTTTGTAAGTTTTATTGGAAAATTTATTCAAATTAATTATACAACATAATACACGGTATATACCATGCATTGATGTGTATTAGAACTATCTTGTACAGTTAATTATAATTTTATTATAAAACTGGCAATCAAAGATATTAGAAGACCGAAATGTACATACGGAAAGAATATTGTATTCGAAATGACTGTTGTAGTTTACTATTCGTGCACCATATTGAAAATTACAGCAGACATTATAGTGTTTCCCTCACAGCATCACAGTCCCAGAAGAATTCTTAAAGAAATCATGAAGAATACAATCAGTTCAATAAGAATTCTTTATGAATTCTTTTGGGACTGTGGTGCTGTAAGGGTTCTATCCAATTTTACAGGAAATACCACAATTTCTATTGTAATTTTCAATATGATAATGCGCAAATAGTAAACTGCAATAGTCATTTGGAATGTGATGTTCCTCTCATTCGCATATGAAAACAAATATGCCCACAATTCAATAGGAGGTAAGAATGCTCTATGAAGAATCATAGATTAGTCTCATGTGTCCGTTCTCAAAGAAATCAACGAAGATGAAAGATCGAATATTCATCAAATATATTCATCGAATATTCATCCCTCATCTCATAGTTGCAAAATAGCTGATGTGATCTAAACAAAAATGAGACGTTCTCGTTTCCTCACTGAGCCCCACATTTTGACAAAAGAATGATCCAAATTCATTCCAACAAAAGTTATCTTGGACCAAACAAATTTCAAGATCTCAGACAGCCAGCCAGACAGACACACGCGAGCACCCTCAGGGACCGCGTTTTTTCGACGTTTTAAAGTGTTTTCCAAAGACCAAACACCCTTTTCTCGATAATAGATTTTTGACCTTATCACAATATTTCCATTTCTTTATGTATAAAAATGTGAAGAACATGGAAGTGAAAAATTTGCGATTTCTTCTAGTCTTTGTAAGATTCTGAAATGACAATATAATGTGAGAATTGCATTTTAAGGGTTTCACCAAATTGAATAAGTGCAAAAAACATTGCTGAAAGTTTCCAAAAATTGATCACATACATCATCATACCTAATTGAATTCCAGAAGTGCTTGGAAATTTCCTCGAACTATGTTACATTATGTCGCAGTTTTCCCTGCTGAAAACGTCTCATAAATTCTGATATTTAACTTTTATGAGATTTTGATGTGTATTTGTCCATGAGGTTATACTTATTTAAGAGAATGAATGAGAATCATTATAAGAATGTATCAGAATTTACAAGGATCTCATAAGAGCTGTAAAATCTCATAATAAATGATAAAATAAAAAACAATCTATCAGTTTTTGATGTGTATTTGTCCAAGAACTTATGAGCATTTACGTGATCTTATGAAACTTTTTCAACAGGGGTACAAAATTTTAGACAAATTGCACATTTCTCTACTCTTCTTCGTATTTTTATTGATTATACTTATTATCAATAATAACACATTAATAAAGTACTTATAATGATCATATTTTTCAAAAAGCACTGACATATATTTTATATGGATATTCACTACCAGAGATCTCTGTCACTACAGTGGGGATTGAACCCGGGTTCGGCGAGTGAGAGTCAAGGCTTCTATATCACTTCAGCAAATCTCCGAGATGACGGCACCACTCTCAAAGTGCTATATACTGTAATCATCGTGATGGGAGTTTCAAGAATTCATTTCCGTGAAATAAAAAACAATCGATTCAGAATCTTCTGACGCAAAAAATCAGTGGGTCGTAGGAGAGAGGTTTTTTTCGACCTCGACCTTGAAATTTTACAAAGGGCTGAGTAAGATCGATGGAAAAACTTTGGAATTTTCTTGCCGTGGGATATAGACTAATCGATGCAGAATCTTTTGAAATGGAGAATGATTAGCACTTGAGAGGAGCGTTTCTTGAAAAGTGCACTTCCAAAATTTACTAAGTGCTAGTACAAATTGATGAGAAACTTTCAAAAATTTGTTTCCGTGGTATATAGACCAATCGATTCAGAATCTTCTGGAATGGAAAGTGAATAGGTCGTAGAAGAGGCGTTTCTTTCGATCTTGAATTGTAAATTTTACCAAGTCCTGGATCAGGTGTATGAAAATTCATTTTGCTTCATAAAATATTGCTACTGTCATATTCTCAGAATATTTCATTTGCGACAAATTTAGCATATTCCCCATCGTAGATTTTCAAAACATTACAGATCATTATGTGTGCAATGTTCCATTAGGAAGATTCTCAGAACATTTTCAACGAAATATCGTGTCTGCAATATCTATAGAATCTTGTATAAGTATTTCACACAGAATGTTCTGAGCGAGATATGGTAATATTACTGGCTTGTCGGATTTCAAGGTTCTCTTTTAAGGAGGTAGGTGAACGCGTGTCACAGACTATTAAATGAAGATAGAAATAAGTGAATTTATCTGGTTAAGAAAAAGGTTTCCATCGGGAATACCCGTAAGTAGTTAGCTCCAAGCAGTGATACAAAATCAGCCCCTCTACTGTTCACACAATGAAACTTCCGTATACGTGTGACTCACACGCATACGAAGCTTCCAAAGTGTTTACAGTGGAGGGGCTGATTTTTCGGTCCGCGCTGTCTTTCCTGGCACCACTGGCTCCCAGAGTAATTCGTTGATAAGAGGGATAAGACAGTTCAAAGACCAAGGCAAAAATTGGCGTTTGTCGAAACGGATATTTATTGAAAATTCTCCAGCCGCACGACGTTTCGAGTTGATTCAACTCTTTTTCAAGTACAAGAAAGTTTCTTTGAGTATATTAGAAAAATCCATGGAATCGGACGACGGACCCATCGAGTCGAACGTGGGTTGTTTTTTATTATTAAACAGAAATAGATCAATTCTTTATCAGAATGAATTCAACCATAATCTTCTGGAAATATTTAAAAAAAGGAGTACTTTTTTATTTCCATTTTGTTAGTATTGCCTCTTTCTTCGTCCGTATAGCATCCTCCCCCTCCCCCCCTCCCGACTATCGGGCGAGTGTATACCGTTTTCGGCAGTCGATTCAGTACTACACTTACCGTTTTGTGGTGTTTCAGGCATCAAGGAGCAGGCAATAAGGACCACTCAACTCGGGACTTGAACAGCAATTTTCATTGCTAATGGAGAAATCCCGTGGAATAGGTCTACTGGGGGTACCACGTTAACCCTGAGAGAAAGGTAGAACGGAGGAATTGTAATGGGTCCTAAGATAACAATTTTAGGGAATTTTACAGGAACATTCTGAAAGATTTCTGGGGAAAAAATTCTGGGAGATGCCTTATAGCACACCTAAATATAATTCGGAGATATCTTACGGGAGATGTTTCCAGGAATTCTGAAAGATACATTTAGAAAACTGTGGGGAATCTCACACAAGAACTTCGAGAAGACATTTTTTGGTGTTTTATGAAACGTCTTTTCAGATTTTCCAAGATATCTTGCAGAACGATCCAAAAGAATGTTCCAGACCCTAGTAAAAATGAATCATATAAGGACATACATAAAGCATATAGAAACCATACATGGTCAGATATGACCATATATAATTCATACGCAATCCATATTGAATCCGTATATGATCATATATGGCCCATACAGAATCCATATATGACCTTTCGATGCAAGACTTTCCCATACATGTGAAAAAATTCTGTCACATATGAAATATTTTTCGTATATGGATTTTATATGGATTATATATGAGTCATATATGATCATATATGGATTAAATATGGATTGTATATGATTCTATGCATTTTCATATATGAATCATATATGAATTTTATATGTATTATGTATGGATTATGTATGGGTCATATATGTTCGTTTTTTACTAGGGGAATTGTGATGCGGGACACATGACTTATATTGGCTCCGAATCCCAACCAGAATGCGAATGTCAATATGATATAGAATTGATGTCAAACACATCAATTCTATTGAACTTCAATCTGATTTCGATACGCTACACCCGGAAAAGAAAGCTGTAAAATTTACATCTCATGAAGTCGATATTTGAATGATTCCAGAAAATAGTTCGAGCTACCACAATTTCAGTTTGTTTCACAGCACGAAAGTAAGATTTAATGAACTATTTTAGAAATCGTCCAAATATGGAGTTCGCAAAGTATAAAGTTTGAAACTTCTTTCTCAATTGAGGTATCATTTCGATGTGAGATCAAAAACGATGGATTTGTATTCCTGGCTGGAATTAGGCTATTCTTCCTCTGAGGGTTGAAAAAAAACGCATTCGCTTATACTCTACCTCCTGGGTGATGCGGAAAGGAGTACAAAATTTGCAAGTGCACTTTTTGGAAACGTTCCTCTAAAGTGTTGTTCATTTTCCAAAACATTCTGAATCGATTGGTCTACATCCCACGGAGACAAATTTTTGGAATTTTCCAATCAACTCGAACCAGTGCTTGGTCAAATTCGCAAGTGCACTATGAAGCATCAGGGTTATTGATAACATGACGATGTAATCACATGATAATAAAACAAAACCATATGTAATTCAATACTTGGGATTGAATTTTTAATATATACAATCGGATATGAAATTTAATTATTCACAAAAGACATTCAATTACTCACTACAGAAATGGAAAAAAAGCTTCTTGTTTCTCAGCAGAATTGAACCCGACTCTTTCTCCACCGGAATCATCTCCTTTGCTACTAGGCTATAGGTTCAGATAATATTTCGACATACATATTACCTTTATCAAGTATTGCAGCGAAGAGAAGGAAAACATCGTTGGTAGAATAATGAAATATCAATTTGAATGCTCAACTCTAATTATTCAGTCTATTGAAAATAATTTGCATTCAATTAATTGAATATTCAGTCTCATTATTTTGATATTCCATTTGATGATCAATGTGGATTTGATTATTCTTATTGGAACATTATAGTGACTTATGAATAAATATTTGATGAGGAAAAACTATGGAATTTACCGCAGGATATTGATCATAGATCCCTAAACTATCTGAGAATGTTACAACCATCAACTGATGGCCAATTTTCATAAAATGATATTCCACTCACGATCTACAATAATTGAACCCACGGGAAGAAGAACTCGACGAGCGCTCGAACCGCGGTAAAAGTATTGTCCAAGCGGTCACGTGGGAGACCGGAAAAAAAGTCGGAATTTTGGAAAACTAAAAATACTGGGTGATAGGGCTTGAAAAATCAATACGAGTGTTCGTTTACAATGTTTTTCTATGATCAATAGTTTTCGAGAAGAAAAAATTAAAAAGTACTTCTTTTTCTCGTACTAAAAAAGAATGTTTTTTCACCTTAAACTCGTTATAACTCGAGCAGTTTTCAACGTATCAAGATGAGTCTTGCAGATTCTGATTCGGAACACTCCCCCGAAGATGACGATCTCGACAAAATTTTCAAAAATTGATGCAAAATTAATGAATTTTCAATTTGAAATGAAAACTTGGTTTTCAACGAAGAGGGAAACTTTGCATTGAAAAAGTGTCGGGGGAAGTATGAGCTACGAAAAACTTCCAGCGACAAAGTTGTTCGCTAGTGTGCGGACAAACTTTATGGAAAGTTTCAGATCAATTGGACTATTGGTTCGAAAGATACAGCGATTTATCCATCAGCTCGCAACGGAAATTTCTCATGGCTCTACGTCGTTTACCTGCTGAATATGAGGATCCGAATGAAAGGTTGCATTCGCTCGATTTCTCAACGTAGATTCATGTTTTTTTGGTCGAAGCATCCAAATATCCAACTATTTTTGCAAAATTCGTTATACATTGTTTTTTTTATAAACAACTTTTATTCAGCGAATCATTGTTCAATCCTTATTCTGCAAGATGAAAATGAAAGATTGAACATTTGTGTGCTCTCTTGAACTCAATAGTTTCCGAAACTTATTTCACGATTACTTGGCCAAATCCTCTCGGAATGATATAAACATTGATATCCAGATTCGATGTGTATTGCCGAAGCTTGTAAAATGATCCGAATGATGAAAACATTCCATTTTTCAATAACATTTGATAACGAATTAGTGGCTCTCAGGCTCGTGTTTTCCGAGTTTCAACGAAACAAAGTGTCGAGCGAAATGTGAAATTAAGAAAACTTCGAACAATAAAGTTATGCTCTTATGTTTGAGGAAGTTTTTCTGGAGATTTGAAATTAATCGAACAAAAAATATGGGGTTTATGATTTATGTAAAACAAGCGGAGCCGCCGAGCACGCAGGACTTCGGTGTTGACGAATGAAGACACAAAACATCAAATAAAAACAAATGCCTATATAGTAATTGCAACCGTAAGAATAGAAAACATTGCTCCCTCCGATGTGAGAAAAAGTCCATAATTCCACATTTTGAACAATTTTATTATTGAATTTATTTTCCGGGTTAGTGTAATAATAATGTCTGATAAAAACAGTTCAAAAACTAGTCGAAAACGTACCAGAAATCCGAACAACTGGATGAAGAACAAAAATAAAAAGGCTAAAAATGAGGTTTGTATATTCCGTATATATATTTAGTATAATACAGTGTGCAATGGAATGGTGCTGTCAACAAATTTCTTAATTTTCCATGCATAACTGAGACATAATACATTGTATTTTCGCAGTCATCGATGTATAAATATTTCTGTATCTAACAGTCATCCAACCCATAGAGCATCGAAGATTTCATTACGACCGCAGAAATCTAACGTTTGAAATATTGGAATATTCTTGTAATATTGCTGCATGTCGTACTGAGATTTCAAAGTCCTTCCACAAATATTGCAATGTCCGCTAATCTTACATTGCAATACAAGATTTCTGAATTATTTTTGAAATATTTCAAGAACATTTATGAAATATTTCATTGTAATGTTTCTTTTGTACTGTATCTGAGACATTGCAAATAGGTAACATTTCAGTTGACAGATTTTTGATATATTCTTGTGGAACAATATTGAAATGTAAGGAAGATGAAAGAATGAAATACAATTGATACATTACTGAAATAATTTTTAAATAGTGTGTTACAGTCGATACAAAATTATTACTTAAAAATAATTATTCAATGTTGAGAACTTGGATAGTGTTTGGAATATCGAATTGTATAACGCGATCATTTGGTATTACAGGGACGAGAATATGTTTCGACTTCTGGGAAATCTATTGCAGCTAAGCAATTCAAACCCGTAAATTCGTGCTGCGTAAAACAATGTTTCCAAAATATTCCTGTTCAACAACAACAAAAATTTCATGACACATTTTGGAACCATGGCAAATATGATTCTCAAAATATTTTCCTCGCTGGATTAATGAAAAAGAGAGCGCCAAGTGTTACAGGAAATGCGCAGAATAAAGTTGTTTTGTGGAATTATTTTTTGCATGCTGAATTCGGTGACATAAAGACTTGTCAAAAATTTTTATGTAATTTATAGAACATAGGACAAGGGCGATTTACAACTATACAGAAAAAGATATTACATAATGAAACTATCGAAGATAGTCGGGGAAAACATGGAAATCACGTAGTGCGATTGACCGAAGATGTAAAACAAATGATCCATCAACACTGTTTGTTAATCCCACACTCTGAGTCGCATTATAAACGTCAAGCCGGTCAAACGTCTAGTTTACAATATTTTGATCATCCTAATTTAACACTGAAAAAATATACGCTTTGTTTTTGGAATATTATACAGCGAAAACAGGTTGTGAAAATCCTCCGATTGATTTATCAACCTACTCTCAATATTTTAATCGTCATTTGAATTTTTCTTTCTCAATATCACGCACTGATGTTTGTAACATGTGTTTTGAACAAGAGCGGCAAAACAATCCTGGTGATGAGTTCAAACAGCATAAAAAAAGTATAGAAGAGTACAAAATATTGAAGAAGCAAATGTGTTATGTCTTGAATTTGATTTCGGTCAAAATTTACCTTTGCCGAAAATTCCTGTATCAGATCAGTTCTACAAGAGATTGCTTTGGCTACACGTTTTTAACGTGCATGTCTTCGGTGAACATGGCAGAAGTTACATGTTCTTTTTTTTAGAAGGAAATTTTAAGAAAGGTGGTAATACTGTCTGCAATTTTATCTTACATGCAATGAAGAAAGAATTGGAGCTTAATTATTACAATAAAATTCATTTATTTTCGGATGGTTGCGGTGGTCAGAATAAAAACCGTTTCCTCGTCTCTTTCTTATCATCGTTGGCTCAAGAATTGCAACTTGAATTTGAACATGTGTATCCAGTTCGTGGACATTCATACTGCTCTTGCGATCGGAATTTTGGAGTATATGGCAAAAAAAAGAAACAACTTGAAACTATTGAAACGGATGAAGACTACATTGATCTCATAGAAAGTGCAAGAAATCCACCATTTAAAATTGTCAGAGAAGTAAATTGCCCAGTCCGAGATTATGAGGTTCTGTTACAGGAAAATGTCAAAGATATTAAAGATCTGCAAATCAGCAAAGCAGTACGGATTCAATATTTTCCTAACGGTCAAATCAATATATTCCAAAGTTACAATAGAGAACCAAAAATTCATATCATCAAATCTTCAGTGAGTTTACATGCATTATGCAAATCACCACCAGCTGCTCCAACTGGCATAAGTGCAGAGAAGATGAAAGATTTACAAACTTTATTAAAATATTTGAGTCCAAAAGGTGCAAAATTTTTTGAAAGCTTATTTTCGAAAATATCAATTAGAAAACCTAAAAATAAAGAATAATTATTCACTCTAATGATATAATTTCTTTTTTTGGTTCAAAATATATTGTATGCAGTTTAAATCGTTTATTTACATGAATTTTTTACAGTGTATTGTGTCCAAGGGGGGCAATTTTGGTTCATTACACGGAGAAAAAAGATTTCGCTATCTGAATGAATCCGTCTTCGCTAAGTGGATTGAATAGAAATTCGCTGTATTAACGAACCAATGCGCTGGATTAACGAACTAATTCGCTGTTTTTACGTATTGATTCGTTATAATTATCAGTCCTTCGCTGGTGTTGCGAAGCTTGATTC
Source organism: Gonatopus flavifemur (assembly GCA_018340375.1). Classification (NCBI taxonomy): domain Eukaryota; kingdom Metazoa; phylum Arthropoda; class Insecta; order Hymenoptera; family Dryinidae; genus Gonatopus; species Gonatopus flavifemur. The sequence continues at coordinate 1,970,761 of JAFFJZ010000016.1, forward strand.
GTTGAAAATATCATTGGCGTTTATTTCAGCAAACTTGCTTGCTGTCCATATAATAACGAGCGAATTTCGCTGGAACAGCGAAATTCTTGCTATCCCAGCGAATCTTTCTTCTCCGTGTACCCTCACAACACAACTGCTTTCAGTTACCTTTCGATACCTTTCTGAAACGTGTAACACCTTTCAGAAAGGTATCGAAAGGTAACGGAAAGCAGTTGTGCTGTTAGGGTAACATTGAATTCGAATTAAATTTGTCCGAATTCGATTCGACAATCATGTCTATAAACAATTCAAAGTTCACTAGCATTTCCAAATCATTTATGACTGAAGAAAAAGTACAAATAATGAACTTTTATCACGAGGTTTGTATGTGTCGTATATGATGTGAATGATACCCAAACACGTTGCATGAGACATTTTAAACTTGTCTGAAATATATTTCAAGACATGAATATGATGTTATACAGGACCCGTTCATGAGACGAGATCGTTTTACATAAATCATAAACCCCATATTTTTTGTTCGATTAATTTCAAATCTCCAGAAAAACTTCCTCAAACATAAGAGCATAACTTCATTGTTCGAAGTTTTCTTAATTTCACATTTCGCTCGACACTTTGTTTCGTTGAAACTCGGAAAACACGAGCCTGAGAGCCACTAATTCGTTATCAAATATTATTGAAAAATGGAATGTTTTCATCATTCGGATCATTTTACAAGCTTCGGCAATACACATCGAATCTGGATATCAATGTTTATATCATTCCGAGAGGATTTGGCCAAGTAATCGTGAAATAAGTTTCGGAAACTATTGAGTTCAAGAGAGCACACAAATGTTCAATCTTTCATTTTCATCTTGCAGAATAAGGATTGAACAATGATTCGCTGAATAAAAGTTGTTTATAAAAAAAACAATGTATAACGAATTTTGCAAAAATAGTTGGATATTTGGATGCTTCGACCAAAAAAACATGAATCTACGTTGAGAAATCGAGCGAATGCAACCTTTCATTCGGATCCTCATATTCAGCAGGTAAACGACGTAGAGCCATGAGAAATTTCCGTTGCGAGCTGATGGATAAATCGCTGTATCTTTCGAACCAATAGTCCAATTGATCTGAAACTTTCCATAAAGTTTGTCCGCACACTAGCGAACAACTTTGTCGCTGGAAGTTTTTCGTAGCTCATACTTCCCCCGACACTTTTTCAATGCAAAGTTTCCCTCTTCGTTGAAAACCAAGTTTTCATTTCAAATTGAAAATTCATTAATTTTGCATCAATTTTTGAAAATTTTGTCGAGATCGTCATCTTCGGGGGAGTGTTCCGAATCAGAATCTGCAAGACTCATCTTGATACGTTGAAAACTGCTCGAGTTATAACGAGTTTAAGATGAAAAAACATTCATTTTTAGTACGAGAAAAAGAGGTACTTTTTAATTTTTTCTTCTCGAAAACTATTGATCATAGAAAAACATTGTAAACGAACACTCGTATTGATTTTTCAAGCCCTATCACCCAGTATTTTTAGTTTTCCAAAATTCCGACTTTTTTTTCGGTCCCCCACGTGACCGCTTGGACAATACTTTTACCGCGGTTCGAGCGCTCGTCGAGTTCTTCTTCCCGTGGGTTCAATTGTTGAAAATGCGTAACTATTAGAAAATTTTTATAGAATACATATAGGGTCTCTTGAAAGCTTTATAATCAGTCATAAGAATAACCAACAATCCTATAAAATTTATGTAGAATAAATAATCATTGAAAAATTATTGACCGATATTCAATTCAATTCAATTGAATAATGAGATGGATCAGATCCATACTTCATAATGAATTGCAATTATAAATATTTTTATACTATTCAAAATTTCCATTATCATTGATATTGTAATTCATATCATCATGATAATTCAATAATCAGCGTCGGACTGACTTTTTTCTGGACATCGCAATCACATTTCCTGGTAAATCGAACCAGATTTCAAGTTATTGCGACCGCGGATGTTTCAACCACGTCGTTTTTCTGTCAGTGTGATGTAGCATCGTGAATTCCCGTTTCGAAAATCGCATTGAAACCAATAACAAGAATGTTATTGTTTCCTATGGGAAATTTCTATCAGGAGATGTAACAGAGTAAGAGTAGATACTCATTATACGAAGAGAATTTGAACTCGAAATCATAATAATTCTTATGAAATTAATGTAAAATCGATAAAAAATAAAATAAACATTCTGGTGACATGAATATTTCAATTCTCATCAGTCAGAAAGTGGAATTTTTCATACGGAGTTGGCTCCAATATTTTTTTTCTGAGTGCAGCATTAATTTTCGCAAGTAATGACGCATTAATTAAATTTAGCATTGAATGTTCCAACAACCAAAACTTATCCATATTCTCACAAATTCTTTTTCTTAATAATTTTCAGATGTGATCAATGATGCTGTATTCGACGAAGACCATGATGAAATGGTAGTAGTTAAAGACATTGAAATGTTCTCCATGTGCGAGCATCATCTGGTACCGTTCTACGGAAAAGTATCGATCGGTTATTTACCTTGTAAAAAAATCTTGGGACTCAGCAAATTAGCTAGGTGAGTGTATAAAATGTGTTTTCATTTTTAAAACCTATCATCCCGGTGAAAGTTTCTGAAACTCGCTCTTGAGGAGACTCATTACCTTCGTGTAGTAGCCAATAAACTTCGAATCCCTCCCTTGAGTTTTAGTTGAAATGAATCATCCAGATAACACAACGTCACATATGGAAATTGCCAGAGTTATCAAAAGGCGCAGTACCGGCAAGGTTGTAACCGTCGTTCGACAAAAACAACGATTTTCCATCCAGAGTCATGACTATTTTCCAACTGGCACCAATTGTTAGACACATTTCAGAAAGTATTATTCCCTGTGGATAAACAAAATTAGAGCGATACTGAATCATTATTGTTAGGTAGAAAACCACTTTTTAGGGAAGCGGAGCTGTATCAGTAACAGAGAAAATCCTACAATACTGAGTACACTGCAAAAAAAGCGGTGTCAAAACGGTGTTAGAATGACACTTTATGGTGTGAGAATAGCACCGCGTGGTGTGAAAACAACACTATTTGGTGTGAATTTTTGCCAACACCGCAAATTTTTTACAGTGTACTGTAGCTGACACGACTGGCTCGTGTTATGGAAAAGAATCATTTCAACACTGCTGCCCATGTGTGTATGGACCAATGGCCCAATTATGGACCAAGCCTGGCACAAGACTTGCCGAGACTTGTCTTTAACAATTTACCAAACTTGGCTCAGGCTTGGGAATGATAAGATCAGGACAAGCTTGGGCCAGTGGTTTTGCCAGGCCCGGTCCGATTCATTTACCAAGCATCAACCAATGCTTCTTTGATCGCAGATATGGATGGGGGAATTAATTGATCCATATTCCAGTTCATGACTTTTTCCCTCAGAATACCGTACATGAATTATCTTAAAACGATAGAAAAAATGTGACAAGACTGGGACAAGCTTGTATGATCATTGGAAAATTTGCGTCCTTTGATATTTCAATCAATTTTGATTCTATTGTTGAATTATGCGCAAACTAAACTCATGAAATCTCACTAATATTTATAAACATTGTGCCACTCATGTGGACAATATTGGTACAATTGTTCTCAACGAATGCTCGATTTTTACACTTGGGCCAAGCTTGTACCAAATGTAGGGACCATTTCAAAAATATTAACAAATGCGCCATGACTGATTATCCATTGGGAACAACGGAACAATCATGGAACAATATTGGGCCAATTATTCTTCACGGAGGTTTGTTTCTGACACATGTTCCAACCTTGGGACAAGCTTGGATTTTTTTCAGTCTTGGCAATACCTGCATGGGTGGTTACTGTAGTAACACGGACCAGTCGTGTCCGCGCAGTAGAGAATAGTGCAGAAAAACCACTGTACTGCGGAGATAGGACTGGTTCGTGTTACCACAGTAACCAGTAGTGTTGGAATGATTTTCTTCCATAACACGAGCCAGTCGTGTCGAATACAGTACTCAGTATTGCAGGATTTTCTTCGTGTAATGATCTAAGGTTTATAACATGTTAGGGTAATCCGAGTAAAAACTTTTATTCCGGGTTCGGCAAACGGGGGTGCGTTGCGTTTTTGTGTGGTGCGGGTGCGAACATGATGCGCCCGCATTATGCCTGCAACAGTACTGCACGAAAACTCAACACAGCTGCACCAGTTCCGTTTGGTAACCAAAATAAACATTGTCAGTGGGGAACATAAGAATGCAATCTCGTGTCGACATTGAGACAACGCTGTCTCCTCACAGACTCGATAGTTGATCAGAGTTGAAATCAACTTCATGGCCAAACAGCTGTTTTGGTGATACAAGACTGCCCCAATACAGAGGCAGAGTTGATAACGATGTTTGTGCTGTGTGGTGCATCATCTAGAATGAAAACTTTTGCAGCATTTAACTCGATGTTTCCCAATAAAACCTATTGAAATGTTGTACAGCTCACAATATTCTTATTAAATCCAATACAATCTCCCACTTATCCAATGGGCTACACTGATTAAGTTCTATTATCATACACTCTTGGAAATTTCTGATTAAACTTCCAATTACATGTAATGGAAGCAAAATTTATTCACGTAACTGAAAAATTTATTGAAATTTCAGTTACGAAAATATATATTGATGTATGATATAATACAGCAAAAATTTCAAATTCAGTTGCGTGTAAATTAATTCTCATTTCAATCACCAAGAATTGGGAATTCCATTTACAAATGTACATGAAAAATATATCAAATTTGAGGACATTTCTAACAGTGTAGCCTTTCATTTCTATTTATTAGGAATTGCTACTTGAGTAATTTTTATTCTTTCTACTGAAACTTATTAAGCTTAAATCAGAAACGTAACACATGGGCTGAAAAGTCCCGGGCCTAACACATAGATGGCGCGAATTTTACTGCTTTTTCACCTGTTTTTTAGTTAGTACTAACCTTCAAAAGACAGCTGTCAAAATTTCATGATATTCTATTCATTAGTTTGTGAGTTATTGTACTAAGAGTGAAGCTACTTTTGTTATTTTTGAAACAATGGATCAAAAACAATTTCGTGTTTTAATTTGACACTGCTGCTTGATGGGAAAATATACCGTTGAAGCGAAGCAATGGCTCGAAAAGTGTTATGGGGACTCCACTCCATCAGAAACCACAATAAAACGTTGGTTTGCTGATTCCAAACGTGGTCGTAGAGACACCGATGATGCAGAACACAGTGGACGTCCAAATGAGACGGTAACACCAGCAAACATAAAAAAAATCCACAAAATCGTTTTGAATGATCGAAAAGTGAAGTCGCGTGAATTAGCTGACGTCGTAAAAATATCAAAAGAACGTGTTAGCTTGAGCATATTGCATGAGCATTTAACTATGAAAAAGCTCTGTTCAAAGTTGATGCTGCGTTTGCTCCCTGTTGGCCAAAAATAAGAACGCATTGATGCTTCTGAGCAGTGTTTGGCCATGTTTAAACGTAACAAGCCGGAATTTTTGCGTCGATGTGTTACAATGGATGAAACATGGATCCATCACTTCACTCTGGGATCAAAAAGATCGTCATCCCAGTGGACAGCCACTGTTGAACCTCGTTCAAAGCGCCCGAAAGCACAACCATCGGCTGGAAAGGTTATGTACGGTATTTTGGGATGTGCGTGGAGTAATATTCATCGACTATCTTGAGAAGGGAAATACCATCAACAGTGAATATCATATCGCATTATTGCAGCGTTTGAAGGCCGAAATTGCAAAGAAACAACCGCATATGGCAAAGAAAAAAATTGTATTTCATCAGGACAACGCACCATATCACAAGTCAATCAAAACAATGGCAAAACTATATGAATTAAATTTCGAATTGCTTCCACATCCACCGTATCCACCAGATTTGGCTCCCAGCGATTACTGGCTGTTCGCAGACCTAAAAAAAATACTCGCCGGTAAGAAATTTCGCTTGAATGAAGAGGTTATCGCTGAATCTGAGGCCTATTTTGAAGCAAAAGATAAATCGTTCTACAAAAGTGGTATTGAAATGTTAGAGCGGCACTGGAATGATTGCGTTATTCTTGATGGAGATTACGTTGATGAATAAAGCTAATTTTGAACAAAAAAACCGTGTTTTCTTTGTTAGGCCCGAGACTTTTCAGCCCGTGTGTTATTAGTATCTGTTTGTATCGAATTAAATGAGATTCTTTCCCCGCGTATTTATTTCATGCATAATTCAATATGGTTTATATATAATTAATATATAATTATATATAAATTATATATAATTTTCCAAAATTTGCCACTTGGGCACCCACAATTTGGCTAACCTAGGCACGCCTATGTTTCATCTTGGTAAAGAGTCCGAATTTTGAAATTCGAAAAAAACATTTGAATTTTCAGTTCAGAAATTTGAAAATTCAGTTTCGGTTTTATTCAGCGGAATTCCAAACCACTTTTGTTTACTAGGATCACCAGATGTTCCGCTGTACCGGGACATGTCCCCATTTCTAGTGACCGGAAACAACCCCCTCCCCCCTGTGAAATTTATTTTTATTGACAATGGCCAATAAAAAGGAAGTTATGCTGTAAAGACAGATACTGATGCTCAAAATTGTTTGCCTCAAAGTGATACCAGCGACCCCTGACGATGCGATCGAAACCAAATCTTTTCTGGAAAAATTATTATTCGAAAATCAAGGAATACAATCAAAATATCGCTGTGTCCAGATCATCTTTATTGATTGAAAAAGGTCACTAAAAAGCGATATTTTGATTTTATTGCTTCATTTTCTAATAATTTGTCCGCATAGTTTTGGTCGTGTCTTTTTTTAACCAATGGTTCTGGCCAGAGGCGGATTTTGGTTTTTGCCGCCCCTGCGCCATGTAGCTTGCCGCCCCTTATATGTCAGCAAAAATCAATTTTTCACGAAAATATTCATTACTCAAAATTTTCGTTTCATCGATTAGAATTTATTATTCTCCTAAAAAGTATTTTTAAATTATTAAAATTAGAAAAAATTTTTTTTACCCCATTGCCGCCCTTTCACGGCTTGCCGCCCCTGCGCCATGGCGCCATTGGCACAGGCCATAGTCCGCTCCTGGTTCTGGTTGCATCTTCAGGGGTCGCTGGTATAAAAAGTTATACCTCAATTTTGAACATTTTTCCACTCGAAGGCACCATCCCGGGTTTTACCCCTGGACAATTCTGTCACCCTCCACCATAGGAAGATTTCCCATACAGCACACAGAGATCCATTGGATGTCCATTAGATATCCAGGATATTTGGGATATACAATGGAGATCTAATGGACGTCAAATGGATATTGGACGGACATTTGGATATCTATTGGATATCTGATGGATGCCATATCCATATGGATGGTATCTAAAATTCGTTACGGCTAGTCTTGCGATCCGCGGTAATACTGCACAGTAAAAAATGTTGTATTGGAAACGGTCCACACAAAATTCGTGTTGAAAATCAACACAGATGAATGTCAAACTGACAGATTTTCAATGTAAACTTAACACTTTAGTGTGTTAATTTTACACATTCTTTGTGTCGATACCTAACACCAACTTTATGTGGACCGTTTGGAACACGCAAGTGTGTTAAAAATACACAACATTTCTTACTGTATAGGATAAACTTGCGCCAATGCTATTCTGATATAATTTATCTTTATATTGCCACACAGTTGGAAATTTTATGTTGAATTCAACACATTCCACATGTCCCAAACGGTCCACACAAATTTTTGTGTCGATTCAACATAACGTGTTCGTGTTAGCCAATAACCAAAGCTTGATGTAAATAAGATGACACAAAAGGATACTGATTAAGTTTTTATTGGAATTTCCGATCGTGTAAATTCAACACATAAGTACTGTCAAATGACATTCCAAATAAGTACTGATTTTTTTACATAAATTAAATGTGCAAATCGCACTTTTGTTTGTGTTAAAACAATGCATAAAAATAAATTGAAAAAAATAGTCTCCAATGAGAATTGAACACGGATCGTTGAGACCAGACGTTGAAGCTCTATCACGTGGATGGGGGTACTTTGTTTGCGTATATCAACTTGCACTCGATCTTCAGATTCGCATATCTAGAAAACTCAGCCTCATTAGAATGGGGGCCGAAACCAAAATGACTGAAAATGAACGAATAGCTTTTCCGACGAGTACACTGACAGGAAACCGACCTGGTTGAAACATTCGTGGTCGCAATAACTTGAAATCTGGTTCGATTCACCAGGAAATATGATTGTGATGTCCAGAAAAAGTGGTTGAAGCAAAAATTAACTACATTTGTCAGGTTATCACACCAAGAAAAGAATCTGCCCTGCTGAAAATGCCAGGCAAATCCGGAAGAAAAATATTCATCAAGATTTGATCGGTTTTTGTCCCAGGAAATTCGGTCGAACACTGACAAAATTTCTACTTGGTTTCGTCCGGAATCACCAAATTGGAATATCCTGTCAAAAACTGAAAGAAATTCTTCGCGACGGTTCTGTTTGGAATTCGCAGACTGTGATATCCAGTCAAAACTGACGAAAATTTTTCTGCCAGGTTTTGACAGGATTTTACAATTTGGTGATTCCGGACAAAACCAGGTAGAAATTTTGTCAGTTTTTGACTGGATTTCCTAGCACAAAAACCGATCAAATCCTGACAATTATTTTTTGTCCGGATCTGCCTGCACTGAGAAAAAGGATTCGTTGACTCAAATGAGATTTGTTTACAGTAAATAAATCGTATATTTGGATACGAGCAAAGAAATATTTAGTAATATTCATTTTATCACATAGTTGTTGAATACACCACATATTTCTTTGGGTCAACTTCATACCGATTATGATTCGATAGATCTAAATTTGACAAGAATTCATATTCATTCACATCAACTTCAATCACTTTGAATCAAATGAATGATTTGGTTATAGTTAATAAATATGAATTTCTTGACTCAACACAATGTTTGGTTATAATCAATATGTCTTATTTGTATGAAATGATACTTCTTGAAAATGCTCAACCAAATGCGTTAATTTGTAAGAAGAAAACCTTTTTCTCAGTGTGGCATTTTCTGCAGGGTGGTTTTTCTAACCTGAAAAATGTAATTAATTTTTGCTTCCACCACTTTCTCTGGACATCGCAATCATATTTCCTGATGAATCGAACCAGATTTCAAGTGATTGCGACCACGAATGTTCCAACCAGGTCGGTTTTCTGTCAGTGTACCAAAGTTATGCGTATATGGATCTTTCATCAAAACCCCACCACCCACCACTGGCGATCTCCCCTTGGTAATTGAGAATCACACAATTTTTATGTTCAATTTTGAGTTGAATCAAATTTGTGTGTAAAAATGAAACTTTCCTCCAATTATTTGAATGATTTTACATTATGAATCAGTTGAGACCTGATTACACAAGGAGTATCTGTGGAAGTTACACATATTTGTGTTGAATATTTAACATAAAATTCATGAGACACGGATTTTCTAACAGATTTACACAAAATTTCCAACTGTGCAGTACAGGCACAATAATACCTCTATTGTTAATCAATATTATTAATAATTGGCTCAGTATAAATTCTCTACGTTTGGCTACCATGCTTGGTCCAAGCCATTACTCGTCGTTAAGATTGGCGTAAATTCCATTGGAAAAATTTTTCTGGAATTCATGCGTTTCCTGTCTTGTACAATACGGTTTCAAGTGTACCAACTTCCTAACAGTTCTAACAGAACTGCCTAACAGGCAGAGAAAAATTTTTGATTGAAACTTTCCTGGATTTCCAACATAATTACAATTCCAGATTGATTCCATCAAGGAATTTCCCTCTGTTCTAAGTTGGATGTGCAAGTTTGAAATACTAGATAGGTACTGTTACAGAGTGGATCAGTTTAAAGTGGTATTTTGAAGGAAACGGACCGTATAAATTCCAGCAAAACTTTTTAAATAGAATCTATCTGGCAGAGCAAACAAAATTCTAATGAGAAATCAACGCACTCAATAAGAAAAACTCAATTCATTCCTATTAAATTTTTCCCCACACATCCATTAAGAATTTGTCACAACAACGAAGAAACATCTCCAGAAATGCGTGAAACAAATTTCGTAGATATTTCTTAAATGGTTGGCAAAATTTAACGATCAAAACTATGTTATAGTTTCTAAGTAGAAGGCTACAAATGAGAACAAAAATCTCCATAATCGTCATCAGAGATGGGCAGCCTCAATTACTTTTTGTACACAAAGTACTTTTTCTTTTGAAGTACTTTCAAATTTGGCTTCAAAAATCTCTATGAATGTGAATAAAAAAAGTACTTTATGTACGAAAAGTAATTGAGGCTGCTCATTCTTGATCGTCATACGTTCCTATGATATAATATGCTTACACCGATCAAATTGAATTAATTGTAATATAAATGAAACAACAGTTGTCGAATGGTGGTATCTAAATCATATCACTCTATAGCATAACTCGATGCAAACGTGATAATTGATATTATCGTACGCAGGTATCACCCGATTGGTTTCGGATTTCTTAATTCATAGATTAAGTTATCCAACGATCGAATTGAAGATTTAATCTTGAATTTTCAAGTGAGGGTTCACGTGTGGTAAGATAAATAAAATCTCTTTGTTCAAATGAAACTAATAATTACGTAATTAGATTTATATTGTCTGTTTTTCGGTGATATGAGAGCAAATAAGATTGTGTAAAATACGATTATCTCAATTTCGTAAGAATCTTATATAAGTAGAATTTAATGAAAGTGTTATAAGATTCACGGAAAGACACACTATGCGGTATTGTTACATCAATTCATGTAGAATGTTATTTCATTTTGAACCTCCTCTTCCAGCTGCTTATTTGTCCCATTGAAGAAACCTGATAGATTTGACCGTTATTTTGTATAGTTTGAATTTAGGAAATCCACGATCGTTGGAAAATGTTTTTTCAAGAGAGTTTCTCATTGAAATTTTCCAAGAATTCATCACCAATGGTAGATACTCGTTCAATATTTTGTTCTCGATACGCGTATGAAAGAACTTGTAGCCACGATATCGAAATGGCAAAAATACTTTCACGTTATTATTACTTCACTTGAACCTCCTATTTCTTTAAAATCGTTAAATTTCACCTTGGAACAAACTAGAATAATTCAACTTCAAGGACAATGTTAACCGTTGAGTAATTGGAAGAAAACGCTTGATATAAATTAATGCCAATCTATCATCCTTGATATGGAACAAAAAGTCTTTCAATTTTCACCATTTTCTAGGATTCTTTATTTCTGTATGTATGAAGATTAATCAATCATGATGTTTTGTATTGTTACAGAATAGTAGAAATCTTTAGTCGTCGTTTGCAAGTACAGGAACGATTGACGAAACAAATCGCAATAGCGGTAACCAAAGCAGTCGAGCCGGCTGGAGTGGCCGTTGTAGTCGAAGGAGTGTAAGTATTATTTTTTCATCCCTCGAATTTTAATCCCCCTTCGTACAAAGCATTTCACCTTGACAGAGCTATTTCCAAAAAATTTACATAAGAAGCATGAATTTTGCAGTTTCTGATGGATTCTATACATCTCGTTACTAACTTTCCCAGTCACAAATTTCACCAGAGGTATAGATTATTCGTTTGGAAATAAATTTTAGTGGATTACGGTTAACGTAGCAGAAATCAAGTTTTTCAAATATTGGAAACCCCCAGAAACCACTCAAATCAAATTGAATGAAATTTGGCAAGAACTTTGTTTAAGTTTCAGGAAGATTTGGCAAGATTTAATAAGTTTCGCATTAAAGTAATACATTGAATCCAACTAAACCCAATTGGAAATATTTACAGAGTTCAACAGGTTTCTTTAATAAGGGAATGCATCGAAAAATATTTATAATCGCCACAAGGATTCCATTACAATAGTACTTGATATTTACAAACGGTATCACAACGTAATTAATATATGCATTCGTTCATGAGATAATGATAACGAGTTTGCAAAAACACAGCTAATCGTATGAAAAAAAAAATAAATAAATCAAAGAAACTGTCCTATCGTTATTTCGTAATAAAGTCGTTTCCAATGATAAATCAACACTTTTTCCATGTTTTTATCTATCGTCGTTGATCTACATTCCTAAGCGCACAAAGCAGGGATGGAATTCAAAAATGGAAATGCTTATAAATAAAAAATCATTCCTCGACTTGTTCTATAATTAAATGCACATTTAGTTAACATAAAACCGAAGTTGATTGTTGCGCAGAATTAAACATCGTATACAAACTCCATAATTTCCAACTATTCGATATGCTAATTTATAATTTTACAATTTTAGGCACATGTGTATGGTGATGAGAGGTGTACAAAAGATCAATAGCAAGACCGTGACGTCGACGATGCTAGGAGTATTTCGAGACGATCCCAAAACTCGTGAAGAATTCCTGAATCTTGTACACAACAAGTAAAGATTACACATGGGAAGAAACAAAGCTTCATCCTCGTCATTGATTCTCCTCCGCGTCGTTGTTACTATACACTATTCTAGTTTCTCTTTCCACTTTTCCGCCATCGGAGCCTTGAAAACTGTGAATTGTTCAAACATTGAGGCGTATACACATATTTCTCTTCTTTCGAAAGATTTAGTCAAAGGAGAACAAACCGCTCGGATGAATGACAATGTCTAAGACGTCTTACACTATAAGATCAAAAACAAAATAAAAAGCAACATATATAAAGACGTTCTTAAACTGCTGATCGAGTGACACAGAGACAATACAACAGATATATATATATATATATATAAATTGTTCACACAATAAATACATATATTTTTATTCGCATGACCTCGATCTTCAGACGAAAAAGTTGACAGAATAGTTATTTCGTTTCCAAATTTCAATATTCTCTTCTTTATCCTCACCTTTGATTCTGATTTTCCAACGATCACGTAACAAAGAAACTTGAAAACGATTGAAAGTGGAAGTGTTTTTAGAGCAATTTTATGAATAGCGAGGATAAACGCATACAAATGAAATATTTTTTTGACCATAAATATACCTATTTATGAAAGCAAAAAAAAATATTTAGGAATAGAAGCGATTGTTGAAAGTTTTATGAAATGCGCTCGAACGATGATATGCTCCCGGATAACAAACTGCTAACAGCAATAAGGTGAAAACCTTAGAGTCGTCAGCACTTTCCTTAAAAATTTTGATAAATGCGTGGAATTGTGATTTATTCTTTTACCCGCTATATTGCCAGACATTTCGTAACAATTCAATGGCAATCCGTCAACAATGGTTAAACAGCAACTTTCGTTATCCGGGATGATAGCATAATCTTTTTACTCCGTGTTTTACATTGTTCCCTAATACGTGATAATCACAAGTTTCCTATCAAAATCACAAAATGTTACAGCCAAAAACATTTTGTGATTCATAATCACGTGCCAATTTAATGATTTTCACCAATAAGTATTTTCTTTTACGCATAGGTGTCTACATATCTGTTATTTATCTCATAAGAATTATTTGTCATTATTTTTCTAATTATTATTAATAATTCTGCCAGCGAGTGCCACCGTTTTTCCATAAATTTCCATGCGGGTTCTATTTCTTCCCCACTTTTACGGCTATACTGGTAATTTTTTTTGTTATAAAAAACAACATATAATTCAGCAATTAAAAGTATGCAATAGTATTATTGTATTGAGGATGTAATAGTATTATTGTGCTACTTATATATTCTTCGTTTCATCGAACAATCAAGATTTCGTTTGTTTTCATCAATGGGATGATGTATCTCTCATTGGAGGTTCAATTTCCTCGAGTTGTGTTCGAAGGGAACGAGCAGTTTGTTTTTCACTGAACTGTTTGGGTTTTTTTTAATGAATAAAATTGAGCAAAGAGAGACAATCAATCACTTTCGTCGAAAATAATCAAAAATTGTTTGCGGAAGGGTTAACGCAGCTTCTGATACAAAACTGTGGAACCAAGCCCAAAAGCATAAAAAACGATATATCGTATTGTGAAGCAGCCATTTGCGATGCGATTGAAAATAAAATATAAAACATCGATGTTTCTCATAGGGACCATTCTATAAATGCATTTACATTTATTTTGAAGCAGAGCTGCTTCCTTATGTTCGAATACCTGTATAAGGTTATCTTATGATTCGAAACAACATGAGATTGCGGTTGGATATTATACCAAGTTCAACCCATGACTACTCGCGTGAGATGATTGAGGTACTTAAGTTTTCAATGAGTTAGAACTGTGTCATTCCTGGTAGGAAAATTTCATTGAATTTTGTTAAATTTCGTTCACTTTTGACACATTTGGTTTTCATTTAAAATTAGCAAAATTCAACTCAATTCAACAAAATTTCGATCAAATTCAGTGATTGTCCACAAAGTTCAATAACTTTTTGTGAAATTTGTTGACTTCCGTTGAAATTTGTTGAAGTTTGAGGCTTCTTATTGGATTTTATTGAAATATGGCTGTGCCAAAAGTGAACAAAACTCAACAATATTTTTCTGCCACAACAATTCGCAACAACTTCCCAACATCACGGAGCAACTGTTGTTGAGAAGTTGCTGGGAGGTTGCGTCGCCAAATGCGTAGCAACATGCAGCAAACTTGAAAGTTGTTGTCATGATGCTGCGAAGACGTTTGGACACATGGAGCTATGACACATGAGATCAAACAATCCTCCAACAAGAAAACACAAACTGGTGGAGCAACACTGAAGTAACAGTTGCACTGCAACTTTTATTGCTCGTCACCCATACAACATAATCTGCAATCGTTGCTCTTACGTTGTTTATTAAGTTTACGTAAAGTTGCTGGGAATTTGCTACGCATGTGATTGAGAGTTTCATGGAACCGAGCAACTTCCTAGCAACACGATGATCACTCAAGCTAAAATCCTAGATTTACAGCATATTGTTGCGCATTTGGCGACGCAACGTCCCTGCCAATTGCTTCAAACTATTGTTGTACGTTTTCAACAATTTGCTGCATATTTGCTCAGCATTTTGCTGTTAGGGCATGTACTTTAGATACTTCGCGCGAGTAGTTACAGATTACTAGGTGTGTGCGAGTACTCGAATTTTCGAATATTCTCGAGTCGAGTATTTTGTACTACTCGATAATCTTCGAATAATTCGTCGATTTTCTTAGAATTATCATGAATCATCATTTGCAAAGGGTAGAATATTCTTAGGGAACATAAGGGATCGTTATCCACTATCGCATACAGATTATATTCATATTCGTATATATTACATACTTTTCGAGTACTCGGCTCGACTCGACTCGAAAAAATCACTACTCGCACACCCCTACAGATTACCATTTCAAGAATATCACGGAGAAAAATGATATAGTAAAATAGTACTATTTTGTCAAATGTCGTCACAATTGCCTGACGGTCTCAAAGGCTTTCTTACCGAATGTAGTAAAAATTATTGCAGTTGTAGCATTTTATTCCATATTTGAGGAGTACTTCTCAAGATATGAGACCTAATGGTATTAATTCACTAAAAAATGTTGTAATTTTTATTGTATTATTTTTCTCCGTGTAGAATAAGTTACAATTTCCAATTATCATAAATTGATCATTCCAATACGAATTTATCGATTTTCCATCATTATAAACATAATTGGCAAAAAAAGTACGCATAAACGTCGCACGTTGAAAATATCGTTAGTTGTTTGTGAATATATTTCCAATGTTTATATTTTCTGACGGTATAATACAATATTATATTTATATTTCAAGGATTAATAACAAATCTTTTCCCTCTTCCCCTCTAAGTGAAATGCTATTGAATTCTTGTGTCAGCAATGGTATATCCTTGGACAAGATGGTATTTCGACTCTTTTAACGGTTGGCGTACAAGGTGACGATGCCGTGGATACAAGTTCGGTTGTGCAAATCCCTTTGGCTTCGGACTCTTTCAGAAGAAAAACTAGATTTTTATCGGCAGACTTCCGCAATTTGGATGCAGGACAACAAGGAACACCGCACGAATGCTTCGATGACACGTTTTTGATTGTTTGATCAGTGCTGTTTATCGAATTGTTATTGTTACTTTCCCGGCCGTTTACGACACAGCCTTTCATTTTTGATTCTAATGTTGAGCCATTTTTCGACTCTTTCGGGCCACGAGATTCCGCACAAGATTTCTTCGTCGTTTCTTTGGGACTAAAATTTTAACAGTTAATTTTATTGAATTGTTGTATCTGTGTTTGGAGGCAAACAGGAATTGCTTCGAATATCTATCCAGTATATGAGAAAACTGTATGGCGAGGAAATAAAGATTAACGAAAATTAAGATGAAAAACGTAGAGGCAACGAAGAATTGATGGAAGAATGTTTGGACTTTTGAAAGTGAATACTATGTGAGTCAAACGTGGATCTTACGTTCGTCCCCATAAACGTGCTGCAACCCAGCCAACCATTGATTGATTCCAATGACATTTGCTAATGATTGATCAATTATTTGGGAATTATGTAGGATCTTTATGCGCATGTCCATTCATTCGATAATGATTGATCGAAAATTGATCATTTTTGAAAG
The DNA here is from genome assembly GCA_018340375.1 of Gonatopus flavifemur. NCBI lineage: Eukaryota > Metazoa > Arthropoda > Insecta > Hymenoptera > Dryinidae > Gonatopus > Gonatopus flavifemur. The sequence goes on from JAFFJZ010000016.1 coordinate 1,987,410, forward strand.
ACCAATTGTCTGTCGCTAATGCGGACATATTTAGAACAGAGCAATTATTGATCAATCTCGTGGTCCATAGAAGTGACCAAAAATGTATCCAACATATACGTCGATAATCGAAAATCGAGAAATGTAAAACATCACTTATTTTCCATCGGTAATATGGAATTTCGCATTGGTCATGTCATATTAAGAGGATAGAATTATTTATTATGTAATTTTATTACAAAAAATTGTGGTTTATCAATTCATTCATCTCCGTCGTATTAGTGATCCCAACTTTTTCGAATTTTATATTATAAATAGCAATACCCTGGTTCAAATAAACGATTGATTCTGACCAAATCTGATTGAATGAATAGTACGTACTTTGGAGCATCAATATTTGACGATTGAGTCTCAATCAAAATTGGTCAGATTTAATCAGAACCAATAGACATGCTTTGATGAATGGTACTGAATCAGGGACATACAGGTGAAACAAGGGAACTTCTTCACACGGAAATGGGGGAAAAAACGTAATCAGATCGAATGCGGTTTGAACATATTCAAGTTTCTGGATTTAATAGTCATTTAAACATTTCGATTTTCACATGATATTTGATAGGATTCAATGATTGTTTCACTGTTTCAGAATCAAATGGTCGATTGGAAATAGAAAAATCGGAGATTATATTGATTGGGAATTAATATGGAAATCAACGGATGGACGAATGGGGATGAATCGGCATTTGCCCAGTAATGTTGAAACGCAATAGACAATGAGATTGAATAGGAGAAAGAACAATATAAACGGGGGATGGTGGCAATGAGAAATGAATGAGATTGAATCAGAACATTGTGCAGTCGATATCCCGATTGAATACAATTGGATTTATTGAGCATGCCAACGAATCAACCAATATAAATACTTGAGAATCAATCGGTAAATGTACGGAGTTGAGGAATGGCAATGAATAGGGAATTTGAACGTTGTGAGCGAATTTCATTCCTTGAAAGTTTTTCCAGTTAAAAATATTGTCAAAGCCCTGGTGCAAGGGAAGCGTGTCATAAAGAGTAACGGAAGCGTAAGCATGTTTCAGATTACTTCCCTAATACTTCTCATATGCTTCCTATCCACTCTTGGATTACGCTTCCGTGCGTAAAGCCCGGTTTCTATGAAATTGGGGTTTCTTCGGATACGCTTCACACATTTCAAATATACGTTCGAACCACTCTTAATAGCTTCGTTCGTTCTACGGTGTTCTAAGCTGCCCCAACTTGCACCAAACCAATGAATCCATTTGTATAACTAGAAGAGCCAATCAAAAATATCTGGAGCACGTTGAGGCAGCTCAGAACAGCTTAGAACGAACGAAGCTAATGTTCCACTCACGGTGTAAGAAGAATAGGTGATCCAACGGGGGCGTGACGTTTGTGATCATTTTTTAGTATTTACGAATTTGACCACTAGCAGCGCTGTTGACATGACAAATAATGTAAACAATAATGGCAGCCTCCAAGGAACACAAATAACCTCAAAACAGTATATGGCAGCTGCGCGATTACTCCTCAATTTAATGCTCTATCTTTACGTGATGAAGGAAGCAATCCAGTAATTATGACAGCTACTCTCAAACTTTGCATATTTATAACAAATTATCCAATTGAACAAAAAATTGAAAAAACATCAAAATTTCTGTCCCGCATCTTGTTATATGCAGGATTAATAACTCACTCATCGTGAGAATTAAGGGTTTGAGAAATACAAATGGATAAACCCAGAAAACAAAGTGGTTCAATGATTGTACAATCATGGACACTTTGAAGTCGTTCACGATTTTACAATTAACTATATGATAAGTTAACACATTATTGACCAATGATGCATGCATTGAAGACTACTGCAACTGTTGTGCATCAATGATTGTATAATAATTGATAGTATTCACGCATTAGCCATTCTGATAGTACAATCATTGGTCAATTGTTCATGCATCATTATGTCCATGAGATTGGGCGATCGTGGACTCGTTCGTTTTGTTTTCTGGGAATAAATAAGTGTTAATTTCCAACTCTGATAACAGGTTATGTGTTGGAAACAAAACGCCATTTTTGTTGTTAAAATTTGTCAAGCTGCACATATGCCATCTAGTGAACTATCAATGAAATTCTAAGAAATTGTCACATCCCCACCACCAAAAAATGAGGCCAGTTGGATGACCTATTCTTCTTACACCGTGGTTCCACTTGACCCTCGGTATACGCTCAAATCCACGTTCCAAATACTTTCCAACTACGTTCCTGACACTTTCTATTACACGCTTCCCTTTCACCAGGGAGGGCTGCTGTACATTCGGAATCAGATTCATTAGGAGAATAGCTGCCCGAGTAAAAATTCTCATTTCGGGTTCGCTAAACAGGACTGGTGCGGGCGTGTTGCATTTTTCTGCGGTACTGTTGCGGATGTGATGTGCCCGCACTGAATCTGCAACAGTACCGCACAAAAATGCAACATGTCTGCACCAGTCCCGTTTGGCGAACCGAAATTAACATTTTTACTCGGGTGATTCGATTCTACAGTATTCAGTGATTCATGATACGATTGAGACTCAAAAACTCACTGTAATACTGATATGCAATTTTTTATTTTTTAAAGTAGATTCAACTGAGGTTGAAAGTATTCACCCAGTCGGAGTCGATGAGAGTTTTGCTAATTCTAAATCTCTCTGAGCGAGTGAGATTCCATCAGGAATGGGCTCTGTTTCTCAATTGGTTTCGATATGATACACGGAGAAAAAGGTATCTTAAAAAGTACCATAATTTATGGATTTTTAGCGCTGGTCTGACCCGAGTCTCAATATTTACCTGAACAAACCTCTAAAAGTACCATAATATCTGGGACTTTTATAAGGAAGGTACCATACTTATTCTGAAAAGTCCAAGAAATTATGGTACTTTTAGATATTCGTGCAAGTAAATATTCTGACTCGGGTCAGACCAGCGCTGAAAATCCATGAATTATGGTAATTTTCAGGATATCCGTTTTCTCAGTGTAATGAACGATTGAATGCTATATCCGCATAAATTGACCGCATCGGATTCAATAGGGATGTGACCGATTCAAAAAATCTGTAGGCGACTGGAATTCTATCAGAAATAGGCGCTACTACTCAATCGGATTTGATAAGAACATGACCAATAGCGTTCTACTATAGTTCTATTAGTACATTACGATACGGGATGGAAATCACGCTCAGCCGCTGATATACAAGGTGCACTACTGCAAGTGAGTTGTACACAGGAATCGCCTCATTTACCCAGTCGGATTCAATGAGCGTTTAGTCAATTTGAAACATCTGGAACCGAGTGGACCTTTATCAGTGTAGGATCTACTACTCAATCGAATTCGATAGTGGTATGACCGATGACATTCTGTCGTATTCTTTGATCCGTATCACGGTATGAAATGCAAATCACACTGAGACGCTAATAAACGAGGTACACTATTCTGAGTGTTTCGCGAACAGCAATCTCACGATTGACCCAATGGGATGTAATGGGGGCCGAGCTGATTCTAAACATTTGTAGGCGAATGAAATTTTCCCAGAGATCGGGTCTACCACTCAATCGGATCCAATAGGGATATGACCGACTGGACTCTATCGTACTCATCAAGTTATATTAAGATGTGGAATGGGAAGCATACCGAAACACTGATTATGCAAATGGTACTATTCACAATGAGCTATAAAGAAGAATCGCACGACTGACCTAAGTGGATCCAATGGGGGTTTAACCGATCCAAAACATTTGTTTGTGAATCAAATTTCTTCAGAGACAGACTCTAGTACTGAACCGGATTCGCTACGGGTACGATGGATTGGATTCCATCGTAATCAATGAGTCATATGACGATACACAATGATATCACGCCAAAACATGGTTTTGCAAATTACACTATTCAAAATGAGTTGTAAAAAGAAATCGCACAACTGACCCAATCGGATCCAATGGGCAATTAGCCGATTCACAACATCTGTTTGCGAATAAAATTTTATCAAAGATAGACTGTACTACTCAATCGGATTCGATAGAGACATGACCAATTGGATTCTATAGTATTCCATAGTTCACTGGTTCATATCACGATAGAGGATGGGAATCATACTGAGATGCTGATATACAAGGTATACTATTGCAACTAAGTTGTAAGCAGGAATCGCCCAATTGACTCAATCGGATTCAATGGAGGTTTAGTCGACTCAGAAAATTTGTAGACGAATGAAATTCTATTAAAGAGAGGTTCTACTACTCAATCGGATCTGATCATGGTATAGCCGATTGGATTGTATCTTATTCAATGAGTCATATCAATATACGAAATCTAAACCACACTGAACACCCTAAAAAGTATTATATACCTTCTGATCAAAAAGTACTCGGAATTCTCTATTCAAACAAACCGCGCTTGAGATATTGTCGGAATCTTTTGTTTTCCATGTTATTTCATCTGTTATTTAGCGCTCAAATGTCTGTTTGCGCCTCATTCGTCAGAAGTTAGTGCGTGTTGCCTTGTAAACGAGTCAGTGTTTGTTGTGGTCTGCGAATTTCGCAATGTCGAATTTGGTTGAGCAAAGAGTTTGTCTAAAATTTTGTGTTTTTAACAAAATTTAATGTGCGGAAGCGTTGAAGATTTTAACAGAAACCTACGGGGACTCGATGATGTCGAAAACACAAGCGTACGAGTGGTACAAAGAGTTTAAAGCAGGTCGTATTGTGGTTGATGATTTGCCTCGTTCCGGTCGTCCACTCACTAGTATCACTGACGGAAATATTGATAAAGTTAAAGAAATCGTCTTCGCCAATTGTCGTGTGAGCATTAGGGAGATAGCATTCGATCTTGGTGTCTCGTTCGGATCGGTGCAGAACGTTATGCACAATATTTTGGCCATGAGACGAGTTGAAGCACAGCTTGTGCCGAGAGTGTTGAATTTGTTGCAGAAACAGCACGGCATTGATGTTGCTAAACAAATGCTCTCTTTGGGCCAAAATGTTATCGAAGGCATCATTACCGGTGACGAAACATGGGTCTATGAATATAACATCGAAACTAACCAACAAGCATCGGAATGACGCTTTTCAGACGAGTCAAAACCTAACAAACCGCGACAGACTCGATCTAAAATCAAGGTTTCGTTGACTGTTTTCTTTGATTGTCGTGGTGTGGTCCACTCCGAATTTCTCCCACCAGTTCAGACAGTGAATAAGGAATATTACGTGAGCGTATTGAAGCGTTTGAGAGAAAACGTAAGTGATTTATTACCATCAACATGCAGATATGTTATGATTCCATTGAATTAATAATCGAATCGATGTTCGTGGATCTTCTGTGCTTTCTAGCACGGAAAGAAATAGTTGAATTTAATATGTGAACATTTTGCCCGAGAAACATACTGAGTTTCCAATGGAAGTTACTGCGGAACAGAGCTGCCAGATGGGTATTCCCGCAGAGCGGAAGTGTACCCTACTATCGTCCCGTGTATGTAAGTTACATGTGTGTAAAGGTTCCGAGTGGTGGTGAGAATATGTATATGAACGATAGTAGGGGTACTATTCCCCTGAACGGCAATGCCCACCTGGCAGCTCTGCTGCGGAACATTGGAAATTTGATTACACGTCCATTGGCTCCGCGAAGTAATATAAAAGGTGTGTCATCACCCACACGCGACAGTCACCGATGAATCACGTGGCTTCTCCGTGGAATAAAGGGAGAAGAAAGGGAGCAGTGGATACAGCGTGGTACGACGAACAGGCAGCGTGGAAGTAACGGAGGAATTTCCAGGCCGTGTTTTTGTGCGGACATTTCTCCGTTGCCTCCACGCTGCTTCTCCGTCGTACCACCATTCAAATCCCAGCAAAACGTTTGTGGGATCTTGGCTGTCAATCCCGATCCGAATCATGAAAAAACGTATTGGATCTGTTCGAGAGGTCCTGCGTTGCCCTGTGAATCCACTCATGGATTCCAATTCAATTTGGTCTAAATTAACCGGCCATTTGCTCATTGGAACTCCCCAATGAATCAGCGAAACACCCATTGAATCCTATTGGGATGACTATGTGAATATCACTGACCATCCAACCCAAAACCATGTAACAACTCACATTGATTCTCATTGAGTTCTTACGTCATCGCACAGATTCAGTATGTGATATTTTACCATTCAAATGCAGATGGAGTCTCATTCATCGAATCATTGAATGCCTCATTGAACCCATTCAAATCGCAGCAAAACGTATGTGGGATCTTCTTTGTGCATCACAATCCGAATCATGAAAAAACCTGTAGGATCCGATTCAGAGGCCCTGTGTTGTCCTGTGAATCTGCTCCTAGATTCCAATTCAATTTGGTCTAACTCAACCGCCCTAGTAAAAATGAATCATATAAGAACATACATAAAGCATATAGAAACCATATATGGTCATATATGACCATATATAATTCATACGCAATCCATATTGAATCCGTATATCATCATATATGGCCCATACAGAATCCATATATGACCTTTCGATGCAAGACTTTCCCATACATGTGAAAAAATTCTGTCACATATGAAATATTTTTCGTATATGGATTTTATATGGATTATATATGAGTCATATATGATCATACGTGGATCACATATGGATTAAATATGGATTGTATATAATTCTATGCATTTTCATATATGAATCATATATGAATTTTATATGTATTATGTATGGATTATGTATGGGTCATATATGTTCGTTTTTTACTAAGGCGGCCACTTGCTGATTGGAACTCTTCAATGAATCAGCGAAACACCTATTGAATCCTATTGGGATCAATCGTTTTTTTTAACCAGGGTAGTTCCAAAAACTAGATCTCATCCAATCCTTTCGGAATCACAAAATGAACTACTGAAATGTCAGCAGAATAGAGTCCTTGGAGAATTCAATTTGCCTTTTGTCATACTATATATTGTACAATATATCCCAGACAGTGGTCTCAGATTGGACTCGCAAACGTTACGCACACAGATGCAACTTTACGTCGATGTATAAAGAGAAAGGGTATGGTTGCACGCGCAACCTAGCATGCTTTCTCCATTGTTCATCTGATAGTTGACTGGAGAGCAAAAGAGAAAGCATGCTGGGTTGCGCGCGCAACCATACCCTCTCTTTTTTCACACTGACATACAGTTGCATCTGTGCGTGTAACGTTTGCAAGTCCAATCTGAGACCACTGATCCCAGATAGCGAAAGCTCCTTTGGAGAATTCAATGAGAACTGTTTTGGTCCTCTTGTGTCCTCAAAGAATTCTTATAGAATTCTCCGACGGAGCTTTTGCTATCTGGGTATAGTATGACAAAAGGCAAATTGAATTCTCCAAGGACTCTATTCTGCTGACATTTCAGTAGTTCATTTTGTGATTCCAAAAGGATTCAATGAGATCTAGGTTTTGGAACTTTTGCTATTTGGGTTCAAATGTTAGATTCCTGCAATCTTAATGACATCTTTGGTGCTGTATAGGTACTTTGCCATGTTCTTTTCTTGTCCATTGTAAGCATAAATCAGGGTAATCTGTGGAAGGTTGACACATACTTTTACCCTCTTTAATTTGTTCCTAACTCATGTAGACTATACAATTGTATTATAATACAGCCGAATGTCGATTTTTTATACAAAGGGGTGAAATTTGAACGTATATGCCCTTGGGAAAATTTCCTTCATTCTGACCAAAACACTTCACTTTTCCGCCAAAAAATTGGAGGAAAAATCAAGTGTTTTGGCCAAAATGGTGTGAATTTCCCTACGGGTGTACAACGTCGACAGATCACCTTAACCTTCGCTTACCACACTTCACATGAATCACATACTTGCCACACTGGGATGATTTCCACCCTAGTGACAAAAAATGTTATGACAAATGAACTATTGAATATTTCTACTTGTCAATTTTTTTATAACTTATTTAACGTGATACGAGCGGTATAATTTTTACGGGATAAGCTACAAAAAAATGCGTGCCTCAAATCAAAATATCTCTCTGTACAGCACTTCTTTAGCGTCTCAAGGGGTGCTGTACAAAGAGATATTTTGAATCGATGGACGTACTTTTACGTAGTTTGACCCGAAAAAAGTTTTGAAAGCCCAGTCGCTCATATCCCCTTAAGAGAATACCAGACCCTGGTGGAAATATTTCTCCGAATTTCTCATTTTTGAGAGTTTCGGAGGAATTCGGAGAAGAAGTTATAAAAAATATTCGCAAATCTCCATTTTCTGACGAAATGTTCGTATTTCCTCCTAAATGGTCCGAATTTCTCCGCTAATCAGAAAAAGGGAATCGAGAAGTTTGGAATGCTTCGAATGCAACATATTCGAAAGAATTTGTGATTTTTTGTCAAAAGTTGACCACTTCCTCACTAAATTTTGAAAGTAAATCATACCGATTTCGTTCGAATTTCTCCGAATTTCATCCATATATGTGTTCAATATATATTAGGGAATGTTCGGAGAGAATCCGGGAAATTTTCAGAAATTGAATGCAACTATTTCCACATCTCCTCCGAAGCAATTTAGAGAAAGTCATATAAATTACTTGAATTGTTCAAACGATCCGAGTATTCCGATTTTCTCCGAATTCCTCCGGAAACATGTAACAAATAGAGGGTTTAGTGGATTTCTACACGGAAAAAAGAAAACAGCAATGGTTACTGTGAATCACAAAAATACATTGAAACTCAAATTCATTCTATGCAGTACTGCGTTTCCCAGTCCTCATTACTGTCCAGTCAGCGTTGACGCATTTCATTACAATACCCATCACTGTGATCGCGCTAATCCTCATTATCCAAGCGTGTTTTCATTTGTTTTTCAACCGATCGCTGTCATTCACAGTAACCAGTAGTGTTTTCTTTTTTCCGTGTAGGCATGATTTTTTGTCAAACTGAGGGAAAATTCGGAAGAAATCGGATATATGTTTGAAGATTTATTGACATGTATTTTTCAAGAAAATTCAGGGGAATTTGGATCACTCGCCAACATTTGAACGCGTGATGGATTATTCCGATTGTTTTCGAATGGCTACGAGAAAAGGTGGGAAGGACCTGCCTCTCCGAAGTTCTCCGAATTTTATCTATATTCAAAGGAATTTTCGGAGAAAATCGGGGGGATTGTCAAAGGTTAAGTAGAACAGTTCCCATCCTCCCTCAGAAGTAGTTAGGAGAAATTTGGAAAAATATTCTGATTATGGAATGAATTACGTTAAGAATATGAATAATTCGAAGAATACTACACGGAGAAAAAGGTATCTTAAAAAGTACCATAATTTATGGATTTTCTGCGCTGGTCTGACCGAGTCTAAATATTTACCTGAAAAAACCTCTAAAAGTACCATAATGTCTTGGACTTTTATACGGAAGGTACCATACTTATTTCAAAAAGTCCAAGAAATTATGGTACTTTTAGAGATTCATGCAAGTGAATATTCTGACTCGGGTCAGACCAGCGCTGAAAATCCATAAATTATGGTATTTTTCAAGATATCTGTTTTCTCAGTATATAATCATTTCAGAAATAATTCGGACAAAATCTGAACTTTTGATTCAGAAAAATCATTTGAGGCGGAGTATTTCGGAGAAATTCGTGAATTGAATATGAAATTTAAAGAAAATCTGGATAAATCGGAGAAAATTTCGGAGTGAGTCGGAATCTTTAGGAAAAGATTGGAGGAATATTTCGATCACGAAATAAATTGCGTTGGAAAAATGAATAATTCGGAGAAAAATGTGATCTTTCGAGGAGGAATTCGGGAAAAATCTGAATCTCCCAATTCGGAGAAGTGACTATGAGCGAAGTGTTTCGGAGAAACGTCTCAATTTGGTATAAAATTCGGAGAAATTCCCGAACAAAATCTGAAAAAAACGGAGAAAAATTCAGAAAAAATCGGTGAAAATTCAGAGAAATATTTCCACCATGGGAGTTACCATCGGAGCATGTTTTCTTGCACTAAAATATTCAAAACTGCAGGGGGCGTCCATTAATTACGTGTGGCATTTTGGAGGATTTTTTGAACCCCCCCCCCCCTCCCTCGGTAAGATTCCCCGCGACCCCCTCTTCCTCTATTCAAAATGTCCGACAGTTCCAGACAAAAAATTGTGTCAGGTTTCTAGTCGGTTTTTGCCCCGTAGAATTCCAGATAATACTGACAAAATATATTTCAGCGGCCTCTGATGGGTTCGGCACTTGCTTGATATGTCCAACAAATCCAGATAGAAACATTTTTAATTAGGTTTTATCAGGTTCTTGGTCGGTTTTTGTCCCGTTAAATCCTTAACAATGCTGACGAAATATTTCGTGACAGCTGTTCTCCGGTTTTACACGCTATGTAAATCAGATAGAAACTCCATGAAATATCCGAGGGTTTTTTCCGTCGGATAGTGACTAGTTTTTCGGCCTGTGAAATCCGAGTGAAATCAATCAAAAGTATTTTGTCCGCTATTGACCGGTTTTCCATACTGCAAAATACAGCTTGGATGAAATATTTGAGGATACTTTCCGTCGGATTGTGACTGGTTTTTCGGCTTGTGAAATCTGAGTGAAATATATCAAAAAATATTTTGTCCGGTTTTGACCGATGTTCCCCGCTGTAAAATACAGCTTGGATGAAATATTCGAGGACAATATCCGTCGAATCGTGACTGGTTTTTCGGTTTTTAAAATCTCAGTGAGATCAGTTCATAAATATTTTGTCCGCTATTGACTGATTTTCCATACTGTATAATACAGCTTGGATGAAATATTCGAGGATACTTTTGGTCAGATTGTGACTGATTTTTCGGCTTTTATAATCCGAGTGAGATCAAACAGAAAATATTATCAAAAATATTTTGTCCGGAATTGACCGGTTTTCTATACTGCAACATGCAGTTTACATGAGATATTCGAGGATATTTTTTGTCGAAATTCGATTGATTGTTCATGCTATGAAATCTGAATAGTATCAAATAAAAACCTCCTGCCCATAGTATTTTCTTCGAAATTGATCGTCCTTAGAAAAATGCACTTCATTCTGACCAAAACGTGTCAATTTTTGTACAATTTTTTTGTGGAAAAATGAAGTGTTTCTGCCAAAATGCAGTGAATCTTCCTCCGGACGGTTTCCAATGCTATGAAGTTCGTACCGTAAAACGGGGCGAACGGGATCATTTTAAGGTGAATAGGATCACGCAGAAAAGATGTTGAACAAAGTCATAACTAATTATGTGATTAATAGGAATGGTAAATGCTCAATGGTAAACACTTTTATCCTTTGAAAAATCAATCACGAACTTATTCAACATTTTTTCCGTTGCGTGATCCCAATTCACCTCAATGATAGCATTCATCATCAATGATATAGAATCACAGTGATGAAATGAAGTGAATCGAAATTGAAATGAAGACACTCGAAATTGAGGTAGAATGGGGCTGGGGTAGATTTTATCCCAGTGTGGTAAACAAGGGTTAAGTCTTTCTTTGCAGTATATTTACTTAGAGACGACGCAACAACCACCTTCGTGATTCACATCAGTGATGCCAGGAAAGACGGTGGGGACCGAAAAATCAGCCCCTCTACCGTGCACACCATGAAACTTTCGTATACATGTGAGTCACACGTATAGGAACATGTCATTGTGTGAACAATGGAGGGGCTGATTTTTCGGTCCACACCGTCTTTCCTGGCATCACTGATTCACATAGTGACCACTTCCAAACGTACGGACATTTCCCCGTCGATTTTTCTTTATCCCTATAATTTTCCACCATTCACCAAGGTTGGTTACACGTTACGTATACGGATAATGATCCACTCATTTTCTCTGTTGCCTCTACATGAGTTTTTTGTATGCATGGCTATGAAAACTACAGATATATTTTCAAATCATAAAAAGAATGCTCATGTTGAGATCCCAGCCACTTTGTATCTATAATTCATATTTTATCTTCAACGGAAAAAAACCGATAACTCAACTGAGAAGTATTGGCACATGGAGGATAGGAAACGCAAGGAGTATAACATGGGATAGGTGGACATCGAAGTACTCTTAGCGCTTCAACGTTCAACGACGACACTCCCCTTAATAAAGCTCTTTGTATCGCATTTTCGTAATCCATTCTTTCTTGAAGGATTCGCTCGTTTTCTTGCCGGAGTTTCTCAATCATAGTCTCAAGCTATACATTACAAATTATTTGATAAATGTTAGTTATATTCCAAACGCCAGATAGAATCTATTGGAAAATTTTTACTGAAATTGTGAAATTTCTTTCCCAACTTTCTAATGATTTCCATTTTATATTACAAATTTAATAATGAAAATTTGTTAATGAGATCTGTCTGAAATCGGTTTGATGATTAATTGAGGTAATCGCACAGATTCCTGCAAGATCTTTTTCATCGATTCAATCTGACATTTTGAGCAGAATTATAATTGATGATTTAAAAAAAATCAAAAGATATACTTCAATTTCACGTTTAATCCATTCTCTTTCCCTGTCCGATTCAGTTAGATTCCCAGTTGAATGTATCTCGTGCTGAATTGGGCGGTGTTCGAACTTCTCCAATTCTATAGAATCTCTTTCAAATGTTGATTGCGGTGCGGATTCTATTTCTCGCGTCGTGGTTTCATCACCGAATGTTTCCATAGGAGAAGTTTGTCTCTATGTAAAACACGTAAGAACACAACAATGTATAAACTCAAGGAAAACTTTGAATAATTGAAAACTATGCATATGGTTACCTCCTCTTCAAAATTTGAAATTTTTTTCTGTTTCACAGTCGATATTGTAGGACTTGGTGTTTTGAATTCGGTATTTGTCGATTGAACTGTTTCTTTCCTCTGAATAAAATGATGATATATTCTCCCGTACAGCACAACCACCGATCCTCCACCTAGGACTTCGGTGGAGAATTGGTGGAGAAATGGGAGCCGTGGAAATGAGGGAGAGTCTACGTTAAGGCAACAGAGAAGCGACGGAGAAATGTCCGCCTCTTATATTTTTAATGAAATTCCCCAAGTAACACAAGAACTTCTGAGAATGTGCTCGAACATTCTAAGAATGGTCCAGTACCTTCTTAGACTGTTCGAGCACATTCTTAGAACTTCTTGTGTTACTTGGGTCCTAATAGGGCATTTGCACCCGTACAGCCCAACTGCCAATCGTCCACTTAGGACTTCGGTGGACTGGAGGTGGAGAATTGGTGGGGAAATTGGAGCCGTGGAAATAAGGAAGAAATAAGGGGGAGTCTCCGTTGAGGCAACGGAGAGACGACGGAGAAATGTTGGCCCCCTGTATTTGCGATATTGATTATGAATTCACAAATTCGAGTTTTATTGAAAATACAGGGAGCGGACATTTCACCTTTCCGTTGCCTCAACGGAGACTCTCCTTTATTTCTCCTTTATTTCCACGGCTCTCATTTCTCCACCAATTCTCCACCTCCAGTCCACCGAAATCCTAGGTGGAGGATCGGTGGTTGTGCTGTACGGGCATGACCCAATCTGAATGTATTAACCCACCAACATCCCAGACAGCAAGACAGGTTCGAAAGAATGCCATATGAATTCTTAACATGAACTTCTCAAGAACTCTCAGCATTGAATTCTTCCAGAATTCATTTAGAACATATGGGGTTCTCAGAGAATTCTTCTGAATGATTTAGGGAGTTTGTAAAATGTTCGAAACCAACTCTTAAAATGCGATTCAAGAACTCTCATATGTCCAATGATATTGACTCGTGCAGTGTTCTCTATTCAATCCGAAAGAATTATTTGTGGATTCGTTAAAAATGTAGATGGCGCTAATAAGATCATATGTTTTCCAGTTCGTGCATGCTAAACCAACTTATTGGCGGAAGAATATCTTTTTGGAATTTTTTTTTTCACCCTAAAATTCAAGTAATTTATGTTCTCTTATCACGTTAATATTCATGCTTTTATGAAGAATTATAATAAATAATTGTTATCAATACGAAAAATTGAATAAATATTAAAAAACCTCAAATAAAACGTTCCGGGGGGTGATTTCATCAGTATACTGAGAGATACTGAAATGTCCTCTATGGAGATTTGTGTTATTTAAAATATTAATATTTCGAAAATAATTGACATCTAGAATTGACGATAGTTTTATAGGGATTCCAATTAGTTCTTCTTCTTTGAAGAATAATTTTGAAACAAAAATTTGTCCAAATTCAAAACCAAACTCTTATACATCAGAATGCACGTTGAATTCTCTCAAATTCCAATGTCAAATATAAATTCTTCTTGTGCAGGCAGGAAAAAATATTCAATAACACACGAATAGAAAATCATTTAAATACTTGAATAAAACTGTGTATTGATTCCAATGTACCCAATGTAAATTAATTTTATATTATCCAATTTATGAAATTCTCCAATTAACAGATACATTTGAAATTCAAAATAACTCCTTTTATTAAAGAAACGAGTTTCTTGAAAAGTCTTGATTTGCTCTTTATTTACACTTTCAATGTTCTCAAAGAATTCTCTGGTGAGTTCATAATTAATTCTAATGTGATGGAAGAAGAACACCAAGAATGCTCTATTGGTTGGACATTTCAGAGTTCTGAATATATTCTACCAGAATTCTTCCGATTACTTTTGGTGCTCCTGAAGAATTCTTTCGAACATCCGAGAGTTCTTCGCGGATTCTTTTAGAACTCTCAATGTTGTCTGGGATGAATTTCATTAAGAATATAAGAGGCGGACATTTCTCCGTCGCCTCTCCGTTGCCTCAACGGAGACTCTCCCTTATTTCCATGGCTCCCATTTCTCCACCAATTCTCCACCTCCAGTTCACCGAAGTCCTAGGTGGAAGATCGGTGGTTGTGCTGTACGGGTCTATTATAAAACGATAAATACTGATTCATTACTTCAGGTGTAACTTTTACCTCCTCAGCACTTGTGATTTTCTCCTGTTTTACTGTGGTTATCATAGCCCCACGTCCTCTCAATTCGACATTCATCAAATCTGTAGAAAGTCTTTCGTTATTAGCTTTGAGCATTGCCAGTTGTTCTTTCAGTTTAATAAGATCACGTTCTTTATCAGACATCTCACTGGTGCGTGTTACGAGTTCTTTGCGGAGAGCTTCGATGTCGTTGTTGCAAACCTCCAACTTGTTACCCACAGTCCTGATCCATTGTTGAATACGACCCAATATTTCGACGAACATCAACTTTTGTGGTAGCGAAGAAAAAATTATTACACCCTCATCTGGTGTTCATTAGAAAATTTATAAAATCGATTTAATCGATGAGGATTTTTATTCAATCAATTTGTTGACTCAACCTTTGATTCGTGCTCAAAATTCTCTGCAAGAGTGGCCAAAAATTTATTCGCTTCCATGAGGTTACGACGCACATCTTCGATCATCTCATCTACCTTCTTATCTCTGTTAAAAAAGAAAAATGTTTTCAATTCATTTTTCATGTAAATCACGCATAATTCTATAATTAGTGCTTGTATTGATTAGTTGCTTCAGCGAAGATTCGCTGTGCGGTCTTTCACGGCTTGCAAAATTAAACAAATTTTGAGCTTCCGGACTGGAGCCGCCTCTTGTATCGGTTGGTTGCCGACGTTTCGCCATCATTGCAACTAGCTTCATACCGCCCTGAAGACGCCAGCTGCAATGATGGCGAAACGTCGGCAACCAACCGATACAAGACGCGGCTCCAGTCCGGAAGCTCAAAATTTGTTTTGTGTTTATATTGCATTGAAGAATTTATAAACGAACAAAAATAATTGTATAATAGTTATTTTAATTTTATAAATAGTAAAATGAAAAATAATAAATAATTTAAAATGTATAATTAAAAATATTTTACCCGGATATATATTAAATGGATAATTAAAAATTACCCGGTTAATTCTATCAAATCCAGAACATCTGTTGTTTCCTGGGGCTCTTCACGAGTTTTTACATCCGTAATCGGCTCTTTAATATCTTTCTCCTGTTCTTCTTCTTTTTCTTCTTCAACCAACATTTCTATCTTTTCTCCTTTTATTATCTGTATTTGCTCACTCTCTCTTCGTTCTGTATCTCCTTCCGTTAGCTTTTCCTCGCTTCGTTTCTCTGTTAACAACTCTTTTGCTTTTACTTCTTCGATTTCTTCAACTCCTTCTTTCTCATCCTTTATTTCTAATTGTGCAAGATCCTCCAGTTGTTCCATATCCTCTGTCATTCCCTCTTCTTTTTCTTCTTTAAATTGGAACCCTTCAATTCCGTTTTCCTCTTCCAGATTCTCTTCAACAATTTGTTCTTCCCCGTTTTCCTTGCCTGTAGCACCAACATCCGCTCCTCCCGAAAGACGTTCGTAACTTACAACGGAGTGTTTGCGAGGAACTTTCATCATTTTCTTTTGCTTGAAATTCTCACTCCACTTCAAAGATAAACTCTTACCGATCGCTATAACGCCCAATTATACATAAACATCTATCGCAGAAAAACCAAATTTTTAATAGTTTGTAATTTGAATATTGAAATTTACCATTTGTATGACGAGTTGACATCCGTGTTGACGGATGAGACATCTTTCCTTACAATCGATTTTTCAATAAAAAAAATAATTATCAAAGCTGTGAATTTTGAATTGAAGATTGATATTGAAGAGACATCGAGGATAATAAATTTTGTTTTGGAAATTCTTACTTTACTTAATAATTTTGACAACTGATTTTATTTGTATAATCAAAAAGAGGATTGAGCATCGTATCGATCAGCAATTGTTTCAATTTCTTCAAGGTGAAATTTGTTGAAAAACGAAGATAGAAATTATGGAAAAATGTTAGTGTATCAATTTTACTACTCCCCATCATTTTGTTTGTAATATTATGAACACATGAAGGATTTTAAAAACACTTGGTATTTATTACGAAAGTATTCTTTGAGATTTATATTTGTGTCTAAATATATAAAATACAAATAGATTTGTAAATAAATGGTCCATATATGATTTCAATGATTTAGCTGTACATTTCAACGAGAGATGGCGACATTTGAGTGAAGGTTTGGACTTTACATTATATTACAAGTTAATAGGACGTGTTCGAATCACATTGAACAATTATTGAATATTTGAAACAAATATCTCGACTGAAATGACAGCCGATTATGCGTACATGCTTTTTGTGGAATATGAAAATGGTTCGTTTTTTTCAATTCTAAATAAAGATGGACAAACTTGGATACGTTTATACTGATGATATATTTCAATAAGGCTGAAACAGCAATCGACTTATCGTATCTTGAATATTCTGAAAAAGTACATCTACCGATGTTTACGTTGTTTTTCTTGGAAAATACTGTGAATATTAACAAACTGAAGGAACTTTCTACTTTCAAAAATTACATTAATTGACTGCTAGTTTCAACTCTCTTATGAAGTATGCAATATAAAACTATACGAAAAATCTCCAAAACATATGAGATGACTCTTAACTTGTCCATCTCTATTTTTTAAATGTTCACAGCATATGAACATCAGAAAATGATAATTAATACAAGACTTAATTAAAAATTCTTATATACAATATTCAAATTAGCCTTTTTTGGGTGGTGGCCTGTAAACGCCAACGACGACGGCATGGTCTCTTTCGTATGGTTCGAGGGTAATTTGCTCTTGTGGTTTTAATTTGTCTGCAATCAATTTTTTCACTTCCGCCGCAAATACCGCTTCGGGTTGTGCAGTAGAATCTATGCAACTAGCCTGGTGATAAAAGTTAACGAACACCGTAAAATAAGAACAGAAAACACATGAGAGTATAAATATTTGAATACGTACTTTGATAGAGATAACAAAATGACCTCCATTTTTTAGAAAATACTGTGCATTCAATGCAACTATTCTCGCTTGATCGGGTTGCGCAACATCGGCGAATATCGTATCTACCATTCCTACTAACATTCTGTATTTATGAGGATGTCTGGCATCTTCGATTATAGGTACGATATTTGTTCTTTTCTTGGCAACATTTATGAGATCTCTACCCGATCTATGAGAAAATTCTACAGCATACACAAGACCTTCCTGTAAAAGAAAACAAGACAGAATTTCAATGAAATGGCAATTGACATAACACCATTAATTTGAATACACAAAACGAGCATTCAGGGTATTGAAAGTATCAACTCTTTTCATAGATCTGTGATGTCAAGAGAAAGATACAGAATATTATCTATAAAAATAGATCTACTTACAGGGCCCACAATGTCAGCGACATGAGATACAGTGGTTCCAGAAGCAGCACCTAAATATAAAACTTTACTTCCAGGGGCAATATGGATTTGGTCTACTCCGCCAAGAATAGCTGCAGCTAATTTGGATCTGAAGGGATTCCATACTCTGTATTCAATTTTTTCTCCATTCTCTCCCTATTAAATCATTGAACAAAACAAATTATGTTGGACATTTTGAATGCGAATTTCCTAAATTTCAAGCATTATAATTTTGCGGAGATGAAAATGTGCACACACCTTTCTTTCAAATTCATACATCAAAAGACGATTTGAAGGGAAAGACTAGCACGTGATTATTATAGCACTACTTCGACACCAAACGGGTAATGATAAACTAGTTTGGCTCTAATGTGTGCATAGTAGTAAACCTAAATGCATTCGAATTGATTCTTACGTCAACACTAATTCTCTTTTCTCCATAGACTTCAGATCCAGGAACTAAATTTAATGTAACTAGCGCATCTTCCTTTCCCCTAGCGATGAATACACCTTCGTGACGGTGAGGTTCTATGATAACTGTTTTACCTCCTTTGAATCCTCCCTTCCCACCTCCTCTCCCACCCCCACGACCTCCACCCCTACCACCACCACCACGTCCACCACGAGGAGTTCCACCACCTCTTCCTCCTCCTCCTCTACCGCCCCTGAATCCGCCACCGCCACCACCACCTCCACCTCCTCTACCGCCTCTAAAACCTCCACGACCACTGCCACCTCCTCGAAAACCACCTCCACCACCAGGAGAAAAACCTAAAAATTCATTAATAAAAGATACAAATTTTTTCTAAAGAAAAAAATTGAGGATAAAAGTAAATTGGAAATAACATTGTATCTCAATATCAGGGTTTTGGTAGGAAGGCTTTTCGCCGAACGAACATAATTTGGCAATCGCTAGTTGTTTCCTAGTGATCTCTAAAAGCGACTAGCGATTGCCAAATAATGTCCATTCGAGAAACGACTTTTTCGGCGAGAAGACCCTCTACCCGGGATTTCATAGTACAACAATAAAAAAGAAATACTTTTAGGTTAGAGTACAAAATTATCTAAACATTGAGGGTAAAACTCATTTTTACGATGAAGAGTGGAGAGAATTATGAGGAATATATTTGTTACCTGGTTTTCCCATTGTTATTTCAATACTTTTCACTGATTTTAAGTAAAGAAATTAGGAGCTTGAAAATGTGGGAGTACACGTGTTCGCAGGAGTATACACGGATGCCTCTAATTGTATGAATTCATGTGATTCTCATGACGAAAAACGGAAGTTACATACAACTGCATACAACTACTTAAAAATCAATCGTCTTCCGGCTTTAGGGTGTTTACGACCACGATGTAAGAATAATAGGCTCATGTTCCAAAACCTTACTCTCGTACTCCTGGGGTATCGGTTTTCTCTGTTTTCCTGATGAATTGAAAAGAGTTACACTGATACTCTAGAGTACGAGGGCAAGGTTTTGAAACATGAGCTAGATGAGTTATCTTTTATATGTGTTGTGAAATTTTCGTGACATAGTTCTTGATTTTGCCACTACAAAATTCGAGTAGTTCAGGCAAAAAAGGCGGTAAATTTAAATTAGATGTTGAAAATACTAGTCCAAAGTGATGAAGAAAAAAATTACAATCGTGTTATACGACATAACATTAACAGAGGGAAGTTATTTTTCATTTGAACTTGATTTTAATGAAAAAATTGAAATTTATCTGGCCTCAACGATATTTTCGTCAACTGGTGGCAAAAATTGAAACTATGACAAAAACTCTATCAAAAATTTCTCATACCGACAGGAAAGGAAACCCACCTATTCATCTTACATTGTGTTTCCGACATTGAACTCAATATACATACTGGAGTCAGTGATGCTAGAAAATTTCAACTTTCATCAACGTTTGCCCCCTCCATTATGACATTTTGCCTCTACACAATCAAATTTTTTTGTCAGCGGTTTCATTGTGTGCGTGAAATTTCTATATAGATGAGGCTTGATGAAGGGGGTGAAACTTGGTTTCTGGCATCACCAGTGAACTTTATACATACTGGAATGAGCACTCCCCAGATATTCAATAGAAATTCTTCGTCAGAGAGAGAAAAAGCAGTGAATGTACAAGAGACATCGCCTGACCCTGCCACTCACTACCTTTGCTACAAAAATTGTGGAAATCATCTATGTTTTTAGCTAAGGTAGTAAGTGGCAGGGTAAGACGATGACTGCCGTACATTCACTGCGTATATGACTTCTCTCTCTGACGGCGCTAATCTAGGGAGTGCTCATTCCAGTATGTATAGAGTTCAATGGGCATCACTGACTGGAGTGAGCGCGCGCCAATGGAAACGCGCGAACAAAGAAGAGGTGCGATTAGGTGTGCCTTTATCTTTGTCTCTCCCATCAAAACAGTATGCCATTTTTCATACGAAATCGTTACTCATACAGACGTAATATCACGTTCGTGTGAAGACTCGCATTTATCACACGTTCACACGTATGTACCGTTGCGTCAGTGTGGAGTAACGGTTTCACGCAAATATGGCATCATTAGGTTCGTTCGTTCTACGTGCCCTGAGTTGCTCCAACTTGTACCAAACCAATCATTTCGTTGCTTAAACTGGAAGTAGCGAATCCAAAATACTTGGAGCGAGTTGGGGTAACTTGGGACATCGGTAACCGAACTTAGCTAATGCATCAAAATGGTAAGGTAACAAGTGCCCGAAAGGTCCTTTACCCGAAAGCAGTCAAGTCTGCGGTTGCGCTGCCAAATAACGGATTTTCCAAGGTTTCGTATTGAAGGATGTAATGGTATCTCAAAATTTGTGGATCTATGGAAAAATTCCGTTAGTTGGCAACGCTAATCTGCGGCTATCATTGAGCTGGATGGGGGCCAAATCAACGAAAAGACAAATCAACGAAATCAGTGTTTGAAAAGAGAAAGTGTGACGTATCTCTCTTTTCAACCAACTTTTCGTTGATTTGGTTTTTCGTTAATTTGGCCCCCATCCATTGAGCTCTATAAAATACTGGACTGCACGTTCCCTAGGAAACTATCGTCAGAGAGAGAAGCCATTAACGAGAAAAAGACGAGGCTAGCAAAAATAGTATTTTCGCTAAAAACATTGATGATTTCCATAATGTTTGTAGCGCAGGTAGTAGTTGGATGAGTAACGCCATCTCTCTCATGCATTTACTGCTTTCTTCTCTCTGACGAAGGATTTCTATTCCATTGAATATCTGGAGAGTGCGCACTCCAATACATTAAAGAGCTCAATGGCGGTTATTTGAGGAGGGCTTGGAGTGAAGTGTCGCAGTCCCGAAGGTTAATTTTCCCGAAAGTCTGATTTACCGAATTGCAGAATCCCGAAGGTGCATAGTCCCGAATTATACCTAGACGTTACTGGTCACGCAGGGTACCAAAATCCCGACATCCCATTCACCCGAAGTTGCAAGTTCCCGAATTTCAAGATCCTGAAGGGCCATCCGCCCGAATTCTCATTTGCCCGAAGTCTCATAATTCCGAATCATGAATTATGAAATGTAGAGGTCGATATTTGATACTCTATGAATGTGCATGGCAATTGATCATTAGCGCTGTAAGTAATTGCTAGATGGAAAGTTTTTGTTCTTCGTCAAAATTCAGAGAAAACGGATGATGGATAGAATTTTAATGCAATTTGTTTGTAAGTATAGCATAATATAACTATACATAACATACAAAATATTCATTACTAAATTGTCCAAGAATAAATTATATTTGTTACAAATAATGCACATTTACAAAATCAGCTTCCATTTCTAAGTGTTGGTTTGTATTTTTTTTTTTAATTTCAATACATTTCCAAGATAGTTGATGCATAATTGAGTTCTCCTTTTTTCCTAATACCTCAAATTCAAGTTAATTTGAAACGAATGCTAGTCAATATTTCAATCGTTCATTGGGATAAATTTAGAATGGGATATATTTGGACTTAAACGGTCCCATGAATTTCAAAAAATTGAAATAGCACATACCCAGATAACACACGAAGAATTCTTTTGCAAGAGCAAGAATAGAACTCTTCAAGAATTTTTTTCAAACTAATGAATTCATATACAGCTCTGAAGGAGTTCAATCTGTCGGACATTAACCTTTCCTCCCTTCCTCCTGTGTTCTCCCTCTTATTTCTGCGCTCCCGTCCTCTTTCTTCCTGTTCTCCCCTCCAGCCACTCCTCCTCCTTCCTCACCCCTTCTCCATTTGTACCTCTCCTCTCTCATCAAAGCCTCATCGATGTATATTCCGAACCTCTTTAGCGCGTCTTTTCTATTCCATATCACCTCGACTACATCCTCCCTCCCAAACCTAATCCAAACGTCCTTCCCCTCCTTTCCTGTCTTCCTTATCTCCTCCACTCTTAGTTCTAACCTCATCTTCTCCTCCATTACCTCCAACAACTTCGCGCTGTCCTTGATCGCGCTCGCCCCCCATCCTCGTACCATTACGTTTCTTCTTCTCCATCTCCTGTCCCTCTCTTTCCATTCTTCTTGCTTCCTCTTCATTATCTCCTTCCTTTCTCCCTCTCGATCTTCTTCCTCCTTCTCCTACTCTTCCTTCTCTTCCCGCTTCTCCCGTCTTCCGGCAGATGGCTAGATTTACCTTTCTCTCCGCTTTCCTTCCTTGCCGACTCCCTTTCTTCCTCTTTGCTATTTTCCTTAACGGGATACTAGCGATGGTACGAAACCTCTCTTTCTATCGTATAGGCGTGTCCTTTTCTATCCAACGTGCTCTGTTGGTAAGCACTAGTAACCCCTTAACGGGCTACTAGCGTCGGTAACTCACGTCATTGGTTAGCAAGGGACAGAATCATAAGATACAAAGAGAGGTCCGTTACCGACCGACGCTAGTGTCCCGTTAAGGGGATACCAGTGCCGGGACGCTAGCCATTTCGTATTGGCTAGTTTATTCAAAAAGTATTGCATCAATTCGTACAAACTAAGTTTCTAAATATTCCTCATGGCTTACAGAATCTTTGGAAATTCAGTTTGGATGAATTTATTCAATAGTTTTCGAATAAACTGGCCAATACGCAATGGCTAGCGTCCCGGCACTAGTATCCACTTAACGGGATACTAGCGTCGGTAACGGACCTCTCTTTCTATCATATGATTCTGTCCCTTTCTAACCAATCACGTGAGTTACTGACGCTAGTATCCCGTTAACCTCCTTGCTTTTCTTCCTTATCGATACTTCTTTTTCCTTCCTTATCGATACTTCCTCCCTGACGTCTCCTTCCTCCGCTCGTGGCAGCACCTCCGATCTTCCTCTTTCTCCGTCTCTCTTCATCTCATTTAACCAAACTCCCATCTTCTCCATTAATCCTTCAATCACTTTTATTTCCTGTTTTTTAGCTTCTTGTTTTATTTCCTCCTCCACTCTCCTTACCCACACTTCCTCTCTTCGCCACAGTTTTTCCTCCACCCGCTCTCAACCTCCTCTCTCTCCATCACTTTGCCACGTGTTGCACTTCTCTTTCAAACACACTTTTCTCCTACAGTTCTCCTCACTGTCACCAATCTTCTTCAAAAAGATACCTCGACGAGTGCTCCACTCCCTTTCTCCCTCACTCCCTTTATAACTTCTCTTTCTCTCATCCTGTCGCTTTGCACTCCAATTATTTTCCCACGAACTAACGCCCGTCACAACTCGCTCGCCATCTTTTGCCATTGTGTTTACAACTCTTACCCCGGATACTCATGCTAGCGACTGTCGCGTGCGACATCATTAGAAGAAAAAAGAGATCCGAGTTGAAAACATCTTTCCTCTTTTTTCTTCTAATGATGTCGCGCGCGACAGTCGCAAGCATGAGTACCCGGGGTTATTCATAAAAATAAAAGGATTGGACTGGGTTGGACAATGATATTCATATTGATTATTTCAATTGAATGAATTCAAGCCAATGAGGGTATGAATAAAAATTTTTCTTCAAACAGTGAACTCAGGACTTTTAGCACACTAATCTATATCGATTATTGAATATTTTCGAATCAGTATATGACTTTATCGCCTAATTAGCGATACACAAGGTTTCAATGATTCTCTGTGACTTTAAGAGGATATCAACGAATAGGTGGCTCCATCTGGTGACAGTTTTGTTTGCACAACAATACTCGAAACTGGACTTATAAAAAGGTCTGAAATTTTTTCCTCTTTTTTGAAATTCAAAATTTCGGCTCTGTAAAGACCTAGATTAACCTCCAAGGATTCATCCCTGAAAATTTCAGACCTTTTTATAAGTCCAGTTTCGAGTATTGTGCAAACAAAACTGTCACCAGATGGAACCACCTATTCGCTGGTATCCTCTAAGGCTAACCTCCCATGGACCGGAATTCGTTCCGGCGGAATGAAAATTGAACCAATGCACAATTTTTTATAGATTTCTAATAGAACGCTCTAAAATAAATTGTGAAAGCGATTGGTTTAAAGTCATTCCGCCAGAACGAATTCCGGTCCATGGGACGCCAGCCTAAGGGGTTCTCGGTTCAACGGTCGTTTACCGAACAGGGATGGGCCCTCAATACACCGAATTCTCTCTGCAACGAATGCTCATTGTACCGAAAATTCATATTCCGAACGCTGATAGATCGAAGGATCATTATGCCGAATGTATTCAATTGGATTAAAACTGCGATTTCTTGTGGATTCTACAAGCATGAGGAATCTGATTGCTTTCGGTATAACAAACTGTCGGTCTATCAGCTTTCGGAATATGAATTTTCAGTGCAATGAACATTCGGTGCAAAAAAGATTCGGTGTATTGAAGGCTCACCAGGAACAGGGTCACGAGTTATGCGGAAGATGCGAGGGCCTGCTCTTGACGTGCTTGATGGTTGACTGCAGTTGACTGGTAACTCATAGTGGTTATTAGGCCTTATTTCTATTCGAGATTATTCCATTCGGGATTCCCGACCTTCGGAATTGAGGTAAGGCTGGCCTCCCGTGGACCGGAATTCGTTCCGGTGGAATGAAAATTGAACCAATGCACAATTTTTTATAGATTTCTGATAAAACGCTCTAAAAGAAATTGTGAAAGCGATTGGTTTAAAGTCATTCCGCCGGAACGAATTCCGGTCCATTGGAGGCCAGCCTAAGATAGCAAGTGCCTGAAAAGCCATTCACCCGAAAGCAGTAAAGTTCGCGGCTATTTGAGGAGGGATAGGAATTTCTAGTAATTATCCTCGGATTCACAAATCATCGTTATGCAGGTGAATGCAATTTCAGGCACTTGCTACCCTACCGGAATTGGAAGGATTCAGTATTGCTGGACCCTATCGGTGAATCGGGTAGGGGCTGAATTCACCGAACGAATTTCTCGCCGAATTCAATCTTTATCGTGAATTGGTATCTTGAAAAGTTGGTCCGAAATTTATTTTACCGAATGACAATAATCCGAAATCTTACTATACGTTACTAGTCGTGTCCGAATAAGACAAAAGTCACCAAGACTTTTTCGGATTATTGTCATTCGGTAAAATAAATTTCGGTCCCACGGTCTTTCGGTCCAACAGGTGTTTACCCGAAAAAAAGTCGATGTTTCGTTTGAAAAAATCGAACATCGAAACATCGATTAATTGACCCAGGAACATCGATGCATCGGCAAACATCGCACACTCCTAGCTCATGTTCCAAAACCTTACTCTCGTACTCTGGGGTATTGGTTTTCGAGGGCAAGGTTTTGGAACATGAGCCTAGTCATTGTAAACTTGCGTACCTTGATCCATGGTCAAAGCACATTCCACACCACCTACTGGTCTTTCGATACACATGATCTTGGTGGTGCTTGGTGGTCTGATGTCTGATGTGTTTCATATTGATGTACATATAACGTATATATGGCGTGGTCCTGCGGTAGATATATGATACGGTATCAAAGCATCACATGAGAGTAAAATTAAAAAGTGGTTAGCCATCAATTTTCTCAAGCTCTTCGAGCTGTAAAAATCATTGATATTCCAAAAGGACGGCTCAACTATGGAATTATTTAAGAATATGTCCACGGCTTTTTGGTCGCCTGATATTTGGTTACCGCCTAATACGACGTGGAATGACATTGAGCCGGATTCAAATAATAAATATGCGAATTATCAGCATTTAATTTACCCTCTGCCAATGGCTTTCGTTCTACTGGGTATCAGATATACTCTTGAAAGGTGACAATTATTTAATCATTCGTTAATTCACATACATAATCGATTATCCCTCTTCCAAATGACATAATTCCTCCCTTACGTGCTACCATAATTGTCAATGATACTAAGGTAGTATATGATATGGTTGTGTACATAATTTGACATGTATTTTCAAACATGCTGTTTAGGTATTGGTTTGCGCCGTTCGGAAAATCTATTGGTATCAAAAATACAAGAACAAAAAAGGCTCAACTGAATGATATTTTAGAGAAAGCGTATGTTAGTAAAAAAATTAAACATAAACAGGTGTGTTTATTATAGAATATTCTTTCCTTTTTAGAATTTAATCGAATATATCTGGAATTATTTTGTTTTCTATTTCAGATTTTGGCATTAGCCAAACAGTTGGATTGGTCCCAACGTCAAGTGGAAAGGTGGTTGAGATTGAGACGTTCTCAAGATAAACCCTCTACTCTTACAAAGTTTTGTGAGAACAGGTGAGTGTTATTTGCTTCATCTTTGCCCATCGATTGTTATTTACATCCTGGTTTTCCTATACAAGAATATAAAGACATTGATCATGCATGACTTATAAAAAATCTGTTGAAATGTCTAAAACATCATTTCGGTGTACTCTAAACCAGACCAGTAACAATTACATAAAGTATTGGTTTTGTTGTTGCCTACAGTGCAAGGATTATGTGATCTTTCATTTACAATACAGTTTTTGCATTCCCTGTGTATCAAAATTGATGAAGAAGTACAAAAGTACATCCAGTTACAAGAATAAGCACACTGCTAATTCAATGTTATGAAATAGTTGCTTGGAGTCATAAAGCTGTGACGGATGAAGAATATAGGAATCAAACAAGAATATAATACTGTATTTTACAAACAAGTAATTTAATGAAATTGTAAAGTTATAAGACACAGTATGCCAATTTTAAATTAGATTCAAGAACGATTTTTTAAATCAAATCCAGAACTTGCTTCCCAATTGGTAGAAGAATAGTGTTTTTCATTGCATAACCTGAACACACATTCAATTTCATGTCTAGATTTCATTATTTGAAGAGATTATTAATTTCTATATTACAGAATAATTTGATGACAAAACTTTTTGAGAGTATGATTAATCATTCAATATATTTTCTCTTTGGTATTAACATAGTTCACGTTCTCAATGGGCTTTATTAGAATGATTTTTAAATTTTAATTAAATCAGGAATCAAAGGAGCTTTGAAACACCAGTTGAAAGATCAAAGACATTTTTAATTACCCGATGAACAATAACATTGATCTCACACTGACATTAAAAACAACCCTTTAAGGATTATCCAAGACAACACAGAAACTTAGAATTCAAGTAAAAGATCTCCAACGTTATGTGTATGTAAAATAAGTAATCTATATGCAAGATACATGTGTTATATGTAATTAACGTTCTTGGATACGAGAATTATGTGAAATACATTTAAAAATACTATTTATATTGCTGGAAGTTACATTACATTTTGAACTCTAGTTATAGTATGTCTCTCTTTGACCCCTCCATTTTTATTTGACATTACTTTTTTTTATATTAACATTCATGACATGCACCGTGCATATCTGAAAGATATCCATTTCTCTTTTTGGAAAAATATTTTACCAAGAAAGCTACAAAAGGGAGCACCCGATAGGACTTTGACCACGATCTTGAAGTTAAATTATGAGGACGGTTCAAAATGAACGTTGATTTTATCGCAAATCGAATCATGATTAGCTTGAAATTCCAGCCTGATGTACTTCACAACATAAAAAGTGAATACCATTCCAAACAGAGTCGAAATTTATTTTCAAATCGAGTCAAATACTCATAAATCAACGATGCCCGAAAATTGTTGCAATTGAGAATAAATTTGTTGATGTATTTTCTATTGTTTAAGTATCTTATTTCATCCTCGCGTTTCGGCTTTACGTTCTCATCACCGAGATATCTGTAAAAAACCACCTACGAGTTCAATATGATTCTTTTTCATGTTTCAAGCGGAAAGTAATTGTAGGTATGAATACATCGCTCATTAAATGATCAATAATTTTACTACGCTCCATGTGTTTTCAACGTGGTTCAGAAAAATACTTATTTTCATAAAAATCAGTCTTTGTTGATAATTTCAAAACACCAGGATGGATCAATTTTTTTTTTTATCAAGGTATCAACAAATGATGAGAATAAATGAAATCGACGCTTCTACGTAAAGCCATATCATCAAACGAGATTCCAATCTTTGATTAGTTTTATAAAAAAAGAAAAAAACGGAAAAAAATACAATGACAAACATTGATCCAATAACGGAAATGTACCTCAAGGAATTGAAAATCACACACAGTGTAATAATTCGAACTGAATTCTCAATGAATCACTTTGAAATTAAGAATTCATGATGCGCTCAAGTCAATTATTCTGGAGGTTCCTGAAGTTTTTTTTGTCCGCGAAATTTCTCATGTCGTTGAATTTCGAATCGTTCATTGAAACGAATTTCCAGTCAGATTGATTCGAAGGTATCAAACTGGCTAGTACATGTCAAATCCATAACACAAAAGCATATGGAACATTTATAATTACTTGATCACTCAGTTATTCACCGGTGAAAGTCGTTTGAAGTTATCTACATTTTCATGAAAAAATCAAATTTGTTGCAGTACTTATTCATTTGCTGAAGTAACCGCACAATCCCTTTTATCTCAGTAAATTGATAAACTCGGTAGTTAGATAAAACAAAATCGATAAACTTCATGGATAAAACACACTTTTTCTCAAAAGCAAAGTACTTTATCAACCCGTATCCGTCAATCAACGAAGCGTTAAATTCGCAATCAAATTAATAACATTCTCACACTAAGGGAAAAGAATACCTATTCATCTGAGGGATAGATTTTTATTCGAGGTCATAAAAGTACAGGAGGTGAAATCAAATGTTAATTTTCTTTCAACTAAATTTGCGCTTATCGTTCCTTTTAACGTAGCCAAATAATTACACAATCTCATTATAATTACTGAAAATTGTTGGAAACCGAGATTTTGATCTTGAGAAATCCAAGCTCGTTAATACTGCATTTACTTCTCGTAACGCTCGTAATCACCTCGATTTCCTTAATTTCGTCGGAAGAAATATGGCTATAGTGTAAGAGGTTAGATGTAATTCCTGTGCACTCAATAAATTGACTAATTGATTGATTTCGTCGGAAGAAAACTCACGTTTGAAACTTTGGAGTTTAATAGAATTGTAATAAATCGAATTGCATAGAAATAATCCACGTTCAACTAGAAAAATATTGAAACTAGCGTACGAAACTGGAAGGGAATACGACATAAATTAATTGCTATGAAGCATTTAGGTATCAAAAAAAATTCAGACAATTGTCAATGAATTACTAAATGAATTATAGACTTGGAAAAATATGAAGATTGTTTTTTCTTCGTTCAAAGAATTTCAGACCCTTATGTATTCTCCAAGAAGGTTTTACTAATTCTTCTAGTTTAACAGATAACTCATATCCATATTGGACTGTTCCCAATATGACTACAGTAATTATATACGCGATATGCTTGATTCAAGTGAAATAATACTTGAGATAATGATAGTTATGTTGGGAGGTATTGTGGGAACAAAAAAGAAATAAAAGCGTTTCGTGTTATTGTTGCCACTGAAAATTTTAAAACTATCCCCAAATGTTTTGTTGAGGATTCGTAATATTATTTTCAAGTTCAAATTTTGCATATTTTGTTGGAATATTTAACTTACACTATAATGTTGTATTTTTAGAGTTCGAATCGATAAAATATCCTAAAATCTAAAAGAATAAATATTTCAAGTTTTTTAGATTTTCATGGAAGCTATACAATACGTTCCATTTGAAAACAACAATTACGCAAGAGCAGTGTTCCAACACGATTTATATATTCATTTTCCGTTTGGATTTCAATACAGCTCGGATATACCAGCATACAATCTCTCGATAAACTTTTAATCAGATAATTACGTTCAACCCTTCAAAAGTATTCTGAATGCTCAAAATTAATAAATAATGAGTACAGGCATGTATCTTCTTTGTAATACATAAAAGATGCCTGTACTAAGCTTTTTACATTTTATCTTTGCATTTTTTAAAAAAACTAGGGCAGCAATTTAGTAATTTTGGGACTCGGGAATGCCCCTAACGATTCACTGTTCTACAGGTTGGTTGAAAAGTTTTGAAAGCGATACCTATCAACCAGTACAGGAATCAAAATTTATACGCTATTTTTAAATTTCATCCTTCATTTGAACACACACACAATTTTATTCCGATCTGTCAATTCATTCTTTGTTTAAAAGCCATTCGAAGTTGACGTGTCAGTGTATTTTGTGAAAATGGAAAACTCCGAATATCGTGCAGTGATAAAATTCTTTGTTTTGGAAGGTTTATAAGCAACAGAAATTCATACTAAAATGAAGAAAGTGTTGAAGGAATCTGCTCCTTCATTTCCAACTGTACATCGATGGGTTTTAGAGTTTAAACGTGGTCATACAAGCGTTAAAGATCAATCACGTAGTGGACGTCCAAAAAGTGCAACGAAATCAGACATCATTGAGCAAGTCTATGATATTGTTTGTGAAGATCCGAGTTTGACTAAGCGTGAAATTGCTGATACCATAGGCATCTCGGATGAACGAGTACTCCATATTTCACACGAAGAATTATATATGAAAAAGCTTTTTGGAAAGTTAGTGCCGCATTCGTTGACAATTCAACAAAAACTGAATCGAAAACAAATTTCTCAGCGTAATTTGGAGGGTTTTAAGCAGAATAAGACCGATTTTTTGCGTCGTTCCGTAACTGTGGACGAGACTTGGATCTACCATCATGATCCTAAACTGAAACAAGAACGTTTACAGTGGACTGAAGCTAGTTGTTCAGCTCCAAAACGGGTGAAGTCAGAACGATCGGCAAAAACGGTTTTAGCATCGGTTTTTTGGGACGCAAAAGGGGTTTTGTTGATTGATTATCTCGAAAAAGGTAAAACAATTAACTCTGAATATTATTGCAACCTTTTGAACCAGTTGGATGAAAAAATTCGTAAAAAAGACCCAGTTTACGGAAGAAAAAAATCATTTTTCATCAAGACAATGCACGTGTTCACACAAGTTTTTTGGCGATGACTAAACTGAACGAATTGAAGTACGAATTGCTTGAACACTCACCGTATTCACCAGATTTGGCTCCCTCCGACCATTACCTCTTCAGAAATTTGAAACAATTCCTTCGTGGAAAGCGTTTTTCGTGGAATGAAGAAGCTGTTGCAGCTTCATAAAAAAAATAAAAAAAAATCATTTCATCAAAAAATACACATTCTTTCATTTTGCTTTCAAAACTTTTCAACCAACCTGTAAAATTTCATTTCAATTTCAACTTGGTGATATGTTCAAAAAAAGAAGGAAAAAAAAGACAAACAGTCCAATTAAATTGTTGTTTCGGCAAATTGAACTTTCCAAGTACATTATTTGAGCATCAATTATTTAGAGATGAAAAGTGGCTTCAAAATCTTCGTAAATAAATTCGTTTCAAAAATCTCTCCACTCTTTATAATGGTTTTGGAATCCCTGCATGAAACAGCACTGTCCCAGAGGCTAAAAAATTCAGATTCTGGATTATTTTTCGGAATTTACCAACACTGAGTCACGAGCATCTTTTAATTACTAGTAATATAGTTTCTATGATAGAGTCTAGTCAATTCAAGATCTGACGATCGATTGGTCAGGTTCAATTCCGCCTGGACATAGCAGATCCAATCAGAATCGTCCAAAATCGTTACAAAATTGGTGGGATCACAAGGTCAACTGCCAAAATAACATGAGTGCCCCAATACCGTGAATTGCACATGAATAATAAGCATAATAATGTATCCGAGTAATGATATCGTTGAATGGCATATACACGGAGAAAAGTGATGGTTTCAATATTACTACATTTTGCACAAAAGTAGTGCTATAAGTGAAATAGTATAGTATAATATTTACAACTGAATGTACTAAAAATTCATGCATAATGATTTGACGCAACTTCACATCATCAAGCATGAATTTTTACTACATTTAGTTGTAAACATGATAATATTTCACTTATAGCACTACTTTATTACAAAATGTAGTAATATTCGGAACATCATTTTTCTCCGTGTAGAAAAAAATGTATCCAAGTATTTTTATATGCTTCCAGTCATGTTACTTTTGAGGGGGTATTCTGGTTTAGAATTTTGGAAAAATCAATTTTTTTTCTTTTTGCATATCTTCATAGTTTAGAACATGTTTAAGAATATGTTTTCAGGAGCATTTTTGTGAGAAAATGTAAGTATAACGTACCATTGTATGACTCACTCTGTAGAAAGTCTGATTGGATGTCGCTGCATGTTACGTGAAAAATTGACTGAAATTTAGTGATTCCTATTGTGTCAGTATTTGCTTTCGGCACTTGGTTTCAGAAGAAACAGGACTAGTTTTGACTGCATCTTGAAATAAACTTACATGCAGAATCAAAACAAGTTTTACTTTTTACTGTGTAGACTGTTTGAAATTGTGCTCGAATCTTCAAACGCGTTTTTCTCGAAACTATATTTTTCAAGACGGTTGACACGATATCTTCAGTTCCAATGGACCGATTCACTTGAAATTTGGTATAGATCTCTGTATACCCCTCTATCGTCCCTACCAGATTCGTGTAAGAACTTTCTTTTTGACTATTTTTAAAAATTCGGAAAAGTGAAAAAAGAGTCAAACATTGATTTCCTTTTTTCAAGCAGCCGCCATTTTGCCAAAAAACTTTTTTTCTCCATCTACGAGGTACGGACGATAACAGCATCCTCATCGGTTCAGAATCTTTTAGTTTTATTTGTCTTAGATTATTAGAACTACCGCAATCATGTCAACCAGGGTGCATTATTCCCCCCTCCCCACTTTGCCCCTCTGTAACTGTTTGAATTCTTGATTTTTTCTTCTGAAAATTTCAGTATTTATTGTTAGAACACTAATGAATGTCTAAGAGAAAAATGAACGCTAAATTTTTTTTCCGCACTTGAAAAAACACCTAAAATTCGTGTTTCTAGACTAGAATACCCCCTCAATTATTCATGTTCAAAGATGAAATTCACGGTATTAATAACACTCTCGGTGATTATGCAGTTTAACTTATGTATTTGAAATATTCAATAGATGCGCTCCAACTTCGCTGCTATTTTCAGGCGTTACATTATCGTTAGCCGAATTCTTATAGGGGTTCTAGCTAATGAAAGTAGAATATCAATAAATATGCCTCAAACGTCCATTGTCCCGACAACTTTGCAATAGTTGTTCTTGTAAAATTCAGAAGACATCAAGAACATTATTTAATTGAAAGTTGTTCAAAATATGGACCCTTTAAGACACTGAGGCCGGAGACTCATGCTAGTGGCTGTCGGACGCGACATCATTGGAAGAAAAAAAAAATCCGAGTTGGAAACATCCTCCCTCTTTTTCCTTCTCATGGTGTCGCGCGCGACAGTCGCTAGTATGAGTCTCCGGCCTGAGGCTCTGCCGCTAGCAAAACTTCCATCGGGCCTCTGATGGTAAGCTTCGAAATCTGTTTTATTGCCTTCAAAATACTCCCCCTTCCCTCCCAGATGCAATACGCATATGTCAACTTCTCCTCCAATCGCCTTAAAACGGTGTCTCCGCAGCGGCGGCCTTTTAAGTTTGGAAAATACATTGTGAAAAATGTATGTAAAAATTACACAATATATAATTGATAACATATTAGCCAATAATATTGTAGAATTTGGCCCGCATATGCTCGCTCCGCTTGCATCTTGAACAATTCAGATATCCGGGAATATATGAGGAGGCACTCATCGGTTTTTCAATCAACTGAAAAAATTGTTCAATGTAATATTCAGAAAGCCTGAAACTAATTGCCTACCATTATTCATACCATCTTCAAGCAGGGTTGACAGTGAGTCACTTTTTATCACTTTTTCAGAAACACCTCACTTTTGTCACTATTTTAAAAAAATATGCCACCATTTCAGAGCTCAAGTATAGTAAAATCAATTTGTCATTACATAACCCTTATTTAACTGAAAAAATATAATCCCATTATATTCTCAATACATTTTCTTACTGAAAAATACATCTTTCTATATTAGTACCCTAGTAGAAATTTTGGATGGGAAAAGACCAAGGCCTGACAAGGCATGCCTGATTTCTTATCAGGTCCTCATCCGGTTTCGTTACGGTTCTCCCTATTTCGCGTGATTTTATGGAAATCTCATCCGAACCCTATTGTACCCCTGCGTTACAACCCTATTTGAATCCTATTAGGGAAATCAAATAAGTCCCTTGTGACGGCCTAATAAGATTTTCCTTGTTCACGGCTTCCGGATTCTAACCTGATCCGGACGTCATTAAAAATAGGGAACGCCTGATCAAATTTCTACTAGGGTAATTCATTTCATGTGCACTCCCGAAGTATTCTGGACGTTATAGCAGTACATTTGTGACAATTCCAGGTATAATATCAATATCATCAAATACATTGTTCCTATATGTAATTACAATCATAACCCATTGAACGTTTGTCCCCTCAACATTTCAAACATTCATTATGTTTTCTATATGATATCAGAAAGTTCTGTAATGAATCGATTTCGGCCACCTTTTAGAGTCTATCTTATGAGCTCTCAAAGTTATAAGAATGTTGACCCAGATAACTTTCTGTCAACTTTTAGAGGTCATAAGACAGAGCCTAAAACAGGGTTCCCACTCACCTGGAAAACATGGAAAACCTGGAAAAGTCAGGGAATTTTCGTAAAGTTCCTGGAAAATTCTGATTTTGAGAAACTTTCTACAATTTTGAAATTCTTCTGCTCGAAGACAACTCCTAATTCGTATAGTTGAAAAGTATTGATTGAAGAGTGAATTTTAACCCGATCTCAATAGACATTCCGAGTAGGAAAGATCTGTTTCAAGATCATCTTTCAAAACACATCATTTAGACATTTTTTAGATACCTTTTAGATGAAAGACATCTTTTGGATATCTGGAAAAGACATCTCAGTTGATTTTGAATGCCATCTTTTCGACGTCTTTTTGTTTTATTGGGATCCGATCAAATTATCGAAAAAAATCTTTTTATAGTACCCGCTTGGGAAGTTTGACTTCCCATGCCCATGGAACAGGCGGGAAATGCGTTTTCATCCCCTAGGATGGGAAGTAACACCAAAAACAATTTGGTACATACAAATT
This sequence comes from Gonatopus flavifemur, assembly GCA_018340375.1. Classification (NCBI taxonomy): domain Eukaryota; kingdom Metazoa; phylum Arthropoda; class Insecta; order Hymenoptera; family Dryinidae; genus Gonatopus; species Gonatopus flavifemur. Next base: position 2,023,158 of record JAFFJZ010000016.1, read on the forward strand.
GATGAATTGCTTCTATTAACTGGTATTTCTTTGGGACAATGACATTTTGATCAATACAACGAAATTTCACGGATTGATTTTCATCGATTCACGAACATATATTTCTTATATGTTTTTCGTATGTCGTATTTCGATATGAACTGGTATTCATTGTATCCATGAAGTTTACATCCATTCATTTGATGAATTCTTTCTTCTATACAATGAACTTGTTCATTATATATGTGTGAATTCATACATCAAATTTGACGAGTTTCCCCAAGAGAATATAAAGCTTCAAAGAAGGTTCGATAGAGACCTATTCAATGCCCGAACATTTCCCAAACAGACACAAAGATATCTTTCAGAATTCTAAAAGACAATATGAATAGATATCTAAAAGATCTCTCGCAGACTTCTCAAAGATACTTTTGAGAAAGAATCAAGACATCTAAAAGAGTTCTTCAAGATTTCTCAAAGTTATCTTGAAGATTCCTGAAAGATTTCCAAAAGATGTGTTCGAGACATATTTAACATTTCTTAGAATGTCTTGAAGAATTCATAAAAATTTCTTGGAAACATCTTAAATTCGTTCACAAAAAAACTTCTAAAATCTCCCTCTTTCTTCTTTTCCTCCTCTCTTCACCGTTCTCGTGCTCCTATGAATTTCATTGCATCTCGATCCTTGAGGTTACGGGATTTGAACCCGGGGATTTCACGACGTAACTACGCTCCAGTGATCTGAGCTCTACACGGACGATTTGATTTTGATCCGTATAATTGTCAATATGAGATTGGATATATGGACATAAAATGGGAGTGATGTATATCCTCAAATTAACAGTAATTCTTTGAAAAAACTGGTATTACATTGAAAAATATCAGATGAGTCAGGTGTACTGGCAAATAAAAAAGTTGAGTAAATTTGGTGAAACATATTTAGGAATGACTTTCGTGTTTCAATGATCGTTAAAGTATCTTGTGAATACCATAGACACTGGAATTATTGCGTTACCCTGCTGTGGAATCCTAATCAATAAAGATGAAACCTCATCGATCCTGTTTCGAATACACGTATCAAATCTCACGAAATTGAATCAAAACCCATAAAATCCACCTATGCGGTTTTATGGGAATTTTACAACAGAGTATCATTATCAATTTATTGATAAGTACAAATGAGGATTTTAGGAATTGACTTGAAGGCATACAATTCTGCGGAAGAAGGTTGGTAATTTGCAAAAATATTGTGACTCGGAGATGCGTTAATTTTAATGCGGGAAACAAAAGTGACAAAGTTTCACAAAGTTATAGAATTCTACTTTTTGCAGAATTTGAAATTCCTGGGTGTCTATATAGATTATTCAAGCTTCGAATTTGTAAATTATCTTATCTCATCCGCAATGCGATTGTAATCACAGGCACGTTCAAAGTGTCATTCATATGATTATGTACTCATAGCCTGAAGTCTGCTGACAATCTATTTTCTTAAAACACATCCCACATAGCACGAAGTTCTTGTGGATATCTGAAAGAATACTCATTCAAGAGATCTTCAAGAACGTTTTTGAAGAGTTCTTAAAGATATCTTTCTGAAGTGTTGAAAAAATATCTTGTGGAAGATGTTTAAAAGATATCTTGATTCAAGACGTCTTCAAGACGACCATGCAAGATACCTTAAAGATATCTTTCAGAAGTGTTTGCAAAATATCTTATTGGAAGACTTTACCAAGATATGTTTAAGAAGATAGACTTTCAGCACGTTCAGGTGATGAATATATAATCAGATAAGTTGACATGAATAACCCTTGAAATATGTGTCCGTTATTACAATCGAATTACAGATGTGGTGAATTCATTCACAAATTAAAAACTTGGATAATTTACAGGTTGGTTGAAAAGTTTTGAAAGCGACACCTATCAGCTAGTACATGAATCAAAATTTACACGCTATTTTTATAATTCATCCTTCATTTGAACACACACACAAATTTATTCCGATCTGTCAATTCATTCTTTGTCTACAAGCCATTCGGAGTTGACGTGTCAGTGTATTTTGTGAAAATGGAAAACTCCGAATATCGTGCAGTGATAAAATTCTTTGTTTTGGAAGGTTTATCAGCAACAGAAATTCATACTAAAATGAAGAAAGTGTTGAAGGAATCTGCTCCTTCATTTCCAACTGTACATCGATGGGTTTTAGAGTTTGAACGTGGTCGTACAAGCGTTGAAGATCAATCACGTAGTGGACGTCCAAAAAGTGCAACGAAATCAGACATCATTGAGCAAGTCTATGATATTGTTTGTAAAGATCCGAGGAGTTTGACTAAGCGTGAAATTGCTGATACCATAGGCATCTCGGATGAACGAGTACTCCATATTTTAGACGAAGAATTACACATGAAAAAGCTTTTTGGAAAGTTAGTGCCGCATTCGTTGACAATTCAACAAAAACTGAATCGAAAATAAATTTCTCAGCGTAATTTGGAGCGTTTCAAGCAGAATAAGACCGATTTTTTGCGTCGTTTCGTAACTGTGGACAAGACTTGGATCTACCATCATGGTTCTAAACTGAAACAAAAACGTTTACAGTGGACTGAAGCTAGTTGTTCAGCTCCAAAACGGGTAAAGTCAGAACGATCGGCAAAAAAGGTTTTAGCATCGGTGTTTTTGGTCGCAAAAGGGGTTTTGTTGATTGATTATCTCGAAAAAGGTAAAACAATTAACTCTGAATATCATTGCAACCTTTTGGACCAGTTGGATGGAAAAATTCGTGAAAAAAGACCCGGTTTACGGAAGGAAAAAATCATTTTTCATCAAGACAATGCACGTGTTCACACAAGTGTTCTGGCGATGGCTAAACTGAACGAATTGAAGTACGAATTGCTTGAACACCCACCGTATTCACCAGATTTGGCTCCCTCCGACTATTACCTCTTCAGAAATTTGAAACAATTCCTTCGTGGAAAGCGTTTTTCGTCGAATGAAGAAGCTATTGCAGCTGTGGAACAGTATTTTGCGGAGCTTCCGGAAAATCATTACAGAGATGGTATAAAATTATTGGAGGATCGTTGGAATAAGTGTGTTGAAGTTGAGGGAGACTATATTGAATAAAAAAAATCATTTCATTAAAAAATACATATTCTTGGGGTTTCAAAAAATGTTATGAAAAGTGAATTCCATGAAAATTAAATTGAATTCACGTTAGAATAGAATTTTTTATTTTTCTATTTTTTTGTTGTTGTTGTTTGCTTGTTTTGAATTTTTGTATTGTAAAATATAATATGATAACAAGTTGCTCACTTGTTATCATATTATATTTTATTCTCCTTTTGTCAAGGGTTATGCCCGTCGATTAAATAAATAAATAAATAAATATAGCTTAGAAGAGATCGTGATTGGGAATTCCGCTACCACCCGGATCAGGTCCTGATTGGGGATTCGATTACTACCCTGATCAGATCCTGATTGGGAAGGGTTTGATTTTCCTGATCAGGACCTTGTCTTTTCCCTGCGTTACATTTTTGTCAGGGCCTTATCAGATACTCAAGTCAGGCCCTGAACGGAAATCAGGCATGCCTGATCTGGACCTGATGTTTTCCATATCAGAATTTCTACTAGGGATTGTACAGCATTTCTCCTTGAATCAAAGAAGTGCTGTACAGAGCGATATTTTAATTAAATTAAAACGTTTGCCCGTAATTTGTCATGAACGATTTGTCTATTTGTCACGCCGCTAGTATCTCCTTAACGGCATTCACCACCTTCCCAAAAAGTTACTAGATTCCAAAATCGCCCCCCCCAGTTTTCTCAGAAACGAACAAATAAAATGAAAAATAAAGAGTAGCTGCACTTTCTTTGATATGCTAAGAAGATGCACCTGCTCATTAAAATCGATTATATTCATTAATCATTGAGAAAACTGGGGGGAGAGATCTAGTAACTTTGCCTCTGATGAATGCCCTTAAGGGGATACCAGCGATCCCTGCTGATGCAACCCGCCATACAACATTATCGACTGAGTAAACATTTTCTCGGCAAGAATACTCTGAACTGAATGCACGAAGAAGGGTGAAATTTCCAGGAATCAATCTTCAATCCTTCATCTACTGCTGTACATCGGCCAAATTTTGAATTTCGAAAAGCAAGTTTATATTACCGACTGAGAAAAAAATGTTTTTTCGAAATTCAAAATTTGGGCGATGTACAGCAATAGATGAAGAATTGAAGATTGATTTCTGAAAATTTCTGAAAATGTTTACTCAGTCGGTACGCTTGTATAGTGGGTTGCATCAGCGGGGATCGCTGTTATCCCCTTAAGGAGAGAATGAACGATCCAAATTTTTCCGCTCTAGCTATTGACATTGCAATGGGCTCATAGCAATTGTTCAATTCGAATCTGAACAGTGTTTTGTTTAGGCCCATACAACACGGAAGTTGTAAAAACATTTTCAGAAGTCTTTCATTCGAAAAGTTCCAAACACATAGATTTTCATATTTAGACACTCATCGGTATACGTAGTATACCCAGCACGGAGTGCCTATTGCGCTCGCTGTCGCGCTCTCTGACCGTATCGTTCAAAATATTTGAGTAATCTAATTGAGAGTTTGATCGTTTGTCATTTCATGCAATACTGATTGATGAACTGTGGGGTTGTCTGTGTGTCTGTCTGTATTGAGGGTGTGTCTCGTGACCAAGTGGACCGAATCGGCTGAAATTCATAGAAGCCTTCTTCAAACCCTTCCCCAGGTCCCATACAATCTTCATTGCAATGGGCCAAGTCTTTCTATTCTTTTATAATTTTTTCCCTTGAAAACGGCATTCCAGAGGAAATTCTCTCCGCTGTATAGACATATATATATATCACTCAGTTTTTCCGCAGTGTTTGAATATTTATTATTCTGGGTTGCATGGATGGAATGAAGCTGAAGCTACCGAACGAGAGCTAGCAGACGTACGACTACACTTTTGGAAGGGACTGTACTTTTGAATTTTCTGATATTGAAATCCAACTAGCGGACGAACCAAGACTACTATCGGAATGGAAATGACCGATCTTTGTAGATTTTGATGCGCTGAATCGAATGAGATAGGTCTGGAAACACTTGAATGCATTTTGAACGGGATATTTGAGTTTTGAGTGCGGGAAGAAGTGGAAATATATCATGATTTACAAGTTTTTCCATGACTTCTACCATCCAGAAAAATAATTCGCGGTTCGGTGATAGATTTTCTTATAGCTTTTTCGATGCCAAATTTAATGGTGTAGGTCTCTATGTGTTACGCGGCCGTTTGAGATACCTAAATAGGGGTTGAAGGCTGGAATCTTGCGAATGAGAGGAAAATACATAATTGCAATATTCGTCCCCTGCTTTCTGTCATTCAGAAAAATGATTCGCGGTTCGATGATGGGTTCCCTTATAGCTTCTTCAATGCCGAATTGAATGGTATAGGTCTCTATTTGTTACGCGGCCGTTTGAGAGATCTAAATGGCGGTTGAAGGCTAAAAAGTCTCGCGAATGAGAGGAAAATCGGGGATTCCAATGTTCGTTGCATGCCTTCTACCATTCAGAAAACTAATTCGCGGTTCGATGATGGTTTCTCCCATAGGTTTTTCATTGCTGAATCGAACCGTGAATTATTTTTTTGAATTGTAAAAGGCATGGAATAAACATTGGAATTCTCGATTTCCCTCTCATTCGCAAGACTTTCAGACTTCAACCCCCATGTAACTCTCTTAAACGGCCGCGTAACACATAGAGACCTATACCATTCGCTTCAGCATTGAAAGAACTATAAGAAAACCCATCATCGAACCGCGGATTATTTTTCTGAATGGCAGAAAGCAGGGAACGAATATTGTAATCCTCGATTTTCCTGTCATTCGGAATACTTTTAGACTTCAACCCCCATGTAACTCTCTTAAACGGCCGCGTAACACATAGAGACATATACCATTCGATTCGGCATTGAAAAAGGTATGGGAAAACATATCATCGAACCACGGATTATTTTTCTGAATGGTAGAAGGCATGGAACGAACATTGGATTTGTCGATTTTCCTCTCATTTGCAAGATTCCAGCTTTCGTCCCCCATTTACATCTCTTGAACGGCCGCGTAACACATAGAGACCTATACCATTCGATTCAGCATTGAAACAACTATAAGAACACCCATCATCGAATCGCGAATTATTTTTTTGTATGGTCGAAGGCATGGAACGAACATCGGAATTCTCGATTTTCCTGTGATTCGCAAGATTCCAGACTTTAACCCCCATTTTACCCCTCCCAAATGGCCGCGTAACACATCGAGACTCATACCATTCGATCCGGCATCGAAAAAGCTTCAAGAAAACCTGTCACCGAACACCAAATCTTTTTTCTGAAAGGTAGAAGGCATGGAATGAACATTGGATCACTCGATTTTCCTGTGATTCGCAAGATTCCAGACTTTAACCCCCATTTACCCCTCTAAAATGGCCGCGTAACACATCGAGACCTATACCATTCGATTCGGCATCAAAAAAGCTATAAGAAAACCTATCACCGAACCGCGAATTATTCTTCTGAATGGTAGAAGGCATGGAAAAACTTGTAAATCATGATATATTTCCACTTCTTCCCGCACTCAAAACTCAAATATCCCGTTCAAAATGCATTCAAGTGTTTCCAGACTTATCTCATTCGATTCAGCGCATCAAAATCTACAAAGATCGGTCATTTCCATTTCGATAGTAGTCCTGGTTCGTCCGCTAGTTGGATTTCAATATCAGAAAACTCAAAAGTCCAGTCCCTTCCAAAAGTGTAGTCGTACGTCTGCTAGCTCCCGTTCGGTAGCTTCAGCTTCATATGGATGGATTCTAATGAAACATCGGTTCTAGAGGTTTTCCAGAGGTGCTGAATCCGAACCTGAAGTCAAAACCCGTATTCAAGATAGCGGACCCAAGATGGCGGACATACATTCAGTCATTTTCGCATTTATGAACAGTTCCTATGAAACAAGGGTTTCAGGGGTTCGGGTGCTAAATCCGAATCTAGAGTAAAATCTCGAATTCATGATAATGGTTTCCGGTTGGCGGACGTAAATTCAGTGATTTTCGCATTTATGGACAGATTCATATGTGACATGGATTCTAGGGGTTTTCGAGGATGCTGAATCCGATTCTGGAGTCAAAAACCAAATTCAAGATGGTGGACGTGAATTTAGTCATTTTTGTGTTTATGGCCGGATTTTTATGATACATGGGTTCTAGGGGCTTTCGAGGGTGAGGATTACAAATCTGGCATCAAAAAACGAATTCAAGAGGGCGGATTCAATATGGTAGACGTGAATTCAGTCATTCTCGCATTTGTGTACAGATTTATACGATATGGGTTCTGAGGGTTTTCGAAGATGTTCAATCCGATTCCGGAGTCAAAACCCGAATTCAAGATGACAGATCCAAGATATGAAAGTAGTCGTTTTGGCCCTAATGGACGGATTGATGTGAAACACGTGTTTCAGGGGGTTTTCGAGAGTGCTTAATCCAAATCTGCTGTCGGAAAACGAATCCAATATGGTGGATGTGAATTTTGTTTTTTTCGCATTTGTCATCGGATTTATATGGAACATGGGTTCTAGGGTTTTTCGAGTGTGCCAAATTAGTGCTTCCACAATACGAGACGATACGATATTTTCTGAAATATTGTCTTGTTCTTGAAAAATATGAAAATAATGATATCGTCTTGTTCTTGAATGATTCTTGTAATGAATCATCTTGGTCTTGTCTTGACAATACCTCAAGAATATTGATCTTGTCGATAAATTTTCAGAATTTTATATGTTTGAGGAAATATATAAATATAAATACATGTTTTACAGTGCAACTACTGATGAGAGTTTATTGCTTCAGCAATGAAACTCACTATCTTCACAGTGGAACAACATTTCTCTGATTGAATTAATTGAGAGAGGAAACGCAACATTACAGAGGATCCCTTCACGGAGAGAAAAAATTTGCTGATGCAGCAAATCGAGGTATTATATATAGAATAGCAAAATTGTTTGCTGACCTAGCTAAAAATTTGCTATAGCAGCAATCGTGTTAGCTACGACAGCAATTTCTTAGCTGTGGCAGTAAAAAATGTTTGCTCCGCCAGCAAATTTTCAGTATTATATACAGAACAGCAAACAAATTTTGCTGGGATGCAAACATTTTTTGCTGTCCCAGCTAAAAATTCGCTGTCGCAGCTAACAAGATTGCTGGAACAGCGAATAGTTTGCTCTCACAGCAAAAAATTTGCTGCTCTGGCAAAAGGAACCCAGCAAAAGTAGATTTCGCTGCCGCAGCGAATTCCTTTTTCTCCGTGTTTTGTCCACGTTGCCTCCGCGTAGATGCGACGTGAAAGCGGTAGGTGTGTTGGTAGGGTAGTGCACTTCTCCTAGATATAGTGTACTTATTAAACTACAAGTTCATAAGATTTGAACGAAAAAGACAGCGGATTTCGAATATTGCTCACTGTTTGATCGTAGCACCTGTAGCAGAGCAATTCGTGGCACACCACAATGGCACGAGTGTGTGTTCTCTTCGATTATCTTTCCATGTGTAAAGTACTTGGTGTAATTAGTTTTCATCTCCTCGCGATCCGCTGTGATTACGTTATCTCCGAATTCCTCTGGGAATACGCCGTTATCGAGTATTAATTCTTGACGCGGTTCCTCATCTTGGGCATCTTCTGCTGGACACCACCAAATTCTATCGTCGATCGTCACTGGACCAGGAAATCTCCTCGACTTTTTCACGGTGCACCGCAACGGTTGTATGTATGAGTGAGCGAATGACGCGTGAATCTTGGCCAGATTCATTTCTCCATTTCGGGTCCTTTGGATAGGGTACTTGTATACCTTCCAACTGACCCATCTTTGTAAATTCCGTTATAGGGAGTTTATTCCTTGGAGTTTATATTATATTGTTATTCGTGAATTATAGTGTCAAAACTAAACACTCGTCCTTTTTTTTCCTTTTCTAAACAAAAAACGAGACGGAATCTATTTCCTCTTCCTTCAATCTGCAGTCCGCTTCTCATTCGTATTTTATATCTTTCAGTCACTACGTCGAGTCGATTCATTTGTCAGCTAATTTAATTTTCTCAGTATTCTCATCAATTGAGAAGTCCTTTCAATTTCAATTGTTATTTTCTATGTCAACACGGCGAAGGTCGAACACTCACGTATTATGACGTTTTGCCTTTCATGAATAATTTCCTCATACGCGGTAAATTATCAAATACCTCAACACTTGGGGCAACGGCCCAACATATCGGACCAACGGTATAAGGAACGGCAGTGATGAGCAAAGTTATTTTCCTTCAAATTTATCCAGTGTCTTTGTTCCTATTGCCGTACCAATTAGAATTTCAGCCCATGGTAAGGATGCAATCAATGATGCCTCATTGTCGCTGATCGACAGGAACGAATAATCTGATTTTAGTAATTTAGGTAAAGCCGTTGATGACCATCCCACAGTCAATCCAAAAGAAAATATGGCCAAGTTGGCTGAAACGTTCAAGAATCGAGCGAAATCAACATTGTACTTTGACACAGTTTTAATGTAAATCCAATTTGGAGACAAACAATATTTATCAGAACACATATTACGTAGTATTACATAATTAATAAATGAAACGATAAAGAATTTGGTATACAAAAATTGTCGTGTGGTTGTATCTTCGAAGCAACTACTCGCAAATGGAAATTCACAACTCATGTTTATCATCCTCAATTTGAGGAAATAATAACTTTCACCAGTCATAATGATGTCACGTTTGCTGATTATAGCCAACAGATAATCAAGGGTGAAACGATGTTCGTGGTTTGCTCTGATACAGGAACACATTCACTACGGGTGTCAATTTTGAATACGATAGGATACCTAAATAGCGTTTTTCAAATACCCAAATAACCTGATCCTAAGGAAAAAACTAAATCTTCGGCTCATGTTTTCCGTGTCAAAACAATCCAGGTGGTTCCGATAAGAGCCTATGTGTGAATCCCTGGGAACCCATGGGCACGGAGAAAAATGCAGCTCGGAAGGATAGTAATCTTTAATAGAAAATTGGAGAATATTTCTTGAAATCTAAGAATTTTTCTTAAGTTCGTAATAAACATAAAACGGTTCAGATTTCTCTTGAATATTGCTCGAAAAACAATGAAAAGTTATCAATACTCAACAAATCATAAGAACAAATATGAAGTTTCCAAAAGTCGCGCATGAAATTTTACAAAGTAAGTAACAAAATTTTGAAATCTTATTTTCAAATTACAGAATTTTGTTATTCACTTTGTAAAATTTCATGCGCGACTTTTGGAAACTTCATATTTGTTTTTATGATATATATAATTTTTCATTATTTTTCGAGCAATATTCAAGAGAAATCTGAACCGTTTTATGTTTATTACGAACTTGAGAACAATTCTCAGATTTTAAGAAATATTCTCCAATTTTCTATTAAAGATTACTATCCTTTCGAGCTGCATCTTTCTCCGTGGGTACCCACTCATTTTCATGCGGGTTCTTAGGCAATCCCATTTTGGACCCAAGGAAATTTTCGGTAGGGGGTCTTTTTTCCGAAAACGTTTTTCGCCGAATACACTGTAATTTGCCAATCGATAGTCACCTCTAGAAATCACTAGGAGATTTCGTAGTGATCTCTAGAAATGACTTAGCGATTGTCGAATTAAGTTTATTCGGCAAAAAGACCCCCTACCAAATTTTCCTTGTGTTCGTAACGTTTGCGAGTCCAATCTGAAAGCACTCGTGGTCGTACTATACAGTGACGGCTGTCGTGCCAGTAGTGTAGTCTTGCAAAACAAACATATTAGCTCTGTTTATTTACTATCGTCTTTCAGTCTGAGAGGGATAGAAACTCTCCCGCCTATTTTAAAATACGGTTGGAAGAGTTTCTGTTTCTGTCTTTCTTAAACTCCCGCCATATACGGGCTCGGTCTATCTATACTACGTCTTTGTTATTTAACATTGTTTGTATATATAAATATACAGTATATATAGATATACAAAGTTCATAACCAACACTGCAATAATTTACTGTAAAATTTGTCCTTACTGCGCATTGGTGATTTTGATAATACAAGATCGAGATTTAGTCAAGATCTTGACCAACTGATCTCGACGATACGCTTTTCTCGATTGGTACATATTGTTCTTGTCTTGAATGCTAGTTTACGCATCTCGTCTCGATATTGTCTCGATTTTCAAGACAAGACAAGACAAGATCGATAATTTCTCGAATCTCGCGGAAGCACTATGCCAAATACAAATCTGGGTTTAAATGTTCAAAAAAATTAGAATTTCGATTTTCCTGTGTAAGCTTTTTTGCATCTGAACACTTCTCAAAAGCTGATTGACGTTATGACAACTACACACTAGTGAGAATCCAAGAGTGAAGAGAGTAGTTATTGAAACAAATGAAGCGTGAAAATGTTCCAATTCATTCCTAAATCAAGCCTAGATGACCCTACGTTACGCTTCAATGATCCTTGGCTCACGCTTTTGTCGCACTTGCAAGCTCCATTTTCACCAGGACAGGTGTCCGAATTCTGTAGTTGTCCAGAAACATGTTCCTCAGTCATTTGGAGATGGGAAAAAATGGTAGGCAATTAGTTTCAGGTTTTCTAAATATTACATTGAACAATTTTTCAAGTTGATTGAAAAACCGATGAGTGCTTCCTCATATATTCCCGGATATCTGAATTGTTCAAGATGTGAGCGAAGCGAGAATATGTGGGCTACGATTTGTTCAAAAGGAGTGGAGCGAATTTTGAAGGGGGTCGGACTGTTGAGCGAAGTGAAGCAGTCAAGGGAAGGATCCCTCTGGTTTTTAAATGGCTTCGAACGCCACAGAAAGGGACACTGTTTTATTAGTGGATATTTTGAGTGATAATTTTCAACCGTAACGTACAGCAACTATTGGCAAATGTCACATCCAAAGGCGTTCCAATTTACCTTATTTTATGATCCAGACACAATTTTTATGCATTGTTCTTGTAAAGACGTTGTCGCGAGTGGAGTCAGTAATTTCCATTTCTGGTCAGTTTTAAGTCAGTATTTTCAGATTCTCAGTCAGTAAAGTCAGTAATCTGTACCCTACAACTGGTTTGCAACCCTGTAAAAGTGTAACACTATTCAGTATATTTTCATCCGTTTGAATCTTTGATGATTAACGGAACAATGGTATTCATTGATATATAGTGAAATCCAACCAATTCCAATGACGCCACCAGACGAGAATAGGCTTCCGTTCGTCTCATCTCGCTTTCTTGGTACTTTGTCTCGTTTCGTCTCGTCTCGACATCTCGATATTTTTGTGACAATTTTATTTTTCATTCTCCCGAATCGAATCCTTGCTTCATGTCAAATCATTCTCGTCTTGTAAATTTCTCGAGGAGGGTCTTCCTCGTCTCGTCTCGACTTTCTCGTGACCTCACTAACTAATCGTAAGTTATTAAACCGTAAGATATTCATAACTGTAGAATCAGTGAAATTGCACCAATTCAAATTGAGAAAGAAGGATAACATTTTAAAAATATATTAAATAAAATAACCATTTAATCCAACGCCCTGAATGAAACAATTTTTCAAATCATTTATAATTTATATGAAATTATATATAATCTACATTGAATTAAATGTAAATTATATATAATTTTGAAAATTTTATTCCTTCGAGGCCATTTTGGATTCAGATGGGTTTTCAAGGGGTCTTTCCACTGAGCCCAACTAGGTTGGATTCACATATGCCAACCCTGTTCTTCTGAGAATTGTGCGTCATAGTCACAATGTTTTTTCAATATCAATAGAGTTGCATGAATAGAAAGCACAAAGAGAGCACAAAATTGTGCACCATTGTGCTAGAGCTTCATTGAAATTTGGCATAGCCTTCGTTTTCTCGTGAATATGTGTTGCACAACAATTGCCAAAATAGCACATAATCCTCCACTAAATGTCATTCAATGTTGCTGAATTTGCTGTGTAAGCTTCCGGTCCAGCTTCAAATCTAAATAGTCCAGAATACTGATTAGCGATATTTTACAGTATCGATATTTTTTATAGAAAAATAGTCGAGTTTATATCGAATTTTATAGAATATATCGATCGAAACTTCATACAAATTGTATACAAAATATTGATATGATGAAATATCGCCGATCATTAATCCAGAAGAACACAGTTCAAACATCCACATGATTACAAAAAAGACCACTTTTTTTCTCATATACACTTAAGAAGAACAGATCATAATGAGTTCTCAGTCACGATATTTGTCGTCAGCTTCCAATATCTGGACGTCTGAAGACGTTTTTTATTACAAAATATCCAATCATAATGGGATTTTGACGGCATCACCTAATTACGTACACTCAGAGAAAACGAAAGTCGGAATTACCATTGGGATAGTTGGGAAAGGACTCAACTATGACTGATAATAAGTTTTACTACTTCGTAGTTTAAATAAGAATATTGATTGTAGAAATTACTATTTGGATTAGTGACTTACAATGAAATAGTTAGTGTAACCATTGAACTGCTAACTATTCATAGTTGAGTCATTTCCCAACTATTACTGTCAATTGACTATTTTCTTTTCTCTCAATGTAGTTTTAATTCCAAGCTTGACTTCCAGTCTTAGACAAGTGGTTAACAGATGTGCCAACGTTTTTCTTAAATTTGGAACAAATTTCCTCAAATTTTGCTGTCCGAAATTTGCCAAAGCCATCAAGGAAGTCTTAAATTTCAAATTGTGAAATGTAAATCGTACGATAACACATCACCGGTCTCATAATCGCGTATTTTGAATAACATGAATTAATCTTCCGTACTACGCTGTTGCATTTTCATAGACAATTGAATAGATTATTTTGTAACGTACACAAACACAGTCGTCTCAACTTGTCGATGTGCATGAAACGACGTATTGAAAGTATTTCCTGTAATTAAAACCTGATACACGATGTTTTATTCACATACATTTTACAGTCTTTTGTATGATCAATATGTGCTAAAAACTATAAAACATCATTCATAAACAGTTATCGTACGATGAATTATCATTTTGTACTTTGTCAAAGTACATTTGCTCGTGTTATGATATAAACCATTTAAAAAATCGGTAAATTTTCAATGCCCGCTTTTACAATGTTATTATAAATTCAAGCTGATAATGATAATACGGAGGATGGCAATATCTTTCAGATATCGTTGTCATTTGGCTCAAACTGATTATATTTGAATAATATCATACTCAAAACCTTCAAATCAAACGGATTCATTATCAGTTTCATTGAAAATTTGAAACAATATTATTGACATTCATCATTCACTATCGGTATCTATATGTTCAAAAAAAAAAATTGTAAATATAGATAGAACAAAAAAAGTCAACATTATACATAATCTAATTTTGTGCTTCCTTTTTTTTACAGTTGGAGGTGTTCGTACTATTTATTGTCATTCCTTTACGGACTTGTTGTTTTATGGGATAAGCCATGGTTTTGGGACATTAATCATTGTTATTACAATTATCCGTATCATCCTGTGACTAGCGATATATGGTGGTATTACATGATATCCATGTCTTTCTATTGGTCGTTAAGTTTTTCCCAATTCTTCGACGTCAAACGCAAAGATTTTTGGCAAATGTTCATTCATCACATAGCTACGATTGTACTAATGTGCTTATCGTGGGTGGGAAATTTGACCAGAATTGGGTCCCTAGTTCTGGTAGTTCACGACTGTGCTGATATTTTCCTAGAGGTCAGTTTTATGTGTATTTAAAATACAATAATAATAAAAAAACAAACGAACAATATTGAATTTTATCCTTCCGCAGGCAGCAAAGATGGCTAAATACGCTAATTATCAAAAACTCTGTGATTTTATATTTGTTATTTTCACCGTTTTGTGGATTATCACGCGCGTGGGAGTTTATCCATTTTGGATTATTTATAGGTAAATTCTCAATTATGTGTACAAATTACTAAATAAAATAAACATATAATATTATATAAAACTTTCTCATTACAGCACTTCTATAGAAGCACCAAAAATTATACCAATGTTTCCAGCGTATTATATTTTTAATTCTTTATTGATTCTATTGCTCTTCCTTCATGCAATTTGGACTTGGTTGATTTTGAAAATTGCATATAACGCGTTCTACGCCGGTCAGGTATGTGAATATTCAATCAGTATTTGCGTTATCCATTAACGCTATCAACGTTATTTAATCTCTTGATTATTTGATAGATGGAAGGCGATATTCGCAGCAACAGTAGCGAAGACATTTCGGATACGTCGGTGAACAATGCTCCAATAAATAACACCGTGACTTATATCAATAAACAAACTTCTAAGGAAAAAGCACATTAACGCTAACTACCGTTCTAATTCATCATATCGCATGAAAGCAGCTTAGTATCGCAAGGTTTTCCAACTTATGAGTGATCGTAACAAGGCCTTGAGATTTCGTTTGACAACATTATTATTTGAGATTTTGAGTAAGTATTTGGGAGTAAATAAAAATAATGGCAATTTATTTACTGCTAATGTTGCTGATAACGATGATATTCTTGAAGGCATTTACGCTTTTATACAAGAAAAGAATTCATTTATTTCTTTATTATACCAAATATTCATTGAATTGTACCGCCAAGGACAATGTAAAGAAGAAAAAATAGTCATTCTTTCCACCCGATGTATCACGTATTTATGATTGTTTTTATTTAAAGAAAAACCGCCAACATAAATATATTCTAATATAAGAACAAAAGAATCCACGATACTTAATGATATTATTAATAATAATAAATACATAAAATCAATCATACTTTTTAAAAATAAAAATTTTTTTATTTATCTAATTCTAGAACTGCTACTACTTTCCAACATTTCTTCTCAATTTAGCGCTTTGAAAGCAATTTTTAGTACGGTAAAACTTGTAATTTGTTAACTAGAAACATAAAGAGACAATTAGGATAATCAACCTCCCATGATATATCTTAGAACCTATATTACTGTTGGCATTTACAACACGAATTTTGTAATGCGATGTTCGATGGTATGGGCTATGAGATGTATTATAAACGTACACGTTTGAAATATTAGTTAAAACTAAAAAAAAAGCATCCATTTCATTTGAAAATTGAGACCAAAAATTTGATAGACGTTGATTGGTATATTTCTCAATTAAATTGCGTGTTCATTAATTTTTATAATTTCGTTTGTATAGTATTTTAATGATTTACAATTCTACATACATGTATATACAACTTTGACGAATCGATAGTACGTATGTTACGTATAATTGAGCGCAAATGCACTCTAAAGTACGCTATCGTAAGTTGTTTTGTAATAATGATAATAGTGTACATCAACTATAAGTTTATACAATTATAACGCAATGAGCCTACAAGAATACATGTATATTATTTTTAATAAACTGCTGGGCATATATTCCAACATATTTTATAAACCGACAACTGTATCGAAGCTTATAAAAATATCTTTGATTTTAATAATTAAATAATCTCAATGCTGTTTGGAACATACGAATCAATGAGAATCATTACAATGAAAATTCAACGGATGAATTTATTTTTTCACATAGCGGTGGATAAATAAATATTAGTATCATGTTCATGAGAACAAAATTACACGTTTATTATTATATTATTAACGATTAGGAGTGTGCGAGTAGTGATTTTTTCGAGTCGAGTCGAGCCGAGTACTCGAAATTCACCAGTACTCGAAAATTTTTCGAGTATCTGGTAGATTTTCGAGTACTCGAAAAGTATATAATATATATGAATATGAATATAATCCATATGTAATAGTGGATAACGATCCCTTATGTTCTCTAAGAATATTCTACCCTTGGCAAATGATAATTCTAAGGAAATTGACAAATTACTCGAAGATTATCGAGTAGCTCGAAAATTTCGGGTAGTACAAAATACTCGACTCGACTCGACCCGAGAATACTCGAAAATTTCGAGTACTCGCACTCACCTATTAACGATAGATGTCCATAATTTTTCCCATAATTCTCTGCAAAAGAAATCTTCCCAATGATTTTCTGTTTCTAATAATTTAATAAAAACCAACTTCTAAAAATAATTACATGTTTTCTTTTTCTTTTTGTCTATTAATATTACCTGTTACGTTTTATTACTATTTCTATTAATACTTCAATCATTCACAATTATTCGCGAGTTTTGTTTATTATTCATTCTATGAAAAAGTTAGCGATGAAAGCACGTTTAGTACTATAGATATAAAAAATTCCTTCATAATGATGACAGCAATTAAAATCAATTTAAAAATTCAATACTATACTCTGCTTTCATTTAAAAATGTACATTTTATTGATTTACGATTTATGGATAATTGTAAATATATAGATTGTGAAAGTTATATTTTAACATTATTATTTTCTAAAGTTTAATTAATGTAACTATTTCAAAGTAAATTGTTTGAAACAACTTGAATGGATTTCTATTGCTTCGAGTAAATGACTTGTCCTTACAATCAGTCCACTTTCTCAACATGTGATGGTATAATATCGTGTATTAATGGATAAGTAAGTCATGGATAAAACCTTCAAATCAAGCTACCAAAGTTGTCTTGAAAATTCATAAAGCTTGATCACATGTTTTTCCAAACAACAAATTAGTACAGGAGATAAATGATACGACACTCATATCATCATTTTTAACAATAAATTTTCACACTTATATCTTTTTGGAAGATAAAAGAAGATAATTCCGGTGATTCGAGAAAAAGAATATTATTCTTTCGCACGGGAAACTCATAGCTTTGAAAAGATTAAAAATAAATGGATTATCGATAACAGGACGTCGCTATAATAAGTATTATAAATGATTATTTAGTCCTTCAGTTAACCGCTGTAAGCATATGTTCATAATTTTTTTGTTCCTTTTTTTTTTTTACAATTAACCAGATTGTGTTCCATATAGCCAGGTTCTTAAATTTAGATTACTGTAATGTAATATCGACACCTTAGCTTCTTCAGGAAATTGCTATATCGAAGGTGAATAAAATGTTAGATGAGTCCACGTTTTTTCTTATAATCTTCTAAATTCAACGATCGTCGAGGCCCCGTGTCCTTCACGTTGCTAATGGGTTTTGGCAAAACACTGACAGGATTATCTAAAACAACAATTCTCGTTCACAACCGCAATCGTAGGGGGAATTCATTGTTTTTGTTTGTGAATTATACGTACTTGCGATAGGTACTTCCAAGTCTATTGTAATATCGAAATCGTGAGCGTTAAATAAATCTTCGGTACTTTGCTTCTTTTTGATCTCTTGATTATTTTCTTTTTCATTGGGTACCGAGATTACTTCCTGCGGCGTTGAAATCTTCTTAGCCGCAATAGCAGCGGATGAATCGACGTCATCCTCTGGTTTGAACACCATTCTCGGTTTGGTACTTCTTCTGGTGAAAGGATCATCCACAACCTTTCCTTTGTTCGCTTTAATTTCTTCCTGTAAATAAAAATTGTTGACATGATCATTGTTGAGAGAATTAAAAAGAATAAAATTTGTCCAAACATCGAATTACCATAATAGCTTTCTCAGCTTCTTCTACATTTTTCTTCCTATTACGATCGTTTATGTAAGATATACTAGAGATAGTTGCTGTACGCATTTTATCTAATTCAGAAGCACGTTCTTCTAATTCACCCAATTCTTGGTTGAGCCGACTGGCAGTTTCGTCGTCTCCTCTACAATTAGCGGCATCCCTCTCTCGCATCAATTGAGCTTTCTTCATAGCGTAATTGTAAGGATTTTGTTTGAATCTTTCTTTTTCCCTCACAATTCTTTCTACATCTTCTTCCTTAAATTCATAAACTAAAGCTTCCTTAATATCTTTTAACTTTTGATCTAATTCGTCAAAGGTGGGCATGGATATACCTTGTAACGCACAAGTTTCTTTCCATTTGAAAAATTCCGATTCCGTGAATTCTTGATTCGATACGAATTCTAATCTAAAGACACGTTCTTGAGCGCCGTGTCTCAATTTTAGTCCTTTGTTCGTTCTTGTCCCACCCAATTGATATATCTTTCCCGTCTCGCAAACTCCACTTATCTCGGCAACGCGATAAACAGGTTTTCCATTGTTATTACCGATACCGATCCTAACGAAACAACCTCGTACCACTCTATCGAAGAAAGGTAAATGTACAAATCTCTCCATCTTATGACGCGATAACCTGATCTTATTCAACTCCTCTTTCGTACCAACGTATACAGGTTTCTTAGGTTTCGGTTTGTTGCTGGTTACTGATCTGAAGGAAAAAAAAAAAAGTAGGGGTTAAGTAACAGCGATTATTACTGGTTCAACGAATCGAAGATATATTATACACGTTTTATACTTTTTATCATTATCGGAATCAGAATCTCTGCTTTCGCTGGAAGATGATCTTCGATGAGAAGTCGGTTTATTGGTAGGTTCCTCTTCTTCTGCACTATCGGAAGATCCACTGTCGTCGGAATAAACGTCAGAAGCTTTCAATTTTGTTTTGTTTCCACCTTTGTGATCGTCTTCCAATTCTTCTTCCTCGTCTTTTGATTGTTGCTGTTGTTGCTCCATCCTTTGTTTCTCTTTTTCCTCTGATGAAATTTGATACAATTTGATAATGTTGAATCAATAACACACACAATCTAATCAAAAATATCAACCTACCACGTTCTCTCTTCTCTTCGCGTCTAGCTTTCAGAAGAGACATAGCATGAGATTTTTTATCTTGTTTCTCTTCTATAGTTTTTTTCCTATCTTTGCTTCTTTCTTTGGGATCTGGAGCTCTATCGATCTTCTTTTCCTTCTCCTCTGTACCACCTTTCTCCTTTTTCTTAGACTCCTTTTGTTTTTTCAACTCTTGTTTCTTAGCCATTCTCAATTTTTTTTCTATTTCGAATCTGGTTTTCATAATTTCACGTTGTTCAATGCGTTTGAAGATCTCTTGCTCTCGTTCCTTTTCCGTCATCTGAGCGAGTCTCGCTTGATCTTCCGCATCTCCCATTAACTTATCGTCATACCCATCATTGAATTCTCCTTGACTGGAGTCAGAAACACTCGCGTCAGAGTCTGATACTTCACCTACGTAAAGAGCAATGTATAAAACAATGTAATTAAAATAAATTAGAAGAATGTCAATATATACCATGGATATATATATATTGTACATCAACATCTTCAATATAAGTTTTAATGACTTAAGGTGCAATTTGCGGTTAATTATGTTAATCAGCGAGATATTTTCTTTTTTTTTTGTCAACTTGTTTTTTGTTGAACCATTTTCTCTGTGATGGAATGTTCCCTTGTAATAATGAATGAATAAATAAATATACCTTCTTCCGGTTCAGATACTTTTTCTGGTTCTTTTTCGCTATCGCTGTCATCGGAACTTGATTTTGTAGTCTTCCTCTTATTTCTTTTGCTGGGAACTTTCTTCTTTTTCGTTTTACCACCCTTGGCACCCCAATCATCATCAGAATCTGACGTTTCTGAATTAGGTTTGGCATCTTTTGTTGTTTGTGCATTTTCATCACTAGATCCATATTCATCTTGTGCTTTACCTTTTTTCTTTTTGGCTAACGATAGTAAATCCTATACAAAATTAGTAACATGTTAATAATATGTTAGTAATGTCAAAAATGGAAAGAAGACAAAAGTAATGAAAGTTTCATTTATATCGAATGGTCATGAGAATGTCATTAACAGAATGAATTACACTTGATGTGCACCAAAATGGAAAAATTTTCAAAAAAACTTTGTCCTTGAGCAAAGCTCGCTTGAGATCGATTACTGTTGATGACAATGATTCTAAATCGATGTAAACCAATTGCAAACAAAATTGGTTAAAATTATGAGAATTTTGTTCATATATAAGTAGAAAACAATTGATTTGGGAGGTAAGATGAAGTATTTGGTTTGAAATCCACTGATTATCAAAAGTATTTGTTCAACAAAATCAAAACAGATATAATTTTCATTAAATAATTGATCCATCCTCATAATGTATAATAATACGTATTAAAATAAATATAATCACAATTCTTAAACTGTTACGTTTACTTCATTTTGTTTTTCAAAAAGGCAGAAATTCAACTTCTGTGATAGCAAAGTAGGTTATGAAAAATTAAAAAATGAGTTTGGAATCCAAAGTGTACTTGATGAAAAAAAAGTGTATCAAAAACTAATATTTGTTGCCGTAATCATTATGAATTTTCATTGGAAAGTACAGATTTGAAGAAAAAAAGGTCAACAAGATGTTAGGAGTGACTCTACGAAATGTATTCAGAGGTTATGCTATTTACATTGTCTAAATCGGAACCACTTTCTGATGCACTTCCACTACTATCGGAGTCTATTAAAGCTTGATTTTTCCTTTTCGGCATGTTTGGAAAAATTACTCGGTGAGAATCGTGAAAAATGCACGTTCAACCGAGGAAATCAACTTTAACGTCATACAAAAGACAAAGCTTACGATCACCCGCGCAGAATCAACACATTCGAACCCTTTTGAAGCATTAAAGTACGGTTTTTAGTGGTTCGATTGCAGGTGCCCTTGTCTCCCATGAACCGGAATACATTCCGACGGGATGGAAAATTAACCAATCGATGATGGGATATATATTTCCATTGGAATTCTCTATGAGAAATAGCCAATACATTCCATTCAAAGTTGTTACGCCCGGAATGATTCCGATCCATGGGAGAGTAGCCTCAGGCTGGCCTCCCATGGACCGGAATTCGTTCCGGCGGAATGACTTTAAACCAATCGCTTTCACAATTTCTTTTAGAGCGTTCTATCAGAAATCTATAAAAAATTGTGTATTGGTTCAATTTTCATTCCGCCGGAACGAATTCCGGTCCATGGGAGGCCAGCCTCAGGCTACTCTCCCATGGACCGGGATTTTTGGGGGATTTGCAGGGAATTCTAGTAAGTTACTATCCATGAACCAATTGGGTCTGCGGATTCCGTTTCGTTCCCTAGAAATTCCGGTCCATGGGAGAGCAGCCTCAGAAGCTCGGAGTGTCATAATCCCGAAAAGTCATAGTCCCGAGAAAAAAAATTATCGAATTTGATATTAATCGAGTATTTGACCACTTTTATCATAGCAAATGTTTTATTTCCACATAATCTACATCAACACAACATTTTTCATTATGAAAGTGGTCGAATATTCGATTCATATTAAATTCGTTAATTTTTTTGCGGGATTACGCCGTTTCGAGATGATGACACTTCGGGACTATGCCACCGTCGGTATTGTGATCTTAACGGTAGACCGCGATTATCCCGAAAGCGTGTTGGCCTCAGGGGGCATAATCTCAAATGCAACATTCTCAAACGGATTTCAGCGCTGCCGTACGGTAGTACAGTGAATTATTCGCCATAGATACAACTAACACAAACAATGAACAAATCACACCGATTTTCGCATTAGTGTTAGTGTATACATGTAAAATAGTTCACTGTACTACAGTATGGCAGCGCTGAAATCCGTTTGGAAATTTTCTATTCGAGATTATGCCCCCTAGTTGGCCTGAAACTTGGTTGACCCGAAAGTTGAAATCCCGAATAAGGGATTCACTCATACTCGTGGGAACAGAAATGGTAGAACAACAAAATAAACCTAAAACAAAGACGACAGCTGGAGATCTTTTGAACATACCTTCATTCAACCCTATAGGAGCAGAAGCGGGAGTACTTTCTCGAAAAGAAGTAGAATAGAAGAGTCCGATGTTGAATGAATATCGGAAACGAATACCGAGCGTCTCTTAGGACGAATAGAGGCTCGTATCCACGGCCTGAGACAAATGATCCACGACTTGCTCATCGATGATAAGAGTAAGATTTCCAAGGTAGTTGGGATTAAGCTGCTGCAATCGGTAGACGGGGTCCAGGAAGTCGCGTTTGACTGTGCGACCACGGTCAAATATTACGAGGGCAAGGAAGACGAGCGTAGATATCAAGATGGGATACGCATCAAGGAGCTCGAAGCGAGACCAGCGGCAATCCCCTCCTTTGTGGAGGTGGTTGCCACAAATAAGAGGCCGGTGGAGAAGAGGGATGGTCAGCCACGTAAGGTGGTCGAAGAACAGCAATCGATCGCAACAACTTAGAAGCCGGTATCAAACTGCGCGATCATAATTAAGGCCGAGGGAGAGGAGGGTGCTGAGCAGCGATGCCATTATTCCCTAGAAAAATCCGTAGATTTTTCGTGATTGGTCATTTCTTTCCAAATTGGAAACATGATTGGCTGGTTGTACAAGAAATGACCAATCATCAGATGCTACGGATTTTTCTAGGGAATAATGGCATCGCTGGTGCTGAGGTCGAGAAGGAACTTCTCGAAGTTGCTAGACCGAAGCTACCGAATTTGAAGGTCAAGCGGATGAGGAGGATGAAGTCAGCAGTCTTCATCGAATTAGAAAACGAAGGAGACAAGAAGAGACTTGTAGACTGTCACGAAGTCAGAGCGTGCGGTCTGAAGATGGAAGCACCAGGGGAGCTCCATCCAAGAGTTGTGATTGCGGACGTGAGAAGGGATCTCACGGATGAGGCCATCCTGAACGAAATCGGAACGAAGAACGACATTCCGATAGAATCCCTGAAGATTGTGGGGAAACGAAGTAAGAACACTGAGATAAACAGCGTCATTATCGAGGGCAAATGGCCGACTGTCAAGGAAATCCCTGATAGAAGGCGTCTCTTCATGGGCTGGGATTCATGCCGAGTCAGCTGGTGTGACCAGTGATGCCAGTATTCCCTAGAAAAATCTTCAGATTTTTTGGCATTGGTGATTTATTTTCAAATTGTAAATATGATTGGCCGGTTGTACAAGAAATAACCAATCATCAGATGCTGAAGATTTTTCTAGGGAATACTGGCAACGCTGGGTGTGACCCAGTCCAACGTTGCTTCAATCGTTACGCTTCCCTAGCGATTTTGAGGTTACCAAAAAGTTATCAAAAAATTTCGGTACGTTTGTGACTTTTTCTTACCACAAAATAACCAACAACCGCATCTTCAGTGCTACTCATAGTCACGATTCGGTATCTTTTTGGAACAAAACCATTTGTTCACCAGATCACAGAAATGGTGTTTTTGGTCATTTCTTGGTTGCTTCGTGGTTAAGAACCGAAAATTTACCGAATGTTGAGAATCCTGCATTGGTTGCAATTTGGTCCCGTTTTGGAAAAAAAGGCCTCAGGCTAACCTCCCGTGGACCGGAATTCATTCCGGCGGAATGAAAATTGAACGAATGCACAATTTTTGATAGATTTCTGATAGAACACTCTACAAGAAATTGTGAAAACGATTGGTTTAAAGCCATTCCGCCGGAACGAATTCCGGTCCATGGGAGGTTAGCCTAAGACTACCGCGAATAGGTGGAACCAAATTGGTCAGTTTTTGGTAAATTTCCGGTTTAAAACCATAAAATTACCGGATATTCAGTGCGACTCATCGGTCACGATTCGGTACCTTCTTGGAACCAAACCACTTTTTTTAACAGATTATAGGAATGGTAAACTAGTCTCCCGTTCGGATCTCCGGGTGGAGGCTGCTCGAGGAAGCTTCATCAGCAAGGAACGAAAACCGAAGAATAGGATAGGGAAAAGAAACAACATTCTTCGAGTCGGAGCGTGGAATGTTAGATCACTGAGGCAAGCGGGAAAATTAGAAAATTTGAAATTAGAAATGAATAGGTTGAATATAGACGTAATGGGGATTAGCGAAATGAGATGGCCACAAGAGGGCGATTTCTGGAGTGGGGATTATAGAATAATTCATACAGGATCAAAGAACGGTCAAGCAGGTGTAGGAATTGTAATGCATAAAAGAGTAGGAAATAGAATAGAAAATTATTTGCAACATAATGAACGTGTGATGATGGTTAGAATCAGAACAAAACCGGTAGACACAGTCATAGTCCAAGTATACATGCCCACATCTGCATATTCGGAGGAAGATATTGAAAAAACGTACGAAGAAATAGAAGAAGTGATAGAATATGTAAAGGGAGAAGAGAATGTGATAGTGATGGGGGATTGGAATGCGGTAGTAGGACAAGGAAAAGAGGACAACATTATAGGAGATTTCGCGTTAGGGAGGAGGAACGATAGAGGACAACGTTTAGTCGAATTTTGTGAAAATCATAAGATGGTTATCACAAACACTTTATTCGAAAATCATCCAAGAAGAATCTACACTTGGAAAATGCCAGGAGATACAGCAAGATACCAAATTGATTACATATTAGTGAAACAAAGATTTAGAAACCAAGTGAAAAACTGTAAAACTTATCCCGGTGCAGATATAGATAGTGATCATAATATGTTGATGATGAAATGTTCTCTGAAATTCAAATCTCTGAAGAAGAAAAGGAAAATGCAGAAAAGATGGAATTTGAAGAACCTCAAGCAAAAACAAACACATGAGGCATTCTGAGAAAATGTTGGATGAAAAATTGGGAGATCAAAAGAGAAAGACTTGGGAATAGAGAGGAGATGGACAAAGATGAAGGGAATATAAGAGAATGTGCGGATAAGATTTTGAAGAATGATGGAGTAGAAGCTAAAAACCCATGGATAACGGGAGAAATTTTAGAATTGATGAATGAAAGAAGAAAATACAAGAATAATGATAGCCAAGAAGGCCAGCAACGATACAAATCATTGAGAAATAAAATAATAAGAGAATCAAGGAAAGCAAAAGAACAGTGGTTAGAAGAGAAATGTCAGGAAATAGAAATAAGATTGCATTTAGGAAAAATAGACGAAGCATATAGGATTATTAAAAGATTTTTCGGACAAATGAAATCTAGAAGCAATAAGATTAGAAACTCTCTAGGACGACAATTGATAAAAACGGAAGAGAAAATAGAACAGTGGATCAATCATTTGGAAGACTTGTATAGAGGAAACGATGATATAGCACTATTAGAGAAGGAGGAGGATGTAGATGAGGAAGAATTGGGAGATTCGATATTGAGATCAGAATTCGACAAGGCTTTGAAAGAATTGAAAAATAATAAAGCGCCAGGCATAGATGGCATAAGTGCGGACCTTATAAAAGCCTCCAGTGAAGGAACTCGCGACGCACTGTTTGAATTGATTAGAGATATGTACGAAAAAGGAGAAGTACCGGAAGATTTCCAAAAGAATAAAATTGTCGCTATCCCGAAAAAACAAGGGGCAGACAAATGCGAGAACTACAGAACGATCAGTTTAACTTCACATGCTTCGAAAATACTGACCAAAATTATATACAGGAGGATGGAAAATAAAATAGAGAGTAGATTGGCAGAGGATCAGTTTGGTTTTAGAAAAAATAGGGGAACGCGAGAAGCAATCTTAGCACTCAGGGCAGTAATAGAGAAAAGGATAGCGCTGAAGAAATCTGTGTACATAGGTTTTGTAGATATACAAAAGGCTTTCGATAATGTGGACTGGGAGAAGATGTTTGCGATCCTGAAGAAGGTGGGAATAAATTATAAAGATAGAAGAATAATATACGAATTATATAAGAATCAAAGTGCAATAATAGACATAGAGGGTCAGGAAGGGAAGCACAAATAAGAAGAGGGGTGAGACAAGGATGCTCATTATCGCCACTGATGTTCAATTTATATATAGAAGAAGCAATGAACGAAGTGAAGGAGGAAATTCAATCGAAATTACAGATTCAGGGAGAAAATATAAGTATGTTGAGATTCGCGGATGACATAGCTATATTGGCCACGAGTAGTACTGAGTTAGAAAATATTCTCAACACCATGAGAACAATATTATTGGAAAACTATTGTATGAATATAAATAAAGACAAAACAAAATTCATGATGTGTACAGCAGCGAAAACAGCTAGAAGAACGAGAATCAAAATAGATACCGAGACAATTGAACAGGTGAAAGAATTCAAATATCTAGGAAGCATAATTACAGAGAACGGCAAAAGCGAAAGAGATATAAGAGCAAGAATAGCACAAGGGAAACAGGCTTTTATCAAAAGAGACAGTTATTATGCTCAAAAAATATAAGCTTGGAAGTAAGGAAGAAATTCTTGAAAAGTTACGTTTGGAGCACAGCATTATATGGTTGCGAAACTTGGACAATGGGGAAAACTGATCAACGAAGACTTGAAGCTTTTGAAATGTGGTGTTATAGGAGGATGCTCAGAATAAAATGGATAGACAAAGTCAAAAATGAAGAAGTACTCGAGCAGATAAATGAAGAAAGAAATCTTTTGAAACACATCGTGAAAAGGAGAAGCAATCTTATAGGACACACATTACGGCATGAGAGTTTATTGAAAACAATATTGGAAGGGAAAATGAATGGTAAAACTGGTAAAGGTAGACCTAGAGCAAGTTATATGAAACAAATCGTACAAGACAAGGGATGTAGTAGATATGTAGAAATTAAACGTTTGGCGGATAATAGACAGGGGTGGAGGGTTTCATCAAACCAGTCGTAAGACTGATTACTTCATGATGATGATGATAGGAATGGTCTGCTTGGTCATTTCTTGGTTGCTTCGTGGTTAAAAACCGAAGATTTATCGAATGTTGCGAATCCTGCATTGGTTACAATTTGGTTCCTTTTTGGAAAAAAATGCCTGAAATTACCGCGAATAGGAGGAACCGAATTGTTGCCAATCAGTCGCACTCAAGTTTTGGTAATTCTATGGCTGTGAACCGGAAATTATCCAAACACTTACCAATTTAGTTCCTTCTATCTGCGATAATTTTAGGCTTATTATTTCCAAAAAGGAACCAACTTTCCACCAATCAGTGGCACTGAAGTTTCGGTAATTCTATGGTTGTGAACCGGAAATTATCCAAAAACTGACCGATTTGGGTGCTTTTATCTGCGGTGATTTCAGGCATATTTTTTTCCGAAAAGAAACCAACTTTTCCCCAATCAGTGGCACTGAAGTTTTGGCGATTCTATAGTTGTGAACCGGAAATTATCCAAAAACTGACGAATTTTGTTCCTTCCATCTGCAGTAATTCCAAGTATATTCTTTCCAAGAAAGCACCAAATTGTCACCAATGAGTACCAATGCAAATTCGGTAATCCCATGGTTATGAACCGGAAAGTAACCAAAAACTGACCAATTTGGTTCCTCCCATCAGCGGTATTTTCAAGATGTTTTTCCAAAAAGGAACCACATTGTTACCAACCAGTAGTACTGGAGATTTGCTGGTTTCATGGTGATGAACTCGAAATTATCCAAAAACTTACCAATTTTGTTCCTTCCATTTGCGATAATGTCAGGCATATTTTTTCCAAAAAGGAACCGAATTGTACATCCTGTTAATTCCGTCATTCTTTACCAAAATTTGTCCAAAACTTCTCCCATAAAAATACCGATCGTGTAGTAATTTTTTGGTAATTATGTGGTACAAAAACGTCACAAACGGTATGACGATTTGACCACAATATAACCAATTTCCAACCACAATATTACCAAACCACAAAATTACCAATTTCTTACCAAAAATTTCGGTAAAAACGAAATCGCTAGGGTTATAATCACATCAGGCGTAACTGCCCGATACAGAAGCCGGTATGTAAGAAATGTGGTGAGGAGGGCCACATAGTAAAGGGCTGCAAGCAACAGAAGCCAGTCTGTCGCAATTGTTAGAAGAAGAATAAGAAGAGCAGCCATGACGTGTTGGACCCGACGTGCCCTGAGTACTGTCGGGAGTTCCTAAGAACGAATGCCAAGATCAATTTTGGGTAAACTCCCAAAGTGTCGAACGAAAAGGCAGGTACGAGTATGGAAGTTAGTCCTGACCTTTGAGAGCACGGTTGTTTTCGAACAATGACCGTCGCTACAGCCGCTCTGCAGGGGAGTGAAGATGGAGATTGATGGCGCTTGGCAACAAGTTGTACTATCGATCTCTAACGCCGACGACAGCCTGCCTAGGCGGTGCTGTTGTCGGCCTTATTTTTGCGCTTTTTTCGGCCTAAGTCCTCAGGGTACGATGGCGTAATCAGTGCGGAGAATTATTTTCGCTTTCGGGCCTAGCGAACCCGCGTACCCGAGCTTGGTCAAGAACCCGACGACCGGATTTATCGCGAATCCAAGGCCTAAGCACACAAACGCATAATCGGAATGCGCAGACAACATGGTGACTTCTGCGCGTTCCGCTTATGCTTGTTTTATGATTATGCGTTTGTGTGCTCAGGCCTTTAGGGGCCGTCCATAAACTACGTGGCCCTGTTTTTGCAACTAAGGGTGTGCGAACCTTGAATTTTTCAGTCGAACCGAACTTCAAATATATTTTCCAAATCGAACCGAACTCGAACCGAACTCCAAATTTTCCCAGTTGAACCGAACCGAACTGCAAATATATTTTTCAAGTTGAACGGAACTTTGTAATTTCGAACCTACTTCCAACTTCCAAAACGTCTAATCGCAAAGCCAAAACTAAATTAGAAATACATTTATGAAAACAGAATCCATCATGAATTCATTTTTTAAAGTGACGTTTCATATGCAGCATGTTGCAGTAATAAAACAGTCTACCCTAGTAGCATCAAAAGTACGTAAAACATTTTGAGAATGTTTATTAAACGTTTGGGTAATTTAGAAACGTTCGGAGAATATTCTATGGGTCAATTTAAAATTGAGTGCAGATAAATTTTTCTCTGTTTCCGAATGTTCAATTGCAACGACTAGTATTTAAATATTGATAAAATGGTCGCAAATTTGAGGCAAGGAACGAAGAACACTTCAATTCTTCAATAAATCACAGAAAAGTGTCCATAGTGTAATCTAGTGTTGATTTATTACCATATTTCTGGAATTACAGGGTTGTCCCTCTTGGTAACAGAGTGGTTTTTTATGTAAGTTTAACATATCCCACGTATCTAGATGAATTTGAAATTGGGTGCAGAACACTTTTATCATAAATTTCAATAATCACAAAGTAAAATTTCCTCCTAATATAATTATTTATATCCTCATGCAATATTTGGAACATGATTAACTCACATTAGAAACCACTCTGTTACCAAGAATGATTACTCTACTATTAAAAAAAAATGGTGAAGAATCAACACTATTTTGAGGTTTGTGGTAGCGTTGATTTTGCATAAAAGACAAGGACACTCACCTCACTGCATTTTTCACTCTTTCTTTTGTTTGCAGCTGTCTCTTTTTATTTGTGTAAACCCCATGTTTACTGACTCATCCTCCTAGTATAATATCTTTATAGTCTAATCACGCAGAACTTATGGGTTCATTATATACATCCCGCGCATCTGAGGAGGCAAAATAATGAGGCTGCGAATAGAATTCATTATGAATATATTTAATTTCATATAATCCGCAGTATTGTCAACAAGGTTATCCGAAATATGAACTTTTTCAATTATTCAAGTTTGAGACTCGAAACTACACCAGGAAAAATCACAGATTCAATCAACTTGCGCCTATCAAGTACCCAATATCATGTCAATTCGACTTGGAAACAAGTTGTTTCTGCGGTAGAGGGTCTTTTAGCCGAAAATGTTATTGGCCGAATTTGCTGCATTGGAGAATCACTAGTATTTCCTGGGAATGTGTAGTTACTTCTATCAAATCTGCCAATGAACAAATTTTCGGCGAAATGACCCCCTACTGTTTCTGCGTGTTTACAAGCAAAAACAACATGGGAACGCCTGTATGTGTGTTATCCATCACTTGAACTTGGCATCGATATCAGATCAACTTGATGATAGGTCGATTCAACATCGTCTTTTTTCCTCCAGCGTAGTCGAATTTTTTCGGGTTTTGAGTCTAAAGTTCGAAGCAAACCGTGACAAATCGAATCTCGAGCCGAACGTTTTCAATGAATGCAGTTCGAAATTTGAACCGAACCGACCTGTTTCTGTTATCCAAGTTCGAAATTCGAACCGAACCAAACTTTTTGTACTATCCAAGTTCGAAATTCGAACCGAACCGAACTTTTTCTGCTAATCAAGTTCGAAATTTGAACCGAACCGAACCTTTTCTGCTAATCAAGTTCGAAGTTCAAACCGAACCGAACTGCTACTGTTCGGTTCGGTTCGGTTCGGTTCGAGATTCGAACGGTTCGCACACCCCTATTTGCAAATTTTTTACCCACCCCCTCCCCCATGTAGCTCTACTGTGGCTTTTATTTGACCCCCCCCCCACGTGGGAACGTAGTTTTTCACTTTCAGCTAAATTAATTCCAATCCAATGAATTTTTATTCAAATATGACCTTAGTAAAATTGGAATTAACTGAAATGACAGATTTATTTTATTGAAATAAAATTCCTCTCATTTCAAATGAGATTTACTTGAATGAAGAAGAATCTCATTTGATCCAATCAAATATATATTTGAGTTATATTCAAATGGATCATTTTTCTGGATATTTATATAGAGTTTTCTTCCAAGTACAACATGAATAAAAAAACACGTAGCTTGGAACCCCCCCCCCCCATGTAGCCGAAAGTAGTATTTCATCTTACCCCTCCCTCCCCCTATATTGGCCACGTAGTTTATGGATGACCCCTCAGCAATCTCTCCAATTCATCTCTGCTCTGGGCAACTTTGGTGTAAGCAGGGGGCATAAACTCAAATGAAAAATTTTCAGACGGATTTTCGTGCCTCCGTACAGTACCTCCATTGAAGTAATTTTTATAAATACACTAAACTACTGGAACATTTTTTATGATTTGTCGATCATTTGTGTTGGCCTCCCTGTTGAAAAAGTTTCATAAGATCACATAAATGCTCATAAGTTCTTGGACAAATACACATCAAAAACTGATAGATTGTTTTTTATTTTATCATTTATTATGAGATTTCATAGCTCTTATGAGATCCTTATAAATTCTGATACATTCTTATAATGATTCTCATTCATTCTCTTAAATAAGTATAACCCCATGGACAAATACACATCAAAATCTCATAAAAGTTAAATATCAGAATTTATGAGACGTTTTCAGTAGGGCTGTCCACCCTTACAGCACCACAGTCCCAAAAGAATTCATAAAGAATTCTTATTGAACTGATTGTATTCCTTATGATTTCTTTAAGAATTCTTCTGGGACTGTGATGCTGTGAGGGCATGTAAATTTACTTCAATGGAGGTACCGTACGGCGGTGCTGAAATCTGTCTGAAAATATTTTCATTTGAGTTTATGCCCCTTGCGTGTAAGGGCCTGAGCACACAAGTCACGTAAACGTGAACGGAAGGAACGGAAGGCTGCGCAGATGTCGTATATGTGGAGATCTATAATAAATCCGATCTTCACTTACTAAGAATGCTTACTATTTATTATTAATTACAAAATTAAGAGATTAGCACAACGTGTTAGGTTTCATTATAGACTGCGAAATGAATTGTGAACGAAGAAGTAACACACAAAGAAGCGGGTTCCGAAGGACATCAGTAGAACTCCTTGATGAGTGATGGCGCTGTGGTCGAAGTTACTAGCAGGATAGACAGAAACGCCACATATATGGTTTCTGCGCATTCGTTCTTACGTTTACGCGACTTGTGTGTCTAGGACTCCAGGCCTTATCTAGGCCTTAAGGGTCTGGACACACAAGCTACGTAAACGTAAGAATGGATGCGCAGAAACCGTATACGAGATCTGCGCGGCCTTCCGTTCCTCACGTTCACGTCTACGTGACTTGTGTGTCTAGGCCTTTGAGAATCAAACGTTAGGAAAAAAATACACCTATCTCTTTTCTTCCCTTCCATTCCCTTCTCTTCCCTTCCATCATCTCCGTGCGTGAAAGGTTACATGTGCGTTAATGACATCAAGTCAGTCAATTATATTCTAATATCATAAAAGAACTCGGTGAATTCTTAATCATGAATTCGAGAACCCAAGCCAGAAGAATTCCCGAAGCGGAACCACGTATAGATTATGTTCAGTGCGATGGATTGGTGGTTATGAAAATGGTTAAACATTGTCATGAAGAGTCTACCAGCAACATGGAAGTGGCTCAAGGTGCTTTACTTGGATTAGTCGTTCAAAACCGTCTAGAGATCACCAATTGTTTTCCTTTCCCGAAAAATGACGAAATTGTAGACGAAGAGGAGTACCAACTCGCTATGATGAGACGACTACGACTGTGAGTAACTTCTTGATTAAAATTATTCTTGATCCACCTTATAATTTCAAAACATTGTTTTCATTGCATAGGGTTAACGTTGATCATTTCCACGTAGGATGGTATCAAAGTGCTGACGTTGGTAATTTCCTAAATCTTTCCCTATTGGAATCCCAATATCATTATCAAACATCTATCGAAGAATCTGTTGTCCTAATCTATGACACTGCAAAATCTGCGAGAGGATTCTTGACACTCAAAGCATATCGTCTCACTCCGCAAGCCATAAATATGTACAAAGAGGGTGAATTTACTCCAGAAGCATTACGTAATCTAAAAATTGGATATGAGTCGCTATTCATTGAAATTCCGGTCATCATTAAAAACAGTAATTTAACAAATATCATGATGGCAGAATTAGATGAAATGATACCAGAAGAAGAGGGCACCAAGTATTTGGATCTTGGAACAGCATCTGTACTTGAAAATCAATTACGTTGTTTGATGGATCGTGTTGACGAGTTGAATCAAGAAGCTATGAAGTTCAATAGATATCAACAGTTGGTTGTACGTCAACAGCAAGATAAAAACCGGCTCTTAGCAAAAAGAGCCCAAGAGAACGCGGCCAGAGCCGCGAAAGATGAACCCCCCCTACCTGATGACGATATCAATAAACTGATGAGACCTTTACCGGTACCACCGAGATTGAATCCGATGATCGTCGCTGGACAAATCAATACTTACAGTGAACACATTTCACAATTCTGTGCTCAGAGTTTAGCTAAATTATATATCACCCAAAGTCTTCAACATGCTAAGGAAGCTAAATCTTCCCATTGAATTTATGTCAAAAGGGTGTACGAAGTATTGCAAATCGTATCGTTCCATTGAGCAAATAAACAAGAATGTTTTTCATTAATCGTATTTTCCTGTTTTTCAATATGTATGTAATTCTGCTTACATTCCTGAATCCAATCTTTGAAGAAACTTCTTTTTAAAGGGAAAATAATAATTGGTAAAATGTGTAATTCTTTGATCAACTGTACAGGAATTGAATCTACTTGATTCCATTCACAGCTGTTTCACCTACAATACAAGGAAAATTTATACGATTTTGTAGAAAATTTTGAATAAACTTTTGACTGAATATTTTTAAAATAGGATAAAAAGATTTTAAAGAAGTGATTTGAGAATTATGTTACATTAATTTATTTCTTGTTATATACAAATTTTTTTACAACTATTTCGAAAGTTTCTTGTTGAGAATCCGCTTTGTTCTACTTCTTTTTTCAACAATATTTTTAAAGAGTATTGTCAAGTAACGCTACTGAGTGGCATTTTTTTTCTGCTGGGAAGTGAACTTTGAATTCTTCAAAAGTTTTTTGTAGGTGCAGAATTAACAAAGCTGAAATAGCTATTTCCTCTTTAAATTTCCTTGGGGGATCTTGAGATCAGGTCTATCGGACAGAGGAGACACAAATCAGGAAAATCTTTCCTACGTGTTGTCGGTTGAATTTGAAAATGGTATTGATAACGTTCCGACTTATGGCAGCTACTGGAGATTGACTATTACAACCCTATCAATAGAACCCTTTGTTTAGTTGAATGCTACTTCGAACAGGGTTGAAAACTTGGCCAGTCCTGGTTTTTATTGTGGTTTCAACATATTATTTTTGCGGGTCTGGGTTTTTTCGAAATTTTTGGTCAAAATTGGTAAAAAATGTTGACGCGAAAAGATTACATTCTGGAAGATTGTATAATTTTTGGACAAACAGAAGGAAGAGGACTACATGGAAAAATGTTCTGTTAACAATTAACACACTGCTCCTTCATTTCTAATTAACCAATTATCCCGAAAATCATACCCCGCTTCAATTATGGTTCTATGACAGTTTCATATGGGTTTCAGCGGAATTCAGACAATACAGACACAACAGGAGAACGCTTTAAGAATATTGTCAAGTAATGTGGATCACAAGAAAAAATTTCTTACAGTTTTCAACCGAAACGGGATACCAGCCTACTATCTGAATAAAGATTTTTCCGAACTTAATTCATGAAACAACCTGAAATTTTCAGGGAATATTCTCTGATAATTTATCAATCGCGGTACAGAGGCCGAATTTCAAATTTCGGAAGAAAATTCTCTTACCAACTGGAGAATAAAATTTTTTTTCGAACTTTGAAATTCGGGCTCTGTACCGTGAACCGTGATTAATGAAGTATCAGAGAATATTCCTTGAAAATTTAAGACTGTTTCATGAATTCAGTAGGAACAGTGATGCCAGATTCGAGACCGCTTTTACCCTCTCCATCAACCGCTTCTCCTTTCTCCCACCATGCGGAATAAGTTGGGCGAGCGAGAGAGTGATAGTCACTCGCGCGATTTGTTCCGCATGTTGGGAGAAAGGGGAAGCAGTCAATGGGGTGAGTAAAAAACGGTCTCGATCTCAAATCTGGCATCAATGAGGTAAACACCTGTTGGGCCGAGAGCCCGCTAGGCCGAAAGACCGTTGGACCGAAATTTATTTTACCGAATGACAATAATCCGAAAAAGTCTCGGTGACATTTTGTCTTATTCGCACACGACTAGTAACGTATAGAAGATTTCGGATTATTGTCATTCGGTAAAATAAATTTCGGTCTCCCCGTGGGATGATTGCGGGTCTTCCAGGGGGATATTCTTGATACCTGTCCTTGATATCCTTTTTACCCATCCTTTTTTGGACAAATGAAATCTAGAAGCAGTAAAATTAAAAATTTTCTAGGGAGACAATTGATAAGAACGGAGGAAAAAAATAGAACAATGGATTAATCATTTAGAAGATCTGTATAAAGGAAGCGATAATATAGGATTTTTAGAGAGGGAGGAAGATGTCGATGAAGAATTGGGGGATTCAATTTTGAGATCAGAATTCGACAGGGCTTTAAAAGAATTGAAAAATAATAAAGCGCCAGGAATAGATAACAGGACCCCAGACAGCACCACAGTCTCTTTTGAAGTCGCAGAGAATTCATAAAAAAGAATGCTTTGAGAACTCTTTTTTGAGAATTCAATATGTAATTTGAAAGAATATATGCAGTACCAGAAGACTCCAAAGAGAATTCTCATTAAGCGCATATCAGAACTCGCAAAACATTCATCAAGACTACATGAAGTATTCCAAAAGAACACCCGTTATGCGACAAAACATGAATCCCCATGGAAGTTCAAGATGTATTCTCAGTTTGCCCAAATGAAAGCAAGAACTTGAATTCTTTCAGAAGTCATTTGATATATATTTATTGAAATGTCAGAAATTTGAAATGAGTGAAAATATTCATATTCAAAGCTTGGAATCTTTAAATTAATTTTATTTATCCAATTATAAAAGCTGATAGATGATGAAATACCATAGTGTAGTGGTAATTGATTTTATTGCAATAACATGCAATAAATAAAATGATACTATAATTATTGACATTAATGGAATAACTGATGAAATAGTAGCTATGACATTTTGATTCTAGCCTTCATTTTTTTCAATCGTACATCATAAATTGAAATCGAATATGCACTCTTCAATGTTATGTATCAATATATCAATATTTGAATAAAATTCAATACAAAAAAGTAAATAGTTCTCACTGTAGTTTCTTTTGTAAAACGATCATCACCTGAATTAACAATATGAAGTTTTCATATAATGCAATAAATAAAACAAAACAAATTACAGTTATAAAAGTATATTTCATTTAAGTAATTGCGTTTATAACGATGATAATAATTTTTCTTTCGTTAAGGGGATACGAGCGGCTGGGCTTTTCTGAATTTTTTCGAGACAAAGTACGTGAAAATGCGTGCATCGATTCGAAATATCTCTCTGTACAGCATTTCTTGAGATACTAAAGAAATGCTGTACAGAGAGATATTTTGAATCGATGCACGCATTTTCACGTACTTTGTCTCGAAAAAATTGGACCGCTCGTATCCCCTTGAACGCTCCAACTTACCCAAGCAGCACCAGAATATACTATGAACGTTCTTCGAATATTCGAAATATGTTCTATGCACATTCGAATGAGACCGTTCTATAGGTGCTGTGCTATGCATATTTATCGAACGTATGTAACCGAATATACGACAGCACGTTGATTGAACGTCGATTGAATGTATATCGTAGATTTCGAATGTACTGCGTACGTTCTAAGTATATTTAAAACAGTCTCATTCGAACATTCTATGAACATTCATTATGTGTTCTTCGTATCTCATCCGTACATTCTACGGACGTTTCTACTTCGTATATACTTTGAAATTCTGTTGCTGCTTGGGTATCATCACGAACTTCATTGAATTGCAATAATTTGGTAAATAACTTGTGGATAATACAATAGTAAAAGTGACAAATTAGTTAACAATGCTAATTTCGTTTGAGTTTCTATTTTCTTTCAAAGGGACACTAATAATTTTTCAATTGTATGGTGTATACATATTTTTAATTGGAATTCTCTTCAACTAACCTTTGAAAATGATATACATTATTTTTTAAAGGAAAGTTTTTCAAACCGTTGAGTCTGCTCTTTTCAAATATCAAAGTGACTATTTTATGCATTTTTTTATTTAACGAGCATTAAAAACTGATACCATTATGCACGCAAAATGGATTCAAAACTGATTTCATTATGCACGCAAAATGTATTCAAAACTGATATCATTATGAGAGTAATTGAACCCACAGGAAGAAGAACTCGACGAGCGCTCGAACCGCGGTAAAACTATTGTCCAAGCGGTCACGTGAGGGACCGAAAAAAAGTCGGAATTTTGGAAAACTAAAAATACTGGGTGATAGGGCTTGAAAAATCAATACGAGTGTTCGTTTACAATGTTTTTCTATGATCAATAGTTTTCGAGAAGAGAAAATTAAAAAGTACCTCTTTTTCTCGTACTAAAAATGAATGTTTTTTCATCTTAAACTCGTTATAACTCGAGCAGTTTTCAACGTATCAAGATGAGTCTTGCAGATTCTGATTCGGAACACTCCCCCGAAGATGACGATCTCGACAAAATTTTCAAAAATTGATGCAAAATTAATGAATTTTCAATTTGAAGTGAAAACTTGGTTTTCAACGAAGAGGGAAACTTTGCATTGAAAAAGTGTCGGGGGAAGTATGAGCTACGAAAAACTTCCAGCGACAAAGTTGTTCGCTAGTGTGCGGACAAACTTTATGGAAAGTTTCAGATCAATTGGACTATTGGTTCGAAAGATACAGCGATTTATCCATCAGCTCGCAACGGAAATTTCTCATGGCTCTACGTCGTTTACCTGCTGAATATGAGGATCCGAATGAAAGGTTGCATTCGCTCGATTTCTCAACGTAGATTCATGTTTTTTTGGTCGAAGCATCCAAATATCCAACTATTTTTGCAAAATTGGTTATACATTGTTTTTTTTATAAACAACTTTTATTCAGCGAATCATTGTTCAATCCTTATTCTGCAAGATGAAAATGAAAGATTGAACATTTGTGTGCTCTCTTGAACTCAATAGTTTCCAAAACTTATTTCACGATTACTTGGCCAAATCCTCTCGGAATGATATAAACATTGATATCCAGATTCGATGTGTATTGCCGAAGCTTGTAAAATGATCCGAATGATGAAAACATTCCATTTTTCAATAATATTTGATAACGAATTAGTGGCTCTCAGGCTCGTGTTTTCCGAGTTTCAACGAAACAAAGTGTCGAGCGAAATGTCAAATTAAGAAAACTTCGAACAATAAAGTTATGCTCTTATGTTTGAGGAAGTTTTTCTGGAGATTTGAAATTAATCGAACAAAAAATATGGGGTTTATGATTTATGTAAAACAAGCGGAGCCGCCGAGCACGCAGGACTTCGGTGTTGACGAATGAAGACACAAAACATCAAATAAAAACTAATGCCTATATAGTAATTGCAACCGTAAGAATGGAAAACATTGCTCCCTCCGATGTGAGAAAAAGTGCATAATTCCACATTTTGAACAATTTTATTATTGAATTTATTTTCCGGGTTAGTATAATAATAATGTCTGATAAAAACAGTTCAAAAACTAGTCGAAAACGTACCAGAAATCCGAACAACTGGATGAAGAACAAAAATAAAAAGGCTAAAAATGAGGTTTGTATATTCCGTATATATATTTAGTATAATACAGTGTGCAATGGAATGGTGCTGTCAACAAATTTCTTAATTTTCCATGCATAACTGAGACATAATACATTGTATTTTCGCAGTCATCGATGTATAAATATTTCTGTATCTAACAGTCATCCAACCCATAGAGCATCGAAGATTTCATTACGACCGCAGAAATCTAACGTTTGAAATATTGGAATATTCTTGTAATATTGCTGCATGTCGTACTGAGATTTCAAAGTCCTTTCACAAATATTGCAATGTCCGCTAATCTTACATTGCAATACAAGATTTCTGAATTATTTTTGAAATATTTCAAGAACATTTATGAAATATTTCATTGTAATGTTTCTTTTTTACTATATCTGAGACATTGCAAATAGGTAACATTTCAGTTGACAGATTTTTGATATATTCTTGTGGAACAATATTGAAATGTAATGAAGATGAAAGAATGAAATACAATTGATACATGACTGAAATAATTTTTAAATAGTGTGTTACAGTCGATACAAAATTATTACTTAAAAATAATGATTCAATGTTGAGAACTTGGATAGTGTTTGGAATATCGAATTGTATAACGCGATCATTTGGTATTACAGGGACGAGAATATGTTTCAACTTCTGGGAAATCTATTGCAGCTGAGCAATTCAAACCCGTAAATTCGTGCTGCGTAAAACAGTGTTTCCAAAGTATTCCTGTTCAACAACAACAAAAATTTCATGACACATTTTGGAACTATGGCAAATATGATTCTCAAAATATTTTCCTCGTTGGATTAATGAAAAAGAGAGCGCCAAATGTTACAGGAAATGCGCAGAATAAAGTTGTCTTGTGGAATTATTTTTTGCATGCTGAATTCGGTGACATAAAGACTTGCCAAAAATTTTTATGTAATTTATTGAACATAGGACAAGGGCGATTTACAACTATACAGAAAAAGATATTCCATAATGAAACTATCGAAGATAGTCGGGGAAAACATGGAAATCACGTAGTGCGATTGACCGAAGATGTAAAACAAATGATCCATCAACACTGTTTGTTAATCCCACGCGACTCTGAGTCGCATTATAAACGTCAAGCCGGTCAAACGTCTAGTTTACAATATTTTGATCATCCTAATTTAACACTGAGAAAATATACGCTTTGTTTTTGGAATATTATACAGCGAAAACAAGTTGTGAAAATCCTCCGATTGATTTATCAACCTACTCTCAATATTTTAATCGTCATTTGAATTTTTCTTTCTCAATATCACGCACTGATGTTTGTAACATGTGTTTTGAACAAGAGCGGCAAAACAATCCTGGTGATGAGTTCAAACAGCATAAAAAAAGTATAGAAGAGTACAAAATATTGAAGAAGCAAATGTGTTATGTCTTGAATTTGATTTCGGTCAAAATTTACCTTTGCCGAAAATTCCTGTATCAGATCAGTTCTACAAGAGATTGCTTTGGCTACACGTTTTTAACGTGCATGTCTTCGGTGAACATGGCAGAAGTTACATGTTCTTTTTTTTAGAAGGAAATTTTAAGAAAGGTGGTAATACTGTCTGCAATTTTATCTTACATGCAATGAAGAAAGAATTGGAGCTTAATTATTACAATAAAATTCATTTATTTTCGGATGGTTGCGGTGGTCAGAATAAAAACCGTTTCCTCGTCTCTTTCTTATCATCGTTGGCTCAAGAATTGCAACTTGAATTTGAAAATGTGTATCCAGTTCGTGGACATTCATACTGCTCTTGCGATCGGAATTTTGGAGTATATGGCAAAAAAAAGAAACAACTTGAAACTATTGAAACGGATGAAGACTACATTGATCCCATAGAAAGTGCAAGAAATCCACCATTTAAAATTGTCAGAGAAGTAAATTGCCCAGTCCGAGATTATGAGGTTCTGTTACAGGAAAATGTCAAAGATATTAAAAATCTGCAAATCAGCAAAGCAGTACGGATTCAATATTTTCCTAACGGTCAAATCAATATATTCCAAAGTTACAATAGAGAACCAAAAATTCATATCATCAAATCTTCAGTGAGTTTACATGCATTATGCAAATCACCACCAGCTGCTCCAACTGGCATAAGTGCAGAGAAGATGAAAGATTTACAAACTTTATTAAAATATTTGAGTCCAAAAGGTGCAAAATTTTTTGAAAGCTTATTTTCGAAAATATCAATTAGAAAACCTAAAAATAAAGAATAATTATTCACTCTAATGATATAATTTCTTTTTTTGGTTCAAAATATATTGTATGCAGTTTGAATCGTTTATTTACATGAATTTTTTACAGTGTATTGTGTCCAAGGGGGGCAATTTTGGTTCATTACATGGAGAAAAAAGATTTCGCTATCTGAATGAATCCGTCTTTGCTAAGTGGATTGAATAGAAATTCGCTGTCTTAACGAACCAATGCGCTGGATTAACGAACTAATTCGCTGTTTTTACGTATTGATTCGTTATAATTATCAGTCCTTCGCTGGTGTTGCGAAGCTTGATTCGTTGAAAATATCATGGGCATTTATTTCAGCAAACTTGCTTGCTGTCCATATAATAACGAGCGAATTTCGCTGGAACAGCGAAATTCTTGCTATCCCAGCGAATCTTTCTTCTCCGTGTACCCTCACAACACAACTGCTTTCAGTTACCTTTCGATACCTTTCTGAAACGTGTAACACCTTTCAGAAAGGTATCGAAAGGTAACGGAAAGCAGTTGTGCTGTTAGGGTAACATTGAATTCGAATTAAATTTGTCCGAATTCAATTCGACAATCATGTCTATAAACAATTCAAAGTTCACTAGCATTTCCAAATCATTTATGACTGAAGAAAAAGTACAAATAATGAACTTTTATCACGAGGTTTGTATGTGTCATATATGATGTGAATGATACCCAAACACGTTGCATGAGACATTTTAAACTTGTCTGAAATATATTTCAAGACATGAATATGATGTTATACAGGACCCGTTCATGAGACGAGATCGTTTTACATAAATCATAAACCCCATATTTTTTGTTCGATTAATTTCAAATCTCCAGAAAAACTTCCTCAAACATAAGAGCATAACTTCATTGTTCGAAG
Organism: Gonatopus flavifemur; assembly: GCA_018340375.1. NCBI lineage: Eukaryota > Metazoa > Arthropoda > Insecta > Hymenoptera > Dryinidae > Gonatopus > Gonatopus flavifemur. Next base: position 2,065,575 of record JAFFJZ010000016.1, read on the forward strand.
TTTTCTTAATTTCACATTTCGCTCGACACTTTGTTTCGTTGAAACTCGGAAAACACGAGCCTGAGAGCCACTAATTTGTTATCAAATATTATTGAAAAATGGAATGTTTTCATCATTCGGATCATTTTACAAGCTTCGGCAATACACATCGAATCTGGATATCAATGTTTATATCATTCCGAGAGGATTTGGCCAAGTAATCGTGAAATAAGTTTCGGAAACTATTGAGTTCAAGAGAGCACACAAATGTTCAATCTTTCATTTTCATCTTGCAGAATAAGGATTGAACAATGATTTGCTGAGTAAAAGTTGTTTATAAAAAAAACAATGTATAACGAATTTTGCAAAAATAGTTGGATATTTGGATGCTTCGACCAAAAAAACATGAATCTACGTTGAGAAATCGAGCGAATGAAACCTTTCATTCGGATCCTCATATTCAGCAGGTAAACGACGTAGAGTCATGAGAAATTTCCGTTGCAAGCTGATGGATAAATCGCTGTATCTTTCGAACCAATAGTCCAATTGATCTGAAACTTTCCATAAAGTTTGTCCGCACATTAGCGAACAACTTTGTCGCTGGAAGTTTTTCGTAGCTCATACTTCCCCCGACACTTTTCCAATGCAAAGTTTCCCTCTTCGTTGAAAACCAAGTTTTCACTTCAAATTGAAAATTCATTAATTTTGCATCAATTTTTGAAAATTTTGTCGAGATCGTCATCTTCGGGGGAGTGTTCCGAATCAGAATCTGCAAGACTCATCTTGATACGTTGAAAACTGCTCGAGTTATAACGAGTTTAAGATGAAAAAACATTCATTTTTAGTACGAGAAAAAGAGGTACTTTTTAATTTTCTCTTCTCGAAAACTATTGATCATAGAAAAACATTGTAAACGAACACTCGTATTGATTTTTCAAGCCCTATCACCCAGTATTTTTAGTTTTCCAAAATTCCGACTTTTTTTCGGTCCCCCACGTGACCGCTTGGACAATACTTTTACCGCGGTTCGAGCGCTCGTCGAGTTCTTCTTCCCGTGGGTTCAATTGTGCCAATATTGCCGACATGAGTGGTACAATGTTTATAAATATTGACTCAATTTAGAATTTACAAAGACTGTAGACTTGGGGATATCCATCGGGCCAGGGCCCGATCTTCCTGCCATAATTAATCCTACACACTGAAGATAAACCATCAGTTTGTCGGGTGACTCAGGGGATTCCAATGTTGGATTCCGTACGGGATCAGATCATTGTAAGATTTATGTTATGGTATTTTAGTAAGATCTTATTAGTTTAGTTTGAGCATAATTCAACAATAGAATCAAAATTGATTGAAATATCAAAGAACGCAAATTTTCCAATGATCATACAAACTTGTCCCAATTTTGTCACATTTTTTCTATCGTTTTAAGATAATTCATGTACGGTATTCTGAGGGAGAAAGTCATGAACTGAAATATGAATCAATTACTTTTTTCATCCATATCTGCGATCAAAGAAGCATTGGTTGATGCTTGGTAAATGAATCGGACCGGGCCTGGCAAAACCACTGGCCCAAGCTTGTCCTGATCTGATCATGCCCAAGCCTGGGCCAAGTTTGGTAAATTGTTCAAGACAAGTCTCGGCAGGCCTTGTGCCAGGCTTGGTCCATCATTGGGCCATTGGTCCGTACACACATGGGATTGTTAATTCTTTGTCGCTTTTTTTTGTCGATAAGTTGTTCAAACAATAATTTTTTTTTGAACAATCGATAAGATATTCTCTTCTACAACAACAAAATCAATTTCAAATTTCCATTATGCATATCAATCATTTGCAACCGTACTCTATTTTGTTTTTGCTTCTTGTTTTACAAGTTATTTCAATAAGTGCATTCTAGAAATACATTTGAATAGACCCCCGTATATACATATATTTTTCGATCAACAAGTTTCTCCCAATCGCACGCGACTCGCGCGCAAAATCTCTCCGTAATATCAAATCATTTCACTCTCAGAAAATCACCCTCAATCCACAGGCTTTCGCAAGCGATGTGAGCGTGAATTCGTGAAGAATTAACACAAGATGAGCACCAGATCATTGCGCGCGATTTGCGAGCAACAGTATGGATCACAGGTGGGTTGCACGCAAATCACATGCAAATTCCCGCATGCGTAACGGTCTCAAGTTTTGCGCGCAAGCAATGTTATTTGGGAATTGTTTACTCGCAACAATTATATAATTCTCTCAAATATAAGTCTCCACAGTTCCACCCGAATCAAACCAATTCTTATATGGAGACCGAATAATCTTTCATTTCAAGAAATCTGTTGCTATTCATATCCTGTGTTTCATTAATTCAAGTAAAGGCATTATAACATCGAAGATCTTGTGATGGATATTTGCATTTCTTCTAAAATAATTCTTCTGATTTTCTTTATCAACATCATGTCATAATATTTCGATTCCCGATTCTGGGGTAGTGGAATATTGTATACAATCACTATTGTATTGCATTGTATTTTTTGAACTATAGTTCAATTTTATTTATCATTAATTAAATGGATAATATGATTTCTTGATGGGAAACATAAGGGGTATGACTTATTTTTACTCTAGAACTGGAGAAAGACTCAATGTACTTAAATGGGTCCAGATTATGGTGAATAACTTGCAAAAAAAGTTGAATACCGAAATATCAGGGAAAAATGTGCGAATAGTCCTGGAAAACCTGGAAGTATCAGGGAATTTCGTCAGCCTTTTTTTGTGGTCACCCTGTTACAGGAACCGCGTGTGAAACAGGATCGAGAGATTATGAAGCGTATATGCATGGAAGGTATGATTTTATCATTTTACAGCCACCGGGCATCACACGCTTCACGAAGAGGGAATTGAAACATTTTTCGCTTCGTATACGCTTCCTCCGCGCTTTGTGTATACGCTCCACTTTCACCAGGGGTGTTTTCATAATTTTACACGAACATTTGGGTATGCGAAAGCTCTGTGCAAAGTGGGTGCCGCGTGAGCTCACAGTCGACCAAAAACAGCAACAAACTGATGCTTCAGAGATAAAATCGAATTCTATCGTTGATATGTGACCATGGATGAAACATGGCTTCACCATCACACACCAGAATCCAAAAGACAGTCAGCTGAATGGACAGCAGTCGAAGAATCGAATCCAAAGCGAGTAAAGGCGCAACAGTCGGCCGGTAAGGTGATGGCGTCTGTACCTCGGGATGCGAAGGGAATTACGACTATCACTGTCCACTTTTGGATCGATTGAAATCGCAAATAAACGGCCATATTTGCGAAAGAAAAAAGTGTTGCTCCACCAAGACAACGCACCGTGTCACAAATCGATGAAAACGATGGCAAAATTGAATGAATTGGGCTTCGAATTGCTTACCCACCCACCGTATTCTCCAGATTTAGCCTCCAGCAACGTTTTCCTGTTTCCAGATCTCAAGAGAATGCTTGCTGGAAAGAAATTCAAGTTCAATGATGAAGTAATTGATGAAACTGAGGCCTATTTTGAAGAGAAAGAGAAATCGTACTATAAAAGTGGTATCGAAAAGTTGGAAAATCGCCATACTCGTTGTATCGCCCCCGAAGGCAATTATGTTGAATAAAAAAGTCGAGTTTTGTCAAACTTTTGTTTTTTTCATACTTATCCTACTGACATATTAAATGACCTGGTACGTATCAACCGGATTCCAAAAAAGAAAAGAAAGAGATTCTTGAAGAATCTTAAAATTTTTGAAATTAAGTTGGGGGAATTCAATCGGTCACTCCAAGAGATTCAATGGAGAATCAGCTTCGCGGGTGCTAGATTAAATCTCAAACCCAGATGAAATAGAAAAGGTGAAGAATCGAAATGCAACTTATCCCTGGTTAAAAAATCCAATAGGATCCGATAAAAACCGATTCAAAAATAATCGGAATAAATAGGGTCAATCGAAAAGGCTCAGCTACCGATTCAAAATGAATAGGAATTAATCGGGACCTCTTTCCTATAGGATTGAATCGAGGATTCACTAATAGAAAAATCTGTTGTTTATTTGAATTAATAAACCTTCGCGTGATCTGTTGGTCTGTATAAGAGATATCTGATTGGATGATTAAAATTTTGTCCATTTCATAAGGCGAACGGTTCTGATTGCAATTTTCTATAACCTCAATCTATTGGAAGTAATGGGCAAATGTGTGGAATTGAATGAGTAATGAGATTTTCATGGGGAATTTTCGACTCAATTTAAAAATGTATAAATTTAATTGATCAATAGGTTTCAGTTGGATCATCCCAACATTCGAATCTATTGGAAGTAATCGGAAAGTTTACAGATCCTAATATCCTATACATGAGAAAAAAAGATTAGTTGAATTGTAAGCGCATATGGACCCATTTTTTTCCGTTAGCACAACAATTTTATTCATTGATTTGACTAATTTAAAAAAATTGGCGAATCAATGAGAAAATTGGTTATTCCAACGAAAAAAATGGGTCCATATGCGCTTACAAGTTAAATAGTTATTGCAACTAATCTTTTGTTTCCGAGTACAGCTATGTTCCAACAATAACCAGTTCAGTTTTAGAATCGCTTTCATTGCATCAGACCATCAGTTTCAAATAAATAAAATACCGATTGAATCCAATTAAAAACTATTTTATTGGTGCCAATCGGAATTTTCATTGATCACAAAATACTGATTGAAACCAATTTGACAGTATTTCATTGGTATTCATCGGAATTTTTATTGGTAATAGAATACCCATTGAAACCCATTGACAAATATTTTATCAGTATCAATCCGAATTTTTATTATTAACCCTCAGCTTCCACACGAGTGCGAATTTGCACCACATTGCCTTCTCTTTTACCCATTATCCTCAATGGATTTCTCGGAAAGTTCACCCTGAATTCATGTCATTTTCACTTTCATCCTGATTTATTTCCACGAAATTACACAGAATAAAAATCGGGAAGCCAAATTCGCACTCGTGTGGAGGCTGAGGGTTAATAAGATACCCATTGAATCCCATTGAGAAATATTCCGCTGGGATCAACAAAAATTTTCATGTTCAATAGTATACCGATTAAATGCAATTAAACAATATTTCATTGATATCAATCGGAATTTTCATTGATCATAAGCTACCCACTGAATTACATTAAAAAATATTTTATTGGTATCAGTCGGAATTTTCATTATTAAGAAAATACCCATTGAATCTCATTGACAAATATTTTATTGATATCAATCGGAGTTTTCATTATCCATAAGATACCGATTGAATCCAATAGAAAAACATTTTTGTCATCAGATTCAATCAGATATTTTTGACCAGGATATGTTTGGCAATATGCCCCTTCGGAGCAGCGTATTAGGATAGCTTAGGGGTTAAGAAGGCAGGTCTTGCAGGTAGATGGATCGGTGATAGTTCGAATCCCCTCCAGGTAGGAATAAATTTCCCAAGTCATATGCGGAGATAGAGGTGTTGGCAAATTCTCAATTGGACCCAGTTAGAAAATAATTCATTTACATCAATCAGAATTTTGATTAATAATAAAATACCCATTGAATTACATCAAAAAATATTTTATTGGTATCAATTGGAGTTTTGATTGATCATAAAATACCGATTGAATCCAATAGAACAACATTTTATTGGTATCAATGGGAAATTTCCGATGCAGAAACTCAATTCATTCTGATAGAATTTTTTTTCATCGGATTCAATCGGATTTTTTAACCAGAGATAGTTTCCCTCTTCCTTCTCTCTGCATCCTGTGCTTGAAATTCAATAGGAAATTCGATGCGTGCGAAGACTACAAACAACTGATTGATTATTGTGCACAAATGGACGACAGGACCCTACAGAAACGTGACTTGACGTACCACAATTTAATACGAACCATGTCAAAAATGGTTAAAAAAATATATGTATATGAATAAATCGTTGCGATGAGCATTTGTTGGTGCAGACCGAGCAACAAGATCTAATGCACGAATCCAGAAAAATTTTGAGCCTCCATTGGGAAACGGAGAACCTTTTCGTAAACATAAAATTACAATTACAGAATCTTCTAAATTTCCCTTGCATCTTCACACTCATTGAAGTTCTATAAAATAAACTCTGTATCTTCAAAGTTGAAACGTAAGAATAAATAATATTTTGAACCGAATCTCTCCCGCAATTTTTTACCCCAGTCCTCGTTCATATATTTTTCTTTAAATTAAATTGGAGAATTGCAAACTCATGAGTAATAGGTCTTGTCTATGGCCCATCTTCGCCTTTAACGACTTCAAATGTGACACGGCTAACATCTGGAATGGTCAGTTTTTCCAAATTATTAACACATTACCAAAGGAATGCAAGCAAAAACAATCTCAGAAAATCATATTAGCATTTAAAAAGTAATTAAATTTTCGAATAAATTTTTTTACTACTGGTCACGATATTTAATACTATTTGTTGGACATTGAGAAAGAATATTATTTTGGAGAGTATTCTGGTTTCAATTTCTCATAAGTGTGACGAAATCGTTTTTTTTCGTTAATTATAAACATGTTACACTTATGCTTCACACATAAATATAATGATCAATATTCATATTCATGTGAATATCTTGCATTCTATGTAATATTCTATAATGTCCGATGTGCATATTCTATGTAATACACAACGTGCATGTTCTATGCAATGTTCGACATACATATGCATATTCTATGCAATATTCAATATACATATTTGTATTCAATATGCATATTCATACATGAATATTCTACATAATGTTCAATGTACATATTCATGCATAAATATTCTATAATATTCTATATACATGTTCACACGTGAATATTTTACAAAATATTCAATGTGCATATTCATGCATACATATTCATACGTGAGTGTTCTATATGGTATTCAATGTACATATTCGTACATGAATATTCTATGAGATATTCGATGTGCATATTCATGCATAGATATTCTATGATATTCCATATACATGTTCATACGTAAGTATTGCATATAGTAATCAATATACACGTTCGTACATGAATATTCTACGTAATATTCAATGTACATATTCATACGTGAATATTCTATATAGTATTCCATATACATATTCGTACACGAATATTCTACATAATATTCAATGTACATATTCACGCATAAATATTCTATATACATATTCATATTCAATATATATATATATATTATACGTTCTCGTTCCTTTTAAATGCATTGAACATACTTTCCAGCAAACGAATAAATTAAATAACACATTTTACTATATAAGAATAATTGGTACTCATTTGCTATTAAAGAATGTTCAATCGTGAAATTCATTTCACGTATTCTAGACTGTAGTGCGAACTTTCACCCAAACTTCACGCGATAGATAAGACATCGTCGAGTGAACACCATGTACTTGTGATGCGTCATAAGGACAGTTCATGGATTCATCATCGATAGATCAAAGTACATTTTTCTAATCTACAAAAACAAGTCCACCATGATGGATTTTCATGGTATAAAAACCCATGCATTGGGCCCAAAAGTCAGTCTCCGCTCCAGTTTTCACCTCGCGCTCAACGTTCTTCTTACAAAATTTCAAAGTGTTCAAGTTAAATTCTTTTCAAAGTGTTAGAAATATTTTGTATTTCATTTCAAAGTGTTAGAAATATTTTGTGTTTCTTTTCAAAAGTGTTAGAAATATTTTGTACTTCTTTTTCAAGGTGTTTCAAATATTTTGTGTTTCTTCCAAGGATTATTGTGCCATATTTTGGATTTTCTCTTTGTAAGTGAAAATTTGACTGAGTGAAGAAATCGTAATAATTCCATTTCAATTTGTGTATTGAGCAACTTTGTTTCATCTCATATTCGAATACATTGTCTTCTAAAATTCAACCCCATAGTGACGAAAATTGACTACTTGGAAAAATCTAGTTGGCTAGAATTTCTCAGATGTCAATTGAGTCTATCACCAATTAATTGTGTGGGAAATTCAGTTGGCTGGAGTCTCACATATTAATTGGTAATTCCAAATTTAACTCACTTACGATTATTCGTGGGAAATTCAGTTGGCTGGAATCACACGAGTAATTGTTTGAATGTCAAAAATTGGTAGTTGTGGGAAATTCAGTTGGCTGGAATCTCGCAACTGTTAATTAGAGACTATAACAGTTAAAGTAATACCAAACAAGACCATGTATGTATTCTAGTAATGGAATATGAATGAATTGAAAACTGAAATTGAGCTTTTAAAAGATCGTATCAAGATCCGAGAAACAAAGTTGCTTCGAAATAATTTAGATTCTAAAATAGCTTATAAAATCTGGTGTGGTTTAAGGAAGGAAAGGAAGAAATTAGAATCTTGTGAACAATCTTACAAAGTATTGGAAAAGAGACAAATAAATAGATGTCGTATTTGTAAATTAACCAAGGTAGAATTTTACAAATGCAAACGTTGTGTAGATTTATTGGAAAAATACACTCAATTCCACAGTGACGAGTTAGAGCAAATGAATTTAACACGTAAGGAATTGGTGCACATTCATATGAATAAATCATTGTTCTAATTCTATTCTTCCTCACCTTTTTTTCATATATTTATATTTTCTCTCGATGTTGGATCTAGAGATATTCAAGAGACTTATTTTCGTGAATGAAAAGATTAAATTGATTAACAAATCAATAGAAAAGAATAAGTCTAATAATAAGGTTTCGAAGCGACTCCTCGAATCTTTGGAAAGGAATACCTCTCGATCCAATCGACTCCAGATATATATATTGAAGAAAATACAAAAATTAGAAGAATATCAGGCTAGATTAATCAAGAAATTCTATCACATCGATAAATGCAATAGTTGTCGAATCAGTAATAAGGAGTTTTTTGATTGCATAAATTGTATTTCATTACTAGGTAAATATACTGAAATCTCAGACTCTGATCTGAAATTGTTGAGTTTGACGGAAAACGAACGATCTTATATCGATTTATTCAAATGTCTTTCTGAATAAAATTGTTTTTATTGTAATTCACTGTCGTTATTTCAACTTTCCTTTTTCAACTGTTCTGTTTCTCCCCATCCTTGTCCATGACGTAAAATAGGGGAACTTATATTTTTAGGTATTGATATTTCATATTAATCCCTTCCATATGTCATTGAAAGAAATATTCTTCGAATATCTCTGGACGTGACATAAGAAAAGAAGGTCAAAATGACATCATTTGGACATCCGAATGACGTCAGAGAATTGATCACTATTGGAGTACTGATTGACGTTAAAATCACTTTCTTTTGTTTGATTTCAAGTTGATCTCATTTCGATGGCAATTCTACTGAAATGTGTTGTTTGGGTATGATGCATGAGGTGGTCAGAGAATTAGCATACTGGTCAGAAATGACATATTTCGCGTCATGTTATTCCGTTTAGTTACGTGTAACTGCACAGAAAAAATGGTGGGCTCCCAAACTACTCGATAGAGAGATAGTAGAGTTGTCGATGCCCGAACAAAGGTTTTTTCATTGACTAAATAATAGTCCTGTTTACGGGCAGTCGTAGCGTTTATCAATAGCTAACCGACGTTTTACCTAGATAAACCTCCCTTCGCCTAACCTCGAAAATGCTTAGAATCTAGGCGAAACGTCGGTTAGCTGATAATAAACGCTACTACTGCCCGTAAACAGGACTATTATTAAGTGAATGAAGAAACTTTTATTCAGGCATCGACAACTCTACTAACGATTTCTACCCAATCCGCGACAGCGACAAGGGTTTGGGATATGGAATCCGATTCTCCGTCCCTCATACGATTTTTGTAACCTCGAAAATGCCAAGAATTTGGGCGAAACGTCGGTTAGCTGTTAATAAACGCTGCTACTACCCGTAAACAGGACTATTATTTGGGGAAGAAAGCTTTTCCCTCGTTCGAGGCACAAAACCCACCCTGGTTCGATGAACTGCACGATTTACTGACTCCTGCTTCGGACTCGTAACGTGCCCCAAACGGAAGAGCTGTTGTGCACGGTTGAAGGGGACGCTACCGTTCTTTTTGCTGTAAAACTATCCACCTGTTATTTTTTCAGTGTACTAATCCATCATTTTCTTCCATTCTTTTTCTTCTAGGGTCAACGTTTTATAAACATTTTTTCAATCAAATAACCATTTTCAGTTTGAGCTAGTACCTAGATAGTACCACTCAATTCGAAAAGAATAAAACTTTCCAGTTCTGGAGACATATCATCAGAAACTGTAACATATCTTCTCGTCGTATCATTAATACGGATGATTAGGATAGGTGAACAAAATGAGGTTTCTAATACCAAAGGATATAGGGACGAACGCTGTACAAAATCTTACTGTAAACACTGGTATATTCACTTCGAGAAGTGTAACCAAATGGATAATACAATATCAATAATCATTATTAATTGTAGCAATAATCGCTAATACAAAATAACGTATGCACAATGTACTCTTCTATTAATTTAATCGAACGGGCTTACCACAGACGGAATATCCGAGGCGGATGAGAAATTAATATTTTATTTTTTCTGGCTCTTTCTGTATAGTGTCTTAGATATTACACATTTATCGTGAAAATTTGGACTTCACTCCGGTATATATATCTATTATGTATTGGATTCAAGATTATTTATCCATTCATACAGATGAAAAAGCTTGGTTTCCCGATAAAAATTTTATAAAAATCTATTGTTGAAAAAGGCACCACAATTAGGAGATATAGAGCAATTAAATCTAATGAAGAAGAAGAAACGTATGCAGTTACTCCAAAATTCCTTCATACTATTATACATAGCAATGCCAATTCGAATAACGTATAGCATCCATCAATAAAAACACACACTGAGAAAAAAGAAGGTGGACTCAATTAAGCACGACAGTTGGATACGTTCAAATGCAATCCTTCAACTCAATTTGGATATAAGATTCATTCAAGTACGCGTAGTTGAGTCAACTACAAATTCAATTGAGTTAATCAAGTATTGTATTTGATAGTATCTAACTGTCATGCGTAGTTGACACCACTATTTTTTTTCTTAGTGCACGTTTAAATTTTGGCATTTAAGTAATGATTTTTCTCCTTTTCCTTCAAAAAGCAAGTCTTACGAGACTAGACTAGGTTGAAACTTTCTCAACCACAGTTTCAATTAGTTGAAAACAATCAGAAATGTTATTAGTTGTACATTGAATTGATCTTTAGAATAAAAATTAATTTCCTGAATCTTACAAATATATTTATGTAAATATATTATGCATACGATTCTTTTTCTTTCAAAGAGGAAATTGATGTACACACTAAAAATTTGAATGCATTATCGTTGTCTATCATATCTACGTGGGTCAAAGTGTTCTTACATACACAAAATGTATGTATTTTATAGTACAGTAGCAGTAGAAAAATATAGAGAACATTGAAAAGAATTTACAAAAACGTTTTTTAGTCATCTTCTTCTTGTCTTGGTTACATTTATTACTGTTTTCTGTCTTTTTTTTTTTTTTTAATCAGTTGATAACACTATCAAGTGTTTTATAAATGTTTACGTAAATTCGTCTCCTGCAGTAAAAAAGCTATAGTTGTATGTCTGGCTCAGCCGCGCTTCATTCAAAAAGCCTTTAATAAAATATCCCTTAACAGTTATATCATTAACTAGTGATAAAGCGTTCAATGGTAATCGGTACGATCAATTCAATGGGCGTAACTAGAATAATCATAATATCGTGATATTATAATCGCTGCCCATAGAGTCGATCATATCCATTCCGATTATCGATGTTTTCGAATAGATATCAAAAGAGATCTCCTTCCTAGGCTTTTTTGAGGCTTTGTTGAATTGTTTCTCTTCCTTCATTTTTTCTCGAAATCCTAATCGTCGTTGACCTCGATGGGGATGCTTGTGGTGAACGTCGGTAATTCCAATTCCTCGTGCTTCTTCATCTTCATGCTCTGCAATAAAATAAGCAAATCGATGGTGATAATTCCATTATCGAGTTTGAACAGTATTATCATTGTCAATTCGCAAGGTCAAGTTAGAGCTCTCACCTGTTGCAATTTATAATGATTAATAATGTCTTGGTCTGCTGGACAGCTTTGCAGGAACGCATCAAGCCTGTACATGTGATGCATGTACCGCCAAAGATGAACCAAGGTCACCGGGATTTCAAAGTCCGCAAAGTATTTACCGGCAACCCTAATGTGTTGTAGTCGTGGCATGAGTTCGCAATCGAAGCAACACATGGTGTCACCTGTGAGAAAACGGGTACCTTTGCGACCTAAGTGCTCGTCTATCTTACGCAAGTGGGCCATTAACGACGAGGATTTTGGATCCTTATCTTTATCCTTGGCATTCAGAAGCAGTAACTTTAGTTTCTGTAAACATAAGTCTTATTATTATCCTTCCTCAAGAATGGGTTTTGAATGGTAAAGTGACTATGGCTCCTTCTCAATTTTCGCTGAATCAAGAAATTATAAGTCAGTTCTTGAAAAGATGTACAAATTCAATACTTATTCTCTCATCATTCATTCTACTGAATCTCGTTTACGGTTGGCTGTGATTCATAAATCCAAGATTTAAGGTGAGAAGGTACAAGAGCATGTATGAAATCATCAGAAGTCGCGCATATTTAGCCAGAACGTTATTCTCGATATTTTGCTTGATAGAGCTGTGATGTTTCGTGGAACAAAATCATGATAACACTTGTTTTGAGATATTTCATCAAGATATATGGTCGCGAAATGTTCGTAAAATGAAAAACTTCTTTATGGAACATAATCACGGAAGAGTCGCCGGTTTTTGGCGTGGGAATGATGATTCTATTTGATCAAAAAATCACACGTGTACAAATTGAGGTTCTTGAGATGCTTTCTTTTCCCAGTCAAGAATAATTTATGGTATTCCCTAAATCTTGATGGACCTGGTGGAGACCTGATTTGGCCTCGTAAGATCTCGTCAAGTTTTGAAGAGAGCTGTGAAATGGCACAAATTATTTTTAGCCGGGTTGAAGTCCATAAGAAAAGTCTACGAACTATAACTGCAACCACCATAGTAAGTTTCCGGAAAAGTAGGTACCCGAGTCGAAATATTGCCTCTACTTTGCTGCTAATAATCCTCTTTTCAGTAGGAGCATCAGATAGGAGAGGAGAAGCTGTTTCAATGAGATATTATCTCCTACTTCGTCCCTAAAAGTGGTAGAAATTTCCTATTTCACCACTTGTACCCTACTTTGACTCTACCGCCTCTACACGGAGAATAATGCAAACCGGAAATATGACTTTTTCATTCCTTCAGTAAACTAGGAATAAAAAGATCTATAAAATGAATTTTTACATGAAAATACGAAAGATTACGAGTGCTGTAGAAAATGTGATGGATAGGATTGAAATGTCGTACTCACAGTTTGTTTAAAGTAATCGTAAGCTTCCGTATTTTCATGTACCAATTCGTTTGACAAATCATCTTATTTCTGGTTTACACAAAAATGTTTGAGAAGTCATATGTTGATAATCAGGCTTATGTGTCAGTGCCAGTCAATAAAAAATAACTTGAATAATTTGATAATTTTGTTGTGAATTTCTTCTTATAATCTTAGTTGGGTACCCTATTTTTTATACACTCAAATAAATCATTCATTCAAAAAAGAAACCTCATAGATATTTGTTTGGGTGAAAAAATTTCATTTGATTCCAAAAATATTTCATTCCATGAAATGAATGAGTGTTTATTCGAATGGAATGTATATTTCATTTCAATCAAGTAAAATTATTAGATTCGTATTCGAATGGAAAATTTATTGGTTTGACCGACATAATTTAAATTGAATTGAAATTTTTTTTTCCAATTACATTTTCGAATTGATAGAAAATGCGCTTTATGTAATATTATTATTCAAAAAATCCAACACAAACGCTGAGAGAAAAAATTTTCGGGAGCAATCAAATATTAGGTTGGTAAGAAAATCTTGCGACACTTTTTTTTCAATTAATCTACTTTTTCTAATAACAAAGTTCGAGAACATTCGAAAGTCGTGTATGCGAGATTAGTCTAGAACCTTCCATACTGCAGTGTTTATAAACCAGTCAGTTGTTCCGCGCAGTCAGTACGAGCAAAAATGGAACAAAGTGCACTTCGAGCAATCGCTTATTACGAATTTTTACAAGGGCATTCTGCGAGAGCTGCAACCCCTAGTATTTGCAGCGCGTTCAAATTTAAAATTTACTATAAGAATCGATGTATCAGATTCTTCCAATCGAACGAGAACCCTGCAGCCGATGGAAGAATTTGCATATGTATAGATAATTCCGTCAAATACCAGTCAACGACTTTTGGCGTGAAAAATCAAGAACACGGCCGCGTACCGGAATGAGCCGTATATCACTGGATTCTGCAGCCAATTCCTGATAAGAATCCATAGATTTTACCCCAAGAATCGGACGTCGACTTGTCTTTAAATAACGAAATTCATGCAAATTCTGTGGAAATTGACAAAAATCTCGCCTACTCTCGACGAAAACTCCATGAAAACGGCTGCGTACCGGAATGAGCCATACACCATTGGATTCCTTGGAGAGTTTACTATAAGAATCGATGTATCAGATTCTTCCAATCGAACGGGAACCCTGCAGCCGATGGAAGAATTTGCATATGTATTGATAATTCCGTCAAATACCAGTCAACGACTTTTGGCGTGAAAAATCAAGAACACGGCCGCGTACCGGAATGAGCCGTATATCACTGGATTCTGCAGATAATTCCTCATAAGAATCCATAGATTTTACTCCAAGAATCGGACGTCGACTTGTGTTTAAACAACGAAATTCATGCAAATTCTGTGGAGATTGACAAAAATCTCCCCTTCTCTCGACGAAAACTCCATGAAAACGGCCGCGTACCAAAATGAATCATATACCATCGGATTCCTCAGACAAAATCCTATAAGAATTGATGCATTTTATCCTCCGAATCGGACGTCGTCCCATCAGTAGGTGATGAAATTCGTTAGAACCAATATATAACTCCTCGTTTCTCTGCAAAAAATCGTATGAAAACGACCTCGTATCGTGAAAAATCTTTCATTTTCGAATTCCTCGTCTCAAATCCTACAAATTCATATCTTTAGATATCATCATTATCTCATTTTAGCATGTTTTTATGGAGAAAATATCCAAATAGTTCGGTCGTTTTGTTCAGGTACAGTCCCAGCCAAAACATAACCCCTGCGGCCGACAGCTCGCGGCCGACCGCTTCCACTTCATAACAAAGCGTCATGGGTGTCTATATGTCTTTCACTCCTGCATCGTCCGAACAGAAAGGATTTTCTTCGAGAAATCGTCACTAGAGATGAAAGTTGGGTGCTCTATGTTAACCACACACGCAAGCGACAGTGGCGACCGAAACGAGAAAAACCAGAGCCAACCTCTAAACTGCCTCGCGGAGTACAGAGAGTTACTTTGTTGTTGGTGGGACTCTGAGGGCTTGCTCTATTACGAATTGCTACCAGCTAAAACCAGGATATCGGTGGAGACTTACACTAGACGACTGCAAAAACTGGCTGAAATTATCAAACTAAAAAGGCGTAGACGTGTCCAAGTTCGACTTCTCCATGACAACGCTCGACTCCACGTAGCTAAGATGACACAAGACTGTATTTCGCAGCTGGGTTGGGAAGTTTTACCACACCCACCGTATTCACCAGACTTGGCTCCTACCGACTACCATCTTCTCCGGCCATTGAAAAATTATTTACAGGATAAGGAATTTGATAACCTCGCCGATCTCGAAAATGCGCTGAACGACTTTTTTAACTCACGACCAAAAAAATTTTGGACGGAAGGCGTGCAAAGTTTATCAGGGCGTTGAGCACGAGTTGTAGATACAGAGAGAGCATACATCACTTAATAATATTATCTTATGAAAATAATAAAAACTTTGTTTTTTTACTTTTTTTGTGTGTTGCAAGACTTTCTTACCAACCTAATATTTAATTGAATAGTCGCAACAAAATATTAATTTGAATGAAGTTTTATTGAATCAACAGAATATTCATTCGATCAAACAAACATTTGATATTGTATAAAATATTTTGTCAATGAAAATGGATACTTGATCGATTTAACGAAATTCCATTCAAATTAACTAATCATTTCATTACGAGTAATCAAGTAAAGATTTGAATGTTTCCAAGAATTTTTCTCTCAGTGTAGAAGAATGAGGTTCTATGTAGGAGCAGTAGATTGTGGAGTAGGGAAATAGAATAAAAAAATATTCGGAGCGGGAAAGTAGGACCAAGTAGTTTCTGTAGCGTGGAAGGAGGAGCAATTTAAGAGACTGGATCGACAAAGCAGGGGCAAAATTTCGACTCGGGTATTCCCACGTAGCATCGAGATATACAATGGACGTTCGACGAATATTTGGAATATTTTCTATGCACATTCCAATAAGACCGTTTCATAGGTGCGATGTACATTCGTTGAAGATACCCCAAGTAACACACCAATTTGTCAAATATGCCAGGATTATTCTGTGAATTTCAGAGGAAGGTGCATATGAGACTATTTTGGATGAATCCGTTCAGATATTCAATGACGGTGCACAGGACACGATTATTCAAAACAGTCTCATTCGAAGGTTCTAAGCATGTTCGTAAGATTTTCCAAATACGTTCTTAGCATTGTTAACCCTTTTGGAAAAAATGTCCAAAAATGTATGCAATTGTATACAAATCGTATACAATTGTATATATTTTGGCACATTTTCTCCACATGGGAACTCCTCTGTGTTCCTTTGGTACATAATCGGATATACGAAGGCACGTTGATCAAATGTCGACTGAATGGATATCGTATATTTCGATTGTACTATGAACGTACTGGTACATCGAAGAGTCTCATTTTCTGTGAACGTTCTTTATATGTTCTTCGTATCTCAGCCGTATATTCTACGAACGTTGCTATTTCGTATATCGGTTCAAACGTCTTATTAACGCTTAAATTTAACCTCGGACACTCGGGTCTCTAAATGGTGCATGATGGTCGCATGTATCTGTATCATCAAACATCAATTTCTCATGATGAAATATTGACAAATCAAATTATAGTAAAGTACTTTCTCGTTGTATTTATTTATTAAATTATTTCGTACCGTATCTCTAACAGTGAAATGTTTCTCTCGGACGTTTTTTGAATGTTCAGAAAATCTCCCTCACGTTTTTAAAACGTTCCATCAACGTTCTAGTGGCACTTTGTGCTATCTGAGGTGTAACAAATACGCGCAAGCGTTCGAGAGTTAAGGGGTTAGGAGCCAATTAGGTATTATTTATATACCCATGTTCGAATTTTAGTGCACTTTATAAGAAGCAAGCAGAAACCTCCACAAGTTTTTCCAGACTGTTTTTGCTATCAAGAAGGATGGAACAAAAGAATTTTAAAAATCTGTTTCAAGATTATTTGCATTAAGTGTAACACACGGAAAAAAGATTAGTTGACACAACTATTTACCTTGTAAGCGCATATGTACTCATTTTTTCGTTACAATAACAATTTTTCCATGTGGGAAAAATGCCCAAAAATGGATACAATTGTACACAAATTGTATACAAATTGTGTACAATTGTATACATTTTTGACATTTGTTTCACATGGGTTACTTTCCATGTTCTTTATATATAAGGAAACGGAAGTATTGTGATAGGGTCAAAAAGCCATGATGCAGAAGGGGGTATTTCCCCTATGCCAAACGCTTCAGAACGTTTAAAACATTCGATTCCCAAAAATGCCTGTGTGTGTGCGCACGATTCTTTGGTACACGATAACTCTCCACTGAATGCTCCTATTGGAATAATTTCTCGCCAACATGTTCGTCTTAGTGAGGACACGAGCCCGAGTAGAAATTTGGTAAGGCCAACGTCGGGGCCTTATGAGGCGAATAGCTTACCTCATAAGGCCCCGACGTTAGCTTCACCAAATTTCTACTCGGGAGGCCTATTGATTTGGGTATCGACTGGATAACGTGTTCCGAGAATATTGCAGAATATTGTTAAAAAAATCGTGATTTCGCGATCACGTATATATCCGCTTCCTATTATCCGATTGCTACGAAACTTATACCACGTGCTAGTTACGATCCGATAGTGGTCTCATGTTAGTTTCATCCCGATCGGTTAAAAACTGTGAACATTTTTTTTGCTATCTGCATTATTTTACAAAATTTTGAAAACATGCCTTCCATGTGTTTGTATCATCCGAATGCCATGAAACTCTGAGCATAGTCAAGTCACGGGGTGTTGGTTGCGTGATATAAGTTTCAGGCAAATTGGAAGTTAGGGAAGAAAAAGGTAAGCACCGAACTTGAAAAGAAAATTTCATAAATGTCGCTGTTATGCGGATATCTTCCGTTTTCATCGTCCGATCATGATTAAATTTTTACCACAGGTGTATACAATTTCGATGGTGGTCTCGTACAAGTTTCAGCCTGATTCTTCCAAAAAACCGGAAGCGCACAAGGGAACATGTTATCGAAAATTGTAATTTTGCGACCGCTCGTATTTGCATCTCTGATTATCCGATTGGAATCAAATTTATACCATGAATCGAATGATGCGAATGATGACAGAGATGGAAATTCTGTAGATACACAGATGGGTGAAGGAATAAGTTTTTAAAATTACGATTAAACATATAATTTCCGATGGATTTTTGCTCAGTGATTAAATATGAGGAACATGGAAGTAATGTATGGTTCCCCATACTGTTTTTTTTCGTTGATTCGACTAATTTTTTAGTAAATTATTTTGAATTAGTTGAATCAATGAATAAATTTGTTATTCTCACGATAAGAAATGGGTCCATATGCGCTCACATGTTGAATAGTCATTTCAACTAATCTTTTTTTGCCGTGCAACAACTGTATTCGCCCACTATTTTTTTTCCAAGTTACCGGTCTCGCTCTGCTCTCTCCTGTATTGATTATCTTGATAGCAGCCAAAGTCTGAAGCCGAATACCCACCCTTCTCACCCAACACAGTTTGTTACCGCATCATAACTACACAAAGAAAAGTTGATATTAAAGATTATGCGACACTGTATCGTACCCGTAGGATATACCCGATTATGACGATAGGAACTATAACTCTGTATCTTCTTATGACTCCGCATATTGACTTCAAGAAGGGTTGTGGTAATCTCTTGCATACTCAAGGTTCTTTCCGCCACAATAAAGTACATCCCACGGCTACGATATAAATATGTTAATTTTTACTACAAAATTTTCTCCGTGTACGATTTAACTCAAGATCACATACAATATCACCTGTTGGTTACATACAATGGACTGGTAACGTGTGATTTCACACTGATCAAAAGTTGATGCAATGTCAACACATACTTCATTTCAGCAACATTGTGGTTCCATCCATCTGTTATTAGTTATATTACATTATCAAACTCGATAAAATTTTTTAACCCAGTTTTCAGGTCCAACACACACATTTATATATATATTTGTAGGCTTCGAATTGAATAGAGAACACTTCGATATAAAATGCTGATTTATTAGTACAGGTTGGTTGAAAAGTTTTGAAAGCGACACCTATCAACCAGTACAGGAATCAAAATTTATACGCTATTTTTATATTTCATCCTTCATTTGAACACACACAAAATTTTATTCCGATCTGTCAATTCATTCTTTGTTTAAAAGCCATTCGAAGTTGACGTGTCAGTGTATTTTGTAAAAATGGAAAAATCCGAATATCGTGCAGTGATAAAATTCTTTGTTTTGGAAGGTTTATCAGCAACAGAAATTCATACTAAAATGAAGAAAGTGTTGAAGAAATCTGCTCCTTCATTTCCAACTGTACATCGATGGGTTTTACAGTTTAAACGTGGTCGTACAAGCGTTGAAGATCAATCACGTAGTGGACGTCCAAAAAGTGCAACGAAATCAGACATCATTGAGCAAGTCTATGATATTGTTTGTAAAGATCCGAGTTTGACGAAGCGTGAAATTGCTGATACCATAGGCATCTTGGATGAACGAGTACTCCATATTTTAGACGAAGAATTACATATGAAAAAGCTTTTCGGAAAGTTAGTGCCGCATTCGTTGACAATTCAACAAAAACTGAATTGAAAACAAATTTCTCAGCGTAATTTGGAGCGTTTTAAGCAGAATAAGACCGATTTTTTGCGTCGTTTCGTAACTGTGGACGAGACTTGGATCTACCATCATGATCCTAAACTGAAACAAGAACGTTTACAGTGGACTGAAGCTAGTTGTTCAGCTCCAAAACGGGTGAAGTCAGAACGATCGGCAAAAATGGTTTTAGCATCGGTTTTTTGGGACGCAAAAGGGGTTTTGTTGATTGATTATCTTGAAAAAGGTGAAACAATTAACTCTGAATATTATTGCAACCTTTTGGACCAGTTGGATGAAAAAATTTGTGAAAAAGACCCGGTTTTAGCTTCCAATGGACGAATTTGTCCACCCTCAACAATGTGGCCGAGAAAATTCAACCTTTCTTCTCAAAAATTAGCATTCCTTCTTGTTTACTTCCAGGCCATATTCTGATGCCGTTTGCGGGACAATATCCAAACGCTTTATAGCTTCTTCCTCGTTTTCAGCTGGTATTATGAAATCATTCATGTACACCCATCCATGTACACCATCGACACCTTCCCTTGACAGATTCCTAAATATACAATTGACAAAGCTTTGGAAAACAGACGGTGAGTTACAGAGCCCAAACCGTACTTTCCTAAACTGATACTGATATATATATATATATATGTATACATATGCCTGTGACCTCGAATCTGAGGTCAAAAAACGTCTATAATACATATTTTTCAAAATAAAGTGTGCAATTATACGTTACCAGTCCGTTGCATGTAACGAGCAAGTTACATTGCACGTAATTGTCAAGTTATAATTATGATAAGGTGACAAGCTGGGTTGAATGGGTTTCTTATCATTTCAGACATCGTTCTTATATTCACCGATACGCCATCGATTCCACTCAGTAGCGAGTCCAGAAATTCCCTATTCCTCTTCATCCTATATGCAAGTAAAAACAACTAGCAGGAGAATTTCATGACCAATCAAGAGAATTTCTGGATCCGCGACTGATTCCACACTGTAAAAAATTGCTTCCTAAATTTCATAGAAATGTATGTGAAGCAATTAACATATACATTTTGTATTGAATGTTCAAAACTTCTTTGGCTTTTCATATGAAATTTTATGATATCTCATACAGAATTATGATTTTTCATGCATTTTTATATGAATTTTCACACATTTTGCATTAAATTTCATGAATTCATGATTGAACTTGATTTAAATTACAAGTTTCAGAATTTTCATATACATCTGATATCGGAAATTTCAGAATATTTTTTACAGTGCACTCCAACTCGCTGAGATCAAAAATCACTTACACTGAACAAATTTTCCACAAGAGTAGCAACTTCTTTGTCTTGGACAAACAAATTGTGTCCTCCAGGAATGTTTTTCATGATATGTCGCTCGATTTTTTCATTTTCCAAAATAGCATCGCCGTTGTCGATCAGAATCGGAGGTGGAGTAGCTTGAAAATTGGTACGGAAGTCCGGTGGTGGTTTCTGCATATCGACCGTCGTTACTTTTAATGATATGGTCTTCAATTCAGCCAGAAGATAGAGGTCCATGAAGTATTCTTGGCAGAAAAGACATGCCCCTTTTCTTCGTCCATCGATGGTAGATGCCTTGAAAACAAAAAGAGTATTATGTAGAAGTTTTCATTGAAATTTACCACCGTTCGAAATCACTCGAGTGGGAACTACAGTCTCGAGTTGACAATTTCTCTCTGCCATACACAGATACGGTAAATTATGATAAAGTGTTTTTACTAGTATCAAGGTATTATATTGGAAACATGAATGAATCATGCACTACACAAAATTTCTGGGAAATATTGGGGGCATTTCTATAAATTTACAGTAAATAATCCATAAAAACATAATTTTGATATATTTTTATGTGAGAATTTCTATATGTGTACGGAAATTCGCTGTTCCCGTACAAGTATGAGAAATTTCCTCCACATAGGTACGGGAAAATTCTGAATATTCTTTACGTGTGCGTAAATATGAAGCACCCACGTAAAAATTGACGAATGGCTCAGTACCGGGTCGATACAGGCTGCCAGTAAGCAACGGTTGGCGACCGATGTTAGTCGGACTATGGAATGTTAACGCCATATAACTTTAATTCGGTACCGATCAGCAACCGTCGCCAATCGTCGGTTCCTGATATTAATTCAATATTTGCAGCAAGTTAAGCAAGAAGGTAACTGTTCGAAGGAATTTAATATCACTGAAGGTGTGCTACAGGGCGAGTCTCTTAGACCTTTACTTTTTATCTTATTTATTGTGGATATAGAAGAATATTTTAGAGACAAAGGCTGTGAAGGACTTAACATAGACAATATAATTGATATTTTGATTATATGCAGACGACCTTGTCATATTTGCTCACTCACCAATTGACCTGAAGCGTAAGCTTAAAATCTTGAGTGCCTATTGCGCAGTGAACGGCCTTGTAGTAAATGCTCAAAAAACTAGGATAATATCTTTCAGCAGGTCGGGGAACATAAGAACAGAACGCGAAACAACCTGTATGAAGTTAGCCCCCGTAGTGGAAACAAAAATTTTTTTTTTATGGCATCCGGAAGAACATCGTTAGTACCTGATTGTACCACAAAAAATTTCGTTTGTACCTCAAAAATAAAAAAGTTACAAAAATTTAAAAAAATGGGTTGCCCCCGACTTTCACCGATTTTAATGAATAATAGCTCATTTGAAAGGTCTTGGAACGTAGATGATTGTACCATGGAGAATTTTCCGGAAAAGTCAAGGAGGGGGGAGTTACAAGCAAAAAACTGATTTTACATGGGAACAAAATTTTTTTTCGAACTTGAGACGATCATACAGAATTGCCCCTGCCTGGGGCAACTTTCATATGTAGAAATTATTGTTCGGGGACCTCCCGAGAATATTCCCTGCAAGTTTCATCGTTTGTACCTCCTTGGTTCGGAAGTTATGAGCCTTAGAATATATGAAAGTCAGAATTTTCGAAATTTGAAAAATCATACAGAATTGCCCCTGACTGGGGCAACTTTCATATGTAGAAATTATTGTTCGGGGACCTCCCAAGAATATTCCCTGCAAGTTTCATCGTTTGTACCTCCTTGGTTCGGGAGTTATAAGCCTTAGAATACATGAAAGTCAGAATTTTCGAAAATTGAAAAATCATACAGAATTGCCCCTGACTGGGGCAACTTCTATATGGATAAATTATTGTTCGAGGACCTCCCAAGAATATTCCCTGCAAGTTTCATTGTTTGTACCTCCTTGGTTCGGAAGTTATGAGCCATAGCATACATAAAAGTCAGAATTTTCGAACTTTGAAAAATCATACAGAATTGCCCCTGACTGGGGAAACTTTTATATGTATGAATTATTGTTCGGGGACCTCCCGAAATATTGCCTGCGAGTTCCATCGTTTGTACCTCCTTGGTTCGGAAGTTATAAGCCATAGCATACATAAAAGTCAGAATTTTCGCACTTTGAAAAATCATACAGAATTGCCCCTGACTGGGGCAACTTTTATATGCATGAATTATTGTTCGGGGACCTCCCAAGAATATTCCCTGCAAGTTTCATCGTTCGTACCTCCTTGGTTCGGAAGTTATAAGTCTTAGAATATATCAAAGTCAGAATTTTCGAACTTTGAAAAATCATACAGAATTGCCCCTGAATGGGGCAACTTTTATATGTATAAATCATTGTTCGGTAACCTCTTGAGAATATTCCCTGCAAGTTTCATCGTTTGTACCTCCTTGGTTCGGAAGTTATAAGTCTTAGAATGAATCAAAGTCAGAATTTTCGAACTTTGAAAAATCATACAGAATCGCCCCTGACTGGGGAACTTTTTTATGGATGAATTACTGTTCAAGGACCTCACAAAGATATTTACTGCAATTTTCATCGTTTGGATCTCCTTGGTTCGGAAGTTATGAGCCTTAGAATGTAGAAAAATGAGGATTTTCAAACTTTAAAAAATCATACAGAATTTTCCGATATTCCGAGGCTCATAACTTCTGAACCAAGGAGGTACGGACGATGAAACTTGCAGGAACCATCCTTGGGAGGTCCTTGAACAGTAATTTATCCATTGAAAAGTTGCCCCAGCCAGGGGCAATTCTGTATGATTTTTCAAAGTTCGAAAATTCTAACTTTTACGATTCTAAGGCTCCCAACTCTCGAACCAAGGAGGTTCAAACGCTGAAACTCGCAGGAAATATTCTCGGGAGGTCCCCGAACAATAATTTATCCATATAAAAGTTGCCCCAGTCAGGGGCAAATCTGTATGATTTCTCAAAGTTCGAAAATTCTGACTTTTATATATTCTAAGGTTTATAACTCCCGAACCAAGGCGGTACAAACGATGAAACTCCCAGGGAATATTCTCGGGAGGTCCCCGAACAATAATTTATCTATATAAAAGTTGCCCCAGTCAGGGGCAATTCTGTATGATTTTTCAAAGTTCGAAAATTATGACTTTTATATATTCCAAGGTTTATAACTCCCGAACCAAGGAGGTACAAACGATGAAACTCGCAGGGGATATTCTCGGGAGGTTCCTGAACAATAATTTATGCATATAAAAGTTGCCCCAGTCAGGGGCAATTCTGTATGATTTTTCAAAGTTCGAAAATTCTGACTTTCATGTATTCTAAGGCTTATAACTTCCGAACCAAGGAGGTACAAACGATGAAACTTGCAGGGAATATTCTCGGAAGGTTACCGAACAATAATTCACACATATAAAAGTTGCCCCAGTCAGGGGCGGTTCTGTATGATCGTCTCAAGTTCGAAAAAAAATCTTTTCCTCATGTAAAATCAGTTTTTTGCTTGTAACTCCCCCCTCCTTGACTTCTTCGGAAAATTCTTTATGGTACAATCATCTACGTTCCAAGACATTTCAAATGAGCTATTATTCATTAAAATCGGTGAAAGTCGGGGGCAACCCATTTTTTTAAATTTATGTAACTTTTTTATCTCTGAGGTACAAACGAAATTTTTTGTGGTACAATCAGGTACTAACGATGTTCTTCCGGATGCCATAAAAAAAAAATTTTCTTTTCCACTACGGGAGCTAACTTCATACAGGTTGTTTCGCGTTCTGTTCTGATGTTCCCCGACCTGCTGAAAGGTATTATCCTAGTTTTTTGAGCATTTACTACAAGGCCGTTCACTGCGCAATAGGCACTCAAGATTTTAAGCTTACGCTTCAGGTCAATTGGTGAGTGAGCAAATATGACAAGGTCGTCTTAAGGTTTTTCTTGCTAAGATCTAACCCACTCTAGGATTTTTTCGCCACCGTCTAATTCACTCTAGGATTTGTTTGTTACCATCTAGTTCACCCAAGGATTTCTTCGCTACCATCTCGTTCAGTCTAGAACTCTTTGCTCCCATCTTGTCTACTCTAGGATTCCTCCGCTACCATCTAGTTCAGTCCAGAATTTTTCCGCTGCTATCTAGCTCGGCCTAGAATTTTTGGCCATCACCTAGTTCATGATAGATTTGCTATCATCTAGGATGGTAGCGGAAGAATCCTATAGTGGACCAGGTGTTAGCGAAAAACTCCCAAAAAAAACTAAACGGTAGCAAAAAATTCTAGATCGAACGAGATGGTAGCAAAAAATCCTGAACTGAATTGGATAGGAGCAAAAGAATCTGGACGGAACTAGATGTTAGCAACAAATTCTACAGTGGACTGGATGGTAGCAAAAAATCCTAGAGTGGACTAGATGGGAGCGAAATGTTCTAGACCCGCCTGGATGGTAGCAAAAAAATTCTGAAGTGAACTAGGTGGGCGCCAAAAAATCCGGAGCAGATCCAGATAGCAGTAAAAAATTCCACGGTGGCCCAGATGGTAGCAAGGAAATCCCAGAGTGAACTAGATTGTAGCAAAAAATTCTAGTCCGAATTAGATGGTAGCTAAAAATTCTAGGCTGTTCTAGATTTTAGCAGAAAAATCCCGGCAAGATAAACTACACTGAGAAAAGTGGAATGTAATGATTACCATGTACAAATAGTAATTGGGGGACAACTTTGCGAATTTTGTTCCGGATACTATGGAGAATCGTAGCTATGTTCATGCACATGGGAATGGTTACCATTTACATGAAGATGGATACCAAATAACCTGATGCTGTCATTCAACTACTATTTTCGTATGGTAATGGTTACAGTTTACTTTTCTCAGTGTAGGTGGGAGAAAAAAGATCAGAAGTCGATCTAGAGAGCGGCAAAAAATTCTAGGGTGAACTAGATGGGAGTATAAAAATCAAAGATGAGTTTAGAAGGCAGCGAAAAATTCGGAGATGGGTCTAGATGGTGGCAAAAAATTCACTGTATCTCCAAGGTGGGAAGCTCACTCAGGGCAGGTATTCACAAAGATTCGGCCAATCTATCGATTGTCTCGATCATTCTGAATCTCTTGCATTGTACTGTCACGTCAAGATCAAATTTCAAACATTCTTTCAAATTTTCAAAAAAATCTCGGAATTTCAAAACAAAAACACACACGCCATCTGGTAGCAAACAAATAGACAAAAAATCCCATGTAAACCTTTTTCCCGCGGAACGTGCTCTTCACGTCATTTCCTTGATTTCTACATAGCTCAATACCTAACCTTTTCTGACTCAGCGTATCTCGGTAATGGCTGAAGCAAAAAAATTAGTTCTCACGGTAAATTATCAAAGATACAGCTGATTCGATCATTTTCCCAATCATTCTGAACCCCCTGCACCGCACACTCGCGTAAAGAGTAAGTTTCAAAAGAATTTCAGAAAATTAAAAAAGAAATTTTGAAATAAAAAAAAATTCACATGCCCTATTTGGTAGTAAAAAAAACATCCCCTTCATGCCATTTTCTCGATTTCCAGATAGCTCAATATCTAACTCATCTACCTCACCGTATCTCGGTAACGGCTAGGGCAAAAGAAAATCGTTGCTTACGGCAAATTATTGCAAAAAATCAGCACAAAAAGATGCAATTGGTCTGTTTGCAGTTAGATGGAAATGGTCAGATAGATCAAAAGACCTCCAAAAAATTTCTCAGAACTTGGGGAAAAATTTCGGTACCTTGTCTGTGTGTGCGTGTGTGTTTGCGTTGTTGTGTATTAAAGTGTGTTACTCTTGGGCGATATTTTCTAGTTACATAAAAAATTACTACACTTGACAGTAAAGTAGGGACAAAATCAGGTCCATGAACCTGGAACCGCCACAAGCGATTTCGGGATGAGTGACTATTGGAGAATTTGGAGCGAATTTAGAGCTAATTTAGTACTGGATGTAAAGATGTAGAGCTCCTCTGGGAACGCTAGAAACTGTGGCGGTTCCAACTTCATGGGAAGCTGGAACCGCCACAACATAAGGGGGGGTCTTTCGGGGAAAAGCTTCTATAAGAATTTAGAGCTAATTGAGAGCTCTTGAGGTCATCCATGGACATTTTCGAAAAAATTACCCCTGGGGGTGGGGGAGAAAAAATTTGAAAAAAAAATTTTTTTTTCCCTGAAATGTTTATGAGATGAATTGCAGGACTTTTCTAGACCTGCAGAGGACAGAACTAAGCCAGTAAAATCGAGCCCAGATACCTATGTGGGACATAAAGAAGATGTGCTGAAGACTGGGTCGTTGGCTGAGCTGGAACCGCCACAACATAAAGGGGGGTTTTTCGGGGAGAAGCTTCTATAGGAATTTAGAGTTAATTTAAAGCTCTTGAGATCATCCATGGGAATTTTTAAAAAAATTACCCCTGGGGGTGGGGGAGAAAAATTTGAGAAAAAAATTTTTTTTCTCCTGAAATGTTTGTGAGATGAATTGCAGGACTTTTCTAGACCTGCAAAGGAGAGAACCAAGTCGGGAAAATCGAACCCAGATGCCTGTGGGGGACATAAAGGAAATGTGCTGAAGACTGGGTCGTTGGCTGAGCTGAAACCGCCACAACATAAAGGGGGGGTTTTTCGGGGAAAAGCTTCCATGGGAATTCAGAGCTAATTCAGAGCTCTTGAGATCATCCATGAAAATTTTCGAAAAAATCACCGTAGAGGGTGGGGGAGAAAAAATTTGGAAAAAAAATACTTTTTTTCCTGAAATGTTTGTGAGATGAATTGCAGAACTTTTCTAGGCCGTCAGAGGAGGGAACCGAGACGGGAAAATCGAACCCACATACCTATGAGGGAAATGGAGAAGATTTGCTGATTTGATTTGTTGAGATCAAGTACTTTGTTGAGTTGGAACCGCCAAAACATAGAGAGTGAGAGATATGCTGACCTGGAACCGCCACGAAGGAAAATGAAAGTTTTTCGGGGAAACCGATATGTGGGAATTTAGAGCTATTTTGGAGGTCTAGGAATTCCACATGGACATGCTTGGTAAATGAGCCCAAATGTGATAAAATTGGAAAAACGTGAAAAAAATGGGAAATTCGATCGATTGATTTGTGGATTAGACGAAATTCATAATTCTATGGAGTGAGCAGTGGAATTCGAACTCCACAGTCTTCATCCAAGTTGCTGCAGCCAGTGGAAAAAAATTGGTCCTCGGTAAAAAATATGCTGACCTGGAACCGCCACGAGGGGAAATCAGAGTTTTTTGGGGGAAATTATATGTGGGAATTTAGAGCTATTTGAGAGCTCTGAGAATTCCACATGAACATGCTTGATAAATTGATCCGAATATGACAAAATTGGAAAAACGTGAAAAAAATGGGAAATGCGGTCGATTGATTTGTGGATTCGACGAAATTCTCAATTATATGGAGTGAGCAGTGGAATTCGAACTCCACAGTCTTCATCCGAGTTGCTGCAGCCGGTGAAAAAAATTTGGTCTACAGGAAATGATATGCTGACCTGGAACCGCCACGAGGGAAAATCAAAGTTTTCCGGGGAAAACGATATGTGGGAATTTAGAGCTATTTTGGAGCTCTGGGAATTCTATATGAGAATGCTTAATAAATGAGCCCGAATATGATAAAATTGAAAAAACGTGAAAAAAATGGGAAATTCGGTCGATTGATTCGTGGATTAGACTGAATTCATAATTCTAAGGAGTGAGCAGTGGAATTCGAACTCCACAGCCTTCATCCCAGTTGCTGCAGCCGGTAAACGAAATTTGGTCCACAGGAAATGATATGCTGACCTGGAACCGCCACGAGGGAAAATCAAAGTTTTCCGGGGAAATTGATATGTGGGAATTTAGAGCTATTTTGGAGCTCTGGGAATTCTATATGAGAATGCTTGATAAATGAGCCCGAATATGATAAAATTGAAAAAACGTGAAAAAAATGGGAAATTCGGTCGATTGATTCGTGGATTAGACGGAATTCATAATTCTAAGGAGTGAGCAGTGGAATTCGAACTCCCCAGTCTTCATCCCAGTTGCTGCAGCCGGTAAACGAAATTTGGTCCTCAGGAAAAGATATGCTGACCTGGAACCGCCACGAGGGAAAATCAAAGTTTTTCGGAGAAAATTATGTGTTGAAATTTAGAGCTATTTTGGAGCTCTGAAAATGACACATGAACATGCTTGAAAAATTATTCCGAATATGACAAAATTGAAAAAACGTGAAAAAAATGGGAATCTCGGTCGATTGATTCGTGGATTAGACGGAATTCATAATTCTAAGCACAGAGCAGTTGAATTCGAACTCCCCAGTCTTCATCCCAGTTGCTGCAGCCGGTAAAAAAAATTTGGTCCACAGGAGATGATATGCTGACGTGGAACCGCCACGATGGAAAATCGAAATTTTTCGGGGAAATTGATGTGTGGGAATTTAGAGCTATTCTGGAGCTCTGGGAATTCCATATGAAAATGCTTGATAAATGAGCCCGAATATGATAAAATTGAGAAAACGTGAAAAAAATTGGAAATTCGGTCGATTGATTCGTGGATCAGACTTAATTCATAATTCCAAGGAGTGAGCAGTGGAATTCGAAGTATTTGACCCGAATAATCCATATGGGCCGAGTACAGTACGGATAGAGGAAATTCGGAGAGAATTCAGGAATCCATTGAATGACCACACATACAGGTTGAAGGGAATTGTAAATTATCAACAGCCCTCAAATACCAGATGGTCAGAAAGAGTGACCGGTCACTATACAGCGGTTTGTCAACGTGGATCTGGAGAGTGGGAACTGCAAGAGGATTGCAAAGATGAGTCGTGAATTGGGCGCGAAGGAAGATGTTGAACCCGCACCTACTGATTTATGAACGGGAAGAACTTTTATGAAGAATGCGGGGATGTGGTCTTTATTTATATGAGATACCAGAGGCGGATGAAGACTTGTTTTTGTTCTTTTATTTTTATCAGAGGCTACTCCAGTTTGTAAAGTGATTGAAGTTTAGAATGAAAAATAAAATGTTAATTATATACGAATGAACGCCACCGTCATTTTTTGAAATTTCAACTGATCCCAAAATAATTCGGTTGGAATTTACGTTTTTGTGCAAGTTTTTCTCAATGTAACTTCAAACGGGTGATTTTTCACAGAAGTGCATTTGAGACTCTCAGACCTCTGGAATAGCTTTCAATTGTCATATATCATTTTTACCTGGGAACAGTGAGTTTCCCTTGTGGCGATTTCAGGCGGGTGCATCATCGTGTGGATGTGATATCCCGTTTCGCGGGCGTAGCAGATCGACATAGACTGAGGAGTTCAAATACCACTGCCCACTGCGTGGAATTATAAATTCTCTCTAATTCAGTAATAAATCGATCGAATTTCCTATTCTTCTCACGTTTGTCCAAGTTCATCATTCTTGGGCTGATTTATCAGACATGTGTATGTGTAAGGCTGGCCTCCCATGGACCGGAATTCGTTCCGGCGGAATGAAAATTGAACCAATGCACAATTTTTTATAGATTTCTGATAGAACGCTCTAAAAGAAATTGTGAAAGCGATTCGTTCAAAGTCATTCCGCCGGAGCGAATTCCGGTCCATGGGAGGTTAGCCTAATTCCAAGAGCTCTGAAAAGGCTCTAAATTCCCACACATCAATTTCCCAGAAAGACGTTGATTTACCCTCGTGGCGGTTCCAGGTCAGCATATCATTTCCTGGGGACCAAATTTTTTTCACCGGCTGCAGCAACTGGGATAAAGACTGTGGAGTTCGAATTCCACTGCTCACTCCTTAGAATTATGAATTCCGTCTAATCCACGAATCAATCGACCGAATTTCCCATTTTTTTCACGTTTTTCCAATTTTATCATATTCGGGCTCATTTATCAAGCATTTTTATATGGAATTCCCAGAGCTCCAAAATAGCTCTAAATTCCCACATATCGTTTTCCCCGGGAAACTTTGATTTTCCCTCGTGGCGGTTCCAGGTCAGCATATCATTTCCTGTGGACCAAATTTTTTTCACCGGCTGCAGCAACTCCGATGAAGACTGTGGAGCTCGAATTCCACTGCTCACTCCATAGAATCGTGAATTTAGGCTAATCCACAAATCAATCGCCCGAATTTCCCATTTTTTCACGTTTTCCCAATGTTATCATGTTCGGATAAATTTATCAAGCATGTTCATGTGGGATTCTCAGAGCTCTAAAATAGCTCTAAATGCCCACATATCGTTTTCCCCGGAAAACTTCGATTTTCCCTCGTAGCGGTTCCAGGTCAGCATATCATTTCCTGCGGACCAAATTTTTTTCACCGGCTGCAGCAACTCCGATGAAGACTGTGGAGTTCGAATTCCACTGCTCACTCCTTAGAATTATGAACTTCGTCTAATCTACGAATCAATCGACCGAATTTCCCATTTTTTTCACGTTTTTCCAATTTTATCATATTCGGGCTCATTTATCAAGCATTTTTATATGGAATTCCCAGAGCTCCAAAATAGCTCTGAATTCCCACATATCGTTTTCCCCGAAAAACTTTCATTTTCCCTCGTGGCGGTTCCAGGTCAGCATATCTCTGTTGTGGCGGTTCCAACCCAACAAAGTACTTGATCTCAACAAATCAAATCAGCAAATCTTCTTCATTTCTCCCATAGGTATGTGGGTTCGATTTTTCCGTCTTGGTTCCCTCCTCTGACGGCCTAGAAAAGTCCTGCAATTCATCTCACAAACATTTCAGAAAAAAACGCATTCTTTTTCCAAATTTTTTCTCCCCCACCCAGCGTTGCCAGTACTCCCTAGAAGAATCTTCAACATCTGATGATTGGTCATTTCTTGCCAAACCGGCCAATCATATGCTCAATTTGGAAAGAAGTGACCAATGACGAAAAATCTGAAGATTTTTCTAGGGAATACTGGCATCACTGCCCCCACCCTCTACGGTAATTTTTTTGGAAATTTTCATGGATGATCTTAAGAGCTCCAAATTAGCTCTAAATTCCTATTGAAGCTTCTTCCCAAAAAACCCCCCCCTTTATGTTGTGGCGGTTCCAGCTCAGCCAACGACCCAGTCTTCAGCACATTTTCTTTATGTCCCCCACAGGCATCTGGGTTCGATTTTACCGGCTTGGTTCTCTCCTCTGCAGGTCTAGAAAAGTCCTGCAATTCATCTCACAAACATTTCAGGAGGAAAAAAATTTTTTTTTTCAAATTTTTTCTCCCCCACCCCCAGGGGGAATTTTTTCGAAAATTTCCATGGATGACCTCAAGAGCTCTCAATTAGGTCTAAATTCCTATAGAAGCTTTTTCCCGAAAAACCCCCCCTTATGTTGTGGCGGTTCCAGCTTCCCATAAAGTTGGAACCGCCACAGTTTCTAGCGTTCCCAGAGGAGCTTTGAATTTTCACGTCCAGTACTAAATTAGCTCTAAATTAGCTCCAAATTCTCCAATAGTCACTTATCCTGAAATCGCTTGTGGCGGTTCCAGGTTCATGGACCTGACAAAATCGAATTGTGAGGTAATTTCGTCGTTTTACTGTAAAGTAGACTCAACAATAAATTAGTCACACATGAATAGAATACGACATGAAACCAGAAGTGTGCTCGTGATCCACTTAAATTACTACACCACAATCCACAGTTGTGAATATTAATTCCCCTGGGAAGATGTATCAGGTTGACAATACGTGTGGCTTTGCGTAATTTTATACCTCTATATATGTACTCAACGTATACATAAAGTCTCCTTTTTAGCGAGCCAACTGTGTACACCCAATATTATCGCATACACATACTCGCTTATTTCTGTTGAATGAGTTCTATGCGATATAGGCCCGCCTGGTTGGATGATTGGATGACTGGTTACTCAAGGTACAGATTTGTTAACCGCAGTTTGTGTATGAAACCGCGTATGAAATAATCGTTCGAGTATAATGTTGATCCGATGCATCATTCCAATTCAATAACACCATCTTTCTCTCTATGTTCTTTGTTTTGGGATACATTCCATCAATGAGTCGAATACTTGAATCCTTTCGATCGACAAGAATAAGTAATCTTTGATGAATTAATGTCTTATAATAACTGAGGCTTTGTTGAACTAACAAGAGTGATAATAGATTTGTCTTGCTTTTTTTCTCCTTTTCAAAGTGTCTATACAATTCAATTATGCTCATATTTGACGTTTCTCAGATTTGGATCACAACATGAAATTGATTCGTATATTCTCACACCTACTATCCCCATATTATCGTATTAGACCGTGTCAACAGAGACACGATTCTCGGAGAATAGAATTCAAACAATGAGAAATGGGATGTGATTCCAAATGAAAGATAAATCTCGCGAAGACATTGAGGTGCAGAGATTTTACAGAAATCGCGACACTTTGGCATTTGTGTCGTTAAGCGAAAAGAGGAGTCACGTGCGGCACAAAATAACGTGGATCAAATGTCATGAAGACACTGAGGACCGTCTTTCATCTTCAACTCCTGCAGTGATCTTTCAACACACACTCTTATGTGTATCCTGATTTTAAGCCTTTCTCTCTTACGAAAGCCAATGCCGCGTCGAATTGTGATCGGTATGACGCGTGAGTAAATATCTCGATTGTTGTTGAATGACATAATAAAATTTCTACAATTCCAATACCCGGTGTGCTATTACTATTGGCCATGGCAAAACGATGTAAGATATTCCATCTGCTCTTTTGCACGGTTTTTCAACTTCACGATTTGTTAGAGATAAGGTAAAGTCACCTATTTCTGAGCACTCTCCTAAATTCGACCACTACGTTATTCCACAAATTGATTATACACGCAGAGAAAAATTCTTGCTGAAAAAGCGATTTCGAAAATTCTGCTTTGCTAAATTAGCAAAACGGTTGCTGTTACAGCAAAAATATTGCTATTTTAGCAAGATATTTGCTAATTCAGCAGAATTTTTTAGCCGTCTGTATATCTACAATTCCGGATTGCTGAATGGCAAGCGCTTGTTAAAAGAGCAAGATATTCGCTGTACACTGCAAGAAAAGCGGTGTCAGGATTAACACCGCACGGATTCTATAAAAGTCCACCCCGGAATTCGGTGTTAAAATAACTCCAACTGGTGTTAGAATGACACCATACGGTGTCAAAATAACACCGTCAGGTGTTGAAACAACACCATTCGGGGTGGACTTTTTCCAACACCGCCAAATTTTTTACAGTTTAATAGCAAATTTTTCGCTAATTCAGCAACAAGCTTTGCCATATCGGCAAAGCAAATTTTCGAAGTTTGCTGTTTCAGCAACTTTTTTTCTCTGAGTGTACGAGTTTATAGTTGATGAATGAAAGAAAATAGATATACACAACCCCGCGCATTACAATAAGATTTGAATTATGTATACAGGTATACAAATAATTTTCCGAGGAAGTATGAGGCTGCCATATATAGAGGTATTTGACCGATTTAGCTGATCAAAATCATTCAAGTACTCAAATTGTTTCAAATCATGTTGTGTAACTACGAAAATGTTACATACAATACTTTGCAGTACATTATGTGATGAAAATCACTAAACCTACATTCTGGTTCTATGTATTGATTAGATAATTATTCATATATTCCCAAGCTCAGATTTAGAATTGTGAAGACTTCGGGGTGCACAGTTGGAAATTTTGTGTTGAATTCAACACATTTCACATGTCCCAAACGGTCCACACATATTTTTGTGTCGATATCACATAATGTATTTGTGTTAGCTAATAACTCAAGCTCGATGTAAATAATATAACACAAAAGGATGTTGATAAAATTTTGATTGGAATTTCCGATCGTGTAAATTTAACAGATAAGTACTGTCAAATGAAATCCAAAATAAGGAATGAATCAACAGTTCAAAAGTGTAATTTATGGATTTTTTTACATCAATCAAATGTGAAAATCACACTTTTTTCGTGTTGAAACAATGCATAAGAATAAATTGAAAAAAACAGTACTTCAATGAGCATTGAACATGGATCGTCGGGACCGAATGTTGAAGCTGTATCACTCAAGCCACTGCCGGTCCTTTGATTGAGTGTACTTTCTTTGCGTATATCGACTCGCACTCTATCTTCAAATTCACATATCTAGAAAACGAATTTCCATTACAATGAAAGCTAAAACCAAAATGCATGAACAGTTCTTCCGACGACTACTAAAGTTACACGTACATAGAAGTTTCATAAAAAAATAGCTCCCACCACTGGCGATCTCCCCTTGGTAGTTGAGAACAACACAATTTTTATGTTCAATCTTGAGTTGAATAACATTTGTGTCATTTTGACACTTTTTTTCACTTGTTTGAATGATTTCACATTATAAATCAGTTGAGACCTGATTACACAAGGACTGTCTGTAGAAGTTACACGTGGTTGTGTTGAATATTTAACAGAAAATTCATGACACACGGATTTTTTAACACATTTACACAAAATTTTCAACTGTGGGGAGAGCTGTGTGGGGGTCCATTATTCACGATGAATCGGATTCAACTATTGAATAAACTTCCCGAGTATTATTATGTATAATGCATATAAAGAATCTGACAATTGGCACATGGCTTCCTCGTTTGTGTCGAATAATGCAGGTCGCAAAAGAATATTTTCCACAGTTTTCAACCGATTGGGATGAACTCATGTGGGAACACTATCGGATCATAACTAGAACATGGTATAAATTACATTGCAATTGGATAACAGGAAGCGAAAACATCGCTTTCATCGTAGAGGTCAGGTAGAAATTTATATGGGACCACTATCGGCGCTGTATACAATTGTGGTAGAAATTTCATAATGATCGGATAATATCGTTTAACGATGTAACATCGACCTGGTTGATGTTCCAATGTTTTTTTTAAGAAACATTGAAACATCACGACATCAAATAAGAACAATTGAATGGGATTATGCTGAGTTTGAAATGGCGCTAGATCTCAAAATTTTTATTGGTAAAATAACAACCAATCAGGTTCTAGCGGCATCGATGTTCGCGATGTCAAACATTGATACCCGTTCATTGGATGACACATCGATGTGCCATCGATGTTTAGTGAACACTAATCGAATCTCTGTTTATTATGGTTGGGTATTATATGGATGACCACGGGAATACATGATAATTCAAACAATGATTTCTCTGACTCTCCCGGTGTAAACAAAATTTCCTTCAAATTCCTGATTCTCAAAACGTTGCTTTTGGATGATTTATTGAACATTCATTTTGTTCTGACCCTGTAAAAACATTGATCAAACGTTTCTTCATCTTGAAAATTATGTGATTCATCAATACAGTTTACAACCCATCAATTGGACGTGCTATTCCATTTTCTCGGAGGGATAAAAGAAGAAAGCGAAGAAAAAACAACGTCGTGTACCTTATCATTGACAAATTATACGAAAGTAAATGTTATTCGAACTCGTCACAGGGTAATCGAACGAAATTACTATAATTTCGCTGGCGCGTTGTTTTCTCGCTACAATATGATTATACACATTATGAAGATATTATCACGTTATTGTTCCGTGAAAAAAAGATAAAATGTTATTCTCGTTGTATCTCATTGGAATGCGGAGAAATTATATTTCACACATACCAGAAACGATATTTGTATAGTATTTTTCTAGTTGGGTACTTGAATTCATGAACATTTTCATTGAATAGTCATCTTCTACTTGATTGATTACATTTTTCCTCCGATGAAACATCAAATTACAAGGGAAATTCTGTAGGGGGAGGGGCGAGAGTATAGAAATGAAATGGGAGTTGAGGTGCTGTTTTACCATTTCAAGAGTCAATCAAATAAATCTTGATGCTCTAGTGAAA
This sequence comes from Gonatopus flavifemur, assembly GCA_018340375.1. Classification (NCBI taxonomy): domain Eukaryota; kingdom Metazoa; phylum Arthropoda; class Insecta; order Hymenoptera; family Dryinidae; genus Gonatopus; species Gonatopus flavifemur. Next base: position 2,102,882 of record JAFFJZ010000016.1, read on the forward strand.
AATTTAATTCCGGTCCGCCAAACGGGCTTAGTGCAGACGTGTTGTAATTGTCAGTTTTCTTATGTGGTACTGTTGCAGCCGTCATGCAATAAGAAAACGATTTAGTTATAGTTACCAGCATTTAGTCATAGTTACCGAATCTCATACACGCAGAGAACAGATGTGTTGAAAAGTCCCATAATTTATTGAGGATCAGCGCCAGTCTCTGACAGATAGAGTTTTCACTTGAATTTACTTTTAAAAAGTCCCATAATGAGACGTATTTCTACAAGAAATTATGGTACTTTTGAAGCTATATTCAGGTAAATAATTTCATTTATCACAGACTGGCGCTGATCCTCAATAAATTATGGGAATTTTTAAAATATATATTTCTGCGTGTAGTTGGATATGGCGAAATAAACACTTAGTTATGATCACCAACATACAGATTCACAAATAAGACCTTTGGTTATAAATGCTAAAGTTTAGTTATTACTACTAAATCCTGGTAATACCTTAGTACGTAAGTATTAAGGTACTTAATATTTACCATAATACTATGGGGCCTACACTGGGTCAGCAAGGGCCCCATCTCGTCTACATGGGCCCAAAATTGGGCCGAAGTGGGGCTAAAATGCATACACACTAGTATACGGATAGTTACTGGGGGTGTGCGAGACCCGAATAAATTCGGCTTTCTGATTCCGGGAATCGGGAGGGGTCGGAAAAAGTCGAGATTTTTGGAATTTCGAGAACACGTTTTAATTCAGGTTCCAGCAATGCTTCAAGTAAACCAATTTGATTCAGGTCCCCGAAATATTTCAAATACCTGATTCAACGCGAGTGCCTGGAATGTTTTGGGTTCCCGAAATGTCAAATACTCGAATGTGTCCGGGTTTTTCAAGGATTTCAAGGGGATACCACATGATTAATATAATTCAATATTGGATTGTATTGAATCAGTTCACGTTTTTTAGTTTCAAATATTAATTTCAACTTTACCGAATATAAATACCCCCTTCTGTTTTCATATATATATATATATATATATATATATATATATATATATATATATATACATATATATATACGTTTTTAGAATATAAGTATATGGGAATAGAAATGGGGAGTTACGCGAAATCTGTAAGTGAAAAAGTTTCTCAATTGCTGAGAATATTGTATCAACAACTCGTACACGATTATTAAAAAGACATGTTGAAGAACTGTGTTTTCTTCACTCAAATTGAAAACGTATTCATTGAACGTCATAATTTGAGAGATTAAATTTTTTAATTTGAGTTTATGATTATGACCACCGCTAGGATAATGAAGTGCGGAAACAGGTACATGTCCGATTACCGTGATGCTTACGTTACGATTGTTGAGTTACTCAAGATTTTGGTCACTACATCTTACACTCCCTGAACCACTTGAATTGACTCATGAATGGTTGCCACCTGGTGTATATGCGAGGGTTGATTTTGATTATGTTGGAGTTAATAAAACACATTATATGATACTGGTGATCAAAAAACAATTGATGAAAATTTGTAATTCAACTGGATTGATTGACACATACAATTTTCAAACTCATGTGGAAAAAATGTCCAAAAATATATAAAATCCTACACAAATTTTATAAAAATCGTATACAATTGTATGCAGTTTTGGATATTTTCCCATACGGGGTTCTCCTCAGTTATCCTTTCGGTTTTCGTACAATAACTCCAGTTGATATTTCGATTTCAATGCTATGAAGAATAACTTTGAAGGACTTCAAGGAACGTCGAATTTCATTTCATAAAGTAGGGAAAGGGGAAGCAAGATGGACCCACGGGGTAAGACAAATCATCGTCATATGCAATCATCTGTTTGTAAGTGCAGTGTGCTAGTTTTGGCAACAGAAAAGGAGGCGCTTGAGAGTTCTACTATGAAACTAATAGTTTTCAGGAATGCGTCTATCACAAATTACAGCATTTCGCTTCAATAATCTAACTTTAGGTATGAACTTTGTCATGAAATTCAGTTTGTTGAGATTCCAGATTTCTTTAGAAGATAGGTTGAATATATAAAGTATTGGGATTATTCATTCTAATATTGAGGGTTTTCATTGAGAATTATTCACAGGTAGATAAAAAGATGAATTTCAATCGGCAACTGTCTGCTGGGGCAAGATGAAACACAGTATGATGAGAGCAAGGAACACTGAATCAAAGAAACAGAGTCGAGAGCGAAATAAGCAACCACAAACACAAGCATTCAGAGCACAGAAAGGAAGAAAACCAAGAGAGTGTTTTAGAAAATTGTGATGAATATGTATGAGGTGTGTTCAAAAAGTAAGGTGACTTTGTATTTTTAAGAAAAAATATTTATTTATTTATCAATATTTATGTTGTCCCCTTCAAAGTAATCCCCCTCAGATACAATACACTTATGCCAACGGTTTTTCCAATCCTCAAAGCACTTCTCATAAGCACTTTTCGGTATAGCCTTGAGCTCTTCCAGCGATGCAGTCTTTATCTCTTCAATCGTTGCAAATCTCCGTCCTTTCATAGGTCTCTTTAGTTTTGGGAACAAGAAAAAGTCACATGGGGCCAAATCCGGTGAATATGGTGGCTGAGGCATGATTGTGGTGTTGTTTTTGGCCAAAAAATCTCTCACAAGCAAAGATGAGTGAGCAGGGGCATTATCGTGATGCAAAAGCCATGAATTATTTCTCCACAATTCTGGACGTTTTCTTCGTATTGCTTCTCGCAAACGGCGCATAACTTCCAGATAACACTGTTTATTGACCGTACGACCATATGGTAAGAACTCCCGATGCACCCCGCCATGGTAATCGAAGAAAACAGTGAGCAAAACTTTGACATTTGATCGAACTTGGCGTGCTTTTTTCGGTCTTGGCTCATCTGGGGTCTTCCATTGGGACGATTGGACTTTGGTTTCGACATCATAACCATGTACCCATGATTCGTCACCAGTTATGACCCTTTTGAGTAAATCTGGGTCGTCGTTGACGTCATTCAACAGTTCTTGAGCGATGCTCATGCGACGTTTCTTTTGGTCAAAATTTAGCAATTTCGGAACAAACTTCGCTGACACACGTCTCATGCCCAAAACGTTAGAAAAAATTTCATGGCACGAGCCAAGCGATAAACCAACATCTTCAGCAACTTCTCTGATAGTGATTCGACGATTTTCCAAAACAATTTTCTTCATTGCTTGAACGTTTTCATCAGTTGTTGACGTGCTTGGGCGTCCAGAGCGAGGCTCGTCATTGGCATCTTCCCGGCCATCTTGGAAGAGTTTGTACCACTTGTAAACATTTTTTTCACTCAGAACAGTTTCACCGTATGCTACTGTCAACATTTTAAGTGTTTCGGAGCACTTTATTTTATTTTTCACACAAAATTTGATGCAAATCCTTTGATCCATATTTTTCGATAGCAAGAAATCGCCGAGCACGCAAAACACTTATAACCTTTACGCCTCTCACAACCAAACAAAAAATTCTATACACTTGAAACTTGGTACAGATGTTCGGGAAGAGTGTGCCAACATAACAAAACAAAAAAATCGATAATCGAAAGTACGTTGCCCGCGAAATTTGAAAAGTCACCTTACTTTTTGAACACACCTCGTATTCTGTTTCGGTCAACATTCACGATCTTTAGAAACTTGAATAAGGCTTGCCAAATATGCAATCTTTGAACACATAAAGCCTGTGCTGGCTCCGAAAAATACTGCGTTTTTATAAGCAGAATATGCCAGCTGGGGCAAGATGAGGGAAATTGGTCCTTGAAAAAAAACTATTTTTTCTTCAAATTGAACTTATGAGATTCAATCTTTGTTACGGAAATTTGGAAATTAATGTGTCCCGTGTGGAAAAAATGTCCGCAACTGTATACAATCGTACACACTTTGTATACGATTTATATACAATTTGTGTACAATTGTATACATTTTTGGGCATTTTTACACATGGAAACCCTTTCAAGAGAATTAAAAAATCGTCTTTCTTATTAAATTTCATTTTTATATATGATAAAATCATGTGTACAATAGATTTTTCCAAACTTTCAATATGTCAATCATTCACCTAATTGAAATATCCAACTGTCCTCCCAGAACTTTTGGAATTTCATCACCCAAGCATTCCCGTAACGATATCATTTTCTGCACTGAGAAAAAAAGATCGTGTATATTCGGTAGACTCAATAAAATGTAGTTGAAGTGAATGAAATATAGTTGAATTGACCGAATATTCTGTTGAATCAAATACATACCGTCGTTCGCCATATCCAACTACATTCAGGTTGGTTGAAAAGTTTCTGCGCTCGAAATGAAAGAATACTGTTTTTGTTACGAAATATATTTTTTTATTCAATATAATCTCCTAGAAGCTCAATACACTTGTTCCAATGATCTTCCGATAATTTTATTCCATCCTTATAATGGTTTTCCGGAAGCTCTGCAGAATAACCGTCTACGGCTGCTATGGCCTCTTCATTCGACGAAAAATGCTTTCCACGAAGGAATTGTTTGAGATTTCTGAAGAGATAGTAGTCGCTAGGAGCCAAATCTGGCGAATACGGTGGATGTTCAAGCAATTCGTACTTGAGTTCTTTGAATTTAGCCATCGTCAAAACACTTTTGTGAGCAGGTGCATTATCTTGATGAAAAATGATTTTTTTCTTCTTTAAACCAGGTCTTTTCTCACGAATTTTTTCATCCAGCTGATCCAAAAGGCTGCAGTAATATTCGGAGTTGATTGTTTTACCTTTCTGAAGATAATCAATGAACAAAATTCCTTTTGCATCCCAAAAAACTGATGCCATAACCTTCTTTGCTGATCGTTGTGACTTCACCTGCTTTGGAGCTGAACAACCAGCTTCAGTCCACTGTAAACGTTCTTGTTTCAATTTAGGATCATGGTGGTAGATCCAAGTCTCATCCATAGTTATAAAACAACGCAAGAAGTCGGTTTTATTCTGCTTAAAACGCTCCAAATTACGCTGAGAAATTTGTTTTCGATCCAGTTTTTGTTGAATTGTCAACGAATGCGGCACTAACTTTTCAAAAAGCTTTTTCATATGTAATTCTTCGTGTAAAATATGGAGTACTCGTTCATCCGAGATGCCTATGGTATCAGCAATTCAAACATCAGGAGTCAAACTCCTCGGATCTTTACAAACAATATCATAGACTTGCTCAATGATGTCTGATTTCGTTGCACTTTTTGGACGTCCACTACGTGATTGATCTTCAACGCTTGTACGACCATGTTTCAACTCTAAAACCCATCGATGTACAGTTGGAAATGAAGGAGCAGATTTCTTCAACACTTTCTTCATTTTAGTATGAATCTCTGTTGCTGATAAACCTTCCAAAACAAAGAATTTTATCACTGCACGATATTCGGATTTTTCCATTTTCACAAAATACACTGACACGTCAACTTCGAATGGCTTGTAAACAAAGAATGAATTGACAGATCGGAATAAAATTTTGTGTGTGTTCAAATGAAGGATGAAATATAAAAATAGCGTATAAACTTTGATTCCTGTACTGGTTGATAGGTGTCGCTTTCAAAACTTTTCAACCAACCTGTATAATGTTTCATAAGAACATTTACCTGCAATTCACGTACGTTTATGAATATATGCAGATGCAACATCATTACACATCATAACTCATCCTTCATCAACTGAATAATACATGATAACTTCAGAAATATAATTATAAAAAAAGAACTTTCTTACAATACACGATAATAATTTGAAAAAAAATATCAAGTCGTTGTATTTGCAAGACAAAAGGGAGATCTATACAATTTTCACCATACACCGCTACAATTCATTAGCTATTGTATGTTCCTTCAAGAGTTTCATGTTACACAATACGTGAAGTGCATACGACATAATCGAGCGCCACAGCGAGGAAACCTTATAAGCACATGTACGTAAATACGTACATAAATACACCAACGTTTCCTTCCTCGTTTGTAGTCATTCAGAGCAATGTCAAACAGCTTTTGAAGTTAATAACGGAAAGTAATTGAAAATTAGTCGAGAAATGGTGGTACTTATGGCTCGAAAGGGGAGAATGTTAACAATCGAAAATGATTGTACATAACGCTATAACGTACTTCTTCCACACGCAACATCGTAGGTTTCTAGCTGTTGGTACCCATTTGGGAAAAATGTCCAAAAATGTATACAATTGTACAGAAATTGTATACAAATCGTATAAAAATTGCGTCAAATTGTATACATTTTTGGACATTGTTTCCACATGGGTGATGATGGGACTCGTAACAGATTCAGAAGAGCAAATCGGTATAATGTTTGATATTGTATGTCACGTACCAGGTGTACCGGTATGAAATGAGCGTTTTTTGACGCTCAAATTATTGACAATTGCTTTCTACACATTTTGACCACCTTTCTGGCAATTTGTGGATACCACGCCAATAGAAATATTCGTCTTTTGAAGCAAACCAATCAGACACCCAATTTTCGACTCCTCCGTAGGAATCGAAGTGCTGCTCAGCCAATGCGTGTCCCATCGATGAAAACGAATGGTAGTCGGAAGGGGCCAAGTTTGGTGAATACGGCGGGTGGGGTAGCAGCTCCCAGCCAAGTGCTTTGATTGTATCCTGAACCGGTTTCGCTTTGTGTGCAGGTGCATTGTCGTGCAGTAAAATTACTTTGCCGTGTCTTCTGACCCATTCTGGTCGTTTTTCGATCAATGAATAGTTCAAATTGATCATTTGTTGTCTGTAGCGATTAGTATCAACAGTTTCACCAGGTTTTAGAAACTCATGATACACCACACCTTTTTGGTCCCACCAAACACAGAGCATTGCCTTCTTGCCGAATCGATCTGGTTTTGCAGTCGATGTTGATGGTTGTCCCGGATTAACCCATGATTTTCTCCGTTCAGGATTCTTAAAATAGATCCATTTTTCATCGCCAGTAACAATTCGATGCAAAATTGATTTCCTTTCGTGTCTATGAAGCAAAATGTCACAAGTGTTTTTTCGGTTTTCCATCTGTCTTTCATTCAATTCATGTGGCACCCATTTTCCACACTTTTGGATCTTTCCCATAGCTTTTAAACAGTCAGAAATTGTTTGTTGTGCAACATTCAACATCGCTGCCATTTGCTTTTGACTCAAAGTATCATCTTCATCAAATATTGCTTGCAGTTCGGTGTCTTCAAACTTTTTTGGTGGTCTCCCACGTTTTTCATTTCTCACATAAAAATCATTATCTCTCAACCGTTGAAACCATCTTCCGCATGTTGCTTCTGGTAGAGCATGATCTCCATATGCCTCGACGAGCATTCGATGCGACTCTGCAGCACTTTTCTTCAAATGGAAACAAAGAATTAATACTTTCCGCAAATCATCACTTTCTGGTACAAAATTCAACATTTTTAAGGGTATCCCGTAGAAGCCGAAATTACTAGATCTCTCTACTCAAAATACTCGAAGACGACTGAATAAAATTAATTAAAACAACCAGCCAGACCTTCTGTTGATATGGAAGAAGGTCTGGCTGGTTGTTATATTCCATTCTATTGAGTCATCTTCGAGTATTTTGGGAAAAAAATCTAGTAACTTCGGCTTCTACGGAATACCCTTAACATGATGAAAAAATACCAACGATAGAGTACCAATCAGTGAAATTGTATTTATTTGAAAACATTCATTCTAGAAATAAACACAATCCTGGATAAGAAAATTTACCAATAGTTATAATCAATTTTTGATTTTTTTCCAAATTCGGACGTACTCAAATTGACCAAAATCCCTAGCAAACTGGCCTAGGTAATAAGTGCACAGAAAAAAAACATTCTTGTATCAAGACAATATTGTTTTCGTTATATATGAAACACGGATTGTCTCAGTTCAATGCCATTTGCTTTGAATCAAGAATTTTGTTTTTTCCTGTGTTTGATTCAAAGCAAATTGCATTGAACTGAGACGATCCGTGTTTCATATATAACGAAAACAATATTGTCTTGATACAAGAATGTTTTTTTTTCTGTGTGTATAGTAAAATCATGCACTTTCCACCACACTTTGAATACCTAATAGTACTGTCAAATTCAACTACCGGTAATGGTTATAATATCAATGAAACATGCTTCATGTGATCCTACCATATTTTAACCTATGTTCTCAGATTGCAAATGAATTCATCAAGAAAAGACAATTTCCATGTTTAACTAGGATTACAAAAAGGATGTTTAAATAATGTTATGGCCATTATCGCTGGCTGTATACGACTATACCATTACATATTCAAAGGTGGATATATACAGTGAATGATTTTACTGTCCACCCAGTTTACTAGGGGTGCGCTCAGATTATTAAAAATGTATATGCGCTGCTTACTAAAAAAACGGATCAATTCTTTTGCTCCAGCCGTTACCAAGATACAGTGAGTTAGATAGGTTTAGTATTAAGCTGTCTAGAAATCGGAAAAATGGCATGAAGGGGGCGTTGTAGAGGGAAAAGGATTACATGAGATTTTTTGGCTTCTTTTTTTGCTGTCAGATAGGATATGTCATTTTTTCTTCAATTTGAAAAAAAAAAAAAAATTTAAAAAAATTTAAAAAAATATATTTTTTTCCGGAATTTTTTTGTGACTTTCCTCTTTATATGACGAGGTGTTGGAAGCGGTGTAGGCTGATCATTAGAGTACATGAAACAGGAGGACCATTGAGAATTTGCCAGGAAAACGATTTTTTTGCTACAGCCGTTATCAAAGTGCGGTGGGTTGGAGGAGGTAGGTATTGAGGTCTTTGGAAATCAGGTGGGAGGCGGGGAGAGACTGAGTACAGGGAACGTTTTGATGAGATTTTCTTGCTTATTTCCAGCCACCAGATAGCGTGTGCGATTTTGTGTTTAGATTTAGCATCTAGTTCGGTCTATAATTTTTTGCTACCATCTAGTTGACTCTTCGATTTTCGTGCGATCATCTAGTTCAGTCTAGGATCTTCTGCTACCATCTAGTTGACTCTTCGATTTTTTTGCTACCATCTACTTCAGTCTAGAATTTTTTGCTACCATCTAGTTGACTCTTCGATTTTTTTGCTACCATCTAGTTCAGTCTAGAATTTTTTGCTACCATCTAGTTCACTCTTCGATTTTTTTGCTACCATTTAGTTCAGTCTAGGATCTTCTGCTACCATCTAGTTGACTCTTTGATTTTTTTGCTACCATCTACTTCAGTCTAGAATTCTTTGCTACCATCTAGTTCAGTCTAGAATCCTTTGCGACCATCTAGTTGACTCTCCGAGTTTTTTGCTCCCATCTAGACGGTAGCAAAAAATTCTTGACTGAACTAGATGGTAGCAAACAAAATCGAAGAGTCAACTAGATGGTAGCAAAAAATTCTAGACTGAACTAGATGGTAGCATAGGAATCGAAGAGTCAACTAGATGGTAGCAAAAAAATCGAAGAGTCAACTAGATGGTAGCAAAAAATTCTAGACCGAACCAGCTGGTAGCAGAAAAAACGAAGCGTGAACTTGATGGTAGCAAAAAAATCGAAGAGTCAACTAGATGGTAGCAAAAAATTCTAGACTGAACTAAATGGTAGCAAATAAAATCGAAGAGTCAACTAGATGATAGCAAAAAAATTGAAGAGTCAACTAGATAGTAGCAAAAAAATCGGAGAGTCAACTAGATGGTAGCAAAAAATTCTAGACTGGACTAGATGATCGCACGAAAATCGAAGAGTCAACTAGATGGTAGCAAAAAATTCTAGACTGAACTAGATGCTAAATCTAAACACAAAATCGCACACGCTATCTGGTGCCTGGGAATAAGCAAGAAAATCTCATTAAAACGTTCCCTGTACTCAGTCTCTTTCCACCTCCCACCTGATTTCCGAAGACCTCAATACCTACCTCCTCCAACCCACCGCACTTTGATAACGGATGTAGCAAAAATATCGTTTTCCTGGCAAATTCTCAATGGTCCATCTATTTCATGTACTCTAATGATCAGCCTACACCGCTTCCAACACCTTGTCATATAAAGAGGAAAGTCCCAAAAAAATTCCGGAAAAAAATCGACATATCCTATCTGACAGTAAGAAAAAAAAGCAAAAAAATCCCATGTAATCCTTTTTTCTCTACAACGCCCCCTTCATGCCATTTTCCCGATTTCTAGATAGCTTAACACCAAACCTATCTAACTCACTGGGTCTTGGTAACGGCTGGAGCAAAAAAATTGATCTTCACGGCAAAATATTGCAAAAACATACCAAAAAAAGGTGCAATTGGTCCGATTGCAGTTAGATGGAAATGGTCAGATAGCCTCATAGACCTACTGTTAGTTATTTCTAATATAGATGCTGGTTATCTTGACTGTTTTATATCGATTGAAAATAAAACCAGTAATTGATACCAATGACCCGAAACAATTTCTCAGGGGAATATTTTTTCGAAACTTGCTCAATGAGTGACAATTGTCGTGATGATGCATCGATAGTAAAGGATAGTATCGAAGATGAAGAAAAGGCGAGATAAGTAAAACTCCTATCATTGATTCGCACAAACTCAATCCAGGTACTACATCTTTGAAAATAACCTTCATTGAACATCAAAGAAGTAAGATCCGTTTCCATTATACCATCAAACTTTCTGACTAAAATATATTTATACTTTGAATAAAGAAGAGCAACATCCTAAATTATTAATCATGTGGTATTTGTGAATGAGAAGTTGGCATATCAAATGCTGGCATTGCACGAAAAAGTGACAGTTCCAGTAGCATTCACCATAGTTCTATAGTTCTTGATAATTTCGAACAATAGTTCTATTCATATTACTCAAAAAAATTGGATTTGAAAAAATGGAATGCCAAATTCTACAATGATATGATAGCATTCCAACGATGAGAGGGTGGAACGATCAGAACTCGAGAGTTCTGGGATTGTGAGCATGCGGGAAAGTGAGAAATGGAGGGTTCCAATCATTAGAAGCGATATATGAAATTTTTTTCAATATTTATGGAAATGATATGCTGGATTCTATGACAAATCCATAGCATTGCAAGCAATATTGAAGGGAGCGATCGATATCTCCAAGTTCTGGGATGGCGTACACACGGAGGAGTTAGGAATGCAGAGTTCTAACATCGACAATGGGTGAATTCGTTTTTGCTTTCAAGATAAGCCGAGTTTGGAGATGACGCGGGGAGACGGAATACGTTTTGATGTTGAGAATCGGAGTTCTGATACAGGAGAACAATCGAAACAGCTTGGACGGGGACTTCGATTACCTGACAGCCTGTCTGGTTACCCGTCCGACTTTCTGTCTAAACTGGGGTTCTGACCAGCATTGCATAGGATTCGAACGATTCTGACCAGCATTGCACGGGATTCGAATAGTTCTGACCAGCATTGCCTCGATCACGACTAGTTCTGCCCAGCATTGCACGGAATTTGAATGGTTCTGGCCAGCCTTGCATGGAATTCGGATGGTTCTGACCAGCATTGCCCCGATAACGGGAAGTTCTGGCGGAATTCCACGGAATTTTAAGACTTCTGCACAGGATTGCACGAAATTCGGAGTTTCTGGCCACCATTGAGACGATTTCGGATAGTTCTGGCCAGCATTGCATGGAATTCGGATAGTCCTGATCAGCATTGCCTCGATTTCAAATAGTTCTGACCAGCATTGCTTCGATTTCAAGTAGTTCAGGCCAGCATTGCACGGAATCCGAACAGTTCTGCACAGCATTGCGCGGAATTCTAAGAGTTCTGGATAGCATTGCACGAAATTGAGATAGTTCTGGCCAGCATTGCACGGAATTCGAATAGCTCTGACCAGCATTGCCTCAATATCAAGTAGTTCTGGCCAGCATTGCATGGAATTCGAAGAGTTCTGGACAGCATCGCACGAAATTCAAATAGTTCTGGTCAGCATTGCGCGGAATTTGAATAGTTTTGACCAGCATTGCTTCGATTTCAAGTAGTTCAGGCCAGCATTGCACGGAATCCGAACAGTTCTGCACAGCATTGCGCGGAATTCTAAGAGTTCTGGATAGCATTGCACGAAATTGAGATAGTTCTGGCCAGCATTGCACGGAATTCGAATAGCTCTGACCAGCATCGCCTCAATGTCAAGTAGTTCTGGCCAGCATTGCATGGAATTCGAAGAGTTCTGGACAGCATTGCACGAAATTCAAATAGTTCTGGTCAGCATTGCGCGGAATTTGAATAGTTCTGACTAGCATTGCCTCGATTTCGAGTAGTTCTGGCCAGCATTGCACGGAATCCGAAGAGTTCTGCACAACGTTGCACGGAATTCAGATAGTTCTGATCAGCATTGCCTCGATTCCGAGTAGTTCTGGCCAGCATTGGACGGAGTTCGAATAGTTCTGACCAGCATTGCCTCGATTCCGAGTAGTTCTGGCCAGCATTGCAAGAAATCCGAAGAGTTCTGCACAGCATTCAAGGAATTCGAAGAGTTCTGCACAGCATTGCAAGGAATTCGAAGAGTTCTGGATAGCATTGCACAAAATTCAGATAGTTCTGACCAGCATTGCCTTGATTCCGAGTAGTTCTGGCCAGCATTCGACGGAGTTCGAATAGTTCTGACCAGCATTGCCTCGATTCCGAGTAGTTCTGGCCAGCATTGCACGGAATTCGAATGGTTCTGATCAGCATTGCCTCGATTTCGAGTAGTTCTGGCCAGCATTGCACGACATCCGAAGATTCAGAACTATTCGAATTCCGCGCAATGCTGGCCAGAACTATTTGAATTCCGTGCAATGCTGTCCAGAACTCTTCGAATTCCATGCAATGCTATGCGGAACTTCCCAAATTCTGTGCAATGCTGGCCAGAACTACTCGAAATTGAGGCAATGCTGGTCAGAGCTATTCGAATTCCGTGCAAAGTTGGTCAGAACTACTCGAAATCAAGGCAATGCTGGTCAGAACTATTCGAATTCCTTGCAATGATTTGCAGAAGTCTTCCAATTTCGTGCAATGCTGTGCAGAACTTCCCAAATTCCGTGCAATGCTGGCCAGAACTACTTGAGATCGAGGCAATGCTGGTCAGAACTATTCGAATTTCGTGCAATGCTATCCAGAACTCTTCGGATTCCATGCAATGCTGGCCAGAACTACTTGAAATCGAGGCAATGCTGGTCAGAACTACTTGAAATCGAGGCAATGCTGATCAGAACTATCCGAATTCCATGCAAGGCTGGCCAGAACTATCCGAAATCGTCTCAATGATGGCCAGAAACTCCGAATTTCGTGCAATCCTGTGCAGAAGTCTTCAAATTCCGTGGAATGCCGCCCGAACTTCCCGTTATCGGGGCAATGCTAGTCAGAACTATTTCAATTCCATGCAAGGCTGGCCAGAACCATTCGAATTCCGTGCAATGCTGGGCAGAACTAGTCGTGACCGAGGCAATGCTGGTCAGAACTATTCGAATTCTATGCAATGCTGGTCAGAACCCCAGTTTAGACAGAAAGTCGGACGGGTAACCAGACAGGCTGTCAGGTAATCGAAGTCCCCGTCCAAGCTGTATCGATTGTTCTTCTGCATCAAAACTCCGATTCTCAACATCAAGAAGTATTCCGTCTCCCCGCGTCATCTCCAAACTCGGCTTATCATGAAAGCAAAAACGAATTCACCCATTGTTGATGTTAGAACTCTGCATTCCCAACTCCCCGTGTGTACGCCATCCCAGAACTTGGGGATATCGATCGCTCCCTCCAATATTGCTTGCAATGCTATGGATTTGTCATAGAATCCAGCATATCATTTCCATAAATATTGAAAAAAATTCCATATATCGCTTTTAATGATTGGAACTCTCCATTTCTCACTTTCCCGCATGCTCACAATTCCAGAACTCTCGAGTTCTGATCGTTCCAACCTCTCATCATTGGAATGCTATCATATCATTGTAGAACTTGGCATTCCATTTTTTCAAATCCAATTTTTTTGAGTAATATGAATAGAACTATTGTTCGAAATCATCAAGAACTATAGAACTATGGTGAATGCTACTGGAACTGTCACTTTTTCGTGCAATGCCAGCATTTGATATGCCAACTTCACATTCACGTGGTATTTGCATCACTGGTGTGGTTGATTGTCTGGAATTGAGTTACACAAATAACAGACCATCGAAATTCTCAGAGATTAGTATTTTTTGTTTCAAGGTCATGTTTTCAGATTAATATTTGATTTCCATAACCACCATATGCACATACTCAGTAGTCTCCGTACCGCAGGGGGCGCCCATCCATGTGGGAAAATTTTCACATTGATATATAAATTTATGTATAGTTGTATGTAAATCATACATACATCTGAAAATTTTTTCACAAAGGAATTTTTTCTTGGATCACAAGGGCCCCATCTTTAGCACTTGCGAGAAGGCCCCCAGAATTTCCATTACGCCACTGCATATATTCTATCACTAGAGTTTGGGGCCAGTCCCCATCTAACCTCTAATAAACAATATCGAATCGCTGAATGTTGATTTCAAGGGAAAAATTTCCTCTCAACTAAAATGATGATTCCTATCATTATTTCTGTAAAGTATCCCACGTCATTCATTAGTTACTGATTGGGAATAAATAATTATTTGATTCTTGAAGTTTATAATCACCGTTTATCAGTAATTACAAATAAATCTTTACGAATAAATATATTCAACTTTGTTAACTTCTAATAGTGCTGAAAGCTTTGTGTTAGCAAGCTTTATTGTTAATGATGACAAAAAGTTATAGTTATCAATTTGATTACATAAACGTATGTTTCTGGTACAAATGACCATAAAAGACTTGTTGGGTGCTTTTGGTAAAATCAACTAATTTTATTTTTCTCAGTGTACTTCACTGTGCGGCATCAAGATTTTCGTCGAGATTGAAAAATAATCGATTATCCTAATTCTCACATGTTCCAATGGAATATTTAACGGATGGATCTTCAACTTCGTACATAATGAAACGGAATAATCAATGATCTTGTTCTTGTGGACAGAATAAGCCAAGATATGCTTCAAAAACTCGATACATGGGTTCCTCACGAACTGAAAGAAACGCATTCAACGCAACGCATTAACATCTGCGATTTGCTAAAGAAACGTAATGAAAATGATCCATTTTTTAAAACGACTGATAACTGGCGATGAAAAATGGGTTGTGTACAACAATATCAAGCGGAAAAGATCGTGGAGCAGGCCAGGTGAACTAACTCGAACAACAGCAAAAGCTGATATTCATCAAAAGAAGGTTTTGTTATCAGTTTGGTGGGATTACAAAGGAATTGTCTACTTTGAACTCTTACCACCCAACCGAACGATCAATTCTGATGTCTACATTGAACAACTAACGAAATTAAACAATGCAGTTGAAGAAAAGCGGCCCGAATTGACAAATCGAAAAGGTGTTGTATTCCATCATGACAATGCAAGGCCACACACATCTTTGGTCACTCGGCAAAAATTATTGGAGCTTGGTTGGGATGTTTTGCCACATTCACCATATAGTCCTGACCTTGCACCATCTGATTACTTTTTGTTTCGATCTTTCCAAAACTCCTTGAATGGTAAAAATTTCAGTAATGATGATGATGTCAAATCGTACCTGGTTCAGTTTTTTGCTAATAAAAACCAGAAGTTTTATGAACGTGGGATTATGATGCTGCCTGAAAGATGGCAAAAGGTCATTGATCAAAATGGGCAATACATTACAGAATAAAGTTATTTAGTTCCATGAAAAAAGTGTCTTTGATTTTCTAACAAAAATCCGCAATTACTTAGTTGCCAACCCAATACAATTGTTTATGTATCAGTATCATTCAATCTCCTTCATCTCGGGTAACTTATAAGATATGATAGGTCCTATGTATTGTAAATCCGAAGTATTCGTATAAAGTGATATATATAATTGAAATAACAATTGAAGATATGATATATGATATAAGATATGATAGGCCCTACACTGTAAAAAATATACTTCCTAAACTGCCAAAGAAGTTTGGCAGTTTTTTACACAAACTTTTTTTGTAAATTACCAAACAAAAGTTGGTAAACATTCAAAAAATTTTGTGATTTCACGAAGATTTTTGAGAATTCACAAACTTTTGTTCGGCAATTTACAAAAAAGGTTCGGAAATTATTTTTCCAAACCAAGTTTGTAAATTTCCAAGCATTTTTGTTTGGAATTCAACAAATTTCTTTTAAAGTGTATGTATTGTAAATCTGAAGTATTCGTATAAAGTAATATATATGATTGAATATTATAAACATCCTATCATTTGTGTTCCAGCTTATTATAGAACGCATAGAATATCATAGGACGGATAGTAGAAATTAATGATTTTCCTGCCATATCTCATCACACACTTTAAGCAGGGCTTACTGCATTGGTGATTTTGATAATACAAGATCGAGATGTAGTGTAGATCTTGACCAACTGATCTCAACGATACGCTTTTCTCGATTGGTACATATTGTTCTTGTCTAGAATGCTATTTTACGCATCTCGTCTCGATATTGTCTCGATTTCCAAGACAAGACGAGACAAGATCGATAATTTCTCGAATCTCGCGGAAGCACTAATCAATAAGTTTTTGTTCCTGTGATGAAGACATGATTTTATAGATCTTGATAGGATTTGATGGAGGTGAAGTAAAATAAAAGTGACGAAGCTTATTGAAAACAATAAGATCTGTAGTAGAAATCTCTTTAGTCATTCTGTAGGCCTCAAAAAGCCTCACCAGACCCTTGTGAAGGACTTGCAAGGCCTAGTAAGCCCTCGTTCTTGATTTCAAAACAATCGTCTATAACGTCAAAATTACACTGAAAACACAGTTTGTTCCAGCCAAACAAAATTTTGGTTGAAATGAACGCAAAGAAACTTTTTGGTTGGCTGAAATAAAATTTATTTGGGATGAACAAAATTTGGTTCACAATAATTAAGACTTTCATACAGACAAATAAATTTTGTTTATCTTAAATAAATTTTATTTCAGCCAACCAAAAAGTCTCTTTGCGTTCATTTCAACCAAAATTTTGTTTTGCCGAAACAAACGTTTTCTCAGTGTATGTTTATTAATATTACTGCTTTCATCAGCATCATCGTCATCGTCGAAATTCGATAATTCAATGGAAGTGTCCACTCAACGTCTTATGTTTAATGAATATTTACAAGTACCCGAATTAATCGAAACATATTATGTCAATATTTATTCAACTACACGACAACCTATTTATAACATTTGGAACTGATCTTGCGAATTACAATACGGATGCTTATAAATTTACAACAAGTCACCGACAGAAATAATTACTATCCCCAACAACATATTTTCATATTCGGAGAAATTAATTTCTTAAAAAATATGTATCCTGGATACAAAAAAGTTTTTTTTGGAACTGAGAATATAATTCTTGAATTGGAGAAATATTTTCTTGATTCAAGAAAAGTTCTCTTCCCTGATAGAAATCATATAAGGCAATTCACTGGCCCATATCAGGGCCAAGGATACGCCTAGTCTGCCTCGATAGCGCCAGGTAAGGGACGGAGGAGGGTCTAATATTATTTCTACTAGGGTTGGGCCTACAACACATCAGATGTTAATCAAGAATATGTATTCTTGAATATATTCAATTATATACATTTCAATTATGTACATTCTTTTGATATTAGTAATTATTTCTCTTATTGTAAATAATGGATTTTGAAATTTATTTCATTCCAATGTGGCTGAAGTTCGAATCGTCTATTGAAACGGATCAGTAATTCATCAACGCAATACTCAGCTGTTGAAAGCCCAAAATCTCGCAGCATAGTCTTTAAACATTTTTTCTAGTTCCAAGGAGTTCATCCGAAATTAAATGACAATAATTTATCAGACTTTGTGTTTCGATTTCCCGTTTCGTTCCTATAAACAATTCGAACTTCAAGAACATTCATTTCAAGCATTCCAAATACGAGGATCCAAAGCTGGAGAAATTGCGATCGTCTCTTCAGTCTAAATCTGAATACAAAATTGTTCCAGTTCAGTTCGTTGATATCATTGTTACACCTGGAACTTTGTTACCCTTCTCAATTGCTCATTTTTGAGATAAGAATCTCTTTACAAATCAACCGAGGAGCCTCATTCTTTTTGATTCCCGAATTTCAAAATTTGGTGACTCTTTTCCTCAGTATCGCATAGCAATTGTCCCCCAAACTTCTCTCCTAGCATATTATATTTTGGATCATCAACAATGATGATGCAGTAATTACTACACGTAGGATAGAAATCTTTATAATTGGCATATACAGAGAATTTCCCGCACACGGTTGTTTTTTCCTTTTGATCACGGTACATTCTCCGCTATCTGTACCACCATTTATAGTATTAAAAGACCGATCGAATCGATGTTCCATTATAGGTTGATTTGATGGTGACTCGCCAACCTTGCACCAAGGGGAGAGCGATAATACGAGGTCTCGGTAAGTGTGTCAAACGATACGGAACAACACGTCGACACCAACGAAGGAGACGAAGACCTCTGCGGAGTCCTCGAGATTCTACCGTTAAACGGTGAACTTCTTCTTGTACCTTCCGCTTTCCCCGTTTTAAAAACTCTTTCATCCCAAGGTTTCCAATCATAAACACATGCGTCAAGTCGACAACAGAGAGAGAGAGAGAGAGAGAGAGAGAGAGAGAGAGAGAGAGAGAGAGAGAGGTAGAAGACACCGATACGACGAACGAGTTCATCCTTCTTTTTTCTTTCATTTCACCAACCTATACTTAGAACCAAATTCAATGAATTTTCTTTTCCTTCTCGTTTATTATCCTACATAACAATACTGATACGGCATCCTGTTAGGTTATGAATATGAAGGGGCAAGCGGATGATAAACAATAAAAGCATAGTATTTTCAATTGAAAAGCATTTATGAAAACACTGTAGAGCCGCTAGAAGGAATCAAATGTATCTCCATATTCTCCTTTCCTTCCATCATTTACAAGTCTAGATCAAACTGGCGAAAGTTTACAAATTAGTTGGTGGACATTCGTTTCTGGTTGGAAGCTCGTTTCACTGCTACTGAGAATGGAACGTTTCACGGGAAACTCGGAGAAAGAGTTCACAATCTCCGAAGTCATTATTTCAAATTATACAGAGGAAAATATATAGATATGAAGTCGGGATAGATAACTCATTCTACTGATAAATTTTCTGTGTCTTACAGAAGGCTTTTGAAAAACATAACTGTTCTACCAGCTGCTTCGCGAAGATGATCGTCCTATTGTAAAGGCACAAACAACAGCTTCATGTCAGATTGTCCCGTCATGATGAGCTCATATATATCATGCACTGTTCTGGAGACGTGTTCAGTAAGAGATAATGAAACAGAAAATTGCGAATCGTTTATACCAATATTTACACGTATCATAAGACATAACATCATCACCAAGAATAGAACAAATCGAATTGCATGCTTCAATGGCTTTTTTTCCTTGTTGGAAGTCGTAGAGAATGCAGTGCCGAATGTGCTGCTTATCGATCGCCATCAAGAGACGCGGTAGCGTCTCGACGCCAAGTACATGAAGGAAAACACCAAAAAGAAACATGTAAGTGAAAAAGTAGAAGTCGCGCGCAACCGTGTATCTATACCAGGGTTCAGACAAGTTTTGTTCAATCAATTCCCCTGAGTTTTCCCTGTGATTTCCATGAGTAAAATTCTTATTTCCAGAAATCATGAATGTGTCCCTAAACATTTTTTCTTCAGTATATAATTTCTAAGATTCCACGATTAAAAAATTAAGAAAATATGTTGTAGAAAATGAAAAATAGAATTAACGAACAAATTTTTATTTTGAAAAAATTTTAGTGATTTCCCTGAGATTTTCAGGTTTTTGGGAGTTTTTGATCATTTCCCTGAGAATTCCCGGTGTTTTGAGTCCAATTTTTATTTCCCTGAGTTTTCCCGAATTTCCCGGAATTCCAGTTCTGTCTGAACCCTGTATACCTATGTGGGAAACATGTCTAAAAATGTATACAATTGTACACAAATGGTATTTAAATCGTATACAATTGTATACAGTTGTGGACATTTTTTCCACATGGGTACTCCTAAACGGAGATTTAACCTCCTGAAAATATTTTCAATGCACAATAACTCAACACATATTGTATGTCACGAAAAAATAACTACACTTTTACTACATAATTCGACTATAAACTTTCAATTGAACACCCTACGAACTTGATCTGTTCATGCAATCCTGAAATATCAACATTTCGAATTTTCACGCAATCAAAATATCACGTTCCCTATGCATCAATTTTTGTTATCCGCTTTTCGGGTGGGTTTCGAATGACATAGAATTATCCTGTCTCTGTTTCTTTCCCAGCATCCAATGATAGTTATCTCTTTCTTCAAACATCCAATAGCGTTCGTCTGAGTATATATGTATATACCTGCATGTGTATAGTATAGAGTTCGATATGTCAATAATGCGTTGACAGGTTATAATACAAAAAAAACGAGAAGGATGAATAACAGGACTGAAGGACAGATTATTATTGTAGAATGAATTGAATTGGAATTATAATGACTGGTGCGAATGAATGCAATTTGAATCACAACTAATGAATGATGGATTGTTGTTGGAAATTGGAGGTTATGATTTGAGTTACAATAAAACGGTGAATAACGGTGTGTGAACAGAAATTGGGGTGTATGAAAATACACCCATGAAATATAGAAAGTTTGAAGAACTTTCAAAAAGGTTTGTCTCCAGTCACCTTTGTTATGCTAAAATACTGAGACATTGTGAATGAAAACCATCAACTATATACAAAATTATTTCTCTAGATTCCTCAAGTAAAAACACAGGTGCATAGAGAAAACACAAGGGAAGCAGACATATCATATAAATCTGTACACTAGCTACCACCACTATTAATTCCCATACAGCACCGGGAGGTACTATCAACATCCTTGGAACGTCTTCTGAAACATTGGAATGTTCTAAAAATGTTTTGGGACGTTCAAAAAACATCACATGTATACGAGAGATGTACAAATGTCCGGTATAGTCTTATTTAGGTTTCCATGAGACGTTTATGAAACATGTAAAATGAGAATTTGTTAATGATCAATTTTGTGCCAAATCTTTTAATATTCTACATTTCGAGGAGATGCAAATGAACCACGATGAAACCTGTATCGATAAATTTGATGAATTACATTTGAATCTTTTCAATACATTGCATGTAGTGAAATTTTCTTTCGCGTCAATTTTGAGGTTATGTGAATCTTAATACATTGACTTAATTTTTGATAATTTATTCTGCCAATAGTTTTGAACTTCTGGAATGGAATCTTTCCAAATATTCAATACAAAACATATTTTTATGGTTGTTTGGTATTTTTTCCCTAGTAAAACTATAAATATACATCTGTATAGGTTAGAGATAAAATACTTGATTTTCATATAACGTCTCGGAAACACATTGAATGAATGTTCCTAAGACGTTTGGAAAATGTGCTTTTGGAAACCAACATCTGTGGCACTTTGGACACGTTTTTGAAACGTTTTAAGAATTTTCGGTGCTGTTTGGGAATTGCATTAAGTAACCACTTAGGCAAATGACGATATGACTATAGAGCACAGCGGATATACTTCAAAACCTTTCGTAAGATATATTGCCATCAGATTCATTGAGTGGAATCACAGGTGAATAAAGGAAAAGCAGAAACGAAGTAATATATTATAAACCTGTAAATAAGTCATGACCACTCAATATAACTCAATTTTATTAGATAGTTCGTTTCTTGAGAGTGATTTTTTTTCAGTTCAAGTTATGTCCCTCATCTTTGATGTATCCTTCCCTGCTATACTTTTATACTCATAAATAATCATCGGATGTTTCACGAAAATTCCCATCCGCCTGCAAGGAGCGAGGAATGATGTAAAGTTGCCAACAAATATCAATTGAATCGTTTAGCAATCTTCATTGATTACTTTTTCCGATTTTTCAAAGTGGTTTCAGTACTAGGTTATGTAATCATGGTATCTTCCCTGGTTGGTTGTTCTCGATGGAGAACGATTTATTGATTATTGTCGTTTTTGGTTTCTTCAAAATTTCTTCCAAAAAGTATCTTCTCTGTCTGTATTTCTCTTGACCAACTGATCAATTGCCAGGGAAAATAAAAAATATCCAGGGAAGATACAAAGTGTCTACAAGAGATTTCACGTGATACGTTCAACATTATTTTATACAAATTGACCAAACTTGATTGGAGATCATCTCTACACCAAAAAAATTGAGTAGCTCAAAAAGTTTGTATCTTGCTTCTTCCCTGGAGAGTTTTATCTGGAAAGATGAGTGGCAGAGAAGCTGCGGTAAAATATTCAGTACCTAAAAGTACCTTGTTTGATCGCGTGAAAATTTTGAAAAGCGGAGGTGAATATACTGTTAAACCAAAAATGTGAAGATTTATTAACACATTCAGCGAGGAGTACGAAAAAACACTGGTTAATCATGTGATTTGTCTAATAGATGCATGCCGCTGACACGCAAAGAATTTCTCACCCTTGCCTATGAGCTAGCATGTCTAGCATAATCTTGGGTGAAGCCAGGTGAACCGGGCCCATCACAGCCGAAAAGAAATATCCACTGTGCCAAGGTTACGCTCTGCATTTGGTGGGATCAGAGAGGTGTTGTATATTATAAGTTGCTCGAACCCTCTCAAACTATTAATGGAGAACTTCACCGACGACAACTAATGCATTTAAAGCAAGTTGTAGAAAAAAAAACGACCAGAATGGATGAATAGGCACAGTCAATTAATTCTGCAACATGACAATACCAAACCGCACACCGCACAAGTCATGAAAAAATATTTAGATGGACAGAAGTGGGGAGTACTTTTCCACCCGCTATATTCGCCAGACATAGCTCCGTCGGATTACCACTTATTTCGGATAATGTATTCAGATCTTACAGGAGAACGGTTCACTAAATACGAAAGTATCAAAATTTGGCTTAATAATTGAATCAGCTCAAACATCAGGATTTCTTCAGACAAGGAATACATAAATTACCTGAAAGATGGGCAAAGGTTGTAGCTGCAGATGTAGCATACTTTGAATAAACTGTTCTTCAATTTTCTAAACAAGCAAATGTGTTTTATTTCAACGAAAAAAGGTGGAGTCATATTCACAAACCCAATATCATGCCTCAATGTGTGTCCTATCAAGTTACTTCTTTTTTTCACAACATGTCTCAAAAGACTTCTTTTTTCATTTACCTTCTCAAGTACTTCTCTTCTCAGAGTCCGTAGGAAAGATTGCGTCCGTTCGATTTCTCAACGTAGGTTTATGTTTTTTGAGTCAGAGAATTCGAATATTGAACTATATTTGCAAGATTTGTTACCCATTTTTTTGTTATAAATAATTTCATGGTTTATAAAGTTTTTATGCCCTTTGAAGAAAAATTGTCTTGAAAAAAAGTGCTTCAGCATTCAACCAATTTCTTTGTACATGAAGTCGTTTTGAACTATTAAATGGTTCATACACGGAAAAAATATTCTCTTATAAATTACGACGTTACAATCGTAACAGAGGACCATACTTGCATTAGCAGGACTTTTCTGACATTTGATGTGCAATGTTATTGTTAAAAATTTGTTCTTTTACAGGTTCCCATCGCAAATCCGCAGATATTGATCGTAATTAAATCAGTGTTCATTTCTCATTTTGTGGAAGAGTGAAAGTTCATGTGATTCAATCTTATTTCAACGAGAATCCTCAAAGATAAATACGATTTTCTTACCAATTTTACGATTTTACTACGTAAAAATATTGAACCACATGTATGCGATATAAATTGATGATGTTTCATTTTTGTTACATATGAATACAGTATTCAAAGCAATGCCGGCTCTGTATTTATACTAAAGGAAGTCGGTAAATTACGATGTTACATCTCAATAATGATAAACGGCAATTGTCTTTACAAATACTACCCAGATGATAGAACATCATCACGTTGTATTCTCATTCTTTTGTTTCTTGAAGGCATCTTTCTTTTAGACAGGGAGTTGAAGTTATAGAATGAAAGTGTTCTAATTATTGGAGTTTTATACCAGTGTGTATTATTTTTGAATGAGATGGGCATCAACCAAGACGAGTAGTGGAGTTAGGTTTTTTATTATAATTTTTCGCCTAACGTTTCGACTGGCTTCCAGTCATTATCAAAGGAATTCGGAGTGGAGAGTTGACATGAAAATTCGGACCCACTTCCATCACGGTAGGGGTAAAAAATCCAATTTTGTCCCAAATTGTCGGGGAACGTACTCCCCGAATTATTTTTGAATAAAGAATAATGCGTTACTTGTAAAAGTGCTGTTTGAATTCCGAATTTTTTAGTGTGAAAATGTAGCACAAGTGATGAGTGAATTTTTATTGATGTCATTCTAACCATCATTCACAAACAAGCTCATCCCATGCTGGATAGGTTTTTTTACTTTATAACCATGTTTAACGGTTTCAATGTTGGTTCAGACATCTTCAAAACTTTTTCAACATTTACTAGTTTCATATATTCAGTTTGCGTGTTCTGTTTTTCAATCAGAAAGACTTACATTGGAATTTGTACCACATCTTTTTTCCAATGATAATTTTTTCCAAAATTCACTCAAACATCAACATATAATTCTCAAATTCATGCAGCTATTCCAGTGAAGTGATGAGTCTTATTTGAAATAATTTACTAAATTCCATGTGCCGAGATTTTTAACTCGCAATTACCAGACCTGAAGTTCGTTCTCCAATTCACCTTTTCCTTCCCAACTGGAATTGATTCGTCTTCTTAGGGGGAAGAGAGATATTTTTTTTTCTTCCATATAATATGAACGAATCTATGTTTGTTTTTAATAACATTCCTGCTTACCTACATCAGTTTCTGCTATTCAATACAGTAATTTGTTACTTCTTTGTTTGTTATTTATTAATTTTTTAATTTCACGCTGTTGAAAAGCAATAGTTCCAACAGTTTGAATTCCAAATATTTCAGTCTGAAGTTTACGATGTTGGAAAGCAATAGTTCCAACAGTTTGAATTTCAAAGAATTCAGCCTAAATTTTACGATGTAAGCTTAGAAATAAAATAACATTGCAAGTATGGTCCACTGCCACGATATTTTGTTTCCAAAATTACGATGTCAAAATTAGAAAAACAAAGATAATATTTTTCCCGTGTAAGTGCTCAGAGAACATGGATAAAAAAACGGCTATAAAGTAATTGCGATTATGTGCACCACACTCATCGAAAAAAGGATGTATTTTGTCAGCACAATGAATCTTGGATTCTTCTTTTACCGCATGAAGCAAAAAATTCGACATGGTATTCGGGCCCATCTTCAATCAACCTTCAATGAATGTGGACACGTAACTCAAAGCACTTCTGTTTGCGATCCTTTTTTTCTCTTCAATTGTTTATACAAACAGTGATATTTCTTGGGTAGACATGTGGTAATATATGGTATATATGGTGTATATGATAATACATAACCGTAATATGAAATAATATTAACCGTTCACGACGTTTTGATTGAATCATTCTTATCTATTTTGTAAACTCGTTTATGATGTGAAATATTTAGTTTGAAAATATGCAACCACACGCAACTGAAATCCGTGCCTGAAGAAAACAATTGACAAACAGCACTCTCTCCACACTTCCAGCAGTCACATAGTTCATGGGGTACGGTTTTCAATTGTCCCGTTTATACACTAGGTTCACTCTGCTGATTTTTCGTGATTTTGTGAATCACTTTTTTTTTCAAACATGACAAATATTTAGTGTACAATTTTCTTATCAAATAATTTTACGTGCACCAAAGCTTATGTGTTAAATATGAGGTATTACAAAAAAAATTATTAGTGTCAATACTTTTGGGTTTTATTTTTCGTATACAATCAATACGTGTATGATTCTTACGTGCATAAATCATACCCTGTCGTTTTTATAGATTTAAAAATAAGTTTAAATGTATTCCGTTCACATTCTGATAAAAACATTTTCGCAAAAGTCTTCAAAATATACTTTATAAAACATTCGGAAGAATCCTTTCTCTATCAATCTTTTGAAAATGTATTTTAAGACCTCTCCTTAAAATCTTCATCTTCAAAAATGATTTTGAATGCATTTGATGCATTTAAAATGTATTTTGAAAGCTCTTGTGGTTACGTGAAACTGGGTAGAATGTTCTAAAAAATGTTTGTGAAGAGATTTTTAGAATGCGTGGAGAATACAGGTATAGTAAAATATGGAAGCACCAAACATTTGGTCCCTACGATCAATCGCATCGTTATTCTGACTAGACGTATCGTTAGTTCAACTGCGCGTATGGTCATTTCTGTTCGTTTGGTAATTGTTACCACTCTTTTGTCACCGTTTGTCTCCTTCAGATCAGATGCATTTATCCATCTTCTACCATCTTGAGTTTTTAATTACTTCCCGTGTCAAATAGACCCAGTAAACGTCATTGAATTCCAATGGAAAATCTATTGGAATCAATTAGGTCTAATGAAATCATACGGAGATGAAAGAGTAGTGAATACTACTGTGGGCAAGAAGTAAGGTGAATTTGTTTGTAAAATGAAAAATCTTCATTTATTCTTCTACATCAATTTCATCCCCTTCAAAGTAATCCCCTCTCAATAAAATACACTGATGCCAACGTTTTTTTCAATCATCGAAATATGCTAAATAGTCCCTTTCCGGTGTAGCCATCAGCGCCTTCTTCGATTCAGCTTTTATCTCCTCAATCGACTCGAAACGCTTTCCCCGAAGTGGTCTCTTGAGTTTTGGGAATAGCCAGAAGTCACACGGAGCCAAATCAGGCGAATACGGTGGTTGCGGAACGATATGCGTCGAATTTTTGGCGAAATGGTCACGAAGAACGAGTGCAGTATGAGACGGTGCATTATCGTGATGCAAAAACCAAGAGTTGTTGGCCCATAATTCTGGTCTTTTCAGACGAATTGCTTCACGCATCATATCAGTAAGGTCTCTAACAGTCAACCGACGATTTTTGAGCACTAATTCCTTCACTTCATCGACGTGTTGGTCATCTGTTGACGTCGATGGTCGTCCGGAGCGCTCCAAGTCATCAACACGTTCTCGACCCTCTTTGAAGTCTTTGTACCACTTATAAACATTTTTCTGCGACATGGTAGAACCACCAAAGGCCTTCCGCAACATCCTCAACGTTTCTGCAGCCGAAATTTCATTCCGCAAACAAAATTTGATTGCACTTCTCTGCTCAATTAAATCAGACATTGTAAAAATCGAAAAATGCACTCTTGGTCGTTTGGTAAACACAAGCGTAAATGTATTACTGATAATGACATTGACATGAAATTTGGCACAGATGTCATTAGCAGTCCTGCCAACTTAAGAAAAAAAGAACTAGCCTGAAATGTCAAGCCCGCGAAGTTTAAATTAAAAATTCACCTTACTTTTTGCCCACAGTAGTAATTACTAGAAATATGAGGGATCATCGCTAAAAAAGGTTAGCGAATTGGTGACAACTGAACTTTTCTATCAACAGTTCCTTATTCGGGGAGTAGTAATAGTTCCTATCTGCAGATGGAGATCACTGCCAACTCATTGAGTTTTTATTAAAATATGAATTGGATCAACAGACTTACCATTCTTCACAAAAGTTAGTGATCAATACAATCATTCAAAAGAAAGATGCCATTAATTACCTTCAAATTTTACGCGAGAACAATCAATTTCTTTGGAATTTATACTCCCACGACGATTTTTCGTCCCATTGATCCGAATGCAAGGCTGTGATGGAAAGATATTTTTTCTCAGTAATGGGAATTCGAAACTACCTACCTAACCGCCCTAACCTAACCGAAATAACGCTTTCACCGACTTAGCTAAACCGCACGATTGAGATTTTCAAATTTGAAAGTTGATGATTCATTCGTAGATTCATGCTTACACATCAGCAATTTACTCTATGAATAACCTTAGTGATGTATTGCGTACAATGCTCGAGAATCATCACCTGGGAATGTTATGAATAATCCCACACCGTGCAATGGTTCCTATTCTTTTCTTCTGTGTCGGAATCTACTCTATAGACTGATTGGCAATCGTTGCCTTGAAATATTATGAGTCACTCTCCACGCACATCTTAAGGATATCTTTTGAATAACATCCTAAAGACATATCAACAAGACGTCTTAAAGATATCTTTGCGACCTGTCTCAAAGATGTCTTCCAAAAGATGTATTTAAAATGTATCCTTAAGATCAGCAATTTTGAGGTTATGAGTACATTATTATATGAATCGCACTTCAAATATCACAATCGAATTGTAAAGGAGATGAATTCATTCATACTTTCAAAGCTTGAATAATCCATGTAGATACCAACAAATCCGAAACTCTGCGAAAAGGAAGATTTTTTAACTTTACAATGCCAGCACTAAAAGTAACGAATCCCCGAGTCACAATATTTTGCGAATTATTGAGCTCTTTACGTTGAACTTTACGTACAATATTCAAATGAATTTGTAAAATTCTCATCTCCACTTAATCAATTGTTTTTCTATAACAATGAGATGAAAATAATTCCAGAAAAATATATTATATTCATCAAACACTAACGACCAGTGGATCATGAAATCCATTCTTCAATATATTTCACCAAATTCATTAAACTTTTCAATTTTCATGCACAACTAACTCATTTGATTTTTGCATATGTAATAACCCTTTATTCAAAAGATAAGTTTTACTCTGAAAATATACACCACCGACATCATATTTCACTATGTCATATTAATAATTACGAGTACCATCATCAAATTGTCCGTATGGCTCAGGTCAATGAAGCGTACGTACGTCGTGAAATGGCCCGGGTTCGAATCCCTCAACCCGAAGGATCTTGAATTCCAGCAAGATACATGAAAATGGTGGAAGAGTGATAAAAGAAAAGAGGAAAGGCAGGAGAGGAAAAAAAGCGAGGAATGTTTTCAAAATTTTTCTAAGATATATTTATGAATTCTTCAAGACATTTTTAAAACTTGATCGAATACGTTGAAACATATCTTTCGCAAGACCTTTTTGAAATATTTTCAAATTGTCGAAATTTGTTGCGTGAGACATCTCTCAGATATCTAAAAGATGTTTTTTCGAAGATCTCACAAGATATCTTTTAGGTATCTCAGAGATGTCTTTTTGGTTACTGGGTATGGATTTGTGAATTACAAGATGATTTGGATATCCACAAATTTTTTGTGAATCACTCAACAATTTCCGTGATTTCCAAAAGAATGTTTGTCAATTTCCGGAAATTGTTTAAGATTTCGCTCAATTTGTTTTTGAACTTATCACAAACTGTTTGGTAAAGAAACTTCCAAACTTTCTTTGGAAGTTTTTCTGCAATGACTGGATTCAATGTGAATCATTTGTATTTTAATAATAATAATAATATATAGTCCATCAGTTATTCCCTATAAACTTGAATGTTTATCTCCAGAGCGCTCTGAGTGTAATGAACGAAGCCATACTGGCTACACGGCGAGAATATTATTATTTCAAGTTATGATAAAAATGTACAAACGAGGGACCAGACTGACCGCATGAGACAAGACCGTACGATCTTAGTACGATTTACTATAAAAAATTTCGAAACAAACATCAATCTTAGCACTAACGAACGTGATCACAGTATTCTTGAAAAATTTTCAAGAATTCGTTTTGGATGCCAGGGGTTCATAAAGAACTCATTTTGAAATTGGAATAACGCATCCTCTTAAGGGGTTATACCAGTTAAACGCTCAAAATTGAGGTGGTTTTTTGAATTTTTTCAAGAGAAAAGTATTCCATGGAATGTTTTGAAAGTTTGAGAATATATTTACCTATAACCCTGGTAGAAATCATATTAGGCAGTTCATTGGCCCACATCAAAGCCAGGGAAACGCTTAGTCTGCCTGCCTAGCGGCAGGTAAGGGCTAAAGTTGGGCCTAGGATGATTCCTACTAGGGAACTGAACTATGTTATATACTTTTCTGGTACAAAAATCATTCAAATGTGAGCAACTTATGCACGGCCTTCGGAGACGTCGAGGAGACAAAGTTGCTCAACCGCTGCCATGATTCCCGTCGCTTGAGGGGTGAAATAAAACAAACAAAAATTACGTTAAACTAGGGGGCATTCTTCATAGCATGTACTATGATTTTCGTAAAATATCAAAATCTGACAAAATAGCAGAGTTTTGAAAAAAGATTTTGTTTGCCTACGAAATGGTTGTATTTCCGATGCCAAATTGACAATTATTGTTCAATTAAAAAAGTTCCAGTTCACAGTACGAAGAATACCCTCTTGTTCAATGTCATTTCTAGTTTTTTTCTCTATTTCATCCACTCAAGCGACCGGAATTATGGCAGCAGCACTGGAGGAACTGTGTTTTTTCGACAGTAGCGCATAAGTTACTTATTATATAACATAGTTCAGTTATAGGTCAATATATCATCGAACTTTCAGAACATTCAATGGAGTGCTTTCCTCTTAAAAAGATTTCCAAAAATCATCTGAATTCTGAGCGTTTGTAATGGTATGGCTCCTTGAAGAATCCCATGATGAATTCATGAAGAATTCTTTATGAACAAGAGATCAGGCGCAACGTGTTGTGTCGGTATTTTCCAATGAAAACCACATGCTATTGGGAACCATTAAAATCCATTGGTTTTTCCCAGCAGGGTTAACAAACCATCGCCATTAAAAAATGTATTCCTTCAAGACCTGCAATAGAGAACATACTGTCCATCACATTATAAAACATTATGTATATCATATCAATACAAGCCAATAATTATTCTAATAGAACATCAATCACATACATCCACTTCCAGTTGAATTTCAATGGAATAATATTCAATAAATGTCCAACGAAACTTCAAATGTCCGTAAATTCATTTTATATTACTAGTTGCTTTTGGTCATTTTTATATATCAAGATAAAATAGTACTCATTATCCTCGATAGTCCAAATTCATAGGAAAAATATGATGAATTCCGAGCCGTATGAGAATTTTGGATTGAAAAGTCCTGACTTAAAATATAAAACAATACCCTTTATATCTAAAAAATAAACGCACACGTCATGTGAAGAAATGAATGAACTTCAACGAAATGTTCATAGGAGAATAAAATTTCATGTACGCAGAACTACGCGATGTGAATATTCGAACATCGCGACGTTAGAAGAACGGACCATACCCAACATCACAACCACTGTGTTTACTCACACATCCTGTTGATTTTTTGGAACTCTTTCGAATTCACTTTTCATACCTTTCGAACATATACTAGTCAATGAGCCAATGATTCCAAGATGAAAAAAACGTACCGTACTCTGCTCCATTATTATTTTTTTTTTCAATTAAAATTCACACATTTTTCGCGGGAGCGATACACCGAAATAAAACAATCATGCGATTGAAACAAGATAACGTTATCGAACGTATCAAGAGATTGACTTTTACCAACGGTCGTTTCCCACCGTAGAAACTTTCAATTGTTTTTTCACAAAACTCAGAACTTTGAATCGTACGTGAGAAAGAAAGACGTGAAGGCGAAAGATAAAGAAGACAAGGAGAAATCATCTTTTGCGAATATGGCGCTGCGGGTTTTCTTGTGAAAATCAAACATGTATAATAATTTTCCTTGATAACTGGAAGAAGAGCCAAAGGAGAAAAGGCATGAACGAAAGTGTTTGGCTACAAGGCAAGTATTAGAATCAAGATTATGTTCGAGATTCCCGAGAGAAACCACGACAGTTGAGTTACATTGAAGAGATTAATCGAAACGATGTGTAGTAGTGAGGAACCAGCAACGACAATAGCAATAGCAGCAGCAGCGATAGCAACAACAGTAACAGCAACGATTTTGTTCCACGCCCATATCGCGCACGGGACACGATTGGAGTTTCTCTGTCTTTCCTTCCTTCTATTCCCATCCTTTTCCCTCGTTTGCTTCTTTCCTCGCGTGGCGCATTCACTCGTACTCAAACTCACCTTGATGATTAGTTCAATTTCTGGCACGTCGCCGTTACTCGTACCATTCTCGTGACCGTCATCCGCCATTCTCGGCCGTCGTTATCTTCTAAGATTTGGAAAACAACAAGTACGCTTTTAAGTACTCAAAACCAAAAGCACTTTCTTCTTAAATATTCGAGAGAACCAATGACGCGGTGTTGAACCGATGT
This sequence comes from Gonatopus flavifemur, assembly GCA_018340375.1. Taxonomy (NCBI): domain Eukaryota; kingdom Metazoa; phylum Arthropoda; class Insecta; order Hymenoptera; family Dryinidae; genus Gonatopus; species Gonatopus flavifemur. The sequence continues at coordinate 2,135,158 of JAFFJZ010000016.1, forward strand.
ATGTCGGTAATTTTTTATTCTTTCTTTCTTTCTTGTTCACAACCAACCCCACTCAGAAGCCAATGATATCAATCGAACAGAATATGATGGAAGCTCGCGTAATACTGACGCAGAGCGCGCCGCGCCACGTTGATCTCACTAGCGCTGTCTGTCGAAGAAAGGTGTAACCTGACTTTCTCACCGCCAAAGTTTCATATCGTCGCCTTGGCTACGGTGGCGGTATATTTGAAATGTTTCTCTGAACGTTACAAAGAGATGCTCCTGGTGGGAATATATAACCCAGAAAGCACAGAAAGTTCTCTAAATGTTCTATAAACATAATCTTGGTTCCGCGTGTGTTGGTGCCCAAGGCACATATTCTCCAAATGTTTAGAGTACCTTCGCTTTTGATGCACATGAATACGTACCGAGCACGTTCTTTTCATATACTACGGGACGTTCTTTCCGCGTTTTCTAAACGTGCTTCCATGAAAACTAACCTTTTAAAAACATATGTGCAACGCCGCGGAAAGTTGTGGCAACCTTTCCTTGAATACGTCCCAAGAACATTGCAACTAAACGAGACATTTGCATGTTCCTGCAACATACATGCGACGTTTTTAGAACATCATGAGACGTTATTTGCACGTTCTCTGCCCGAAGAGAACATGAAGCTTCAGCGAACGTTCAGATTAGATCTGTATAGATCGGATCGAAGGTTCATGAAAGCTAACTTCTAGATTCACAAACGTTTGTCAAAGGTGCTACGAACGTTGAAATGTCCGCTTTAAAATACTTTCAGGAAACATAGATGGAACGTTCATTGAAGGTTCATCGAAGGTTTGAGGAAGCTTCACAAAAATATCTATACTTAGATTAATTTATAATAATTTATGTTTATTAATTAATTTATTTTTCATATAAATTGATCAAAATTAATATAAGTATAGATATTTTTGTGGAGCTTCGTCAAACCTTCGATGAACCTTCAGCGAACGTTCCATCTATGTTTCCTGAACGTATTTCGAAGCGGACATTTCAACGTCCGTAGAACCTTTGTCAAACGTTTGTGAATATAAGAGTTAGCTCTAATGAACCTCCGGTCCAATCTATACACATCTGATCTGAACGTTCGCTGAAGCTTTATGTTCTCTTCGGGTGTGTAACCACCCTGCTTAAAGTGTCATATAGAATCGTATAGAATATCATAGAATATGATTCAAAAACATGATAGAAACTGTGAATCTTATCATGTTTTTGAATCATAATCTATGATATTCTATACGATTCTATATGACACTTCAAGCAGGGCAAGCACGTTTTCGGAACGTCCAGAAAACCTCCCGGTGCTGTATGGGAAACGATTTCAAATTTTTTTATCAAACTAAAGATGGAATGAAAATGAAATTAAGATTTCTAAGAATGAAATGAAAATAAGATTTTTCTGGCTTTGAATTTTTTTTGAAGTGTGAATCTTCAAGATTGAATTTCGAGTAAAAGAACAGTTAATTATATGTAATTCGATTTTCAATAGTGTGTTTTGGTTATAAGTCGAGATATGAATACACGGACAAAAAAACTAACAATAATATTACTGAATTGACAATAAAATATTGTTATATATCAACCCACAATAAATACTGTAAAAACATGACCGTCACTATTGCTAAACTGGCAACAATATTATATTGTCAACATTACCCGAAGAGAACATGAAGCTTCAGCGAACGTTCAGATTAGATCTGTATAGATCGGATCGAAGGTTCATGAAAGCTAACTTTTAGATTCACAAACGTTTGACAAAGGTTCTACGGACGTTGAAATGTCCGCCTCGAAATACGTTCAGGAAACATAGATGGAACGTTCGCTGAAGGTTCATCGAAGGTTTGAGGAAGGTTCACAAAAATATCTATACTTAGATTAATTTTGATCAATTTCTATGGAAAAAAAATGAATTAATAAACATAAATTATTATAAATTGATCTAAGTATAGATATTTTTGTGAAGCTTCCTCAAACCTTCGATGAACCTTCAGCGAACGTTCCATCTATGTTTCCTGAACGTATTTCGAGGCGGACATTTCAACGTCCGTAGAACCTTTGTCAAACGTTTGTGAATCTAAAAGTTAGCTTTCATGAACCTTCGATCCGATCTATACAGATCTAATCTGAACGTTCGCTGAAGCTTCATGTTCTCTTCGGGTATTAACAATTCAAATATTCAGTTTTGCAATATCATGTGGTTATATGAATAATTTATATTTACCTATTTAAAAAATATTACTTTTGACTGAGGAAAAAAATTTTTCATCCGAATTTATCCCTACAAACATTCTATTACGATGTGGTTTGATTTATATGTGAAGAAAAGGCGATTCTAAGTTCCAATGTTGGAAAGTTGCCTTAGCGAGATTCGAACCCGGGTCGTCCGAGTGGGAAACAAAATTTATCACATCAGCAGATCTCCAAGATGACAACTGAGTACTTGAATTGCCATTTACGGTAATCCTCGACTTTGTTCAGAGTCGACGATGAAAATATATTGAAGATAAACATAAAATTGTGCACATTGAATAAATTCCTGGTTCGAAAAATTTGGACGGTTTTTGTCCTCTTGTTTCATTTTTAGACTGATTTTGTTCTGATGGTTGATTAATGCGGACAAAAACAGTACTTTTTCAAGATTTTAGTCTGAAATTTTCCTCCAGCGAGTAAAAGTGATAGAGGACAAATTTAGACTAAAATCTTGAAAAAGTACTGTTTTTGTCCGCATTAATCAAGCATCAGAACAAAATCAGTCTGGAAATGAAACAAGAGGACAAAACCGTTCAAATTTTTCGACCCAGGAATGAATTAGGATTTGAACAACAGGAATTTTTCCAGAAACGAATGAAACTCGTCAGATTTGTTTGTCAAACTCATGTAAGGTTTGTTATTCAATCAGAAATTGGGATTGATTTTTATGTTTGTGAATTCAAGAATAACTTCATCGAAGAAGGGTGTGTAAAAGAATGTATTTCACTTGGATATCATCTTTAACTGTCTCCTGAAGTGGATCAAAATAATTTCTCACGGGAATGAAATTTTACCGCTTTATACGTTCAGAATATATAGCGGTTTTAACGATAAATGGATTTTGTCACGACAATTTGTTTTGTTAATTCGGAGATACTTATTGTTGTCGTTGCTTGATATTGTTTTATCAAATCAACGATGGTTATTGTGAGTTGGAATGGCAACTCATACTGTCATTTTAACCAGTGATTTTTAGCAATACAATTCTTGTTAACGAAACCATGTGCAAATTGCTGTACGAACAAAAAATTATTGCATAAACAGCAATAAAATGTTGATGATTTTCATACTGCTGGTTCTACCATACACATTTTTTCCGTGTATCCTTGCTTGAAATAATCTACGAAACCCCATTAATGAATCCGAACATTGAATCTGATTCAATGGTATTCCTATTACATTCAATTGAATCTTACACTGGGAAGAATGATATGTTGAATCGACTCCCAAGCAGCAACAGAAGTTCAAAGTGTATGCGAAATAGAAACGTTCGTAGAATGTACGAATGAGATACGAAGAATATATAATGAACGTTCATAGAATATTCGAATGAGACTGTGTTAAATATACTTAGAAAGTGCATAGTACCTCCAAAAAGTACGATATTCATTCAATCGACGTTCGATTGACGTCCCATCGCATTTTCGATTATATACGTTCGATGAATATGCATAGCACCTATGAAACGGTCTCATTGGAATATGCATAGAACATATTTCGAATATTCGAAGAACGTTCACAGTATATTCTGGTGTTACTTGGGCTTGCACCTACCCAATGTAACACAGAATATTCTGAGAATATTCTCACGACATTCGTGAAATGTACTTGATCGAACATTCTCGCAAAGAGCGTACACTGTAAAAAATTGCTTCCTAAATTTCATAGAAATGTATGTGAAGCAATTAACATATACATTTTGTATTGAATTTTCAAAACTTCTTTGGCTTTTCATATGAAATTTTATGATATCTCATACAAAATTATGATTTTTCATGCATTTTTATATGAATTTTCACACATTTTGCATTAAATTTCATGAATTCATGATTGAACTTGATTTTAATTACAAGTTTCAGAATTTTCATATACATCTGATATCGGAAATTTCAGAATATTTTTTATAGTGTAGAAGATTCGTAAATATTCTCAGAAGATTCTTAGAACATTTGAATGAGACTGTTTCAAATAACCTAGGAACGTTCGTACAATATGCGTAGAAAGTTTGTTGGGAGATTGATGAACAACGCATGCGCAAGTATCGTGATGACATGAATTCATTAATGGCGGATAATGTTGTTGACAGGCCAAAGACCTTCCCGAAGGGAACATGAAGCTCCGACAAATGTTCAGAATAGATCATGATAGATCAGACTGAAGCTCTGTTGGAGCTCAACTTTAGATTCGTGAACGTTCGACGAAGGTGCGATGAACGTTGAAATGTCCACTTGAAAATAGTTTGAATGAACGTTCATAAAACGTTCATCGAACGTTTGCTAAAGGTTCGTTCGAGTTGCAATTTTTCGATCAAAGTTTTTTTCAAAGTATATTTTTCCACGAAAAAATGAAAGATTGAGGCATTTCTAACTATAATTGTAATTCCGTCTGAAACATAAAAAACTGAAGGTTTAATGAATCTTCGTAGAATCTTTAATGAACGTTCTATGAACCTTCATTCAAGCTATTTTCAAGCGGACATTTCAACGTTCATCGGACCTTCGTCGAACGTTTCCGAATCTAAACTTGAGCTCCAACGGAGCTTCAGTCTGATCTATCATGATCTATTCTGAACGTTCGTCGGAGCTTCATGTTCCCTTCGGGTTCGGACAATATATTATTTTAATTTGTGTTTTGGGAATAATAAATCTATGAAAGGTGCATTTTAATATCGCAAATGTTCTCTGAGAGTGCCATGTGTGAAAAATAATCCTCAAAAGTGTAATGGAATATTGAAAAATACCGTATATATTATGATTGCCTGTTGCGATCACAAGTATCTCATCCATTCCCTGGTGGAACGAAAAGTAGTTCTAATTGTGCAAAAAAGAGTAGTGGAAAAGTGGTGGAAAAGTAGTGAAGGAAAATGCGATTTTCTTGGGGGAAAAAGTACGTAGGATGTTAAATAAAAAGCGAAACAGAAACTAGAGACTCCAATCTATGCATTGAACACACCCAAGCAGCACCAGAATATACTATGAACGTTCTTCGAATATTCGAAATATGTTCTATGCACATTCGAATGAGACCGTTCTATAGGTGCTGTGCATATTTATCGAACGTATGTAACCGGATATACGACAGCACGTTGATTGAACGTCGATTGAATGTACATCGTAGATTTCGAATGTACTGCGTACGTTCTAAGTATATTTAAAACAGTCTCATTCGAACATTCTATGAACATTCATTATGTGTTCTTCGTATCTCATCCGTACATTCTACGAACGTTTCTACTTCGTATATACTTTGAAATTCTGTTGCTGCTTGGGCATAATAAGGATGAAATTTAGTGATTAGGATGTTAATGGAGCCATTTTGGAAAGAAATGATTTTTCACGAAAATCAATGCTGCACGCGTATCGGCGTCTAATGAAGAGAGGCGTGGTCATCAGGGTAACCAAGGTATAATGTAAATGAAAAATACGAGTTTCGGCAACGTCTACAACTGGCGGGGCAACTACAGCTCACACACACAACTATACCACAAATACGTTCACACTCACACTATGATGGTGCCATTGGTGTGAGTGTGAACGTATTTGTGGTATAGTTGTGTGTGTGAGCTGTAGTTGCCCCGCCAGTTGTAGACGGCGCCGAAACTCGTATTTTTCATTTACATTATACCTTGGGTACCCTGATGGTCATATGTACGAAGAAAGGACGGGAGAGAGCTGAGAAGAACGTTGGCCACGCCAGAGATGAGTGGAGGGATTGCTAACGTAATACTGAAATCGTGGTATGGTTTTTGGACTAGCGACATCATGTGGCAATGATACCAATTGAAAAATGGAACCACACTGATTGGTTAATTCCATTGGATTTCAGAAATTCCGTTCGATCTGAGCAATCATCAAATATTTATTTGTTAGTTGGTATCATTGCCGCGTGATGTCGCTAGTCCAAAAACCATACCACGATTTCAGTATTACGTTAGCAATCTCTCCACTCATCTCTGGCCACGCCTTCATCATCTTGACACAGAAGGTAAAAGAAGTAGTGGAAAAATAGTGGGAAAAGTAGCGGATTAGTTGTTGGTGGCATTCTCAGGTTTTTTTCACATTTCAACTGTTCTGTGGGTGATCTATGGGGTATTTGCATACTTTGAGAGCTATCTGGGAATATGTTAGTTCATGTGAGAATAATTATACACGGATTTCGGATGAATCAGAATGATTTCAATGGGAAAAGTAGTGGAGAAGTAGTGGATGAATTGTTTGTGGCATTCTCACGTTTTTTTCACATTCCAATTATTCTGTGGGGAATCTATGGGGTATTTCTATGCTGTGAGAAGGGATCTGGAATATCTTAGATCATATGGAAATAATAATACATGAACTTCGGATGAATCAGAACGATTTAAATGGGAAAAGTAGTGGATAAGTTATTTGTGGCATTCTCACGTTTTTTTCGGATTCTAACTGTTCTGTGGGTGATCTATGGGGTATTCGCATACTGTGAGAGCTATCTGGGAATATGTTAGTTCACGTGAGAATAATTATACACGGATTTCGGATGAATCAGAATGATTTCAGTGGGTAAAGTAGTGGAGAAGTAGCGGATGAGCTGTTTGTAGCATTCTCACGTTTTTTTTCATCCCCACCGTTCTATGAGTGATCTATAGGGTATTTCTTTACTGGGAGAGGTATCTGGGATATGTTAGATCAAGTGAAAATAATTATACATGGATTTCGGATGCATCAGAACGATTTAAATGGGAAAAGTAGTGGATAAGTTATTTGTGGCATTCTCACGTTTTTTTCGGATTCTAACTGTTCTGTGGGTGATCTATGGGGTATTCGCATACTGTGAGAGCTATCTGGGAATATGTTAGTTCACGTGAGAATAATTATACACGGATTTCGGATGAATCAGAATGATTTCAGTGGGTAAAGTAGTGGAGAAGTAGCGAATGAGCTGTTTGTAGCATTCTCACGTTTTTTTTCATCCCCACCGTTCTATGAGTGATCTATAGGGTATTTCTTTACTGTGAGAGGTATCTGGGATATGTTAGATCAAGTGAAAATAATTATACATGGATTTCGGATGCATCAGAAGAATTTCAATGGGAAAAGTAGTGGAAAAGTAGTGGATAAGTAGTAGATTAGTTGGTGGCTTTCTCACGTTTTTCAAATTCTAACTGTTCTGTGGGTGATCTATGGGGTATTCCTATACTGTGGAAGGTATCTCTGGGATATGTTAGATCAAGTAAAAATAATTATACATGGATTTCGGATGAATCAGAACGATTCGAATGGGAAAAGTAGTGAAAAAGTGGTGGAAAAGTCGGAGATGAGTTGTTGGTGGCATTTAAATCGTTCTGATTCATCCGAAATCCATGTATAATTATTTTTACTTGATCTAACATATCCCAGTGATACCTTCCACAGTATAGGAATACCCCATAGATCACCCACAGAACAGTTAGAATTTGAAAAACGTGAGAAAGCCACCAACTAATCTACTACTTATCCACTACTTTTCCACTACTTTTCCCATTGAAATCCTTCTGATGCATCCGAAATCCATGTATAATTATTTTCACTTGATCTAACATATCCCAGATACCTCTCCCAGTAAAGAAATACCCTATAGATCACTCATAGAACAGTTAGAATGTGAGAAAAACGTGAGAATGCCACCAACAACTGATCCACTACTTTTTCACTACTTTTCCCATATCAATTGTTCTGATTCATCCGCAATCTATGTATAATTATTTTTACATGATCTCATATATTCCAGATACCTCATACAGTATAAAAATAACCCATAGATCACCCACAGAACAGTTAGAATGTGAGAAAAACGTGAGAAAGCCACCAATAACTAATCCACTACTTCTCCACTACTTTTCCACTACTTTTCCCATTTAAGTCCTTCTGATTCATCCGAAATCAATGTATATTTATTTTGACTTGATCTAACATATCCCAGATAGCTCTCACAGTATGGAGATACCCCATAGATCACCCATAGAACAGTTAGAACGTGAAAAAAACGTGAGAATGCCACCAACAACTAATCCACTACTTTGCCACTACTTTTCCCATTCAAATGGTTCTGATTCATCCGAAATCCATGTATAATTATTTTCATTCGATCTAACATATCCCAGATACCTCTCGCAGTGTAAAAATACCCCATAGATCACACATAGAACAGTTAGAATGTGCAAAAAACGTGAGAATGCCACCAACAACTAATTCACTACTTTTCCACTACTTTCTCACTACTTCTTTTACCTTGTTTGTCAAGATCAGCGTTACCATTCCGGGAATTCTGTTGTTCTGTGGTTTGTCATTCTTTTTAATAAATAAACGGAACTGGCTAATTCCGGTAGATTCCGGGATTTGGTGGCAACACTGGTCAAGATGATGGAGTCACGGCCAACGTTCTTCTCAGTTCTCTTCCCTCCCGTCTTCGTACAGATGACCACGCCTCCCTTCACTAGACGCCTATACGCGTTCAGCATTGATTCTCGTCAAAAATCATCTTTTTTAAAAATCGCTCAATCAACATCTTAATCACTGAATTCCATCCTGATTACGTGTTCAGTGTATAGATTAGAGTCTCTAGTTCCAGTTTCTTCTTCTTATTGAACCTCCAACGTACTTCGTTCCCCAAGAAAATCGCATTTTCCTTCACTACTTTTCCACTACTTTTTTTTGCACAAGTAGAACTACTACTCCACTACTTTTCGTTCCACCAGGGTGTATGATGTAGTATTCATAAATCACAATGTTCCTTCACAGGCAAAAGCCCAACAGATATACCGTAATCCCTGATGAACAGTTTGCTACTGTTGGTTCTTCCCAACAGACCCACAGGCTCATGATCAAACAAATCATACGAGGTCTAGTCGAAAAGAATGATTCAAATTTACCCTTGTGAAAATATTTCTACGCCAAATTACGCCAAAAACTACGCCTACATACTGCATTCCGGACACTTCCGTAAAAAAACGTAGTAAATTCTACGCACTTGTATGTCAAAGTACGCCAATCTATGACCAAGAGTTTTACCCGTATACTATATTGAAATCAGGTTTATGAGTAGGTTCGGATGTAACATACACGATATAAGAGGGTGGATTGATAAGTTTCCGGCCTGACCAAGAGATGGCGCCACTAGGCCTACCTTGAGGTGGCGTTCTATAGTACCATCCTTAGATAGCTTGTAGCTATAGTTTCAGTCCGATCGCTATGTTAGTTTAGTTTTGAGAGCACGCTGACCAAGACGCCTCTGTGTTTTTCGTAAAAATGGAAAAGCTGGAAAATCGTGCTGTCATCAAATACTTTTATTTGAAGGGGTTAACGCCGAAGGAAATTAAAGAAGAGATGGACTCAACACTGGGGACATCCTCCCCATCATATTCAACCGTTAAGCAGTGGGTTTCCGAGTTTAAAAAGGGTCGTGTGAGCACCTCTGATGAGCCTCGCCCAGGACGTCCCATTGAGGTCACAACTCCAGATATGATCGCAAAAATCCATCAAATAGTGCTGAAAGATCGCAGATTAAAAGTTCGTGAGATAGCTGAGACCTGTAAGATGTCATATGAACGTGTACAAAATATTTTGGACCAACATTTGTATATGGAAAAGCTCTGTGCAAGATGGGTGCCGCGTTTGCTAACAGTCGACCAAAAATTGATTCGAAAGAACATTTCTACCGCCAATTTGGCGTTGTATAAGCGTAATCCAAGCGAATTTTTGCGTCGATTCGTAACCGTTGACGAAACTTGGGTCCACCACTACACTCCTGAAACCAAAGAACAGTCTAAACAGTGGATTGGACCAGGGGAACCAACTCCAAAGAAGGCAAAAACAATTTTTTCGGCGAACAAGGTTATGGCTACTGTTTTTTGGGATGCAAGAGGTATTATATACATTGATTACCTTGAAAAGGGTAAAACTATCACTGGTCAATACTACGCAGACTTATTGCAACGTTTGAGCCACGAAGTGAAAATTAAACGACCTCATCTGGCGAAGAAAAAAATCTTGTTTCATCACGATAACGCACCAGCGCACACGTCAATCGTTGCGATGGCTAAAATCAACGATCTGAAGTTTGAATTAATGCCGCACCCTCCCTACTCTCCAGACCTAGCCCCGAGTGACTATTATCTGTTTCCTAACCTCAAAAAATGGCTTGGCGGTAAGAGATTTGCGGACAATGAAGAAGTAATTGAAGCTGTAAATGGGTATTTTGAGGAGTTCGACGAATCAGTCTATAGAGATGGCATTACTAGACTAGAACACCGCTATGAGAAATTTATCAGCCTTGGAAGAGATTATGTTGAGAAATAAAAAAAAAAAAAATTCTTAAAAACGTTGTTTTTCTTGGTCAGGCCGGAAACTTATCAATCCACCCTCGTACGTACAATAGCAGAGTTTATTATAAGAAAGAATGAAACACAGCCGATTACAATAAGATTCCGTTGTAGACGCTTTCGCTGTTCGGAGACGAGTAAGTGGTCCTCCACTATAGCGGCGTAGTAATACATGTGTGCAGTAAGAATGCGCAATGGGACTTAATAATAGCGAGGAGAAAATAGTACCATGACATACCAAATCAGACTCAATGCAATCGTCAAGTGCATTAAACAATTTCAATATTCCCGCTGTTTGAGCACTTGGCGTTTGCTCCGCATATTCCTAACCTGGTACGTAAGAAGTGAAATTTCGCTTTCGGTAAAGCTTTTGTAAAAATATCAGCGACCTGTTCATCAGTACAAATATATTCAAGTACAATTTGCTTATCAAGAACTTTTTCACGCAAAAAATGATACTTCACATCAATGTGTTTGGTACGCTTGTGATGTTCGGGATTTTTGGCCAAACGCACAGCACTTTGATTATCGACTCTTAATAGAGTTGGCCGTTCAGTTACATATCCCAAATCACTAATCAATTTTTCGCAACCAAATAGCCTCTTTTGTGGCTGTCGCAGCAGCTACGTACTCGGCTTCTGTGGTACTTAATGTAACAACACTTTGTCTAGTTGATGTCCAAGATACAGGTCCATTAGCTAAAAAGAAAACGTATCCAGTGATAGATTTTCGCGTATCTAGATCACTCGCATAATCTGCGTCTGAAAAACCTAGAAGTCGTGATTCATTCCCGCTGCACGCTTATTCTATCTCATAATCTTTGGTTTCTATCAAATATCTAAATATTCTTTTAACAGCCTGCCAATGTGCCTCCTTATGACTGTTGAGAAATCTACTCACTATGCTTACCGCGTTAGATATATCTGGTCGCGAAATTACCGATAAAAACATCAAAGATCCCACGGCTTCCCTGTAAGGAACTCGATTAGCGTTAGATTCATTACTGATGGATTGTAATGTAGTGTGTGGATCAGCAGGAATACTCAAACTGTTAGCGTTAGTCATTCCAAATTTCGTAATTATACGTTCAGTATACGCACGTTGATGTATGCGCAGTTTCTTTTCGGATCGATTACGCTTGATTTCTAAGCCTACAAAATAATTCGCGCTCCCAATTGTAATGTCAAATTCTACTTTTAGCGATTCAATAATTTTGTTCAGAATGTACTCATTCTCTGCGGCGATTAACCCGTCATCAACAAATAATGCGAGAAAAACTGTTTCATTATCAACTATACCGCGAAATACACAGGGATCAGCTTCACTAGATTTGAAATTAAACTGCTCGATAAAATCATTAGAAGTCTTATTCCATACGCGAGGCGCTTGTTTTTAACCGTACAAAGACTTTTCAAGCTTTAAAAACACTGTGTCACTTTCATTGATGTTATATCCCTCCGGTACCTCCATAAAGATGTCCTCTTCGAGATGACCAATATAGAAATACGGTGCGGACATCGAATTGATACATTTCTAAATCATTTTGAGCCACAGTTGCCAAAAATACTCGGAGTGAATCGTACCGAATCACAGGCGAAAATGTCTCAGTAAAATTGATACCATATTCCTGTTTGAATCCTCTGGCGCACAATCGTGCCTTGAATCGATTAATTCCTCCATCTAGGCCCGGTAGAATTTTGAACACCCATTTAGAGTCAATTGTCTTCTGGTTCGATGTTCTAGGAACTATTTTCCACGTTTGATTTTTCTCGTGGGCTTTCAGTTCCTCTTCGATGGCCTTTTTCCAATGTTTGGCATGAGCACACGAAATAGCTTCTTGATAGGTATTTGGTATATCGTATTGCACAATATCTGCTTCAAACCTTGATGGTTTACGAATCTTTGACCGATCACGTAGATTCAGTTTCGAACATTCACTTGGTAGATATGTACCTTCTTCCTGTCTAGATGATGATTGAGTTGGAGCAGTCTCATGACTCTCGTATCCATTCTGTACAGCATCTCTTTGATTTTCAGGATTATGTTGAGCAGCATTTCTTTGACTTTCGAGATCATTATGTGCACCATCTCTTTGATTTTCAGGATTATGTTGAGCAGCATCTCTCTGATTTCCGAGATCATTCTGTACAGTAATTTCCGGAACTATTCCAATTTCTTCGTCATTATTCATTACAAACTTTGTCACTTTATCTTCATCGCTAGTTTGCAATGGCTTCTTATTTAAGCTGTTTTCGTTAATTATGACATCGCGAGACACAACAACAGTACGCTTCTGAACATCAAACAATCGATAGTTTGAGGAATCTCCTTGATAACCAACAAATATGACCTTTTGGGCCTTAGCATCTAGTTTCCTTCGTAATTGTTTAGGCACATGAACGTACGCGTCAGATCCAAAAATTCGGGAATATCCCACATTAGGTCTTCTTCCAGTCCATAATTCGAAAGGAGTTTTCTCTGGATTTCTCCTTGTCGGTGTTCTATTCAATACATGAACGGCTGTATTGATTGCTTCCGCCCATAGATATTTCGGCAGAGATTTCGCTTGCATCATCGTACGCGCACTTTCAACCACCGTCCTATTGTCTCTTTCGGATCTCCCATTTTGTTGGGGTGTATAGGGTGCTGTCGTTTCGAACTGGATTCCACGATTTTTCAAGAAATTCTGCATTCCACGGTTGCAGTATTCCATGCCGTTGTCCGTACGAAGTACACTAATTTTTCGACCAAATTTGTTTTCTACAAGAGCTTCGTACTCACGAAATCGATCGAACACGTCACTTTTGTGCTTTCAGAAATACACGACTCTGAATGCCGTCGCATCGTCTCTGAACATCACGGAAAATCTGGCCCCTCCAATGGACTCGATAGACATTGGCCCACAAACATCAGAATGAATGAATTCACCTGGTTCAGTTATTCGTGTATTTTTCTTCTGTTCGAATTGTAAACGATGTGCTCTGCCAAATTGACAAGACTCACAAAAGAAATCTCCTTTTCTAAACACTTCAAGGCCTCCCACGATTTCTCTTTCAGCCATGTGACGAAGAGTATGCGTGTTGATATGACCATATCGTTCATGCCACTGTTTTATGTCATTGACGACCACGTTTCCTTCCTTATTCATCGAACAGCACTTTGTTTCAAATAACATTCGGTAAACGTTATTTTCTTGTTTGATTCCTTCAGCAAGAATCTCACGATCGCGCACAAACACAACTCGGTCGGCTTTAAACACAGCTAGTATTTGTTTTGAAGTGCACACTCCAACACTAAACAAATTTTTCTTCATACCGGGAACATACAACACATTTTCAAGACGTGCCTCACTGAGTTTGCCGTTCACTTCTTTGTTCACTATAACTGTCCTATATCCAACAATGTCGCATTGTTTATTGTCACCAAGTGACACGTGCTCTCCCGTCACTGGTCGAAACTCCGTTAACCATTCCCGTCGGTATGTAATGTGACACGAAGCGCCACTGTCAGTTAGCCACACTTCCGATAGATCGCGTTCCAGCCACTTTTTCCGATTCGATTCGAGTAACTTATTCTCCTGTACATGCTCATTACCGATCGAGCTATCTTGTCTCTCCGAGGAAACAACGAACGCACAGTTTGAATTTTTCTCGTTACCTTTATTTTTCTTACCACTGTCACGTTCGCTGTCTTCCTTCTTCTTACGACATTCTCGAGCGAAATGTCCTTTTCTTTTGCAGTAGAAACATTCTAGATTCGCTCTAGATTTCGGTTCCGAATTTTCGCTGTTACGATTTGACGCACTTGATTGCTGTCGATTCACCGTCATTACTGCAAAAGCACTTGCAACTTCGTCGTCTGCTGTCATCCTCGTTTGTTCTTTGATCAAACGCTCGGTCAATTTTTCTACCGTTTGTTGATCATTTGGTACACTGTCCCAAGCTGTTTTGAAAGCGTTATACTTTGAAGGGAGTGTTGCGATGATTTTCGCCATAACAGCAATATCTGATACAGTTTCACCGACGTCTTTTTCAAGCTCAATTTTCTCCACATATCATGTGCTGTTTCACAGACTAGTAAATTTTGCATTTGAATTGTGTCAACGGATGACGAAATCCGAAACATCGCCTTGGCGTTGTCCTTTGCCCATGCCTTGGCGGTTCCCAAACAGCACAACGTGCCACTGGACCGTTTATGGAAGGTTTATAGAACGTAGGAGAGGTTTTCTGAACGTTCAGAAAACGTCCCAGAGACACATTGTGCTGTTAGGGTTGCGTGTGTCGCTTCTGGTTTGACTCGCGTCCCATCGACGATATCCAAGAGATCATATGCCGTAAGAATCGCGCTGATTTGGAATTTCCAAACCTGATAGTTTTGTCCGTCTAGTTTTATAATATTCCTCGCGGATATTTCTTCGCTCATCGTAACTTTTGTTGCTTCGAAAATAAAACGGAAAATTCTCTCGAGATATCAACACTTCACCACAAAGATGGATGCTCACACGACGTACGATTCACTCGCGGATAACGAACACGGATTAAACTATTTCTCGTCGCGTTACCTGGGCCCATAACCTATTGAAATCAGGTTTATGAGTAGGTTTGGATGTAACATACACGATATACGTACGATAGCAGAGTTTATTATAAGAAAGAATGAAACACAGCCGATTACAATACGATTTCGTTGTAGACGCTTTCGCTGTTCGGAGACGAGTAAGTGGTCCTCCACTATAGCGGCGTAGTAATACATGTGTGCAGTAAGAATGCGCAATGGGACTTAATAATAGCGAGGAGAAAATAGTACCATGACATACCAAATCAGACTCAATGCAATCGTCAAGTGCATTAAACAATTTCAATATACTATGGCGTAAAAAGGTGTACAAATGTAGAATGGCATAAACTCTCGGACTTTGTACGCCAAATTTGCATATTTCTACTCCCCTGCTTCAATTTTGCGTATTTTCGGCACAAATATTCATATTTTCGTCTATGCCTAATTACGTAAAACTATGCCAAGCTGTGGGACGTAGATTGACGGAATATCCCGTAGTTTTTGGCGTAATTTGGCGTAGAAATATTTCCACAAGGGTATACATTGCTTTTTAGGTAAAATCCCATCGGATATACCATAACCCCTTCACAAACAATCTACTAACAGGTTCTCCTGCTAGAGTCGTTGGAAAATGATCAAATGGATCAAATCGAGGATGCTCAAGGGAGAAGATTCAAGTTTATTTGCAATTCCTCCACATACCAGGAAGTCAGAGATATATCATAAGTTCTGAAAGACAGTCAACTACTGGAGCCTTCCGAAGTAGCTGATCAAAATCAAATGACCAGCTACTTCGGAAGGCTCCACGGTCGATTTCACCAATTAGGATCGTAGGCAATCGATGAAAGAGATCATACCGCGCCTGCTCAAGGGTGATTATTGAAGTTTATTTGCTATTTTTCTACAGGCAAAAGTATAATGGATATATAAATAATCTCTCATGGACAGTCTGCTAGTATCCACTATTCTGCAATCAGAATCGTGAACAAATGATGAAACAGAGGAGTGAATAGATAATGAATGTAAATTCAATTATAGCAAGTTTGAAAAACATTCGAAAATAAGGTTAGTCGCCGAGCACTTCAGGTATACTAAAATATGACATCCTGAATCAAAATTATGAACTATGTACAAAATGGTTTCCCTAGATTCTTTGAGTAAAATTATAGGTGAATCAAGAAAAAGTAGAAAGGATGCAGGTATACTACCCTGGTGAAAGGGAAGCGTGTCATAAAGAGTAACGGAAGCGTAAGGATGTTTCAGATTACTTTCCTAATACTTCTCATAATGTTTCCTATCCACTCTTGGATTACGCTTCCGTGCGTAAGGCCTGGTTTCTATGAAATTGGGGTTTCTTCGCATACGCTTCACACACTTCAAATATACGTTCGAACCACTCTTAATGTTCCACTTGACGCTCGGTATACGCTTAAATCCACGTTCCAAATACTTTCCAACTACGTTCCTGACACTTTCTATTACACGCTTCCCTTTCACCAGGGTATACATCTGTATGTTACTTACCACCACGATCAATATCATCAGGTAGCGTAGAAGGAAAATGAAGAAAAGGCAGGAGTGCAATGGATATACCACAGGTCCTTGCGTTAGGTACACTATTATCAGATTCTTCCAATAGAATCACAGGTAGATGAAGAAAAAGCAAGAAGGATGCACATGTACCATACATCTTCATGTTATGTACCCAATGATCAATGTCATTAGGTAGCGTCATAGGAAAATGAAGAAAAGGCAAAAGTGCAGTGGATATACAAGTCCTTGCGTTGAATAATACCACTATCAGATTCTTCCAACAGAATCATAGGTGGATGAAGAAAAAGCAAAAAGGATGTAGATGTACCATACATCTGTACGTTAAATCCCACCATGATCATAAGGTAGCGTTGAAGGAAAATGCAGAAAAGATAGGAGCGCAGTGGATATACCACAAATCTTTGCATCGGGTGCATTCCACTGACCAATTGACGAATGATTAGAGAGACTGTTTAGGATCAACTCGACGAAAATTGAGCAGATACAATATTCTGATCATAAAACGAAGACTTGAGAAAAAACAGGCTGAAGACATCGACAATGCTGAAGGATGTGTGCTGTATGGAGCTGGAATTGATGATTCTATGTATGTTTGAAAAAAAAATTTTTTTCTTCACTTTTTTGCTTCATAAACTTTCAACGCGTTTTTCTCAAAACTACTTTTTCAAAGTCCGTGTTCACTGCCATTTGAAGACTACTCGACCGATTCATTTCAAACTTTGTCCACATTTTCTTCATATAAAATACCTCCCCCCTATGTTGAGTAAAAATTTTTTTTACATCAAGGGTGTTTCCCACCCACAAAATGGCGGAAATTTTCGTCGAAAATAACGGTTTACACTTTAGATGGCCGCTAAAAACTTTTAAATTAAAAAAAGCATAATCAGAGAACGTTGGGGGGAAGATTTGATTATAATTTGACTAAATTTTTATGGTTTTTCATTTTCAGATAATTTCCGGCCGAGTTACAGTGAACACCACAAATTGTTTTTTTTCCAAGACTCCCTGGGGGAAGCTCTGTCACGGGCTAATGGTTTAATATTTTTGCATGAAAAATTTACAGAACATAGTCAAAACTATGCTCAATAATGTATAGAAGGTTTGAATAAAATTGCTCAATCGATATTTGAGATAAAAAATCACAAAACGAGTGTTTGTTTTTACGCTGAAACCCTTACCCCTCCCTTAAAGAAATAGGCAAATATTGTCATAAAAGACAAACGGTAGAATAGAGAATTTCAAACTCTAAAAACACAAAAGAATGAGTCGTGTTGTGAAAGATGTCATCGTGTACAACATTTATTCTAATGAATGTACGAATCGCAGCTCTTCTTCTTTTTAATGATGACAAATAATCTCTTCTCCCTAACGCCTCTCGCACACTATTCACATTCAGAATTATTCACTCCCTCTCCTCTCTGAATAAAATGAATAAACTAACAAAACCCGGAAAACTTCTCTCATTTTTATAGAACAAAAAAAGAACGTTGTGGAGAAGTAACAACTAACTGAGCTTCTGTTCTAACTTTGAAAGTCTTTGGTTTCCCATCCTATAACAAATTCTCAAAATTCCATATTCCCTACTGGTTATAGGACTGCCAATATGACGATTGGCCTATGGTTGGCTCAGCATTGGCAACCCATGTTTATCTGATCTTGGACAATTCTTATATAAAAATCAAAAGCATCTTCCATGAAGAATATTGCACAACCAAGTGACTTGAGATTGACAAATGTTGGATTGTCAAGCATTGGCAGCCAATGTTGGCCCAATCTACAGCCATTGGTTGTTCAAAAACTTATTTTAAAAGCCACTATGTCTGTAATAATTACAGCAACATGTGGAAGCCCTTCAATATGTATAATCATGATACATGATGCCAGTGTTTGCGCAAGGTTGGCTCAGCCTTGGGTCAGGGTTGGCTAGGTTTTGCTTTGTGCGCTTTTACTTTTTTTCTTTTTCTCTATCTCATTCGAACTCCGTAACTTTAAAAGAGTTCGTCTTGATAAGATGAGGTAAGTAATTTTAAATATAATATAATATGACCATTTGTAATATCTAACGAACTTTAATAATTTTAACAAACGAAATACATTCCAACTTTCATGTGCGGTATGTGACATTATAACAGTAAACTTCTGAATCATGACAAATACTAAATACCTTCTATATTGAACTTGTGCTCAAACCAAATGACAGTTGATAAATTACTTGTTATTTGTTATATATTTTACCACAACTACCAACGAATCCAATAATGCACGGATATTACTCATTACACAGTTTTAAAAACCATACAATAACTTTAAAGTGCAACTTCTCTGAAAAACCCAGTAGAAGAACGTTCAAAAAACCCAGTGAAATAGTTTTTTCCCAACAGCGTGTGCAAAATTCGGTTTTCCAAGCCTGTGTTGCGTGCGCAGAGTGAGTGATTCCTACACGGGAGTCGGACCAGTGCGGTAAAGTAATAAGCGTGCGGTAAAGTTACTTTACCGCACGCTTATTACTTTCCGACTGCCGTGTAAGAATCACTCACTCTGCGCACGCAACACAGGCTCGGAAAACCGGAGTTCGCGCACCTCGTCAGGAAAAATAGTATAGTAAATAGTAATCGTGCACACGTAGGTCATCCCGCACTCGTATCGTAATGTACTATTTCCTAACAGCGTGTGCAAAATTCGGTTTCCCAAGCTTGTGTTGCGTGCGCAAAGTAGGTGATTCCCGCACGAGATACACATACTATTTTTCCTAACAATGTGCGAGAAGTGCTCCTACGCTCGGGCGACAAGCTTCACGTTCGTGCGGAAATCACCAACTTCGCGCACTTGTTACACAATGTACCATTAATAATTTGTTATAATAAAATATGCTAGCACGAATAACAAAATCCCCAATAAACTGAATAGAATGAATCTGAAAAATAGAAGAATATGCACAAATAAAATATGTGAATCACTCAAGAAAAGAGAAAGATTCCTTCAAGAAAAGGACAACACCTACGTAGGTAGAAAGGGAAGTGGGCAGTTTCTAAACTAAAAGAAAATGGAGAGGCAAGGGGACACACGATAATCGAGCACTCCGGAGGGAACAGAGAACTACCACATCCACGTCGTTGTTCCTGGGTAGCGCTAAGAGTAGTTCATCAATAACTTCGACGGTCCACAACTTGCATCCCAATGGGTGGAAAGGGGTCCATGACCAGTGTTTCGTAAAGGGTTTGAAATCAGCCCCCCATGCCATGATAAAAAAATGGGAGTCCTATTCAAAAAAACCATCTTGACCCCTAAATGACCTACAAAATGACTTCTGAGGGACTCTTCAAGGTCAGCATCATACTTCCACCTTGGAACCCTAAACTTTTTATCTGGAACATCTTTTTCCATCTCCACTAGTTTCCGAGATATTAGACTGTATCACTTCAATTGGACCACCCTGTATATATTGCCAAATTCCAAATTCTGGACCAACAGAATAGTGATTCTCGGCTAACAAAATCGTGATTCTTGGGCCAACAGAATCGACAAATTCGAATGATCTTGCATGCCTTATGTTTCTAATACTAATATGGAATATTGGAAAGAAGAATTGACTACTGGACAAACCCCAGAGTAAAATTATCTCCCAAAAACCAGATTTCACAACAGTCAACTATTCTTAGTAACCCTCAGAATAAATATTATGTAGAAATCTCATTTCATCAGTTTCTTTCTCTTGCCTTATCCTTTTCCTATGAAATCTCTTCTCTTTTCTTGAGTGATAACTTACTAGTATTTTATGTAACTTTTATTTGAACAACAAACAGATCAATTAAATTCCTAAAAAGAAGAACGTTATTATGAAAAACAAATTTATTTAGAACTCATCAAATCTAATTCATTCAACAAAGATCCTTTATTCATGTAATCCCTAGTTTTAAGAATAAATTGACTACATTTCAGCATAACAACGTAACATTTTTCATTTCACAATATCCTCTCCCCAGTCCTTGTGTAGGATTATCTTTCCAGCTAAAGTGGGAGTTCAAAGGGAGCATCGGACTTCGATTCGGTGTTTTCCTTTAACTATCCGCTTGTTATAGAGAAACTGAAAAGTTTTGACGTAACACATTAAAAAAAAAGATGTGAAAGGCAACCCTGTTTCAGAATTCGCATCAACCAGGAACACTTGGCGTGGCTGATGGTAGAAGTTTTTAGCCTTCATTATATACAAATGAATTTCTATAGAACATTGAACGGGAAAGGACCCCGCACTAATTATATGGGAAAATGGCTTTCGGTTAAATTGGCTGAAACTTCGCTATAATATAGTTCATGATGTCATGAAAAAAAATGTCCATAGGCACAGAGTCCAAAAATGAATATTTTTCGAGTTATGGGGTGTCAAGATTGGGAAACTGAACTTATTGGAAACTCTAGTGCAGGAATATAGTGATTATGTATGTATATTTTTATATTCATGTACACTTATACATATGTGGACATGTATGTACATGTGCATTATCATGTGCATGTGTATGCGTACATCTGTACATCTTCATTAAATAATTAGTTTGATGTATTCATTTCAAGTATATATGTGTATATACATAAAGATGAATGTAACGATATTGATAAATTAACATGTACAAAAATAATACAATTCAATACAATAATAAGAATAAGAATATAGTCATAATAATAATAATAATCATCATCATCATCATCATATAATATTTGTGATTTTACATATATGAATTCTGGAAACCCGTGGTTAATTGTCATACAAATCCTGTGTCATATACAATCATTAGTGTGTATATAGATATACCATTTCATACAATGAACTCAAGAAAACTTAACTAAAAGTAATATAGTGATTATAGCATTGGGATGTTTATATTATGTACATTATCTTCTTCTCTTCTCTATTTATTATCAGTCAATAATATGTATACATATAGTATGTGTATAGTAGGGGTGTGCGGGTAGCACTTTTTATCGGGTCGGGTCGGGTTCGGGTATTTGTATTTCTTTTCGGGTCGGGTCGGGTCGGGTACCCGATTGAATCGGGTTTTCCAAGTCGGGTACCTGAATATAATAAAATCGCTTGAATTTAATATTTTCAACTTCTATTCGAAGTTGCCATTGCCGTTGATATTTTAAGGACAAATTGTCTTGAGCAATTGTAGGAATAAGGGGATTTCATATGAATTCAATTCTAATATGAAGGATGCCATATTCACTACAAGTCTATTAGGGTTGTTACTCCATGTAATTGATTATGCAGCGCATTAAGAAATCCCCAAATTGCTTCATGAAATGTTTATATGTATTTTTTCATTCAATTGAATAATATAATCACATTTATATCTCATAAATAATATATTATCTATTTTCGTATTTAGTAACCAGAATATAGAATCTTGAACATCAATGAGAATAAATATTCTTCTTATACAGGGTTCCCCCAAAATTTGAAGAGTCATTTTCCCTGACTTTCACTGACTTTCACTGACCATGTTCAAAATTTTCCCTGACTCTCAAATAAGTATACCCAGATAGCACACAAGTTGCTTCAAATTGTACCAAACCAATCAATTTGTTTCTATAACTGGGAATAGCAAATCCGAAATACTTGGAGAAAGTTGGGATAACTTAGGACGCCACTAAGCAAACTCAGCTTATAAATGGAATTGTGGAATTGTCATGATTTATGATGGAATATTGTTACAGTTTACCGGTATATCGCATCGTCACCAAATTCCTTTGAATATGAGTGTGATAAGTACATACATTCTGTCAAAAAAGTACCGGGAATTCTTGAATAAAACACAAAATATTTTTTATTCTTCCAAATCTATTGTATCGCCTCCAAAGTAGTCCCCTCCCGAAATGATACATTTATGCCAACGAACAATCCAATCATCAAAACATTTTTCATACGCTTTTTCCGGAATCGATTTCAGTTCTCGCCGCGAATTCTCTTTAATATCTTCTATAGATTCAAAACGGGTGCCTCGAAGTGGTAATTCAAGATTTGGAAACAGAAAAAAGTCGGCTGGAGCCAGACCAGGTGAATACGGTGGCTGTTCGATGATATTTGTTGAGTTTTTGGCCAAAAATTGGTTCACAATGAAAGCCTTGTGAGATGGTGCATTATCGTGATGCAAAATCCATGATTTTTCTTTTCACAAATCTGGCCTTTTTCGACAAATTTGCTCTCTTAAACGCCGCATAATGCTCAGATGATATTCTTTATTCACCGTCTGACCTTCTGGCAAGAATTCCGAATGTACAACACTGCGATAATCAAAAGACACAGTCAACATTACCTTCACTTTTGATCGGCTTTGGCGTGGCTTTTTCGGTTTCGGCTCAGCTGGAAGCCGCCACTCCGAAGCTTGTTGACTGGTTTGCATGTCATATTCGTAAACCCATGTCTCATCACCTGTTATAATGCGTGTTATGAATGTGGAGTCGAAATTGACTCGTTCTAGCATGTCTTCAGCGACCTTTACGCGATTCAGTTTTTGGAGAAAATTCAAGTTTTTCAGAACTAATCGAGCGGCAACGCGTTTGATGTCCAAACAATCATGTAAAATAGTACGAACTGATTCGTAAGACACAGAAAGTTCACCTGCTATCTCTCTCAAATTTAAGTGACGATTTTCAGTCACCACACGGAAAAAAAGATGATGTTGGATTTACAATGTTTCGTTCGATCACCATAGAAATATTAGGGGTTTCTATGGTGATCGAACGAAATGTTGTAAATCCAACATCATCTTTTTTTCCGTGCATTTCCTTCACTTTATCGATATTAACTTCAGTTAAAGACGTCGATGGACGACCAGAGCGAGGCAAATCTTACACCACATCTCGACCACTTTTGAATGCACTGTACCGCTCATATGCACGTGTTTTTGATAGAGTCAATTCACCGTAACCCGTGTGGAAAAATTGATCAGGATTCAATCAGGGCCTAATCCAAACAAATCAGGGCCAAGTGAGGAATCGATGTGGAATGTGACGCATAAACGATCAGGTCCTAATCGGGTGCCCATGAGGGTACAATCAGGCCCATAACAATCATCTTACATCCAAATATAGTGTCCTAGCTAACATAATTGATGAATGAATCTTGAAATGACTTCAAATTCTCGAATATTATCGAAGCGGATGTAGTTGATTGATTCATAAACAATCAATTCTATTTTTTCCGAAAGAAAAGGGAGGTTATTTCAACTCTCTGAAGTATGAGTCAAGTTAGATGTATCATAATTCACTGAAGAAACTTCACAGGCGTTATTCTGCAGTCAAAATGTAATGATTTCCTATTTGGGAAAATTTGTTCGAGGTTTAATTTTTGAGATATTAGAATTTTCATATATTTTTTCTCGAATCCACATCATTCAAAAGCACTGTGTGTTACATACTTGAGCTTGACACCATTGGCTAAGTTAAAAAACGGCGGATCTTTGGAAAAAATGTACTGTTCTGTCATTTTTCGATTTGAGGTTATAACAATTTGAAATTTTTTGGCTTCCAGCTGATCAGAATCCAGCAACTTTGAGTTATTACAGTCACAAAACACGGGATGACTGGATACTTTGATTTTTTTTCCCAAAGATCCGCGATTTCCCAACTTGACGAATCGTGTCAAGCTGAAGTATGTAACACACAGTGCTTTTGAATGATTTGGATTTGGAAAAAATTCTAAAAATGCTCCTATCTCAAAAACTAAGACTCAACAAAAATTTTTCAGACCGGAAATACGCCTGTGAAATTCTTTCAGTGAACTATGAAACACCCGGTATATAGATGTAAACATAGTGGAAGCTGCAATGTCGCGGCAAAATTTCAGTACCTTAAAATATAATAGTTAGATGGCTAGTAACATCTAGGGATATTTCGGTATATTGAACTTTCAGGAAAATGGACCTTCGAAACTGCGACACTCTACCATTTTTTTCAATGTACGACGCACTTGCAAGTGTCTAGTGTTAGGCTAGTCAAGCGTTACAAAACCCGCGAATCCCTAGATCATTTCAACTTGGAAATATTTGAAAAAGTAATATTCCTGATCCCTATTACACTTGTACTTGTTGAATTGATTTACCGATGAAAATTTAATGCTTTCGACAATTAAGCAACATTCGCTAGCTCCGCAAAAAGAAATAGACGCAATTATTGGTATTAGAAGTATGAATGATGGACATACTCATTGTTAGATGTAGATCTTCGATAATGAGATTTGTTTTTTGAAATGGAATCTGACTTATAAATGAAACTGAAACTGGCACCCGTAAAGCTAGCAGCCGATTATCATAACTTTTTCCACAAAACTTTGATCAAAGATTTAAATATCTGAGACATTTAGTAGAATGCCACTCAATTGATTTTTGACGTGAACACAGCTGGAACCACATTGAATCAAAAGTTACAACAATTAGCTGCTAGCTTTAGGTTGCTGGTTTTAGCTTAATGATTCATAACCTCCATTCGTATTATTCACAAAATTGAATGAGTTTGAATTGTAAATAAAACTATGAATTACCCTTCAACTGATGAATCAAATTGTTTTTCTTCAATTTTCTTCAATTTGATTCATATTTTATCCAATTTTCTCCATGATCAATGAAAAAAACAGGTATAAAATGGAATTATTCCGGCCCCGATGGGAGCCCTGTTGATACTCAATTAGGTTGTAATGATTTTTGCGTCACATTCACCATTTAATCCTTGTTAGGCCCCGATTATTATTATGGCGTCACTGATGGAATTTCTACACGGGAAGCCTTCTCCAACATTTTCAGCGATTCAGCACACGAAATTCCATTTGCAACGCAAAATTTAAAACAAATTCTTTGTTCAATCTTTGTATCCATTGTGACAATCGCCCCGTACAGCACAACCACCGATCCTCCACCTGAGACTTCGGTGGACCAGAGGTGGAGAATTGGTGGAGAAATGGGAGCCGTGGAAATAAGGGAGAAATAAGGGAGAATCTCTGTTGAGGCAACGGAGAGGCGACGGAGAAATGTCCGCCCCCTGTATTTTCAGTAAAACTTAAATTAGTGAATTCATACATTCGGATTTGGTTACGTAAATGCACCAATAAGAATTATATCGAAAATACAGGGGGCGGACATTTCTCCGTCGCCTCTCCGTTGCCTCAACGGAGACTCTCCCTTATTTCTCCCTTATTTCCACGGCTCCCATTTCTCCACCAATTCTCCACCTCCAGTCCACCGAAGTCCTAGGTGGAGGATCGGTGGTTGTGCTGTATGGGGCGGGACACACTTGAGAGAACTGAAAAGATCGAGCACTATAAATAAACTGAATGACAGATGACAGTCGAACTCCGCGTCAATATACAGGACGAATGTTTCAACTTAACAACAAAAAGAATGTTGACAAACCCGTTAGCCGCACTTTTTCAATGATCAATTCCCGGTACTTTTTTGACAGAATGTATATGTATACTTCCCTATCCATATAATGGTATCAAGGGCGTATTCAGAAACTCACTATCCTCCTTTGAGGGGACTCGAGCATAAGGAAGTGGGGGACGGAAAAATTCAAATTTGTTAATGTTTGGAGGTTAAAATTTTACAATTTTATTTTTGAGCCTTCAGAAATCACCTAGCCATTCAAGGTTTGCGGCGATGTGGAACTCTAGGCATGTAATTTATTATTATTCACTTCAAGTAAGGTAGTAAATTTTTGGATATTCCCTTGAATGGTATTACACTTCGCTCTAAAAAATTTGGCAGTGTTAGGTAAAGTCCACTCCGGATGGTGTTGTTTCAACACCTGACGGTGTTATTTCGACACAGTATGGTGTCATTCTAATACCATTTGGAATTATTTCAACACTGAATTCCGGAGTGGACTTTTATAGAATCCGCGCGTTGTTAATTCTGACACCGCTTTTCTTACAGTATTTTGAGACGTTTGGAGGTGATCTACGGATTGAGATAAAATAAGTACAGTCAATAGATCAATTGTGAATACTCATTCTCCTGACATCGCGTTTTGAACCGAACGAAAGGAATGGTACTTGCAAACAAAATCGCAAGGCAATTCAATGAAATTTATACTTCACCCATACAGCACAAGAGTTCCCGGTATGCTCATGAATATGTATTTATTATGAATATTTCGAATTCAAAACGAACTCTTAATAAATAACTTAATGTTCAGAAAGAATTCGTATCAAGACTCCATTATGAATTCTGCGTGCATTCAATGCATTTTGATTTTGACTTCATTGAATTCTCATTGAATTCATTATTGGTTGCATAACGGCGACTATTCAGAGAGTCTTTGGGAAGTCTTTATGAATTCAAATTGATCATTTGTGCTGGCTGGGTAAAAAATACACAAATGGACCTTGAAAATTTTCTGCTGGAATCAAATGTTCCAATTTTCCCTGACTTTTTATAAATTTCAATGGATTTCCCTGCGTAATGGAGCATTGTGCAAACGTTCCCTGACTTTCCCTGATTGAATAAGAATTCCCTGACTTTCCCTGACTTTCAATGTCTGGGGGGACCCTGTTATAAATATCATTCTTTTTTCATATTTTCAAATGTGAATGGAGGAAGCACAACTCTTCCACATGTTTTGTCAGCAATCTTGATCGAGTTGCTGTCACAATATTTCCTGCTGAGGAAAACGTTTGCTATATTTGAATTACCCGAAAAACTCGGGTAATTGAAAAACCCGACCCGACGGGTACCCGACCCGATAAAAACCCGATGACTCGGGTACCCGCACACCCCTAGTGTATAGTATAGACACAATATATAGATATACTATATATATACTGTATTCTTGTACCAGCGCTCTAATATGTTCACTTCTCCGATCTATGATGCCCCATAACTCGAAAAATATTCATTTTTGGACTCTGTGCCTATTGACACTTTTTTTCAGAACATCATGAACTATATTATAGCAAAGTTTCACCCAATTTAACCGCAAGACATTTTCCCATATAATTAGTGCGGGGTCCTTCGAATGATATAATTTCATAAAATCTTCTTCGGCCGCGCCAAGTGTTCCTGGTTGATGCGAATTCCAAAACAGGGTTGCCTTTTACATCTTTTTTTTTAATGGTATATTTGTGATATCAAGTAATCTTCCAGAAAGAGTGAAGTATTTTTTTCAAGTATTATTGTAAAACGTTTGCATGGTTTTTGGGATTTGACGTTATTTTTTACTGTGTTGGAGTTTTTAGGGGTTTTCGTGAGACATTTGTATGTTTTGTGGAATTCTACTTTTTTTTCACTTTTTGGTATCTATATACGGGCAGAACGATACGCTCGTTTTATTTATTTTTCCAATACAATAATGCTTTTTTGGAAATAAATAAGAGTGGAGAAGCAGGCGCGCCCCCTATTAATCATCAAGCTGCCGAAGAAGCAACACGCGACGCACACGGAGAAAATCCTACACTAGTGGTTACTGTAGCTTACACGACTGGCTCGTGTTATGCAATAAAATCAACTCAACACTACTGGTTACTGTGGTAACACGAATCAGTCGTGTCTCCGCAGTAGAGAGTCGTTTTTCTACACTATTCTCTACTGTGGAGACACGACTGATTCGTGTTCCCACAGTAACCAGTAATGTTGAAATGATTTTTTTGCATAATACGAGCCAGTCGTGTGAGCTACAGTAATCACTAGTGTAGGATTTTCTCCGTGCACGCGCTGTCGAGACATTGCTGTCGCCGAAGATACACCCGCGGCTGGATATATGATGCTCTACGCGTCCGAAGGATGGGGGCCAAATCAACGAAATCAGTGTTTGAAAAGAGAGAGTCTGACGTATCTCTCTTTTCAACCAACTTTTCGTTGATTTGGTTTTTCATTAATTCGGCCCCCATCCCGTCCGAAAGCTGCCGTACAAAGTTCACAGCGAAAACATTCACCGTTGGAACATGGAAAGAAATGGACACCGGTCCAATTTAAATACATTTCCAACATCTTCATCATCTGGAAAAGTCAACGTGGGAAAAGAACGCATTCGAATGACCAGCAGCAGTTGGAAATTGAACATGTTCCGAGTTGGAAGTCTTCACAAGCCAACGCCAGTAAACATCTCGCTCTGTTTATATTTCACTAAAATATGAATCCGTTCTTTTAAGAACGACCAAATATATCAATACGCGAGAACAAGCTCATTCACCCAAACAAACTTTATCTTTTTTCTTGATATTTCAGGTGATAAAAAACACATAATGAACCCATTCTTTTAAGAACGCCGCAATATTACAATATGTATGAACAACCTCATTTTCCTGATGAAACTTTCTTTTTATTAATATTTCAGGTTAACCTTCTGCCATCGCGGGATCATTCTGTATGATTATATTTTCGTACGAGCATAACGACATACTCTAATTCAAATAACAAGATCAACGGATGAACATGAATATTCACGTTAAGAACGAACAATTTTGCAGATGCCATTCAACATCATTCGGATGATGAGTTCAATGAGACATCGTCCCAAATGAAAATTTATTCCATCCAATTCCATCGCTCTGCAAAGGCCCGATTTTTGAGAACGTGGATTGAGAGCAGTTGATTTACATGAATATCTCAAGCGGTTCGCTGCTCTTATGAATGCCTTGTATACGTTTCGACCAATCCGGTAACAAATCTTGGTCAACGTTGAATATTCAGTGAATGAATTGGATTCGAAACATGTTCTTCAGTGAGGAACTATTCTATCGCTCTGAGAAGAGCAAATTTTCTTTTCAGCGTGGAGAATTTATGAATTTTACGGAAAAGCGAGTCGATCCGATCAAAACAGCAAGACAGTCAAAAAGACGCCGATGCAACAGAACGAATGAAAAGACGAAATACTCACTTTGGCAACGATTCACGGAGAAATTGAATTTCATACATTTTATTGAATGTAAATTGATTGAGAAGTTATTCCCGGTGAAGATTCATTTTATGGCTCTGAAAAGAGCGGAGTTTCTGTCAGGGCCGGCGCCAGGGAATCCGCCGCCTCGGGCGAGAGCAAGTCCCGCCGCCCCTGCATCGGGGAGTATTTGACCGACCGAAAAAAAAGGTCCCTAACATACGTCGCATCGTCGTGTTGAAATGAAATTCTGAAGATGCTATGAATATCGGTTGTGATTAGTTAGTTTATTAACAACTTTTTTGTACAAAAGAAATTCTTCTTGCTTTTGCACTGGCAAAGTCTTTCAAAACTTCAGTTAAGTCCAAGTCTTCTGCCAGTTTGTGCTCTACTGGAATGTTTGCTAGTCCATTCAAACGGCTTTGAGATATCGTGGAGCGCAAGTACGTTTTCGCCAATTTCAATTTTGAGAAACTTCCCACACAGCACGTAGTTCTTGAAGATATCTCAAAGAATACTCAATTGAGAGATCTTCAAGAACGTTCTTGAAGAGTTCTCAAAGATATCTTTCAGAAGTGTTGGAAAGACATCTTGTGAAAGATTTCTAAAAGCTGTCTCGATTCAAGACATCTCCAAGATGACCATGCGAGATATCTTAAAGATATCTTTGAGAAGCGTTTGAAAGATATTTTCTTGGAAGACTTCAGCAAAATATGTTTGAGGAGATAGATTGTCAGCAGGTTTAGGTTATAAATACCTGATCATATGAATTGACATGAATAATACTTGGAATGTGCCTTTAATTATAATCGAATTACACATGTGATAAATTCGGTCACAAATCGAAAGCTTGAAAAATCTATAAACATGCCAAGGGATTTGGAATTCTGCAAAAATTACGATTTTGTAACCTTTTAATACCCGCGCTGGAATTAACGAATCTTCAAGACACAAATATTTTACAAATTACTGAACTTTTTACGCTCAATTTTATGTACAGCCTTCAAGTAAATTCACAAAAATTCTCATTCATACTCATTTATAAGTTATTCTTCAATAACGTTGGGATAGAAATCATTTAGGAAGAATCTGTGGTATCCACGACCAACTTATCTGACATTTATTCATATAATAACAGTTTTTTCAAAAGATCACTTCTACTCTGAAAATGTACACCACTGACACGATTCCACTGTGTTATATTGACAATCATAAGCCTCAAAACAGAACTGTCTCTATAGCTCAGGTCACTGAAGCGTAAGTACATCGTAAGATGCGCGGGTTCGATTCCCGCAACCTCAAGGATTGAGATAAAGTCAACTTGATAGGAGTGCGCGAGAGCGACAAAAACAAATATGGGGGGAGGGAGGAGAAGGAAAAAGAAAAGGTGTTGGAATTTTTTTTCGTGAATAAATTCAAGCTTCTTCCAAGACATTTTTATGAATTTTGCAAGACATTTTTAAGAAATCTTGAAGAACTCTTTTAGATTTCTTAATTTCTTCTCAAAGATATCTTAGAGAAATCTCCGAGACATTTTTCAGAAATCTATTCATGTTGCATAAGACATCTTTTCGAATACGAAAAGATATCTTTTAGAAAATTCTTGAAGACTTCTTGTACTTTTGGAAGATATGTTTTAGAATTCTGAAAGATATCTTCGTGTCTCTTTGGGTTCTTTCTGCACTCGCTATCATCATAGGAAGAGTCAGCAAAATCCTCAAAGCTATGGCTGCATTTGGAGCAAAATTGTGCCGCGTAATGAATTGAAGAGTATCGATGGGACTACTTCTAGGCTGCATAAGCGTAGAAAGTACTTTCAATTCATCTCAAAGTTCTGCTGCACTGATATCACTCACCGACTCACATACCTCATAATGGCGACCATAGAAACCCAATATGATTGGTCCATCAGAAAATCCACTAGAAATTACTAGCGATTACCTTTTATACGTATAATACATGTATTATACAGGCTATATATTATACGTCAGAAACTGCACTCGACAAGTAAAATTCTCAACCTTGCTCCTGATGCCATCAAATAAACGATCAAATGAACTCATCAACAATGTCGAATCCCATTTTCATCTGCAGTAACAGAGAAAAAAGAAGGATACTCGAGTCACGAGTTTTTTGACGAAGTACAATTTAAATACCAACGAAAAAATAGACAGAACGTAAGTAATCGTGATATAAAAAACTGCTCGTAGTTTTCTTAAGAATATCAAAATTTGGAATTCACTCGTTAACTTTCCCCTCATGTGGCGGATAATCGCTTTGAAATAATGATTATAATTCTTGTGAAATTTAATTTTGACACTTCGTGTAATTTTCAGTTGGTGCTCATTGGAAGTAATAAGGATGAAGACAATAAATTCCCCAGCCACCCAAAGCATTTTTTTTCGAGAACTCGAATAGAATTGTCTCAAAATTTTTTTGAAATCATCAATTCATAAGAAGTTCTAAAAACGTTCTGTATTGATCCTTAAACGGTAACACCTCTCAAAATCACATCAACCGTAAACCCCGGTCTAACAGTATGTGAGACCGATATTACTGTTTGAAGGTTAGAAGTTCGTAAATTGCTCTACTAAATATTTCTATTCTGAGGCTCGAAGCAGAAAATATTTCACTGTTTAGTTACTGAAATATTTATAGTTATATTTGAAATATATCATAGACAAACATAAACTCACAATACCACAGTTCAGAAAGAGTTTTCAATGCATTTATTTTCAATTCTCATAGTTCCAAATTGATTCATTATGAACTCTTCCTCAACTGAAATGTTGGAGCCTTCCGAAGTAGCTGACCAGATGATCAGATCAGCTACTACGGAAGGCTCCGTTGTGTGGGATATCATGTTGAATGCAACTTCAAATATCTCGCAAACTAAGTGATGAAATGTTTTCTGCTTTGAAGCTCAAATTGGAATGAGTTGAAAAAATATTGACGGAATTTTGAAATTTTTCTACTAAAATCCTAACTATAGGCCTCACTTGAACTGAACCATGATATAACATACACGTTAATGAGAATTGCCTACAATGAAGATCCAAGCGAAAATAATCATGCAAATGCCCCCTTATAATTTGTATTATGGAAAGAATCTTTAATAGAAAAATATTTTCTCCCATTTTATTCCAAATCACGTTTTATTGAGCCAGGGTGTCCAGCGGTTATGGAATTTTAACGGAATGGGTCAATTACGTGGTTTGTTTGAAAAGAAGAACCAATCAAACAAACGACAAAATTCCAGATTCACACACCCTGAATTGATTGAACTAATAAAAGGGCAGGGATGGGCACTTTTGTACTCCCGGAATACTTTTTCTTCTTGTGTAAAATGTCTTTATGCCTTCATATGAGGTCAAAAAAAAGTACTTCCAGTAAAAGTATTCCGGGAGTACAAAAGTGCCCATCCCTGTAAAAGGGTTGAACTTTCCTTGCTTCCCTAACAGCACATCCACCGACTTCGACGTCGCATCCCCGTGGACTCCACGTGGATAAATGGTGGACGTGTATAGAACGTGGATGAACGGAGATTCAACGCGGAGGCAACGTAGAAATG
Source organism: Gonatopus flavifemur (assembly GCA_018340375.1). Lineage (NCBI taxonomy): Eukaryota > Metazoa > Arthropoda > Insecta > Hymenoptera > Dryinidae > Gonatopus > Gonatopus flavifemur. Next base: position 2,168,307 of record JAFFJZ010000016.1, read on the forward strand.
TCCGGTGCTGTATGGGTTCTCCTTATGAATAATCATCATCATGAAGTAATCAGGCTCATAACTGGTTTGATGAAATCCTCCAATCCTGTCTATTACTCGCATGCATCCTTCGAAAACGTTTCGACCAATCAGATTATGACTCTTAGTCAATGTTGAATACTAGGAAAAGGAAACGTGTTCCGTGATCAATATAACTATTTTCTTGCTTCGTAAAGGGTGGATTCCTTCGTCAACTTGCATAATCCATCAATTGTGACGAAAATACAAGGTGTGACATCGTGAACGACCCAATTGTTGGACTTGATTGTCATTGTGAAACAGTTTCATTCTCAGCACATATTACTTCAAAGTCATGTTGTTATTTCAATTGGAAAACGGATTGTCTTTGAAGATTAACCAAATCCGTCCTTTTTAGGGCGAATATATTTTCTGAACGTAGAAATGCGCTCGGACTTCCATACAATTTGAATTGGATTGTGTTGTAAACATAAATGATCTTGAGTGCTCTCAAGTAAGTTATTAACGTTCAATAAACCTTTTATAATCATCGGCATCATTTCGCATAATTGATGCGAAAAAGGTGAATTCAAATGAATTTATTATTGTTCGATGTTTTGGTTGGGATAATTCGAGAAAACACATTTTTTAAAGAGGAATCATTTGACACGGCCGAGGATTGATCTAACATACATTGATTCTAGACCAATCAGAAAACAGGATTCGGAGGCCAATCTTTTGTGTTGAATTCACTAATCAAACCGTTCGAATTGGGTATCGGATGAATGAAAATTCTCATGTTTCCTTTTTCACATGAAAATTATGATTGAAAACGAGTAGTAATACTCTTTTCTCCCACTTGAATCCCTATCCCCACGGAATAACACTATTTTACATTTGTCTGTGTAATAAAAATCATCAATGAAATTACAACTTTCACCTACAGCATATCGTAATAAGAATTCATGACAGTGATCAATTTTTCCACATTGTCGACGAATTCAATCGTTCTACATAGGAGATTTACCAATCTGTAAGTTGGTGAATCGTATCGATTATACCGATCAGCTGATCGTATTAGCGCTCTTCCCCGGTGGAAGGGAAGCGTGTCATAAAGAGTAACGGAAGCGTAAGAATGTCACAGATTACGTTTTTAATACTTCTTACATGCTTCCTATCCACTCTTCGATTACGCTTCCGAGTGTAAAGCCCGGTTTCTATGGAATTGGTGTTACTTCCGATACGCTTCACACACTTCAAGTATACGTTCGAACCACTCTTAATGTTCCACTTGACGCTCAATATACGCTGGAATCCACGTTCCAAATACTTTCCAACTACGTCCCTGACACTTTCTATTACACGCTTCCCTTTCACCAGGGTTCGCAAGCCCCAGGTGAAAATATACGCTCGTAGTAAGCGCATTCGAAGCTGAGAAGAGACGTTAAAAGGTTCCAATCTTCTCTTGCCGAAGCGTATAATAATGATCGCTTGTTGTAGAGTACTGTAATTATACGTTATCAATACGCTTTATAAACGTTCAATGCCGTTTTGGGAAGAGTACTGTAACGTCCCATGAAAGGTAATGCGAATCATTTCATACAGACTTTGGGTATCGGTTCTAAACTGTCAGGGATCATAGCATTCTATGGCTGAATATGTAAGACGCTGGATTGCAATGATGAAAATCATGGGTTCGAATCTCGCCAAATGGTTAAAATTTTTATCCTCTTATATTGTTCATACTTTTCATGGAGCATTGATTTTTATACGCTTTTTTTGTTCCGAACTTTGCTGCAAGTACTCTTCGAAAACGTTCCATTTACTCTTTGTTCACTTTTCATTAACGTTTCTGTTACGCTCTACCATACTTTTCATCTGCGCTTCATTTCAGTTCCCATTTTCACCAAGGGCACCTTCCTCTCTTGTCCTGTTATGCCGCTCCTGAATGACCGATGGGCCCACCTCATAATTAGTCAATTTAATTGATTATATCTCGAAAATTATGCGTCGGAGAGCGTTGTGCAAAAGGACAAATCGGTTTAGAGTTTGATCAGGAATCTGCTCCTAAAGAAGTGTACGGGGATTTTGAATCACCATGTATTAGGTGTACAAATAAGTTTTAGGACACTCCGATTTTGTATCATAACAGCTATTCTGAATTAATTCAAAGGTCCCAATCACTCATGATAGATGGCGCTTGATATGCAGTATCGAAACGTAAAGGAGTCATAAACATAACCTAGAAATTCTATGAATGAAACATGCAGACCGAGAAGCTATTTATTAGACACTGCATTCGCTATGAATTCCGTCAAGGAAAAAGTGTTAGGAAAGCGTGTGAATCGATATGTTCTGTTCTTAGAGACAACATTTTATCTAAAAGTACATGTGAGTATTCCCATGAGGAAATTGCCGGAGTTGACAAATCGCCCAGTACTAGAAAGGTTGTATTTGCCGGACTTCGGCAAAAACAACTGTTTCTGTTCAGGCCCATTACTGTTTTTCAACTGGCTGTACATGTTCGATGGAGTTGAGACGGTATTGGTTGGCGTGGACAGAGACAGTGTTGGGCCAGTAATGAATCAATACTGGCCGGAAAATACACGGATCGTAGTTTAACGGAGCCGCGCCAGTACTGTGCCAGAGTTGGGATGATCATTCAATATATCCAATCGACAATGAAGGGCTAGGATCGGTAGGGCAATGGCTAACTACAAAATCGGTGGTCGAACTACGTTAAAATTATGTCTATGGGAATCCGGCTGTTATGTTGAACCAAAGCGGCGCTAGTACTGAGCCAGAGTTGGGATTACCATTTCTTGGTTCGATAGCCGACTATATGCCAGTATCAATATGGCACTGGCTGACTACGAAATCGATGTTGTATTGTCGTTAAAATCGTAGCAATGGGGATCAGGCTATTAAGGTGAGCCGAAGCTTCACCAGTACTGAGCCAGAGTTGGGATAACCATTCAATATATCCAATCGACAATGGAGGGCCAGGATCGGTAGGGCAATGGCTAACTACAAAATCGGTAGTCGAACTACGTTAAAATTATGTCTATGGGAATCCGGCTGTTATGGTAAACCAAAGCGGCGCCAGTACTGAGTCAGAGTTGGTATCATGATTCAATATGTTCGATAGTCGACATGGTACCAGTATTGGTGGGACTCTGGTTGACTACGGAATCGGTAGTCGATTGACATTAAAATCACGATCTTGGCAACTTGATTTTTGTAGTGAGCCGGAGTCGCGCCAGTATCAAGACAGAGTTGGTATGATCATTCAATACGTTCGATAGAGAACAATGAACCAGTATTGGTAGAATCTTGTTTCACTACGGAGTCTATGGTAAATTGCGTGACTTCAAGGGAATTGGTGCAATACATGGGAATTTAAGTGGTCCGTTGTCAACTCGGAGATTAGCTGATGTGATAGAGACTCTGTTTCTCACTCGCAGGTCGCGGGTTCAATCCTTGCCCAGTGAACTTTCATGAAACCACTTCCAAAGCGTCTTTCTCAGATAAAGGTGATGAGAAAAATAGATTCACAAAGTCTTGAAAGTTCAAATTCAATGTATTTTTTTTTTTACTTGAAATATAACTCCGGGGATCTCTAATTACCAGCACTGTGCCAGTACTGGGTCGGGTCTGAATTCCTATGTAGGATGTATTATTTTGACCCTCTACCACTTCTCATCCAGGTGTGGTAGAACAATTGGTTCTGTTGCCATGCCAGAGTTCCACCATAGTAGGCACACACCAAATATCGCTACCGACGTGTTGGTAAATGTTTTACTGGCCCTTATGTAAAATGATGTTATCATTCCGACTCCTTGCCAGTACCGTCCAAACCACTGGCCCCATAATGGTAGGGTTAGATTTGACAATACTGGCAACTCTGGCAACAGTGCTAAGCCAGTGCAGAAACACATCTGTCTATCCACATAACACAAAGCTATGCCAGTGCGGGAATCATTCCGTGCCCAGTACTGGCCGAACAATTGATTCTGTTGCAATGCCAGAGTTCCACCATAGTAGGCACACACCAAATATCGCTACCGACGTGGTGGTAAATGTTTTACTGGCCCTGATGTGGAATGATATTATCATTCCGACTCCTTGCCAGTACCGTCCAAACCACTGGCCCCATAAAGGCAAGGTTGGATTTGCCAGTTATGGCAACTCTGGCAACAGTACCGCGCCAGTAGCGGCCCGTGTGTACATGTCCACATAGGTTAATATAAGGGATTCAAAGAGGATGATTCCGACGTTAGTGACCATGAACGCACCGGGTCTCCTGTGAAGGTGGACGATCAGGAACTGCAAGCGTTGCTGGATGAAAACTCTTGTCAGACGGAGGAACAACTTTCGGAACATCTTGGAGTAACTCAACAAACTGTTTTTTATCGTTTGAAAGCAATGGGTAAGATTTGGAAAGGGAAAAAGTGGGTATCGCACTTTCTAACTCAAGAAAATAGAAACAGTCGTCTTAACAGTTGTGTGAGTCTTTACAACAAGCAACATAGAATGTCTTTCGTGTGGAAAATTGTGACCGGCGATGAAAAGTGGATTTATTTTGATAATTCGAAACGCAAATATCATTGGGTTGACCCTGGCAAGCCGAAAACATCCACGCCAAAGTGCAATGTTCATTGTAACAAAGTCATGCTGTGCATATGGTGGGATATGAAAGGCGTACTGTATTATGAACTTCTCAAACCTGGTCAAACAGTGACTGCCGATCGCTATTGTCATCAATTGATGCAAGCGAACCAAGAAACTGAGAAGAAACGTCCATTTTCTGGCAAAGGAAATCGTGCAATAAAACTGCTCCATGACACGCGGCCTCATGTAGGTAAACCGGTCAAGGATACGTTACAAGTGCTTGGATGGGAAGCTGTACTTCATCCGACGTATTCACCAGACTTAGCCCCATCCGATCATCACTTATTCCGGAAAAAGCAGAAAGATTGGTTTGACGTGCGATCCAAAACATTTGAAGAAGTGGTAAAATGGGTCGCTTAATTTCTCACCGCGCAAGACGAAAGTTCCTTCGCGAAAGGCATCAGCGAGTTACCTGAGAGATGGCTGAAGGTCATTCAGTGCGATGAAGATTATTTCCATGAATAACTGTGTTTCACTTCTCTTTCAATAAATCTTGAATTTTTCGAAAACTGTCCTAAAACTTATTTGTACACCTGATATACATATATATATATGTGTATATATATATATGTATACAGGGTGGACTATTCTGAGTGATATAGTTAAATATCTCCGAAACTATAATAGTAGAGATGGAGAAAAATGTTACGGATAAAAAGTTCAGGGTCCAAGAAGGAAGTATGGTACTGACCTTGAAAAATTCCTCAGAGGTCACATACACAATGAAAAAAATGGTCAGTCATCGTGACTAAAAATTTAGTCAAATATGACCTCGAATAGAAAATTGTACACTGTAAAAAAAACTGGAAATTTACTGCGCCTTGGTACTGGAAAGTTCAAGTAAACTCTTTTTCCAGTACATTCGCTGCAATTTTATGGACTTTGTGCTGTAAAATTCCATTGTTTGCAGTAAAATTTCAATGAATGTGCGGGAATATTCCAGCAAATGTACGGAAATTTTCAGTCCAATGTACTGGTTAATAACTTCCAGTGAAATACTGGAAGTTTCCGGTGGACATTTTTTAGAGTGTAGTTTTCTCAACAAAATATTAATTTCTATAACTGGGAGTGTTTGTTATAGTACACAATATTTCAGTTCAAGCAACTCCAATTTTTTATTCCATGTGGGTTTTAGTTACTGCAACTAAAGAGTTTTTTTCAATGCAATGTGCAATCCAGTGAATTTCAATGAGAGTTGACGATTTTACAGCAATGTATTTAGTCTCATGGGTATAGCAGAGCTGCCAGATGGGCACTGTCGTTGAGGGGAAAAATCTCCAAGTTCTTGGTTCATTGGGCATTTCTCTCGGAATTGGGAATGGCTGGTTGTACAAGAAATGACCAATCATTCGAGTCTGAAGATTTTGCCTGGTAACTCTGCTCCATAGAGATATAGGACTAGAGGAGGCAAGTATGGATGCGAGATTTCACATAAGTGGAAACGTTAATGAAATAAACAGAGAGGAGAGATGAAAGGCGCAGGCGTGTCACTCTCTTTCATTCAATACGTAATGGATGAAAGACAGTGACACTATGGCACCCTCATATCTCTTCTCTCTGTTTATTGCGATGACGCGATCAGCCCCAGATGCCTCCTTTAGTCTTATATCTCTATGCTCTGCTTCCGGACTATCACTGAATTCCACCGAAATTTTGCTACATTCCGTTGAATTTTTTTGATGTCAAATGGAAAAAACCCAAATGAGTGGGAATTGAATGAGATCCTACAAAATTTTTACCCACAAGGCCCACATACATAAAACATAGGGGAGACCGGTGTCAGTTGTAACACACGGAACAAAAAGAGTAATTGGATTAACAATTTAATTTGTAAGCGCATCCCTGGTGAAAATGAAGCGTATACACAAAGCGTGAAGGAAGCTCATACAAAGCGAAAACTGTTTCAATACCCTCCTCCTGAAGCGTATGATGCCCGCTTACTGTAAAGTGTTGAAATCATACGTTCTATATACGGGGTAAAATTCGCCAAGTGTTCCCACCTGAAAATTTCAATCCGATCAATGTTGATGAAATTCCATGAATTTGTTGTACTAGTGACCCTCTTCAAATTGTGTCAACACCAGGTTTCTAGGAAGTCAGGTTTTCGTGGTACAGGGGTTTAAATTTTCAAAATTTTTATGATCTGCGTTTTTTCGAAAAATCATCATCCTCATTCATTCCATTTAATGAAAATATGTTATCATTAATATTGTTAGGATTTTTTCTAAATTTTACGATAAAAATACTTTTATTCATGCAGAAGGAATATTTCACATAGAAATTCGATTTTTAAAAGTATTTCCGCATTTTTCGGTCACTGCGCCCCTTTTGATATTGATGAAACCTTGATAAATCGAAAGCTTGATTCCTCAGCTTCAAAATCATACAGGTTTAAAAATGGGACAAAGAAATTTTCCCAAGGTACAGAGTTCCAAGTGTGTACGTATCGTACCTTGAGTACGTGACGATCACACCATCGATTTTCAGTGTATTGTTTTATGAAAAAAGTAATTATCAAATTTATTTTCTCAATTTTGTCTACCACATTGCTCAATACAACCATCTAGATTACCCCCTTCAAATGAATAATTGATTCACGACACACGGTTGAAGAAAACACGTCATACTTTATTAGAACATTATTGTAATAATTAGTCATACCAATTTGTCATCTTGGACCCACTAAATTTCTTTTTATTGATAATCAATTTTTATGGAAACGCGGATACTGTAACTGGTAAAAGTAACTGTAAGTAGTGACTTTCTTTGTACAAGTTATAGTACTCTGATTATTTACAAAATTGAATTATTGCTACATGAATGTACAGAATGATATTAAACAATTTGCGGTATTTATAATTATCGATCTTCTGATCCTTCTGGAAGGTTGTTCCTATACTCTCATTTTTATGCCTTCTTCGGGTCTTTGGGAATATATCATATTGCACTGCCGAAGAGTGAGTTTTAAGAATAAACGATGAATGTTCCATAGGTGGGGTAAAATTCGCCAAGTGCACGCCTTGAAATTAACGAGGAGGAAACTTTTGATATAAATGAAGAAGATTTTCCCGTTCCATCAACAAAAATGTCTGAGAATTCAAATCGGAAGTGTCAAATAAAACATCATGCATCAGCTATTGAAGTTCTCGATCAAATCAAAGAAAAATTCAAACAGTCTTCCAGTTACTCAGAAAAGATTTTGCTTCTAACCCTTGCTCCAAAATCATGGGGACGAAGGACATTGGCTACTGAATTCAACGCTTCGGAACGTCAAGCTAGGAAAGCCATACAGTTGGTAGCTGGAAACGGGATTCTAACATCACCAAATCCAAAGCGAGGACGAAGGTTATCTTGCGAGATTGAAAATTCCATCATAGCATTTTACTTGGATGATGAAAATAGCCGGATATTGCCAGGCATGAAGGATTATGTTTCGATCAAAACTAATGATGGAACACGTGAACATGTTCTAAAAAGATTGATTTTATGCAATCTTGCCGAATTGTATTCTTCATTCAAATTGAAGAATCCTACAGTTGATGTGAGCTTATCGAAATTTTCACAGCTGAGACCTCGCAATTGTGTACTCACTGCAGCTTCTGGAACTCATACCGTATGCGTGTGTGTTTATCATGAAAACGTGAATTTAATGCTAGATGCCATAAGTTTACAAAAACTAACGTTTGCGACAGATTTCCCCATGGCTTCTCACCATGATGCTATTAAAATGCTTGTATGTGATAATCCTACTTCTGGATGCTATCTGGACAAGTGTTTAGCGTGTCCTGGAATAGACAATTTTGAGGATTTTCTTCAATCGAATCTTACAGACCAGTACATTGAGAGAGTAGAATATCAAGTTTGGCAACAAACTGATCGCAGCACTTTGAAAACTGAAATAGCAGACGCAGGAGATTTCGTGGAGGATCTCTGTGAACGGTTACATAAGTTGAAATCTCACGCTTTCATAGCAAAGGAGCAATCGTGCTTTCTTAAGAATCTCAAGGATAATTCGAAGGCCGGAGAATTCATAGTTACATGTGATTTTGCTGAAAACTATGCATTCATTGCTCAGAATGCTATTCAATCGTTTCATTGGAATAACAATCGAGTTACCATTTTCACAACAGTAAGTCATTACAGAACAGATGAGTTAAGACATCGCAGTATACCAATTTTGTCTGATATTCTGACTCATGATACGGTAGCTGTTTATGAATTTCGAAAAATTATTACAAAGTATTTGCAAGATAATTTTGAATGTGAAAAAATCTTCTACTTCACTGATGGAGCATCACAACATTTCAAAAATAAATATAATTTTGCAAATCTACATCATGAACATGATTTTGGAATTGCGGCTGAGTGGCATTTTCATGCAAGTGCACATGGCAAAGGACTTTGCGACGGCATTGGTGGAAATTTGAAGAGACTTGCAGCACGTGCAAGTCTGCAAGCATCATCAAATAAAAATCAAATTTTTACTGCGGATGCTCTTTATCAGTGGGCTAAAGAACATCTGAAAGAAACTGTAATTTTTTTCAGTCCAAAGAGTACTCATATAGAGGCTACGAAAGCACTTGAAAAACGATTTGCATCTGCGAAAACGATAGCAGGAACTCTCAAATACCATTGTGTAATACCTATGGAACATTCATCGTTTATTTCTAAAAACTCACTCTTCGGCAGTGCAATATGATATATTCCCAAAGACCCGAAGAAGGCATAAAAATTAGAGTATAGGAACAACCTTTCAGAAGGATCAGAAGATTGATAATGATAAATACTGCAAATTGTTTAATATCATTCTGTACATTTATGTAGCAATAATTCAATTTTGTAAATAATCAGAGTACTATAACTTGTACAAAGAAAGTCACTACTTACAGTTACTTTTACCAGTTACAGTATCCGCGTTTCCATAAAAATTGATTATCAATAGAAAGAAATTTAGTGGGTCCAAGATGACAAATTGGTATGACTACAATAATGTTCTAATAAAGTATGACGTGTTTTCTTCAACCGTGTGTCGTGAATCAATTATTCATTTGAAGGGGGTAATCTAGATGGTTGTATTGAGCAATGTGGTAGGCAAAATTGAGAAAATAAATTTGATAATTACTTTTTTCATAAAACAATACACTGAAAATCGATGGTGTGATCGTCACGCACTCAAGGTACGATACGTACACACTTGGAACTCTGTACCTTGGGGAAATTTCTTCGTCCCATTTTTAAACCTATATGATTTTGAAGCTAAGGAATCAAGCTTTCGATTTATCAAGGTTTCATCAATATCAAAAGGGGCGCAGTGACCGAAAAATGCGAAAATGCTTTTAAAAATCGAATTTCTATGTGAAATATTCCTTCTGCATGAATAAAAGTATTTTTATCGTAAAATTTAGAAATAATCCTAACAATATCAATGATAACATATTTTCATTAAATGGAATTAATGAGGATGATGATTTTTCGAAAAAACGCAGATCATAAAAATTTTGAAAATTTAAACCCCTGTACCACGAAAACCTGACTTCCTAGAAACCTGGTGTTGACACAAGTTGAAGAGGGTCACTAGTACAACAAATTCATGGAATTTCATCAACATTGATGGGATTGAAATTTTCAGGTGGGAACACTTGGCGAATTTTACCCCATATATGGTTTCTATATGCTTTATGTATGTTCTTATATGATTCATTTTTACTAGGGTAATTGATCGCTGTATTCCAATTTCTCAATTTGTATACAGATCTTATACTTGCAATTGTCAAGCCAAAATACGAGTGGGCTTGTCAACGGATGGGAAGCAATTGGAAATTAAACATTTCGATGACACGCACAAATATCACGAAGGTTCAAAGATATAAAATTATTTTAGAATCCTCATTGCATGCAGTATCAATTTTGATCGGTTATCTCAACATAAATATACGTTTCCAAACAATATGCTGCAAATTTCACATTCCATGTCAACAAAAAGATGAGAAGGAACGGCTAATAACAGAAGACACGTGCTTTATTTTTTAGTCATATAATAACTGTAATCTTTATTCATCTATTCTCAAATATTACTGCTGTTGAGTGACTGTATTTCAAAATAACTGTATGTAGTATAAATAAATAGGATGTAAGCTGTGCCAAAAACATTTCCGAAGAAATTGACGGCAACTCACCTGTAGGTTGGTAACTACGTTGAAAAAAAAACTGTATATACCCAGTAAACATTTTTCCCCTCAACATTTGAAACATTCATTATGTTCTCTAAATGTTAACAGAAAGTTCTCTAGTGCGTCGATTTCGGAAATCTTTTTGATGCCTTTCTTATGAGGTCTGGAAGTTATCAGAATGTGATCCAAGTCAACTTTCTGATAACTACCAGACCTCATAAGAAAGGCATCAAAAAGATTTCCGAAACCGACGCATTAGAGAACTTTCTGCTAGCATTTAGAGAACATAATGAATGTTTCAAATGTTGAGGGGAAAAATGTTCACTGGGTAGTGAGAGAAATTTTTCTTGGATAAATTACGAACTTTGTTTGTAAGCCAGGGGCATTAAAGAATTGCTTTGTGTATACGCTTCATTTTCATCAGGGGCGCCTCTTCATTTTGTCAAAAAATAGCTTCATCGCCTCTAAAATAAGATACTCCGTTGGAATAAAAACAGAAACGTAATATTTTCCATGTTTAAAAATAAATTATATTATTTTTCGCAATTTTTCAAAATTGTATTTCATTTTTTTTATATGGTCATTTTTGCAGTAACAATCCAGACAGCAAAAATTATCTGTTCGAATTGTTGAAGACTTCTTAAAGAATTCCTGAACAGTCCCCGTTATGACAGTGAAAATGAATTCCATGCATTCAAAATGAATACATGTTGAATGCCTGGAGAATTCTTTATGAACTCATAACATGAATTCTTTCTGAACATGAAGTTTTTCATTGAGACTTCAATGTGAATTCAAACTATTCATGAAGAATTCATGTTTAATGTCATAATGGGAACTCTTCATGTCATAAATAACCTACCCATACGGCACATCAGTTCAGAAAGAATTCATATTGAGTTTATTCGGAATTATAAGAATTCAAAATGAATGCATCAGGAACTCTTCCTGAACTATGGTGCTGTATAGGTATTATGAGTTTAAATCATGAAGTGGAAGCTGTCGGCCGCAGGGGTTATGTTTTGGCTGGGATTGTACCTGAACAAAACGACCGAACTATTTTGATATTTTCTCGATAAAAACATGCTGAAATGAGATAATGATGATATCTAAAGATATGAATTTGTAGTATTTGAGACGAGGAATTCGAAAATGAAAGATTCTTCACGATAGGAGGTCGTTTTCATAGGATTTTTTGCAGAGAAACGAGGAGTGTTACGTCTACGATTTCATGAAAGGAAGAAATCGATCGACGATATACACATGAATATAAGGACGACTCAGATTTTGAATCTTTCGCGCCCTTTTTATTCGTTTTCACTAACTAGATATGTGTATATACATATATATATGTGTGTATGTGTATATACATGCGTGTATATATATATATATATATATATTTTAATTTAAATAATCATTCTGTGGAGATAACTTCAAAATTGAGGAATATTTTTCATTGACTGCAATCGTTGAGTCGATACGCTTGTTCGTGTTCAACGAAGGTTCCGTTACTTTCGTAGTTCGCGCCCCTACGTTCGGTTTTCACAACTCGGTGCGTGGTGGCTTGGCTTGGGGAAGCGACGCCTATGTAGAGTTGAGATATGGCTGCGTCCACACAAGTGACATGTGAGTGGAATAAACAGTGGTGATATATATATATATATAGATATATATATATATATATATATCACATATGTGGTTTTGTGTTACAGGTAAGTAATATCTGGTAAGAAGGGTAAGGAAATTGTATCAAAAAAATGATTTAATATGTTTGATCATTAATGATGTTTGGTTTCAGATTTTTCTTCAAGGGAAAAACCCATTGACAGAAGCTCAAATGTGAGGAATGGTTTGAACCCACAAGTCTCTGGAGAGACTCATATGGAGGAAAGAAGAGGAGTCTTACACGAATGTAAATGCTGTAAGTATCTCAATATCTTTTTGTATATATATATATATTCATATCGTTATATATTGAAATAGAAAGATAGATGACTTTTTCCAACTTGTGTATTGAGAAAAAATCATGTATCTCTCTATGTATGTATGATATGAGAGTGTTCAATGTGTTATTCTAACACATTTTCGCTCTCGATACTGAATATTTGTTCCCCTTTTTACAGATTTTTCATTTTACAGGTTCGCTAGAGTGAATTTGGGGAGTATCGTCTCCAGCGCTAAGGAGATTTCCCTGACGGAGAGGAGGAAATACTTCAAATTAGGATTCTATGGCTTCGTCAAGTATTTCAGGTGAGATAGACAATTATACTTATAATTCATTTCTTTCAAATAGTAAGATAGATGATTTTTCAATTTGTATATTGAAAAGTCATGTATCTTTTTATATATCTATCATATGAGAGTGTTTAATGTGTCTTTTTAACACATTTTCACTCTCGATAGTGAATATTTGTTCCCTTTTCAATAGATTTTACTTTTACAGGTTCACTGGAATGGAATGGAGGTTTAGCGTCTCTGGCGCTAAGATGTTTTCTCTGACGGAGAGGAGGAAAGATTGCAGATTGGGGTTTTATAACCTTATTGAATACTTTAGGTAAGATATAGGCAATTATATTTATAATTTCTTTCTTTCAAATAGTAAGATAGATGATTTTTCAATTTGTATATTGAAAAGTCATGTATCTTTTTATGTATCTATCATATGAGAGTGTTTAATGTGTCTTTTTAACACATTTTCACTCTCGATAGTGAATATTTGTTCCCTTTTTAATAGATTTTTCTTTTACAGGTTCGATGGAATGGAATGGAGGTTTAGCGTCTCCAACGCTAAGATGTTTGTCCTGACGGAGAGGAGGAAAGGCTCCTAACTTTCATCGAGGGATGTTATTCTTCGTCGTGGGAATATAAAATAGTGTTGGTTCATCGACAGCAAAAAATAAGTACCAACACCTTCTACGAGGGACCTTGAGAAGGGAATACGTAGTTCCCTTTACTTCGTTGGAAAATATGGGTGATGGAATCACCTGTTCGACTTGAAGAGTCGAACAAATAGTGTAAATTTAGTGTTTCGTGTAGTGTTTCGTGTAGTGTTTTATTGGTGAATCTGGTTTTAAGTTATTTGTCTCCTTCAATCATTCAGAGAATGGATATTTTTCCATTCCTGTAATGATTGATATGGAATTTGTTGATTGTCGACCAGGTGTTGGTCATATAAGTAGATTCATCGATTAGACAAGTCGATGAACCAGATTGTATATTAAGTGTTAGTGATTTAAAGTGATAGTGGTTTGAGTGTAGTGAAAACTAATGGGATTATTATTATGACAACAATGCAAGGTTTGTGGTTAGCTGTATTTATATATGATTTTTTATGTTTGGGATGGAGTCACACACATAGGTTGAATAAAAATTGAAAATTTGCAGATATGTGTGGTGAATTTTATTTAAAGAATAGAAATTACAAATTCTCGGGGCGATCCCCGAAAATTCTCATACAAATCACTCTTTTATTTTCTTCTGGAGTGAAGGTGATAGTTTTAATTTGATCTAAAGTTAATTTAGCGTATTTATACACAAAATTTTTACAAGTGGGGCATTTAAAATATTCTTGCTTTGTTTTAATGCATTCTTCGCATCGCCGGGGTAACTTTGGCCGAAGATGAATCGGTTCTTTGGATGGACGTCGCTTTTGGGGTTGTGGCTGGTGGTTGGGCTGGAGCAATGTTCCTTGTTGTTTACAGGCTTCTTGGTACTCCTTTAAAAATCCTTTATATTTTTCGGTACGTTGATTTATTTTTTGTTTCGTCCTTTGCAAAGCCTTTTTATTCAAATTATTGCCGAACGTGTTTAATAATTTCTGTTTGGCCGAAATATGCTGTTTATATGCCCGTAGGTCATATTCTATCTCCTGGATTGATCGAGTCACTAAAATAAATCAGATAAATCCACAATTGATTACACTCGGGGTTGTTTAACCTATTCTAGCAAATGTAGAGTCGCGACAATAAAAATGAAAACTTTAAAGGGATGGTGATATGATACTCCTATTTTGTTTATGTTGATTAAAAGGAAAATCTTGTGCAATTGAATGAGAATATATTTTATGATCACGATCGCGTGTATCGTGACCAAAATTGTAATGTCTTTTACTGTTAACAATCGCGAGTATTGTTAACAGTGAAGAAATATCACGAGTATATTTCTGTACAAATGATCACGAGTATCATAAGAATTTTTAAGATTTGATCGCGAGTATCATATCTTGAATGTGGAAGGTATATGGATAACGTATATTCTGATAACGACCACGAGTTTCGTTATCAGGGTAAAGGACAGAAATTCGAAAGGATTAAGACTAGATCGCGAGTATCTCGTCTTAAAACAAGGAAAATTGTGTAGTATGTTCTGATAACGACCGCGAGTTTCGTTATCAGGGAAAAGGATTGAAATTTGAAGGGATTAAGACTAGATCGCGAGTATCTCGTCTTAAAACAAGGAAAATTGTATAGTATGTTCTGATAACGACCGCGAGTTTCGTTATCAGGGGAAAGGATAGAAATTTGAAGGGATTAAGACTAGATCGCGAGTATCTCGTCTTAAAACAAGGAAAATTGTATAGTATGTTCTGATAACGACCGCGAGTTTCGTTATCAGGGGAAAGGATAGAAATTTGAAGGGATTAAGACTAGATCGCGAGTATCTCGTCTTAAAACAAGGAAAATTGTATAGTATGTTCTGATAACGAACGCGAGTTTCGTTATCAGGGAAAAGGATAGAAATTTGAAGGGATTAAGACTAGATCGCGAGTATCTCGTCTTAAAACAAGGAAAATTGTATAGTATGTTCTGATAACGAACGCGAGTTTCGTTATCAGGGAAAAGGATAGAAATTTGAAGGGATTAAGAAGGAATAAAATCGCGTGTATTTTATCCTTTTGAACTTACTTTTGGTTTTTGATGAATAAAACTTCCCAATTAAATGATGGTTGAATATATTTGAAAATTATCAAGTACAAGGAACTTAACTTTGAGATTATAACGTAATATTTTGAATTGAACTATAATAGTAAATGTATATAAGTTGTGAAAAATTTGAGAGTGAGTGAGTGAGTGAGTGTCAAAGGGCACGAGGTGGCTCCTTATATACTGTTCTGGGAGCTGCCCTCCAAGTGGGGGTCAGTTGTTTAAGAAAGAAGGAAATATGTTTTCATTCTTTCTATGGCTCGACAGTTTTTTTCATATAGGTTTTCCTACGTATCAATGCTTCTTGTGTTCGCATAGCTTTTCCTCGTAGACTCAAGTTAAAAATAATAGATTTTCTAATAATAATTGTTCAGAATTACAATGATAATGATCTTATATAATATATTTGTTGGTCTTTCATAGTTTAAATAGATTTTCCCAATGAGAAGCAACATAGAAATTGTTGAATCATAATTTAAATGTTTTTGAATAGTTTCTCGAACCTTGTTACATCCTAGTTATATATTTGTTATAAAAATATCATGGAGATATTCTATTGAGTAATATTCATCAAAAATATGATTCAATACAATTGAATATTTTCAGAATTCGTTTAAATTTGTGAAAAATATGTTTTAAATATTGCTCAAGTTGGAATAAAAACATTTTCAATGTATTATATCTATCTATAGCTTCATTTGGGAATTCTAGTCAATATTAAAAATGTAATCTGAACAGTTTATATTAGATTTTGTAATTCTATTGCATAGATTAATTCTTATCCAAAGTTTGGGGGTTGAATCATATTGTTAAAGGAAATATACAGTTGATAATAACTAATACTTAAGAATCTGAATTTGGTTATAATTATTGCCCAATAATATTGCATATCTAAAAATTATTTCTGAAAGTATACATAGAGTTAGGAATGCATGGGTTGACGTCACATGCGAGGTATCGAAACAGCACAGGCATTGTTCTGGTCTCGAGTTTTTTATAAACGCTTTTCCGTAGCGCACAGGAGTTTCCTTCGAATCTGTCACCCAAATGTATACAGAATTTGTATACATTCCGACGTACTTTCAAAAACAATTCAAAGGCGTAGGAAAAGAATATATCTTAAAATATTCGCATTTTTCATTGAATATTGATTGAAATTTAAAATTATATAATATATATAAATATATATATATATATGTATATAACTATCTATGTGTACATATATATATATATATATATAAAGAAAATACGAATTATGAGAGAAAAAGAGAATATATATATATCATGAATGAATGAAAATTACATAACGCAAAAATTTAATTTATATATATTGTTTTATGAATTAATTGAAGAACTTTACATGAAAGATTGTTACTTGCATGTAATTGGATTGTTGAAATCATGATTCAAATATAATTTTCCTAATTATGAGATTGTTATTACATGTTATGTAATTTTGATATAATATTTATATAACAATGTTATATGAGTAAAAAATAAAAATATATCTATATCCTGATAGAAGAGAGACAAAAAAAAGTGCGAAAAAAAGATGAGGATGTTACAGGAGTTATATATTGGTTCTAACGAATTTCATCACCTACTGATGAGACGACGTCCGAATCGGAGGATAGAATGCATCAATTCTTATAGGATTTCGTCTGAGGAATCCGATGGTATATGATTCATTTTGGTACGCGGCCGTTTTCATGGAGTTTTCGTCGAGAGAAGGGGAGACTTATGTCAATTTCCACAGAATTTACATTAATTTCGTTATTTAAAGACAAGTCGAGATCCGATTCTTGGGGTAAGATCTATGGATTCTCATGAGGAATTGTCTGCAGAATCCAGTGATATACGGCTCATTCCGGTACGCGGCCGTGTTCTTGATTTTTCACGCCAAAAGTCGTTGACTGGTATTTGACGGAATTATCAATGCATATGCCAATTCTTCCATCGGCTGCAAGGTTCTCGTTCGATTGGAAAAATCTGATACATCGATTCTTATAGGAAATCGTCCAAGGAATTCAATGGTGTATAGCTCATTCCGGTACGTGCCGTTTTCATGGAGTTTTCGTCGAGAGAAGGGGAGATTTTTGTCCATTCCCACAGAATTTGCATGAATTTCATTATTTAAAGCCAAGTCGACATCCGATTCTTGGAGTACAATCTATGGATTTTGATGAGACTTTTGGCGTGAGAAGTCAAGAACATCGCAGCGTACCGGAATGAACCGGATATCACTGGATTCTGCAGACAATTCCTCATGAGAATCCATAGATTTTACCCCAAGAATCGGACGTCGACTTGTCTTTAAATAACGAAATTCATGGAAATTCTGCGGAAATGGACAAAAATCTCCCCTTCTCACGACGAAAACTCCATGAAAACGGCCGCGTACCGGAATGAGCTATACACCATTGAATTCCTTGGACGATTTCCTATAAGAATCGATGTATCAGATTCTTCCAATCGCACGAGAACCCTGCAGCCGATGGAAGAATTGGCATATGTATTGATAATTCCGTCAAATACCAGTCAACGACTTTTGGCGTGAAAAATCAAGAACACGGCCGCGTACCGGAATGAGCCGTATATCATTGGATTCTGCAGACAATTCCTCATGAGAATCCATATATTTTACCCCAAGAATCGGACGTCGACTTGTCTCTAAATAACGAAATTCATGCAAATTCTGTGGAAATTCACAAAAATCTCCCCTTCTCTCGACGAAAACTCCATGAAAACGGCCGCGTACCAAAATGAATCATATACCATCGGATTCCTCAGACAAAATCCTATAAGAATTGATGCATTCTATCCTCCGATTCGGACGTCGTCTCATCAGTAGGTGATGAAATTCGTTAGAACCAATATATAACTCCTCGTTTCTCTGCAAAAAATCCTATGAAAACGACCTCCTATCGTGAAGAATCTTTCATTTTCGAATTCCTCGTCTCAAATACTACAAATTCATATCTTTAGATATCATCATTATCTCATTTCAGCATGTTTTTATCGAGAAAATATCAAAATAGTTCGGTCGTTTTGTTCAGGTACAATCCCAGCCAAAACATAACCCCTGCGGCCGACAGCTTCCACTTCATGTTTAAATCTTACAGTTTAATATCCTAATCTCAATTTTGTTAAGCCATTTAGTCCACTGAACTATTTTATTAATTTTATTTGTTTCTACGAAGGTTTTTTCAACATCACTGTTCGAAATACTTCATAAATTCCTTGGAGGGACTTTTTTGCTGTCTGGGAATGTACAATGTGTTACTTTTCATCGCTACCCTAACAGCCCGTATGGAAATATTTCGCTGAAAAATGTCTGGAAACTATGAATAATCTCTGAAGAACGTTGCGTCTTCTCTGAAAATTCTGAGCATCTCTTGAAATTTTATGAAAAATCCAGTAGTTTTGGCACATTCTTCACAGACTTTTTTCAGATTTTTTTCTTCCTTTTCTCAGAGAAATAGGAACGGAATTGCGCTCTGTAAAATCTGAAACTCTGACAAAATTCTGATGAATTGCTAACATTTTTCTGAGTTTTGGAAAGAAATTAAAAAATTGTCAAACACTTTTTCACACATGATATTTGAATACAGCATATGAAAGTATTTATACAATTCCAGAATTTTTCAACAATCAGAAAAATGTCAACAGTTTATTAGAGTTTTTCAGAGTTTTTTCACAGTGCTATTTCGTTCCTATTTCTCTGATAAAGAATGAAAAAACTCTGAGAAACTCTGAAAAAAGTCTGCAAAGAATATCCCAAAGCTGTTAGATTTTTCATCAAAGTTTGAGACATTCTCAGAGTTTGTCAGAATTTTAAACAGGAAATGCGATGTTTTTTTAGAGATTATTCATGGTTTTATAGACTTTTTTCAGCGAAATGTTTCCATACGGTAGTACACCACCGATTTCCACGTCGCATGTCCGTGGAGGCGAGGTGGATAAAAAGGAGACGTGGATACAAGGTGGGAAACGAAGATACGACGTGGAGGCGACAGAAAAATGTCCGGCATTGTTGATAGTGCTGTACGGGTGTAACGGCCACCATGTTACTTTTTGCCACCGAAATCGAAATATAATCTTTTACGTTTAAATACCTCCAACTGTTATAGTTTGTCTAAGAAATTTTAAACTTGCTACCTCACGTAACGCACGTCGATATATCATTGCACATAACCCATTAAGTCCGGGAAATGCAGGATTTCAACTGTAATTTTAAACGTTACAAATGATATATAAATCATTAAAAACTCATGGCAAACATACCTTACCTACTATTTTCGAGGTTGCTCTTTCGATTGCTGAGGTCAAAATTACCCTCAGATAATAAAATATAATTGAAGAATTGAAAAAAAAAACAATACAAAAAAAATTTTAAATTCAAAAAATACAAAAAAAGAGAAAAAAAGAAGAGTCTTGCCGTCCACCTCCACGTGGTTCGAGTTGGGAAACGTTCATATGAAACGGCTAACGGACGGAAATAACCAATTCTCTTCCGTGAAACCCTGTACAAAAATTATTGCATGATTTTGAGTCATATCATGAATTTTGGTATGCCACATTCGATCCGCCATGTGGAATTATTGAAATCCAACTCCAAATACGTTGTCAGCGACCCCAAAAATCTCCTCGTATACACATTTTCTCGTGATTTAGAAGCATTTTATGAATTTCAGTATGCCATATTGAATCCGCCATCTTGGATTTTGGAAATCTGATGCTGGATTCGTTGTCAGTGACCTCAAGAACCCCAGTATACCAATTTTCATCCATCTTCGAGAGCTTTCTCGAATTTTCGTCCGCCATCTTGAATTTCGGAGATCTGATGCTGGGTTCGTAATCAGAGACCCCAAAAACCTCAGCATACCGATTCTCATCCATTTTCAAGGCTTTTTTTGACTTTTCGTCCGCCATCTTGGATCCACCATTTTGAATTTTGAGAATCTGATGCTGGATTCGTTGTCAGTGACCTCAAAAACCTAAGTATACCGATTTTCATCCATCTTCGAGAGTTTTCTCGAATTTTCGTCCACCATCTTCGGTCCGCCATCTTGAATTCTGCCCTGGTTGAAATAAACGATTGATTCTGACCAAATCTGATTGAATGAATCGTACGTACTTTGGAACATCAATATTTGACGATTGAGCCTCAATCAGAATTGGTCAGATTTGATCAGAACCAATAGACATGCTTTGATGAATGGTACTGAATCAGGAACATACAGGTGAAACAAGGGACACTTCTTCACAGGGAAATGGGGGAAAAACGTAATCAGATCGAATGCGGTTCGAACATATTCAAGTTTCTGAATTCAATAGTCATTTGAACATTTCGATTTTCGCATGATATTTGATAGGATTCAATGATCGTTTCACTGATTGCAATCCAATCAGAATCAAATGGTGGATTGGAAATAGACAAATCGGAGATTATATTGGTTGAGAATTAATACGGAAATCAACGGATGGACGAATGGGGATGAATCGGCATTTGCCCAGTAATGTTGAAACGCAATAGACAATGAGATTGAATAGGAGAAAGAACAATATGAACGGGGAATGGTGGCAATGAGAAATGAATGAGATTGAATCAGAACATTGTGCAGTCGATATCCCGATTGAATACAATTGGATTTATTGAGCATGCCAACGAATCAACCAATATAAATACTTGAAAATCAATCGGTAAATGTACGGAGTTGAGGAATCGCAATGAATAGGGAATTTGAACGTTGTGAGCGAATTTGATTCGTTGAAAGGTTTTCCAGTTAAACATATTGTCAAAGGGCTGTACATTCGGAATCAGATTCATTGGGAGAATAGCTGATTCGATTCTACAGTATTCAGTGATTCATGATACGATTGAGACTCAAAAACTCACTGTAATACTGATATGCAATTTTTTATTTTTTCAAGGTAGATTCAACTGAGGTTGAAAGTATTCACCCAGTCGGAGTCAATGAGAGTTTTGCTAATTCTAAATCTCTCTGAGCGAGTGAGATTCCATCAGGAATGGGCTCTGTTTCTCAATTGGTTTCGATAAAATAATGAACGATTGAATGCTATAATATTCAATGAATTGCACAATTGACCACATCGGATTCAATAGGGATGTAGCCGATTCAAAAAATCTGTAGGTGACTGGAATTCTATCAGAAATAGGCGCTACTACTCAATCGGATTTGATAAGAACATGACCAATAGCGTTCTATAGTATTTAATGATTTACATTACGATACGGGATGGAAATCACGCTCAGCCGCTGATATACAAGGTGCACTACTGCAAGTGAGTTGTACACAGGAATCGCCTCATTTACCCAGTCGAATTCAATGAGCGTTCAGTCAATTTGAAACATCTGGAACCGAGTGGACCTTTATCAGTGTAGGATCTACTACTCAATCGGATTCGATAGTGGTATGACCGATGACATTCTATCGTATTCTTTGAGCCGTATCACGGTATGAAATGCAAATCACACTGAGACGCTAATATACGAGGTACACTATTCTGAGTGTTTCGCGAACAGCAATCTCACGATTGACCCAATGGGATGTAATGGGGGCCGAGCTGATTCTAAACATTTGTAGGCGAATGAAATTCTCCCAGAGATCGGGTCTACTACTCAATCGGATCCAATAGGGATGTGACCGACTAGATTCTATCGTACTCATCAAGTTATATCAAGATGTGGAATGGGAAGCATCCCAAAACACTGATTATGCAAATGGTACTATTCACAATGAGCTATAAAGAGGAATCGCACGACTGACCTAAATGGATCAAATGGGGGTTTAACCGATCCAAAACATTTGTTTGTGAATCAAATTTCTTCAGAGACAGACTCTAGTACTGAACCGGATTCGCTACGGGTACAATGGATTGGATTCTATCGTAATCAATGAGCCATATGACGATACACAATGATATCACGGCAAAACATGGTTTTGCAAATTACACTATTCAAAATGAGTTGTAAAAAGCAATCGCACAACCGACCCAATCGGATCCAATGGGCAATTAGCCGATTCACAACATCTGTTTGCGAATAAAATTTCATCAAAGATAGACTGTACTACTCAACCGGATTCGACAGAGACATGACCAATTGGATTCTATAGTATTTTATAGTTCACTGGTTCATATCACGATAGAGGATGGGAATCATACTGAGATCCTGATATACAAGGTATACTATTGCAACTAAGTTGTAAACAGGAATCGCCCAATTGACTCAATCGGATTCAATGGAGGTTTAGTCGACTCAGAAAATCTGTAGACGAATGAAATTCTATTAAAGAGAGGTTCTATTACTCAATCGGATCCGATCATGGTATAGCCGATTGGATTGTATCTTATTCAATGAGTCATATCAATATACGAAATCTAAACCACACTGAACACCCTAAAAAGTATTATATACCTTCTGATCAAAAAGTACTTGGAATTCTCTATTCAAACAAACCGCGCTTGAAATATTGTCGGAATCTTTTGTTTTCCATGTTATTTCATCTGTTATTTAGCGCTCAAATGTCTGTTTGCGCCTCATTCGTCAGAAGTTAGTGCGTGTTGCCTTGTAAACGAGTCAGTGTTTGTTGTGGTCTGCGAATTTCGCAATGTCGAATTTGGTTGAGCACAGAGTTTGTCTAAAATTTTGTGTTTTTAACAAAATTTCATGCGCGGAAGCGTTAAAGATGTTAATAGAAACCTACAGGGACTCGACGATGTCGAAAACACAAGCGTACGAGTGGTACAAAGAGTTTAAAGCAGGTCGTATTGTGGTTGATGATTTATCTCGTTCCGGTCGTCCATCCACCAGTATCACTGACGAAAATATTGATAAAATCAAAGAAATCGTCCTCGCAAATCGTCGTGTGAGCATTAGGGAGATAGCATTCGATCTTGGTGTCTCGTTCGGATCGGTGCAGAACGTTATGCGCAATATTTTGGCCATGAGACGAGTTGAAGCACAGCTTGTGCCGAGAGTGTTGAATTTATTGCAGAAACAGCATGGCATTGATGTTGCTAAACAAATGCTTTCTTTGGGCCAAAATGTTATCGAAGGCATCATTACCGGTGACGAAACATGGGTCTATGAATATGACATCGAAACTAACCAACAATCATCGGAATGGCGCTTTTCAGACGAGTCAAAACCTAAAAAACCGCGACAGAGTCGATCTGAAATCAAGGTTTCGTTGATTGTTTTCTTCGATTGCCGTGGTGTGGTCCACTCCGAATTTCTCCCACCAGGTCAGACAGTGAATAAGGAATATTACGTGAGCGTATTGAAGCGTTTGAGAGAAAACGTAAGTGATTTATTACCATCAACATGCAGATATGTTATGATTTCATTGAATTAATAATCGAATCGATGTTCGTGGATCTCCTGTGCTTTCTAGCACGGAAAAAATAGTTGAATTTACTATGTGAACATTTTGCCCGAGGAACATACTGAGTTTCCAATGGAAGTTACTGCGGAACAGAGCTGCCAGATGGGTATTCCCGCAGAGCGGAAGTGTACCCTACTATCGTCCCGTGTATGTAAGTTACATGTGTGTAAAGGTTCCGAGTGGTGGTGAGAATATGTATATGAACGATAGTAGGGGTACTATTCCCCTGAACGGCAATGCCCACCTGGCAGCTCTGCTGCGGAACATTGAAAATTTGATTACACGTCCATTGGCTCCGCGAAGTAATATAAAAGGAGTGTCATCACCCACACGCGACAGTTACCGATGAATCACGTGGCTTCTCCGTGGAATAAAGGGAGAAGAAAGGGAGCAGTGGATACAGCGTGGTACGACGAACAGGCAGCGTTGGAGTAACGGAGGAATTTTCAGGCCGTGTTTTTGTGCGGACATTTCTCTGTTGCCTCCACGCTGCTTCTCCGTCGTACCACCATTCAAATCGCAGCAAAACGTTTGTGGGATCTTGGTTGTCAATCCCGATCCGAATCATGAAAAAACGTATTGGATCTGTTCGAGAGGCCCTGCGTTGCCCTGTGAATCCAAACATGGATTCCAATTCAATTTGGTCTAAATTGACCGGCCACTCGCTCATTGGAACTCCTCAATGAATCGGCAGGATACCTAACGAATTCTATTGAGATGACGATATTAATATCACCGACCATGAAACCCAAACCCATGTAACAACTCACATTGATTCTCATTGAGTTCTCACGTCATCACACATATTCAGTATGTGATATTTTACCATTCAAATGCAGATGGAGTCTCATTCATCGAATCATTGAATGCCTCATTGAACCCATTCAAATCGCAGCAAAACGTTTGTGGGATCTTGTTTGTTAATCACGATTCGAATCATGAAAAAACCTGTAGGATCCGATTGAGAGGCCCTGCGTTACCCTGTGAATCCACTCATCGATTCCAATTCAATTTGGTCTGAATTAACCGGCCACTCGCTCATTGGAACTCCTCAATGAATCGGCAGGATACCTAACGAATTCAATTGAGATGACGATATTAATATCACCGACCATGAAACCCAAACCCATGTAACAACTCACATTGATTCTCATTGAGTTCTCACGTCATCACACATATTCAGTATGTGATATTTTACCATTCAAATGCAGATGGAGTCTCATTCATCGAATCATTGAATGCCTCATTGAACCCATTCAAATCGCAGCAAAACGTTTGTGGGATCTTGTTTGTTAATCACGATTCGAGTCATGAAAAAACCTGTAGGATCCGATTGAGAGGCCCTGCGTTACCCTGTGAATCCGCTCATCGATTCCAATTCAATTTGGTCTGAATTAACCGGCCACTCGCTCATTGGAACTCCTCAATGAATCGGCAGGATACCTAACGAATTCAATTGAGATGACGATATTAATATCACCGACCATGAAACCCAAACCCATGTAACAACTCACATTGATTCTCATTGAGTTCTCACGTCATCACACATATTCAGTATGTGATATTTTACCATTCAAATGCAGATGGAGTCTCATTCATCGAATCATTGAATGCCTCATTGAACCCATTCAAATCGCAGCAAAACGTTTGTGGGATCTTGTTTGTTAATCACGATTCGAATCATGAAAAAACCTGTAGGATCCGATTGAGAGGCCCTGCGTTACCCTGTGAATCCACTCATCGATTCCAATTCAATTTGGTCTGAATTAACCGGCCACTCGCTCATTGGAACTCCTCAATGAATCGGCAGGATACCTAACGAATTCAATTGAGATGACGATATTAATATCACCGATCATGAAACCCAAACGCATGTGCCAACGCGGATTCATTCTCATTAAGTTCATTCGTTATCACCCGGATTTAGTACATGATACCCAACTGTCAAAATGCTGATACAATCTCATTGGACAAGATTCTCAAATGCCTGAATCGATTGCGATTCAGTATAATCGAAGCTTATCGTTCTCATACACATTGGAGTCTATTCAATCCATCAGTCATACTCGCTTCTTTTCCTATTCATGAATAAGACTGCCCATGGCAGTGATACGATTGGATTCAATCAGCATTTCGACTGCACAATGTTCTGATTCATTCCGATTGGTTGATTAGTCAATAGTATTTGGTCGGAGTCAATCGTTGCTTTTAACCAGGGTGGAAATCTAATGCTGAATTCGTAATCAGCGACCCCAAAAACCTCGGTGGATCGATTTCAATCCATCTCCGACGCTTTTTTTGACTTTTCATCCACCATCTTAGGTCCGCCATCTTGAATTTTGAAAATCTGATAATGGATTCGTAATCAGGAACCTCAAAAACCTAGGCATACCAATTTTCGTCCATTTTCGAGGCTTTTTCTGACTTTTCGTCCGCCATCTTGGATCCGTCATTTTGAATTTCGAAAACCTGATGTTTGATTCGTAGTCAACGACCTCAAAAACCTCCGAGCACTTCTCTCGAACAATACTGAACGAATAAAATTATATGTTCTGTCAATATTCTCTAGATTCTGAGAATTGCGAGCTATTTTGGTGAATATATGGTGAATTGAGAGAGGTTAGGTCTCCTTCAAGTGTGAGAGAAAATTCTATCGTGAAGTTGAGATATTTTGTGCACCCTTGGTTGATGTTTTGAATAATTTTGAGTGCATTTTCAACCCGTGAAAAAATCACAAAGTCAAATATCCTCCAATTTTTTCTCAACTTTTTATTTCAAATCGGCCATATCGGTATTCCAGCGCCATCTGAAGGTAATTTTGACCTCAGCAATCGAAAGAGCAACCTCGAAAATAGTAGGTAAGGTATGTTTGCCATGAGTTTTTAATGATTTATATATCATTTGTAACGTCTAAAATTACAGTTGAAATCCTGCATTTCCCGGACTTAATGGGTTAAACCCACGAAAATTTATTCGAATTGCCAATTCCCGAAGGTCCACGAAAAGTTTGGGAAATTCCCAGTCAACAAAATCAAGGCAGCGCTTCTCGCAGTGGTGCTACCATTCACTTATACAGTTAAAAATCTTCTGTACATACAGGGTGGGGCATTTAAAGTGTCGCGGGCGTTTTTTCCAAAAATAAAGTGAGATACGAGAAAATTTTTCGGACAAAAGTTGTAGGGTACCGAGGGGGACATCCGATGGTGGCCTTGGCTTTGACCTCAAATCTAATCTTTAAGGGCATTCTGAGATTTATTTATTTATTTATTTATTTATTTATTTATTCAACGGGCAATAACGCCCTTTAGTGACCAAATTATTGATACAATACAGTGAAAATTTAACAGATAAAATAAAAATAAAAAAAAAGAAATCATATAAAGTGAACAGACGGATTACAAAAAGACATAGTACAAAATATAACATCCTGTACAGGATAAATAACGAGTATAAGAATATTACAATCTCACACACCTACTAGAACATGCTCTAGAGACAGAAGTCTTGAATACTGAAACTGATCCAGAAAAGAAATCCAACTCATCTCTATAAGTATTTGCTAAACAACAAATTCGATTTACTGGGTCAGTATAAAAGAATTGCGACTTAAACATAGGAACATTGAAAAGTAATGGGTTCCTAAGAGACCTGGAGGGTACATTGAAATTTAAGAGAGAGAGAAGTTCAGGGCAATTGATTTGACCATTGATTATTTTGAAAATGAATACCAAATCATTGATCATTCTACGAGTTTCGAGAGTGTTCATGTTGAACAACCCCATCAACGGACCATAATCATGGCAGGATATAGCCATGGGGGTATGATTTTTGAAAGCCAAAGATCGTAAAAATCTATGCTGAACTCTCTCGATAAGTTTACAATATTTGTCATGATGAGGAGACCAAATGTGAGTCGCGTATTCTAAGTTAGGTCTCACGAGAGCATTGTATAACGTTATCAATGTTGAGGGCTCCTTGAAGTCAGCAGACATACGCTTCAAAAAACCGAGCTGCTTCATAGCTGTGTTCACCACATTATGATAGTGAGAAGTAAAATTAAGCTTGGAATCGAACGTAATACCTAAATCGAGCATATTCTGCACAACCTCCAAGCTTGAGCCACTCAACTCATAAGAGAAGGTAATGGGCTGCAATTTGCGCGACAGTCTCATAACTTTACATTTCACTATATTCAGCTTCAATTTATTCAAGGAACACCATGATTCCAATTCATACAAATCCGACTGCAGAGCAATGGCATCAGCGTATGACGAAATTTTCATGAACAATTTCAAATCATCCGCAAAATTAAATGCTTCGCAAATTTGAAGTTGTTGCCAATATCATTAATAAAAAGTGTAAAAAGCAGTGGTCCCAAATGCGACCCTTGCGGAACGCCTGAGCAAACATTGATAGTCCTTGAGGTAAAGTTTTTAATTTTGACAGTTTGGGTTCGATTCATCAAATAGCTCCTTATCCAAATAAGAATATTACCACGGAAACCAAGATGATTTAATTTAGATAAAAGAACGTTATGATCAACAGTGTCGAAGGCTTTGGTGAAATCCGTATAAACAGTATCAACTTGACTGTTATCATCCAGAACCCTCGAAACATAATTACAATAAATAGACAAATTGGTGCCTGTTGAGCGACCAGGCACAAAGCCATGTTGCATGTCAGAGAAGATGCTAGAACATAGAGGAGATAATTTATCAGTTACTAAAGATTCAAATAATTTTGGAATCACGCTTATAATTGATATTGGTCTATAGTTTCTCACATCAGATCTGCTGCCAGCCTTGAAAATCGGTATAATCAGACTATTTTTCCAGCGAGATGGAAAATGACCTGAAGATAAGGAAGCATTGAAGATTAGCCATAAGGGTCGTGATAATATATAGCTGCAAGATTTTAGGAATAAAGGAGGAATACCGTCATCCCCAGGTCCTTTATTGATGCTTAGAGAATTGATCCCAAGAAATATTTCCCCAATGTTAATATGAAGATCGGAAATATCCAATTGAAAATTAGATACGAAATCAGGCAACAGATCGTTGGGATAAACATAAACAGATTCAAAGTGAGTAGCAAACAGATCTGAAATTTCACGCCCAGAACTAACTGAAACGCCATCTAGAAACATGTTGTTAGGAATAGCATTATCGGATCGGTGTGAGTTGACAAAGTTCCAAAAGCCTTTTACATTATCAGCGATCTGCAATTCAGTTGACCTAACGTAGTCATTGTAACATTTATATACTAGATTTTTACATTGAGAACGCAAATCGGAGAAAATAATGTAATCTTGCAACAAATTAGAGATTTTATACGTACGATGCGCCACTTTCTTTGCTCGTATTAGATCAATCAACTGGGGTGAAAACCACCTAGGATAATTAGATCCGCGATAATAACACTTAGGAACATACAAATCAATAACATGGTACATATGTTCATATAGGCACTCAGTCGCATCATCAACAGACAAACCTTCAAGTAGTGAGTCCCAAGGAATTTGATTAAAATAATTACAAATAGCAGTATAATCACCTAAACGGAAATTATAACGAGAAACACTGTTACTAGGAAGAAACTTAACTACATCCATACTCAGCGTAGAAACAATAGGAGGATGATGAATATCACAAGCTAGAAGAGATTCAGTAGATAACCTCGTAACTAGAGAAATATCATTTGTGACCAGCAGGTCATGCTTGACACGGAAAGCATTACAAATTTCACTTTTTAAGATTAAATTAGAAAAATTAAAATATTCACAAATAAACTGAACTGATTGCACTTCATTACAAGATGCTCCAGGACGTAAGTCACACGATAATTCAGCGCAAGACATACGCCAGGAAGCATGCGGTAAATTATAGTCACCGTAAAGGTAATAAGAAAGATCCTGATGGGCACTCAGAATAACTTCCACACTCTTACAGTGATCTTCGTAGAGATGCGCAGGTGATGATGGTGGGATATAGACGGCTCCAAAAATCACATCCGAGATTCCCAATCTTGCCTTAATGAACAGATGCTCAACGTTTGTATGTACAGAGAACAGCTCAAAACTAGGAATGACATTCTTCACCGCTATCAAAACTCCACCCCTCTCTCACAATGACTAGTAAGTGAAGATCTGTCCTTCCTATATATAGTATAACCATCCAAGCCGATTTCAGAGGATGAAATTCCATCAGTCAACCAAGTTTCAGAGAAGATGATAATGTCGTAATGATCGACAGAAGCCGCCGCAGCACAACGAAGTGCATTGAGTTTGGTACGAAGGCCACGTACGGTTTGGTAGTACCCTAAAGGGCGAGTCACAGGTTTTTGCGATGATGGATTCCGGGTTTTGTGTAGAGGAACAATTTTCGGTACACCATTGAGATATCTGATGGTCTTTGTCGGGTCGTTTAGGTCTTTCAAACGATCACGAAGATTGCTTAAGTGTGCACGTTGCCGAGGAGTCCGATCGAGTGAGATTTTGACAGGGCCCCGTAAGCAGACTTCCCTCTGATGATATCCAAAGGCGTACGACTACACGGGAAAGTCACACATAAGGGGCGAACCTTATTATCATTGGGTTTTCCCAAGCGACGAAAACGTATATCATGACAGCAATCGGGTTTGATTGCTGACAAAACCTTATTGACCTCAGTAAGATCAGAAGAACCTGAAGAAAAATTCTCAGGAACATTGAACATCATGATATTGAAAGAACGACTCCGACGATCTTCCAGTTCGCTGAAAAACTCCTCTTCATCACAAGAAATTGTTGTATGATTATTAGCATCGGATCTCCCATTTTCAAGCATACAAACTCTCGCATTAAGATTGGACACTTCGGTTGACAATTCCTTAATTTTATTTTCGAAATGATCCAACTTATCATTCAAAACAGAAAATTTTCTGTCAAAGAGCGAGCTAATGTTCGATAACAACACAGAGTCACGGTCGTCGCTCTGCGAAGATGACAAAGCAGGTGTTCTCAACATTTCGCAATCCAGCAAAATCCCAACATGCCACGGGTGACCACTTCTGGACAGACATGAAGGCCCAGGATGAGAAATAACGCCGCAAGAGTTACAGGATAATGGATCCTTAACGGCTTTGGAGCACCCTTTGCAGATCTTACTGGACATCCTCAGAAATATGAAAGGATAGTGCACGAAGAAGAAGATATTGAGAACACTGGCACAGATCAACTCTTGTTTTTTAAATAGCATCCCATATTTTTTACTGCAGATTTGGATTCTAGGTCAAAAACCAAGAAACTTTTGTCTAAACCATTTTCCTGAAATCCGCAAAAATGGCGCTCTAATCGATATTGTTCCATTTTGAATCTGACATTCGAATAACTCGAAAACGAAGGGTCTTGCAAAAGAATGTTTCGTACAAAAGTTGTCAATACACAACACATTTCAATCGTCTACATTACCACCATTCAGAGCTCACGCGATGTAAACAAACGACGGGATTCAGTGAAAATTCACGATTTTGAAAGTCAGTTTGTCAGTTACATTTGATTCTTACTTGGTTTATGACAAATTGAAAATCATGGATATCCGATACACGGTTTCTGAAAAGATGGATATGATCTACATTTACGGTGAAGTGCATAAGAATCCCAGACAAGCATATGACTTGTATGCAGAACGATTTCCTGAAAGAACAACGCCATCCATTAGGTATTTTCAACGCATTACAAAATTATTCTCAGAAACGGGAAGTGTTACAAGGGAAAAACGACATCGAATGAGAACTGTTAGCGGAGAAAATGCGGAAGTTAATGTACTAGCTGCAGTAGCCAATAATCCACACGTGAGCTCCCGTGAAATTGAACTCCATTCGGGAATTTCTCGAAGAAGTGTTCTTCGAATACTGAAACGTCACAAATTCCATCCGTATCACATTTGTTTGCATCAAGCCCTTCACGGTGATGATTTCGAAAATCGTGTACAGTTTTGTCGATGGGGTCTAGCGCAAATGCACAATAACAACTTCATCAACATATTATTTTCTGATGAGTCGACGTTCACCAATCATGGTCAAGTAAATCGACATAATATGCATTACTGGGCGACAGAAAATCCAAGATGGTTACGTCAAGTAGAGCATCAAAGACAATGGGCTGTGAATGTTTGGTGTGGTATTTTTCGATCTCGAGTAATTGGACCGTACTTCATTGCAGATACGCTAAATGGAGAGAAGTACAGACATTTCTTAGATCAAGTACTTCCAACATTACTTGAAGACATACCTATTCAGGAAGGATTGAATATGTGGTATCAACACGATGGTTGTCCATCCCATTATGCAGTCACAGCTCGAGAAATATTGGACAGAGATTATCCTGGACGATGGATAGGACGTCGTGGACCAGTTCATTGGCCTGCCCGTTCTCCGGATCTTACTTCTCCAGATTTTTCTTTTATGGGGATACATGAAAGATACAGTTTATCAACGAGCACCGACTACATCTGAGAATATGCGTCAACGAATCATCAATGCATGCGCGAGCATCAATGAAGATATTTTAGCACGAGTTCAGCAATCTTTTGTAAAACGTTTTGAAATGTGTATTGAAGTCGAAGGCCATCATTTTGAGCATCTACTGCATTAAAATTATCCAAGTGATGTAGACGATTGAAATGTGTTGTGTTTTGTCTGTTATACCCCATCACCTCCGTTTCAGTTCAAGGGGTCCCCCTTGGAATCAGACAACTTTTGTCCGGAACATTCTCCTCCAAGACCCTTCGTTTTCGAGTTATTCTAATGTCAGATTCAGTATGGAACAATATCGATTAGAGCGCCATCTTTGCGGATTTCAGGAAAATGGTTCAGACAAAAGTTTCTTGGTTTTTGACCTAGAATCCAAATCTGCAGTAAAAAATATGAGATGCTATTTAAAAAACAAGAGTTGACCTCAGAATGCCCTTGAAGATGAGATTTGAGGTCAAAGCCAAGGCCACCATCGGATGTCCCCCTCGATACCCTACAATTTTTGTCCGAAAAATTTTCTCGTATCTCATTTTATTTTTGGAAAAAACGCCCGCGACACTTTCAATGCCCCACCCTGTATATGGCTTCATTTATGTATGGAAATAGGAGCGACTTGATAGTATTTTTACTAGGAGCACTACTTGGTAGCGCTTCCTGATAATACTGGTAGTGCTACGTTATGAATTGAATCATATACAGGGCGTCCCATCTGAAACAGGACAGCTGAATAACTCTTCAGGGGATGGAGGGAGAAAAAATTGTTCAGATAAAAGTTGTAGGGTTCGAAGGGGGCCATAAGATGGTGACCTTGAATTTGACCTTGAGGTCAATTTTGAGCATAATTGATGGTCAAAGTATGTTTTTTTAAATGGAAAACCCTACGTTCGACCTCAGAGATGGAAAGAGCGGAAAATTTTACGTCCGAATATGTTGACATATCAGGTCATTTAGAGGTCATTTGAAGGTCAAAAAAACCATTTTCTATGGATTTTCACGGAAAAGCCTCAAACGAGTTGTTTCTCTGACCAAAGTTATTAAAGTTAAAGTGAAACCCCACGTTTCGACCTTGAATTGAAAGTAAACAGAACTAACCTTTAGAGTTTATTCTTCATATCAGTACGAAAATGATCATTAAGAAGTTTTCATCGTTTATGGTGTAAGTGCGGGTTCAAAATGGTTTATTCACCTAACGAATGTGTTGATATTTTAATGATCTTGGGTGAGTGTCGCGGAGTGTATCAAAGAGCGTCACGATTGTACAGAGAGCGGTTTGGAGATCGGCAGCATCATCCTTTTCCAGAAGTCATTCGCCAATTTGAAAGAAATTGTCGACAAGGAAGGATTGGTCAACGCCGAAACAATCAAGGTTTAAACTTTAACGACCCTCGATGCGTTGCTGTTTTAGCAATAATACACATGAATCCTCATGTTAGTTTACGTGATATTGAACGCGATTTGGGTATTCCACGCAGTACGGCACACAGAATTCTACAAGCTGCTCAATATCATCCGTACCACATCACACTGACCCAAGAATTATCTCAACAAGACATGCAGAATCGGGTTAACTTTTGCCATTGGGCTTTACAGAGGTTGAACGAAGCCCCCGATTTCTTTCGATATGTTCTTTTCAGTGATGAATCAACGTTTCAAAGTACTGGCTTGTTAAATCGTCACAATAGCCACTATTGGTCAGCGCAAAACCCGCACTGGACTCAACAAGTTGATCATCAGCATCGGTGGAGTATAAATGTGTGGTGTGGAATTCTAGACAATCAAGTTATTGGGCCGTATTTTTTTGATGGAACTGTTGACGGTCCTAATTATCTACAGTTTTTACAGAATGAATTACCAGTTCTCATGGAAGATGTGACATTAGCAACTAGGCAGAGGATGTGGTATCAGCAAGACGGTGCACCACCACACTTTGCTCGATGTGTGAGGGATTATCTAAATATCCTTTTCCCCAATCGTTGGATTGGTCGAGGTGGATTTGTACTGTGGCCGGCAAGATCTCCTGATCTCACCCCTCTAGATTTTTATTTGTGGGGTCACGTAAAAAATGTCGTTTATACCAACCGACCAACAACACCTGTGGATCTACAACAACGCATCAGATACGCAATTGCGAATATTCGTGCAGAAGTTTTTCAGTCTGTTCTTGGAAACTTTCGACGCCGGCTGGAGTTATGTATTGAAGTAAATGGCGGTCAATTCGAACATCTCCTGCAATGAGTGTGTCTTACCCGTCAACGGATTTGTGCCATCTGTAATTATAAAACGACGAACTGGAAAAATAAATAATTTTTTAATTATTGTTTCAAATTTGGCATTCATTATCGTTCTCAAGGTCGAATTCAAGGTCGAAACGTGGGGTTTCACTTTAACTTTGATAACTTTGGTCAGAGAAACAACTCGTTTGAGGCTTTTCCGTGAAAATCCACAGAAAATGGTTTCTTGACTTTCAAATGACCTCCAAATGACCTGATATGTTAACATATTCGGACGTAAAATTTTCCGCTCTCCCCATTTCTGAGGTCGAACGTAGGGTTTTCCATTTGAAAAAACATACTTTGACCATCAATTATGCTCAAAATTGACCTCAAGGTCAAATTCAAGGTCACCATCTTATGGCCCCCTTCGAACCCTACAACTTTTATCTGAACAATTTTTCCCCCTCCATTCCCTGAAGAGTTATTCAGCTGTCCTGTTTCAAATGGGACGCCCTGTATATGTTATGGTAGCATGCAGTCTTACGGTAATGGAAAAGCTACTACGTTGCTTCCACTAGCACTGCTACACAGAAAGAATATTATATTAGAGATTACCATATTTATATTGTACTTTTGGGATATATTTGATTATGTCGTTATGAACCACAAGTATATGAGAGTTCACCATACTCTCTCGCGGAGAGAAAAATAAATATGTTGGAATTTGGAATAAATATGATTCTGAGCCTCATAATAAAGTATATCCCAAGAGTACCATACGAATATAGTAATCTTTAATATAAAACTTTTCTCCGTGTAGTAGCGGAAACGTGAATTTGGAAGCACTTTGCTGGCTGGATTACAAGGTCTTATAAGCCGGAAAAATTGTTCCGCAAAGCTAAAGTTTGATACGTCCACGAAAAGGACGTCCAGTCTATGAGTCTCGTATAAGAAAGACAAATCCGTTTCGCACATCAATCCTTTGATCTTCGATGAAATCTTCTAGAAGTTCTTTATGAAAATTATGAAAAAGTATCCGATACATTAGAACGTACTCACCTGCAATAATATCGTCATCCCGTTATCCGCTCTGTTTCTCCATCCTGATCACATTAGATGCTTTGTCACTTTCAAATCTTCCCGCCAGCGCGCAATTTGTTTCGATTCTTTAGCACATCTTACATTCATGCAATTACGATTTCTTATATTCACGCGCACTCAATTATATTCGCGATAGAATATATCCACGAAATCACCTCTTTACATCCACGAAAGCGATTTTTGTATCTACGAAAAATCATGTTTTCTACGTCCACGAAAGTACTTATTACTTTGTACCTCCACGAAAGTAATTATTATAGTCACGAAAACAACTCCTATATCCGCGAAAACGAAAACTTATGTCCACGAAAACTCCCCGAACTTCGGGCGTTTCCGTGAGTTTTTCGTGACTTTTGCATATCTTTACCGGGGTGTAAATAGACACGTCGTGAATTTTACTCCAATTCCATGCACTTCAGCAGTTATGTCAAAATAACAACAACCAATGCAAAATCCACACTTCATTTTTTTCCGTGTAGTTGTGGTGTGTTGGAATGTGTCCTGAAATTCTTACGACACTTTGGGATCGGCCTGAATCAGATAACGCCAAGAAATACTGGGGAAATACTGGAAAAGTAGTGGATAAGTGGGATGGAGAATTGCACGGAAATAATATTATCTTATAAATTACGCCCTGCTAAATTTTCCCAATAAAGAACGATACAAAACGATAAATTTCTCCTATAGTTTTCAATGAGGTTTCTGAATACGGAATTTACGAAGTCATATCGTTATTAAACGATAGAGCTCTATCGTTCCTTATCGTTTTCTATAAAAATTCAAAAGAATGTATGGGATTTTATCGTGAGATTCGTATAAGAAAAGTACCAGTTATTTGGGAAAAAATAGTTATGTGTTCCCGAATAAGTAGTACTTTTTCTATACGAATTTTACGATAAAATCCCATACATTCTTTTGAATTTTTATAGAAAACGATAAGGAACGATAGAGTTCTATCGTTTAATAACGATATAACTTCGTAAATTCCGTATTCAGAAACCTCATTGAAAACTATAGAAGAAATTTATCGTTTTGTATCGTTCTTCATGGGGACAATTTAGCAGGGCGATGTTGATATCATAGCACAGGGCCATACTTAAAAGAGCAGGAATTTGAGAGGAATATTGCTGTTATAACCTCTCTTTGTAGGAGTTGACATCGAAATATTCGACATGATTCAATCAAAAAACAGCACAATCCATGATGTTACATTTTGAATAGGCTGATTTTGCAGTATAGTCTCCCATCACGATTTCCACATCGTAGTATATAAGGTAACCCTATTCCAAATGTCCGACAAATAATTTTCTGTCAGGATTTGGTCGGTTTTTGTTCCAGGCATGATGATTTCCGACAGAACCAGACAGAATTTTGACCGGAATCCGTCAGGTTTTTTTTGGCTTTGTCTGGCTTTCCAGTCTGTGCAGGATTTGGTCGGTTTTTGTCTCAGGCATTATCAGTAGCGTGGTGAGAACATTTCTATCCTCTTTCAATTCGCGTGAAAACAAGGATAAGAGGCGGGATTTTCCCGCCTCTTATCCTTTGTTTCGTGTCAGTTGAAGAAAGACAGACAGCTCTCACCCCGCCACTGGGCATGATAATTTCCGACGAAACCAGACAGAGTTTTGACCGGAATCTGTCAGGATCTATCGGACATTTTGAATAGGTAATATTCTTTCCGTGGGGGAGGGTTCCTCGCAAGGTCCGAGTTCTGAACTTGTGTGTCACATTCCCATACTCCAGGAACATCTGGGAATCGTTGAAATGCGTTCAGGGATTTTTGGATGATTTAGAATCACTCAGGATGCAATAACTACATGAAGTATTGGGAAAGTAGTGAGAGAGTGAGGGATGAGTGGTAGCAGGGTTCCCCCAAAATTTGAAGAGTCATTTTCCCTGACTTTCCCTGACTTTCACTGACCATGTTCAAAATTTTCCCTGACTCTCAAATAAGTATACCCAGATAGCACACAAGTTGCTTCAAATTGTACCAAACCAATCAATTTGTTTCTATAACTGGAAATAGCAAATCCGAAATACTTGGAGCAAGTTGGGATAACTTAGGACGCCACTAAGCAAACTCAGCTTATAAATGGAATTGTGGAATTGTCATGATTTATGATGGAATATTGTTACAGTTTACCGGTATATCGCATCGTCACCAAATTCCTTTGAATATGAGTGTGATAAGTACATACATTCTGTCAAAAAAGTACCGGGAATTCTTGAATAAAACACAAAATATTTTTTATTCTTCCAAATCTATTGTATCGCCTCCAAAGTAGTCCCCTCCCGAAATGATACATTTATGCCAACGAACAATCCAATCATCAAAACATTTTTCATACGCTTTTTCCGGAATCGTTTTCAGTTCTCGCCGCGAATTCTCTTTAATATCTTCTATCGATTCAAAACGGGTGCCTCGAAGTGGTAATTCAAGATTTGGAAACAGAAAAAAGTCGGCTGGAGCCAGATCAGGTGAATACGGTGGCTGTTCGATGATATTTGTTGAGTTTTTGGCCAAAAATTGGTTCACAATGAAAGCCTTGTGGGATGGTGCATTATCGTGATGCAAAATCCATGAATTTTCTTTCCACAAATCTGGCCTTTTCCGACAAATTTGCTCTCTTAAACGCCGCATAATGCTTAGATGATATTCTTTATTCACCGTCTGACCTTCTGGCAAGAATTCCGAATGTACAACACTGTGATAATCAAAAGACACAGTCAACATTACCTTCACTTTTGATCGGCTTTGGCGTGGCTTTTTCGGTTTCGGCTCAGCTGGAAGCTGCCACTCCGAAGCTTGTTGACTGGTTTGCATGTCATATTCGTAAACCCATGTCTCATCACCTGTTATAATGCGTGTTATGAATGTGGAGTCGAAATTGACTCGTTCTAGCATGTCTTCAGCGACCTTTACGCGATTCAGTTTTTGGAGAAAATTCAAGTCTTTCAGAACTAATCGAGCGGCAACGCGTTTCATGTCCAAACAATCATGTAAAATAGTACGAACTGATTCGTAAGACACAGAAAGTTCACCTGCTATCTCTCTCAAACTTCAGTGCGAATTTCCAGTCACCATTTCCTTCACTTTATCGATATTAACTTCAGTTAAAGCCGTCGATGGACGACCAGAGCGAGGCAAATCTTCCACCACATCTCGACCACTTTTGAATGCACTGAACCGCTCATATGCACGTGTTTCTGATAGTCAATTCACCGTAAGCCTTCTCCAACATTTTCAGCAATTCAGCACACGAAATTCCATTTGCAACGCAAAATTTAAAACAAATTCTTTGTTCAATCTTTGTACCCATTGTGACAATCGCGGGACACACTTGAGAGAACTGAAAAGATCGAGCACTATACACAAACTGAATGACAGATGACAGTCGAACTCCGCGTCAATATACAGGACGAATGTATCAACTTAACAACAAAAAGAATGTTGACAAACCTGTTAGCCGCACTCTTTAAATGATCAATTCCCGGTACTTTTTTGACAGAATGTATATGTATACTTCCCTATCCATATAATGGTATCAAGGGCGTATTCAAAAACTCACTATCCTCCTTTGAGGGGACTCGAGCATAAGGAAGTGGGGGACGGAAAAATTCGAATTTGTTAATATTCGGAGGTTAAAATTTTACAATTTTATTTTTGAGCCTTCAGAAATCACTTAGCCATTCGAGGTTTGCGGCGATGTGGAACTCTAGGCATGTAATTTATTATTATTCACTTCAAGTAAGGTAGTAAATTTTTGGATATTCCCTTGAATGGTATTACACTTCACTCTAAAAAATTTGGCAGTGTTAGGTAAAGTCCACTCCGGATGGTGTTGTTTCAACACCTGACGGTGTTATTTCGACACCGTATGGTGTCATTCTAATACCATTTGGAATTATTTCAACACTGAATTCCGGAGTGGACTTTTATAGAATCCGCGCGGTGTTAATTCTGACACCGCTTTTCTTACATTATTTTGAGACGTTTGGAGGTGATCTACGGATTGAAATAAAATAAGCACAGTCAATAGATCAATTGTGAATACTCATTCTCCTGACATCGCGTTTTGAACCGAACCAAAGGAATGGCATTTGCAAACAAAATCGCAAGGCAATTCAATGAAATTTATACTTCACCCATACAGCACAAGAGTTCCCGTTATGCTCATGAATATGTATTTATTATGAATATTTCGAATTCCAAACGAACTCTTAATAAATAACTTAATGTTCAGAAAGAATTCGCATCAAGACTCCATAATGAATTCTGCGTGCATTCAATGCATTTTGATTTTGACTTCATTGAATTCTCATTGAATTCATTATTGGGTGCATAACGGCGACTATTCAGAGAGTCTTTGGGAAGTCTTTATGAATTCAAATTGATCATTTGTGCTGGCTGGGTAAAAAATACACAAATGGACCTTGAAAATTTTCTGCTGGAATCAAATGTTCCAATTTTCCCTGACTTTTTATAAATTTCAATGGATTTCCCTGACTAATGGAGCATTTTGCAAACGTTCCCTGACTTTCCCTGATTGAATAAAAATTCCCTGACTTTCCCTGACTTTCAATGTCTGGGGGGACCCTGGGTAGGTATCATTCTCTCGCGTCTCTCAAAATTTACGCGTTCCAATGCTGTTCTTCGATGCCTTTGCGTCACTGAAAGTATATCTCGTGATTTTCGGAACGTGTTGAAATGATTCTTTGGAGAGTGTATGATCGCTCAGAGTGAATGAACTTCCTAAAGTCATGGAAAGGTAGTGAATAAGTAGTAGGGAAATACTTCTCGTTCCTCTCCCACTCTACAAGTTCTAAAACTATTCTGTTGACCATTTTTATACCGTAAAGGTATTTGGGGGTTATTGAACTGTATCGGAGAATTCTTCAGTGAATTTAGCATCGGTCCGGACCAAAAAACTTCGAGAAGTACTGCGTAAGTACCGGAGGAGTAGTGGATAAGTAGTAGCAAGGTATCTCTCATTTTTTATTCCAATCTTATTTCCTGAATTATCCCGAATTATCCATTGAATACTTCGACACGTTGCAACAATCCCATCGTTATAATCGTTGTGATATGCTGTAATAGTGTTTACGTACATAATCGAAACTATATTCAACATTCAACATAGGGAAATATTTCAGTGTAAACAAGTATGTTACATCTCCAATGATTGAATGAAATCAAATGTTGACATAAAACGAAGTATGGGACTGTTGCACGTAAAATTCCTCAATCACAATCAAAGTTTACTCTTTCTTTAAGTAAATAGAACCTGTTTTTTATAAATGAACCAGAATTTTGTGGAAAAGGTTTCATACGGCATAATAACCAAACTAATCGATCTGAATCCAATCACTTGTGTTCGAGGTTGCTGGGGATGTAACATGATTTTTCAATTGAAATATTTCCGCCATGGAGCAATTGCGAAGAATGCATGGGATTTCTCCATGCGTTAGTAAGGCTGAGGCCGGAAACTTATGCTGGCGCCTATTGCGCGCGACATCATTAGAAGGAATTAATTCGGATCTCCTTCTTTCAATGATATTGCGCCCCTAACGACAAAATGTGTCTTCAGAACGTTTTCTGAACGTTTGAAAAACCTCTCCTGCGTTCTATAAATCTTCCATAAATATTTCAGAGGCACGTTGTGCTGGTGAGGTAACAAGTGCCCAAAAGGCCATCTACCTGAAAGCAGTAAAGTCTGCGGCTATTTGAGGAGGGAACTTCTGGTAATTTTCCTCGGATTCATAAATCATTGTCTTTCGGGTAAATGCAATTTAGGCAATTGCTACCTCATCGTTGTACTGTCTGTGACTCGACACCATCAGAAGGAAAGAGAGAGAGAGGATGTTTTCACCTCGGATCTCTTTTTTTCTAATGAAATTGCACGCGACACTTGCTAGAATGAGTCTCCGGCTTCAGAATAAATGTGCAAAATCTCAGCTATTACTCATGGCTGTATTGGAAAATAACCTTCAAGATCTCATGCTTTTGTTTGGCTGGAAGCTCGCAAGGGAATCGTCCATGATTTTTCTCTCCATGCAGACTTCACAATAAGAAAAAGGAGCATTATTTGGAAGTTTTTAATCGAAGGAATTTTCATGAGTGCAAAAGACTCAATAAATCAGAAGGATTCTTAAAAAGTGAGGGAATAATAACAAGACTTTATATTCATTGTTATGTACGTATATATAATAATAATAATAATTCCTAAAAAATAAAACAACAATAATAAGATAGAATAATTCCATATTTACATAATATTCGTATAATGAAATGTTTACTTTCAACATTATTGATTCCCCAATGGGAACAGCTTATTAAAATGACATGAAATTGACGTCAAAATGATGTTGTTTTGACGTCATTCTGACTAAAAATCGGGGGAATTGGGAACGTCTTATTGACGACATTTTGATTGATTTGTTCTTATGGAGTCATTTTTTTGTGCAAATGTAATCTTCGGATCATTCAAAACAGGAGTAAATAATAACAGGGACCACTTGATTTATGTGGAATCGAGGTATATGAAAAAGAGATAAACAACAAAACAAGCGGAAATTGATGGATTAAACTAGGCTATTGCTGTATATGAAGAAGCTAATCGCTGTTATAGAAAAAGATATATCATGTATAAATTTTCAAACCAATTAGTAGTTAATGCTTTGTATTGTTTTGTCTTACGAATTTCAATTTCACTTTCAAAATGCCAACAATATAGTTTACTTAGAAGACCTTATTAATCATAATTTTCAGAGCGCCACTTGAAAAATATATATATATATATCAATATATATTTCAAACCTATAATCGATTTTTTAAATTATTTCTGAGATTCCTGACAATGGAACTGAACTAAACATTAAAAATTCTATTAAAAAATCGTATTTTGCAAATGAATATAATGTATCGAACGTAACGTGTAACATTAACCTCTGTCCCTCTTTCGTATATAAAAAAGAAACAAAAAAAATCAAAGCAGGGAATTAAATCACACGAAAAAAATATTTATCGGGAATCACCTCATAAATATGTATACATCTATATATGTAGAGTATGATTGACTAATTTTGGTTTAGCACGGACCCAGCTTACATGGACCCGTTTTCCTCTTCTTTTTCCTCTTATGTAACAGTGTTCTTCTTTCGTAAACATCAACTTATATGATTTTAGTTCTTCAAAGGGTCTAAGCTTTCAAGGGAGAAATCATCGGTGCCGATAGAAAGTCCTCTACTGAAACCGTCCTATAAAATAAATTACAAAACAACATTATAGGAATGGATACCATGAAAAATTGAATGAGATTATTACCTTCATTTCCAATATTCTCTTATCTAAAAGCCCTATAGCATTTTCCAATTCCTGTTGACTGGGATTGGAAGTAGGCATTGTGGATCCAAATTCACCCATCTCGAAAGGATCGTTGAATTCGTTCTTTGCGTTCAGAGAAGGGGTCGGATTGAATGGAACACTACCGAATAGATCCTCTTTTGCACCGTTTTGGCGTTTCGAATCCTTTGTTTTTGGAGGCGGTGCCACTGTAGGAATGTAAACGCATTATTCACAAGGGAGCATTTCGAACGGAGAGGTTTGGAGTGCTTTATGCACTATTGCTATTACTATTTTGCCCTGATAGCATACCCACCGATATTCACGTCGAATCTCGGTGGAGGTGAGGTGGATAAAAGGAAGACGTAGATACAAAGTGGAGGAACGGAAAAGAAACGTGAAAACGACAGAGAACCCGAATTGAAAAATAATTCCTCTTTTCTCCCTACATATGGAAGATCAGAAAATTTCGGCCACTTTGATTTAGATCCTCCTCCTTTGCTGCTCAAAGTGGCCGAAATTTCCTGATCTTCCATATGTAGAGGGAGAGGAGGAATCACTTTTCGACTTGGGAAATGTCCGGTAATCGGTGATAATGCTGTACAGGTATGTAGAGCAACAATTGTGAAGAATAATTCTTACATAATGGTGGAGAACTGGTCACACCATTGGTTTGTTGGAAGAATAAACTTTGTGAAGATACTTGTCCGTTGAGAAGAGGATTGTTATTACACTGGTGATTTTGTAGACCATTAGCGGTGGTCTCGTACGCACGGGGATTGAAATCTTCTTCGAATTCATCCATCAAAAGCCCTTCCAATTTCGTACCGACTGTTGGAGTTTGTACCAATGGTTCGCTTCTGTAAATACAATTTATAAAAATAGATAGCTGTTTTCTCTCATACTTCCTTCGTTTGATGGTCTCAATAATATCTCGAGAAAATGATGATTACCTCATAAAATCATCATCGAACGTCTTTTCAAAACTTCTTGGAGGAACAGGTGGTGGCTGTTGCGGTCCGTTAGAGGTGTTTCCGTTACTGTCGCTACTCGTGTTGAGAAGTGAGTTGTTACTACTACTACTACTCGTGCCATTCGCTTGCGTCGTCGTCGTCGTCGTTGTGTCGTTTGTGACCCCTGGTACGTGTAAAATATCGGGAAGGTTCTTTTGTTTGAGATATGACGATACATCAGCCTGTAAAATTTCAGTCGTGACATCATTGATCATTGCATATGAAATTTTGAATAGATTCTTATTGATGAGTTTCACAATCAGAAAAATAATTAGCACTGAATTAGACTGAA
Source organism: Gonatopus flavifemur (assembly GCA_018340375.1). Taxonomy (NCBI): domain Eukaryota; kingdom Metazoa; phylum Arthropoda; class Insecta; order Hymenoptera; family Dryinidae; genus Gonatopus; species Gonatopus flavifemur. The sequence continues at coordinate 2,212,950 of JAFFJZ010000016.1, forward strand.
AACATATATATTCTCATATTCATCATGTCCATTTATCAATATTAACAACGCGGTAAGAAGAAAGACTTACTTAAAGCTGAAATCTTAGCTGAATCCACAATGCAAACAGAATAAGCTTTTTCGAATGGAATTCAGTGTACAAGAAAATCGCTTGAAACCAACCCACTATTCAGCTGAAATTCAGTTGATTATCATACTAAAATTCATAAAGTTCAGCGATATTCGCTTTTTACATAATCCGGATGATATATAAACACATAACCTAGATAGCATTTTGAAGCTCCCCCCTACACTCGCGTGTGATTTGCATACAGAAACTGATCCAGATGCGTTGCTTTCTGAGCGTACTAGCAGGTTGCACGCAAAACCTCATCCAGATGCGTCGCCCTGTGAGAGCACGTTATCTGGGGAAGGGGTTCCAAACATAAACCGAAGCATAAGAAATTGTGCTCAAATTTTTCTTGTAAAATTCGTAAAGAATGAAAATTGTCAAGATGAAATCGGAGGGATATTTGAAATCGTACGTGGAATGTAAATTTGGGTTTCATATTTGTAATACAATTTATACGAATTATAATGTTTGAATACAAAAAATTTATAGAATTGTTGCATAATGTTTTGAGGGAGTCACTGAGGAATAAAATAATGAGAGAATCAAGGAAAGCAAAAGAATAATGGTTAGAAGAAAAATGTCAGAATGTAGAAGTAAGATTACATTTAGGGAAAATAGATGAAACATATACCCGAGTCGAAATTTTGCCCCTGCTTTGTCGATCCAATCAGTAAAATTGCCCCTATTTTCACGCTATAGAAACTACTTGGTCCTACTTCTCCGTTTCGAATATTTTTTGATTCTATTTTTCTACTCCACAATCTACTGCTCCTACATAGAACCTAATGCTCCTACATGTTGGATTTTTCGAATAATAATAATATCACATAAAGCGCATTTTCTCAATTAAATCAAAATTATATCCAACAAACATATAGATTCTTGTTCACATACGAATCTAATAATTATTACTTGATTCAAATTAAACATTCATTTCATTAAAATAAATATTTATTTTATAGAATCAAAAAAAATTTTGTTTTTTAGAATCAAATCAAATTTGTCTTTACCCAAATGAATATCCATCAGATTTGTTTTCAACTGAATTTTTTATGTAGGTGTATAAAGAATAGAATACCCGACTTGAATTATAAAGAGGAAATTAAAAACAAACTTATCAAATTACTCAAGTTCTTTTTTATTGACTGGCACTGTCACGTAAGCTTGATTATCAAAATGCATATAAATACAAGTGGTAAGAAAACTTTTTTATATTTAATATGAAATAAATTCATGGTGTAGATGTACATATTTGAATATGACGGAGAAAATGATTATCAATATATTATCGTTGAATTAATTTGAATAAGCCTTCTCTCATATACAAAAATATCTATTTCCACTATGAACTAATCGTTTCTTCAGAGATTGCAATCGACCGAATACAAGGAAACAATGCCGCTGGAAAATATGACTTTTTGAAAATTTTTTTAGTAAACCAGAAACAGAGGTTTGTAAAATGGATTTTTATATGAAAATACGGAAGCTTACGAATACTGTAGAAAAATTACGTTTTCTACAGCACCCGTGATCTTTTGTATTCTCATGGAAAAAATGCATTTTATAAATCTTGCTGTTACTGGTTCACTGAAAAAATAAAAAAAAGTAATCTTTTCAGGCGGCAGTATTCTCCGTGTAGGAGTGGTAGGGTCAAAGTAGAGGATAAATCTTGCACCTACTTTGCTCCTACAAGTGCTGAAATAGGGAATATCTACCACTAGTAGGGGCAAAGTAGGAGAAAATATCTCATTGAAACTGCTCCTACTTTACTATCTGATCCCCCTACTGAAAACAGCATTATTAGCAGCAAAGTAGGGGCAAAATTTCGACTCGGGTAGGATTGTTAAGAGATTTTTTGGACAAATGAAATCTAGAAGCAGTAGAATTAAAAATTCTCTAGGGAGATAATTGATAAGAACGGAGGAAAAAATAGAACAATTAATCAATCATTTAAAAGATCTGTATAAAGGGAGTGATAATATAGAATTGTTGGAAAGGGAGGAAGATGTCGATGAAGAAGAATTGGGAGATTCGATTTTGAGATCAGAATTCGACAGGGCTTTAAAAGAATTGAAAAATAATACAGCACCAGGAATAGGTGGCGTGAGTACAGACATTATCAAAGTCTCCAGTCGCAGAATTCGTGACGCATTGTTTGAATTGGTCAGAGATATGTACGAAAATTGAGAAGTACCGAAAGATTTCCAAAAGAATAAAATTGTCGCCATTCCGAAAAAACAAGGAGCAGACAAATGTGAGAACTACAAAACGATTAGTTTAACTTCACATGCCTCAAAAATACTGACAAAAATTATATACAGTTGGATAGAAAATAAAATAAAGAGTAGATTAGCAAAAGATCAGTTCGGTTTTAGGAACAATAAACGAACGCGAGAAGTAATTTTAGCACTCAGAACAGGAGTAGAGAAAAGACTAGAGTTGAAAAAGTCTGTGTATATAGGTTTCGTAGATATACAAAAAGCATTCGATAATGTTGATTGGGAGAAAATATTCGAGATTTTGAAAAGGAGAAGCACAAATTAAAAGAGGGGTGAGACAAGAATGCTCACTATCACCATTTATTTTCAATTTGTATATAGAGATGCGATGAACGAAGTGAATGAGCAAGTGCAATCGAAATTACACGGTTGGAGGATTCCATCAAACCAGTCATAAGACTGATTACTTCATGATGATAAATATTCTGAAACCATCGAGAGATAGTTATGTTCCAGGTACCATGTCAAATTTGGAATATTCTCCCATCTCCCAAATTCAAATTTTTACGTATTTCGCGGATACAATTAAATCGAAATTTTTCACACTGTAGACAACGCTTCTCTCATTTTCAATCGGGTTTCATATTACAATAAGAAAGTATATAACCAAGACTGAAGATTAGACTCTGATAAGTTTGAATCTTTTACTGATTTTTGGTCATTATAAAAGAATTATAAAAGAAATAAACTCCAATTTGGAAAAATTTATAATACTTCCGTACTCCAATATCCACGGGTGATATAAAATTCCAAATTTATATTTAGATTCCAATCTCAGGTATGTGCATTGGAGCATGTACTACTGGAGCGACCATGCCATATTAAAACAACGTTGCAAGACCGGTCTCGTTTGCGCGGGCAGAGTGCAATAGAAGTCAGGAGGATCTCTCTTTCCAGCTTATTGTTGATTTATTGTAACAACAAAATTAACCCTAAAACAGGCACGTGAAAAACACAGGAAATTTCAAATGGCTGTAACTCATTCGAAACTAAACGAATTTCAACTCACTATGGGCGGTTTTTGTTCGTCAAGATGTATACTTTGGAAATATTTGGGTGACAAACTACAGAGATGAAGAGAGGCTCAGATGCTGAGGTAGAAAAAAATGTCCTGGAGTCCTAAAAGACCCCACATGCCCGTTCCAGGGTTAATAACGCTTCCCGTTAGAGCAACTGATAAACATCAACTACCCACCTAACACATCACAGTCTTTGTAAGGAGAACGTTGCTGCAACAAGCTAGTTGCGAGTAATTTCACACTCAAGCATGTAACAAGTTACATTACATCTGTTATACAGGGTGGACCATTTTAAGTGATATAGTCAAATATCTCCGAAACTAGTAGAGATGGAAAAAAATGTTATGGAGAAAAAGTTTAGGGTTCCAGGGATGAAATATGGTGCTGACCTTGAAAAATTCATCAGAGGTCATTTTGAAGGTCATTTGGAGGTCAAGATGGTTTTTTTGAACCGGATCCCCATTTCTTTCACCATGACATTTGGAAGCTGGTTTCAAATTCATCACGAAACACTGGCCATGGACCCTCTTCCAGTCATTGAGGTGCGAGTTATGGACCGTCGAAGTCATTGATGACCGCGCGCGCGGACTGCGGCTATCGAGAGCGTAAGTGCGAGGATAGGCGTGATGATTCCAGTAGAGAGATAAAGATTAGTGATGACCCTAATCTTTCGGTGAATTATCTGAGAACTGGAAGGATGTTTGTGTCTGTATGGTAAATACTTTCAATGTTTCGAGCAACCTTTTAACAATTTCCGAGAGTCGATATTCATTCATAACCCTGATTGAATCGGATGGAATAATTCAACGGATTTCAAATGCAATAGTGAATCGTGATAAGCCGAACACATAACTGCCACCGATGATAAGCAGAGACTCGGTGGTCCTGTTTTCTCATGTTTCAGGTTTTCTTCACAATGGAAGCAACTCTAATCTCCATTAGAATCAGTCACAATCTTCGCAGGAGAGCGAAGAAGAAGAATCCATAAATGAATGGAAACATCGAATCTTTACTTATCATGAGTGCCAGTTATGTATTCGGTTCATTACGATTTACTATTGCATTTGAAATCCTTTGAATTATCCCATTTGATTCAATCAGGGTTATGAATGAGTATCGACTCTCAAAAATTGTTGATGGGTTGCTTGGAGCATTGAAAGTATTTACCATATACCATATAACGTTGATTGAGATGCGCATTCGAACAGACACAAAATCCTTTGGGCTTCCAGATAATCCACCGAAAGATTAAGGTTATCACAAATCTTTGTCTCTCTACTGGAATCATCACGCCTATCCTCGCACTTACGCTCTCGGTAGCCCCAGTCCGCGCGCGCGGTCATCAATGACTTTGACGGTCCATAAATTGCACCCCGATGAACGGAAAGGGGGCCATGACCAGTGCTTCGTGAAGGGTTTGAAACCAGCTTCCAAATGCCATGGTGAAAGAAATGGGGATCCGGTTCAAAAAAAACCATCTTGACCTCCAAATGACCTTCAAAATGACCTTTGAGAAATTTTTCAAGGTCAGCACCATACTGCCCCTCTGAAACCTTAAACTTTTTATCCGTAACATTTTTTTCCATCTCTACTAGTTTTGGAGATATTTGACTATATCACTTAGAATTGTCCACCCTGTATAATTATATCATTGCGTCTACATAGGTGATATAGTCAATACAGAATATCAATATAAAAGACGTAATGCAACCTGTTACATGCTTGAGTGTGAAATTACTCGCAACTAGCTTGTTACAAAGACTGTGATGTGTTAGGTGGTTAGACAGAGAGATCGTCCTGACTTCTATAACGTTTTCTCTCGACATATCTCAAACTACTGTTTCGGTTAAACGCTCGCTTCAGTAGTATATGTTCTAAAGTATGTGCAGTGAGTAAAAAAAGTCCGCGTCAGTTCTAACGGAAACCATTTAGGGATTTTGTAATATTGTGACCCTTTTGATGCATAATCGAATCATCAAAACTCATTATCTATTCAATTGATAAAAGCAAGTTATCAGCATTTCATAAATGACGACAGAATATCAAAAATGTTTCAGTTCGAATCGACACGGACTTTTTTTACTCACCGTACTTAATTATCATCTATTCTAAATTTACATTCATCGCGTGATTTATGAACAAACTGCGCGAAATTTTATCCGTTTCTTTTGATACTTGAATATTCTCAAATACTATGTTACTATAGCCAAGCTAGCTCAGCCAATAATCAGACATCTACTATAGTCAATGAACCTTTAATTAGTGATCCAGTGCGGTAGCTGGTGGCTTCTATCATGTACCTTTCAGAAAAAACCCTATCCAAGTAACACAAGAGGTTAGAAATGCTAAGAATGTGTTGGAAAATCCTACGAACATGCTTAGAACCTCCAAATGAGATTATTTCAAATAATTATGTGATATGCAGGGTTGCCAATGGGATTCAATCGTTTTCCCCTTTCCAGAGGCTCAAATTCCCCGAAATTCCCCCCTACTTATATCGTGATTCCCCCCATATTCCCCTCCTCATAAACATTTCAATGAACTGAAGCAAATACAAATGCAAAGGATATCAGAGTAACGATTAAGCTTCAATGCATACTGTTCTTTCTTTCTTGCTATATTCTTCCGAAACTGTGTGCTCTCTTTTTTTTCCATGAATCGACGTTTGATGCTCGATGCTCCATGGAATGATATTTTTGCTTTTGACATGGCATTATCAGGTATATGAAGTCACGTGTACAGTTAGGTCACCTTGCAGCTATTTCGTAAATACGATCTCCGTGAAATTTTACATCATTTGAACGTCTGATAAAAAGATTTTCTACTAAAAACATTCTGTCTGTGTTAATAATTATAAGAAGATTTATATTGATGTACATTCAACTAGTTTGCCATGTGCACATAGTTCGGTCATCATCATTTGGGATCAAAAAATCTCTTGAAAGTGAGCAGCCGATTGAAAAAGCTCGGAAAATCGAAATTTTTAAAATTTTTAACGGTCAGCTCGAAGATCCCCCCAAATTCCCCTTTTTTTTCCATTCCCCTCCAAATTCCCCTCCAGCACTCAAATTCCCCGAAAATGGGGGAATTCCCCTCTCATTGGCAACACTGGTGATATGCATCTTTATAGAATATCTTCACGGATTAATCCAAAATAGTTTCATCTGCACATTTTCTTCACATTCATAGGACAACCATAGCATATCTGAAAAGTTCTAGTGTTACTTGGGCAGAGACTAGCACGTTTACGTGAAAAAAGAACCGATTTGTTATCAATGGGTGTTTGGCTCGGAATTTTGGGGGATTTCCGAAAAATCCTAGTATGTTACTATCCACGAACCAATTATGTTTCCGGGTCTTTATGGGTTCTGATAGAGACTTCGAATCTTCAAATCATGGAACTGTTTGCAATACGTCAACAAAGCAGGAACTACGAGTGTAGGAAAATTCTTTTCTTATACAACACAATATGTTTTTTCAAGTGTCCCTGTTGGATTTTCTGTATTTGGACACTTTGTGTATTTCAGGGTTATTTTTCGAATTATATCAACATCGGCCTTCACATAATATATAAACATAACCCATTGCGAATGAACGAAACAAACGAAGAGTAAATTGACGCTCTCGGTATCCTTCAGGCCAGTAGATAATTTTCCCCGTGAAATTGCAGTGATATAGATTATTCATTCGATATGCTCTAAAACAAGTATCGTAATATTCTATTTACGATAAATTGTTTTAAGAAACTTTCCGCTTAATTATACTTCAAATGAACTGAATTTAATTTGAGTTTATATGTAGGCCTAAATTATTACGATTACTGAATTTAAGTCATTGCCGGAATTAAGTTGCAAAAAAATTAACTATTTCTTTTTATTGTGAAATGATATTTGTTGTTAATTGCTTGAAAATCACTAACCGAGCCTTTTATAGCGGCGATGTCTTGCAAACGTTGTCGGTACACGTTATTCTCATGTTCTAATCTTTTGATCTTTTGTTGCAGCACCATGCACCTCCTTTGAGTTTCCAAATCTTTGCCAGAAGTTTCTAAGAACCTCCTATAGGCTAAGTCAAAAGCCTGACCAATGGTCAAGGTGATTTCTTCAGCCAATTTATCACTGACAAAAACGAAACACGTATGCCTTTCCGCATCCTCTTCCTTTGCGATAAAACTGAAGAATTTCTTCTCTCCTTTGTCATCAGCGCAGTACGAAATTCTGTGTAGTGGATACTGGTGCATGATTCGCTGAAAATGAAAAGAAAATCATCATTATTATGTAGTGAACCAATTCACTTTGGAATTATGAAAAAGACGTGAAAATATTGCAAAACAATTTGTTGAAATTTTGTAAAAATTTGTCATGGCTATTGAGTGTATGAACTTTGGACGCCTTCTTGATATTCTGTTGGAAATATCTTCAAGAAATTCAACAATTTTCATGGTGTCTTTTGAAAATTCGACGTAAACTTTCAGTAAAATAACGTGCAAAACGAGTTGAGCTATTTATCTATCTTTTACGTTTCTCTCCCATGGACTTTTCTTGGCAACAAAATAGAATTTGGAAAATTTGATCAATTTGTCAATAGTGATAAATCAATTGAAGACTCATCAAGACATTTAAAATCCCCTAAAATATCCAATCAATGAAGAAGCCACAGAGTTTATCAGTCACAAAAAGAAATTTCGAAGAAAAATTTGAGCCCCGTACAGGACCGGACATTCCTACGTTGCTTCTACGTTGCCTCTTCGTAGCATCTTCGTTCAGCCACCTGATTTCCACGTCCACCATTTATCCACGTAGAATCAACGGGGATACGACGTGGAAATCGGTGGGTGTGCTGTTAGGGACGAATTATTTATGAAAATTTTTTTCATAAATTCATCTATGAACTAAAATTGTTCCTGATCTTTTATTTCACTGATGAAAATTTTTTCTTCGAGATATGTGAGAAAAATACTCCAAAAAGTTGTATCCCACACCGTAACAGCATTCTTTTACTCTGAGGTGATTTTATCTCAGTTTTCCCTCAAGAGGGCCATATCACTCGCCATACCCCTACTCCCATGCGTCCAGAGCTTGTTTTTTCTATCGGTACCGAAACAATTGTTGTCCAAATAATGGATACCCTGCGTTGAATGTTTTAACCCATCCAAGCCCATGCCATGTACAACGTGGTTATGGCCCAAGTAACATACGGAAGTTTCTTATGGCGACTCGAAACTAATTTCGGGACACAAAACGTGATGAAAAAATTGTTTATAAAAAAATTGTTCAAACAATTATTTATAACAATGATTTTTGGTGAAAACTGATTGCGCTATTTGATTTTACGGAAAAAATCGTTCGGAAAACATGTATCACTTGTGCATAAAGTCACATTGATTTCTTATAAAATAAATAAAAAATAAAATAAACAATTCATAAAGCCAAATACTAATAAACAATTTATAGCCCATGCCAAGTGATACGTGATGATGATTCAACTGACATTCTGGAATTATTGCCTGTATCCCTGGTCTCTCATGATTCGGGATGCTTTTTTTACGTGAGTTCCCTAGCTTCTCAAGGATCGTTGTGCTTTTTCATCGTGATTCCCTTAGCCTCTTATGGAACAAGGTGCTTCTCTCACGTGAGGCCCCTAACCTCTTACGATTCGGGGTGATTTTTCATCATGAGCCCCTTAGCCTCTCATGGGGGTGCTTTTTTTATGTGAGTCCCCTAGACTATGGCTATGATGAGTATTTTGCTACATAAATTGTTTATTATTTTTTTTTTTTAATAAGAAATTAGAGTGACTTTATGCACAAGTGTTTAATGTTTTCCGAGCGATTTTTTCCGTAGAATCGAATGGTGCGATCAGTTTTCACCCAAAACCACTTTCATAAATAATTGTTCAAACGATTTTTTTCCCATATTTTGTATTCCGAAATTAGTTCCGGGTCGCCATCAGAAACTCCCGTATGTTACTTGAACCATAACCACGTTGTACTTGGCATGGTCTCTAATGGGTTAATATCACATGAATTTCCAATGTCTCGCTTACTCTTGTACTTTCGAATACCTGGTTCAATTTTTCGACAATTTTCCAACTTCAAAATCAATTTTTTTACTACTGAAACAAGCGTGGACCTGTTTATCCATGGCCTTGGAAGAAGGAATCAATGGTACTAATGCCAAGGGTCCAACATCCTTATGAATTTCGAGGTTGAGAAGCTTACCGGCATGTTTCAAAAGTTTTGGTAATTGATTACCATGGAGAAATATTCGAAGGAAACGCCTGTAGAAAACTTTCCAAAAATGCCAATAAGTTTCTTAACCTCGAAATTCATAAAACTGTTGGACCCTTGGCATGAGTACCATTGATCCCGTCTTTCAAGGCGATGAATAAACCCGTCCACGCTTGTTTCACAAGTAAAAAGACTCTGCCAGTTGGCACATGGCTTGCTCGTTTGTGTCAAATAATGCAGGTTACAAAAAATATTCTCCACCGTCTTCAACCAATTGGTGTGGCACTCATGTGGGGATACTATCAGATCACAACTACAACGTGACATAAATTTCATTGCAATTGGGCAAGAAGCGAAAACATGCCCTTGTCCCAAAATTACAATCTTTGATAACATGTTTCCTTTCTGTCTCCAATTTTCTTGTGAAGATCAGGTTGAAACTCATATCGAACCACTAATCGAACTACAAACTATCAGCACTGCATAAAATTATAGTGAAAATTTCATAACCATCGGATGAAAGTAACGAAAGATATCCACATGGGAGCGAGATTTCCAAATTTTGTTCCGAAACTTAGGGCTTACTATTTTCTTCCCTCACCTCCGATTCGTTTGAAATTCACTTCGTACAACCAACACCTCGTGAATTGGATATGCTCAGTGTTCTATGGCATTCGGATGATAGGAACATAGGGAAGGCATGCTTTCAAAATATAGCCAAAAAACGCAGATCGCAAAAAAAAATTTTCCGCAGCTTCCAATTGATTGAAATGAAACTCATATGGGGCCACCTACACAGCGCCCCAATGTCTCAGTAATATTCCTAGAATATCAAAATGTTCCGTTCAGAACATTCTGTGCGACATATTTATACAAGATCCTATAGATATTGCAGATACAATATTTCGTTCAACATGTTCTAAGAATCTTCTAATTGGAACATTGCACATATAATGATCTGTAATGTTCTTGAAACCTACGATGGGGCATATGCTAAATTTGTCGCAAATGAAATATTCTGAGAATATGACAGTAGCAATATTTTATGAAGCAAAATGAATTTTCATTCATCTGCCCCTGGACTTGGTAAAATTCACAGCTCAACACGGAGAAAAGTACACGGTAATCATTACCAGGAAGAATAGGAATTCGGTGACAGATATTCCAAAATTGTAATAAGTACCATTTAATATCGAATTAAGTGCAATACACTGTTTACGTTACCATGAAAACGATAGGCCAACATAGGAACGATCACCAAATCGCGAATCAGCACTCAATTCCTATTCTGAAGTCGCGATGAGGACTAGAGCGAATGGTAATCAATCCCGTACACTTTTCTCAGTGAAAATCGAAAAAAACGCCTCTCCTACAACCTATTCACTTTCCGTTTCAGAAGATTCTCAATCGATCGGTCCATATCCCACGGAAAAAAATGTTTGAAATTTTTTCATCAATTTACTCCAGCTCTTGGTGAATTTTGGAGGTGCACTTTTCAAAAAACGTACCTCTCAAGTGATATTCATTTATCATTTCAAAAAATTCTGAATCGATTAATCTTGTCCCACGGCAACAAATTTTCGAAGTCTTTCCATCGACCTTATTCGGCACTTTGTAAAATTTAAAAGTTGAGGTCAAGAAAATCCTCTCCCCCACGACCTACTCATTTTTTGTATCAGGAAATTCTGAATGAATTGGCATATATTCCACGGAAACGGATTCTTCAAACTCCCATTACGATGATTACGATAAATGGCACTTTGAGAGTAGTGTTGGCATCTCGGAGATTCGCTGCTGATGTGATAGAAGCTTTGACTCTCATTCGCAGAACCCCGGTTCAATCCCCACTGGGAGAACTTCCGAATAATCGACTTCGAAGCAGGTTCTCGCCCACTCGAAGCGATTCTGGCCAAGCTCATTCAAAATTTGTAGGAGTGAACTCTGAAGAAATTTTTTTCAACCCAAAGTAATATTTTGTAAGCTTCTTAATATATGTGATTGTTCAATTTTTTCCCCGTAAAGAATACTGGTATCGCTAAAATGATCATCACAGCAATATTTCAGAATGTCTCCACAATATTACCTCAATAATTTCAGCAATGTTGCAGAATATCTACCGAATGTTACAGAGACTGTGATATGAGACATCTTGCAGAGATTCTGACAATCTCCTTGAGATGTTCTCCAGAATATTGCTAGAACAGCCGCTGCTGTGTGGGCACTAGTGGATCACAGAACGTGGTATGAGTTCCATCACAATCGGATAATAGGAAGCAGAGATATACGTGGTCGCGAAATCACAATTTTTTTTTTACTTTTTTTCTCACCCCTCCGGTTTGCCTGTAACAATCAGGTTGAAACTTACATGCACGGAGAAAAGTATACGGTAACGGTTACTGTGAAGAATAGTGGTTCGGTCATCGCTACAATGAGAATTTCGATGAGATACAACACGATATGCTTCATCTGGAAAAAAAGATGTGAAATCAATATGAGCTGCCGACTACATTTGGTTATCCAAATGGTATGTGAACGATTGCTTGTATATTGTAACTTCAGTTTGTTTAAATTGTAATCAAAGTGATTTGTGATTGTATTGGATAAAAAATATATAGTAGGAGTTGCATACATTCAAAGTCCTTGTGTCCAGAGGACTATGTTCTCTTCATTCAGAATAATTGTAAACGAATGTCAAGCAAACTATACAAAGTCTGCGTGAAGAAAGTTAAGCATATGAAATCATATCTCCTGTATAGGGACCAGTTTATAACTGGTGAGGGTGATTGTAGTTCAGCTTGACTGGAGCAATTCTATAAGCAACTGATACTTCGAATTAATCTTATATCCGAAATCAAGGCGGCAAGTCATATTGTACGCAGAGGTAAGATGCCCTAGCAGAAATGACTCTAGCCACCTCATAGTTAATGTCAAGGCCCTGTCTAGTGACTAGCTTCACTGCTAGTGCCTTGAAAGGTGCTAGACAATCGCTATAATCATTTTTACTGGGGTGTAATTGTGTCATTTCACACACAATGATGTATTCAGGTTATTTTAACGCAAGTCGTCACTTTAGTCAGACTGAAATACAATCAATCTTGACCAATTTCTATGAAGAGAATAATGTTTCATGCATTTAATTTTCCTTAAGAAGACTGTATATCATCTGCTTTGCTTTTGTCTGCGAATCATAATGAGAAAATCAATAGCAATGCACTCTACACCAAAAATTGTAGAATATCTGCTCTACTTCAGCCTGCACAGAATCTGTGAATGGGAATTATAATTAACTATATGCACCATAAATTTCAAAATTTCACATACAATACAATCATATGAAGCTTATCTTTCTTACTTTTTTACTTTACAGATGCACGGGTTCTCTTCTTCAATATTACCAATGACTATTCGAAATTTAGTGAAGCACCAAATAACTACCCAATCAGAAAAATCCGTAATATGCCAATGTTGACAACAGGTGCAGTACAGTGCCGGTATTGGGTCTCCAACATTTGGTCAACACGTACGGGATCAGTACTGGATACATAAAAATACAGTAATATGCTTGTACTGATAAACCAGTACTGAGAACTTAATACCGGCCAAGTACTAGCCCAGTACTGGCCCTGCACTGATTACGAATAATGGAATCAGTACTCAATCCCCAGTACTGAAAAGCGTTATCATTCCAGACAAATTCCAGTACCCTGCCAGTCTTGGCTCGTACTGGTGCAGTACTGCGCCTGTTGTAAATTTTGGGTATCATAACGAGATAAATGGTTGGGTATCATAACGAGATGTACAAAATGTGAATAAGTATACCGGAAATTTTATTCGTACAAATTGTTGTTACACGTTTTGCACTACCTCCAATTCCGAAAAAATCAGTTGAGTTCCAAGAAATATTCAAGTTCAATTTTGTAACATGGGAAATCATTGAAAATTCTCGTGGCAATTGTGATAACCTGCATAAAACTGGGAGATCAGTTATCACAGCATCAGAACAATATGTGATTGTACAATTGATGGTATTCAATCACAATAACGTTGAAGCAACAAATGTAGAAAATTTAAACATCAAAGCAGTGTCAACCTCAAAAATACAAGTTGCAGAACACTTTTATAATGTCATAGCCGTTGTTTTTCATCAGGAAAAAAGTATTTCCGAAGGTAATTTCACGTGCATACTACGAAGTGAAGGTATAAAGTGGACATTCATCCATGATCTGCAAGTTGAGGACCGACATTGGCCACGTTATGCTAAAGACTCATACATATATCTCTTCAAAAAGCAATAATTTCACTTGCTGATCAAATAAGAATTCAATTACTCTAATCTTCCGTAGGTGATTTCGAAGAACATAGCATACCTTCCGAGGCATTCTTTCATACGTCTTACGAGAGACTTTTGACTTTGATACAAGAAGAAGAATCTCTTTTCGGAAAGTTTATTGATACTATTTATTCATCTACTTACAAAATTCTGAACAATTCTTTTTATATTATCATTCAATTTCCTTATTCAACATTATGTTCTGTGAACATCTCTTTGCCATTATCTTAGGAACCCATGTTTGAGGTTCGTGATTTTATCTGAACCGTCTTGCTTGAGTCGAACTCTGGACCACCCACGGTTACATCACTATGGGGTGACCTCTGAAAGGGCGAGTGGAGGCAGTGCCGTCTTTACAAATCCTTCTTCCTTCCTCAATCGACGTGTAATAAAGGACAGCGTATGGGCAACTGCCCATCGGCTCTTTTTTGTTACACGTCAATTGAAGAAGGAATGAGAATTTGTAAAGACGGTACTGAGTGGAGGGGGTTCCCCATGGAGGTGTATAACTACTGTCCATTCCATATGTTCGAAAAATCACTGGAATCGGTTCAAAATCAATACGATAGATGATGATATACATCCATCAAGATTGAAAAAAGCAGTTGTTGAATTCTCTTCACAACATCTTCAAACCGATTCAATATAACTATTCTTAATGTATGTTTGCACAAATTATATAATCACAATTGAGATTGTTACATATTTTACCAACTAAATTCTAAAAATATTGATACTTGATAATAAATTCATCAATTTCACACTCAATTTCCACTTATTATATTTTTTAATGTATTTCAGCCAACCTCAAGATTGATCAAAGTTCGCGTTTCTCACGAAAAAGATCAGTTAGGCTTTCATTTGAAACAGATTTGGAAAGAAAAGATGAATACGATTTGTCCCCCGCATCCTGTTTTTGTATTCATCTTGGTAAGACCTATACTCCTCAACCACTCGGGGTGACAATTATATTACAATAGAGTACCGGAGAAAATGTATTGGCGAAAAATTAGCCCAAGTTGAGTAAAACGGGGACTCAATGGCATTCCCGTGAAGTTCAACATCCGGCTGACTTTATTTTACTCGACAACAAATGAAGATAAATTCGAATGTTTTCATTATCTCCATCAGTTGAATATTGTTGAATACTGTACATCTGGATGGATTTTCATCTGTAGTCGAGTGAAATGAAGTCAATCGGATTTCAAACTTCGCGGGAATGTCACTATGTCCCCGTTTCACTCAACTTTGAATAATCTTTCGTCAATATATGTTCTCCGTGTATAAAATTCACTGAATCATCCAAAGATGCATGAAAATTGCCATCCTAAAAGGATTACCGTGGAATGGGGTGAATAAAAACATGGCGTATGAATAGCATACTGCATTCCATTTTTGGATCTGACAAGATGAAATTAGATCTTATTAGATCTCTTTAGATTGTAAGGTACGATATAGGGGAAGGCAAGGAGACCGGCGTCGTGGGGAAAGATACATATTGAAGAGAGAGGGGAAGAAGGAGGCAAATTCGTCATCGAGTAAAGGAAAAGAGGCTCACTCTGCGATATTCGAGCTCGAGAGAAACTTATATAGAAAAATTATCGACAGACTACTGATCAGACACAGACGTATAACTGATATATTGAAAAACAAACGCGCGCATATCTTACATAGTCATACGTCGTTGTACCAATAAAGCTAAGTAAAATTCGTTCAAATACTTTTATATGTTGACACCGTAATGATGATGAAAAAATTTAATTATAATTTATAAGAAGAAATCGATCTATCAGTATATTAACTCCTTTCAACCTCATTTGTAAGAGACCACGCATCCGGTCTGTGGATGCTTTAATCCATTATTTGTTCTTCATGTAAGAGGTTGAAGGACATCTATTGAAAATATTATTTATAATAAAAGAGTCTCGTTACAAGATCCAATCCATCTTTTCTCGGAAAATTATTTCTTCCACAGTTTGCCAGCAACGAATTCAGAGTCGAGGAATCGC
This sequence comes from Gonatopus flavifemur, assembly GCA_018340375.1. NCBI lineage: Eukaryota > Metazoa > Arthropoda > Insecta > Hymenoptera > Dryinidae > Gonatopus > Gonatopus flavifemur. The sequence continues at coordinate 2,228,928 of JAFFJZ010000016.1, forward strand.
AGTGAAATTGAATCATTCCACGCACCATAATGGGGTATGCTCGTCCAGGATGCAATTTCCAATACGTATCATTGGGTTTGCTGGCGAATAACATGTCCTAGGGCGTTTTGAGCACCAGCGACAGATTATTCCTCCAACAATCTGTGGGCAACAGAATAGAAATCGACAGAATTCGAAGGTTCGAAGAAAAATTCGAAGGTTTTATTGAAATGTTTTTATGGATTTGCATTGGGCGTGCTCGGCCAGGATCCCATCTCCAACACATATCATTGACTTTGCTGGCTAATTACATGGTCTGGCATGTTGCGATGACGAGCAATAAATTATTTCTCCAACAGTTTGCAAGCAACAAATTTAGAGTCGAGGAATTGCAGTGAAATTGAATTTTTACATGCCTCATAATGAAGTGTGCTGGTTCAGGATGCAATGACCAACACGTGTTGTTGACTGGGAACACATCCTAGAACGTGTGAATCACGAGCAACAAAATGTGCGTCAGGGGATCCGATGATATTGAGTTTTTCCCAGCGCCATAACTGGCCTGCTCGTGCAAGGTACAATTCCCAAGATGAATTATTGGAATTGCTGGCTGCTGAGATATTCCGGAACGTGTGAATCACGAGTAACAATTATTTTGTTGCTTGTAGATTGTTGGAGGAATAATTTGTTGCTCGTGATCAAAAAGTCCTAGCACATGTTATTTGCCAGCAAATCCAATGACCAGTGTTGGAAATTGCATTCTGAACGAGCCCATCTCATTGTGGTGCATGGAAAGATTCAATTTCACTGCAATTTCTCGACTTCAAATGTGTTGCTTGCAAACTGGGGGAGAAGGAATTTGTTGCTCGACATCAACTCGTGCCAGAACGAGTAAGCAGCCCGCAAACGCAATGATATGTGTTGGGAATGGGATCTTGGGTGAACACACCCAATGGAAATCTATAAAAACATTCCAATGAAACCTCCGATTTTTCATCCGAACCTTTGAATTTCGTCAATTCCTATTTTGTTACCCACATATTGTTGGAGGAATAATCTGTCGCTCGTGATCAAAACGCCTTAAGAGATGTTATTCGCCAGCAAACCAAATGATACGTGTTGAAAATTGCGTTCTGGACGAACTCGCCCCATGAAGATACATCAAAATATTCCAATGAAATCCTGATTCATTCATTTTTATTTTGTTACTGGCAGATTGTTGAAGGAGTACTTTGTTCCTCGTGATTCACGCGTTCTACAACATGTAATCACCCAGCACACCCAATGATACGTGTTGGAAATTGCATCCTGGGCGAGCACGCCCAAATGCAAATACATAGAACCATTCCAATAAAACTTCGATTCTTCGATTTTCAATTTGTTGCTGGCAGATTGTTGGAGGAATAATTTGTCGCTCGTGATTTACACTCCCCAGAATTCCTCAGTAGCCAGCAAACCCAATAATACATGTCCGAATTGATCCTTGTGCCAAGCTCGCCCTATCATACTATTGGAGAAAAATCAATGAAACCGTGACTCTTCAACTCTGATTTTGTTGTTTCGAGATTATGTGAGAAATAATTCGTTGCTCGGGATTTAGGCGTTCATGAATATCTGATAAGCAACTGGACCTATCACTGTTTGCTGAAAACAGGATCCTGAAAGTGTACGCCCATTATAGTACAATGTTGAAACAAACTAATACCGAATTGATGGCCTTGTATACACACCGGGATTGTGTGATGATTATACTTCGATTGGTGTTAATCTTTGAAATATAACACATGTGTAAAATCAACACAAATCGAAAATAAAATTCTAACACAGAATTGATGGACGCATATACACACCAGAAAGTGGTTACGGGAGGTCGAATTTCTAAGAGTGTATATAAAAAAATTCCTATAGCAATGGGATATCTTCACGAAGACAATAGAATTCGCAATGACAACGAAGCCTCATTCTGCTGGTCACTTCCAAAATGTCTTCGAACTGCCAAGGATTGATTTTCGTTCGTCACCCTTCATGGTAAAATCTATGAATTCAAAATGGCAAGACAAGATCCCCCTGGAACTAATCATCTCTGTATTCCATGAAACGCTTTAGAAATAAAAATGTCCGATCATACAAAACCAACAATTATATCAGACTAAAGGAAACGTCAGTATGTATTACATATTGTAATACATGTTGTATTGAATTCATGATTTCTCGATCCGTCGCAAAAAGTCTTGGATAGCATAATTTTTATTTTTCTCGAAAAAAAAAGAGTACTATCATTGTTTTTGTAGTAACTGATTAGCAACAAAAAAGCAACAAATTTCTATGTATATTACATGCGGTTTTGGACCCAAAGGCGTAATGTGCTTCCCAGTGGAATACTTCCGCTAGCTCAACTCCAATTTCACCAATAGATAAAATAGCAACAAATTCGATATTGGTGTTACAAGTTAGTAACAAAAAAGCAACAAATTCCCATAAAGGTTCAATTGAGCGTGCTCGTCATGGGCTTTTCAGCGGAATAGGCGTAAACGTCTGTACAATTCATAGTTGATTCCCGAGTATTCAACATTTTTTACCTTGGGTGTTGTTTTGGTTTTCGGTTCCTGAATAGCGACTCCATCGATGCTTATTGTCAGTTCCACCTTAGGAGTTTTCGTTCCTTCACTTTTTCTTAACTGCTGATTGAATTTTAATTTGCAAATTGCTTCTTTGATCACCTCGATTCCCTTTGGTTGATCGACTTCGGTGCTTCCCAAATACTGCAAACAAACGAATTTCATTGGATTAGTATGAGAGTTCTCACATCCTTGATCGATTGCATCATTCTTCAACCATCGCAAATGAATTGCATTTGAATATTGTGACATCTGGGTACTATTCAACGTTCAAGGTACACTGTTAGAAAAATCTGTTTGAAATTTAATATAAAAAGTTTGGAAGCAATTAACACACACAATTGTGTATCAATTTTCAAACATTTTTGTATCCCAAAAATAATAGACAGAATTTTGAAATTCAAGCCACAACATTATAAAAATTGATGTAAAAAAATGCATGAATTTTCAACACTATATGACTTAATTTCCAAAATTCCTTCCAAATGTTTCATTATGTTATGGTGTGAAATTAATACAAAAAATGATGTAAAGATGTGAAATTACAATAATACATCAACAATGATTATTAAGTAAAATATTTATGCTTTGGCCCAAAATGTCTTTAAAAATAAAAAACTGAATTTTAATCAAAAATCATGTTTCGGAGGAGAACACTTGCAGATTGTCGACCACGTTGTTCACTACGTTCTCATGTCATGGAGAGAAAATTGGAAACCTCGAAAAGAATCGAACCACCTAAACCAATCCCTACCTAATGTTGCGCGATCTACTATCCTAACGCCCTAACGACCTAAGCTAAACCGGTACCTACGTGGTTTAATAGAAAAGATCAATGTAAATGACGTGGATATCTGATTCAATCCATCGGTTGAGTATAATAATCTATTAACTTATGTGAAAACTGCAATTCGGTTGACAGATGTGAGGTTAAGTTTATGTGATAAAAAACAATGAATGAATTATTTTTGTGAAATGTGTGGTCATTATTGTTTAATTATTATGTATTAAAAATCTTTTCAAGCGGAAGTTTAAAATAAATTTCCAAAAACTTGGATTATTCACATAAAGCTCGTTGGATGGTTTTACTCTTGAAGAGTACTGTCAAAGTTGACATTTGCAAATTGGAGAAAAAAGTCTTATTTTCTGTCTTGAATTTGTTATTAGAGTGGTGATAAACTTGTATAAAGAGTTTGAAGGTTGGTTGAAATCCATATTGATCAGGAAAGTCGAAACCGTATTGCAAAACTTGGAAAATCTGTTAACGTAGCTGACAATACTGGGGTATTGAGTCAGCTTTTCCTTACTACATGAAATCTAGGCAGGAGAAATGTATCAAAATTCAGTGAATTCAAGTTGGTGTTGAGTGAGAGAAGACAGAAATATTCATTGGATTTTATTGGTTACTATAAAAATGTCAACAAATAAGGAAAGGCTATGTAGGACTCACTGTATCGTCTTTTAATATTTTTGTTTCAATAATGTTGTATCATGCTGCTACGAATGAATGTTATTATATTTGTGAAACACGTTCAATACACTTGTTTCTTCAATTTATTAGTAAGAAAATACAAAAATGTCCACAATACAAAATTATTGAAACAAAAATAATGAAAGATGATACAGTGAGTCCTAACATAGCCTTTCCTTATTTGCCAACATTTTTATAATAACCAATAAAATCCAATGAATATTTCTATCCTCTCTTACTTGACACTAACTTGAATTCACTGAATTTTGATACATTTCTCCTGCCTAGATTCCATGTAGTAAGGAAAAGCTGACTCGATACCCCAGTATTGTCAGCTACGTTAACAGATTTTCCAAGTTTTGCAATACGGTTTTGACTTTCCTGATCAATATGGATTTCACCCAACCTTCAAACTCTGCCTACAAGTTTGTCACTACTCTAATAACAAATTCAAGACAGAAAATAAGACTTTTTTCTCCAATTTGCAACTGTCAACTTTGACGGTACTCTTCAAGAGTAAAACCATCCAACGAGCTTTATGTGAATAATCCAAGTTTTTGAAATTTATTTTAAACATTCGCTTAAAATACTTTTATTAAATGAGTTCTTCATGACTCATATTACTACAAAAATGATTTGATCTCTGAGTTTTTCTGAGAAATATTGATGTAAGTATTTGAATAAAACTCATTCTCACTGCATCAACAAATTATGATTTTTACATATTACAACAGCTATGACTGATTCAATAATTCATGTTGCACTAAATAATAGATTTTTAATACATATTAATTAAGAACTAACGATCACGCATTTCACGAAAATAATTAATTTTTATTTTTCAATTCAAAGAAGTCAACCTCATATCCGTAAACTATATTTCAATTCTAAAATACAAACAGATTTGTTACATCTTCTTTCTCATTTATATCACCTGTAATTATGTGTAAAAATTAATGAAAAACCTGTTCAGCTGTTTAAAAATCTTTATGCAATACGTGCTGTATGGGTACTGACATTTCCGATATCAAGTGTGAACAATATTTTATTCATTTTAGAATTGAAAAATTCATTCTTCTCCATTTTATATATATTTTAGTAAGCACTTGTATAATTATTAGAGATGGTTTTACTCCACATTATCAATTAGTTCAACTTATTACATACTAATAAGTAGCTCACTAGTTTTGACCAACCAACGCTAGTTGGATTCAACTTATCAGTAATTGACCAGTACCTCGCTAGTTTTTGTGCTCAGTTTTTCCTCTCTAGCGCCTCATCAGTCATAGGAAAAAATTTGTGAAATTTTTACCAGGGGTGATTTGATTTTACGATGAATTTCACTGATTCTTCCTTGAAAATTTCAGACTGTTTCATAGATTCAGTTCAAAGAGATCTTACAGAAAAATATTCACTCGAATGATAAGTTGGTATTTCTTGAAGCGTAATTTTCATCAATAACGCAAGCAATTCTCAAGATGCAAGGGAAATGTTTCGCATTTCTTAAATTTCCATACATGATCTTTTCAATGATATTTACTTTTTGAATTCACTCATTACAGCAATGCGATAAGAATGATCCACACACCAATTATAAACCCTCTTCCTGCATGTCTCAATAAGAACATGGTCTATGGCTCAGTGGTAAATCTTTGGCTTCGACACCGAAAAGGCCCACGTTCGATTCAAACTGCAGAAGAAAAACTTTTTCCATCTTGCGAGATTTTATTATTTTATTTTTCTTTCATATTCAATTAGAAATTGAATAAGCACCATTTTTGGAGGGAGAACCACCATATATGAGGGTTTTTAGAAGTGAAAACACCATGAACACGTGTTTATAATTTTTGTCCTTGGCAAAAACTCCCAGATTTTATCTAAGAAATAGTCTAGGAAAATACCTAAGAAAATGTCTAGGAAAAAGTCTAGGAAAAAGCTTAGGAAAATTTTTCCTACGGGGTGTGCCTTTTTTCAATACTATGTTTTACCATTGGAGTTATCGTACATATTGAACAAGTGATAATTAGATGCGCAAAGTGTAATTGCGCATTGATTTCATGTACATTATGAAAATTCAATATGTACATTTATGAATTTTCATAAACTGTGATGAATATCAAAAACGTTGTTTGGAATTTGAGAAATATGTGATTGATTTTCCAATATTCAAATAAATACAGAAATTCAATATCTACAGTTATGAATTTTCACAAACTGTAATGAATTTCAAAACTTTTGTTTGAAATTCATGAAATATGTGATTGATTTTCCAACATCCAAATATGGAATAAAATTCATATAGCGCCCTTGAAAATTAATGTACTTTTTTCTATGAACGTATATTAAATTCACAAACATTTTTAACAGTGTAGTTTTCTAAGAAGAACGGTCGTTTATCTACTTTTCGAAGGGTAGGTTGGAAAAAGTTCCATACACGGAGAAGAATGCAGGTCGAAAATATAGTAATCTTTAATAAAAATTTGAGAATATTTCTTCAAATCTGAAAATTTTCCTTAAATGCATAATAAAGACAAAAGGGTCCACTTTTTTGTGGAATTGTATTCGAAAAACAATGACAAATTATCAATACTTAATAAAGAATAGAGAAATATATGAACTTTCCAAAAATCGCGCTTGAAATTTCACAAAAATAGTAACAAATTTTCAATACCCTACTACTATTCACTTCGTGGAATTTCGTATGGGACTTTTGGAAAGTTCATATGTTCCTCTATTCTTTATTAAGTATTGATAATTTTTCATTGTTTTTCGAATAAAATTTCACAAAAAAGTGGACTGTTTTGTCTTTATTATGCAACAAAAAAAAACTCTCAGATTTTAAGAAATAAGATCTTTGTTATTCTCAAATTTTTATTGAAGATTACTATATATTCGACCTACATTTTCTCCGTGTACCGATTATATAAATCATGTTGTCACTAATTATAAGTATGTAAGATGCGTTCATGTAAGTTTTATTCAAAGTATCTCTCAACCTGATCCAAGACCACATACTTTGACATAAAAGAAATGCCGCTTCTCTTATCATGGTTAGATATCAATTTGCTTTCAATTGGATTTCAATTCTCACTGAGTTTGAAAAAAATCAATGTAATCGAATGTTTTCAAATTTATCCCACACACAATGAATGGATGAATGAAATGAACTTTCAGAAAAAGAACAAGACCATGAGCCAAGAGCAAAAGGCGAATCAAACCCGCCGACGGCGCGCCGATTTGTTTGACGTTAATCCATCGCTATTTCACAAATTTATCAGACCTTCGTTTCACAATAACATTCGCTTCAATGATTGTTCATTATCTCACGAATTCACAATATCAAATCTTTCTCTGCAAAAAACGGGTGTATGTCGTAGGGTCCTCATTCTTATTCCCAAGAGGTACTTGTACAGTTGCGTCATATACATTTCATCCGTAAAACAGTAAAACCGTTGTTCGATTTTTACGCAGTTCAACGACCGTGATGTCGTCGTTGTTATCGTTGTCGTGATGAATGTCGCAACAAAACTAAAGTATTCTGCTCAAATTCTATCAATTCTATTAATCGAATATCCTCTGTATCAATTTCCTGTATCCTTTTGTTTCTTATGGAAGTATATAACCACATCTGCCACTTGATCAACCCAAAAATGCGACGTGGATTCCACAGAAAAAGATAATATAACTGTTCCAAGAGGAACCACAGAAACAATGGCGATACACACATAGGAAATGGAAGAGGATTGAATGAGATGAAATTTCATACGCCTAAACATGCTGATGCAAATTAACGGAACTTTGTATTTGTCACGGCAAATGTGTCATCTTCAATTATCGTTACGTCACGTAATGTGTGTGAATACGTATAGAGGTTATATGGACGCACGATCACAGAGGATATGCTTGACCCTAATGATTTCTCCTAATGAATGACAATTCCCAAAATGGAAAATTACGAACGTGATTATGAGGTTCTGCAATGAATCAACATTTGATACACGGTCATTACAGAGATACTAGCATGGAAGCTCATTGTAGAAGATATCTTTCAAAATGCTTCTTCTGCAGGCACATTCATGCTATCTTGGAGTTGAGAATCATATGTAGAAAAAAGATAAACTTACCCTTCCAATTGAGAAATGAATATCAAATTGTATGTGTCTGAAAGAAAAGAAAACCCCCAGTACAATAGTATGTGGCTGACGAGGCTCAACTATTGAACTATAGGGAGTGCTCATTGCAGTACATATACAGTTCTATGTTTCCAACATATTTCAGAAATGAGGAGCTATTGATGTTTCTAAATCCCAGATAACTCGCATTTCGTAAGAAATTCTTCGAAAATTTGATTTGAACACGCAAGTTCTTTGAGAATTCTTTGAAATTTTTTGAGAATTCTTCAACGTAGTCTGAGCTATATGGGATATCATGAATGTTTAATATTCTCATTTTCATATATTTTCACTTTCGCGGTTCTTCATTTGTAAACATACATAAGAACTAAGAAAAAATCTTATTCAACAGCATGTTGTCAGGTGATATTTCAACGATATTTTTGCAAGTTACTTTTGTAATATTGCATTTGTAGATTGAAAGACAAGTACTCTCCAGATCGCATCAATATCGCTGCAATGTTGATGCAAGGTTCTAACGGAAATGCTCAGTGAGTAGATATTTCGATGTAGCTTCGTTTGATTGGTAAAGAATAAAGGTACATCAAGATATTTCAATTGTATTTCACCCGTTTCAGAAAACCTCACAGACAAAATCAGCTGATCTCATGGCACTGGTATCGTCTCAAGGTCTTGTAATTTATATAACAACTGTAACTGTTGTGGGTTTCAAGGAATATGAAATTTTTTGGGTCATGAAAAAATTCTTAATTTTTTTCTCTTTATATTGCCCAGAGGTGAAATTGGAAAAATCCTGATTTTTCAAGGCAGATGTGAGTTCAGGCATATTTTTTCTACTTCTTATGACATTCAAAATTCCTACAGAGGAGAAAACTATTCTTCTATTTTTTTTATATTTTAGAACCCGAATTAGGAACAGTATTATAATTTAAAATGATGTTTTTATAATATGTTAGAAAATATCCCATCTTCGAAAAAAAATGAAACTGTGGGAGGGGTATTGGTTTTGCATTTCGAAGGATTTTGAAACGATTGCAATGAACCGGAATCAAAAGGAACCCGTTTCTTCACTACTACCCTGGTAGAAATTTTCTCTAGTACATCGAGAGTTACTTATAAGTTTACCTATCTTACTTGTGAGTCACTCATAAGGAAAACTTACGAGTAACTTATTAGAATGTAACACTTCACTTAACTAAATTCTAGCCATCAAAACTAGCGAGGCACTCAGTAGTAACTGACCAGGAACTTGTAAGAAACTAGCACCACACTCATGACAGCAATTATATGCCAAAAAAGTTGTGAAGTTATAATAATACATCAACAATGATTATTCAGTAAAATATGCATGCTTTGGCGCAAAATGTTTTTGAAAATAAAAAATTGAATTTCGAGCAAAAATCATGTTTCAGAGGGGACACTTGCAGATTACCACCAACGTTCACCTCGTGTTCAATGCGATGGAGAGCATATTGAAAACCTCGGAGAGAATCGAACCTACCTAAACCAATTGCTACCTAATGTTGCGCGATCTACTATCCTAACGCCCTAACGACCTAAGCTAAACCGGTACCTACGCGATGCATTAGAAAAGATCAATTAAAGTGACGTGTTTATCCGATTCAATCATCCGTCGGTTGAATATAATAATCTATGAGCCTGTGTGAAAATTGCAGTTCGGTTGACAGATGTGAGGTTAGAATTTATGTGATCAAAAAATGGATGAATTATTTTTGTGAAATGTGTGGTGGTTATTTCTTGAATAATGTGTATCAAAAAATCTGTTAGTAAGTGCAAAATGAATTAGTAAATGTCATAGCTGTTGTAACATGTCAAAAAATCATAATTTGTTGATGCAGTGAAAATGAATTTTCTTCAAATACTTACATCAATACTTCTAGGCAAAAACTCAGAGATCATATTAGTTTTGTAATAAATATGAGTCATGAAGAACTCATTTGATCCGAAATATGTCAAAAGAATGTTCAAAATGAATTGCAAAAAACTTGGATTATTCACTTGCAGCTCAACGGATGGTTTTACTTTTCAAATTGAAGAGTACTCTTCACGTTGAAAGTTTCAAATTTGAGGAAAAAGACTTATTTTCTGAGTTGAATTCGTTGTTAGGGTGATGACAAACTTGTAGGAAGAGTTTGAAAGTTGGGTGGAATCTATATTGATCAGGAAAGTCCAAATCGTGTGGCAAAAGTTAGACAATCTGTCAACTTAGCTTACGGCACATGGGTATTCTATTAGCGTTTCTTCACTAAACGAAATCTAGGAAGGAGAAATGTATCAAAATTCAGTAAAATCAAGTTGGTACAGAGTAAGAGAGGACAGATATATTCATTGAATTTTATTGGTTATTATAAAAATGTTGATAAATACGTAAAGGCTATGTATGACTCAATTCATCGTCTCTCAATATTTTTGTTTCAATGCTTTTATATTGTGTGCATTTTTGTATCTTTTCACTAGTAGGTCGAGGAAACATGTGTATTGGACCTGTTTTATAAATTTAATAACATTTATTTGTAGGAACATGATACAAGATTATTGGAACAAAAATATTAAAAGACGACACATTGGATCTTCTATAGCCTTTCCTTATTTATCAACATTTTTATAATAACCAATGAAATTCAATGAATATATCTGTCCTCTCTTACTCTGTACCAACTTGATTTTACTAAATTTTGATACATTTCTCCTGCCTAGATTTCGTTTAGTGAAGAAAAGCTGATAGAATACCCATGTGCCGTGAGCTAAGTTGACAGATTTTCTAACTTTTGCCTCACGATTTGGACTTTCCTGATCAATATAGATTCCACACAACTTTCAAACTCTTCCTACAAGTTTATCATCACCCCAACAACAAATTCAGCTCAGAACATAAGGCTTTTTTCTCAAATTTGAAAATTTCAACTTCAAGAATACTCTTTGAATTGAAGAGTAAAATCATCCAATGCACTTAAAGTAAATAATTCAAGCTTTTTGAAATTCATTCTAAACATTCGCTTGAAATATTTTTGATCAAATGAGTTCTTCGTGACTCATATTATTACAAAATTAATGTGAGTTTTTTGAGAAATGTGAGTTTTGAGAAATTTAATGTGAGTTTTTTTTTCCCGAGAAATATTGATGTAAATCAATATTGATATTGATTGATATTGATATTGTTGTTGTTGATATGGTCGTGTATTTGAATAGAATTCATTTTCACCACATCAGCAAATTACGATTTTTTACATATTACAACAGTGATGACTGATTCAATAATTCATTTTGCACTCAATAACAGATTTTTTATCTATATTAATCAAGAAATTACGAAAGAAGAGTACTTGGTCGAAACTTATATTTGATTATGACGAAACACATATTCATTCAGTTCATGCTCTTTGAATAATACTCAAATGATGTGTATGATGATGTGTCGTGTAAAAAAGAAAAATGATGCTGAATAGTTAATAAATCAACCTTATGAGAATTGTGATAAGTTATATGAAATACTTATTTCGCTGGTGATGGTTGAACGTTTGTTAAGTGTTTTTCTGTATGCAGAACGTGGAAAATATTGTGAAATTCTCATAAGTTCCGCCTAATTATAACCCAAATAGTTAGTTGAGTTAAACTTATCACTTACTGACGAGTAATTCACGAGTTTTACTTAACTAGTTCTCCCTCACTAGTGCCTCACGAGTTGTTGGGAAAAACTTATGATATTTCTACCAGGGTAAAGTTTACTACACAACACACATTTCCATTTTCATTCATTCTTTACGTCCACTGAATACAAAAACAAAACAATATCAAACCGTTTTGGACTAATTTTCACATGGAAATTGGCCAGGATTCGAGTTTAGGCATGTATTACATATTACAAATTCCTGTTTGCAAAATATTACCGCAATATTCCAGTGTGATTCATGATATATTATCAACACTGTAATGTTGCAGTGATATTACATTGCAATATATAATATTGTAATATTGCTGCAATATTACATTATGATTTATAATATTACGTCCATATTGTAATATTGCTGCAATATTACATTATGATTTATAATATTACGTCCATATTGTAATATTGCTGCAATATTATGTGCTGCGTGGGTAGTAAGAAAAGGTACGTTTAATATAATTATATCGTCTTTGTAGTTTTGATGAAGAGTATTATATATTGGAACGGTCCATTGAATCTAACCAAATCTGATTAAGAATCAGACATCAACTATATGGACTACAACAACAACAATATGAAGTAGGTTTCTTTGACGAAGGCTGTTATCGGATTCTTGAATATAAATGGAATTGATAGTATTGGTAACTAACATACAGGTCTATGGTATGTTTGCTTGATTTTGTTTCATCCTCATCCACCTGTGATGCTATTCAAAGAATCTAATAATAGTATCGGATAGATCTGTGATATATTCACTGCACTCTTGCCTTTGCTTCACTCGACTAAGAGGCCACCGAATGGAATTGATAGTGACAACTATCGTCTAGCTGAATAACTAGCGTACAAATTTATTAGTCGTCTGCTTCATCTCTACTTTGTCTCCATCCACCTGTGATTCTACTCCAAGAAACTGATGAGTCCAATATGTCGTCCAGATCTGTGGCATATCTGCTGTGCTTTCGCCTCTGGAGAAATCGTTTTGTTCAATCAATAGTTTTGATGTAAAATATTTGATATACTTCAATGTAACTGAAGTGCCTGGAGACGAACCTCAACCTCCAACGTTTTTGAAACTTCTTATATTTAATTGAGGTTGTGTCATAAACATCTCATTCTAAAAACTTTTTATACTGCATTGGGGTTTTTGGATGATTCCACGTTCTGATTATATTTGATATTTGATGAATTCCACTTTCTGCTTATAACCAATGATTTAGTTGTTGATTCATTGAATAATCTCTAATCATCCATTTCATGCCATTCATTATCAATTGAATCCACTTTATAATCTGTAGTTCATCCATTCAATACAAAATTGCCTATGAACTTACCTAGAGACCCTTTAATCAGAGTCTGGTCAACAGGCTGAAAAATGTGAATGCATTTTGATTGGTCCGCCATGTTTCCTATAAATTGAGTGGGAGAAATTGCGGCGAATTCAAAATTGTTATTTTGCATATACTCAGTTTTCCATGATTTATAAGCAAAATATTCACAAATTGGAGGGTGAATGTGTGTCGACTTCTCAGTTGGACTGCAAAATGAATTTTTAAATTAATTCCGAAAATTTAAATATCGAAGTGTGTAGAAGTTGTAATGGAAATTGAATAACGAGTGAAACTAACCTAGATCAACGTAAACAGTTTTCACCATTTTCACCTCTCCTCATGATGAAACTTCCACAATTAGGTGAGTGATATATCAAAGGGTCTCTATACTTACCTAATTGTGGAAGTTTCATCATGAGTACGTTGTTGTGCCACACGAAATACACAGAAAACGTACTCTGCGTTTAAATAGAATGCACGAAAAATGATTTTTTATGAAAAATTATAATGTTGAAGTTTGACGCCACATGGAGAGGTGAAAATGGTGAAAACTGTTTACGTTGATCTAGGTTAGTTTCACTCGTTATTTAATTTCCATTACAACTTCTACACACTTCGATGATTGAATTTTCGGAATTAATTTAAAAATTCATTTTGCAGTCCAACTGAGAAGTTGACACACATTCACCCCCCAGTTTGTGAATATTTTGCTTATAAATCATGGAAAACTGAGTATATGCAAAATAACAATTTTGAATTCGCCGCAATTTCTCCCACTCAGTTTAGAGGAAACATGGCGGACCAATCAAAATGCATTCACATTTTTCAGCCTGTTGACCAGACTCTGATTGAAGGGTCTCTAAATTTACCTAAATGAGATGGATAGTGGTGGTCGACGACGTACAGATCGAATGGTATATTTGCTTCGTTTTTGTCTTTCCTCATTGGCCTGATACTTTCTTGGCCAAGAGTCGTTATTGGACTGCTTGAGTACTATCACAGGTGTATAACGAGACACGAAAAAGGAGCAAATATACCATAGACCTGTACGTCGTTTACCACCACTATCCATTTCATGTAGGCGGTCTTGTGGGAATTTTGTATTGAATGGATGAATTACAGATTACAAAGTGGATCAAATCGATAATGAATAGCATGAGATGGATGCTTAAAGATTATGCAATGAATCAACAACTGAATCATCGCTTATGATCAGGAAGTGGAATTCATCAAAAAACCCCAATGCAATATAAAAAGTTTTTAGACAGTGAAGTTCATGACAAAACCTCGAAGAGATGCAAATAGTTTGACCAACGGTAGAAGTTGAAGTTGGTATCCAGTTACTTCAGTTACATTGAAGTATATCAAAGCGATTCTTTCAAAGGCGGAAACGCAATAGATATGCCGCATATTCTTACAACATGCTGAGCTCATCAGTTCCTTGGAGTAGAATCATAGGTAGCTGGAGACAAAGCAGGGATGGAGCAGACGCATCACAAATTTATACGAGGGTGGATTGATAAGTTTCCGGCCTGACCAAGAGATGGCGCCACTAGGCCTACCTTGAGGTGGCGTTCTATAGTACCATCCTTAGATAGCTTGTAGCTATAGTTTCAGTCCGATCGCCATGTTAGTTTAGTTTTGAGAGCACGCTGACCAAGACGCCTCTGTGTTTTTCGTAAAAATGGAAAAGCTGGAAAATCGTGCTGTCATCAAATACTTTTATTTGAAGGGGTTAACGCCGAAGGAAATTAAAGAAGAGATGGACTCAACACTGGGGACATCCTCCCCATCATATTCAACCGTTAAGCAGTGGGTTTCCGAGTTTAAAAAGGGTCGTGTGTGCACCTCTGATGAGCCTCGCTCAGGACGTCCCATTGAGGTCACAACTCCAGATATGATCGAAAAAATCCATCAAATAGTGCTGAAAGATCGCAGATTAAAAGTTCGTGAGATAGCTGAGACCTGTAAGATGTCATATGAACGTGTACAAAATATTTTGGACCAACATTTGTATATGGAAAAGCTCTGTGCAAGATGGGTGCCGCGTTTGCTAACAGTCGACCAAAAATTGATTCGAAAGAACATTTCTCCCGCCAATTTGGCGTTGTATAAGCGTAATCCAAGCGAATTTTTGCGTCGATTCGTAACCGTTGACGAAACTTGGGTCCACCACTACACTCCTGAAACCAAAGAACAGTCTAAACAGTGGATTGGACCAGGGGAACCAACTCCAAAGAAGGCAAAAACAATTTTTTCGGCGAACAAGGTTATGGCTACTGTTTTTTGGGATGCAAGAGGTATTATATACATTGATTACCTTGAAAAGGGTAAAACTATCACTGGTCAATACTACGCAGACTTATTGCAACGTTTGAGCCACGAAGTGAAAATTAAACGACCTCATCTGGCGAAGAAAAAAATCTTGTTTCTTCACGATAACGCACCAGCGCACACGTCAATCGTTGCGATGGCTAAAATCAACGATCTGAAGTTTGAATTAATGCCGCACCCTCCCTACTCTCCAGACCTAGCCCCGAGTGACTATTATCTGTTTCCTAACCTCAAAAAATGGCTTGGCGGTAAGAGATTTGCGGACAATGAAGAAGTAATCGAAGCTGTAAATGGGTATTTTGAGGAGCTTGACGAATCAATCTATACAGATGGCATTACTAGACTAGAACACCGCTATGAGAAATGTATCAGCCTTGGAGGAGATTATGTTGAGGAATAAAAAAAACAAATCCTTGAAAACGTTGTTTTTCTTGGTCAGGCCGGAAACTTATCAATCCACCCTCGTATGCTAGCTATCGTCACTATCAATCTCATTCGGTGACCTCATAGTAGTACGAAGAAGAGGCAAAAGCGCAGTGGATATATCACAGATTTATTCGATGCTGGTATCAGATCTTGTGCGTAGTGTTTCAGGGGGATAAGAAAGAAACAAAATGAAGCCAATATTCTCTAGATCTGTGAGTTTGCTACCACCGCCATCAATTCGCATTACAGATTACACAGTGGATTCAATGGATACCTATACAGCACCACAGATCTCAGTAATGTCTCAATTACATTTCGATCTTTCACCTTCATTACATTTCAGTATACTTTTACAGAAATATGTCAGAAATCTGTCAATTGAAATGTTACCTATTTGCAATGTCTCAGATATATTTCTGAAGAGACTTCGAAACCTCGGCGTGACATACAGCAATGTCATAGAAATATTTCAATGTTTCAGATGCTAGATTTCTGCAATCTTAATGAAATCTTCGGTGCTGAGTGGGTAAAGAATCCCTAGATTCTTCGAGTAGAATTACAGGTGGATGCAGGAGAAACAGGTGAGATGCAGATATATCATACATCTGTATATCATGTACCAGCAGGATCAATATCCATAAGTAGCGTTGTAATAAAATGAAGGAAAGACAGGACCGTAGTGAATATTCAACAAGTCATTGCATCAGGTATACTACTATCAGATTCTTCCAATAGAATCACTGGTGGAAGGAGAAAGAGCAAGAAGGATACAAGTGTGCTATACATCTGTACATTACACTGTAAAAAAAATCGGAATGCGGCTATGTATATCAACCGGAAAATTCCAATTACTAATTGGGAAATCAATTTCCGATACATTTATATGGAATTTCCCGTAAATTCATATGAAAATTCCAAACTATATGGGATTTTTCCCAACACCTCACAGTCAATTTCCGGACAAGTTGGGAAAATTTCTAACGCATGTATGTGTTAATTACTTCAAATAAATATATAGGAATTTTTCGATGAAATTTTTTACAGTGTGAGTTATGTTCCTGTTTTTGATATTTGTTACTGGGAGCGAATAATAAAACACCAAATTAGAGAGATTATGATTCATTATTGTTGATATTCAAGAAAAACATTGTTTCGCAGAAATTATAAGAGAATTTATCACAAATATAACAATTTTTAAGCATATGACTTATTGAAACTTGTATCGAAGAAAAAAAAATAATCAAATTCCATTTGTTTGTTGATTCACTAATCGGATTCAATACGCATGATAGTTTTGACTGCATTGAAGAACAATTTAAACTACCCCTGCACTATAAAGGTATGCAAACCCTCAATTTTCCCATTGAACTTAATCCGAACCCAATTTTGAGAAGTCGAACTGAACTTGAAGAATATATTTGGAGTTCAGTTCCACTCTTCAAAGTTGAGCTTGAGTTAGGTTCGACGGGAAAATTCAAGGTTGGCAAACCCCTATTTTGCACTGAAAAACACGTCTTGAGATAATATTAACAGTTCCTAATAGATTTATTCATGAGCATGCCTAACCAATCATGACTTTACACCTAATATTTCACATTCAATTCAAAACTAAGTATATTATAATCAGATATGATACATTAATGATGAATCCAAGTGAATTTATTATAAATACATGTAGCGTTGAATTCAATATAACAAATTACGTATAAAACTACAATTTATTGGGTTCGCTCATATATAAATATATATATTCACTGTTCATATTGTTTGTTTCAATATGTGCTCCAAAATTGGTGTATTGATTATCAATCCTCCTACATGTTTCCCATTTTGTGAAATTTTTTGAGAATGACCACTGTCAGAGTTAGTAGGATTATGACCTATTCTAAAATTTGAACTTTTATCATTGGAAACAAAGTCAACACTCTTATACAAAGCCAAAAGTTGATTATGTAAAATGAGTATGCAGATTTCGCAATTCATTGTGATTTCACAATGACCAGTTGAAGTTTTATTCTCAAATTTGGTAGTTTTATTACACTGACAAAAACATTTCCCAAATTTCTTCCAACCGAATAAGATTTGTTGACTGTTATCAAATTTTATCCATAGGTGATAAGCCCGCTTTGTCACAAACAAACTCTTCCCTCAGTGTATCCACTCTGAAAGGAACATTTTCATAAAGGTAATGAGGAATTTACATGTGTGTTCCAGTATTGTAACACATTGAATGTATACTGAAAAAAGAAATTAATAACAGTCACCACAGTGTGATTAAGGGGTCTTTCTGGTCAAGATTTTCAGGAAACATTTTGTTCTTGAACATTTTTTTTCTGGGAAAAAATAGAAATATTGTGTTGAGAATTTGTAGGAATGTTGACTGAAGATCAAATATTACAATATTTTTTTTTGATCTAACAAACATTTTTTTCCTCGACACACTGATATTTTTTGAAGAAAATATCAGAAAATGACGGCAGGTATGATCCTCGCCGAATTTTGAGCGACTAGATGATCCAAAAATACAAAGAAAGATGGCAAATTATTCCTTGAAGTTGCTATCGCATGAACTGAGATATTTTTTCATAAAAAAATAACCAAATAGTGGCCATTTTTCGAAAACCTCGATTTGGAAGGGTGGAAAATCGGATGGGGGTCGAAAAATTCTTGACCAATCAAATATCCTAGTTCATGCGACAGGCACAAGGAATAATCTGCAATTTTTTTCTATAGATCATCCAGTCGCCCAAAATCATGCCCACCGTCATTATTTGGTGTTTTCTGTAAAAGAATCATTGTGTCCAGGGAACAATTTCTTTTCAGATTGAGAAAATTTTTTCTGTAATATTTGATCCTCAGCAAACATACCTGAGAATTTTCGAAACGATATTTCTATTCTTTCTATGAAAACAAAAATGTTCAAGAAAAAAATTTCTCCTGAAAATCTTAACCGGAAAGAACCTTTAAATATGAACAATTATATATTCGATAATATTGATCGAATATTTGATATGAATTGAATATATGATGGTTATCAAAATACTCAAATCATTGTCATATATCAAGAGACGCGGTAGCGTCTCGACGCCAAGTACATGAAAACCCTGAAAGAAAAAAAAATGAAAAAGCATAAGTCGTGCGCTACCGTGTATCTTTACACGAAAACCAAGATTTTCTATAGTCAAAAAATCTTTAACCCACAATAACTCATCACACATTGAATTTCACGAAAAAATAATTACACTCCTATTATATAATTCGAATATACACTTTCGATTAAGCACACTACGAAGTTGATCCGTTCACGCGATCCCGAGATACAAACGTTTCAGATTTTCATGCGATCAAAACATCAGGATTTTTCTTCATCATCATCGCCATTTTCAATTTATTTTAATCACGATAGTGACTATAGTTTTTCGTCATCGGAATTCGGGAGGGTTTCTTCCATTGGCATAGAGGGGTCGGTGCCGAATCAACGAAGAACCAAATCAACGAAAAAAAATTTACTAGCAGTATGAAGTTGTCATTTTGTTGCAGTATGAAATGAAATTAGTCATAGATCATTGATTAAATTAAACGAAAACTAAAAAACATTGATTTGCTAACACAACCCCACGGTAAACTTAATTTCCCTTTGTTATGTTTATGATAACAACAAACCGATTTTGGTTCTCTACAGACGTTTAAAACAGTTTGATTGTACCGATCGATTAGGAAGATCATTAATAATTTTATTAGAATGATGAATTACGTGTCTACTGGAATAAACGGGTGCAGTGAAGCATACAGATATTAACAGTTAGTATCCACATTTCTATAATACGATTTGTATAATCCATTTCTCTCCGTGTTGGAATGATTCAATTCTCAAATATCATGAATTTTATTCAATTGTTATAGAGTATTTTGGGTTGAGAGATTTAGTAACTCTAGGATCTATGAAATGTTCAAAATGTATTCAAAGTGAGTCATGATCATTAAAAAGCAATATTGTATCAAATATCCAAACCATTTAATATTCATGATATTTGAGAATTGAATCATTCCAAAACCAAGATAAGTAAAGATAAAAATGATGGTTTGTAAGAACACAAATATAATCCAGCTTGAATGGAACAACTGAAAAGATGGAACTTTGGAAGAAAACATTCAGAATGAATTGTCACATCCAGTCACATCAGTCAAGTTGACCTGTAGTTGTTCTGCAACAATTTCTATAATCAGAATATTGTATCTGCTCAATTTTCGTTGAGTTGATCCTAAACAGGTCTCTCTAATCATTCGTCAATTGGTCAGTGGAATGCACCCGATGCAAAGATTTATGATATATCCACTGCGCTCCTATCTTGTCTGCATTTTCCTTCAACGCTACCTTATGATCATGGTGGGATTTAACGTACAGATGTATGTTACATCTACATCCTTTTTGCTTTTTCTTCATCCACCTATGATTCTGTTGGAAGAATCTGATAGTGGTATTCAATGCAAGGACTTGTATATCCACTGCACTTCTGCCTTTCCTTCATTTTCCTATGACGCTGCCTAATGACATTGATCATTGTGGTACGTAACATAAAGATGTATGGTGACATGCATCCTTCTTGCTTTTTCTTCATCTACCTGTGATTCTATTGGAAGAATCTGATAATAGTGTACCTAACGCAAGGACCTGTGGTATATCCATTGCACTCCTGCCTTTTCTTCATTTTCCTTCTACGCTACCTGATGATATTGATCGTGGTGGTAAGTAACATCCAGATGTATAGTATACCTGCATCCTTTCTACTTTTTCTTGACCCACCTGTAATTTTACTCAAAGAATTTACTCACTGAAAAAACTTTTTCACCTGGGTACTCAGGAATAAGGATATTGGATAATATATAATCCAGGGGCCAAAATGATGATGAAAAATCAACAGAAACTCACGCGTTAAACGTAATGGGTCTTCCTAATGTTGACGGTGTTTCTTCTTATTTGAATGCAGTAATGCAGTGTATATTGTACTGTGCTTCTAAGACAAAACAATTACTTTCATCTGACCCCAATGACATCATAAATATTCCAATTCAGAACTACAATTCGCAAAAAAACCTTGATATCATAGCTTTAAAACAGCTTGCAGGTCCACAATACTTGCATAATCACTCACAAGATGCAGGAGAATTCATCGTTTCTATTTGCGAGAATTCAATGGCTATTAAAAATTTAGTGAAGCACCAAATAACTACCTTAACGGAATGTACGAAATGTGAATATACCAAAAATATTGTTGATACAAATTGTGTTACACGTCTTGGGCTACCTCCAATTTCACAAAAATCATTTGAGTTTCAAGAAATATTCAAGTTCAATTTTTCAACATCGAAAATTTTCGAAGATTCTTGTGACAATTGTAATAACTTGCATAAAACTGAAAAATCATTTATAACAGCGTCAGAACAATATGTAATTGTGCAATTGATGATGTTTAATCACAATAATGTTGGAGCAACAAAGGTGGAAAATATAAACATTGAAGCAGTACCAACTTCAAAAATTATAATTGCACAACACATTTATAAAGTTATAGCTGTTGTTTTCCATCAGGGTAAAAATATTTCTGAAGATAATTTCACATGTATATTACGAAGTGAAGGTACAAAGTGGATATTTATTCATGATCTGCAAGTTGAAGAGCGACATTAGCCACGCAATGCTAAAGACTCGTATATATATTTCTTTGAAAAGCAATAATTTCGATTCATCATAAAATTAGAATTCAATTACTGTGATATAGTACAGTTTTGAAGAACATAGAATACCTTTATAACACCATAACGAACCAAATATTCTTGAAAAATTTTTTCGAATGATTTCGATGGATATTCCACAAAATTCTGAAAAATGTCTGGTACAGTACTGGAAAGTGTCTTCAATCTGATATCTTGAAGGTATATCTTTTTGTTGCATGATAAATATTTGACATCTCTTTACCCAGATAGCAAAAGTTCCAAAAACTAGATCCCATTGAATCCTTCTGGAACCACAAAATGAATCACTGAAATGTCAGTAGGATGGAGTTCTTGGAGAATTCAGTAGTTCGTTTTGTGGTCACGGAAGAATTCAATGAGATCTAATTTTTGAAACTTTCGCTATCTGCTACTTTTCACAATGATTCAAAAGAGTGACCGAAAAATTTTTGCTGGAAAGCTATTCTTAGCTTCATGCTAAACAGTACAAATTCTATCTTGCAAAAAAAATTTCTGTTGGATACCTTGAATATATTGTACGCAAGTTTCCTCTGTCTGTAAGATCTATGTTGTTTCGATTTTCTTACAATGATTCCTTGAAAACACTGGAAATTTCCGCACAAGACATGTTCAGCACAATATCGTGGGCTGTTTTGAGCGGCGTGAGCTACTTTGAGCGCTGTGCGTTGCTTTGAGCGCTTCGAGCTGCTTTGAGCGCCAACTTATCAGTCAAGGAAAATTTAGTTTTCGGAATTCTTCACACGTATATTTGTTCATGGGAATTCGCTTTTCTTCCCTTCTTTTCTTCATCCTTTATTTCGATAATCTATTGCCGTCCAATGATTAGATGACTGATGGAAATCCAAGTGGATTTTTATATCACATAAGTTATCTGAGGACATTTCCTTCATTCCTACGATTGCCATAAACTCGACAGGGGTATTTCATTTTTATTTGGGTTCAGTTGGAAGCATATTCAGGAAAAGAAGTGAAATCCCCCAAAAAACTCCAAAAAAGTAAAAAAATAACGCCAAGCACATGAAAATCCCAAAAACAAAGAATAAAAAAATCTCAAAACACATTCTAAAGGAAAATTTCACTGCATTCAGAATTTCGAGGGGATATAAAAGGATATGCCCCATTTGAAAAAAAAAGATATGAAATCAATATGAGCGACCAAGTATATTGGTTATCCAAAGGATATGTGAAAGATTTTTGGTATATTGTAACTTCAGTTTGTTTACACTGTATTGAAGGTAATTCATGATTTCCAAGAAAGCATTATTGTATTAAAAAAATAAATGTTATTTAAAACGCTCTTTAGAATATCACGGTTGAAAATGCGAAAGTATTTTATTCATACAAGACAGTTGTTAATGGAATACGTGATGTCTGTTACAAAATCAAACAATAAACGATTGAATAGCAACTAGTTGTGGTGCATACTTCAAAAGCTAACGGGCGCATTTTAATGTGAAATGTCGAAGTTGGAACTCAACGCACAATATGGCCGTCGACACGAAGTATTCAATAAATCCTTCAATAAAACCAAACGAAGTACCTTGAAACATCTTAAAACTATTATAAACAACAATAAATAAAACAAGCGTATCGTTCTGCCCGTATATATAGGTACCAAAAAGTCAAAAAAAGTAGAATTCCACAAAACATACAAATGTCTCACAAAAATCCCTAAAAACTCCAACACAGTAAAAAATAACGTCAAATCCCAAAAACCATACAAACGTTTTACGATGACACTTGAAACAAAATCCTTGAAAAAAATACTTCACTCTTTCCGGAAGATTACTTGATATAACAAATATACCATTCAAAAAAAAGATGTGAAAGGCAACCCTGTTTCGGAATTCGCATCAACCAGTAACACTTGGCGTGGCCGAAGAAGATTTTATGAAATTATATCATTTAAATTTCTTGTTTAATGTTTTATAGAAATTCATTTGTATATAATAAAGGCTAAAAACTTCTACCATCGGCCACGCCAAGTGTAGCTGGTTGATGCGAATTTCGAAACAGGGTTGCCTTTCACATCTTTTTTTTTAATGGTATATTTGTTACATCAAGTAATCTTCCGGAAAGAGTGAAGTATGTTTTTCAAGTGTTATTGTAAAACGTTTGTATGGTTTTCGGGATTTGACGTTATTTCTCACTGTGTTGGAGTTTTTAGGGGTTTTTGTGAGACATTTGTATGTTTTGTGGAATTCTACTTTTTTTCACTTTTTGGTATCTACACGGAGAGAAATGGATTCTTAGGGGTATAAGAAATATTATAAAGACAAGAATATTTTATACTAAGCATGAGGACAAGGATCTAGATTCTAACCACAAGTATACATTCATTATAAAGATGTTTACTTCGAGGTAGTAAATGTATTTTTTACCCAGTAATATACTATTCCATTGAAGGCAAGAAAAAAGGTTAGTTCCTATTATAATATAGGATTCTGACAACTACTATCTCCGGATGCTTACAGTAAGGAAACAATATTATGAAAAAAGTAAAAAATTATTTCGTCGGATGTGAACTCGGGCTCATAACTTCACTGTCGGTCACCTTGACCGCTCAGCTACCGACGCTCGCTTGAGTACATAAGAATTGTAGCTGTACTTGAAGTACATCAGATTTTCAAACAATGTAAATTTCAAGAAACTTATGGTTCGCACTTGATTTTCGTTGAAAAGGGAGATTATAATGATTAATGAAAGATGGTTATTCATCGTAACTATATATTTTGTTGGTCCTTATGATACTATCGATGGAATATCCATTCAATCACTGCAAGTAACCGAGATTATTATGGATAAAATATGGATTCTAATGATGACTATATATTTTGTTGGTCAATATAATACTATTTTTAAAATCTGCATTTCATTACTGTAAATAACAGAGATTCTTACGATTAAAATACAGATTCCAACGGTGAGTATATTACTTTTATAATAAACATATTTTGACTGTAAGAATCTTGTATTTTAGGACTAAAGAAATAGTTAATACCTCTAAGCATACAGATATTAACAGTTAGTATCCACATTTCTATAATACGATTTGTATGATCCATTTCTCTCCGTGTATATATACGGGCAGAACGATACGCTCGTTTCATTCATTTTTTTAATACAATAATGCTTTTTTGAAAATCATAAATTACCTTCAATACAGTTTAAACAAACTGAAGTTACAATATACCAAAAATCTTTCACATGTCCTTTGGATAACCAATATACTTGGTCACTCATATTGATGTCATATCTTTTTTTTTTTCAAATGGAGCATATCCTTTTATATCCCCTCGAAATTCTGAATGCAGTGAAATTTTCCTTTAGAATGTGTTTTTAGATTTTTTTATTCTTTGTTTTTGGGATTTTCGTGTGTTTGGCGTTATTTTTTTACTTTTTTGGAGTTTTTTTGGGGGATTGTGTTATACAGGGTGTTCCATTTTAATCTTTAAACGCAAATATCTCAGAAACATGCATCTTCAACCAAAAGTACTTCATACCAAAGTTGTTATACAAAGAGGGGGCCACAAAACTACGATATCAGTTTCATCATAGATGGCGTTGTGATCGATTAAAATGGGGTCAACATCATTTTTTTAAACGGGAACCCCCACTTTTTATTGCATATCTTGATTCTACGCAAAAAACTGAGTAACTTTTGCTTCAAACGTTTTCCTAAATTTTTGAAGATGGCGCCACAATCGATGAAAAATAAAGTCTATGAAACAATATGCGGATATCTTGAGGAATGCATCCGAAATATCTCATTCGAATGTTGTTGTTAAGAGGGGGGACGACACAATGGCGATATCAGTTCCATAGGAGATGGCGCTGTGGTCGGTAAAAATGAGGTCAACTTCAATTTTTCAAATGGAAACTCCTACTTTTTATCGCATATCATGATTCTACGCGAAAAAATGAGGAATTTTTGTTTGAAACATTTTTCCTAAATTCTTGAAGATGGAAACGGTGGAAAATGAGGTTGATGAAAAAGTTCTACTGCATTATGTGTGAAGCAACGCTCAACAAACAAATCGAAACAATAATAATTTCAGAGAAGAAATCGAACACAAAACACAACAAATGTCATGTTCAAAACATTGTAAATGACTTCAATTCAATGTTTTGGAAACGATATTCATTGTGCTTGGGTTCGATTTCTTCTCTGAAATTATTACTGTTTTAAAAAAATGATGTTGACCCCATTTTAATCGATCATAACGCCATCTATGATGAAACTGATATCGTAGTTTTTGGGCCCCCTCTTTGTATAACAACTTTGGTATGAAGTACTTTTGGTTTAAGATGCATGTTTTTGAGATATTTGCATTCAAAGATTAAAATGGGACACCCTGTATAAGTCATATACAGGATGCCCCATTTCAAATAGCCAGGGCTTATATCTCCCACAGTAATGGGGCTGGAAAAAAAATCCTCGGGAAAAAGTTGCAGGGTTCAGAGGCGGACATTTGATGATAACCTCGATTTCGACCTCAGACTCCATCTTCAAGGTCATTTTGAGGTCAACTTGTGTTTTTCAAATGAGACCTCCTATTTTTGACTACATCCTTGGGATGTGCGTTGAAAACCAAGAAAATTTTGTCTGAACTAGTTTCCTGAAATTTGCGAAGGTGGCGTTCTAATCGATAAAGAAAGAAAGGAGATTCAAGGAACACTCTTGTTGCTTTCTGTGCGGAACAATACTTACCTCTTCAGTTTTTTCTCCTCAACAGGGCCGTGTATGTATCGCAAATGGAGGTAACGTATTTGAGCATTGAGTCCCTAACAGCACATCCACCGATTTCTACCTTGCATCTCCGTGGACTCTACGTCGATCAATGGCCGACGTGGATGAACGGAGATCCCGCGTGGAAGTAACATGTAAACGACGTAGAAATGTCCAGTGTTGTACGGGTGAATTCACCAGATGATTGGATCAGGGAATTATCACTCAATTACGAAATCCGACTATTCCCAAAACTCATAGACACATACCTCTCTAGTCGAAATAATCGGCCCTTTTTAGGGCCACAGTGATGTGCAAAGTCCGATTGCGCAACCTCCTCGTGGTGCACATTAGGTAACGCTAATGCCGACGGCAGTTCCCCGAAGATTGGGAACCAGGGCCGAATTAAGGCAGGTGGGGGCCAATAGGCCCATTGGCCCTTAATACGGCCCTGTTGGAGAGAAATAACTGAAGAGGTAAGTGTCGTTTCGCACAGAAAGCGGTAAGAGTGTTTCTTGAATCTCCTTTCTTTCCTTATCGATTAGATCGCTATCTTCGCAAATTTCAGGAAACTAGTTCAGACAAAAGTTTCTCGGTTTTCAACGCACATTCCAAGGATGTAGTCAAAAATAGGAGGTCTCATTTGAAAAACACAAGTTGACCTCAAAATGACCTTGAAGATGGAGTCTGAGGTCGAAGTCAAGGTTACCATCAAATGTCCCCCTCAGAACTCTGCAACTTTCTCCCGAGACTTTTTCTTCCAGCCCCATTACTTTGGGAGATATAAGCCCTGGCTATTTAAAATGGGACACCCTGTACTTCATTGATGTGATCGATATTCGCTTATTGTTATCGGATGTTTGAATAGCCTTATCCAATCGCACCTGCGATAACTATTATTGATTTTTCTCCTTCGAGGTAGGACATTCATAAGTTGTTCAATTTCATCACTATCAAATCATATTGCCCCTACGCAGAGCTACTAGACTGACTCCAAAGTTGAGGAGAATAGTACCCCCACTATCGTCTCATGTACATAAGTCCACCATGTGTGTAGGTATATTTGCAAGTATCGGTGTATACATGATATGATAGTGGGGTTACTATTCCCCTCAACTTTGGAGTCAATCTGGCAACCCTACCCCTACGTTCAGAGTAATGATTTCACAAAATTTTCAATTGTAAATTCACAATTAGGAATAATGACTGATTATTCCGATATTTTACAGTGTAGCTAGAATGCTGCAAAGCTCACACACGTTTGACATCATTCTTTGTGATTTCCAGGTTATATCCTTCAGAATTGGAAAAAACCCGACCCACCAGGGTTTTATCAGGTTTTATTGGGTTTGATCCGGTTTTATCGAGTTTTATTGAATTTCTTTGAATTCTATTGGATTGTATTGAGATTTTTCTGAATTCCTGATCATTTTTTGGCACAAAAAATGTACCCCGTATAATTCTTACATTGAGAAAAAATGTAATGGAGCCAACCGCACATGAGTTTGGATACGGCGAATCTCGCCGCGAGGTTCACTCAACTGAATGTCGATTGAAATGACCGAAAGAGCATTTACTTCAATCGATATTCAGTTGAGTCAACCTCGCGGCGAGATTCGCCGTATCCAAACTCATATGCGGTTGGCTCCACTGCATTTTTTCTCAGTGTAGGCTCACAAAATATATGCAGATCAATGCAATGTATTAATGCATGAACAATCCATAAATATTCCTCTTCTCTAAGTGACTTCTCACAAAAATGAAAATTGAAAACTACAACAGACTATTCGGAGACTGATTTTCAGCCGTACCATTTGTATTCTCTCCCAGTTCTCCTTGGTTAATACAACCGAGAAACAATTCGCGACACTGAAAAAAAAATTTATTCCAGTCAAATAAATATTTATTTGTCCTGTACCAAAGAAATATTTATTAGAATGAACAAAATATTCTTTGGAACCAAAATAATTTATTGGAATCAAATAAACGATTCAAACCATCTATTTCATTCAAATAAATTATTTTGGTTCCAAAGAATATCTTGTTAATTCTAATAAATATTTCTTTGGTACAGGACAAATAAATATTTATTTGACTGGAATAAATTTTTTTTTCAGTGGATGAACAAAATATTTATTGAATATTTATTGCTTTTGAAGAATTAGTAGCAGCAGCAGTAGTAGTAGTAGTGATTTATTTGCTTTCAGGTACAAAGTTCCCATAGCAAAGGGGTCACATTTTACACAATAATTTTGTTACATTATTCATACAACATAAACGCTCTGATCCCGCAAGCATTTTTTATAAAATACAATAAACTTTTGATCGGTATTATGCCATATGAGCATAATATACACGGAGAAAACAGAATTGAGAAAACTGTCATTATTTGTGGAAAATATTACCATAATGTCTAGAGTCCGAGCGTTGGTCTTGAACCAATAAGAAGATATGCAATTCGACTTTGAAAGTTTAATATTTGTGAATTCAATTTTGAGAGACGGGTCTTTCAAAAGTACCATACTGATGGCAAAAATAATAAAACATATATATCATTTATTCATATATCGCTATCCGTAACGGTATGAATCAGAATGTATTATTTAAAACTTCACAACAACTTCAGTTAATTGAAGCAATACCAGTATGGCATATTCTTTGATATTCCTAAAATCCGATTTAGTATGGGAAAAATGATTCATTTGTATTCAAAACATTATTCGATTCTACGGCGAATTATAAGCGTGCGTACGTAAACCATCCCCCGACGTTCGCCGATGATTTCCGAACGAACGAACGACCGAGAGTGTATCTACGCGAAAGGGAGACAGAAGATTTTCAAATAAACGAAAATTTACTGCTGTGCATCTTTATTATTGTCATCTGCAATTATGTTTTTACACTTATTTGTGATTTATTATATTGATAATATTATAAATGAGATGTGAAATTTATGTCCTCAATGAAAAACTTGAGGATAACTGTATAAAACAACATGAATAAACATAATTTATATCCCATCGTTTGATTGAATAAAAATGTTCTCATGATTATTGGTGGTCATTGTCATTTCTTTTACCTCATTTATGTGGATATGTGTATATGTTTATGTTTCTTCATCACATTCTCTATTTTGAATTCAACATACTACTTTATCTGTTTGAACCTTCTTATTTGAAGTTCACTTTGCCGCCTTTCATTTGAATTTACTTCCATTGAGTGGCACAGTGGAGCGCTCCTATCATTCCAATTTTCTCACGAGTGGAGTCGAGATTGTTCAATTCATATATAAACTGATCATTACATGCGTCACTATAACTTCATTCTTCTTGAGCTTATATATATGCACGATGTATACATCACATTTGCGCGTTGAGGAATTTTCTTGTGTTCCAGATCATCATCATCATCATCATCATAGGAGCAGCACAGCCATGCAGACAATCGTGAGAACGGGGACTCCGTCATTGGAGATACACTTCGTCATATGGTATATAAAAAAACACCTTCCTGAATGATCAAAACTTTGTCTAATTGCAGCCCAAGATGGCAGAATTCAACATCTGTCACCATGAAATGAAAACACACACAACAAAGAAGGAGGACGGGAAGAGAGATGCCAAAAAAGCCGCCGCCACCCCCCCCCCTCCTCTCATTCTAATTATTTTCTGATCAGCCGGATTGTTATCATAAAGCTATATCTCATACTTTTTGGAAATCGTTGTATTTGCAGAAAAAGTCCCATACTGTCTAGCAAAAATATCACTTTAGTCGCTTGGAGTTTTCTCGTGATGACGTGTACCAAAATTTGTTTTCCGTCATAATAGAACATGCATGAATCATTGGAAAACGTGTCATAGAATTCTATTGGATTTCACTATGAGCAATTTTTTCCATTTATAATGGTATTTTTTGAAATACGTACAGACGAACGCTCACACTCTATAAATTATGGTAAAATTTTCGACAGATTACATCATTTCTCTCATTACTGTTTTCTCCGTGTACCTTTGGTGGTAAGCGTCTTCATGTTTAATTGATTGTATTGTACATATTTGCTTCTGAGTATATTAAAATGTACACATTCTAATAATGTATAGAATAATAGGTGTTGTATCGTATAGTTTGTCGGGGTTACACAAAGGACATTGTTGGTCAGGATAAAATTTATAATAATTACCATTTATCTTCAAACTAAAGCCGTACTTGTCAGCAAATCTCAACTGTGCCATGTTTCTAAGCATATACAATGGGTTATTTAATGTCAAGTATTCAGCTACACAGTTTGTTTCGCGGCTTCTTGGAATTTATATCTGTAGGTATTGAATATTATCTACCATGAATCGGTCTTGACTAACCAGTATTATTTTGTATGTTTTTAATAGAACATCTCCAGCATCTCTCCAAGTTCAATAGTCTGAATTATTTTCTAGACATTTATAATATGGGTCTATGGAAATTACTGTAGTCATCAGTTGGGTCACCCAGTTATATTTAAATTCCGGGTTGTTAGGAAAGGTATAATCTGATGAATTCATGTGTTAATTTCAAATTTCACACATCGAAATAACCCCAGAGGTTCGTCGAATCATAATTTGATTATGCCCAGCATGTCTATTTTTGTTACATTTAAACTACCGATAACAGAATCACACACCTCCAATACAAATAACATAATTTCGAAACAAATCACCAATACATGCCGATCATTCCGTCACTCATTATCATACATACCCAACAGCTTCAGAATAAGTTCGCTCGGAACATGAAGAGTAGAAGCATGAACATGAACGTAAGAATATGTGAGAATGGAAAATGTTCAGATGAACAACAACAACAATGTTATAACGATTATAATAATCGTGAATACGTTCACTTGTACGTCTTGGCACCATTTTCAAGAATTTCAAACTCGAGAGACAAGAAATGAAAAGGTCAAGGTTATCAAAAAGCAAGAAAACATTCATTCTCTTCATCAATTCATCTCCATTCAATCAAATTCATCTATCACCACCTTACAATTGATACTACTATCTTGTAAATAAATCATTTTGCTTCACCGATTACTGTATTCAATCAGAATAGATTCACAGTATTAACAACGAAGCTACACTTCACCGTGGATTTTCACATGCAAAAACAGGAAGGAATTACTATTTTTTCTTTCGCTCTATAATTTGATTTTCTCTCATCATCAATGTTCTCTCTTTGATTGTTCTAATTGTTTTTTTCGAAATTGAGGTAAGTTGATATTATGAAACTAACTTCGAAATACTGCTCCTTCAGAAGATCCATTACCGGTATTATTGATTGGGTATTTTATACTGTCTTATCATGTTATTAAGAGAGAAAGACAGGGAGAGAGAGAGAGAGAGAGAGAGAGAGAGATTGATTTGTTTGTTTATCAACCTGGGGTTTAAAATACCCTGTAAAGTCAAATAGTGAGAGATAAGACATAGAAAATAATAATTGAAGAGGTAAGATATTAATATATATATAAAGAAGAAGAATAACAATGAAAGTAAGAGTGAGAATGAAAATAAATATACAAGATAGTAGAAGTAGTATAAGTAAAAATATGAATGTAAAGAGTTTTTAGCACGGAAATGAAGTGATGGATGAAGTTATAAAGGCATTAAAAAAATGGAGATTATAAAGGTATGAAGACATGAAAAAGTGGAAGAAAGCAATGAGAGAACATCATTCGATATTGCCAACGGACCGATTGGAGAGATAAGTAAAGAGATTTTTCTTAAAAGATCCGATAGTGGGAATTAAGCGGAGTCCTTGTGGCGAGGAATTCCAGAGTCGCAGACCAGATATTAAAAATGATTGCTGATAAGTGTTAGTACGATTCTATGGTAAGATAAGTGTGTCGGAGTCAGTTCGGGAAGAAAGATTCCTGGAGACAGTGGAGGAAGTCAGTTTCTTGTAAAGGTTACTGAGAGCTTCCAGTTTGAGGATGCGGAAAATAAGAGTGCCAAGGAAATATTCCCTTCGCTCTCTCAGTTTTAACCAGCGGAGAAGCCGGAAGTAGGAGAAGGGTACACGGAAAGAAGAAAACAGCACTGGTTACTGTCCATAACAGCAATCACTTGAAAAACAAATGAAAACACGCTTGGATGATAGAGGTTAGCGCGATCACAGTGATGTGTACTGCAGTGAAATTCGTCTATGCTGCTTGGGCATTAACGGTTACTGGGAGACGCAGTAATGAACGGCGTGAATTTGGTTTTTCATTATTTTTCAATGAATGACTGCGATTCACAGTAACCATTGCTGTTTTCTTTTTTCCGTGTATGCTCCGTCACTTCCAGATACAGTAACACCCCGCAATAAGAAACTAAAAGCCCCCAAGGGGAAGAGTTTTTCCGCGGATCAGGGTTCCCTCACTACTTCTACATTGCCAACACTCCTCGCTCTTTCTGTCTTTCTCTCGCATTTTCGGCAACGACCCCGCATTAAGAAACTTTGCTTTATCTGTTCGAGCTGTGATCACCCGTCATTTGTTTTAACACGCTCATTTACATGAATATGCGCATTACAAAGGGGGTCGAGGAGTCTGGAAGTTCTCATTCATCTCCAAAAGTCAACTGCGTTACTCCCAATAAATATACTATTTTTCCTGACGAATGCAGTCTTTACCAATATTGGTTTCATCCTGTTACACTTGAGAACAATTTTCAACAAGATTCACAATCTTTTCCAATTACTAGGGCTTTTGATCTTTTATATGAAGATCTTTAACTCTTAACGGTCACACCTCACCCAGTCCACATAACGGCCACATTGTAACTCATTACCCCACGCTGAAAAACCCGGTCGGACAAGATGTGTAGATGTTTTGAGACTTTTAACTAATTGTGTCATGTTCGTTGACTAGTTCTTCAATAATCCTGATGGTTTAACTTGGTTAATTTATAGATGACGTTCTAAAAACTGGTCATATGAGTCAAAATTCAGGAAAAATTGCAAAAAAATTCACTATTCCACCATTTTACAATATTGACGACTAAAACTCCAGGGTCATCCGCACAATATATACCACTACCATAAAAAAAAGTAACAGGATCCACCAATTATTCAAGAAGTATATTTATTTTGCAAAATTATTGGAAAGAAAAATGAGAAAAAAATTACGAACCATGAAATTGGCTTTGTTTTGCGTTTCATGAGATTTTAAATACATATTCATGATTAGGAACGTGAAAAAAAAATGTAGGCCTATTATGTAGTGAAGTCACACCTCACGCATGTCTGGTCTATTAAGCTATCTGACCATTTCGATCTAACTGCAATCGGACCAATTGCATCTTTTTTGCTATTTTTTTGCAATATTTTGCGGTGAGGATCAATTTTTTCGCTTCAGCCGTTACCAAGATACAGTGAGTTAGATAGGTTAAGTATTAAGCTATCTAGAAATCGGAAAAATGGCATGGAGGGGGCGTTGTAGGGGGAAAAGGATTACATGGAATTTCTTTGCTTTTTTTCCTGTCAGATGGGATATGTCATTTTTTTTTCCGGAATTTTTTTGGAACGTCCCTCTTTGAATGACGAGGTGTTGGGAGAGGTGTAGGCTGATCATTAGATGACATGAAATGAGTGGATCATTGATAATTTGCGAAGAAAACAATTTTTTTGCTACAGCCGTTATCAAAGTGCAGTGGGTTGGAGGAGGGAGGTATTGAGGTCTTTGGAAATCAGGTAGAAGGCATAAGAAGACTGAGTACAGGGGACGTTCAATGAGATTTTCTTGCTTATTTCCTGCCACCGGATAGCGTGTGCGATTTTGTGTTTAGATTTGAGAATTTCATTTTCGGAATTTTGTCACTCTAGGAATCCAAGAAGCTATCAAGACCAATGACCGGACATTTCGCAGCCAGTTGGATAAACTTCTGAGTTTCCTGCTTCCAATAAGTTGACATTGAGACTTTCAGGACCACCTACTTCACTCTAGAATCTTTCGCTAACATCTGGGATTTTTTTGCTGCCATCTAGTTGACTCTCCGATTTTTTTGCTACCATATAGTTGAGTCTAGAATTTTTTGCTGCGATCTAGTTCACTCTTGGATTTTTTCGCTACCATCTAGTTCAGTCTAGATTTCTTTGCTACCATCTAGTTCACTCTCCGATTTTTTTGCTACCATCTAGTTCACTCTTCGATTTTTTTGCTACCATATAGTTAGGGCTAGAATTTTTTGCTGCGATCTAGTTCACTCTTGGATTTTTTCGCTACCATCTAGTTCGGTCTAGAATTTTTTGCTACCATCTAGTTCACTCTCCGATTTTTTTACTACCATCTAGTTCACTCTTCGATTTTTTTGCTACCATATAGTTAGGGCTAGAATTTTTTGCTGCGATCTAGTTCACTCTTGGATTTTTCCGCTACCATCTAGTTCGGTCTAGAATTTTTTGCTGCCATCTAGTTCACTCTTGGATTTTTTTGCTACCATCTAGTTCAGTCTAGAATTTTTTGCTACCATCTAGTTCACTCTCCGATTTTTGTGCTACCATCAAGTTGACTCTTCGATTTTTTTGCTACCATCTAGTTCAGTCTAGGATTTTTTGTTACTATCTAGTTGACTCTTCGATTTTTTTGCTACCATCTAGTTAAGTCTAGGATTTTTTTCTACCATCTAGTTGAGTCTAGAATTTTTTGCTACCATCTAGTTCACTCTCCGATTTTTTTGCTACCATCTAGTTGAATCTTCGATTTTTTTGCTACCATCTAGTTCAGTCTAGAATTTTTTGCTACCATCTAGTTGGGTCTAGAATTTTCTGCTATCATTTAGTTAGTTCTAGAATTTTTTGCTACCATCTAGTTCACTCTTCGATTTTTTTGCTACCATCTAGTTCAGTCTAGGATTTTTTGCTACCATCTACTCCACTCTCCGATTTTTTTGCTACCATCTAGTTGACTCTTCGATTTTTTTGCTACCATCTAGTACAGTCTAGAATTTTTTGCTAACATCCAGTTGACTCTTCGATTTTCGTGCTACCATCTAAATACGTCTAGGATTTTTTGCTACCATCTAGTTGAGTCTAGAATTTTTCGCTACCATCTAGTTCACTCTCCGATTTTTTTACTACCATCTAGTTGACTCTTCGATTCTTTTGCTACCATCTAGTTCAGTCTAGAATCTTTTGCTAACATCCAGTTGACTCTTCGATTTTTGTGCTACCATCTAGATACGTCTAGGATTTTTTGCTACCATCCAGTTGAGTCTAGAATTTTTGGCTACAATCTGGTTCACTCTCCGATTTTTTTGCCACAATCTAGTTAAGTACAGGATTTCTCGCTAACATCTAGTGCACTCTCAGATTTTTTTGCTCACATCTAGTTGACTCTTCGATTTTTTTGCCACCGTCTAGTTCACTCTCCGATTTTTTTGCTACCATCTAGTTGAGTCTAGGACTTCTCGCTACCATCTAGGCTACCCCAGGTCTTTTCGCTGATATTCAGTTCACCTTAGAATCTTTTGTTACCATCAGGATGCTCCCCGACTTCTGAGCCCTCATCTGTCAGACCCTAGCATATTCCCCGGAAAGTGCATTCGTTCCCGACATCTCCGCTGCCATCTTCATGCACCTTCGATTGTCTCGCTTTCATTCAACCCAACCCACAAGACCTAAATTCTCCATTCAGAAGGCCTCGAAATTCTGGAGTGTATTAGATGGTAGCAAAGGAATCGGAGATTGAACTGAATGCGAGCCAAAAATTCCAGAGTGAACTAGATAGTAGCTAAAAAATCGGAGAGTGAACTAGATGGTAGCAAACAATTCTAGACTCAACTAGATGTTAGCAAAAAATTCGAAGAGTCAACTCGTTGGTAGCGAAAGGATCGGAGAGTGAACTAGATGGTAGCTAAAAAATCGGAGAGTGAACTAGATGGTAGCGAAAGAATCGAAGAATGAACTGGATGGTAGCAAACAATTCTAGACTTAACTAGATGGTAGCGAAAGAATCGGAGAGTGAACTAGATATTAGCAAAAAATTCTAAACTGAACTAGATGGTAGCTGAAAAATCGGGAAGTGAACTACATGGTAGCAAACAATTCTAGATTCAACTAGATGGTAGCAAAATCCTAGACTTAACTAAATGGTAGCAGGAAATTCTAGACTTAAGTAGATGGTAGCAAAAAAATCGGAGAGTGAACTAGATGGTGGCAAAAAAATCGGGGAGTGAACTGGATGGTAGCAAAAAATCCTAGACTCAACTAGATGTTAGCAAAAAATTCGAAGAGTCAACTCGTTGGTAGCGAAAGGATCGGAGAGTGAACTAGATGGTAGCTAAAAAATCGGAGAGTGAACTAGATGGTAGCAAACAATTCTAGACTGAACTAGATTGTAGCTAAAAAATCGGAGAGTGAACTAGATGGTAGCAAACAATTCTAGACTTAACTAGATGGTAGCGAAAAAATCGGAGAGTCAACTAAATGGAAGCGAAGAATTCTAGATTGAACTGGATGGTAGCCAAAAAATCGAAGAGTGAACTAGATGGTAGCTAAAAAATCGGAGAGTGAACTACATGGTAGCAAACAATTCTAGACTCAACTAGATGGTAGCAAAAAATCCTTGACTTGACTGAATGGTAGCGAAACAATCGGAGAGTCAACAAGATGGTAGCAAAACATTCTAGACTCAACTAGATGGTAGCAAAAAAATCGAGGAGTGAACTAGATGGTATCAAAAAAATCGGAGAGT
This sequence comes from Gonatopus flavifemur, assembly GCA_018340375.1. Classification (NCBI taxonomy): domain Eukaryota; kingdom Metazoa; phylum Arthropoda; class Insecta; order Hymenoptera; family Dryinidae; genus Gonatopus; species Gonatopus flavifemur. The sequence goes on from JAFFJZ010000016.1 coordinate 2,266,093, forward strand.
GAACTGGATGGTAGCAAAAAATTGTAGATTCAACTAGATGGTAGCAAAAAAATCCAAGAGTCAACTAGTGGGAGCAGGAAAATCGGAGAGTGAACTAGATGGTAGCAAACAATTCTAGACTCAACTAGATGGTAGAAAAAAATCCTAGACTTAACTAGATGGTAGCAAAAAAATCGAAGAGTCAACTAGATAGTAACAAAAAATCCTAGACTGAACTAGATGGTAGCAAAAAAATCGAAGAGTCAACTTGATGGTAGCAAAAAATTCTAGACTGAACTAGATGGTAGCAAAAAAATCCAAGAGTGAACTAGATGGTAGCAAAAAATTCTAGACTCAACTAGATGGTAGCAAAAAAATCGAGGAGTGAACTAGATGGTATCAAAAAAATCGGAGAGTGAACTGGATGGTAGCAAAAAATTGTAGATTCAACTAGATGGTAGCAAAAAAATCCAAGAGTCAACTAGATGGTAGCAGGAAAATCGGAGAGTGAACTAGATGGTAGCAAAAGAATCGAAGAGTGAACTAGATGGTAGCAAACAATCCTAGCCTTAAATAGATGTTAGCAGAAAAATCGAAGAGGCAACTAGTTGGTAGCGAGAGGACCGGAGAGTGAGCTGGATGGTAGCAAAAGATTCTAGACTGAACTAGAACGTAGCTAAAGATTCGGAGAGTGAACTAGATGGTAGCGAAAAATTCCAGACTCAACTAGATGGTAGCTGAAAAATCGGAGAGTGAACTAGATGGTAGCAAACAATTCTAGACTTAACTAGATGGTAGCGAAAAAATCGGAGAGTCAACTAAATGGTAGCAAAAAATTGTAGATTGAACTAAATGGGAGCAAAAAATTCTGGATTGAACTGGATGGTAGCAAAAAAATCGAAGAGTGAACAAGATGGTAGCAAAAAAATCAGAGAGTGAACTAGATGGTAGCAAAAAAATCGGAGAGTGAACTAGATGGTAGCTAAAGAATCGGAGAGTGAACTAGATGGTAGCAAAAAATCCTAGACTTAACTAGATGGTAGCGAAAAAATCGAAGAGTCAACTAGTTGGTAGCGAATGAATCGGAGAGTGAACTAGATGGTAGCAAAAAATTCTAAACTGAACTAGATGGTAGCTGAAAAATCGGGAAGTTAACTAGATGGTAGCAAACAATTCTAGACTCAACTAGACGGTAGCAAAATCCTAGACCTCACTAAATGGTAGCAGGAAATTCTAGACTTAACTAGATGGTAGCAAAAAAATCGGAGAGTCAACTAGATGGCAGCAAAAAAATCCCAGATGTTAGCGAAAGATTCTAGAGTGAAGTAGGTGGTTCTGAAAGTCTCAATGTCAACTTATTGGAAGCAGGAAACTCAGAAGTTTATCCAACTGGCCGCGAAATATCCGGTCATTGGTCTTGATAGCTTCTTGGATTCCTAGAGTGACAAAATTCCGAAAATGAAATTCTCAAATCTAAACACAAAATCGCACACGCTATCCGGTGGCAGGAAATAAGCAAGAAAATCTCATTAAAACGTCCCCTTTACTCAGTCTCTCCATGCTTTCCACCTGATTTCCAAAGACCTCAATACCTACCTCCTCCAACCCACCGCACTTTGATAACGGCTGTAGCAAAAAAATCGTTTTCCTCGCAAATTATCAATGATCCACTCATTTCATGTAATCTAATGACCAGCCTACACCTCTCCCAACACCTCGTCATTCAAAGAGGGACGTTCCAAAAAAATTCCGGAAAAAAAATTTTTCTGAAAAATTATTTCGAAAAATTTTTTTTTCAAATTAAAAAAAAAATGACATATCCCATCTGACAGAAAAAAAAGCAAAGAAATTCCATGTAATCCTTTCCCCCCTACAACGCCCCCTTCATGCCATCTTTCCGATTTCTAGATAGCTTAATACTTAACCTATCTAACTCACTGTATCTTGGTAACGGCTGGAGCAAAAAATTGATCCTTACGGCAAAGTATTGCAAAAAAATAGCAAAAAAGATGCAATTGGTCCGATTGCAGTCAGATGGAAATGGTCAGATAGCTTAATACACCTACACATGTCTGTCACCGGCAGATGCTGTTTGTTATATGGATTTGAAAGGTTTGAGACTTCTCATTCCACTTTTTTCAAGCCTGGGGTAACTAGTCACCGCGTGTGGCCGTTAAAGGTTAAATAAACGTATTCCAATTTTTGAAAATCCTATGCTCATCCTTCCTAAGGATAACTTGAACTATTGTTGAATATTTATATATTATTTATTCTATTACAAATGAAAAAAATGAAATAATTCAATATGAATAAGGTTTTGTTTAAAAATGACTTCCAAAACTCTCCAAAATTCAATGTTTTTATTGCGGGGTTGTCTGCAGAAGAAATTCGAGCTCGGAATCGGTAGTTGGAAGGGAAGAAGACTCGCGAGCAAGAAACTGGGGAAGTTTCTTATTGCGGGGTTTTCTGTATACCAGACAGCAATAATCGAAGTATAGCACTATTAAGGAAGAGATTAGTTTAGTTTCAATGTAGATTTGTAGTGAGGAGCTGTGTAGCCTAAGCTGGGATAGTGTTCCGAAGACCCTTATACATGTGACAGTAACCTGCCCATGTGGAAAAAATGTCCAAAAATTTATACAATTATACACAAATTGTATACAAATCCTATAGAATTGTATACAAATTGTGCACAATTGTATACATTTTTGGACATTTTTCCCATATGGGTGGTTACTCCAGTTGAGTGTTGGGATTAATATAGTATCAAGACATTTGATCTATGAAGACGAAGGGATAATAGAGTCTATTATTCTTAAAGGAGGTAGTGAGAGTATATCAATTGAGTTGATGAAGCGAGATGTGCCGAGAATCATAACCTGAGTTTTACTGGCGTTTAGTATCAATGAATGACGATGGCACCAGTCGGGGATACGAGAGATGTCATCGTTTATTTTCTTAATGCAATCATGGAAATCCATGCTACTTGGTTTACAGTGATAGTAGATATGTCTATCATCAGCGTATTTGCCCACCTTTCCATGTTGTATGTAACCATTAATATTCGCTACATAGATGGAAAAGAGCAAGGGGCTCAGAGCAGAGTCTTGGGAGACTCCACATCGAATATCTCGCCGTTGCATCGTATAACTTGGCGTCTACCCGTCAAATAGGATTCAAACCACAAGAGCACCAAAGAGGATATTCTGAGTTCCGCCAGCTTTTCAAGTAGCAGAGCATGATCAACAGTGTTGAACGCCTTGGAAAAGTCAAAGCAGAGAAGAATTGTTAGCTTACGTTGATCCGTGGCTTGTCTGACATCATCTGTGAGCATTATCAGTGCGGTTTGGGTAGAATGATGTTCAACGAACCCAAATTGATACGGATCTAGAAGTTCATTTTCGCGTAAGGAATCGTACAAGTAGCGATGTACAATACGTGCAAGGATTTCCGCATATTCACATTATAGGCCAATTAGCCAGAAATCTGACGCATGACAAGGTGGATATTATTTCAGAATTGGCGAGATGAAAGAATCCTTTCAAAGATCAGGAAAGATAGAAGTAGAAAGAGACAAATTGTACAATTCTAATAAGAATGGTAGCATTGTCGTACTGCGAAAAGAGAGAAATTCGGCAGGAAGGCCATCTGGAGAGATGCCATTGGATTGTTGAACCTTTGCAAAATTACATAATATTGTAGGCGTGACGTACGGAAAATAAAACAACAGCACCCGCTATCGTACGCTGTGACCGTATCTTCTAAAATGTTTGAGTAATCCAATTGGAAGTTGGATAGTTCTTCATTTCATGCAATACTGATTGATAATCCGTGGGGTGTCTGTATGTCTGTCTGTCTGTATTTGGGATAACTCTGAACCGAGTGGACCGAATTGGGTGAAATTCATACAGGACCTTCTTCAAACCCTTCCCCAAGGACCATTTTTTTTTTATTGCAATCGGATAAGTCCTTCTATTTTTTAAATATTTTTTTCTGAAAAAATAGGTGATCTCGGAGAACATTTTCTCTGCTGTATACATATATATATATATATATATATGTCATTTTCTCCGCAGTCTTTGAATATTCGTTATCTTGGCTTGAATCGATGAATTATTATGAAACATGGGTCCTAGGGGTTTTTGAGGGTGCTAAATCCGAATCTGGAGTCAAATCCCGAATTCAAGATGCGGATCCATGATGGCCGACATGCATTTAGCCAATTTCGCATTTGTGGACAGATTTATATGAAACATGCCCATTGAACCATGCATAGAGATCCGAAAAACTCCAGAACTTGTCAATTACATCGACAGATAGATGCCCGAATTCGCAAGATGTCATTCGATTCCTAAACGCTGAGGAATTGGATGACATGTCGCGAAGTTGGGCATAAATATTGTATTATATGATAACGGTTGCAGAAAACTCAGTAGGTAATGGAAAGCAAAATTTCAGTAAAGTTTCTTGAAGTTTCATGAAAGATTGCTGAAAGTTTAGTATTATTCAGATTCCTCGAACAAATATAGTACTGTTTACTGAACTTCCAAATGCCTCTTCTCTCAGTCCAGCAATGATAGGAAAAAACGGCTCTTTATTTCCATTACTTTGTAAACCCATAGGTTCACGTTCATGAAAACAACATCTTATCACGTCCTCATACGTGGGAAGCTGAGAATGAACCAACTCTTCTGGGTTGCCAAAAATTGGACACAGCATCGACTTTCGTGAGGAGAATTTAGAAAATGACATGACTGCAAAACCACGCCGCAGAGCAATGCAAGCGATCTATTACTCGATGAATAACAAAACTTCGATAACCGAATCAATCAAGGAATTTTATCGAACTATAATGTAGGAAGGAAAATGTGATATTATGATACGAACTAAAACACAATATTGGTGAAGTCAGTATGCAGAGAAAAGTGAAAAGACGATTTAAACGGGTTATGCGAGCGATCCAGTATTCGATAAATAATAAAACCTCGATGATCAAATCAATAGAGGAATTTTATTAAACTAAAATGTACAACAGGAAATAAGATATTATCATGCTAGCTAAAACACGACGCTGATAGCGTTGATGCTCAGGAGAAGTGAATAAAAGATTCAGACGGATTGTGCGTAGTCAAACTTGATTGCGCTTCACCTAATCGCTGTGTTTATTGTCACTAGGGTGTTCTTCATTACATTAGTGATAATTGAATGAATCTTTAGGAAAAATTAATTGTTTCAGTTGATCATTGATATAAAGAAGTATATTTCAAGTCATTTAAAGAGAATAACATTGACCTTAATATTCCTAAATGAAGATAGATTGAGTTGCGAGTTACCGCATATTTATGTATTTTCGGCTGAAAAACCGAAAATTCAAGCTCAGGTTTGAAACAGAAGATATTGTCTGATCGAGCTGGGGTTCTTGGTCAGGGTTGCTACAGGTCAGGGAGATTCAACGGAATCGACCAATCATACGTTTCCATTTTATAGACTACCAATGAAATTGATCAATTCCGTTGAATCTCCCTGACCTGTAGCAACCCTGTTGGTGGTTCATTTTGATCCCTCAAAGCAACTTTTCTGCACTATTAGGTTTCGATCAGAAAAAAAAATTTTTTTCGACCCACCCTAGTACTATATATAATTTGTGTACAATTGTATACATTTTTGGACATTTTGTTCACATTGGTAACCCCCGTGTGTATTAAGAATTTTGAAGAATAAGAATTCTGTTCGAGGGGTGTAGATATCAGAGTAGGACGATTTGACAATGGTGCCCTGTAAACCTGCACGGATATATACAAGCAGACCCCTCTGCCATTCCGTCCAACTCTGTCACACCGATGCAAGTTCCATCCTGCTAACGAGTTTTGAACCAGGTTTCCGATACTGCTAAAATTTGAAAATCATTGCTAGAGAAGAAATAAGAGAACTCAGACCAGTGAGCAGAGATGGACTGGGCATTTATATAATAGCAGGTAAGAACAGGAGTTCTAGTATTGCCATTGGACATCTCTGCATCAATTTGAGTAACTTCAGGTAGTCATATGAGTTGGGATAGATCAGCTTCAGATAGAATAACAATTCCTCCGGTGTTATCGGCCTCTTTGGTTAAAATTCAGTTTCTTGAGTGCCAAATGTATTTATAATTCTCAGCCCTACCTTCATTGTGAGCTTCCTGGGTGAAATTCAAAATTTCAGAGAGAGAGAGAGAGAGAGAGAGAGAGAGAGGGAAAGAGAGTAAGCATTTTCAATTACAGTCGTATTATCCTTTCATTGTGTATAATTCAAAAAACAATAATGGAGAAATATTGATACTCGATTGGAGGTACAAACAGAGATATCACTTTGAATAAATTTCTTAGTTAAAAACATTTGAGCGGAGAACAATTCGTAATTTTTTCCTGAGTACTTTGAAAGAAATTTTGGGAATTTACTTTGGTTTATTCCATTTTTTCATTAGATCTTAAAGTTGTGCTCGAATGTTAATGATGTGCATTTTTCAATTGCTTCTCTTTACAATATTGAAAAATCATTTTGAATCGATCCTTGTCCAAACTTTTCGATTCAAAGCTTAAATAGCGTAACTGATGCAATAATAATTACTTCGTTCATGCGAAGAGAAGATGGAGTAAAGTATATTGTAAGTGACATTTCGGAACTTCCATTTGAGCAAAAGAAATCAGTTTCTAAGAAATAATTCACACAATTGTACCTTGACTAGGTAGGCGATGTGACCCTTTTGAAGTGTATCCGGAGAATGAATCCAATTCCTATTGGAACCTGAAATTCATGATAGTAAAAATTGTAGGTTTATGATTACGAAAATAGTGCAGTCATTGACCTCGCAAAAAGATTCATCTTACCTCCATTTTTGTTGGTTTGATTTTTATTGTTGGCCGAATTTTGTGCCCATTTTAACAACGTCGAGTTTCTCATGTTGCCAGTTCGAGATCTCGCCACGGATTCTCAGGGCTCCTTCTTCTCTGCAACAAAAAGATAGGCGAATGGAAATTTTCGCAATTCTAAATATGATCTCAATGAATTATTGAATAATAGGATAATAAATGTTCAACGCGATGACATCATTAATCAAGTAGAAAATTGTTAACCATTACACCATTGAATCTTTTGTGATCCAAGAACGACGTTAGTAGGTCCTTTTCAAATGATTCAAAATGATATAGCGTCGAATCATTAATCTAATTCGAAGGCGTTATTTTTAACTCCATTTTGATAATAGTTTTATTTTTCGAATTTATTCAAGTGATAAACTTGATATGTACACCTGAAGAGACGAACTCTCTCACTCGTTGAGTTCCCTATTTCCATAACATTCTGTTACCTGCCTTTCCCTCTTTCTTTTGCGCTTGAAAATCACTTTCTACGCCTCTCTAGTCCGTGCTATATTTCTCACCGGTACAACGTACAGCAACCGCGGGGTATGACTGCATTCATGCACATGTTGGTTCTACGTCAATTCTATACATTATCCCTAGCGAGGCTTGACCTAAACATTTCAACGTTCTAAATTATTGCGAGGAGAATTTATGGAAATTCTAATCCGGAAAAGCTTGAATTCTGGCCATTTAATGAAGAATATAAAATGAACATAAAGGAACAGAAATTCGAAGTGTCGAGAATAACTGAGGATTTTTATTTTTCACACTGAAATGTTATTTTTTCAAACGAATGGTGGAGAATATATTCTTTTAATTGTATGAGATACGTTGAGCTCGAATAAAAATACCTGCATTTTCTTTCATCACAAATACAAATTGATAATAATGAGAATAGATTTAAAACTGTGGAGAAAGCATAAATGTTTGACTTATAAGACATATGGATGAATGTAGACAGATCTAGTGGATATATTATGATTATCGTTGTAATATAAGAAAAATATTTGATTCCTCTCTAAAGTTTATTATGTGATTTATTTTTTCTTCGTTCTAATTTTTTAATTTATGAACACGATCAATCATCCAATGAAGAATGAAAACGACGATGCAGGGGAGTTTCCAAATATTGAGTGTTTCAATCAAATTCTTGGTATGCATAGCGAGGGCCCAAACGTAAGCGCTGATGTAGGAAAGTGCGTGTCAGTTTACATTTGAGCCAATGCGTTTCCACTGTCACTTTCGGATGGATTTATTCAATAAGATTTCATTACTATGAAAAATTGTGATGAAATTCTCACCTAATTCAATAATGATTGGAATTTCAAATGATTCAAATTCAATCGAATTTATCTAATTAGAAACCTGTACATCTGGAGATATGAGCATTTTTTTATTTTTTGAAAAATCCAAATACCTTGGAAGTACCATATGTCTGATTTTCGAATCCAACACCATTCTCAAAATCAGATCCTGGGGATACCTGAGAAAAAATTAATCTAATTTAGCTTCCTTCGTTGTGGAGTTGAAGCGATTTGAAGTTGTTGAATTCTGATTGGCTGGGATACACTGGAAAAAAAATTTATTCCAGTCAAATAAATATTTATTTGTCCTGTACCAAAGAAATATTTATGAGAATTAACGAAATATTCTTTGGAACCAAAATAATTTATTTGAATTAAATAGATGGTTTTAATCGTTTATTTGATTCCAATAAATTATTTTGGTTCCAAAGAATACTTTGTTAATTCTAATAAATATTTCTTTGGTACAGGACAAATAAATATTTATTTGACTGGAATAAATTTTTTTTCCAGTGTACAAAAAATTTCAAACCGCTATAACTCCACAACGAAGGAAGCTAAATGAGATTGATTTTTTCTCAGGGATACCCCGTGATCTGACTTAGAGAATGGTGTTGGATTCAAAATTCAGAAATATGGTACTTCTGAGGTATTTGGATTTTTCAAGAAATAAAAAAATACTCATATCTCCAGATCTAAGGATCAGATCTAAATATTCCGGAACAAAATCTTTTCAGGATTTCATCAAGAATCTGCTCTTAGAAAAGTGTAAAAGTTCAAAATCCAAATTTTGAATCACCCAGTATATGTGCATTTGTATTGTTGATGCTTCATTTTTGCCGGGGATGCTGTTTCTTCTTATATGGCATTACAATGTATGTTAGGTATCGAAAAATTTTTAATGGAAAAGTTGTTCAATTTTCTGTGAGGAATCCAATGGTTAAAGGCTGATTATTTTATGCTGGGACACCCTGTATAGATTTGCGAATGATTCAACCAAGAATGAAGATAATTCTATGTCGATGAATGGGAATCAAACCATTGAATATCAGATGATATGAAGAGCTAATGAATGTTGATAATTGGAGATAATGATTTTATCCATATATTTTACGGGGGTTCAGGGGGCGGAGCCCCCCTGGTCAGCCGGTTGGGCGAGCGAAGCGAGCTAATATGTGATAAATGAGATTATAATCATAGATAATGATGCATATAGAGGAACTACAGTTCTGTTTGCCAGAAGAGGCTAAAATTTATTCTCCCATGTGGAAGAAATGTCTAAAGATGTATACAATTGGGCACAAATTGTACACAAATCATATACAATTGTATACAAATTGTGTACAATTATACACATTTTTGGACATTTTTTCCACATGGGCTAAAATGACCTGTTCGAGAGTTTGATCGCTCTTGTTATCCCATCCAAGCTGAATTATAGTTCTACTCTCACAAAACTCTATCCCAGATAGCCTAACCCATGTGGGCATAGTGTCCAAAAATGTATACAATTGTACACAAATTGTATACAAATCTTATAAAATTGTGTACAATTGTATACATTTTTTCCACATGGGAAGAGCCCCACACCCAAGTACCACCCGAATATACTATGAATGTTCTTCGGAAATTCGAAATATGTTCTATGCATATTCCAATGAGACCATTTCATAGATGCTATGCATATTGATTGAACGTATGTGAACGAATATACAACGATACGTAGATCGAACGTCGATTGAATGAATATCGTACATTTCGGATGTACTATGTACGTTCTGAGTATATTCGAAACAGTCTCATTCGAATATTCTATGAATGTTTATTATATATTCTCCGTATCTCATTCGTACATTCTACGCACAGTTTTATTCCGTATATACTTTGAACTTCTATTGCTGCTTGGGCAAAGAACTCCAGTTATAAAAGTAGAAGAAGAATCCATTACGAATACCTTTGAATTCGAATTGAAATTTTAATGAACACCTTACTGTTCAGGAAGAATTCATAACTTCAGAAACAATTTTCCGAGGATTCAAAATGTATTTATTTTTAATTCATTGATGTCATATTGAATATGAATGATCATTTGTACTAACCAGGTATTCTTGATAATTATCTTTGTTTCTTGACAATTCTGTTCTCAAATTCCAGATAACACGGAATTCATAAAGAATCTTTGAAAAACTACATCTGAACTTTAAAGTTTGCAAATTTCATCTCTCAATTGATGCACCTGAGATTCACCTGAGAAGATTGAATATGTGTATTTGAAAAAATGAGCCAAAGAAATGAAAACGTATTCCAAACAGCACACGAAGTTTTCTGAATGTGTTGAAAACATAGCCTAGGTTCTGCGAGTCTTAACCCCCAAAAGCACATATTTCTAGTACACGGAGAAAATATTTCATTATATATTACAGTGTACTACCGGATCATGGCGCCATATCGGTTTCTTCGACAAAAATTACTGTGTGATTCTGTAGAAGCCAACAGAAAACAAGTATTCTATAGAGTATATTCTCCTACATATACGGAATCACACAGTAATTTTTGTCGAAGTAACTGATATGGCGCCCTGATTCGGTAGTACACTGTAATATTTGATGAAATATTTTCTCCGTGTGTTAAGAGCATTTTCACTTTCAATGCACACTAAGAGAAAAAATTTCCGGGAACAATGAAATATTTAGTTGAATAGTCGCCATAAAATACTTAATTGATTTGAATAAACTTTCATTGATTCGATTGAATATTCATTCAATCAAACAAATATTTAATATGCTATGAAATATTTATCATCAATTGGAACAGTTATTTAATTGAGTCAATGAAAGTTCATTCAAATCAATTAAGTATTTTATGGCGACTATTCAACTAAATGTTTTATTGTTCCCGGAAATTTTTTCTCTTAGTGCAGCTAAACACGTTCTAAAACGTTCTTTTCATATACTACAGGACGTTCTCGTAATGTTTTTCTAACGTACTCTCATGAAAACTAACTTTTTTTTAAGGAGTCGAAAGAGGAGTCAGAGTCGATGAAATAACATTCGACTCCGACTCCCCTTTCGACTCCATCCATCATTCCACGACTCCTCGACTCCGACTCCACAGCCCTGGCTTCTCAATTCTGATAATGAATGGTACAAATAGGAAAAAACCTTTGTCCATGTATATGATTATCAATTTATTGTAACGTTTGCTTTGATAATATCAAATACTCCCACAATATTTATATTTATATGCGCTCCAATCGTATTGAATACTTTTATAAGAGTCATGTTAATATTTGCTGTGACCATTTGAATAATTCACAATATTTATATTGAATCAATATAAATAAGAAAAAGGAAACATGAGGTATGGTAAAACTAAATCGAAATAATCCTGAATTTCAAATGGTCTCTGCTGTTGAAAAAATTCGCTCATTCTTAACTTGAGTAGCTGGTAACATCAAGTATAGAAGAGTAATCTTAGGATAATCGCTTATTATTTTCGTTCCACCATGCTGAAGGGTTTATGGTTGAAGGCGCTACCCTATCATTCATATATTTATTGATTCCTTCAAGAATAAGATTTTGCGGAGGACTTCCTTGTTCATCAACATTATCAATGTTGGATAAAAATTTTAAGGGTTTGGATGTACTAGGTTTTACTGCAGAAAAATATACAATTTAAGTCCGTTCCATACGCCTATTTCGCTAGAAAGCCCGTCACGAGCACGCCCGATGAAACCTATATGGGAATTCGTTGCTTCCTTGTTGCTAATTTGTAACACCAGTATCGAATTTATTGCTGTTTTATTTATTGGTGAAATTTGAGTTAAGCTGGAAAACCCATTATGCCTTTGGGTCTGAAACCACATGTAATATACATAGAAATTTGTTGCTCCTTTGTTGTTAATCAGTCAATACGAAAACAATGATGTTACTCGTGTTTTTTCGGAAAAAATATAAATCATGCTATCGAAGACTTTTTGCGGCAGATCGGAAAGTGATGAATTCAATACAACACCTGATCGTTAGTCTGGTATGGTTGAAAATTTTTGTTTCTCAAGCGTTTCCAGGAATACGGGAATCATTGGTTCCGGGGGGGGGGGGGTCAAATCCCCATTTTGATTTCCAACTTCGGATCCAGGGATTCTGCCATGGAAGGTGGAAAACGAAAATTAGTCTTCGGGAGTTCGGAAACATTTTGGAAGTGACCAGCGGAAGGAGGCTCCGTTGCCATTGCGAATTCTATTGCCTCCGTGGAAATATCCCATTGCTACACGATGCTGGAATTAGCCCGATTTTTGTATCCATAACCAGGAATTTCGAATTGACATTTTGTTGCGGCCCTGTACTCGGGCTATATTTTCGGGCTGATATCAGCATCGTATTGCTACAGGATTTTTTGATACACTATGATGGGATATGGACGTTCAGAATCCTGTTTCCAATAAACAGTGATAGATTCGCTAATTTATGGGATATTTTGGAACGTCTGATTCCCGAGCAGCGAATCATGTCTCTCACAATACAGGAACAACAAAACCAGAGATGAAGAGTCGCGGTTTCTTTGATTTTTCTTCCATAATTTATTGGGGCGAGCTTGTTCGGAGTGTCAATTCGAACACGCGACATTGGGTTTGCTGGCTCCTGAGAGTGAGGTATTCTGGAACGTGTAAATCACGAGCGATGAATTGATCCTCCGAGAATTTGCGAGCAACTAACTGAAAGTCGAAGGATATAGGATTCAGTGAAATGGCTTTATCGATTTGTAAGGTCGTGCTTGCTCAGGATATAATTTCCAACACGTATCATGAGGTTTGTTGGCTAATCACATGTTCTAAGACGAGGCGATTACAGGCAACAAATTATTCCTCCCACAGTTTCCAAGCAACAAATTGAGAGTCGAGGAATTCGAGTAAAATTGCATTTTTCCATGCACTACAACGAGGTGTGCTCGTCCGGGATGCAATTTCCAACATGCATCATTGGGTTTGCTGACAGATGACATGTCCTAGGACGTGTAAATCACAAGGAACAAAATATTCCTTCCACAATCTGCGAGCCACAAAATGAATTACACATTTTTCTCATATCAAAAATCAATGTTTCTCAACAATCAAACTCGTTTGAACTCGGTCATTTGTCGATGTACCAATATAATTCTTACGGATTCTGGTTCGTAAGACTTCCCCGCAGACCACAATGTCATGAAAATTTGTACACCCAGAAAAATGGTATACCTGGATTTATTTGATTCAACGAAAATTTGTTTGAATCAACTAAAATTTATTTGACTCAACTACAATGTCTATTTATATATGAACTTACTAGAGTTTTAATTGGATCAAATAAACAATTTATTTCATCCGAATAAATTTTTATTTATTTCAAATAAAATTCACAGTGAATCAAATAAAATTTTATTGGATACAATTAAATCTCTAGTAGGTTCATATTCAAGTAAATCGTTTCTCTGGGTGTAAAAATTAATAACAATTCCAACTGGAAGTAAAAATCACGTTTTTCATGCGTTGCATTGAAAAAGTGTTGAGGAAAATATGAGCTATAAAAAACTTGCAACGACAAAGTTGTTCCTTAGTGTATGAACGAACTTGTCGAAAAGTTTCAGATCGATTGGATTGTTAACTTGCAAAATGCAGCAATTTATTTATCAACGCGCAACGGGAATTCATCAGGATTATCCGTTATTGAACGGCTGAATATTAGGTTATGTGGGAAGAATGATATTCATTGAATTTTTCAACCTGGGTTCATGGTTTTTAAGTTAGAGGATTCGAATAACGAACCATTATCGTAAGTTTCGTTTTTCATCCTTATTGAATGAACAATTTTGATTGTTCATAATGTTGTTATGGACAAACTATTGACTTTAGAGAAGAATTGTTCTAACAAAAGAGTGTCTCATTCTGTTAAAAATAAGTTCAATGATATATTTCTTCATTTTCTCAATTGTTCATATAAATCAGGGCTGGGATTATTTAAATCAATTGATTCAAACCGTTAATTGAAATCACGATTTAAATTGAATGATTTTTTTTTTAAATCATCAAAAAATAAATTTTGTTAGTTTTTTCAATTCCAATAACTATATGATCCATATCTATCCATAATGCCCCTGTCGATTTTGGATAGTTATAGTGCAGAGATTCCTCGATATTGGAGAACCAATCAGAACACAATGTCTCAAATGTTCAACTGCATTTCCGGCCGGTCAATATAAGAAAGATTGGACTCCCCTTTGAACATTGTCATAAATTTTATTTGGGTTACTGAGTTTAATCCATTCCCAGGATATTTTATTATATGTTACATAATTTTATGACATTCTTTAACCGCGATCCTCGTGTATTTTTCTTTGACATAATTACGAATAAAATGCTATACAATGCTCAATATGATGCTATTCATTTTATGTGTAAAAAATATAAATTTTGAGACAGATTCTAGTCCTGGATTGTATACAAGATTGTTATGGGTTAACATGAGGATCGGGCTCTTCTTTGGATACCGTCTTAAATTTTATATGTTGCTAAGTCAATTGCTCCTTACGTAGAAATAGGTATGTTTGTTACCAAATAATCTCAGAACATGTGAAGAAAAAAAAAATCGGATTTATATAAAAAATTATTGATTCAAATCGAATAAATTTAATTTTTTTTAAATCATGATTTTTCCCAGCCTTGATTTAAATATAATTGTTATATTCGTAAATTGATGATTATTTTGATAAACAGTGATTTGTCCGAACTTTATTTATTCCAAGGAAAGAAACTTTTTTTCTCAAGAATTCTCAAGGATTCTTCTTCCAATTCCTGTGCTGTGTGGGGACCGTTCTTTCTTTCTGAACTGGCTTCCGTGGTTGGAAAAATGCATAGAATCTGATGAAATGGACTTTAATGGGATTTGATTAGAACATTGTACAAGATTTAATCAGATTTGGCAAAATTTAATCGGAATCACATTGAAAAAATACATTGATCTGATTGAATCTCATTGACAAGTGCTTGAATAGGATTTGGTCAGAACATTGTACAAGATGCACTGAGATTTAGCGGGAATCAATGGCCTTCATTCAACCAAGGTTGGGACAGTCCATGGCGAAGTGACTTACCACCCGTTTTGTTGATTCTTGTTGTTCCGCTTTTTCCCTCGTTTTTGTGTTGACCTCTTTTCCTTTATTTTTCAAGATGATAACAGAGCTACCATCGGAGCACGTGGGGACTTCTGAGTTTAGATAGAATAGGAAAGATGCGAGAAGTGTAGGTAGCAATTGAGGAAATTTTTCAGTTGAATAATGACTAGTTGTGTGTTAAGGTTTCAGTGGATGGTGGATAGAACTGGTAGGTGTGGATGGTAGTGAAATGAGAGTGGATGGAAGAGTAGGATAGTGGTGGGAGTCGAGAGAAAAAGAGTACAGTGAATGAGGTTAGGTGGGAAAAGTGAATCGGAAAGCGCGGTGTAAGTGAAGGAAGTAGGAATTGTCGAGTGGAGACAAATAGCGGGTAGGAAATTGTAGGCAGCCAGATACAGTGTAGTGGCGGAGAAGGAAAGGAAGGTACTGTCACCGCAAGGAAGGGAGAGAAGTTAGCGGGCGCACCAATTTTGAAGATTAAAGTGAGGAGTTCAAGTGGAGCAAGACGGTTAAAGGCAGACACAAAAGGTAGGTGGGATCAGGAATGAGTGTGAGGGTAAGTAGGAATGAACGAGGGCAGGCAGACAGGAGATTGTGAGAAAGGAAATTAGTGGTAGGACAGTTAGGATAAAGGAAAATGAAGAAGCAGATGAAGGGTCAACTCCATCACAGGGAAAGGGGATGAACGAAACATGGGACGTCCAACCAAAGAGGAAAGTCTATTTAGAGGAAGGAGCGATAGTGCAGGGCAGTTAAGTACATTAGCTTGGTGGGAAAGGGAGAGGGACGAAGAGGTGGAAAGAGAGAGATAGGAGATTTTCGGCAGCAGAGGAAGAGTAGGGAGGTCACCAAAGGGGAAGAAGAGGAAGGGGGAGATGGATGAACTGAGGGATATGCTTGAGGAATTAGGGCGGAGGATGGATAGGAATACGAATAAGGTGGAGATGGGGGTGGAAGGAAGTTGAAGGTACTGAAAGAAGAAACAATAGATATGAGGAAAGAACTGCAAAATGCAGGATTGAAGCGGCAAGAAGATAAGGAGGAGATAGACGGGAAATTAGAAAGTTTAGAGAAGGAAAAAGAGGGAGTAAAGGGAAGGGTGAAAAAAATTGAGGAGTTGGAGAAGAGGATCGTAGTATTAGAGAGAGGTGGAGAAGGGAGGAAACACTCGGGAGTCGTAGTTAGGGGAGGAGAGGAAGCACAATGTCACAAGGGGGTAGATAGGAGGGTGAGAGATATGGAGAGAGAAAAGGAGTTCAGGGAGACGGAGGAGAGGAAGAAGAACATAGTAGTGTAGGGAATTGAGGGGAAAAAGAGCATGAAAGAGGAGGTTGAGGACCTGATGGGAGTAATGAGAGAAATGGAGGGGATCAGGGATATGGGATTGGGAGCAAAGAATATGAGAAGGATGGCGGTGATGAGATTTAAGAAAATAGCGGAGAAAGAGAAGCTAATGGAGAGAAAAGGGATGTTAAAAGGAAGACAAGAGAGAATCGAAGATGATCTCACTTGGAAGAAAAGGAAAATGATGGAAAAAGGAAGAGAAATAGGTTTTAAATTGGGAAAGAAGGGGAAAGAGTATGGGTGAGGTATGGAGGTATATGTATAGATGGGAGATGGTGAAAATGGGATGAGGAGATAGAAAAATTGAAGGAGTAGGAGAGAATGCTATGGTTGGGCGGATACAAGTATGGACAAAGAGGGAAATATGGATTTTCAGAAGGGAGGGGGAGATGAAGATTGAGGACAGGAAACAGAGAGGAAAAGAGGCAGAAGAATTGAAGAAAGGGAGAGGATAAGAAAAGAGGTTCAGAATAGGATTCTGGAATGTGGCGGGAACGAGGGGAACATATGATGATTTCTGGAGAGGGCTGGAGGAATGGGATGCCATAGAATCGACAGAAACATGGGTAAAAAAAGGGATGGAGGACATCAAGAAGACAGCTGCCAAGGGGGTGCGAATGGGGAATGCAAGATGCGAAAAGAAAGAGGGAGAAGGGGAAAGCGATGGGTGGAATGTTGATGAGTGTGAAAAAAGGGTTGGGAAAAAAAGTATAGGAGGAGAGGTAAGGGGTAATGGTGAGAAAAATTGGATGGAAGGGGGAAATTTGGAACATAATACTAGTATACTCGGATGGGAAAATGAACAATAAAATGGAAGAAGTGAGAGAGATGATGGGGGGATGAGAGAGAGTGTTGTTATGGGGAGGGGGAGATTTTAATGCCAGGACAGGCGGTAACGGGGGGAGATATGGAGACAAGGGGACAGGGCAACGGAAGAGAGAAGGTCGAAGGATGAGAAAGTGAACAGAGAGAGAAGATCTGATGAGATGCTTAGGAGAGGAGGGGAGGGGAATAATAGATGGACGCATGAGGGGAGGTGAAGAGAGGGAATTTGGGTACATAGGAGGCAAGGACAAACGATGATCGATTATATAATAGGAGATATGAGGGGATGGAGATAGGAGTGAGGGAAGAGTCGGGCCACATGCCGGTAATTTTGGAAGTGAAAGGAGGGCAGGAATGGAAAGGCAAGATGGAAAGGCAAGATCGGAAAGAGATCATAGATTGGTCAGAGGATTGGGGAGTATAAATTTGAAATGGAGGAGTTAGGAGGGGGTGCAGGGCTGGGGAAGGAGCTGAAAGGGGAGCTGGAGGATAAAGTGAAAGGTGTAATGAGGAAGAAGGTGAGAATAGGAGGGAAAAGGAGAAATAAATGGTGGGACAAGGAGTCTAGAGAGAAGAAGAGGGAGGTAAGACCCTCTTGTTTTTTGTCGGCGATCTCACGGCTTTCAGACAGGACTGGATAGAGGGGGCAAAACCTGATTGCAGAACTGTGAGAAGAATTTAGTTACCAGCAAGTGGTAATACTCACCAAACCACATAGTTGGATATGGTGGAATAAATATTTAGTTGTAATCACCGACATACACAACCACAACTAAGATCTTGGTTATAGTGACTAAACTTGAGTTATTATTACCAAATCTTGGTAATAGTTATCAAATTATGGTAATGATACATCAATCATACATTTGGGGAAACCAAACTTTTTTGGTAACTGTAACTAGGTTCCTCCAGCAGTGTGGCATCAGGGGCTAAGGATCAATCAATGGCCAATCCCTAGAAATGCTCTAGTGATTCGTTCGTTTTGTAACACCTGCTCCAAAAAAAAAACTAGTAAGTATCTAGTTTCTTTCTTGGGGCAAGCAATTAATCGCTATGGCATTTCTACTGGGGATCTAACATACCCGTATATCGACTGGTTTTCCGATGACTCCATTATTGAACTACCTTATCTACCCATTATAGACCGTACGTCTTTTATCGTCACGTTGTCAGTGTACTATGAACCATTCACCGGTCCATTATTGAGTTGACAATGCTGGCCTTCTTGTACAGGTTCATCATCAAATCTCTCGTCATCAGGGTCCGCACGTAATATACTTCTAAGTATTTCACATCGTTTACGACACGTAAGAAACCGAGTATCTTACGCATAAAACCAACACCTTGCCTTTGGGGGGATAGGAAGATTCAAGTATCTTACATATATCACGTGTCAGAAACCAAGTATGATAACTCAGAAATTAAAAAAAATGTAATAAACCCAACCCTGCTCGTCATTATGTTTCTTGCAATTTGAAAATTGATGCAATTGTTGAAAAATTCATCGAGTCAAAATTTTATTCTCAAATTTCGACTCGATTTCAATATGATAACTCTGTAATTTCCTTTCTACGATGAATGTAAAACCAAGTTTCACTTTCCCTCGACGACAGACACAAGCTTAGAGCATGAAAGTGAATGAACCAATCTTGAATTGATATCTTAAGAGCGTTGTATTCAATTTACATGATAACAATCAACATCATCATCATCTGCATGAGGATAACGATACAATAAATTTCATCCACATTCGAGTGTAAGTCACGAATATGTTTGCATGGAATCTCTCCAACACAACGAAAATATTCACATAAAAATTCCATCAACAGTTTCAAATATAGCACGAAAAAGACTATGACAGTTATATCAATATTAACCATAACAAGTGTGTATAAAATGGACCAAGTTTAAAGTGATCCGTTTAAAGTAATCTTTCACTCTCAGTTGTAGAAAGTGAAGACGAGACTCGGGCTGCCACGTTGCGATAATGTTCTTTGTTATCTCCTCGTTGGGAATTCCATTGGAGTGTCGATATTCAATCGCAATCCAAGGGTTATTGGATAATTTATTGAATTCGGTTAATGACCATGAAGGGAATGTCTATGTTTATTTGCTCTTCTCGTCTTGTTTAATTTCAAAGACGATGACGTAATATTTTGAATCGATATCCTGTATCAATACAGTTGAGTACGTTTGAAAATAAGACTAGATATCATCTACAATTCCTGCAGCAGCAACAACAGCAGCAGTAACACTATGTGAAAACACGTTTCCCTTCTCTTTTGTCACGATTTACGTTGATGCGCGTGCAATGCATATATGTGAGAAGATCTTATGACACGTGACATACAAGGCAGCCAATCGCGGCAACACTACCGGGATTTCTTTTGTTTCCTACATCTGATGTTTGAAGACTGCTGTCCGTCATCTCACTAATGTCGCATCGTTCGCGTAGGCCAAATGATGTTTCGTACGTAAAGTTTTCTGGAATCTGATTTAGAATTGAATACTTCTTCCTACCTAACTCTACTTCTTCAAGAAAAATTTTGATTTCGATATCAAAGCTGCGTTCAATATTTTTTCTCAGTAAAAACGATCGGCAAATTTGTACTGCATCATAAAACCTATCGGTGTTACAAGGGCTTCACGTCAAGAACGTTGAAAAAGCGTTTTCGAAAAATTGCTATGTTAATGTACGTCGTGAAATTTCCTTATTGCCTCGAATTTATTTGAGGATGAACTTTTCAACAATTGAATACGTCACATTGGTTTCAGCTATCCATACATTTTCTTTGAACAATGCATTGTAAAAAATATTCGGAATTTTCCCATACTTATGGAAGGGGAATTTCCCATACTTGTATGGGGAAAAAGAGAATTCCTGTACATGCATAGGAATTTTTACACAAAAATATTTGGAAATCATTGTTTTTATAGGATTGTTGATGTAAATCCATAGAATTTTCCCGAATATTCATGGAAAATTTTCTATCCATGTATGTGAAGTAATTAACACATACATTCCATACAGCACTTCCCGCAAAGAGCTCCCGTTATGCTAATCGATGTGTATTCATTATGAATATTTTGAATTCAAAATGAACTTTTGATGAACAACTCAATGTTCAAAAAGAATCCAAGTAACGCAAGAACATCTCAAATATACTGTGATTATTCTGTGGATGTGAAAGGGATGTGCAAATGAGACTACTTTGGATAAGTTGGTTCAGATATTCTGTGGAGGTGCGTAGCACATAATTACTAGAAACAGTCTCATTTGGAGGTTCTAAGCATGTTTGTGAAACTTTCTCAATACATTTTCAGCATTTTCAACCTCTTGTGTCACTTGGGAACTCATATCGAGATTTCATAATGAATTCTGCGGGTATTCAATACGTTTTCATTTTGAATTCATTGAATTCTTGTTGAATTTATTATTGGTCGCATAACGGCAATTATTCAAGAGGTCTTTGGGAAGTCTTTATAAATTTAAATTGATTATTTGTACTGGCTGGAAGTGTGTGGAGTTTCCCAAAAAAAATTTGTACAGTGTATGTACACATCCCATACAATGGCGAAAAACTAGCTAATAATAGATCTCCGGATTTACGATTGATAACAAGAATGAAACAGACTGAGAACACTGTGAAAAATATCCCAATAAAAAAACTCCAAAAAAGTAAAAAAATAATGCAATACAACAGGATATGCCCCTTCTGAAAAAAAGATGTGAAATCAATATGTGTTGCCAAGTACATTTGGTTATCCAAATGGTATGTAAACGATCTTTTGTATATTGTAACTTCAATTTTTTTCAATTCTATTCAAAGTGATTTATGATCTTTGAAAAACATCATTGTATTAAAAATTAATATGTGGAGTTAGTAAAAGTGGAGTAGAAGAAAAATTAGGTTCAATCATTTGGCATACCTTGGCCACGCCAAGTGTTTCGCATCGACTTGAATTTCAAAACTGTTCAAAATAATCTGCAAATAATATTGTTGCAGGTATAAAGTTCATTGATTAGTTCTGAAATAACTTTTTGAGAACTTTGGATTTTAAATGAATTTTTTCGAGGATTCTTTATGAACTCCAATGTTATCTGTGATTTGAGAACAATGAATCAAGTAAAAAGCAAAGAAACAAGTATGACTGTACAAAAAAATAGAAAAAATAGAAGCTTGTAAAAATGTAAAAAAAATTCAGCTTGAATGAAACAACTGAAGGGTTCAAACTTTTGGAGAGACTATTTTAGAAATCAATTCCATCTCCAGCTACATCAATCAGGTTGAACTGCAGTCATTCAAAATCAATATCCGTAATTACATTTTTAACATATATCATACTCCGAAATATTCTTTCTCTCAAGTATTCTATTTTCAATTAAACAGTTTCCACTAGAGATCTGTATTCTCAATCGTCTTAATTTTCAGATAATTCTTTCCTGCATATCACTGTGGTCAAACATCTATTCTCACATATTCCCACTCTCACAAATCCTCATTATTAAATATATGCTGAAATGAGGGGGAAATGGGCGGTTGAATAAGATTATTTTGATTTGTAACAAATACTTAAGAATTATGATCTGTGAATATCAAAATATATGGAAATAAATATATTTAATATTAAAATATCGAGTTGCAAATTCTTCACCCTATTCTGCCTCACAGTTCCTGTAGCACGAATCCCAAGTTTTTTCAAATGAACAAGTAAATCAAGCGATGTGAAAAAATTATCAAAATGAATATCATAATCACTTAGACGTTCTTTAGGAGTGCAACGCAAGAGCCTATGTAACATTTTCATAACCACTTTCGAACTCAAAGCGACCCCTTGTAATTGATCCGTGTTATTATTTCCTGATTTTCCCGCATAAATATCAAGGTCGAAGATAAAACCTTCTGAAGAACAACCAGCCCACATTTTGATTCCGAATCGGATTGGTTTATTTCGAATACATTGTTTGATTCCGAACCTTCCAAAATATTCTACCATGATTTCATCAATTGATAGTTTCTTGCTCAACCATCCGAATTTGATTACATTATTTCTAAAGATATTGTAAAGGGTTCTTACCTTCCAAACCTTGTCTGCAACATCTTTTCATCATTTGAATGAAATCGAATTTTCTGTTTGATCAGAGCAAACTCATTCCTAGGCATTGTTTCTTTGACGATTGAACACCCAAGTATTGTCTTTGTTGACCAATAATCTTGTACTGATTTTCGAGGATTGATTATAGAAAGTAAAATAATGCCCAAGAAAGCATTGAATTCATCATATGTCAAATCCAAACCATTTTCTCTAGTAGCTGTGATTATATGATCCAGGGTGGCGAGAAAATAGCTTCCGAGAAATTCCCTGAGAATTCCAGGTTTCCAGAGTGAAAACCCGTAATGTTCCAGAGTAACTTATTGAAGTATAACGGCAACGTCCTAGGTGAAAAAATTCTATAGAATTCCATGTCAAGATTTGGCTCTACGCAAAATGTATGGATTTTTATAGGAATTCCATAGAAAATTTATGTAAAAACACATGATTTGGTGGAAATTCTATAAAAATTCCATACATTTCGCATAGAGCCAAATCTTGACATGAAATTGTACTCAAATTTTTTCACCTAGGGTAAACTATTCTAAAACTTTCCTGATTTCATTTCAAATACCTTATAATAAATTTTACTCTTTTACTTACTTCTATTGTCTCTAAATGGATTAACCCTAAAATTGTATACATATTTTTTTACCCCTCATACGGTATATATACATATCTATCCACTCTATACCAGATTGGACTATGTTATAGTTCTCACTGATGTAATGTGTTTTTGATATATTTGTATAGTTCCTTCACACTGTTACAAACTATTATTATCATATATAGTACCCTTCTCATTCAAAACTGCACATGTGCATAAAAACTATATAAAATCTGAAATTCATGAGTCAAAACATCCATTGACTATCAAACGATTTTTCTGGAGTTTTCTATGGGAATTTCAAACGGAGAAGTGTATAATATTATTA
The DNA here is from genome assembly GCA_018340375.1 of Gonatopus flavifemur. Classification (NCBI taxonomy): domain Eukaryota; kingdom Metazoa; phylum Arthropoda; class Insecta; order Hymenoptera; family Dryinidae; genus Gonatopus; species Gonatopus flavifemur. The sequence goes on from JAFFJZ010000016.1 coordinate 2,289,616, forward strand.
AATTCACAATTTCTAGAATTTGTAGGATCTAGATAGTTGATGTACCTCAAATTATGTGATAGCGATTTTTCAAGTGAAATCGTTTAATCCTCAACGGCCAAACCTCACCCAGACCACACGACGGTCACATAGGGTAACTTATTACCCCACGCTGAAAAACCCAGTCGGACAAGGTGTGTAGATGTTTTAAGACTTTTAACTAATTGCGTCATGTTCGTTGACTGGTTCTTCAATATTTCTAATGGTTTAACTTGGTTAATTTATAGATGACGTTCTAGAAACTGGTCATATAAGTCTGAATTCAGGAAAAATTGCAAAAAAATTCACTACCCCGCCATTTTAAAATATTAACGACTAAAACTCCAGGATCGTTCGCACAATATATACCACTACCACAAAAAATAACAGTATCCATCAATTACTCGAAAAAAATATTTATTTTGCAAAATTACTGAAAAGAAAAACGAAAAAAATTACAAATCATGAAATTGGCTTTTTTGCGTTTTATTAGATTTTAAATACATATTCATGATTAGGAACGTGAAAATACTATGTAGGCTTACTATGTAGTGAAGTCACACCTCACACATGTCTGTTACCGGCAGATGCTGTTTGTTGTATTTATTTGAAAGGTTTGAGACCTCTAATTCCACTTTTTTTAAGCCTGGGGTGACTAGTCACCCCGTGTGGCCGTTAAGGGTTAATATTGTTATATTCCCTATACAGTAAAAGAGTCTGTACAAAGAGCTCTGTTATGACAGAAAACCCTAGTGAAAAAGGGAGCATAAGAAGGGTATGGAGCGACGCGGAAGAGTAAGTGAAACAGTATCTAAGCGCGACAGAAGCGGAAATTGAAACATTTTACGCTTCATTTGTTCCAAAGTTTGCTTCCGGCGAACGGAAATTTTCACCAGGGAATATGAATTCATTATGAATACTTTGAATTCAAATTAAATTATTCAGGAATAACTTACGGTTCAGAAAGAATTCATACTGCAACTTGATAAAGAATTCTTTAGGCATTCAACAAGTATTCATTCCGAATTCATTGAATTCATTTTCACCGTCATAATGGGAACTGTTCAAGAATTCTTGGAGAAGTCTTCAAGAATTCAAACAGATCAGTTTTGCTGTCTGGGCTCACTTATCCCTAGTGAAGATTAATCATATATGGACCATGTGAGGACCGTGTATCGACCATACATGGATTTTGTGAAAATCATATATGAGCCACAATGTGAAAAGTCCGACTGAATGATGTAGCTACATGTTACTTGAAAACTTGACTGAAATTCAGTCGTTTCCATTGTGTCTGCATTCGTTTTCGGTGCTTACTTTCAGATAAAATAGAGCTAGTTTTGGCTGCATCTTAAAATAAGCTGATGTTCAGGTGGAAAGTAAGTTTTACTCTTTACTGTGCATATTAGACTCGCATATGATCCACATAAGACTCATGTATGATGCATATATGACCCATATATGAACCATATATGAGCTACTTATGAGTCACATTTAAACCATACACGCAGAAAAATATATTTTTAAAAGTCCCATAATTTATTGAGGATCAGCGCCAGTCTGGAATGAATAAAATTATTTACCTGAATATAGCTTCAAAAGTACCATAATTTCTTGTAGAAATACATCCAATTATGGGAGTTTTTGAAAGTAAATTCAAGTCAAAACTCTATCTGTAACAGACTGGCGCTGATCCTCAATAAATTATGGGACTTTTCAACACATCTGTTTTCTGCGTGTATATGGTGAATACTGAAAAATTTCCACATATGGGTTACATATATGTTTAATCGAAATCATATATGGGGCATATATGATTCATTTCCACTAGGGATGATAACTTTATGCACTGAGAACCCAATTTCTTAGATTAAAAAATAAGAGAATTTTTCATTGCATTGAAATTATATCAAGAAGAACTATATTTCTGTTTCAATTTGAAAATTTCTTGTTTCAATCTGATGAAAACTTTGTCTGTTGAATTGAATTTTTTTCCATTGAAAAAAAAGTTTTATTAGAATGAGGGCAGAGAAATTTTTCTTTCAGTCAAAGGAACTGGATTCTCAGTGTAGTATCGCTATTGATATTATATTTTTTCCGTGTGCATGCTGGAAAGAAAGAGTTCCAGAAAAAAAGTTACAATGTAGAAAAGATTATTTTCAGGGCAATGATAAAAAAAACTATCATTGGATAAATAAAAAATACTATCCTCATTTGAATTCAGAATTGACGGATCATTCTCGTTTAGAATTTGAAAAAAATCGATTGATTTTTTTTCGCATTTTCCGAAGTGTATATGGGTCATTCCACGTGGTTTTCACACCCAAATTTCAGAATTTAATTGAGTAATTTTTTCCGATTCTTGGTCGAAAAATATTCGATACCTGTTTCAGGTGGATTTTGTTGTTTAAGGCTTATTTTTGGAAATATGATTTTTCAAAAATAAGCCGTGTAGATTTGTCGTCAGAACTGTGAGGAAAAAATTTGAATTCATTTTTCAGTACTTCAAATGAAAGGGTCAAATGAGGTCAACAGAAAAGTCGAAAAATCAGAGCATTTAAAACCTCGATTTGAATTGAAACGAAAAAAATTCACCCTTGTTTCACTGATTTGAGTTGAGAATCATTTGCTTGTCAAATTTTTGTATTAACTTATGAAATAATATGTAAAACAAATTGGAAGAATAAACAATTTTCAAATAATTGAGGATTGAAAACATATATCTGTGATAATAAGAGTGATATAATAAGATAATAAGGTGCATATCATAATTAGAAATCAACACATTCAATTTTCCATTTCAAAATATGTTTCAAAAAATAATCAGTAGATTAATTGGCAAATCTTGATGTTGAACTTGAGAAAAAATGAGGAATCCCTGGTGTTTTCCAGAATATGAAAATTCCCTGAGATTTCCAGGTTTCCCGGTTTTCCAGAGTTGTCTCATCTCCATAATAAGAAAAATGTTTCGAACAACTCACCAACACTTTGGGTGTTCATTGTTTGATAAAAATCTTCATCCAAATGATTATGCTGTATATATTCCTTTTCTTCGGAGATACCTTGTGTCCATTCATACACGTTATTAGGTTCTAATAATTTTTGCAGACTTGTATAATTACTTTGAACGTATTCATAGAATCCGTATGGTAAAAATGTATCCTCATCAATGCCTTCTCCGCTTCCAGATTCAGTATCAGTATTATTTTCAGTGTCTTCAGATGGAATGAACGCAACTTCGATGTGATGTTCATCCTCTGAAAATCTTCATCCGCAAAAGCAACTAAATCTGCGATACGAGACATCGATTAAGTTTTTGAGGCATGATAAAATCAATCAAAAACTCACAAAGTTTGTCTGGATCACATACACTCTTGTTCTTGATGGAAATAATTATTGATGGATCGACCACTAATTCCAACTTACACTACAGCACTGTTTTCACTGACAATTGATATCTGACTTAGATAATTCACAATGAGGGATGAAGTCTCTGGTTATAACAAGAACAATTGAAAGCACTTGAGTATCGAAAGATTGAATCACACGCGAAAGCTCCGAACATTAGCACTAATAAATGTATAAAACAATAGGGGAAACAACTGAAGAACATTTGCTCCATCCTGGAACTTGTAACAGTGCCTTCGGTATGAATTCTAAGGTAAATTACATTACGGTTCAAGATGCTGGGCCAGTGTCCATTTTATCATCCTACGGTATCTACCCAACCGTTCGAATGGATCGATGGGTTGATAAAACAAACAACAAAAATTGACTTTCCACTCGCATTTTCTATGCACAATAAGAATATGGGAGGAATGGATTTACATGACCAACACTGTAATTCTGTCATGCCTTCCGTACTAGGGAAGAAATGGACAGGATGTCTTTTTCTCAGATTAATTCAGGCTTCTTTGACTAATGCGACGGTGATCTATAATCTCGCGAACCCCGAGAATCGTATCATCATGAAGTAATCAGTCTTATGACTGGTTTGATGAAATCCTCCAACCCTGTCTATTATTATCCGCTAACCGCTTAATTTCTGCATATCTACGACAACCCTTATCTTGTATAATTTGCTTCATAAAACTTAATCTAGGTCTACCTCTTTGAGTTTTAATATTCATTTTTCCTTCCAATATTGTTTTCAATAAGCCATCATGCCTTAATGTGTGTCCTATCAGATTACTTCTTCTTTTCACGACATGTCTCAAAAGACTTCTTTTTTCATCTACCTTCTCAAGTATCTCTTCATTTTTTACTTTGTTTTAAGCATCCTTCTATAACACCACATTTCAAAAGCTTCAAGTCCTTGTTAGTCCGTTTTTCCAATTGTCAAAGTTTCGCAACCATATAATGCTATGCTCGGAACTTAACTCTTCAATTTCTTCCTTACTGCTAAGCTAATATTCTCCGAACATAGTAACTGTTTCTTTTGGTGAAAAGCCTGTTTTCCTTGTGCTATTCTCGCTCTTATATCTCTTTCGCTTTTACCGTTTTCTGTAATTATGCTTCCTAGATATTTAAATTCTTTGACTTGCTGAATTGTCTCTGCATCTATTTTGATTTTCGTTCTCCTTGATGTTTTCGCTGTTCTACAAATCATGAATTCCGTTTTGTCCTTATTTATATTCATACAATATTTGTCTAGTAATATTTTTTTCATAGTATTGAGAGTATTTTCTAACTCAGCGCCACTCGTAGCTAATATAGCTATGTCATCCGCAAATCTCAACATGCTTACATTTTCACCTTGAACCTGTAATTTCAATTGCACTTGCTCCTTCACTTCGTTCATCGCTTCTTCTATATATAAATTGAAAATCAATGGCGATTGTGAGAATTATTGTCTCACCCCTCTCCTAATTTGTGCTTCTCCTTTTTGACCCTCTATTTCTATTATTGCGGTTTGATTCTTATATAATTCATATATTATTCTCCTATGCCTGAAATTAATTCCTACCTTTTTCAAAATCGTGAACATCTTCATTTTCTCCCAATCAACATTATCGGTTGCTTTCCCTGGTGAAAGGGAAGCGTGTCATAAAGAGTAACGGAAGCGTAAGAATGTTTCAGATTACTTTCCTAATACTTCTCATATGCTTCCTATCCACTCTCTAACTACGCTTCCGGACGTAAAGCCCGGTTTCTATGAAATTGGTGTTTCTTCGGATACGCTTCACACACTTCAAATATACGTTCGAACCACTCTTAATGTTCCACTTGACGCTCGGTATACGCTCAAATCCACGTTCCAAATACTTTCCAACTACGTTTCTGACACTTTCTATTACACGCTTCCCTTTCACCAGGGTTTTGTATACCAGGTGTGTGAGTATGAAACCGGAATTTGCCCATAGGTGGCGCTAGATGTCGATGCAGTTACCGACACATCACGTCAGCGGTGTCTTGTTATTGTATTGATATCCAACAAAGATTTCCAACTCACAATAACACGAGTTTCATTCAGTAGCATCAGTTTATTAGAGATAAACATGTCGAGTTTTGTGCCAACAAATTACGATTTGCGGACAGCACTACTTTTCTGTTTTCATCTGAAGAAAACTGCAGCCGAATCGCATCAAATGCTTGTGGAGGTGTTTGGTGAGCATGCTCTCGGTAGAACACAGTGTTTCGAGTGGTTCAAACGGTTCAAAAGTGGCGATTCTGACGTCAAGAACGAAGAACATGGAAGACCATCGAAAAAGTTTGAAGACGCTGACCTGCAAGCCTTGTTGGACGAAGACGACGCTCAAACACAACAACAACTGGCGGATCGGTTAAAGGTGACCCGAGAAGCCATCTCCCTCCGGTTGAAAGCTATGGGAAAGATACAAAAGGTGGGGAAATAGGTTCCACATGAACTCAACGAAAGACAGCAGGAAAACCGCAAAACATCATGCGAAATGCTGCTCGCCAGGTTCCAAAGAAAGTCATTTCTCCATCGAATTTTGACTGGCGATGAAAAGTGGATATATTTCGAGAATACTAAGCGCAAAAAGTCATGGGTTACTCCGGGTGAACCATCAACATCAACGGCAAGACCAAACCGCTACGGACGAAAGACAATGCTGTGTGTTTGGTGGGATCAGAAGGGCGTAATCTACTACGAGCTGCTGAGACCTGGGGAAACTGTCAATACTCAACGCTACCGACAACAAATGATCGATTTGGATCGAGTTTTGCGTGAAAAACGACCAGAATACCAACAAAGACAACACAAGGTGATTTTGCTGCATGACAATGCACCAGCACACAAAGCAAAACAGGTCCAGGAAACGATAGAGTCGTTCCGTTGGGAGATTCTTCAGCACGCGCCTTACTCACCGGACCTTGCCCCATCCGATTACTACTTGTTTGCATCGATGGGACAGGCACTTGCTGAGCAGCGCTTTACTTCTTACGAAGATATACGAAAATGGCTCGATGACTGGTTTCCCTCAAAAGAGCAACAGTTCTTTTGGCGCGGAATCCACAAATTGCCAGAAAGATGGAAAAAATGTATAGATAGCGACGGACAATACTTTGAATAAGTTACTTTGTACCATATCATTGCAATAAACGTGTTTTTCTGCACAAAAATTCCGGTTTCACACTTACTACTGTGGGCAAAAAGTAAGGTGAATTTTCAATTTAAACTTCGCGGGCTAGTTCAGGCTAGTTCTTTTTCTCTTAAGTTGGCAGGACTGTTAATGACATCTGTGCCAAATTTCATGCCAATGTCATTATCAGTAATAGATTTATGCTCGTGTTCACCAAACGACCAAGAGTGCATTTTTCGATTTTTACAATGTCTGATTTAATTGAGCAGAGAAGTGCAATCAAATTTTGTTTGCGGAATGAAATTTCGGCTGCGGAAACTTTTAGGATATTGCGGAAGACCTTTGGTGATTCTACCATGTTGCAGAAAAATGTTTATAAGTGGTACAAAGACTTCAAAGAGGGTCGAGAATGCGTTGACGACGAACCACGTCCAGGACGGTCATCAACATCAACTGATGATCAACGCGTCAATACATCCAAGGAATTGGTGCTTGAGAATCGATAATTAACAGTCAGAGACCTTACTGGCATCGTTGGAATATCGGAAGGATCAGTGAAAACCATTTTGAAACATCATTTGGGCCTAAGAAAAGTGAAAGCACGATTGGTTCCAAAATCACTCATTGACCCTTCGTGAGTTTTTCGCCAAATTTTCAACCAATATCGTGCCGCAACCACAGTATTCGCCTGATTTGGCTCCGTGTGACTTCTGGCTATTCCCAAAATCCAAGAGACCACTCCGGGGAAAGCGTTTCGAGTCGATCGAGGAGATAAAAGCTGAATCGAAGAAGCCGCTGATAGCTATACCGGGAAGGGACTATTTAGGATGTTTCGATGATTGGAAAAAACGTTGGCATAAGTGTATTTTATCGAGAGGGGATTACTTTGAAGGGGATGAAATTGATGTAGAAGAATAAATGAAGATTTTTCATTTTACGAACAAATTCACCTTACTTTTTGCCCACAGTACACACCTGGTATCTACAAAACCTATATACACAGACTTTTTTAACTCCAGACTTTTCTCTACTACTGTTCTGATTGCTGATATTGCTTCCCGCGTTCCCCTATTTTTCCTAAAACCGAACTGGTCTTCTGCTAATCTACTCTCTATTTTATTCTCGATTCTCCTGTATATGATTTTTGTCAGTATTTTCGAGGCATGTGAAGTTAACCTAACCGTTCGGTAGTTCTCGCATTTGTCTGCTCCTTGTTTTTTTGGAATGGCGACAATTTTATTCTTCTGGAAATCTTTCGGTACTTCGCCTATTTCGCACATATCTCTGACCAATTCAAACAGTGCGTCACGAGTTCTCTGACTGGAGGTTTTGATAAGGTCCGCACTTATGCCGTCTATTCCTGGCGCTTTATTATTTTTCAATTCTTTCAAAGCCGAGACATGAGTTGGATCATGCACATAAGAATTGTGCACTTATTTATTATGCACATGAAAAAATTGAATTAAATTTATTCACATATTAATTTTAGTTGTTCCTAATACGTTTGATAAATGTGCACTGATAGTCGTGCACAGTTAGTGTTGCCGCGATATTATCGTCGAAATTCAGAAATAATCGATTATCTTAATTTTGACAGGTTTCCATGGAACTTTTAACGCGTAGATCTTCGACTGTGCACGAAATGAAGCGGGATAATGGATCATCTTGGTCTTTTAAACAAAATGAATCAAAATATTCTTACACTATCGTAACGATAATTATCGATATATCGTAACGATAAAAGGAAGCATATCTTGGTTTATTTTGTGTACAAGTCAGGGATTATTCATTATTCCGTTTCATTATGAGCATAATCGAAGATTCGTGGATTATATATTCCATAGGAACGTGTAAGAATTGAGATAATCGGTTATTCCTCAATTATCGACGATAATATCGCGGCAACACTATGCACAGTGAATTGTACACATGAAAAAAAATGAGAAATATAAAATGTAAGATTGTGCACCTCACATTTTGCACCTTTGGGAATATTCAATATTGTTTTTTATGCGCAAGTAATCATGCACAAAATTTTTATTCACAAAAACTTGCGCATAAAAAACAATATTGAATATTTCCAAAGGTGCGAAATGTAAGGTGCACAATCTTACATTTTATATTTCTCATTTTTTTTCATGTGTACAATTCTCTGTGCACGACTATCAGTGCAAATTTATCAAACGTATCAGGAACAACTAAAATTAATATGTGAACAAATTTAATTCAATTTTTTTATGTGCATAATAAATAAGTGCACAATTCTTATGTGCATGATCCATCCCATGTCAAAGCCGAGAATCGTAAAGGAACGAAAAACGTAGGCAAAGAAATCTGTGAACATTATTCAGTAATATAAATTTGAGGAGCAGAGTTGTTTGAAAAATCATATTCTGAGGGCCCTGAGGAATCTCAAAGACTCGCGCTTATACGACCTCACCATCACCCCGCTTTACAAGGAGAAAGTTGTCTTGATCTAAGGATCTTTGGCTTATACAAGAGAAAAATATCCGTTCTTCCAAGAAAATTTTGTTTGAATAGAAGAAATATTGTTTCAAACCCTTCAATACCGACTCACTTCAAAATCATGAGGCTCTTTGGTCGAATAATCAACTGATCGATTTTTCCACAACCGTTCTCCGATGACGTTTGACGTCATACTGGTTCCACCGTATTCAATTTTCAAAAAGGCCACCATTCAATGAAAAATAGACACTCTAAGGTTTCATTTGAGACCTCGACCGTATTTTTGAGTTCACTACAATTTTGCACCGAGAGGGGTGAGGGGGGGGGGGGTTGCTAATTACGAATCCGATGTCGAAATCCTGAAATTCGGAATAGCGGATCCAATATGGCGGACGAAACTCCTAAAATTCAACGAAATTCCCTCTAAACTCGGTACCCAGGGTTTTTCGAGGTCGTTGATTACGAATCCAGGATCGAAATTTGAAAACAAAATTGCTAATCTAATATGGTGGACTTGATTCAAAAAGTTGCATGATATTCCGTAAGAAGTATGGGATAAGGGGCTTTTTAGAGTTTCTGACTGCGAAATCGAGGTCTAAATTTCAGAAATAACATGGTGTTAAATACAATATAATATGTTGCTGAAGTTTGAATCGTTTATTGAAACGAATAAGTGCTTGAACAACACAATATTAAGTTGTTAGAAACCAAAAATCTTGCAGTACATTCTCAAAACGATGTTTTCAGTTTCAAAGAGCTGCTTCGAGGTGAATAATAACGGTGGTTCATCAGATTTAGTGAGCTTGAATTTTCTTTTCGTTTTTATAAACGATGCAAACTTCAAGAAAATAATATAATAAGTTCCACAAACGAATGACACTGTACAATTTATGATAATGAAGCAATCATCACTTCATCTCATTGTACAAAATTGAAAAATCTAGTAATACATTATATGTAAGAGAAAGTACGTATTCGATCATCGGCGTCTTCATTATCATCACTACTTGAATCTGTGTGATCAATAGAGACAGCGGCAGAATCACCATCCTCATTCGAAACTTCAACGTATCCTTTTTTAGAGAGTACACGGAAAAAAGAAAACACTACTGGTTACTGTGAATGACAGCGATCGGTTGAAAAACAAATGAAAACACGCGTGGATAGTGAGGATCAGTGCGATCACAGTGATGGGTATTGTAATGAAATGCGTCAACGCTGACTGGACAGTAATGAGGACTGGGGAACGCAGTACTGCATAGAATGAATTTGAGTTTCAATGTATTTTTGTGATTCACAGTAACCATTGCTGTTTTCTTTTTTCCGTGTAGATTCTTTGCTTCTGGCAAGAATTCGTTGATTTTTTTCCCGGAAGTTCGCGCAAACTTGACATGTAAGGATCTGATGTAATCAATAGCCTGAGAAACGTATCCTGCATGGTGTCAATGCATGACATCTTGCGGAAGAAATCTTCTCTGTATCTTTCAATATATTTGTTTGTTGATTTTGAGCTTCTTCTGACATTTGGCCAATGGGCAACAACGCAGAATCAATGATTTGACGTCCATAGATTGATACCTTATGGACCGATGTTGACATGTAATACCATGGATAGGGTTGAACAAATTTGTAAGCCGGTTTCCTGGCGTAGATCTCGAATTCATCGTGATTTATCTCATGAACACTTGAAATTACTCGCAGAATGACGTGAGATCTGTTGAAAGATTCATTGTCAAGTCCAGTTATCGTAACCACCTTGGATGTGTTTTGAAAATAACGTCGAGCAGTATTCCCATCGTTTGTACTTCCAAAACCAGCTTTTGGACGATCAACAATAAGTTCAAGGTTCGCTTTCAACTCCTTTTGGATATACATCTTTCGGTTTTCTACCACGTTCCTCTCATTCTGTCCACGCGCTTGCCATTTCTCAATCTCGAATTTGTAAGAGACATGCAAACGTAATTATTATTATAATATACACTGTAAAAAAGGTTCACTGGAAAATTCCAGTAAATGTACTGGAAGTTATTAACCTGTGCATGTACCGGAAAATTTTAGCACATTTGTACTGCAAAAATTCAGTACAAATGTTATGGAATTTCAGCATCAGAACTGGAAATTTGCTGAGCCTCAGTACTGGAATTTTTCAGTACACGAACTGGACTTTTCCAGGACATGTACTGGAAAATTAATGCTGGAAATATTCATGAAAATTGAAAAAAATTGCTCACACAAAGTGATTTTGCACGGTCCTTGTGTTTCAAGATGACTGAGAAACTGGATCGTTCATGTGGATGGACAGAAACTCATGTCTACCTAACGGGATTTGAACCTACATTTTTCTATCTGCCTACCAACTGAAACCCAAGACCTAACTGACGAGCTATAGCGCGACATGTTGGAAGGCCAGCTTGGGTTACTACATATGCTTCATATCTAGAATACACAAAAAAATAAATCTTCGCAAAACCTCATATATCAATTTTATTTGCTACAATTACAAATATTATTCAAAATCTCAATCAGGAAATTTTTAATACAAAGACTTGAAATTTTTCCTACCAGAAATGACGAAGTCCAACAGAAGTGGAATATTTCAGCGCGACAGTGATTAAATTCCAGCATAACTGGAAAATTTCGTTGCATAGAAACTGGAAAAGTCCATCACACAACCCGAACATTGCAGTTCAAAACCTGTAGACTTCCAGTATACCCACGGTTAAGTTTTTTTTCTAAATTCGAAATTTTTTACAAGTCCTCATTGAGGGGATACTTTTTTCTGGTGCACAAGAAATGTGAAATTGTAGTACGAGCCAGCAAAATTTTCGCAAAATCATGGCAAAATTTCAGTATACAATACCAAACTTGAAAATTCCAGTACAAGGACTGAATTTCCAGTTATGCTTGGTAAATTTTCAGTAACGTACCAACAAAATATCTGTACATGTACTGGAATATCGATATCCCAGTACTAGCACTGGAAATTTCCAGTCCAGTTGCGCAGTAAATTTCCAGTTTTTTTTTACAGTGTAATTATATTAGCCTGAGTTCTACCTATTTGGCCTATATTCTTTTCTCAGCATAATGATAGAACAAGTCAACATCATATTCGATACCATAATACGTCATATGATGCATATAGAGTATTATTAATTGAACTCCACATCAATTTTCGTATAAGACCGAAATTTCCTTTTTTGGGAAAAAATTGTATAACTCCGACAATTCTTCATCGATTTCAATAAACAACGACTCATTTTACACAGAATTGAACACAATTCAATGTTATATATGATAAACCATTGGTTCTTGAAGTATAGTCGCAAAAAAATGCTTTTGAAATAAAAAAAAAAAAACAGGTAAAAATTCCAAATTCTTGAGGAAAAATTTTCACTCAGTTCTATTGATTAATCGAAACCATATATATGTCTCGAAAGTGCCAACATTTTGGTCATTGGGAAAGTGTCTTTAATTTTTTCTTTTTTGTAGCACTGTGTAATTGATTCATGATCGATATTTAATTTATAATTTTCAACTATGATAATCATCATTATGGCTGCGAGGCGAGTCTCTGATTTTATTCAAATGCGATTGACCTCTTTGCAAGCAATTAAAATTCATATGGGTGCCAGGAATAATCGTGCGATGAATGACTAATGAACGAATATAAACGTATGGTGCTACGATTATAATCGCGCCCGAAGTCCTTTTCGCGTATATCTCAAATTCCAGTAATGTCAATAACTCTCGCCGTCAATTTCATAGTCGCTCCCACACGTATAGCGCACACATTTCTTCAGATAGCGATACCATCACTCTCATCCGATCACGGAATTGCGAGATATACCAATAAAAAAAACTCACATTATTCGACAATCTTGGAATTTGTGCTGAAGTAATGACGCTTACCTGGAACAATAAAAAAACAAAGAGTAGATTAGATTCATTCGTTACGCGATTCCCTGTAACAAATTATAATACAACATCATAAACTATGTGCATTGACAAAATTAACTAAGGAAAGGAATCTGTGATTTCACACTGAAGGTATTGATACTGTTTATAGAATCGTAAAGCTACATGCTAATTTTTCAGGTATGTTTCAACGCAACTTCGTTTCTAATGAGAGAAATTCGTCCCTGACTGAAGGTGGCGTCCGGCTGCTACTCCTTCACCCCCTTTCAATTATATTCCAATTAGTATCAATTAACGACTTCAAACATAAGCGTTAAGTTTTGACCGCCATTGGCATTATTATGCGCTTAATGAATATATGTTTTTTCGTCATTAGTTACTCAATAATTGGGATAGATGGAGATCAGAGGAGAATAAAGGAGAATCGCTTCTTCCTGATCAGGACATATACTTCGCGCGCACAGATTGCGTCCATATCCCGAAGCCCATCAAATTATATACATACATCGAGAAGACCGCACATAATGCAGTTTCCACCAGAATGTATCTGATCCCAACATAGGTATGCGTATGGTAATGGATCGTTGCATAATGTTCAAGGTGAAACCCGAGTCTACAACATCAGTAACCAAGAATAACTGACACGGCTGTGATGCCGTTGCTACTGTGAACGCTACTACCACCGCCACTACCATCATTTGCGATTGCTACCGCCAGTTCATTAATATCAGTGTTGGTCCAATCTCAGTCATTCCGGTCTGTACTCGATACTCTTCAACAACGTCTTGCGAAGACAAATCGACAATAGACTGCTTGTAACTCGTTGGAAGTCGACCTTCATCCGTCGTAGAGACGAATGTAAATACCAAAGACCACTGAGCGCATTGTGGAATCCGTGTTTTCATTTGCATTACATTAAAAATCGAATGCCAATGAATCACAATTGGCACCACGATAAGGCAGACGGTGGAAACAGTTTTTTTAATTTTCTACATTCAAAAGTGTAGCGTTCAATTGCAAACATAACCCCGCGCCACTAATTCTTCACATTTTGTCGAATTTGACACACAAGACCGCAGAAAGTGCATTTTTAGGCACTCATTCGTAAGCGTAGTATACCCAGCATGGAGTGCCTATTGCACCCGCTGTCGCGCCCTGTGACCGGATCTTTTGAAATATTTGAGTAATCCAATGGGAGTCGAATCGTTTTTCATTCCATGCAATACTGATTGATATTCTGTGGGGTTGTCTGTGTCTCTGTGTGTCTGTCTGTATTACGGATTTCTCGTGGCCAACCGGACCAAATCAGCTGAAATTTGTGAGGGGGTCCTCTTCGAACCCTCCCCCCAGGGCCCATTCAATTTTTATTGCAATTGGACAAGTCCTTCCATTCTTTAATAATTTTTTTCCTCAAAAACAGGACATCTCGAAGAAAATTTTAACGAGTACCAACAAAAGTCTTTTTCAGGTCAAGAAAAGGTTCTATTATGTAAACCATTCACCATTTGCACTATGACTAGGCACGTGATTGACATGCACGGAAAGACCGGGTCTATTAATATTTAGAAAGAATTTATCCATGTTTAGAAAAATGCCTGTCAATTTAGGGAAAAAGGGGATCATTGAACAATGTTAGTTGTGAGTCTACTGAAAATTCGTAGTCAAAATATTAACAGTTGATAGTTTCATTGGTATTTTTCACAGTGAAACTCTCAATGGTTAATACATCGACTATGAATTTTTAGTAGACTCACTACGAATATTTTTTAGCGACCCTCGTTTTCCCTAAATTGACAGTCATTTTTCTAAATAATAATAGACGCGGTCTTTCCGTGTGGCTGGACCTGATTATGTGAATCAAAATGATGCAGAAATCTTGAAGAACCTCATGGAAAATCCGTATGGTTTGAGTGAATTGATAAGAGAAGGCAATGTATTCTTTCTCGATCGTAGTTTCAGAGATGTGAAAGACACATTAGAAACGGAAGGATTCACCGTCCTAATGCCAGCTCTGGAAGGTAAACGAAATCAATTGTCATGGGAAGACTCGAATCGTTCTCGCTTCGTCATAAAAGTCCGTTGGACAGTAGAGGCATTATGAAAGAGAAATATCGTTTATTGGATAATGTAATTGACAATAAATTGCTGCCCAAAGTTGAATTATGTTTCAAATTTGCGGCATTTCTACACAATCAAGTCGGAAACAAGTTGCAATTCGATGCCGAAATTTCAGAAGAAGCCTTGCTGAGAATGGAATATCAAATGGACGTCAGAAATACGTTGACTGATGGAGTTGACAAAAAGGCTGGTTGCGAAAGAAGTTGCTGTTCCAAAATATCTCGTCTAATCAAATATTCCAAATAAATCAAAATGTTATTACAACTAAATTATTTAGTCGATAAAATATTGTTGGTTATTGAAAATCAAATATATACCAGGAATCACTAAACAACCTTGCTAGAAATGACTCCGGTGATTTTCTAGGTTATTACAAGGCCTTGCTAGGCCTTGGAAGTCCCTCGAAAGGGCATCGTGAGGTCTTGCAAGGTCTGGAGAATAACTAGAATGATTTTTGCTAAGAATATTTAGTCAGGAGAAATTCTGAAAAATTCTTTGCATTTCCACTTGCTCAATATTTTAGCACGATTTCACTGCATAAAAAGAGATTTTGTACGAATATTCTTCAGACAAAACGTTCCAAAAACCTTTGAACCGATGAAACTGAAAACTTTTGTTATGGAGTAATCTATTCTTCCGACAATAAAATCCAAAATTCCGTATCGCCGTTGCACGCGATTGCAGGCGTTTCGTTGAAAAATATACTTACATGGGTGGAAATGCCGGTGAAACAATTGAAAATGATGAAATGGTAGTCAGCGCATGCGTAGTCAGATTCTATTTGCTGAGGAAATTGAATTGTTAGTTGTCACAAATAAATTACTTATGCTACTATTAACTGAATTTTTTTTTATCGAAAATGAATAGACGTCAATCATTGTTTTTGCTACCGCAAACAAATTTTTATTTATATCAAATAAAGATTTATTCAAATCAACTAAAAGATTATTGACTAAAGTATTTTTGCTCACGCGACTAAGCGATTTCTCTCAGTGCAGTATGAATCCCGTCATAAATAAGGACAGCGATGAAGATTAGGATTCAGTAATTTTTATTTTTGCTTCAAATTCCTTAATCGTGTACTTTTTGTCATACAATACATTAATCTTGTTATGATAATTTACATTATTCATTGGATGACTTCATATCATTCCTGAGGTTTAATATTGCTCAGTCAATTCCACAATTTTTTTGTGAGTTGAAATCACAAACTCGTATTATTGCTGTAATCAGTGATTCTGAGGAATACATTTCTTATTAGCCCGACAACTGTGTGTTGTTATGAGCACGAAAAATTGTGGTATAATCATGAATATAATTTTCACAACCCTGTTATACCAAACGGATCTTTTTCTGTGTGGGCCCTTATTAGTTACGGCCCCGAAATTTCTTCCTCAATTGGATGCAATCTTCATAAATTTGAAAGATAGAAGATTTAAACCTAATTATATTGTTCAGAATTATAATCACTCAATTGAGTGCTCAAAAATTAGTGTATTGATATATATATATGATGAATTTAAACTTCGAAGTACCCTATTAAAGAATCTGATGAAAATATATATTTGAGCTCGGATTTGGATGAGTTTTGAGAAAAAATATGGTCGTTGTGCAAAGTCATCTTCGTTGAAGAAAAATATCCAAAATCTGAAAACCTACTTCTCGTCATTTTCTGCTGATCCAAACTCCAAATTATTTCTTTCTAAAATGTACCCCTTACTAACCTATAACATACATTTTCCACATGATGATCCATCCACTTGTTCAGGAGGAATGAATCATTTTCTAAAAATTTGGTGAAATTTTTCAACACAGGCCCCTTACAGTTACAGCCCTGAAATTTACAGAATCGTTCAGTTACATGAATACCAACTTCCAGAAAAAATTCCAGCGAATCCATGTGGGGGCAGATTTACCCCCCCCCCCCCCTATCCTGCTATGGCCTTTTCTCTGAGATCACCTATTTTTTGAGAAAAACATGTAAAAAATAGAAGGACCTGTCCGATTCCAATAAGAATCAAGTGGTTCTTGGGGAAGGGTTTGAAGAAGGTCCCCTATAAATTTCAATCCATTTGGTCCACTTGGACCAGAGTTATCCCGACCACAAACAGATAGCAAACAGTCAGACAGACAACCCCACGGATTATCAATCAGTATTGGATGAAATGAAAAACCATTCAACTCTCAATTGGACTACTCAAATATTTTAGAAGATACGGTGAGTGTACGATGGCGGGTGCGATAGGCACTCCGTACTGGTATACTACGTATACCGACGAGTACCTACAAAGGTCAAATTATGTATTCAAATATAGGGGAGAGTGGCCCAAGTTTTTTGCATTGCATTCAACTCTGCAATGTTGATCGATCACCATGTATTATATGCCATTGAAAAAACCCTTTTATTCCCCAAAGTTTCCCTGGAAAACTTTTGAAATATTCCTCGTCAGTTCTGAGTTCTGGCTGAAAATCGAAAATGGTGATGAACAGTCTGAATGGAAACAGTGGTTCCAATTCGAACCACCCCCTGTTCCAAATCAGACTGCCTATTTTTTTAGCTTCGCATTGTTAATTTCGGAGTATGGAATGTTGAATTAAGAATATTACAAGACCACAGTGCCATCTGTAATCTGTAATTGAAAGGGGACCCTTTAGAAGTGACAGAAGGTAAATTACTATTATCATACCAATGATGAATTCGATCCGAGAGATAAATTAAATGACAACAACCACATCGTGCATATCGTGTCTTTCAATTACAGATCACAGATAGCCCTGTGGTCTTATAATATTCTCGATTTAACATTCCATAGTTTAAAATAGGGTCTTGAAAAATCAGGCTGTCGGGGTTATGGTGGTGTAATTGGTTGACGCACCCCAGTATCTATGGGTAGTTCCAGGTTCGACTCCTGGCCATGGCAGTTTCTTTTTCAAGATTCTTCCCTTATAGTTCATGCGAACTCTAATTTTCGAATCTTGAAACGTGTCCGCTTTCTCTCTTCATATGATTGTCTGAAAAAGGGAAACTATGTGTGAACCACAAGTCCTATGTAACTTGTTGAATTCCCTCCTTGACTCAAGAACGCTTCTCAGGGATCCTTATGCTGTACTTGTGCCGACCAGATTTTTCTCCGAATGTATCCGATCATTGCTCTGCCATCATTCGCCACTCAATGACTTGATATTTCACCAATCCCCAATATATTCTATACATTTTCAGCAGTAGATTCCGTGTTTGAAAAGTTGAATTTGTTCATTATTCGAGACACAGCGTCTTTTTGAACATGATCGTTATTTTACTATCTCTCAATCACGCGAATGATACCTCAAGAGAGGGTACTTTTGAACTCACATACAAAAGCAGGGAAAGCAGATCAGACCTTCTTATATTCGAATTCTGTCACTTGGGACATTACCTTACTACCCCTGACTGTCCAATATTCCAAACTACCAACTTCATTTTTGTGATTTTAGCCATCTTTTTGGCATTTCGCCTCACTGTGACGTTGGCTCTGATAGTGACACTATCAGAAACGCTTTGAGCATTCATAATGTTTGTAAAGCTGCGCTAGAGAAAAACTATACGCTCACAAGTACCTCACCAAATACTTGCGAGTACTAGTTTCTTCCTAGCGTAGCGTTACAAAGTTTGTAGATACCTTGAACTATTTCTACTAGGATATTTGCAGGGCTGGGCAAGTTCTCATATATTTGAAGGATTGAATACAAAAGATTTTGTAGGAAGCACTTGAAATATAAAATGCTGAAGTAAATATATTTCAAATTTTAGATATATAACACTGGTTTTTATACTAGTACGTATTGACATTGATTGTATTTAAAATACTTGCCGAGCCCTGGATATTTGAATGAACCTTCCTCAAGTGACTTGTCTAGTATCATACAACTTTTGGAATGTCCTTATTGGTACTCATTGCCGCGCTACTGATTTTCATTGTCTGCAGACAACAGATCTTTCATTGGTTGATTAACTCTATTCTGTAGTTACCGTAGTTTAATTATGAACATTGAAATATACAATACACTGTGAAAAATGATCAGAATTTTCCTATACGTAGCAACCGGGAAATCCCGATCATGCGATAGGAAATCAATTTCCGATAGATGTATATGCAATTTCCAACAAATTTAACTAAAAATTGCAAACTTTATCGGATTTTTACTACATTGTCCAATAAATTTCCGGTAAAATACGGAAAATTTCTAACGCATGTATGTGTTATTTACTTCCAAACATTTATGTGAAATTTCCCATAGGAATTTCTCACAGTGTGGAGCTAACCAAATCCACGTCCCGTAGATAAAGAAAACGAATTGAATTAATATTGGTGCCTTTGTTTAACAACATGTATGCAATACAGAAGTTGTTCCTGTTCGGACCTTTATGTATTTCCTTCCTGATGATTTTACAATCTTTCCTTTTACTGATCCGATCCGTTTACACGCAAGTTTTGATTCACTTTCTTTATCCTATACCTCTATGATTATGGTTGTCATACTCATCAATGTAACAACCTCAATGACAAATTTGAATGCATTTTTTCAAAGTGTCCAAATGCCGTTTGCCTGCTCTCCTCTTGCCTTTTCTTGTTCATCATTGTGACAGATGCTGTCCTACTTTGAGGGTTGGATTTTGAAGTTTGTGGGGTACAACAATGGCAGTCTTGAAGAAAATCATCACAACGCATATCGTCAAATGGCCTATATTTTCCAAATGACCTGACTACACTATTTGAAGATTTTATGCATCAATCAATCCAGTTCAAATACAAATTTGCATGAGTTGTTTTCTGATTAACAGTATGATATAATATGTTTTATTGACTTCCATACAATCAAAATTAACCCTTTGCATACTCACTGGGTGGCAACCACTCATGAGTCAATTCGATGCTCTGTGTTTATTGTGGTTCAAAAAGTGTGAGGTTTACCGTTACCTTAAAATGAATTTCCAAAAAAGTATTGGTTGTACAACTTTGCTTCCGCCGTTCGAAAAAAAATTTTCCGAAAATCAGAATTTGGATTCAATACAAACTTAGATGAAGTCTCGAAGATTCATCCCTGGAAATTTAAGTTTTTGAAATGGTTTCAGTTTGGAGTATTTTGCTCGGATGATAACTCGGATATTTATTTGACTGGACAAAATTCAATTTAGGTTATAAGAAAATTCAAGTGTACCACTAAATATTCTGTCTGTGACATTCTTCTGAACTGATTTGATGAAACATGTTTCATAATTTGTTTGTAATTTTTATGTGATTGCAGTCTCAAATTTGAAAATCATCCTATTCTATCCTTCCATACTTTATCTATTACGGTACAGAGCTCGTATTTCGAATTGCGGGAGGAATTTTTTTTTCAGTCGGGGAAATAGAACTTTTCTTATCATAAGTTGGGACCATACTTGGTGCAGGATGGATATTACTATGGGTAGAGCAGAAATCCAATTTTAACCCAAGTAGTGAATAAATTGAGCGATATTTGTTGGCTCCTAAGTCGATCGACGTTCCAGATTGATTGAATCCACTACCAAGATACAAATTGGAGAGTGGAAAAATCGTTTTGAAACCTGTCATCCGGACCCATCTAATCGAATATGGGTAGTTCTTATTACAGGTTGGGACCGTACTCGGTGCAGGATACGTATTGCTGTGGGTAGAGCAGAAATCCAATTTTGGCCCAAATTATAAATAAATCGAGCGATATTCATTGGCTTCTATGTCGGTCGATGTTTCGGATCGATTCGACCCGCTATCAAGATACAAATTGGAGAGTGGGGATATCGTTGGTGCGAAAATTATCATCCGGACCCATCTAATGGGATGTGGGTAGTTCTTATTATAGGTTTGGACCGTTCTTGGTTCAGAATGCATATTACTACGAGTAGAGCAGAAATCCAATTTCAACCCAAGTAGTAAATACATCGAGTGATATTTCTTGGCTTCTGTAGAAGAGTTTTCCCCATCCATTTCCATCGACTTCTCAAATTTTCACAGTGTTTCCTATGTTTCGAGGAAAATATGGGGACAAGGATAAGGAAATTTGGCAAGGATGAGGAAAACTTTCCCAAGGGCTTCCAAGTCGATCGATGTTTCGGATTGATTGAGGAAAACGAAGATCGCTGGAAAATATTCGTAGTGAGTCTACTAAGAATTCGTAGTCGATGTATTAATAATTGATAGTTTTACTGTGAAAAATACCAATGAAACTATATTTTGACTACGAATTTTTGATAGACTCATTACGAATATTTTTCAGCGATCCTCTTTTTCCCTAAATTAACAGTCATTTTTCTGAACGTTGATAAATTCTTTCTAAATACCAATAGACCCGATCTTTCCGTGTAGGGAAGGCATGTTTTCAAAATATTGTCAAAAACGCGGATCGCAAAAGACAAAATTTCCACAATTTTCAACCGATTGGGATGGAATTCACGTGGGACCACTATCGGATCGTAACCAAAACGTGGTATAAATTTCATTGCAGTCGGATGACAGGAAGCGGAGATATTCGGGATCGCAAATTCACTATTTTTCATAACATTTTTCTTCACCCCCGCTATTCTTCTGTGAGGGTCGAGTGGAAACTCATATGGGACCACTATCGACATCGAATATAACTGTGGATTTTGTGGAGGTCAGACAACAGGAACGGAAAATATCCGTGATCGCAATTTGGTGCACATACACATACACACAGACAGACAGACAGACAGACATACACGAAACCAAAAATTTTCCCCGAGTTTCGAGGAACATTTTGGCCTAAAAGATTTTTAGTTTGGAGACAAAAAAATTTTCAGTCTCCCGGAACGATCACGAAGCTTCCCTCTAACGAGGAAGCAATAAATGTGATGAATCCCTGTTTTTCTGGACAGGTAGGTGAAAATTACATTTTGTCATGTAACACACGATATGTATATATCAGTTCAAAGCCAGATGTAGAGCACAAAGAGTGCAAGAGGCCATTGTACGGTATGGGACCGAAGGAAGGGTGCTCAGTTCGAACTAGGTGAGTACAACATATGAAAATATATATTAATAATTACACGGAGAAAATATATTGACCAAAAATTATTCAAAGTTGAGTAAAACGGGGACATAGTGGCATTCCCGCGAAGTTAAAAATCCGGTTGACTCAATTTTACTCGACTACTGATGAAAATCAATTCAGGTGTTTTCCAACAGTATTCAACTTGTTGAAATAATGGAAACATTCGAATTCATTTTCATCTGTAGTCGAGTAAGATGAACTTGACCGGATTTTAAACTTTGCGGGAATGCCACTATGTCTTCGTTTTACTCAACTTTGGGTAATTTTTCGCCAATACATTTTCTCCGTGTAGCATAAGCACCGAGTGCGTAACGTACGATCAAGTGAAAGTGTTGTTCGCCTAGTGTGCGCCAATCCGTGTGCTTGAACTAGTGCAGGAATATCATTATCACTTATTAACATTCCTTTTGAATCTATTATGATGATGATAATTATTATTTTACCTACGCTGGTTGAATATAAAAAAAATCTATCATCGCCAAAAACGGATATTTTTCATTCGCTTAGAGAGAAAGTAGTATCGGTTAATTGATCGAACCACTTGATGCAAAAGAAATGAAATTAATAGTAATAGGATCGCTCGAAGTAAGAGATCGCTTCGCTTGATTTCGTTACATCTTCATATTACGATTACTGTACAAATTTCAAATTGATCAAATAACAAGTCGATCAAATATTATCAAAAGCGAATAATGTTTAGAACTTTTCTCGTAACTTTTAACGGGACACTAGCGATGGTACCAAACCTCTCATCCTATCGTATGGGCGTGTCCTTTTCTATCCAACGTGCTCTGTTGGTAAGCGCTAATGACCCCTTAAGTTGAAACCACCAGCGGTAGATCTAGCAGATGATTGTTTTGACTCTGTATTAAATTCCGTCAAATGTCACTTTTATTTCGTGATTTTATGATAGCTTTCAGAGGAAACACAGGAATTTATCATACTTTTTTCAGAGTTTTATCAGGAATAAATACATAATTACCAATCTGAAATTTCGATGAAAAATCTCTGATCAACTCTGAAAACCTTTTTTTCTTAAAGAAAAGTCACTGTCCGACCATAATTATGTCACACACGTGTTTCAAACACATAAAATTGGCTGTCCCATAACCAGAAATGACACTCAATCGCCAATGACGCATGAAAAACGTACGAAAAAAAAATTTTTGTGCCATTGGTTATGGTACTTGAAAGTATGATAAAAACACTACAGATATGTTTATCGAACTTTCCGTCATCGCTTCATCCACTTGAAATACTAGCCCTGTTTTAAATACTTGAACTTGTTTTCTTCTCCTTGATTTCAACGCGCCATTTATACAAAGGTGTACGCGTGCGTTGATGGACTTCAGTTTCATGTCAAAAACTTGTTTATGATGTAAGAAGAATTCCACACTTCAAAAATTCTGAGTTTCGTTGTGAAACTTCAAACAAAATCAACTATCCTACAACTGGAGGAGTCCCATAACCGGCGACTCTTCCCTATAGGTTGAGACCGTACTCAGTGCGGGATGCGTATTACTACGGGTAGAGCAGAAATCCAACTTTTATCTAAGTAGTGAATAAATCGAGCGATATGTTTTTACAACCTGGGTCAAAATTGGATTCCTCCTCTACCCATAGAATTTTTTTGTTTCAAAATTTGAAATTCGAGCTCTGTAGCGCGATACATGAAATATCAAAGATTATTTCTTGACAATTTTAGAATCTTCCATAAATTCTGCTCAAAAAAATTGTATACTATTCTTGAGTCATTGCAGAGTTCATCACTGAGATGAAGACTCCACTCCTAAATAAAGTGATTATATATCACCACGCTCACGTTCCAAAACTTAGTTCCCATACTCTGGAGTATTGGTTTTTTCTGTCTTTTTGATCAATTAATAAAAACTGCCTCGATCCTTTGACCAGCTAATATTGCTTTATAGATATTGCAGAATATGAGAGTAAAGTATTGTTCTTTTTCCTGAGAATATTGGGCGATACTGATACTAACGAGACGATACCGATACTTTGTCAGACGATATCGAGACGATACCGGGACGATACTCACTTCTGACAGTATTTCTCGATACCGAGACGATACCTCCAAAGTATCGACAAGAATCTCGTCTCGTGCACCCCTAATGCAAAGGGTTCATTTGGATTGTGTTGAGGGCAATAAAACATATTATATCATACTATTAATCCAAAAACAACTCATGAAAATTTATAATTCAACTGGATTGATTGATACATGAAATCTTCAAATAGTTAGTCAGGTCGGGAACCCGAAATGCTTGGGTATCCCGACTGGAATCGGGAACCCGATCATCCACCCGCATCCATAGGATGTCCGGGACGTCCACTGGGCATTTCCGGACGTCCATTGGACGTCCTGTGCTACTAGGGTTTGCACCTATTTTCATGAATTTAGGGGACTCCGCGCGACTGAGAGACATCAATATTTTTAATTGAGTTGTTTTTTTTTCATATTTTTGTCTTCTTGGATCGCAATTTTTCCGCGGTATGGCGACTTGGAAAAAACTGTTCGTATCTTTCCGGCCACCTTAATGCTCAGTTCTGAACCGATTTTCTGTTCATTCTCATAAACCGCGCAAAGAGCTATACAATCCATGATTGCCATGTGTCGCATTTGCGCTGGATATATGGCAAGATTTCTCAGACTATCTGATAAGGCAGTTCACTTCTCGAAGTATGTGACTCCTTTTATCATAGTGCTCACTATGCTTAATTTAATGTTTAGTGGCTACATATTAGAGATTCTGTTTCACGTATATTTAAATACACGTGGAAAAAAGATTTCCATTATAAATGTATTGAGACGTGAAATAAAGGTTTTTATTCCATATAGCACTAGAACAATTCTTTTTCAAAAACCAAAGTAGAATTCATTGAGACCTCTTTTTGAACTAATTAATTCTTGAAGAGCTCTGAAAGAATTCAATTCTTGGTCATTAACGAGTTCCTCGAGAACACTGAAAGTCTATATGATATTACACGTGTATGTATATATACAGGGTGTCCCATTTAAATTTTTATATCGGAATAACTCAAAGACGAGGAGTTCTGGAGGGAAATGTTTCGAACAAAAGTTGTGAGATTCCGAGGGGGACATCTGATGGTGACCTTGACTTTGGCCTCGGATCTCAACTTCAAGGTCATTCAGAGGTCAACTTTCGTTTTTTAAATGGAATCCCCTATTTTTGACTGCAGATTCAGATTTGACGTTGAAAAACAAGGAACTTTTGTCTGAATCATTTTTCCGAATTCCGCACAGATGGCGCTCTAATCGATAAAAAATGAGTTTTATGAAACACTCGTATTGCTTTCTGTGTAAAACGACATTCAACTCTCCAGTGTTTTTTTTTCAGCTTCTGAGGATGACCGTCGCCATTAGAGTTATCCAATGTGCACCACGAGAAGGTTTAGCGATCGGATTTTGCACATCTTTGTGGCCCTGAAAAGGGCCGATTGTCTGGATTGCTCTCTAAATACGAAAGAGTGGGAATTCCACTCGAACGGAAAGATAGGACCCCTTCTGGCTGCCTGAAAAGTGAATTCCCACTCCAACAGAGTGAAATTCCACTCTTTAGGCAGTCAGAAGGGGACCCATCTTTCTGTTCGAGTGGAATTTCCACTCTTCCGCATTTAAAGAGTGTAGGTGTGTGTAATTTTTCACGACAAACGCTCTGCAATATGTATGAAAATTCACCGTATCAAATGTTCGATATTTGCACCGTTGAACTGTTGGCATAACCTAATTCGTCTCTGAAAATGTGGTTCTAACGACAAAAGCACATGACGTGGAATTGTTCGGCAGACAGTTCGTATTCGGAGTTCCATGTCATCTCTGGTCGTTGGTGGTCTTTCATAAACTACATCTTTGATGAAACCCCATAAGTAAAAATCCAAAGGGGTAAGACCTAGCCGGCCAGGCAATGTATCCACCGCGACCAATCCATCTTTGTGGGTAAGATGTGTTCAAGAAATTCCTGACAATTGCAGCGTTATGAGGTGGTGCCCCATCATGTTGAAGCCACATCCTGTTCCGTGTGTAGAGATCAACATCTTCCAACATCGTTGGTAATTCGTCCCGAATCAATTGCAGATAATTTTCCTTCCTAACAGTATGTTCGGAGAAATAAGGACCAATGATCTGACCATTCAAAATCCCACACCACACATTCAGAGTCCAGCGATGTTGATTGTCAACTTGTCGATGCCATCTGGGATTTTCCATTGACCAATAATGACAATTATGTCTGTTCATGACACCGTTACCGCGAAATGTTGCCTCATCACTAAACATCACGTTTTGAAAAAACCAGGCGGTTGCTCCGAGGCCCATTGACAGAATTCAACCCTACGTCTAAGATCATCTTCACTTAATGCTTGCACCAATGTAATGTGGTAAGGATGATATTTACCAGATCTCAGTATGCGGTGTGCCGTTGATCTTGGGATCCCTAATTGGTGCTCGATTTGTCTGGTACTAATGTGAGGATTCAGGTGCACCATTCCTCAAACGGCTACTGAGCATGCATCCATACGATTTCCATCATAACGCCTTCTGACTCGTCGGGTATTTGGATACCTCTCGCCATACAATCCTGATGCTGCAGCGTAATTACGTCGACATTCTCCTAGTATCAGGAGAATATCAAGTATTTCATCCCAAGGATAATCCATGGTATTGAGAAGAGAAAAGAATCCAGAAAAGAGAAGAATTGGGAAGAGAATTTGTGAATGAATACAGGATATTAAACATTTCGTTTCACTTATGTTTGTAAACAATGCTCGAGTACGACCTTTCTTGTTCATGATAAACACAAGTATTGTTGTGTACTTGTGTACATAATACATTTAGCAACAATTCGCAGTAACGGTACTACGAATAGACATAATTGTCAATATTGGTCGATGGAAAATCCCAGGGCCACAAAGATACGCAAAATCCGATCGCTCAACCTCCTCGTGGTGCACATTGAGTAACTCTAATGGCGACGGTAATCCTCAAAAGCTGAAAAAAACACTGTAGTGTTAAATGTCGTTTCACACAGGAAGCAATACGAGTGTTTCATAAAACTCATTTTTTATCGATTAGAGCGCCATCTGTGCGGAATTCAGAAAAATGATTCAGACAAAAGTTCCTTGTTTTCCAACGTTAAATCTGAATCTGCAGTCAAAAAGAGGGGATTCCATTCGAAAAACGAAAGTTGACCTCTGAATGACCTTGAAGTTGGGATCCGAGGTCAAAGTCAAGGTCACCATCAGATGTCCCCCTCGGAATCTCACAACTTTTGTTCGAAACATTTTCCTCCAGAACTCCTCGTTTTTTAGTTATTCCGATATAAAAATTAAAATGGGACACCCTGTATATATACATGCGCGTAAAATGAGAATCTCTACTATAGGTTATACATATACAAAAATTTATGTGCGAAAAATCCACCAGGCCTTTTTTTTACCAAACGTCAATTTCAATGGAATTTTGGAAACTTGGATATTAAGTTCAAGGGCTCCACCATTACCCCTTTCACTCACTCATTTGGGCTCTGTTGAGAATTCTCTTCAACATTTGAGACCCTCGCGACTGTTCGTGATCACTGGCCAATCGATCTGGTCAGCTCATCCTTGAGGTAAAGAATATGATTCGCACACCTTCCAAGAAAACTCTGCCAATTGGCACATGGCTTCCTCGTTTGTGTTGAAAAAAAATACATAAACCATTGATCTCCAATATACACTGAAAAGCGAATTGATCAAAATTCTTTTGACCTGAATAGAAGAACGGTGCTGCCGTTCTTTCGTGGGTGACATGTACATTTTTGGTGGCAAATGTGATGTATGGGTATGTGAGCTTATGAGGGAAATGCTAATGTCGAATAACTCAAAATCGAGGATATCACTGGAAATCTGAACCATACAACCCCCAAAAAAACTAAAATCTCCAAACGTTCGTGCACGGAAAAAAGTCCCATGTAAATTCTACATTGGTTGTTGTTAATTGACCATAATGGCTCACATGAATGCCATTGGAGTAAAATTCACATTGGAACCAATGTTATATTCCCACTGTTACCGAAGTAAATGGGAGTGGTGTTGCTGTGAAGTAACTATGATAACAATGTAAATGCAACAAGACTGTGCAGTAAATTTTACATGAGATCCACACTGTAATCGTTACCTCACTTTTTATGTAATTTTTACATAGGTATTTTTTTCTGTGTGGAACGTTCACCCCACGTGGGAAAAATGTGCATGCCCATGGGTCAAGACGGCTCTGTAGAGATAAGTGATGTAAACCCTCAGAGTCCATGTAGAAATAGTGTCCAAAAATGTATACAATTGCACATAAATTGTATACAAATCGTATAAAATTGTATACAATTGTATACATTTTTGAATATTTTTTTCACATGGGAGGCCGCTCTGGGTTACTGTCACCCAGTGCGATTTCCGAAGGTTAGATGCGGTGGGAAGGGTGGGAGATTTCAAGGTACCGACTACCTGAAGCTTAATCAGTGTCATTGGTTGTCTTTTGGTTACTGACTTGTGCGGACTCAAAATCTTGTCACAGATAAAGTGCGGCCTCTGAGGGTGAAAGCCGATGAACTTCATCCTCTCAAATACTTACGTATCATGAAAAAGCTTGGTTTCAATATTCTAAACGATTGAATCACGGTTTCATGAATAATATCGTATCGAATGTATGATAACGATAGACATTATCCTAGAACACTCTAATTTCAAAATAATCAAATGCACTCAATCAATTGTACATTCAATTCCACAGATTTTATGTACGACAAATTTTAATGAACTTATATCATGACTGTGAAAATGACGAGGAAAAGAACTTTTGAGACTCAGGGAATTCAGTTGAGATCAAATGGAAGAGATCGGAACAAAAAATTCTTGAAACGATAAAACACTGAGTACCGTTAGAAATGAGAAGAAATAAAAACAACAAAGTACCGCGTATAATCTTGAATTCAAAAACGTAACGTCAAAAATACAACCACGAGACTTGAATCCTAATACACAATTTTCAACGTTTTCTCCCTAACCGATCGAATTGTTAAATTCCTCTACGGACATGCCCAGTGTGTATAATTTGTACAGTAATCGTAATATGAAGATTCAACGAAATCAAGCGAAGCCATCTCTTACTTCGAGCGATCCTATTACTATTAATTTCATTTCTTTTTCATCAAGTAGTTTGATCAATTAACCGATACTACTTTCTCTCTAAGCGAATGAAAAATATCCGTTTTTGGCGATGATAGATTTTTTTACATTCAACCAGCGTAGGTAAAATAATAATTATCATCATCATAATAGATTCAAGGAATGTTAATAAGTAATAATGATATTCCTGCACTAGTTCAAGCGCACGGATTGGCGCACACTAGGCGAACAACACTTTCACTTGATCGTACGTTACGCACTCGGTGCTTATGCTAATTATTAATATATATTTTTATATATTGTACTCACCTAGTTCGAACTGAGCACCTTTCCTTCGGTCCCATACCGTACAATGGCCTCTCGCACTCTTTGCGCTCTACATCTGGCTTTGAACTGATATACATATATATATCGTGTGTTACATGACAAAATGTAACAAGTCACTTTATAATTCCTTCATTCTTTCAGAATTATCATTATTTTGGAAGTTGAATCATCGATCGAAATGAATTCATCCGGATAGCTAAGTTTCAGACGAACATTTTCATACCAGATTTGTCAGAATCAGTTCGGAATCAGAAACATTGGTTATCATAAAAATAACCATCATTGAAGAATGTGAATTGTTACGTTTTACCAGGTGACCGACGATTCCCAAGTAGCACCAAAATATACCATGAACGTTCTTAGAATATTCAAAATATGTTCTATGTACATTCCAAGAGACCGTTTCATAGGTGCTGTGCACATTCATCGAACGTATGCAATCGAATATATTACGGTACGTCAATCGAACGTCGATTGAATGAATATCGAACATTTCGGATGTACTGTGTACGTTCTAAGTATATTTAAAACAGTCTCATTCGAATATTCCATGAACTTCCATCAAAATGTTCTTCGTATCTCATTCGTAAATTCTACGAACGTTTCTATTTCGTATATACTTTGAACTCCTGTTGCTGCTTGGGTATATACATACATACATATACAAACGTACATATGTACATACGTACATTCGGGTTGGGCGATTTTACATCGATTATTGCAACATCGATGCTTTTTTTATAAATAATCGATTCTTTTACTCGATGTTTTTGAAGACCGATACATCGATGTATCGATACTTTCACATGAAAACATCGGAAAATTTATTGGATATTTGACTTAACACACAAGCTACGTGAACGTGTGAACCTAACGAATGAGAGACTGCGTGAAGTAATGAGGAAAATAAATAATGAGATAGATTCTGAACTAAGCGACAATTAGAACGAGGTGGCAGTCGATGAACATGTTTCGTGTGATGAATTTGCTGCTGATAAGTTTTGGGCGATTCACAAGAGTATTGTTGCAGTCCAAGCTGAACTAAAAGATCCTGATGAAGAAAACGTTGAGTTAAAACAATTTTTAAGCCAATCCGTGGTAGAAAGATCGACTGATCCGCTTCAATATTGGAATAAGATGAAAAACGCATACCCCAAATTATACCCAATTGCGATCAAATATCTCTCAATCGTAGCCACTTCTATTCCAGCTGAACGCTTGTTTTCGAAAGCAGAAGTCGTGAAAAACCAATTGAGGAACAGATGACCAGGAAAAAGATGATCAAACCTTTTATTCCTCGGTCCTTTAGATGAGGAAATGTGGAATTTAACATAAGATTGAACCTTCATCATTAAAAGTTACCAAACTTTACCAAAGTTGATGTGACTAGTCAATAAATTATTATCGTTACGTACAAATAAATTAAAAAACTGATGTAAATTATTATGAAGATGCAAAATATAAAGCAAAAAATATAATACATGAATGTGAAGACATGAATTTTTACTCTTGATACATATATGTTATCGTTTCTTCCGCTACGTATTATTCATCTACAGCTCATTTGAAGGGAGGACAAAAAACATCGATTTTTTTTAAATCGATGTTTTTTGGGCGATTAATTGATTTATTAAAATCGAAAGAAAAAAATAATTGATGTTTCAGCATCGATGTTTTTTTCCAACATCGCCCATCCCTAACGTACATACTTACATACATACATGAATACATCCTATACTTCACAAGCTTTCTCATAATCTACCGTCATTCAACATGGATATTACGTTCCAGACCACATAATGGTCGGTGTACGTCTCATGTGGTAAACGGGCAAGGTACCATTATGAAGTTGTATATTCTGATGTTGATGGTGCGCGTGTAAATTGTGTAAAATTAAAATCCGAATGAAAGACGGAGAGAAAGACAATGTACACAATCGCCAACATTTCACATTCGGGTCTTGTGCTTTAATGTTGTTGAATTACATTAATAATAATGTCTTCCGTGATAGTTGACATTCTGTACAGATAAACTAAAAAAGTCGTTCAATATTTATTCTTTTCTCTGAAAATACTATCGCGGAAGTTTACTCAAATCGAATATAATGAATTTTGCAAGTCAGTGAAGTGAAAATCGTCGATTTGCAACTCTTTTGCTTCTTCGTTGAAGAGAAGCTTTGTGATCGTTTTGAGAGACCCAGATTTTTTTTGTCTCCAAATATACAATTCCTTGCACCAAAATGTTTCTTCAAACTCGGGAAAAATTTTTGGTCCCGTGCACAGTACAGGGTTGAGCTGAATATGGCTGCATCTTACTTGAAAACTTGACTGAAATTAAGTCTTCTCCATTGCGACAGCATTTGTTTTTGGTGCTTACTTTCAGTTGGAACGGGGCTAGTTTCGCTGCATCTTAAAATCAGCTAATGATCAGACGGAAAGTAAGTTTCACTTTCTAAAGTGTGTCTGTCTGTCTGTCTATCTGGCTGGATGTGTCTCTCTCCTGTGACGGAATCGTCTTTTTCCATACATGTATTTTTGTGTTTCAATATATAAATTGTATAATTTTACTTATTTAATTATTGATTGAACACTCTTCTAATAATTGAATATGATTCAATTACCATTCTCGTAAATTGAATTCAAAACTCTTTTCGCATAATTCAATATTGAGAAAACGTGAAGAACATTCAATCAATATCTTTCTTATACTTCCTTTGATAATTTTGAGTCATAGTTCCAACTTTCAACTAAACTTCACGTGATAGATAAGACATCGTCGCGTGAACACCATGTACTTGTGATGCGTCATAAGGGCAGTGCATGAACTCATTATCTATAGAGCAAAGTGCATTTTTCTAAGCGACCAAAACAAGTCTCTCCATGGTCGAAATCGACCATATAAAAACCCATGCAACTGGCCCAAAAGTCAGTTCTGCTCCTGCTCTTCAAGTTCGATTCCTCTTCAGCTCAACAAGTATTCGCAGTATTCACATTCGCTCCAGTTCTCCACACATCATCTTCAAGTATTCGTCTATTCGTGCCCAACGTTCTTTCAAGTCTTTACTACAATTCCAAAGTGTTTTCAAGTGTTCAATCTCTTTTCAAGGTGTTTGAAAGTTTTTTTCCATTTCGAAGGTGTTTCGATATAAGTGTTAGAGTCCACTTCAAAGTGTTATAAATAATTTCTACTTCTGGGTTCAGTGACTTTTTCTTAGTTGAACTTCAAGTGTTTAAACTATAAGTGCAAAATATTTGGTTATTTCGGATTAGACTCATTCTATGCAGTATCAGCTGTAAGTGCGAATCGTTTGTCTCTACACCCTTTCCTAATTGAAGTAACTTTGTTGTGAATATATATATATATATATATATATATATATTGTCTCCGTCAAAACTCCAAAAAAACAAGTTGAAGATTGATCATCTTCGGGAATTCAGAGGGCTGGAACCCGACAGATGTTAATTGGAAACTTTGTCATTGATTAACTGAGAGAAATTCAGAGGGCTGGGATCTCTCAGATTTTCAACTAAAAACCCAAACCTACGAGTTGAAGATTAATCATCTTAGGGAATTCAGAGGGCTGGAACCCAACAGATGATAATCGGAAACTGTGTATTTGACTAACTGAGAGAAATCCAGAGGGCTGGAATCACTCAGATTTTCAATTATAAACCTTATTAAAGACGATATATATGCATTTTGTTAATAGAATATGAATGAATTGAAAGCTGAAATTGAGTTTTTGAAGAATTGCATCAAAGTCAGAGAAACAAAGTTGCTACGAAACAATTTAGATTCTAAAATGTCTAATAAAATCATTTTCCTTGTAAATTTAAATTGGAAGATCCAATAACCCCAATATTAAAGATGAGGTCGATATATGTATACAATTGAAATATGACTTATGTAGAACAAAGAATAGAATATTACAAAAGTTTGTTAAGATCTCTGATTCTGATTTAAAGTTATTGGAGTTGGCTGTAGGAGAATTGTTTCATGTAGAATTATTCAAATCTTCATTGTAATAAATCTTATATTTTGATAAATTCAATGTTTTTATTCAACTTTCCTTCTCCAATTGCTCTGTTTCTCCCCATCCTTGTCCATGACACAAAATAGGGGAACTTATATTTTAAGGTGTTAATATTCTATATTAATTCCTTTGACATTGTCATTGGAAGGAATATTCTTTGAATATCTCTGGACGTGACACTCCCCCTGAATTGTGAACGCGCATACCTCTCGTTCTAATCATCCGATCTTATAATGGTGGTCACACATGAAGTTTTAACCTGATTCTTACAAAATAACGAAAAAAAAGGAATGAAATTATTAAAATTTTGATTTTGCGAACGTGCATATCTCCGCTCCCTATGATTGCGATTAAGCTTACACCACGTCCTAGTGATGGGCCGATAGTGGTCCCATATAAGTTTCATCCTAATTGGTTGAAAAGTGTGCGCAAATGTTCAATTCACGAGGTCTTAATTGTACGATATAAATTCCAGACAAATCGAAATTGAGGGAAGAAAAGGGTAAGCAATGAACTTCCAGAGAAAATGTGAAAATTTCATCAATACCACTATTACTTATGTGGAAAAGATGTCCAAAAATGTATATAATTGTACACAAGTTATGTACAATTGTATACATTTTTGGACATTTTTTTCACATGGGTATGCGGATATCTTCCGTTCATATCATCCGATCCTTATGAAATTTTCACCACAGTTAGATAAAGTGCCAATGGTGATCAAATTGTGGACAATTGTATGCGATTTGTATACAATTTTCGTACAATTGCATACATTTTTGGACATTTTTTCCACATGGGTAATGAAACATACCACGTTTCAATTACGGTTTCATACTTGTTCCATACGAATTTTGTCTCAATCGGTTTAGAGATGTAGAAACAATGTTTTTGCAATATTTGACAATGTTTTCAGGAACGGGGAAGCTTTGTGCCTATAAATTGGCAAGTTTTTATATTCACGCGATAACATTCAATAAAATTCGATCGAAAATTATCTTCCTGTTGGACAATTGTTGGAAGTTTTCTGAGCACTGACATAAAAAGTTCAGGAAATATTTTGCGTCAGAACCTTAATAAACACAGAGAGCGATGTATAATAAAAATAGGGACAGCTCAAAGTTATATAATATTGCTTATCAAATATTTATCAATATTTTGAGCGTTTGTTCCCGGGGCCCTAGACAAATGTTGGTTATGAGCATCGAATTATATGCACCAACAAAATGCCAAAATATGCATGCAAATACGCGAGGGAGAAGAATAAAATATGCACGAAATATGCACTCATGAGAAAGTCACAATGTCATTTGAAATTAACATTTTATTATTGTAGTGTCAAATCTGATTTTTATAAATCAAATGGATGTTCACAAATTGCATAATATTCTTCAAAAAATGGAAACTCGAAAATACAATTTTTCCCAATTAGCAGAATTTTCACAATACAATTATGGAAAATTTACAGGGAACAAATTCGATGGTACGTCAAACTGACTTTCAAAATTCTATTGTTCTGCTCAAAAACCACTATTCATGTCTCAATTTTTGGAAAGTCTGACGCACGATGACCGAAAAAATATCGTTATATGCAAAATTTGATGAGAAAATAATTATATGTGGTTTGCATACACATACATGCGGATATATAATCCGATGTCTAGAGATTATTATACAGATTGGACTTATAAAATCTATATGATGTACTAATACTCATTTTACTCTTCATCACATATCTTCTAATTTTCATTATACAATTCATAACTCTCCCTACACGGAAAAAATAATTTAGCTGCAGCAGCTAAACAGCTAGCACGGACATGGACAGCCATTAAATTAGCTTCTGCAGCTGAATTTTCGCTGTTATAGCGAAAAAATTTGCATTTGTAGCTAATTTATTTTTAGCTTTTTTTTTTTTTATTTTATTTATTTATTTAGCATTTGCAGCTAAATTATCTTTCCCGTGTATATTTAATACGAATTTCTCTATGAAGCTAAAACTAGCAGCGGCGAGCTAACAACGGATTAATGTAACTTCTGATCGAACCATTCTATTGAATATTCAAGTACATGGAAAAAAATTACATGAAAAGTGGGGTTACGCTTACAGTGTGGATCTCATATAAAATCTACTACACTGTCCTGTCGGATTTACATTGTTAATATAGTTACTCTACAGTAAAACTACTCCCATTCATCTCAGTAACAATGTACATGTAACATCGGTTCCGATGAAAATTTTCCTCCAAATGCATTTACTACTGTGGGCAAAAAGTAAGGTGAATTTGTTTGTGAAATGAAAAATCTTCATTCATTCTTCTACATCAATTTCATCCCCTTCAAAGTAATCCCCTCTCGATAAAATACACTTACGCAACGTTTTTTCCAATCATTGAAACATGCTAAATAGTCCCTTTTCGGTATAGCCATCAGCGCCTTCTTCGATTCAGTTTTCATCTCCTCAATCGACTCGAAACGCTTTCCCCGGAGTGGTCTCTTGAGTTTTGGGAATAGCCAGAAGTCACACGGAGCCAAATCAGGCGAATACGGTGGTTGCGGAACGATATGCGTCGAATTTTTGGGGAAATGGTCACGAAGAACGAGTGCAGTATGAGACGGTGCATTATCGTGATGCAAAAACCAAGAGTGGTTGGCCCATAATTCTGGTCTTTTTAGACGAATTGTTCCACGCATCATATCAGTAAGGTCTCTAACAGTCAACCGACGATTTTTGAGCACTAATCCCTTCACTTCATCGACGTGTTGGTCATCTGTTGACGTCGATGGTCGTCCGGAGCGCTCCAAGTCATCAACACGTTCTCGAACCTCTTTGAAGTCTTTGTACCACTTATAAACATTTTTCTGCGACATGGTAGAATCACCAAAGGCCTTCCGCAACATCCTCAAAGTTTCCGCAGCCGAAATTTCATTCCGCAAACAAAATTTGATTGCACTCCTCTGCTCAATTAAATCAGACATTGTGAAAATCGAAAAATGCACTCTTGGTCGTTTGGTAAACACAAGCGTAAATGTATTACTGATAATGACATTGGCATGAAATTTGGCACAGATGTCATTAACAGTTTGGATGATTACAAAAAATGAAAACACAATTCGTTCTATCACTTTTATTTAAGATTAACAAAGACCTGTATTTAAGAATATTACCGTAATTAAAAATCACAGGGTTGAAATGAAATTTTTCAAAATCATTTCACGCGATTTAACACCATTTTCTGCTAGAAAAAAAAACCACGTGATATTTGCCAAGACCCCCCTCTCTCCCAAGTGAGATTTGGAAAGATCTAGCTTGATCCCTTCCCCCCCTTGAACTCCTTACGTAAATAATGGACCCCCCCCCCCCCCTAAGGAAAAGTTCGAAAATTACCACACACAACACACAATGTCTTAATAATGTCTCGAAATATCACTAGAACATAACCGGGCCATTATTGAGCACTCATCGGTAAACGTAGTATACCAAGCACGGAGTGCTTATTGCACCCGCTATCGTACCCTCTGACCGTGTCTTCTAAAATATTTGAGTAATCCAATTGGAAGTTGGATAGTTTTTCATTCCATGCAATACTGATTAACAATCCGTGGGGTTGTCTGCATGTGTGTCTGTCTGTATGCGGACGTGAATTTGGTCGTTTTGGCATTCATGGGCATATGTCCATGGAACATGAGTTCCAAGTATTTTCGAGGATGAGGAATCCAAATCTGGCGTCATAAAACGAATTCAGAATGGCAGATTTGAAATGGCGGACGTGAATTTAGCCGTTTTGGCATTATAGCCGGATTCTCATGGAACGCGAGTTGAAGGGGTTTTCGAGGGCGCTGGATCTGGATCTGACGTACAAAAATTAATTCGAAATGTGGAAGTCAATATCACGGACGTGAATTTAGTCATTTTGGGATTCATGGACAGATCCTCATGAAACATGGATTCCAGGGGTTTCCGAGGATGCGTAATCTCAATGTGAGATCCAAAAATGGATTCAAAATGGCAGATCAAATATGACGGTCGTGAATTCAGTCGTCTTGGCATTCATGAGCAGATTATCATGAAATATGGATTCTAGGGGTTTTCGAGGATGCGTGGACAAATATGACGTCAAAAAGTGCATTCAGGATGGTGGATTCAATACGGTGGACGTGAAGTCAGTCGTTTCAGCATTTATGGGCATATTGTTATGAAACATGAGTTCTAGGTGTTTTAGAGGATGGAGAATCCAAATCTGGCGTCATAACCCTAGTAGACATTTTCTCCAGTTCATCATAAGGCACTTACGAGTTTGCCCGTTCAACTTGTGAGGAACTAGTGAGGAATATTCACGAGTAGCTAGTGAGGAATGTAACGCTCTAACTCATCAGATACTAGTTAGAAAAACTGACCACTTGCACAGAAAAAAAAAACTATCTTGTATCAAGAAAATATTGTTTTCGTTATACAGGGTGATTCAAAATTCCCGCACTCTTTTTTGGGAGTAGATTCCTGATGAAATTCTAAAACGATTTGTCCTTTTGCACAATGCTCTCCGACGCATGATTTTCGAGATATAATTAATTAAAGTTGACTAATTATGAGGTGGATCCATCGGTCATTCAGGAGCGTCATAATAGAACAAGAGAGGAAGGTGCTTGCAGAGGGCGTTCATACGATCAGCTGATCGGTATAATTGATACGATTCACCAACATACAAATTGGTAAATTTTCTATGTAGAACGATTGAATTCGTCGACACTGTGGAAAAATTGATTTTTGTCATGAACTCTTATCACGATATGCTGTAGGTGAAAGTTGTAATTTCAGTAATGATTTTTATTACGCAGACAAATGTAAAATAGTGTTATTTCGTAGGGATAGGGATTCAAGTGGGGGAAAAAAGTATAACTACTCGTTTTCAATCAGAACTTTCATGTAAAGAAGAAAACATGAGAATTTTCATTCATCCGATACCCAATTTGAACGGTTTGATTAGTAAGTTTAACACAAGAGATTGGATTCCGAATCCTGTATTCTGATTGGTCGAGAATCAATGTATGTTAGATCAATCTTCGGCCGTTTCAAATGATTCTTCTGGAGAATGTGTTTTCGACTCATCCCAACCACAACATTGAACAATGATGAATTCATTCGAATTCACCCTTTTTACATCATTCGATGATTATAAAGGGTTTATCGAACGTTAATTAATTATATCTCGGAAATTATGCGTCGGAGAGCATTGTGCAAAAGGACAAATCGTTTTAGAATTTCATCAGGAATCTACTCCCAAAAAAGAGTGCGGGAATTTTGAATCACCCTGTATATGAAACACGAATTGTCTCAGTTCAATGCAATTTGCTTTGAATTGAGAATTTTGTTTTTTCCTGTGTTTGATTCAAAGGAAATTGCATTGAACTGAGACAATCCGTGTTTCATATATAACGAAAACAATATTGTCTTGATACAAGATAGTTTTTTTTTCTGTGTGCTCGCTAGTATTTCACAAGGCACTTGTTAGTACATAAATATCAATAAAATTTATACAAATCGATAAAAAATCAAACAGATTTTCCACTAAATTTACTTTGAATAATTTATTCAAAGATGATACAAAAAATAACACCAACCTTCGCTTCACTATGGTGTTTGGTAGAAAAGGCAATATGACACACATAAATCATTATTGTCTGGAATAACTCGGTTGACAATGGTGAAAAGTTTTTAACCTAACGGGGAACCGAACCTGCTCTACCTACCTACCTAACCTACCGAAACCTAACACCTTGCCAACGTAGCTATTCCGCACTTTGAAATCCAGAGCTTATTTGATAAAGACATTTGCTAGTAAACAGTTCCACCAGTCCCCTGGCGGTTGTACCATGAAAGTTGACCTGCTCTACATTTAAACTATACATTCTTCGTACTTTTACATATCGGAATCATCGCGCTGAAAAATTATCAAAATTCATTCCCGTAAAATATAAGTGATAAAATTGACAGTGCTTAGAAAAGTGATTTCAATAAACATAACATAAAGATATAACCCTACTTTTGAAATTTGTTTTTGTTTTGTATCTAATAAAACATCAAATTCTTCATAACAGTGATAAATTAATGTGATTTTTGTGATAAGATTATATTTTGGTTTGAATTGATTATTTTGCGCTTTCCACTGAAAAATTATTCACATCATGTTATATGTAAGAAGTGAACTAGAAAATATTACAAGTTATGAATGTATCATCATGATTCTTCAAGTGTTCCTGTTCTTCATCAAAATCAAATCCCGAAGGAAACTGTTGTGAAATCATGTTTATGGTATGTGAGAGTCACATACATCTATTTCATTTAGATTAATCAAAGAAAAGAGCAGTCACGGTTTTTTGTAATGCTTTAAAGTGAAGTTCGTGTATCATTGGCATTCATTATTATTTTGCTCGCTTATATATGTGAGCTTCTGATTAAGTTACCCTAATCACTTAAAGTGAAGTAGAGTGTTTTTTGATAAGTGACGTGAAATGACTTCCTCACTCAAACAATGTGCATCATATAAAATGAACTATAAGTTTGTTGGAATAAATTGTCTACGAATAAGTATGACTTGAATCGTTGAAGATATTCCCTGGTGAAAGGGAAGCGTATAATAGGAAGTGTCAGGAACGTAGCTGGAAAGTATTTGGAACGTGGATTTAAGCGTATACCGAGCGTCAAGTGGGACATTAAGAGTGGTTCGAACGTATACTTGGAGTGTGTGAAGCGTATCCGAAGAAACCCCAATTTCATAGAAACCGGGCTTCACGCACGAAAGCGTAATCCAAGAGTGGATAGGAAGCATATGAGAAGTATTAGGAAAGTAATCTGGAACATGCTTACGCTTCCGTTACTCTTTATGACACGCTTCCCTTGCACCAGGGTTATCTTACACATATATTGGAAGCGCAGTGAGTTTTCTTACTCTGATCAGAATTAACTACTGGCACGATGGATACTTAACTGTGATTTGCTTCCAAAGAGTATTTCTACATCACTTTATTAAACAATACATATA
Source organism: Gonatopus flavifemur (assembly GCA_018340375.1). NCBI lineage: Eukaryota > Metazoa > Arthropoda > Insecta > Hymenoptera > Dryinidae > Gonatopus > Gonatopus flavifemur. The sequence goes on from JAFFJZ010000016.1 coordinate 2,330,346, forward strand.
TGTGGTTATAAATGGAGTCTACACTGAAAAAAAAATTTATTCCAGTCAAATAAATAGTTATTTGTCGTGTACCAAAGAAATATTTATTAGAATTAACAAAATATTCTTTGGAACCAAAATAATTTATTTGAATTGAATAGATGGTTTGATTCGTTTATCTGATTCCAATAAATTATTTTGGTTCCAAAGAATATTTTGTTGATTCTAATAAATATTTCTTTGGTACAGGACAAATAAATATTTATTTGACTGGAATACATTTTTTTTTCAGTGTAAGGATTTTAGCAATAACAAATCATCTGTCAAATTATAAGAACAGGGCCCTTCATTACCATAAACTACATGCGACATGAGAAATATTCAATTGATTTTCATTCTTACAAATTGACTGAATAATTTGTTCATATCTAATTATTCATAAATACATGTATAGTTCAATGAAGCTATTTTCAAGTAATTTTTGACAATCAATATCTCTTATAAGTATCTATCGTGCCAATGGTTCATGGTAGTCAGAGTAAAGAAAACTCACTGCGCTCCCAATATATAAGTCAAGTTCTTTATCGACTCAAGTTTTGTGGATAACTACTTCTCATCCGCAAAGCATTTATTTCAACAAAGTAGCTGGTTATTCCACTTAATACAAATTGTTGATTGGGAAAATACTATCATTCCATATGACTTGATGACCGTTTGAAAAATCATCAGAGGTGTACAAAAGTGGGGCTGATAATACATTCTTTCATAAAATCCAATAACTTTGTACCTTCGTCATGCTGTGAAAAAAGAATAGAGCTGTTGAACATTGTTTTATTCATGTATACCAATATTTTTGAATAATTTTCGACGAGGAACTGAATCACTGTCTGTGTTGAATAATTATCTGATCTGTTGCATTATTCAAGTACTTGTTGGAGGAGTATTTCAGAATACAGTACTTTACTTCAATAAAAATATTGTTTCATATTGAATACCTTTGAGATCTGAAGAAAGAACTGTAAAAGATTTCTCACGTACGACTTCTGAAGTATGTCTTGAATACTGATTCTCAAAGCTATCCATTCAGACATCTTTGAGAAGTGGAATAATATTTGCATAAAACTTCTAAAAAATACCTTGCAGATAACTTTTAGACAATACCAGGGTAAATCTTAAGGCATGTTGAGAATACTTTCAGAAATCTAAAAGATACCCTCAAGAAAGTTTTTCCTGTTCTTACAAAATTTCCTCGGATTTTTCCTCAAAAAATGGGAAAATTAGAATTAGAATTTTCTTCGCATTCAAGTCTCATTCCGGGAGTTTTGATTGGGCTGAGGCGAGAAAAAAATTTGGATTATCCTAAGATGTATTTGCGATTCATTGTTGATTTGGAAGTCAGATCTCACACTGTAAACAATATTCGTGAATTTCCAGGAAGAAAAGTATGGCGAAAAACTTATGGATTTGTAAATTTCCAGATAAGTTGGGATTCTACAAATGTTTTATGGATTTCAAACATTTCTCAAGGTTTTTTTCAACGAATCTTTGTCAACTGACAAAAATTGTTCAAGATTTTACCAAAAGTGTTGGTGGATTGACAATTTTTGGTTAGGAACTTCCAAACTCTCTTGGAAGTTTTTTGTTATAGCGTAGATGTATTTAATCTGATCTACTATGGGACATTCGTTGCTCAGATCACATAGAATGTCACAGTGACCCATGCGCGACGGGTTCAGATTCAGAGAAAGAATCCATTTTATTTGAACGTCGTATACGTGAACTATTTCACCTGCATGATGAGCGTGGATTAAAATTTTCTCCCCCCAGAATGAAAATTTAGTCAATATTAAATTATTTTTGGATTTTGCTCCAAAGATTCAATTCCTCCGCATTATACCCTCTTATATGCTCTGAATGTCAAATATCTGCGAGAGGAATTGTATCGGATACAAAGTTTCGAATTCCAAAACATCACCACCGACATAGTTTGATTCAAATGATTATAATATATATTTATGTAAAACTTATCTGAAAAAGTGAGAAGCCGCAATATATTTTCACAACAACGATGTACGCGATAGTGTATTCTTCGTTTCAACACTCGAGGTCAATTTTGCGTTTTTCAATCATTAATCTCGCATTTATCACCGCGATAATGCGAAATGTTCAAACATTTTTTTCCCAAGTTCAAGATTCAAAGTATACAGACAATTGCGCCAAATCAGTCGTTCAGACGAACCACCAATCGCAGCATGAATGAAATGCCACACCAATTAGAATTCGAATAACACAAGTACGTCAATCAAATAGCAAAGATAAAAAGACACATCAATCAGTACAAATGAAAACGGAATAATTTGCTATAGTATGGTCATCATCTTTTTACAAAAGGATTCCGAGTTAGTGAGGAACTATGTGACCGGTTATGGGCTACAAGTGTGATAAACCACAAATCAATAGGGAACAGTGTGAATTATTTGAGCTCAGGGAAATAATTATCATTTGTTTTCCAAATAATTATCCATTGTGATGCATTCCTTTCATATAGAATTAAATGGGACTGTGATGACAATTTACGAACTTTTCCCACATTGTAACCCATGTTGTGTTAGACGTTTCATTTATAGTTGACAAAATCGCATATCCGAATTGAAATGTGCATTCGATTCGAAAAACTATAATCCTTCGAAATCATCCTGCATCCGATATGATCACGTTGGTAAATACCCACAATTACAAAATGATCAAGGTCACGAAAATTCACCTTCTGATTAGCAGAATCAACTTTCGTTTATTTCTCTCATATGCTGAGGCTGATGTATGAAAATTTTAATTGTACGACTCTATATTGACATTCTCGACCATACATGAATTTTGCAAAATTTTATCACTTACTATCGGTCTATAAATGCGACTGCCACATTGTTCCGTATTTTACAGTACCCCACTCTGCCCCACCACAAACGTTTTCGGTCATTTATGGGTCAAAATGAAGAAAATTACGAGAAGCTGAATTTTTGCGTTGAAAGCTATACTGTTTGATCCTCTAAACATTCACAGTAAAAAATTTTTCGTCATTGTGTAAAGTGTTAAACTTTGTGTGTAGAATATTTAACATTCTAGAGTGTCGATTCAACACAATCGTTGTTAACGCAAACAAAAAAAAACACGATCGGGTTGAATCAACACTCTAGAATGTTAAATATTCTACATACAAAGTTTAACACTTTACACAATGACGAAAAATTTTTTACTGAATTGATACAACTGAAGGGTCATCACTTGGGTCTCGAAGAGACAAAAATAACAACTGTAAAGATCCAACGAATAAAGTGTAATCAAACTTTAGGGAAAATAGTGTTTTTCTTCTCATTTTTTTGTTCTTATACAAAGACAGTTGATATCGTGGAGTACGTTTTTGTAAATTTTATAAGCAGCTTTGTACTCAAAGGGTTTGATTCGAAGAATCCAAAGTACACAATTCCAACAGATTTCGCATTCGTTGTTCCGCTTTACATGTCCATTCCCTGTTTTGTCATGAAACGATTGAACTCTCCTGGTAATAAACAAAGAAGAAATTTTTAACCACTCGACTCGTATGTCGCACGAACCGCTGTTCCGTTACAGCGGAATCTTCTTCTTACACCTTCACCTACTTTTGTAAACGCTCATATTAGAATTGAAGGAAAGAGAATCTGAAGTCTGCGTCGCGTATACGATCAGAGTTCGGACAAGCAGACTTTAAAGTGTCGGAAGTGTAACTGTATGTTTTTTTCCATCTTCCTTCTTCTTCTCTGTTTCGAAACGAAAGAGCGATAGAAGAAGACGCTAAAGTACCCGAGGAAAGAGAGATAACAAGGCCAATGAATCATGTGTTCACTTCACCGTGTTGAGTTCTTTTGTTCTTAACAGAAACGAAAAAAAGAAGAATTATTACAGCAAAATGCTTCCAAGTTTCGTGGGGAAAAATTATATTTCGATATTCTTGTTTTGTTTGTTCTTGGGAACATGAATATACGTAATGTAATAAGATGATGAAGAAGATGGATATGAACATGAAGAATTTTATTATTCCGTGACCTATTCGTCGAATCGTGACTTCCGCAAAGGAGATCCATTTATCGGATATCCAGTCTGTTCGGTTTCGTGGAGGATCAAGTGTTTCATTGAGATCATTTTGTGCAAGGAAAGAATCTCTTCTCTTCTCTTTTCTCGTTGTAACTTGAAGCGTACACAGGTCTGACGTCAATTGATATAATTAGGAGGGAAAATGTGTGTATCAATATGAAGCTAAAGTTAAACTTTGGTGTGTTCTTTTTCTTTTTATTTCTGGTTCGTGGAATTGAATGTTAATTTGATTTGTAGAACAGAAGACATTATTATTATTCAGACACTAGGTACCAGGATTGTACACTCAGGGAAATTCAAGGAGGAAACCACTCTTGTAATCTGGTGTACAACAAATTTGTAATCATATGTAATCCACTGTATTCTTTGCAATCTTCAGTGATCCCTTGTGGTCTTCAGTAATTTCGACTGACATTTTAATTGATTTGAATTTTATTGAATAAGTGACTTTCATCATAAATGTCTCGCGCTTGATTAATTTTCACCTCTCAATCACAGGACTCAATTTGGACTCCGTCCTCATGCTTATATTGACGTTATGCAGTTACCTGTAGTCACTGCATTGAGTACACACCAAATTGTTTCTAAGATTTATTCTGATATCAGTGTGAAAGGGATAGGAATGGCATGAATAACCCTAACAGCACATCCACCGATTTCTACGTCGCATCTCCGTGGACTCTACGTACGAAATGATAGACGTGGATAGAACGTGGATGAACGAAGATTCAACGTGGAGACAACGTGGAGGCGACATAGGAATGTCCGGCGCTGTACGAGAAGTATATATCAAGAGACGCGGTGGCGTCTCGACGCCGAGAACATGGAAAAAAACAACGAAGCGACATATAAGTGAAAAAGCAGAAGTCGCGCGCTACCGTTTATCTTTACTCCTAACCAAGATTTAACCTCCTGAAAAAATTTTCAATGCATAATAACTCGTCACATATTGAATGTCACGAAAAAATAACTAAACTTGATCATTTCACGCGATCCTGAAATATTAACGTTTTGAAATTTCATGCGATCAAATCATCAACATCAACATTCTGGTTCAGATTAATCGATTTCTTTTATCATGATAAATCTCACCATTATCTGAAGTTCTATTAGGTGTAGAACTTTGCTTCCGCCGTTTTTTTCCGAAATTCGAGGCTTTATTGTAAAAAACTGGTTATACATTTATGATTTAAAGTATTGTCCATCACAGGCCACTACTTTCTCTCATCTTTCGGGCAGCATACGAATCCCGCGTTGAAAAAACTGATCATCTTTTGAAGCGATCCACGAATCGATCCAATTTTTTACTTCTTCATAAGACCGGAAGTGCTGGTCAGCTAGGCCGTGTGCCATTGATCGAAACAAGTGATAGTCCGAGGGAGCAACGTCTGGAGAATACGGCGGGTGGAGTAGGACTTCCCATTTCAAAGTTTCCAAGTATGTCTTGACCACTTTCGCAACATGGGGTCGAGCATTGTCATGCTGTAAAATCACTTTATCATGTCTCTCGTTGTATTGCGGCCGTTTGTCTTTCATTGCTCGGCTCAAACGCATTAATTGCGTTCGATAACGATCGCCTGTGATTGTTTCAGTCGGTTTTAACAACTCATAATAAACTACGTCGAGCTAGTCCCACCAAATACTGAGCATAACCTTGGAACCGTGAATATTCGGTTTGGCCGTCGACGTGGAAGCATGGCCGGGATATCCCCATGATTTTCTGCGCTTGGGATTATCGTAATGAACCCATTTTTCGTCCCCAGTCACAATGCGATGCAGAAATCCATTCCGTCTTTGTCTTGCAAGTAGCTGTTCACAAACACACAAACACCGTTCAACATCTCTCGGCTTCATCTCGTACGGCACCCAATTTCCTTGTTTCTGAATCATTCCCATGACTTTCAGGCGTTTTGAACAGGGATGGAGAAAACCCGGGTTTTTTCTTTAAAACCCGCCCCACTGGGTACAATCAGGTTTTTTCGGGGTTTTTCGGGTTTTTTCGGGTTTTATCAAATTGGCATCAGTGATGCCAGTATTTCCTAGAAAAATCTTGAGATTTTTTGTCATTGGTCATTTCTTTCCAAATTGAAAATATGATTGACCAGTTGTACAAGAAATGACCAATCATCAGATGCTGAAGATTTTTCTAGGGAATACTGGCAATGCTGATTGGCATTGGTTTTCTCTGATGATTCTTAGTATGACCTACTAATCTCCATTCTTATCGTACCATGTTATCATTTTTCGTATATGATGATATAGAATAATATATTTATATATGTATATTCCATGGTAAGGGGTCTTTTGGCCGAATGAACATGATTTGATCACCGCTAGTCATTCCCTAGTGTTCTCTGAAAGCGACTAGTGATTGTGAAATCATGTCGATTCTGCCAAAAGACTCCCTACCATATTCCATTTTACTTTATATTGTCACCAAGAAATACCGAATAAACTAAAAAGTTACTTTTCATATAATCTCTGATGTGAGCACCAATCTGGGATCAATTTTTGTTCGACTTTGGCCTGAGCTTTCAAGGTTGGGCCTCGATCGGATTGAAATTGGACCAAGATTTGTGTTTACATGAGCTGAAATCAAGTTTGAAACTAGTGAAATTTCCAAGTGCAATGTACTCCAACCGTTAACGCACTTCACTGCAATTCGATCAGCATCGCCACAATTCAAATTGGACGTTACAAATCCTTGTATTTTGTGTCCATTCTAATTTTGCTGCAAGACCACACTGCACATCAAAACAATCTACCAAGTGGTTTTGCATGTTTTTTGCCAAATTGTTAAGGTGTTCACCTAGCAGTGCTGGGATTGAAAGAATTTTTTCTCCATTCGGGCATATTCAGAATAGTCTGAAGAATAGACGAGTTCCAAGAAGTCCCTCTAATTTAGTTAAACTATATAAATTTTATCAAAATGAACAACACGATGATTAACTACAACTAAGACTTTCTAAAATAGGGTAAACTACCCAGCAGATGAACGATTCATAAAAGAAGTAATTATTAAAAATTTCTGCTACATTAAAGTAATTTGATTGTTTGCATAAGAAGTTGTTACTATTTTGAAAACAACCGAATTATTTTAACGTAGTAGAAATTTTTAAGTTACTGCTTTTATGAATCTTTATGGCATTAGGCCATCGTTCATTTACTAGGTAGTTCACCCTAATTTTTTTTGAATAAACGGTATTCGAGCAACATTTGAACAAATCTCAATTAAATAACTTCCTGTATTTAGATCAGTGGAATTCCACTGGATCACGATTATTAGTATTTCACTCCAATGCACTGCATTGGTGAATATCCATTCACCGAAAAAAATTATTAGTTACCCTTACTCCAAATTAGTTCCAGCAACTAGATACAGTTGTTGATATTTGGATAACTAAAACGGGCGTTGGCTCAACTAAATTCAAATTTAATTTCTCTGACTTTAGTTGCTGTTACTAATTTGAAGTTGCCTTCACTACAGCTTTTATTACCGGCTTCTATTCTTTTATTACTCGGAACTCATTCTCACAACTAACTTCAGTTCATTCGATCAAATAAATTATTTTTTTCGGTGTTGAGTTTCCCAATGAAATATGACTCATTTCGATCAATCATCATTTCGAGCTTTAGGTAAGCTTTCACTCACTAAATAGTGAGTATTAATTGATGACGTAGTAAAATTCATCCAATTCTATCCAGTGGGATACTTATAACTGTAGAATCAATGAAATTCTACTGATTCAAATTTAGAAAGAAGAACAACATGGAAAAATACATTGTATAAAATAACCATTCAATTGAGCACCATGTGGGTTTTTGAGGGTTTTTTCAATCCGTACCCACCCGAAAAAACCCACTGTCTCCAATTGGGTTGGACCCACAGATGCCAATCCTGGTTTTGAAATGGCTGGTTGCGTCACTTCCCAATGATCCTGCTAATTCTTGTTGCGTTTAACACGAGTCTTGATTAGTGTTGCCGCGATCTTCGATCCAGATCGAAGATCGTCTCGGATTGGCCCGAAATTAGCATTTCACGAAATTCGAATAGTTCTGGCCAGCATTGCCCCGATTTCAACCAGTTCTGGCCAGCATTGCACGAAATTCGAATAGTTCTTGCCAGCATTGCATCGAATTCGAATAGTTCTAACCAGCATTGCCCAGATTACGAGTAGTTCCGGCCAGCATTGCACTGGAATTTGAAGAGTTCTGGACAGCATTGGCCGGAATTCGAATAGTTACACGGAGAAAAAAAATAGTTCTCCCAACTAATAATTAGCTGTTCCAACTACTTTACGTAGACAATTTTCGACCAACTACGAAAGTAGTTGTGGCAGGTACTTTTGTTAGATGTACCCCAGATTGTCGGAATATCAACTCGAGTAGTTGTTACAACTACTTTTCTAAGATGCAGGATCTACATAAAATATCAAGTATGACGATACATGTAGGCCGATGAACTATTTTATTAATTGAGAAGAGCAATTTTCAGTGCCGGTTTTGATGTTTAAGGTTAGGATCTTTTATTATTTCTGCACGTGCTCGTCGACTCTTTGCAACATTTAATTGTAAATTTCGAAAAAAAAATTTATTTCCGATTGTGATATTTGTTCAATGCATATAGATTTGGGAGGAGGTGGTTGAAACATTCAAGTTCCAATGTTAACTTACCTTGGGTTTCGAACCCCTGTCATAACCTACCTATACGCTATACCTAAATCTACCTAAACTATGCCTTAATGATCGCAGCTAAACCGACAACGCTGATTATATCGTAAAAAAAGCCTTGGTTATGTTTTTGATCGTTTTGATTGTGTATTTTCATATACTCAGAGTATACATAAAGAGGATTTATCATCCTACAAATGATCAGTCATTTAATTCCGAAAATAAAATTGGACATACGAGGTTTTTGAAAATTAGTAATTTGACAGGAATATGTATCGAAAATATTATAAAATGAAATATATACACGGTAACCACGACAGGTAACCTCAATGAATAACGCGAGAGTTCACCGCGTTGCGATTGTTTTTAACAAAATTCACATTGCTGCAGGAACTACGTGCGTAATGATGGGAGCAATGAGAAGTAGCTCCACGAACTATCTCAAAGTAAAGTAGATCAGGTAGCTATTTCTCTTATTCGATCAGCTACTTTTTCACAACTATATAATTCACTTGTGACAAATATTAGAAATAGTTATAAGAACTCACGAACTATTTCAGACAGATATTTGATTTATTATCACAACTATCTCTTAAATATGCCTTAAATATGCCGAAAATAGCTCATATGCCTGAGTCCTTTTTTTCCGTGTATGTACAGCATTGCACGAAATTCGAATAGTTCTGACCAGCATTGCTTCGATCAAGACTAGTTCTGGCCAGCATTGCACGAGATTCGGAGAGTTCTGGATAGCATTCCACGAAATTCGACTAGTTCTAACCACCATTCCCAGATTACGAGTAGTTCCGGCCAGCATTGCACGGAATCCAAATAGTTCCGCTGGTCTATGGCCTATATTGGCAATGCTGGTCAGAACTATTCGAAATTCGTGCAATGCTGGTCAGAACCATTCGAATCCCATGCAATGCTGGTCAGAACCGTAGTTCAGACAGAAAGTCGAACGGGTAACCAGACAGGCTGTCAGTTAATCAAAGTCTTCGTCCAAGCTGTATCAATTGTTCTGCTGTAACAAAACCCCGATTCTCAACATAAAAAAATATTCCATCTCCTCGCGCCATCTCCACACTCGGCTTATCATGAAAGCAGAAACGAATTCATCCATTGTTGATGTTAGAACTCTGCATTCCCAACTCCTCCGTGTGTACGCCATCCCAGAACTTAGAGATATTGATCGCTCCCTTCAATATTGCTCGCAATGCTATGGATTCGTCATAGAATCCAGCATATCATTTCCATAAATATTGAAAAAAATTTCATATATCGCTTTTAATGATTGGAACTCTCCATTTCTCACTTTCCCGCATGCTCATAATCCCAGAACTCTCGTGTTCTGATCGTTCCAACCTCTCATCGCTGGAATGCTATCATATCATTGTAGAACTTGGCATTCCTTTTTTCAAAACTCAATTTTTCTGAGTAATATGAATAGAACTATTGTTCCAAATCATCAAGAACTATAGAACTATGGTGAATGCTACTGGAACTGTCACTTTTTCATGCAATGCGAGCATTTGATATGCCAACTTCACATTCACATCCAGACACAACTTTTCTATATCCAATCTCTTGTAAATTTTGGAGAATCGTGGGGTGGCCGCAACCGAGTTTGTTGACTCATTCTCGTGACGACGTATCAGGCTTTGCCTTTATAAGTGCACGCAACATTATTGCGTTAACGATTTTTCATCGTTAACAGCTGATTCCCTGCCGGACCTGGGTTTGTCCCCAAAAGATGTATCGCCTAAACGGAAACGTTGATACCAACGAAATACAATTGAATGATGAACAACGTCTGACTTGAACAGGGTTCGCCGGATTTCTGCCACCTCTGGTTTTAACCATGGTTTTATCCGGTTTTATCCGGCTTGGATTTTTTTAGAAAATTCTGGTCAAAATGGTCAAAATAGTCGAAATAGAAATACACACTGAAAGAATAAATATATTATAAACAGTTGAGATTTTTATAACTTTATCAAAGGTTTTGACAATGAAATTTGAGGCAATGTAACAATCGACTGATAGCCCATCGGCTGTTCATGAAAGTCTGTATGCAAAATTATGTCTATTCAATTCATCAACATGATCTGAATGCGGCAAAAATAACTGGATATTCCGATTATCCGATCTAAAAACCTTAGAATTACATTGATCAATTGAATGGACTTGATTTTGTATACGGCCTCTTATGTGCAGCCGATGAACTACATATACAATACTGAAACTTTCTTACACACTACCAACACGGAGAAAGAGGAATTCGCTGTGGCAGCGAAATCTACTTTTGCTGGGTTCCTTTTGCCAGAGCAGCAAATTTTTTGCTGTGACAACAAACTATTTGCTGTTCCAGCAATCTGGTTAGCTGCGACAGCGAATTTTTAGCTGTGGCAACAAAAAATGTTTGCTATCCCAGCAAAATTTGTTTGCTATTCTATATATAATACTGAAAATTTGCTGGCGGAGTAAACATTTTTTGCTTCCACAGCTAAAAAATTGCTGTCGTAGCTAACGCGATTGCTGTTATAGCAAATTTTTAGCTAGGTCAGCAAAAAATTTTGCTATTCTATATATAATACCTCGATTTGCTGCGTCAGCAAATTTTTTCTCTCCGTGAATAATTGAAGTAAATTTTCAATTCTACCACAGGTTTTAGTGAAGTCAACGTGAATTTCGATATAAATTGTAGTGAAAATATTGCTGTCTATATTGTCTCTACACGGAGAGAAAAAATTTGCTGACGCAGCAAATCGAGGTATTATATATAGAATAGCAAAATTTTTTGCTGACCTAGCTAAAAATTTGCTATAACAGCAATCGTGTTAGCTACGACAGCAATTTTTTAGCTGTGGCAGCAAAAAATGTTTGCTCTGCCAGCAAATTTTCAGTATTATATACAGAATAGCAAACAAATTTTGCTGGGATAGCAAACATTTTTTGCTGCCACAGCTAAAAATTCGCTGTCGCAGCTAACAAGATTGCTGGAACAGCAAATAGTTTGCTGTCACAGCAAAAAATTTGCTGCTCTGGCAAAAGGAACCCAGCAAAAGTAGATTTCGCCGCCACAGCGAATTCCTTTTTCTCCGTGTAAAGCATTCATGACATTTCCATTACGCGGCATAAATTTTCACAGAAAAACATGAAAACTTGAATTTTTGGGGATTTTTACAGCATGATTACACAAATTCTTTAAGCTATTTGTAAAGAATTTTCTATATGTTGCAGATGTTTATTGCATACACACATGTAAAATTTCCTCATTCATCAAATTGAAAACGATTCATATGACGAATTTGATTTTAGAAATTTTTTTCTCCATCAAATGTTGCTCCATTCCCTCGTGTATGATCAGGGGGCATAAACTCAAATGTACAGTTTTCAGACGCGTGTTTGGCGGTGCCAAGCGGTAACACATTTGAACTATTTAACATATATGATTTGTGTTGGTAAATCGCTGTGAGGTTAGTTCAATCGTATTACCGCTTGATGCCGCCACGAACGCGGCTTATAACTATCCTTTTGAATTTATATCCCCTGGGTATGATAAACAAGAATAACAATTAACATCCTGAGAGAACTGCTTGAAACATTCAAGGTATCGATATGACAATTGACGATCAATTTGTAAGTATTTCACTTCATTCATTTTGATTGATTGTCGAGTACAGTGATGCGTATTTGAGAACTTGAATATATTGTTGAGAAACACAATTTTTTAATTCATTCAGACTAATATAATATTTCGTCTAACTTGAGTTCAAGTGACGAGGCTTATAGATTGCCAAGGAGTGAAAGTGAAAATTCAACATTAAAAGGAATAGAGGATAGACGGATCCTATCAATAAACAAAAATGTTGGTCGGCATAAAGATTTTGTGTGGCAAAATTTTACTGGCGTTGAAGACAGTACAGATGGATCGACAAAACAAATATGTGATTATTGTGGATGCGCAGTGAGTAACAGAGCGAATAATGGAAAATTCGATTTGAAAATAAAGCCAGAAATGATGAAAACTGGTGATTCCTAAAAAAAACAAAAATAATTCAACCGAAAATCAATGATCCACAATACGTTTTCAAAACTAGTGCTTCTGAAAAAGAAAAATTTGATTTGACTATCGCCAAATATTTTTATAGCTGCAATATACCATTTAATGTGGCTGGATCAAAATTTTTTGAAAATATGATACAATCATTACGACCAGGTTACAAAGCCCCCACTCCTAAACAGTTAGGTACTGTTTCAATTGACAAAGTTCAAATCTTATCCAAGATACGAAACGCGATTTAAATGATAAATATGTCACTCTAATGCAAGATGGATGGTCAAATTGTCATAATGATCCTATAATTGCGCATTGTGTATCAGATGGCCAACATGCTTATTTTATTTCTTCGACGGATGCAAGTTTCAATCAAAAATCAGCAGAATACTGTTCAAATCTGGTCAAAGAAGCAAAAGAACAAGCTGAAACACAATACGGTTGCAAAATACGTACATTCGTATCTGATAATGAAGAACAGATGAAGAAAATGCGGCAAGAATTGCAACAATATTATCGATCTATATCAGAGATTTTTATTTCTTACGGTTGTGCATCGCACTATTCAAACCTTGCTGGATAAGATATGTCATCAAGTGTGAACCGTGTGATGAAACATATCATTGAAATTCAAAAATATTTTCGAAACCGTCATCAACCTGGTGGATGGTTAAAGGAATGTAAAGAATCATTAAAGCCTCAACTACCCGGAGAAACTCGTTGGGATAGTCAAATGATATGTTTGAAAACTTACATAACCGCAGCACTTATATGAAAATTATTGATGAGCATGAAGAACATTTTCCACGGAATATTACAAATATTAATCATAACATTGGATTGTATAAAGAGGCAAAACAAGTTTTCAAACAATTGACACCCATAGCCAACGCATTGAATGAACTTCAAGCAGAAGGTTCAACAATATCAGATACTGTTTCCCATTGGCTGAATATTATTCAGGTAAATAATAATCGATTAATTCCGCGTTCAAAAACTCAACATTTATATTTGAATATAATGGTTTTAGTGCCATGGAATTAATAGACTCCCTCCAATCAGGTTGGTTTTCAAGCTTATCTTATAATACTTTGCTTGTTGTACAATTTTTTTGTTAAAGTGGTTTTACATCAGTTTTTGAATTATTACACCATATTAATTGGATCGAAATACAATCAAAATAAATGAGTTCTATGCCAATTGGATATCGAATTGACCCGAGCTTTCTATCTGGGACCGATATGGGTTCAAGCTACTCGAGTAATGCCAAATCAATTAATTTTTGTAAAATGAAGATTTACAATCGACCGAAAATAAAAAAATATTGAAGAAACGGATGGAACAATCTAATTACACCAGCTCATATGACAGCCTATCTGTTCAATCCAAAATATTCCAATGAATAATTAGGCTTAACTCAAGAACAACGTAATTCAGCTGTAGAATGGTTGAAGAATGAAATTGATTCTGATTTCCCACGTATGCTCATGAATTATAAAGCACAGGAGTATCCTTTTCCAAAAACACATTTGTCGAAAGAAATATGTGAGAATGCTACTCCGGTTGCTTGGTGGAAATCCTTATTAAAAATCAAGGAAATAAATCCAGATTTTATTAATTTTGTTTTAATTTTGATGAGTAGTGTGGCAAGCTCTGATTCAATAGAAAGATTGTTCTCTAATTTCAGTTATGTTCAAAATGAAGTGAGGAATCGATTAGGATATGAGAAAGCGGCTAAGCTCGTATCGATTTCTAGAACTTTGAACAACAATCTTAGTACTCATGAAAATAATGACAGTGATTAATATTCTAATCATTTATGTTTCCATTATTTGATAATTCCAAAAAATTATTAAATTCATTTCAAAGTTCATCTTTAATTTAATTTTTCAATATTATCCCCGATTAGAAATTGGGTGGGATAAGCCTTAGACTCTCATAAGGAAGTAGATTTACATTGTAAGATCCTGACCTAATTTCTACTCAGGTTATTATCACAAAATATTTCTCAGATCGAGAATAGTTTAATTTATAGAATGAATTCTCATTTATATTATTCCATTTGAAAAATTAGGTTTGAATAATGTATCTCATAATGCATATAATTTTGAAAACTGTGAATTCAATAAAATATTCTGGTATTATGATGTGTATTGATTATTTGGGGGAACTATTCTTCGATTCTTACTAATTGATACTACAAAAAGTTCAATTTGTCATTTACTTGGATTATACAGCTATTTCTCGATTTGCTTTTAGCAATCCCATGTTTTATTCAGGGTATTACCAAAGAAGAATTAATGAAGGTGTATATTATTTTAACCGCAGTGGAAAAATAAAGATGAATTTCTGTTTCCATCAGCAAAATGATGATAAGAGCCTGCCGAAACTCTAAGCCAAGGATATAACTGAGAAAATTTTCGGCTGGATTTTTTCAATGAAAATTGGATGGATACACGATTTGCACTGATTACACTCTATTAAAAATCCAAATATCTATCCCGAAAAATTTTCCCAACTGGGTCACAGTTTAAAAAATTTTGATATAATTCGGACTGAAATTTTCCCAACAGAAGGGAGAAGCAGAATAATATGCTTGTAGTGAATTCAGAATATAATTTTTGCATAATTTGGTTTGATTTTTTATTTTGACCATTCTTGCCAATTTTGGCCATTTTAGCGGGTTTGAACCAATATTTGCCACTGACTAGGATAAAATCAATGAAAGCCGGTTTTTTTCAAACCCTGGACTTGAACGCGCTGCAAATACTAGCGGCTGCAGCTCTTGCAGAATGCTCTTGTAAAAATTCGTAATAACCGTTTGCTCGAAGTGCACTTTATTCCATTTTTGCTCGTACTGACTGCGCGGAACAACTGACTGGTTTATAAACACTGCGGTATGGAAGGTTCTAGACTAATCTCGCATACACGGGGAAAAATGAACTGTTGATTTTACCAGAATTCCGGTTACTATATGAACAGCAAGAAATATCTGTGACTTTTACTGGAATTCTTGTTAAATTTACCGGAGCCCTTGTTAAATTTGCCGGAGACTTGATTCATTTAACTAGAATCCCGGTTAAAATAGCAGTAATTCTTGCTGTCCATATATTAACCGGAGTATTTTTCTCCGTGTAGACGACTCTCGAATGTTCTCCAACTTTGTTATTAGGAAAAGTATAATAATTGAAAAAAAAAAGTGTCGCAAGATTTTCTTACCAACCTAATATTATTCTGTATGCCAAATAGCTTTAGTACAATATTTCCAAAGATATGGTGCAATTTTTATTATTGCACAGTGGCCGATCTCTCTCAAAAGCTGGCCAAAAGTCCAAAAAGGTTACAGAATCGTTTGAAACCCTGAACTCAGGGGTTTTCGTGGTCGCTGATTACGAATTTGAAGTCAGATTTTGAGAATTCAAAATGGCGGGGCCAATATGGCAGACTAAAGTTTAAAAAGGCATCGTGTTACCTTGAAATTATGTACTCATGGGTTTTTGGGGTCGCTGATTACGAATCTGAAGTCAGATTTTGAGAATTCAAAATGGCGGATCCAATATGGCGGGCTGAAATTCATAAAGTTATCAAATTCCCTTGAAATTATCCCCTTATGGGTTTTTGGAGTTGCTAATTATTAGGGGTGTGCGGGTAGCACTTTTTATCGGGTCGGGTCGGGTTCAGGTATTTGTATTTCTTTTCGGGTCGGGTCGGGTCGGGTCGGGTACCCGAATATAATAAAATCGCTTGAATTTAATATTTTCAACTTCTATTCGAAGTTGCCATTGCCGTTGATATTTTAAGGACAAATTGTCTTGAGCGATTGTAGGAATAAGGGGATTTCATATGAATTCAATTCTAATATGAAGAATGCCATATTCACTACAAGTCTATTAGGGTTGTTAGTCCATGTAATTGATTATACAGCGCATTAAGAAATCTCCAAATTGCTTCATGGAATGTTTATATTTATTTTTTAATTCAATTAAAAAATATAATCACATTTATATCTCATAAATAATATATTATCTATTTTCTTATTTAGTAACCACAATATAGAATCTTGAATATCAATGAAAATAAATATTCTTCTTATAAATATCATTCTTTTTTCATATTTTTAAATTTGAATGGAGGGAGCACAACTCTTCCACATGTTTTGTCAGCAATCTTGATCGAGTTGCTGTCACAATATTTCCTGCTGAGGAAAACGTTTGCTATATTTGAATTACCCGAATGTAATCGGGTACCCGAAAAACTCGGGTAATTGAAAAACCCGACCCCACGGGTACCCGACCCGACCCGACCCGATAAAAACCCGATGACTCGGGTACCCGCACACTCCTACTAATTATCAATCTCGATTTCAGAGATTCAAAACGGTGAATCTAATATGGCGGACTGCAATTCCAAAAGTTTCCAAATTCCTTCGGATTCTTCAATCGGGGGTTTTTGAGATTACCAACTAAAAATCTGGAGTCATATTCCAACAATATAAAAACTAATGCATCTGAAATGACGAGCTTGTAGTACCCAAAATAGTTAGATCGCCACTTTCGCAAAAAATGATAGGAGTTGCTGGTGAAAGAAACCAAAAATATTTCTTCATCAATACTTTTTATTCCACTCCACAATATTATAATCCTTCATGATCTTAATCACTATCAGAAGTAAGATCTTCTATCGCATCTGAGCTGATATCAGAATTCTTCGATGTCGATTTCGCGCTCGGTTTTGGGACAGAATTCAATAATCTAATTCAAAATGAATTGATCATGAACTCCTTCTGGACTGTGGTGCTGTGTGGGAAGTGCCGGTCAAGATCAAATTTGAGGTGACCAATGAGTAGTATCTAAAAATAGTACAATTTTTATATTGATGATTTTGCAGTTTAAAGTCATCCTTCTACAATAATCGACTGTTCCAAGAAATCTTTGAATTCCTTTTGAAAATTGGAACGGAACAACATGCAAAAATTACAAATCAATTCACTCACAATATCAAAAATATGTAAAACAAAACGATGATCAGGTTTTAACAAAACCCGATTCGACTGCTTCGTTTGATTGTCCTTCTCGGACGCTCGGAACTGCGAGATAAAAACATACGCCAAAAACGAAGGAGTAGCCAATTCCGCCGAGAATCAATGAATTATACTCTGAACTATCATGAAAATCAAACAAGACCACGGAACTCTATGGAACTCATAACTATTTCCTTCGCTGTAAATGATATTCCAACACGAAAAAGCCAGCCGTGCATAGTTATGTTGACGTCGGTTTTCATACCACGAATTCTTCATTGCAACAAAATGTTCATATAGTATGCTTATACATACCTCCATTTGCACCTCTCATTGAATGAGATCATGAAAAATCGCTTTAAAAAATCAAAATAGCACTTCTTATCAACTCGAAATTTGAAACTCGAGAAGTGTAGTAAACAAACATCTGTGAATGACCACTTTCAATTGTTTCTCACTCACAATATCTTCATCAAAATTAATTTTTCCGCCCGTTACAATACGCAGTGATGCCACCTGTACAATATCATGTAGTAAAACTAGGGAATTTCGCACATTTTGTTTCAGACTTTTGGCCAGCTATTTTGGGAAATCGGCCACCGTGTACTGATTCCATGATTTTTCACAAATTAATAATAATTCCGTTGCATTTGTGTCGAGCGATTTATGAACGACATATTTTTATATGAATGGTTTGTTTTTTCGATAATCATCTTCAATTTCCCCGAAATTGACATCAGAAGGATGTAAGACGTGTCACGAAGCACGGACCGCTCCGCGCGCGTAGTGTTGGACTCGACCGCAGATACAAAAAAAATTAATATCTCGAGAACCACGATACTGACCATCATAGAAAAAATCGCTAAATTCTCATAATTGTTCACAAATTACTGTATGAAAATATTTGAAAAATCAAAACTACCTATTGAAAAATTTCACTTTTTCTTCATTAGTGAAAAATTCTCAATGAACACTGTTCATATCTATTATGAAACTCACAGAATTCGAAACTAGAGAAAAAATCCTCACTTTCATGTCCTTGAAAGTTTTTTATACCACAGATAGAGTTCGAGTAATCAGCGCTAAAAAAATTAGGGGATTTCAAGTGCGTCAGATTTCCGAAAAAAGCCTTGATAAAAAGGAGAAAAAATACGTGTCGAACATTTTTTGACCAAGAATCGGAAAAAAATTATCCCATTGAATTCTACAATTTGAGTGTAAACACCACGCGGAATGACCCATATAATACAATGAATATTAATATTGACTAAAAATAAATTTCTTCAGAGTTTACTCCTACGAATGTTGTGACAAGGCTGGTCAGCCACCAGAATGACCTGGTGAAAGAAAACCCACATTGAAAGTTCATTTTTTAAAAGTTTCCTCAATTTAAGTGAGGCTTGAACCCGGGTTTTACGAGTGAGAAACGTAGCCTGTATCACATCAGCGGATCTCTAAGATGACAACAACCTAGATAACACGCAAGGATTACTAATGGATTCTGAGCAAATAACTCTTCCTGACCTCTGTCGAAATTCAAAAAATTCCTTGAGAGTTTCAATGATAACTCAATTCGTCAGACATTTGAAAATTTCCGTGGAACTTCCAGGGAACTCTCAAATAATTGCAAGACAACTCACAAATGTCTGACGAATCGAATTTCCTCCGGAACTTCTTAAAAATTCTTCGAATTGTACAAAAGGTCAGATAGAGTTTTTTTAAGAATTCATCAGTGATCTCTGGGTGTTGTCTGAAAATGTTAATGTGCCATTTATTATAATCATTGAAAATTGAATGTCTTAAGATATGCACCAATCGATTCAGACTTTTCTGAAACAGAAGATGAACAGCTCTTGAAGAGAGCTTTTCTGTAGATTTATCAATTCCACGAAGTGCTGGCTTAGGTCGATTGAAAATATTCAAAAATCTGTTTTTGCATTTGCCTTGATGCAAATAATACCGTGGACTGGGGTTATTTTGTGACTGAAAGGGGTCACTTTGTGATACACCCTATGAACTCTGAATCGTTTCTATACGGTTTTTCATCATCCTTTTTTCCCCGGGAAGATTAATTTGGAACAATTATAACACTGTTGGGAAACCCCATGGAGTCCAAGAGATTCCAATACAACATGGTTTTTCACTGAAGAATGATGTGCTGTTGCCACAGCATTTACAATCATGAAACGATGGCAATTTGTTTGTCAATTCATTCGCACTCATTGGTGAAATCTGATGAACATATTTTGTAACATAAAGTTATTACAAATGAAATCCGATCGTACATAATTTGGAAATCTCCGAGTTTTATCCAATCACCCATCGACAATGATTCAAATTTAGAGCAGAATTTAGAAATGCTTGGATATAGATTCTGGAGTTCGAATCTCAATGCCCACTGCCTAGAATTCCTAATTCCATGTTATTCCGAAATCGTTCGGTTGGACCCTTACTCCAAATTAGTTCCAGAAACTAGATACAGTTGTTGATATTTGGATAACTGAAACGGGCGTTGCCTTAACTAAATTCAAATTTAATTTCCCTGGCTTTATTTGCTGTTACTAATTTGAACTTGCCTTTACTACAGCTTTTATTAACGGCTTCTATTCTTTTATTACTCGGAATTAATCTTTACAACTAACTTCAGTTCATTCGGTCAAATAAATTATTCTTTTCGCTGCGTGGAGTGATTTTTCAAGCACGCGTTGTGGCCGTTCCAGTCCACCATATCTTCGTATGTGTGACAAATTCTTTTCCCCGTTGTATCTCCTTAAATATAGTCTTCTAGGTTCAATTCCATCACTCTTTGACTGGAATTCCATTCTTTCACTCATTTCAAAATCGTTCGACCAATTCACTCCCTTTCCTCCCACGTTTTCCTCTTTTAGACGGTTCGGGCGGTTTTTCAAAAATCCTTATATGAGATTCTTAGAGCTCTTGAGGGGGTACCAGTGATCCCCGCTGATGCAACCTCCGTGAACTTGGCCGGGACCCGGAACGAATTTGAAACTTGTATACGGCAATCGAAAGGACATCGTTTGTACCTGATTGGACCGCAAAAATTTTCGTTTGTACCTCAAAGAGGGCGGAGATATGGCCCGGGGGCTTATGCCCCCGCCTGTGACTGGAACCGATAGGGACGATCTGGGTGTCATTTGGAAGGGCTTCGTTTGTACTTGATTGTACCGATGATATTTTCGTTTGTACCTCAGCGGGGGAGGAGATCTGGGGAAAAATAGTTTTTAGCAATTTATATCGATTTTTTTGGGGATTTCTGATTAGAAGGACTCTGGATTGCTTCAGACTGTATCCTGAACTGTGTAAGATCTTGGGGCGGGGACCCATACACCTCAAGAGTGGAATCCCGTCGTTTGCACCTTCTCAGTTTTGCCACAATAAGCCCAGATTGCCCAAAAATCGATATAATTTCACGATTTTTTCTCCATCAGGACCCAGGATTAGTCCAGGCTATATTCTGAACTGCATGGAAACTTAGGTAAAACCTCCTCACATACTAGAAAAATGATTGCGTCGGTTGTACCTCCACAGTTTTGCCACAATTAGCCTGGATTGCCTAAAAATCGATGTATTTTCACGATTGTTTTTCCATCAGGACCCAGGATTAGTCCAGGCTATATTCTAAACTGCATGGAAACTTGGGTAGAACCTTCTCACATACTAGAAAAATGATTCCGTCGATTGTACCTCCCCAGTTTTGCCACAATTGGCCTAGATTGCCCAAAAATCCATATAATTTCACGTTTTTTTTCCCCATCAGGACCCGGGATCAGTCCAGGCTATATTCTGAACTGCATGGAAACTTAGGTAGAACCTCATCACATACTAGAAAAATGACTCCGTCGTTTGGAGCTCCACAGTTTTGCCACAATTGGCCTAGATTGCCCAAAAATCGATGTAATATCACGATTGTTTTTCCATCAGGACCCAGGATTAGTCCAGTCTACATTCTGAACTGCATGGAAACTCAGGTGGAACCTCCGCACATACTAAAAAAATCATTTCGTCGTTTGTACCTCCCCAGTTTTGCCACAATTGGCCCAGATTGCCCAACAAACGATGTAATTTCACGATTGTTTTTCCATCAGGACCCAGGATTAGTCCAGGCTATATTCTGAACTGCATGCAAACTTAGGTAGAACCTCCTCACATACTAGAAGACTGATTTCGTCGTTTGTACCTCCAAAGTTTTGCCACAAGTAGCCTAGATTGCCCAGAAATCGATATAATTTCACGATTTTTTTTCCATCAGGACCCAGGATTAGTCCAGGCTATATTCTGAACTGCATGGAAACTTGGGTAGAACCTTCTCACATACTAGAAAAATGATTCCGTCGATTGTACCTCCCCAGTTTTGCCACAATTGGCCTAGATTGCCCAAAAATCCATATAATTTCACGTTTTTTTTTCCCCATCAGGACCCAGGATCAGTCCAGGCTATATTCTGAACTGCATGGAAACTTAGGTAGAACCTCATCACATACTAGAAAAATGACTCCGTCGTTTGGACCTCCACAGTTTTGCCACAATTGGCCTAGATTGCCCAAAAATCGATGTAATATCACGATTGTTTTTCCATCAGGACCCAGGATTAGTCCAGTCTATATTCTGAACTGCATGGAAACTCAGGTGGAACCTCCTCACATACTGAAAAAATCATTTCGTCGTTTGTACCTCCCCAGTTTTGCCACAATTGGCCCAGATTGCCCAACAAACGATGTAATTTCACGATTGTTTTTCCATCAGGACCCAGGATTAGTCCAGGCTATATTCTGAACTGCATGCAAACTTAGGTAGAACCTCCTCACATACTAGAAGAATGATTTCGTCGTTTGTACCTCCAAAGTTTTGCCACAATTAGCCTAGATTGCCCAAAAATCCATATAATTTCACGTTTTTTTTCCCCATCAGGACCCGGGATCAGTCCAGGCTATATTCTGAACTGCATGGAAACTTAGGTAGAACCTCATCACATACTAGAAAAATGACTCCGTCGTTTGGACCTCCACAGTTTTGCCACAATTGGCCTAGATTGCCCAAAAATCGATGTAATATCACGATTGTTTTTCCATCAGGACCCAGGATTAGTCCAGTCTATATTCTGAACTGCATGGAAACTCAGGTGGAACCTCCTCACATACTGAAAAAATCATTTCGTCGTTTGTACCTCCCCAGTTTTGCCACAATTGGCCCAGATTGCCCAACAAACGATGTAATTTCACGATTGTTTTTCCATCAGGACCCAGGATCAGTCCAGGCTATATTCTGAACTGCATGCAAACTTAGGTAGAACCTCCTCACATACTAGAAGAATGATTTCGTCGTTTGTACCTCCAAAGTTTTGCCACAATTAGCCTAGATTGCCCAAAAATCGATGTAATGTCACGATTTTTATCCCATCAGGACCTAGGATCAGTCCAGGCTATATCCTCAACTGCATTGAATCTTAGGCAGAACCTCCTCACATACTAGAAGAATGATTTCGTCGTTTGTACCTCCACAGTTTTGCCACAATTAGCCCAGATTGCCCAGAAATCGATATAATTTCACGATTTTTTCTCCATCAGAACCCAGGATTAGTCCAGGTTATGTTCTGAACGGCATGAAAAGTTTTTTTCTAGTATGTGAGGAGGTTCCATCTAAGTTTCCATGCCGTTCAGAACATAGCCTGGACTAATCCTGGGTTCTGATGGAAAAAAAATCGTGAAATTATATGGATTTTTGGGCAATCTAGGCCAATTGTGGCAAAACTGGGGAAGTACAAACGACGAAATCATTTTTCCTGTATGTGAGGAGGTTCTACCTGAGTTTCCATGCAGTTCAGAATATAGCCGGGACTAATCCTGGGTCCTGATGGAGAAAAAATCGTGAAATTATATCGATTTTTGGGCAATCTGGGCTTATTGTGGCAAAACTGAGAAGGTACAAACGACGGGATTCCACTCTTGAGGTGTATGGGTCTCCGCCTCAAGATCTTACACAGTTCAGGATATAGTCTGAAGCAATCCAGAGTCCTTCTAATCAGAAATCCCCAAAAAAATCGATATAAATTGCTAAAAACTATTTTTCCTCATATCTCCTCCTCCTTTGAGGTACAAACGGA
Organism: Gonatopus flavifemur; assembly: GCA_018340375.1. Classification (NCBI taxonomy): domain Eukaryota; kingdom Metazoa; phylum Arthropoda; class Insecta; order Hymenoptera; family Dryinidae; genus Gonatopus; species Gonatopus flavifemur. Next base: position 2,354,322 of record JAFFJZ010000016.1, read on the forward strand.
AATATCATCGTTACAATCAAGTACAAACGAAGCCCTTTCAGATGACACCCAGATCGTCCCTATAGGTTCCAGTCACAGGCGGGGGCATAAGCCCCCGGGCCATATCTCCGCCCCCTTTGAGGTACAAACGAGAATTTTTGCGGTACAATCAGGTACAAACGATGCTGTTTCGATTGCCGTATATAAGTTTCAAATCCGTTCCGGGTCCCGGCCAAGTTCACGGAGGTGCTGATGCAACCCGCCATACAAGATTACCGACTGAGTGAACATTTTCTCGGCAAGAATACTCTGAACTGAATTCATGAAGAAGGATGAAATTCTCAGGAATCAATCTTCAATCATCTATCTACTGCTGTACATCGCCCGACTTTTGAATTTCCAAAAAAAAGTTGGTGTTATCGACTGAGAAAAAAATGTTTCTTCGAAATTCAAAACTCGGGTGATGTACAGAATAGATAAAGGATTGAAGATTGATTCCTGAAAATTTCATACTCCTTCATGAATTAAGTTCGGTGTATTCTTGCCGAGAAAATGTTTACCCAGTCGGTACTCTTGTATGGCAGGTCGCATCAGCGGGGATCGCTGGTATCCTCTTAATCAGCTCAAAATTCCCACATATCAAATTTTTCGAAAAGAAATACACCTTCTCATGAACCTGGAACTGCCACAATTTCTAGCGTTTCCAGTGGAACTCTAAATTTCTCAATTCAGCACTTGATTAGCTCTTAATCAGCTCCAGATTATCCAATCTCCCTCAAAATCGCTTGTGGCGGGTCCAGATTCATGGACCTGAAGAGACTGGAAATGCAATTTATTCTAAAATGATCTCTCCAAAAGTTTGATAACTCTTGTTGTGTTCCATTCAAGCTGAATTATATTCTTATTCTCACAAAACTCCACCCCAGATAGCCCAGGAGTCCCCACAAAGAGCTCCAGTTCTGGAAGTGGAGAAATAATTCATTATGAATACTTTGAATTGAAATTTAATTCTTAGCAAACACCTCAGTGTCCAGGAAGAAGCATATTTTGCAGGTTCAGAAATAATTTCCCGTTGACTCAAACTGTATTCATTTCGAATTAATTGCAGTCATATGAAATATAAATGATTATATTATTTGTATTATCTGAGTATTCTTCATAATTATCGTTGTTCCTGAACATTTCTGTTCTCAAATTCCAGATAACACAGAATTCATAAAGAATCTTTGGAAGATTCCATTTGAACTTTGAAGTCTTGGAAGAGTTTTATAAAAACTCATCAATGAACTGTGTATTATCTGGAATATCACACTGAGAAAAAGGATAGTTTGATTCAACTGAGTTTCAGTTGCCTCAACCCCGCCACGCATTTGGATACGGCAAAATGAATCTAGGAATTGACTGGACTGCCTGATGAGTTTGGAAAAGGAAGTTGTCTCAACCCCGTAAGAAATTAAGTCAATCCTTTGAGCAATTGATTGTAATTAATGGATTTGGTTCAATTAATTTTTTTCCTTTGAAAGAGCGTGAAATATATTTTTATTTAATCAAAATAGTTTGAAATAACGATATGTAACATTTGATTGAATGTCACATACCTTAACATCAATATCGTAATGCAATTTATTCAATTTCATGTGTTATCCGTTGAATAGAATATAGAAATTCAATGCAATGATCGAATGAGGAAAAAAAAAGATTTTTCATGTGGACTTCTCGAATAAATTTACACAATGTTTTGGGGATTTGTATTAAGTGTTGTTGTCAGAATGTTCATTGACCGGCTCTCCTCTCCTTCCTACCATGGTCTGTCATTTTCTCCCTGTTTTGTTGATGGGGATCGTTGCTGCTTCCGTCCGTGATGCTTGCCCATTTGTGTTTTAGCGTAGACGATGCTGTCCGGATGGATTCTGAAATGCAAATTTTACTCCACAGTTGACGAGAATCGAACTCACAACTTCCAGCATTGAAGACTAGCGCTTTACCCACCGAGCTGTGGAGGCTGTTCAAATAACCTCAACCCAAGAATGCCATTTTGAACATGATTTGTCCGATCTAGAAGATACAATTGACGTCATTTCTTATGAAATGGATGAAAGTTCATATCGAATCTGTGAATATAAGTAGATCATACTCTATGTAAAATCACGTGTTTTTTTTTTCTTTCATATGAATTGGAAATAATTTTTTTTTCAACGAACGCTTGTCTATATCTACATTGATTTTCTCTGGTTGTGATGAACTTCATGACATATCAAAAGCGATCGCATCGATGAGGTTGACTCAACCCCGCCACTTTTCAGCCACACTTATTGGATATTCGTTCAATTAACCAATTCTCCAGAAGCAATTGGATGAGAATATTATATCAAATGCTCATCCTTTTCAATTACACCTGATGCATTTCAATCACCTCGATTTGAGATTGAATCAACTGCTTAAAATGGTTTTGTTGTGTTTCCATTAAAGACATGCTGATTGACTGAAACGCGCGTCTTATTTAGTTACAATATCGCTACAACGTTGAATCAACCAAACGTGGATTTTTGTACCAAATGACGGGGAATTTATATCAAGCGTTATTCTATTGACTCAACCGAATACCTGCCAAACCCTTTGCAGGGTTGCCAAAAACACATTTTTTTCTCAGTGCATAAATGTTAATTATCTCCATCTTCGCTTATTTTTCACTCTCACGCATCTTTATTTGCAAGTGCGCATCGGAAAACAATCTTATCCGACAGCATATTCTTCTTACCCTTTCGATATGTGTTTAAAAATTAGGATCTGTAAAAGTGGAAGTATGTGGGAATAGATATTCATTATCAAAGATATTTAAGAGGATGTGAGAGTTCATCATCCGACTATGTTGATGAGAAAAGGACACTTCTATACGATAAAATGAGGGGTTCGACACAAACGCTGTCATCTTCTTGAGAGAACAATTATCTGAAAATGGAAAAAAATCGTAATACAGGTGTTCATTGAAGAATAAAGTAATTGAAGAATATGGATATTGTGGGATATTATAGCATTCTGAAAAACTAGTGAAATCCCAATGGAAAACCTCAAGAAAGTAAAAAAATAACGCTCAACATATGGAAAAGTAATCAAAACTTGCGAAACAAATCGAGAACATATGAGAGGATGTGCCTCATTCGAATTAAAAAGACGTGAAATTAATGTGAGCTACCAAGTAGATTTGGTTGTTCATATGTTATGTGAGTGATTTTTGATGTATTGTACTTCCAGTGTGTGTGAACAACAGTATTCAAAGTGGTTAATAATTTTTCAAAAACATCTTTGTCTCAAAAATATGAAGCGGAATAAAACAAAGATTGGATTTATCCATTTCACATACTAGAAGTACGTGAATGAGTTATTCCAAACTAAACGTGTTGGTCATTTCTCATAGATTTTGAAATCCATGTCGATGTGGAATACTTGGCATGGCCAGTGACGGCAATTTTGAGCCTTAATTGTATTCAAAGAATTCTGTTAAAAGTATGTGAACAGAAAGTTGGATTATAAAATCTCCATCGGCCGCCCCAAGTGTTCCGCATCGACGTGGATTTTAAAATCTATGAGAAACTACCGACACGTTTAGTTTGGAATGACTCAGCGCTATTTCTAGTATGTGAACTAAGGCGGACTTGTGTTTTCACCACCCCCACGTCATTCAGCTTATCGCCCCTTGTCAGACAGCAATAATTAATTTATCACGAAATTAAAACAATTCTGATCACCTAAATTAATCATTCATAATATTGAGAAAAAATATTGATTTTTATAAAGCAGAAATTTTCTACAACTGAAATTCAATGGTATAATCTACTTTCATTATTATCATAATTGTTATTTATATTGCATGATAACCAGAGACATAGTCTGAAGAGAAAAACATCAAATTAAAAAATTCTCATTACCAAAATATGTTGTTTTATCGCTCAAAATCTATTATTCTCCCAAAGAACGCCATGGCGTTGTTGGCGTAGGCCATAGTCCGCTTCTGTATGAGAAATGGATAAATCCAATTTTTGTTTTACTCCACTTCATATTTTTGGAAAGAAGATGTTTTTCAAAAATTATTAACCACTTTGGATACTTTTACACACACTGGAATTACAATACATCGAAAGTCACTTACATAACATGTGAATAACCAAACGTACTTGGTAGCTCACATTGATTTCACATCTTTTTGTTTCTAACGGGGCACATCCTCTTACATGTTTCTCTCGATCTTTTTCGGCAGTATTGATTACTTTTTCATATGCTTGGCGTTATTTTTTACTTTTTTGAAGTTCTTTATTTGTGTGGCCGTGTGAATGATTCGATTATTATCATAAAGTGTAGGATGCATATACATTTATTTTCCCTTGTTCGCCAAATATAAACTCGTACGATCAATTTTTGTTCCAAGTGGTCGAAAATAGGTAACTCCACGTCAATTTAATCCGTTTGTGAATTTTCTCCACAAAATACATAGGTTCGTATGAATTTTCCGACAATTCGATTGTTTATAACGTTCTTTTGAACAATCGTTTATTAAATAGAAATTACTGACGAATCTTGCAAAAACAGTTCGATATTTGAATTCTCTGACCCAGCAAACATAAACCCAGGTTGAAACTTTGAGCGAATACAATTTTTCCCACGGCCCCTAATATCCAGCCGCTAAATGATGCGAAATCTTCATGAATTTTCGTTGCGCGCGGATAAACAAATCGCTGCATTTTGCGAACTAATAGGCCAATCGACCTCAAACTTTCTAAAAAGTTTGTCCACACACTAGCGATCAACTTTGTCGCTGGAAGTATTCTGTAGCTCATACTTCCTTCACCACTCCTTTAATGCAAAGCCTGAAAAAAGTGATGTTCACTTCGAACTCAAAATTCAATAATTTGTCATCGATTTTTAAAAACTGCCACGACATTGTTGCCTTCAGGAAAGCCTCACAAATCTGAATCCGCAAGGTTTATTCCGATACATCGGAAAATTACCGAGTTAGGAGGAGTTTAATATTGAAAAACATTGATTTTCTATGCGAAAAATAGGAAGTTTTTATTCTTTTTCACGAAAACTGTTCCTGAAAAAAATGGTTGACAGATACTCATATTCATTTTTCAAGCCCTACCATCCAATATTCTTAGATATTGGAAATTCCGATTTTTTTCGACCCTTGACATGACCGCTTTCACCGCTCTTCGAGTGCCTAACCGATTATTGCATGGGGACCCTCAATTGCCCTTAGCGAATGAACATTCGGAAATTTTCCTTAAAAACTCGGATTTCCGAATCGACCATTTCCATAGGGGAGAGTGGTCTCACTCGGACCATGTTCCAAGTCGACCCTCTTATGTTTTTTGAGGACTTCCAACTCAATCGGTATACCCTATGTATCCTTAGATACACTGAGAAAAAGGTTTTCTTCTGACAAATCAACGCATTCGGTTGAGCATTTTCAAGAAGTACCATTTCATACAAATAAGACATATTGATTATAACCAAACATTGTGTTGAGTCAAGAAATTCATATTTATTAACTATAACCAAATCATTCATTTGATTCAAAGTGATTGAAGTTGATGTGAATGAATATGAATTCTTGTCAAATTTAGATCTATCGAATCATAATCGGTATGAAGTTGACTCAAAGAAATATGTGGTGTATTCAACAACTATGTGATAAAATGAATATTACTAAATATTTCTTTGCTCGTATCCAAATATACGATTTATTTACTGTAAACAAATCTCATTTGAGTCAACGAATCCTTTTTCTCAGTGTACATCATTTGGCACTGATCATTTGTCAATAGCTTGATAAGTATCAATTTGTATTAAGTTTTTTTTACAGACAACATTGGGTTTTCCGCATTGCTGCGAAAAATTTTGTATCTTCAAAAAAATCCGTTACAACTGTGTTTTTAAGCACTCGTTAGTATACGCAGTATACCGAGCACAGAGTGCGTATTGAACCCACTATCATACTCTCTGACCGTATCCTCTGAAATATTTAAGTAATCTGTTTGGGAATTCGATAGTTTTTTATTTCATTGAATTGATTGATAATCCGTGGTGATGCCCGTCTGTGTGTCGCTTTAGAGATATTTCTGGACCGAGTGGACCAAATTGGTTGGAATTTATAGGGCACCTTTCTCAAACCCCTCTCGAAACACCATTGCATTTTTTTTATTGAAATCGGATAATTCTTTCTATTTGGAAATTTTTTTTTTCAAAAATAGAATTTCCTCCGAGATCAGCTATTCATAGTTCTTTATGAAAACTTTGTCGACTTTATATCGAATTTCATTAACTTAACCTTTGCATAAATATAAATATAAACAATCTTCCGAATATTTACTTAAGAATCTCAAGTAGACATTCATAGATTGCAAATATTTGAGTTCGTTGACCTTTAATCTAAAAACTGATGAATTCAGATGTGGAAATTCTATGATCATATAAAATTGAGATTTTATTTTCTCTATCATGCGTTGAATATTCAAATTTGATAAAAATTGTATAAAACTCTTAACACAATTCCATGTGGAAGGAATGATTGTCATGTGGATTGTATGAAATGATTTGAAATATTCATTACAACTTTTCATACACCTTAGCCTCCTTCAAAATTCTCACTGAACGTATTGTATATTGCGATTGTTGTCAATTGATAATCCATGAGAATTTTATGTGAAAACTTTTCGCACGACAAAGCAGATTGTACAGTCGTGTGCTAATGACAACATATCAATAAGACATTCTCACTCATTCCGTATACAATATGAATATTATTTTCATTTTCAGTAGCTGGGTATGATTAATTGAAACTCTCATATTGTGAAAGTTATGAGAGATTCGCAATATTCAAACTCCAATTTTTCTGTTTATATGTATGTATGTATATTTTTCAACGTATACACTAAGATTCATAATTCCGTGCAACATGAAATAGAGATTTTAGTTTCACGTATTTCATTTTCAATACAATCACTTTATTCTTCAGTATTTGAGTATTGACCTTGAAACAACAAGCAACAATTCTTTTGTTTGAAATTTAGAAATCCATTTTGCAGAGCATGATCGGGACAGCGATCCATCGCTCAAAGGACTGTTTCTTCACAAATTCATGATTCTTGACGCTTCTATTTATTTTGCGATCTTCATAATATACGACATAATTGTAGCAACGCATTACTTTCATAATTTATTTGCATTCAAGTACAATTATGTACGTGAAAATGTGATTTTGGTTTCACGGAATTGGATTGATGATTTGCTGTGCAATGGATGATTTTTTGTTTTCATTGAAACCAATCGTACAGTTGTGTCTATCATTCTTCTGCATACAGGTATGTATTAAATTCGTTCACAATAAACTTGAATTAAGGGAATCTTTCATCGAGGGAATAAATATCATCTGTGCGTTTTATCCAGTTCAATAAAATCCTCAAGAAGACAAGAATGAAAGTTGAATCTTGTTTTTTTCATGACATATCACTTATCTCAATAATAATATCCGGAATTTGATTCAGTTGAAGAGAACAAACAATTTTACATTCTGAAATCGAGTTCCAAGACTAGTTTTGCACTTGTTTTTTGTAAAGAAGATATCTTTGTGATCGAAAAAGATTTTGATTCTTATTTTGTTAATGTTATGCATCCATAGATCATTCTACATAATTTATGTCTCCATTCATGCACATTTTGGTACATATGAGATGAAGTTTTTCTAATTCCGAGGTACTATCGTTCTTCCATTACTTCACTTGATTCATTCCAAATCTCCAAACACAATATGAAATTTTTATCATGTTCGTGACTGCTTTTATAACTATTTGCTGATGATTCTGTAATATCAATTGACTACTTGACTTGTGAATGTATTCGCTCCATATAACATAGTAGCTGTTTTTGCAACAAGTTAGTAAAAGAATTCAAGAAACATAACATTTTCAGGAGACATATTGAGTCTCGATGAAGCCACTTCGGTACAATATCTCGGGATTTAGCCATATTATTTATAGCATGCATAAACCAAAGAGAGCTGGTGGTTGATTTGTATCATTCACTCTTCTGTTATTTCATTCCGCGCGACAAAAAATAACAAACACGACCTCGTGCAAACGATAATCGTATCCGTTTAAAGTTTTGTACACTCAACAACGAGTTCTCATACAGCAGGCGACTTATGAAAGATATATTGATGAAATTCCATCACTTTATCACATCGTTTTCTCGTTTTATCGAAAAAAAATCAACATTATTTAACCCAGACGAAGATACATAGAACAATTTTCAAGATCTTTCTCGTACAATTATATCGAATTATGGGCTTACTGATTTTTTTCTCTTGTGTTATGTTCTCTTTTGATTTTTTGAAAATGTCATAATGATACACCGTGAATATCCTCAACACATATACATAAACCAAGTCCTAGCAATACCTTAACTATTACGTAATTCGTGTTAATATGATATTAACCGACATTTACGCGACCAATGTTTATTTACACAACTCTCTCAACACTCCAATCCTATCGTATAACGTGTCCTAAACAGAGTTTAATTTCCATGAAAACGGATCATATGATCACGATCATGATAGATAAAAAATTCGGTCTGTCACCAGACATCGTTGGGTAAAAACAAGATACTCGTACTCACCTAATAACGTTTTTCCTGCTCTTTTTTTCCTTTCTTCCCACCAACTAATAAGTTTCGACTACTAAGACACTTTCCCACAATACGTTCCCATTCGCTAGGATCAACTTTTTATCCTTCTCTTTCTTTTCTCCGAGTAAGAGTAGTATTAGTATTAGTAGTAGTGGTAATAGTATAATTTTTTTCACAATACACAGATAAAAGTAAAATAAACAGTGAAACAAAGTATAATAACAAAACAAAAAAAAAAGAACGATCACAGTAGATCAAGAAACCCGGACGACGATTCGTGATAGACTGACACTACAAACAACGCGCACATTGTTACCGAGCGCTTCCGATCTCATCCGAATCGGTAACGTATAACCGACTACTGCCGAGTGAAATTAAGTCTTTGTTACACCGGTTGAATTTTCGATGACTCGTAGAAGATTCGAAGTCATTCCGGGGATCAGTATCGTGTATAGGCCTGAACACACAAACGCATAATCATAAAACATAACGCATAAGAGCTTATGCAGCCAATCTTAGTAAAGGCATAACACCTTATGCGCTATGCTTTATGATTACGCGTTTGTGTGCTTAGACCTTTTGGTAGTTCAAACGTACTCACGTATGCAGGGCATGGATTTTCGAAGTCTAAAATCCCGCTGCATTCTGCATTTTCCATAAAACTGGGATAACACTGGTCTACAGTCATCTGGGTACCCGAGGTTTGAAAACTGATTTGGAGTACTTTTAAAGCACTGAATATGAAAACAACATCAGATTTATTGGATCAGCTCGTCTTTTAAAATTTTTGATAAATAAAATTCATCAATTATATAGATTATATATGAAAATTATGTATGAAAGATAATAAAAAGTGGGCTAATCCTATAAATCTGATATTCATTTCGCCCAAATAGCACGGAAGTGCTGGTGAAGTATTATCGAAATGCCACCTGCCCTTATAACATTCTGATGGGCAAAGTAGATGAAATGAATGTTCATCCGTGGTAAATGGATATTCATGTATGTGGTACATGCATATGCAAACAAATCCATTGCATGTGAAAATTTGATGAAATATATGTACACTGGATATGCCATTGTCCCAGGGTTTCAGCTTCTATTTATATCCTTTGCACATGCCGATACATGTTTATATTGACATATATTGTAGGTACATATATGAATATGTATTTTTTGAACTGTTCCAGTTTCTAAACGTTCTATGCATGTGTAATGTATATGGATTTCACAGTTTTATAGACATAGTACATGGGTGATTCTCAGTTAAGAGGCATAAAATCTACAGGTTTGTGGCGAACGAACAAACACATTTGATTCACGATATTTCATATTGATTAGCTTATTTAGAGGTAACTTATTCATTTCCTCAAAATGGCCAACCAATTTATTCATTTTCCATGATTTCACAGGAGGCCAGGGGAAATATTTGAACCAAGGGAGATACAACCCTGGTGAAAATGGGAGCGGGAAGGAAGAGTAAACGAAGCGTATGTTGAAGGGTAACTGAAACGCTAATGAAAAGTATACGAACACGGAGGAAAAGGAATTCGCTGTGGCAGCGAAATCTACTTTTGCTGGGTTCCTTTTGCCAGAGCAGCAAATTTTTTGCTGTGACAGCAAACTATTTGCTGTTCCAGCAATCTTGTTAGCTGCGACAGCGAATTTTTAGCTGTGGCAGCAAAAAATGTTTGCTATCCCAGCAAAATTTGTTTGCTATTCTGTATATAATACTGAAAATTTGCTGGTGGAGCAAACATTTTTTGCTGCCACAGCTGAAAAATTGCTGTCGTAGCTAACACGATTGCTGTTATAGCAAAGTTTTAGCTAGGTCAGCAAAAATTTTTGCTATTCTATATATAATACCTCGATTTGCTGCGTCAGCAAATTTTTTCTCTCCGTGAAGCTTGAATGAGAGGGATACAGAGAGTATGTGGACAGGAAGTTGAAGCAAAGGAAGCGTATGAAATTCATGAAACCTGAATCAAAAAATTTCACCCCATAGCGAGAATCGAACCGTTAACTTTCATCATGGCACACGAGGGTTTTATCCATTGAGCCATGAATCATCGATGGGATCAATCGCTTAAAGATATTATTTGAAGTCAGAATAGGTATGATTTGCACACGCTTAATGTAACTTACCATTACTTCACACAAAGCGTGTGTGAAACAGGATCGAGAGCTTATGAAGCGTACACGGAAAAAAGAAAACAGCAATGGTTACTGTGAATCGCAGTAATTCATTGAAAACAAATGAAAAATCAAACTCACGCCGTTCATTACTGCGTCTCCCAGTAACCGTTAATGTCCAAGCAGCATTGACGAATTTCACTGCAGTACACATCACTGTGATCGCGCTAACCTCTATCATCCAAGCGTGTTTTAATTTGTTTTTCAATTGATTGCTGTTATGGACAGTAACCAGTGCTGTTTTCTTCTTTCCGCGTATATGAAACGTATGATTTCATGACTTCGCAGCAAGCAGGCATTACACGCTTCAGGAAGGGGGAATTAAAACATTTCCCGCTTCATATGCGCTTCCTTCGCGCTCCGTGTATACGCTTCATTTTCACCAGGGAAGATGCAAACTTTCTGAGTTACTCAATTTTTTCGATGTAGAGATGATCTGCAATCAAGTTTGGTTGTTGAAATCCATAGTTAGACGTCAATTTTTATGAATAATGTTGAACGTATCACGTGAAATCTCTTGTAGACACTTTGTATCTCCCCTGGATATTTTGTATTTCCCCTGGCAACTGATCAGTGGCCAGGGGAGATACTTTTTGGAAGAAATTTTGAGATTAAAACAAACGTAGAGTTTTGACTTACCTGAACATTTAACAAATTTAACACTCAACTTATTATAGTGTATCATCAATAACGACAATAATGAATGAATCATTCTTCATTGAGAACAACCAACCAGGGGAGATACCATGATTACATAACCTAGTACTCAAACCACGTTGAGAAATCGGGAAAAGTAATCAATGAAGATTGCTAAACGATTCAATTGATATTTGTTGGCAATTTTACATCATTCCTCACCCCTTACAGGGGGATGGAGATTTTCGTGAAACATCCGATGATTACTTACGATTATAAAAGTGTGTCAGGGGAGGATACATCAAAGTTGAGGGGCATAATCTTAACTGAAAAAAATCACTTTCGAGAAATACGTTGGTAGTTCCAACCCTACAACACGATAATTTATTGATGCCAGAACATATATACGAAGTATTATAACAATATGATCGGAATAGGATCTCGTTTTCTAGTGATTTCGTACGACAAACGAGGAAAGGACAGGCAGGGAGATACATATTAAGTGTATAACTTTGCTTCCGCCGTTTTTTTCCAAAATTCGAGGCTTTATTGTAAGAAACTGGTTATACATTTATGATTCAAAGTATTGTCCATCGCTGGCCACTACTTTCTCCCATCTTTCGGGCAGCATAGGAATCCCGCGTTGAAAAAACTGGTTATCTTTTGAAGCGGTCCACGATCCAATTTTTTACTTCTTCATAAGACCGGAAGTGCTGGTCAGCTAGGCCGTGTGCCATTGATCGAAACAAGTAATAACCCGAGGGAGCAACGTCTGGAGAATACGGCGGGTGGGGTAGGACTTCCCATTTCAAAGTTTTCAAGTACAGTAGCCTCTCGTTATAAGCGTAAGCTGTGTCCTTATTCCACTCAGTACCAAATCTTATGTGAGAAAAAGACGCAGATAGCTTTTAGCGACGCTTATAACGAGAGCCTACTGTATGTCTTGACCACTTTCGCAACATGGGGTCGAGCATTGTCATACTGTAAAATCACTTCATCATGTCTCTCGTTGTATTGCGGACGTTTGTCTCTCAATGCTCGGCTCAAACGCATTAATTGCGTTCGATAACGATTGCCTGTGATTGTTTCATGCGGTTTTAACAACTCATAATACACTACGCTGAGCTGGTCCCACCCAATACTGAGCATAACCGTGAATATTTGGTTTGGCCGTCGACGTGGAAGCATGGCCGGGATATCCCCATGATTTTCTGCGCTTGGGATTATCGTAATGAACCCTTTTTTTCGTCCCCAGTCACAATGCGATGCAGAAATCCCTCCCGTCTTTGCCTTGCAAGCAGCTGTTCACAAACACACAAACACCGTTCAACATCTCTCGGCTTCAACTCGTACGGCACCCAATTTCCTTGCTTCTGAATCATTCCCATGACTTTCAGGCGTTTTGAAATGGCTGGTTGCGTCACTCCCAATAATCCTACCAATTCTTGTTGCGTTTGACACGAGTCTTGATCAAGTAATGCCTCCAATTCTGCATCTTCAAAAACCTTCTCTCTCCCACCGCCATGCTGGTCTTCGACGTCAAAATCACCGTTCTTGAAGCGTTGAAACCACTCTCGGCACGTTCTTTCACTAATAGCGGCCTCACCATAGGTATTTGAGAGCATTAGATGAGCCTCAGCCGCAGATTTCTTCATATTAGAGCCGAAAATTAAAACCTCTCGGCGCAAATGACGAGAATTTGGCTCGTAAGCTGACATGTTCAATCGAGAATAACTTTATGATGCAGACACAAATCGACTACACTGAGAAAACAGATATCTTGAAAAATACCATAATTTATGGATTTTCAGCGTTGGTCTGACCCGAGTCGGAATATTCACTTGCATGAATCTCTAAAAGTACCATAATTTCTCGGACTTTTTGAAATAAGTATGGTACCTTCCGTATAAAAGTCCAAGACATTATGGTACTTTTAGAGGTTTTTTCAGGTAAATATTTAGACTCGGTCAGACCAGCGCAGAAAATCCATGATTTATGGTACTTTTTAAGATACCTTTTTCTCCGTGTAATATTCCGATGGCGTTATGTTTACAAATACCTAAGCTTATTGTATACAATCATGACATACATATATGACATCTATGATCTATTTATTTCAACTACCACTTACCGCTCCAGTCATGTATTGTAAAACGGCGGAAGCAAAGTTATACACCTAATACCTTATCCTAAATTTCAGAAACACCATTAAAATTTCATCACTAAAAAAGATGATGTACCTCATAGATAACGAAGTTATGTATCATGCTAGCCCTTTTGGTGAACTGTAATGCTCAGATTTCAGTATTTTTCTTTCATTGCCGCAGGAAATACCTCTTAACCGACAATCACCCACATACGTTTCACCCACATTATTCACTTTTTGCACGTTCCATACAGCCAGCATGTACATAAATTTGAGATTCCATGTGTAATTTACATACATTGCGAATATATAGAATGTGAAAAATTCTATCCGTCCCGGAGGGAGCAGGTAGTGAACAGGCCTGGATCAAGGGGTGGCTAGGGGGGGGGGGGCTGCAGCCCCGGGCCTCACTCACCAAGGGGCCTCATCTTTGAACATTCGCGAATTTCGTTTTCAAGCTTTTTACAACATTTTTATATATGGTAAACAAGATTTTATCGCATCAACTAACGTTCTTGATCGTTGAATCGGAGACATTGAACGATTTTAATTCAAATCACTTTGAAGTCCAAATAACTGTCGTTATCAACAACAGTAAAGGTGGTTGTAGTATACAAACGATTAGAGTCCTCCAATATTTTTGCCTTGTAAACAGAAATAGGAGGTTGCGCAAATCTTGGAAAATCATCAATCCAACTTATTTATGCTCCTCTAGTGATATGAATCAATTCCAAAATCTAATTTCTGCTTCCCGACAATTTTTTGTGTCCAAAATGAAAATTGTTAACACCAAAATGTTCCTCGAAGCTCAGAGAGAAATTTTGGTTTCGTGTCTATCTGTCGCTTAGGTGATCAACAAACTGCAAACGCGCATATCTCCCGTTCCACTTATACAATTTCGATAAAATTTATACCACAGTCGTAGGGGGCAGCGATAGTGGTCCCATATAAGTCAGCTTGATTCATTCAGAAGAACTGGATGGGCCAGGAGAAATATGGCAAAAAATGAACATTTTCGCGAACGTGCATATCTCCTGTTCTGTTCATCCGATTCCAGTGAAATTTATACCAGGTTCTAGTTATAATCCAATAATGGTCCCATATAAGTTCCATTTGGATCGGTTCAAAACTGTGGAAAATTTTGTTTGCCATCCGCATTATTTGACAATATGTTGGAAGCATGCCTTCCCTATGTCTGTATCATCCGAATGCCATGAAACTTTGAGCATAGTTAATTCATGAAATGCTGATTATGAGACATAAGTTTCAGGCAAATCAATATTGAGGAAAGAAAAGGGTAAGCACTAAGTTTCGAAACAAAATTTGAAAATTTCGTAAATACCGCTATTATGTGGATATCGTTCGTTCTTATCATCCGTTCATCATGAATTTTCACCACAGTTTCATGCAGTATCGATAATGGTCCCATATAAGTTTTACCCTGATCTTTACAGAAAAACGGGAGAGGGAAAAGAAACATTTTCCAAAAAATTGTGATTTTGCGATGAAAAATGTCTTTGGTTCCTGTTATCCGATTGTAATGAAATTCATACTACTGTTCAGTTATGGTCCCATAGTGGTCCCATATAAGTTTCATCCCAATCGATTGAGAAATGTGAAAAACAAGAATCTTTAGCAATCTGCATTTTCCAAACCCTTGTAATTAGTTCGAATTTAGTTTCATTTACACATTTACTTATTGCACAGAAAGATGTTCTTATCATCTCTAGAGTTTTCATGTTTTGGGAATATGTTCATGATTTTAGTATTTAAGAAAAAATAAGAACTGTTAATTTTCATAAGGAAAAAGAACTATTAATTTTTCTGTTAATTTCGTTGTTTAATCGAATAAATACAATCTTTTGAACAAATGCATCCGTGTCAATTACATATTAATTCCTAGTAAAAAGAAAACCTTCAAATCCTATTATAAAACAAACAAGTGATAGGAAATAATTGGAAATGGGTGTGCTTTTGTTCATGCCCCCATTATTTTCTATTATTTCTCATTATTTCTTGTCGCTGTTTTGTTTTGGAATAGGATTTTGAGGGTTTTTCACCAGAGATTTTGAGTATTATTTTGTGACAGCTGAAAATCCTGTGAGAATGCAAAAGCTTCATTCACCCCCCCCCCGCTTTTCACTTTGAGGGGGCCTCCAATAGTCTCTCAGCCCCGGGCCTCAAAATCCTCTAATCCGGGCCTGGCAGTGAAGGGTAGGTCCTAGTGGACCCCTAATGTACACTGTAAAAAAATGATTCTGGAATTTTCCACCAAAAAATGGTGACAGCAAAGTTCCTCCATAGATGGGGAATTTTTCTCCATAATTTGATGGAGTTTTCTTTCATTTGTAGAGAATTTAACACCTAAGAAGCGCAATAATTCCTGAAAGTAGTGGAAAAGTCTCACATTTTTGATGGAAAAACAATTCCCTCACGATGAGAGGACGAAACCCACCAACCGTGTGGAGGAAAACTCCCCACATTTTCTACAGTGTACACTGAGAAAACAGATATCTTGAAAAATACCATAATTTATGGATTTTCAGCGTTGGTCTGACCCGAGTCGGAATATTCACTTGCATGAATCTCTAAAAGTACCATAATTTCTTGGACTTTTTGAAATAAGTATGGTACCTTCCGTATAAAAGTCCAAGACATTATGGTACTTTTAGAGGTTTTTTCAGGTAAATATTTAGACTCGGTCAGACCAGCGCAGAAAATCCATGAATTATGGTACTTTTCAAGATACCTTTTTCTCCGTGTACCGAATGGTTCTTGCATCGAAAACGCATATTCCAGAAGCTAATAGACCAGAAGTTCATTATACTGGAAACAATCAGATTCGTCTTGTATAATCTAAAAGAGATCACCGTTTTGATCCAATCAGACACATTCGACATAATCTTTCGGTCCATCAGCATTCGGAATGTAGATTTTTAGCCGTGCATTCAACATTTAAAAATCCCAGTAATAGTATTTAGTGACAGCCAAACAAAAAACTGCACGCCTAGTTGCTTCCAGAACACTCCAGATATTATTACTAGAAATCCATTGTTTTTGCAGATGTTGAACACCCTGCAGTACAATGAGCATTCGGTCTGTGATGCCAGATTTGACACAACATCGATGTAACGATCGTTACTGCACCCTGATACAACGTTACACACGTGTGAACATGTGATACGTACGTGTCTTCACATGGACCTATAATTGCGTCTGTATGAGCAACGTTTTAGTGTAAAATATGGCACCACTGCATTCGGTGTATTGGGACCCACCGTTTTCTTGATTTTTTTCTCATAGAAGGAAGGAAGTTTTCTAACATGTACATTTGATGAGTCTTGGGATACATGAACAAATTAATTTTGATGAAAAATTGTGTCACAAAAGTTTGTTACACGTGCTGTAATAACATTTTTTTGCAAATTTTATGTACTTCCAGTGTATGCAAATTTCATGTTCAATATGGAATTTATATACATTGCATTTACACTGAATGTGCAGAATTTGAAGATGTTCAAAGGGACACACGTGGCCGTCCAAATAAAAAGGTGTCTAATTGGCGACTACTCTAACACTCGTGAAAATGACTGAAATGAAGAATCCAAAAATTCCTATGAAATATACGATATTCATTGGAACTTATACTAACAATATGAATGAAAAGTCGGAAATTCATAAGATGGCGGACTTACGAAGTTTTGGGACTGATTTTTCACTATCGCTTTTTACAGCGCTATGAGAAAAACATATATATATATGTATATCGAAGTTTTAAGGATTCTCTTCAACGATTGATTCAAAAAAAAATTGTTAGGAGTCGCTCAAGATTCTAAAAAATTCTGAAAATAGTCAAAATTCATTTTTTTTCTTCTCGTTGAGGTGAAATTTAGTACCTAAAAAATAGTAACTAAAAGTTACAATTCAAAATATTCGTTTTTAAAGGTCGCCTGAGGTTTTCTTCAGAATATCCGTTCCCTGGCAAAAACGTTTCCCATAATTTCTCATATAATCCAATATTTTTTCATACTTCTCATGATTTTTCATAAATGTTCATGTATGTCATAAATTTTCATAATTCCTCAAGAAATTGAAAGATTTAGTGAGAGGAATGTTTTACCAAGAGTGATAATATGTCATAATTTTTCATAAGTGAAATCATATTATTTCACATGTTTTCATAATTCCTCATAAAATCATATCAAATTTCTTATAAATATAATGATGACCATCAGATATGATTTTTCATGAGGAGTCATAATTTTCCATAAGAACTCATAATTTCTGACCTAAAAAGTTATAATTATCAATAAATGAAAGTATATCACCATAGAATTTTCTAATCTCTCATAAAAATTGCATAGATTCTAATCCCTCAAAAATTTCATATAGTTCCTTCTCGAATCCATAAGAACGAGGGAAAAAATAAGAGCGTATGATTGTTCTTCTAGTATCCTCTCCACCGGATTATATACTTTCAGGGTAGGGATGGGCGATATAAAGATTTGTATCGATATTGCGTATCGATACGTATCCACGAATCCTATATCGATACGACCGATATATCAGGGAATGAATTTCGATATTCCGATATATCGATATAATAATTCCCATTGTACAAGGAAAAATATTAAATTCAATTTAGCTGTTACATGCAATTTTAATTGTTTGTAATAAAAGCATACAAATGGTATATGTATATACCTATTCAAAATTCCAAATATAATATTTCAAAGTTTTTCGAGAAACATCTTCCCTTTTGCATGTTTCTATTGTGAATATTAAAAGTCAGAACAAACACATAGAATTAAAATGAAATATGCATGAAATCAATATAATCTGATAAAATATTCTAATTAAATCATTATCACACAAATTCTTCAAATCCCCCAATCTTCCAGTGAGAGTGAGTTAAAAAATAAAAACATTTTCAAATGCTCAGGTGTCAGACGGTTCCTGAGTCCAGTTATTACGAGTCCTGCTTTGGAGAATAACCGTTCGGATGGTACCGAAGTTGCAGCAATCAGTAAATAGCGTAATGTTAATATTGCTAATGTTGATGATGGGCCCCGAGTTCTCCAGTACGCGATAGGATCCAGTTCTCTACTTATTGTTTAGCTATTCAAATAACATTGCAATCCTTCTGGCATACAATCGTGATCCTGAGTATCCATTTCCATATCTTCGTTCAAGTGAACTGCTTGATCGTGAAACGACCAAAATTGATCTTTATTTTCATCAGTATTCCCGACTTCAGTCCTCTGTATGGTTTCAGCATCACTGTTTGTATTACGTATCATTCTGGATATCTCTTGTATAGCGATAGAACATGTCACAATATTCAAAAAATGAATTTTTTTGAAACGAGGATCTAAGATTGTGGCTATACTTAATAAAATCGACAATTCCATTTATTCGAATCTCTTCTCGAAGTCTTCGATTAGAAGTTCTTTCAAGCGCTGTCCATTTCCGGTATTAGAATCATATGTTTGTAAATTTGTTGATATCCATTTTACTAATGGTATAATTTGGCTGGATGTAACATATTCTTCCCCGCATACTATGAGAGTTGCTTCTTTAAAGGGTTTCAGCAAATTACATCTGACACCCAAGAAACAGAGCTCAATACATACTGGAGTAAGCGAAGCAATCAGATTGAGTGTACAGAGAAGACGATGCTATCTATTGAACAAACATAGAAACACATCCAATTGATTCTCTCTCTCTCACTATTTTGATGGAATAGACAAAGACACATTCACATCTATTCGTACCTCTCGCTCTGTATACGCGCTTGTATCGTTGTGCCCCTTGCAGTACGTATTGAACTCAATAGATCGAATATAGTTAGAATTCTCGCTCTCTTTCTGATATATAAAATGTAGAAAGAGGAAAAAAAACAAATTGAGGACCTGATGCAGGCGCGAATTTCGTACACAATTCCTCGGTGTTTCTGCATTTCTTGGGTTTATGTTCCAATGAATGGTCTAAACGATCCTTTATGATGAATTTGACTCAATAAAAATCAAGATTGATCGCGAATAGAGGTGATTTCAATTGGAGTAATGAATTAAAGCAATTTTGAACCATTCTAGTAAATCTTCATGGGTTCCAAAACTGATTGAAATGCTTTCAAATATGGTTTCCAATGTTTTAAATTTACTTCAAATTCGTGTATCGAAATTCGATATTGACTAACTTGATATCGATACACGATGTATTGTGAAGTGAGATATCGATATTTTATATCGATATTTAGGAACAAAAGTATCGATATATCGATATATCGATACGTATCGCCCATCCCTATTTCAGGGTTCATTACATTTGTAAGTTCATCAATTTTTTTGTGAATTTTTAAAAACCAATCACGGTAAAAAGGAGAACTTGATTTCAGTTAAAATATGAGCTGAATTAAAGATGCAGCCGAAAGAAGACTCATCAGACTTGGAGTCAGCCACTGGAAAACCTTCTCAAACTCAAACAAGAATACAGCTTACATTAATCCCTATTGAACTGAAATTAAAACTGATTTTGAACTGAAATTCGAAGCTAATTGTTCCTGATAAATGGGTTCATCCATTGTTTTTTGTTTTGGTTTATTCGTTTGGGTTTATTCGGAGGATGCAAAACAAAGTTCCCTGGTTTGTGAATTTATTCATTTGACTTGTTGACTATGCAATTATATCGTGATCGTAGTTTTTGAAAATTGAACATCTTCAACCCTCATTGGGAGATTCGAACCCACGTTGTTGCTGGAATAACCTGTCCTAGTCCTTTGCGTTTAACCACTTCGCCACGGTACCGTTTCGACCGACTCATTTGATAAATAATTTCATAATAGTATAATTTCCCTTGTAAAAATGAATCATATATGCGGCATATATGACCACACATGGTACATGTATGATTTCACAGATCCATATATGACCCCTATATAATTCATATATGGGCCATATATGATTTCGGACATTCATATATGGGCCATATACATTTCATATATGGCGTTATGTATCCTATATATGGGTCATGTTTGGTCATTATATGGATTGAACAATCGTATACGAATTTTATATGGTCATATATGCCACATATATGAATTACATATGATTTATATATGATCATATATGATTCGTACCAAATCCATATATGAATCAAATACAGCTCATATATGGGCCATATATGAATCATTTTTACACGGGTTGATAGTATGTGTAGGGTGAAGCCGAAGATAAATTTGGAAAACATTTTACGGGAACTGAGAATTAGTGCAAATGTGAATACCCCCGAAAGTTTGAATTAATTCCAATTTGTGTTGTAATGTTGAAGTGAAAATGTCGAAATAAAAATCCATTGACATTGCGGAAAATCCAATAACAAGCTTTCACGAAAGTGATATTACAAACTGTTACCGAATTTGTGAGGCACCTTGAATAATAAATAAAAAACCTGAAATAATTTGACTGAATCGAAACTGTAATTAATTATATGCACATATACATGTGTACGTATAAACAATTGTCACACTGAAAATGAAAGAATTCTCATCTTATTTTCAGATATTTTTGACTGAATTATCCATCAAACTCTACATGGCTGCCTATAAGATATGCATTGCTGATAATCAGCACATTATCCGATTTAATTGAATTTGATACGGCCATAACTCTTTTTCATCCCATATGACGGCTGAAATCGTAACATTGCTGATTTTGAGCCTCATCTGAAAATCAGTCGATCATGGAATTAAGATTTACTTTTTACTGTGGAGGAAGTACCTGCGAGTATAAGACTTTTGTGCGAAGACGAATCAATGAAAAGTACCTAGAATCAGTGAACTTCATTGATTAATCAGTGTTGAGTCATCGACTGATTGAATTAGCGGAAAATTTCGCGCTGATTCAGCAGTGGAATCCACTGATTTCCAGTACTCTTCACTGATTAGGAGTCACAGAGCAGGTGTGGCATTTTCGGACTCGGATATCTTTTCGGATATTTTCATATGTCTCAACGTTTGATGCAACTCTTGACTCAATAACTTGGTAAAGTAATGAAATGTCATTGAATACACGAGGATTCAAGTTGGTGCAACCCAAATAATACAAAAAGAGATCGAATTTGATCATTTCTCCGAAAAAGAATGAAATCAGTAGAGATCGTAGTTTAGTTCAGAATCAATTATTCCCCAAGTCGAGACATAAGAAAGTATCATTGATAGTACACTGAGAGAAATAATGATTAATATCAAGAATTTAAATTCATGAATACTGCCAAGAATACAAATTCTTGATTATAGCTAATATGTTATTGGCCCAAAAGAAATTTCCTTGAATCGAGAAATATTTCCTTGATTTAAGAAAATTTCTTTTGGGCCAATAACATATCAACTGTAATCAAGAATTTTTATTCTTGGCAGTATTCATGAATTAAAATTCTTGATATTAATCATCATTTCTCTCAGTGTAGGTTGGTTTGAATTAAGAAATTGACCGTGTATTTGTGTAGATTCACAAATACGAGGATGAAAGATTTATTTTTATCACTTAAGTCCATGCACAAATTTTTCTCCACAGAATATTATCACAATCGTCATTCATCTATTCTCATACTCCTTCACATGCAATATTTCTAGTTGAAAGCTCCATTGTTTCTCCCGTTTTTCTATTCGGTTGTGCACATTTGAATGTCATGATATCGTATTATCAATATTGTGATATTTGTCAATATTTTGTAACAAACTTTTGGCTTCATCTGATAACATTTGTGGTTCTCGTTCTTTGTGCGTTCTGAGGCTACTAATGTAAGGATCTGATGACACGAGTAAATGACGCATAATGTCTTCATTTGTTGACCTTCGTTCATTCATCCGACTGTTCTGAGCTCGAGCCTTCCTGGAAATTTTATTACTTGCCTCTTGAGCCTCGTCAGAGAACCATCCTATTGGGAGGTAAAATGTTTTTACAATCTCACTGCCATGAATTAAAATTTTATGAACCAAAGGTGGCATACTATACCAGAGATATAATTTGAAACAAAGATCAGTGGTTTTTTCACAGTACTGTTTAAAGTCGATGCTATTGATTTCTTTACCGCAGGTAAGGACTTGGAGGATGTTATGTAGCCTTACGAGTAAATGTTCGTCTGAACCTGTTATTTTGGCTACATTCCTAGCTTTTCAGAAAAATTCTCGAGCTACATTGCCGGTATTTGTTGTACCAGCTCCTTGTTTGACAACGTCAACTGTGATTTGCAGTTCCTTTCTCAGTTGATCTTGGATATGTTTTTTTCGTTGTAATTTAAAGATAATATTCTCTCCTGAAGCAACACCTCTCTCAAAATCCATGTTATATGAAATATGAAGCATATATTCTAAGCAGCACACTTCCTTTGCATACTTAAGTCCAACACCACAAATATTACAACTATTTGAAGCCTCTAGTCCAGTTAAGATATTGCATATCTTTCCATTAATCATTGTGCACTTGAAATTGAATTTTATATCAAATCGTTCTTCTCTTACAGTTAATTCATGTGTTTCTTCAGAATCAAATATTTTATAATAAAAGTTATATTCTTTGAGAACATGCGATGAAGTTTCCTCAGCAAATTCAAGCTTTATCGGTTTGCAAGCTTGAACAGAGTTGGGTCTTTCATTTATCCATACCACCTTATTACCCACTGAGTATTTCCGTTAGAATCTTACATCAACATTGCAGCGATATTGATGCGATCTTGACAGTACTTGTCTTTCAATTTACAAATGCAATATTACAAAAGTAAGTTGCAAAAATATCGTTGAAATATCACCTGACAACGTAACATTGCTGCAATTTACTTGTAATTGGATGTTGTAATATTACTGTTGTAATTTTCATAACAGGTACTTTCAAGATCGCATCAACATCGATGCAATGTTAATGCACGGTTCCAACGGAAATGCTCAGTGGGTATCTGCCTTAATGGCAAGAGGGACCAATGGAATAAAAAAAAGAGATTTATCAGACAAAACTTCATTAAAACCACTATCCACTTCTTCAGTAATATCGTCGTCCTTATCATTAGATTCCGTATGCTCACAACTGCTATGTGCTTCATTGTCAACTTCACCCCTATCATAATTTGAGTAATCATTTTTGACGATTTTCTTTATATATACTCAACTTTATCTGGTCATTTGTTGCCCGGAAGCACCATCCATGCCCCATTTGCCAGTGAACTCCAATTCTTTATCTTTTATATTGGCAAACTGGTTAAGATTGAATGTTAAAATAATCCTTGTCACAGTGTGGAGCAGTAATGGTATGATTTGTACGTGTGCACCCAAAAGAGTGGTTCTTATTTCACCAGGGATACAATTATCTTTGGCAGTTTTGAGCCTTTTCTACGGAGGTTATTGTTTGTTACCATACATTTTCTGGTGGTGATTTCTCAAGTCTTCGTATTTTATAACAAAGAGATCTGTATCCATGTACATAGCCAAAACTTTGTCTATATTCGAACTGTTATGAAGTTTGTTATAATTATCTTCATCAATCATCATCATCATCATCATCATCATCGTCAGTTGGTACAGTATTTTCATAGGATTCCTTATTTTTTTGCCTAATCTTAAGACTCGAAGCCCTATCTAATTTTTGTCTTGAATACTGCATTACGATCCTTTCGATGCGCCTTTTTTTTTGTCTTTTCACCATCTTCTTCAAATGACAAACGATTTCGACTTTTTTGTGAATTCATTGAAATGTGTTTGAGAGATTTAGCAGAATGACTGTCGCAATCTGAGCTATCATGCTCTTCATTCTCAATCAATTCATCAAATTCAACGGTAAAATCATCATGTAAGAATGTGTGATATTTTTTCATAAACCTTTCTTTCGTACGATTGGCACTTTTCCATTTTTTTCATACTGCTTTGAGAAGTATACCAATTTATTCCTGATACACTTGACTCAATTCCCTGAGAAACTCCTCACAGAGTCAATGCCATCCAGAAGAACATGAATCTTCTCTTTGTTTGAATTTGTATTATTCCACATTAATTCGCACAAACGTAACTTTCCAATCAAGAATTTTTTTTCCATTTTGGAGACCAATTTTTGGTTCAAGAATGATAAGTAATTTAATCCCACTGAATTGTACGTAACATCCTACACAGACAGTCACTATATTCGTTATATAAAATTTCATATACATATACAGGGTGGGGCATTTAAAGTGTCGCGGGCGTTTTTTCCAAAAATAAAATGAGATACGAGAAAATTTTTCGGACAAAAATTGTAGGGTATCGAGGGGAACATCCATCAGTTTGTGCCAACATACCAGGATTATGTATCCAGGTGGAGGGGGGTAGCTTCGAGCAATTATTGTAACAGCATCAAGCACCTCACATGTGAGAGGCAAGGGGACTCACGATAATCAAACACTCCGGAGGGAACAGAGAACTACCACGTCCACGTCGTTGTGCCTGGGTAACGCTAGGAGTAGTTCATCAATAACTTCGCCGGTCCATACCTCGCACCCCAATAAACAGAAAGGGGTCCATGACGGGTATTTCGTAAAGGGTTTGAAACCAGCTTTCCCATGCCATGATAAGAGAATGGGGGTCCTGTTTAAAAAAACCACCTTGACCCCTAAATGACCTCCAAAATGACCTCTGAGGGATTTTTCAAAGCCAGCATCATACTTCCCCCTTGGAACCCCAAACTTTTTACCTGGAACATTTTTTTCCATCCCCACTAGTTTCCGAGATATTTGACTGTATCACTTCAAATGGACCACCCTGTATATATATTTGAGCAAATTCAATGGCATTTGAAAGAGAATGGCTCAGGTCCCCCTCCCATGAAGCGGGAAAGCGCAACACGGAACAACCAAGATTGGTTGATTTCTAGTTTCTTTTTAAAATATCTACGAATCAACTAATCTTGGTCGTTCCGCGTTGCGCTTTTCTGCCTCATGAGAGAGGGGCCTCATACTTAGAAGTACATCTACTAGTTTTGTGAGAAAAAATTATCTT
The DNA here is from genome assembly GCA_018340375.1 of Gonatopus flavifemur. Classification (NCBI taxonomy): domain Eukaryota; kingdom Metazoa; phylum Arthropoda; class Insecta; order Hymenoptera; family Dryinidae; genus Gonatopus; species Gonatopus flavifemur. The sequence continues at coordinate 2,379,974 of JAFFJZ010000016.1, forward strand.
TTGATTTTAAGTACCCTGGTGAAAATATACGCTCGTAGTAAGCGCACTCGAAGCGGACAAGAAACGTAAAAAGGTTCCACTCTTGCCGGAGTGGATAATAGTTGCTTGTTGTGAAGTATTGAAATTATACGTTATAAATACGCTTTATAAACGTTCAATGCTGTTTTGGGAAGAGTACTGTTACGTTCCATGAAAGGTAATGCGAATCATTACATATAGACTTTGAGTATCGGTTTTAAACTGTCAGGAATCATAGCATTCCATGGCTGAATAGGTGAGAAGCTGGATTCCAATGATGAAAATCATTAGTTCGAATCTCGCTAAGTGGTCAAAATTTTATCTTCCTGTATTGTTCATACTTTTCATGAAGCGTTGATTTTTATACGCTTCTTTTGTTCCAAACTTTGCTTCAAATACTCTTCGAATCCGTTCCGTTTACTCTTTGTTCACTTTTCATTAACGTTTCTGTTACGCTTCACTATACTTTTCGTCTGCGCTTCATTTCAGTTTCCATTTTCACCAGGGTAACCTCAAATATGTTGAAGAACACTTTTCAGCCCTTAGATTGGAATATTCCGAAAACCTGACGTGATAGAGCAATTTTGAAGCCAAATTCGGATTCAGGGTGCCAAAATTCTTCGGAGAAGTATAATACAGTTTCTGTTACTTGACCCTTGTTGGTCTCCCATGTGGAAAAAATGTCCAAAAATGTATACAATTGTATACAGTTTTGGACATTTTTTTCACATGGGCTGTATTATTCATAATCGTCTGTTGTCTCATAATTTCTGAAATGCGGTAACGATCTTCGGATCGAAGTTAGTCTAATTTCGGTGGAACAACATTTGGTCCTCTCAACTAGTCCGATCAACATCCGCTGTCACTATCTCTAAATGCGGGTGGTCATTCGCGGTTTTTGGATCAATTTTGGTACGTTCATTTTTGCATGCATACCCACACGGAAAAAAATGTTTAGGTTCATCACGAAGGTTTCTTGGTATCTCAGCTAAATGATATCACTGGATTTCGTTGGGATAGAAGTTTAGCTGTAGAAAATAAACTTTATTGCTGATGAAATATAGTTTTAACCACTGAAATATTCAGCGATGACATCTATATTTTCACTCCAAAAGAGCGACTGGATTGTATGGGTGCGACACCTGAACACAATTAGCTGCACAGTCTAGCTAACTACTTTAGCTGTAACAGATAGAATTTTTCACTGGTGTTTCCAAGTGAGCTCACATGGCAGTAGGAGTTATGCATTTTCAAAAGTATTCTGGAAGAGACGTTTAAGATATTTCATGCAATATGGAAAGAACAATTTGAGAAAGATTCTTTCTAAAGAACGAATCATTCTCAAATCTTGTTCTTTCCATGTTGCATAAGACATCTTGAAGATGTTTTTTAGAATACTTTTGGAACTGCCTAACCTCCATCGCTATGTGGGAGGTGGTCATGAATTTCCACTGGAATATGAACATTCTGTTTGCAGCATTCTTCCATCGTGCATCCATCGTGCCAAAACGCTATCAGTTGGCTTGACTTCGGATATCTTGAAATTATATTTTTCAATATCAAAACGTTAATATCATACCATAATTGAAAAGTCAACATAATCATGAACTGAATTCCAAAATAAACTCCAATTGTTAGATGCTTAGGATAACCTCGATTTGGAATGTCATAATTCAAGCCAAAAGCTTCTGTCCTCCTGATCGAAAGCTTATTTCTATACTGCTCGCAGGATTCCACATATTTCGAATGGATTCAATGAATTCCGAAATATTGGTGAATGAGGTTTATTTCTGGATTATATTTTTCCATTTTGCTGAAGTTGGGATCGTTTATTGGAACGAATTGATAATCGAATACCACAATATTCAGCTGTTAGGGATCAAAAAATCTTGCAGTGATACTTAATGGCAAGCTTCACAAATTTCAAATACAAAATCTAAAAAGATACATAGTAGTATATTTTTATATGAATTATAATTCATAATTTGGGATTGATGCTCTGGAAACAATTGTATTATTGAATTTTTATTTTCTAAAGTATATTGTGCAATTTGTGGAGATTTATTTGATTTATAAGGCTTAGATTTAATATTTGAGCAATAAAATGTTGATTTCAAATCAACTTTTTCATCAGTGAATATTTTGTTCTTTTTTGTGCTGTTTGCATGCATATTTTGGCATTTTGATAGTGCATATAATCCAATGTCTAGTAATTAACAATAAATGATGTGTGAATTCCCCGGTCGAAAAATTTGGACTGCTTTTATCCTCCATTGCTTATTTTAGTCTACTTCATTCCTCTTTCAACTGTTTTTGTCTTCGAAGATTTGAACTTCTTTTGTCTGTTGTTTGGATAATCAGATGTACTGTTTTTATGTGCATAATGCTAGTTCAGTCTACTTTGATCCGCTTCAATTATGATTCAATACACCATGGGAAAAACAAGATGAAATCAGCCTAAAATCTGAACTCATAAACTCTTTCTCAAGTGATAATAATAATAATAATAATAATAATTCCAATGACAAACTTTATAATCAAAATTGGTTAACCAATTACGAGAGGAAATGAATTGTTATTCCTTGATGTGACCTACATGAAGAAAAATCTTCAGTCAAGGAATATCAGGTTCCACTGAGGCAATCTAATATAGGATGTGAGCGAATAATATCTTCTAGTGTTTTGATGTTTTAATTATATGTTTATTATATGTTTAATTATATGTTATATAACACATGTTTTAATTATTGAAATCAAAATCGAATTATTTTATTGAATACCCGAGAAAAAATGAATTAGATCTGAAGAGATCTAATTAGATCTCATCAGATCAAATGATATCTCTTTAGGTAAAAAAAATGGGATGAGACAGATCTCCTTGGATCTGAATAGATATAGATAGATCTACGCAGATCTAAGCACACTTCACAGCTCTTTTTGTATTTAGATTTCTGTAGATCTAAATAGATATGCTTAGATCTTCTCAGATCTCAATTGATCTGGGTCAATCTAGAACTGTTTGAATTCAGATCTACAAAGATCTACTCAGATCTAAGTAGATCTACTGTGATTCAAACAGATGTATCACTCAGATCTAAGTAGATCTACTGTAATTCAAACAGATGTATCATTCAGATCTGAATAAATCTACTGAATTCCATTTTTTTTATCTAAAGAGACCCAATTGGATCTAATTGGATCTAATTAGATCCAATCAGATCTCTTTAGATCTAATTCATTTTTTCTCGGGTAAGGTTTTAATTGAAAATGAATTCAATTTGGATCAAATTCAGTTTCTTAAAGGTCGCAAAAGATTTCATTTTCATCTATTCTTGTCCGGCTGTGTAGGCGAATCAAGCAGCAACAAAATCTGTTTTCGACCGGTTAGAGAATGAAATCAGACTAAAATGAAGATTGTTTTTATTCCGGTTGTTAAAAATTACGAACAAAAAGAGATAAAAATCTTTACACGGAGTAGAATAAAAACAATAGTCAAGGAGGATAAATTCAAGATTTTCCAGAGAGGATGAAAACAGTGTGAATTTTTTGACTCGGGCTATTGGAATTGCAATGCGCTAATAGCAATTTCCAATTACAATCTCAATAGTGTCTTGTTTAGACCCACACAACACGAAAGTTTGAAAAACACTTTCAGAAGTCTTTCATTCATGAAATTTTAAACACACGAGTTTCCATTTTTTTAGAATGGCTTCGAACGCATCACAAAGGGACACTGTTTGTTCTCCATTAGTGGGTACTTTTAATGATAATTTCCAACCGTGACATACAATGACAACAAGTTGCAACTGTCACATCTAAAGGCGTTTCAATTCACTCTGTTTTATGATCCAGACACAATTTTCATGCGTTGTTTTTGTAAAGATGTTGTCACGAACGGAGTCAGTAATTTCAATTTCTGGTCAGTTCCCTGGTAGAAATTCCTCTAGTAATTCGCTAGTTGTAACACTTGCCCTCACGAAAAACTAGAGTTCAAATTCAGCACCTTTTCAGTTCAATCACCAACTTATAGGTGTTCTTATACATATAATATATTTAAATATTACATTATACATTATATATATACATATTATGTATATCTAATAACATAAAACATATAATAAATATACATATGAGGTCTCTAGTTTTTCACGAGGGGAAGTGTTACAACTCGTGAATTACTAGACAAATTTCTACCAGGGTTTCAAGTCAGCACTGTTGGAAAAATCTGTCTCAAACTTAACAATACCATTATGAAGTTTTTTACATAAACATTTTATCAAATTTCATACAAAATTTTGTATGAAATTTTATATTTTCATATTAAATTTCATGTTTTTATATTGACTTTAATAATCGTTCTTAAATTTAATCTGGAAGTATGAGATTCAATAAAATGTCTATGTGAAAAACTTCATAATGTCATTGTTAAGTTTAAGATGGATTTTTCTAACAGTGAGTATTTTCAGATTCTCAGTTAGCAAAATCAGTAATTTGTGCCCTATAACTGGTTTGCAGCCCTGTGAACATGGAAAATATCCATTTAAAAAGGAATTTGCACTATGAAACTTTTTAGAACCTTAAATACGGTTCTGTGTAACTGTCCTTGCCGGCGCATTTTCACGATACGAGACGAGACGACTGTCGCGACCGAGAATTTCGACTCGAGACCGAGAATCTCGCCTCGAGACCAGGTCAATCTCGGCGAGATGAGACCGAAACACAAGGTGGATGTACGAATTTTTCAGAGCAATAAATACCAGTACCATTGTTACCTTTGACTGAATGATGCGCGTTATGGTCATGTTATTTTTTCCCCAGTAGGGGGTGAGATTATGTAAGCAACCCACAAGTTAAAAGAGTGGAGATGACAATAAGAATGATCGAAAACAGCCAATAGCTTATTCTGATCTGGTTCGTCCTGTGATTCGATTTGTCTCGGTCTACCCTAAAGCGCGCCAGCATTGAAAATCTGAATCGGGTCAACTCTTATAGGAGACTGCGACCGACTGACGTTCTGTTGCAGCATATCACCTCATTAAGTAATGGCCCAACCACAATCGCTTGGCAGCAAACGAGGATCATTTGTTTATTGATACGTATAGTAATAATATTGATAAATGAATCCATTAGTCAAAAAAATATTATTTTATCTCACAAAATTAATTTTTCTAATCACACTGAAAAGAAGGAATCACTGGAATATAAGACAGCTACACTGAGAAAAAATTATCGCTCCTATTACGAAACTGTATGCTATCCGTAACGCATTCCTGTGACAGTAAAGATCATATTCGATACGAGCTCTGTGAATAGAAAAAAGATGTGTATCGTTGTACAACGTATACCAGATCGTTGTAGCAACTATATTACAGGTATCACAGCGCTACCGTTCATTTTTCCTTTCGAATACCAGCCTCAACCATACCGCGTCTTCGTAAGCACTAGACTTTTTTTCAGTGTGGAAGATTTGGACAACCAATCAGGTAATGATAAGAAGGATAATAATTATTATTAATCATTTAATTCAATTCAATTTTTCTCAATTCATTTTTGCATTAAGGAATTCAATCGATTTCTAAACGATTGTTCGTTATAAGGCCAATGAAATGTTTTTGGCAAATGAATTCTAAAACCTTTTTTTTGGCGCCAGAATGATAGTTTACCTTTATTCGGTACGATTACCGTCATACCAACATTGGCTCGTCGGATAGTTACCGGTGCCAAAAGTTATCGGATGATACCAACATTCTACCAGGAGTTGGTCAACCTTTTTGTTCTTGCTGGGTTGGTTCCTACCCATACACAATCATATCAATCAAATATCGACCAAAATTCGGTTTCCGTTTTCGGCAATGTTCGGCCATGAATTCACTTTTCGGTTTTCCGAAAAATCTAATTCTTCACCGAAAATCAAAACCGAAAAAGGAAGTTCATTATTCCCACCATCTTTCAATGCTGATTTCATGTTTCATTCTAGTGAAGTTATTCTGGGGAAGTTAATCATCCACATACGGAAAAAGAGTGTAATTGACACAACTAATTGAATGGGTGCATATGCACTCACAAGTTGGAATAACTAGCAAATTTGTAAGCGCACATGCAACCATTCAAGGAGACTTGACTTCCCGAGAATAATTTTACTAGAATGAAACATGAAATCAGCATTAAAGGGTAGTAGGAATAATAAACTTTTTCCTCGATCTCGGTTTTCCGTGAGAAATTGCATTTTTTGGCCAAAATCTGGAAAGTTGAATCATGGCCGAAAATTGCCGAAAACCGAAACCGAATCTCGGTCAGCTGAGAAAGCCATCTGCGAAAAGACTTCATGAATGTCCAGATCTATGTCTGCTTGATTTTGAACAATGGGGCTCATTGAAAATTGACGGAAGTTCGGAACAGTCTCGTTACGTTTCGATCTCCTGTGGGAAGAATTGTTCTATTCTTATTGCGAAGAAACTTATTCCTCCAGAACGTGTCATTTCATGTCTCAAGTTGATTTAATGTGGAAATTTTCCTTTGAATCCATTGAGAATATGTATTATTCGTTAGTTTTCAATTCCATTTGAGAGTTTTGAACTCATCTGTAACCGAAAATTAATAAATCTAATGAAATTTTCTTTTTCGGTTTCGATTTTCGGCCGAAAATATATAAGGTTTCAAAATTCGGTTTCGGTTTTGGCCGAAGAAAAATTTCCTTCTCAGTCGATCTCTATGCAACGAATCGTTTTTACGCCTTCCCCTCCTTAAACAAAACATTGTAAACAAAGCGTTCGAGAAGTCAAGGAATACAAAAACAGCGGATTGTGATCTCCAACGCGATCGTACAACAACTCACAATTGGTTTGTCCGATACGGGCTTTAAACTCGTGGGAGTTAAATACGACGGCGGAGGTAGATTATGTTCTCAACAGATCGAGAAGGTTGATGGGTGGTGGTACCAGCCACGGTTTGGACACCATCACCGTTGTGCCGTTCATCCTGTTCGTCTACCACCTAGTTCACAATTACTACTTGAGCACATTTACAATCAAAGAGAAGAACGAATTTAATAATGAAAGATACAACACAACGTGTACATAAGTACCATTCTTCTAAGTAATATATTATTTTGCATATTGAAATATCGAACTGGATGAAGCTGTGGTGAATTTATCGTCATGAGAAATTTATCATAAATTTCATCTCATAGTTACCCGTCACAACTCGATATAAATTTCTCATACAGTAGATAGAGTTAAGCGCAGAAAACAAAAGAGAATCTAATAACAACAGCAGCTGAGGAATGAAAACAAATTCAAGCTGTGTCGCACATACTTGTAGTAGACGAACTGACTTGCGGAGTAAGATCGAGGTCTCTAGATGGTCCGATAGAACGAGAAGGGACAGACAGAGGATGGCAGTACCAGCCACAACCGAGGTCGAAGTTGCTTGCTCTTGTCCTCTCTTTTCTATCTCCATACGATGCTCTGTATACTGTTGCTGTTGCACTCCTCTCTACAGGTGCGTACAAGTGGATAATATGACCTCGCAAGAAGATATGAGAAAAAAAATACGGCTTTGAAAGTTAATGAATTGTATAGGAATATCTGTTGATTTCGCCGGCCCGAGGCGAAATTTTCACTGTTCTTTCCACATTCATCTCTCACCGTTTGAAAGGTATTGTAAATTATAGTAAATTTATATTGTATGACAACTACACAGAGAGAAAAGTTATATTATAAATTACTATTTTGCTAGCACGTACAATATAGACTTGCCTATATGATATCATTCAGTCAGACACTTTCTAAAAACTACTATATTTGACAGTACGATATGGAAGAATTCTCCGATTAGGTACTATCAAATGAAGTAATTTATAGAAAGTGTCTGACTAAATGATATCATATAGGCAAGTCTGTCCCATCCCTGGTAAAAATTCCTCTAGTAATTCGCTAGTTGTAACACTTGCCCTCACGAAAAACTAGAGTTCAAATTCAGCACCTTTTCAGTTCAATCACCAACTTATAGGTATTCTTATACATATTATATATATAACTATTACATTATACATTATATATATACATATTATGTATATCTAATAACATAAAATATATAATAAATATACATATGAGGTCTCTAGTTTTTCACGAGGGGAAGTGTTACAACTCGTGAATTACTAGACAAATTTCTACCATGGATACGTGCTAGTAAAATATTAATGTATTATGTAACTTTTTTCTCCGTGTAAGGTTCTACTTGGGTCGTGAATCAGACAGTTATCCCCTCGTTACAGAAAAACTTATCCCAACTTCAACAAACGTTTAATGTAGACAACTTTCGCTGGAATCTTCAGTAAATTTATTCCAACTCGTGACAGACTTTGGGTGGACTTTTGACGATGTTTCTATCGCTGAAGAAAAAGAGAGTCAAAAATCAAAGGGAAGCCAACTTTATGGGCCGGCAAATTTGTATTTGCTAGACTCCAACCGAAATAACTATTTATATTCGAAGTCATATATTGTTTGGAAAATACCTAGTTTGTAAAGAAGCGAAACTGCGTCAGTAGGGAACTAGGATGTCCCAGTGCTAAATCAAGATTATGAAGACCATTCATAATTTCAGATTGACGTATTGACTTACTGTAGCCGTTAAGATTATGGTCGAAAACATGTAACTACTTTAAGAGGATATTGGCGTCGTGGCAGCAAATCAAATCGATCATAACAAACGATGGGGAAACACTTGTTTAATAGAAATACCGCTCTGTACAGCACTTCTCTGGTTCACGTAGAAGTGCTGTACAGAGCGATATGTTGATGAAATGGGAACGTTTTTTCGTGGTTTTCCATAAACGCCCAGGTAGGAAATGCCAATATTGACAACTGGCCCATGCTTGGCAAAATACTGGGCTGCCAAGCATCGCGAACCAATATTGGTTCAATATACAACCGTTGTTCATTCTAGAAACCATACCGGGTTCCATGGGAAATGCCAATATGACAACTGGTGCAAGCTTGGCAAAAGATTGGGCTCCCAAACATGGCGAACCAATATCAACCCAATATAAAACCGTTTGCTATTTGAGAACCCACACCACGTTTCATAAGGAACGCCTATACAACAAGTGGTTGAAGATTGCCAAAACATTGAGCTACCAAGCATAGCGAACCACTATCGGCCCAATATCAAACCATTTGTTATTTGAGAATCTATACCACGTTTCGTAGGGAATGTAATTACAACAAGTGGTTGAAGCTTGGCAAAACATCAAACTGTCAAGCATGGTGAACCAATATTGGGCCAATGTACAACCAATGTTTATTTGAGAACCTATGCCACATCTCCATGTTTGTGATTTTTACAGAGTTGTACCGATATCCCTGCTAAAAATCTTATCGTTTTCTATAGGAAATTTTTAGCAGGGATTGCATGAAAAATGACGTCATTCTTTTCTCCAAGAAGTATGTTTGAAGAATCAGGTTGAAGCACGGCAAAAGTTGAAATACACAACTTGGGCCATATCCGGTTTAATCGTATGAGCCAAGCTCCAAAATACTCATAATACATATATCATGAGACATTGGGCCATGCTTGGCATTGCATTCTGGCCCAATATTGAACACCAAGCCTGGCACGAGGTTATCATCCAAGGCTTTCACCAAGCTTGGGCCATTTTTCCTCATGGATTCTGGCCCAATATAAGTCATAATTGGGCCAAGATCGGGCCAAGCTTGGGCCATTTGTCAATTCCTACCTGGGCTGTAAGGCTGCTGTGACGCCGCTAGTATCACAAAGCTTCGGCAGTACTGAGGAAAGAACATGCCGACGTGTCCGTCGTCGATTTGGCTCAAATTGAGATATCCCATGTGAAAAAATGATATATAGATTATATATTAGGGTGCTTCAAAAAAAAATTTTATTAATTTTTTTGGCTCTTACCCTCTCAAATGTTCCTATTTGATATAAAAAAGATTCTCACCTAAGATGGGCGCTGTGGCTCAACTCTAAGAGGTCGCTATTTGAATTTTAGTTTGACATTTGATCAACATGGGAAACATTTTTTTTATTATATTTGGATTTACACATGATTAACTCAATTTTTCACAAATAACCATTGTATATTCTTCAAGTTGAGTCTTCGAGCTTTCCAAAACTCAGTAACAACGTATGATGCTCATAACTATAGTAGTATTTTTTATAAAGGATTAGTTATAGCCATTTGAAAATTGCTAAATTAGCTTAGGCTGAATCTCTAAATAAAAATGTCCATCCATAGATTCCAAATCGATCAAAACGGAATGACTGAGAAAAGTACTGAATAAGTCGTGGAAAAGTCGTGCATGAGTTGTTGGTGGCGTCCTCCCTTGTTTTTCTCAATCTTACCCATACCTTGGGAATATCTGGAAGATGTTGCATCATGTGATGATATTTATACAAGGATTTCAAATCAATCAGAACGATATAACTGAGGAAAGTACAGAATAAGTTGTGGACAAGTAGGGCATAAGTTGGAATCATTCAGCATTTTCTCAGTCATTCCGTTCTGATTGATTTGAAATCAATGAATCAATATTGTACTACGTTCCAAGTTACATCTTCCAGTCATTCCCAAGGTATAGATATACCCTATAGAATACCCATAGAACTGATAGAATGAGGAAAAAAGTGAGAATGCCACCAAGAACTTATCCACTACTTTCCTCAGTTATATCAGTGTGATCAATTTGAAATTCATGTATGAATATCGTAACATGATTCAACAGTATAGATATACTTCATAGAACACCCATACAACCGATAAATTGAGGAAAAACGTGAAAATGCGATTAATAACTTTATGTATAGAGCAAAGCGAAGTAAATCGGATCAAAATAAGCATACTCGCTGTTGTCGATCATTTTTTCTGTCAATTATGCTCTCTTAACGTGTAAGTGCTTACACAATCTCAACAACTGCTGGAAAGAAGGATACTATGACCATGACTAACGCTCATCGGTTAGTTACACGGAGAGAAATGGATTATACAAATCGTATTATAGAAATGTGGATACTAACTGTTAATATCTGTATGCTTAGAGGTATTAACTATTTTTTTAGTCCTAAAATACAAGATTCTTACAGTCAAAATATGTTTATTAAAAAAGTAATATACTTACCGTTGGAATCTGTATTTTAATCGTAAGAATCTCTGTTATTTACAGTAATGAAATGCAGATTTTAAAAATAGTATTATATTGACCAACAAAATATATAGTTATCATTAGAATCCATATTTTATCCATAAGAATCTCGGTTACTTGCAGTGATCGAATGGATATTCCATCAATAGTATCATAAGGACCAACAAAATATATAGTCACGATGAATAACCATCTTTCATTAATCATTATAATCTCCCTTTTCAACGAAAATCAAGTGCGAACCATAAGTTTCTTGAAATTTACATCGTTTGAAGATCTGATGTACTTCAAGTACAGCTACAATTCTTATATACTCAAGCGAGCGTCGGTAGCTGAGCGGTCAAGGTGACCGACAGTGAAGTTATGAGCCCGAGTTCACATCCGGCGAAATAATTTTTTATTTTTTTCATAATATTGTTTCCTTACTGTAAGCATCCGGAGATAGTAGTTGTAAGAATCCTATATTATAAGAGGAACTAACCTTTTTTCTTGCCTTCAATGGAATAGTATATTACTGAGTAAAAAATACATTTACTACCTCGAAGTAAACATCTTTATAATAAATGTATACTTGTGGTTAGAATCTAGATCCTTGTCCTCATGCTTAGTATAAAATATTCTTGTCTTTATAATATTTCTTATACCCCTAAGAATCCATTTCTCTCCGTGTATGGGCAATGATATAACTTGTAGCATCGTATGCACAGAGAAGAATTTTATTGCTGATGTAAAAACGCCATCATGATACTTGAAATTTCCATTGACAAGATACGTTCCAAATCATGCCACCCCGATTTGTATGTATAATTCGTGATGTACTGAATTAGATGACTAAATTCTTCAAACAATATTACCACGTCTTTCATTTGCAGGTGAATGTTTTCTCTCAAATAGTATATGGGGTGATTTGGATCATGAGCTTTTTTGCGAGTCATATGAGCTTTAGAGGCAACAATTGTGCATCAACAGCCTGGTACAGGTATACTTTGCTCTGTAAAATTCGTACATCCACCCAACGAAGACTGGATTGAGGGCAGTGGATATAGAGAACGGTCTTGTGAAAAATGTGCCGGCAAGAGAAGTCACACAGAACCGTTGATTTGCAGAAAGTGCGTGGAATAAAATTCTTTCATTTGATCAACGCATTGAGGGATCGAAATAGTGTTTCAAAATGTGAATTCTTTTTTCATCAATATGCATTCCATTTTTATTGATGCTCCTCCTCGTCCCCGATTTTGGGGCAAATCGGATATTTGCCACTTTATGTTTATTTCGTTGTGAAATAAAGAACCGGGTATTTGAATATTTTTTTTCCGCATACATCTCAAGCGAAAGATGCATACATTTTGAATTTATCCACGGACCCACTGGAAAAACTCTGCTCCTGATCATCTTCATTCATTGACAAAATGTGATCCGATTCGCCTCGGTCTACCCTACTACTTTTCCGAGACTTACCCACTACTTTTCTCACTTATATCATTGTGATTGATTCGAAATGTTTGTATCAATATTGTAACACTATCCAACATCTCCGAGATATTCCCACAGTATAGAAATACCCCATAGAATCCCCATAGAACCGTGAGATGGATAGTGTTGCCGCGATATTATCGTCGAAATTCAGAAATAATCGATTATCTTAATTCTGACAGGTTTTCATGGAACATTTAACGCGTAGATCTTCGACTGTGCACGAAATGAAACGGGATAATGGATCATCTTGGTCTTTTAAACAAAATAAATCAAAATATTCTTACACTATCGTAACGATAATTATCGATATATCGTAACGATAAATGGAAGCATATCTTGGTTGATTTTGTTTACAAGTCTGGGATCATTCATTATTCCGTTTCATTATGAGCATCATCGAAGATTCGTGGATTATATATTCCATAGGAACGTGTAAGAATTGAGATAATCGATTATTCCTCAATTATCGACGATAATATCGCGGCAACACTAGAGATGGAGAAAAAAGTGAGAGTTTTGTCAGTTTTATCGCTGTGATCGGTTTGAAATCCTTGTATCAATATCGGAACATGATCAGTGATGCCAGCATTTGGTCGACCGAGTCGATTTACCCTCTCCATCTGACCATTTCTCGTTCCCACCATTCCAGCCGGGAGTACGCACACATTGAAACCCGTATTCATGTGATTCGGAACCGGTCGGTTCACTTCGAGTCAGCTCGGACAATCGAGAGAGAACCAACTATCCGTCGGTCTTTGTCTTCTCAATATGTTTTACGATCGGCTAACTCCGTGCAAGATCGGAAAAAATTTAAAGCCCACGCGGTCGACTTACCGAAAAGTTTCACCGCTTTTTCTTTTCCAAGCGACAATTTTATTGTAATCAGTATCGAACTGACTTACCCGGCACCCCGGGCAATTCTCGGCCGGGGCCCTTCGATATTTTTTTCGTTTTTTTTTCAAATCAAGAGCCAGTTCAATACTGATTATTAAATTATCACGATGAAATATAAATTTGATGCATAGCATCATTTAATTGAATTAAAATCGAATATGAGTAAATAATTTTTCAATTATTATTTATTTTTCATAAATTTTATAAGATTATTGGTTATTTTGATGACTGATTATGAAGCTTTCAAGAACTCCTATATGTATTGTATAAAAATTTTCTAATAGTTGCGTATTTCTAATCATTATTTTAAATCTTGATGATTTTTCAATGAATTTCATTAGAAATGATGGTTGAAAAATTCTAAGATAGTTTGGGGATCTATGATAAATGTCCTGCGGTGAATTCCATAATTTTCCCTGATAAATTAATTTTCAGAGATCACTATGATATTCCAGTAATGAGGATAATCAAATCAACATCGATTATCAGATGTTGATCAACATCAAAATAATAAGACTGAATATTCAATTGATTGAGTGCAAATTATTTTCAATGGACTGAATAATTAGATTTGAGCATTCAAATAGATATTTCATCATTTCACGCATTATCAGTCTCTTCCCTTCGCTGCATTACTTCATAGACGTAATATGTGGATCGAAGTATTACAAGACCCCATAGCCTAGCGGCAAAAGACATGTTTCTTGCGGAAGAACGGTCGGGTTCGATTCTGTGTTGGAGACATTTCATTTTTTTTTGTCATCTCTCTGGTGAATAATTAAATTTCACATCCGATTATTATTTTTTATGTCATTACATCGTCATGTTATCAATAATCCTGATCTTTCGGAATGCACTTGCGGATTCGACCAAGTACAGGTCCGAGTCGATTGGAAATTTCCCAAATATTCGTGTCCATGAGATATACACAGTAAAAAATTGTTCGTCAAATTCAACACACAAGCGAATGTTAACCATTTTTCTTCACACTCAACGTGTGTTGATTCCAGAGTGACACTCACAAAGTGTTAATTTGAACTCGAATAACATTTTAATGTGTTGAAAATGAATCGATCGAACAGCATTTGATCAGTGTGTTAAATGAACACACAAAAGTGTTAAATATTCAACACTTGAATTTTGACACGGACTTCTTTTTGACACAATGACGGAATTCCTTTTTACTGTGTAGACCGATCGATGCAGAATCTTCTGAAATGAGGAATTAATAGCACTTCAGAGGAACGTTTTGAAGAAGTGTACTTGCAAATTCCATCAATTCCTGTGACGAATTGATGAAAAATTTCAAAAATTTGTGTCCATCGAATAAAGACCGATCGATTCGAAATCTAATGAGATGAAAAATCAAATCACTTCGGAGGAACGTTTTTGAAAAAGTATACTTGCGGATTCCATCAAACCCTTTGACGAATTGATAAAAAAATTTCGAAACTTTGTCTCCGTGGAATATAGACCGATCGATTCTGAATCCCCTCACGCAGAGCAATGGATTCTAAGGAGTATGACAAATATCATGAAGGCTGGAATATTTCATAATATATTCTCGAGTATGAGGACAAGTATCTAGATTATAAGTGTTATGAGTACAAGTATCCATTTATGATGAAGGTGTTCGTTTTGGGTTACCGTCAACCAGTAATATATCAATATAATAACAGCAAGGAAAAAAAGTTAGTTCCTATTATAATATAAGATTATTACAATTACTATCTTCAGTTGCTTGAATTGAGAAAAGAATAATATGAAATCGGAAAAAAAGATATTCCTCAGGACATGAACCCGCCAAGATACCACACGAAGAATCCTTTTTCAAGAGCGAGAATAGAACTCTTCAAGAATTCTTTTCGAACTAGTGAATTCATAAAGAGCTCTGGAGTTGACAGTACCATCTACCCCAAAACAAACACCTTCATCATAAATGGATACTTGTACTTATAACACTTATAATCTAGATACTTGTCCTCATACTCGAGAATATATTATGAAATATTCCAGCCTTCATGATATTTGTCATACTCCTTAGAATCCATTGCTCTGCGTGAGGGGATTCAGAATCGATCGGTCTATATTCCACGGAGACAAAGTTTCGAAATTTTTTTATCAATTCGTCAAAGGGTTTGATGGAATCCGCAAGTATACTTTTTCAAAAACGTTCCTCCGAAGTGATTTGATTTTTCATCTCATTAGATTTCGAATCGATCGGTCTTTATTCGATGGACACAAATTTTTGAAATTTTTTCATCAATTCGTCACAGGAATTGATGGAATTTGCAAGTACACTTCTTCAAAAACGTTCCTCTGAAGTGCTATTAATTCCTCATTTCAGAAGATTCTGCATCGATCGGTCTACACAGTAAAAAGGAATTCCGTCATTGTGTCAAAAAGAAGTCCGTGTCAAAATTCAAGTGTTGAATATTTAACACTTTTGTGTGTTCATTTAACACACTGATCAAATGCTGTTCGATCGATTCATTTTCAACACATTAAAATGTTATTCGAGTTCAAATTAACACTTTGTGAGTGTCACTCTGGAATCAACACACGTTGAGTGTGAAGAAAAATGGTTAACATTCGCTTGTGTGTTGAATTTGACGAACAATTTTTTACTGTGTATATCTCATGGACACGAATATTTGGGAAATTTCCAATCGACTCGGACCTGTACTTGGTCGAATCCGCAAGTGCATTCCGAAAGATCAGGATTATTGATAACATGACGATGTAATGACATAAAAAATAATAATCGGATGTGAAATTTAATTATTCACCAGAGAGATGACAAAAAAAAATGAAATGTCTCCAACACAGAATCGAACCCGACCGTTCTTCCGCAAGAAACATGTCTTTTGCCGCTAGGCTATGGGGTCTTGTAATACTTCGATCCACATATTACGTCTATGAAGTAATGCAGCGAAGGGAAGAGACTGATAATGCGTGAAATGATGAAATATCTATTTGAATGCTCAAATCTAATTATTCAGTCCATTGAAAATAATTTGCACTCAATCAATTGAATATTCAGTCTTATTATTTTGATGTTGATCAACATCTGATAATCGATGTTGATTTGATTATCCTCATTACTGGAATATCATAGTGATCTCTGAAAATTAATTTATCAGGGAAAATTATGGAATTCACCGCAGGACATTTATCATAGATCCCCAAACTATCTTAGAATTTTTCAACCATCATTTCTAATGAAATTCATTGAAAAATCATCAAGATTTAAAATAATGATTAGAAATACGCAACTATTAGAAAATTTTTATACAATACATATAGGAGTTCTTGAAAGCTTCATAATCAGTCATCAAAATAACCAATAATCTTATAAAATTTATGAAAAATAAATAATAATTGAAAAATTATTTACTCATATTCGATTTTAATTCAATTAAATGATGCTATGCATCAAATTTATATTTCATCGTGATAATTTAATAATCAGTATTGAACTGGCTCTTGATTTGAAAAAAAAACGAAAAAAATATCGAAGGGCCCCGGCCGAGAATTGCCCGGGGTGCCGGGTAAGTCAGTTCGATACTGATTACAATAAAATTGTCGCTTGGAAAAGAAAAAGCGGTGAAACTTTTCGGTAAGTCGACCGCGTGGGCTTTAAATTTTTTCCGATCTTGCACGGAGTTAGCCGATCGTAAAACATATTGAGAAGACGAAGACCGACGGATAGTTGGTTCTCTCTCGATTGTCCGAGCTGACTCGAAGTGAACCGACCGGTTCCAAATCACATGAATACGGGTTTCAATGTGTGCGTACTCCCGGCTGGAATGGTGGGGACGAGAAATGGTCAGATGGAGAGGGTAAATCGACTCGGTCGACCAAATGCTGGCATCACTGAACATGATTGAACATCCCCCACACATTGGAATGCCACTACCCATGTGGGAAGAATGTCCAAAAATGTATACAATTGTACACAAGTTGGATACAAATCGTATACAATTGTATACAATTTTGGACATTTTTTTCACATGGGTAAAAACTCATGTACTACTTTTCCACGGCATAACCGAGGAAAGAAAAGTAGATCTGCTGAGATCTAGGTTCTAAATTTCTAAAAGATCTAAATTTTGGAAAAAAAAGATCAACGGAGATCCATAGAGATCTCCAAGAATTTTTTTGAATTTTCCTATATTTTCTTGGATTCCTTGCAAAATTGCGATCATGGGAGTGAGTGGATATCAGAAAACTCTAGAGATTGTTGCCTGAGTTGAGATGTTTAGATGTCAGGAGTGCAAATTGTGTACAATTGTATACAAATTATGTCCAATTGTATACATTTTTGGACATCTTCCACATGGGTACTTGGATCACATTAGATCTAGTACTTTTTTCTCGGGTACTCACTACTTTCCTCACTCATATCGTTCTGATTAATTTGAAATCCTTGTATGAATATTGTAGTATGATTCAACACGGAGGAAAAGGAATTCGCTGTGGCAGCGAAATCTACTTTTGCTGGGTTCCTTTTGCCAGAGCAGCAAATTTTTTGCTTTGACAGCAAACTATTTGCTGTTCCAGCAATCTTGTTGGCTGCGACAGCGAATTTTTAGCTGTGACAGCAAAAAATGTTTGCTATCCCAGCAAAATTTGTTTGCTATTCTGTATATAATACTGAAAATTTGCTGGCGGAGCAAACATTTTTTGCTGCCACAGCTAAAACATTGCTGTCGTAGCTAACACGATTGCTGTTATAGCAAATTTGTAGCTAGGTCAGCAAAAAATTTTGCTATTCTATATATAATACCTCGATTTGCTGCGTCAGCAAATTTTTTCTCTCCGTGAACATCCCCCACACGGAGAAAAAAATCTAGGAACTAGCGCATGAGCACCGATGACATATCAATCGCAAGAGGTTTCACCGGTTTATTCCGTGGAACTCCTTGGAATAAGAATATGAACATATGCACATATCGCATTGCCGCATGGGATGAGCGGGTAGTTTTATTCTTTTATTTCAAGAATGTCTTTTTGCGATTGATATGTGATCGGTGCTCATGCGCTAGTTGCTAGATTTTTTTCTCCGTGCAGATACTCCCCCCGTACAGCACAACCAACGATCCTCCACCTAGAACTGCGGTGGAAAATTGGTCGAGAAATGGGAGCCGTGGAGATAAGGGAGAAATCAGGGAGAATCTTCGTTGAGCTCACGGAGAGGCTACGGAAAATGTCTGTCCTCTGTATTTTCGATTAAATTCATCTTAGTGCATTTACATAACCAAATCTGAATGTATTGATCCACCAACATGAATTTTATTGAAAATATAGGACGTGGACATTCCTCCGTCACTTCTCCGTTGCCTCAACAGATACTCTCCCTCATTCCCACGGCTCCCATTTCTCCACCCCCATTCCACTGAACCGTTAGATTGAGAAAAAAACGTGAGAATGCAACGAACAACTTATGTACTACTACACAACTATTACTATTATATATTACTATTTACTGCTTTCCCATGACTTCTCCAGTACTTCTCTGTGTTATTTCATTCTGATCAACTCGAAATCCTTGTATCAACATCGTAATATGATTCAGTTCCCCCAGACACACAGAACAGATATAACCCATTGCATACCCATAGAACCGGTAGGTTGAAAAAGAAAGTGAGAATGTCACTAACAACTTAAGCACTACTCTCCTACATGGTAAAAAGGCTGCCTGAATGTGGTTGCATCCTACTTTAAAACGTGACGGAAATTCAGTCTTTTCCATTATGTCGGCAATTGGAACAGAGGGACAGTTTTGGTTGCACCTTAAAATCAGCTAATTTTCAGGATGATAGGAAATTCTACTTTTTACCGTGTACGACTTACTCACTAATTCTCTCACTCATATCGTTGCGTTGAATTCGGAATCCTTGTATCAATATCGTGCCATGATTCAACATCTCCCAAATCGTCGTACGGTATAGATATCAGGTGTACCGTTATGAAATGAGCGTTTTTTTGTGAAAATGAAACACCAACTGCGAATGGGAGAGTAAACGAAATTTATTCAAAGTATTGACCATTGCTTTCTACACATTTTGACCACCTTTCTGGCAATTTGTGGATACCAGGCCAATAAAAATGTTCGTCTTTTGAAGCAAACCAATCAGACACCCAATTTTCGACTTCTTCGTAGGAATCGAAGTACTGCTCAGCCCATCGATGGAAACAAATGGTAGTTGAAAGGGGCCAAGTCTGGTGAATACGGTGGGTGAGGTAGCAGCTCCCAGCCAGGTGCTTTGATTGTATCCTGAACCGGTTCCGCTATGTGTGCAGGTGCATTGTCCTGTACCCGACTAGAAAAAATACAGGGGCCATTATCATGATCGGATCATGACAACCCGATGTGGTAGTCAGGCCCTGATAATGTAGTCCGATCGGGACCCGATCATACATGTAACGCAAAGGCGTGATGAGGAAACGATCGGATGAGAATGATCAGGGCCTCGTGAGTTAACCTGATTAAAAAAGGTACCAATAAACCAGAAAAAGTGCTAGTTCTTTTGAATTTTTCAGATTTCTTTCAGAAATGAGGACGATAAGGCATCGATTTTCATAACTCAACCATATAGGGGCCTGATAAGGATTGGATTCTCCAACCCTACATAAATCTGTTGTGAAATCAGGATTCCACGACAGGGACATACGGGAGAGCCCGACGTGGCCCTGATTATATTACCTGGTGTCACTTGATTATATGTAGAGAAATCTATATCTGAGGCAAATCTATTAGACCCCGATAAGCCCACGGTTCAATATCCTTGCCACGGTCTGCGCAGGGCATATTTTAACGGTCAGTTCTAACCAAAAAGTTAGTTCTACAAGAAAACGGTTACTTCTGAAACTCATAAACGGTTAGTATAATGGCAAGTTTTCGATAAAATTTATATATAAACTGTATTGAATTATATATAAATTATATATAATTTTGAAAATTTTTCCACTCGGGTTTTTTTCTGTTCTAAATCCTGGGTATTCAGTGTTTTGGTTAATTTTAGATTTTCCTTGGGATATGCCCTGGGTCTGCGTCGGAAAATCAATATTCCATGTTAGGATGACATATCATATCCCGGTAAGGCACGGATCTTCTTACCTGGTTGCACATATCTTTATGTGAAACCACGTCTACTCAAGGCACATACATGAGTAGTGCTTCCGCGAGATTCGAGAAATTATCGATCTTGTCTTGTCTTGTCTTGGAAATGAAGACAATATCGAGACGAAATGCGTAAAATAGCATTCTAGACAAGAACAATATGTACCAATCGAGAAAAGCGTATCGTCGAGATCAGTTGGTCAAGATCTTGACAACATCTCGATCTTGTATTATCAAAATCACCAATGCAGTGAGGACAAATTTTAAAGTGAATTATTGTAGTATTGGTTAGGAACTTTGTATATCTCTATATACTGTATATTTAGATATACGAACAATGTTAAATAACAAAGACGTAGTATAGACAAACCGAGCCCGTATATGACGGGAGTTTACGAGAGACAGAAACAGAAACTCTTCCAACCGTATTTTAAAATAGGCGGGAGAGTTTCTATCTCTCTCAGACTGAAAAACGATAGTAAATCAACAGCACCACAATAGGTCTGTTCTTTTAGAAATGTTGGGGCACCACGTTGGGGGTAATTATACTTATATTTTTTGTAATGGATCCTGCCCCTTATACATATTATGTAAATAAATATAACAACTTTCTTTTTTCGAATATTACCAATGCATATTTGACTTATTATACAAACGTTTATTCATATTTATATATTTCTTTAAACACATAAAATTCCAAAAGTTTATCGACAACATCAATATTCTTGAGGTATTGTCAAGACAAGATCAAGATGATTCATTACAAGAATCATTCAAGATCAAGACGATATCATTATTTTCATATTTTTCAAGAACAAGACAATATTTCAGAAAATATCGTATCGTCCCGTATTATGGGAGCAAAACTGATATCATGACCTCATGGGACTCTAATTAGCACAGCATGAAAGGCAATCTCATCTGTCATGATCAGGCATGCCTTAATAAGGTATACCGTAAGATGACCCAATCATGCCCTTATGACATCTTTTGCATGTTGCTTCTTGTTGTACATACGGCCCTGAGTTGTGGTGTGCTGATCGCGTCAAGTGGCGCCCGCTTGTGGTTACTGAGATATATACGTAAAAAAGAAGATAGATACAGTAATGGCGTGATGTATAGCGTGTGTCATGTCGGTCGTTCATCAATGAAAGTTTCCTTATTTTGTATTCCATGTTACTGTTAGTAATACACTCATAGTGTTCATGATCTTCAATTATATGCGCGTGTTATTCAATTACCTTGAACCATAATAATTGGCGACGAGGTAAACAGCGAAATCGTATTGATAGAAACGTCGACAGAATATAAAAGAAAAAGAAAAAAATTCGTGAAGTCAGATACGCGTCACAGTCATTTTTGCAACACTGTCACAAACGTACATCGATGAGAATAAAATCAAGTCGTCATTATTGATTCAAACTCATAATACGTAAATATGAATCCTGATCAATTCGAAGTGTTT
Organism: Gonatopus flavifemur; assembly: GCA_018340375.1. Taxonomy (NCBI): domain Eukaryota; kingdom Metazoa; phylum Arthropoda; class Insecta; order Hymenoptera; family Dryinidae; genus Gonatopus; species Gonatopus flavifemur. Next base: position 2,402,115 of record JAFFJZ010000016.1, read on the forward strand.
ATGCGTGCTTTTCAAAATCAGCAAAAACGGTTCTTAGAACGAATACTACCGATACAGGCAGATCCAGCGCAACAATCGCAAGATGCTTTTCAACCTGTGAATGTTGCAATGTTACAGTCATTCGAAAATTTTGATTCAAAAAAAGAATCTTTCAAGATTATAGAAGGGAATCCCTCATATCGTACCGTATTATTTGAAAAACAAATTCTTTTAAAATTCATTGGAATTTGAAGAAATAATAAAACTATAATTCCCAATTCACATGTTTTCGTATGCCCATTTTCATACACAATTGATGGCTAGTTGAGACCTAGCCAGTGATCGGAAATTCGAAACGGCGACGTTACTGACGTGACCATAACGATATACACGTGTGAACACACGTATTTATCACTAGTAATATTCCACGATATTGATATTGATGATAGGATTTGTATAGAGTCTTCATCAATATGTCATGAAATTCAATATGAACTGGATAAAATTTCTGTATAAAATATCGATATATCTACATATCGCCCATCCCTATGTACCATATGGTAACATGCATGTTTCGTTATTTCTGTGTAAGTAGTGGTTGCCTTTTCAAATCCTTGACCACTGAATCTAGCTATTCTGATCTTTTCACATGAGAGCAACGATTATATTCCTCAAGAAAGATATCTCAAGGAACAAAATGTTATTCGAGTTATCAAACAAGTGTATAGTCTCTTCTGCACTGAAAGAAATATTCATTTGCCCTCCCTCCAATGGTTCAGAATGAATCATTGCATAATCTCATAGTGAATTATTGTGAAAATATCTCAATACAATGAATTTGGATTTGAGATATAGATATATAGAGAGAGAGAGTTCAAAAACGATTTAGACGTTCGATACAATTTCGATGGAATTCATATTGAATTTGTATATAATTACTATACATTTCCTTGTGATACATGGGCTGAAAAGTCCCGGGCCTAACACATAGATGTCGCGACTTTTACTGCATTCACCTGTTTTTCAGTTAGTACTAACCTTCAAAAGACAGGTGTAAAAATCCTATGATATCCTATTCATTAGTTTGTAAGTTATTGTACTATTGTAAAAGTAACCTACTTCTGTTATCTCCGGAACAATGGATCAGAAACAATTGAGTGTTCAATTTTACATTGCTTCTGGATGGGGAAGAATACCGTTCAAGCAAAGAAATGGCTTGAAAACTGTTATGGGGACCCCGCTCCATCAGAAACCACGATGAAACGTTGGTTTGATGACTTCAAACGTGGTCGTAGAGACACCGATGATGCAGAACGTAGCGGACGTCCAGATGAGGCGGTGACACCAGAAGACAAAAAAAATCCCCAAAATCGTTTTGAATGATCGAAGAGTAAAGTTGCGTGAGTTAGCTGACATCGTAAAAATATCAAAAGAACGTGTTGGCTTCATATTGCATGAGCATTTAATTATGAGAAAGCTCTGTTCAAAGTGGGTGCCGCGTTTGCTCACTGTTGACCAAAAACAAGAACGCGTTGATGCTTCTGAGCAGTGTTTGGCCACGTTTAACCGTAACAGACCGGAATTTTTGCGTCGATATGTCACGATGGATGAAACATGGATCCATCACTCCACTCCGGAATCAAAAGGATCATCATCCGAGTGGACAGCAACTGGTTAACCTCTTCTAAAGCGCCCGAAAGCACAACAGCCGACTGAAAAGGTTATGACCTCGGTATTTTGGGATATGCGTGGTGTAATATTTATCGACCATCTTGAGAAGGGAAATACCATCAACTGTGGATGTTATATCACATTATCGGAGCGTTTGAAGGCCGAAATTGCAAAGAAACGACCGCATATGGCGAAGAGAGAAGGGTTATTTCATCAAGACAACGCATCATGTTACAAGTCAATCAAAACAATGGCAAAACTACTTGAATTGAACTTCGAATTGCTTCCACGTCCACCGTATTCGCCAGATTCGGCTCCCAGCGACTACTGGCTGTTCGCAGACCCAAAAAAATGCTCACCGGTAACAAATTTCGCTCGAATGAAGAGGTTATCGCTGAAACTGAGGCCTATTTTGAGGCAAAAGATAAATCGTTCTACAAAAATGGTATTGGTATGTGAGAGCGGCGCTGGAATGATTGCGTTGTTCTTGATAAAGATTACGTTGATGAAGAAAGCTAATTTCGAACAAAAAAACCGTGGTTTCTCTGTTAGGCCCGGGACTTGTCAGCCAATGTGTCATGATGGTTTTACATAAAATTGAACACCAATGGAAATCATTCAGACATGTATGAGGATATTAAATAGAATATCACATAATGGGGAAGATTTGTAAAGGATTTTTGGTGTTGTAGTTGAGATAAACGCATGAACAAAGTTAGTAGACCTATCAACTCCCAATATCTATAGAATTCCAAGATCTGGAAAGTGATGAAACTGAATATATTGATACGAGTCCTGAATAGTTCGAAGTTCATCAGAAAAATCCGTTTTTGGTCATCACATATCCTGGAATGGAGAAATAGTACAATACTCGCACAAATATAGCACTTGATACTGACGTATCAGAAGACCAATCCAGTGCATTCCATTCGTGCGAATTATCAACTAATCACTCTTATTAGTAGATTGTGATTGGAAAAAGGAATTTCAAATTCAGACCAATCAAAAGAAACCAAACCAAAATTGGGACAAATTTCTGTAACCAAAAGGGGGAGGTATAGGATTTCCAGTGCCGTATGGGAAGACAAGTACTTCAATAAAATTTGAGGAGATAATTCAATTTTCACATCACAAAATTCAGGAAAATATCGCTAGATTTGGAGATAAACGGAATGAGAATTCAAAAGACCGAGGACTTCATCCAAGTCATTCCCAAGGGTACATGGATAGAAATATAATTGGGAATTTTTGAGGAAACATATCGAAATAGCATTGTGTTATGGTGGAGTCACGGTACCCCCTGAAGAACTCCGTTAGGGTATTATCATAGAATACCACGAGAGTTTAATGAGAAGGCATCAAACGTTCTTCAAATATCTCGTCACATGGAATTCTTGGGTGACTCTTTCGTTGATGTCGCGAATTCGGAATAATAGGATCAAGAGAGAACCATAACTATATGATGAAGAAAATAGCATTGTATATACTCTCAAGGAAGTTACAGCCGTGTGATTGCTGACCACGGTGTAAAAGAATAGGTGAACCAACTTCCTGGATTTTGAGGGAGTGGGTGTGTGATTATTTGTTACAGTTTTCTCTAGTATTTTCCAGATGTCCTATGTGTTCGGGGTAGGTTTTCGTAAACAACAATGGCGGAATATGGTAGCATCTATTTGAATTTCTTCTTCATCACAAAAATGTATTTTCATTCTCAAGGAATTGGAACAAAATAAGTTAAAATGGTACAAAAGTGCTGTATTATTGAATGTGACAGTGGATATACCAAAGAAAAAGTACCTATGTTCTGTGCACTGGAAGACACTGAACTTCTCAAGGAATGGTTTGATGTTATCGAAAAATCGGATGATTATCTGAATAAGAATAGTTTTGTTTGTGGAAAACACTTTCAAGAATATGATATAAGACGAGGGAATATTGTACGTGATGTGATTGGGAATGTGATTTATGAAGTAATCATTCGTGAAGTGCCATTCGCTACATGGTTGTATGTTTCGAATTTGAGAATTCTGAAAACCTATCATCTGCACATTGTGATTTTTGAATTTCTATTGGTGATTTATAAGAAATGAAATTGTTTTGCAATATTATTCCCAAAATATCAATAACGATTAATCTTTCTCCATTTTTTTCGTACTCCCTGATTTATTTGCAAAAATATTGTTCTTTGATATCATTGAGGATTTTTTTTATGGTGAAGAAAACATTGAAAAATTTTGTATCCCAATCCGGTTTATTATTCAATATGAGTATTAATTGACGTTATTGTTACAAGCCCAAGCAACACCAGGAAGAATTATAATGCGGACAGTATCCTATGGACATGCTCAGAAGGTGATTATCCAAAACAGTCTCATTTGGAGGTTCTAGGCATGTTCATATCACATCTGAAACATCCGTGTGTTGCTTGGGAGTAATAATAGATAGAAAATATTATTCCATATTAATTTTTATGAGGTTATATCCATTTCATGGGAGCGGCCATTGTTGTTCACATTTGCCTACCAAAATCAGTGGCGGACTCATGTGTCATTATGAGTAAACTGCATGAAATAATCACAGCAGTTTTGAAGAGTTGAATCACCTAATTCTCTCACACCGTGTTGCTGACAGATATGAATTTGAATTCTCTCTCTCGCTCTCTCGCCTCCTTTTTTCTTACTCTAATTTACTGCAAAGCTTGCTTGACGGTGAACAGGTACATAGACGAAGGCGTAAACCTCTGACGGGTGATTTCCACGCTGCCGGTGCTCCCGTTATTGACGTCCATGGGGCCACGTGCTATTGGGAATACGTTCCGGATTTGAGAATAGAATCACCGGTGGCCTAAATTTGAATTATGTCATCGAGAGGGGATGGAATATCGCTACTGGCTCTCGTTACATTTACGAGTCAATCAGTGTCGATCTTGGCGGCATTCACATTTATTTATTTATTTATTTATTTATTTTGTTTATACGGGTACAAAAGACCCTTTGGTACATGGAATATACATTATTTGAACCACATTATATATATCATACATCAAAGCATTGAGCATCATGTTAAGCTCAACTACATGCATCTTATATTACAACGACAGTTAACGTGTATAATTATAGGTGAAAAGGACAATTAGATATTGAATTTGACGAATAAGAGAAAGAGAATTCCTAAGATCAGAATGAGATGAAAATAATTCAAGCACATCACTGTAAGAATTTGCTAGGATAGATATCCGATTTACCGGATCAGAATAACCGTATTTCGATTTATAAGAAATTGGATTGAACAATTTAGGGCGCCTTAATAAACGAGAAGGGACATTGAAACGTACAAGTCCAAGCAGTTGAGGGCAGCGAATTTTCCCATCACCAATTTTATACAAAAATGAAAAATCATTGAACAAACGACGTGATTCCAAGGAAGGCAAGTTAAGTAGAGCCATAATCAATGAGTAATCATGACAAGTGACGCTGAACGGACGGCCTATCTGATAGGCAGCGGAACGCAGAAACTTATGCTGAACTCTCTCCAAGTCTGTACAATTCCGAATTAAATGAGGACTCCAAATTTGAGACGCATACTCAAGATGAGGTCTAACTAAAGTACGATACAGTGTTCGAAGTGCAACAGGATCACGAAAATCTTTACAAACGCGCTTGATGAATCCGAGAGATTTCATGGAAGTACCAACTATGTAATTGTGATGATCTGAGAAGTTAAAACGAGAGTCAAATGAAACTCCAAGATCACGAACAGTATTTATAGGTGATAACAGAAAATGAGACAAGTTATAAGGAAAATAAATAGGATTTTCACCTCTATGAAATCTCATCACATGGCATTTAGTGAGATTTAATGACATATTAGATAGCACACACCAAGATTGTAACCGATCCAAATCAGATTGCAGATTTTGAGCATCTCTGTAAGTTCTTATAATCATAAACAGTTTCAGGTCATCAGCAAAGAGAAGATGTGTGCAGTACTTGAAAATCGTAGAGATATCATTAATGAAAATAATAAATAATAAAGGACCTAGATGTGAGCCTTGCGGTACACCTGAGGATACAAAAAATGAATCAGAGAAATATTGAGAGACACCAACTGATTGCGTACGATTCAGAATATAACTCTGTAACCACGACAAGCAATTGCTGCGAATACCCAAATTACTTAATTTATTTAACAATATATTATGGTCAACTCTGTCAAAAGCCTTTGAGAAGTCTGTATATATAGTATCCACTTGGACATTTTGATCAAGCGCAGAGGACACGACATGAGAAAGAATAGACAAGTTAGTTACGGTAGATTTTCCAGAAGTGAAGCCATGCTGAAAATCAGAAATTATATCAGAGAACAGTGGTGTTATTTCATCAGTAACTATATTTTCAAAAATTTTCGGCATAACATTCATGATACTAATTGGTCTATAGTTTCCCACGTCAGAACGGTCCCCAGATTTGAAGATAGGAGTAATTAAGCTGGATTTCCATTGAGAAGGAAATATTCCAGAGGATAAAGAGCTGTTGGAGATCAACCACAAAGGCCGAGAAATGACGAACTTGCAAGATTTTAGAAAATTAGGAGGAATACCATCATCACCAGGACCGGAAGAAGTTTTCAAGGATGAGATTTTATTGAACACTTCCCCGATATTGATGGATAAATCGGAAAGATTGACATTGAAAGTAGATTCTGGTAAATTACAAGGAACAACGGGATAATTTTGATAAACTGATCTGAAATAAGATGCGAATAAGTTCAAAATAGCAATACCAGTATTGCCAATAGTACCGTCTGAATGCATCACCAGGGGTATACCGTTCTGATTCCGCTTACTATTAACAAAGTTCCAAGAGCTTTTGACATTTGTAGGAATGGACCCCTGAACGTAATGAAGATGAGACAAGTAACATTGGCGAGTCAAAACTTTACATTGAGCTCGTAAGTGACTAAAGATTAGGTAATCTTCAAAGCAATTTGACTCTTTGTACCTATTGTGAGCAATTTTCTTTTCACGAATAAGTTTAATTAATTCCGAAGAAAACCATTTTGGATAGGAACTATTCCTTGGTACATACTTGGGTACGAATGAATCAACTGCATTATATAAATGAAGATACAAAAAATCAACAGCTGCAATAACATTAAGATTACGCAATTGATCGTCCCAGTTGATAGAACCTAAATATTCACAAATCGCACTGTAATTCGCCTTATTAAAATTATATTTGATGATTTTATTGGGGACCAGTAAAACACTTTCACGTAGGTTGAGCTTAGATACAAGAGAAGGATGAAAGTTGTCACACGCGAGAAAAGGATCCAGAGCAATATTGACATCAATACGATCGTCATCAGAAAAAATGAGATCAAGTATGTTACCATGAGAATTTCTGAGAGTATTAAGTTGAAACAAATTCAATTCATTGAAATATTCGAGAACATATTGCGCAGAAGTCATTTCATTGTGAGTCGAACCAGGTAACACTGAGAAAGATAATTTGGAATCAATATTGCTCCAGGAAATATGAGGTAAATTGTAATCCCCGTATAAGTATAAGGAGTTAAAGTTCTCCTTGAGGAGGATTTCGCCAACGCTTCTACAATGGTCCGAGTATATTGAGGAATCCGAAGGAGTTGGAATGTAGACAGCCCCAAAGAACAACGACAAAGCACCAAAATAAACTTTGACGTAAAGATGTTCAACTTTGGAATAAGAAGATGAGACGACACAGCTCCGATGGGTATCCTTAACGGCCATTAAGACACCACTTCCCCGTGAACATTGACTGGTGAGTCCGTTTCTATCCATACGATATACTGCATAGCCATGTAAACCAATTTCAGAAGATAGAATATCCTCGCGCAGCCAGGTTTCAGAAAAGATAATAATATCATAACATGGATCTGATATAGCAACAGAGCAATGAACTTGATCAAGTTTAGTTCTCAAGCCACGAACATTCTGATAATACACCAAAGGGTTGATTAAGCGTTTTTTCTTTGGTGAGCAGGAACTATCCTAGGTATCCCATTAAAATAGCGAATAGTCCTTGAAGGGTCACTGAGATCTTTCAACTCTTCACGTAAGTTCGACAGATGATTCCGTTGCTTTAAGGTACGATCTTGCGATATTCTAATTGAACCATTGTACAACGATTTGTTACGAAGAATCTCAATGGGTATGTTCCGTGATGCAAATGTGACACAGATCGGACGAGTTTTGGAAGCATCCTTCTTTTTACCGATACGACGAATCTGCACATTATCGTAAGTATCAGGTCTGATTTTTTTGGAGAAGATCAGTAACTATAACATGGTCAGGAGACCCATCCCTCGAAGATTCTTCAACGTTGAAGAGTAGAATGTTACATGCTCTTCGATGTCGTTCATTCAGCTCATCTATCAAATCTTCCTCATTGTAGAAACCTTGTGAAGAAGAAGGGGCAGACGATTCCAAGGTGGATAATCTCGTGGATAATTCCGCCACAGTGTTGGATAAAGAATTTAATTTGATCCCAAACGCGTTGAGCTGGTTGCTGAGTTTCGAACAAGCAGAATCAACGATGCCCTGAATTTCCGATAAAAAACCTGACTGATCCAACACGTCATCAAATTTTTCCGCAAGATCAACAAAAGTATCAGAAGACGGAAGAGGCCCCTTGCAGTCAATCAGTACTCCATTATGCCATGGATGGTGACTTCTCGCTAAACACGACGAACCAAGATGAGATATAACACTGCATGAAGCACAAGATACCGATTCATCCACAACTCTGGAACATCCTTTACACACTTTTTTAGGCATTTTGAAGTTTATATGATTTATATGATAATACAAAAATTTTTGAATTCCAATAAACGGCAAGTATGAGATCCACTGTACCGAGGTAAACACACACGCACACACGGAGAGTGTCTTATCATACGTGAGTACACGAGATGTGTATAAGTATCAACAAATAGGATAGACCTCATGGAAACAATATGTAACGACGAGTGAATAAACCAATGTATTAGGGATAGATGCACTAAAAATCGCGTGCAAAAACCCAGTCGTTCGGAGAAATTTACACAATAAGCCTACTAATGGAACAATCAACAATATAACAAAGAATAAGAATTAAGTGTGCACAATGAATCATTAGATTACGAAATTTTGAAGAGAGCGAAACATTTTACGTTGTCACAACTATACCGCGGTTCTCCATTCATTAGCGTGTTTTGTTTCGAATTGTTGTTCGTTTGTTCGTTGGTAATTGTGCTACGTTTGGATTTCTTTTCTTCCTTTTGTTTTTTACCTCGACGATACGAGAGCCGGTGAGCTCTATCCTTCTGTAACATTTTGTTCTATAGGTTATATGGTATCTTGATTTTCCTTGTGTTGGCGCTCAAATCCCCCTCAAGTTATGATATAGAAAGAGGAGATGAAAGCGCGTGACTGGTTTCTCATTGCATGTAGGTCACCAACCTGCACTGATTGGCTGGCATCGAATTGCTTTTCTTGTCAGTCAGAGATGGAGTTTTTTTTATATACTTGTAATCAGTCACCTCCCGTCAGCTGTCTTCCTTTGTCAACATGCGTCGTGCCGAATACGTCCACCTCTTGTAACAAATTGTTCATCTTCAAATCATCATCATCATCAAGTAATCAGTCTTACGACTGGTTTGATGAAACCCTCCACCCCCGTCTATTATCCGCCAAACATTCAATTTCTACATATCTACCACATCCATTGTCTTGTACGATTTGCTTCATATAACTTGCTCTAGGTCTACGTTTACCAGTTTTACCATCCATTTTCCCTTCCAATATTCTTATCAATAAACTCTCATGCCGTAATGTGTGTCCTATAAAATTGCTTCTCCTTTTCACGATGTGTTTCCAAAGATTTCTTTCTTCATTTATCTGCTCGAGTACTTCTCCATTTTTGACTCTGTCTATCCCTTTTACTCCGAGCATCCTCCTATAACACCACATTTCAAATGCTTCAAGTTTTCGTTGATCAGTTTTCCCGATTGTCCAAGTTTCGCAACCATATAATGCTGTGCTCCGAACATAACTTTTCTAGAATTTCTTCCTTACTTCCAAGCTTATATTTTTCGAGGATAATAACTGTTTCTTTTGGTGGGAAGCCTGTTTCCCTTGTGCTATTCTTGCTCTTATATCTCTTCCGCTTTTGCCGTTTTCTGTAATTATGCTTCCTAGATATTTGAATTCTTCCACCTGTTCAATTGGCTCGGTATCTATTTTGATTTTCTTTCTCCTAGCTGTTTTTGCTGCTGTACACATCATGAATTTCGTTTTGTCTTTATTTATATTCATACAATAGTTTTCCAATAATATTGTTCTCATAGCGTTGAGAATATTTTCTAACTCAGTACTACTCGTGGCAAGTATAGCTATGTCATTCGCAAATCTCAACATGCTTACATTTTCTCCCTGAATCTGTAATTTCCATTGAATTCCCTCCTCCACTCCGTTCATTGCTTCTTCTATATATGAATTGAAAATCAGTGGCGATAATGAGCATCCTTGTCTCACCCCTCTTCTTATTGGTGCTTCCCCTTCCTGACCCTCTATGTCTATTATTGCACTTTGATTCTTATATAATTCGTATACTATTCTTCTATCTTTATAATTTATTCCCACCTTCTTCAGGATCGCAAACATCTTCTCCCAGTCCACATTATCGAAACCCTTTTGTATATCTACAAAACCTATATACACAGATTTCTTCAGCGCTATCCTTTTCTCTATTACTGCCCTAAGTGCTAAAATTGATCTCGCGTTCCCTTTTTTTTCTAAAACCAAATTGATCTTCTGCCAATCTACTCTCCATTTCATTTTCCATCCTCCTGTATATCATTTTGGTCAGTATTTTCGAAGCATGTGAAGTTGAACTGATCGTCCTGTAGTTCTCTCATTTGTCTGCCCCTCGTTTTTCCGGGATAGCGACAATTTTATTCTTTTGGAAATCTTCCTGTACTTCTCCTTTTTCGTACATATCTCTAATCAATTCAAACAGTGCGTCACGAGTTCCTTCACTGGAGGCTTTTATGAGGTCCGCACTTATGCCATCCATGCCTGGCGCTTTATTATTTTTCAATTCTTTCAAAGCTTTGTCGAATTCTGATCTCAATATCGGATCTCCCAATCCTTCCTCATCTACATCCTCCTCCTCTAAAAGTGCTATATCGTCGTTTCCTCTATACAAGTCTTCCAAATGATCGATCCACTGTTCCATTTTCTCTTCCGTTTTTATGAATTGTCGTCCTAGAGGGTTTCTAATCTTATTGCTTCTAGATTTCATTTGTCCGAAAAAGCTTTCAATAATCCTATATGCTTCATCTATTTTTCCTAAATGCAATCTGATTTCTATTTCCTGACATTTCTCTTCTAACCACTGTTCTTTTGCTTTCCTTGATTCTCTTATTATTTTATTTCTCAATGATTTGTATCGTTGCTGGCCTTCTTGGCTATGATTATCCTTGTATTTTCTTCTGTCATTTATCAATTCTAAAATTTCTCCCGTTATTCATGGGTTTTTAGGTTCTCCTCCATTATTCTTCAAAATCTTATCCGCACATTCTCTCATATTCCTCTTCATCTTTGTCCATCTCCTCTCTATTCCCAAGTCTTTCTCTTTTTGATCTCCCAATTTTTCATCCAACATTTTCTCGAATGCCTCATGTGTTTGTTTTTGCTTGAGGTTCTTCAAATCCCATCTTTTCTGCATTTTCCTCTTCTTCTTCAGAGATTTGAATTTCAGAGAACATTCCATCATCAACATATTATGATCACTATCTATATCTGCACTGGGATGAGTTTTACAGTTTTTCACTTGGTTTCTAAATCTTTGTTTCACTGATATGTAATCAATTTGGTACCTTGCTGTATCTCCTGGCATTTTCCAAGTGTAGATCCTTCTTGGATGATGTTCGAATGAAGTGTTTGTGATAACCATCTTATGATTTTCACAAAATTCGACTAAACGTTGTCCTCTATCGTTCCTCCTCCCCAACGCAAAATCTCCTATTAGGTTGTCCTCTTTTCCTTGTCCTACTACCGCATTCCAATCCCCCATCACTATCGAACTCTCTCCTCCCTTCACATATTCTATCACTTCTTCTATTTCTTCGTACGTTTTTTCAATATCTTCCTCCGAATATGCAGATGTGGACATGTACACTTGGACTATGACTGTGTCTACCGGTTTTGTTCTGATTGTAACCATCATCACACGTTCATTATGTTGCAAATAATTTTCTATTCCATTTCCTACTCTTTTGTGCATTACAATTCCTACACCTGCTTGACCGTTCTTTGATCCTGTATGAATTATCCCATAATCCTCACTCCAGAAATCGCCCCCTTCTGGCCATCTCATTTCGCTGATCCCCATTACGTCTATATTCAACCTATCCATTTCTAATTTCAAATTTTCTAATTTCCCCGCTTGCCTCAGTGATCTCACATTCCACGCTCCGACTCGAAGAATGTTGTTTCTTTCCCCTATCCTATTCTTCTGTTTTCGTTCTTCACCGATGAAGCTTCCTCGAGTAGCCTCCATGCGGAGATCCGAACGGGAGACTAGTTTACCTCCGGAATATTTTACCCGAGAGAGCGCCATCATGTATTTATTAATTTGTTCGTTTGTTTTTGTCACATAATATTCCAGGTTAGGAAAAGGTTCCATTTCCTCGGGAAGTATTGAAACATGTCAAGGAAGGTAGTTTCCCCTCGCTTTCCTCCCGTTTTTGCCGATGTTTCTGACATTAGGATGATTTCGTTTCTCTTAGTTTGTGTTCTTTCTCTTGAGCAGTTCATTCTACTCAAAAAAAAGGTCCAACTCTGAGAAACTCATCCTCCCCACCACGTAAAGGAAGCAGATACTACCAGGGATGGATGAAAAGGATATCAAGGACAGGTTGTGATGGGTAACTCCTATACCCATACACAAAGGCGCAAGGGTCGTCGAGCGCCTCCACGATCCCCGTCGTGGATATTTATAAGGGGCCGAGATCTTAAATATATTGAAGTCAAACAAATAAATTGTTCACGATGGTCTTGAGGGGTCAAAGGTAAAGGAAAAACTCAGGGAGAGGGGGTGGGTCGATTCTAGTGATTGTAAAGGAACTATACTCGGTTTCTAGGTTAAACACGCGCTCGCAGCACAAGTATATTTCAAATCTTTCTCACTTTGTACAAAACTCACACGACTTCGGCGTGGAGGTAAAAGAACAATAAACCATGTGAATTTATTAAAGAGTCAGGGAAACACGGGGAAAAGAAAAAGACAAGGAGGGCGCGACCACGAGGAAATATACTACACGGGCTGTGCCATTCACATGAATCAAAAGTAGAAGGGAAATACCGGGAGACCGCGACCACAAAATCAATCGAGGGAGGGCAAACACGGGCGAAGAGGGTCACTCCAAGTCGAAAGCAACGGGTAAGAGGAAAAACACGGGACGAGGACACGTGAATGACACGATTTTTACCACAGAAACCAATTTCCACCGCACTAGCACTTCCACACCGGCGGAGACTAGCACTTCCACACCGGCGGAGAAACCTGGCAGATGCGGTATTCCGAATCGCGGTCGAAACCTGAGCCCCGATGGCACAGCACACTCACCGTAATAATAATTTTTGAGGATCCGTTTTCGACGTGAACTTCGCGGTCGCTCAGTCACACAAGAAGTGACAGGCAACATGGCCACTTCCTTCTTCTCCACCGACGGGTGAGTTCACAAAATCATATACGAAACCCCGTCGGTGTCTTTCCGTTGGAGCGCACTCTCGAGCTCGTTTCGCGCGCTCGGGTGGTGGTTGCTTCTTACTACTCGTTGGGTGAGTGTGCGCATGTGCGTTGTGGAGATCCTCCGGGCGCGGGTGTTTGTGTCCTCCAATTTCTGGAGGGGCGGGAAGAAGGGGTACAGTGTGATCGGGTCGACCTCCGCCGTTGTTCCGCCGGTCCAGGGACGGGGTGGCATCCTCGGATACGACTTATCCTGGTTCTCTCTCTCTCTGTGGTCCGGGGTTGGAGAGAGACGGAGTTACCCACGAAGAATTTCCGGTCTCCAGGAAGGTTGACGACCGAGGAACAGTTGGAGTGGCGCTGGTGTTGTCTTCTGGCGTTGAAGCAACCTTTGCTGGTACTCGTGGCGCAGGTGGCGCTGCCTCCGGGGACGGGAAACCTCAACAAATCATAAAAGGCAGGGATTAGAGGGGGACAGGGATAGAAAAGGAGAGGAGGTGCGTTCCCGATTCTCGTGTGAGCGAGTGACAGCTGTGTTCTTTCGGGTGAATTAAACGTGTTCTAAAAGTTTACGACTACTATCACTGGGGACTCTTCTCGCGACTCTTTTTGTGACCATTTATCACGTCACAAGGTATCATGAATATCCCCCTGGGAGACCCGCAATCATCCACGGGGAGGATCTTCGAATCATATGTTCGAATTTTCATATTATGATCAATTTTCCCCTTCATCCCCCCTCTCTGCGCGGTCTGGGTTAGGTACGGGTAATTCACGGGCTCATTCAGTTCTTTTTGTACTACATTTGATTCTGACTTTTTCCCTTGATTTTGATACAGTAAGCGTTCGATTTCCTTCCGCCTGATCTCTCCTTCTTTCAACCGATGAGAAGGAGAAGAATTGAAAAGAGAGATCAAACGGAAGACCCACATCGCACAAATGTCTCAGTTATATCTCCACGACATTCTGACAATATCACAATGTCTCCAGAATGTTGCAATATATTCTGGAGATATTACTGAGACATTTGTGCTATGTGGGGAAAATCGAACGCCTACTGTAGTTACCTTCTGGGACTATCCCGGTCTCTTTTCAAGCCCACTTTGATCTGCCTCTGTTGATTTGGATTTGAAATCATCCTCACTCTCTTGTACGACGCACAGTGTGTTATTTCAGCACTCTAGCGGAACTTAATTTTTACACTCAAATTTTAGTTTGTTTTCGGAAAGACTGTGCTCTCTAAATCTGAACCAGTGGGATTCACTTATATTTTTTATAACATTTATGACATTCACTTCACCAGAACATGTAGTGGAAAGGAAGTGTAGGAAAAAGTTTTCCGAATGACTGCGTTGAGTTTTCATGTTTTTGTAAAAAAAATACAATACACAATTTAATTATGGATTGTTGCTGGTATCATCATCTTCTGAAGAATCGTTTGATATCACTGATGTATCTTCTTCCGATAAATTTATACTGGTATCTGATGCACTGCAGCTATCTTCCCGAGTCGTTGATGAATTTGAATGCGATTAAGGTTCTGGCAATAAGTTCAAAACATCTGCAGTCAGTTTGCCCCGATCACGTTTTGAGGGAGCACATAAACTTGTGATGAGAGGATCTGATGTGATCAAAAGGCGGTGCAAAAGATCTTCATTCGTGTGAATTCTGGATGTTTTCCTGGTAAATAGTTCTCTATACTTCCCATTATGTTTATTCCTCGCTTCCTGTGCCTTCTCTGACATCTGACCAATTGGAATGATACATGAGGCTATAATTTCCTTCCCATGAACCAATATTTTATGCACGCTAACGGGCATAGCGTACCAAGAATAATTTTTCAATTATAACTCGAGAGTTTCCTTCGTATATCTTTCGAATGAATCCAAATTCATTTCGAACCCCCTATTGATACACTCTGAAATAACATGAAAGTGCTTGATTAAATCGGCATCGACTCCAGTTATTTCAGCAGCCTTATCTGCATTCGTAAAAACCTTACGTGCTGTATTTCCATTATTAGTGTTGCCTGCTTGTTCTGTGGGCATATCTATGAGCAATCCCAATTCAGTTCTGAATTTCTGTTGGACCTCTTTTTTTTCTATGCAACTTCACTTTTGTTTTTTTCCGCCACGAATTTGCCGCGATTTTATCTCTAGTCGATAAGAGATATGCAATATACATTCCAGAAAACGTATCCATATGTGCATTGGGAATATTCCAAAACTGAGGAAATCTTTGTTAACGGTTTTTTCCGAGATAATTCTGAGCTTATTCATCTCGCTCGGTTTCACACCGCACAAATAACATGTTTGTGTCGACCAACAAGCAGACATGGCGTTACAAACTTTACCATCCACCATACAAAGGACGAATCTTGGTTTGACGTAGATTTCCATATCTTTTACGGAAATTTCTGTTGGTGAGAGCTGAGCAATTTGATCCTCAACGTTCCTAACCTCTGTCGTTGTGACTTCTTCAGTTTCCTCGGTGAAAATGAATTTAATTGGTCGACAATATCTCGTAGAAGATGGAGCCGGATTTTGCCGAACTATCATTTTGGATTTGTTTGTTCTAGTGAAAATTTGTACAGGCAACATACAGATACTGAATGAACTTTCATCGGTACAGTTGTGAATTTTCGTCGGTATTGACTTTGTTGTGCTCCGTCACATCCCCACTTGATAACCATTTGTAGAATCGTACTGTTTGGCAACTTCAAGTTTTCAAGGACTTCGTTTTGCGCTGCACATAACCGAGAAATTGTATGATCAACGAGAGGCTGTAGTTTTATTCCAGCAGAAGTTTCAGTAACCATGATGTCAGAAGGATAACAGAGGTTTTTTGCAGCTTTTATCTTATAGTAAGGGGGATATAATTTATTATTCAACGGTTCAATTTGTCCGCGTATGGCGTTGTATTGATGTGTTGAGAGATTAGCATCGATCATCATCGCAAGGCCTTGCTCTGGGGATAATTCTGTTTGTTGCAGAGAAAAATAATTTCGTGTTTTTTTCAAAGCTGTACCTCGTTCGGCAGAAGCATTACGAATCTCTTCGACGATAGCTGCAGAGTCTCGTTTCCCTGCCTTCCGCAGTTTCATATGGATGGCCAACCCAGCTCTCCTTGAGTTGTCTTCTCTACTAAAGTTTGAACCTTCCGTACTCGACCCTTATGACAGAAATCACTGAATGATTTTTTACGTCGACCACGTTGCTTAGAAGGACCAACTTTTGAACTTTGAGAGAAAAACTTGTTCACAACTGCAGAGAATATCTAATTTTTTTCCAGCCATGAAGAATTTTTGCGCAAAAATCTGTCTTTTTGCCGCGACGAGGCAATCCATGTTTGTTCTATTTTTTGACAGAAACTTTCCACAGTCACTTTCATATTCGCTGAAACACGATCTGGGATTTCTATCTCACCCACTCTCTGTGAAATATACGCGAGCATTGCATCTAGTCTGGTAGGATTCGAATTCACAATCCATATATCAAATATGGATTGACGAGGAATTTGCAACACCATATTCCCTGAGTAAAAACACCTCATAGCAACTAAATGCGCAGACATACGCAACTTCACTTTGCGTATTAAGTTAGTGTACAAATCAATCTTATTCTTGAGCTCAACCGCAGGACGGTATACGATAGTATGAGGGGAAAAAACACACTGAAATGTGGACGAGTATTTGTGATTCCGTCTATGTTGTTGGGTTCAGTACATATGTATTGACTGTATTTCAAACCATAAACCACATAAAAATTGGCGACGAAACTCGAAGAGAACTTATGGGAACAAATGCCTATCAAATACATATTACAGGTTTTGCGGGAAACATTAAATAATCAAACCAATTCATACGGAAATGAGCAAAACATCGAAAATTGACTATAATCATTGCGAATAACGACTGATTTCAATGTGTTCCTGATAAAAAACCTTTGAAAATCATTGAGAGGGGACTTCTTACTATTGAATTTTCGGGTCATAATTAATATTTGATCAATTTCCAAGATCCAATTAAGTTCCGCTAGATTGCTGAAATAACACACTGTGTGACGGGAGGGGACTATTTCTACGAATTTTATAACGGCTAGCACACACAGCTAGCATTCAAGAATTCACTCATTGAATTACTCATTGAAAGTTAGCTGTTATACAAGTGATTAGTGGAACGTAACGTAGAGTTCACGAGAAAATCTATCAGCCCGAATTAATTAATGATATTCAAAATTTCATCTATATCTGTGATAGCTGTCAGAATCAGGAATGAATACGCGCAAGAACGAGAGACTCTATGCTCATAACGGATACTCGAATAAATTTATTCGCGGAAGTTCTGTTAGATACGGTAGGACCACTATTTTCCACTCCTAGTGGAAATAGACACATTCCCACTTTGCAAAACAATTTGACAAAATACTCCATAGCAGTACCTATACCAGACATTAGAGCCGAAACTGTAGCTCGCGTATGGTGAGTCATTCAATTTTACAATTTGCAGCACCTTTAGCCATTTCAACGGATCGCGGAACTAGTTCCATGAGTGAATTGTTCCCACAAATTGCAGAAACTCCCCGAATCAATCATCTATCTACTTCTGGATATAGACCCCACACTAATGGTAGTCTGGAGGGAAGCCATATTGACTGAGTTTATGAGCCACCACTTGCCTATTTTCGATGATTGGGACAAAGTTGTACCATTTACAATGTTCTAATATAACACTCCCGTTCATGAAGCAGCAAACTTCACCGCTTTTGATTCGGTTCATGGAAAATTGGCAAGGATTCCAGCTTCTTTTTCTCCTGAAGAAGAATCAGACACCTATAATTCGGACGCTTATGATTCGATACCCCGTCTCATAAAGGCGGAAATAATCGCAGGAGAGAATCACAAAAGAGAAATCCAAGCGTAATTATGATAGGAAAGCAAGACCTTCCCAAAGTAAAATACGAAATTTGGTAGAAATTTAAATCGGACCCCCAAGAGGAACCATGTTATATGGATAATGAAGTAATAGGAATTTTTGAAGAGGGTAATGTAACTTTGAAAGATAATGATGCCAAACTTCCTACGGAACATGGGGATGAATTGGCCCTAATCTCTTAAGATGAAGCTGATAGCGATCTTTCTCCTTCTCATTCTATCGACGATGACCAGCGGTGGAGAGAATGACGACATTACGAACATCAACGCGGACCTGGGATTGTACATCGGAGAAACATTCAACATCCGACTCCAGCGCGCAAGATGGAGAATGATTATAGTGATCGACATTGAGAGGTTCCAGTTTGAATTAGTGTTTGGATCACAAATTATAAATGACACATATGAACTCCGTATAAAACGCAAATCACCATTCGAATGTGACGTACCTCTCAGGAAAGAATATTTAGGAAACAAATCTCAACAGGGACAAGAATTGTGTGAGGAAATAACTGTGTTGTTCAATGATATAAAAGAACCGGAAATGTATAAGAATTCATCAAGAACAATAATCAAAAGAATATCACCTTCCGGTTTCGTGGGTTCTGTTCGTGGAACTCTTTTTGGAACTTTGAGTGATGATGATGCGGACCATTTCAAGAACGAAATTGATAAATTATATGAAGATCGAGAACAAATCGGACAAATTATCAAGGATCAAATCCATATAGTAACCAGTGATTTGCAGCAACTTCGCGGGATAATCATATCCCTTGAGGAAGCCATGAGAAATAACAGTGGAAGATTCATCCGAATTTAGGAGAACGGAGGCATCTACAACACTTAGCAGACTTACAATATGTCATCATGAGTCAATACGTCGATCGAATTAGAAATTTCTTAGATTATGTCCTAACGAACAGTGAAGATTCAGTGAGAGCTCTGCAAATGGCTCAAGACAGAGGAGCCCACTTTTCATTATCAAATCGATCAAAATCGAAGCAAATGATGGATGGAATTCATACAACCGCATTGGAATATGAAATATCTGTAGCACATCGGAAAATCAGCATTAGAAAAATAATGGACATATCAATAGTTACAACTTCGTGGAAAGATGAAAAGTTCATTTTGAGTATTCATATTCTATTAATGGACAGGATAAATTACACAGTTCATCGATTATACCCATGACCAACTGTGCAGAACTTCTCTGGACATATATCATCAGCTTATATCAACCCAGAAAATGTATATCTGGGAATCAATTCCAAAGACAATTGACTTTTCTCTGTTGATGCAACCTTCTCAACACATCGTTCAATGAGTTCCGAGACTAACCGGGAGATGGTGCTAGTAGTACCAAACTGGCCACGTTTCCCTAGAGTGCGAACCGTCACATGAAACGTATAAAAATTTCACGTCGATCAGACCACAAACAGCAGAGTTATCGGAGTTAGGGTAAAGTCACTTTGTAATTTGTTTGAAAAATGGAAAAAAGCAATATTCGCGTGTTGATAAAACATTGTTTTTCAATGGGTAAAAACACCGTAGAAGCCCAGCAATGGTTTGAAAAACATTACCCGGACTCCTCTCCATCCAGACCAACGATTTGTCGTTGGTATGCTGAGTTTGAACGTGGTCGTACGCAGTGATGCCAGATTCGAGACCGAGACCGTATTGACCAGTGATGCCAGCATTTGGTCGACCGAGTCGATGTACCCTTTTCATCGGACCATTTCTCGTTCCCACCACTCCAGCCGGGTGCACGCACACATTAAAACCCGTATTCATGTGATTCGGAAGCGGTCGGGTCACTTCGAATTGGCTCGGCCAACGAGAGAGAACCAACTATCCGTCGGTCTTTGTCCTCTCAATATGTTTTGCGATCGGCTAACTCCGTGCAAGATCGGAAAAAGTTTGAAGCCCACGCGGTCGACTTACCGGAAAGTTTCACCGCTTTTTCTTCCCCAAGCGACAATCTTATTGTAACCAGTATCGAACTGACTTCCCCGGCGCCCCGGGAAATTCTCGGCCGGGGCCCTTCGATATTTTTTTTTTTCCAATCAAAGAGCCAGTTCAATACTGATTATTGAATAATCACGATAAAATATAGATTGGATGCATCCCATCATTCAATTGGATGAAATTTAATATAAGTATATAATTTTTCAATTATTATTTATTTGTCATGAATTTTAGGAGATTACTGGTTCTTCTTATGACTGATTATGAAGCTGTCAAGAACACCTATATGGATTCCGAAAAATTTTTTTCATGGTCACGCATGTTCAATAATTTTCTTAAATCTTGATAATTTTTCAATTAATTTTATTAGAATTGTCAATCAATCGATGGTTGAAAAATTCTCGGATAGTTTGGGGATCTATGATAAATCTCCTGCGGTGAATTCCATAATTTTTCCTGATGAAATAATTATTTAGAAATCACTATGATATTCCAATGAGGATAATCAGATCGACATCGATTATCAGATGAAATATCAAAAGAATAAGACTGAATATTCAATTAATTGAGTGCGAATTATTTTCGATGAACTGAATAATTAGATTTGAGCATTCAAATTGATATTTCATCATTTCACATACTTTTAGTCCCTTTCCTTCGCTGTATCACTTCATAGAGGCAATACGTGTTTGCCAATACTATAAGAACCCATAGCCTAGCGGCAGAAGACATGGTTCTTGCGAAGGAACGGTCGAGTTCGATTCCGTGTGGAGACATTGCATTTTTTTGTCATTTCTCTGGTGAACAATTCAATTTCACATCCAATTATCATTTTTTATGTCATGGCATCTTCATTTTATTAATATCCTCAATGTTTCAAAATGCACTCGCGGATTTGACCAAGTACTGGTGCGAGTCGATTGAAAATTTCCCAAATATTCGTGTCCGTGAGATATAGATCGATCGATTCAAAATCTTCTGAGAAGAAAAATCAATATCACTTCGGAGGAACGTTCTTGAAGAAGTGTACTTGCAAATTTCATCGATGCCTTCGGCAATTTGATGAAAAAATTCCAAAAATTCGTCTCTGTGGAATATAGACCAATCAATCCCAGATGTTCTGAAATGAAGAATGAACAGCAGTTTAGAGAAATGTTTTTAGAAGAGTTTACTTGCAAATTTGATCAAACCCTCTGACAAATTGATGAAAAAATTCGTCTTCGTGGGATATAGACCGATCGATTCCAGATCTTCTGAGAAGAAAAATGAATATCACTTCGGAGGAACGTTTTGAAAAAAGCGTACTTGCGAATTTCATCAAAGCCTTTGGCAATTTGATGACAAAATTCCAAAAATTCGTCTGTATGGAATAAAGACCGATCGATCCGAAATGTTCCAAGATGGAATATGTTCAGCACTTCAGAGAAATGTTTTTAAAAGAGGTGACTTGCAAATTTCATCGAACCCTTTGACAAATTGATGAAAAATTTAGAAACTTTGTCTCCGTGGAATATAGACCATTCGATTCGAAACCTTCTGTAAAGAAAAAACAATATCACTGCAGCGGAACGTTTTGAAAGAAGCGTACTCGCGAATTCCATCGAAGTCTTCGGCAATTTAATGACAAAATTTCAAAAATTCGTCTTTATGGAATGGAGACCGATCGATACGAAATGTTCTGAAATGGAAAATGAACAGCAGTTTAGATAGCAGTTAGCAAATCTAATTATTCAGTTCATTGAAAATAATTCGCACTCAATTAATTGAATATTCAGTCTTATCCTTTTGATATTTCATCTGATAATCGATGTCGATTTGATTATCCTCATTGGAATATCATAGTGATTTCTGAATAATTATTTCATCACGAGAAATTATGGAATTCACCGCAGGATATTTATCATAGATCCCCAAACTATCCGAGAATTTTTCAACCATCAATTGATTGACAATTCTAATAAAATTAATTGAAAAATTATCAAGATTTAAAAAAATCATTAAAAATGCGTAACTATGAAAAAATTTTCATAGAATACATATCTCCTAAAATTCATACCAATAATCTTCTGAAATTCATGAAAAATGAATAATAATTGAAAAATTATTTACTTATTTTAAATTTCATCCAATTGAATGATGAGATGCATCAAATCTATATTTTATCGTGATAATTTGATAATCAGTATTGAACTGGCTCTTCAATTGGAAAAAAACAAAAAAAAATATCGAAGGGCCCCGGCCGAGAATTGCCCGGGGCGCCGGGTAAGTCAGTTCGATACAGATCACAATAAAATATTCGCTTGGGAGAGAAAAAGCGGTGAAACTACTCGGTAAGTCGACCGCGTGGGCTTTCAACTTGTTCCGATCTTGCACGGAGTTAGCCGATCGCAAAACACATTGAAAGGACAAAGACCGACGGATAGTTGGTTCTCTCTCGATTGTCCGAGCCGACTCGAAGTGACCCGACCGCTTCCAAATCACATGAATACGGGTTTCAATGTGTGCGTGCACCCGGCTGGAGTGGTGAGGACGAGGAATGGTCCGATGGAGAGGGTAAATCGACTCGGTCGACCAAATGCCGGCATCACTGGTTTTGACTCACCCCATTGACCGCTTCCCCTTTCTCCCACCATGCGGAATAAGTCGGGCGAGCGAGAGAGTGATAGTTGCTCTTCCTCTGTCGCTCACCCGACTTATTCCGCATGGTGGGAGAAAGGGGAAGCGGTTGATGGAGAAGGTGAAAGCGATCTTGATCTCGAATCTGGCATCACTGGACCAGCGATGTTAGGCGTACCAGTTTCCTGGTACACATACCAGTTTCCAAGGCCTCGTACCATGTACCAAGATAATCCCATCTTGGTACGCAAAAATACCAGTTTTCTGGCCTGCCAAAAAGAAAAAAAAATTCTTGAAATTAGGGAAATCTTATGAGAATTCCTCCGATTTTTGTACTGTAGAAGATTTTCTTGATATGATAAACAGAATAAAGAAAATATTTATCCACTCAGACTTATATTCAGATTATATTATATTATATTCGAGTATTGCTTCCTCATTTTTTCTTCGCATGTATTGAAATGAGAGATAGCAATACCCTGAACTAGATCTCATCAGAGAGTGCGCATGGACGTGTTTGACAAGCATGCTTGCATTGCGCCATCAAGCGGTTAAAAGTTGAAACCTATCGAAAACATGGACGCACCAATCACAACGTCAATTTTATCCAAGACCACAGCGCTGTTTTTGACTGATGTTAGTTCTCGGAAACTTCGCTTCAGGAATCACTCATTCATTTCGCATTTTGACAAAGTTCTGGGTTTCCCATATTTAAAGTTCCCCTTCGAAAAGAGAAGTGAAAAGTCCAGGTATGTGAATGACACAAATGTTAACGGCTATGGAGCTCTAAAAAACGGACAAAACTTTGCTACATACTTTTCCAACAACTAAGCGATAAATAAAAATTTTGAATATGCAATGATGGAGCATATTGCCAAGATCAGACTTTGAATATAAATTGGAAGTCCAAAGTAATATCACAACATAAAAGAAAACAATTTATGGAAATTATTGACATTTGTAGGTTATGGTGTTTATATTTCTTTGCATAATTTTCAGGAATTCTTTCCAGATTCAATCAAATATTCAAAGTCCAATCTTGGCAGAGTGTTTCATCACTGCATATTAAAAATTTTGATCTATTGCTTAGTTTTTGGAAAAGTACGTAGCAAAGTTTTGCTCATTTTTCTCGAGCTCCATGGGCCTTAATGTGAATACATTATTTTGATGTAAACACGGATTTTGGAGCGATCTATGGTGGCTGTCAGTATTGTTTAGTTTTATACGAAACTTTTTCCTCATGATAGGTGTCTATGTGCTCTTCAAGCGAAGAAGAGGAGGATATTCCTGGTCCTTCTACTCCAAAGAAAACATGTTTGAATAGGAAAGGTATTAATCGTAAAAAACAACATCACAGAGTACAAAAGTATCGGGTTGAATGGGAACGGGATCCGCAATGTTCACCGTGGCTCGGACCTGATCCCCAAGACGCTACGAAAGCCAAGTGCAATTGGTGTAATACTAGTCTCATTGCCGATATAAGTTTAATTAAGAATCATAAAACTACAAATAAGCACATAAAAAATACCAAAGCCCGTGAATCAACTTCTACAAATTTAATGAAACAATTTTCCGAACCTCGAACTGCAGATCCTCTCGAAAAATGTGTTCAAGATGCGGAAATCAAGATTTGTGGTTTCTTTGCCGCTCATAACATGCCATACAGTGTGGTTGATCATCTCCTTCCTTGTATCAAATCTGCGTTTCCAGACTCAAAAATTTTAGAAAAAGTATGTATGAAACGTCTCAAAACGACTAGAATTGTAACCAATGTCATAGGAGCTTCACATCAAGACACGCTTGCAAATCATCTGAGGGAGCAAAACTTTTCTATTCTAAGTGATGATTCTACAGATTTTTCTTCTACGAGAATTGCCTGCATCGTAGTACGATATTACGATAAAGAAATTGGACGTATCACCAGCAAATTTTGGGATCTTGCGGATATTTTCTCTGAAGAACACTCTGAAGCCACTAAGGAAGGAGCGACTGCTCATCATTTGTATGATCTACTTATTGGAACGTTCACGAAAAGAAATATTCCTTTGGAAAATCTTATAGGGTTTGGTTGCGATGGTGCAAGCGTTAATGTTGGAGCGCATAATTCTATTGCGAGTCGTTTGAAAGAATCATGCCCCGGCATCATTATCATGAAGTGCATATGCCATTCACTCCATTTGGCAGCCAGCAATGCATGTGCAATGCATATACCTAAACATTGTGAAGATCTTTCTAGAAACGTGCACAACTATGTGCCGCACAGTGCGAAGCGTATCGCTAATCTTGCGATTTCCCAGAAATTTTTTGATGTCCCTGTTCATAAGATTCTACATCCTGCTGCGACCCGTTGGCTTTCATTACATTCGGTTGTAAATCGTCTATTAGAGCAGTGGGAACCGCTTCGTCTCTACTTCATTGAAAGAAGCATAGAAGATCGCACATTAGCCTCAGAATCTGTATGTACTTGGCTCAGGGATCCATTTATAAAACTATTTTACCTATTTCTTTCTTGGGTGTTGCCAAAGGTTATGGCAATGAATATTTTGTTTCAATCAGATTCTGTTATAATCACCTCGCTTGCTGAAAAAATGGAACTCGCATTCAAAGAACTTTTAACGACATATATGGCCCAAGAGTACGTCGCCAGAACTCCACTCAATCTCATCAATCCTGGAAATAAGGACAAATTCATTCCACTTCGAAATATATACTTGGGTGTACAGGTAATGGAAGAATTGAAAAATCCAAACATATTGGCTAGACCAGACTTGATCGACGATTTCTACCTTAGGCGTCGCAATTTTATTATTGAACTGTGTATAGGTATCCAGAAGAGATTTGATTTCGGTAACGCGCTTTTTGCAATGCTGCCATTATTACAACCGTCTAAAGCCCTATCTATACAAGAACGCAATAGATACCCGTCTCTCCTGCAACTTTGTGATCATGTTCCTAGGGCTAAGCCTAAAAATCTGGAATCTCTTCAGAGATTAGATGATGAATGGCGTCGCCTTCCACTTGATAACATTCCTGAGAACCTTTTAAAGGAGAAGGAAATTGACGTTTTTTGGCATGGAATTTCCAAACTCGAAGATAGTGGGAACTGTCAAAAATATGTTGAACTACCTCGTTTTGCATTAGCTGTATTATGTATTCCCCACGCTAATGCAGAATGTGAAAGGGTTTTCAGCAAATACAATTTAGTAAAAACGAAAACTAGAAACAGATTAGTGACGAAGAATATTGAAGGGGCCATGTTGGCATCACAGTGTGTAAAATCCAATAAAGATTGTTGTGCTGGATTCCAGCCGGTGAAAGATATGCGTCAACGTATGACAGATTCCATTTTGTATGGAAACAATGAAAAACCAGTGGAAAACCTGGAAGGACATGTCGACGGTCTTGATTTCATGTTTGAAGAAGTGTGATTTATTATATGTTATACGATGATGAAGTTTTTTTTTTTTATATGCAATATCCTTGTTCACCTTGTTGTATGAAATATATTTTATTCATCATAACAAATGTGTTATTTCTACTAATGAATTCACATTCAGCATAAATATTACCGAACTCCAAAATGTTATTATTGGTAATTAATGGTAATTTCCATTCAACAGATTCCGCAATTCATTCCATCGCACCCTTTAGAATATTTGAATATTGAAAAAAATCTGTAATATATGAATCTTCTACTATTTGCTGAAAATTCACCGAACAATTATTACCAATTATTACAATTATTATTATTACAAATATTACTGATACAAAAAAAAGAAGTATACTACGCCCATCAGTAATTGACGATCATTTCACATTCGCATGTGCCCTTACAGAATTAACATTCCTTGCTTCAAAAATCTTATTGAAACCGATTCATAAAATTCAATCGGAATATATCCTGATGTTACAAAGGAAATTTCTTATTAATCCAATTCTTATCCCTATAAAAAGAAAATCATTCAAACCAAATGCAAATCTCTGATGGGAAATGATTCAAACTTATTTAGAATCATTTAATCCTCGAACAGCTAATTCGCAATCTGCGTATTTCTTATTGAAGGAATTTAATTTTAACGAAACCCAGTCATTTTGATAATTTCTTTTTCAAAGGGGATATAGGGGATAGCATGCAATAATACCAAATGTTCATAACGTCAAATTTTTGTCATTGGTAAAGAACTAGTGCTCTCTAGTAACTTCACTATAAGGTACTAGTTTATGAGCAATGAGAAAGAATCGATGTTAAGAGCATTCGGTATTGTGGTATACTAACCAATTTATGTACTTTTAGTAATTTAACGTAAACCATACCAGGTTTACGTTGAGAATACCATTTTTCTGAAAGTTTGATAAAAGTTGAATCGTACCAGGTTTTCGTTGAAAATACCAGCTTTTTGAAAGCGTGGTACAAAGTTTTTGAACACGCCACCTACCATCACTGCACTGGACTCGTACGGACACAAACGATGCGGAACGTTCGGGTAGGCCATTGGAAGCCGTTACACTGGAAGATGTCAGCGGAGTGTTGAAAATCGTAATGAAAAATCGCGAAGTGAAGGTCCGTGAGATTACAGAAATGACACAGATATCATCCGGAAGCGTATCGACAATCCTTCATAAAAAAGGTTTTTTCCAAGTGGGTGCCGCGATTGCTTTCAGTGGAACAAAAGCAGCAACGAGTCGACGATTCAGAGAGCTGTTTATTGCTATTCACTCGCAACAAAAAGGATTCCCTGCGTCGATACGTGACCATGGATGAAACATGCTTGGCTGGCGAAAGCCGCCCAAAGCGTCCAAAAACGCAGCAGTCTGCTGGGAAAATTGCGGCGTCTGTTTTTTGGGATACACATGGCGTTGAATGATGTTCATTGACTACCTGGAAAAAGGCAAATCGATCAACAGTGATTATTAAATTGGCTTGTTGGTACGTTTGAAGGAGATTGCAGGAAAACGACCGCACATGAAGGAGAAAAAAATCCTTTTTCACCAAGACAATGCGCCATGCCACAAGTCCATGAAAACAATGGCCAAATTCAACGAGTTGGGCTTTGATTTGCCTCCCCACCCCCCGTATTCGCCAGATTTAGCCCCCAGAGACGACTGGCTCTTTGCTGATCTCAAAAAAAATGCTCCAGGGAACAATATTTGGCTCGAATGAGGGGGTCATTGCCAAAACTGAAGCCTATTTTGAAGCGAAGGATAAATCCTTCTATAAACATGGTATAGAAATATTGGAAAGGCGTTGGAAAGATTGTGTCACTCTAAAAGCAGATTATATTGATGAATAAAAATGATTTTTGAAAAAAAATGTTTCCGTTGGTAGTCTCGGGACTTATTAAACGACGTGTTGAATTCGTCTTTTTATCAACAAGGCATGCACTTTTGAGGACCGTTGACGTGGAATTGATGTGAAACGAACTGTTTTCCAATAAAATATGATTTTTCAATCATGCCAATGATTTCATAAAGGGATCGTCCATAAATTACGTAACGCTATTGACTATATCTCTCTCTATCTCACTCATCATGTCTGAGGTTGGTGCAATAAGGAACGACAAAAGGAAAAGCGTTACGTAATTCATGGGTGGTCTCAAAATGTTACCGTACCATTATATTATCAACCTTTATTAATAACAGCTTTCGAAATTATGGAACATAATAATGAATAAATATACATAATATAATGAATATGGAATAATTCTGCTCTCCAGAAAATGAACTGGCTTCTTTCCTGCATAACCCACACACTTTTGCATCGGGGAGAATGTTGGGAAACTTTTGTCGTAGACTCGGAAAAATAGTTCTCAAATCCATTCATTTGGATTGGTGATCGATTTTTCTCAATTCGATGAACAATTGAAATTCTGTAAACATCTTCGATACATCAGGCATATCGACGATGTTCATTTGTTCTCCCTTGTTCATACGCATACTTCATACAGCTTGATGTCACACGAAAAGTCGCATCGCATGACACGATCTTGAATTGTAAGTAAAATTGTTTCAATTCTAAATATGATTCGCAATTCGCGATGAAAATCAATTTTTTACTTTCCAACTGTTTGATTGTGTTTGTTTGTAGGTGATTCAATTAACAGATGAAATACAGCATTATTGACACAACATTTCTTGATTCTCAAAAATGTCTGCAACTCAAAGTTTCGTTGATCGTTGTTGTAACCCTTTGCACAAAATCCATCACAAATTAAAATCAAGAGATTTGAGAACTATTTATCCAAATCTACGAAAAAAGTTTCCCAGTATCCTCCCCGATGCAAAAGTGTGTTGGTTATGTAGAAAAGAAACTGCTGCTTGTTCTGGAGAGAAGCCTCCAATTGATGCACAAGATGATTCGTCCGGTCATGTTTCACTCGAGGTATTGATATCATATTTTCAATTGCTAAAAAGACAATTTGTACATCGATGAAAATGAACAATACATTTATGTGAATGACAATTAATTACTACGATATGTTTAACATAATTCAAGATGACGATGATGATGGTATTGATGAACATGGTAATGACGATGCTAACCAGCCATTAGAGAAGAAACCAAGAGATTGTAATACCCTGGTAAAAATGAAGTGTAACAAAATACATTTGCGATGCATTCCACGGCGCGAAACACCACTCCGGGTGCATTCGGATGAACCTCGCATTGCACTGTAACTACAGTGTAACACTTTATTTTCAGGAACATGAATCGGCTATGGAGGTTCCTGATCAAATTAAGCAGAAATATAAAACTTCCTCGAGTGCTTCGGAGAAAGTATTACTCCTCACGCTTGCGACAAAATCATGGAGTCGAAAGAGACTTGCTGACGAGTTTGAGACTTTTGAACGCCAAGCTAGGAAAGCTATCGAACTGGTGGGAGAGAATGGTATTTTAACGTCACCATCTCCAAGAAAGGGTCATGCTTTAGCTTTTGAGATAAAAAACAAGATCATAAGTTTCTATAATGATGACGAAAATAGTCGTATGATGCTGGGCATTAGGGGTGTGCGGGTACCCGAGTCATCGGGTTTTTATCGGGTCGGGTCGGGTCGGGTTTTTCAATTACCCGAGTTTTTCGGGTACCCGATTACATTCGGGTAATTCAAATATAGCAAACGTTTTCCTCAGCAGGAAATATTGTGACAGCAACTCGATCAAGATTACTGACAAAACATGTGGAAGAGTTGTGCTTCCTCCATTCAAATTTAAAAATATGAAAAAAGAATGATATTTATAAGAAGAATATTTATTTTCATTGATGTTCAAGATTGTATATTGTGGTTACTAAATAAGAAAATAGATAATATATTATTTATGAGATATAAATGTGATTATATTTTTTAATTGAATTAAAAAATAAATATAAACATTCCATGAAGCAATTTGGAGATTTCTTAATGCGCTGCATAATCAATTACATGGAGTAACAACCCTAATAGACTTGTAGTGAATATGGCATTCTTCATGTTAGAATTGAATTCATATGAAATCCCCTTATTCCTACAATCGCTCAAGACAATTTGTCCTTAAAATATCAACGGCAATGGCAACTTCGAATAGAAGGTGAAAATATTAAATTCAAGCGATTTTATTATATTCGGGTACCCGACTTGGAAAACCCGATTTAATCGGGTACCCGACCCGACCCGACCCGACCCGAAACAAAATACAAATACCCGAACCCGACCCGACCCGATAAAAAGTGCTACCCGCACACCCCTACTGGGCATGAAAGATTTTATTTCAGTTGAAGAAGAAGACGGATCATGAGAGCACGTACAAAAGAGATTGATTCTGTGCAATCTTTCAGAATTATATTTTGCTTTCGAAGATCAGAGTCCTACTGTTTCGGTCAGTCTCTCTACATTCTCGCAGCTTAGACCTCGTAATTGCGTACTCGCTGGTGCTAGTGGAACGCATACTGTTTGCGTTTGTGTCCATCACGAGAATGTCAATTTAATGCGATAGATATCCAAAAATTAACATTCGGTACCAATAATCCAATCGCCACTTATCATGATGCTCTCAAAATGTTTTTATGTCAGAATCCATGTGCCGAATGTTATATCGATGAATGTTTATTATGTCCTGGCAAAGAGGGTTTCCAGAATTTTTTACAAACAGTTTTCGAAGACAATTGCATCGAAAAACTCGAATATCAAATTTGGCAACAGACTGATCGTAGCACTTTGCGTACTGGAGTTGCAGATGCAGAAGATTTTTTGGAAGAACTTTTTCGTTGCCTTCCGAAACTCAAATTCCATTCATTCGTTGCGAAACAGCAGTCATCTTTTCTGAGAAAGTTGGAGGATAATTTAGAAGAAGGAGAATTTTTAGTTTTATGCGATTTCGCGGGAAATTATAAGTTTGTAGCCCAGAATGCTGCGCAGGGTTTCCACTGGAATAACGATCAAACGACAATTTTCACCACTGTCATCTATTACAAACAAGGAAACGAACTCAGTCATCGGAGCACTGCTATTTTATCAGATAATTTGAATCACGATACAATCGCTGTGTACGAATTCCAAAAAATTATAATGGCATAACTGAAAGAGCATTTTTAACCAAGAATAATTTTCCATTTTACGGATGGAGCATCCCAGATAACATCAGAAGTCTTCTGAACGTTCTGCGCGGCTTGATGTCCGAGGAGTAGGTTTTGATATGTTCAGAAAACCTCCATTTTTAGTGTACTTGAATACGCTCCCGGTAAGTTCATTTCATCTCACACGGAACGTCTTTAGTATGTTTTCCAAACGTACTTTCATGGAAACTAACCTTCACAAACATATGTGTAGTATCGCAGAACGTCATTGACACCTTTATTGAACATATCCCCAAAACGTCGCTTGGTGAAGATAAATAGAACATTACGGAACATTTGTATGTCCCTGGGACGTACATGCGACGTTCTTAGAACGTCCTGGGATCTCATTTGAACGTTCTCTGCGTGAGCAAGTACGTTTTGTGGATGTTTAGAAAACCTCCCGATGCTATCCGGGCATCTTAGCACTTCAAGAATAGATATAATTACAAAAATCCTTTGTATCATTACAAAGATTTTGGAAAAGCAGCTGAATGGCATTTCCATGCAAGCGCTCATGGAAAAAGGACCTTGTGACGGTATCGGTGGTAATCTGAAACGACTAGCAGCTCGAGCGAGTCTTCAAGCGAGGTCTAAGCAGCAAATTTGGAATCCTGATGCGCTTTACGAATGGGCAAAGAGAAATCTATCAGAAACTGTTGTTTTTTTTTAGTTCGAAGACAAATCATGAAATCACTGCTAAAGTGTTCAAAACTCGCTTCGAAACTGCAAAAATCCCAGGAACCCTCAAATATCATTGTTCCATCCCAACTTCGAACATGACTTCGCATTTACGAGTCCTTTCGTCATTATTGAATGTAGATGTTTTCGCGAAGATGAAAATTCAAGGAAAAATTAACACGAATAAGAAATTGCGCTGAATATATTGCTTCGAGCAGAATTATTCCATATTTATCATATTATGTGTATTTATTCATGATTATGTTTCATAATTTCAAAGGCTGTTATTGATGAAGTTTGATAATATAATGGTACGGTAAAATTGTATGAAACATTGGCATAATTAAAAAATCATATTCTATTGAAAAACAGTTCGTTTCACTTGTATTCCGCGTCAACGATATGACGAACCGTATCAGGAGATGATGGGAATATGCGACACGCGCGCTTCAAACCGTTGCGAATGCCAGATAAAATTTTCTTCCCATAATTTCTCTTACACGGTTCCAAAGCTGAAGAATCCAGCTTTCAGATGAGCTAACCTAAAAAATTTTCAAATTGTCGAAATTGGGAAAAAATGCAAAAATAACTTTAAACTCGCTAAATCTGTTGGGAAGAATTTTTTCCCACGAAAACAGATTACGCCATTGTAAAGAACAGAAGAGAGGCTACGGAAAACGATATCGAAAATAATTTTATGAAAAAACGTAATTTAAGAAATTATATCTTCAAAAGAGCTGATTAAACGAAATCTGTGAATTTTTGATCCCTGTAGTTTGATAACCAGAGGTACCAGAGCTAAATCCTTTATAGGATTGGAAGTCATTAACTAGTACTACATTCCAGTGAAATTTCAGAGAGATTGAGGAGGTGAAAATTTTTTAGCTGGTACGCTTGAGAAATTTTGCCCCATATACATCCGTACATTAAAATTTACCTTTGGACAGTCTCCTACATGAGGCTCCATCTAAAAAGGATACTCTTAGACACAAATTCTCTTCTCCGTCCAGGGTGCCTACACTTATTTCCTCTTTTAGACATCTAAGAAGAAAGAGAACAAACATATATTCAAATACATTAATCAAATAACAATTAAAATTACTCACCATAACATTTGAACTACTTACCTACACTTCCACATACACACGTATACACATATGTTATGACTCTTCTGTCATAACATGAGGGTGGATATAATACACACAGGGTATACACCACTGTCATCCTGAGTCAATCCCGCCAGTCAATCTTCTGACTCCGAGCCACGGTGTAAGAAGAATAGGTGATGCAACTTCAATTCAGCGGTGTGATTATTTTATCCGGTTTATTCATTCCGCCAGACATAGCGGTACCATCACTGGTAGGTAAATGTAAACAAAAATGGCTACCCCCATACACAAACATAACCCAAACTGTTTCAGAAGTTTTCAATTTAATAATACATTCAAAATTGTATTCATTCAGATCTGAACCACTATGGAAGTTATATTTCAAAAAATTTCCAAAATCTCCTAATCTTGTGTACATTATTGCACAATGTGTAAGAAAGAATATTTTTGAGTTTCACAGCTTCTCACTTGGTTTCTGAATCTTTGTTTTACCAATATGTAATCAATTCGGTATCTTGCTGTATCTCCTGGCATTTCCCAAGTGTTATAAATAAACTGTTGGAATTCATCCACAACAAATCAATTCAGTGGTAGTCCGAATTAGTTCACCAAGATTTACTGACACCAGGTTATTCTTTAAAAGGAAGAATAACCAAAACCTTCTTTAAAATTGTTACGATTGAAATTTTGCATATATTATAAACATATGTCCGCATACACGTACATACACACATATATATATATATATATATAAGCACACACACACTCACATATATATATATATATATATATATATCAGAATGAAAGATTCGAGCCGAGGGCTACCTCCCGTACAGGAGATATTGTTCAATTGTGAATTGAAATGTTTAAGGAAAAGGGAACGTGAAGAATTTTGAAAAACAGATGAAATTTGGAGAATGAACAACTTACTTCATTGATCAATTGTCTGGTTATAAACACCTTGTTTTCTCTTTCTCTTTCTCTCTCTCTCTCTCTCTCTCTATGAAAGGAGCTTTCCAACGTTATCCAAATTTCGACGGTTGAAATGGGCTCACTTTATTCACTCCAATCACAAAATTCACCAAACAATGTAAATATAAGGCTCAAAAGTTTAAATGTTATTCTTATTCTACGGTTTACCCGCACAAAGTTCTTATTCTCGCGAACAGAGTTGGAGCAACGCGGGATTCCGAAAATCAACGTGGGAACACGGCTTGATTGATAGTCGAAAAGTTGAAAGATGAATACAAAAAAATTCAAATAGACACGGTTTTGAATCACGGCAAAGTTCTTCACAAAAACTGTCGGACTTAAGAAGCTCGCGGGCCCCCGAAGACCAGCGTAAACCACGACTTGAACAGTACGACAAGAGTGAAGTTTGCCCTGCTCTCGCTTTCTTGCATTCTTACAGGATTTTCAGCTGTCACAAAATAATACTCAAAATCTCCGGTGAAAACCCCTCAAAATCCTATTGCAAAACAAAGCAGCGACAAGAAATGATGAGACATGGTCCCCACCACCACTACTACTTACGGATTATCTACTCGTACACGCACATGCCGTAGCGCTACACGATCTATATGTATACATGTATTGATACACAGGGTGGCGCAGAAGTCTGGAAACACTCCCATAACTTTTGAACGGGGCATGATAATTGGATCAAATTTTTTTTGAATTGAAGGAGGGATCAAGGGCTATCTTACCGGGGGACTTTGAGTTCCCCATCCTTGTAAGGGACGATGGGGGGGAGAGGGGCCAAAATCTCAAATGACACGGGGGGGTTTGTGATACGCCATCCGATAGGGTTTTCCAACCCGAATCCAGCGGTTTTTTGTTTTTTGAAATCGGATCATTTTTCGCTAAGTTATCGTAATTTCAATACTCTGATGTGGTAAAGTCTGGAAACACTCCCATAACTTTTGAACGGGGCATGATAATTGGATCAAATTTCTTTTGAATCGGAGGTTCTTTTATCCCAATCTTGACATTACCCAGAATCAACGTCGTGGACGTGTCCGAAACTTGATCCCTTGTGTAGATGCGTGTGTGTGGGAATGTGGGCGGGTCGGTCGTGTCGCTGTGTCGGCCCACACCCGCACATAACCACCCACACACGCACACAAGGAATCAGGTTCCCGACACGTCCATGCCGTTGATTCTGGGTAATGCCAAGATTGGGGTAAAAAACCTCCGAGTCGAGAAATAATTCCTGACTTCATCCCCTTTGAATTGATGGGGCTCTGATTCCTTGTGCTTTACGAAACCAAAGAGAATATATTGGCTTCCTTCTCTTACTGACTGAAACAAGATAAACTAACTCAGTATTTCATCCTGTGCATTTGCTTGATAAAAATAAATGGCGCATACGCACGACGCACGTACGGTCCCAATCATTTAAGAATTTGGAATCCTGTAACTCAATCGAACCATGCGTGTGCTGTATACTAAGACATAGAGTACAGTCTTTATCCGGCTGACGTATGGGATGTCTTCCTCGTCGTGCTGCGTCTTCGACTGGATGATATTTACCGAACTTATATTTCCCCATTCGGAATATGGTCTTGAGCGCTTTTCTCAACTTCCCAAATTAATTTGTCGCCCACTTCTTATCGATCTCGTTTGACTCCATAATAATTGGAGCTGCTCATCCCTGGGAACAGGTATAAAATCATATCGTGAGTCTCACTCCCGTCATGAAGAAGTATGGCAGAGCTATTTTTTTAATTGAATGTATGTACATACCTGTAATACACAGTGTGTATAGAAATGTGTATGTGTACGGTATGTACAGGAATAAATGCTTATAACATCTTATGTCCCCTGAAAAGATGAGTCCTCCTTTGTTGATCACAACCCCAAATAGCAAAAGTTCCAAAAACTAGATCTCATCGAATTCTTTCGGAATTACAAAATGAACTACTGAAATGTCTGCAGAATAGAGCCCTTGGAGAATTCAATTTGCCTTTTGTCTTACTATATACAGTACAATATATAGTATGATAAAATGCAAACTGAATTCTCCAAGGACTCTATTCTGCAGACATTTTAGTAGTTCATTTTGTAATTCGGAAAGGATTCAATGAGATCTAGTTTTTGGAACAATTGCTATTTGGGAACTTTGATGCAACAAAGAAACTGACTAAGCATTCAAAATATATCGCAAATAGTTAGTGTTGGGAAAGCCGATTATGTGTGGCAAACAGAGTATTTCTGTTACTGTCTCGAATGTATACGATCTCTACATTAAGGGAAACTAACATTGGTCAAGATCTCACTTTCTAACGTGAAGCTATGTCTCTTTGCTAACTAATGAGCTTGGATTGCATCCAGTGCTCTCAGATTGGACTCGCAAACGTTATGCGCACAGATGCGACTGTACGTTCGTGTGAAGAGAGAGAAAGGCTATGGTTGCGCGCGCAACTTAGCGTGCTTTTTCTTTTGCTTTCTCGCCATTTGTACAAAGAGCAATGGAGAAAACATGCTAGGTTGCGCACGCAACTATATCCTCTCTCTCTCCACATGAACATACAGTCGCATCTGTATATGTCACGTTCGCGAGTCCAATCTGAGAGCACTCGTTGCATCTTCAGGGGTCGCTGATATCACAATGCTCACCCCACACAACACAGGAGTTCAGAAAAAAATTCTTGAGAAGTCATATTGAATTCTTCAAGCCCCAATTGAGTTCTTCATGAACCCTTCCTGAACTGGTGTGTTGTATGGGAGGCAATGTTCATAACACCGATAATTTCATATAAAAAATGTAAATGTCATTCAAAATTTCATTAAACTGTAGAAAAACTAGATATCCGTTCTACACAAGGGTATCCATACTATAGCCCATATAGGGTTTGACAACAGGCCCAGTCTTGGCCCAATACTGGAAACCCAACGTTAGATAATGGCGCGGTATTGGTGATTCCAGTTGGGTCATTACTGGCCCATTGCTGGATGATAACTTGGGCCCAGTACCCAAACCATTAATGGCCCATTACAGTGAACCAAGATTGGCCCAGTGATGAAAAACCACCGTCGCTCAATATAAAATCGGTGGATTTCACTTCTGATTACTAAATAAGAACAATGTAATAATTATTACAACCGATATCCATTTAACAACAGAATGTATTTTTCCTATAATTATGTGTTCTTACACATATATGTTGATATATCCTTTATGAACGAAAAAAAATATATATATATACATATATAATATATTATAAAAGAACATACTTTATCAAAACAATGGATATGAAATCTGAATATGAAAAAGGAAAAAGAGACATATTCTTATGACTATTAATTCTTCTTATAATTATTTGCTGTCACACATATATGTTGATATATATATTGCATGAAAGAAAAAATATATATATACATACATATTATATATTATAAAAGAACATACTTTATGAAAACAATGGATATGGAATCGAGATATGAAAAAAGAAAAGGAGACATATTCTTATGACTAATAATTTTTCTCTCATTTTACTATAAAAAAATTAGTGATTAAGTTTGTTTATTCTTCGAATTTTCAGCCCTTTCTTTTCGTCCTCCATCTCGATCAGGAGCACCTGACAACCATCGACCAACTTTTCCTGGCAACCCCTGAATTTCTTGAGCATTTCCGAATTTCTCAATCAGTATAGCTGTAATATAAAACATATTGATTATCGTATGAATTATGAGAAAAAATCCATGATGAAATTTGATAAAAAACTGATTTTGGTATCAACTACAATCCTCAAAATCATTAACAATCCGAATTATTCAAACAAACCTTTTAAACAGTTATAGGTTTCTGTTGTGCTAAAATTTCTTTTGCCAACACCCCGAATTTTTCTTCCAGTACCAGAGTATTCCATTTCAACATTTTTGGTGATTGTCGCCAACATAATCGCACCGATGCAGCTATTCATTCGACTTTCTCCACAAATTACTACTCGGAATAGTGATTTCTGGAAACAGCAAATTGGCAAATTGTATTACGAAATTTCCATGTGATAATGTCATATTCCATATCTTTATTGATAATCACC
Source organism: Gonatopus flavifemur (assembly GCA_018340375.1). NCBI lineage: Eukaryota > Metazoa > Arthropoda > Insecta > Hymenoptera > Dryinidae > Gonatopus > Gonatopus flavifemur. The sequence goes on from JAFFJZ010000016.1 coordinate 2,440,478, forward strand.
AATGACTCTTTCTTTGTATCCGAATTCGATAATGAATTTTCAAATTCGAGGAAGTCAGTCAATGTATTCAATGGTAATGCAACACCTAAAGCTTCTTGTACCTCTTGTAGACCAGTTGCTGGCTTCTCTATATTTTTATTGGCAATGAATGTGTGCTTCGTTTCTTTCACCCCAGCTTTGATATCATATAATATGCTTCGTTTCATGGAAACCATTTGACCCAATACAATTTCCGTCAACAAACAAAATTGCACGTCAATATAATCTTTCAATAACACTGAAAATTGAATCTATTAGTCATAGTACGTTTTTCATTAAGTTCAAAATTATTGTGTAAAATTATGCACTCAATTTCTCCAATTCAAACTCACATAAATTGGGATCAACTTGACGAGTTGAAAATTCTTCGGAAATAGATGCGAGTTGTTTTGCTGTGAAAAAATGTATATTAAAGCAAATGATGAAATACTTGAAAAACCATGAATGAATTGCATGATGTAAGAAGAATTTCTTCAAGTACACTTGAATTTTTTTTATAACGAACCCAGCTCTTTTTCTGTGAACTTGGTGGTGTGTTTCTGTAATTCACTTTGTTGAAATTTTTCATGGTGTGGTGCTGATGCTGGGGAGATTCCATTCGAATTAGAATTTTCCGTTGATTCATCTATTATTTCTTTTGTCATTTTTGATCTCGAATGTTGTTTGTTAGTAGTCAACATGGATTTCACTTGGCCAAGTTCCTCTATTAAAGAAATCTGTGAATGTTTTGCTTGTTGACTGGGTTTCTTGGAAAAACTTTCATCATCTGTACTCTTCACATCAGCAGTTTTACATGCACGTTTCATACGTCTTTTGCCTTGTTTCAAGTTTCCTGTAATCAACAATCATCAAAATTGTACCTGCAATATGTAACGCTACTATAGAGGTATAAGAGTAGAGCGGGGAGTCATAGGAAAGGAGAAATGTAACATCAAAGAAGAGAGAGCGATATACCAATTCTGTGACTAGCCGATGAGCAAAAGTTGTAAAACTTTACTGTGTCTCTCTCTTCCTCCTTCTACGAGCATATTATATGTCTTCGATTCATTCCCCTCCTTTGTTCTTATACCTGTATGGATGTTACGTACACTGAAATTCATTCAATATATAAAAATATTTACCTGCATAAGCTACGACTTCAATCTCATATGATTCCCACGTTTCTTTTGCTTCCTTCAATGATTCCAACCAATCAGGAATATTATCCCATTCATTTTCAGGAGGGTATTGACAAAATTTTTTTTCTTCTTCCTCATAAATCCATGAAGACGGTACTAAATCTATTTCATCTTTGTTCTTTTTCCTGGGTAAAAAAATTACAACAGCATAAGCTGGATCTTGTTGATTGTCATCAGTCATCTGATGGAAAGAGGAAAATTATTCTGTTAATTATATAAAATATAAATTCACTATGGAATTCAGTGGAAAATTGGGAAATTATAATCAAATATTATCCTGTGATTAACATATAGAAAAAATAGTATTAGGAATGATACCCAGTATTAGGAATAATTATTGAGGTTAGAAAAAGAATAATCTAAAACTCTTGGATACAAATCTGCGATTTGAGGTTAGAACTGATTATTTTGAAACGAAAGGTTTTGATAAAAAGTAATAGTACTTACATTTGACGATTGATTTCTAATATCTTCGTTTCTGTTTGTAGTCCGGTTGCTATTATTCTTCAGCTCGACAAAGTAATGACTTCGTAGAATCCCTATGATAGAGTAGAACCGTCTTCAACTTGCTCCAATTTTCATCTGAGTGAATATATTGTAAGGAGCGATACCTGATTGATGGCGTCTGAAAATGGCGGATCTAATTAAAGTCGTCGAAAATCGTTGTGAACATTCCTAAACTTCAATGAACTTGAAATAACCAATGAATGCACTCGAACGTTGCCACCATTTCCAAACGAAATGTCAGCATTGACCAGATTATAATAAAGGCTATAATTTTATATTTCTATTTCTTTCACTCATCCGCGAAACGTACCGCGTCATCTAGTGGTAACTGACGTTACCTCCTCACACGACGACGAAACTTGAGCGAAGATCGAAAATAGAAAATAAAGAAGTATTTATAATCGTGAAAACATACCCGTCATATGTATACAAACAAATTCAAATTTTTATCATTTCTGTAAATCATCTATGAGAGTTTGTTTATGTGAATGTTTTTATTTTTAGGTGTTGAAATGGGGGAGATGTATTGAGTTTTGAACGTTATGATTTTTTAAAAGTATTCCTTAGCATTAAAAATTGAATAGCACAACACTTACATATTACATCATATCAATGTAATAAGGAAATCGCATAGTACTTATTATGCATTTCCAATAGCACACACTTGCACTGTATGTTTCTCGTGGATATAATCTTTTCTGTCGTTGAAAATTCAGTACCGAATGCAACTCCAAGTTCAATCGACGAAGTTGGATAATTAAAAACATTGTTGAGGGCTGGCATTTCTGTACCCAATACGAATATGTCGTTTCCTTTGAAAAGTTGAGAATTGTGTCCCTTTTTCACTAAAATTTTGTTCACCAAAAATACTTTGTTATTTTTCAATTGAATTAAATTGTCAGGTTTCACTGACTTTATAGTGAAACCATTCATTTGGATTTTATTCAAAACAATGTATTCTTGTTCGCAATGAACATATATTTTAATTTTTTTTGGTATGAAACAGTTGTTCATCATGGTTTTTTTCTGAATTCCTAATTTTTCTCCATTTTCAAGCTCTGACAGTCGATTTATAATTTGTGTTAATGGTTTATTTGGCGATTTCACAAGTTTTTTAAATATGCCGATGAAACTTTCACCCCAAAAAGCGGATTGATCACTGAATGGTAAATTTAAGTTTTTCACATCATCACTTATATGAATTAGGTTATGCCAATTGAGGACTTGACACTCTCGACCATAGATGCGAGGCGATAATGAAAAAAATGTTCGCAATAAATACTTTGCATAATCGTTGTGAGTGATCATTAATGTTTCGCTGTGTAAAATGCGACAAGCTACAAACAAAAGTAGAAAATGTTTATAACACTCACTCGGCAAAATATTTTTCAACACGATTGGTCCACAATACAATAAAAAAAACCGAAATTGCGTTGCCTTCCATTGAGACAAGTTCTTGAGATCAAATTTTTTCTGTTGAAATTCAACAGGCACATTTGGCGTTAGTTGTTGCATTATACGATGTAAGGAATTCACTTCCCGCAGTTTTAAACGTGCAATATTCTTCCGTAAAACCCAATTTTCGAGGAGAGATTTCATGACTCCGTTATAGAGGAGATGCATTGAATCAAGCATCATCGATTCTATAGGATCAAACTTAGGCAATCGTAGTAATGGACTCTGAAGATTTTCTTTATGATGTTCAGGTTGCTCCATTTCTTCGAAAGATTGTTTAGTACGTAGTTGACAATCGATTTCGGGATAAATTCTTCTGCTCTTTCGTTTTTCACCAACTGATTCCCCTTTAACAGTGCATCTTTCGCACGCATAAAATGCACCTGGAGATTTAATGCATTTGAGAAATGCTCTCGCAGGAGAGTCAGCAATAATCCCCAAAATTTCGAATGAATATTTCTTATTGAATAAGAACAGGCCATCTCGATCTAATTTTAATGCTTCTTCAATGAAATCATGTAAAAATTCCGAAACACTTTGAGGCTTAGAATCTCCTGCAAATATTGCAGCAATGAAAGGTTTGGAAATATAATTCTCATGGAAAACCTTAAGTGTTATAGGCCACACTTGTAGTTGAGAATTATTAAATAGTTGCATGCCATCTATATGTACGAAAACAGTGATTCTCGTTTCACTATACACATCAGGTGAAAGAACTTTCTTCAGTCCATTCTCTATGCCTAAATATATATATTCACCATCATTTCCTTTTCTCGTTGACATGATTTGTAAAAATCGACGATGTTGAGTGCCTAACAATGCCTCAGCAGTTTTTGGCAATGACGGATGACCCATTTCTCTTAAGACAACTAATAATTCTGAAATCACAGTCAATTGTAATGCACCTAAGTTCTTCAATGCCCACTGCTTGATTCTTTCCTTTATTCCATCATCTTGAGGCATTTCTTCATCAAATACAACATTTTCTTCGCTTCTACTGGAGAAACTATTTTGATCAATATTTTTCACAATTTCGTCCAGATTAGGAACTTGTTGAGATTGGTTGGTAGGAACCTCAATTTCTTCAATATTAGAGGTTAAATCACAACGATGAGGTTCATTGTTGTCATTGTCACGTAACTCGATAGAAGTACCTTGCACTTCATCACATTCACAATCATCAGTCACTCTGTTTCTTAATTGTCGATGTTTTTTTAAGCGGTAATAATTTTTGGACATTTTGAAATCTGTTATTTTGAATGTAGATAAAGGTAAAATACCGAGTGCCAAATTTACTGAATAAGTTCACAATACAACCCACTAGCTATTATTCAATAGCGTATTATATAACGTTTGTGTCGGGCCATGCTCACATTTTCGTTTCCACTGTATTCTATGTAGGGAAGCGTGAGGTTGGAAATAATTGAGACAAAAAATAACAATATACACGAATACATGGTACAATGAAAACAAAAGAAACTGAAATTTATGCGGGACAGTTATTACAACTCATGAAATATATAATTTCAATCTGACGAATTCAATCATATTTTTTCAAGGGACTAAGATTTCACTTCACGTTCCTTCGTGTACGTGTGGTACGCGTTGAGTGACCGGTCTCGGGCATCGATTGTATTCATTGATCGATGTAAACATCCTTGCTTGTAAATATTGACATTTTTCGAGTACTAATTCGATCTCTCGTCGAGCGAACGGATTATATAAATTTCAAGAGTTATGAAGTATAGACAAACATATTATTATAACAATTAATGAAACTTATTTCAAAAGCACAAATTGTAGTTACATAAAATAAATATCTATTTCACACTTATCAAGTATATATTCTTTAACAAGAAATAAATCTTGATCTCGAGGGAAAATTACCAAAATCGGAAGCTATCTGTTAATGAAACTAAAGTGTACGTGTAGTTTAGGCATCTGTGAGAAAATGTGATTTAGGCGGTTATCTTCTCGCGGCTTAGTTTTCGAGATATTTATTTTTTGGAGAATGAGCTCAATCAAGGAGCAGTGAATATACGCGAAAAAAGAAAGCCAATTCAAGCGACCAATCGTGGCTTGAAGGACAGAGCCTCGGCGTTCAATTCCGTCGACCCGTGTTCACAGCTTCTGAAAGTTTATTTTTAATTCATTCTAATACATTATTTCTTCAGTCTCATGTTGTACCATTCATCCTGAGAGAATTGTTTTGTTTTTCTCTTTCGAAATTGTACATAGAGAAACAAATAGCTGTATCTATAAGCACATTTGTTTTCTGTACATTTTTACTGATATTTCACCGATGCATTTTTTTGATGTATCTGGATCTTGATTTGCAAAACATACCTTTGGGTGATAGACTGTGAAGAAACATTTCAAACACAAAGCTATTTCTCACACCATGTGCAGACAATTAATGCTACGCCTGCATATTCACGATTCTTGAAAGTGGAAAAAAACAATTTTTTCATGAAAAATGGTACGACATGAGACGGAACGTACAATGTATTGGAATAATTTGAAAAAAAATCATCTCAATCATACAAAATGCGTATGACATAACAAAGACGAATGAAAACTTTTTGATAGTGATCAGTTTTTAGCGTTACTGGCCAAACATGTATGCTATATCACTAGCCAATCACTGGCGATTATTGGGTATTCAAGCACTGGCATCTTAGTCAACCAGTAATTAATCAACGATGGGCCAGTACTGGGACTCCAACTGTTGGCCGATTCTTGTAAACCATACAACGGCCAGTTATTGGCAGTTTTGTCATTCTTGGCGACCCTATATGGGAGATACAGTCCATTCATATCCCACACAATCAACTCAGGCAGCACCACACATAGTTCAGGAAGAATTCATAGTGAGTAGCTGTGGACTATATGAGAGTACATGAAGAATTCTCCATGCATATGCCAGGAGTTGCTATGTTGTCTGTGCACAAATTCATCACCTACTGCTTGTATCAGACTCCCCGGGTGAGACAGTTTTCAAAATTGTATGTGATTCATATACAATTATAGACAACATATTTGAATTATATTGAAACGCATAAATTCCATATGATTCGGAAAATTTTCTTACTAGGGTCCTGTTGAACATCTTCCAGTGAAAATGATTCAAGTATGGGCCAAATATGAAAACAGAATATGAACCGCATAAACATACATGATCCATATTTGGCCCGTATATGGTAAATGTATGATCATAACAAGGAGTCTATTTTTTGATGTGTCATATATGAATGGTCACATGTATTTGAGTGGGGAAAAATCGGTCTGGCAGAGATCAGCAGGCTATAAATTGTCCAATTTCCCAGAATTCGTGAACCGGATTCCACAGATTTATTCTGCAGCCAAAATGCAATATTTTCCCGTTTGAAAAAAATTTTTCTGAGGCTTAGTTTTTGAGATATGATATATTTCGTTAATATACTTTCTCTGTGTAGTGAGTCACGTGCAAGTATGATATATGTTTGATCCAAAAGACTCAGTAATTGGGAACTGTTTCTCCATTTGAACCATACGCGTGCAATATTTGTGTCTAACAGACCTCTATCTGGCCGAAGTATGGGATTATCGAATTGACCCTATTCGGACAATCTATTGTCCGGTGATCTCTGCTGAATCGATTTGTTTCCACTGGTAATACTCCATCAAGCAATATTTTCATAACATAAAATAAATAAATCCTATTCGTTTATGAAGGAGAATATTTATTCTCGGAAAGCATGTTCCGCTACAGTACAAAGTGAATAACGCATTTACATAATTCATTCGAATTCAATTTGGTTTACCGGTTCAATCACATAAATATCAGAGTTATCTATCGGAATGCAGAAACAAGTGGTTATTAAACATTGTATATTTATCATGGAAGTTGAGTCTTCAGCATCGTAACATTTATGAACGAACAATAACTCATCTCCCATATCAGAAAGTGAAAATACATGGGATGAATCAAGTTTGTCAATTACAACATAAATTCTTGATTCGCATTCGCATTCTCCAGCATCACATAAATAATCTTTCATTCAAATGAAATCACGTATATTTCCGAAATGATGCAGACCATTCAGAACACACTTCACGCAAGAAGAATTCGTTTTTATTTTCCTATTGTATGAAGATGAAACAAATATAATTCCTTTTAACAGGAGTTTATTAAACGAATGGAATTTATTTCCTCGAATGTGCATTCTTGCCATTATGTTTCGGATTCCAGTTAGTACATCATTCAATTTTTCATGTGTTCCGACAATGTATACACCTTCAGAAATCAATTTCAATTTTTGTCTTTGGAATTTTGCAGTTAAGTTTCCACGATGTTGGTGTGCATCCCGTCCAGGATTCAGGTATTTGATTTTAAGTCGAATAAAATGCATGACTAATGATGCAGAGAAGCATATTTGTGAAGGAACATACGTGGTGCCATGCACAAATTTCTTGATTTGACCATGCAAATTTTCAAAAGGGAAGCAAGATGTCGTCGATAACGGTCCAAAATTTTCTACAGTAGAACAGAGATGTAGTAAAAGATGGATGTTAGATGACATATGCCTTGTGCCGTATAATTTTTCGAACTGATATACATATTTGTTCAGATCTTTAGATGCTCTGTCAAGGTCTGAGAGGAAAACTGTTGATTGATTAAGAACATATATAGCAAAAAACAATAATGTGTGATGATCAAAATACTCTTGAGGCATGATGTCATGTAATATTACAAGTGAATAAAAGAGTAACCACATTTTCAATTCTGAAGCCTTCCAATACTTGTGATCCTCAATCGATCTCGGGAATCTATGCACGCTAGATGGTGGTTGGATAGAACAAAGTCTCCTATTCACGATTCCTAGTTGAGCACGTAGGGACCATCATCATCATCATGAAGTAATCAGTCTTACGACTGGTTTGATGAAACCCTCCACCCCTGTCTATTATCCGCCAAACGTTTAATTTCTACATATCTACTACATCCCTTGTCTTGTACGATTTGCTTCATATAACTTGCTCTAGGTCTACCTTTACCAGTTTTACCATTCATTTTCCCTTCCAATATTGTTTTCAATAAACTCTCATGCCGTAATGTGTGTCCTATAAGATTGCTTCTCCTTTTCACGATGTGTTTCAAAAGATTTCTTTCTTCATTTATCTGCTCGAGTACTTCTTCATTTTTGACTTTGTCTATCCATTTTATTCTGAGCATCCTCCTATGACACCACATTTCAAAAGCTTCAAGTCTTCGTTGATCAGTTTTCCCCATTGTCCAAGTTTCGCAACCATATAATGCTGTGCTCCAAACGTAACTTTACAAGAATTTCTTCCTTACTTCCAAGCTTATATTTTTTGAGCATAATAACTGTCTCTTTTGATAAAAAGCCTGTTTCCCTTGTGCTATTCTTGCTCTTATATCTCTTTCGCTTTTGCCGTTCTCTGTAATTATGCTTCCTAGATATTTGAATTCTTTCACCTGTTCAATTGTCTCGGTATCTATTTTGATTCTCGTTCTTCTAGCTGTTTTCGCTGCTGTACACATCATGAATTTTGTTTTGTCTTTATTTATATTCATACAATCGTTTTCCAATAATATTGTTCTCATGGTGTTGAGAATATTTTCTAACTCAGTACTACTCGTGGCCAATATAGCTATGTCATCCGCGAATCTCAACATACTTATATTTTCTCCCTGAATCTGTAATTTCGATTGAATTTCCTCCTTCACTTCGTTCATTGCTTCTTCTATATATAAATTGAACATCAGTGGCGATAATGAGCATCCTTGTCTCACCCCTCTTCTTATTTGTGCTTCCCCTTCCTGACCCTCTATGTCTATTATTGCACTTTGATTCTTATATAATTCGTATATTATTCTTCTATCCTTATAATTTATTCCCACCTTCTTCAGGATCGCAAACATCTTCTCCCATTCCACATTATCGAAAGCCTTTTGTATATCTACAAAACCTATGTACACAGATTTCTTCAGCGCTATCCTTTTCTCTATTACTGCCCTGAGTGCTAAGATTGCTTCTCGCGTTCCCCTATTTTTTCTAAAACCAAACTGATCCTCTGCCAATCTACTCTCTATTTTATTTTCCATCCTCCTGTATATAATTTTGGTCAGTATTTTCGGAGCATGTGAAGTTAAACTGATCGTTCTGTAGTTCTCGCATTTGTCTGCCCCTTGTTTTTTCGGGATAGCGACAATTTTATTCTTTTGGAAATCTTCCGGTACTTCTCCTTTTTCGTACATATCTCTAATCAATTCAAACAGTGCGTCGTGAGTTCCTTCACTGGAGGCTTTTATAAGGTCCGCACTTATGCCATCTATGCCTGGCGCTTTATTATTTTTCAATTCTTTCAAAGCCTTGTCGAATTCTGATCTCAATATCGAATCTCCCAATTCTTCCTCATCTACATCCTCCTCCTTCTCTAATAGTGCTATATCATCGTTTCCTCTATACAAGTCTTCCAAATGATTGATCCACTGTTCTATTTTCTCTTCCGTTTTTATCAATTGTCATCCTAGAGAGTTTCTAATCTTATTGCTTCTAGATTTCATTTGTCCGAAAAATCTTTTAATAATCCTATATGCTTCATCTATTTTTCCTAAATGCAATCTTATTTCTATTTCCTGACATTTCTCTTCTAACCACTGTTCTTTTGCTTTCCTTGATTCTCTTATTATTTTATTTCTCAATGATTTGTATCGTTGCTGGCCTTCTTGGCTATCATTATTCTTGTATTTTCTTCTTTCATTTATCAATTCTAAAATTTCTCCCGTTATCCATGGGTTTTTAGCTTCTACTCCATCATTCTTCAAAATCTTATCCGCAAATTCTCTTATATTCCCCTTCATCTTTGTCCATCTCCTTTCTATTCCCAAACCTTTCTCTTTTTGATCTCCCAATTTTTCATCCAACATTTTCTCGAATGCCTCATGTGTTTGTTTTTGCTTGAGGTTCTTCAAATTCCATCTTTTCTGCATTTTCCTTTTCTTTTTCAGAGATTTGAATTTCAGAGAACATTTCATCATCAACATATTATGATCACTATCTATATCTGCACCGGGATAAGTTTTACAGTTTTTCACTTGGTTTCTAAATCTTTGTTTCACTAATATGTAATCAATTTGGTATCTTGCTGTATCTCCTGGCATTTTCCAAGTGTAGATTCTTCTTGGATGATTTTCGAATAAAGTGTTTGTGATAACCATCTTATGATTTTCACAAAATTCGACTAAACGTTGTCCTCTATCGTTCCTCCTCCCTAACGCGAAATCTCCTATAATGTTGTCCTCTTTTCCTTGTCCTACTACCGCATTCCAATCCCCCATCACTATCAAATTCTCTTCTCCCTTCACATATTCTATCACTTCCTCTATTTCTTCGTACGTTTTTTCAATATCTTCCTCCGAATATGCAGATGTGGGCATGTATACTTGGACTATGACTGTGTCTACCGGTTTTGTTCTGATTCTAACCATCATCACACGTTCATTATGTTGCAAATAATTTTCTATTCTATTTCCTACTCTTTTATGCATTACAATTCCTACACCTGCTTGACCGTTCTTTGATCCTGTATGAATTATTCTATAATCCCCACTCCAGAAATCGCCCTCTTGTGGCCATCTCATTTCGCTAATCCCCATTACGTCTATATTCAACCTATTCATTTCTAATTTCAAATTTTCTAATTTTCCCGCTTGCCTCAGTGATCTAACATTCCACGCTCCGACTCGAAGAATGTTGTTTCTTTCCCTATCCTATTCTTCGGTTTTCGTTCCTTGCTGATGAAGCTTCCTCGAGCAGCCTCCACCCGGAGATCCGAACGGGAGACTAGTTTACCTCCGGAATATTTTACTCGAGAGAGCGCCATCATGTATTTATTAATTTGTTTGTTTGTTTTTGTTACATAATATTCCAGGTTAGGAAAAAGGTTTCATTTCCTCGGGAAGTATTGAAACATGTCAAGGAAGGTAGTTTCCCCTTGCTTTCCTTCCGTTTGATTTTGCCGATGTTTCTGGCATTAGGATGATTTCGTTTCTCTCAGTTTGTATTCTTTCTCTTGAGTAGTTTATTCCACTCAAAAAAAAGATCCAACTCTGAGATACTTATCCTCCCCACCACGTAAAGGAAGCAGATACTACCAGGGATGGATAAAAAGGATATCAAGGACAGGTATCATGAATATCCCCCTGGAAGACCCGCAATCATCCACGGGGAGGACCAAGGTTTACCATTATATTTTGGATCAAACCATGAACTGATCAATCTTTTTGTGACCCCTGAATACACGCAGTGCATAACATCAACAGCTCTGGTTATGATGAAATCATGCATAAATTCGACCAAAATTGTGGTGTCCAGTTCTTTGTGCTCGATGAGCCAGGATTTCTGTTTCCATTATATTTCTCGAATGCAGGTTCTGTTCATATGGATATACATGAACTTCATTCTTCATTCTGACGACCTTTTGATTTACATTTTTGACATCCATAATCTCCATAAAATTGTTTCATATTTAGAAACCGAGCTTTTACAGGTAAATCACATGTTGCACAGATCACAATACCTTTTACTAATTTTGGTATATTACAATTTGCAATATTGAATAGAACACCATCATACAATTGCTTCCTCGTTTAGAGGGAAACTTTGTGATCGTTTTGAGGAGCCGAAAATGTTTTTGTCTCGAAATTAAAAACTCCTAGACCAAAATGTTCCTCAGAATTCGGGGAACAATTTTTTCACCGTGTCTGTCTGTCTGTGTGGCTGTAGCCCCCAACCCCCAAAGTTTCGTACGCGCATATCTCCCGTTCTGCTAATCCGATCGTTTCGAAATTTTTATCACAATTGTGGACTAGGGTGATAGTGGTCCCATATAAGTTTCAACCTGATTCATTCAGAAGAATTGGGTGGATGAGAAGAACTCTGACAAAAAAATGAACATTTTGCGTACGCGTGTATCTTTGCTTCCTATTATCCGAATCCGATCAAACTTTAACCACGTTTTAGTCATGACCCGATAGTGGTCCCATATAAGTTTCATCCAAATCGGTTGAAAACTGTGGAAAATTTTTTTTTTTAATCTGTATTTTTTTTTTAGCATGCCTTCCCCATGTCCATATTATCCGAATGTCTTGGAACTCTGAGTATATTCGATTTAACAGATGTTAGTTATATGATATAAATTTCAGGCACTTTGGAATTGGGGGGGGGAGTAAAAAAAAAGCAAATCAGGTTCCTTTTTGTCTGTCTATTTGTCTGTGTGTATGTAACAAATTTGCAAACGTGTATACCTTTGGTTCGTATCATTCGATCGTGATGAAATTTCCACCAGAGTCATGTGGAGTGTTGATAGTGGTCCCATATAAGTTTCAACCTCATCGTTACAGGAGACCGGGAGGGGCAAGGAGATATTTTTCGAAAAATCGTGATTTTGCAAACGTGTATATCTCCGCTTCCTATTATCCGATTGCAATCAAACTTATACCACTTCCTGGTGATGATCCTATAGTGGCCCCTTATGAGTGTCATTCTAATCGATTGGAAACTGTGGAAAATTTTTTGTTTCGCGATTCACATTATTTGACAATATTTTGAAAGCATGCCTTCCCCATGTCGGTATCATCCAAATGCCATGAAACTTGTAGTATAATCAGTTTACGGGGGGTGAGTTGTATGGTGTGAATTTCAAACAAATCGGAATTGAAGGAAGAAAGTGGTAAGCACTAAACTTGAAACAAAATTTGGAAATTTCGTGAACATCGTTACACAGTAAAAAGTAAATCTTAATTCCATGATCGACTGATTTTCAGATAAGGCTCAAAATCAGCAATGTTACGATTTCAGCCATAATATGGGATGAAAAACAGTTATGGCCGTATTAAATTCAATTAAACCGGATAATATGCTGATTATCAGCAATGCATATCTTATAGGCAGCCATGTAGAGTTTGATGGATAATTCAGTAAAAAATATCTGAGAATAAGATTAGAATTCTTTCATTTTCAGTGTTACAATCGTTTATACGTACACATATATATTTGCATATAATTAATGACAGTTTCAATTCAGTCAAATTATTTCAGGTTTTTTATTTATTATTCAAGGTGTCTAACAAATTCGGTAGCAGTTTGTAATATCACTTTCGTAAAAGCTTGTTATTGGATTTTCCGCACTGTCAATGGATTTCTTATGTCGAAACTTTCACTTCAACATTACAACACAAATTGGAATTAATTCAAACTTTCGGGGGTATTCACATTTTCACTAATTCTCAGTTCCCGTGAAATGTTTTCCAAATTTATCTTTGACTCCACACTACACATACCATCAAATTATACTATTATGAAATTATTTATCACATGCGTCGATCGAAACGGTACCGTGGTGAAGTGGTTAAACGCAAAAGACTAGGACAGGTTATTCCAGCAACAATGTGGGTTCGAATCTCCCGATGAGGGTTAAAGATGTTCAATCTTCAAAAACTACGATCATGATATAATTGAATAGTCAACAAGTGAAGTGAATAAATTCACACAACAGGGAACTTTCATTTTGCATTCTCCGAATAAACACAAACAACTTCCTCATCGTCGATAGGTAACGCTATGTTGAGAAGAACAAAAAAAAAACAATGGACAAACCCATTTATCAGGAACAATTCGCTTTGAATTTCAGTTCAAAATCAGTTTTAATTTCAGTTCCATAGGGATCAATGTAAGCTGTATTCTTGTTTGAGTTTGAGAAGGTTTTCCAGTAGCTGACTTTAAGTCTGATGAGTCTTCTTTCGGCTGCATCCTAAATTCAGCTTATATTTTAACTGAAATCAAGTTTTTCTTTTTATCGTGTAACATGCGGATCACTTCCGTTTCTATCATCCCATTGTCATGAAATTTCCATCACAGCTTTATGCAGTGTGGATCGCAGTCCTATGTAAATTTCAACCTGATTCTCTGAGAAAATAAATGGAAGAAAGAAAAATGTAATTCACGAAATAAATAAAGATTCATGATGAGTGTCACAACGAGCTTTGCCTTCGTGAATCTTACAAGGTGAGTTAAGAATGGACATTTTTTCAATTGTGCATTTTCATAGTATTAATGCGGCCATTGAACTATTTTATGTATCCAATCTATTGATATTATTCAAATTAAGATAATATAGGGTTATTTTCAATAACTGTCAGTCGCTAACCTAGAAAATTCAGATAATTTCAGAAATACACACACGCAAATGATCGGTGAATCTATTACTGAACGAATAAACGTAACAATTGATATCATAGGTATCTACTCTAGGAAAATTTTTTCATGAATTTTCATAATGCGCATAATTTTTCAATCAATCTATAAATTTCTCCAAGGATTGGAATAAACATGTAAAATTATAAACTCTACTTGAAATTCACAATTTTTTTTGCCAAAGTAACTCAAGCAGCAACAGAAGTTCAAAGTATATATGAAATAAAAACGTTGGTAGAATTTGAGAATGAGATACGAAGAACATATCATGAAAGTTCATAGAATATACGAATGGGACTGTTTCAAATATACTCAGAACGTACATAGTACATTTGAAATGTACGATATTCATTCAATCGACGTTCGACTGACGTCCCGTCATATATTCGATTACATACGTTCGATGAATATGCATAGCACCTATGAAAAGGTCTCATTAGGATGTGCACAGAATATATTTCGAATATCATCAGGAAAGTGATAATAACTCATCTGAGCAGCCTCAGATTCTACGCGTTCAGTAATGGGGTCAATCAGCGTTCACTAATCCATGCGACCCGTTCACTAATGGGGGTATTGTTAACATTTCATTAATTTCATTATTTTTATTGTTATCACTTAGAAAATGAATAAAAAATCACAGTAAGAGAAAATTGAAATGCTCAATCTACCTTATTTACTGGTGGAAATTCATTTTAAAGAAATTATTCATCAAATAATTTATATTTAGAGTGCTTGTGTTCTTAAATGTTCACTAATGGGGTCAGTTAATCACCTTAATCACAATATGTAGAGGCCAAATACTAAACTTTGAAGATTTGAAAATCGGTACTCCATCGCGATTCCATGTGAAAGATATATTCTGAGAGTTGGTCAAGATTTAATCATCTTCACATAATTTCCTGTATACCTCACCATCATATCCCTGCTAAAAATTTCCTATGGAGAACAATAGGATTCGACAGTATTTGTCCGTTTTTTATCGTTTTGTATGGAGTGTATCGGGACATGAGAGTGATCCCATAAAGAAATTTGTATCAATGGGGTTCTATAGTGGTAAAACGATACAACACGAATGGGTCTTTATCGGATTTCTATGGGTTTTATCGTTTCTCATAGGTTGTGCACGATATATTATTCTGACCTTACTCAGTCGTATATGGTTTAATCGGGAGTTCACCATACATTTGATACCATTTTTTTCATTTAGGAATTCTATCGTGTTGTATGTGGAATGCACGAAAGAGTACGTATAGTTATCTCTCGTGAAATTCTTATAAATTATATTAATCTTTTCACTACGAGATAAAATTCGAAAAGAGTACCGGTTTTTATCGTACTTCCACGATACACATCATAGTAATAACTCTGAACATGGTTTTGATTGTTTTGTATGGGGAACGCGCGAAAGGGTATTTATGGGTATCTATCGTGAAATTCCTTTACATTATTACATTTTTTCACTGCGGAATGAAAGTTGAAGAACACACCGGTTTTTATCGTACTTCCACGGTACACACCATATTGATAACTCTGAACACGGTTTTGATCATTTTGTATGGGAAACGCGCGAAAGGGTATGTATAAGTATCTATCGTGAGATTCCTATACACTATTCTCTTCTTTTCTCTGAGGAATAAAATTTGAGGACCGTATCGTTTTTTATCGTACTTCCACTATGCACATCATATCAACAACTTTGAACATGGTATTGATCGTTTTCTATGGGGAACACACAAAAAGATATCGGATTTTTCAAGTATGACCAATAAAACAACCTCACATGTTTGATAAAAACAAGTCGCGCGTAAGAAGGACACAAGTGTGGCAATTTCCCAACGAATTGGAAATTTCAAGTTTGTACGTCGTTTGACTCATACATATGCCATCCTTCTGCATGATGTGGTGTTTCTATCTATCTGACGTATGCTCATTGTCCACACTTCGATAATATATGTCACCCGGTGATCTTGACCAGACCAATTTTTTTTCACTCAAGATATGGCATATTCGACGTGGTGAGCATCATCAGAGGAACATTGGGATTTAGAATAAACAATGTTGTCATATCAACTCCGGAACGATAAATTAATGAAACGACTGTTACGTTTTATACCACGTTCTTCGGGTACCCGCGCAGAGAGAAGTCATATGGGACCAGTATGGGAACAGTCTCCCTGGCGGTTTCAAATTTACCAGTGAATGGACTACAAAGTGACCAATTGATCACCAAGAAATGACCAAAATGTGTTCGGAGGAATGACCGGAAAAATGGTTATTTAGGGGTGGTTTTGTGTAGTTTTTTGATCAAAATATGACCCAAAAATAACCAACAAGACACCGTTAAGATGAAAAATATTGTCCTTCATTTTCAAAGAGGGGACCCTAAAATTCTTATAATAATCTAGAAATCATTTCGGTCATATTGTGGTAATGCTTCGGTAGGATTTCGGTCACTCGCACAAAAATGACCCAAATAAATATATGGTGTTTCCATTACAAAAAGAAGCATTTATATATGGTGTTCCTACCTAAAAAAAATCAGTGCTCATTAGATGAATAACGTAATATGAGGAAAAAAATCATGATGATTTTCCATATTTGGAGAAAATTTTCTTCTGTAGCTGGAATTTGGCTTGGGTATTCTCGACTACTAATCCAGTAACTTGCCATCAGTGTTGCCAACCACCCGATAATCATCGTGTTTCACGATAATTTTAAACCATTCCCGATATACGTTAATGACCCAGTTATCGTGTGAAATGTACGATAATTTTGGGATTTTTCCGATAATTGTTATGAATTTTATGAAAAATTATTCAATTATTATGTACATCTCATAAGTTTAGAGCAGTTTTCAAGTCCTTCAAGTCGAATAAACATCACAAATGAAAACAATCATATTGCCCTGTTGAAAAAGTCTGATAAATAGTGATATATTCTCATGAATTTCTGGACAAAAGCACATAAAAAACTCATGAGAAATTTTCATTTTATACCCCAATAAACATGAACATTTTCAAGATATCTTGAAGATATCTTTTGAAAGACATCTACAAGAAATATCAAAAAGATATGTTTAAGATGTTTTACCAAATGTATCTGCAAGATCAGCAGTTTCGAGGTTATGAGTGCATATGGATAACACTTCAAATGTCTTTGTTCACAATCAAATTGCGAAGAAAGTGAATTCGTTCATAAATCAAAAGCTTGAATAATCCATGTAAATACTAACAAATTCTGTGAAAAGTCCGATTTTGTAACCTTGCAGTGCTAGCACTGAAACTAACGAATCTCCGAGTCACAATATTTTACGAATTATCGAACTTTTTACGCTGAATTTTATGTACGGCCTTCGTGTACGGTGATTTTATCAAATTCTCATTCACATTTACTAATAAGTTGTTTTTCAATAACAGTGAGAAAGAAATAATTAAAAGGTATCTATGATATTTATCAGACACTAACGATCACTGGATCACGTACTCCAATATATTTCACCAAATTCATTAAACTGTTCAAATTTTGAGCACAATCAACTTATCTTATATTTGTATATGTAATAAACACCTTGTTCAAAAGATCACTTTTACTCTGAAAATATACACCGCTGACATTATATCTTACTATGTCATATTGACGATTATAAGGACGGTCATCAAATTGTCCCTATGGCTCAGATCATTGAAGCGTAGGTACGTCGTGAAATGTCCGGGTTCGAATCTCGCAACTCCAAGAATCCAAAATGAGGCGAAATTGGTAGGACCGAGAGGGGGATCAAAAGAAAATAAAGGAAGAAGAAAAAGAAAAAGAGGGAAGAATTTTTTTTATGCACGATTCAAGATTTTCCCAAGGATATTTTTATGAATTCTTCAAGACATTTTTAAGACTCGATCGAATACGTCTAAAACATATCTTCCGCAAGACCTTTTTGAGATATCTTAAACTTGTCGAAATCAGTCGCGTAAGACATCTTTTAGATTTCTAAAAGACATCTTCGAGATCTTTTTGCAAGACATCTTCCAAAATTGCGAGATATCTTTTAGATATCTAAAAGATGTCTTTTTGTTTGATTGGGACGTCTCTATGAGAGTAGGGGGTCTTTTTGCCGAAAAAATGTTTTTCGCCGAATAAACTCAATTCGACAATCGCTAGTCATTTCTAGAGATCACTACGAAATCCCCTAGTGATTTCTAGAGGTGACTATCGATTGTCAAATTACATTGTATTCGGCAAAAACGTTTTCGGCAAAAAGACCCCCTACCTCCATGAGATTTTCACAACAGCTTATAGTCTGACAAAATTCAATTTTGTGCTCATTCATTCTTATAACGTTATGATAAAATCTTATAAATTCCTGGACAAATGCTCATATAAAATCTCACAAATTCCATGCACCAATTTTTATGAGATCTTTTCAATTGGGTGATTTATGGACTTATGATGCATGAACTGCGTATGTAAATCGAAAACTGCGTGCAAAAACGAAATGATTCAAACCGATTAATGGTGCAAATCTCTGATTAAAAATGATTCAAACTTATTTAGAATCATTCAGTTCTCGAACAGCTAATTCGAAACCCATAAGTTTCTAATTGGACAAATTTTATTTGAATAAGAACCAATAATTTTAATGATTCCTCTTTAACAGGACAAGCACGAGTGAAACGATATTGAAATGGAATTATCTTATCGCGATTTTAGCATTCTTTCGTGGAAAAAGCACTTCTTCGTTGAGTGGTAATTTCCTTTGGTTCAGTCATATTTCGATTCGGTTTCAATTCCATTCGAGTCTAGTGGAACAGCAGTCTGTGCGTTCTCACTATTTTACCTTCTTTTCTCGTCTGCCGTCACACCTTCCTTCTCATAGTATATTTTAGAACATAGTCTGTTTAGATACTTCCAAGTGAGGCTGACCTCCCATGGACCGGAATTCGTTCCGTTGGAATGAAAATTGAACCAATGCACAATTTTTTATAGATTTCTGATAGAACGCTCTAAAAGAAATTGTGAAAGCGATTGGTTTAAAGTCATTCCGCCGGAGCGGATTCCGGTCCATGGGAGGTTAGCCTGAGACGGAAAGAACCATGTGGTGACCTGATACTATATAGGGATTTTGTTGGAAAAGCCAATGAGAATTTGTTTTCTACTATAACCTCACCTGCACATAACCTGAAGCTAAAATCTATTAGAGTGTTACAGATGAATAAAATGATTGATAACAAAAAATTGAGTGTAATTGATTTTTTCAAATACTACAATACCATTATTTCGTAATGATTTTAATTTTAATGCGGATTTCATCACATTGGGCAACCATCTTTACTGAACCATTTCCGTTTCACTGTGTTACTAGAAAGGCTCCTTCCTGATTCTCTTACTTCGTTGAGGATTTGATCGCTGTCAGAACGCATTCTTATGTACTTTATAGGGTTTTATATTTGTGTGCTCAGGCTTTAGTGGGATTTTTCTTCTCATTTGATTGAACTTTTCAGTAATCAACAATTTGTGATCCATCAAATCCAATAGAAATAAAAATGATATAGAATGATTGTGTGTAATGTGCATAATTGATTGAAGTATTGGTGTATTGAAGTGAGAAAAAAAAACACAGAATATTGGCGCAAGCGAAACCATTTTAACCTGTTCCAGGCAATTCTAGGTTATATGTTATGTAAGAACATATTCTCTCGTCTCCATTCGTTTTTTAACAATGCAAAAAAGTTGAATCATTCTATTCAACCAAAACGTGTGATAAATATTGTAGAAATATCAGGTCCAGTATCTGTGCCTAAGTATACACTAGAACCTCGCGATAAAGGTTATCCCCCTCATATATGACATCCGCCGTTCGATTGAGGAAGAAGGAGAGCTGTGTTATCGTGAGGTTGCAGTGTATAGTTTTTATACTCATCTTTCAGTATAATACATTACTGAAAAAATTGAGGGTCTGGATGCAATAACCGGGCGAGCGCTCGAACTCGTTTCAGGTCTGACACAGGGGACCAGCAGGACGAGAAAAAAAAAATTCGTCAAAATGAAAAATGAAAAATATAGCCTGTTAGAACTCATTAAGACACACGTTTTCCCCGTAGAAAAATCTTTTCTATCATCAATAGTTTGTGAGATAAAAATTGAAAATTGAAGAGTTTTCATTTCCTCAAAATCAATACAATTCAAATTATATATTGCGATTACTCGGCGAGAAGTCATGGGCATGACTTGTATACTCCTTTATCATCGATCCCCAAGGACAACTAGTGAGTGAAAGTTGTCAAAATATTTCATCATTCAATGAATATTTAATAAAAAACAAATTCTTTCGAGACCACGCGCTTGCCAGGTTCCACGGAAAAAACTGTCGAGGGAATTTTCGATTTGAGAAAACTCAAAGCGACAAAGTTGTTCATCGATGTTCGAAGAAGTTTTCCTGAAATTTTCAGATGAATCGAGTGAAAAATCTGGGAGTTATTGAACAATGTTTGCGGTGCCACGGCTCGCTTACCGTCACGGCAATGCTATGAGAGCCTGGATGCAATAACCGGGCGAGCGCTCGAACTGAGGTGAAAGTATTGTCCAAGCTGTGGGAAAAATGCTGGGAGATAGGTCTTGGAAAATCAATTCAAGTCTCTTGTTATGATTTTTTCCTATGATCGATAGTTTTTGAGGAAAAAAAATAAAAATTACCTATTGTTTTAGACCAAAAATCAATGATTTTCAATATTGAACTTGTTCTGACTCTGTCATTTTTCAACGTATTAGGATGAATCTCACGTATTCTGATTCGTGAGACTTCCCCGAAGTCGACAATGTTGAAAAAATTTGTAAAAATTAATGACAAATTCATAAATTTATAATTCGAAGTGAAAACGACGTTTTGCATGATTTGCATTAAAAAAACGTGCAATGCTTTGCATCAAACGTTATAAACAATTCAATTGTTCATAACGTTTTTATGGGCAAACTGTTCACTTCGGAGAAAAATCGTCTTGACAAAAAGGGTTTCTCATCTTATGAAAGATGAGTTTTGTACACAACATGTTTGCTACGTGCGAAATAAAAATTTTGGCTTACAGGAGAAATTGTTTCTTATTTTCTAACAAATCAATTTTGTACAAACCAGTATCAGGATCATTTGTTCAAACGATTATTATCCTTCTCATGTTATGTTTTCCAATATTCGCTTGGTATAGATATTTTATTGATATATACATTTTTACATTCCTAATAAAATCTTATACAATAGAATTTATAAAACAGACTTCATGAACAGATTCAATGAAATGTTTTGTAATGAAATACATATCATACATATTAAATTGTTCATAACGTTTAATGCAAAGCATTACACGTTTTCTTAATGCAAATCATGCAAAACGTCGTTTCCACTTCGAATTAAAAATTTATGAATTTGTTATTAATTTTTACAAATCTCTTCGACATTGTCGACTTCGGGGAAGTCTTACGAATCAGAATACGTGAGATTCATCCTAATACGTTGAAAAATGACAGAGTCAGAACAAGTTCAATATTGAAAAACATTGATTTTTGTTCTAAAACAATAGGTAATTTTTATTTTTTTTTCTCAAAAACTATCGATCATAGGAAAAAATCATGACAAGAGACTTGAATTGATTTTCCAAGACCTATCTCCCAGCATTTTTCCCATAGCTTGGACAATACTTTCACCTCAGTTCGAGCGCTCGCCCGGTTATTGCATCCAAGCTCTCATAGCATTGCCGTGACGGTAAGCGAGCCGCGGCACCGTAAACATTGTTCAATAACTCCCAGATTTTTCACTCGATTCATCTGAAAATTTCAGGAAAACTTCTTCGAACATCGATGAACAACTTTGTCGCTTTGAGTTTTCTCAAATCGAAAATTCCCTCGACACTTTTTTCTGTGGAACCTGGCAAGCGCGTGGTCTCGAAAGAATTTGTTTATTATTAAATATTCATTGAATGATGAAATATTTTGACAACTTTCACTCCCTAGTTGTCCTTGGGGATCGATGATAAAGGCGTATACAAGTCATTCCCATGACTTCTCGCCGAGTAATCGCAATATATAATTTGAATTGTATTCATTTTGAGGAAATGAAAACTCTTCAATTTTCAATTTTTATCTCACAAACTATTGATGATAGAAAAGATTTTTCTACGGTGAAAACGTGTGTCTTAATGAGTTCTAACAGGTTATATTTTTTATTTTTCATTTTGACGAATGTTTTTTTTTCTCGTTCTGTTGGTCTCCTGTGTCAGACCTGAAACGAGTTCGAGCGCTCGCCCGGTTATTGCATCCAGACCCTCAATTCATAAATTCTACAAAAAAAAGTTTGGAACCAGCTAATCCACATATTTTTTCACAGTATGATTCTTATGCTTCATGACTTACTGTGTCCATTTCCATGTCCGTTTTTTCTTTCATTCAATGTTACAACATCTCAAATCATTTCAGATGAAAACAATGAGTACTGACGAAGAAGGAGACTACAATGAAAACACTAAATCAAGTACAAGATTCTTGTCTACAAAAGAGAAGAAAGCTCAACCACGCACAGTGGTCAGAAACACATATTTAGCTGATAAAAATTACTTTTCTTTATATACGTGCGTTCTAAGTGCAATTATAAGATTCGTCGTTTTGATTTATGATTTTATAGCAATATGATTGAAGGTTTGATTGCTTTTCCATCAGATAGGATTGTCAGAGGTAGGGAAAATAAGAAGTAACTTATATTAGATTTAACTGCGTTTATGGATATCTCACTTCTTCCTTCTTAAAACCATTATTCAACATAATAAAAGTTAGATAAATGAAAAACACTTTTCTTCCGCACAAATTAAGTTTCTGAACCATAAAACTTATTGCTAACTTGAAACTATTTTAGAAAATAATCATTTTCTTCTTCTTATTCTTCAAAATCACTCAAGTCACTTTCAAAACTATTAGAATTCATTTCTGGTGTTTCTAAGAGGCTAATCACTTCCAGAGGTAAAGATTCGGTTTTTTTTTGGGTGACACATGGATCATGCTACTTATCAAAGGGTCTGAGGTCAAAAAGCCCATGTGAAATAAATCCCCCCTGGTTTGCTTCCGAGACATTTTCCTTGTGTTGTCCCTCCGAAAACGTTTCAAGTCCTTGTGCTTTGCTTCTTGGGCCTCTTCGGACATTTATCCAATGGGCACAATCGATTTCTTTACTATTAGCTCTACATGAATCAATAATTTATGGAGAGTCGGTGGCATGTAGTACCACATGTACAGGCTTACATACAGTTTTGCCGTCTCAACACAGTACTTTCCAAATTTGGAGCTGTCAACAGCTAATCCACTGGTGAGGGTTCTTAAAATTACTGATATGCGCCAGATCAGGCTTTCATCGACACCTGTAATCTCTGAGGCCATCTTTGAGTCTTTGAAAAATCTAGAGTGGGAAAGACAAAAGTTTATAAATCAATTCTTGATTAGCATACTGCTTGTTGGAGCTATAATGCAATAGGAATCGAAAGAAGCTTTCAACACTACTCGATATATTTACATTTATACTGTTATCAAATACAAACACAGTGAATATATTCAAAAGATGTTACAATAAATGACATCTTTTATATTTATTCACCGTCTTCTACGTGATAGGTGTAAATGTATTGAGTAGTGTTAGAAGACGTATTTTGATTGATCCTGCATAAAAGTCTATATTAAAATATGTTCAGAGTAATTATCAGGTAAACCAAAATTGCACGGTGCGAATAAGAAAAGATAGATCGGTTGAAATTCAATCATATGATCAATATTTTTCGAATATTTTTATGGCAAACAAAGCACTCTGACTTCAAATTTAAAGTTCTTTTTGGATATAAAATTGGCATATTCTGCTAGAATTAATGTATTTGTTTTCTAGATTACAGCCAATTGTGAATAGAAAATTAATTGCTAAGAATTTTGTGGAGCTTGTATATAGCTGAAACATAATAAGTTTTGAATTGAACGGTTGAAATTTTTGTATTGAAGCATTTTGAAACCCCGGCAAATTATTTGTCCAAAATATTCGATTTAGTATATCTTGCGTAGTTAGGCACCAAAATACGACTGCTGTATTTTGTGAGAAAACATTGGAACCTCTTGAAGTAATATACGGCAAAACTTCAGTTATGGAATATTATAACATCACCTTCTTGCAGTGTTTCCGTCATTCGTCGTCCCGTACCCAGGTTTTGGAATGTCTACAAGAAGGCCCATCTCTCTTCGCAGTCTATCCTGTATATGCGCTTTCCTTACTCTTACTGAGTCCTCATCTTCTTGTTTCCGTGCTTGCCATTTCTTTATTTCTAATCTGTAGCTTATGCGCAGAATACATTCGAAACACTTTATGACAGCATGTAAACTAGACATACCAAATGTCATGGCTTCTGAATCAAGTTCTCGCTTAGAGTGACTTTCAAGGTTGTTCATGGCTTTGGGATTCGACTTATAAATTAAACAATTCGTGGTTGGTGTTCCTGTTGGAATATTGCCTATTTTCCCATCGACCATAGTCAAGTACAAGGTGTGAGATACTTCTAGCTTGAGCCCTTCAGTGCAAACTAAAGTGGTTTTAAGATTATCGATCTGTCCTCTAATATTGGCTACTTCTTGCTTTACAACTTCTTCTGTCTCTTTTTTAAACAGAAGTTTGATCGGCCTGCAAAATGAGGTGGATGAAGGCCGTTTGTTAGACCACAATACTAAATCGTTTTCACCATGAAGTCGTAATGGCACACAAGAAATTACAAATAAAAAGGAATCATCGAACTTCTCATTGTCTGCTTCCTCGGAGAAGCGCTGCTTATAATTCTGTTGTCCTCCAGCTCCGTCACAGCCCCACTTATAAACTGCCCTGATTTTCATAACTTCATTCCCTGAAGTTGAGTAAAATTGTTGCAAAACATGTCTTTGCACTAAAACCAGGTGATTGATTGTGTGATCGAAAAGTGACTGCATTGAAACCTGAGCGGAAATTTCAGTTATGGAAATGTCATCAGGATAGCAACGTTTTTTAGCAGACAGAATGTCATTGTAATTCGGATAAATGTCTGCATTGTGGCTTTTGGCATGTTTCCTTATACCTAGGTACTGAGATTTCGTTAGTTTGGTCTTGATTATTGATGCCAGGGCTTCTTCAGGTGTCAACTTCGTAGGAGGATTTTTTTGTTCTAGATGTTTTTTCAAGTATTTCGCTTCTTCTGGAGACTCTAACACCTTCCCTACCATATCTGCAGAAGTGCGTAACCCTAGAGAGCGAAGAGAAGCCTGCAATGCGAAAACCAATTCTTCATGGGATTTTTCAAGCAGAGGTTTGAATCTTCTTTTTGTCGACTGTGATGAATCAGCAAACTCGGTTTTTGGTCTCCCAGGTCCACTGCTGGTTGAAGGTACATCTATATCCGCTGAGTATACCTCTCCGAAATTAATGATGTCGTCCAACCAGTGTGAGTGTTTGTGGTTGAAATTAACAATACTATGGCGACATTCCAGCCACTTCGATCGAAATTGTTTGCACAGATTTTCACATTTGTTCCTAAAAATGTTGTCGTCATCAGTAATGTCTGTAAGATTTCTGAATACATAATTGTAAACTGCTTCATTTCGTTTTTCTTCATTCGCCTCGTCGCGCCATTTTTCGAACAACTCTCTTCTTTTGAAAGTAACACCCCGAACTAAAAATGATACAAAAAATAATTATGGACTTTTATGGACACAAATCATTATTCACTGTACGCACGGGAAACCAAGCTATCAAATGAGCGTATTCAAAACTGTTGCAAGTAATTGCGAAAAAATATAAGCTCCTTCAAAAACAAGTATTTATAAGATTTCCTTAAGAAGAAATTGGATTCACACACAATTTCACATGATTATAAGTTTTGGCTTAAGGGATTATGTACAAACAGATTTTTGAAGTCTCACCTTGAGGATTGAAAGCCATGACTCATCCGTGCTGGAAAGCTTTCCGAACTGAGAGCAATTGGAGTCCAATTTGACACATAAAATATTGCAATACCGGGGGGTTATACGTTTCGTTTTGTTACTTATTTTTGGGCCATCAACATATGACCAAAATGCTTATCTAGGGGAAATCCAAGAGTACAAACAAATCAACTGACTTTCTAATGACAAGTTTACAGCATATTGAAGTGATTTGGTTATATATGGTTTTTTGGATTGTGGAGGGCTAAATAAGTTATTTTGACCGTTGTGCCACGTGAACCACAGGAATTCAGACAAGAATGGTTGTCGGAGAAAGAATTTAATATGTGGCTATCTGCTACTCCGAATAATCCGTTGAAAGCCAAATGTAACTTATGTGATACAATATTCACAGCAGAATTAACGGTGATTCGAAACCATGCTGAATCTGAAGCTCATTTGAAGAAAAATCCACGGCTGCTCCCATTCCCTCTGAAAAAGAATGAGAGAATTTCCTCAATAACCCAAATAAAACGGAAGATATTTATGCACTTGAAATCCAACTGTCAGCATTGATGGTAAAACTAAACATTCCTTTCAGATGTATTGATTACATCAGTGATTTCCTAAAAGAAAATGTTACTGATTCTGATATTTTAAAAAATATATAATTAAAGAGAACAAAAATGATTTCCATTATGAAGAATGTTATAGGAACGACTCATAAAGATACATTAACCAATAAACTACGTAATACATTCTTCAGGGTTTTAACCGATGAGTCTACGGTTATCTCCTGTACAAAAACTGCTTGTATCGTAGTCAGGTATTTGAACAATTCAAGTTCTACTCAATTTCTCCAATCATTGAAGCTTTGTATTTTATTCGAATTCTCAATGATGTATAAAAATCAGGAAGTGTTGATTTCCGTGGGATTTTCATTGAAATTTGGCAAAAGTTTGATTAAATCCTATTCAACCATTTGTCAATGAGATTTGATCAGATGCATGTACTTCTTCAATGGGATTCTGATTCAATCTTCCACAATATTCTGACCAAATCCCATGGAATTTGATTTTTTCAGTGCTATGGGTGCTTACGATCCTCTCGGGATCCTGACCTGAGTCAACTTTTTAACCAATCCAAAATTTAGAAAAATATTTCCTAATTTTTTTGATTGGTTAAAAAATGGACCCGCGTCAGGATCCCGAAACGATCGGAAGCACCATATGGATTTTCTTAATCAGGGTAATTGAGATCAAAACCTTCTTCAAGGATTCATTTTCATGTTGACGTGCTTGAGAAATTGACTTTTGTTGATCATCAAAATATTGTTGAAAACAATTCGGGAAAAGGACAATATCCGATGGAAACGTAATTTACAATCTATCATTCTTTTTTAATGAGAAATTATAGTTATCTAGTTATTGAATCATTCTCAATCATCAATTTTGTGGATAATTTTCATACATGAAATGTTATTCAATTTTTAATTATTTCAGATTTTTCGATCACATTTAATACTATGTTTTTTTCCGATAATTCACTCGATAATTTCAAAACTTGACCGGATTGAACACGATAATTTTCATTGGTTGAGCCGATAATTCAAGATGGCGGGGTTGGCAACGCTGCTTGCCATTGAACCATGGACCAAATTCTTATTAGGATATGTCAAAAGACTGTTCATAAGTGATGTGTGAAACATTTTTATCGTATTGCTATAATGAATGAATTCGTAAAGTAAATATCTTGTTGAAAAAAATCATCTACGACGATACACATCATCGAAAATGCGCTCCTCTGAAGTTCTTGAGATTCAAGCCTAATTCTTACATATGTAAAGAATCGCTTGCTTCGTTCATCAACTCTCAAATCCTCGTAAATGATCTTTCCGATAAGACATTTGCTTTTCGAATTCATTCATTAGAGTGATGCGGTGAGATTGATCGATTCACACAGCATTTATGAACACTCTTCTCCGGTACCTTTACAAGAATTCGGTTCGTGGCTCAATGGCAAGTGACTGGGATAGTAATCGGGAATAAACCCAAGTTCGATTCCAGCTGCAGAAACAAATCTTCTCTAACTGGGGATGTTAATCATGATTTTTTTTCTTATTATATCATTTATCAGATCAGCACGAATTTTTTGAGGTAGAAACATCATATTATAAGTAAGTGCTTTTATATTTACATGGGTCATTTTATGCGAGTGACCTAAATTGTACCGAAACATGACCACAATATAACCGAAATGATATCTAGATTATTGTGGTAATTTTAGGGTCTCCTCTATGAAAATGAAATATTCTTCATCTTAAACGTCCCTTGATGGTAATATTTTGTTCCAAAAAATTTACAAAAATACCCCAGTATTACCGCGTTTCCAGTCATTTCTCCGAATGCTTTTTGGTCATCTTCTGGGAATTAATTGATCAATTCTCAGTCTATTTTTCGGTCAATTCGAATCTGCTAGGGCTCGCCAAAAGTCTCCCCATGGTATCGGAGAGTTTCGCAAGAGTATTGGAGCGTAGTCTAGTAACAATATGAGTACAGTATAGATTTTAGAACCCTCCCATACTTTCACTAGACTCTTCATGAAATGATTATTATGGTTGACTCTATCTCTAGAACTTGACGAGATATAGGAGCCTTCCGAAGGAGCTGACCAGATGATCAGGTCAGCTACTTCGGAAGGCTCCATAGACATTTGTTCATATCAGATTCGTAGCCATGGGTATGTTCATGGTCATCATATACAAACATATTTATATTTTGAAAAATTAATCTGCATAGTCTAGCAAAAATATGGGAGGGTCCTAAAACCCAAACTATCCCCATATTGTTTCGAGACTATGCTCCGATACTATGGCGAGACTCTCAGCGAGACTTTTGGCGAGACTGTTCCCATACTTGTCCCGTATGCCTTTTCCCTGTGCGGGTAATACGAAGGTAATGCGATAAAACTCAAACGAACCTCTAAACCTCCAAGGTATATCATATCGCACCATTGAACTTTTTTAGACTTGAAAAGTATGTTAGGTATGAACATTTGTTTTTCAAATAATATTGATGAATTTCCAAAATTCACCCTGAAATACATAACATTCTCTGAATGTGTGATGAATTTCAACAGTCTAACCTCTCTTCGGTACTTATTATGTCTACATCATCAGAACTGATATTTCGTGTTGTACATAATTTCTTGATCCTGTATCTGCTTCTTGTAGGATATTCTTCATAAGTCGAAGGTCTTCTTTTTCGAAACATCCTTTTTTGATTCCCAATGTTTCGTCATGCCAACTTTAACAATTTTGCCATTAAGAGATCCGTTTTCTTCAGAAACAAAACACCATCCACTCTATTCATCTGTTTCCCCAATGAGAACAGGGCGTCAGAATGACATCAAATTGACATTAACCCCCCAGATAGAAAAATGTCTCAATAATGCCATCATAATGGTGACATGCACGCCAAGAAATGTTTGCATCATGGTACCAAGGTGTTTCCGCATAAAGCATTGTTATTGGTAGCAAAACGAGGTGATGGTACCATAATGGAGACATAATGTTTACATTTTATGCATCATTGCAATTTGAGCGGAGTTTATGATAGTATGTTCACGGCACATTATGTGACAAAATATTTAGGGCATGGTTTTCTATCTGGGCCATTAACGCCCAAAAGGACAGAAATCGAACCTTTATTTCAAACGTAGCAGGTGATATCAAAATAGCTTCTAAATAATCGTCCACGGTCCTTTCCTACTATTTTCGAGTATGCTCTTTCAATTGGTGGGGGCATATTTGCATTTTGATCACGTATAAAAGCAATATGGCGCGTTTCAAATAGAAAATCAACAAAAATCACTGGGAGGAATTTTTTCGACATTTTTTCTTGCCATGAAAAAATGATTGATACCACTTCTCATCTCCACTGAGAGGGGACAAAATGTCTCAAGTTTACGTGAGAATTTTTTGTTTTCACATGATGCTATCCCAACTTCTCTAAATCTATGAGATGTCATGGAATTTGCATGAAGTTACGGAAACTCGGGATGTATCAGCGGCAGACTTGGGAATTCGACATGTCGAGTGAGGTTTCTGACGTATAATACATATCTTGTATAATACATATATTATACGTATAAAAGGTAATTGTAGGTCATTTCTAGTGAATTTTTTGATGGACCGATCGCAGTTGGTCCTTCAGGGCGCCATTATGATGTATTAAACTTTATAAAACCATATCAGTAATATACACTGTATTATACATGGATAATATTAAGGAATATTATACTATGTAAGATACATTCCCAAGCCTGATCAGTGGTTCACATTTTTAGACCCGTTAGATCGATCCAAAGAATCTTGTCCAGAGGTGTTTGTGGTCGCTGATCACGAATCTAACCTCAGATTTCGAAAGTTCAAGATAGCGGATGCAATATGGCGAACAAAACTCAGGGGTTTTTAGGGTCGCTGATGGAGAATTTATCATCATAATCTCTGAATTCAAGATGGCGGATCCAAAATATGGCGTGCAAGATTCAAAGGAAGCCTCGCAAGTCCCTGAAAATGGGTATCCAGGGGATTGTGAGGTCGCTGATCACGAATCCACCATCATAATATCTGAATTCAAGATGGCGATTCTAACATGAACGATAAGAACTCGAAAAAGGACGAGTATGAACGTAAAACTACCTATCCCAGATAGAAAACCATGCCTTAAATATTTTGTAACATAATGTGTAGGAGAATGTGCGGATAAGATTTTGAAGAATAATGGGGTAGAACCTAAAAACCCTTGGAGAACGGGAGAAATTTTGGAATTGATGAATGAAAGAAGAAAATACAAGAATAATCATAGCCAAGAAGGCCAGCAACGATACAAATCATTGAGAAATAAAATAATAAGAGAATCAAGGAAAGCAAAAGAACAGTGGTTAGAAGAGAAATGTCAGAAAATGGAAATAAGATTGCATTTAGGAAGAATAGATGAAGCATGTAGGATTATTGAAAGATTTTTCGGACAAATGAAATCTAGAAGCAATAAGATTAGAAACTCTCTAGGACGACAATTGATAAAAACGGAAGAGAAAATAGAACAGTGGATCAATCATTTGGAAGACTTGTATAGAGGAAACGATGATATAGCACTTTTAGAGAAGGAGGAGGATGTAGATGAGGAAGAATTGGGAGATTCGATATTGAGATCAGAATTCGACAAAGCTTTGAAAGAATTGAAAAATAATAAAGCGCCAGGCATAGATGGCATAAGTGCGGACCTTATAAAAGCCTCCAGTGAAGGAACTCGTGACGCACTGTTTGAATTGATTAGAGATATGTACGAAAAAGGAGGAGTACCGGAAGATTTTCAAAAGAATAAAATTGTCGCTATCCCGAAAAAACAAGGGGCAGACAAATGCGAGAACTACAGAACGATCAGTTTAACTTCACATGTTCCGGAAATACTGACCAAAATTATATACAGGAGGATGGAAAATAAAATAGATAGTAGATTGGCAGAAGATCAGTTTGGTTTTAGAAAAAATAGGGGAACGCGAGAAGCAATTTTAGCACTTACGGCAGTAATAGAGAAAAGGATAGCGCTGAAGAAATCTGTGTACATAGGTTTTGTAGATATACAAAAGGCTTTCGATAATGTGGACTGGGAGAAGATGTTTGCAATCCTGAAGAAGGTGGGAATGAATTATAAAGATAGAAGAATAATATACGAATTATATAAAAATCAAAGTGCAATAATAGACCTAGAGGGCCAAGAAGGGGAAGCACAAATAAGAAGAGGGTTGAGACAAGGATGCTCATTATCGCCAGTGATTTTCAATTTATATATAGAAGAAGCAATGAACGAAGTGAAGGAGGAAATTCAATCGAAATTACAAATTCAGGGAGAAAATATAGGTATGTTGAGATTCGCGGATGACATAGCTATATTGGCCACGAGTAGTACTGAGTTAGAAAATATTCTCAACACTATGAGAACAATATTATTGGAAAACTATTGTATGAATATAAATAAAGACAAAACAAAATTCATGATGTGTATAGCAGCGAAAACAGCTAGAAGAACGAAAATCAAAATAGATACCGAGACAATTGAACAGGTGAAAGAGGTTAAATATCTAGGAAGCATAATTACAGAAAACAGCAAAAGCGAAAGAGATTAAGAGCAAGAATAGCACAAGGGAAACAGGCTTTTCACCAAAAGAAACAGTTATTATGCTCAAAAAATATAAGCTTGGAAGTAAGGAAGAAATTCTTGAAAAGTTACGTTCGGAGCACAGCATTATATGGTTGCGAAACTTGGACAATGGGGAAAACTGATCAACGAAGACTTGAAGCTTTTGAAATGTGGTGTCATAGGAGGATGCTCAGAATAAAATGGATAGACAAAGTCAAAAATGAAGAAGTACTCGAGCAAATAAATGAAAAAAGAAATCTTTTGAAACACATCGTGAAAAAGAGAAGCAATCTTATAGGACACACATTACGGCATGAGAGTTCATTGAAAACAATATTGGAAGGGAAGATGAATGGTAAAACTGGTAAAGGTAGACCTAGATCAAGTTATATGAAGCAAATCGTACAAGACAAGGCATGTAGTAGATATGTAGAAATTAAACGTTTGGCGGATAATAGACAGGGGTGGAGGGTTTCATCAAACCAGTCGTAAGACTGATTACTTCATGATGATGAACATACTATCATAAACTTCGCTCAGATTGCAATGATGCATAAAATGTAAACATTACGTCTTCATTATGGTACCATCACCTCGTTTTGCTACCAATAACAATGCTTTATGCGGAAACACCTTGGTACCATGATGCGAACATTTCTTGGCATGCATGTCACCATTATGATGGCATTATTGAGACATTTTTCTATCTAGGTATTATACGTTTCTTAGCCATCATAATTGACGTTCCCCGATTCTCACCACGTGGAGGTGAACGTATCAAGAATGATTCTTTTTTTTTTCGGATTGAAACTTTTTTCGAACTTTGGTGTTTTTCCTCGATTTTCATAATTTTTTTTCAATTCTTCCAATTTTTTTTCATAATCTGAATATCGTTATTATTTTGTATTTTCCATTCAATTCTATCTATATGATTCAACAAATCAAGTTCAATGGTGGTTTTTGAAACAAGTTTTGCAATAATATAGGGCGCAGCCCTTACAGAAATTATATGTCCTCACATCACATTTTTCTTGTGAGCATGTTTTTTTCAATTGTCGTCGTATAGAAACATGTGAGCCTCGACGAATAGACTTGGCTTTATTCGAAGGATGTTTCGAAATATTTAGTGCAAATTCTTTCGTGCCCATTTTTCCCTCATTGTTTGCGGCATTATTGAATAATACAAGGCCATTGACAATAGCAGATTGAATGATTCTAACAAAAACTATCCAAGTTCATTTTTTAGCCCTCATGGCTGGCAAAACATTTTTACAATGACCATCAATGTATATCTACGCCACCCATTAAATTATTGTAGATCTGAAAAGCTTCAGGACATGGAATATCGATCTTTGATTCCACATTTGCACTGTATCTCCTCATACTACCTAAAGGTGTAACACCGGCTGCAGTTGAATTTATAGATACGAGTTTGGAGTCCATGATACTAACATAATTTATTCCGCTCTTTTCATCATTCTTTATCATATATGTACCCCTCGCAGATTGTTTTCCAATCACGTTCTCATCTTCCACTCGATTATCCCGTACGGTACCTGTAGATCACAATCTTAATTTTTTCAAATGCAGCAATAAATCTGAATTCGTGAAAGAGTTATCAAAATAGATGTGATAAAGACTTATCTTCCTTGGAGCAATGATTTGAAAAAATGATTTCAATAAATACATAACGACTCATGAGCAATTATTCAAAACTGAATCACCTATATTAGAGTTTTTTTCACAATATAAATCTGAGTCAAACAAATAACCATCGGCCGAACAAACACCCCAGAATTCGAGTCCAAATCTTATGGGTTTACCCCTAATGAATTGTTTCAATGATGTTTTCGCATAGGATTTAGCCATCATTTTGTCAATAGACATTATTGTTTTGAAATATCCGAATTGCTTTATGTTTTGTCGGAACTGAATAAGGAGAAAACGAACACGTCAACCTCTATCGTTCTGGTTATACTCCGAGGGTGTCGAATATTTGATGTTTCACTTGATTAGCTCAAACTGATTTCGGGACATAGCTGAACTGATTACTTCAAGGTTTAGATAGGGATCAGAAGACCAGTAATCTCTTTGTGTTTTTTCTATTTATTGATGACAGAATTATAATTCCTACGAATGTATCCAAGTCTTCAACTGACAGTGGATAATCATTTTTCGTAGTGGCATCAATGATTAGATTTTTCATATCAGCATTGAAAAATGATTCAAATAGCTCGACAGGTTTCATTTTACGCAAATCCTTTTTAGTGACGTCAGATAATAAACATTTCATTTCTAAATTCATCTTCATAAACAGTTTCTCCCTTGATCCACTTATAATCATATTGTCCCAATTTTTTCTGATTTTCAGTGTAGGTTTCTGATACTGATTCATATCGGAGTAGGGGTTCTTCAATTTCTCCAGAGTCAGACTCTGATCCAGGACTTCCAGAGTCCTCCACTCTTGGTAACACCATCTCTTCGGAAATACTGTCTGAAGAGTGATTTTCTGAACCCACATATTCATAACTGCAACTGTAACGACCACTCTTTTTGTAACGCTTTTTTTGCTTATCATTTTCGTCTATTGAAGAAGAAAGACGAAACGTAACGCTGGTATGCTTTTTTGGCATAGTTATAAACTGTTTGCTATGATTGTATAATGTTGTATCAGTGTATGACTATTATAAAATGTATCAAACAGACGATTGTGGATATTAAAATATGGATTTATGTATTTTTATTTGAATTGGATGTATATAGACGAATGAATAGTGTCGTACGTATGTTTACATATATAACGCATACTATATAACACATGCACGCATATAATGAATATGTATGTTGATATGTATGAGCGGATGCATATGATAATTGTATGTCTGTGAAAGACAACGTATATCAAATGATCACAAGAGTGATGCGTTAGCGAGCGAAAAAAGTTCTAACAAAATATTTTAGAATCATTAGGAGTTTTATAGTGGAATTTTCAAGATATTTGGAAACCACCAAACGTAATAACATCTCCTTCCTTGATGATTGAAACATTGTCTACGGATAATTCGATAGCGGACTTGTTTTCAAAAACTTCGAAAACCTGTTCTTAGGAATTCTCATCGAGCTTTAGAGCTTCTTTTGAGTGCTCCATTTTGGGGAATTTGCCATCAGAATGTCAATTATCTCCAATAACATGGAAGGAGTACAATATAAGAGACAAAATGATGATAATGGAATGATGAAGAGAGAGTTTGAAATCCGAAAAAGTAAAAAAGAAAAATGAAATGATTCTTGGTACGGTCAACTCCACGTGGTGAGAATTGGAAAACGTCAGTTATGATGGCTAAGAAAACGTAGAATAGGTAGTGTTACGTTCATACTCGTCCTTTTTCGGGTTCTTATCGTTTATGTTAGAATCGCCATCTTGAATTTCGATATTATGAAGGTGGATTCGTGATCAGCGACCTCAAAAACCCCTGAGTATCCATTTTCAGAGAATTTTGGAGCTTTTTTTGAATTTTGCCCGTCATATTAGATCCGCCATCTTGAATTCAGGGATTATAATGATAAATTCTCCATCCCGGGCCCCAAAAACCCCTGAGTACCCATTTTCAGCGAATTTTGAGGCTTTTTTTTCAGTTTTTGTCCGCCATCCTGAATTTTTGAAATCGGAGGTTGGATTCGTAATCAGCGACCCCGGAGACCTCTGGACAAGATTCTTTGGATCGATCGAACGGGTCTAAAAATGTGAACCGCTGATACATTCCGAGTTTCCGTAACTTCATGCAAATTCCATGACATTTCATCGATTTTAGAGAGGTTAGGACAGCTTTCTGTAAGAACAAAAAATTCTCACATCAACTTGAGACATTTTATCCCCTCTCAGTGAAGATGAGAAGTGATATCAATCATTTTTTCATGGCAAGAAAAAATGACGGAAAAATTTCTTCCAGTGATTTTCGTTGATTTTTCATTTAAAACGCGCCATATTGCTCTTATATGTGATCAAAATGCGAATATGCCCCCACCAATCGAAACAGCATACTCGAAAATAGTAGGTAAGGACCGTGGGCGATTATTTAGAGGGCATTTTGATATCACCTGCTACGTTTGAGATGAAGGTTCGATTTCTGTGCTCTTGGGCGTTAATGGGTTAAAATGATATTGCTTTGACATAACTTCGACTGAAAATTTATTAAAGTAAGGTAACTGACCCCATTAGTGAACGTTTAAGAACACAAGCACTCTAAATATAAATTATTTCATGAATAATTTCTTCAAAATGAATTTCCACGAGGAAATAAGGTAGATTGAGCATTTAAATGTTCTCTTACCGTGATTTTTTATTCATTTCCTAAGTGATAACAATAAAAATAATGAAATTAATGAAATGTTAACAATACCCCCATTAGTGAACGGGTTGCATGAATTAGTGAACGCTGATTGACCCCATTACTGAACGCGTAGAATCTGAGGCTGCTCAGATGAGTTATTATCACTTTCCTGATGATATTCGAAATATATTCTGTGCACATTCTAATGAGACCTTTTCATAGGTGCTATGCATATTCATCGAACGTATGTAATCGAATATATGACGGGACGTCAGTCGAACGTCGATTGAATGAATATCGTACATTTCAAATGTACTATGTACGTTCTGAGTATATTTTCAAACAGTCTCATTCGTATATTCTATGAACTTTCATGATATGTTCTTCGTATCTCATTCGCAAATTCTACCAACGTTTTTATTTCATATATACTTTGAACTTCTGTTGCTGCTTGAGTTACATTGGCGAAAAAAATTGAGAATTTCAAGTAGAGTTTATAATTTTACATGTTTATTCCAATCCTTGGAGGAATTTATAGATTGATTGAAAAATTATGCGCATTATGAGAATTCATGAAAAAATTTTCCTGGAGTAGATACCAATGATATGAATTGTTACGTTTATTCGTTCAGTAATAGATTCACCAATCATTTCCGTGTGTGTATTTCTGAACGCGCAATTTCCTAGGTTAGCGACTGACAGTTATTGAAAATAACCCTATATTATCTTAATTTGAATAATATCAAGCCATTGGATACATAAAATAGTTCAATGGTCGCATTAATACTATGAAAATGCACAATTGGAAAAATGTCCATTCTTAACTCACCTTGTAAGATTCACGAAGGCAAAGCTCGTTGTGACACTCGGCATGAATCTTTATTTATTTCGTGAATTACATTTTTCTTTCTTCCATTTGTTCTCGCATTAATCACGAACAATAATGTTTGAAGATTGGAATAATCTTCACAGCACGTAATAGGTAAACACTTCTTGTTCGTAAAAGAGGTTTTATTATCTCGAGGTTCACTAAAGGGGTCGCGTTCGCTAATGGGGTCAGTTACCTTAACGTCAATTTAACGCAGTTGTTCTCATAGAATCGATGTATTCTAGAACTGACTGTCGTTCACTCATTTTTAGGCACAACTTTTATGTGCTAATAAAAAAAATAATAATAAATACTGATCAAATATCATCAGTTAATGAATAAATGAGATTTAATCAGAATATTATACAGATTATTTGACAATTCAATTTTTCATTCTCATTTTCATGAAATATGAAATGGATATAATTTCTGATGGATTTTTGCTCGGTGGGAAAATATGAAGAACATGAAAGTAATGTACGGTTCTCCATACCGATTTTTTATTATTTTTCTGCCTCATAATCATTTGATGGATATGATAAATATATACATTGTTACAATCACATATGCAATATCGTATATTTACAATTATGCAGTTTTTACCATATAAATATACATTAGAATTAGCCTGAAATAATGATAATAATTCTAATGATTTTCGTAAACGGCCAATGTACATCGAATGTGAGAAAAGCAGGAAAATTGCTTTAATATAACAAAGCGGTTGTTTTCTGTATAAAACATTGGAATCGATAAAATAAATCCTATCAATGTTGGCTGCTATTCATTTATTCTGCATATAAAAATTCTACAATAAATAACCGTGTATACATATAAGATTAAATTTGAATTCTGTACAAATTTCATGTATCGAGAGAATTGTACTTCTTCTTAGTTTTGATCGAAGGAAAATGATAATGATGATGACAGTATGATTATAAATAAATAACATTTAAATATGCATATATATATTTATTGAGTTTGTGCGAGTAGTGATTTTTTCGAGTCGAGTAATTGAAGTTTCGAGTCAAGTCGAGTACTTGAAATTCACCGAGTACTCGAAAATTTTTCAAGTATCTGGTAGATTCTCAAGTACTCGAGAAGTATATAATATATATGAATATGAATATAATCTATATGTGATAATGGATAACGACCCCTCATGTCCTGTAAGAATATTCTACCCTTTGCAAATGATGATTCATGATAATTCTAAGAAAATCGAAAAATTACTCGGAGATTTTCGAGTACCTCGAAAATTTCGAGTGGTACAAAATACTCGACTCGACTCGAGAATACTCGAAACGTTCGAGTACTCGTACACACCTAATATATAAATATATACAGGATGGACCATTTTAAGTAATATAGTCAAAATTCTCCGGAACTAGTGGAGTTGGAAAAAAATGTTACGGATAAAAAGTTCAGGGTTATGGGGGGGGGGGGGGGTATGGCGCTGAGCTTGGAAGAACCTTTAGAGGTCATTTCGAAGGTCATTCAGAGGTCAAGATGGTTTTTTAAAACCGAACCCCCATTTTGCTTCCTGGTTAGAGGGAAGCTTTGTGATCGTTTCGGGGGACCAAAAATTTTTTTGTCTCCAAACTCAAAATCTCTTAGACCAAAATGTTCCTCAGAGCTCAGGGAGTAATTCTGATTTCGTATCTGTCTGTCTGTGGGGATGTGAATTATTCTGCGACCGTGCATATCTTCCGTTCCTATTATCCGATCGTCATGAAATTTTTACCACAGTTGGAACCCGAGCTAATAGTGGTCCCATGTACGTTTCAACCTCATTCTTACAGAAGAATGGCAGGGGTGAAGAAAAATGTTATGAAAAAATCTTGATTTTGCGACCGCGTCTATCTATGAAACTTATACCACGTTCTAGTCATGATCCGATAGTGGTCCCATATGACTTCTATCCTAATCGATTGAAAACTGTGGAAAATTTTTTATTTCGCGATTCACATTATTTGACAATATTTTGAAAGCATGCCTTCTCCATGTCAGTATCATCCAAATGCCATGAAACTTGGAGTATGATCAGTTTATGGGGGGTTAGTTGTATGGTGTGAATTTCAAACAGATCGGAATTGAAGGAAGAAAGTGGTAAGCACTGGGCTTCGGAATAAAATTTGAAAATTTCGTAAACATCGTTATCATGCGGATAATTTCCGTTCATATCATCCAATTTTCATGAAATTTTCACCACAGCTTTATGCAGTGTGGATCGCAGTCCTATGTAAATTTCAACCTGATTCTCTGAGAAAAACGGGAGAGGGAAAGAAAACATGTGTTTTTTTCTCAACACAAACGAGGAAGTCATATGCCAATTGCCAGAGTTTTTCACCATGGCATTTGAAAGCTGATTTCAAACCCTTTACGAAACACTGGTTATCAATTCCCTTCCGCTCATTGGGGTGCAAGTTATGGACCGCCAGAGTCATTGATGACCGCGCACGCGAACTGGGGCTACCGAGAGCGTAAGTGCGTGATGATTCCAGCAGGGAGACAAAGATTAGTGATAACCCGAATCCTTCGGTGAATGATCTGAAAACTCGAAGGGTTTTTGGTCTGTACACGGAGAGAAAGAATTTGCTGACGCAGCGAATCGAGGTATTATATATAGAATAGCAAAATTTTCTGCTGACCTAGCTAAAATTTGCTGTAACAGAAATCGTGTTAGCTACGACAGCAATTTTTTAGCTGTGGCAGCAAAAAATGTTTGCTTCGCCAGCAAATTTTCAGTATTCTGTATAGAATAGCAAACAAATTTGCCTGGGATAGCGAACATTTTTTGCTGCCACAGCTAAAAATTCGCTGTCGCAGCTAACAAGATTGCTGGAACAGCAAATAGTTTGCTGTCACAGCAAAAAATTTGCTGCTCTGGCAAAAGGAACCCAGCAAACGTAGATTTCGCTGCCACAGCGAATTCCTTTTTCTCCGTGTTCGAATGCGCATCTAACTCAACGTTATGTGGTATGGTCAATACTTTCAATGTTTTGAGCAATTCTCCAATAATTTTTTAAAGTCGATACTCATTGATAACCCTGATTGAATCGGACGGAATAATTCAACGGTTTTCAAATGCAAATAGTGAATCTTGAAGAACCGAACACATACACGGAGAGAAAAAATTTGCTGACGCAGCAAATCGAGGTATTATATGTAGAATAGCAAAATTTTTTGCTGACCTAGCTAAAAATTTGCTATAACAGCAATCGTGTTAGCTACGACAGCAATTTTTTAGCTGTGGCAGCAAAAAATGTTTGCTTCGCCAGCAAATTTTCAGTATTATATATAGAATAGCAAACAAATTTTGCTGCGATAGTAAACATTCTTTGCTGCCACAGCTAAAAATTCGCTATCGCAGCTAACAAGATTGCTGGAACAGCAAATAGTTTGCTGTCACAGCAAAAAATTTGCTGCTCTGGCAAAAGGATCCCAGCAAAAGTATATTTCGCTGCCACAGCGAATTCCTTTTTCTCCGTGTAACTGCCACTCATGATAACCACAGACTCAGTCTTCCCATTTGTTTAGGTTTTTCTTCACAATGAAATCAACTCTAATCTCTATTGGAATCAGTCACAATCTTCGGAGAAAAAAATCAATAAATAAATAAAAACATCGAATCTCTGCTTATCATGAGTGGCAGTTATGCGTTCGGTTTATTACGATCCGCTATTGCATTTGAAATCCTTTGAATCACTCCATTTGATTCAATCAGGGTTATGAATGAGTATCGACTCTCGAAAAGTGTTGAAGGGTTGCTCGAAGTATTGAAAGTATTTACCATACCACATAACGTTGATTAAGATGCGCATTCGAACAGATACAAAAATCCTTCGGGTTTTCAGATAATTTACCAAGGGGGTGGGATTATCACTAATCTTTGTCTCTCTATTAGAATCATCATGCCCATCCACGCAATCACGCTCTCGGTAGCCTCAGTCCACGCGCGTGATCATTAATAACTTCGACGGTCCATAGCTTGCACCCTAATGGGCGAAAGGGAGTCCATGACCAGTGTTTCGTTGAGGGTTTGAAACCATCTTTCTCATCGCATGGTAAAAAATGGAATTCTGGTTTAAAAAACTCATCTTGACCCCTAAATGACCTTCAAAATGACCTCTGACGGTTTTTCCAAGGTTAGCACCACACTTCCCCCTGGAACCCTAAACTTTTTATCCGTAACATTTTTTTCCATCTCTACTAGTTTCGGAGATATTTGACCATATCACTTAAAATGATCTACCCTGTGTATGTATATATATATAGAGATTGAGAGATCGAGAGGTGGTAAAAATTGGAATGTATATGAATTTGATTTTTTTTCACATATGATGCGAGAACATTTTTGTACTGGAATCTATGGAATATGAAGTTCCAATGTTAGGCTGTATCCATGAACTTTTTTCATCCAAAAAGTTTTGATTCACTTGTTTAAACTTTCATTCTTTCGATCTTTTAGAGAATTGACAATTTAAAAGGTCCAGAGAGTAATTGTATGTGAATCCACACAAATCTCTTTCATGCCAAAATTAGTTTCTCGGACAGAACTTTGTTTTCCCCTACCCAGACATTTCAATACCTTATTTGAATGGTGCTATGATCACTGAAAAGATATCACAAAACGGAATTTCCAACATCAGGAGCTTATTTCACGTGAATATCTAAGTTTCTCAGATATTTTTCATGAGGAAGATATGTTTTCTGACATGTTGACTTGAGAGAATAAAAAAATCCACAGAAATCTGGGAAAAATATTCTCTCCCCTTGTATGAAAACTTTATTTCTTAACAAGGCTAATGAAGATTATGACGTATTCATCAGTTTGAATAGCAATTTCGCACGTTCAATCGCAATCCTTGTGATTCTTTAATCACGCATATCATTGAAGAGAGTTGAAAAATCTCTGCCAACTGACACACGGCTTCCTTGTTTCTAAACAACAAATTATGATAAAACTTTTGAAAATATCGTTAATCAATGCAGATTACTAAAGACTCTTTTTCCACATTTCTCAACCGATCGTAATGGAACTCATATGGGATCATTACAAGATTATAACTGAACCGTGGTATGAACTTTATTGCAATCGGATAACAGGAAGCGAAAACATATCCTTGTCCCAAAATCACAATTTTTCATAACATGTTTCCTTTCTGTCTCTTGTAAGGATCAGGTTGAAACTTATATGAGACCACAAGCGGCACTGCATAAAACTGTGGTAGAAATCTCAAAACGATCGGATGATAGGAATGGAAGATATCCGCATGATACACGGAGAAAAAGGAATTCGCTGTGGCAGGGAAATCTACTTTTGCTGGGTTCCTTTTGCCAGAGCAGCAAATTTTTCGCTGTGACACAAACTATTTGCTGTTCCAGCAATCTTGTTAGCTGCGACAGCGAATTTTTAGCTGTGACAGCAATAAATGTTTGCTATCCCAGCAAAATTTGTTTGCTATTCTGTATATAATACTGAAAATTTGCTGGCGGAGCAAACATTTTTTGCTGCCACAGCTAAGAAATTGCTGTCGTAGCTAACACGATTGCTGTTATAGCAAATTTTTAGCTAGGTCAGCAAAAAATTTTGCTATTCTATATATAATACCTCGATTTGCTGCGTCAGCAAATTTTTTCTCCCCGTGTAGCGGCATTTACGAGATTTTTAAATTTTGTTTTAAAGCTTACTGCTTACCATTTTCTTCTCTCACTTTGATTTGCTTGAAATTTATATCGTACAATTAGCACCTCGTGAATTGAATATGCTCAAAGTCCCATTGCATTTGGATGATACGAACATGCACGGAGAAAATTTTGTAGTAAGAATCAATGACGGGGTATGATTTACACGGAGAGAAAAAATTTGCTGACGCAGCAAATCGAGGTATTATATATAGGATAGCAAAATTTTTTGCTGACCTAGCTGAAAATTTGCTATAACAGCAATCGTGTTAGCTACGACAGCAATTTTTTAGCTGTGGCAGCAAGAAATGTTTGCTCCGCCAGCAAATTTTCAGTATTATATACAGAATAGCAAACAAATTTGGCTGGGATAGCAAACAAATTTGGCTGGGATAGCAAACATTTTTTGCTGCCACAGCTAAAAATTCGCTGTCGCAGCTAACAAGATTGCTGGAACAGCAAATAGTTTGCTGTCACAGCAAAAAATTTGCTGCTCTGGCAAAAGGAACCCAGCAAAAGTAGATTTCGCTGCCCCAGCGAATTCCTTTTTCTCCGTGTATGCACGTAAGAATCATACACGTATTGATTGTACACAAAAAATAAAACTCAAAAGTATTTACACTAATAATTTTGTTTTTAATACCTCATATTTAACACATAAGCTTTGGTGCACGTAAAATCATTTGATAAGAAAATTGTACACTAAATATTTTTCAGGCTTGAAAAAAAAAGTGATTCACAAAAATCGTACACATGTTTTTATGCACGGGCAAAAAATGTAATTAATTAGTGTATAATGATTGTACACCTAATGAAATTCATATAGGACATTTTTTTCGTTTTATTGAATAATTATTATGAATTAGATCAGGAGTACAATAATTATACACTGATTAATTTTATTTTCTGATCGTGTATAAACAATATGTGTACAATTAATACGTGTATGATTCTTACGTGCATAAATCATACCCTGTCGAATTAATACATTTAACATATATCACAGCCGTGGGATATACTTTATTGTGGCGGACAGAACCATGAGTATGCGACAGATTACTACAACTCTTCCTTAATTCAATATGCGGAGTGATAAGAAAGTACGGAGTTATAGCCCCTATCGTCATAATCGAGTATATCCCACGGGAACAATACCGTGTCTAATAATCTTTAATATGAACTTTTCTCTGTGGACGGAAGGCATACTTTCAAAATATGGCCAATAAACGCGGATCGCGAAAAGAAATTTTCCACAGTTTACAACCGATTGGGTGAAATTCATATGAGACTACTACACGGAGAAAAAGGAATTCGCTGTGGCAGCGAAATCTACTTTTGCTGGGTTCCTTTTGCCAGAGCAG
Organism: Gonatopus flavifemur; assembly: GCA_018340375.1. NCBI lineage: Eukaryota > Metazoa > Arthropoda > Insecta > Hymenoptera > Dryinidae > Gonatopus > Gonatopus flavifemur. The sequence continues at coordinate 2,485,318 of JAFFJZ010000016.1, forward strand.
CAAATTTTTTGCTGTGACAACAAACTATTTGTTGTTCCAGCAATCTTGTTAGCTGGATATGATATACGCGTTTGCAAAATGGATGTACGATAAAAGCAAAAATATTGACACATCGATACAGCCTATCTCTGATCCTCCGAATCGATTTACTTGAAATTTATATGGCACATTTATCTCTTCGGTGGTTACATTCGGGCGGAGTTACAACATATTAGGACAATTACAATAAAACGGAGGCGAAAGTTTCATGGGAATCGAGAAAGCAGGAAATGGGATACGCGCGTTCGTGGAAATCGCCATTTTCCATCACATTTGTCCTCCCCCACCCAAATGCTCTGGATCCATCGGGCTGAAACTCTTATGAGATCACTATCGCCTGATTCTACGACTGTGTTATTTATTTCTTTGGAATCGGATAAGCGGAACGGAAGATATTCGCGTTCGCAATTTGCTGACAGATCGACAGAGATGATGACAGATAGACAGGCGAACGCGGACACAGAAATTTTTCTCCGAGCTCGAAGAAATATTTTGGAGTAAGAAACTTTCGTTCTAGAGACCATGAAATCGTTGGCCCTTGGAACGATCACAAAACTCCCGTCGAGAGCGGCAAGAAAACAGTTTGGTGTGAAAAATTCTCATTTTGGTGAGAAAAAAATTGTCAGCTGCTCGGAACGATCGCAAACTTTCCCTCTAACGAGAAAGCAATTTATGTACAGGGTTACGTAACTTATATAGAAATACTATAAATAGAACTGACGTTATATCTAAATTTCGGCTGCATATCCGAATTCAGCATCAACGAATTGATGAAGGAGCGTTATTATTTGGACTGTTCCAAATTGGCTGTTGACTAGGGTGATTCAAGAACGTGTTTCACTCATGAAAATATCTGAAAAACCTAGAGATTCCGCGCAATTAGCTCTTTGTGTTAGAAATTCCGTTTCTTTGACATCATTCCAGCGATTGTGGCGCTATTCACGTGAGTTATTGAAATGTCCGGGAAGGGGAAAGAGAGTTCAGTCTGAGGCGCTAATTTCAGTATTAAAAAGGTTTGCGTAGATTCACATGCAATTACTTTTGGAACCTTTTGAATATTCAATTCTCTTGGAATTTGAGCGAATCAAGTTTTAAACACTAAGTGAATCGAGAATTTTTGAATCAAAAACATTCATGGATACAACCTAACATTAGAACTTTATATTCCACAGACTGCAACACAAGAATGCTCTCACATCGTATGTGAAAAAAATGAAATTCATATACATTGCAATTTTCACCTTCTCTTGACGTCAGCGACCTCTCAATCTCTTCCAAAAATTTTGAGAAAAATTGAGGATGCGTTTTTCATTATGAATTTTCATAATCTGCACACTCAAAAAACAGTATGGCTCTCACAGCTCTACTATTTATGTGTTCTTGCTGTCAGGAGGTATAAGGATGCCAGTATAGCTCTCACAGCCGAACGCGTCGCTATCATAGCAATCTGTCGGCTGTGGGAGCTATACTGGCATCCTTATACCTCCTAACAGCAAGAACACATAAATAGTAGAGTTGTGAGAGGCATACCTTTTTGTCAGTGCAGGTGCACCAAAGGAAAAAAGAACATGACGGAAATTTGGACCACCCTAATATATATATATATATAATTTAATTTAATTTGCACTGTTACGTTTGAAAAGTTAATATTTTAAATGTTTCTAAAAACTATATCACATTGTCAGGCAATGGAACAATAGACGCCTATCTAAAGATTTTTCAGTGCTCTGTATGATTAAAGATTATCCAAGATTATCTTCTTTCGCTTCCGCTTAATATCTTGATGGGACTTTCAAAAACATGATAAAATCTGTGTCATTATATCCGAAGGTTTTTCTGCACATGCAATATTCAAAGACATACACTGAAACAAATTATGAATCTCAACCAAGAATACATATTCTTCAATTTAATAATAATTTTCCCTTTTATATATGAGCTTTGCATATATTATGCGTGGATTAAATATCGATTTCGAAACTTGAAGAGGAAATCAAAATCTCGTTTCATAGGAAATTATAATTATGAAATGCTATTGTCAGTAATGAGTCAAGTGGAGATGAATGGACACAGTACCGTCATTTGGCAACATTCTTTATTCGCTTGATTCACATTCCGACAATTATCGTCTCCTACAGTAACTAATGAATGGTAATATTAACACATGGGCTAAAAAGTCCCGGGCCTAACAAAGAAAACACGGTTGTTTTTGTTCAAAATTAGCTTCATTCATCAACGTAATCCCCATCAAGAACAGGGCAATCATTCCAGCGCCGCTCTAACATTTCAATACTACCTTTGTAGAACGATTTATCTTTTGCCTCAAAATAGGCCGCAGTTTCAGCGATAACCTCTTCATTTGAGCGAAATTTCTTACCGGCGAGCATTTTTTTAGGTCTGCGAACAGCCAATAGTCGCTGGGAGCCAAATCTGGGGAATACGGTGGATGTGGAAGCAATTTGAAGTTCAATTCATGTAGTTTTTCCAATGTTTTGATTGACTTGTGACATGGTGCGTTGTCTTGATGAAATAAAATTTTTTCCTTTGCCATATGCGGTCGTTTCTTTGCAATTTTGGCCTTCAAACGCTCCAATAACGCGATATAATATACACTGTTGATGGTATTTCCCTTCTCAAGATAGTCGATGAATATTACACCACGCACATCCCAGAATACCGAGGCCATAACCTTTCCAGCCGATTGTTGTGCTTTCGGGCGCTTTGGACGAAGTTCACCAGTGGCTGTCCACTCAGATGACGATCGCTTTGATTCCGGAGTGAAGTGATGGATCCATGTTTCATCCATCGTGACATATCGACGCAAAAATTCCGGTTTGTTACGTTTAAACGTGGCCAAACACTGCTCAGAAGCATCAACGCGTTCTTGTTTTTGGTCAACAGTGAGCAAACGCGGCACCCACTTTGAACAGAGCTTTCTCATAATTAAATGCTCATGCAATATAAAGCCAACACGTTCTTCTGATATTTTCACGATGTCAGCTAACTCACGCAACTTCACTTTTCGATCATTCAAAACGATTTTGTGGATTTTTTTTGTTTTTTGGTGTTACCGCCTAGTGGTGTTTGAACCTCCACTGCGTTCTGCATCATCGGTGTCTCTACGACCACGTTTGAAGTCAGCAAACCAACGTTTTATTGTGGTTTCTGATGGAGCGGAGTCCCCATAACACTTTTCAAGCCATTGCCTCGCTTGAACGGTATTTTTTCCCATCAAGAAGCAGTGTAAAATTAAAACACGAAATTGTTTTTGATCTATTGTTTTAAAAATAACAAAAGTATAGTGTCACTCTTAGTACAATAACTCACAAACTAATGAATAGAATATCATGAAATTTTGACAGCTGTCTTTTGAAGGTTAGTACTAACTGAAAAACAGGTGAATGCAGTAAAATTCGCGCCATCTATGTGTTAGGCCCGGAACTTTCAAGCCCATGTGTTATTCCACACGCTCAATGAATTCAATCATATGAATAGATTCTAAGAATATTGATCAAATTCAAGAGGATCAGAGGTTACCATAAAAACAAGTTTTTTTACAAGTGGTCCTCCATACGGCGGCTGTGTAATCAATCTAAGAATTGTTCATACGAATTTATGCTTCCTGGGTAAGTGCTACAGTGAAACGTAGGGTGTTTCCAATAACTGCTCCGAGCAGAGCAAAAGCAATTCTCAATCAATCGAAAAATTAACAATTTTTTTCCTAATATTCTGATTGTTTGAAAATTGCTCTTGCTCTGCTCAAAGCAGTTATCGGAAACACCCGTACATAACTCAATTGTGAATACAATCTACAAAAAAAATCATGTATTAATTAATTAATCATAAGCCTTGTATTGACATCGTGGATTTGAGAGGAAAGAAAATCATAACAGAAAAATATTCAAATTCAGAATACATGGAGTACATCAAGTTTCGTAGCCTAAACCCCCACCCCTTCATTATATATCGAATCATTGTAAATGAATTTACATTCGGGTCGTGCAACACAAGTACCATATGAGGTGAATGATTGAAATAGAAACAATGATCACAACAATCAGGCCTCCATAGCTCAATCTGTTCTTCTGTATATTCTTCCAACATTTTGAATAAAAAATCTCATTTTTACAAGATTTTGTGAAAAAAAATCAGGTCATTCCACATATTCAGCACCTTTCCAGATACGGAGGAAGGAATGTTTCACATGATAGCCGTTTTAGAATTATTCATCTAAGTATGAATTAATGAAAAAAGCGTTTCCTTGAATGTAGATAGATAATATTTAATTAAACTTGTGGGGAAAAAATTTTTCCTCAGTACGTGAGAAAAATTCCCTGAGGTTCCAGACTTTTGGAGCATTTCAATGACATTGCCTGACCTATTTTTTCCCCTGACATGCCCTGAATTTCCAAAATGTGGATACCCTGTCTATTGTGGGCCACTTGTGGGCTACTACAAAAATTTATAGGCTAGTTTGGGCCACTCGAACGCTCGCTTTAGGCTACAGTTGTAGGGTAGTACAAAACTAGTCATATTGGGGGGGGGGGGGGGGGGGTTAACTTCATTAAAAATGCTCAGTCACGATTTAATTTAATTGAAAATATTTTAGTGTGAGAGCGCAATGATCATACCAAACTCGGCAAATTGAAATTATCCTTGTGCAATCATGGATTTTCATTGGATCTTCAACCACCCAATAAAACCCCATAATTGTACGAGGATAATTTCCATTTGCCGAGTTTGGTGCGATCATTGACATTTTCAATTCAATTAAATCGTGACTGAGTATTTCTGATGAAGTTGAACCCCCCTGCCCGTGTGTATGCGGAGGGTTATTTCGATTGTGTTGAAATCAGCATTAGTACATTATGTCATGACGCAGCGAACCATGCGTTTGACGTCCGAGCCGTCCGAGGCAGTGATGCCGGTTTCGAGACCATTTTTACCCTCTCTATCGACCGCTTCCCCTTTCTCCCACCATGAGGATTAAGACGGGCGAGCAAGAGAGAAAGAGTAACAATCACTCTCTCGCTCGCCCGACTTAATCCACATAGTGGGAGAAAGGGGAAGCGGTCGATAGAAAGGGTAAAAATGGTCTCGAATCTGGCATCACTAGTCCGAGTATCTGTAATCATCGGACGGGGACTCAAATGTTTGCTGCGGAATGACGCATGACGTTTTATGCAAGGTCCCATACGACGTCGGTTTTTTGAAAAAACGGATGAGGTTAGGAACAACGCGGCGTACAAACGATACTGATCAGAGTATGCGTGCGCGCATTCAGTGAAAGTTGACTTTTACGGACCATTGCAGAATGCGAATGGTAAAGTATCCCTCTCCAGTACAAATACGATCGCATTTGATAAATTAACACTTTGCGTCCCTGAATCACTCACGGAAAGATATAGAAATCGTCTAACTTTGCATAAAATATATTATATTATACTAATCATACAAAAACTAATGAAAATTTGTAATCAAACTACACGGAGAAAAAAATATAATAACCATTTTCATACAAATATAGTAATCGGAGGATATGATTCATTATGACAATAAATGACAGTTGGTGTATGACAATTCATCATAACTCTCGTAACAGTTCCTATATTTCTGCTAAACACTGATAGATGTATAGTATTTGACGTCATAATGAATTATGTCCTTCGATTACTATACTTTGTCTGATAACCATTATTATATTCTTTTCTCCGTATAGATTGGTTGATACATATAATTTTCAAATAGTAAAGTCAGGGGCTTTAGCAATTCCAATAAATAACATGAAAATTTCAAGGCATCCGATTCAATTCGAGAACTCGAAACATTTCGAGTGACCCGATAAAATAAAAAAACCCGAAATGTTCTAAATAATTTAACTGAAATCGGAAATTCAGAATATTTTGAGTACAGTAAGGCCTCCTGGATACGCCACTGCCACCCCAGATCACAATTACGAATGAAAAACAAAATACCAAAAAGTTTCTTCAAATATAGTGCAAACTGAAGTGAACGTCGTACGATTTTTGCGAAAATGGATAGTGAAAGAAATGGCGTTGATGTAAATGTTTTTTCCAGTTCTTTTTGTTGAATAGATCGAAAATCGCTCATAAAATCTGTAAAATTCAATTTATCAAAAAAATCCTACGACGTTCACTTCATTTTGAACTATATTTCAAGAACACTCATGGTTTTTTGTTCCATGTTCATGATTGTAACGGTACGTGCATGCGGATTAACAGACTTCTCTTGAGTGTGCGGATATGCCTCTTTTTTGTTATTGTAAAGATATAATAAAATTTTTTTCGTATTCATATTCAAAGACTAATATTTTCATGTGCACAAAACCCTATATCTTAAAAATTTTTCTGTCGTCTGTGGTAGGTTCTAGAAAGTTACAAGAAATTTTGAATTAATATGAAGTTTGGCTGCTGCCACGCCACTAGTATCACCTTAAAGAAAAGATATTTTTTAGAACGAGTATGATATTATACTTGTTTATGTTATATACTTATTATGAGGTAAGACCATAATATCATTATTCAGCGCATCTTGAACGAAATGAGAGTGGCCCAGAATAGTTTACAATGCCATTTGCTCTTCAAATTCGATATCATTTATAAAAATTTCGAATTGTTTTCAAGTTGAATTTAACAAAACTAAAGCTATAATAAAAAAATCATTTAATGTTCTTCAAATGTAGTATTCAAGCAAAAATAGCATCTTATTAATTCCAATTCAGAATTATTAAGGGCACTCAAGTACCAACAAAGTGAGCTAAATTTTACGCCACCTTTTTTCATAAATTATGCGTTCAACGGAAATTTTCAATGGATAATAATAAAATCCACGACCGACATTAGACTCTAAAGTTAAGTTTCAGTCTTTTTCTGATTTTCTGGCGGGTATAAGAGGATTTTAAAAGTAATAACCTCCAACTGTAAAAAATTTCTTGTAATTTTGTTTTGCAATACTTGCAAACTATAAAGAAACCTAAATTGATATTCAGAGTCCAATCTCAGGTATGTACTTGATTACTACCAACCATATCGATTTTAATTCCAATTGTATCAAGTAATTTATAAAAAAAAATGGCGCGAAATTTTACCCGCTCCTCCTGATGCTTGAGTCTCCTTAATTTTGATTTCACGTGTCAAAAGAATATTGTAAATAGTTTCTGCAGAGGACAATAATTGTCATTGAAATGTAAATTGAATATTTGTGTTGCACATTTTTTTTGTCATCCCTTCAAAAATAGTTGCTATGTTTTCAAAAGTTCTAATTACAAGGGAGACAAAAAATTGAATTTTTTTCTGATTGTTTCTCTCTAACGATATGAGCTATGTACTTTGATTTCCTCTTAATTTAAAATTATGATTTCACATTCAGACATGAAATATAACGATATGAACAGTCAATTAATGATCAATAAAAACCGAATAAAAACAATAAGCTAATTGAAAAATCTATCAATACATTTTGTTTGTTCTAGAAGATAATAATGATTGTGTATAATATTTACAGATTCGATATACGTCTGACACGTACAAGCAATTTATGTTATTCATATAAAGCTAACAAAAATATACAATAGCTTGAAAGGACTGTTGCACCAATACCTATACGATTGACTATATAATTACTTTAGATTGACTAAATATTGCTTCTTTCATTCAATGTTTCTATGAAACTACTGCGAAACGATATTTGAAAGTTTTTGAAATTGATTTTTATCTTTCTGTCCCAAGCGATTTTGTTAGGCTTTCAATATATTAACATTGATTTCAAAATTAAAGCTCCTATTTCACATGATATTAACAATAAATGAAACTTTTTACTCCTGTTTTTATAATTCCATTCATAGCGTTCTTACCTACCCTTTTCTTTTGTAACTATCTGAACACTTCCAATCCCGTAACTTGGTTGGACCAAATTATTACGGTATTCTCGTCACGACAACCTTCTTGTAAGAAATTCTCCATCGAGAAGATAATCGCATCAAGATATCCAAAGCTTTATTGGAATTTTTAGTTTTGGAAGACTGCAACTCAAATCGATTTAAAGTATATCCAATGAATTCAAATCAAACTAAAGATGAAATGATAATTTTCAAAAAGTACAGCACAACCATCGATCGCCGGACATTTCTCCGTCGCCTCTACACCGCTTCTCCGTTCCTCCACCTTTTATTCACGTCTCTCTTTTATCCACCTCACCTCCACGGAGATGCGATGTGAACATCGGTGGTTGCGCTGTTAGGGTATAAATCCCAACACTAGCAGTATCCTCTATGGATAAGAATTACAACTCTATAATTTGATGGATTTTCTCTTTTCCGAAGAGATATTACATTCAGAGAATTAATATTATTGTTACTGATGTTGAAGTTGTTGTAAGAGTGGACAAACCTCGACTAAAGGTGTTCCTAAAATCTCTTGGCATACTTGGTTCATATCAGGTTCCATCATGAGTGAGGATATCTGATCTTCCGTCAACATTTCCACACTGCATCCAATGAAATCAACAAATTGATTACATCAATCTTCAGAGTTTAAGTATATTTTTCTTACCTCGCCAAACTTTCGTTATCCGAAGTTTCTTCATCCGCATTGAGATAACTCAGAGTCTTTTCTAAAGGACTTGGAACTTTTTTCCCTTTGACCTCAGGTTTTTCAGAGTTTTCAGACTTATCCTTATATCTTTCCGTGATTTTTGGTTCACTAGAACGTCGTTCCGTGAGGCTCGATATGTTCAACATCATCATCCCGTGACTTAATAACTCTTTCACGCGTTCTCCGGTGCCTCCACTCCATAATGCATCCAAAGATTGCCTTCTACTCGAATTCACTGTTTTATAATAAGTGTTAATGAATTTTTTAAAAGATTTTTTTATGTAGATACTATATGTATCCTTACCAGAACTGTTTCCACTGATTTCACCCCCAGCTGAGCTTCGAGAAATCCAATTCGCTAAGCTAGTATCGAGTTTGGTTTTGATTTTTATCGAGGGACTTCTCGTTACCTCAGCTTTTGTCTCCTCCGTTAAACTAACTTCGTTCACTTTTGATATGGCAGGCAATGATTTCTGAGTTATTAATTTTTTCCGACTACTATTCGAATCATTGAGTGGTCGAGCATTTAAAGAATTGTTAGCGCCTTCTGGACTCAAATCTATGGGTAAGGGTTTGTAAGGGATCTGATCGTCCTCGTCTGAAAACGCATCGTTGTTGTAATAATTCTCTCCTGGAGAATTTTTCAAACTTATTTCCGTCCACTCCTCTCCGTTTTGAATGGTGGTTTTTGGGGTCATGTCATTCATGTTTGAGGCACAGTCATTCACCGGAGACTGAATTTTAACTCTCTTCTCGATAGTTGGTAACACGTTGTTGGCTAGATCAGATAGACGTGGGGTGGAAGAACTCGTGTAGTTTTTAAAAGAAACGATATGTGGTTTTATGTCAGTGGTCGTTGCTATACTTTTCGGACGGTCTCTCTTTATATACTTGCGAGGATCCGTCGATGAGAGATTGAAAGAACTTAGGCCTAAGTATTCGGAAGATGAAACTCTTTCCACCTATATGCATAAATTTACGTGTGAAAAAATGTATAATTTATTTACAAATTAGTTGATGAAGAATAATTACTTTGGTAGAAGAACATGAGAGATTCGAATTTATTTTATCCGGTAAACGTAGATATTCATCGCTGGTGTAATCTGTACTATCTGGCGATCCAGTCACACTTGAATCTGTTGGAGTTGCGGTATTTGCTTGAACTTCTGAATTATCATGTTTGTTATTGTATTGTCTAGTCTGGAAATGAATTAATCATAAATTAATGTATATGGATTACAGAGAAAGGAGGATTATATCATACCCTATGAATCTCGTCACTGATTTGCTCCAAATTTCTTAATGCTTCAGCATAAGTCATCTTGGCTTCGCTAACTGATTTCTCTAATATGCTAACTCTCATCTTCTGTTCTTCCAACACTTGATTGAAATGGGCTTTCATTCCGTAATAAGGCCTGGATTTAAATTGTTGGGTATTCTTATGAATCTCGAAGAAGATTGAAAAATTGAATACATACATATATAAGTATAAATAACAAGCAAATACTACTAATAAAACAATATATGGAAAACGTGCACAAATCAAATGCAGAATAATATTCAATAGCAGATCATTGGTACAAAATGAGTGTAGTAGAGAAAAGAATCTATCCTACTTACAACATGAGCAAGTTGTGTCTGTAGGCGATACTGTTTATCAGAAGCAAGCTGCGACGTGCACCCATACTGCCAACATGAATATAACCGAAAAACTTAAATATCCTAATTTCTATGCAAAAATACCAAAAATATAATCAACATTCGATGGGTATTTTGAATTGTGAAGAATAGAATATTCAAGAGGTGAAAGAAATATCGAATATCAATATCTTTAATGGGCAACATCAAATAACTAAATTGCATGCATTGGAAATACCATCGATGAAGTGGAAAAAATAGAAGAAACAAATATCTTGATGGTGTACCTAGATTTGGCAATTGCTCGTTTCAGCTCACGTTGAAGTCTTTGAACCTCGTATTCTGCTTTATGATACATAGCTGTAGTATGTCTGTGTTCAGCCTCTGAAAGTGCTCGTTCATGTTCAGATTCATTAACTCTGGAGGTTGCATGATTTAACATTTCCTATAATAGAGAAAGTATTCCCATACAGCGCACCAGTTCAGAAAGAGTTTATTAAGAGTTCAAATTCGGTCTGAAGAATTTATTATGAATCCTTGAGAATTCTTTTTGAACTTTTGTGCTAAATGGGTTGCGACTAATTTTATTTTTCAAATCTTTTGATTCTCCTTTCACTCATTATTCATGTTCAACTTTGACCCTACTAGTCTTGGACTATTAAAAATTGAGAAATTTCTATCCATGTATTATTATGAATTAAGTACAATTCGAAATATTTAAGATTCAAGAATAATAAAAAAAAATCAAAGTAAACTGAGGATGATATATCGTAAGATCGAATTGAAACTTTATAGTTTATAAATTTTCATCACCTGCCATGCATGATCAAAACATCTGCCTTCGGTTCTCAAGCCTTCTTCAGCTAAGTACACCATTTCTTTAGCTGCTGCGTGCTGACTATTAGCCCTTTCAAACCTAACAGCAGCCTTTTGCGCCTCTTGCAGAGCCTTGATAAGTATCAATTTTTGAACCATTATTCAAGTTTTTCATACAAACTATAGAAATAATGTCTTACATACTTCCTTTGCTCTGAATCTAGCATCATAATAAGGTCTTGATTTTTCTATACAAGCTCCAAGCTTTTTAGCCAAAGTATCTATTTTTAATGTGGATTCGCAAAGAAGTTCTCTGAAAGTTGCTCTTGCTTCCTACAAATTAAAACAATTCAAAGAGAAATATAATTAACAGGAGAATATAAAATTTCCCTTTATATTATATTACTTACATCCAAGTCGACTTCAAGTTTATTGATATCATCAGTAGCTGTGTTCAGTCGTTCGAGTTCTATCTAAAAATTCGTAAAACAATGAAAATAATAATGACACGTTCAAATTGGATGAATTTAATTCTTAAAAAACATAGGATCCACTGTGATCATTAATATCAAGCGTTACTGATAAAAATATAAAATAATTCTGTTTTCTTTCAATCCTAAGAATTTAAGATCGGAATGAGTAGTGGTGAATAAAATTAAAAATTATTTTTTTACGTCAAGAGAAGGAGAGGGAGAGTGTGTGCAAAATATCGATACTTCTCTCTAATGAAAACAATATAAAAACGGGTAATGAACAAAAAGTAAACCACGAATTACCTGGACTCTAGGATCCACAGCATCATCGATACGATCAGATTCATCGGCACTCTTCTTTTGTACCCGACCACTCATAATTAAAATTAAAAAATAGATTTTATTTACAACTATTCATGCCATCTGTGTCGTCTGCTACGCACATCATGTGGCCATGTTGGATGTTGAAACCTACTTTCCACTTGCAATCCACTTGCAGCAGTGTAACTTGCAGCATCGTCGTATTGGAGGCGCCATCAAGGACACTGCTATGTCCCATTTTTTTCTAGAATAACCTCAACTAAAGTATATGTACAGGAAGTACGAGTGAGAAGGATACGGAAAAAAGATCTTTGTTTTATCGACAGTTTGAAAATTGAGTGACAACTTTTTATTCTCAAGGTGATATGAGCGTTATCATCCAAAAACATTGGTTAGAAAAGGATACGCCTATAGGATAGAAAGAGAGGTTCCATATCATTGCTACCCAATAAACATGAACATCTTCAAGATATCTTGAAGATATCTTTTGAAAGACATCTACAAGAAATATCAACAAGACATCTTGAAGATATCTTTTGAAAGACATCTGGAAGACATATCGAAAAGATATCTAAAGGACATCTTTTCGATATGTCTTGAAGATGTCTTTCAAAAGATATGTTTAAGATGTTTTGCCAAATGTATCTCTAAGATCAGCAATTTCGAGGTTATGAGTGCATATGGATAACACTTCAAACCCACACAGCACATCCACCGATGTTCACGTCGCATCTCCGTGGAGGCGAGGTGGAAGAAAGGGAGACGTGGATACAAGGTGGAAAGAACGGAGAAGCAACGTGGAGGCGACGGAGAAATGTCCGCGTGCTGTACGGGAATGTCTTTGTTCACAATCAAATTGCAAAGAAGGTGAATTCGTTCATAAATTAAAAGCTTGAATAATCCATGTAAATACTAACAAATTCTGTGAAAAGTCCGATTTTGTAACCTTGCAGTGCTAGCACTGAAACTAACGAATCTCCGAGTCACAATATTTTACGAATTATCGAACTTTTTACGCTGAATTTTATGTACGGCCTTTGTGTACGGTGATTTTATCAAATTCTCATCCAAATTACCTAATAAGTTGTTTTTCAATAACAGTGAGAAAAAAATAATTTAAAGGTATCTATGATATTCATCAGGCACTAACGATCACTGTATCATCTACTTCAATATATTTCACCAAATTCATTAAGCTGTTCAAGTTTTAAGCACAGTCAACTTATCTTATATTTGTATATGTCATAAACACCTTATTCAAAAGATCACTTTTACTCTGAAAATATACACCGCTGACATTATATCTCACTATGTCATATTGACAATTATGAGCACCGTCATCAAATTGTCCGTATGGCTCAATTCATCGAAGCGTGGGTACGTCGTGAAATGTCCGGGTTCGAATCCCGCAACCCCAAAAATCCGAAATGGAGTATAATGTGTAGGACTGAGAGGAGGGATCAAAAGAAAAGAAAGAAGGAAGAAGAAGGAAAAGAGGGGAGAATTTTTTTTATGCACGATTCAAGATTTTCCCAAGATATTTTTATGAATTCTTCAAGACATTTTTAAGACTTGATTGAATACGTCTAAAGCATATCTTCCGCAAGACGTTTTTGAGATATCTTAAACTTGTCGAAATCAGTCGCGTAAGACATCTTTTAGATTTCTAAAAGACATCTTCGAGACCTTCTTGCAAGACATCTTTCAAAATTGCGAGATATATATAACGGAGAGGCGACGTGGATTTGTCCGCCCCCTTTATTTTCAATAAAATTCATATCTGTCGATTTACACAACCAAATTTCAATGAGTGAATCCACTAACATAAATTTTATTGAAAATAGAGGGGGCGGACAAATCCACGTCGCCTCTCCGTTGCTTCAACGGAGACTCTCCCTTGTTTCTCCCTGATTTCCACGGCTCTCATTTCTGCACTAATTCTCCACCTCCAGTCCACCGAAGTCCTGGGTGGAGAATCGGTGGTTGTGCTGTACGGGTTGTTAGTACATAAATATCAATAAAATTTCTACACATCAATAAAGAATCAAAAAGATTTTTCACTAAATTGACTTTTATTGATTTATTCAAAGATGATAAAAAAATAATAACACCAAACTTCGCTTCACTATGGTGTTTGGTAGGAAGGCAATATGACACACAATAATCATTATTGTCTGGAATAACTTTGTTGGCAATGGTAAAATGTTTTTAACCTAACGGGGAACCGAACTTGCTCTACCTACCTATCTAACTTATCGAAACCTAACACCTTGCCAACGTAGCTATGCCGCACTTTGAAATTTGGAGCTTATTTGATGAAAACATTTGCTAGGAAACAGTTCCACCAGTCCCCTGGTGGACCATGGATACATTGAAAAGACCGTCAAAAGATCATCTCATTGTGCACGCAAAGGACCGTCAAAAGACCTTGAAAAAACCTTGAGAAAGAGGTTAATATGAATGCGGAAGATCAACGTAGAAGTAGGAATAAAGAAGGAATCATAAAGTGAAAGGTTTGATCTAGCGATTATAACAAACGGGATTGCGAAATTCCGTAATTAAAGGCAATAACTGACGATTTTAAAAACTTCAATTTATCAGAGAAATTCAATGCGACGAAGCAGCGACGAGGCGTAGTGTGGCTCCCTAGTGGGGGGAGAACGGTTAGGGAATGGAGAAGACTTGGAAAGGCCTACAGCACAAACTATAGACGAAACACAAAGGTCGAGCGGAGAACCTCTGGAGCCTTTGAAAAACTATCGTAAATGATCACACTTTTGAATCATTTTTTCAACTTTTTCATTTATATCAGCGAAATATTTCGATGCCCGGGTCATTATTGAACATGAAAGATGTGAACAACATCGGTTTTTGTTATCATCCGAGTGCGGAATGATGGAAACCCGACTTCAATGCTGCAAAGACCGTGAGAAGACCGTGAGAAGATCTTCGCGAATAATCACATTTTCAAATCATTTTCCCAATGTTTTCGTTTGTAACAGCGAAATCTTTCGATGCACGGGTCATTATTGAACATGGAAGAAACCTCGGTTTTTCCCATCATACGAGTGCGGAGTGATGGGAAATCAGCTTTGATGCTGGAAAAACCGTGAGAAGACCGTGAAAAGATCTTCGCGAATAATCACACTTTTAAATCATTTTCCCAACTTTTTCGTTTGTAACAGCGAAATATTTCGATTAACGGGTCATTATTGAACATGAAGGCAACATCGGGTTTTTCCATCATACGAGTGCGGAATGATGAAAAATCGACTTTGATGCTGAAAAGACCGTGAAAAGATCTTCGCGAATATACACACTTTTGAATCCTTTTCCCAACTTTTCCGTCCATATCAGCAGGATATTTCCATCCACGTGTCATGATTCAAAAGTGTGATTCTTCGCGAAGGTCTTCTCACGGTCCTTTTACGGTCTTTTCAGCATCAAAGTCGATTTCCCATCATTCCGCTCTCGTATGATGGGAAAAACCAATGTTGTCCACATTTTTCATGTTCAATAATGATCCGTGATTCGGAATATTTCGCTGATATAAATGAAAAAGTTGAGGAAATGATTAAAAAGTGTGGTTATTCGCGAAGATCTTTTCACGGTCTTTTCAGCATCAAAGTCGATTTCCCATCATTCCGCTCTCGTATGATGGGAAAAACCGATGTTGTCCTCATCTTTCATGTTCAATAATGATCCGTGAATCGAAATATCCCGCTGATATAAACGAAAAAGTTGAAAAAATGATTCAAAAGTGTGATCATTTACGACAGTTCTTAAGAGGCTCCAGAGGTTCTCCGCTCGACCTTTGTGTTTCGTCTATAGTTTGTGCTGTAGGCCTTTCCAAGTCTTCTCCATTCCCTAACCGTTCTCCCCCCACTAGGGAGCCACACTACGCCTCGTCGCTGCTTCGTCGCATTGAATTTCTCTGATAAATTGAAGTTTTTAAAATCGTCAGTTATTGCCTTTAATTACGGAATTTCGCAATCCCGTTTGTTGCAATTGCTAGATTGAACCTTCCACCTTATGATTTCTCTTTTATTTTTCCTCCTACGTTGATTTTCCGCATTGACATTAACCTCTTTCTCAAGGTCTTTTCACGGTCTTCTCACGGTCTTTTGCGTGCACAATAAGATCATCACCTCGGTCTACCAGGGTTGTACCATGAAAATTGACTCACTACATTTGAACTACACATTCTTCGTATTTTTACATATTGGAATCATCGCGCTGAAAAATTGTCAGAATTCATTACCGTCAAATATAAGTGATAAAATTGACAGTGCTTAAAAAATTGATTTCAATAAACATAACATGAAGACATAACCCTACTTTTGGAATTTGTTTTTGTTTTGTATCTAATGAAACATAAAATTGTGTGTTGTTTGAACAGCGTATATGTACTATAATTGATCAGTTATAATAACTATGTGACTGGTATCCTTTACAGAAGACGACAGTTTGAGTAATTGTTTTTTTGTTTTGGTAACCGAATTTTTCTTGAAGGAGTAGTTTTTTCAAATTCACTGGAATATTTTTTTCCGTGTACCTTTTACAAATATGAATTAAAATATCGGCTGCGGAGATTATCGAAAGTATTTTTAGTAGTAATCGCCAGTGATTGCTGTTAGAAAATCTAGACATAGAGGTTAGGCATCTTTTTCTCGTCTTCGACAATATCTTTTTTATTTTTTGGGGTTTTGAGGTTAGCTATTTCTAACTAGTATGGATTGGGAAAAATTTGTGAAATTCTGACCAGTTTTATCCATCTGTAATTCATCGGGCCCACCTCACCAAATATTCGCTAATAACTCTCCAGTTTATCCCAACTAGTTTTTCCTTGCTAACTCCTGATGGATGATCGGGAAAGACTCATGATATTTCTACCAGGGTACTGAAGGAATTATGATACATGTAAACGGTATCATGAAAAGTGTTGAATTCCAATTAGCTCAAGTGTTAGGGGATAATTGAGGTTTAAACGGTATACTTCCCACACAGACAAAAAGAGCTCTTTTAGATATCTAAAAGATGTCTTTGAAAACTGCAAGAGCTCTTGCAAGACCTTTCCAAAAGATCTCTCTTCGTGAGTGAAAAGATGTCTTATGCAACACCAATAGATATCTTTTAGTTGTCTTCGAGAATTCTAAAAGACATCTTCAAGAAATGTTGAGGAATTCTCAAATCCCTCCTGAAGACTTTCTGAAGAACTCTCAAATATCTCTTGAAGATTTCTTGGAAGTATTATTAAAATGTCTTGATTAAAATATTAAAATATCCATAACCATACGAATTCATTCATTATTTTGATTTATTAATTTGAATAAAGGCTTACCAAAACATATGAGGTGTTTGCATATAATTCGAATGCAAAAATACTTCAAACATTTTTCATGCATGTATATAACCTAAATTTAAAATATTTTAACATTCAATTTCATTCACTTGAATCTGAATTTCGATACATTCTATCTTGCACAAAAATGTGCCCGTAGGGAAATTTACTCCATTCTGAACCAAAATACTCTAAAAAGTTGGAGTAAAAATGTAGTATTTCGGTTCAGAATGGAGTAAATTCCCCTACGGGTGAAATTTGATGGAAATTCAATTCACGTACGTACATAAAAAATAAAGTACAATGGATAAAATCATAAATTGATATTCCTCTAATATATGATTCTGCATAATGATAGGTTAGTTTTTGCAAATAGGATCATTCGCTATAAAACAAAATATATTATTGTAATGTAATTGGTTACACGTTTCTTTTCTGCGGCAATACTTTTATTATCCAGTATTGGATCTTGAATGTTTATGTATATATAAATAATTATATATAATTAATATTGCACAATATCATCGGTGTCGTCGTGGTGTCGTCGTTCCTCACTGCACACGTGAAACAAATGCGCGGGACACTGTGAATAACTATACGTGAATTACTGCAATGTCCTCTCTAATTGTCTTTGATCTAATTGGTCTATTGGGATTGTTCTAAAAGTGCTCTTGAAGATATCTTCAAGAAATGTTTATGAGTGTTCTTGAATATATCTCAATTACAGTTGTCTTATAGAACTCGCGCAGCAAGAGATCTTTCATACATTTCCAAAAGACATCTTTAGGATGTCTTTTAGAAATGTCTTGAAGATACATGAATTCAGGACTCTTTTAGACGTCTTGAAGAACTGCTTGCTGTGTGGGTTGGCTTTGCAGAATCATTCAAATCAAACTGTTTTTATAGATATGTAAATCAACTTCACAAGGAACATCTGAAATATGTGTAGAAGATGAGTCGAAATTAAGAACTAAATCTACCCAGACAGCACAGAAAGTTCTCTGGATGTTCTATAAACATAATCTTGGTTCCGCGTGTGTTGGTGCCCATGACACATATTTTCCAAATGTTTAGAGTACCTTCGCTTTTGATGCACATGAATACGTACCGAGCACGTTTTTTTCATATACTACGGGACGTTCTTTCCGCGTTTCCTAAACGTACTTCCATGAAAACGAACCTTTTAAAAACATATGTGCAACGCCGCGGAACGTTGTGAAAACCTTTCCTTGAATACGTCCCAAGAACATTGCAAGAAGACATGAATAGAACTAAACGGGACGTTTGCATGTTCCTGCGACATACATGCGACGTTTTTAGAACATCATGAGACGTTATTTGCACGTTCTCTGTGTAACCAAGCACGTTTCCGGAACGTCCAGAAAACCTCCCGGTGCTGTATGGGTAATATGCTGAGATGATAAGTGTAACCCTGGTGAAAATTTCCGCTCGTCGGAAGCGGAGATTGGTACAAATAAAGCGTAAAATGTTTCAATTTCCGCTTATTTCGCGCTTGTATACTGTTCCGTTTACTCTTCCGCGTCGCTTCATACCCGTCTTACGCTCCCGTTTTCACTAGGGAATCCTGGTGAAAGGGAAGCGTGTATTTGGGAAGTGTCAGGCTGCTCTCCCATGGACCGGAATTTCTAGGGAACGGAACGGAATCCGAAGACCCAATTGGTTCATGGATAGTAACTTACTAGAATTCCCTTCAAATCCACCAAAAATTCCGGTCCATGGGAGAGTAGCTCCAGGAACGTAGTTGGAAAGTATTTGGAACGTGGATTTAAGCGTTTACCGAGTATCAAGTGGGACACATTGAACTCTATACATACTGGAATGAGCACTCCCTAGATTAGCGCCGTCAGAGAGAGAAGTCATATACGCAGTGAATGTACGACAGTCATCGCCTTACCCTGCCACTTACTACCTTCGCTAAAAACATGGATGATTTTCACAATTTTTGGAGCAAAGGTAGTAGTAAGTGGCAGAGTCAGGCGATGTCTCTTGTACATTCACTGCTTTTTCTCTCTCTGACGAGGAATTTCTATTGAATATCTGGGGAGTGCTCATTCCAGTATGTATACAGTTCACTGGTGGGACATCAACAGTAGTTCGAACGTATATTTGAAGTACACGAAGCGTATGGGGAGAAACACCAATTTCATAGAAACTGCGCTTTACACACGGAAGAGTAATTGAAGAGTAGATAGGAAGGATGTGAGAAGTATTAGAAAAGTCAACTTAAACATTCCTTTCCATTACGCTTCCGTTACTCTTTATGACATGCTTCCCTTTCACCAGGGAAGTTTATCCATTGCAACTTATCGACACGAAAATTTGTCAAGTATAACCCACCCAGCACAAATATTGCAGTAATATCGCTGAAATATCACTGCGATATTTCAATATTGCTGTAATATTACTGTAATATTATGTGCTGGGTGGGAAAAGTGCGTCGCTTTCCGCGTCTTGATTTAATTCATACATTCACACAAATATTTCAGGTACTTACATATAGGGACTGCCGGTGGTCGCTGCGTAGGCGTTGTAACGATACGTTCATTGATAATTAAGTTTGGGTTCCTGCAAAGAGCTCCCGTTATGCTAATCAATATGTATTCATTATGAATATTTTTGATTTAAAATGAAGTCTTAATGAATAACTTAATGTTCAGAAAGAATTCATATCGAGATTTCATAATGAATTCTGCGGGCATTCGATACGTTTCCATTTTGAGTTCAAAATATTCCTAATGAATACATATTGATTAACTCAACGGGAACTATTCAAGAGGTCTTGAGGAAATCTTTATAAATTCAAATTGATAATTTATGCTGGCTGGGGTGACGTGACCCAAAGAGCACAACTTCCAAAAACTAGATCTCATTGAATCCTTTCGGAATTACAAACTGAACTACTGAAATGTCAGCAGAATAGAGTCGTTGGAGAATTCAATTTGCCTTATGTCATACTATAAACATTACGATGTATAGTATGACAAAAGGCAAATTGAATTCTCCAAGGACTCTATTCTGCTAACATTTCAGTAGTTCATTTTGTAATTCCAAAAGGATTCAATGAGGTCTAGTTTTTGGAACTATTGCTATTTGGGTGATATGCCGCATGTATTTACTACGTCAATGACAGGTGGATTAATGACATATAACATTGCAATATCTCACATATTATAATACATTATATTTGAAATAAAATCCAATGCAACGTGAGTGTAACATTGATGTGTTTGATACGTATTTGGAATGTAAGGTGCCGTGGGGGATTAATGTTCATCAGACACTCCCAACCGTTTCAATACTAACCCCTGAAAATCTGAATTCAAGACTCGGATAGGTATACAGGGTGTCCCAGAACAAAGTATCAATATTTCACCAGCGTGTTCCTGAGAGAAAGCGGAACAACTTCACCGTTTGACATTTATCGATCCGAATCTTAGTTTTTGAGTTAGAAACAGAATAAGTTGACCATTCACGTGGCAAGCACATCGGCTAGTCCAATGATCGAAGAGTATACTTATGTAACATCCACTTGATTCGTTGAAATCAACTCTGAAACCAAGCCTCGGATCGCTTCGCGGTTGCCGTTGCTTCCCAATTATTATGATTTCACCCACCCACACAGCGACATAAATCAGAAAGAGTTCTCAATGCATTCATTTTGAATTCTCATGGTCCTACATGAATTCATTATGCACTCTTTCTGAGCTCCGGTGCTGTGTAGGCAGGTTGCACAAGGAGCTCTCTGAGAATTTGAAGAAAATTACGAATCCTCGAAAAGAATTCTTCAAGACTGTCGAAAGTATTCAAACGGATACTTACAGAGTACTTAGAGAACTCACAAATACCCGAAGAATATACCCATACAGCGCCGGGAGGTCTTTCGAATGTTCAAAAACGTGCTTGGTTACACACAGAACGGGCAAATAACGTCTGAGGATGTTCTAAGAACGTTACATGTATGTCCTAGGCAGGGATGGATTCTGTGCGCGCCCGATGAGTAATATGCGTTAACCATGCGCAGATCATGCATAAAACATGTAGAATACGGAGAAAATGCAGAAAATGCATGAAGCAGAATATATGAAATAGATATTTATGAGTGTTGAAATGGCAGACAATTCATAGTTTCAAAATTTTAACCCAACTTGACTATAAAAAAAGATGATGGAGTTTTCTCCCTAGACACCCTTTAGTAATCTGCATTATCTGCATGAGTTTTATGCTCACATTATTCCTTGCATAAAGCTTACCGTATTATGCGTACCCAACCCTGACTGTCGCCAAAAACATTAAACCAGTAGATAGCGCTGGTTGTACTGGTGGGCTCTTCCTCCTAATTTGATTGGATGATTGAGCGACAGGTATACTTTATGCAGCCCACCTAGAGAGCCCCAGGCTCTCTAAGCCCACCAGAACACTTGGCGCTGCGCTGCGGATTAGTTCAAATGGCGACAGTTAGAAACCTAAGAAGTGGGGGAGTCGGATAGGGCTGATAAACACTGGATACGAGATCGACGCCATTTTTATGTACTAAATTGAAGAAAATTCTACAACAGACTTTTACATCAAGCGCCCTCTACCATCGTGTTGGAGTGCCAACATAAAATGGTTTGCTATATCTATATATATGGATTTTAAAATTCCCCAACACGATGGTAGATGTCACTGCTGTTATATTCTAATGAAGAAAGCGGATACAAGAAATAGTATGAATTTCAAGGCGATCTCGTATCCAGTGTATATATAACAGTGACTATACCACTCTGACCGCGCGGATCTAGGGAGAACAACTCATTCCAGTATGTTATACTGGAATAGTAGAGTTCACTGTCGACAAGTCAAATTTCCAACCCTGCCCACCACACACGCGCACGCAAGGAGAGATACGCGCTATCTTAATTAGGGATGGAAGATTTGTATAAAAGATCGATTTCTACTTGGGCCGATTTTGAAAATCGATTAATCGACAGAAAAAATCGATGTTTTCCGATTTCAATCGATTTTCCATATAAAAATGTGGAAACCCTAGAATAGTGCATTCAAAATACAATTTATTCATTATTAAAACTCTCTCTCTCTCTCTCTCTTTTGAAACCATTGTGCTGTTGAGGAAATATAAATTATCACAAAAATCTTGATCTCCAGAATTTGTATTCTTATTTATAACTGATGGAATTATCGGTACCAAACCACATTTTCTCATCCAGTGAATTAAGGAACAACAACATATTGAGGTGTTCCGGCGTTTAGACGATTTCTTAATTAATTTGCTATAAGGCCAGCATGGGAGAACAATCTTTCGCAGGGAACTGAGGTAGCTGCTATCAAGAGATGTCTTCTTGCAACAGCCCACATTTGGGGATACTCATTTCCTATTGAGTTCCAAACTATCAGTGGATTAGGGTTTGCTTTCCTATCCACAATTGGTCTATTCAAATATTGGCGTAATTGTATTGGCATTCCACCTGTCTCGTCAGTATCTGAATGCACTTGAGAAAGATGGACAACTGGATCCAAAAAGTCTAGGACATTATCATTATCCGAATTGGTTTGCGGATCGTCCATTTCTTTCTCTTCCTCACAATTCTGTATATTGAGTTGGATTTCCGCTCGCACTAAATTACCTAAAAAGCCGAATAATATTTAGTTTTCATGTCGGATGTACAGTAAGCCAATCAAGATAGCACGAGAATCACTAATGAATTCTGAGAAAATAACTCTTTTCAAACTCTTTTATAACATTCTTGAGAATGATACATACCAACAGAAGTTATGGCTCGAGCAACCTCAGAAACATTTTGAAAGGCATGTTTCTTAAAACGAGGATCCAATATTGTTGAAATTGCATAGGCTTTGACTGGTTCGATCGATTGAAACTTAGTTTTAATTTCTGTAAGCGAATTCTGCTTGATATTACGTCCAATCTTCGTGCTGACAGAAGAGGCTTCAGTTTTCTAGAACACAAGACACATTTGAAGCATGGAGAATAGAGACAAGGCCTTCATCTCCATCTATCCTCAATCAAGGATTCATAAATCGAATTCTAAAAGAATGAACAATTCAATACATTTATTCTTTTCAATCTCCTTTACAATTGGCTAAAATTTATTTATAACAGTAAGGTGGAATTAAGTGAGGAGTCAAGGAGTGAACACAATATATATTCAGTACGATCGTCAAACTAGACCCAAACAGTTAGCATCATTATGGATAATTCACCTAAAATAATGAGGGTTTGTAAAGAGGAATTGATTGGAAAATTTTCAACCATCAAGCAAGTCATTTTATATGAAGATGAGCGCATTCACAGGGTAAAAGAACGAAATCAACGCCACCAATGCCAAGAAAGATTGGATCTAGGGATGGGGTATCGATACTTTTCGGATGGATCAATTAATAGTGAAATTCTTTTCAATGGAATGACCAATGCGAGAAGCCTAGTGTTCAGTGAGTTCCTGTCCCTAATTGGATCACAGTTTTAGGCCGCTTTTCGTTGGAGCAACCCTAGATCTTGTCCACTCTCTGTCTCTATTCTTCATTATTTTAAGGTAACACTTCACAGCTCAGAACGTTGATAAGCCCAAACCCCCATCATTGATACGAAACTAGTGATTCTTAGTGTCTTCCCCAGAAATCACTAGCTCTGAACAAATTATGACATTTTAGGGATATAAGCTATCCGTTTCAACATATCTATTTCAATTACATTTAGCAACATGAATAATAATACAGGATAATTCTACTTACTCGCCGCCGCCCTGCTATTATAGGAATGCATTTACTCAATGTGACTAATCGAACCTTTTTCTACTTCAACATCTTCATTGTTAACGAAATTTGCAACTGAGTTATTTTCTTCGTTTATATTGAATTTTGTGAGAAACTCATCCCTATTCTCAAAGAATATTTGTCCATCAACTTTATAATGAGTTACTTCTGGCAATTCTAAAAAGGAATGACCAATAATTGCATCATACGGTTGAGCATCGTCAGGTACAATTCGAAACACAATACGTCTACCAAAACGATTATCAATTTGAACGTCTCTTTCAATTATGCCATAAGATTTAATATCATTGTTTGATTCACCAAACCCGGATAAACAGTACACTTTCGAATAATTTCAAAATT
Organism: Gonatopus flavifemur; assembly: GCA_018340375.1. Classification (NCBI taxonomy): domain Eukaryota; kingdom Metazoa; phylum Arthropoda; class Insecta; order Hymenoptera; family Dryinidae; genus Gonatopus; species Gonatopus flavifemur. The sequence goes on from JAFFJZ010000016.1 coordinate 2,509,710, forward strand.
ATACTTCAAAACCACTGAAGCTTTTGTGGTACATACTGAACTACCAGTATCGATGCAAGCATGAATAGAAAACTTATCAATTTGAATATTCTTTATATATGAATCAGCGTTGCCAGTATTCCCTAGAAAAATCTTCAGCATCTGATGATTGGTTATTTCTTGTACAACCGGCCAATCATATTTACAATTTGAAAAGGAATGACCAATGCCAAAAAATCTGAAGATTTTTCTAGGGAATACTGGCATCACTGATATGAATTAGAATATTTCGCATCTGATGGCACGATTGAATTCACGTTATCATTTTCGCTTTTTATAGGTTTATTACCATTTTTTGCTATATGACCTTTGTCGTTACATTTAAAACATTGAATTTCTCTTTTGACAGGACAATTTTTCGCTTCATGCCCTACGACCTGACATTTGAAACACTTACGCGCGTCAACGCTTTTGCCGTCTTGATTCACACTAGATTTAACTGCGTTGTTATCCATCCGTTGTTCTTTGTCAGTCGATGCATTATATTTTTGATCATCTTTTCTGTGACGTGGCTGATTCCAATTCCGACGGACATCAAAACGTTGTTGTCGTGCCAAATCAATGGCTTTCGCGAATATCATGTAGTATTTCGTCTAGATCTTTATGCTCTTTAGACATCAAGGCTCTTCCAGTATCCCGTGAACGCAATCCAATAACCAACTGTTTTTTTGTCTCTTTCAGATCAAAATTCAAATGTTTACATAACCTGACTTTTTCAAAAAAATATTCCCTCGTGTCTTCTCCAAAACGCTGAACTCTTTTTTCCATGGTTTTCCACCGTTCCGTCAATGATTTCTCTTGCATAAAGCTGTAATTTCATGGGGCGTCGAGCATCAAGCGTCAACATTAGAAAGAAAGAGAGGTCACACAGTTCTTCTCTTTCCTTCTAATGTTGACGCTTGATGCTCGACGCCCCATGAAATTACATCTTTAATCTGTAATTTCATGGGGCGTCGAGCATCAAGCGTCAACATTAGAAGGAAAGAGAAAAACTGTGTGACCTCTCTTTCTTTCTAATGTTGACGCTTGATGCTCGACGCCCCATGAAATTACAGCTTTAAGCTGTAATTTCATGGGGCGTCGAGCATCGAGCGTCAACATTAGAAAGAAAGAGAGGTCACACAGTTCTTCTCTTTCCTTCTAATGTTGACGCTTGATGCTCGACGCCCCATGAAATTACATCTTAAATGTCTTCTTGGAAGCGTCTCTGAACGAATTCCAATTGACTATACTGTCAATGCGACTCAAGTACCAATTACGTGCTGCTTTCTGAAGGTGAGATCTGGCAGTTTCAAACGCCACTGCTTCCGTCCATTTATGCAAGGTGGCGGTTGATTCAAGTTGCTTTAACCACGCACGAGCAACATCAACGCCTTCTAATCCATCAAAATTGGAAATATTGTGTGACAGATCCGGTAAAACATTGTAATGAAACGTCTCGGCATTCGTATTTCTCTTCATCGATTGGATTAATTCATTATTTTGGTGGAATAAGGAAGTCATTGCTTGTAGTACTGTCGATAGATCGGTTGGAGGCGGTATCGATTGTCTCGGTATGTAGTTGGCGTGTCTTGGCGTGCTATGCATTGTCGTCTGCTCCATCGATTCATTGAGGTTACCGTGATTTCCGGGAGGTGGCGGATACTGTCACCCCTCTTGTGAAAACTGCAGCAACGTACGTGCTGGATTAAGTTTCTATTACATGCATGCGTTTGTCGCATGCGATATCATTAGATGAAAAGAGAAGTCCTAGGGAAAAACAGTTTGCCTCTTCTTTCATCTAATGATGTCGCATGCGACAAACGCACGCATGTAATAGTAGCTTCATCCATATTGATTTGCGACTCTTGCGACATTTTGAACTCACTACACTTTCACGCACTCTTATGCACTTGATCACCGCTGTGGGTTTCATAATTAACATTCGATCATTACACAGATCACACGTCGGCTACTCGACCGCTTCTCTGACATACCTAATCCTACACTGCCGCTTCTCTCTCACGACGCCACAACCAGCGCCCCCTCTCACACACGCTCTATCAGTCAACTCTAACAAATCGATTCTGCATCTTGGATTTCACTTGTGATTTTATCTTGCCTTTCTAAATATTTTGAATGAATTGCAGAAGTTATAGTCGGCTCACTGGGTAATTTGAAGAAAGGTTGCAACGTGTTGGAATATTTTCTAAACCCTTTCTTTTCAGTTATACTTAAAGGCTACCGCAATCATATACAAAAGGGCGTTCATTGCTTTTTGGCGCCTATGTCCATGACCCAGTAATACAAATCATAAATGGTATAAAAGACGTAATTTTCGGTTCAAAGGAATTCAAAAAGTAAATATCTAAATACCGGTGAATGAATTTATGTTGTTAACACAACGATCCATAGGACCACTGAAAGATCTTTGAATTTTGTTCGGAACATTTGAAGACGTTGAAGTTGACGCCGTTGAAGTTGATGTCGTTGAGTTTGAAGCCGTTGAAGACGTTGACGGTGACAAGTCGGATGATGGCAATGTTGCCTGAATAATTGACATTGAGCTCTATAATATACTGGAGTGCGCACTCCTTAGAAAACTATCGTCAGAGAGAGATACTCGAGTGCATGATGTGAGAAAAAGAAGCAGATACACATTAATCTAACCATCTTTTTCATGGTGCATGTCTTAGAAAGACACAGATATATTCCATAATCTTGCCATTCCACTCAGACGCAAGATCTCTTCCTAAGACAATATAAGACAATATAATATGCTACAGCCGAAAATTGAACTTTGATTTTGAAAAAAATTTTGAACTCATGCTTTTTCAACACAGATTAAATTGATCTACTGTATGAAAGTTCCAATTCAGGTTAGAGTAGAGAGCATCATACACATATTATACAATAATTCAAATAATTTGAATATAATAAAGGTGTTTACCTGCTTGTGCCGCTTACTTACACCTTCACTCACATCATTTTCAATATGGTCTAATTGTCTTTTACGCGATTGCGAATGATCTGAATTTGATAAATCAATTTTATGAATCGATTTCAAGTGAGCGATTGAGTTTGTTGTGCTTTGATAATATTTCAACTCCTTGCCACATTCATGACATCTAGCTTTTGTTCCGTTGTGAATTTTCGTATAATGGGACCACACTGCACTGATTGGAGCCATTTTGTTCAGAAGATAGAAATGTAATTTCCAATTTTTACAATTCAATCAATTCAATTTCAAATGCAACGTCATATAAGGGAAATTGAGAATTGGGATAAAATAGATCAGACAAATTTTATGGTAATAGAAGTTTTCAATATAATTTATTTTCAAGAATACATACTATCATTACTCAAACTCATCAGAGGTACGTTTGAAATAAAATAATCCTGTATTGGCTCAGTTTTCACCGCACCAAATTGTAACTGAATTCACCAATCAAAAACTTGGCATACTAAGGCTGCGTTCCAATACTTCACCCTCGTACTGTGGAGTATCTGTATATCTCTCTTTAACCTACTTAAAAGATAGAGAAAACCGATACTCCAGAGTAAGAGAGTAAAGTATTGAAACGCACCTTAAGACTGCGTTCCTTTAGCTGTGTTCGTTATAACGTGTTTTCAGTTACCCTAACCTTTACCAAACCAATCAATTCATTTGTATAACTAGAAGAGTGAATCACCATTATTTGGAACAGGTTGGGGCACGTAGCACAAACACAGCTTTTATGTGTCGAGTAATCACTCGGGTAATACATCACCTCTGTCTAACAGAGATAATAGAGAAACATCGCGTATTCTCTAATCGGTAGAATATCATAATACCAAATGTGCATAATATCGAATGTGTCATAGTACCAAATGTTCATATTCCCGAATGCTCATAGTACCGAAAATTGAACTCTATACATACTGGAATGAGCACTCCCTAGATTAGCGCCGTCAGAGAGAGGAGTCATATACGCAGTGAATGTACGACAGTCATCGCCTTACCCTGCCACTTACTACCTTCGCTGAAAACATGGATGATTTCCACAATTTTTGTAACCAAGGTAGTAAGTGATAGGGTCTGGCGATGTCTCTTGTACATTCACTGCTTTTTCTCTCTCTGACGAGGAATTTATATTGCATATCTGGGGAGTGCTCATTCCAGTATGTATACAGTTCACTGGTACCGAATGCTCATAAGATCGAATGTGCATAGTCCCGAATAAAAAAATATGCATTTCAAAATAAATAAAAGAATGGACCATTTCTGTCATAAAAAATTGGTCGTTCCCACATGATATGCGTAAACGAATCATTTTTTATGACAGAAATGGTCAATTTTTTTATTTATTTTGAAATTCATATTTTTTTTTTCGGGACTATGCACATTCGGCCTCATGAGCATTCGGGAATATGAACATTCGGTACTATGACACATTCGGTATTATGCACATTCGGTATTAGGATACTCTACCTCTCGAATCTCCTCAATATTTGCATCCTCTTCCATCTTACAAAATTGATGATCGGAGATGCATCATGTTTCGGGATGATCGCATTGAGGGTCTTCGAATTTTGGGATAACAGTGCTTCAGACCAACAGGCTTTCGGACTAACGGATGTTCACCCAGTCAAACCAGGGGGCATAATCTCAAATGCAACATTCTCAAACGGATTTCAGCGCTGCCGTACGGTAGTACAGTGAATTATTCGGCATAGATACAACTAACACAAACAATGAACAAATCACACCGATTTTCGAATTAGTGTTAGTGTATACATGTAAAATAGTTCACTGTACTACCGTATGGTGGCGCTGAAATCCGTTTGAAAATTTTCTATTCGAGATTATGCCCCCTGGGTCAAACAATGGGAAAAATTGGAAATCGGAACGCAGAAATTGATTTTCTCTCGATTTTAATACTGAGGAATTGATTCCAAATAATCGATTTTTTCGGACGAAAAATCGATACCGATTCTACCATCCCTAATCTGGTAGACCTAGAGAGCCTCAAGGGAGAGAGTGGACATCGGAGGTTTGCTGTGATTGGCCAAGGCCTAAAGAAGCCATATTGATGGAGTATTCCCATTATGATTATGATTATATTTGGCTCATAATCATAATCATAATAGGAATACTCCATCAATATGGCTTCTTAAGGCCTTGGCCAATCACAGTAAACCTCCGATGTCCACTCTCTCCATTGAGGCTCTCTAGGTAGACCTCCAATAGCCCGAACGCCCGTTGGTCCGAAGTGTTGTTGTCCCGACTTTTGATATCCCGACCGAAGAAAACTCCGACTCGTGGAGCATTCTCAAATGTCATTTATCTCTGCCTGTTTCTCAATCTTATAGCAATGATAACTAGAAGATGCATCATAAGTCGGGGTTCTCCTCAGTCAGGATATTAAAAGTCGGGACAACAGCACTTCGGACCAACGGGCGGTCGGGCTATTGGAGGTCTACCCCTAATCTTAGGCTGGTCTCCCATGCAACCGGATTGTCCGGAACGGAACGCTCATAATTGGTGGATCTCTAGTATTGTTATAGTTATATCCGAATGAAACTAGTATTCTACCAATTAGGATCGTTCCGTTCCGAACAATCCGGTTGCATGGGAGACCAGCCTCAATCGTACGACTAGTGTGTCGGATTTAGTACAATCTTCCGATGTAACAACCTATTGCAAACAATATTTGATCGGAACCACCAATGAGGATTTTCGAGATTGTACTAGATCCGACACCCGTACTGCGTACGACGACGACCGTTGCGCTGAAAGCTAGTGGCGCTGCGTATAGCGGTACTGCTGCGAAACTCAAGAGTGAGACAGAGATGCACGATCAGAAATTAAAATGGCGACGCGTATACGGTGCCAATGATTTTGTCTCTCGTTAAAGTACAACCTTGGTCCGAGTTTAACGGAAAAAACTCTGAATAATACTAAGTATTTTTCAAAAGTGTAAATAACATGCGTTGTATAACATAATCGAGAATCTTTATGTTGAAACGTTTCCAGTGATACCCGAGTCTTCTCATTGTGGTTCTAACAATTTTGGAAAGAGGAACAAGGGGAATCGAAGAATATAGTTTTGCGTATGGTTCCCAAATTGAACAATTTTATTCTCGTGGATGATAACGATGCTTTCATTTTCGACAGAATGACGAAGAAATGTTTCAAAGATACCTTCGCAGTTCAACATCGTTATAATCATTCTGAAAATGTGCCTTGATGAATCTTCGAGTGTGTTTTTGTTACTCCAATAACAATAATCCAATGTTTGTGAGAAAATTGACAATATATAAAAAAAAATATCGCGTTTCGATTTGAACCTCGGAGCAATACTGTATGTGTATGTGTGTATGCGCGAGTGTGTTTTGTGCAGCAGTTTTGTTTGGCGGCGGTGGGTATAGTTTCTAAATTGTGTGTGATCAACACCACCATCACCATGGCGGTAAATCCAAGGGACATGGACGGGTTTATGCCGCTATTATCCACGACGGACATCAAGAAAAAACTCAACGTTGGTAATTTAGTACTCAATTATTTGGGGGATGAAACCAAGAGCATCGAATGCCAAGACATTGGATTGTTTATCGACAATGTCATACCGTGGCTCAGCAACGGCAATCCAAGGGTAAATATTCAAATATATTTGGTTGTTTTTGCATTTTTTTCTGTTCAGAAAGATTCAAGAACATGTGATTTATCTGCAAGAGAAGTGTGTACAAAATGTTGAGCAAGTGTGGTATTATTATTCGAAAAATGTTGATCATTGTTATGAAGAGTTGAAGGTTCTTTGATTTTGATGATTGCGATGAAAATGTATATAGTATACACAGTTCACTGATACGATAAAGTCGTACAATTTTGGTGAAAAAGTGGTAGAGTGGGGTGTGACAAACTCCTCTCGTTCTTTCGTATTATACGAGTTGATATAAGTAGAGGTACTCATTTGAACATTTTTATGTAATCGAATAATCGTATGACGTAATACAATGGAATTATCAAATATGCTAATGAAGAACAATGTTTTTCCAAAGATCTTGGGGGTGGGGGGGACATTCGAACTTATGACGTAAAACCATGATTCATAGTCGGTCCGGTCCTCCACTGTTGGTCTTTCTGACAATCGATTTTGTTTTATGTTTAAATTTTCCCACTTTCCTTTTGATTGAAATATCATTTCAAATGGTATGCTTTTTATTTGTTTTCTTTTCATTCGAAGAAGGAGAAGAAGGAAAAAAAGAAAACCAACATCAACTTGTCAAGAGGTTTTTTTTCAACAGACGAGAAAGGATAAGGAACGAACTTTCACACCATGTACGGAGATTTATCCTTTATTGGCATGTTGAAGAAACAACCACTGTATAAATAATAGTATTACTACCATTAATACTATCACCATGCCACTCTGTGCGAGGTTTTTAATGAATCGCTATGATACTATATTTGTGTACATATGTTATATACATGTGAATTTGAATGAAGATCAGATCAAATTGTATATAAAAGGTAAATACAATTATGATTATAATGTAGTATTAATGAGGTAACCTATGATTTAAAATATAATTTATTGTCATTATGATTATATCGTATCATATATTTTTTGCAGATAACTTTCCTGTCAGCGAAGTTTTTTCTTCTCAACAAAATGTCAAGGATTATTCCAAAATTAATGATGTCATCATTGTATGCATAATTCATATTATCATTGCACTTTCATCATTAAAATATGGTGAATGAATTGTTTGATGACTTTATTTGTTTCAATCCAAATGGATCATTCGATTCATTTCTCTCTGCTGACTTTTGACTCCCATAGTAAGGTAAGAGACCCTATACCCAATCAGGGATTAGAACCCGATCATTTTCATTATCACATGAATTTATGAAGTAATTAAGCTAGAACTTTCAAATGAAAAAGTTAATTTTTGATCCATTAATTACAAAATATGTTTTGGTTGAAGAGTTGTTGCACAACTAAACCACAAAAACCTAGAATATAAGGACTGATCGGGTATAGGGTCTCTTACTTTACAAACATTCATCATGAAACGAAAATGAATTTTTTATAAATTTGAAATTATCGTTGTCAACGAAAATCTAACCTAGAATTCTGAACCCTCCCTTTCCATTAATCAAAAACTTTATTTGGGTAATAGATTAATTCCTAGAGATTACGATATACAATCATGAAATTGAGAATTTTCTAGTTGTGCATTTGAAATCGTAAATGTAACATGGGTCCAGATAAGAATTCTTTTTTAGATTTATTCACCAGTTGAATAATTTTGGAAACATATAAATGTAGTAAATTTTTCACATTGCATTGCATTATGGAGATTTTCTTCCTATTCCAACACTTTATTCTCTCAAAAATGCTATTTATTTTTTCCGTATCAACCTGAATTCCATATACCGATACCCATTGATTACAGATCATTTTTGATATGAAAAATGCCTCACTGTTGATCTGTTATCAGTGTTGTAGGCTGTTGAATCACACTGATGCTGGGGACACCAAAAGTATGTTAATACCATTTCATAAGTACTATTCTACCAATTTCATGTGAATGTGAATATGTCAATTAATAGAATTATTTCTTGTTCGTTTTTGATCTGTAAAATAATAAATTATCAAGAAATTGGATTTACATCATCATATTTGCAAAATGGTTACGCTACGTAAGAGCCCTCCCTTTCGGAATGCACAGATGATGTAACTTCAGCATTCACATATACTTCTTACACATCAATTATTACAGCCCTGGTTAATGGCACTTATTGAATTTTATACAATATTCTGATTTAAGCCAATTCAAAATATTTTATTGGATTTGGTTAGATTCGATGGATTTCTTCAATCAGGGTGGCGTCAACTCTGGAAAACCCGGAAAACCTGGAAATCTCAGGGAATTTTCATATTCTGGAAAGCACCTGGAATTCCTCATGTTTTCTCAAGTTCAAAATAAAAATTTGCTAATTAATCTACTGATTATTTTTTGAAACATATTTTCAAATGGGAAAAAGAATGTGTTGATTTCCAATTATGATATGCACTTTTTTTTATCATCACGGATATATGTTTTCAGTGCTCAATTATCTAAAAATTTTTAATTTTTCAAATTTGTTTGACATATTATTTCATAAGTTGATACAAAAATTCGACAAGCAAATGATTCTCAACTCAAATCAGTAAAACAAGGGTGAATTTTCTCCCTTTCAATTCAAATTGAGGTTTTAAATGCTTTGATTTTTTGATTTTTCTATTGACCTAATTTGACCCGTTCATTTGGAGTCCTGGAAAAATCATATTTTCGAAAATAAGCCTTAAACAACAAAATCCAAAAACACGTATCGAATATTTGTCGACCAAGAATCGGAAAAAATTACTCAATTGAATTCTGAAATTTGGGTGTAAAAACCACGTGGAATGACCCATATATACCTCGGAAAATGTGAAAAAGAATCAATCGATTTTTTCCAAATTTTGAACTAGAATGATCCGTCAATTCTGAATTGAAATGAGGATAGTATTTTTCATTTATCCAATGATAGTTTTTTTTTATCGTTCCCCTAAAAATAATATTTTCTGCATTGTATCTTTTTTTCTGGAACTCCTTCTTTCCAGCATGCACACGGAAAAAATATAATATCAATAGCGGCACCACACTGAGAATCAAATTTCTTTGACTGAAAGAAAAATTTCTGTGCCCTCATTCTAATAAAACTTTTTTTCAATGGAAAAAAATTCAGTTCAATAGAAAAAGTTTTCATGAGATTGAAACAAGAAATTTCCAAATTGAAACAGAAATATATTTCTTTTTGATATAATCTCAATTCAATGAAAAATTTTCTAATTGAAATGAATTATCTTTTCCATTGAAAACGAGATTTATCACAATGAGAGTAAAGAAATTTTCTTCAAATCCAAGAAATTGTGTTCTCAGTGCATAAAGTTATCATCCCTAGTGCAAATGAATCATATATGCCCCATACATGATTTCGGTTGAACATATATGTAATCCATATATGAACATTTTTCAGTATTCACCATATATGGTTCAAATGTGACTCATAAGTAGCTTATATATGGTTCATACATGGATCTTAAGTGGATCATATACGCATCATATGGGAGTCTTATATGCACAGTGAAAAGTAAAACTTACTCTCCACCTGAATATCAGTTTATTTTAAGATGCAGCCAAAACTAGCTCTATTTTATCTGAAGGTAAGCACCGAAAACAAATGCTGACACAATGGAAACGACTGAATTTCAGTCAAGTTTTCAAGTAAGATGCAGCCACATTCAGTCGGACTTTTTACATTGTGGCGCATATATGATTTTCACAAAATCCATATATGGTCGATACATGGTCCTCACATGGTCCATATATGATTAATCTTCATTAGGGATAAGTGAGCCCAGACAGCAAAACTAATCTGTTTGAGGTCTTGAAGACTTCTCAAAGAATTTTTAATACACTTGAAGAATCGTTATCACATAAATTGAGGTACATCAACTATCTAGATCCTACAAATTCTAAAAATTGTGAATTTAATAATCTTATACATTTCTCCGTTTGAAATTCCGATAGAAAACTCCAGAAAAATCCTTTGACAGTCAATGGGTGTTTTGACTCATGAATTTCACATTTTATATAGTTTTTATGCATATGTGCAGTTTTGAATGAGGAGGGTACTATATATGATAATAATAGTTTGTAACAGCGTGAAGAAACTATACAAATATATCAAAAATCCATCACATCAGTGAGAACTATAACATAGTTCAATCTGGTGTAGAGTGGATAGATATGTATGTATACAGTATGAGGAGTAAAAAAATATGTATACAATTTTAGGGTTAATCCATTTAGGGACAATAGAAGCAAGTAAAGGAGTGAAATTCATTATGAGGTATTTGAAATGGAATCAGGAAAGTTTTAGAATAGTTTAGTAAACGTCGTTTTCGTTATACTTCAATAAGTTGCTCTGGAAAATTACGGGTTTTTAATCTGGAAACCTGGAATTCTCAGGGAATTTCTCGGAAGATATTTTGTCGCCACCCTGTTCAATGAACACCCTGATAAATCTTGTCAAATCTCATTAAAATCTGGACAATATGGGTGCCCCATTCTATTCCATTCGTTTTCAATGGATTTTAAGGATTTTTTCAAACAGAAAGATCTTTAAATGTCTTGAACTTTCATTTCTATATAATCAAGTACAAATTTCGATAAAAAATTAACCTGTATGAAGTTAGCCCCCGAAGTGGAAGAAAACATTTTTTTTATGGCATCCAAAAAAGCATTGTCAGTACCTGATTGTGCCAAAAAAAATTTCGTTTGTACCTAAAAGATAAAAAAGTTACAGAAATTTGAAAAAATGGGTTGCCCCCGAATTTTACCGATTTTAATGAATGATAGCTCATTTGAAAAGTCTCGAGATGTAGATGATTGTACCACTAAGGATTTCCCGAAAAAGTCAAAGGGGGAAGAGTTACAAGGGAAAAACTGATTTTACATAAAACAAATTTTTTTTTCGAACTTTAAAAAATCATACAGAATTGCCTCTGACTGGAGCAACTTTTCTATGGATAAATTATTGTTCAAGGACCTCCCGTGAGTATTCCCTGGGGATTTCATCGTTTGTACCTCCTTGGTTTAGAAGGTATGAGCTTTCAATCATAGAAAAACCAGAATTTCCGAATTTTGAAAAACCATACAGAATTGCCCTTGACTGGGGCAACTTTTCTTTGCATGAATTATTGTTCAAAGACCTCCCGAGAATATTCCCTGCAAGTTTCATCGTTTGTACCTCCTTGGTTTAGAAGTTATGGGGCTTGGAATATCAGAGTAACATAATTTTCGAAATTTCACAAATCATACAGAATTGCCCCTGACTGAGGCAATTCTATATGATTTTTCAAAGTTCGAAAATTCTGATTTTTCTATATTTCAAGACTCATAACTTCCGAACCAAGGAGGTACGAACGATGAAACTTGCAGGGAATATCCTCAGGAGGTCCTTGATTCAATAATTCATCCATAGAAAAGTTGCCCCAGTCAGGGGCAGTTCTGTATGATTTTTTAAAGTTCGAAAATTATGTTATTTGGATATTCTAAGGCCCATAACTTCTGAACCAAGCAGATACAAACGATGAAATCCCCAGGGAATACTCACGGGAGGTCCTTGAACAATAATTTATCCATAGAAAAGTTGCTGCAGTCAGAGGCAATTCTGCATGATTTTTTAAAGTTCGAAAAAAAATTTTTTTTTATGTAAAATCAGTTTTTTGCTTGTAATCCCCCCCCCCTTCGACTTTTACGGAAAATCCTTTGTGGTACAATCATCTACGTCCCGAGACCTTTCAAATGAGCTATCATTCATTAAAATCGGTGAAAGTCGGGTGCAACCCATTTTCTCAAATTTCTTCAACTTTTTTATATTTGAGGTACAAACAAAATTTATTTTTGGTACAATCAGGTACTAACAATGCTCTCTCGGATGCCATAAAAAAAATTTTTTCTCCACTTCGGGGGCTAACTCATATAGGTAAGAAAGTATCACAGATTTTGAATTTAAGTCATAAATTTTTAGAATTGTAGCGAGAATTTTAAGAGCGAAATTAACCCATCAATTTAACAGAATCATTTAACAGAAATCTAGAATTTCAAAGAAATACTTGGAAAATTCATTCAAATATCGAAGAATAAATTCCACGTCAAATTTATGACTGATGTAATGAATCTTCGAACTCCAGTTGTTATCTGGTGAGTGTTCACGAATCAACGAATGCAATTTTTTCTCATATCATATCATTTTTATAATGTTTTGATTCAAATAATGAATCATGTTTTGTAACTTGCAGGTTGGAACCAACTAAGGTTGGCCTATTTTCAACTGATTCTTGATGATCTGGATATTTATTACTACCACACCGAGAGAAGAAATTACGGGAACAATAAAATATTTAGTTGAATAGTCGCTATAAAATACTTAATTGATTTGAATAAACTTTCATTGACTCAATTAAATAACTGTTTCCATTGATGAAATATTTCATAGTATATTAAATATTTGTTTGATTGAATAAATATTTTATCGAGTCAATGAAAGTTTGTTCAAATCAATTCAGTATTTCATGGCGACTATTCAATTGAATATTTTATTGTTCCCGGAAATTTTTTCTCTCAGTGCAGTTGAATCTCAAATAAAGAAAAATGAAATGAATTCGCGTTTATAAAGCTGAGACCTGCAGCCGTAAGGCTAGCAGCCGATTGTCATAACTCTTCGCATACAAGTTTTATTAGGAATTTGAGCATCTGAAACGTTTGACAGGATACTCTTTATTCGAATCCTGGTATGAACAAAGCTCCAATAACATTTGATCAAAAGTTATAACAATAAGCTGCTAACTTTACGGTTGCACTGTTAGAAAAATCTGTCTTAAACTCAACAATAATATTATGAAACTTAATAAAATGTTGATGTAAAAAACTTCATATTAGTATTGTTAAGTTTGAGACAAATTTTTCTAACAGTGTAGTTTCAGCTTCGTATTCGCGTTTCACTGCCTATGCATATAGATATGCCACTGAATTAGGTATATTAAGTGATCTAGGCATGTTTATCTAACTGCACTGGGAGTTGGTGCGTATTTTTTTGCCATTTTTTGCTGTAGGAAAAAATTTTTTTGCTTTGGCTGTTTCGAAGATACGGCGAGTTAGATAGCTTGAGCAGGGTGTCCACATCCCAAGTAGAAATCTGACAAGGCATTGTCTAGTCAATATGAGGCCCCTGTAGGGATTTCATAGGGAACTTCTAGTTGAGATAAACTAGCAAGTTACTCACCGGTTACTTACAACATATATTAGACAAGTGAAACTCTCAAAAAACTATGGAGGATTTTTTATAAGTATATCTAGACTGTTACTACACTTGTAAGCCTCGTCAGAAATCATTGAGGCCCTTTCAAGATTTATTTGCCAGAAGATGGCAGTGTAATCTATGAGCCTGTGTGAAAATTGCAGTTCGGTTGACAGATGTGAGGTTAAATTTATGTGATCAAAAAATGGATGAATTATTTTTGTGAAATGTGTGGTGGTTATTTCTTGAATAAGAAATTGATGTGTATCAAAAAATCTGTTATTAAGTGCAAAATGAATTAGTAAATCAGTCATAGCTGTTGTAACATGTCAAAAAATCGTAATTTGCTGATGTGGTGAAAATGAATTCTGTTCAAATACATGACAATATCAACAACAACAATATCAATATCAATCAATATCAATATTGATTTACATCAATATTCCTCGGAAAAAAAAACTCACATTAAATTTCTCAAAACTCACATTAATTTTGTAATAATATGAGTCACGAAGAACTCATTTGATCAAAAATATTTCAAGCGAAGGTTTAGAATGAATTTCAAAAAGCTTGAATTATTTACTTGAAGCGCGTTGGATGATTTTACTCTTCAAATTGGAGAGTATTCTTGAAGTTGAAATTTTCAAATTTGAGAAAAAAGCCTCATGTTCTGAGTTGAATTTGTTGTTAGGGTGATGATAAACTTGTAGGAAGAGTTTGAAAGTTGGGTGGGATCTATATCGATCAGGAAAGTCCAAATCGTGTGGCAAAAGTTAGAAAATCTGTCAACTTAGCTCACGGTACATGGATATTCTATCAGCTTTTCTTCACTAAACGAAATCTAGGCAGGAGAAATGTATCAAAATTTAGTAAAATCAAGTTGGTACAGAGTAAGAGAGGACAGATATATTCATTGAATTTTATTGGTTATGAAAATGTTGATAAATAAGGAAAGGCTATAGAAGATCCAATGTGTCGTCTTTTGATATTTTTGTTCCAATAATGTTGTATCATGTTCCTCCAAATAAATGTTATTATATTTATGAAACAGGTTCAATACACATGTTTCCTCAACCTACTAGTGAAAAGATACAAAAATGCACACAATACAAAATCATTGAAACAAAAATATTGAGAGACGATAAATTGAGTCATACATAGCCTCTACTTATTTATCAACATTTTTATAATAACCAATAAAATTCAATGAATATATCTGTCCTCTCTTACTCTGTACCAACTTGATTTTACTAGATTTTGATACATTTCTCCTGCCTAGATTTCGTTTAGTGAAGAAAAGCTGATAGAATACCCACGTGCCGTAAGCTAAGTTGACAGATTTTCTAACTTTTGCCACACGATTTGGACTTTCCTGATCAATACAGATTCCACCTGACTTTCAAACTCTTCCTACAAGTTTATCATCACCCTAACAACAAATTCAACTCAGAACATGAGGCTTTTTTCTCAAATTTGAAAATTTCAACATGAAGAGTACTCTTCAATTTGAAAAGTAAAACCATCCGTCGAGCTGCAAGTGAATAATCCAAGTTTTTTGCAATTCATTTTGAACATTCTTTTGACATATTTTTGATCAAATGAGTTCTTCATGACTCATATTTATTACAAAATTAATATGATCTCTGAGTTTTTGCCTAGAAGTACTGATGTAAGTATTTGAAGAAAATTCATTTTCACTGCATCAACAAATTACGATTTTTTGACATGTTACAACAGCTATGACTGATTTACTAATTCATTTTGCACTTACTAACAGATTTTTTGATACACATCAATTTCTTATTCAAGAAATAACCACCACACATTTCACAAAAATAATTCATCCATTTTTTGATCACATAAATTTAACCTCACATCTGTCAACCGAACTGCAATTTTCACACAGGCTCATAGATTATTATATTCAACCGACGGATGATTAAATCGGATAAACACGTCACTTTAATTGATCTTTTCTATTGCATCGCGTAGGTACCGGTTTAGCTTAGGTCGTTAGGGCGTTAGGATAGTAAATCGCGCAACATTAGGTAGGAATTGGTTTAGGTAGGTTCGATTCTCTCCGAGGTTTCCAATATTCTCTCCATCGCATTGAGCACGAAGTGAACGTTGGTGGTAATCTGCAAGTGTCTCCTCTGAAACATGATTTTTGCTCAGAATTCAATTTTTTATTTTCAAAAACATTTTGGGCTAAAGCATGCATATTTTACTGGATAATCATTGTTGATGTATTATTATAACTTCACAATTTTTTTGGCATATAATTGCTGTCAAAAACTTGTTGGTAATTGACTAGTATTTAGAGAGTAACTAAATAGTAACTGAACGGTATCTTGTGAATTCCACTAGCAAGTGCCTCATAACACACAGCGTTACATTACGAATAAGTACCTGGTGAGTTTTCCTCAAAAGGCCCTCGTCAGGAGTATAGAAAAACTCACGAGGCACTAGCCATTGACTAGGCGTAATTTCTACTTGGGATTCTGGAAAGTCAGGGAAAGTCAGGGAAAAGTCAGGGAAGTGAAAATCGGTCAAAGAAAGTCAGGGAATTCACAAAAAGATCTGGAAAGTCAGGGAATTATTCAAAAAGTGGGAAAAGAAGCATTTTTTCTGGTAGTTTTGTATTTCAATAAAATAAAAGTTTTGATTCATATTTTTTCAACTTCAGAAGTTTGTCAAGAAATAAAATTGTGTGTTCAAGGCTGAATTCCAGATACAAAAATTTATTACTACACCGAAAGAAAACTAACGACAATCGCATGTACACTTTCCGTACACGGAAAAAATTAGTCGACCGAATTTTCGTTAACTATGTCACTTTTCGGAGGATCTCAAATTCGAGAAAAATTCGTACACTAGATTTCAATAATTCGTTGACATCGTCCATTGTTTCAACAATGGAATTCACTTGAGTAGAAAATTTCAATGTTATCGTCGGAATAATGGAAAGAGTCGACGAATTATCAAAATCCAGTATACGAATTTTTTTCGAATTTGTGCTTCGTCCAAAAGTGACATACAACAAAAATTTGTATTACTTATTTTTCTCCTGTACTTTGACGGTGTAAAGTTCTTGTATTTCAAATACACGAATTTATAACTACAATACTATAAAACCATAGATTGCAAAGCAATTGATATCATTAGCAAGTTTCACATGAAATCGATGTGATGAAATAAAAGTCAATATATTTTATAATCGCCTGGCTATTATTTTCCGAATTATCTTCATAATATCCCACATTATTTCTTGAGATATCTTTTAGACAACGAGTGCTGTGTGGGATAGTATTGCATAATTTATTACAGGTTTTTGATCTCATAGCTAGAGAAAAAATAGAATAAGACAGACAAGAAAGGGTAAATATATCATATAATAGTATAGAAAAACTCACGAAGCACTAGCCATTGACTAGGCGTAATTTCTACTTGGGTGGGTCATTCCATATCAGATTTATAACAAAAATTTTTTCTTGCATATTTTTCTACTTTGTTGTGATAACTTTTGTGTTCGAGGTACGATTTTTCAAACTTTTGGAGTTGACGAAATCGAACAATTTTCAATCACAGATATTCTGAAAGCGTTTCAATTTTGGGAAACTCTTCTAATAATGGAACTTCGTATCTTGTATGAGCTTATGAATTACATGTATGAAATAAATTTTTTTTATTACTTCATCCATGTATTTTGCAAATGTTATGAATAGACTGCGGAAATTTATGCGAATATAGATTTTCCATGTTACATTTCTCTTGCATATTCTACATCAACGACATAGACTAGTGTGTTACATACTTGTTTCTCAAAAGGAAAGATACTGGATTTTGTTTCATATCATTGATGTAAAATTTACAGAAAAAATGTACCATGAAAAATCGATATTTGCATGAAATTCAATAGTCTAGTTATAAACAAATTCAATTTACAAACAAAACAGACATGCTCGGAATTGATTTTTTCCTAATGTAATTTTTTATTAATCTTCACAGAATACCGCATAAAAATGTCAAAGTGGGCACCTTAATAATTTTTGAAATACGATTCACAAGGTAGAATGCTGTCGGTTTCAAATGTGGAGCAGTGCATCGTGCACTCGGAGCGTGCGGTGCCGAGCGCGCATTAAGGCGATAGGATTTGTCTTTGTCAATTGTTTGCACTTTATTTGCCTGCTATGAGTTATTTTTGATCAGTTCAGTGTCAGTCACGCACTTTTTGAACTTTGAATTCACCGTCTTCAGAGGCGATTGTGCTGGGTTTTCTGAATAGTATCGTTCATAACCGTCATTCAAAGGGTCACGAGACACATGAAATATCATGATCCATCGAGCCCTAAATTCCTGAGCTCTGTACAAAGTCATTCGAACTTTGTGAACCGGTAATCTTGACGAGTTATTTTTGAACCTCGAATTCACCGTCCCCAGATACGATTGTGCTGGGATTTCTGAATAGTATTGTTCATAACTGTCATGAAAAGGGTCATCAGAGCAAAATGGGGGATTAACGGGAGTATGTAGTGAAAATATCTCCCACTGAAAGCTGGATATTCTGATTTCCGTGGTATGATTGTTTAATGAAAAATGGTTAATTGACGCGATCCCTCTCACATGGTTTGTGTTCTCGTTTCGTGTGACATAGTGAAAGCATACATTCGAATATAAGAAGGTGGAAAAGTATGTAAGGGAGGAAATGACACACTGACAGGTGAATATTTTGATGCTCGTGGTACAATTGATAGATAAATGACGATGAACAACCACAATTCCCCGTGACTCTTCGAAGAACTCTGGGATTGATTGACAACCCTGTTTATGATAATCATGAGACTGCTCGGGAAGCCCGGCAGTGTTCAAATACGGTGAAATCGAGGTTGAAGAGTAACTCACCAAGATTACCGGTTGACAAAGTTCGAGTGGCTTTTTGGAGAATTCTGGAATTTGGTGCTCGAAGGATTATGTTATGTCATGTGACCCGTGACCCGTTTCATGACAGATATGAACGATACTATTCGAAAATCCCAGGAAAATCGCCTGTGACGACGGTAAATTCGAAGTTCAATGATAAGTCGTCAACATTACCGGTTGACAAAGTTCGCGTGGCTTTTTATAGAGTTTAGGAATTCAGTGCTCGATGGATTATGATATTTCATGTGTCCCGTGACCCTTTTCATGACAGTTGTGAACGATACTATCAAAAAATTCCAGCACAATCGCCTCTGAAGACGGTTAATCCAGAGTTCAAAAATAACTCCTCAGGATTACCGGTTTACAAAGTTCGAGTGACTTTTTATAGAGTTCACGAATTTAGTGCTCGATGGATCATTATATTTCATGTGCCCCGTGACCCTTTTCATCACAGTTATGAACAATAACATTCAAAAATTTCAGCACAATCGCCTCCGAAGACGATTAATCCGGAGTTCAAAAATAACTCGTCAAGAATACTTGTTGACAAAGTCCCAGTTGATTTTCAGATAGTTCTGGAATTTAGTGCTCGATGGATTATGATATTTCATGCTCCTCATGACCCTTTTCATGACAGTTATGAACGATACTTTTCAAGAATCCCTGCACAATCGCCTCTGGGGACGGTGAATTCGAAGTTCAAAAATAACTCGTCAAGATTACCGGTTTACGAAGTTCGAGTGGCTTTTTACAGACCTCAGGAATTTAGTGCTCGATGGATTATGATGTTTCATGTGTCTCGTGACCCTTTGAATGACGGTTATGAACGATACTATTCAGAAAACCCAGCACAATCGCCTCTGAAGACGGTGAATTCAAAGTTCAAAAAGTGCGTGACTGACACTGAACTGATCAAAAATAACTCATAGCAGGCAAATAAAGTGCAAACAATTGACAAAGACAAATCCTATCGCCTTAATGCGCGCTCGGCACCGCACGCTCCGAGTGCACGATGCACTGCTCCACATTTGAAACCGACAGCATTCTACCTTGTGAATCGTATTTCAAAAATTATTAAGGTGCCCACTTTGACATTTTTATGCGGTATTCTGTGAAGATTAATAAAAAATTACATTAGGAAAAAATCAATTCCGAGCATGTCTGTTTTGTTTGTAAATTGAATTTGTTTATAACTAGACTATTGAATTTCATGCAAATATCGATTTTTCATGGTACATTTTTTCTGTAAATTTTACATCAATGATATGAAACAAAATCCAGTATCTTTCCTTTTGAGAAACAAGTATGTAACACACTAGTCTATGTCGTTGATGTAGAATATGCAAGAGAAATGTAACATGGAAAATCTATATTCGCATAAATTTCCGCAGTCTATTCATAACATTTGCAAAATACATGGATGAAGTAATAAAAAAAATTTATTTCATACATGTAATTCATAAGCTCATACAAGATACGAAGTTCCATTATTAGAAGAGTTTCCCAAAATTGAAACGCTTTCAGAATATCTGTGATTGAAAATTGTTCGATTTCGTCAACTCCAAAAGTTTGAAAAATCGTACCTCGAACACAAAAGTTATCACAACAAAGTAGAAAAATATGCAAGAAAAAATTTTTGTTGTAAATCTGATATGGAATGACCCATATGATACATACATATCTAATTGTTCATTTCTCTATATCCAATTCGAGATATCAAATACGGTACTTTTCTTTCATCCTCGCTGATTTTGCCATGGGCTCTAAAGGATCAACCAGAACCGTATACAGTACGAATCATCGATCCGTATATATAATGCATCCCACCCCAAGCAGAATTCCATGTCCTTCAAATTCCATTCCATTCATATTCTGTATGAAATGTTTGATCCTTCTTGTCCATATCCGCAGTAACATACATCATATTTCTGACCCCACTCCCATGACTTGAGCTATTCACAACGCCTCCAACCGTCTGATCCTATTATCCCCTAATCTTATGCATTTTTCGACCTGATTTCTACTCCATCTTGTAGCACTTAATTAGCACTTAATTCCTAATGCATAATAATATCCATAAAATCCATTTGTATTAATGGTTGTGCTGACGGAACGTTCCGCCAGCACAACCTCTCATAACAAAAATTTAAGGAGCACTAAATTCGGGAATAGGGCACTGAATTAGCACTAAATTTCTGTATGGTTCCCAAATGGTTGTGCTAGCGGAACGGACGTGCTATCTCTACCATCTAGAGGCACAACTGATTTTTTTGCTACCATCTAGCAACGATTTGGAATTTCTTTCTACCATCTAGCATCCTCCGGGCTGCTATCCCTACCATCTAGAGGCCTGTCTGATTCTTTTGCTACCATCTAGCATCCTCCGGGCTGCCATCCCTACCATCCAGAGGCCTGTCCGATTTTTTTGCTACCATCTAGCAACGATTTGGAATTTCTTTCTACCATCTAGCATCCTTCGGGCTGCTATTCCTACCATCTGGAGGCCTGTCTGATTTTTTCGCTACCATCCAGCAACGACTAAGAATTTTTTCCTACCATCCAGCATCCTTCGGGCTGCGATCCCTACCATCCAGAGGCCTGTCTGATTTTTTTGCTACCATCTAGCAACGATTTGGAATTCCTTGCTACCATCTAGCATCCTCTGGTTTGCTATCCCTACCATCTAGAGGCCTATCTGATTTTTTTGCTACCATCTGGCAATGACTTAGAATTATCTGCTACCATCTAGCATCCTCCGGGCTGCCATCCCTACCATCCAGAGGCCTGTCCGATTTTTTTGCTACCATCTAGCAACGATTTGAAATTCCTTGCTACCATCTAGCATCCTTCGGGCTGCTATTCCTACCATCTGAAGGCCTGTCTGATTTTTTCGCTACCATCCAGCAACGACTAAGAATTTTTTGCCACCATCTAGCATCCTTCGGGCTGCTATCCCTACCATCTAGAGGCCTGTCCGATTTTTTTGCTACCATCTAGCAACGATTTGGAATTTCTTGCTACCATCTAGCATCCTTCGGGCTGCTATTCACAGTAAAAAGTAAAACTTACTCTCATCCTGAATATCAGCTTACTTTAAGATGCAGCCGAAACTAGCCCTATTTTACTGAAAGTAAGCACCAAAAACAAATGCCGACACAATGGAAAAGACTGAATTTCAGTCAAATTTCAAAGTGAGATGCAGCCACTTTCAGTCGGACTTTTTACAGTGTTCCTACCATCTGAAGGCCTGTCTGATTTTTTCGCTACCATCCAGCAACGACTAAGAATTTTTTGCCACCATCTAGCATCCTCCGGGCTGCCATCCCTACCATCCAGAGGCCTGTCCGATTTTTTTGCTATCATCTAGCAACGATTTGGAATTTCTTTCTACCATCTAGCATCCTTCGGGCTGCTATTCCTACCATCTGGAGGCCTGTCTGATTTTTTCGCTACCATCCAGCAACGACTAAGAATTTTTTCCTACCATCCAGCATCCTTCGGGCTGCGATCCCTACCATCCAGAGGCCTGTCTGATTTTTTTGCTACCATCTAGCAACGATTTGGAATTCCTTGCTACCATCTAGCATCCTCTGGTTTGCTATCCCTACCATCTAGAGGCCTATCTGATTTTTTTGCTACCATCTGGCAATGACTTAGAATTATCTGCTACCATCTAGCATCCTCCGGGCTGCCATCCCTACCATCCAGAGGCCTGTCCGATTTTTTTGCTACCATCTAGCAACGATTTGAAATTCCTTGCTACCATCTAGCATCCTTCGGGCTGCTATTCCTACCATCTGAAGGCCTGTCTGATTTTTTCGCTACCATCCAGCAACGACTAAGAATTTTTTGCCACCATCTAGCATCCTTCGGGCTGCTATCCCTACCATCTAGAGGCCTGTCCGATTTTTTTGCTACCATCTAGCAACGATTTGGAATTTCTTGCTACCATCTAGCATCCTTCGGGCTGCTATTCACAGTAAAAAGTAAAACTTACTCTCATCCTGAATATCAGCTTACTTTAAGATGCAGCCGAAACTAGCCCTATTTTACTGAAAGTAAGCACCAAAAACAAATGCCGACACAATGGAAAAGACTGAATTTCAGTCAAATTTCAAAGTGAGATGCAGCCACTTTCAGTCGGACTTTTTACAGTGTTCCTACCATCTGAAGGCCTGTCTGATTTTTTCGCTACCATCCAGCAACGACTAAGAATTTTTTGCCACCATCTAGCATCCTCTGGGCTGCTATCCCTACCATCTAGAGGCCAGTCTGATTTTTTTGCTACCATCAGCCAGTCCGCTTCGGGTGGAATTTTCACTCGTTTAGAGTGAACCCTCACTCTTTCAAAGTGAAAAATTCACTCTAGAATTTGAGTGGCTGTGAGTTTCCAACTTCAAACCTTAGAATATCATTTTAAAAGAGTGGAAATTTCACTCAAAATTTCGACAGGCTCATTTTTGGCTGGCTGGAGAGTGAAATCTCACTCCAAAAATTTTAGAGAGTGGTGAATCTTCAAATAATTCGTTACACATTTTTGATATAGATTGCTGACATTGCATTGTGAATTGTGATTTTCCCACTTACTGCTGCTGCATTGTTTTTGCAAGACACGAATGCAATGTATCGATGTCAAGGGCGACGTAGGACAACATCGTGGACTTGCCGTGGCTTTTTCAAGTCGTACGTCTCCTTGTTTCACTTTTCTCCTCTTCTACCGCAAACATCTCCTTTTTTGGCCTCAAAGTATGATATCACCCTCGATGATTCCTCAATGATATTTTTTTCCATTTTACTCACATATGAAGTTTTTCCCTTTTCGTTTTCTACGTGATTCGTATTTCAACTGGTTCCTCAAATAAAACAAGCAAAAACAGGAAACTGAGTGACTCAATATTCCGATGAGAAGGGCAAACTAACCGGCCTCGCTTTCAAAATGTTGAAAGTTTCAAAAGCTTCTCGCTAGTTTCACTTGAATTTCATCTGCAGCACATCTAAAAATGTTCTACATTTAATATTTTTTTCTCGATATATTGAGCTGTTATATTTGAAAATAATAGCTTTAATTGTTGTTGTATTAGACGCGTTTGATATTGTGGAAAAGCTTCTAGAAAACATGAGTTCGCACAAACTAAATCCAGAGCAGAGGTTAATTGTCTCGTTCATTGTTGAAATCTATTACACGACTAATCAAATTACATACTACACGGAGAAAAATAATATAGTAAAATAGTACTATTTTGTCAAATGTCGTCACAATTGCCTGACAGTCTCAGAGGCTTTCTTACCGAATGTAGTAAAAATTATTGCAGTTGTAACATTTTATTCCATATTTGAGGAGTACACAGAGAAAAGTTTATATTAAAGATTATTAGACACAGTATCGTACCCGTGGGATATACTCGATTATGACGATAGGAACTATAATTTTGTATTTTCTGATCACTTCGCATATTGAATCCAAGAAGAGTTGTGGTAATCTGTGGTATACTCATGGTTCTTTCCGCCATAATAAAGTATATCCCACGGCTACGATATAAATATATTAATTTTTACTACAAAATTTTCTCCGTGTACTTCTCAAGATATGAGACCTAATAGTATTGATTCACTAGAAAATGTTGTAATTTTTATTGTATTATTTTTCTCCGTGTACAATGTCATGATCTTTTAATTGGATTTATTCGGTTTTATTCAATGTTTATACAACGTAACAGTGGAACTGATATTATCGATATTCATTCGCACTCGATCTTCTCATCGTTTTAGATCCGATCGCAAATCAGTGCGTGTTATATATGTCCACGTGATGATCATATTGATACATGCACGTATATGATATGGTATGATGTACCGTGGGCGAGTTGGTCTGGCCTCACTTGTCAAACTTGGGAGCAGGATCCGTTAAAACTGTTGAAGACCACGTGGGTGGTTATATTCCTCCTGCTCTCTATATCTGTATATGCGATAGCAGAAGTTCTATAGGAGTCATAAGTGCATTCTTTTTGTATCGCATCTATATATTAAGTTGCATTGCATTCGATTTCATACGTAATGTACAATCAGAATATTTTTCTCTTCGATATAATCAACTGTCTACTTAAAATATAGAAATAGCTTTTTACGCATTTATATAAATTATGTACACACTCACACGTTCCTAGAAAAAAAGCGCAGATAATCTGTGGATAGTCAGACAGAGGAAGCACAGAGAGAACGTTTACCCCATGTCTTGAAAATAGCTTTATATATATCTATGTATAGAGTTAATTTAAGTGTATTCTTGTGAACGCAGTAGTCTCCGTTGGCATTGGTTTCACGGTTGAATTTTTGCGAATTTTGTTACAACCCAAGTCGTTTCTCTATCCACAGTTCTGCACTGAAACAAAAATTTCTTCCAACCAAATAAATAGTTTATTTGTCCTCTCTCCATAAAACATTCCTCAGGATTAATAAAATATTTAATCGAATCAAATAATGGAATGCTTGGCCCAAATGAATTGGTCTTCTAAATAATTGATTCGCCACAAGTAATCAGTTTTTGCATCTAATTGAATATTGAATTTCTACAAATGAATATTTCATGGAGAGAGGATATATAAATATTTTTTCCGGTGTATGCTTCAAGTTTCATAAATAGCACAGATTATATTGCTGGAGGAATTTTAGAGAAGAATTATTCACTTTGGAATATGAAATATGATTGAGGAGAAGTTGAATGTTTATTGAAAATCAAAATTATGTTTTGCCACTTGGTGCGTATATACAGCGGAAGCGGATTATTTGGCAAGGCACGCAAGCAAGCGAAGCATAATTATAAGCGAGGGTGAAATCTGAGAGAAAGAGAAAAGGGTTTATAAATTCTTTTACATCAAGCGAAATGTATACTTTCCTCCGTTGGATCAATATAGTTTACATAGCACGGTTTTCCCCTGTTGCAGGGTATATAATTGTAAATCCAAACACGTGTTATTGAATCAGAAAACCTTCTCCATAAAACATCATATAGCGCGGAACCTTCATGTCAAACCTTAACAAGGAAAATCAAGTGCAAATATTTCTTTTTTATCATCATCTCAATCAAAATTATCGTTTGAATGATTGATCTTGTCACCTAATGGAAGTCGGGAAATTTAACCGGTACCTCGTTCTCGTTACAGGTCGTCCAGAATGGTTTGGAGATCCTCACGTATCTAGCGGACCGCATGGGACACGATTTTAAGCCTTACGTTTCTACCATTATTCAACCAACGATAGATAGGCTGGGTGAGTATCATTGGTATACAATTTTCATATAGCTTCAAAATCATCACGTAACGTATTAGGTATTTTTAATTGAGTCCAGTGAATCATTCCTAATGTCTCGATGAGCTCTAGATAGAATTGATCTTGATCGTTATTTAAAAACTTTTAACAAGGTTGAAGAGACTATGACGGATACATGTCCGCCTTATACGTATAAAACCGGTTCACTCTCAATCTTCTATACGTGTTCGTACAATACATTAATGTTTTTGTCTTTCCTTTGTTCAATCAGGCGACAGCAAAGATGTTACCAGAGAAAAGGCACAAATGGTTCTGCTGAAGGCTATGGAAAAGGGTTGTTTATCGCCTCAGCAACTTTTGGACAGGCTTCGACCGAGTTTTAAGCACAAAAATGCCAAGTTACGGGAAGAGGCTTTAATCCTGTTAACAACTACTTTGAATGAGTAAGATTTTCCATGATGCATCATTTCACTCACGCATAGAACTTCCATCAAAACTTACACTCGATCATTAAGAATTAAATGAAAAATTAGTGTTTTTAGGTAGAGAAGATTCTCTCCTGGAAGCAGCAACGAAGTGGTACACTTTGAATTATGAAATGAAAATCCTTTTTCAAGCTGGCAATAAAGTGGCTTCAAGGACCCATCTTCAGCGTCAACTACTCTTTACACTGAGAAAAATAATTACTCATACCAAGAAAATATATATTCTTGAATATTCTGAAGAATATATATTGTTAATTGCCACTGATATGTTGTGAAGTCGAGAGAAATTTTCTTGAATCAACAAATAATGACTGCATCATTATTATAATTATAATTGAACAAAGAAGCGTCTCCATCTTTTTCTCTACCGAATTTAGTTTTTCAGGGTACAATATTTCTCTCTACTTGTTTGCAGATTTTTGCGAAGCGGAGAACATTATTGAAAATCAGTTGTTTATAAACAAATTACTCGAAAACAATTGAAACAAGTGTTTTTCAGGCTTCATCAAATAATTAATGTGATTCAATCAATTATCTCCAATTTGAGCGCTTGAGCGTCTAAATCGGTTGCACCGTTCAAAAGTTATGAATTTTCAAAAAAAAGTTCCTCAAAACTTCAGTTATTTGTAACTTTTACCAAAAAAAACAAATTCTTGCTAAATCACTTGGCAGACACACATAAAGTATCTCACATAAAGAGCTATTCATTTTTGATCCATTGCATTGAATTATGAGAATTAAAATTTAATTCATGCTGATTTCAGAAATTCTGACCCATTCACAAAATCTAACGAATTATTCATCTTCTCGAATGAATCCTTTAAAACTGAAAATATTGTTCGAAAGATGAACTGCAAGATTTTGGGACTATAACAGCTGAGTATTTTTTTATTCAATTACTAATTCGTTTCAATAAACGATTTAAACTTCAGCAACATTTGTGGATTTCCAAGGAGTGCAATGGCAAAAAACTTACAGATCCGTGAATTTTCAGATATTTTGGTGATTTACAAATCTTTGAATAAATTCATAAACACACCATAAAAAATTTCTATGGGGAAATTCCGATAAATTCATGTGAAGTACTTAACATATAAATGCGTTAGGAATTTCCCGCTCTCGTCCGGAAATTTCATGAAGCTGAAACTAGCAGCCGTGAAGCTAGCACCCAATTGTTGTAATTTTTGATTAAACGTTGTTGAAGCTTTTTTTGTATTAGAAATCGATTGAGCAGCCTTCCACTACATTTTTCAGATGCTTGAATCCTCAATAAAAATTTTGTGTAAGAAGTTATAACAATCGACTGTTAGCTGTACGACTGTCAGTTTCAGCTTCATGAAAATTTCCTGTAAAATGATAGTAGAAGTCCCATAAAATTTGAAATGCTCAGTTAAATTCATGGGACATTTCATACTTATTTATCAAAAGTTGATTTGTCATCCGGTGATTGCGATTTTCGGGTAGCCGTATATAGGAAAATTCCGATTATTCTTCACAGCGCAGTTTCAGTGATTTTGCAAATAATGTTTGTCAATTGAAAATTGTTTGGAAATTGTTTCAAGTCCTCCAAAAACTAAGTGAGGGAATGTTTGAAAGCTTCTTGGGAAGTTTTTATATAGTGCTAATCACTCTAGAAGTTTTCAAGACCACTTTGACGTAATTTTTGTTCTCCATGTCCTAATTTTCTCGTCTTTTTCGTTGACAGATGTTTATTCAAGACGTCCAGTTTTTGGAACATTGCATCAAACCAGGAATACTTTCGACAAATTGATTGATGAACTGAGAATTTAAGAGGATTAAAATTGGAAGCCTTCCAATGATGCACACTTAGACGAAATCAGAGTTTACTGGAACATCTTTGAAGTCCAAATTTGTTTGAACATGCAATATCTAAAGGCTCTTTGTTATCAGCGCCGGATTTAAAAGTTTTGTTTCCCTCTTCAATGAACGTATAACAAAAGATAAACACTAGGCTACACATCACTTATCTTTTGCTATACGTGCTTTGGAAAGGAGAACAGAATTTCTAAATGCCGCCGTGCTTACGACATTTGAAAAATATGAAGTGGAAGCTGTCGGCCGCGCGTGTTATCTTTTGGCTGGGACTGTACCTAAACGTGATGAACAAACTATTTGGATATTTTTGACATGAATAGATGCGAGTATTAAACATTCATGATATATAAAGATGTGATCTTGTCAGGGTTTGAACAAAATAATCCAGCCCAGTTTGACCCACTGGGGTGTGTTTTTTTTTGTTTTTTGGAAAACGCCCTCTTGACAAAACCCGAAAAAACCTTTAAAAACCCGAAAAAAGTAAGAAAAGTATTGAAGAAGCTGTTATTTGCAATCGCATTGAATCATTCAAAATGTATGTCCACAATTATGGGCATAATAAATCACTTCTGAAAGTAGCAAATACAAGTAAAGTCAAATCCGAATGATAACTAAGTATTGAATCATAATGGAATAAAGAGCATTTTCAATCAATTTTATAGTTGATAAATAGGATATAATTAATGTTTGGTATCAAGATGTTTTGGGATAATTTAAAAAACAACATTGAATCAAAATTTATATACACGGAGAGAAATTTATAGTTAAATTTACTATGGGACTATTGCGGCGGAGGAATAGAAAGAATTTCTAATGGAATTTACTGTAAAATATCGTCATAGTAAATTTCATTGTAAGTTCAGTCTGTTCCTTGGTTACAAAGTGCCATAGTAAATTTAACTCTAAATTTTCCTCCGTGTATATATTTGTAAATTTTTAATTCTTTATTTTACTTGTCATATTGAATGTACGAGATAAGAACTACGATGTATTCCACATAACACACAAAGAATTCTTTTCCGAAAACTTGAATAGAATTTTTGTCAAATTCTTTCCGAACAGATGGAATAAAGTGTGAACTCTATTTTGTTGACATTAACAAGTTCTTTGAGAGCAGTGAAACAATCCAAAAAGAATTCTACTCATATTCTTGAGAAAGAATTCTTCGCTTATTATATGGGATGTCATACCGATCTGAACGAGGGAGGTGTGTGAACCGCATTGAACTCTATATCATACTGGAAAGCGCACTTCTCGAAAATGGCCGGTGGGCTTAGTGCAAGAGAGAAGGTTGCTTTGAGTGGGAAGCTTTCTCTTGTTTATATTAATGAACTATAGTCGCATCTATTCTTGAAGAGAGATAGCATCCCACTCGAAATTCAAAATCTCACCGGACTATACTATAGAAAACATGAGAAGTGCGCCTTCCAGTATGATACAGAGTTCAATGGTGAACCGTTCGAATCTCGAACCGAACTCCTACTGTTCGGTGCTGTTTGAATTCCGAACTTCATTAGTAGAAACAGTTCCGGTTAGTTCAAATTTCGAACTTCGAGTTTCGAATAATCACAGTTCGACTTCGATTTGACATTTTAAAATGCAGTTCGCGTTCAGTTGGACTTGAAAAATACATCTATACAATACGATATACAAATACGAACCGAACCTGAACTGGACTTGGAAAGTTTGGTTGGAGTTCGGGTCGATTTGATAAATGTATTTGAAGTTCGGTAACTCACACCCCTAATGAACGAAAAATTATTTCGGATTTCCAATTAACACAGCAGTGAAATTAATCAAAACTATAAAACATATAAATCTAGTCATAATAACCAAAATGTTAAACGACAAAAAACACATAAAATCCCTCAAAACCTACCTAATTGTGAAAAAACTGACTTGGGCCGGGTTCTTGCAAAAAGAAAAACCGTAGGTTTTTTCAAACCCTGGATTCTTGCCTGTTTCATAACTGTGTGGAGGTAATCCCAGTCATATCATAATTCTTTGGTGGCTATACAACAATATTATCAGGACAGTGTTCCAGTATCTATCCCGCAATATTTCAAAATTGCTTCGAAATAGTTGATATCCATTTGAAAATCGTGAATATGTCGCTGAGAATTATTCAAGAATTATTCCAGTTACTGTTTTGAAATCTTTTTCCCCGAAAAAATTCCATGGGCACCTCTTTGCAAAAATGTTTTAGATATGTTCCAATTACGTATTTGTAACTCATTCATCGTAGATGACCAACTGAAATATATCCGATACGTGTTTACAACAAAGGTGCTCATAGTAGAGCGATCGTTTTCATAATGTAACCACTAACTTTTATTCATAATGTAACTATCAGGCTTTGACGAATTTTCTGTGAATATTTATCATCCTTGAGAAAGTTTTCTCCATCCTTGCCAAATTTTATTATTTTTTCCCAATTTTCTCTCAGTAGATGGAAAAGAATATGGGAATTTGGCAAGTTTTAATAAAAAGGACAGGGGAAACTTTTCTAGGGGTACCGATCCCCTCTGTTACTGAGTCAACAGTAATTTCTCTAAATATTCATAACGTGTTTCAAGGAAATAAGAATTTCGAACTTTGCGTGTGAGCATTTTTGTATCCGAACACTCTTTGCAAGCTGGTTGACATTATGACGACTGCATGTTCGTTACAAATATCGTTATACTGTTGATTCTGATGAATTGAAATATATAATATTGAAAATCAAAAAAATACACTGTTATGATCCTTTTTCATATGGGATTTCAAGAGCACTAAAATAGTACTAAATTCCTATATAGTTCCCAATGTCAGCTAACCTTATTAGTTATCATTTTCGTTACATTGGAACATTCCTCCAGCAAAACTTGAAATAACTCCACAAATATGGAGACACTAAATTCCCATACAAGTTTAATCTGTATTTGCTGTCATGTTCATTCCAACGTAACGGACGTCTTCTTGAAATGAGAAAGAAAAAAAATATAGTCTTAGAACAAGACTCAAGAAAAATAGGTTCTTATGATTAAACCGATTTTTTGTCAGTGAAGTTTGAATTATTTATTGAAACGAATCAGTGATCAAATAACGGAATACCGAGCTTTTAAAGACCCGAAATCTTGCAGTACATTCTTCAAATGATGTTTTCAGTTGGAAGAAATTATTCCGAGAAGATAAATAATGACAATTCATTAGATTTTGTCAGTTTCAGGTTTCATTTCGCGTCTATAAAGAATTCAAACTTCATCACCATACCAAACGTTTGATGTGATTCTTTGGGAGATTATTAAGTGTCATTTTTCTTGAAAATTTGTCTCTTTCTACTTATTTTTTTAAATCGAATATAAAATGAAAAACACAATGAGATATGAATCGGCTGACATCTTTTAATATCTTCTGAGGAAACAAATTCGTATAGAATTCAGTGGTTTATGAAGAGCGCATACCAAGCCTCATTTTTTCAAATGACCTCAAAATTCCCTCCCCACAAAATTATATATTCTCCAGGTATTCTTCAAACTGCAAAAAACCGTACCATGAATTGTTTCCAGGAAAGAGTCTCCTCTTTTCACAAAAAAAAACTTCGGAGAAACAAATTCAGCATTCTGAAAATAATACCAAAGTTTATACTTTAGTTCTTTTAGATGAGAAAATCGTCAATAATTGGAGGCCCGGATGCAATAAGGGGACTAACGCTCGAAAACACAGAAAACTGTTGTCCAAGCCATGACGTCACACGTCAAAATCAAAAGTCGGAATTT
The DNA here is from genome assembly GCA_018340375.1 of Gonatopus flavifemur. NCBI lineage: Eukaryota > Metazoa > Arthropoda > Insecta > Hymenoptera > Dryinidae > Gonatopus > Gonatopus flavifemur. The sequence goes on from JAFFJZ010000016.1 coordinate 2,541,872, forward strand.
CGAAAATTGAAAAATACTGGGTGATACGGCTTGAAAAATGAATATGAGTATCTATTTACCATTTTTTTCCAGGATCGATAGTTTTCGAGAAAAAAAATAGAAACTTCCTATTTTTTCGCACCAAGAATCAATGTTTTTCAATATTAAACTCGTTCTAACTCGGTCATTTTTCGATGCATGGGAATGAACCTTGCGAATTTCGATTCGTAAGACTTTTCCAAAGACAACAATATCGTGAAAATTTGTGAGAATTAAGAACAAGTGGATAAAATTTTAATTCGAAGTGAAAATCACTTTTTCCATGCTTTGCTTTAAAAAAGTGTCCGGGGAAGTATGAGCTACAAAAAACTTCCAGCGACAAAGTTGCTCGCTAGCATATGGACAAACTTTGTGGAAATTTTGAGATCAATTGGACTATTAGTTCGTAAAATACAGCGGTTTATTCATTGAAGCGGAACGAAAACTTTTCATGCTTTTGCGTCGTTTACAGGTTAAGTATTGAAATTCGTGGGAAAAAATGTATTCACTGGATTTCTCATCGTGAGTTTATGTTTTTTGGGTCGGAGAATCTAAATATCCAAGAGGTTTTGTGAGAATCGTTATTAATTTCTTTATTATAAACAATTTGATTGCATAATAGATGAATGAACAATTGGATGACGAATTTCACAAAAATTCTTCGATATTTGGATTCTCCGACCCAAAAAACATAAACTCACAATGAGAAATCCAGTGAATACATTTTTTCCCACGAATTTCAATACTTAACCTGTAAACGACGCAAAAGCATGAAAAGTTTTCGTTCCGCTTCAATGAATAAACCGCTGTATTTTACGAACTAATAGTCCAATTGATCTCAAAATTTCCACAAAGTTTGTCCATATGCTAGCGAGCAACTTTGTCGCTGGAAGTTTTTTGTAGCTCATACTTCCCCGGACACTTTTTTAAAGCAAAGCATGGAAAAAGTGATTTTCACTTCGAATTAAAATTTTATCCACTCGTTCTTAATTCTCACAAATTTTCACGATATTGTTGTCTTTGGAAAAGTCTTACGAATCGAAATTCGCAAGGTTCATTCCCATGCATCGAAAAATGACCGAGTTAGAACGAGTTTAATATTGAAAAACATTGATTCTTGGTGCGAAAAAATAGGAAGTTTCTATTTTTTTTCTCGAAAACTATCGATCCTGGAAAAAAATGGTAAATAGATACTCATATTCATTTTTCAAGCCCTATCACCCAGTATTTTTCAATTTTCGAAATTCCGACTTTTGATTTTGACGTGTGACGTCATGGCTTGGACAATAGTTCTCTGTGTTTTCGAGCGTTAGTCCCCTTATTGCATCCGGGCCTTCAATTGTTGATTGGGAATTTGGGTCCTCGTGTAAAAATTTTCAACATTAAATTCCAAAAGAATTTAATTTTGGATGATTTTATAGATACACAGAGGAAAATGATACAATAAAAATCAAAACAATTTCTAGTGATCTATAACTATTAGGTCTCATCTCTTATGAAGTACTTCTCAAATATGGAATAAAATGTCACAACTGCAATAATTTATACTAAATTCGCTAAGAAAGCCTCTGAGACCGCCAGGCAATTGTAATAACATTTGATAAAACAATACTATTTTCCTACATTATTTTTCTCCGTGTACAGAAATGTATTCGTTCATGATTCTAGACACGGAGCGGACGAAATGGCGTTATCGGGGGTAATGCCCAACATTGTGCAATTATTATCGGATCCATCGGAAAAGGTGAGAGAAACTGCGATGAACACATTAGCAGATATCTATAGACACGTGGGGAAAAGACTAAGAGTTGATTTACAACGAAAGTACAACGTTCCACAGCCGAAGTAAGTCTTCAATACTCTAAAAAAATATTTTAAGAAGATATGTTATAATAATGGAAATCGTATATTTTTAGATTGGCCCTGTTGTTGGAAAAATTCGATCAACTCCAGGCTGCCGGTAACCTTTTACCCTCGGCAATGTCATCGGACGGTGAGTAATAGTAGAGTAAGCTAATTAAATCCCATGTTCTCTTCAGAGATTGCAGAATACCTTGTGAACGGTGCTGCCATCGTGCGATAATGAACGCTACCTCTTAGCTCCTATTTACCACCAAGGACTTAGAATATTCCAAGTTTCTAATCGCGGCGTGACCTTCGTATAAATGTTTCTACGGAAGTATATCATTTTCCTGAGCAAATAATACAATAAGTTACATAAAGTATTACATATTGCCGATAGATAAGGCACATGTAGTATCGGCGGTGTATTGTTTCAAATGCTCCGTCTGTAATCCATACCGAATAGAAGGAGTAGTAAAACCGTCTTGTTTCAAATGTACACGGCCTTGCAGTCTCGTTCAATTCATGTCGTTCTTGTTTCCTTTCATTACTAATACTATCATTACTAACATCAACAAAGATATTGAGCGTTCAAATTTCGGTCACAAATATTACGTTTCGAATAACTAAGTTGTCGGCAATCGAGTAACTTGCTCGTTTATTTCAAACATAGAATGAAGAAAAACAATCCATCAGGAAATGATAATAATGATGATGATAAATTCGATTGCGTGATCAATTTTGTATTTTGTTGGACAATAATAACTAAGACTTTGAGGAAAAAACGGAATGATACAAGCTCATTCTCGTATTTCATACGCAGCGAGATAAGATTTTTTTCCCCTCTCAATAAAGCATGAATCATTTCAATTTAATTGATAGTTTGTTGACGTGGGGGCGTTTCATTGGTTCATACTAGGGGTGTGCGGGTACCCGAGTCATCGGGTTTTTATCGGGTCGGGTCGGGTTTTTCAATTACCCGAGTTTTTCGGGTACCCGATTACATTCGGGTAATTCAAATATAGCAAACGTTTTCCTCAGCAGGAAATATTGTGACAGCAACTCGATCAAGATTGCTGACAAAACATGTGGAAGAGTTGTTCTTCCTCCATTCAAATTTAAAAATATGAAAAAAGAATGATATTTATAAGAAGAATATTTATTCTCATTGATGTTCAAGATTCTATATTGTGGTTACTAAATACGAAAATAGATAATATATTATTTATGAGATATAAATGTGATTATATTATTCAATTGAATTAAAAAATACATATAAACATTTCATGAAGCAATTTGGAGATTTCTTAATGCGCTGCATAATCAATTACATGGAGTAACAACCCTAATAGACTTGTAGTGAATATGGCATTCTTCATATTAGAATTGAATTCATATGAAATCCCCTTATTCCTACAATTGCTCAAGACAATTTGTCCTTAAAATATCAACGGCGATGGCAACTTCGAATAGAAGTTGAAAATATTAAATTCAAGCGATTTTATTATATTCGGGTACCCGACTTGGAAAACCCGATTTAATCGGGTACCCGACCCGACCCGACCCGAAAAGAAATACAAATACCCGAACCCGACCCGACCCGATAAAAAGTGATACCCGCACACCCCTAGTTTATACGTATATTAAATACACCCTGAGGGGTATATCATTGGTTATAAATGGTCAATTGGTTTTTGATATTGCTGTTGGTATTGTTGTCATGGTTCAATCATTCATTAGTTTGTATGAGGAAATATACGGAGAACGTTCTATGCGTGTGCATAAAATATTTAATATGCTACAAACATTTTCAGAACGGTTTATGAATGTTCTGTGCTACTACGGAGTGTGTTTCTATAGAATCAAATCACAACGCGATTCTTTTTGTAAGAGAAAGTCATTCGCCTCTCGCAAAATTTCATGAGAACTAAGCTTCTGAAACGGTTACGTGACATTTAGAAGACGATTTCCGTTTTTTATTCAACGAAATTGCAACGAAAGTTATACACCCACATATATATATATATATATATATATATATATATATGTGTAACGGTATTGCTTTGATAATGAGAGAACGGATCGTGTATAATATGTAACGAGGTAAAAAATGAGAAGAAGACGTGATGATCCATGTGTATGAATTCGAAAATATGATCCGAATGATTTCACTCTAATTTTCGAAGGTGTAACCAATACGTACTTGAGAGATTTCAATTGTTTCTTCGGCTGTCAAAGACCGGAAACGTTATTGTTCGTAACGTGTACTCTGAAATCTTTGTTATTTTTTTCGTCATTAGAGCTTCACGGTTATTTTGAGTTCTATTAATATCTCTGAAATCAAGCAAGGCAATGTGACTTATTCTCCTTTCCTTCTTCTTTTCCTCTTTCTTTCTCTTCTTGTTGGTTCAATTATGTTTCTGCCAAGCCTTTTTCTATGACCTAATCGTAATCGACGTGTACGCATGCGGTGTACGTTAAGGAGAAGCAATTGAGAGGTTTGACTTTTCGCGTCGACTCGAGAATATCACATTCTGAATTCAAGGGAGACTAGTGACGCTGATATATGCGTTCTTTGAATTCCTTTCTACACTTCTAGGATATCTCCAGGATCACTCTACGCAGTCTTGGCACTTTTGCTTGAAATTTGTCGTTATGCGTTTTTTTATAACTAAAGGAGAATATAAATTCCATGTTGTTCTTTTCCGAGTATAAAACCACGATGGCCGATCGATGTATCGGTTTGTTGGTTCCATGAATGAATGAACCAGAGAATAGTTGTGTTTGCATACAATTGGATTCCACGATATTTAATTGATAAAATCTCTCTCTTGATCTCTTGAGTCGAATGTTTCGCGATCTCCATTCCACAAGAAAAAGAAAATACTGCTACTCCAACAACTATAATCATATATGATATTCATCACGCACTGATTCGATTTGATTTTAATCATTCATTCGTATTCTTCGTTAATAAGTTACTCTGATAATGCAACAACCTAGATCCAAATGAACGCATATAAACGCTACTTTATTGGAGTACATTCTGCAACTACAACCAACAACAACCCTTCTTTCATGAATCGAAATTACTATTTGATTCAAATGTGTGTTCAAGTTTTATACGAGTATATAAGTGCAGTATGTTAGTATGTTCTGATTTACGTATGTATTCGCGTCAGTTCTAACCTGACTTGCCTTATTATATGCACGACTTTACCCTTGGGGCACAGCGTGGCTGCTCGCTGTGTGCACACACGGTACACCTTGTTGTAAATACGTACTCGAGAAGTGAAAGGTAGGGAGGCAACGCAGATTTATCTGCAGTATGCACAGTTTTATACTGCGGCGTACCATAGCACGTTCAGATATGGGGATCTGGAAAAATATATGGGTGCCCTTTTAACATCTCGCGACAACGATGCTCTTTGAGCTATGACCTATTAATTAAAAACTCGTTCAGTTAAATCTACATGGGACGTAGAATGCGCTTATGGTATTTTCACTCGAATCCCTTGATGAGATATATTTTTTGAGGTAAATCATTTAAAGAATGTACTGCAAGATTTTGGGTCTTTAACAACTTAGTATTCTGTTATTCAAGTAATATTGGTTCCAAAAAACGATTCAAACTTCAGTAACATTGAAATTATATGAGGCGGAATATCGAAAAAACAACAAGAGCCTTCATTTGTTATTGTCCCGAGTGGAAATTGAAACTTATCATTGTCTAGCTATGTGCTAGTCGATTTTGGTACTATCTCACCACTGACTAGTAATCTCAGTAGTGAAGAAGTAGTAATGGAACGCCTATATCTCCCAGTGACTGACACAGATCAACTATCCAGTAGCTAGATAGAAGAATATGCACAACGGTGAAGCAGTTGTGATGAGTTTAGAATTAAAAAAATAAAAATTTCATTTCCATCCATTTGCACTGACAGACACCTCAAAGAACCTGGCTCCCATTCGAAATTTGATAGTTACAGGTGGATTGAGATATTTCAAGATCTCTGAAAAAACGCTTATTCGATCATGAGTTTCGATCTCGGGTTCCTCGGATGATGCGCCAGATACGCTGTCCATTGAGCCAACTCCAAGTTGGCATGCATCAGAGCATAATTCCCAGAGGCAGACGTTTTTGCCGCCCCTGTGCCATCTAGCTTACCGCCCTTTAGAAGGCAGCAAAAATTAATTTCTCACAAAAATATTCAGTACCAAAAAATGTTGTTTTATTGCTGAGAATGCATTATTCTCCTAAAAATTATTTTTAAATTATTGAAATTAAAAAAAATTGTTTTCGACCCGATTGCCGCCCTTTCACAGCCTGTCACCCATGCGCCATGGTGCCGTTGGCACAGACCACAATCCGCTCCTGATAATTCCCTATTTTATACGTACATTTTAAGGATGACATCACATTTCCGCTATTCATACGAATTAAAATCGAGTAAACGGTGTAAACGCAAAAAAAAATCGTTGCTTGCTCAAGGCGATTCACCACAAGCCAAGGTACTAGATCTCTCCCCCCAGTTTTCTTAGTCATCAATGAATAGAATCAATTTTAATGAGCAGGTGCATCTTCTTAGGCTATTGAAAAAAATGCAGCTACTCATTATTTCTCATTTTATGTGTTCGTTTCTGAGAAAACTGGGGGGGGGGGGTTTGGAATCTAGTAACTTTTGCAGGGAGTAATGCATCCCCTTAACGGGATACTAGCGATGGTACCAAACCTCTCTTTCTGTCGTATAAGCGTGTCCTTCTCTATCCAACGTGCTCTGTTGGTAAGCGCTAGTAACCCCTTAAGGGATGCCAGTGATCCCTGCTGATGCAACCCGCCACTGATTGAGTAAACATTTTCTCGGCTAGAATACTCTAAACTGAATTCATGAAGGAGCATGCAATTTCCCGGAATCAATATTCAATTCTTTATCTATCGCGGGACATCGCCCGAATTCTCAATTTCGAAAAAAAGTTTGTGTTACCGACTGAGACAAAAATTTTTCTTCCAAATTCAAAATTCGAGCGATGTACCGCGATAGATACACTGAGAGAAATTATCCATTATAAATTACTAGACTCGCTAGTATATTGAGGACATCATTGCATTTTGAGGTTATATACCAAACGTTCTCTCCAAAAGTATCAGACTTCCTATTATGAAATGTTATTATTCTACCATCAACTCACAGAGAGTCTGGTACTTTTGAAGAGAATGTTTGGTATATAACTTCAAAATGCAAGTATATCCTCAATATACTAGCGAGTCTAGTAATTTGTAATAGACAATTTTTCTCCTTGTAAAGGATTGAAAATTCATACTTTTTCGTGAATTCAGTGCAAAGTATTCTTGCCGAGAAAACGTTTACTCAATCGGTACGCTTGTATGGCGGGTTGCATCTGCGGGAATCGCTGGTATCCCCTTAATCTGAAAATTGTTATTCAGAGACATAACATGTTTTCACGTTTCATCAGTTATCAATATTTACTATTAGGTGTTGGAATTAATTCGTAGCGTTATACAAAAGCTGACGTAGGAAGTACAGTATTCCGTTGTTACCTACAATAATCTATCCACCGTGAAACAGCTATTATTGAACGTCATTTGTTTTACATAACCTTTTTTTGAATCGTAAATAACAACACTTCATAACTTATTGAACATGTCAAAATTTATACCGAATGAAGTGTTTTTGCGGGGAGTCTTACTCCATTACTTCAATATGAACCAAAGCGCTGCTGAAGCCCATCGTATTTCAGTGGAAGTGTATGGTGAACGTGGTCTAGCTGAGCAAACGTGTCGAAAATGGTTTACACGTTTCAAAACTGTTGATTTCGACTTGGATGATGAGAAGGGACCTGGCCAGCCAAAAAAATTTGAAGATATTGATTTGGAGACGTTGCTCAATGAAGACTCATGTCAAACCCTTCAAGAATTGTCGACATCATTGGGAGTTGACTTATCAATGGTAGGAAAACGTCTGAAAAGTTTGGGCATGATCCAGAAGGAAGGACGTTGGATCCCATATCAATTGAAACCAAGGAACATTGAGAGGCGTTTTTTGACGTGTGAACTGCTGCTTTAACGGCAGAAAAGAAAAGGTTTCTTGCATAGAATTGTCACTGGCGATGAGAAATGGATCCATTACGACAATCCGAAGCGCAGAAAGTCATGAGTTAAGCCCGGCCAACCATCACAATCAGTGGCAAAGCCAAATATCCATAGGTCTAAGCTTCTGCTCTGTATTTGATGGGATCAGATGGGTGTGATTTATTATGAACTGTTGAAACCGAATGAAACCATAACTGGGGATCGTTACCGACTACAATTGATGCGCTTAAGCCGTGCATTGAAAAAAAAAAACGACCGGAATACTCCAAAAGACACGACAAAGTCATTTTGCTGCACGATAATGCTCGTCCGCACGTTGCAAAACTGGTGAAAACATACCTCAAAACACTTAAATGGGAAGTTCTACCCCACCCGCCGTATTCTCCAGATATTGCGCCATCTGATTACCATTTGTTCCGTTCGATGGCTCATAGCTTGTCTGAGCAAAAATTCACTCCTTACGAAGATTGCCAAAAATGGGTCGATTCGTGAATTGCATCCAAAGATGATGCGTTCTTCCGACACGATATTCATTCCTTGCTCGAAAGATGGTCGAAAGTAGTCGAAAGTGATGAACAATACTTTGAATAATGTATTCTTTGATTTTCATTGGGAATAAATAATTTTTTTTCATTAAAAAAACGCTACGAATTAATTCCAATTCCTAATAGATAGCTTCTTTGTGCTGATGATATATTTGTGACAGCAAAGTAACTTCTATAATTTTCACCAACTGTCTAGTCAACTATTAGTTATATATTGACGAAAAATTACTTGAAAAACCTGACCTCACTTTCTTCGTGGATAAAATCAAACTCTCCAGTGACTAGTCGATTACTAGATGATACTTTCAATACAACACGATGTTCCCTGTCCCTTGAACTGAATACATCGAAAGAAGTAATTAATCATGCACGAACTAACTAATCAACGAAAGTGGTTACTTGTCACGATTTCAGTGTTTCACAACTTCTTCTGTTTCCACAATCACATTTGCAATTGGCAACTAATAATCAGCTGATAATTGGGAGAAGAAACATAACCTCAAATTTCTAATCGTATTCGCCTAGCTAGTGATGAGTAAGTGATTCGATATATTTTCATCATTTCACAACGCCATCTATATATGGACAATCATGAGCCAATGGTTAGATGATGTACCATGAAAACACAACCCCACTTTTTCATAGACGTCTAATATCAACTAGCCTGTGACGAGATAATTACTAGGCAACCTTCTTTGCGTGATATGGACAAAGAAATTTATAACTATGATGTGCATTTCAGTGGTTCAAAAGTGGCTGTACACTGTTAGGAATGTCTTTAAATTCAATATATTTTTCATGTACATTTGTAAATGAAATTTCCAATTCTTGGTAATTGAAATGAGAATTCATTCACACGCAACTGAATTTTTAATTTTTGCTACATTGTATCATACATTCATATATATTTACGTAACTGAAATCTCATTCAAATGTAATTGAAATTCCAATAAATTTTTCAGTTAGGTGAATAACTTTTGCTTCCATTACATGTAACTGAAAGTCCAATCAGGAATTTCTGACGGTGTATAACAAAGAATAAACAGGAATACCAGCTAGTGATGAATCAGCGATTATAAAGAATAATTGAGCTAGCTGCTTTATGATAGTCACTAGTACATAACTCAGATAGGCTAGTTCAACTTATACTCGGGGTATTTCATGTTTATTCGTGTAACAGTTCAATCTAGAATCCTGATTCTGACAACTGGGACACTAAAAATCTTTTTCAATTCCATGAACCTGAACCCACGACAAGTGATTTTGACGGAGGTGATTATGGGATAATTTAGATCTAATTCAAAGCTAATGAGGTGCTAACTCAAAAAGATTTGAGCTCCTCTGGGAACGCTGAAAACTAGGGTGGTTCCAGGTTCATGGGAAGGTAGAACCGTCGCAGAATAGGATGAAATCTTTTCAAAAAGATTGACATATGAGAATTCAGAGCTAATTAGGAGCTCTAAGAACCCTATATGAAGATTTTTGAAAAACCGCCCAGACCGTTGTGAGGAGGAAAACGTGTGAGGGGTGGGAGGGAATTGATCGAACGATTCTGAAATGAGTGAAGGAATGGGAAGTCAAAGAGCAATGAAATTGAACCTAGCAGGCCATATCTAGACAACAGGAAGGAGAAATTTTACATCCATACGAAGATATGTTGACCTGGAACCGTCACAAGGGAAAATCTTGGTTGTTGAGGAGAAATATAATATGAGAATTTACAGCTGATTCAAAACTCTAACAATCCCACGTAAACATTCTTGAAAAATGCTCCGCTTATGTTGGATTGAGCAAAACGTAAAGAAAATGAAAGAGTTAATATTATATTTTCCTTTGGTTTCAATCTACTGAGGTTTACTTATGTACAACCGGAAATGGAATTCTGACAAAAAATTACGCATCATGATACCTGATTACCTGCTGCGAGTTTCTGTCGGGAGCAAACGAGAATAATTGCATGCATTTCTGAGGAAAAGAATTTCGTTCCACAATCAAACGTACACCTCATTGTGTCTCATTCACACCCAAGATGTGTTCAAGTAATCGCAAGTCAAGCATACGAAAACCAACCATAACTCGCCTGAAGTATATTCATGTGGGAATAGATCGGAAATACATGGAGACTATGTTTTTAGGCCTGAACGGAAGTCCGTGGGAGTTCAGGTCATATGACATCGTAAACATTTCTCAAAATTCTATTTCCATTTTTTCATAAGTGAAAGTGCCTAAGATGTACCTGAGTAATTGGAAGTCATCTATGCAGTCAGTACACGTAACTACTGCCAAGTATATTCGTGCGGTGATAAATCTGAAATGCATAGAAACAGTTTCCTTTTATCCACACGGAAATGAACCGGAACAGAATCACGCATGCGTGATCGAACTTTCGATCAGCTGTACAATATCTGGAACAATATTTGCCCTCGGAGGAGCGTGTTAGAATAGCTCGAAGGGTGAGTAGGTAGGTCTTATAGGTGAATGGGTTCGGTAAGAGCTCAAATCCCCTTTAGGTAGGAATAATTCTATCCTCATTTTCAAGTGGAATGTGAAAATATCGGTGTTCACAAATTCACAGAATGAATCGAATGTTTGAATTAATTCGAAATAATTTCCATTTTATTTCTGCTCTAGTGCTTGGTGAATCAGATGTTGAATTTCAAATGAATTGTTTTCCCAAATGCGGAAGGAAACCTGAAAAAATCAAATTTTTGAATTGCGGAAGTTTGATGAAATACGGTCGGTGACCCTATTTATGAACGCGACCCTTTCATAGAAAATTTTGGTTTTTGATTCATAGTTCTCTTCATTTAGTGCTTCAATCTCATCTAAGCATGACTGACTACCCAGATAACACACGAAGAATTCTTTTTCAAGAGCAAGAATAGAACTCTTCAAGAACTCTTTTCGAACTAATGAATTCATATAGAGCTCTGGAGGAGTTCAATCTGTCGGACATTAACAAGTTCTTTGAGAGTCCTCAAACAATACTTCTGATATTCTCAAAGAGCTTGTTAATGTCCGACCAATTGAACTCCTCCAGAGCTCTATATGAATTCATTAGTTCGAAAAGAGTTCTTGAAGAGTTCTATTCTTGCTCTTGGAAAAGAATTCTCCGTGTGTTATCTGGGTAGATACTAAATAAACCACTGGTATGTAATAAAATCCAGATTAATGTAGGCTTCGTTTTGAATAAAAGAATACTTCGGTGATAAAATACAGATTTATTGGTATTTAATGAATATAAAAGAAAAGTTGAATGAAATAACACATTTGTCTCAAGCCTCTAATCGTCTACATGTCTATCCCTTAGAGCATATACTACTGGAGCGAGCAAAGGCTACGGAGAAGTGTGGTTAGTTTGAATTGAAGATAGAATGAGAGTTCCGACTTTTAGGCAGTGCTATCTTTGTTTAAATCTCATTGGATGAAAAGAGAGACAACTGCCTAAAAGTCGGATCTCCCTCTCTCTCTCTCTCTCAATTTAACCACACTTATTTCTATTGAAATCATAGGCAATGCTCGCTCCAGTAGTATATGCTCTAAGGTCTATCCTCTATCGTCTATCGTTTCTATCTCCGCGCCCCCAACCACATTCGTTCCGCGTCTTGCGTATTGCGCCACATCTACCATATTGCGTGGTAAATTCAAAATGTCTCACACTCCGTTCTACATTAATATGTCATAGGGAAAATATAATCAATAAACGATTGTTCGCTAATGGAACCTAAGGTGTTCATAAATCGGAAGGTTTACCTTGAATTGTTCCATTAAAGCTTGAAGTTGACCTAAATAAGTCGTTTAATGGGATATGTCAACAATACTCAAGTCATTGGATATGTTCACGGAGAAAAATAGATACTGATAACAAGCATCCGAGGAAAAGCATCTGGATTATACTAATTATTCCTAGTCCCCAACATCCATATTCCAAGGAGTATAATCCAGATTATAAGGAGTAATAAGAAGTTATCAAAGACTAGTATCCCAGGGATATAATCTAGATGCTTGTCCTCATATACTAACCCGTATAATATTTCTTATACCGATTAGTATCTATTTTTCTCTGTTTTTTTTTCGGAAATAATGCATATGAATAATGTTTAGTTATATTTCCGAAATTCACGAGTAGTGTTGCCGCGATCCACAAAACGAGCTGTCCCGATCTTTAGATTCCAGCTTCATTCAATCGAAAATCGATTCTTTCGCAGTAACAGCAATTGGGTCAAAATACGATCTTGAGAACATTCAACTTGTTTTGGGAATCCAAATTGAAATATGAGTGCAAACCAAAATTTGAAATATTAGGTGTGCAAGTTGAAACTCGGCTTCAAGTTGGTTGCATGAAACAAAATATTTGAACGCATCCAATTCGTCCGCCATTTTGGATATATGTCGCGTGAACATTGCAGTTGTCATATCAGTCATTTTCAAGTAGTAATTTCCTGTGTATCAATTTTATGAGATGGATTTCGATAAGCAACATTTACGCCATTGTATTCTATTCTGTTTCCAAATGAATAAAAATGCTGCTCAAGCTATGAAATTGATTAATATGACATTGGGTGAATATTCTGTGAGCCATTCAACAGTGAAAAAGTGGTTTACAAGATTTCGTAATGGAAATTTCAGTCTTGAGGACGATCCACGTCCAGGTGCAATCAAAAAATTTGAGGATGCAGAACTTGGAGTTCTACTGAATAAAAATCCATGTCAAACTCAAGAAGAGCTTGCAGAACAGTTAGGAGTTACTCGTCAAACAATTTCACTTCGATTGCTTGCATTGGGAAAAATACAGAAGGAAGGGAAATGGGTTCTTCATAAACTGACAGAAGAAAATAAAACACAAAGAGTTGAAACAAGTAGAACACGCAGTAACTCACCATTCATTGCATAACACTGGAAAATTTGAACTTTTAAGATTAGTGAAATTGTTTATACTGATAATAAAAGAAATGAACATTTACACATGAGGAAATGAATATTTATTGACAAAGGAAGTGAATATTTATCGAATAAAAAAAAAGTGATTTACTGGTGAGAAAGTGGATATTAATTCATATGAAAAGTGCATATTCATTAATGAAAAAAGTGGATATTTATTAATGAAAGAAGTGAACATTTATTGATCAAGAAAAAGTGAATTACTGGTAAAAAAAAGTGGATATTAATTGAAATGAAAAGTAGGTATTTATCAATGAAAAAAATTGGATATTTGATCATGAAAAGAGTGAATATTTATTCATGAAAGAGAATATTTATTGAATACTTTGATGACCGCGCGTGCAGACTGGGGCTACCGAGAGCGTAAGTGCGTGCATGTTAGAAATCTCTGATTGAATTCTCAATCACATGTAATGGAAGCAACTTCCAATCACGTAATGGAAAAATAATTCGCACTGTACTTGAAAATTCAAGGACCAGTTCTTCAAATTTCATGCACATGTTCTTGATTGTTGAGAGAAATCATGATTGAAAATTGAATAACAAGTTCTTTAAATTTCATGCACATGTTCATGATTGTTGAAAAAAAAATCACCTTCACAAGATGTGAACGCGGGACGTCGAAACCGGACGCCAAAGCTTTATCGCTCAAGCCACTGCCACTTATGTGGAACGGAGCATTTTTCTGCTTATATGACCTTGCGTTCATTCTTCAAACTTGTGAATCAAGATGTACTTGTGATGTAGAAACACTGAACGAATCGTGTGATATTACTAGTACATAGTTGAAGTGGATACGTGGATGACTTCGTCAAAGCGTTAGTATACAGGGTGACCCAAGTGAGAAAAATTGTATTTCAAATAATGCAAGGATTCCCCGTTTTTTGAAGGTTAGTTTTTGAGATATGAGCATTTTTAGATTTTTTTTCAAATCCGAACCAACTTGGATTATTTTTGTTATTTTCAGTTGGATGCCATTAGAGCCATGATTTGATTATAATTATAATGATATTATTATGTTATTACACTGGATTAAATTTTTCTAAGTTTTTTCAATCACCTGTACATTAATTTCAATTTTCATGCACAATAACTTGAAAATTCAATAACATGTATTTGGATTCCTATTTCAGTTCACGAAAATTGAATTTTCATTCACATATGTACATGAAAAGTACATGAAATTTCAAAAAATTTTCAACAGAGTGGATAGACGTGATGATTCCAGTAGAGAGACAAAGATGAGTGATAACCCTACCCGTGTGGAAATTAATTCTTGGCGCCAGTTAGGGCCAAACTAGGCGTCCTTACTTTATTCCAGGCCCTGTTTTGGTTACCTTCATAGGGCCTAGACAGGATTGTCACGCTCTCATTTCCAGGGCCTGTACTGTATTCCTAACTTGGGCCTATGTAGGACACCCATGATGGGGCCAATGCAGGCTCTGAAACTAGGGTCTTTGAATGTGTAATAAATTTTTGCATAGATTATCAAATTAGATGAATATCGCAAGGAGAGAATAAAATTCCCACCCGGGTAGAAATGATTTATGACATTCTCCAGTTCTATTCAGGGCCTGGTCAGGGCCTGGTCAGATTTGATCATTTGATATATTAAAATGATTATTTTGATTGTTTCTTAATGAATCAAGTACCTTTCAGTTCATACAACGTTCCCTTTTTTATTGTTATGTCTACGAGTATAAGGTATTAATTATCATTATGATTTTCCATCAATTCATTGATTATAAAATTTTTATCTCATTGAATTTATTCAGTGAAACCGAAACTATTGACTTTTATCTAATATCAAATGGGAAATTTCTTGCATTTCATTCCTGTGCTCGATCAAAACGACAGAAATTTGGCTATAAAAATGGATCCATGTAAAGACTTCGAATTCTAAATAGTCTAAAACTTTAGTTGAATAAAGAGGTTATATATTGCTGTTTTCAACCAAGGTTGGGTGCGCCTAACTTTTCAAAACAAGGGGAATATTGGTAATGCAGGTCGGCCCTACAAGGGTTGTGTACAGGTGTGCTTAAATTAAAATCTTTGGGAGAATATGGGAAGCCTAGCAAGGCCCTATACGGGCTGTAGTAGGGTGCGCCTAAAATAAAATCTTTGGGAGAATACGGGAAACACAGCAAGGCCCTATACGGGCTTTAGTAGGGTGCGCCTAAATTTTTCAAACAGGGGGAAACATTGGAAATGCATCTTGGCCCCACATGGGCCTTGTATGGGTGGCCCTGAGTTAGAAAAATCAGGCCAAATATCAGAAACCCGACTAGGCCCCTTAGTGGTTAAGGCTAGGCCATCCTAAGTTTGGATACCCGATTTAAGCCCATACAGGGCCTATATTCAATACAGGACGCCCGGACAAATTTCCACACGGGTAATCTTTCGGAGAACAATTCAACGAATTTCAAATGGAATACTGAATCGTGATAAACCGAACACATAACTGCCACTCGTGATAAGCATAGACTCGATGTTCTCGTTTGTTTATGTTTGTTTTTCTTCAAAATGAATTAACTCTCATCTCCATTGGAATCGGTCACAATCTTCGGAGGAGAGCGAAGAAAAAAAATCCATAAATGAATGGAAACATCGAATCTCTGCTCATCATGAGTGGCAGTTATGTGTTCGGTTTATTACGATTCACTATTGAAATTGAAATCCTTTGAATCATTCCATTTGATTCAATCAGGGTTACCCTAGTAGAAATTTTGGATCAGAAAATAAGAGAGCCTGATTTCCTATCAGGTCCTCATGAGGTTTCGTTACGGTTTTTCCTTTTTCGCTCGATTTTATGGAATCTTATCCGAACCCTATTGTATCCTTGCGTTACAAACCTATCTGAATCCTATTAGGGAAATCAGGTAAGGCCCTTGTAAGGGTCTTATAAGATTTTCCTCATTTACGGTTCTCGGATTCTAACCTGATCAGTACCTCATTGAGAATAGGGGATGCCTAATCCAACTTCTACTAGAGTATGAATGAGTATCGACTTTCAAAAAGTGTTCAAGGGTTGCTGGAAGCATTGAAAGTATTTACCATACCACATAACCTTGATTGAGATGCGCATTCGAACAGACACGAAAATCCCTCGGGCTTCCAGATAATTCACCGAAGAATTAGGGTAATCACTAATCTTTGTTTCTCTACTGGAATCATCACGCCTATCCACGCACTCACGCTCTCGGTAGCCCCAGTCCGCGCGCGTGGTCATCAACAACTGCGACGGTCCATAATTTGCACCCCAATGGGCGGAACAGGGTCCATGACCAGTATTTTGTGGAGGGTTTGAAACCAGCTTCCAAATGCTGAGGTGAAAAAATGGGGCTGCGGTTCAAAAAAACCATTTTGACCTGTAAATGACCTTCAAAATGACCTCTGAGAGATTTTTAAAGGTCAGCATCATACTTCCCCCCCTGTAACCCTAAACTTTTTATCCGTAACATTTTTTTCCATCTTCACTAGTTTTGGAGATATTTGACTATATCACTTGAAATGGTCCACCCTGTAGAGTAGATTCTAATTTTTAGAATATGATTTTTTGGGTGTTTATATGCGACAATATGCTATGTTCATATATATGCAATATGATGTGATCAAAGATGGGTTCTATTATCGCCTTTTTCTCCTCCATTACCTCTTCCTGTTCCACACATAACATGTGTAGTAATGTATAGACGATTCTTCTTAGCGACATTCAGCAGATCTCTTAATTTGATGTTCGTTCCCCAGTAACCGCAATTATCCAACGGCAGAAAAATGGGTAACAAAATTTCCCAGGATTTCAATTTTATCGTCTAATCTAACAATAACTTATCTATTTGCTTCGATATATGTTTTCACGCGTTGCGGATATTCTCTTTCCAACAACATACGTTTGGTTCACTTGTCAATGTTAAATTTTAGTCACGTCGTTTATATTACGTATCATGCGATTTTTCGCGACACAAAAAGCATCAACTGAATTTTTACGCGTGTTTTTGAATTGATTAGTACAAATGTACAAATGGGTCATTAGGTTTCACAACTTGATATTATTCAACTATACTTAACATTCGATTGAAATGGTGAAATATCGCTGTTCAAACACTATGAAGTTGCGAATTTTATAAGATAACCAGGAATCTTGAGTATCAAAGTAATACTATACAACAATTACCACAATTGAAATTCACTTCTCTCATCGAGACATCTAGCGAAATACAACAACACCATTACAATGGCTTATTATGTGACACAATTTTATGGTCGAAATAACTGCCCTCCCCATGTGGAAAAGATGTCCGAAAATGTATACGATTGTACACGAATTGTATATAAAAAGTATACAATTGTATGCACTTTTGAACATTTTTTCCACATGGGTCGCGAATATATTTAATGGAAAAATCTCAAAATTATCTTTCCGGGACAGTAAGAATAACAAAGCGCAGCGTGGACCCATGTGGAAATAGTGTCCAAAAATGTATATAATAATTGTACACAAATTGTATACAAATCGTATATAATTGTATACATTTTTGAACATTTTTTTCACTCGGGGAATTCAAGTTATTCGTTTCGTTGAAGTTTGAAACGTTTATAGAAACAAAACGAAAATTCAAAATCTCATGAATCATCGTTATTTACCTCCCCCAAATATTCTTTGGACAAGGAAATATCGTTCAAAGAGTGTGCTGCAAGATTTTGAGTGTTCAATAGCTGAGTATTTCGTTATTTGATTACTAATTCGTTTCAATAAACGATTCAAACTTCGGCAATATAATTATTTATATTCTTATGTGTTTTTTTCTATCGGCCTTAAAAGTTTGCCAAGAGAGTTTCATCCAGCAGTTTTTCCTTAGAAATTCCGTATGCGATGGCGATGGCGACATTATTATTGAGGAGATCACGATCAGGAATTAGGAGGAGAACAGTAGTTAGAAATCCGACCTCCATTCAACTCTCCTCGACAATTTCTTCTGAGATCGCGCGTACGGTCTTTCGCGAGCGCTGCCGCTGCTGTTACCGCTGATACGATGTCATTGGTGAAAGTAATGTAATTTATTGTTGTCAAAACCATTGCTCGTACTCTACAATATTCTCTTTGTCCTGTTCTCTTTTTCTTTTCTTCTCACGTTCCGCAGTTTCCATCAGCGATGAGCAAGAATTCGATTACAACAATGAATGAGAGGTTCGGAGAAGCACATTGCATCGATCAAATGCCAGTTGTAGAGGTTTGATGTCTCTCAGAGATCGAGTGATCTTTGAATTTCTCTCCACACTCTCTTTACTCTCTCTCTCTCTCCCTTATAAAATTGAATGACTTCAAATTATGGAATGAACTTACGAAAAATCATTGCTCTAGTTAGTGTAATTCAGGGTTTGAACGAAATATCCAAGCCCTGCTTTACCCAATGGGTGTTTTTTTTTCAGAAAAAGCCCTCTTGAAATAACCTAAAAACACCTGAAAAAAAACACGAAAAAAATTCTGAAAAGTATTAGAGAGACTGTTATTTGCAATTACATTGGATTATTCAAAATGTACCTCTATACAAAAATGAAATAAATAATGTCATAAAAATATAATTGAAATATAAATTTATTGAACAGGGTGGCCACTGAACCAATCAGTCACCAAATAACGAAATATTCAGGTGTTAAAAAACCAAAAATCTTGCAGCAGTACATTGTTTGATCGATGTTTTCACTCCCCAAAAATTACTAATCCTCAATTATTCTTCTCACTCGAGAAGATAACTAACGATGATTCATCAGATTTTGGGAGTTGAATTTTCGTTCCGTTTCGTTTCCATAAACAATTCAACAAAACTTCAAGAACATACAATTACAAATTTTCTTGGTCACCCATGTGGAAACAATGTCCCAAACTGTATACAATTGTATAAAAATTGTGTACAATTGTATACATTATTGGACATTTTTCTCACATGGGCGTCCCTGATGAACAACATGTTTCAACGGTACATTGGATATTCCTCATTTCATTGAAATGAAGTGGTACAATTTTTTGATGAATCACATTTTTCACATTTCGTTACAATCTGAGACCTGA
Source organism: Gonatopus flavifemur (assembly GCA_018340375.1). Lineage (NCBI taxonomy): Eukaryota > Metazoa > Arthropoda > Insecta > Hymenoptera > Dryinidae > Gonatopus > Gonatopus flavifemur. The sequence goes on from JAFFJZ010000016.1 coordinate 2,561,400, forward strand.
GTCCATGAGATTCAGATGTCAAAACTAGCGTTTTCCCGGTTTTTTCCCCAATTTCGACCGCCATATTGATATCACGATCTTGATTCTGGAGCACATTCTGATCGGGTTTCAGAGAGCAGACATTTATGCCACCGATTAATGCCATTCGAGTGGTGCATTTGAATTCATTCGTGCCATGAACATTGATTTTTTTCGTTCAAATCACCAAATATCGTGCACTTCTCTTGAAAAATAGGTCACAACATTTTGGAAAGACATTTGAGGCTAAAACTATCTACGGTATTCGAGACAGCAGGTTTCGTAAACCATCGAAAATGCTTAAACAACGCTATTCAAATTTTTCCTCAGGATTTTTTTCATAAAAAGTTACACAGTTAAAAGTTGATCTTGGGATGAAAAGGGTTAAAACGGTTGAAACATGAAGACTATATAGCTTGATATTGAAAATGTCGATGATGCAATGAAAATGAAAATACACTGAGACAAAACGTCTTCAATAAAATGGATGTGTTATTTGGATTTTTTTCTCGAATATTGAGCACTGATGATTTAAAATTCATTGTATTGTATTGAAACTGTCATCAAATTCGTATATTTTCACAGCGTCAAACCAATCTGTAAGATGTTTTTGGCGCTTTAGTTATATTGTGGCCTTCTTTTTATTGCTGATTATGGTTTGGGATATTTGTATGTTGGAGCTGCCCATAAATGCACTATTCTGATGTTTCGTAGAATTCAAATAGATCTTGAATGATGGAAAACGGGAGGATGAAATTCGATACATAAAAGCATGAAAAAACAAAAATTGATATCAAATTGGATTTTTACCAATTAACCTTCCAGTATGAGATTATATGCTATTCTAACCCTGCCAAAAAAAACAACAGAAACCATAGAGATATAGAATAGAGGGCATGAGGCAAGAAATCGCGTGAACCCCTTAAAAAAAGGAAAGAAAATAAAATTGGTATCAGCTTCCTTGTCCACCCATACAGCACCAGGAGGTACTACCAACTACTGACATTTAGTATTTTTCGGTGTATCTTCACAATTCTTATCATGTCATTCCCAGATGACTGGAAAATTCACGAACCCTAAAACGAAAATTCAAGTTCTTCGTCATACTATTTTTCTTAGAAATCTACGAATATTTTTTACAGTGAATATTGAAAGAACTTGAAACGTGAGATATGATGGGTTCCCAATTGATTGGAGAGGATGATTTCCTTAAGTTTTACCAATTGTACAGTAATGTTTTGGGAATTATTCATTTATTCCCTCATAATTGGAATTTCACGTTAACTTTTGAAGTAAAATATTTTTAGTGTTCTCATTAATTATTTTTCGAAATTTTTATTTTCAAATCACGTCATATATTTTGGTTTCATCCATAGTGTTAGTATTCTATTTAGTTCTCCAAAAATTCTCAGAAGATATTTTTGAACTTGAATATTTTGCTGAAATTTCCTTGAAGAATTTCTGTGAAATCCAAATGTACACAATTTAAAATATTTTGACAAATTATCAATAAATTTATAACGAATTCACTAAACTGTCGTCAAACAAGAACTTTGGAATTCTGTATAACATATTTGTCCTATATTGACATTTCGAAATGTTATAAAATATATTATAGGAATTTCAACTTCAGTATTAAAACTACAGTAACATATTGACACATGTATATCTATTTAGTTACAAATCACTCATGTTTTGTTAATGATTCTGTTAGTTGAACGCATAACATACGTGAGGAAATTCACACTTCTTTCCATTATACAGTAATACTAATTCGTGTATTAGAATTTGTGTAAAATTGCATACATTTTTTGAACGTTTTGTCCACATGGGCCAATGGCCCCTTCCACATTCATGTCCATACAAAAAGGGTTATGTGTTACTGCTATAGTATCGCCTCCTACAATCTCAGATGTCAAACATGAAACTTATATTCCCTGTTGTAGCTTGGGTACACTCAGTAAACCCTCTCAATAGTGCCGAATGGTGTCTTCCTCGCTCTATCAAAGAAATAAATTTCAGCGAGAGAGAAGTCCTGCGGTACTATAGAGAGGGTGTACTGTATAATGGAAAGGAGTGTGAATTCCCTCAGACATGTGATGCGTTTAACTAACAAAATCATCAATAAAACATGAGTAGATTACATTTGCAACTAAAGAGGTATACAGGGTGGGGCATTTAAAGTGTCGCGGGCGTTTTTTCCAAAAATAAAGTGAGATACGAGAAAATTTTTCGGACAAAAGTTGTAGGGTACCGAGGGGGACATCCGATGGTGGCCTTGGCTTTGACCTCAAATCTCATCTTCAAGGGCATTCTGAGATCAACTCTTGTTTTTTAAATAGCATCTCATATTTTTTACTGCAGATTTTGATTCTAGGTCAAAAACCAAGAAACTTTTGTCTGAACCATTTTCCTGAAATCCGCAAAAATGGCGCTCTAATCGATATTGTTCCATTTTGAATCTGACATTCGAATAACTCGAAAACGAAGGGTCTTGCAAAAGAATGTTTCGTACAAAAGTTGTCAATACACAACACATTTCAATCGTCTACATTACCACCATTCAGAGCTCACGCGATGTAAACAAACGACGGGGTTCAGTGAAAATTCACGATTTTGAAAGTCAGTTTGTCAGTTACATTTGATTATTACTTGGTTTATGACAAATTGAAAATCATGGATATCCAATACACGGTTTCTGAAAAGATCGATATGATCTACATTTACGGTGAAGTGCATAAGAACCCCAGACAAGCATATGACTTGTATGCAGAACGATTTCCTGAAAGAACAACGCCATCCATTAGGTATTTTCAACGCATTACAAAATTATTCTCAGAAACGGGAAGTGTTACAAGGGAAAAACGACATCGAATGAGAACTGTTAGCGGAGAAAATGCGGAAGTTAATGTACTAGCTGCAGTAGCCAATAATCCACACGTGAGCTCTCGTGAAATTGAACTCCATTCGGGAATTTCTCGAAGAAGTGTTCTTCGAATACTGAAACGTCACAAATTCCATCCGTATCACATTTGTTTGCATCAAGACCTTCACGGTGATGATTTCGAAAATCGTGTACAGTTTTGTCGATGGGGTCTAGCGCAAATGCACAATAACAACTTCATCAACATATTATTTTCTGATGAGTCGACGTTCACCAATCATGGTCAAGTAAATCGACATAATATGCATTACTGGGCGACAGAAAATCCAAGATGGTTACGTCAAGTAGAGCATCAAAGACAATGGGCTGTGAATGTTTGGTGTGGTATTTTTCGAGCTCGAGTAATTGGACCGTACTTCATTGCAGATACGCTAAATGGAGAGAAGTACAGACATTTCTTAGATCAAGTACTTCCAACATTACTTGAAGACATACCTATTCAGGAACGATTGAATATGTGGTATCAACACGATGGTTGTCCATCCCATTATGCAGTCACAGCTCGAGAAATATTGGACAGAGATTATCCTGGACGATGGATAGGACGTCGTGGACCAGTTCATTGGCCTGCCCGTTTTCCGGATCTTACTTCTCCAGATTTTTTTTTATGGGGATACATAAAAGATACAGTTTATCAACAAGCACCGACTACACCTGAGAATATGCGTCAACGAATCATCAATGCATGCGCGAGCATCAATGAAGATATTTTAGCACGAGTTCAGCAATCTTTTGTAAAACGTTTTGAAATGTGTATTGAAGTCGAAGGCCATCATTTTGAGCATCTACTGCATTAAAATTATCCAAGTGATGTAGACGATTGAAATGTGTTGTGTTTTGTCTGTTATACCCCATCACCTCCGTTTCAGTTCAAGGGGTCCCCCTTGGAATCAGACAACTTTTGTCCGAAACATTCTCCTCCAAGACCCTTCGTTTTCGAGTTATTCTAATGTCAGATTCAGTATGGAACAATATCGATTAGAGCGCCATCTTTGCGGATTTCAGGAAAATGGTTCAGACAAAAGTTCCTTGGTTTTTGACCTAGAATCCAAATCTGCAGTAAAAAATATGAGATGCTATTTAAAAAACAAGAGTTGACCTCAGAATGCCCTTGAAGATGAGATTTGAGGTCAAAGCCAAGGCCACCATCGGATGTCCCTCTCGATACCCTACAATTTTTGTCCGAAAAATTTTCTCGTATCTCATTTTATTTTTGGAAAAAACGCCCGCGACACTTTAAATGCCCCACCCTGTACTTGTGGCAATATGTTATTATATTTTTCTGGCATAATACTGAAGTTGGAATTCATATAATATATTTTATAACATTTCAGAATGTCAATATAGGACAAATATGTATACAAATTGTGTACAATCGTATACATTTTTAGCCGAAATCTCGGATTTCGAACATGAAACTTTTCTTTCCTATTGCAGCTTGGGTACCTTCGGTTTACTGTAAAATGATTATAAATCTATTCAAAACACTAATGCTAAAAAAATGTGTCATTTATGGAATATACTGGAATTTTGCCCAAAGTATACTGGAAAATACTTGAAATATACTAGAATTTCATCGGGTGGCTTCAGTAGACACCCTGTGGTAATTCTTACTAATTTGGAATAAATGAACTGGCAGTTGTATCAAATTACCCCATATGGGAAGAATTTCAAAAAATGTGTACAATTTTATACATTTTTGGACATTTTTTCCACATGGGATACTCGAAAATTGTCCTTGTCCCAAATTTTTTATCCCAAATTCTGGTAAATATGACAAGTAATTTTTTTGGCATGTTTTTTTCCCTTTCAATCTTCGTTCGAGTAGGAACCAAAGACGTTCTATGAAGAATGCTTTTTATTGTTATGAGATAACAATTTGTCATTATCAGTTCATTTCACACGTACGTCATAAATTCTTATCTAGTCATTGGCGAACCAGATAGGAGGAATAGGTTCAAGGGTTCCTTATTATAATTTGAGCGGTCATAGTGAGCGGGTATCGTTAAAACTCAACCGACATTTGTATAATAACAAACTTCGTGTGATATCATGATTAAAGAAACCCTGATCAGAGTTAATAACCTTTCAATGTTATTGACTCACTTTGCGTTGCATTTTTCTTGACGATAGATGGAGGAAAGTATAAACCCATGTGGAAAAAATGTTCAAAAGTGTATACAATTGTATACTTTTTATATAAAATTTGTGTACAATCGTATACATTTTTCGACATCTTTTCCACATGGGAAGGAACGTGTATGAATATATATATATATCAATCTTTGTCTTGGCACCAATTTTTTTCTTCCATCTAATTGTCATAGTGTTGTAACGAGGACAGCGTGAGTTCTCATCGATCGGAAGAACGATTAAATCTTCTCACAGGTATTATTCGGAAAAGTTGCGAAACCAGGAGTTTAATGATGACATACATCGAATATTTTCTTTCTCCTTCTCCTATCAAATATAAAATCAACATATCTCTCTCAATATTGATTAATTATATCAAGCTCATAAGCAACCCATATAGAAAAATGTCTCCATAATGCCATGATAATGGTGACATGCACGCCAAGCAATGTTCGCATCATGGCGCCAAGGTGTTCCCGCATAAAGCATGGTTATTGGTAGCAAAACGAGGTGATGGCGCCATAATTGAAACATAATGTTTACATTCTATGCATCATTGCAAGCTGAGCGGAGTTCATGATAGTATGTTTACAGCACGTTATGTTACAAAACATTCAGAGCATGCTTTTCTATCTGGGAACATACATCATTAATTATTTTGCATCTCTCCGTCGATCGAATATATATTTCTGTGGAATCAAGCGTTTAACGACCATTGATTACCATGTGAGTACATTTGTTCCTACCAAATCACTCGGAACTAAATCGATGAAAGTTTCAGATTTTTTCATGAATTCAGTTTCGAGTAATTTAGTAGGAAAAATCCGTGCTCGGTCGGTACGTTGGTATCCTCTTAAGGGAGTACGAGCCTCATTATCAGAGCACGTTGATTAGAAAAGGACACGCCTTTACGATAGATAGAGAGGTCTGAATAGACGCTGGTATCCCTGTAAGCGTAATAGTTGTTTTATGCAACTCATCAAAAATCGGTTCTCACAAAAATTGTATCATTGTATAGCCTTTTATTCTTCGATAATGACTGAAGATGACTTTTGCACCAGAATTCTCGCCATCGACTTTTTGGCGGGAAAAGAAAACGAAACAGAAGACAGGCGACCGAGTTCTAGGACTCGCGCTGTTACTCTCAGCCGTACCATCACTACACATCTGCACATATATTATAATACGTTGCATCTATGTAATCCTCTTCCCGTTCCCCAGTGGAGCACCGATACACAAGGGAAGGTCCGTCCGTTGCTGTTTAATATCCCCTTCTTCCTTTCCTTTCGAGTGCGCGATTACACATATGTGTATCCACACACAAGCACCACTAGAAAAAGGGAGAGCGTCAACTGTCATTTATTCACTAGGCGCACCATTGGAAAGAGAGAGAAATAAAAAGAGAAACGCCGCGCGTGGCGAAACCTACTGTGTGTACTACTACGCAACACGTTGAAGAAGCCAGACGGTTTCTATCGGGGGACAACAAACGACGTGTATTGTGTTGTTCTCGAGATGGTCGTGATATATCGTAACGAGACTATGCTCTTGATGCTCCTGATTTTATCATTTTCCTTTTTTCTGTGTCATGGACCGGAAAATTTTCATTATTAGTGTATCGTGCGGTGGTTTTTACGTGGACGAACTTCGTTGTCCGTGATTGTTCTTTGTTTTTTTCTTTATTGTTTCGGTAGGATTTTGTTGTGGTTCTATTCATGATCTTTGCTACTATCGCACTTTTTTCTTTCACCGACTTTGGAGAACCATAGTGTGTTGAAGGATAGTAAGGGGGATGTTGGTGATGATGAAGATAGTGAGATAATGTGATTTTGGTGATGACAAAATCAATGTAAAAGTGGTTTTGTGTGTGTATTCTACACGTGAACGATTTTGGAGGTAGCTACAGTTCAACCTCAATTCTAACCTCGGTTAAATTTTTATGTTTTGAGGAAGATGAAGCCACGTTTCTTTGATGATCGTATAGCTATTATGATTGATTGAGTTTGAGCAGTTGAAGAAATTTTATAAAAAGCAGTTTCCAAATTCTCTGATTTTCTTATTTGAATTTGAAATAGGAAATTCAATTTATGACGATGAATTAAAATTTTTTTTCAATTCGCAAATGTATTTTTCCCACGTGGGTTAGACCTTTCCGTTCATTTGAATTACAATTCTTTCTTCTCAACAAAATGGCAAATGAACAACTCCATTCTTTATTCCTATATTCTCAATCGAGTCTACATCTGCATATCTCTATTCTCACATATCCCTAATTCTAAATATCTTCATTTCTAAATATGTACACTCTTAAACATCTCTATTCTGAAGTATCTTTATTCTCACATATCACTACTCTCTGACATTTCTGTACTCCATATTGTTATATTTTAACATTGTTTCCAACGGTGGATGTGGAGCATGTGTAACTGGAGAAATTTCCACTTGATAGTTGCTTTTATTGATTGAAAGATAACGATCCGCGTATGTATTTTTGTCCTGACAGAATATCGGAAGGGCATCTGAATATTTCGATATTACAGGCATCTATACCCATGTGGAAAAAGTTTCCAAAAATATGTACAATTGTACACACATTGTATACAATTGTATCCAAATTGTGTATGATTGTATACATTTTTGAACATTTTTCCCACATGGGTATATACGGTCCATTTAGATATAGGAAAACGCATGTATAAATTCTATATATAAAGTACTGAAAACACGTAAGAGTGTACACGAGGAGTATTGAATGAAAGAATACAATACAAATGAAAAAGGTAAACCACCTTCAGGATCTGTATTTCACCGATTATTTATAAGCACGTTATTACGTGAGAGAAACACGAACGATGTGTCTTCGACGACGATACAATTCGCCCATGTGGGAAGAGAATATTCAGAAATGTATACAATTGTATGCAATTTGTATACAATTAGTGCACACTTGTATACATTTTTGGACATTTTTCCCACATAGGCGTAGAGAGCAATTATAGCTAAGTACATACATAGGTTGAGTCAAATTTCGCTATATTACATACGCGCATACATATATAGAGAACAAATTCAACGGCGCGACATTAAAAATCACTCATATATGTTTGATCGGTTACAATATATATCCAGGGTGTCCAGGTTTCGGGAACACTAGCAAATCCGGGAATTGATATTTGTTCGGGAATACTCGGGATTTTGTTAGGCATTTGTCAAATATTCGGGAATTTTCGAAAATCGTAAACTTGAAAGTTTATTCAATTTTATAATATGCATTTTTGGGTTTTTATGTGATTGAAATGAAAACTTCCATGAATTTATGGGAATTGGAATTCAAATTTTTACGTGAATTGAATATTGAATTTATACTTGGAAAAATTATCAAATATATATTGACTGTAATTCAGAATATCTATAAACATTTCAACGGATAATTGAAAAACATATTGTAATATGATCTCAGCTAACATTTGTCGGCAATGAAATCCTGTTTTAAATGAAATTGCCATTTTCTGAAGACGATTTACTGCGTAGAAGCCAAATCCGAAGTCAAAATCGGGCCATCACGTCAGGATTTCGAGATACTTGATATTAAGTTCTCGAAAAATGGGTTTTTTTTGGCTACTTATGAATGTATGTACTGAGCGCCCAGAATTTTTTTGCTCTTTCCTTCTAATTGTATCCTCCAGTACTATTACTCTTCAATATAAGCTATTGAAAAATCTTCAATAAAGCTTTGGAAAATTTTCTTTGAACATGTGTACTTGAGAATGTTTGGGGTCCCTGAGTAAGAATATCATATCGGAAAATTGACATTTGCATTCCCATACATCCTGGCAGCACCCTCAGGAGATCCTCGGAATATTACAATCTTGGGGATATATTTCATGACTTAAAATGATAATAACTCTGCAGGAAGAAATTGTAGGAGACCGATCAATAGCTCATAAATAATAATAACAGTACATAAATGCAAAAGTAGCCAAAAAACCCATATTTCGAGAACCTAACCTGAAGTATCTCGAAATCCTGAGGAGATGGCCCAATTCTGACTCCGGATTCGGATTCTACGCAGCAAATTACTCCAGAAAATGCCCATTAGCTGCTAAGGAGCGAAAAATCTTATTTTTTGCAGACCACTGTAATCAGTGAGTATATTCAGAAGAGTATTATGAAGCATATCCCGAAAAGTGATAAATATTTGGTTGGTAGCATTTTGGAACATTTTGTCTGTCATCCATTTCAACTACATCACCCAAAGCTTTGCAACTCGCAATGAAAATCATAATTTTATTTTGGTAAATTATAATTCGTTCCTTCTAATGATTTTAAACCGTATTGACAATATGGACAGACTTACAGTGTGTTTGGTAATATACAGAAAAAAATTGATGTATATATGCACAGAAATTGTTGTTCAATCAACCAGGGTCTCTGATGACAATGAAAATTTGCTACCCTGATCACATAAAGTACGATGAATCTAATAGACATATCAGTACGAACTCAGAGTGACCACAGACCGGGAAATTCGGGAAAACCGGGAATTATCAGGGAATTTTATTTAACCGGGAATTATCAGGGAAATTTCAGGGAATCTTCCAAGTGATCAGGGAATTTTTCATTTTCATAGAAATCTTATGTAAAACGCTCTACTTTGATGATTTTTTTCATATAAGGCTCAGAATTTCTAAAATCAACTCGAATTGAATTTTGATTCTCATTATTCAATGAAATGTACCAAAAATGATATTGATATGAGCTCTTTATGTTAGAAATGAGTCTACCAAATGGTTCAGCAGAATATTTTTTTGATTATAAAAACAGGAAACTTGATTTATACTGAATTCCCATGCGATGACCCATGCGAACTAACTGGGAATTTACAGAAGGGTACTTACTAGAAGAATGGGGTATATATTGATTCTTTATATACAACCTGTATCCTGAACAGAAAACTTGCAATAAAATTCCGACATCTTGCGAGGAATAACTACAATTCGTAACAACGGAAAAGCATCCGGAGAGAATTGTTACATTACACATTACTATATTGCTAGCAAGTACGAGACAGACTTTCCTTTATGATGACATTTACTCCAGTACTTTCTGAAAAATTACTATATCCGATAGTAGAATATGCAAGGATCCTCCTGTATGATACTATCAGATACAGTAATTTTCCAGAGAGTACCGGAGTAAATGTCGGTGTGTTTATAATATAACATTTCTCTCCGTGTATAGCTTCGTTTTAAAACTACATTCCTTCGTTTCAATGAATTAATGAGTTCAATCGATCTATGTATTTTTTTATTTGACTCAACGTTTTTTTCAAAATGACATTCAAACAAAGAGAAACGTCTAAAATTCTCAAAAATATGAACATCTCAATAATTTCAATCCACAGAATACTTTTCTACAGAAATATGTTCAGGAATCGGAAACTATCTTTGAGATCCGAATTCACAGCAGTGAATAAGATTATTCCTTTTCATTGTCATAAAAGGTGTTTTTATATCGACTGAAATTGTTATTGTTCCTGAGAACATTTAATAACTCAAAAAACGATGCTGAAATTAACTCGAGGAAGTAGCTCAAGTACAGGGCCGCAACATGACGGAGTAATATAAATTTTAAACTCCTGCTTATGAATACAAAAATCGGGCTACTTTCTTGGACTAATTTCAGCATCGTTTCAAAAATTGTTATGTTTATCGCCTCCTGAGTCGCTTAAAAATAGAAAATAATAAGTACCTGCATTTTCTTTACAACTGGAATGAGATGCAAGTATTGATTATTTTTCATTTTATTCACTCCTACCTGAAAAAGATGGATAAAGAAATGTAGGATCGATTAATTTCTGTATAGAGAGAAATGAATGCCCTTGAGCTGTACACTGAAAATACGCTACTTCAGATAAAGAAACCGTTTCTTCCAATTGAGACAAAGGAATATCCTCCCAATTTCATGTATATTTTATTGTATCGGTGACCGTTTAATCGAATCGATAAAGCATATTTTGCAACAAAAAAATATACATTTGAATGAGAGAAAATATTTCCTTCCCACTATTGGAAAGAATGATTTTTTTGTCTAAAGTAATTTTCTCTCGCAAGTCTACAATGAGATATTGAAAGCGAAAAACCTACCAGACAGCGCAAGAATACTTGAAGAATTCAAAAGGATTCATTTGGCGTTTTTGAATGGTCCCCGTTATGTCTGCACCCAATGAACGCTTTGAGAATTGATTTCATTCAAACCAGTGTTTCCACGAAGGGATTTCTCTCTTCATTTCATTGGGCTATCTAGTTAATGCAAGGTCGTGATTGGTCAATTCTCTTAAAAAGAGGGATTATGTGGAAACACTGTCTCAAACTGAATTTTCGATGAATTCTCTTTGAATACAATGAGTTCATAAGCTGTTAATTTGGCGCAGCCATTAACGGAAGTTCATATGGAATTATAGCGTGCTGTTTGGACCTATATGTTGAAATGAATGTTAATCGTTCAGCACATGATTCTCCAATTGACTATGTATAGTATGATATCCGCAAAAAATACTGAGAAAGTTGAACTGTTTTTCATTTGGATTATTCTAGATCCAATCACTGATTTGTTTCCAATAAATAATTAGAACTTGAAGAGCGGATATCATTGAGGTTACACTGGAAAGAATATTTATTTGTCCTCTCTTCGTAAAATTTATTTTTAGACATCAAGTATTCAATTTGATACAGAAATTGATGATGTGTGGGGAATGAGTTCTTTATTTAGAAGATGAATTTATTTAGGGCAAGCGTTCTGTTATTTGATTTAATTGAATATTTCATCAATCCCAAAATATGTACTATGGAGAGAAGAAAAATAAACTATTTATTTAGTGAGAAGGAATTTTTTCAGTGGATATGAATATAGATACATATTTCAAACGATAATTGCCAATGTTTAGTTTTATTCCAAACTTCATACACGGAGAAAAAAGATTTGTTGACGCAGCAAATCGAGGTATTATACATAGAATAGCAAAATTCTTTCCTGACCTAGCTAAAAATTTGCTATAACAGCAATCGTGTTAGCTACGACAGCAATTTTTCAGTATTATATACAGAATAGCAAACAAATTTTGCTGGGATAGCAAACAATTTTTGCTGTCACAGCTAAAAACTCGCTGTCGCAGCTAACAAGATTGCTGGAACAGCAAATAGTTTGCTGTCACAGCAAAAAATTTGCTGCTCTGGCAAAAGGAACCCAGCAAAAGTAGATTTCGCTGCCACAGCGAATTCCTTTTTCTCCGTGTATAAAGAAGTAGAAGAGCTTTCGAATCAATAGTGGGAATTCAAAGAAATCGTTTCTTCCGTCATAATTAGTGACATTAGAAAACTAAACTCAGGGCATTAATAAGTACAAATGTGTATCACAGATTGATAAGGATTTGATGAAATATTTTCTGTGATGAATTAATAGACTTGTTCTGATCAAAGAATCTTTCTGTCAGTATGATATTTTCCTTGGTCCCCTTGGAATAATATTTTTTTCGTAGTACCTATATGCGTAATATCTCCATGAATTAACTTTCATTGATAATGGTTTACTTGCAACAATTATATAATTCTCTCAAATATAAGTCTCCACAGTTCCACCCGAATCAAACCAATTCTTATATGGAGACCGAATAATCTTTCACTTCAAGAAATCTATTGGTATTCATATCCTGTGTTTCATTAATTCAAGCAAAGGCATTATAACATCGAAGATGTTGTGATGGATATTTGCATTTCTTCTAAAATAATTCTTCTGATTTTCTTTATCAACATCATGTCATAATATTTCGATTCCCGATTCTGGGGTAGTAGAATATTTTATACAATCACTATTGTATTGTATTGTATTTTTTGAACTATAGTTCAATTTTATTTATCATTAAATCAATGGATAATATGATTTTTTGATGGGAAACATAAGAGGAATGACTTATTTTTACTCTAGAACTGGAGAAAGACTCAATGTACTTGAATGGGTCCAGATTATGGTGAATAACTTGCAAAAAAAGTTGAATACCGAAATATCAGGGAAAAATGTGCGAATAGTCCTGGAAAACCTGGAAGTATCAGGGAATTTCGTCAGCCTTTTTTTGTGGTCACCCTGGAACTGCAGCAATCTAATGTTACCCCTATATTTATCGGGGGCATAGTAAATGTTACAGCAAATTTTTTTTTCGTGAAGACGAAAAACAAGTTTTTGTAAAAGTTACCGGCGCTTCGGTCACTATATGGAGAGCAACATTTTTTTGGTATTGCATACCAGAATTTACTCATCGAATTGAACTCAACCTCAACAACCTAACCTTGTTCTGCCCCATATTATAACTCATTCCAGAGAAAAATTCTGGTGTTGCCATAAGAATTCGGAATCCATTAGAATTAATCACTTGTCCGTGTGGAAAAAATGTCCCAAACTGTATTCAGTTGTACCAAATTCGTATACGATTTGTCTTCAATTTGTGTACAATTGTATCGAGGAAGCTTCATCAGCAAGGAACGAAAACCGAAGAATAGGATAGGGAAAAGAAACAACATTCTTCGAGTCGGAGCGTGGAATGTTAGATCACTGAGGCAAGCGGGAAAATTAGAAAATTTGAAATTAGAAATGAATAGGTTGAATATAGACGTAATGGGGATTAGCGAAATGAGATGGCCACAAGAGGGTGATTTCTGGAGTGGGGATTATAGAATAATTCATACAGGATCAAAGAACGGTCAAGCAGGTGTAGGAATTGTAATGCATAAAAGAGTAGGAAATAGAATAGAAAATTATTTGCAACATAATGAACGTGTGATGATGGTTAGAATCAGAACAAAACCGGTAGACACAGTCATAGTCCAAGTATACATGCCCACATCTGCATATTCGGAGGAAGATATTGAAAAAACGTACGAAGAAATAGAAGAAGTGATAGAATATGTGAAGGGAGAAGAGAATTTGATAGTGATGGGGGATTGGAATGCGGTAGTAGGACAAGGAAAAGAGGACAACATTATAGGAGATTTCGCGTTAGGGAGGAGGAACGATAGAGGACAACGTTTAGTCGAATTTTGTGAAAATCATAAGATGGTTATCACAAACACTTTATTCGAAAATCATCCAAGAAGAATCTACACTTGGAAAATGCCAGGAGATACGGCAAGATACCAAATTGATTACATATTAGTGAAACAAAGATTTAGAAACCAAGTGAAAAACTGTAAAACTTATCCCGGTGCAGATATAGATAGTGATCATAATATGTTGATGATGAAATGTTCTCTGAAATTCAAATCTCTGAAGAAGAAAAGGAAAATGCAGAAAAGATGGAATTTGAAGAACCTCAAGCAAAAACAAACACATGAGGCATTCGAGAAAATGTTGGATGAAAAATTGGGAGATCAAAAAGAGAAAGACTTGGGAATAGAGAGGAGATGGACAAAGATGAAGGGGAATATAAGAGAATGTGCGGATAAGATTTTGAAGAATGATGGAGTAGAAGCTAAAAACCCATGGATAACGGGAGAAATTTTAGAATTGATAAATGAAAGAAGAAAATACAAGAATAATGATAGCCAAGAAGGCCAGCAACGATACAAGTCATTGAGAAATAAAATAATAAGAGAATCAAGGAAAGCAAAAGAACAGTGGTTAGAAGAGAAATGTCAGGAAATAGAAATAAGATTGCATTTGGGAAAAATAGATGAAGGATATAGGATTATTAAAAGATTTTTCGGACAAATGAAATCTAGAAGCAATAAGATTAGAAACTCTCTAGGACGACAATTGATGAAAACGGAAGAGAAAATAGAACAGTGGATCAATCATTTGGAAGACTTGTATAGAGGAAACGATGATATAGCACTATTAGAGAAGGAGGAGGATGTAGATGAGGAAGAATTGGGAGATTCGATATTGAGATCAGAATTCGACAAGGCTTTGAAAGAATTGAAAAATAATAAAGCGCCAGGCATAGATGGCATAAGTGCGGACCTTATAAAAGCCTCCAGTGAAGGAACTCGCGACGCACTGTTTGAATTGATTAGAGATATGTACGAAAAAGGAGAAGTACCGGAAGATTTCCAAAAGAATAAAATTGTCGCTATCCCGAAAAAACAAGGGGCAGACGAATGCGAGAACTACAGAACGATCAGTTTAACTTCACATGCTTCGAAAATACTGACCAAAATTATATACAGGAGGATGGAAAATAAAATAGAGAGTAGATTGGCAGAGGATCAGTTTGGTTTTAGAAAAAATAGGGGAACGCGAGAAGCAATCTTAGCACTCAGGGCAGTAATAGAGAAAAGGATAGCGCTGAAGAAATCTGTGTACATAGGTTTTGTAGATATACAAAAGGCTTTCGATAATGTGGACTGGGAGAAGATGTTTGCGATCCTGAAGAAGGTGGGAATAAATTATAAAGATAGAAGAATAATATACGAATTATATGAGAATCAAAGTGCAATAATAGACATAGAGGGTCAGGAAGGGGAAGCACAAATAAGAAGAGGGGTGAGACAAGGATGCTCATTATCGCCACTGATGTTCAATTTATATATAGAAGAAGCAATGAACGAAGTGAAGGAGGAAATTCAATCGAAATTACAGATTCAGGAGAAAATATAAGTATGTTGAGATTCGCGGATGACATAGCTATATTGGCCACGAGTAGTACTGAGTTAGAAAATATTCTCAACACCATGAGAACAATATTATTGGAAAACTATTGTATGAATATAAATGAAGACAAAACAAAATTCATGATGTGTACAGCAGCGAAAACAGCTAGAAGAACGAGAATCAAAATAGATACCGAGACAATTGAACAGGTGAAAGAATTCAAATATCTAGGAAGCATAATTACAGAGAACGGCAAAAGGAAAGAGATATAAGAGCAAGAATAGCACAAGGGAAACAGGCTTTTATCAAAAGAGACAGTTATTATGATAAAAAAATATAAGCTTGGAAGTAAGGAAGAAATTCTTGAAAAGTTACGTTTGGAGCACAGCATTATATGGTTGCGAAACTTGGACAATGGGGAAAACTGATCAACGAAGACTCGAAGCTTTTGAAATGTGGTGTTATAGGAGGATGCTCAGAATAAAATGGATAGACAAAGTCAAAAATGAAGAAGTACTCGAGCAGATAAATGAAGAAAGAAATCTTTTGAAACACATCGTGAAAAGGAGAAGCAATCTTATAGGATACACATTACGGCATGAGAGTTTATTGAAAACAATATTGGAAGGGAAAATGAATGGTAAAACTGGTAAAGGTAGACCTAGAGCAAGTTATATGAAGCAAATCGTACAAGACAAGGGATGTAGTAGATATGTAGAAATTAAACGTTTGGCGGATAATAGACAGGGGTGGAGGGTTTCATCAAACCAGTCGTAAGACTGATTACTTCATGATGATGACAATTGTATACATTTTTGGATATTTTTCCCACGTGGAACAAGATACGAAACGTTTATTGGGGGTCCGACATGAACTGTGTGAATTTTTCTCCATTTCCCAAGAAGTATTTCCTAGGAATGAAGGAAATTTCTCTCTCATGATTGGGAACCAATCCAGAAGATAATCCAATATCGAAATGGACGAAAATTTATACTATGGACAATGAACATTGCTTGAAATTCAGATTAGAACTGGGACTGGATTACAAGTCGGTTCATATGAAGCTGCAATCCCGTACGGAAAAAATAATTCAGCTGCAGCAGCTAAGTAGCTAGCACGGACACGGACAGCCATTAAATTTAGCTACTTGGCTGCTGCAGCTAAATTATTTTTTCCGTGCGTCAATCTTAATTTTTAATCGATTTACATCACAATCTTTCCGACCCTGATCGAAATTTGGATCGTGTTAAGATCGAATACAGATTATTATTTCAAATTTTGGTTTGCACTCATATTTCAATTTGGATTCCCCAAAAAAGTTGAATGTTCTCAAGATCGTATTTTGATTCAATTGTTGTTATTGCGACAGAATCGATTTTCGATTGAATGAAGCTGGAATCTAAAGATTGGGACAACTCGTTTTGTGGATCGCGGCAACACTACTCGTGAATTTCGGAAATATAACTAAACATTATTCATATACATTATTTCCGAAAAAAACAGAGAAAAATAGATACTAATCGATATATGAAATATTATGCGGGTTAGTTGTAAGGACAAGCATTTAGATTATATCCCTGGGATACTAGTCTTGAATAACTTTTCATTACTCCTTATAATGTGGACTATACTCCTTGAAATATGGATATTAGGGACTAGGAAAAATTGGTATAATCTAGATGCTTGTCATTAGTACCTATTTTTCTCCGTAAACATATCCAATGACTTGAGTATTGTTGCCATATTCCATGAAACGACTTATTTAGGTTAACTTCAAGCTTTAATGGAACAACTCAAGGTAAACGCCCCCATTTATGAACCCCTTAGCTCCCATTAGCGAACACCCAATCAGAAAAAACCGAAGTATGCCAATGATGACAACAGGCGGAGTACAGTGCCAGTATTGGGCCCCCAAGAGTCGGCTAGCACGTACGGATTTAGTACTGGATACATAGAAATACAGTACTATACCAGTACTGATACACCAGTACTGAAAGTTTGATTTCGACCAAGTATTGATACAGTACTATGCCAGTACTGATACACCAGTACTGAAAGCTTGATGTCGACCAAGTACTGATAGAATACAGGCACTGCAGTGATTGCAAATAGGAAATCACCCAATCAGAAAAAAACGAAGTATGCCAATGTTGACAACAGGCGGAGTACAGTGCCAGTATTCGACCTCCAAGAGTCAGCTAGCACGTACCCAGTATGGAAAAGCGTTATCATTTCGGCCAAATGTCAGTGCTGTTGCAGTACAGACCACCAGTACCCCACCAGTCTTAACCGGTACTGGCGCAGTACAGCGCTAGTTGTGGAATTCTGATTGGGCGTATTGCGCCGGTACTGAAGACCATTACCGGTTACCAGTACTGTGCCAGCACCAAGTACCCAGTACGGAAAAGCATTATCATCTCGGACAAATGCCAGTACTGCTGCAGTGCAGACCGCCAGTACCCCGCCAGTGTTAGCCGGTACTGGCGCAGTACTGCGCCAGTTGTTAAATTCTGATTGGGCGATCGTTTATCGATTATACTTCCCCTATGACATATTAATCTGGAGTTTTTTACATACTAGTGGTTTATTCAGTATGTAGTCGGTCATGCTTGGATGAGATTGAAGCACCAAATGAAGCGAACTATTAATCAAAAACCAAAGTGTTCATTAAAAGGGTCGCGTTCATAAATAGGGTCATCTGCCGTATTTCATCAAACTTCCGCAATTCAGAAATTGGATTTTCTCAGGTTTCCTTCCGCATTCGAAAAAACAATTCATTTGAAATTCAACATCCGATTTACCAAGCACGAGAGCAGAAATAAAACCAGAGGGCTCCGCCCCCTGGCTGCTTTGCTTCGCTCAGCAGTCCGACCCCCTTCAAAATTCGCTCCGCTCATATTGAATGGATCGTAGCCCACATATGCTCGCTTCGCTCGCATTTTGAACAATTCAGATATCCGGGGATATATGGAAGGGCACTCATCGGTTTTTCCCTTCAATTGAAAAACCTGTAAATGTAATGTTCAGAAAGCCTGAAACTTATTGTCCACTATCCTTTATACCATCTCCAAATGATTCAGAAACATGACATTTGAATGAGGCAGCTTTTCAATTTCTTTCAAATTACTCTACATTTGAATATATTCATTCAGATTTATGAAGATCTAGATACGGAATGAGGTTCTATAGCCACACAGATTTCCCTAAATCTATGTGCATTAATCAAAACCAGAAATTATCTCGATTTCCCCGTTTTTATCCGATAAAATCTAATAAGATTTAATAAGATGCAATTTCACTTCTACGAAACTGATCCATTTTCGCCCGGAATTCCGTAAAAAGGCATTTGAAGACACTTTGCGCATTTCAAAATCGGGAAATTTACAAAAAACGCCTAAAAATGGTTTCTTTCATTTTTTTTAGTGACTTGTACCACTAGGATTTGAATTTTCTTTCCACCATCCAAAAGTACATCAAAAACACATCCAAAAACGTATTTTTATTTTTTTTGCACCTCTCGAGGGAATGTCCAAAAAATACGCTTGTAAGTTAAAAAAACGCCACCAAAATTCAAATTTCCCGTCAAAAAATCTGAAAAAATCACCGTTTGTGCGCATTTCAAAGAGCTTCCGATTGCTCCTAACTCCATGTTATCAGATAGAGTAGGGCCTGAGATATCAAGGGAACCCTGAACAATCATTTTTCCGCTCTGGAATTGGGATCTGAAATTTCGGCCAAATTACTTATTTTCTATGACGAACAGAATGACTCAAGTGCGAATCAGATCGTTTCAAAGGGACTTTTCACCGTCTTATCCTGCTATACCCTTTACCATACAGTGTATACACTGTAAAAAGTTTCTATGAAACAATTCTTATGTGTTTACGTGAAGTAATTGAGGGGAAACCAGTGAACCCTCCGAGTAAAGAATTCGTCTGCAAATTTTCTCCGAACTGAACTACTAAACAGTTTGAAATTTTCAGGTTGTAATCTTTGATATTTGACAAATTCCGGTATATAGCCTGGATTTCAAATTTCGATAACAAATTCTCCCTTACCGACTGAGGAACAAACTTTTTTTCGAAATTTTCAATTCAAGCTATGAACCGTAGTTCATATAGTCTCGAATATTATACCCTGAAAATTCCAGACTGTTCAGCTCGGAGAAATCTTGCAGACAAATTCTTCACTCGGATGGTGTACGTCGTTTTTTTTTGTTTGGCTGTCACTAAACATTATTGCTAGGATTCGCAGAAGTTGAAGGCTGCTCGTAATGTACGGACTCAAGGGTACACTGTGAAAAAATTTGAATTCCGAACAGAACTGCTTGGGAATTTTCAACCTTGTTTGGATAAATAATTTTCGGACTTTCTTTATGGATTGACAAACAAAAGTTTGGGACGTTGCGAAAATCTCTGTAAAGTCATAAAACTTTTTGGATATTTACAAACTTTTCACGATAATTGACAAAGAATGTTTGTTTCAAAAACTGCCAAACCCATGTGGAAAAAATGTCCAAAAATGTATACAATTGTTCACAAATTGTATGAAAATCGCATACAATCGTAAACAAGCTGTGTACAATTGTATACATTTGTGAACATTTTTCCCTCATGGGAACTTTCTTTGGTAGTTTTGGAAGTAATTCTTCACAGTTTATTTTGTCACAACAATCAACCGCTCTTACTATTAAACATTAATAATTCATGATTCAATTTGCCTTCAGTAAATTATACGAGGAATTTCGAAAATCAAAAGCATCCGTTTCACTTGTCGTGTAGGTGAGGGGGAGAGGATATCTTTATAAGAATTGTAAAAGTTCTTCGGGATAATTTATGTGCGACTGATATTAAATCACGATTTTTTCCTCATGTATACTTGAATACAGAAACAGAGAATCTCTTGAAATAATGAAAAGCCGCAAGCATCTACTTTGCGTCGGTATACATTGAAGGGAGATATTTTCCCTCTAATATGAATCTTTGCACAAATTTCATACAGCATAATCAGTAACTTGACACCCTTCACTTGTCTGCACAGTTGAAAAAAAAATCCGCTGTGACATAACCCTCCTTAATGTTGCTGAAGTTTCAATCGTTTATTATAGAAACGAATTGAACATTCAAATCCACAAAATCTGATGAATGATCGTTATTCAACTTTTCGAATCAACTCTTTAGAACTGAAAACATCGTTTAAAAAAGTACTGAAAAATTCTGGACCTTCAAAAGTAGAGTATTTTGTTGTTCGATTCCTAATTCGTTCCAATAAACGATTCGAACTCCAGCAACATCAATGCATACGCTTTTTTAACTTATTTCCAGTCATTTAAGAAATCGTATACAACAAGAATTAAAACCAGAGGGCTTCGCCCCCTAACTGCTTCGCTTCGCTCAGAAGTCCGACTCCCTTCAAGATTCATCTCGCTCATTTTGGAAAAATCATAGCCTACATATGCTCGCTTCGCTGGCATCTTCAACAATTCAGATATCCGGGGATATATGAAAAGGCACTCATTGGTTTCCCGCTCGACTGAAAATATTGTCGATGTAACATTCAGAAAACCTGAAACTAATTGCCTACCATTCTTTATACTATTTTCAAAAGATTTAGAAACATGTTTCTGAACAACTGCAGAATTCGGACAACTTTACTGGTCCAAATGAAGCGTGGAAGTGCGACGAGAGCGTGAGCTGAGAGTCAATTAAGCGTAACGGAGAGTCATCTGGGCGTGATTTGGGAATCAATTGGAATATTTTCATGCTTGATTTGTTTCAATAAGTACTTTCTTCAATTTTGGATTCCCACTTGGGTGGAGTTGTCATGCCGTCGTCAAGCTTTTGAAAAGTGTTCGGATACAAGAAAGCTTATCCGGTATCCCGAAGAACAGAAGCGAGGTATCCCGAATACAGACAGGCAGACAGACGGACAACTCCACGGATTATCAATCAGTATTACATGAAAAGAAAAACTGTCCAACTCGCAATTGGATTACTCAAATATTTTAGAAGATACGGTCACAGGGTACGACGGCGCGCCGCGGCGGGTACATTAGACACTCCGTGCTTGGTATACTACGTATACCGATGAGTGCCCAAAAAGAAAATCCAACAATGAGAACCGTAACGATTCAACGATCATTAAATCATCCTTGCTATACGATTCTATGACTATGTTAATACGTGGAGGAAAATGAATGAAACCCATCATTTTTCTCATTCCACAATGATAAACTCGTCCTTGGTCTATGTTCGCACGCACATTCCATTATTTTCCTTTATGATTGGTTAACTTTTTTTTGAAAGGTGAAACATTTGACATTTGTTTGAAGAGTTGCAAGCTCGTCATTATAAGGTATAGGTTATACCCCATCCGACACACGATATATCCGCGTTTCGCACATCAGTCGCCGTTGTCAGTACACATTTATAAAGACATGTATCGTACACATCGCCAACCGTGCACAGACAAGAACGAAATGCTAATTCCAGTCACCGATAAATGCATTCGTATAGATCATCGACGTAGACGTGGTAATAGGTTACGAGAAACACTTAAAGGTGACGATGATGCAACGACAACGTTTCTTCGTAAGAACAACAATTCTCTCCCATGAAATCAGTTGAAAAAGCAGTTCAATCGTTTTATATTCAACAGCAAACTTACAGGCAAAGGTAAATCATATATGTTGTTGAAGTTCGAATCTTTTATAGAAACGAAAAGACAATTCAAACTCACAAAATATTAGAAATCATCGGTGTTTGTTTTCTTGAATGAACTCATTGGAATTGGAAACATCGTTTAAAGAATGTATCGTAATATTTTGCGTTTTCAACAGCTGAGTATTCCGTTATTTGATTAACAATTCATTTCAATATACGATCCGATTCACAATTCAGCAACATAATTTTATTCAATACGGGTTTTTGATGAATTTTCTTTCGAATATGATACACATTAACGTATTTTTCGTTATTGATCAACTTATAGAACATCGTAAGAAGTTGAGAAAAGAAAATCATAATATTATGTGAAATCACTTACCCAAGTCTGTGCATTTTGAAATATTCTTCGACCCCGTGAACATTCCATAAATACTGAGTTACACATAACGTAGTTGAAATCACTGATTACTGAGTGAGAAAGTTACAAATGAAATTTAATGCGAGTTTAATCAGCCGATTAAGTACTCTTCTTTCATCTATTCAACGGAGATGATGCTATATAATTTTATGCATTTACATATCATTAATCCGTTCGTACATTGTTTACGTTATACCGCATCACGTTACCTTGCAACAGAGAGCGCTTTTTTTTATATTCTACAGGATGGGTAACGGTCTGGAATCCTTGAATTCCTGGAATTTTCCTGGAATTTTCCTGGAATTTGGATTGTCTTTGCAAAAATCCTAGAAAATCCTGGATTTTCACTTTCGATCCTGGAGTTTTTTTGAAAATTGAAGAGAATTTATTTTTCATTTAAAATTTTTTTCGAATTCAAGATTGGTGTTTTGAATATCTATGAAGTTGATTCGTCTCTGGGAATTTTCTGGTTCGCTCTTTCCAGACTGCCAAACACAAGCAATTCTTCTTGCAATTTGTTTATTTCATTAAGTATATCAGGTTTATCGATTTGAATACTGATTGGATTTTTAAAATATGACAGGCGGAACAGAGGTGTGTTCTAACATGTTCTAAGTTGCCCCAACCTGCACCAAACCAATCAATTCATTTTTATAATTAGAAGAGCGAATCAAAAATACTTGGAACAGATTGAGGCAACTTAGAACACCCCGTGTGGAAATTAATTCTTAGCGGCAGTTTGGGCGGAACTAGGCGTCCTCGTTTTATTTCAGGCCCTGCTTTGGTTACCCTTATAGGCCCTAGACAGGATTGTCACGCACTCATCTTCAGGGTTTGCACAGTATTCCTAACTTGGGCCTATGTAGGACACCCATAATGAAGCTAATGTAGGCGATAAAACTAGGACCTTCAATGGATAGTAAATTGTTGCGAATATCATCAAATTGAATAAATACTGCAGGGAGGAAATTTCCTCAATCACTCATTTACGTGTTTTTTATGCATACGCGAGAACTACGATAATAATTACAGCAATTTATGTTAATTTCCCAAAAACCACGAAGATGGGGATAAAATTCAAGTAATTAAAATTTTACATTATTTGTGCCGCATTTTTATGAATTTTCACTGACAGTTGAAATAATAGTATATTGTTCATCAAGGGGGGAAATTTCCTACTTCTCCCCGAGGTGAACATACTATTTTTTCCCACAACTGCAAGGAAAGTGAAAATCATCTGTTTAATTGCATATAAAATATTCATATGCATATTTCAGAACGACAAGATAGTTTGTATTCTCCTCCCGCTGTGACACATTCGCTTGGAATTCAGCACTTTCTCCCCTAAAAATAGGTCAGAAAACATCAACTTTCCGTGCAGGTGTGGGAAAAAAAAATTGTATCCTCCCAATTAATTCTTTTTGTTGTGTTTTTTGTTGAATTTGCAATGAGACGATATATAAAAATGCATTTTTGACCAGTGAAAAAAATGCATTTTTGACCAGTGAAATGAACTTGAATCACCCAGCTTGAATTTATTACCTTAACATACATCTTACATCTTACATCTTACATCTTAACATCTTACATATCACATATTACATATTACATATTACAATAAGATACAATACGATGTCATGTCCCTTCATTCTATCATTATTACTAACCGTACGCTATGAGTGGAGATTCAAGTTTTTAATATATATCAAATGTAGGAACAAACTGATACTCGCGGAAAACTGTTGAAACTGTTTGCGCCATCTTTGTGACGCGATTTTAATCATTTTGAACTGAAATGAGTGTTACAACGCTTCTCAGTAGTATTACCAACACAGGCGAGTAGTTTTTGCAGAAACAATTGTTGAATACACATCAGATTGCGGTAACTATATTTGAGAATGAGGATAAAATTCCTGGGAAATAAATCAGATTATCATTCAAAAAAGCATAGGTAACATTAGCAACTGTACTTGTTGAATGTACATTAGATTGCTGTAGAATTGAATAAGTCGGAATGTGGTTGAGCATGCCTTATGGCATCACGTTCGTGAAAAGTAGGTTCAGTCGAGTGTAATGGAAAATTTACATTATTCGTGGTCAATAATATCATAATAAATATATTTTTGGATTGGCGTAATTTTTACAATCTTCCAAAGCAATGATCACGTACTTATCATGTGAATTCAATCAAAATTAATGCAGAAATTACATTTAAAGTTTTATCTATGCACTGATGTTAAATTTACATTACAATTTTTCTCCGTGTGATTTTTGATACAAAAAAAATGTGTAGTTTTTATTTTTTATCTCGAAAACTATTGATCAAGGAAAAAAATCGTAACTATGGATACTCACATTGATTTTTCAAGACCTATCGCTCAGTATTTTTCAATTCTCGAAATTCCAACTTTCGATTTCGGCGTGTGACGTCACGACAATACTTTTCCCCACTTTCGAGCTCTCGGCAAGTTTTTCGATCCAGCTGCTGAATTATATTTACAAAGTTTTTATCAAGAAATTTGAATTCACTTCTTGCATAAAATACATGTATTTATAGAATTAATTTTCGAGAAGAGTCAAATATTGAATTGAATAGTCGCAACAAAATACTGGGTTGATTTCCCTGGTGGAAATTGCAATTATGCAAGTTCTTAAGGATGCCCAGAATATTTCGAGAGATCTATAGAATTGTTCCGAAGTTCACAGAGATTCCCAAAGATTTACAGAGAATGTTCGAATTCTGAAAGTTTTCAGAGGTTCTCAGGAAGTCTCAGAAAAATATATCTTCAAGGTGAACAAAGTTCCATCGATTCAACTGAATACAGGGTGTTCACATTCTGGAAAATCAGGGAATGTCAAGGAAACTCAGGGGGAAAAATAGGTCAGGTAATGTCATGGAAATGCTCCAAAAGTCTGGAATGTCAGGGAATTTTCTTCACGTACTAAGGAGAAATTTTTCCCGCAATTTCAATTAAATATTATCCATCTACCCATGTGGAAAAAATGTCCAAAAATGTATACAATTGTATATAAATTGTATACAAATTGTGTACAATTGTATACAGTTTTGGACATTTTTTCCACATGGGTACAATTAAGAAAACGCTTTTTTCATTGATTTATAATTAGATGAATAATTCTCAAACTGCCATCATGTGAAACATTTCTTCCCCCGTATCTGGGAAAGTGCTGAACATGTGAAATCAACTGATTCTTTTACAAAATCTTATAAAAATGGGATTTTCTAAATCAAAATCTTAGAAGAATACACTGAAGAACAGATTGAGTCATGGAGGCCTGATTGCTGTGATCATTCTGTTGCTATTTCAATCATTCACCTCATAAGGTGCTTGTGTTGTGCGACTCGAATGTAAATTCATTGATTATATATGTAATGAAGGGGGGGGGGAGGGGTTAGGCTACGAAACTTCATGTACTCCATGCATTCTGGATTTAAATATTGTTCTGTTATAATTTTCTTTTCTCTCAAATCCACGATGTCAATACAATGCTTATGATTAATTAATATTATTAGATGATTATTTTGTGTATTCACAATTGAGTCTCATTTTGAGGTTCTAAGCATGTTCATATCACATCTGAAACATCTTTATGCGCCGCTTGGATTACACACTTACTCGATTACTTGATTGCACACTCTTCTTGAATTGTTGAGTTCAACATTGAGTGCACTGTTTCGAAACACATTGTGTATGTTATATTTGCAGATTCCATTTCGAGGCACCCGAAAGCTTATTTCCGAACCCCTATAAAATAAATCAGGGGAAGGTGACGCACTTTTCCGCTTTATTACAGCATGATGTAATACATTCAATAATTGTAATTGGATCTTTATATTTTTCTGGAGTGAACGAAGATGGATGTATTATTTTACCCTCAGGGAAAAATCTGGGTCGCATAACCCGGTGACGTAGTTATTGTTGGCTTTAACCATTCCATCTAGTTGCGAAAACCAGATTCACGTGGTTTTGTCTTGTTTTGCGGGTCATCATGATCAGAGTTCAGGTTACTGCAAACATAAGCCCTTAACTATGTAAGTATGATTGCTGTAACCACGTCGCTTTTTTCTCCGTGTATGCTGTAAAGGAGATGAAGTAGAAGCTGTCGGCCGCGAGCTTTCGGGGTTATGTTTTGGCTGGGACTGTACCTGAACAAAACGACCGAACTATTTGGATATTTTCTCCATAAAAACATGCTGAAATGAGATAATGATGATATCTAAAGATATGAATTTGTAGTATTTGAGACGAGGAATTCGAAAATGCAAGATTTGTCACGATACGAGGTCGTTTTCATAAGATTTTTGGCAGAGAAACGAGGAGTTATATATTGGTTCTAACGAATTTCATCACCTACTGATGAGACGACGTCCGATTCGGAGGATAAAATGCATCAATTCTTATAGGATTTTGTCTGAGGAATCCGATGGTAGATGATTCATTTTGGTACACGGCCGTTTTCATGGAGTTTTCGTCGAGAGAAGGGAAGATTTTTGTGAATTTTCACAGAATTTGCATGAATTTCGTTATTTAAAGACAAGTCGACGTCCGATTCTTGGGGTAAAATCTATGGATTCTTATGAGGAATTGTCTGCAGAATCCGGTGATATACAGCTCATTCCGGTACGCGGCCGTGTTCTTGATTTTTGACGCCAAAAGTCGTTGACTGGTATTTGACGGAATTATCAATACATATGCAAATTCTTCCATCGGCTGCAGGGTTCTCGTTCGATTGGAAGAATCTGATACATCGATTCTTATAGGAAATCGTCCAAGGAATTCAATGGTGTATAGCTCATTCCGATACGCGGTCGTTTTCATGGAGTTTTAAAAAATCAAGAACACCGCAGCGTACCGGAATGAGCCGTATATCACTGGATTCCTTGGACGATGTCCTATAAGAATTGATGCATCAGATCCTCCCAATCGAACGACAACCTTGCGACAACCTTGCATTCCCTCAGATACCAGTCAACGACTTTTCGCGTGAAAAATCAAGAACACGGCCGCGTACCGGAATGAGTCGTATATCACTGGATTCTGTAGAAAATTCCTCATAAGGATCTATAGATTTTACCCCAAGAATCGGACGTCGACTTCTCTTTAAATAACGAGATTCATGCAAATTCTGTGGAAATTGACAAAATCCTCCCCTTCTCTCGACGAAAACTCCATGAAAACGGCCGCGTACCGGAATGAGCCATACACCATTGGATTCCTTGGACAATTTACTATAAGAATTGATGCATCTCATTTTTCCAATCGAATGAGAACCCTGCAGCCGATGGAAGAATTTGCATGTGTATTGATAATTCCGTCAAATACCAGCCAACGACTTTTGGCGTGAAAAATCAAGAGCACGGCCGCGTACCGGAATGAGCCGTACATGACTGAATTCTGCACACCATTCCTCATAAGAATCCATAGATTTTATTCCAAGAATCGGACGTCGTCTTCTCTTCAAATAACGAAATTCATGCAAATTCTGTGGTAATTCACAAAAATCTCCCCTTCTCTCGACGAAAACTCCATGAAAACGGCCGCGTACCGGAATGAGCTATTCACCATTGAATTCCTTGGACGAATTCCTATAAGAATCGATATATCAGATTCTTCCAATCGAACGAGAACCCTGCAGCCGATGGAAGAATTTGCATATGTATTGATAATTCCGTCAAATACCAGCCAACGACTTTTGGCGTGAAAAATCCAGAGCACAGCCGCGTACCGGAATGAGCCGTATATCACGGGATTCTGCAGACAATTCCTCATAAGAATCCATAGATTCCACCCCAAGAATCGGACGTCGACTTGTCTTTATATAACGAAATTCATGCAAATTCTGTGGAAATTGACAAAAATCTCCCCTTCTCTCGACGAAAACTCCATGAAAACGGCCGCCTACCGGAATAAGCTATACACCTTTGAATTCCTTGGACGATTTCCTATAAGAATCGGTGTATCAGATTCTTCCAATCGAACGAGAACCCTGCAGCCGATGGAAGAATTTGCATATGTATTGATAATTCCGTCAAATACCAGCCAACGACTTTTGGCGTGAAAAATCCAGAGCACGGCCGCGTACCGGAACGAACCGTATATCACTGGATTCTGCAGACAATTCCTCATAAGAATTCATAGATTTCACCCCAAGAATCGGACGCGACTTGTCTTTAAATAACGAAATTCATGCAAATTCTGTGGAAATTCACAAAAATCTCCCCTTTTCTCGACGAAAACTCCATGAAAACGGCCGCGTACCAAAATGAATCATATACCATCGGATTCCTCAGACAAAATCCTATAAGAATCGATGCATTTTATCCTCCGAATCGGACGTCGTCTCATCAGTAGGTGATGAAATTCGCTAGAACCAATATATAACTCCTCGTTTCTCTGCAAAAAATCCTATGAAAACGACCTCGTATCGTGACAAATCTTTCATTTTCGAATTCCTCGTCTCAAATACTACAAATTCATATCTTTAGATATCATTATCTCATTTTAGCATGTTTTTATGGAGAAAATATCCAAATAGTTCGGTCGTTTTGTTCAGGTACAGTCCCAGCCAAAACATAACCCCTGCGGCCGACAGCTCGCGGTCGACAGCTTCCACTTCATGTAAAGGAGCGGGGAACTGCGTCATCTCACCCCACTTTACCCTACTTGGTGAAATTTACAAGTTGATTTCAGAAAAAACCTTCTTTGCATAACATATCCACTTTTAATTTCAGAAAATCCTGAATCGATTGGTTCATCTCCCATTGAGACAAATTTTTTGAATTGTTCATAAATTTACTGCAGCACCTGGTAAAATTCGCAAGTGCACATTTTCGAAAACGTGCCCCTCAAGTGCTGTTCATTTTTGTTGTGAATACAACGACTAGACTCCTCGCGGTGGTATTACATATCCTGATCTCATACAATTAGTATCTTCATGAGATATTGCTACAATATTACTAAAACGTATCATATTACTGACATATTACTACAATATCGACATAATCTTGAAATACTGCTGTGATATCAATGCAATATTAGGGGAAAGTGGCCTATGTTGAGACACTTTTTATTTGTTCGCGTACACAATGCAGGTTTTGAAAAATCAGCAGGTTTTCCGCTTGGAATCATTAGGTTCAACCCTGAGCCACAAAATGGTCTGTCAATAATCATCGTTATTGTTGAATTTTTTGAATGCCAGAAGATTTCATTTGGGTATCGGAAGTATCTCAACCTAGACCAGAGTAGTATAGGATGAGACAGTGACGAGTTTACATTTAGCCCATTTGTGAAATCCGAGAATTGGAATTATTTTGATTTATTGAACAGATTGAATAGTTGTTGATACAACCCTTGAATAACTCTATGTTTAGAATGAACAGAAAACTATAAAGTTACACGAGGGAGAATATCCAGAAAATGACGAGAAATTTTGTTGGTGTTGTAATTTATATTCTATTGTACGACAAGTCAATCTAGATGTCGCACAGTGAACAGGAATCCAAAAAAAGGCAGACAAAATTCGAAAAATGGAGTTTTGAATTCGAACTTTTTTCCTATAAAGCCCTATAAAGGATACTACTATAGTCAATGTCAAACCAAAGTGACAGGCCGGTATTTCTTATACCCACCACTCCTTGGTGTGCTGAAGTGACGTATATTTGGTATTATCCTCAGGCGACGTGATTTCATAGCGAAAAACTGCTCGAATGTTAAGTGCGTTAACTTTTAATTGAAGTGGTTATTTTTAATTCCGCTAAATGCAGGATGATTTTGAAGGTATTTAGAAGATTTCTATGAACATTGAAGTCGTTCAATTTTGATTTTCATTTACTTATCAAGACCATCCTTGGTGGAAGAGACCCCTTTAAATCCTATCAGAAAGAAAATTAGATAATAGGAAATAAGGTGTGCTTTTGTTAGTGACCCCATTATTCCCTATTACCTGTATCAAAATCAGAAGTTTAAAATTTAATAGGAAAATATGTGAAAGCTCATTGAATCTCATTAGTCATTTCATCACTCAACCCCTCTTTATGAAATCTGAATTTCGAGCGTTTGGTAATGAATAATTCATTCCAAAAAACGCTAATGTTAATGCTCAACGATTTCTATGGAAATGGAATGTATATTCAATAATATCAAACAATTTTATCAAAAAACCAATTTCCGATTCAAAAGTTCAGAACTTTGATAAGAACCCGTAATTTAAAATTGAGTGACTGATAGTCATTCAAGCACATCTTCAATAATTCTTGGATTCATTCTTTTCATTTTTACTCATGAATCATCAAAAGTATCATTTGGCGAACTCCGGAATAAGTTTTTGTTTATTTTCATCTGTTCCTATAGGCCTTACTTCATCCAAGATATCTACTATATCACCGCGTCTATGTCACCACTAACTATACGTACTGTTTGACTGGGTTTTAGAATCAAGTTCTGGCGTTACCCAATTAAAATTGGGCAATCCTGAGTGATGATTGATTCTAATGAAACTAATCATTCGTTTCATAGAAAAAGATCGTCTATATTCGTTTTTCACTTATTGATTATCTATTAATAATAATATCTATGATATTAATGTGCTGAACTAAATATAATTCGGAGAATATCATGAATTTTTTCATTTCCAAAACACTCAATGGAAAATTTACAATCAGCGACTCTAAAAACCTTGGGCAACAAATTTTTAGGGAGATCAAGTGTTCATTTCGTGAATTTATCCGCTATCTTATTTTAAAAGAATTCTACCACAGACTCGTAATCAGCGACCCCAAAAACTTTGTTAAATGAATTTTTTATAAAGATCAAATGCTCATTCCGTAAATTCATCCGCCATTTTGAGTCCATCATTTCATTTTTGAAAAATTTTACAACAGATTCGTAATAGACGACTCCAAGGAACTCCTCTGAATACATTTTCAAGAAAATCAGATGCATATTTAAAAAATCCATCTGCTATCTTATGTCCACCATTTTGTTTTTGAAAAATCCGACAACAGTTCCATAATCAGCGGCTCTGAAAACATTGAATTACTGAATTTTATGGCAATTCAATCACAACTTCTATTTATGTCCGTTTTTTTTTTAATTCTTCCCACTGTATGTCGTAATTCGAACAGCCGGGTCGTTAACAGAATTTTTCTATATGGATACGTATAAAAATCATGCATGCACGCTTCACACAAATATGTAAGATACATGCAATTGATTGTCCCAACGTAGAGGCACTATATGTACATTTCAGATGAACTTTTTCTACCCCGCTCATAAATGAATTGAATTTCTTTCACTGTTGGAAAAATCTGTCCTCAACTTAACAATATTATGAAGGTTTTCACATAGACATTTTATTAAATTTCATACGAAATTTTTTATGAAATTTCATATTTCCATATTAAATTTAAGAACGATTATCAAATTTAATATGAAAACATGAAATTTAATATGAAAATATGAAATTTCATACAAAATTTCGTATGGAAATTAAATAAAATGTTTATGTTGAAAACTTCATAATAGTATTGTTAAGTTTAAGACAGATTGTTCTAACAGTGTTGTTTATGGATCCTCTTTCAGCATGAAATAAGGTAAAAAATTATGTTCAGTTCATCACGACAATATGAAACTAAAATCCGATAAATTTTCTGACAATCGGGCCGTTGAATTGTACTTTGATTACCGCAAAAGTGACTTCCATTTTCAGTTTGGAGAATGATGAATTGAAGGCCCGGAAGCAATAAGGGGACTAACGCTCGGAAACAGAAAACTATTGTCCAAGCCATGACGTCACACGTCAAAATCAAAAGTCGGAATTCCGAAAATTGAAAAATACTGGGTGATAGGGCTTGAAAAATGAATATGAGTATCTGTTTACCATTTTTTTCTAGGATTGATAGTTTTCGAGAAAAAAAATAGAAACTTCCTATTTTTTCGCACCAAGAATCAATGTTCTTCAATATTAAACTCTTTCTAACTCGGTCATTTTTCGATGCATGGGAATGAACCTTGCGAATTTCGATTCGTAAGACTTTTCCAAAGACAACAATGTCGTGAAAATTTGTGAGAATTAAGAACAAGTGAATAAAATTTTAATTCTAAGTGAAAATCACTTTTTCCATGCTTTGCTTTAAAAAAGTGTCCGGGGAAGTATGAGCTACAAAAAACTTCCAGCGACAAAGTTGCTCGCTAGTATATGGACAAACTTTGTGGAAATTTTGAGATCAATTGGACTATTAGTTCGTGAAATACAGCGGTTTATTCATTAAAGCGGAACGAAAACTTTCCATGCTTTTGCGTCGTTTACAGGTTAAGTATTGAAATTTGTGGGAAAAAATGTATTCACTGGATTTCTCATCGTGAGTTTATGTTTTTTGGGTCGGAGAATCCAAATATCCAAGAATTTTTGTGAGAATCGTTATTAATTTCTTTGTTATAAACAATTTGATTGCATAATAGATAAATGAACAATTGGATGACGAATTTCACAAAAATTCTTCGATTTTTGGATTCTCCGACCCAAAAAACATAAACTCACGATGAGAAATCCAGTGAATACATTTTTTCCTACGAATTTCAATACTTAACCTGTAAACGACGCAAAATCATGCAAAGTTTTCGTTCCGCTCTAATGAATAAATCGCTGTATTTCACGAACTAATAGTCCAATCGATCTAAAAATTTCCACAAAGTTTGTCCATATACTAGCGAGCAACTTTGTCGCTGGAAGTTTTTTGTAGCTCTTACTTCCCCGGACACTTTTTTAAAGCAAAGCATGGAAAAAGTGATTTTCACTTCGAATTAAAATTTTATCCACTTGTTCTTAATTCTCACAAATTTTCACGATATTGTTGTCTTTGGGAAAGTCTTCCGAATCGAAATTCGCAAGGTTCATTCCCATGCATCGAAAAATGACCGAGTTAGAACGAGTTTAATATTGAAAACCATTGATTCTTGGTGCGAAAAAATAGGAAGTTTCTATTTTTTTTCTCGAAAACTATCAATCCTAGAAAAAAATGGTAAACAGATACTCATATTCATTTTTCAAGCCCTATCACCCAGTATTTTTCAATTTTCGAAATTCCGACTTTTGATTTTGACGTGTGACGTCATGGCTTGGACAATAGTTTTCTGTGTTTTCGAGCGTTAGTCCCCTTATTGCATCCGGGCCTTCATTTGTGCAACACAACAATTTGGCTATTAGTATAATGCCATAATACAATTTATCAAAAAATTTTTTGAGAATTTCCACATCAACCTTTTGTGAATACTACCCACTGTCTCAGCTAATACTTCCCTCAATAGATCCTACTCTCCCCTGCTGCAATCAATCTACGCGGACATTGAGTATTACAGCAATATCGCAGTAATATTTTCTTGCAATATAATGATGTCACAAAATAATATTACCGCGATATTACTGCAATGTAGTGTGCTGTGTGAGAACATTGAAGTATAGTAGTAAGATCTAGTAGTAGGTCTATGCAAGAAGTTCATAATTGCTTTTAAGAATTGCCCAAAATAATTGAGCAAGTGCATCCATAAAAGTGATTGGATGTGCATCTGCGTATCTGTTTGTCCATATATTCCTCTACACTTAGAAAAAAACTGGCATCCCACTGGATCCTGGTACTTTAAAATTCCAGCAGATTGATTTTCTCGTACGTCAAATGAAATTTGACGGATTTTGTACTGCAACATTTCAATTTTTGCAGTAAAATTCTAATGGATATGCCAGAAATGTGAAGATTGTTTGTTGTTCAGCGGTCTATCTTTAGATATGTGTATTTACCCTGAAAAGTCTAATAAATATGCGTTGAACGAATTACAGCAAATGCCAGAGCATCAGGAAATATATAACTTCCGGGTTTATCGAATAATCTTGATGAAAGTTTGATATTATGAATTTCCTGGGAAATTCACATTTTTGTCCTGGAAATTCTGGAATTGTCCTGGAATTAGGGAAAAATGATTCTATTCTGCTTCTAGTGCATTCTATTGTATACAAAACCATTATTGTTTGTTTCAATGACCAGGATACGTGGCTTCGTGATTTCCTCAAAACTCCTCGAGATATCGGAATTCTCCCGTTTATATCTCTTAGAATAATCGACGAGTTCAAATATTATACGATATACAATGATGAGCGATAGTGGTGTTCTGATATCCAACAGACATCGATGTGTGCATCGAGGTTTGAAGAAGTATCCTAGTATTGATAAAGGGATATGGGACGACAGTAGCAGTTGGATTCTCAAATGGGACAACATCGTTAAACATCCAGGCGCAAGGGCAAGAGGTTGCCGATGCGACGTGCATAAACCACCTTGGTTGTATCCTAAGTTAGGTACAAGGAATTTCGATTACTTTTAATCACTTCCCAATGAAATTATCTTGAAATTCATCAAATATGTATAATACCATATCTTACTAATTATCACATAATGAATGACGAACAAAACGTTACATATAATATCTATAACTTGATCCAAAATATGTGGATTCATTTCATTCTGATACAGTTAAGAAAATTATAAATCATCAGACAACACTATCTACTGGCCCATGTGGACAAAATGTCCAAAACTGTATGTGATGGTACACAATTTGTATCCGTTTCGTATACAATTTGTGTATAATTCTATACATTTTTTGAGATTTTTTCCACATGGGGAAATTCTCGTTTCTGTAGCATCCTTCAATAAGGGTTTGTGATCCTTCACTAGCCAAAAACTAGATGCTTGCAAGTGCTTCGTGAGTTTCTGGTGAAAGACAAGTGCTTAGTTTTTCGCTATACTTGAATGGACATTCCATTATAAACGTCGAAAGAACAGCATATTTTCAAGAATTTTTTTCTCGTGAACTATTCGACATAATTCGAGGAACTTTGTTTCCTTTTGTAGATATGATCAAGGAGAGTGGAATTAACAATACGTTCCTGATAGAAATTTGTCTAGTAATTCTCCAGTTGTCACACCCCAATGGAAGACTGAAGACCCATAGATAGCTCACTCATGAGTTGATAATTTAACTAGCAACTCGAAATTAATGTACTTGGTTTTCTAGTTTTTCGTTGGGTTGGTGCTACGAATAGAGAATGATTAGAGGAAGTTCTACTATGGGAGTGTTGAAAAAAGTTTCCTGCTGATGCAGGTGATTTTCCATGTGGGAAAAATGTCCAAAAATGTGTACAATTATATACAGTTTTGGACATCTTTTCCACATGGGTTCATATTAAAATCATTGAATATTCATTTTTCGAATAATTTTCTGTGCAATGTTATTATTCATACCAATGTATAAAAATTCTGTAAGATATGAGAGACTTTTTTTGTTAAATTTAACCCCCTCCTCTGTCCAAACTTGTAACATACTAAACTTCAAAATACGGTCAAGGTCTCAAATGAAACCGTAGTGTCTATTTTTCATTAAATAGTGGCTTTTTTGGAAATCCAGTATGGCGGAGCCAGTATGACGTCAAACGTCATCGAAGAACGGTTATGGAAAAATCAAGTAGTGGATTATTCGACCAAAGAACCTCATGATTTTGAAGTGTGTTGGTATTGAGAGGTTCTTCTGGTTGCTGATTTCAAATTCGAAGTCAGATCTTATAAATTCAAAATGGCGGATCCAATATGTCGACGGAAAAATTAAAACTGACTCAATTCGCTTGTGGATTAGTGGTCGGTGAGTTTTTGAGTTCGCTAAATCCGAATTTGTGGCCCACAACCTCCATTTTCTCCTCCATGAAGGTGAAACCCGCATCTTCATGAGAAACTGAAACTTTCTTGATGTTCCGTCAATCACCTGGTGAGAATTAGATTGTTATAAGAAAATAATTATCATAAGAAAAATGACCTTGTATTCTGTTTTAATGAAAAATTTGAGAAACAGACCCATATAGAAAAATTGTCCAAAAATGTATACAATTGTGCACAATTTGTATACAATTATATAGGATTTATATACAATTTGTGTATAATTGTATAAATTTTTGGACATTTTTTCCACATGGGAGAATCGTTTAAAAATCGTATTCCGAGGGTCCTGAGAAATCTCAAAGCCTTGCGTTTATACAACCTACATATCACCCCTCTATACAGGAAAAATTTTCTTGATCTAAGGATCTTGGCTCAAACAAGCGAAAAATATTTTCCTCTTCCAAGAAAATTTTCTTTGAATAGAAAAAATAATTTTTCAATTCGAATCAAGCTGAAACAACATTTTTTCTATTCAAAGCAAATTGTTGTACAAAGTGACACGAGTCGGGTAGATTAGGGAAGAGTGGGGGCACTTGCACCACGTTTTTTTACATTGTTATAACTTCCATGGTCAAGTTCATTTGATACATTTTTCATAGGATTTTCACAGAGCGAACATTTATTTCTAAGTTGCGAATAGCTGCAAGATCAAATCCAACGTTTTATCAATCGTACGAGTGATTTTCAGAAACATCGCGATTGATGCAATACTTCCCACATGAGGGGAGACTTGCTCGTACCACCCTGTTGGCATTTTTGCCCCACCCTGCGAATTAGCTCTTTATTTCTCTCTGTGAGGAACTGATATCTTAATTTCAAATAATAACCACTATTTTTAAATCAATTCATGAATATTTATTTGAAATAAATGAGGCACAAATGATACAAAAATGAAGCTTTTGCTATAGATAAAAGAAGAGAATCATTTCACATCCCTGTGGACTCGTGTGGAGTTAGGGCATCCATACAGCTAGGACATGTGCAACAACGACTTGGAAATCTTCGTAAGATCAAGAGATATCTGCTGTGGTGTATGTCACCCCCTAGTGCAAGTGTCCCTACTCTCCCCCATATTTCTAGGGCATATTTTGCAGCCAAAATGCAACAATTTCCCGTATGAAAAAAATTCTGTTGAGGCTTTATTCTTAAGATACGCGAATTTTTAGATTTTTTTTTCAAATCCAAATCGCTCAAAAACGTTGTGTGCTGTATATAAGTGAAGCTGACAACATTTACTAAGTTGGAACACGGTGGATCTCTGGAAAGAAAAAATTGAACTCCCCTGTTATTTTTCGATTCGGAGTTATAGCGATTTGAAATTTTTTGGTTTTGAGTCAATTAGAAATCAGCAACTTTAAATTTGTGATAATTATCCTAGAATAGAGAACACGAATTATTCAGAAGGGGATTCTTCGGTAGATTGCTTATATTTCACTTGATATCACTTGTCAACAAATATTTTAACCCTTCCTGACACCACCCTATATTTTTGATGTGTTGTAAAGCTTTCAAAAGTACTTTAGAGATGAATCAACTCAATTGGCCTTTTTTCCCATATGCCAATATATTCACTAAAATTTTATCAGGGATCAAGTTACTGTAAATGAATGTCCTATATTCCACAGTTACAAACGCATTAAACAATATCGTGCTTTATATGGACAGAGTGTTGGAAAGGGTTAATCGACGCTGGGTAGTTGATGGCAGTTGGGTCATGTATTTTCCGTGATCACTCACTGTTAGAAAAATCTGTCTTAAACTTAACAATACTATTATGAAGTTTTTTACATATACATTTCATTAAATTTCATACGAAATTTTGTATGAAATTTCATATTTTCATATTAAATTTCGTGTTTTCATATTAAATTTAATAATGGTTCTTGAATTTAATATGGAAATATGGAATTTCATACAAAATTTCGTATGAAATTTAATAAAATGTTTATGTAAAAGCTTCATAATATTATTGTTAAGTTTAAGACAGATTTTTCTAACAGTGCTGTTCTACGTGATTTCAAGCGCTAAGCGAGTTATATTTTCTGTAACTCCAATGAACTGTTCATAACAAAAACATTGATAAAGAAAATAAAATCTTGTGAGAATGTTGGAGATTCGAATTCTCCGACCTGGAAAACATAAATTGTGGTTGAAAAATTGAGCAAATACAATTTTTCCTATGGAGCCTGATTTTCAGATGTTCAACGACACATAATCGTGATAGATTTCGGTTGTGCGCTTATAAATAAATCGCTGTATTTTCCAAACTAATAGTCCAATCGATCTGAAATTTTCCATAAAGTTAGTCCATACGCTAGCGAACAACTTTGTCACTGGAAGTTTTTGTGGCTCATACTTCCTCCACCACTTGTCCAATGCAACGCATGAAAGACGAGATTTTCACTTCAAATTGAAAATTCATTAATTTTTTATTAATTTTCAAAAACTTTACCATCATGATCTTCGGGGGAGTTTTAAGAATGGAAATCCGCAGGATTCATCCTGATTCATTCAAAAAAACTCTGCCAATTGGCACATGGCTTCCTCGTTTGTGTCAAATAATGCAGGTCGCAAGAGAATATTTTCCACAATATTGAGGGTCCGGATGCAAGAACCGACGATACGCTCGAAGAGTGATAGAAGTATTGTCCAAGCCATGACATCACACGTCGAAAAGTTGGAATTTCGGAAATTGAAAAATACTGGGTGATAGGTATTGAAAAATCAATCCGAGTCTCCGTTTACGATTTTTTCCTATGATTGATAGTTTTCGAGGAAAAAAATAAAAACTACCTATTATTTCACAGCAAAAATCAATGTTTTTGAACATTGAACTCATTCTAACTCGGTCATTTTTTAATGTATCGAAATAAATCTTGCGAATTCCAATTCGCGAGACTTTTTTGAAGACGACAATGTTGAAAAAATGTGTAAAAATTAATAACAAATTGATAAATTTTTAATCCGAAGTAAAAACCACGCTTTTCATGCTCCGCACTGAAAAAGTGGTGGAGGAAATATGAGCTACAAGGAATTTCCAGCCACAAAGTTGTTCGTTAAGATATAAAGAAATTTTCTGAAAATTTTCAGATCGATTGAACTAATAGTTTGCAAAATACAGCGATATTTGTATGAGCGCGCAACGGAAATTCTTCATGATCTTGCGTCGGTTATCGAGTGAAGTCAATAATTGATGATCTTTGCTAGTTCATAAGATACGAAACTATGATGTTACGAAAAATGGGTGTTTTTTTTATAATATATATATATATAAATATATACAATATATATATATATATATAAATATATACAGGGTGATTCAAAATTCCCGCACTCTTTTTTGGGAGTAGATTCCTGATGAAATTCTAAAACGATTTGTCCTTTTGCACAATGCTCTCCGACGCATAATTTCTGAGATATAATTAATTAAAGTTGACTAATTATGAGGTGGATCCATCGGTCATTCAGGAGCGTCATAACAGAACAAGAGAGGAAGGTGCTTGCAGAGGGCGCTCATACGATCAGCTGATCGGTATAATCGATACGATTTACCAGCATACAAATTGGTAAATTTTCTATGTAGAACGATTGAATTCGTCGACACTGTGGAAAAATTGATTATTGTCATGAATTCTTATCACGATATGCTGTAGGTGAAAGTTGTAATTTCAGTAATGATTTTTATTACGCAGACAAATGTAAAATAGTGTTATTTCGTAGGGATAGGGATTCAAGTGGGAGAAAAAAGTATAACAACTCGTTTTCAATCAGAATTTTCATGTAACAAAGAAAACATGAGAATTTTCATTCATCCGATACCCAATTTGAACGGTTTGATTAGTAAGTTTAACACAAGAGATTGGATTCCGAATCCTGTATTCTGATTGGTCGAGAATCAATGTATGTTAGATCAATCCTCGGCCGTTTCAAATGATTCTTCTGAAGAATGTGTTTTCGACTTATCCCAACCACAACATTGAACAATGATGAATTTATTCGAATTCACCCTTTTTACATCATTCGATGATTATAAAGGGTTTATCGAACGTTAATAACTTACTTCAACTTGCAGAATCCATCAATTTTGACGAAAATACAAGGTGTGACATCGTATACGACCCAATCATTGCACTTGATTGACATTGTAATCACATACGGTTTGTTTAGCTTAAATCAACCATTCGTGATACGAATCAACCCATCAGGTGACAGCTCGAAACAGTTTCATTTAAAGCACATATGACTTCAAAGGGCATATTGTTATTCCAAATGGAAAAAGAATTGTCTTTGAAGATTAACCAAATCCGTCCTTTTCAGGACGAATACATTTTCTAAACGTAGAAACGCGCTCGAACTTGCACACATTTGAATTAGATTTTGATTTAAACATGGATGATCTTGAGTGATCTTAAGTAAGTTATTAACGTTCGATAAACCCTTTATAATCATCGAATGATGTAAAAAGGGTGAATTCGAATAAATTCATCATTGTTCAATGTTGTGGTTAGGATAAGTCGAAAACACATTCTTCAGAAGAATCATTTGAAACGGCCGAGGATTGATCTAACATACATTGATTCTCGACCAATCAGAATACAGGATTCGGAATCCAATCTCTTGTGTTAAACTTACTAATCAAACCGTTCAAATTGGGTATCGGGTGAATGAAAATTCTCATGTTTTCTTCTTTACATGAAAATTCTGATTGAAAACGAGTAGTTATACTTTTTTCTCTCACTTGAATCCCTATCCCTACGAAATAACATTATTTCACATTTGTCTGCGTAATAAAAATCATTACTGAAATTACAACTTTCACCTACAGCATATCGTGATAAGAATTCATGACAATGATCAATTTTTCCACAGTGTCGACGAATTCAATCGTTCTACATAGAGAATTTACCAATGTGTATGCTGGTAAATCGTATCGATTATACCGATCAGCTGATCGTATGAGCGCCCTTTGCAAGCACCTTCCTCTCTTGTTCTGTTATGACGCTCCTGAATGACCGATGGACCCACCTCATAATTAGTCAACTTTAATTAATTATGTCTCGGAAATTATGCGTCGGAGAGCATTGTGCAAAAGGACAAATCGTTTTAGAATTTCATCAGGAATCTACTCCCAAAAAAGAGTGCGGGAATTTTGAATCACCCTGTATATATATATATATATAAAGTTATATTATGTGAAAATATACAATAAATACATGATATCAATATTTTGCTTTACATTACGATCACAAGGAATCTTTTTTGTTTGAATACTTTCAGCATAAAACCAATATTTAGCACGTGGAGTCGATTTGGGCGAATAAATTGTGTGTAAAAAAATTGGATACGGAATTTTTCACAAAATAGTATGATATTCAGATTCGTGAATCCCAAACACATACACCTGCTTGAGAAATGAAGTTATAAGAATTGTTTTCATATTGACTCCAATATAACAATACTATTAAAATAAACAGTTGAGAAAAATAGAAAATTTTTTATAGAAAATTTCTTTGTCACAAAATAAAAAAAAAACCGTATTTTTTGCTGAGCAATTTTCCTTCGGAATCAACAGTTTGTCCATAAAAAAGTTATAAACAATGAAATTGTTTATAAGAAGAACTGTATTGCGAAAGGTGCGAGAATAGTTCGATAATCGGATTCTCCGACCTCAAAAACATAAACCCACGTTGAGAAATCAAAGGAGTACAATCTTTTGTACACGGAGAGAAATGGATTCTAAAGGGTATAAGATATATTATAAAGACAAGGATATTTTATACTAAGCATGAGGACAAGGATCTAGATTCTAACCACAAGTATACATTTATTATAAAGATGTTGACTTCGAGGTAGTGAATGTATTTTTTATTCAGTAATATACTATTTCATTGAAGGCAAGAAAAAAGGTTAGTTCCTATTATAATATAGGATTCTTACAACTACTATCTCCGGATGCTTACAGTAAGGAAATAATATTATGAAAAAAAAAAAAAAATTCTTTCTCCGGATGTGAACACGGGCTCATAACGCCACAGTCGGTCACCTTGACCGCTCAGCTACCGACGCTCGCTCGAGTACATAAGAATTGTAGCTGTACTTGAAGTACATCAGATCTTCAAACGATGTAAATTTCAAGAAACTTATGGTTCGCACTTGATTTTCGTTGAAAAGGGAGATTATAATGATTAATGAAAGATGGTTATTCATCGTAACTGTATATTCTGTTGGTCCTTATGATACTATTGATGGAATATCCATTCGATCACTGCAAGTAACGGAGATTCTTATGGATAAAATATGGATTCTAATGATAACTGTATATTTTGTTGGTCAATATAATACTATTTTTAAAATCTGCATTTCATTACTGTAAATAACAGAGATTCTTACGATTAAAATACAGATTTCAACGGTAAGTATATTACTTTTATAATAAACATATTTTGACTGTAAGAATCTTGTATTTTAGGACTGAAGGTATAGTTAATACCTCTAAGCATACAGATATTAACAGTTAGTATCCACATTTCTACAATACGATTTGTATAATCCATTTCTCTCCGTGTACAGACTCCGACTTCACTTGATAAA
Source organism: Gonatopus flavifemur (assembly GCA_018340375.1). Lineage (NCBI taxonomy): Eukaryota > Metazoa > Arthropoda > Insecta > Hymenoptera > Dryinidae > Gonatopus > Gonatopus flavifemur. Next base: position 2,604,593 of record JAFFJZ010000016.1, read on the forward strand.
CAACGCAAGATCATGAAGAATTTCCGTTGCGCGCTCATACAAATATCGCTGTATTTTGCAAACTATTAGTTCAATCGATCTGAAAATTTTCAGAAAATTTCTTTATATCTTAACGAACAACTTTGTCGCTGGAAATTCTTTGTAGCTCATATTTCCTCCACCACTTTTTCAGTGCGGAGCATGAAAAGCGTGGTTTTTACTTCGGATTAAAAATTTATCAATTTGTTATTAATTTTTACACATTTTTTCAACATTGTCGTCTTCAAAAAAGTCTCGCGAATTGGAATTCGCAAGATTTATTTCGATACATTAAAAAATGGCCGAGTTAGAATGAGTTCAATGTTCAAAAACATTGATTTTTGCTGTGAAATAATAGGTAGTTTTTATTTTTTTCCTCGAAAACTATCAATCATAGGAAAAAATCGTAAACGGAGACTCGGATTGATTTTTCAATACCTATCACCCAGTATTTTTCAATTTCCGAAATTCCAACTTTTGATTTCGACGTGTGACGTCATGGCTTGGACAATACTTCTATCACTCTTCGAGTGTACAATTGTATACATTTTTGGACACCATTTCCACATGGGAAACAATACGGATCGCAAAAAAATTTTTACCATTTTCAACCGATTAGGATGAAAGTCATATGGGGCCACTAGCGGATCATAATCAGAACGTGGTATAAGTTTCATTGCAATCAGATAATAGGGAGCGGAGATATGGGCGGTCGCAAAGTCACAATTTTTGTTCACATTTCCCTTCACCACTCGTGTTCTTCTGTAACAATTAGGTCGAAACTCGTATGGGGCCACTATCAACAGTACATCTAAGTGTGATAAAAATTTCATGACAATCAGATAATAGGAACGGAAGATATGCGCGGTCGCAATTCGTTTCACACTCTCACACACACACACACACACACGCACGTAGTTTTTATTCTTTTTCTCGAAAATTATATATCCTAGTGAAAAATGTTAAGGTATCACTGACATTGATTCCTCGAGCCCTATGAAACAATATTTTTCAATTTTCGAAATTACGACTTTTTTTTCGACTCTCGCTCTGACGGTTCGGACAATACTTCTACGGCTTTTCAAGCACTAAGCGAGTCATTTTTCTCGGCACCATTCTACACATTGGTAACTTTTCTACATATGCTGATAGGGTTTGAACAAAATAACCCAACCCAGTTTTACTCACTGGGGTTCTTTTTTTTGGCAAAAATCCTCGTGGAATAATTGCAAAAAGCACTTGAAAAAACCCGGAGAAAAAGTGAGGGAAGTATTAAAAAAGCTGCACTTTGTAATTACATTGAATTATTCTCAATATACGCCTATACTGAAAATAAAATTCTGTAACAGTTAATGTTTGGACATCAAAAACTGATCTCTCTACAAACATCAGCTACTGATCCAACTGTCCTGGTAAGAATAAAGCCTGGAAGTGTGATGGAAGGGGAAGTTGAGAGTCATTTGAGCGTATCAAAGAGTCGTTTAAAGGAGTTCTCTCGCAAAATTCAGAATCAAATTAGAAGCATTGTCAAGCAGAGGCTCAAAGCCGAAGAAAATTACATATTCGTTGGGGCTTATATTCGTATCTATGGCAAAAAAAGAACTAGCTCGAAATATAAGCAAACAACTTTTTGACAACCACAATAAATTTTTCATAGTTTTTTCTTGAAAATTTTTATTTCCAATCCGTTCATGACTTATGGGGGCTCGTTTCACTCCTTGTGAAATTTGAACCGTGGTGGTTCTTTACCGTGGAAATTTTTCATATATGTAATTTTGACAATCATTACTCGCATTTGTTTATAATTCGTGAAATACATTTGCATAAACGAAAGTGTGTGACAGTGTCCTGATGATAAAATATACCAAATGTAAATCCGAATAGAAGCCCCAACGAATATGATTATTGAATCCCTTCGACCTTCGTGTCCTACTGAATAATAATGTTTCAAATTTGATTCTGAACATTGCTAGAGAACTACCTTGAGCGTAACGGAGAGTCATCTAGGCGAGTCCTTTGTTTCAAAAACTATTACACTAGTGTACACTATTACACTTTTGGATCCTCACTAGTGTGCAGTTGTCATAACGTCAATCAGCTTCAGAAGAATCTTCAGATTCAAAAAAACTTACACGGGAAGTTCGAAATTCTTATTTTTTTGAACATTTGATCCCAGATTTTGATTCAGTGACACCTAAACACCTACAGAACCCATGTTTCATATAAATCTGTCCACCAACGCGAAGATGACTAAATTCACGTCCGTCATCTTGGATTACTTTTCTGACTCCGGATTTGGATTCAGCACCCTCGGAAATCCCTAGAACCCATGTTTCTCATGAATCTGTCCACAAATGCGAAAATGACTGAATTCACGTCTGCCGTATCGGATCCGCCATCTTGGATTCGTTTTCTGACTGCAGATTCGGATTCAGCACCCTCGAAAACCCCTAGACCCCATGTTTCATAACGTAACAAATATTCAAAGACTGCGGAGTAAATGACTTATATGTATATATATATATATATATATATATATATATATATATATATATATATATATATATATATATATATATATACTGGGTGATCCAAAATTACCCTACCCTTTTCTGAGAGTAAATTCTTGATGAAATTCTGAAAAGATTTTGGTCCGGAATATTCAGATCTGATGCTTAGATCCGGAGATATGAGCATTTTTTAGTTTTTTGAAAAATCCAAATACCTCACGGAGAAAAAGGAATTCGCTGTGGCAGCGAAATCTACTTTTGCTGGGTTTCTTTTGCCAGAGCAGCAAATTTTTTGCTTTTCCAGCAATCTTGTTAGCTGCGACAGCGAATTTTTAGCTGTGGCAGCAAAAAATGTTTGCTATCCCAGCAAAATTTGTTTGCTATTCTGTATATAATACTGAAAATTTGCTGGTGGAGCAAACATTTTTTGCTGCCACAGCTGAAAAATTGCTGCCGTAGCTAACACGATTGCTGTTATAGCTAATTTTTAGCTAGGTCAACAAAAAATTTTGCTATTTTATATATAATACCTCGATTTGCTGCGTCAGCAAATTTTTTCTCTCCGTGCTCGGAAGTACCATATTTCTGACTTTTGAATCTAACACCATTCTTCAAGTCAGACCACTGGGTATCCCTGAGAAAAAATAAATCTAAGTTAGCTTCTTTTGTTGTGGAGTTATAGCGGTTTGAAATTTTTTGCATTCCAGCCAATCAGAATTCAACAACTTTAAATCGCTCTAACTCCACAACGAAAGAAGCTAAATTAGATTTTTTTCTCCAAGGATAACCCGTGATCTGACTTGGAGAGTAGTGTTGGGTTCAAAAGTCAGAAATATGGTACTTTCGAGGTATTTGGATTTTTCGAAGAATTAAAAAATGCTTATATCTCCGGATCTAAGGATCAAATCTGAATATTCCGGACAAAAATCTTTCCAGAATTTCATCAAAAATCTGCTCTCAGAAAAGTGTACGGCCATTTTGAATCACCCAGTATGTATATATATATATATATATATATATATATATATAATATAATATATATATGGTCTGGACCAAGTGGATTGAAATTTATAGGGGAGTTTCTTCAAACCCTTCCCCAAGGACCATTCCATTTTCTTTGAAATCGGACAGGACCTTCTATTTTCTTTTCAATTGTTTCTCTCAAAAAATGAGTGATCGCGGAGAAAATGTTCTCCGCTGTATACATATATAACTCCCCTATAAATTTCAATCCACTTGGTCCAGACTTATCCCGACCACAAACAGATAGCCGACAGACAAACAGACTCACAGACAACCCCACGGATTATCAATCAGTATTGCATGAAATGGAAAACTATTCAACTATCAATTGGATTACTCAAATATCCTAGAAAATACGGTCAGAGGGTACGATGGTGGAATGAACTCACTTCCGCCCAATTAGATCCACCATCTTGAATTCATTTTTTGACGTCAGATTCGATTTCAGCACCTTCGAAAACCCATACTGCCGTACCAGGCAAAGAAGTTTCCATGCAGAAATTGACGAATGGCCCAGTACTGGAATAACGTTATTTGCCAACCGCCAACTGTTGGCAAACAACGTTGGAATAAACCCGGAATGATAACGCTGATCAACACTGGTACGGCGTTGTTCACCAATACTGGGTCAACGTTAACATCAACCCTGAATCAGTACTGGTTTCTCATTGGATACCAACATTGACAATTGATTTTCAACCGGTGATGGTAATCCATTTAAGCCTTTGTACGTAGCTAATGAAAATAATTATATATTTTCAGCTAATGTCCACACCGAAAAAACCATATTCTAAGATTGAGAGGGCGCATCTAACTTTAAGAACATAAGCATCTAAAATAAGCGCCAAGAATATATTTCAAATAATTCACAAAAAAATTATTGGAATCTTTGTCGATCTCGTACTGTATGTGTAATAGATGTATGGAAACATGTTTCAATGTCAGTTGCTAGAACCGCGTTCTACAGGAATCGAACTCCCTGGTGGAAATTATCTTAGTGAAGATATTTAATGATAACAAGCGTTCAAACTGTGGGGGTCAATAGCGAAAATCTCATAGCTCTACACGTGGAATCGAACCTAACACAAAATCCTAACCCTAATGAGAGAATGACGCTTTGACCAGTACAGCTGTACGCCAGTTATGGATCCTGACATCATAAATTAAAGTAATATTGTATAGACGGTGTGAAGAGTTCGGTAACAGATCTAACGGGAATATTTTTGAACACGTTCCCTGCTTAAAATGTCATATAGAATCGTATAGAATATCATAGATTATGATTCAAAAACATGATAAGATTCACAGTTTCTATCATGTTTTTGAATCATATTTTATGATATTCTATACGATTCTATATGACATTTTAAGCAGGGTTGTTATTGATGAATTTTGAATATTCTTCTCCGACTGTACTATCAAGAATGTTTCTCTTATCATTCTGATGAGTTACAAATTATATGAAGATATTTTCGTTGAAACTGTTACCGGAGTTCTTACACCGACTAGACTAGACTTGCAAATTATTCAAATTCAGTATCAGTAATAATTTTTCTGTACCGTCAAACCGCTACCTACGCGATGCATTAGAAAAGATGAATTAAAGTGACGTGTTTATCCGATTCAATCATCCGTCGGTTGAATATAATGATCTATGAGCCTGTGTGAAAATTGCAGTTCGGTTGACAGATGTGAGGTTGAATTTATATGATCAAAAAATGGATGAATTATTTTTGTGAAATGTGTGCTGGTTATTTCTTGAATGATGTGTATCAAAAAATCTGTTAGTAAGTGCAAAATCAATTAGTGAATCAGTCATAGCTGTTGTAACATGTCAAAAAATCGTAATTTGTTGATGCAGTGAAAACGAATTTTCTTCAAATACTTAATTACATCAGTACTTCTAGGCAAAAACTCAGAGATCATATTAATTTTGTAATAAATATGAGTCATGAAGAACTCATTTGATCAAAAATATGTCGAAGAATGTTCAAAATGAATTGCAAAAAACTTGGATTATTCACTTGCAGCTCGACGGATGGTTTTACTTTTCAAATTGTAGAGTACTCTTCATGTTGAAATTTTCAAATCTTAGGAAAAAGCCTTATTTTCTGAGTTGAATTCGTTGTTAGGGTGATGATAAACTTGTGGGAAGAGTTTGAAAGTGAGGTGGAATCTATATTGATCAGGAAAGTCCAAACCGTGTGGCAAAAGTTAGAAAATCTGTGAACTTAGCTTACGGCACATGGGTATTCTATCAGCTTTTCTTCACTAAATGAATCCTAGGCAGGAGAAATGTATCAAAATTTAGTAAGATCAAGTTGGTACAGAGTAAGAGGGGACAGATATATTCATTGAATTTTATTTGTTATTATAAAAATGTTGATAAATACGCAAAGGCTATGTATGACTCAATTTATCGTCTCTCAATATTTTTGGTCAATGAGTTTGTATTGTGTGCATTTTTGTATCTTTTCACTAGTAGGTTGAGGAAACATGTGTATTGAACCTGTTTCATAAATATAATAACATTCATTTGTAGGAACATGATACAACATTATTGGAACAAAAATATTAAAAGACGACACATTGGATCTTCTATAGCCTTTCCTTATTCATCAACATTTTCATAATAACCAATAAAATTCCATGAATATATCTGTCCTCTCTTACTCTGTACCAACTTGATTTTACTAAATTTTGATACATTTCTCCTGCCTAGATTTTGTTTAGTGAAGAAAAGCTGGTAGAATACCAATGTGCCGTGAGCTGAGTTGACAGATTTTCTAACTTCTGCGACACGATTTGGACTTTCCTGATCAATATAGATTCCACCCAACTTTCAAACTCTCCCTACAAGTTTATCATCACCCTAACAACAAATTCAACTCAGAACATAAGGCTTTTTCCTCAAATTTGAAAATTTCAACATGAAGAGTACTCTTCAATTTGAAAAGTGAAACCATCCGTCGAGCTGCAAGTGAATAATCCAAGTTTTTTGCAAGACATTTTGAACATTTTCTTGACATATTTTTGATCAAATGAGTTCTTCATGACTCATATTTATTACAAAATTAATATGATCTCTGAGTTTTTGCCTAGAAGTACTGATGTAATTAAGTATTTGAAGAAAATTCGTTTTCACTGCATCAACAAATTACGATTTTTTGACATGTTACAACAGCTATGACTGATTCACTAATTGATTTTGCACTTACTAACAGATTTTTTGATACACATTATTCAAGAAATAACCACCACACATTTCACAAAAATAATTCATCCATTCTTTGATCACATAAATTTTAAAGATTTGAATTTCGCAATTTTGACAACGGATTCGTAATCAGCAACCTGAAAAACTTTGATACTGAGTTTCTAAGAAATTCGATGAATTATCGAATTTTCGTCCACCATATTGGATCCGCCATTTTGAATTTCGCAATTTTGACAACGGATTCGTAATCGGCAACCTGAAAAACTAGTTGATACTGAGTTTCTAAGAAATTCGATGAATTTTCGAATTTTCGTCCGCTAAATTGGATCCGCCATTTCGAATTTCGCAATTTTGACAACGGATTCGTAATCGGCAACCTGGAAAACTATTTGATACTGAGTTTCTAAGAAATTCGATGAATTTTCGAATTTTCGTCCGCCATATTGGATCCGCCATTTTGAATTTCGCAATTTTGACAACGGATTCGTAATGAGCAACCTGAAAAACCATTTGGAACTGAGTTTCAAAGAAATCCGATGAATTTTCGAAATTTTGTCCGCCATTTTGATTTCTGCAATTTTGACAACGGATTCGTAATCAGCGATCCCCGAAACCCCCTGGTAGCAATTTCCGAGCAATTCTAAAAACTCCTTATAATTTTTTCCAACTTTTTGGGTTCTTGCCCCACTGTGCGACGGATGATTGAATCGGATAAACACGTCACTTTAATTGATCTTTTCTAATGTTTAGAATGACTTTTATACGAATATTGTGAATTTATAAGTCATCTTAGATCTCAGGCTAGATAATTTACAAAATTATTTTGTACAGAGCGGTTATTTAAAATGATCTGGGAATATTCTTATTTCAAGAATTTATTCTAAAACGAAGAATATCTTATGAAGTCACTAAAAATTAGAGGGGGTTAGTCTTATAATAAGAGGATTGGTTTAGAGGAAGAGTGAAGAATAAATTCCTCTCAATCCTAGAATATCGTTTTTTCGGTGCATGGTTATATCGAAAGTAAAAAATATAACACATCTTGATCATTCTAATTTGTTTAGAACCATCGAGCTTCCGTCACTCGATGAATTTACTTAAATTGTGGATGGATTCTTGAATAATTTGACGCTTGTATTATATTGTGAATCTGATTGAATTTATTAGATTCAATATAAACATATAGTGAACGATGGGCATCATGCCCGTACGAGGATCGAAAACGAAGTGAAGTTAACAAGCGGCGTCGCTTCGATGCGAGGAAGAAGCGATGCGCTGAATTGAGTGCGCAATCGTCCGTTCGTTCAAATACATGGTGGCCGAAAAATAACCATTACAAAGTGAAACCGAACATCCCGGCCGCCATTGAAATACTTATTTCAATTATGATCAAATTCAGAATTAAGCACAGGATACAAATAATTCAATACATTAGGGTTACATAGGCCTTTCACAAGGTAACGTTCGAAAAGTTACATCCAGTTACTTGAAATCTTGAAAAAGTACGAGATGAACTTACTTGCTAAGCAACTTAAGTACGGATACAATTCAACTTACACGCTAAGAACATTAAAATAAGAAATAATTCGTAATCACCTCATCAATGTCAACTTCCAGCAACATAAAAATAGGTTAAGAATCACGTATAACGTGAAGGGTCGGTGTAGATATACAGTTAATCGAGTTATGGTCGGTCTAAGTAGTATCAGAACTGAAAGGCCAGATGGCAAGTTTGACCAGAGGCCGCACAACTTCGCCGGCGCTAGTTTTGACGCTTGCTGAACGAGCAACACCGTCCTTTCCCAAATGTACACTCATGATTCTACCAACAATCCATTGCAGAGGTGATATTCCCGCTTGCTGTACAAGTACCATTTGACCCACTTGTAACTGAGGTCCTCTATCGAATTTCCATTTACCCCTACTCTGCAATAGATTCAGGTACTCTGTAGACCAACGGCGCCAAAAATGTTGACGCAACTGTTCCACGTGTTGCCAACGAGACAATCTGTTCATTTTGATATCAGTGATATCGGGATAGGCTGCGCTCCTTAGTCTGTCCCCAATCAAAAAATGGCCCGGTGTTAAATAATCGAGATCGTTCGGATCTTCTGATACAGGGGTTATTGGACGTGAATTTAGAATCGATTCCACCTCACCCAATACCGTGTACATTTCATCAAATTTCAGAGCAGCGAGACCCACTATACGCTTCAGGTGCGATTTAGCAGATTTAATACCAGCCTCCCACAGCCCCCCCATATGAGGGGATGCAGGAGGTATAAAACGCCAATGAATCCGTTCCTCCGCTCTTAATTTCTCGTTTCACTAAGTCGTCGTTGAATGCGAGATACAATTCAGAGAGCTCTCGATTAGCCCCAACAAAATTTGTCCCGTTGTCCGAGAACATTGTATTTACCTTACCGCGACGTGCTATGAATCTTTTGAAGGCAGCTATAAACGAATCTGCCGACAAATTAGAAACGAGTTCCATATGCATCGCCTTTGTAGAGAAACAAAAGAAAAGAGCCACGTAACACTTGACTAACTTCGCGTTTCGTCGCCTTCCGTCGCGAATCAAAAACGGTCCACCAAAATCGACGCTACAAAAACTGAATGGCCGAGAAGGCCGCACCCTTTCGACTGGCAAGTCACCCATGATAGCCTCCGAGACCCTGGGTTTAGCTTTAAAACAAACCACGCATTCCCTTATTACCTTGCGTATGGTTCTACGGGCATCTACAGGCCAAAATTTTTCTCGGACAGCAGCCAAAGTTCCTAAACCACCTGCGTGCAAACTTCTTTCATGCTGATCACGAATGATCAGGATTGTAAAACGATGGCTACGAGGCAGCAGTATAGGATGTCGGGATGGATACTGCAGATTTGAATTTTTTAATCGTCCACCAACTCTCAGTAGACCATCGGGATCCAAGAACGGAGACAAAGGTAGAACTTCACTAGAATTAGACACACGTCCAGTTGACCTCAAGTCATCGATTTCCGCCCCGAAGTGACGTTGCTGCACGACACGGCAAATTGCTATAATGGCCTCGTTAACCTCAGAAGCCGTGATTGACTCAGCTACCACTGTTTCCTTATGTTCTCGATTGCGTATATATCTCCTGCAGTGAGCAACAACTCGAACAAGTTTTGAAAGACTCGAAACTCGATCTATTAGATCAGAAATTACGCAACCCGACTGCACAGCGATGTTCACCTTGATTCTTCGTTGCTCCGGGACAGACACGATGTCGATGTCATGTGGTAATTCAGGCCAAGCCCGCTCGTTTGATTCGAGCCAAGGTGGACCATGCCACCATAAGTTGGATTTCATCAACTCCTGCGGTGTACTCCCCCTGGATATCAAGTCAGCAGGGTTTTCTTCAGTTGGGACATGTCTCCAGTCGTTGGGCTCTGTGATACGTTGGATTTCTCCGACCCGATTGGCTACGAACACATTCCATTGCCGAGAGTCGGATTTAATCCAATTGAGTGTGATGGTGGAGTCTGACCAGAATGTTGTACGCGCAAAGGAAATAGGTAGAGACGTTCTCACTTTTTCGTACAAGTCCGCTAGCAGGACTGCCGCGCATAATTCCAGTCGCGGAAGAGAAGGAGACCGCAATGGTGCAACTCTGGACTTCGCACACAACAATTTTGGTTGAGTAAATGTGTCGTTGTTGACGCATTGAACATAGAGACAAGCCCCATACGCAGCCTGACTGGAGTCGCAAAATCCATGGAGGCAGATCACGTCTGAGACTGCCAAGTCCATAACCTGTCTCGTTATATTTAATTTACTTAAAGAGTCCAGTTGCGACCTCATTCTCGTCCACTTCGTATGAATCTCCAAGGGGACAGAGGCATCCCAATCAATGTCAAGTCGCCAAAGCTCCTGCAGGAGAATCTTCGCCGAAACAACAACTGGTCCAATTAGACCCAACGGGTCGAAAATTTTCGCAATTTCTGACAGTATTATACGCTTCGTTAGGTGTGTTTCGCTTGACGCTGTCGGAAGATCATAAGACAATTCATCGGTAGCACTATTCCAGCAAATACCTAATGTTCTTGAAGGGGAACCCTTATCTAATGTGAGAAATGATATGTCAGATGATTCCCCGACAGCCTGCGGCAATAATTTAGGTTCATTGGAGGCCCACTTTCGCAAAACAAATCCCCCCTTGGCTAGAACGGCGCTACATTCATCGCGTATTCGGAGAGCTTCTTCTAACGTATCCGCACCGGTTATGAGGTCATCCATTTAAAAGTCTCTTTTTATAATTTGAGCACCTCTTGGAAAATTGCCCGACTCGATATCGGCGAGATAAGTCATACAACGAGTTACTACATAAGATGCTGGGCTAGTTCCGTAAGTTACAGTATTTAACTCGTAAACTTCAATCGGATCATCGCGGTTTTCGCGCCACACGATACGCTGAAGGCGTGCCTGATCATCAGGTACAAGGACCTGCCTATACATTTTCTCGATGTCTGCTGTTAAAACGAACTGGTAGATTCTAAATCGAAGAATAATAGCGAACAGATCATCCTGAATACAAGGACCAACGAGCAGAGCATCATTAAGAGAAATTCCCGAACTTGTCTTACAGGACGCGTCAAAAACGACCCTTAATTTGGTCGTAGTACTCGTAGTTTTAAATACTCCGTGATGCGGTAAATAATAACTGACGGTCGAAGGGCTGTCTTCATTTTCTGTTATTCTCCTCATATGGCCCAGAGCCAAGTACTCGCGGATAAAATCGACATACGCCGCCCTTAATTCGGGATCGCGTTGGAACTTTCGCTCGATGCTGTGTAATCTTTTGATCGCGGTTGTCTCCGACTCCCCTAAGAGATTAATTTTCTCGGGATTGTTTAGAAGACGTGCGATAAATCGACCATTCTGATCTCGCGAAATATTTTGCAAAAAATGTGCCTCGCACTGACGCTCTTGCATGTTCATCTTTTTCTTGCTACCGTAGTCTTCGAGTTCCCAAAATCGTGCAAAACTATTGTCAAATTCAGGGGTTTTGACTGACACGCATAAAGCGCGTACGACAGCGACCGATGAACCCGAAACAACTGTTCTACCCGCGATAACCCAACCAAGCTGCGTTTTCTGTAGCACAGGAGCGTTTTTCGATGATTTTATCTGGCCGACGCATAAAAGCTGCCAGAAAATCTCAGCACCTAACAATAAATCCACCTTGGCTGGTCGATTAAAATCGGGATCGGCCAGTTTGATGTTTCTGGGAATGTTAAAATCCTTTCTCTTCATCGGAACAGTTGGAATCAAATCAGTTATTTCCTGACTCACAATGCAAATAACCGTCGCGCTGAACGCATTATGCATTGAACGCAGAACAAGCTCAGTGACCTTTTGAGATGTTGAAGTAGACTGATTAATACCTACGATCGAAAATTTCACATCATCGGTCTTCAAGCCGAGTCGTGATACCAAGCGTTCAGTTGTGAAACATGCTTGCGATCCGCTATCTAAGAGCGCCCTACACTGATACCTCCCTCCGGTCCCGTCGGATACGCTTACCAATGCGGTAGACAGCATTATGCAGTCATTCGATGTAATGGTCGGACAATTTGTAATCGTAGCCGGAATCGGAGATTGCTCTGGTCCCTCCGCAATTGTAGCCGTTCTAATAGGATTTCCGGAATTTTGATTTCCCGGAAAATGCAAGAGCGTATTGTGTTTTTTCCCGCATGTTCGACAATTACCCGAATTGCACTGGTTAGCTGTATCATTTTTTGATCGCATACAATTGATACACAAGCCGTTTTTACGAATTTGCGCCAACCGCGCCTCTACAGATAGTTTGAGGAATTGTTTACACCCATACAAGGGATGATTGCCATTACAAATAAAACATGTAGATTTAAAGGTTGCTACGTTTGAAACTGATTTACCGGTACTGCCCGTTTTGGCCCTGCCGGAACGATTACTATCCGCAGAAGACGACGTAGTTCGTTTTTGTATGGACTCCAATGCGCGACATCTACTGGAAAGAAAATCTAACAACTCTTTAAGAGTGCAAGGCTCGGTGCCTTTCAGGGTGGCTTGCCATTCTTTTATAGTCATGATGTCTAACTTCGATGTAACGATCGCGACCAACAAATCGTCCCATTGATCAGAAGGTCGGTCAAGGGCTCTGAGGGCTCTCGTATGTTTCAAAACCCCGTTTATTAGATTTCTTAAACTCTCACAATTCTCTTTTGATACGATAGGGAGTTCGAGAATAGATCTAGTGTGATCCTGTATTACTACGCGTTTATTATCGTAACGATCGGTTAGCATTTGACGCGCGACCGCGTAATTATTTTCGATCAACGGTAATGCTTGAATTATTTCTGCTGGTTCCCCACTCAACGACGACTTCAAGTATTGAAACCTTTGTAAGTTAGTAAGTGACGCGTTTGAATGTATCATAGAATTAAAAGCTTCATCAAACGGACCCCAATCCTCGGATTTGCCCTCAAAATTTGGTAATGTTATTTGAGGTAAACGAACGTGTAGTCTTTGCTCTACCGCCGCACTGACACCCGCAACAGGGACGCCTGCAATAGGGACATTCGCACCAGGCCCTTGAACTGCTGGAGCGACGTTGTTAGCGCCATCTATAATTTGTTGCATTTTTACCCTCAAAGCGAAATATGCGTCTTCAAAATTTACTCTTCGTTCCAACTCAGCCGCCTCGTCTAACAGTTCGAGAGCCTGTTGTACAATATCGAATTCTTTCCAATGCTCGTTCAATTTTTCAAGACGAACTTTCAACTGAGCGACCACTTCAGGTATCACTTCTCTTATACCGTCTACGTCAGAGTTGATACGTGTATACGCAGCCTTGATGAGGCCTCTTTTCTTTTTCGAAACCTCAGCCATTCTGATGTGGAATCGATTCGTTTATTCACAATATGCAAAATCGAAAACAATATCGAGCAATATATATATGAAATCAAAACACCATGAGGGCTCAGTCGATTGGGAACTTACCTGAGCATCTGTTGACGTTATCGATTGAATTATTTCTACGAGGCGATTGGATTCCAAAGTGACCGCTGTGGCGCTTTCTCGTTGTCACCGGCGTCGTCGTAATGGCTCCCGTTATCGTGATGGCTGTCGTCGTTGTAATGGCGGGAGCTGTGATTGACGATGTACTCCTTGCACAGCGAGATGCTTCCTTCACAGACAGCTACCTTGTCCCGATGCGATTCACAACGTGGTCCGAACCTTCCGTGTGATTCACTGACCACCGTGAAGATATTTGGTTCAAAATCGATACATTGTATTCAATCTGTCAATTGAATCACTGCGATGTGTTTCTTATTCGTTGAACGCAACACTGTATGCGTTAGCCCGTCAACTGAATTCAGTGTATGTTTTTTGGCTCAATGGCTAATTTTAGTCCGATCACCAAAACCACGAGAAGAATTTTTAGTCTATTGAATGAATTCACTGAATATTTTCAATCTGTTGATTGAACTCACGAAATATTTTTAGTCTGTTGACTAAAACCACAGAATATTTTCGCTCACTCCTCCGTAACGTGATCGAACGATTCTCCAACAGGTTCACACGCGTCGCGAAGCCGATAGAATCCGGCTCGAAGGACCATGATCATTCTAAATTGTTTAGAACCATCGAGCTTCCGTCACTCGATGAATTTACTTGAATTGTGGATGGATTCTTGAATAATTTGACGCTTGTATTATATTGTGAATCTGATTGAATTTATTAGATTCAATATAAACATATAGTGAACGATGGGCATCATGCCCGTACGAGTATCGAAAACGAAGTGAAGTTAACAAGCGGCGTCGCTTCGATGCGAGGAAGAAGCGATGCGTTGAATTGAGTGCGCAATCGTCCGTTCGTTCAAATACATGGTGGCCGAAAAATAACCATTACAAAGTGAAACCGAACACATCTGTTCGTATGTTGCTGAAGTTTGAATCGTTTCTTGAAACGAATGAATAATCCGAAAACATGTGAAGAAGTCAATTCAAGAACATGAATAATAATTTCTTCAAAATTTTGCCGTATTTAACCACACATAATGAACAACGTTGAACGAGTTTTAAATCAACGTTGGCAAATCAGCATTGACTATCGGCGTTACAACAACATTGTACTGGTTGTTACTTCAACCACGTTACAACGTTGGCAACCAACCCTGGTAATCAGTGTTGTACCAGTACTGTTTCGATTGTTATGGTTGGTTGGAAGTCGGCATTTTCTGCATGGGTTGCCAACTCAATTTTTTCGAAAATGAGTTTTTTATATCATTCGATTTAGGGAAGCAAGGCGCGTTCAATTGTGTTAATAGAAATTAGTTATCGCTCCTAATGTTTGCATGATAAACATTTTTCTTCTCTGAAAACGAGTTGAAAATGAGACAATCATCAGAAAAAAGCCGTAAATTACATAAAAATGAGAAGAACCATCGAATACGTCACCACTTTGCCAGACAAAAACATCGTAATTTGAGTGACAGTCTTTTCGCTCTATAAAATCAGTGAGCAGCAAATATCTCGTACTGTTCGGAAAAAATCTTTTTGGAGTTGAGGTTTCCTTGATTTGTACACTCCTTGAGACCGAAGCCAATTTACCAAGGAAGAAAACCGTAAGTCCGGTCGTAGGCTTGGGCACAATTCGAAAATGGTCGTAATAAAGATCTTAGGTGCCATTATGTATGGATTTGAACCGATAAAGTAAATATAAAAAAAGGCAGAATTACACCTGATTCCACGTGAAAGAAATATTACTTTTTAAAATATCTAATCCATAGATTCGGAATTCAATTATATGGTGATTTTCATGAACGTCGCATACCGAATTGACATGTTTCTTCGCTTGTAAAGCGAACATTGGAATTCTCGATTTCCTACCATTTGCAAGATTCCAGCCTTCAACCTCCATTTACCCCTCTCAAATGGCCGCGTAACACATCGAGACCTATACCTACCATTTGATTCGGCATTGAAAAAGCTATAAGAGAACCCTTAATCGAACCGCGAATTTTTTTTCTGAATGGTAGAAGGCGTGGAACGAACATTGGAATTCTCGATTTTCCTCTCATTTGCAAGATTCCAGCCTTCAACCCCCATTTACCTCTCTCAAATGGCCGCGTAACACATCGAGACACCCATACCATTTGATTCAGCATTGAAAAAGCTATGAGAAAACCCATCATTGAACCGCCAATTATTTTTCTGAATGGTAGAAGGCATAGAAAAACTAGTAAATCATGATATATTTTTACTTCTTCCCGCTCTCAAAACTCAAATGTCCCGTTCAAACTGCATTTGAGTGTTTCCAGACCTATCTCATTCCATTCAGCGTATCAAAATCTACAAAGATTGGTCCTCTTCATTCCAATAGTAGTCTTGGTTGGTTCGCTAGTTGGATTTCAATATCAAAACACTCAAGAGTCCAGTCCCTTTCCAAAGTGTAGCCGTACGTCTGCTACCTCTCGTTCGGTAGTTTCAGCTTCATAGACATCTTCCCTAAGACAACCTGCAGGGCTCAAATCATTTCTGTAGATGTGACATCATCCTCGTTCACAGCAAACGATTTTATATTGTGTTGATGAGTTGAAGTGGAATATGGGACAAAACTTGGTTTTATTGAAAATGTTGGAGCTTTTGAATGTAGGTTAGTCAACAGAGATGAATTTCCAGTAGGCACAACTGATTTAATGAGGTATGAAATATGACGATGTGAGAATGTAGTTCCCAAATTCTGGATATGCTTTGGTCCCTTAGCGTGAGAAAGTAATGCCTGTTCGCCCATGTTACTCAGTTTGAAGGATTTCAAATATAACTTACAGTATGCTGAATTAGAATAATTTGGAACGGAATCCAACTACTCATCGAAGTCGGGATACAATTGTTGGTCTAACCATAATTCATTAAATAGACACTGGCGAGCCATAGTGGTTACCAAATATCAAACTCGGAACTTCTGAAAACCTTGATGAACAAATGAAAATCGATGATTATAGAACATGCACTGCATCCTGAATCACAAAAAAAAATATAGAATATATAGATTTAGTTGTGGAATATTTCTACTTGAAAAATTGATTAACGGATATCTACATGGAGAGAAAATTCATGCGGCCCATGCATGAAATATACCATGTTTCTGAAATGAGCTAATTATCGAGCATTAGATATATGAATTGATACTTTTCGAACACACTATCTGATACATTATGGGAGAAAAAATGAATATTCCCGGTGGGAAAAAAATTCCAAATGAACTAGAGGCTTATTCGATTTCCCATTTGAATGACACAGAAAATTTTTCTTGGTTTGCACTCGATTTTTTAGTATCAAAGACAGTTTTTGGAAGGAACAAATATGACATTTTGGTACAGCATCAAATTTGCTACAAAAGACTTTCCATAAGCTGAAGTATGACCAATAGTTTTGAAGTTACAGAGCTTGAAAGGTGAACCAAGTTTTTGTTAGTTTCAAACCTTTTTTTGGTTTTTCTGTTTTTTTTTGTTTTTCAACAAAAGTATGTTATTAATTCGGAAGTATGGTTTTTTCTATTCATTGTGAAATTCGGGGATTTTTTTAAAATTGTCGGGAAAAATTCGGGAATTCGTCGGGAATTCCATTGATACATAATACCGAACATCATGAACGATACATTCATTGCGTTGATTGCGCTCCATCAAAAATCCACATATCTATCCCCAAAATTTTCCCGACTGGATCTTGGTTTGAATAATTTTGACATAATTCGGATTGAAATTTTTCTAACAAAAGGGAGAGGCAAAATAATTAGCTTGGACCGAATTCAGAGTATAAGTTCTGTATGATTTGGAGTAATTTTTTATTTTTACTATTTTCGCCAATTTCGGCCATTTGAGCCGGTTTGAACCAATTTTTGCCACTGGCTAAGATGAAATAAAAAAAAAACCGCTCATTTCAAACCCTGTCAATTTGTGATTTCATGTCAAGTATATAAAATTGTTATGTCAAGTATATCCCCTTTGAATGGGAAAACCAGTGATATTTAATGACAAATTTCTCTCAGTGTATTGTAGTTATACAATAATATCTAACCCAGTTTCATTTGATGTTTCTAATATTCATCAATTCATTTTATTGTTTCAGTTGGGAAAGACAACGATGAACCTGACAGAACGGTGAGTGTACCAAAATGTTTTATTCGTTCGAAAGAATAAAGAGCAGATTTCCGTGGCAATGACCATATGTTCTCAACAGACACAACTACCACAATATAAAAATTAAATTATCTCATCGCGATCTCAGCATTGTTTCCCATGTGGAAAAAATGTCCAAAAATGTATACAAGTGGACACAAATTGTATAAAAATCGTATACAGTTGTATACAAATTGTGTACAATTGTATATATTTTTGGAAATTTCTTCTACATGGGTTTGTAGACAGTACATTGTTTCATTGATTTGTTCATCTTCTATGGTTCGTGTCTATTTCAATCTTATTTTGAAGCCGGTGGAGTAGCAGTCAATTCGCAAAGAAATCATTAAATATGAACCAAGTTCGACATCTGATGATCAAAGTAGGAGTTCAGTGTGCTGGGAAAAGAAAAACAAAGTATCGTAACCTCTCAAATTTTGGAAAAGTACTTAATCTTACTGCCCGTATAGAAAAAAGTTATATGGCAAGAATATGGGAACAATCTGGCGAACTCATCTAGTGACAAAAATGTATATAATTATTTTATACAAATTGTTTGCAAATCTTATGCAATGGTGTACACTTATATACAGTTTTGAACATTTTGGTAATCTCGGAAAAATTTGGCTATCATCTGGGAACAGTATGGGGAGGAGTATGAGGTTTGGGACTCTGTCATACTTTTTCTAGACTTCTTCCATCTATTTCCTCTATCTCGAAAACTTGACGATGTAGGGGGACGCCTCGATTCTACATAAATTGAATGCTACATCGGTTCGATCCTACATAAAGTCGATCCTGCATAGGTTCGATTCTGAATAGATTCGATTCTACATAAGTACGATAATCTGTTGGAAACACCGATCCTACATAAGTCCGATGCTACATTCAAATTATTCAATAAGATGTCGAATTGACCGATGCTACATCGGTTCGATCGTACATGAGTTCGATGCTACATAAGTTCGATCCTTCATAAGTGGAATGCTACATTCTTTCGATCCTACATCAGTTGTCGAAGATGTTCGAACTACATACGTTCGATGCTACTTTGTTCCGATCCTACATCGGTTGCCGAACAGATTCGATCGTACATAGGTTTGATGCTTCATTGGTTCTATCCTACATCAATTGTCGAACAGGTTTGATGCTACATTGGTGTGAACCTATATGAGTCCGATGCTACATGAGTTTGTTCCTACATAAGTTCAATGCTACATAAGTGCGATCCTACATAAATTCGATACTATATAAGTTCATTGTTACATAAGTTTAATCCTACATAAGTTCGATCCTACATGAGTTCGTTGCTACATTGGTCCGATCTTACATCAGAAGTTCGAGGTTAAATGAATTCAATGCTACGAGTTGAATTGCCGGATCGTATACTCGGTTGTGCGCATGACTTTAAATCAAATATTAGAATGGTTTCCCCAAACAAATTGGTTTCCTGAATAAATACTAGGTGTTGGAATTAATTCGTAGCGTTATACCAAAGCTGACGTAGGTAGTACAGTATTCCGTTGTTAGCTACAATAATCTATTCACCGTGAAACAGCTATTATTGGACGTCATTTGTTTTACATAACCCTTTTTTGAATCGTAAATAACAACACTTCATAACTTATTGAACATGTCAAAATTTATATTGAATTAAGTGTTTTTGCGGGGAATCTTACTCCATTACTTCAATATGAATGAAAGTGCTGCTGAAGCCCATCGTATTTTAGTGGAAGTGTATGGTGAACGTGATCTAGCTGAGCAAACGTGTCGAAAATGGTTTGCACGTTTGAAAACTGGTGATTTCGACTTGGATGATAAGGAGCGACCTGGCCAGCCAAAAAACTTTGGAGATACTGATTTGGAGACCTTGCTCAATGAAGACTCATGTCAAACCCTTCAAAAATTGTCGGCATCATTGGGAGTTGACTCCCAACGGTAGGAAAACGTCTGAAAAGTTTGGGCATGATCCAGAAGGAAGGACATTGGATCCCACATGAATTGGAACCAAGGGACACTGAGAGGCGTTTTTTGACGTGTGAACCGCTGCTTCAACAACAGAAAAGAAAAGGTTTCTTGCATAGAATTGTCACTGGTGATGAGAAATAGATTCATTCCGACAATCCGAAGCGCAGAAAGTCATGGGTTAAGCCCGGCCAACCATCACAATCAGTGGCAAAGCCAAATATCCATGGGTCTAAGCTCCTGCTATGTATTTGGTGGGATCACATGGGTGTGATTTATTATAAACTGTTGGAACCGGATGGAACCATAACAGGGGGTCGTTACCGACTACAATTGATGCGCTCAAGCCGTGCATTGAAAGAAAAATTGAGGTGCCGGGAAGAATAGCTCGCTTAGCGCCCGGAACAAAGTTGTTCGCTAAGGTATGGACAAACTTTTTGGGAAGTTCCAGATCGATTGGATTATTAGTTTGCAAAATACAGGGATTTATTCATTAGCGCGCAACGGAAATCTATCACGATTATGCGTCTTTTACCGGGTGACTATCAGGGTCCGTAGGAAAGATTGTATTCACTCACTTTTTCAACTTGAGATGTTTTTTTGGGTCGGAGAATTCGAATATCCAACTATTTTCACTTCTTTCATCCATGTTTTTGTTATAAAAAATTTGATTGAAGTTACAGAAAGAATCACTCGCTTAGTGCTTGAAATCACGTAGAAGAGTGATCATATTGGGCAATAAAAACAAATAGGTGGAAACAAGTGATAAAAAATATACATATTCAGATTCTTGTAAGTAAAACTTCCTATTTCGACACATATTTCTCAAGATGAAAATAATGAATCAAAATCATTCTCGGTCTCAAATCAATAGTTTTGAAAACATACCTCACGATTACTCAGTCGTTTGTTAGCGAAATCGAATGTTATTTCACTCTTCGAACCAAGTTGAACCTTCACTGAGATATGAAGCATTTCATACAAAATTGTACATATAATGGGGCTACTAGCGATTACCATCCGAGCACATTGGTTAGAAAAAAACACGCCTACACAACAGAAAGAGAGGTTCGATGCCGTCGAAGGTGTTCCTTTAATTGGTTTATCACTATGTAGAATTCGGAAATTTGTTCATATGTGACAGTCAGTTTACAATTTTATGTATGGGGCATCCTTTGTGAAATCGGTCACCCCCCCCCTGCACATCTCAATTTTGAAGATAGAGATCTCGGAGACCAATCAAAATTTTCGTTGAAATGTCTACTTTTCATTGCCGTATGGTGTTTTTTGAACATGGCGGCCATTTCGCCAATATGGTGGCTGAAACGAAGGGGACACGTGTTGAGAATAATCAAAACCAGTCCCAGAAATATGATACGTGGGTGTTGGATAGTTCTGTGGACTGGGGCATGTAATTCGAGCCTTCCGGATTAATTGCATGCGGTTGGAATACTGAAATTGCAAATGGTGGATCCAATATGGCGGCCGGAAATTCAAAATTGCTTCGAATTTTTTGAAACATGGGGGAAGGGGGTTTTTCGGGTCGCTGATGACGAATCCGAACTCAGATTTCCGGAATTACAGATGGCGGATCCAATGTGGCGGTCGGTAAAATTATAAATCTCTTGGATTTGTGCAAACATTGTCATACTGAGGGTTTTGGGGTCGCGGAACAAGAATCTAAACCCAGATTTCCGGAATTGCAAATGGCGAATCCAATATGGCGGCTAGGAATTAAAATATTGCTTCGAATTTTCTGAAACATTGGGGAAGGGGGTTTTTTTTGTTCGCTGATGACAAACCCGAACTCAGATTTCCGGAATTACAAATAGCGGATCCAATATGGCGCTCGGAAGAATTATAAATCGCTCAAATTTGCGGGAAAATTGGCATACTGAAGTTTTTGGGGTCGCTGATCAAAAATTCGGACTCGAATTTCCGGAATAGCGAATGGCTAATCCAATATGGCGGTCGGAAGAATTATCAATCGCTCGAATTCGTGGAAACATTATCATACTGAGGTTTTTGGGGTCGTTGATCAAGAATCCGGACTTGGAATTCCGAAATAGCGAATGGGTAATCCAATATGGCGGTCGGAAGAATTATCAATCTCTTGAATTCGTGGAAACAATGTCATACTGAGATTTTTGGGGTCGCTGATAGACATTCGAATCCGGATTCTCGGAATTATGAATGGAAAATTCGATGTGACGGTCTGGATATGAGGAATCATCCGTCGTCTGACGTAAATCTTTGTTCCAAGAAAGTTCTGAAGAGTCATTTTGAAACCATAAGCATCATGTACTATGATAAAGTATTTCACGAAAAGATGAGACGGAAACTCAACAAACGATTCGAGAGTGCCCAACATGTACCTGAGATTCTGAAAAACTATGGGTTTTTGATAGGATCCGATAATGAAGTGCTCATCAAAAGGTACTCTAACGATGAACAAAACAGAGTATGGTGGCCAAATGGACAACCATGAGGTAATATACGCGTAGTTGAAAACTTGTTCATTGAGAGATATGTGACAATCAACGGCCCTTTTCAGGGCCACTCGATGTGCAAAGTCTGATCGCGCAACCTCCTCGTGGTGCACATTGGGTTATGCTAATGCCGACAACTTGGAGCCTGAATACACAAATTCAGAAGTCAAAAACCAGCAGTATTCATGGTTTGGTTCGAGGAAAATTTGCAAGGAGTTTCATTGGGAGGGAGTCTATTGAAAGTTTGTGAATTTGTGTGACCAGACCCCAAATAATTCCTGGAATTAATATAATATTCGTTTCCCTCATATCAAATGTGCTTGCGGATCATTGAACGTGGTGCGTTCGTTCTGGTTTCCGGAATCTGACCTCAGGTTCATAATGAACGACCAGAACTTTTTCGGAACAAAGATTTACGTCAGACGACGGATGATTCCTCATATCCAGACCGTCATATCGAATTTTCCATTCATAATTCCGAGAATCCGGATTCGAATGTCTATCAGCGACCCCAAAAATCTCAGTATGACATTGTTTCCGCAAATTCAAGAGATTGATAATTCTTCCGACCGCCATATTGGATTACCCATTCGCTATTCCGGAAATTCGAGTCCGAATTGTTGATAAGCGACCCCAAAAACTTCAGGATGTCAATGTTCCCGCAAATTTGAGCGATTTATAATTCTTCCGAGCGCCATATTGGATCCGCTATTTGTAATTCCGGAAATCTAAGTTTGGATCCGTCATCAGCGACCCAAAAAACCCCCTTCCCCAATGTTTCAGAAAATTCGAAGCAATATTTTAATTTCCAGCCGCCATATTGGATTCGCGATTTGCAATTCCGGAAATCTGGGTTTAGATTCTTGTTCCGCGACCCCAAAACCCTCAGTATGACAATGTTCGCACAAATCCAAGAGATTTATAATTTTACCGACCGCCATATTGGATCCGTCATCTGTAATTCCGGAAATCTGAGTTTGGATTCGTCATCAGCGACCCGAAAAACCCCCTTCCCCCATGTTTAAAAAAATTCGAAGCAATTTTGAATTTCCGGCCGCCATATCGGATCCGCCATTTGCAATTTCAGTATTCCAACCGCATGCAATTAATCCGGAAGGCTCGAATTACATGCCCCAGTCCACAGAACTATCCAAAACCCACGTATCATATTTCTAGGACTGGTTTTGATTATTCTCAACACGTTTCCCCTTCGTTTCAGCCACCATATTGGCGAAATGGCCGCCATGTTCAAAAAACACCATACGGCAATGAAAAGTAGACACTTCAACGAAAATTTTGATTGGTCTCCGAGATCTCTATCTTCGAAATTGAGATGTGCAGGGGGGGTGGCCGATTTCACAAAGAATGCCCCATATATATGAATATAATATTAATTATACTCGCATAATGAATTGAGTCGACGTGATTGATTGACATACATAAATCAAGGATGAATTCATGTATAGGTACATATGAATTTCAAATTTCCTTGAACAGTAATTTTACTGGAATTTCTAATAGACTTACCATAACTTCAGGTAACTTTACATCATCCTATACACAGAGTATTTGTATACCTTGTTGGTCTGAATTTTTTCACATTTTCTTGCAGTCGGGAGTGTTGGCAAAGAGTGATAGCAGTGTAATTGATTTACGCGGTGACCTGGTTGGAATATAAGGGGTAGTTGTGCATAAAAACGATGGATTTCGACAGAAATTACAGTTTTCTCCAAGTTTTACCACCGTGAAACCTTCTGAGTCTGAGTTCTTTGACATTCTCTTGCAGTCGGGAGTGTTGGCGAAGAGTGATAGCAGTGTCATTGATTTGCGCGGTGATCTGATTGGAATATAAGGGGTAGTTGTGCATGAAAACGATGGATTTCGACAGGAATTACAGTTTTCCCCAAGTTTTACCCCCGGGGAACCTTGTTGGTCCGAATTTTTTCACATTTTCTGGCAGTCGGGAGTGTTGGCAAAGAGTGACAGCAGTGTAATTGATTGCCGCGGTGACCTGATTGGAATATAAGAGGTAGTTGTGTATAAAAACGATGGATTTCGACAGAAATTACTGTTTTCTCCAAGTTTTTCCCCCGTGGAACCTTTTGAGCCTGAATTTTTTGACATTTTCTCACAGTCAGAAGTGTTGGCGGAGAGTGATAGCAGTGTAATCAATTTACGCGGTGATCTGATTGGAATATAAGGGGTAGTTGTGCATAAAAACGATGGATTTCGACAGGAATTACAGTTTTCTCCAAGTTTTATCACCGTGAAACCTTCTGAGCCTGAACTATTGGACATTTTCTCACAGTCGGGAGTGTTGGCGGAGAGTGATAGCAGTGTAGTCAATTTACGCGGTGATCTGATTGGAATTTGAGGGGTAGTTGTGCATAAAAACGATGGATTCGGACAGGAATTACAGTTTTCTCCAAGTTTTACCCCCGTGGAACCTTGTTGGTCTGAATTTTTTTCACATTTTCTTGCAGTCAGGAGTGTTGGCGAAGAGTAATAGCAGTGTAATTAATTTACGCGGTGTTCTGATTGAAATTTGAGGGGTAGTTGTGCATAAAACCGATGGATTTCGACAGGAATTACAGTTTTCTCCAAGTTTTACCCCCGTGGAACCTTGTTAGTCCGAATTTTTTCACATTTTCTTGCAGTCGGGAGTGGTGGCAAAGAGTGATAGCAGTGTAATTAATTTACGCGGTGATCTGATTGGAATATAAGGGGTAGTTGTGCATCAAAACAAATTGACAAATGGTTAGTGTCAATGAATAATTTTCTGTTCATTGGGAAAATATTTCGTGTTGGAATTCAACATAAATTGAGGGTGGACCATTCGGACATATACGGGTTTGGAGAATACACAAAATAAAAAGAAATATTGATTAGTTCCATGCCAATGGGAAATCCGGAAGACTACCATTTCCTTCGACATCAATAGGTTCTATCAACGAACGCCCCTTAAATTCCAATCAAGTCATCGCTTAAATTAATTAAACTGCTATCACTCTATCCCAACACTCCCGACTGCAAGAAAATGTCAAAAAATTCAGGCTTAGGAGGTTCCACGGGGGTTAAACTTGGAGAAAACAGTAATTTCTGTCGAAATCCATCGTTTTTATACACAACTACCTCTTATATTCCAATCAGGTCACCGCGGCAATCAATTACACTGCTGTCACTCTTTGCCAACACTCCCGACTGCAAGAAAATGTGAAAAAACTCAGACCAACAAGATTCCCCGGGGTTAAAACTTGGGGAAAACTGTAATTCCTGTCGAAATCCATCGTTTTCATGCACAACTACCCCTTATATTCCAATCAGATCACCGCGCAAATCAATGACACTGCTATCACTCTTCGCCAACACTCCCGACTGCAAGAGAATGTCAAAGAACTCAGACTCAGAAGGTTCTACGGGGATGTAAACCACTCTTGACACCATATTCGCATACTTCCTAATACACATTTTTATGTTTAACTTGTTAAAACTCATAGAATAATGTACTTTTTCATCTTGAAACCTATCTGAATCGATTCAGCAACTCAAAATCTATAAGAAAACCCCAGGTTCATCCATCTAGCCCCATTGAATCGCCCAATAATCAAGTTTGAATTCATGAAGACATTCAAGTACAGTCTGTGCCAAAAGTAATGCCACTCGTTCGCTGGACGTCGTTCGCTAGCTTTAGCTTCATTTGAACTTATGTAGCATCGAACTTATCTAGCATTGAACTTATACAGCATCGAATTCATGTAGGATCGAATTTATCTAGCATTGAACTTAGATAGTATCGAATTCATGTAGGATCTAATTATGCAGCATTGAACTTATGTAGCATCGAATCTATGTAGGATCGACTTTCTTTGACAACTGATGTGGGATCAAACTTATGTAGTATTGAACTCATGTAGTATCGAACGTATGTAGAATCGAACTTATGTAGCATAGCTGACCCGTCGCGCGTTGCTGCGAATTTGAGAGGAATATGATTTTAAGAAAACTCGATATGAAAAATTATATTTGAATCAGTTTTATTGAAATCAGATTTATTTCAATTTCTTTTCGATTCTTTTTATTAATTCGGGTGCTTGTGGATGAACAATATTTCTGGTTTTTCCTTCTGGTGCGTTCACGAACAAATCAGACGGTTTTCCACAATCAAATTCACAAAATATTCATTCGAACAAATTGGCTCCCGGTCAGCACTTAGAAATCCACAATTTCAAATCGTTTCACGAATAGAATGAAATCTCACGGACAGTCTCAGCGAGATGACTGGAAAGATAGAGGAAATAAGCATTCAAAAAATCCCAAAACCGTCAATTTGGTTGTGAATGTGAAGTTGGCATATCAAATGCTGGCATTGCACGAAGAAGTGACAGTTCCAGTAGCATTCACCATAGTTCTATAGTCCTTGATAATTTCGAACAATAGTTCTATTCATATTACTCAGAAAAATTGGATTTGAAGAAATGGAATGCCAAGTTCTACAATGATATGATAGCATTCCAACGATGAGAGGTTGGAACGATCAGGACTCGAGAGTTCTGGGATTGTGAGCATGCGGGAAAGTGAGAAATGGAGAGTTCCAATCATTAAAAGCGATATATGAAATTTTTTTCAATATTTATGGACATGATATGTTGGATTCTATGACAAATCCATAGCATTGCAAGGGATATTGAGGGGAGCGATCAATATCTCCAAGTTCTGGGATAGCGTACACACGGAGGAGTTGGGAATGCAGAGTTCTAACATCAACAGTGGGTGAATTCGTTTTCGCTTGCATGATAAGCCGAGTTTGGAGATGACGCGGGGAGATGAAATACTTTTTGATGTTGAGAATCGGAGTTTTGATACAGGAGAACAATTGACACAGCTTGGACGGGGACTTCGATTACCTGACAGCCTGTCTGGTTACCCGTCCGACTTTCTGCCTAAACTGGGGTTCTGACCAGCATTGCATAGGATTCGAATGATTCTGACCAGCATTGCACGGGGTTCGAATAGTTCTGACCAGCATTGTCTCGATCACGACTAGTTCTGCCCAGCATTGCACGGAATTCGAATGGTTCTGGCGAGCGTTGCATGGAATTCGAATAGTTCTGACCAGCATTGCCTCGATTTCGAGTAGTTCTGGCCAGCATTACACGAAATCCAAAGAGTTCTGCACAGCATTGCAAGGAATTCGAAGAGTTCTGGACAGCATTGGACGGAATTTGGATAGTTCTGGCCAGCATTGCATGGAATTAGGACCGTTCTGACCAGCATTGCCCCGAAATCGAAAAAACTATCTGGATTTCGTGCAATGCTATCCAGAACTCTTCGAATTCCGCGGGATGTTGTGCAGAACTCTTCAGATTTCGTGCAATGCTGGCCAGAACTACTTGAAATCGAGGCAATGCTGGTCAGAACTATCCGAATTCCATGCAATGCTGGCCAGGACTACTCGAAATCGAGGCAATGCTGGTCAGAACTATTCGAATTCCGCGCAATGCTGTGCAGAACTCTTCAGATTTCGTGCAATGGTGGCCAGAACTACTTGAAATCGAGGCAGTGCTGGTCAGAACTATCCGAATTCCATGCAATGCTGTCCAGAACTCTTCGAATTCCTTGCAATGCTGTGCAGAACTCTTCGGATTTCGTGCAATGCTGGCCAGAACTACTCGAAATCGAGGCAATGCTGGTCAGAACTATCCGAATTCTGTGCAATGCTGGCCAGAACTACTCGAGATCGAGGCAATGCTGGTCAGAACTATTCGAATTCCGTGCAATGCTGGCCAGAACTATTTGAATTTCGTGCAAGGCTGTCCAGAACTCTTCGAATTCCATGCAATGCTACGTAGAACTTTCCAAATCCCATGCAATGCTGGCCAGAACTACTCGAAATCGAGGCAATGCTGGTCAGAGCTATTCGAATTTCGTGCAATGCTTGCCAGAACTACTCGAAATCAAGGCAATGCTGGTCAGAACTATTCGAATTTCTTTCAAAGATGTGCAGAACTCTCCGGATTCCGTGCAATGCTGGCCAGAACAACTTGAAATCGAGGCAATGCTGGTCGGAACTATTCGAATTCCGCGCAATGCTGGCCAGAACTACTCGAAATCGAGGCAATGCTGGTCAGAACTATCCGAATTCCGTGCAATCCTGGCCAGAACTATATGAATTTCGTGCAATGCTCTCCAGAACTCTTCGAATTCCATGCAATGCTACGCAGAACTTTCGAAATCCCGTGCAATGCTGGCTAGAACTACTCGAACTCGAGGCACTGCTGGTCAGAACTATCCGAATTCCATGCAATGCTGGTCAGAACTACTCGAAATCGAGGCAATGCTGGTCAGATCTATTCGAATTTCGTGCAATGCTGGCCAGAACTTCCCGTTATCGGGGCAATGCTGGTCAGAACATTCCGAATTCCATGCAAGGCTGGCCAGAACCATTTGAATTCCGTGCAATGCTGGGCAGAACTAGTCGTGATCGAGACAATGCTGGTCAGAACTATTCAAACCCCGTGCAATGCTGGTCAGAATCATTCCAATCCTATGCAATGCTGGTCAGAACCCCAGTTTAGGCAGAAAGTCGGATGGGTAACCAGACAGGCTGTCAGGTAATCGAAGTCCCCGTCCAAGCTGTATCAATTGTTCTCCTGTATCAAAACTCCGATTCTCAACATCAAAAAGTATTTCGTCTCCCCGCGTCATCTCCAAACTCGGCTTATCATGAAAGCAAAAACGAATTCACCTATTGTTGATGTTGAACTCTGCATTCCCAACTCCTCCGTGTGTACGCTATCCCAGAACTTGGAGATATTGATCGCTCCCCTCAATATCCCTTGCAATGATATGGATTTGTCATAGAATCCAACATATCCTTTCCATAAATATTGAAAAAAATTTCATATATCGCTTCTAATGATTGGAACTCTCCATTTCTCACTTTCCCGCATGCTCACAATCCCAGAACTCTTGAGTCCTGATCGTTTCAACCTCTCATCGTTGGAATGCTATCATATCATTGTAGAACTTGGCATTCCATTCTTTCAAATCCAATTTTTCTGAGTAATATGAATAGAACTATTGTTCGAAATTATCAAGAACTATAGAACTATGGTGTCTCAATGCTGATCGCTGATTGGAACTTCTCAATAAACTCTACTTATCAGAAAATGAAATAAATCAGCACTCATGCGCGCCACCTATCGGACAACAGTAGTACTATGTCAGAAACCTTTCATTTTTATATATATAGATAGGGTCTATATTCAAAGTTCCACTAAAATTGAGGGAGCCTCAGTGAAATATTAAGGACGACTTGATTTTTATTGAAATCGGACAAGTCCTATTTGTTTTCATTTTTCTCTCAACAAATAGGTGACCTTGGAGAAAATTTTCTCCGCTCTATACATATATATACATTTTTTGTGTGCATATTTTCATAGTTCAGGCTTCTAAGAACATGTTTACAGGAGAATTCTTGTGAGAAAATGCGAGTATAACGTACTATTGTATGACTTACCGTGTAAAAAATCCGACTGAATGTCACTGCGTCTTACATGAAAAATTGACTGAAATTCAGTCTTTCCCATTATGTCAGTATTTGTATTCGGCACTTACTTTCAGATGTAACAGCTTTGGCTGCATCTTAAAATAACCCTATGTGTAGAATCGAAGCAAGTTTGACTTTTTGCTGTATAGACTGTTTGAAATCTTGCTCGAATCTTCGAACTCGTTTTCTCAGAACTACAAGGAAAAAAATCTCGTGTGGATTCTGCATTGATTGTTGTTATTTTGACATAACTGCTGACGTGAATCAGGGATGTTCTTCAGTACAATTTTGGATTTCTTGATTGGTATTTCCATTCAACTCATGATCATCATAGGTTGATCTAACGGAAATTGTACTGAAAAGAACATCTCTGACGTGAATGCAATCGGAGTAAAGTTTACATTGGAACCGATGTTATGTGTACATTGCTACTGAAGCAAACGGCAGGCGTGTTGCCATGGTAGCCACGATAACAATGTAAATCCAACAAGACTCTGTAGTGAAATCTACGTGAAACCCACTCCGTAATCATAACCTCACTTTTCATGTAATTTTTACGTGGTAATTTTTTTGCGCGTGTACTTTTTTCAAGACGGTTGACACGATATCTCCAGTCCTAATGCACTGATTCCATTGAAATTTGGGATTAACCTGCTCTATACATTCCTCTGTCGTCCCTATACCAGATTCATGTTAAAATTTTTTTTAGACTATTTTTGAAAATTCGGAAAACTGAAAAAAAACAGGTCAAAAGTTGAATTTTTTTTTCAAACAGCCGCCATTTTGCCGAAAAAATTTTTTTTCTTCTTCGAGGTACGGACGATAACGGCATCCTCACCGATTCAGAATCATCCGGTTTTATTTGTTTCACATTACTAGTGCCACTGCAATCATGTCAACCAGGGTGTATGATTTTGCTTTCATCCTCCACTTTGTCCCTCTGTAACTTTCTTAATTCTTAATGTTTTTCACTGGAAATTTTAGTGTTCATCGTCAGAACATGAATAAATATCTGAGGCAAAAATGGATACTACAAATGTTGTTCGTTTTTTTCATTGCACTTGAGAAAACACCTAGAATTCGCGCGTCTAGACCAGGTCATAAATGGGGGTCCCCCATTTCATTTTTCAGAGTCATTTTCTCTGCAGTCTTTGAATATTCGTTATTTTGGCTTGAATCGACGAATTGTTACGAAACATGGGTTCAAGGAGTTTTTGAGGGTACTGAATCCGAATTTGACGTCAGAAACGAATCCATGATGTCAGATCGGATGTGACAAATGTGAATTTAGTCATTCTCGCATTTGTGGACAGATTTCTATGAAACCCATGGGCTCTAGGGGTTTTCGAGGGTTCCGAATCCGAATCTTGAATCAAAACCGATGCATGATGGTGGATTCAATACAGTGGACGTGAATATAGTAATTTTGGCATTTGTGAACAAATTCATATAAAACACAGATTCTAGGGGTTTTCAAAGTTGCTGCATCCAAATCTGAGGTCAAACAAGACTCCTCAAAGATTGTCACCTGTAGGACGAACCCGGCTTTCAATTTCAATTTCTCCTGCCCACTCCCGTACTCCCCTACGT
This sequence comes from Gonatopus flavifemur, assembly GCA_018340375.1. NCBI lineage: Eukaryota > Metazoa > Arthropoda > Insecta > Hymenoptera > Dryinidae > Gonatopus > Gonatopus flavifemur. The sequence continues at coordinate 2,636,149 of JAFFJZ010000016.1, forward strand.
CTGCTCCCCGCGATGTTTTGACAAAAAAAGGGGTCATAGGGACTGCATCTCTACACTAAAAGAAGGATACCCAGCTGCAACAACTAAAATTCAATTTAAAACTGTCAGCATGAATGACAGTGTAGTTATCTGAAATATGAATGAAACAATTAATTCGACACCTCCGTGAACTTGGCCGGGACCCGGAACGGATTTGAAACTTATATACGGCAATCGGAAGAGCATCGTTTGTACCTGATTGTACTGCAAAAATTTTCGTTGGTACCTCGGAGGGGGCGGAGATATGGCCCGGGGGCTTATGCCCCCGCCTGTGACGGGGACCGATAGGGACGAACTGGGTGTCATGTGAAAGGGCTTCGTTTGTACTTGATTGTACCGATGATATTCTCGTTTGTACCTCAAAGGGGGAGGAGATATGAGGAAAAATAGTTTTTAGCAATTTATATCGATTTTTTGGGGGATTTCTGATTAGAAGGACTCTGGATTGCTTCAGACTGTATCCTGAACTGTGTAAGATCTTGAGGCAGAGACCCATAAACCTCAAGAGTGGATTCCCGTCGTTGGTACCTTTTCAGTTTTGCCACAATAAGCCCGGATTGCCCAAAAATCGATATAATTTCACGATTTTTTCTCCATCAGGACCCAGGATTAGTCCAGGCTATATTCTGAACTGCATGGGAACTCAGGTGGAACCACCTCACATACTAGAAGAATGATTTCGTCGTTTGTACCTCCACAGTTTTGCCACAATTAGCCTGGATTGCCCAAAAATCGATATAATCTCACGATTTTTTCTCCATCAGGACCCAGGATTAGTCGAGGCTATGTTCTGAACGGCATGAAAACTTGGATGGAACCTCCTCACATACTAGAAAAATAATTTCGTCGTTTGTACCTCCACAGTTTTGCCACAATTAGACTAGATTGCCCAAAAATCGATATAATTTCACGATTTTTTCTCCATCAGGACCTAGGATTAGTCCAGGCTATGTTCTGACCATCATGAAAACTTAGATGGAACCTCCTCACATACTAAGAAAATGATTTCGTCGTTTGTACCTCCACAGTTTTGCCACAATTAGCCTAGATTGCCCAAAAATCGATGTAATTTCACGATTTTTTTTCCATCAGGACCCAGGATTAGTCCAGGCTATATTCTGAACTGCATGGAAACTCAGGTGGAACCACCTCACATACTAGAAGAATGATTTCGTCGTTTGTACCTCCACAGTTTTGCCACAATTAGCCTGCATTGCCCAAAAATCGATATAATTTCACGATTTTTCCTCCATCAGGACCCAGGATTAGTCCAGGCTATGTTCTGAACGGCATGAAAACTTGGATGGAACCTCCTCACATACTAGAAAAATGATTTCGTCGTTTGTACCTCCACAGTTTTGCCACAATTAGCCTAGATTGTCCAAAAATCGATGTAATTTCACGATTTTTTCTCCATCAGGACCCAGGATTAGTCTAGGCTATATTCTGAACTGCATGGAAACTCAGGTAGAACCTCCTCACATACTAGAAAAATTATTCCGTAGCCTGGATCAATCCTGGGTCCTGATGGAGAAAAAATCGTGAAAATGTATCGATTTTTGGGCAATCTGGGCCTATTGTGGCAAAACTGTGGGGGTAAAAACGACGAAATCATTTTTCTAGTATGTGGGAAGGTTCTGCCTAAGTTTCCATGCAGTTCAGAATATAGCCTGGACTGATCCTGCGTCCTGATGGAAAAACAATCGTGAAATTATATCGATTTCTGGGCAATCTGGGCTTATTGTGGCAAAACTGAGAAGGTACCAACCACGGGATTCCACTCTTGAGGTTTATGGGTCTCTGCCTCAAGATCTTACACAGTTCAGGATACAGTCTGAAGAAATCCAGAGTCCTTCTAATCAGAAATCCCCCAAAAAATCGATATAAATTGCTAAAAACTATTTTTCCTCATATCTCCTCCCCCTTTGAGGTACAAACGAAAATATCATCGGTACAATCAAGTACAAACGAAGCCCTTTCACATGAGACCCAGATCGTTCCTATCGGTTCCAGTCACAGGCGGGGGCATAAGCCCCCGGGCCATATCTCCGCCCCCTTTGAGGTACAAACGAAAATTTTTGCGGTACAATCAGGTACAAACGATGCTCTTTCGATTGCCGTATATAAGTTCCAAATCCGTTCCGGGTCCCGGCCAAGTTCACGGAGGTTAATTCGACGAGATTAAAACATTCAACTATCGCAAATGACATTTATTTTCTTTACCTAAATTTTCATTCAGAATGACTTGTAAGAATTCAAGATCATAAGATATATACATATATATATTATTTGGAGTACAAATTAATTCGTTCCGGTTTTTACAGTTAAAGATCCGTTTATTTCCGAAGAACATGAATTATCGAATTAATCAAAGTATTGCCCATCGCGGGCTATCACTTCTCCCCATCTTTCGGGTAATTTTCGAATCCCGTTACGGAAAAACGTCTCGTCTTTCGGGGCGATCCAAGTTAGGAGCCAATTTTCGATTTCTTCGAACGAAGTGAATCGGTGGCCTGCCAAATCGTGCTGCATCTGTCGGAATAACCAGTAATCAGAAGGAGCAATGTCCGGCGAGTACGGCGGGTGCGGTAGAATATCCCACTTCAACTTTTCCAGATAATTTTTCACTACTGTTGCGATATGAGGCCGAGCGTTATCGTGTAAAAGAATAACTTCGTCATGTCTTTCCTTGTATTCCGAACGTTTTTCTCGTAACGCACGACTCAAACGAATCAATTGTGGCCTATACCGATCACCCGTAATAGGATCACCAGGTTTTAACCACTCATAGTATATAACACCCTTTTGGCCCCACCAGATACACAGCATGATCTTTGAACCATGAATATTCCTCTTTGGTGTCGATGTTGAAGTCGATGGCAACGATTGATCAGGCACACGAAAAAAGAAAATGGAGAAATTCACCTTGTAGGATGACAACTCGTCGCTTCGAGTCTTTGAATGGAAATTTTGACAAAATATATTGTCAAATAATTCACATTATAAGACAAAAATAGATTCTTCACTTATGATGTCAACTATTTGAAAATATATTTTGTCAAAATTTCCATTTAAAGACTCGAAGCGACGCGTTGTCATCCCACAAGGTGAATTCCTCCATTTCCTTTTTTCCGTGCATAGCATAGAATTTTCTTTCCTTGGAGTTATCGTAGAATATCCATTCCTCATCTCCTGTCACAATCCGATGTAAGAACCCCTTCCTTCGTTGTCTTTGAATCAGCTGCTCGCAAGTGAAGAATCGCCGTTCAATGTCTCTAGGCTTCAAGTCATAAGGCACCCAATTGCCTTGCGTTTGAATCATGCCCATGGATTGTAATCGTACGGAAACTGCTTGTTGCGTAACTCCTAATGATTCCGCAAGCTCCTGTTGCGTTTGACTCGGATCTTCGTCGAGTAAAGCCTCCAATTCCTTGTTTTCGAATTTTTGTGGTTGTCCTGAGCGAGGCTTGTCTCCGACACTGAAATCGCCATTCTCAAAACGTCGAAACCATCCCCTACATGATTTATCAGTTGGAGCATTGTCACCATAAACTTCCACAAGCATTCGATGGGTTTCAGCTACACTTTTTTTCCAATTAAAACAGAAAACTAGCACCTCCCGCAAATGCTGCTCAGCTAAAACGAAATTTGACATACTTCACTGAGTAAAAATCGGGATTCTAGAAGGAACTCGGAGTGATATCAACTGAATATTATTCACAGGTGCCTAACTTCTCTGAAACAATTGAAATCGGTCGTGACTATGAAACATTCATGAGAGCGAAAGTCATCTTTTCAAACCGGACCGAACTAATTTGTACTCCCAACATTATAGAATTGTAATGAGAGAGGAGAGAAATATTGAAAGGTGCGGATCGATGAGGACCAAGACGAATTTAGGAGCGAAAGAGCAAGTAGTCTATTACTAGAACACGATCGATTAAGATTCAGGAAGATATTAACATCAGACCCCGTGGGCAAATGAAATTCATAATATAGAAAATAAAACTTTCAAAGACAAAATTAGAGGTCCTGCTATAAACCTGGATTGATTGGATTATCAAATTACAATGAAATATGATGGATCATTTTGAAATTATATCCTGAATCTGCAAGGAAGCTCTGGTCTCATTTATCTCACGACATTCCTCAACCTCTCTCAGAAAAGCATGAAAAAAGTGCGTTCAATATTTTTGTATACAACTGACAAAGAATATTGTTTCCTTACATTATAACTTTTATCGAATCTATGTGTTTATTCTCATTGAAATATACACGGAAAGAATAAAACAGCACTGGTTAGTGTCCATAACAGCAATCAGTTGAAAAACAAATGAAAACATGCTTGGATGATAGAGGTTAGCGCGATCACAGTGATGTGTACTGTAGTTAAATTCGTCAATGCTGCTTGGACATTAACGGTTACTGGGAGACGCAGTAATGAACGGCGTGAATTTGATTTTTCATTATTTTTCAATGAACTACTGAGATTCACAGTAACCATTGCTGTTTTCTTTTTTCCATGTATATGTTCCGCTCAACTTTCAAGAAAGAAAAGGAGAGTCTCATTTATTTGAAAATTTCATCCTTTCAAGACATAACTTTCTAATTTATTAACAATCAATTGATCCTAACATTTCCAGTTCAATCTCTGGAAGTATATTCATTTGGATGACGATATAAGTTGTATCGTTACAGACTAAATTTTATAGTTGTGTGGTATTCAACTAAACCATTTTTCTCAGTAAATCACGTAAACTATCTCAAGACCAATCCACATTAAATGGTCCATTATAATGTCTAGTTGATCCCGTTGCTACTAGAATTGCTAATATAAAATTTTCCAACCTTCTCTTAGAAGTAGCTACTAATTTTTAGGAAATTTTTCATGAATTTTCATCACCTCTTCTCCTAAATTAACAGTCATTTTTCTAAATATTCATGAAGTGTTGAAAAAAAATGATAAGTTCGAGGTTTGCGTGTGTAAGCGTTATCGGAACTGAACACTCATTGGGAACTGGTCGACGTTATGATAACTGCGCGAAATCATTTGAAGATTGTATAAAGAATGATAGACAATTAATTTCAGGTTATCTGAATATTATATCTGAAATTTTTCTAGTCAACTAAAAAACCGATGAGTGCCCGGATATCTGAATTGTATGATAATTTCGAGGTTGGGCATGCTGAAATGCGAGCGAAGCGAGCATATGTGGGGTACAATTTGTTCAAAATGAGTGGAACGAATTGAATGAATGGGGTTGGACTGGTGAACGAAGCGAAGCAGTCAGCGGAGCCCCCTGGTTTTGACATTTTCCCTTTTGGGAATTGTCCTCATTTTGCTTATATCAAACTCGAGTTCTTTCAAGATCTTCATTCTCAATTTTGTTTGAATACCAAAACGATACCGATGTTAATCTTGTGCTTTCATGCACCCCAATATCGACGATATTCTCGATTATCGAGTCTTCGGTCTCGGTATCGTCTAGAGCCCAAATCTGAATAATCTTATACATTTCTCCGTTTGAAATTCCCATAGAAAACTCCAGAAAAATCCTTTGATAGTCAATGGGTGTTTTGACTCATGAATTTCACATTTTATATAGTTTTTATGCATATGTGCAGTTTTGCATGAGGAGGGTCTATATATGATAATAATAGTTTGTAACAGTGCGAAGATATACAAATATATCAAAAATACATCACATCAGTGAGAACTATAACATAGTCCAGTCTGGTATAGAGTGGATAGATATGTACGTATACAGTATGAGGGGTAAAAAAATATGTATACAATTTTAGGGTCAATCCATTCAGGGACAATAGAAGCAAGTAAAGGAGTGAAATTCATTATGAGGTATTTGAAATGGAATCAGGAAAGTCTTAGAATAGTTTAGTAAACATCGTTTTCGTTATACTTCAATAAATTGCTCTGGAAAATTACGGGTTTTTAATCTGAAAACCTGGAATTCTTAGGGAATTTCTCGGAAGCTATTTTGTCGCCACCCTGAAAATGAACAATATTTTGGTGGTGGCTATTTCACCATTGATTCTTTACTTTGTTCGAAAGTGAAGGCTCGTTGCGCATCCACTAACACTGGACTTACGGATTAGGGGTTTTGCCATAATAATACTTCTGATGAAAGTAAAAAATTTGAGGGTCATCTTGGGGATTCTGAAAAAAAAAGTTCATTTGAACCACCCTATTAGTCAGCTGTCTGATTTGGCTCTAGCCAAAATAGATGACGCCATGCCCGAGGCCATTTCGGCCTTTGATGTGAACGCTTTTGTTCAGTATAGGAGTTAGAGGATATATGTGTCAGTATGACGAAAAATGACGATCAGTATGAAACCGTCCACCATACCTCTCACAAAGATCACGATACACACTGATGAAGAATGACATGATAATAGAAACGGTCCATTCAAACTTCGTGTTGAAAATCAAAACATATGAGTGACAAATTAACATATTTTCAATGTAAATTCAACACTTTTGTGTCAATTTCTCATATCCTTTGTGTCAATATTTAACACGAAGTTTGAGTGGACCATTTGGACCATGCACGTGTGTTAAGAATACACCAAATTTCCTACTGTGTACTACTGTTTTATGAGGTTATGTAGCTTTTGCAGGTGTGATATATAGTGTATAAGAAATAGAGATCGACCGAAAATTTTTGCCGAAAATGATTAAAATGGAAGTTGTGATTATTGGTTTCGAAAAAAACTTAGGACTGGACGTTTGAAGTGTAGACGAGCTCCTTAATAATCCAATTATCATACTTACGATCACATTTCATTGTAATTAACAAAATACTTGCGATTTTCGGTTTACAATTTCGGCCGACAAGCATTAGCCGAAAATTTAAACCGAAAATCGAAATTATTTCAGTAATCACATTGATATGTGATCTTAAGTATGATAATTGCATTATTAAGGAGCTTATCTACACTTCCAACGTCCAATACCAAGTTTTTTTCGAAACCAATAATCAGAGCTTCAATTTTAGTCAGTTTCGGCAAAAACTTTCGGTCGATCTCTAATAAGAAACTTTGAGGTTAACTCTTCGAAACCGCAAATGGGGGTGGATATATTTGAATTTCAAGTAGGAATTCCTGCTTGATGAAGAAAAATACAAAATTAAGTTATACACCTAATATTTACAGTAAGGAGAAGCGGGGTTCAAAGTACCGTAGGTAAGTTGTTCCGATGATTCAATTTCTGGAGATGAAGATAAGTAAATGAATGTTCTGTATGTCAATGTGTACATTAAAGAAGATATATTTATTTCAGTTTACAATCGAAAAAAAAAATTCCTTTTCATAAAATCCGTCGTTCATTTGTCCTTTTCCCATAGCATATTTCTTGGGATTAATGAAATATTCAATCAAGTCAAATGATGGAATGCTTACTCTAAATAATTTGGGTTTCTGAATAGATAATTGATTCGCCACGGATAATCAATTTTCAAATTCAATTGAATATTTATTTTTTACAAATGAATATTTTATGGAAAGATGACAAGTACAATATTTTTCTAGTAAACATACTATTCGAAATACACGAGTATGGATTTTCATTTATAAAATTTGAATCATCGGAACTCCCCCGTGGTACTTTGGTACTTTATGGCTCTCCCATATTTCTCAGTTTCTCATTTAAGGGGTCTTTCTGGTTAAGATTTCAAGAAAAAATTTTTTTTTTAAACATTTTTTTCTCATAGAAAAAACCGAGATATAGTTTTGAAAGTTTGTCGGTATGTTCGTTAAACATTAGATATTAAATATTACAGAAACACCTTTTTTAGATTAAGAAGAATTGTTTTTTCGTTGTATTAATATCAACAAAAAAATACCACAAAATGACGTTGAGAGTGATTTAGGGTGACCGGATGATCTTCAACAAGGAATAATTTGCCATTTTCTTTTTCAGATCATCCGATCGTTCCAAATCACTCCCACCGCCATTTTCTAGTGTTTTTTGTTGTTCAAATTAGTATAGCAAAAAAAATTTATACAAATCTGAAAAAAAAATTTTTTAATATCCAAGGTCTAATCCCAATTTTTTCTATGAAAAAAAATTCTCTTGAAAATCTTCACCAGAAAGACCCATTAATTTTGATGTTTTTAGAGTTTTTTTTGTATTTTTGAAAGGATTTATGTAGATAATTTTCATCATATTTTGAAGAAGGTCCCATGTAAGAAAAATTCAAGAAAGAACTAGGTTCCAGTTGGATATAAATTGTGTATGGCAATGGGCATGCAAAAAATATTAATATCATTTGAAGAGAGGACCAATAGATAAGTCATTTGAGCATGTATAGTTTGCCACGCCCATTTCCATACACAATGTATGTCTAGTTTTGACCGAGTCGCGTGTAATATTCTTACATGAGGAAACCGAATATATTCCAAAGAGTTGAGAAAGTTTGCTTTCTCCCTAACGAACGAAAAAACACGTGAAAAATCAATTTGAGTTCGAAATTTTTGAACGCAAAAACTCTCGAGTGAAACTCCGTTCGAAGCTACCATTCGACAGTTTTAATGATTTCAAATTTCTGTTCTTTCACTTCCAGATCAAAACAACTTCTGCAAAGCTGAAAGCGCCTCCTCTCAAAAGGAGTCAGTTCGGTCCAGTGAAATCGCAGCCCTCATTATTGGGTATCTTTCCTATTTCTAATTATATCACTTTCTTTTTCATTTCATTTCACACGTAGCATGGTAAATCGCTGCATTCTGCATTTTAAACGTTCGCACACAATAGCTGTGATATATGTGATTCGTTTTCCCTTCAATTTTCATTGTATGATTTCAGGATTGTCAGATTTATTATTCTTTGTTTAATATTTTTATAATTCCATGATTTTTCTTGATTTTTCTCCACTTTTCTTGTTCTTTATTCTCATTCATGTTTATTATGTAAAAACCAGAATGGAAATAAAACACAGGAGAATATTATCACTCAAATTTCCGGAGGATGTCTACATTTCCAAACAACTTTCATAAACCGTAGCTTTAAATTCTCCTGGAAGAGGATTTTCCGTTGTATAGGAAATTAAATTTGAAAGGAAGTAACTCTTTTTCCAAATCAGAGTTCTTCGGTTGGGTATCACATTGTTCTTTACTGCCGTGGTTGAAAAAATATCGGAGTAAAATTTTTTCATACCTTTCGTCTGTTTTTGCTAATTTCCTGGCGTTTGAATCTGTTTCAAGAATTGCACCTCTCAAACGAAAAGCTTGCCTCTCTGCAGTCAATCATTGGAAGAAATATTTTTAGCATTCATCCAAATTTCTCTGCCACCTTCGAAGAGTTGAAAATCCTGATGAAAAGTCAATTAATTTTTTTGCAAACCCCTGAAAAACTCAAATTATATCTCACACTTTTTCGAAATGTTTGAAAACATCAATGGATGACACATATGATTCGATAAAAGTAAATAATTGAAGTAATTGCTAATTAGTCATTTGAAAAAGTAATGAAATACCAATCACTATTTGAAAACCTCCTCACGATTTCTTTCTATGGAACGCAAAATCTGATATGCATTGATCGAGTTCTTTCCTCCAATGATTTTTTCGATGAATCAAAAAATGACCAGAAAGAGAATGATGGAAGTGTTGACAACTACATCCTCGTTTTTGCACGATACTCGATCTCTTCGCCCGACAAGGAATCATCATACAAGTAACTTTTTCAGTCTTGAGATTTATTAGAGCGAAAGAAATCCTGTATTGTATCGTTAATTAATCGATTTCCGATCTCCACTACAAGGTCTTTGATTATACAATTTCAGCGCAGTTCGAACAACTTCAACATTCGAAAAAATTCTGACAACCCTAACAATCAATCAGACTGTTCAGACGGAATAATTTCAATACATCAATCATTTAATAGTTATTAGCATAAAAAACCCATGGATGAATCATACATGATAATGTTTTTGGCACACGCTTCGTCAATATCAGTACGTTACAGCTCTTTCAGTAGAATCTGACAAGAACACTTCCTCCATGCTTAACATTTCTTGCTTTAACAAAACGATTCACATGTATACAAAAAGAAAAGACTCGCAGATAAGAAAAAGCGCACAATAGACGATCCCTACAATTTATAAGAATTCGTGTGTTTGAAATCCACAAATAAGTCCTCCATTGATTCGCTTGCATGACAGCTCAGCCTGGTAACCCAGCTAAAAAGGCACCAACCGTCAAAAGAAATCCATCAATAAGATCAGAATCAGGTATATTATTGGCATTTAATTTTGTTCCTTCTTTTATATATTTCCAATTATATATATATCATCTCTTCACTTCTTTATCATTTTCATCATTCCATTATTGTGAAATTGAACTTTCTTAATCGTTATAAAAATTTGCAAACATTGAAAATTTAATGCTTTAGATTTCACATTCTCAATGAAATACCGTTTTGTTATTGAACAGGTCAAGCTGGAGGCGTAGATGAGGAAACTTTCCTGAACGCGTTCGAAGATGTTCCAACTGTTAATTTATTTTCCTCCAAAGATTTCGAGGAACAAATGAAAATGATCAGAGATACCATCGGAGATGATAAGAAAGATTGGAAACAGAGAACGGATAGCGTGAGTTTTGATATATATTTTTAATAATCTACGAATATTTTATATTGAAACTTACGATCTTAATTCAATTTTAATAGATGAAGAAACTGAGGGCCATCATAATCGCAGGTGGTAGTAATTATGACAGTTTCATAGAGCACTTGAAGAATATTCAAAGATCCTTCGAGGTAGCGTGTACGGATCTCAGATCTCAAGTCGTTCGAGAAGCCTGTATCACGCTCGCTTTTCTCAGCCTCCAACTCAAGTCGAAATTCGCTGCTTTTGCGGAAGCGCTCTTGAGTACTCTGTTAAATTTGATTCAAAATAGCGCCAAGGTACCAGAGAGATCACAATTTAACCTTGAGTGGCAGGTGTTGAAGTGCTAATGGTGTATCGTGTTTTAGGTTGTCGCAACCGCAGGAGCCGTGGCTGTGAGATTCATCCTTCAGAATACACAACACAGTCGTTTGATACCCATCATCACGTCTGCGTTGAATAATAAAAGTAAAGATATTCGACGAGCGTCGTGTGAATATTTACATTTAATCTTGCAATCCTGGCCTACACAAATATTACAAAAGCACGTGACGATTTTGCAAGAGGCAATCAAGAAAGGCATTGCTGATTCTGACCCGGATGCTCGAGTTTTTGCTAGAAAGTGAGTCTTCTTTTGTTTTCTCATATATTTGATAAAGGATCGTTGGTGGATTACGTGAGATATTTTGAGCTCCTTTCCAACTTCCATCGTCTTTTTTATGAAGTGAGGTTGTATTTTTTTCCTATCTCCTTAAAATTTTAACGTAACGCTAAAATAAATAGGAATGCTCGTTACTACTAAGTAATGTAAATGTCAGATATTATTTCCTTTGAAAATCTGAAAAATTAATCTATTTATATTTCAAATACCTATTAGTCAGAAAAATCCACTTAATCATGAAGGCTGGTATTATGCAGAAAAAACTCAAGTTATGCTCTAATTCATGTCTTCATATTTTTGTTAGTTCTTAAATGCTCTGATGGTAGTAGAAGAACCTTTGAAGTTACAGTCAAAGATCAAATGGCTGGAACCTTGCTCCTTTTGTTACGCCAGGTGTAATTCTTCAAGGTTGAAATGTAATTATCTTCTCATCCAATTAGATTCGCTTCATGTGGTGTTTCTGTTCCAGCCAAAACCTGAATGGAATTCTCATGGAATCGTTGGCAGAGAAGTATAACAACTCTGCATCATTTATAAACCGATGAGAGTAGCTGATATTATAAAAACATCAGTGGTATCGATAGATCGAGAAAATCAGGATTTTAATGTACTTGAAGTTTGAATCGTTTATACAAACGAAACCAAAATCTAAACTTACATTATTCGATGAATCATCGGTGTTTATTTTCTCAAATTAACTCCTTGGAAATGGGAACATGGTTTAAAGAATGTAGCGTAAGATTTTGGGTCTTTGAGAAGACCCAAAACTGTTATAGTAGCTGAGTATTCCATTATCGATTATCAATTCGTTTCAATAAACGATTCAAACTCTGCAACGTGGATATTAACATGAGCGAGCTGAAGGAATGACGATAAATGATTGATTTTAGAATGCAATAGAAACCATTCGTTCAACTTCTTTTTGTATCTTAACAAATGCTGTCAACTCACATGGATGATGTTCAACAAATATCTCCATGTACTCAAATTATTCTATTACCTATCAATAATAATAGGAAGGAAAACTTGACTCTAATTATATAATTCACGATTCCTATGCAATAATGGAGTATAGAATTCAGGGGAAAATATTATGAACTATTATCTGTTGGAGAGTATTCTAAATAAAAAATACTAATATGAGAAATATTTTTTGAATTACGACAAAATAGAGAGTGTAATTTTTACTATGAAGTACGAAATCTGGTACAAATTTCGGAAAAGGTTTAGCTGAAGATGGAATTTTTATTAACGCTATTCTTTTCTTGATATTTGGAATCATGTCATGTGAATTCATAAGAAGCGACATTTCTGCTATCATTGTTAAGGACCATGCAGTCCAAGAAATGGGCAAAATTTTGCTACATACTTTTTGGTCAACTAAGCAATGAATACAAATTTCAAATCCGAAGGGCATCACTAAAATTGAACTTCGAATACGAAATTGGAACTGCAAATGATTCCTTAAAATTATGCGAACAATTATCAACATATTAACCTACAGATGTCAATAATTTTTTCAACTTATTTCCTCATGTTTGGGTCCAATGTGTTTTGGGCTTTGGATTCATATTTGGAGCCAAATCCTAGCAGTGCACTTTATCGCTATATATTTAAAATTTGTAATTATCGCTTAGTTTTTTAAAAACTACGTAGCAAAATTTTGTCCGTTTTTCAATGCTCTATGGCCCTCAAGTCTCACTTCATTCAGGGATCCATAATTTACAAGTGGAATATTTTGATAACTTCTGATAGCTTTTGCATGAAACGCTTCGCCACTAGTACACTTGAATTCATATTTTCGTGGGAATGCTTGGCTTTGTGAGTTAATGGATGATGATTATTAAACGCAGGCTACAAATATTGATCCGAAGAACACCATTAGAAGTGTGATGTCATTATTTGTGCTCAGCTAAATACAATGAAAAATTGATAAATGACTAATTCTATTCATTGTCACTCCTAGGAGGGTCTAATACCAATGATTTCCTGACATTCTTTCAGCCTCTCTGTTACTGTTATAATAGAAAGGATTTCTGTGAGTGTACAATTTTGTTGTGTTTTTTTGCCAGTACTGCAGTGGGAATATCTCAGGGTTTTTCGCTAGAACCAAAATATCACTGTCATTGGAATACGAAAATAACCACGGGAGTCATTGAATATCAAATTCAGTAAAAAAGTTTGGAATCGGAATTTCATAACTCTATTTGAAATTCTGCGAATTTGAGAATTTTTCAATCAATGAAATAAACAGTGTGTCCAAACGTGTACATTCTAATTTACATGCATGGTTCGTACGCTCTTTGAGAATCCTGGAAAACTACTTGCATTTGTTCTCCACTTATCAAGGAGTCAAAAAGTCCTTGAACACTCCTTATGTTCTGAAATTTTGTGTATTGAAATATACTTCTTCGAGTAAGTATCTTATTTAATTAATTATTGGGAGTACAAATTAATTCGGTCCGTTTTTTACAATTGAAGATGCGTTTATTTCAGAAGAACATGAATTATCAAATTAATCAAAGTATTGTCTATCGCTGGCTATCACTTTTTCTCATCTTTTGGGTAATTTTCGAATCCCGTTACGGGAAAACGTCTCGTCTCTCGAGGCGATCCAAGTTAGGAGCCAATTTTCGATTTCTTCGAACGAAGTGAACCGGTGGCCTGCCAAATCGTGCTGCATCTGTCGGAATAACCAGTAATCAGAAGGAGCAATGTCCGGCGAGTACGGCGGGTGCGGTAGAATATCCCACTTCAACTTTTCCAGATAATTTTTCACTACTGTTGCGACATGAGGCCGAGCGTTATCGTGTAAAAGAATAACTTTGTCATGTCTTTCCTTATGTTCCGGACGTTTTTCTCGTAACCCACGACTCAAACGAATCAATTGTAGCCTATAACCGATCACTCGTAATAGAATCACCAGGTTTTAGCAACTCATAGTACATAACACCCTTTTGGTCCCACCAGATACACAGCATGATCTTTGAACCATGAATATTCCTCTGGTGTCGATGTTGAAGTCGATGGTAACGATTGACCGCGCATAGCATAGTATTTTCTTTCCTTGGGGTTATCGTAGAATACCCATTTCTCATCTCCTGTCACAATCCGATGTAAGAACCCCTTTCTTCGTTGTCTTTGAATCAGCTGCTCGCAAGTGCAAAATCGTCGTTTAATGTCTCCGGGCTTTAAGTCATAAGGCACCTCATTGTCTTGCTTTTGAATCATGCCCATGGATTGTAATCGTACGGAAACTGCTTGTTGCGTAACTCCTAATGATTCCGCAAGCTCCTGTCGCATTTGACTCGAATCTTCGTCGTGTAAAGCCTCCAATTCCTCGTTTTCGAATTTTTGTGGTTGTCCTGAGCGAGGCTTGTCTTCGACACTGAAATCGCCATTCTCAAAACGTCGGAACCATTCCCTACATGATTCATCAGTTGGAGCATTGTCACCATAAACTTCCACAAGCATTTGATGGGCTTCAGCTGCACTTTTTTCCAATTAAAACAGAAAACTAGCACCTCCCGCAAATGCTGCTTAGTTAAAACGAAATTTGACATACTTCTCTGAGTAAAAATCGGGATTCTAGAAGGAACTCGGAGTGATATCAACTGAATATTATTCACAGGTGTCTAACCTCTCTGAAACAATTGAAATCGGTTGTGACTATGAAACATTCATGAGAGCGAGAGTCATCTTTTCAAACCAGACCGAACTAATTTGTACTCCCAATATAATATACATATATCTCATTGAAATACAGAGAAAATAGATATCATTCTGAATTTCTTTTTCCTAAAAAAAAATTCACACATTTGAGCATAATCAATGTTCTGTAACATCTTGAACTTGTCTCGAGATATTTTTGAGACACCAATCATTGATATTTGGGTAACTTGATGGTAAACTTGAACTTATCAAACATAATATATGTATTTAGAATCAAGATTTGGATTTTTACGTTCATATTCCCATTTGAATATACAAGTTGGTTGTATTAGAGGTTTATACACACAATTTCATATTCCTTGAAGAATGTTCAAAGCTTCTTGAGAACTCCAGGAAAGTTCCTTGATTTTTTCTCATCCATAATCGTACGAACCATGACATAATTTAAACTGGAGATGGAAAGTAGTCACGGGGATACCGGAATACCATCCGAGTAAACATTTTGTCTGCAAGATTTTTCCGAACAGAATGTATGAAACAATATGAAATTTTCAAGTCATCATCTTTGATACTTGACAAATTGCGGTACCTAACCCGAATTTTAAATTTCGGGAAAAATTATGATTCATCGATCGAGAAAAAAATTTTCCCTGAAAATTGAAATTCGGGCTATGTACCGCAGTTTGTGGAATATCAAAGATTATCAAGAATTTTCAGAACGTTTCATGAGTTCAGTTCGCAGAAATCTTGTAGATAAAATTTTTCCTTGGATGTTACGCTGGTTTTCCCTTAAAAAGCATCGATAGAGTGATCACCTAAGAAGACAGGTGATTATGGGGATTTTTTTGGAACAAAAGTTTTAATTTTCCGAAGTTTTGAGAACATATTGTTGCATAAATAATGTACGCATTAGGGGGCGTCCATAAACAACGTAGCCCTGTTTTTGCGACTCCTCAACCCCCCTCCCATGTAGCTCTCACTATGCCTGCTGTCTGAACCTCTCCACGTGGGAACGTAGTTTCTCAAGTCCAACTGAATTAATTTGAATCAAATAAATTTTCATCCAAGTATGATCCTAATGGAATTTGAATTATATGAAATGGAAGATTCACCCCACTAAAATGAAATTTGTCTCATTTCAAATGAAATTTACTTGAATCAAGAAGAATCTTATTTGATCCAATCAAATATCTATTCGGGTTATATTCAAATGGGTCATTTTTGTAGATGAAGATATAGAATTTTCTTCCAAGTACAAGATGAATGTTTTCCAAACAGGAAAACTAGAAGATTTGCAATTAGAAATGAAGAGATTAGGTATCGATGTAATGGGAATTAGCGAAATGAGATGGCCACAAGAAGGGGATTTCTGGAGTGGGGCTTATAGAAACATTCATACAGGATCAAAGAATGATCAAGCAGGTGTGGGAATCATAATGCATAAAAGGGTGGAGAATAGGATAGAAAATTATTTGCAACATAGTGAACGCGTAATAATGGTTAGAGTTAGAAGAAAACCGGTGGATACTTTTATAGTTCAAGTATACATGCCCACATCTGCGTACTCAGAGGAAGATATCGAAAAAACGTACGATGAAATAGAAGAAGTGATAGAATATGTAAAGGGAGAAGAAAATTCAATGATCATAGGCGACTGGAATGCGGTAGTAGGGCAAGGAGAAGAGGGCAACATAATAGGAGATTTTGCGTTAGAAAAAAGAAATGAAAGAGCACAACGTATAATCGAATTCTGTGGAAGCCATGAAATGGTTATTACCACCACATTATACAAAAATCATCCAAGAAGAATCTATACTTGGAAAATGCCAGGAGATACAGCATGATACCAAATTGATTACATATTAGGAAAACAAAGATTTAGAAACCAAGTGACAAGCTTCAAAACTTATCCAGGCGTGGATATAGATAGCGAACACAATATGTTGCTGATGAAATGTTCTCTGAAATTCAAAGCTCTAAAGAAGAAGAGGAAAATGCAAAAAAGATGGAATTTGAAGAATCCCAAACGAGAACAAACACAGGAGGCATTCAAAGTGATGCTGGACGAAAAATTGGAGGATCGACCAGAGAAAGACTTGGAAATAGAGCGTAGATGGACAAATATGAAGGGGAACATAGAACGATGTGCGGATGAAATTTTAAAACACGATGGAATAGAGCCTAAGAAACCATGGATAACGGAAGAAATTCTCGATTTAATTAATGAAAGGAGGAAATACAAGGATAAGAGTAGCGAACAAGACCAGTAGACATACAAGGCATTGAGGAATAAAATAATAAGCGAATGAAGGAAAGCACAAGATCAATGGTTAGAGGGAAAATGTCAGGATATAGAAGTAAAATTACATTGAGGGAAAATAGATGAGGCATATAGGATTGTTAAGAGATTTTTTGGACAAATGAAATCTAGGAGCAGTAAGATTAAGAATTCTCTAGGGAGACAATTAATGAGAACGGAGGAAAAAATAGAACAATGGATTAATCATTTAGAAGATCTGTATGAAGGAAGTGATAATATAGGATTGTTAGAGAGGGAGGAAGATGTCGATGAAAAAGAATTGGAAGATTCAATTTTGAGATCAGAATTCGACAGGGCTTAAAAAGAATTGAAAAATAATAAAGCGCCAGGAATAGATGGCATAAGTGCGAACCTTATCAAAGCCTCTAGTCAGAGAACTCTTGACGCACTGTTTGAATTGGTCAGAGATATGTACGAAATAGGAGAAGTACCGAAAGATTTCCAGAAGAATAAAATTGTCGCCATTCCAAAAAAACAAGGAGCAGGCAAATGCGAGAACTACAGAAGGATTAGTTTAACTTCACATGCCTCGAAAATACTGACAAAAATTATACATGGGAGAATAGAGAATAAAATTTTGAGTAGAATAGCAGAAGATCAGTTCGGTCTTGGAAAAAACAGGGGAACGCGGGAAGCAATATTAGCACTCAAAACAGTAGTAGAGGAAAGTCTAGAGCTGAAAAAGTCTGTGTATTAGGTTTTGTAGATATACAAAAAGCATTCGATAATGTTGATTGGGAGAAAATGTTCACGATTTTGAAAAAGGTAGGAACCAATTTGAAGGATAGGAGAATAATATATGAATTATATAAGAATTAAACCGCAATAATAGAAATAGAGGGTCAAAAAGGAGAAGCACAAATTAAAAGAGGGGTCAGACAAGGATGCTCACTATCGCCATTGGTTTCTAATCTGTGTATAGATGAAGCGATGAACGAAGTGAACCAGCAAGTGCAATTGAAATTACAGATTAAAGGTGAAAATGTAAGCATGTTGAGATTTGCGGATGACATAGCTATATTAGCTACGAGTGATGCTGAGTGAGAGGATATTCTCAACACTATGAAAACTATATGACTTGAAACCTATTCTATGAATATAAATAAGGACAAAACAAAATTCATGATTTGTACAACAGCGAAAACATCAAGGAAAACGAAAATTAAAATAGATGCAGAGACAATTCAGCAAGTGAAAGAATTTAAATATCTAGGAAGCATAATTACAGAAAACGGTAAGAGCGAAAGAGATATAAGAGCAAGAATAGCACAAGGAGAACAGGTTTTCCATCAAAAGAAACAGTTACTATGTTCAAAGAATATTAGCTTAGCAGTAAGGAAGAAATTCTTGAAGAGTTACGTTTGGAGCACAGCCTTATATGGTTGCGAAACTTGAGCAATTTGAAAAACGGACCCACGAAGACTTGAAGCTTTTGAAATGTGGCGTTATAGAAGGATACTTGGAGTAAAGTGGATAGAGAAAGTAAAAAATGAAGAAGTATTTGAGAGGGTAAATGGAAAAAAAAGTCTTTTGAGACAGGTCCTGAAAAGAAGAAGTAATCTGATAGGACATATATCAAGATAGCTTATTGAAAACAATATTGGAAGGAAAAATGAATATTAAAACTCGAAGAGGTAGACCTAGATTAAGTTATATGAAGCAAATTATACAAGATAAGGGTTGTCGTAGATATGCAGCAATTAAGCGGTTAGCGGATAATAGACAGGGTTGGAGGATTTCATCAAATCAGTCATAAGACTTACTTTCATACTTCATGATGATGACAAGATGAATGAAAAACCACGTCGCTCGGAACCGACCCCCCTCCCCCCACCCATGCATCCCTGCGTGGCATCTCATTCCACCCCTCCCCCTGCACCTCATTTATTACCAGCCCCATAAATTCCCAAGTTCGGACGACCCAAATTGTTTCCGCCTCAGTTCTGTCAACAGAGTTCAAATTATGGAATTTTTCACTAGTTTAGAGTTTTCAAGTATTTCACTCGATGAATCCCCAAATGCGCGCTAACTCAAATCCTTTCTGCCTCAGGTCTCTCAAAGAGGTTCAAATTCATCTAAAATTAGAGCTTGGAAAATCCCAGGTGGATCAAGCAATATTAGCACGGAATCTTTATGTACGAAGTTACGGAATTTTTCATCATTTTGGAACTTCTGAATGTCTTAGATGATGATTTCCTGATATGTGTAAGCATGGAGTCCAGCCTGGCCGAAGCTCGTCCCAGATATGGCAGAATTGGCCCAAGCCTGACCCTGGCTTGACCTCACGATTGTGCACACTAGAGTTACAAACGATAAGTCTCATAAGAATAGTTGGAAGATCGAGAAATTTTATTTGATTCCGAGCTTTTGTTAACCCATTAAGGTCACATCTTCAAATATTCATTTAAAGGTCACGCAAGGTCTTTTGGACCCTTAGTTGAAGAAACAAATGCCGCTCACTCATTCTTCGAACATTGTTGCCAAGATTCATACCTCGGGAGTTATGCTTCTTGGCCACAACAAATGGCAGCATAAATTCAAATTCACAATATATACTACAAGTTATAGAGCCAGAGAACCTCCCCTGGGGTCTTTTGGATCCTCGGGGATCTTGACGGTTTAATGGCAGTATTGTTTCTATTCCTCATTCTCAACAATAACTTTGTTATAATCTCCAATTCGTATTTGTCGCAAGTAATTGAATATCACCGTAATTTTCTTCCAGGCTGAAGAAAAGGAACATTTTTACAAGTTATGTGATATTATATTGGGATGTATAGTATAGTATGAGTCTTCATAAAAAGTGTATTATTATAACATCATACAGAATAAAAAACACATATCATTAAAAAGGATGAAAATCAAAGGAAATTTCTTGATCTTTCAATGCTTTTCTTTCAACTACTCGAATGGGATTTACCGTGTATAACTCTAGTGAGCGCGCCGCAAGGGGCAATCAAAGGGCATGACCTCAGATCTGAAATTTTAAGGCTCAGAAGAAGCCTTTGTGGTGCCGCCGAGGTTGAAGGGGTCATCCCATGTGACAGCTATCTTCTTCCGCTTTTTTTGGAAGTTTTTGTCGTTGAACCATTAAAACTCACTATCTTGGCACGACTTTACAGAAAGACACTGATGTGTAAGAAAAGTTGGTTGACGGCAACCACGATCTCAGAGGTTCTGCTCATCTGGGATGAAAGAAATCCAACGGCATTCCAATTTGTAGACCTGAGGCACACTTTTCAAAGTTTGTAAATTTTTGAAAACAGCACATTTTAAGGTTCAAACTTGGTATGCGGTGTAAGTGATAAAAATCTGAAAATTGCAGGAAAATTTGTCCTCGGTTTGAACTTTGAGAATATGTAGCACTCTTTCCATGATTTTTATCAGTGTCGTATTTCTAGTCAGCTCAAAACGACCAAAATCAATAAAATTCATTCTCGTCGCGCATCAAGTAAAATTTCATCAACATCATACCGCACGTAATCAAAAGCGCTTTCAAAATCCATTTTGGCAAACCACTTAGAACATATTTTCAATGCATTAATCTAATGTATTCAAATATATTTGAAATATATGCAATGCATTTGGAAAAATGAATTATAAATTTTCTTAGTTTATTCCCTAAATAGGGCTATTATGGGACGTTTGAAATACATGGTTAATGCATTTGTAAATACATTCCGAAAGCAATAATTATTACATTACATTGTGTTTGTATGTAAAATGCATTGGAGACTTCCTTTAGATGCATAAAAATAGCACCGTCGTAATTGGAAGTTTGTTTTTCAAATAGTTCACGTGAAGGTTTAGAATTGCTCTAAAAATATATTCAATTCACATTTTGAACAAAAGCAAGAACAAATTTTTCTAAATTTCTTATCTCATGGACATCATTGAGTTCTTCAGAACTCTAGTGAAATACATGACATGTGCAACGGTCAAGATTCGAAGAATCTGAAGTGTGAAAAAAGACAAGACCTATTGGGAGATTCGCACCCTCTTTCCTATCTCACTGCTGAGCATCCTAACCGCGTGAGCTATACCAACCATGATGACACACGTCCAGTAAAAGCTTTGAGATCATGTTCTGGAATTGATAATTACGAAATCAATACAGTTCCGTACATATTGTAAAACGTGCACGAATCGTACACATTACAGTTTCAGTACGTATTTTTAATACGAGTATATGTACCTGAAATGTATTTTGAATACTGAATAAAAACACCTTAGAAACGCATTTTATTATATTTTGAATATATTCAAAATGTTTTATGAATATGGTCAGGTAAAAAAGAAAATAAAAAGGTATGGAAAATTATATTTTGCTGTTAATTTATTTTCAATATATTTTTAATGTTCCTCAAGAATATATTTTTTCGGATAAAACGGCATTTATATCAGCCTATTGGAGACAACAAATATTTGCAAAGTTCTACGTGTCACGAAAATATTACTGATTTGAAAAAAAATTTTAGTTTTTATAGATTTCAAAATGATTTTGAATATATTCTGTTCACATTCTGATAAATAAATTTTCATGAAAGTCTTCCAAATATACTTTAAAAAACATTTGGAAGGATCCTTCTTCTATCAATCGTTTGAAAATGTATTTTAAAACCTTTCATTAAAATCCTTATCTTCAAAAATGACTTTGAATGCATTTGATGCATTCAAAATGTATTTTGAAATCTCTTATGGCTACGTTGGACTTACACATATATATCCACACACACACACACACACACACACACACTCATACACGCACACACACGCGCGCGCGGTACCTAACTATTCAATTAGGACATACTTCCAAGGGGACAATGAAAATCATCGAAAATTATTGATTACACAACTTCCCGGGTGAAAATGAGAAAAAATCCACCCATTTCAAGCCTCATTCGAGCCCATATTGGAGTGGTCTCGTTCTACCATTGAAACAAAAGATCGCTGATCTCAAAAACAATCTAGGAGATCTCATTAAATCTTAAAAATAAGATGATTCAAATTTGTTCCGATCTTCTTAGATCTACATGGATCAATGTACATCTAACCTGTTCTTTTTAAATATCCCTGTTCAGAAAGTAGTAGAAATAGATAATCTACTATCCATCTATCTATTTTTGTGAAATTTTCATCATGTCGATATGCTCAGATCTCAATGAATCTATTCAAATCTAATTGGATCTCTATGATTCCGGTCTTTTAAATCTACCGACATTTTATAAGATGTATTGATCCAGACCACTCCAACTAGGGCCCGACTGAAGCTTGAAATGGGTCGATTTTTTCTCATTCTCACCCGGGAAGTTGTGTAATCAATCATTTTCGATGATTTCATCGTTCTCTTGGAAGTATTTCCTAATTGAATAGTTGGGTATCGGGCACGCGCGTGTGTGTGCGTGTATGAGTGTACGTATGTGTGTGTAAATATATATGTGTAATTATGATATTGATGAAATTTTGCTTGATGCGCGACGAGAATAGATTTTAGTGATTCTGGTCGTTTTTAACTGACTGGAATTACGACACTGATGAAAATCATGGAAAGAGTGCTACATATTCTCAAAGTTCAAGCCGAGGACAAATTTTCCTGCAATTTTCAGGTTTTTATCACTCACACCACATACCAAGTTTGAACCCTAAAATATGCTGTTTTCAAAAATTTACAAACTTCGAATTGAAATTCTTTTTTATAAAGAGCAGGCCGAAGGGTCCAATGGAATGTTTTCTCATTCATTCTATGCATGCTCATGATATGAAGAAAAAGATTATTCCCTTATATCGAATAGGACAGGCATACAAGTAACTTGAGAATTACAAAAAATAGTAAAAAAAAAGAGAAATATTCAAGTATGCTGTGCTCGTTGATTCCAAATTCTTTGTAGAAATTCCAGTTTTCGCATTCATAATTTTTCCAACAGCAGTCACAGGTTCTGAAAACGTCTCCCCAACTACTCCTAGATTTCTTTGGAAGTTTTTTTTACAATATACTTAAAGATTATTCGATAAAATTATGATCGTATGGGAATCTTTTGAGGGTTGTCTGAAAAGTGAACCATCGCATTTCAGATTGTTCAAATATTGTCCAAAACCTTTCTCTATGTAAAGCGATAAGTGCTGTTTTACATATCCCTGGATATTCAAAATGTCCGAAGAACGATTAATACTTGAGTTTTTAATGCGAACGGAGTGAGCGTAAGTCCGGTAAGATTTCTTTTAAATCAGCGAAGCGAATTTTTTCATATATGAACCATATATGAATTTTATAGGAGCCATATATGGATCATATAGGAGATGTATTTGTTTCATCTAATTTATATATGAGCCATATATGATTCAAGTAGGTCCATACAGGATTCATTTTTACTAGGGTTGCTTGGAATAATGAATTTCCAGAAAAGATATCAAGTCTTATACAATTTGCTAAGGATTCGTTTTTCAAATACCTCTCAGGTAGTTTGTTGACCATTCTTAACGTGAAATTTTTTGTTATAGATCTTTCTGGGCATTCAAAGAACATTTCTCCGAATCAGCGGAGATGTTACTCAATAGTCTTGATGCGAATTACAAACGTTCTTTGATGTCTCTGAGCAACAGTGGAAGTATAAATACGTTAACCACCAGTCAAGGAACGAGATCTACAAGCGTCAGTCCGAGGACGACCAGACCCGCATTGAGTGCTTCAGGTATTCAATTTTCCTTTATTCTAATCACTCAAAATTTTCACTAGTTTTTGCTATCGCTGCTCAGAGAAAATCATAGATATACAAAAGGAAAAAGTGAAAAGAAAAGCAATAATTTACGTTAAGGGAAAAAAGGAAACAATATACATTTTGCTCTTCTTTTTCCATGCTGCTTTGTGATCGTTTTGCATTAAATATATGAAGGTAGTACGGAAAACTTACATCAGACTACGGGTCAGTCGCATGGCCCACTTAGACGCACTCCGTCCTTGCCTCGTTCTTATCGACAGTCTGGTATTCCGATTCTACAGAGGCCCGTTAACAATCACTGTAAATTTCACGTCACAATAATTATATAATTATACATACATACATATATATATATACGTTCCCGCTATATGTATATATATATATATACATATTTTAATATTGTATCTTTCACCTACCATCATTATACCATTGCACATATATTTTTTTTCATCATTCATTGTATGTTTTGAATATAAAATGACAAGAGCGAGAAATCAACATTCAATTGAATCAATTTCCATTCTTTCCAACAGATCGAACTACTCCCAGTGGAAGATCCACGAGCGCTATAGACATACAAGCGGCCAAGAGAGCTCAAGTAAGGAGTGCTTTTGCGAAAATAAATAGGCAAAATGTTGCTCTTCGTAAGTATATTTATACGATGCTACACAATTTTATATAATCGAAAGTTGAGATTTGGAATTGAAGTAGTGTATACAATTAAATAGTATGTAGATTTCAAAATTTTTGATAAAGTCATCATCATCTTCTTTTATGCTGCTTGAAGATAACGATAATCAAAAAAAGAAACAAGGTAATTCATCGACATCAAATTCAGGAATAGATAATATGTAGAGGAGTTTTAGATAAGTATTGAGAAAGAAGTCATGGACACGTTAACAGGGTGTCCAGACTTGAAATTCTGGTATCTTATGGGTTATTGTTTTTAATCAAACTACAAAATTGATCCATTTCGTTAGAATTTCCTGATTTCTGCACACCTTGATATAGAATACATTGAAATGATGATGAATCACCATGTGTTTCAGTACGTACGAATACTTCTCCGGACTCCACGTCCACTGCAAGCCCGGAAAGAATAGCGAGACCGCGATCCAGAGTATCCGGTGTAACGCAGTCGCAACGTAAGTTTTGCTTGTATATTTTCCATGTACTTTTAGAACAATATTATGAATTATTGTTTCATTCCATTTACAGCGAGTAGTAGATCTTGTTCGCCACTGTCGAAATTAAGTTACGCGACGTATAGTCGTGAAGGTGAGTCGATGATCGGCAGACCAAGGAGACTCTCCGGTCACGGTATGAGAAGTACTGGCAACAGTCGTGATTCCAGTCCCCAAAGATGCACCACGGATCGCAGTTATTTAAGTAAAATTCGGTATGTTACGTAATATTCTATCAAGAAGATGAATACTTATGTAAACTTATTCTCTGTACAGTGGTCGAAATTTATATATGAATGATAGGACACAATCCAGGCCTCCCGTAATGGCACAAAAAATGCTACAACAATCTCTGGAAGCGGAATACGCGTTGGCGGATGCACTTACGTTCGACAGTATTGACAGTTACACGAGGACACCTCGTAATAAAGGTGATCACAGCGATGACAGTGAAACCAGCAGTATATGTTCCGAAAGAAGTATGGATAGTTTCAGACGGCCCAGTGATGTAAGTGGTTTTTATTAGTATACATCTAACAATATTGTACTACATGTTGAATAGAGTGTAGTTTATTTTCCTGTACTGTAATCTTATTTTTATTTTTATGTTATATTTTTCAAAAGCGCTTAAAGAATTCTTTCCTCGTCATGTGAATCATATTATCAAAAACATGGATTCCGAGAACGCATTGAGGGTTTCAGTGAGTGGTTCCCAATTCATGAGTTGAATCATAGTATCATTATTAGTTGTGTATTTCTCGTGATACCGGTTTTAAACGTCTCAGAAGAATTCGAGGATGTTCTGCCTCCTGTCAATCTTTTTTCAACTATGTTTACTGATTTTCCGTGTTATAAGCGCCACTGAGTAGGAGGATAGATGAGATTCGTACTGATTTCATGTTATAGAACTAGTTCGCTTACTGCAGCGCTCAATGGCCCTAAAAACGAAATTGAACAACAATAAGATGCAAAATGCAGGTATGCTGTGTACGGATAGCAAACAAGTATTCTAAAACAATAAACTTTGATTCATACATTATTCTCACATTGTCCCAATCACAATACGAGTGCTTTTCCCCGAATGGCATACTATTGATGCAAATCATTACATTACATTACATTACATTACATTACATTATTACATTCATAAAACGATATTGAAGTTATTCAACAACAAACAATACACTAGTATCACTCGATTTTTGTTTGACGCGTGAAGTATATGGGTGATTCTCAGTTAAGTGGCAATTTCTGTGGCAATCAAAAAAATCTTGAAAATTGAGCATCATATTGTTTAAAAAAAGTAATATAATAAATCATTTTGTAATCTGTCAGATACATCATGTTTTAGATATGGAATTTCAATGATGTTTCTAGAATTCAGGAGGAAGTGCAAGAAATATATGTCCCCTGTCCCATCCTTCTCTCGTTTGTCGTACGAATCACTGGCAAATAAGATTCTATTGGGTGTGTGAATATGACTCCGCCCTTTCCTAACACATGTCGTTGTTAATATTGCTTAAGTGTACTAATATATGACATCACTTGTATTCGACAGTACTTTTTGTCAGCTGTCAAACGCACTACGCGACATTTGGTTTGGATTGTGAGCAAAAACTTTTTACCTCCTTGAACATATCGGTTTTCGTTCCAAGTAAACATCATTTGCGGGAAGTGTTGTTACACTATTTTGTTGCAAAGAAAAGTGCAGCGGGAACGTATCGTTTGCTTGTGGAGATTCATGGTGAGCATGCTCCATTTAATACACCTTGCAAGGAATGGGTTCGACGATTTCAAAATAATGATTTTGACACTGAGGACAAAGAATACAGAAAACCACCAAGAAAATTTGAAGATGCTGATTTGGAAGCATTATTGACAGAGGATTCTTGCCAGACTCAAGCAGAACTGGCTGCAGCAGTGAATGTTGAACGATCAAGTGTTGCGAAGCGTTTGAAAGCAATGGGAATGGTTCAAAAACTCAATCACTGGGTTCCACATGAATTGAAAGAAAGAGACATGGAACGTCGAAAAACAATTTATGAAATGCTACTCCAAAGACGGTAACGAAAAGGATTTTTGCTTCGGATAGTCACAGGAGATGAAAAATGGATATACTATGAGAATCTAAAACGCCAGAAATTCTGGGTGAAGTCAGGTAAACCGGGCCCTTCACAGCCAAAGAGAAATATTCACTGTGCCAAGGTTATGCTCTGCATTTGGTGGGATCAGAGAGATGTTGTATATTATGAGTTGCTCGAACCTTCTTAGACTATTAATAGAGAACTTTACCGACGACAACTAATGCATTCAAAGCGAGCCATAGAAGAGAAACGACCGGAATGGGTGAATAGGCACAGTCAATTAATTCTGCAACATGACAATGCCAAACCGCAAACCGCACAAGTCGTGGGAAAATATTTAGATGGACAGGACTGGGAAGTACTACTCCACCCGCCATATTCGCCAGACATAGCTCTGCCGGATTACCACTTATTTCGGATGATGCAGTCAGATCTTACAGGAGAACGGTTCACTTCATACGAAAGTATCAAAATTTGACTTGATAATTGGATCAGCTCAAAAGATCAGGATTTCTTCAGGCAGGGAATACGTAAATTACCTGAAAGATGGGCGAAGGTTGTAGCTGCAGATAGAACATACTTTGAATAAACTGTTCTTCAATTTTCTAAACAAGCAAATGTGTTTTATTTCAACAAAAAAGGGCGGAGTCATATTCACAAACCCAATATTCCCATCATTTTGTTCAATACTTCGTGTATATGTACTTGTATCAATCATCTCGTGTATATGTACTTGTATCAATCATCAATCAGGGCTGGTTATACTTCTATACTCATAAATAATCATAGGATGTTTGACGAGAGTTCTCATCCACCTGGTAAAGGGTGAGGCGTGATGTTGATTCGATAACAAACATCGATTGAATCATTCAGTAATCTTCATTGATCACTTTTTCCAATGTGCCAACGTGGTTTTTGTACTTGGTGAGGTAATCACGGTATTTCCCCTGGTAAATTGTTATCTACAAGGAAAGATAGATTTATCATTATTGTTATTTGCGGTACACTATAATGAGTTGAGTTATCAATTTGTTAAATTTTCAAGTGAATCGAAAGTCTACTTTTTTTAAACTCAACATTTTTTTCGAAAAGTATCTCCTCTGTCGTATTTCCTTTAGCCAAGTGGTCGAATGCCAGAAGAAATATCAAATATCCAGGGGAGTCACAAATAGGAGATTTCATGTGATACATTCAATATTATTCCATACAAATTGACGCCAAACTATGGATTTTAAGGGCCAAACTTGATTGCAGGCATGTCTACACCGAAAAAATTGAACAGATCAGAAAGTTTTGATCTTGAATCACCCTTGGTCCTGTATTTTCCTTGGCCCTTTATAAGATCATAAAAAATGAATAAACTGGTTGGCCATCTTCAGGACATGAATAAGTTACTACTAAGTGAGCTAATTAATATGAAATATCTTGAATCAAATACGTTTCTTTTCTTGCCACAAACCTATAGATTTTGTACCTTTTAAGGCGATTCACCACAAGCCAAGTTACTAGATCTCTCCCCCCAGTTTTCTCAGTAATCAATGAATAGAATCAATTTCAATGACCAGGTGCATCTTCTTAGGCTGTTGAAAAAAATGCAGCTACTCATTTTTCATTTTATGTGTTCGTTTCTGAGAAAACTGGGGGGAGAAATTTGGAATCTAGTAACTTTTGCAGGGAGTAATGAATCCCCTTAACTGAGAATTACCCATACCCACAATTGTAAACTACGCTGATAATCCAAAAAAGTAGTGACAACAGTTTTAGGGAAATATGTTTTCTATATGCGAAGAGAATGAAATTTTTGAATTTGGGTTGATTTAAGATATTAAATTCTACAAGAATGATTTTTCACTGCTCACGTACCATCTTGATCGCGGGACAACCATCCTCATTCAACTTTTAAAATATAAAGAGATTTTTTCATGAATCTCATGATTATCAATAATGACTTTGGCCGATGCATGCCTGATTTTTCCCTTTTGATTTTGGTTGCGGCTCATTTGTTTGGTTTGGACTAACGTGATACGCCGTTGTATTCTCCGTATCGTCCATCCATTCAACCATTAGTTATTTTCATGGAGTGGTTCTCAGCAGAGGCTGTATCGCGATCTGTTCGATCAGTCCAACCCAAAGGTTTGTTCAAAATTTTCAAGATTTTCTTTTTATTTGTTTTTTTTGTTTATTCAGCAGTCGCTATTATATCTGTCTTGGATTCTCTCTCTCTCTCTCTCTCTCTCTTTCTATTCTCCTTTTACTTTCTCGTTAGAGGGAAGCTTTTTTCCTCTTCGAACGAATGCGGAATATATATTCATTCATGAGTATTGAAATTAATTTGCAGGATATTAAGGAGATAATCGACATGTGTAACCACAAGCACTGGAGCGATCGAAAAGAAGGTCTTATTAGTTTACAACATTTTCTATCACATGGAAATACTCTGACAGCCTCAGAATTGCGCAAAGTGACCGATATCTTCACCAAAATGTTCACGGATTCGCACACGAAAGTCTTTAGTTTATTTTTAGACACTTTAAACGAATTAATCCTCACTCATCACGAGGATCTAGGTGACTGGTTATACGTATTGTGTTCGAAATTGTTGAATAAGTTGGGCACAGACTTACTTGGATCTATCCAAACCAAGATTAACAAAACTTTGGAAGTTGTTAGGTGAGGTTCATTCTTTTCATTCAGCAATAAATGATTGTTCGAAGTAATTTTCATGCACACTACTGATTTTGATTTCCAATATCCATTCTCAAAATTGTGAATGAGTCATTCGGTAAAACTTTGTTTATTGCTACCATTGTTTATTCTCTATAATATGAATGGTCTATTATTATTTACAATCTTGAAAAAAATGAGCATGTGTTGGATGATTGAAACTTGAGTCGCGTAAACGAAAAGAATGGCAAATCTGGATATCCTAATAATAATTCAGTGTCCCTAAATTCCAAATTGGGCTTTGAAAAAATTCGATTCTATCATTGTCTGTGATTTAGCCATGTTCTATACGGAGAGTTTTTGCGCTGAAGATATAAGATCCATGCAATTCCTAAATGCACACATACTAATTTTTTTCATCATTTCAAATACCGAAATCCACCTTAACATCCTCAGGAATTTAACCCCTTTATGCTCTACGTGGTAATATTGAAGCACCGATGTTGTAATGATTTTGTATTCTTTACGTTTCACAGTTTACTCCATTTGCACCCTTTTTCATTGATCAAAAATATTTCCTTCTTTCGTAGAGAATGTTTCACTGGAGAACAATTATTGGCAGCGGTTATGAGATTTTTGACGAATCCAACTCAAACACCAAACTCTCGAGTCAAAGTGGCAACTCTCAATTTTATTACACAAATTACGGAAATTGCGGAACCCTCGGCGTTGAATACTTCCATGGGAACGGCTCTTGCTAAATTGCTTGATTGCACAAACGATGTGAAAAGTCAGGATGTTAGAAAATACGCTCAAAATGCTGTTATAGCTTTATATAATTTAAATCCGCCACAAGTTACCATGATACTAGCAGAATTACCAAAATCTTATCAGGTGAGTGACAGTTGAGGTTCTCAGTGCTTCCGATATTGTCAAAATGTTCAGTCAGTCTTTTGTCATTGTTGGTCACTATTTTGTGACCATTGGTAGAGGAAAATTCATTCGTCAATCATCATACCGTTTACAAAAGACTGACTAATTATTCGAACAATATTGAAAACAGAGAAAATCAGATAGAGTGGAAGGTTCTCATAACCTATCGAAGACGTTTTGACAAAAAGGCGTAATTGCAAAAAATTATAAAATTGACTGATATATATCATCCAAAAGCTCTTTTCAAGAACTTTCGATTGATATATATGCGCCTCAATTCCATATTTTTTGAAATTCACGTTTTTTGTTGAAACGCCCTCGATATAATATAAAATATATTGTGTCTCAATTGGTGATGATCTCTAACGATTTGGTTGACATAACTTCAATAAGAGAGAAAGAGAAAAATCGATCATTCCCTCTGATCTCTCTTCTGCTCGTATTGAAGTTGTGTCAACTGACCCAGCAGATGGTGTACTTGAAGTTGACCCTTTCGTTTCCACTCTACCTAATTCTCTCTGATTGGAAGCACTCTGTATCTTGGAACACTTATTAAATTTGCTCACATGGAATTCCTCGCAGTATTATAGAGTTGAGATTGTTGATGATCACAGAACATGCACATTGGAAGTACCATAAACATATTTTCCTTTCACTGTAGCTGAAACATTCGCAATAGTTATAGTTTGTTCTGCATATTCAATGTACGATTACCTCTCTCAATATATACTTTTTGGTAAATAAAATGAGAAAAATATATATATATATATGTATATATCTGTGTGTGTGTATATATATATATACAGGAGGCCGCACTACCCTTGGTACAAAATCATTTGAGAAGATCCTCCGGTACAAGTAATCCAGCATCCCCTGGTACACCTCCTCCTAGAGTACAACACTCTCCAGCGCGAACACGAGTGAAAAACGAAGTGAAAAACGAAGTAAGCACAAACGACGAGAACATAGAGGACGTTTACAAATCGTTACGACGCACGACAGCTGAGATACAAAACTACGGATTCGAAAGACTCGAAAGAGCAACCACAAGCAAAGACAGTGGCATCAGCAATATGGCTGATATAGAGGAAAGAATGGAAGGAATAACGTTATCAAATTCCGGTAGATCTTCTTCGGTGTCCTCGCCCACGCAACGAGCGAGAACGGTTACCAATATAACTGTCAACGGATCCAGTGACACTATTGCCGGAGATTTGATTTTACCTCAGGAAAATAACGTTTGTGCGATCCACGGTAAGATTTTATCTTCTTTTTTCCTTCTTTATATTATTCTTTATTTTCAATGAATGATGTATGAACACAAAAAAATAACTCTTAGGTTCGTCACCAGATTCTGAGAAGAAACGGGAATCCGTCAACAATGTTATCAAAGTCTTACAGTCACAAATGTCCACCACCGCGGAAAAAGTAACAGCTCTAGAAGAATTTCAGGCTTATGTTCACGATGGGGACTCGTCGTACATCAAACAAAATTTCAAGTAAGTTCAGCAATCGTTTTTCTCCCTTATCTCCTTTGCAGCCAACGTTTTTCTTAACTGTTACAGAAAATTGCTCAAAACATTCCTGGACACATTATCCAACGACAGTAAGGAAGCGCAAATCGCGGTGCTTCAAGCGTTGATTACTATGCTCAAATGTCCGATATTGGTACCAAGCTTCTCTGGATATCCAGAACTGTTAGTCCTTAAAGTCATTAACGCATTCAAAAGTGACGAACAAAAATCCGATTCTGCCGATAAAGGCGCGAAATCAGAAGTAAGGCATTGTGAATTCGTTACGTAGCATTCGTAGTTGATTAACATACATACATTTATGATCATAGTTTCTTTTTTCTTGTTTTTCTTCTTCTTTTTCTTTCATTTTTTTTGTGAATAAATATTTCCTTCTTTCTGTAAATGTATGACATTCATATGTTGTGTTTGAGATGCCTGTTGGAATGAATTATGAGGTAATGGAACGTTGATTCCCTATTCCACTTACCTTTGGTGGTTCTGTCTTTTCTTTCATTCTGGAAATTCAGCAATATCCATGGAAACATTCCTATGAATCCATTCTGATTATCTTAATAATGAAGTTATATGTATAAATCGATGAATATAGAAAACATGTTTTGTTGAAAACAGGTTATAAGGATGGCAGAGAAATGTGCGGTAACGATCGCTATGGTACTGAAACCGGAACAAACCATACATTTAGTTTCAAATATCATCACAACCGAGCAGTATCCATTGAATATGGCAGCTATCAAGATGCTTCATAAAGTCGTGGAACATTGGGGCAGGGAGGCTATAGAACCTCATCTCGCGAAAGTCATGCCGAGGCTCATTAAGGTTTGTATATTCTCCTCGGCTCTACTCTTCATCAACAGCACAATTCCCCCTTGTTTAATGAATGGAATAATCTTATGATTCGTTTGGCATAAAATAATTCGATTGTGAGATACATGAATCATCATATCAAACTAAAACGGCTGATGAAAATTCAATTCATTCCAATCCCACCAGACACAGAGTAAAACTTTCTTTGCATGAATATTCGGTTTTTCAACTGATGTAGATGGCTGGCCCGGATCGACCAGGCTTTTCTACGTTTAGGATTGTCGTACAAAATCCATTTTTCATCACTCGTAATGATTTTATGAAGAAAACTCTTCTTCTTGAACCGAGAAAGCAAATTCATGCAAATGGCAACTCTTTGTCTTTTATTTCCTTCCGTCAGTTTATGAGGAACCCATTTTCCTTCCTTCTGTATTTTTTCCAATGCATGCAATCGAAGTGAAATTGCTTGACGAGTAACTCCTAGGTGTTCTGCAAGCTCTCCTTGAGTTTGACATGGATTTTCATTCAGTAAAACTTCAAGTTCTTCGTCCTCAAATTTTTTGATTGCGTCTGGAAGTGGATCGTCCTCGAGACTGAAATTCCCATTACGAAATCTTGTAAACTACTTTTTCACTGTTGAATGGCTCACAGAATGTTGACCCAATGTCGTATTAATCAATTTCATAGCTTGAGCAGCATTTTTATTCATTTGAAAACAGAATAGAATACAATGGCGTAAATGTTGCTTTATTGAAATCCATCTCATAAAATTGATACACAGGAAATTACTACTTGAAAATGACTGATATGACAACTGCAATGTCCACGCTACATATATCCAAAATGGCAGACGAATTGGATGAGTTCAAATAGTTTATTTCATGCAACCAATTTAAAGCCGAGTTTCAACTTGCACACCTAATATTTCCTTTCTTTTTTCACAGAATGATCTGTGAATCATAACGAGAATTCAGCAATTTTTTCGATAATGGTAGATATCATAGTTTCCGAGATATGAGATTTTTGTTGTCACATTCGAATGATACTTCCCGCGCGCAATGCGATACCATGCTCTAAGCGTTACGTCGCGTCACGCAGCGTGTTTTGGAAGACAAATAATTCACAATGCAACACTCAGAGCACCTTATTGCGCCAAACGCGTGTCGTACGGCTCCAACGTGG
Source organism: Gonatopus flavifemur (assembly GCA_018340375.1). Taxonomy (NCBI): domain Eukaryota; kingdom Metazoa; phylum Arthropoda; class Insecta; order Hymenoptera; family Dryinidae; genus Gonatopus; species Gonatopus flavifemur. Next base: position 2,670,562 of record JAFFJZ010000016.1, read on the forward strand.
GTAAAAGAGAATTCATATCACAAAAACTATCATATTTACCATTATATATAGAAAAAAATGCTCAATTTTCGTTACTGTTTATTGGTTGATCATTCTGTGAAAAAACAAAGGAAATTAAAACTACCTATTACCAAAACATTTCACTTCTCAGATTTTAATTGAGAAATTATCAATGAACGCTGATTATATTGATTATGAAACTTAGAAAATAGAATACTAGAGAAAAAATATCAACTTATATGTCTTTGACAATTTCTGATACGTTTGAAAGATTTCAAGTAACAGGTGCTCGAAAATTAGGTTTCGAAAACGTCAGATTTCCAAAAAATCATATTTCTTACAAAACAAATCGAAAAAGACCTATCGAATATTTCTCGATCAAGAATCGGAAAAAAAATTACTTCATTGAATTCTAAAATTTGGGTGTCAAAACTACGTGGAATGACCCATATACGTAAATATACCAATGGGGAAGGGTAATGTGCATTTACTCCGTTACGATATAAATTTCCTACGATGCTACGATAACTATTCTAATGTAATTTAATAATCTTTTTGAAGTTCTGATTTTTAACGTCTGGTGTTCGAGTTATGCTGTCAACCGCAAGGGGATCAGTTTTTTGATATGTCATCTTGCGACCGTTCTTGTACCTCATCTAGACCATATACACAAACAAACGTGTACTTTATAATTCATTTAATAAACCTACAAAATTTCAATTCAATCGGTGCAGTCGTTTTTTTTCAAAAAGAATTCCGAAAAAATACATTAGGTTTCAGTCTTTCACACTGTTATAACTCCTTAACCAGTAATGAGCGACAAGATTAAAAAGAACAACGTGATACTTCTTTGAATCTCAAGTTTTTCTATTTCATTGGGCAAGATATTAATTTCTAATAATATCGTCCTTATTTTTAATGCATTCACCACCAGTTCATCTAAAAATGTAATTAGTTGGATATATAAAGAAAAAAAAAAAGAAATTTCATTGATAAAATATAAAAATAAAACGTATTTTTCCAAATGTAAGTGAATATAAAAGTTTACACGAGTCATTTATTGCAGGCCTACGACGACAACGAGAGTCCGGTACGGAAGAGCGCAGTATTTTGCATGGTGGCCATCCACATGGCAGTTGGCGAGGAAGTTATGAAACCTTACATCAACTGTTTACACGACAGTAAACTGAAGCTATTGAATATATACATAAAACGCGCTCAGCAACCGAATAGTCAACCGGCCAGCCCGCGTAGTAATAGTAAGAATTAACTAATGTCAAATTCCGCGATGCTCAGGATCGCGATATTGAAGCGATTCGCTCGACTCGGGGCGAAACACGAACGAATGCTGATGAATTTTCTTAGTGAGTCAAGTCCATGACTTATCATGAAAAGAAATTCTATTCCGACAGTAATGATGTAGTTATTATGCTACAAACCGAATTCATCTTCTCTTTGATCATCATCTTGTACATAAGTTATTTCTTTCTCCGCATTCTGATATCAATATATAATACATATGTTGAATCGAATCACCCTTCTTCCTCCCAATTGTATACTCTATTGTTGATTGGAAAAGAATGCGAAAAGAGAGAAATATATATTTTTTGCCATCACTGTCGGAAGATCGACAATTCTACTCTGCTTATCAGGCACTTAAACAAATCCCTTTTAATAAATAATAAGTCAAGAGGAGATATAACGAAAAAATTGAAATGGTACTATCGGTAACTCATTGATGATAATGATGATGATGATGATGAGGACGACGACGACGACGACGCCGATTGTGGTAGTAGCAATGGTAATAATAATACAATATTCGCTTATATAATTTACGATTCATTTCATTCTTCCTCTTTTTTTCGTTTTATCTTCTGAAATATTGAGTATCATCGACATGCTTGGTATGAATTTTCGAGTATGTATCTGAGATTACTTGTACGCGTGTGTGCTTGTGTGAAATTACAAAGAGAGAACGCATAATAATTTATTCATGTGCTAGTCAAAGAAGATTCAAAGGACGCACAATGACGCGAGTAATACGGGAGTACTGCAAGAATAGAATAAAAGTTGCCAATAATAATGATAATTATTGTTAAATGATAATCTTCTTTTATCAAATCTCAAAATTAACATGTCGTGCCATTGTTTCCGTTTTACTCTATAATATATATTTATATATATTCTTGAGAGAAGAATGAAAGTAGGAAGAAAGAAACAAAGAAACCGTGTATATGGACGTAGAATCAATTTTCCTTTCCCTATTCCCGTTATTGTGAAATCTGGATCTTTTCTTTTTCTCTTCATTTTTCAAGATCAAAGAAAATGAACGGCCAAGTAGTGCCAAAAAGCAAAGTCTAACTTCGGTAAAATGTGGTAAAATACTTCAGTATGTAATTCATGTTATTACGGTGCCTTCGGCGAAGTTAGGAGAAAATGCAATTCAAGTATTGTCTTTCATGGTTCGGATGATGATGATGATGATGATGATGAAGATGAAGACTTTTGGACTACTATTGTATAGAGAGTGCTGGTAGTTTTGATGTGTAAAGAGTGAAAGCAAAAGTGAGTGAAAGCGGAGAGCCTCTATAGCTGCCAATTTCGTGTATTAATGAAACGAAAAAAGCAAATTCGACGAGATTTGTTCTGATCATCGTCTTTTGCATAAACAAAAAAGATATAATGTAGAGAAAATATTTTGATTATTTTTTTCCTTTCATCATCTAAAATGAAAGATGAGACAATTATTCTTAATATTCTAAGTTATCTATTTCTGTACGGCTTGTTCGCTCTGGAGGACGATCTTTCGTGTCGTCTTAGTGTATACCAATTGTATATAACATTATAAATTATAATAACGTAGATCGTAATGTTATCAATACACATACATGATAATGAGTAAAAACGTTTTAGATAGTGAACTATAATTGCCAACAGAGTTGATCGTACCGTATCGAAAATATCGCGTTTTTGATACAAACGTACATAAACATAACAACGTGAAAAAATCTACCTGTTGTGGACCCAGTCACCCGCAACGCTTGTTCTGTTAAGTTTTTGAGTATTATCATTGGTTCTTGACTTACTTTACAAGTTATATAACTATTAATGCGAAAAGTATACATACATATTCGTATATATTACATGGCAATATAAAATTAATAACTTTGTATGGCTAACAAAAGTTTCTTATCGCTTCATCTACATATATACATATACATGAATATAAATACACACATATATTTGGTTGACCCTCGTTATTATTCTTGTTATAAATGCAAAATGTCAAAACATTTCATCAGCCAAATGTTTTTTTGTTTTTTTTTATTCATATAGAACACATTTCTTATTCCGGATTTGAGAATTGAAACCCAATTTTGTAGAAACTTTTCAAAAAGATATCAATTGTGTGTCATGACCCACCCAAGATCGTTGATTAAACTCCTTCAGTTTTTAATAATATTTTTTTTCCTATTCCCAATGTGAACGATACCAACATATTTTTTGTCAAGTGATTCAAAGTTACGAGTGAATGAATATAATACATCTAATTGATGAATGCATCTGTTTTACTGTATAGAAAGGGGAGGAGGATTTGCGTGTATATCATTTGAAAGTTGTCTCTTCGAATTGAGGAAATAATATTTCTTTGTCATTTTAATGTCATAAGATATTATCGTTAATGATATTGCTGCTGTATTGATCATTTCTTTATCAAAATTTTGACATAATAAAATATAAAAGTATTATAAGGAAAATGTAGTCAGTATGTTATATTTGATTATAATGAGGTATGTTTCAAAAATGATTGATCATATTGTTGAGAAAAATTGTATCGTAAGCCAATTTTGCTTCCTCGTTTAGAGGGAAGCTTTGTGATCGTTTCGAAGAGCTGAAAATTGTTTTGTCTCGAAATTAAAAATCTCCCAGATCTAAATGTTCCTCAGAATTCGGGGAACAATTTTGTTACCATGTCTGTCTGTCTGTATGGCTGTAGCCTCTCCCCCCCCCCCCCCAAGTTTCGTACGCGGATATCTCTCGTTCTGCTTATCCGATCGTTTCGAAATTTTTATCACAGTTGTGGACTAGGGCGATAGTGGTCCTATATAAGTTTCAACCTGATTAATTCAGAAGAATTATGAGAAGTGGATGAGAAGAACTCTGACAAAAAATGAACATTTTGCGTACGCTTGTATCCTTACTTCCTATTATCCGAATCCGATCAACCTTAAACCACGTTTTAGTCATGACCCGATAGTGGTCCCATATAAATTTTATCCAAATCGGTTGAAAACTGTGGAAAATTTTTCTTTGGAATCTGTATTTCTTTGTTTAAGCATGCCTTCCCCATGTCCATATTATCCGAATGTCTTGGAACTCTGAGTATATTCGATTTACGAGATGTTAGTTATATGATATAAATTTCAGGCACATTGGATTTGGGGGGGAGTAAAAAAAAGGAAATCAGGTTCCTTTTTGTCTGTCTATTTGTCTGTGTGTATGTAACAAATTTGCGAACGTGTATATCTTTTGTTCGTATTATTCGATCGTGATGAAATTTTCACCAGTCATGTGCAGTGTTGATAGTGGTTTCATACAAGTTTCAACTTCATCGTTACAGAAGAACGGGAGGGGTGAGGAGAAATTTTTCGAAAAATCATGATTTTGCAAACGCGTATATCTCCGCTTCCTATTATCCGATTGCAATCAAACTTATACCACGTTCTGGTGATGATCCTATAGTGGCCCCATATGAGTTTCATTCTAATCGATTGAAAATTGTGGAAAATTTCCGTTTCGTGATTCACATTATTTGACAATATTTTGAAAGCATGCCTTCCCCATGTCGGTATCATCCAAATGCCATGAAACTTGTAGTATAATCAGTTCACGGGGGGTTAGTTGTATGGTGTGAATTTCAAACAAATCGGAATTGAAGGAAGAAAGTGGTAAGCACTGAGCTTCGAAACAAAATTTGGAAATTTCGTAAACATTGTTAACATGCGGATAACTTCCGTTTCTATCATCCAATTGTCATGAAATTTCCACCACAGCTTTATGCACTGTTGGTCGCAGTTCTATATAAATTTCAACCTGATTCTCTAAGAAAAACGGGAGAGAGAAAGAAAACATGTATTTTTTTTTCAACACAAACGAGGAAGCCATGTGCTAATTGGCAGAGTTTTTTATCAATTTCTTTTATCATCGAATTTACAATCACATTCATTTTTTATGAAGCTATTTCGAATTTCAACATCAGGTTCTCACATCCAATTACCACATGACAAAGCATAAAATGGTTGCATTAACTGGAAGTGGGTTTATGGAAAAATGGTTTGAAATTGGAGTAACACGTTGTGATGGGTAACTCCTATACCCATGCACAAAGGCGCAAAGGTAGTTGAGCGCCTCCACGATCCCCGTCGTGGATATTTATACGGAGCCGTGTGACCTGAAATATATTGAAAAAGGAGAAGTGAATTGTTCACGATGGGCTGGAAGGGATCAAGGGCGAATGAAAGCTCAGGGAGAGGGGGTGGGTTGATTTTAATTAACCAAACGAGAACAAAATCCACTCCCAAGGTTAGGCACGTTTTTCACACATGTATGTATTATGAATTCAATAACTCTACAATCTCTACATGACTTAGTCGTAAAAAAAGGAATACATATAATCAAAGTTCATAAATTAATCAGGGGAACACATGTGATGTAGAAAAGAAGTACGGAGGGCACGACCACGAGGGGGGTATTCTACACGGATCTTACCGTTTACATAAACCAAGCAAAAGGGGAATACAGGGAAACTGCGACCATGAAACTTGTCCGAGGGAGGGCTATTCGAACGGAGGGGACAAATTGAGGGTGTCAGCACAAAGGGTGGAGGGAAAATCGATGAAGTAACACGTGGAGGAGGCCACGAAAAAGTAACTTTCTCACCAAGAAAAACAACACCGAAATCCACCGCACCAGCACTCTCACGCTGGAGAAACCACCTTGGCGGATGCGAAATACTGCTAATAAACCGAATTTCGGCCCCCGATGGCACCCCACACTCACCGTATCCTAAATTTCTTCAAATGAATTTCCTCGTGCACGTTGCGGTTGCTCGGTTACACAAGAAGTGCCAGGTAAGATGGCCACTTCCTTCCAGTGATGCCAGCATTTGGTCGACCGAGTCGATTTACCCTCTCCATCTGACCATTTCTCGTCCCCACCATTCCAGCCGGGAGTACGCACACATTGGAACCCGTATCCATGTGATTCGGAACCGGTCGGTTCACTTCGAGTCAGCTCGGACAATCGAGAGAGAACCAACTATCCGTCGGTCTTTGTCTTCTCAATATGTTTTACGATCGGCTAACTCCGTGCAAGATCGGAAAAAATTTAAAGCCCACGCGGTCGACTTACCGAAAAGTTTCACCGCTTTTTCTTTTCCAAGCGACAATTCTATTGTAATCAGTATCGAATTGACTTACCCGGCACCCCGGGCAATTCTCGGCCGGGGCCCTTCGATATTTTTTTCGTTTTTTTTTCAAATCAAGAGCCAGTTCAATACTGATTATTAAATTATCACGATGAAATATAAATTTGATGCATAGCATCATTTAATTGAATTAAAATCGAATATGAGTAAATAATTTTTCAATTATTATTTATTTTTCATAAATTTTATAAGATTATTGGTTATTCTTATGACTGATTATGAAGCTTTCAAGAACTCCTATATGTATTGTATAAAAATTTTCTAATAGTTGCGTATTTCTAATCATTATTTTAAATCTTGATGATTTTTCAATGAATTTCATTAGAATTGTCAATCAATCGATGGTTGAAAAATTCTAAGATAGTTTGGGGATCTATGATAAATGTCCTGCGGTGAATTCCATGATTTTCCCTGATAAATTAATTTCCAGAGATCACTATGATATTCCAGTAAAGAGGATAATCAAATCAACATCGATTATCAGATGTTGATCAACATCAAAATAATAAGACTGAATATTCAATTGATTGAGTGCAAATTATTTTCAATGGACTGAATAATTAGATTTGAGCATTCAAATAGATATTTCATCATTCACGCATTATCAGTCTCTTTCCTTCGCTGCATTACTTCATAGACGTAATATGTGGATCGAAATATTACAAGACCCCATAGCCTAGCGGCAAAAGACATGTTTCTTGCGGAAGAACGGTCGGGTTCGATTCTGTGTGGAGACATTTCATTTTTTTTTGTCATCTCTCTGGTGAATAATTAAATTTCACATCCGATTATTATTTTTTATGTCATTACATCGTCATGTTATCAATAATCCTGATCTTTCGGAATGCACTTGCGGATTCGACCAAGTACAGGTCTGAGTCGATTGGAAATTTCCCAAATATTCGTGTCCATGAGATATACACAGTGAAAAATTTTTCGTCAAATTCAACACACAAGCGAATGTTAACCATTTTTCTTCACACTCAACGTGTGTTGATTCCAGAGTGACACTCACAAAGTGTTAATTTGAACTCGAATAACATTTTAATGTGTTGAAAACGAATCGATCGAACAGCATTTGATCAGTGTGTTAAATGAACACACAAAAGTGTTAAATATTCAACACTTGAATTTTGACACGTACTTCTTTTTTACACAATGACGGAATTTCTTTTTACTGTGTAGACCGATCGATGCAGAATCTTCTGAAATGAGAAATGAATAGCACTTCAGAGGAACGTTTTTGAAGAAGTGTACTTGCAAATTCCATCAATTCCTGTGACGAATTGATGACAAAATTTCAAAAATTTGTATCCATCGAATAAAGACCGATCGATTCGAAATCTAATGAAATGAAAAATCAAATCACTTCGGAGGAACGCTTTTGAAAAAGTATACTTGCAAATTCCATCAAACCCTTTGACGAATTGATAAAAAAATTTCGAAACTTTGTCTCCGTGGAATATAGACCGATCGATTCTGAATCCCCTCACGCAGAGCAATGGATTCTAAGGAGTATGACAAATATCATGAAGGCTGGAATATTTCATAATATATTTTCGAGTATGAGGACAAGTATCTAGATTATAAGTGTTATAAGTACAAGTATCCATTTATGATGAAGGTGTTTGTTTTGGGGTAGATGTTACTGTCAACTCCAGAGCTCTATATGAATTCACTAGTTCGAAAAGAATTCTTGAAGAGTTCTATTCTCGCTCTTGAAAAAGGATTCTTTGTGTGGTATCTTGGCGGGTTCATGTCCTGAGGAATATCTTTTTTTCCGATTTCATATTATTCTTTTCTCAATTCAAGCAACTGAAGATAGTAATTGTAATAATCTTATATTTTAATGAGAACTAACTCTTTTTCCTTGCTGTTATCATATTGATATATTACTGGTTGACGGTACCATCTACCCCAAAACAAACACCTTCATCATAAATGGATACTTGTACTTGTAACACTTATAATCTAGATACTTGTCCTCATGCTCGAAAATATATTATGAAATATTCCAGCCTTCATGATATTTGTCATACTCCTTAGAATCCATTGCTCTCCGTGGGAAGATCCAGGATCGATCGGTCTATATTCCACGGAGACAAAGTTTCGAAATTTTTTTATCAATTCGTCAAAGGGTTTGATGGAATTTGCAAGTATACTTTTTTAAAAACATTCCTCCGAAGTGATTTCGTTTTTCATTTCAGTAGATTGCAAATCGATCGGTCTTTATTCGATGGACACAAGTTTCTGAAATTTTTTCCATCAATTTGTCACAGGAATTGATGGAATTTGCAAGTACACTCTTTTAAAAACGTTCCTTCGAAGTGGTATTCATTGTTTTTTTTTTTCAGAAGATTTCGAATCGATCAGTCTATATTCCACGGAGACAAAGTTTCGAAATTTTTTTATCAATCCGTCAAAGGGTTTGATGGAATTTGCAAGTATACTTTTTCAAAAGCGTTCCTCCGAAGTGATTTGATTTTTCATTTCATTAGATTTCGAATCGATCGGTCTTTATTCGATGGATACAAATTTTTGAAATTTTGTCATCAATTCGTCACAGGAATTTCACACTTCTTCAAAAACGTTCCTCTGAAGTGCTATTCATTTCTCATTTCAGAAGATTCTGCATCGATCGGTCTACACAGTAAAAAGAAATTCCGTCATTGTGTAAAAAAGAAGTACGTGTCAAAATTCAAGTGTTGAATATTTAACACTTTTGTGTGTTCATTTAACACACTGATCAAATGCTGTTCGATCGATTCGTTTTCAACACATTAAAATGTTATTCGAGTTCAAATTAACACTTTGTGAGTGTCACTCTGGAATCAACACACGTTGAGTGTGAAGAAAAATGGTTAACATTCGCTTGTGTGTTGAATTTGACGAAAAATTTTTTACTGTGTATATCTCATGGACACGAATATTTGGGAAATTTCCAATCGACTCGGACCTGTACTTGGTCGAATCCGCAAGTGCATTCCGAAAGATCAGGATTATTGATAACATGACGATGTAATGACATAAAAAATAATAATCGGATGTGAAATTTAATTATTCACCAGAGAGATGACAAAAAAAAATGAAATGTCTCCACACAGAATCGAACCCGACCGTTCTTCCGCAAGAAACATGTCTTTTGCCGCTAGGCTATGGGGTCTTGTAATATTTCGATCCACATATTACGTCTATGAAGTAATGCAGCGAAGGAAAGAGACTGATAATGCGTGAATGATGAAATATCTATTTGAATGCTCAAATCTAATTATTCAGTCCATTGAAAATAATTTGCACTCAATCAATTGAATATTCAGTCTTATTATTTTGATGTTGATCAACATCTGATAATCGATGTTGATTTGATTATCCTCTTTACTGGAATATCATAGTGATCTCTGGAAATTAATTTATCAGGGAAAATCATGGAATTCACCGCAGGACATTTATCATAGATCCCCAAACTATCTTAGAATTTTTCAACCATCGATTGATTGACAATTCTAATGAAATTCATTGAAAAATCATCAAGATTTAAAATAATGATTAGAAATACGCAACTATTAGAAAATTTTTATACAATACATATAGGAGTTCTTGAAAGCTTCATAATCAGTCATAAGAATAACCAATAATCTTATAAAATTTATGAAAAATAAATAATAATTGAAAAATTATTTACTCATATTCGATTTTAATTCAATTAAATGATGCTATGCATCAAATTTATATTTCATCGTGATAATTTAATAATCAGTATTGAACTGGCTCTTGATTTGAAAAAAAAACGAAAAAAATATCGAAGGGCCCCGGCCGAGAATTGCCCGGGGTGCCGGGTAAGTCAATTCGATACTGATTACAATAGAATTGTCGCTTGGAAAAGAAAAAGCGGTGAAACTTTTCGGTAAGTCGACCGCGTGGGCTTTAAATTTTTTCCGATCTTGCACGGAGTTAGCCGATCGTAAAACATATTGAGAAGACAAAGACCGACGGATAGTTGGTTCTCTCTCGATTGTCCGAGCTGACTCGAAGTGAACCGACCGGTTCCGAATCACATGAATACGGGTTTCAATGTGTGCGTACTCCCGGCTGGAATGGTGGGGACGAGAAATGGTCAGATGGAGAGGGTAAATCGACTCGGTCGACCAAATGCTGGCATCACTGCTTCCTTCTTCTTCACCGACGGCAATGCTGCCAGAAATGAAGGAGCTCCAGCGTTTGACCCTCTCCATATACCATTGCAAAGCACGCACGCTATAACTATAGATGTCATATATATAGTTATAGCGTGCGTGCTCTGCGATGGTACATGAAGAGGGTAAAACGCTGGAGCTCCTTCATTTCTGGCAGCACCGACGGGTGAGTTCGTAAAGTGGCACACGGAACCCCGTCGGTGACTTTTCGTTAGGCTGGCGTCCCATGGATGGAAAAAGTGATGGAAAGCGAATTGCGGCACCAATAGATTTTCAGAATTTTTAGTGACTGTTGAATGAAACCAGATAAAACTAGGCATACTTGAAAAGTATTGGTACCGCAATTCGCTTTCCGTCACTTTTTCCGTCCATGGGACGCCAGCCTTAGAGCTCACCTCTTGAGCTTGATTTATTGGTTTTGGCAGTGGTGGTCAGGGGGCATAATCTCAAATGCAACATTCTCAAATGGATTTCAGCGCTGCCATACGGTAGTACAGTGAATTATTCGCCATAGATACAACTAACACAAACAATGAACAAATCACACCGATTTTCGAATTAGTGTTAGTGTATACATGTAAAATAGTTCACTGTACTACCGTATGGCGGCGCTGAAATCCGTTTGAAAATTTTCTATCCGAGATTATGCCCCCTGGTGGTGGTCTCCAAATAACCGTTGGGTGGGTATGGGTATATGTGCGACGGAGATTCTCCGGGGTAAGGGGTTGTGTCCTTTCCCAATTCTTTGATTTCTTCTGTGCGAGAGTGACGGGAAGTGTTGGGGTCCGTGTTGTCTCTCTCATTCCTTTCTTCCCCTCTTCTAGGGGCATGATGAGTGGCCAGGCGGTGCATGTGGCTTGCTTCTCTCTCTCAGGTCGACAGCTTAGGCGAGAGGGCGATAGAGGGCGTTCCTTCTTCCTCGGGTTAGAGAAGGTGGACTCCTGTGGTTGGTGGATCGTCCTTCGGTGGTAAGGGACCGCTGTGTCACCTCGTGGCAGATGGCGTTGCCTCCTCGGGGCGGGACACCTCGACAAATCATAAAAGGGCAGGGATTAGAGGAGGACAGGAATAGTGAAGAAGAGGAGATGTGTTCCCGATTCGCGTGTAAGCGAGCGACAGCTGTGTTCTTCCATGTAAACCAATATTTCATCCAGTTACAAGATCACTTTTCATAGGGATCATACGCGGTGCCATCTCGCGACTCATTATCACGTCACAACGTGAAATTGAATTCAACTAACATTCATGTTTTCTTTGAATCTTCAACTTCGTTAGATCATATTCGAAGAGAAACATTCTGAGTTTAAAAAAGTTAGGGAATACCCAAACGGACACGAAGATATCTTTTAGAAAGATGCGCGGGTTCGGTTCCCGCAACCTCAAGGATTGAGATAAAGTCAACTTCATAGGAGTGCGAGAGCGACAAAGACAAATATGGGGGGAGGGAGGAGAAGGAAAACGAAGAGGTGTTAGAATTTTTTTTCGTGAATAAATTCAAGCTTCTTCCAAGACATTTTTATGAATTTTGCAAGACATCTTTAAGAAATCTTGAAGAACTCTTTTAGATGTCTTAATTTCTTCTTAAAGATATCTTGGAGAAGTCTCCGAGACATCTTTGAGAAATCTATTCATGTTGCATGAGACATCTTTTCGAATACGAAAAGATATCTTTTGGAAAATTCTTCAAGACTTCTTGTACTTTTGGAAGATATCTTTTAGAATTCTAAAGGTTGCGGGAACCGAACCCGCGCATCTTACGATGTACTCACGCTTCAGTGACCTGAGCTATAAAGACAGTTCGGTTTTGATGCTTATGATTGTCAATATAACACAGTGGAATCGTGTCAGTGTTGTACATTTTCAGAGTACAGTCCACTCTCTCAACAGTGCCGGTGATGGGAGAGTAGGGGAGTATTTTTCTTAGAACTCATGTACCCCCACCATTGGCGTACGCGTATGTTCTCAACATTCGTAAGCCACTCTCGCAATAGTGCCACACGCTTGTGTATGCAAAATTACTCTCTTCTGTCTTCTATCGGGTACAACATACATAGTATTTACATTCAATTCTACGAGGATCAATTTTATGAAGTCCAAAAAAAGGTTTGAAGTAATAATTTGTATAAGATTTATGCATTTTTCTTTCTCATTTGATATTAGATATTTTTGTATCCAAAGAAATGATTAAAGTTCATGAAATCACATTCATGAGTTCACATTCCTGTATACATACTTGATGTTTGAATTTATTTGTATCATTTTTCGGTTATTCCTTCTTGATTAATTCCAAAGTAATCACACCAATTTTCTATTCTTCATCTTGACACATTTGCCATGATGGAACATGGATCAGAGTAATTGAACATCAGTTATGGAGAGTTCTTGATCATATTTGCGGGTGGCACTATTGCGAGAAACGGTTTCAAATGTGATGCCACACGATAGCGTGATGGATGGTGGGGGTAGTGTTCGAACACGAATGAGGAGAATCGGCACTATTCAGAGTGGCACTGTTGAGAGAGCGCACTGTAGAAGTGATCTTTTGAAAAAACTGTTATTATATACACAAATGTCAGATAAGTTGGTCGTGGATACCACAGATTCTTCCTAAATTATTTCTATCCCAACGTTATTGAAGAATAACTTATTATTGAGTATGAATGAGAATTTTTTTGAATTTACTTGAAGGCTGTACATAAAATTGAGCGTAAAAAGTTCAGTGATTTGTAAAATATTTGTGTCTTGAAGATTCGTTAATCCCAGCGCGAGTACTAAAAGGTTACAAAATCGTAATTTTTGCAGAATTTCAAATCTCTTGGCATGTTTATAGATTTTTCAAGCTTTCGATTTGTGACCGAATTTATCACATGTGTAATTCGATTATAATTAAAGGCACATTCCGAGTGTTATTCATGTCAATTCATATGATTAGGTATTTATAACCTAAACCTGCTGACAATCTATCTTCTCAAACATATTTTGTTAAAGTCTTCCATGAAAATATCTTTCAAACGCTTCTCAAAGATATCTTTAAGATATCTCGCATGGTCGTCTTGGAGATGTCTTGAATCGAGAAATCTTTTAGAAATCTTTCACAAGATGTCTTTCCAACACTTCTGAAAGATATCTTTAAGAACTCTTCAAGAACGTTCTTGAAGATCTCTCAATTGAGTATTCTTTTAGATATCTTCAAGAACTGCGTGCTGTGTGGGTACTGTCAAAAGGGGGACAGAATACTACGGGTGTGTGAGTATTGAATTTTCCGGGGTCGGGTTGGGTCGGGTAATTTGATGTGAGTGTCGAATCGGGTCCCCGAAATCTTCGGGTTACCCGAAGCTCCTGAGTATTCAAATATCAACGGATTATTCGAAATTTTCAAGTCCGCACAGATTGTAGTTTCACCAAGAAATCTCGGTATACGGAATCAATGGGGTCTCTTGATTCTATCAAATTACTCAAGTTCTTGAATCCTCAGAATGAAAGGAGAAAATATGCCTCTTACGCATTTGATTTGAAATTTGTTTGAGTAAATAACCATTATTTCGTGATTTACTTCAGTATGTATATATAGCTCAATGGGCCATCCCTATCCAACTCTCTGACTCAACCATAGCAAACGAGGTCTTCTTAATGTAACCAAAAACATCACACCGGTAGATATCACTAGTTGTGTAGGTACCCAATCAATATTCCGTGTCTCAAGATATCTTTACGAAAAGTCTAAGATGTCTGATGTAATATGTTCAGATATAATTTAGATCCTTTAAACTGTTCTTACATCTGAGTGATATTTATAAGATACACATAAGATCACTTTTAAGATGTCTTCCAAGATATCGAAAAAAATTCTATAGTGACCTTATAGATATCTTGATTATATAAGAACAGTTCAAGAGATCTAAAAGTGTTGCATCAGACATCTTAGTCTTTTCGTAAAGATATCTCAAGACTTGGAATGGTCATTGGGTAGGCTATTCCTCCTGATCTGATTGAATTACTGAGCGATAGGTATATTTCATGCAGCACACCAAAGCCATCAGCGTTGTACTGCGGATTAGTTGAAATGACGATAATAACCCGAAGAGAACATGAAGCTTCAGCGAACGTTCAGATTAGATGTGTATAGATCGGGCCGAAGGTTCATTAGAGCTAACTTTTACATTCACCAACGTTTGACAAAGGTTCTACGGACGTTGAAATGTCCGCCTCGAAATACGTTCAGAAAACATATAGTCTAAGAGCCAGTGGACGGCAGACTGTCAGTATTTTACGAAAGATGAAATTTTTGTAAATGACTCTCCTATACCTACCATTCATGAGATGGAAGGTCACTAAGCCCAGCGAAGGTTGCTATGGCGTCACTCAGGTAAGATAGGTACAAAAATCAGGCCAAGTTCGAAAGTATTTTACCAAAGCTGCCGTTTGGACACATTGAACAATACTACTATTACTACTCAAAAATGCAATGGCAGACGGTTTGGCCGGTTGCAACCTTATGGCAGACGTTTTTAAAAATTTGAAAAAAAGAAAATTTCAAAAGGATTTTACCAAATCTGATTTTTATGTATGTTATTTGCAATAATATTGAGAGCTTATTTTCAAAATGGCAGACGTTTTGCCCGGTTGCAATATCCCGGCAGACGCACAGTGGGGTATTCCGCCTCAAAAGCTGGACAAAATATAAGATGTCAAGCCGTTTATTTCAAATTTGGTACTCAGGGGTTTTCGAGGTCGCTGATCACGAATCCGGGGTCCGTTTTCCAAAATTCAGAATGGCGGATCCAATATGGCGAACAAAAATTTGAAAATTTCTCCGATACTCATGAAATTCGGTACATGGGAGTTCTTTGAGACGCTGCATACGAATTTGAAGTCCTTTTCACGAAATTCCAAATGGCGGATTCAATATGGCGAATGAAAATTCGAAAATTCCTTCTATTTCCATTCAATTTGGGGTGTGGGGTTTTTTTAGCGTGCTTAAAAGGAATCCTTGGTCCAAAATTCGAAATTAGTGTTGCGATTTCGACTTTTGGCCAATTTTTGCGATTGAATACCCCTCTGTGAGACGGCAAAATATTACTCATGGTCCCAGTATTAGCTCGAGCCTCAGTTTGTGCATGAACTCAACAAATATAATATCTGAGACTTCACGAAGAATGTTGCATAAGACATCTTTTAGATATCTAATAGATATTTTTTAGACAATGCTCTAAAAGATACTTTTCAGATATCTAAAAGACGTCTTATGCAACTCTTTTCGCGAAATTTTAGACATTGTGTTTGTTGAAAAGCATATAATACCGAGGAAGAAAGAGGAACCTGATGGAGAAAACCGTTATCCTTTCTACCTGTATTTCCCAAGAGGTAGTACTTCTATCGCATTCATTCTAATTTTACATCTTTTTTTACTCAAGATCATCATATCGCCATTGTAAGAAGTAAAATTTTCAGATAAACGTTGTTCGCTGTTGGAAATTTTGGATTTGTTTGGATTAAATTGGATTGAATTTCAATCCGTTTGATCAAATTCCGGATTGAATACTATTGAGACGGATTGTCATTTTATCTAAATCAATCGAAAGTATCCTCGTTTTCACCAGGGTTTCACTGATTCCAGCGCCCCAAGGGGAAGAGTACTTGAACTAAATTTAAATGATTCGATGAGCATCTGTGTTAGTGGATGCATGCAATATCAACTCCGGTAATCTTCCGCTTGGCGGCGTTGAAGTTTATTCTAAGAATTCTCCCATTGAGTTCATGCCCCCTGATATTACACCCGGCGTAATGGTTATGTTGTTGAATGTTCTTAGTTTATTTTGGAAGGATCTAATTGAGTGAGTGTGATGAAATATATAATGTTGTAAGGTTTAATTCGATTCTTATGATCTTAATTATTCTTCACGAGAATCACCAGCATGTCATCGGAATTAAAGTGTGTATTTTGTACTATAGGAAAGAATGATAAAGTAATTTTATTTTCCAAAGCAACAATTGAAAAATGTCGATCTATTTTGCATTTACGAAAAATGCATAACCTTAAATATCAAAATACTGTTTTACCTACCGATATATATGATTCAGGATATCACAGTGCATGCTACAGACCATTCTCAGCGTTGAAAAAAAAATATTTTGATAAAAGTCAGAAAGCATCTTCATCAGCATCCCAGTCAAAGGTTTTACCTGAATGTTCATCTATTGAGCAGCCATCAACATCGGCGAACACTTCAATAATTACTGATAATGCAGTGCAGGATTCGTCTATAGAAAACATTTCTAATGCAGGTGGAAATGTAGAAGATAATAATCCCGAACAGAATGCACCCTTACAAGAAGAGGTTGATGGACGTTCTGAATCAATAAGTTCAATAACTGATATTTCAACTTCTGGAAATGTTGACTCAGTAGAATTGGGTAATGTATGCTTTTTTTGCAACAAAAAATGGAAGAAATTCCGGTCAAAAATTGTGTCTTTACATACTTCTGATAAAGAAGTATTCAAAACGAATCTTTTAGAATGTCTTGAGACTGATACAGATTTGTACAATGAAATATTAGAAAAGCTGAGAAATATTGCTACCGACAAAGCCTTTCATCACGATTCTTGCCGGAGTGAATTTCGAAATAAAAAAAACGCGGGCCTTAAAAATACCAATTCGCTTACCGTGGCACGTTTCTCGAGAAAATCACCAAATTATTTTCGACGAAATATGCACTCTCATTGAGGAAAACGTGGTGAAAAGAAGGCGTTGTTACTTTGTTTCCTATTTACACAAACAATATATTGATTCATTCAAGGAGCTGGATACAGAGGGAATATTCAATGTTGGGTTCAACGCACATTATTTAGAAGAAAAAATTCTTAATAAATTTGCTGATAAAATTCACATTTTACAATCAAATCATGAAAAAGTTGTTGCACCTAAAGAAATTACTACTATTGATGATTCACTATTTACTCATTTAAAAGATCAAGATATTTTACAAGCGGCCGCGTCTATTTTGCGCGATGAAATAATGGCCATAAATAAATCGAAGTTACCAGACAACTTGAATAGTAAACGACTGATAGCAGGTGAATGTTCAGTACCACCAACTGTATCAAGTTTTGTAGCTTCTGTCTTAGGAGGTTATGTTCGTAAACGTCGTAATTGTGATAGTTTCAAACGGCACGTTGATTCTTTGTCTGAAGATTTAATATATGCGGTCCATAATGGCAATATTAAAACGTCGAAACATATTTGCTTAGGGATGACACTGAAAAGTCTAACAAGCAGTCGTAAAGTTGTTGACATTGTAAACTGTTATGGCCATTGCATTAGTTACAATTCTATTGAGGAATTAGAGACCGAAGCAACTTATACATCAATCTCTCGAACTGGATTATGTCCTGAAGCTATCAACAAAACCGAAAACCTGTCTGTAGGTATTGCATATGATAATTTTGACAGATTTGTCGATACAAAGAATGGTAAAGATACCCTCCATGACACCGTGGGCATAATATATCAAAATATCCGACCTAATAACCCCGAAGATGATGAACAGCTACCACAAACTTTCACAAATGGACGTCGAAGAAGGTCTTTTGAAGCTATCGATATAGAATTGCCCTTTTACCCAAAAAAACCTAGAATGATTAGTGGTTTTCAACCAGAAGTTCGTGAAGGTACTGAAGAAAATGAAGACGACAATATCATTGCGAACATGACTCTTTATAAGCAAATTGATGCTGTTTGGATGTTGAGTCATGCTGTAGGTTTGTCAAATATCCCTATGTGGGTTGGGTTTAACAGCATGGTAATAAAAGACGACAGTCCCGGCAATCAATTTCATATTTGACTCCAATTAATTCATCGCCAACCGCAATTCCAGTAGTGTTAGCAACAATGGAACAAAGTATGAAAATTCTGGAAGACTTGAATCAACCATACATGCAACTGACGTATGATCTAGCAATTGTGAAGATTGCACTAAAGCTACAAGCTACTGAAAAACACGAAGGGGAATTAAAATTTTCTAAATTATTTATACATTTAGGGGCATTTCACATCATGCTCTCTTATTTCAAAGCAATAGGAAAAATTATCGATGATTGTGGATTATCAACGCTTATGGTTGAAAGCGAACTTCTTGCGAGTGGATCTGTATCAAGCTTCATGGAAGGGAAGCATTTTAATCGATGCAAGAGATTACATCCCTTAATGGCTTTAGGTTTACAAATTCTCCATTTTCGCTCGTTTTTACAACGCGAAAACATTGAAATCACTAGTGAAATATCTGAAGAACTTGAAAGATTAAGAACCTGCCAAGTACCATTCTCCTTGATTCATAATGAACAGCTCAAAGATTTGTATGATAAGTATGAAAAGTTTGAAGAAAGTACAATCAACGGTGAATTCGGCAAAACTGCTCAGTTCTAAATGGTTTACATCAAGCTTGTAAATTATTATTTAACTCTGAGTAGAAGTATTCGTATTGGAGACTTCGAGTTATTCAAGTTTGTATTACCAAAAATAACTAATTTGTTTTTCATTTGCAATCATCAAAATTATGCTAGATGGACGGTCCATTATCATTACAACCTATCAAGGGTCGCTGAAACTCATCCAGGATTAGAGGATGATTTCAAAAACGGTTTTTTTGGGATAAAGCGGACGGAAAAACCGTTTTCAAGGCAGCCCGTGGATTTAACTCTAGAGCAAACAATTAATGCAGATGCGGCGAGAAAACTTACTGGAATCATACATCTCACTGATTCAATTTCAGCTCGACAACGCTGGGCAAGAAGTCATGATATACGCTCAAGACATTTCTGCAGAATTACAGACGCATAATATAAAAAAAAGCTCACAACAACTTGAAAAATTTGTTAAAACTTTCGATCAATACATGAATCCATTTAGTCCTGACTTGCCTACGGATAAATTATTCAATATCGCGTCTGGAAAAGCTGCAACGCCTCAAGTCGAGGAATTCCTTCTAAATGTTGAAAAAATTGGAAATGATCAAAGAGAACTGTTTCTATTGGAATGTTCATCGGACGTCAATCGATTCGACAAAACGATAAAAAAAACACCTGTACATAATTTTTCTAGTCAAATAGAAAAAAGAAAATCTGTAAAAGTGGGTGGAAAAGAACACGAAATCAAAATACAGCGAGACTTATTCGGGCGTATGTTGGGAATATCAATGGATCATAAAGTTGATGTCCTTAAAATTTTATCGTATCCAATTACCCCTGTTCCATTGTCTTTATGTCATTTAGACGGTACGATCTACAAGACCGATAAATCATCACTTGCCAAAGCTCTGGAAGCAAATATTCAGTCCGACCCACCACGTTCTGCAGATGTTTATTTAATTGATGGCTTCTTTGTTTTACATTCTATGAAAGAAGTGCCAAAAACATTTGGTAACATTTCCAAAAAATTCTTGCAAATGATCACGAAATATCCAGGTCAAAGAATCGATGTGATATTTGATCAGTATTGGCATCCATCGATCAAAGACAACGAAAGATCTATGCGACATGAAGCTGCTCAAATTCAATACACAATCTCAGGACCAGAGCAAGTCAGACCAACAGATTTCACAAAAGAAATGAAAAATAGCAACTTTAAACAAGCTTTAATAGATTTTTTTACTGTGCATTGGGCTAGTGATGAAGTAATTCCATTCCTTGGTAATAAATTGATACACTTGAACTTCCGAGACTGTCGTTCTTATAAGGTATATCATGACAAAGTTGAATCGCGTATTGTTGAAGATTTGTGCTGTAATTTACACGAAGAAGCCGACACCAAAATTATTTACCATGCATGCAGTATTACAGACTCATCAAATATTGTTATTAGAGGCTCGGATACAGATATACTAATAATAATGCTTGGTAACATGATTCATTCAAAAAATCCTTCTTCTCATGTTTGGATGCTTACTGGGATCGGAAACCATGAAAGATTTATTGATATCACAAAAGTTCATGAGCAATACGGTGAATTATTGGCTAAAAGCTTGATAGGTTTTCATGCTTTCACGGGGTGTGATTTCAATCCTGCATTTTTTAATAAAGGAGAGAAAAGACCTTTAACCTTATTGAAAAAAAATGCAGAGTTTCAGGCAGCTTTTGCGAGTTTGGGTAGCGCTGATTCAACACCGGATATGTTATACGAGCTGTTTAACGTTCTTCAAACATTTACTTGCCATATGTACAACACTAAGAAAACCAAGGAAGTAAATGATAGTCGGTTCCAACTCTTTGTCAATAGCTACAAAGCTACTGACGTAAATGAGAACTTCCATAACAAAGTTAGAAATTTTGATGCTAGCTCGATATCTCCATGCAAAACTGAACTCTACCAACAATTCTTAAGAGCTCACTACATTTCTAGTATCTGGAAAAATGCGTCCCAAAAAAATCCTACTGCATTGAACCCACTGGGATGTGGTTGGGAAGAGCGAGAAAATTCGTACATGTTCGAGTGGTTTGAGGGAGATCAACTTCCATGCTTCGTTGGTGATTTTATCCAGGATATTCCAGGTAATTTTATTATGATGAATTCTATTTTAAATTCTCTTGGTTCAGTCAATACATTGAAGCTTCATTGTTGCAGAGAAGGATTCAGCAGATAATGACCAAGATAATGAGGAAGAAGAGGAGTCATACGAAACTAGAGATGATTCCGAAGATGAAGCTGACGATTAATGACAGATAGAAATGTGATGAAAAAAAAATGATCAATAAAAGCCCTAATTATATTTTCAATATCATCAATTATCAGTATGTTGTTATAATTATTCTTTGAATAGCCTATCTTCCTTATCCATTATTATGGAGTAGTGATTATCACTTATTTGTATAAATTGTATAGTATATCCATTTGCATACAAAAATTGTAGGAGGAAAACTTATTAGAGCAGGTACATATACTCGCACCATGAGTAATACTTTGCCGTCTCACAGAGAGGTATTCAATCGCAAAAATTGGCCAAAAGTCGAAATCGCAACACTAATTTCGAATTTTGGACCAAGGATTCCTTTTAAGCACGCTAAAAAAACCCCACACCCCAAATTGAATGGAAATCGAAGGAATTTTCGAATTTTCATTCGCCATATTGAATCCGCCATTTGGAATTTCGTGAAAAGGACTTCAAATTCGTATGCAGCGTCTCAAAGAACTCCCATGTAACGAATTTCATGAGTATCGGAGGAATTTTCAAATTTTTGTTCGCCATATTGGATCCGCCATTTTGAATTTCGGAAAACGGACCCCGGATTCGTGATCAGCAACCTCGAAAACCCCTGAGTACCAAATTTGAAATAAACGGCTTGACATCTTATATTTTGTCCAGCTTTTGAGGCTGAATACCCCACTGTGCGTCTGCCGGGATATTGCAACCGGCCAAACCGTCTGCCATTGCATTTTTGAGTAGTAATAGTAGTATTGTTCAATGTGTCCAAACGGCAGCTTTGGTAAAATACTTTCGAACTTGGCCTGATTTTTGTACCTATCTTACCTGAGTGACGCCATAGCAACCTTCGCTGGGTTGAGTGACCTTCCATCTCATGAATGGTAGGTATAGGAGAGTCATTCACTCAAATTTCATCTTTCGTAAAATACTGACAGTCTGCCGTCCACTGGCTCTTAGACTAATAGATGGAACGTTCGCTGGAGGTTCATCGAAGGTTTGACGAAGCTTCACAAAAGTATCTATACTTATATTAATTTTGATTAATTTATATGAAAAATAAATTAATTAATAAACATAAATTATTATAAATCAATCTAAGTATAGATATTTTTGTGAAGCTTCCTCAAACCTTCGATGAATCTTCAATGAACGTTCCATCTATGTTTCCTGAAAGTATTATGAGGCGGACATTTCAACGTTCGTAGTACCTTTGACAAACGTTTGTGAAGCTAAAAGTTAGCTTTCATGAACCTTCGATCCGATTTATACAGATCTAATCTGAACGTTCGCTGAAGCTTCATGTTCTCTCCGGGAAGAAACCTCAAAAGTGGTGGAGGCTGATAGTGCTGGGCACGGCGATTGTTTCGGATAAGTATATTCTGTGCACATTTCCAGAATTTTTTCTTCATATTTCCCGAAACAGTCCCACCTGGACATTCTATTTATGATCACAGAATAAGTGCAGGATGTTTACAAAGTTTTTGTCCTACTCCGGAGTTGATTTGTTGCATTACATTCAAGTGATTCAATACCACACTGAGGGAACGATTTAGTTATAGTTACCAGCAAGGGCATATCCGGGATTTTTTTTTGGGGGGGGGGGGGGTCCACGTTTGATATATACATATAAATATGTGTGTGTGTGTGTGTGTGTGTGTGTATATATATATATATATATTATATGTATAGGAAGAAAGAGAGAGCGTTTCATGAATCATTAATTTATATTGTTATCACGATTAGGAGAGTAACGAAACAAAGAATACAGAAGATCTGTTTATAAATACTCTAATACATTCATTAACTCATTAAAATATCTCATATTTTAACAAATTTACAAAAGCATAACAAGGAACAGGTTTGTGATAAAGATAGAAAAGAGTTGGATTAAAACCAATAGTATTACATTTTTAGAAGATTCCATAGTGTTAAAATATTTCATACATGAGTACGGAAATCAATATCTCTTATTCGAGATACAATTTGTATCAATACTTTTAGTTCTTATAAATATTCAATTGATACAATCATTGATATTTTTGGGTCATGATATCAAGTATTATTGAATCCCCAACAGTATCTGAAAATTATCCATCAAATAAGGTAGCACAAAAGTTAATTGAAAGTTATATTATTGCATTACTTGAATATGCCGAAGAGTTTAAATATTTGAAATCCAAAACATCTCATAAATCAATTTCAAAGACATTTATGATTTCATATAAAAATGCAAAAACTGTATAAGAATTTCAAGAGATTCGATCAGTCAAATGGCAAAATCTCATAAAACCATATGAAATCAAGTTTATATACTAGATTTCATCTGGTTTCTGTCCTAGAAATAACTACCCAATGAGAACAGCTTGTCAAAGTGACATCGATTTGATGGCATTTTGACTGAGTTGTTCTCATAGGGTAGAATCCATTCGAATTTATGAGACCTTCTCAACTGCTAAGTAACACACCAATATCCGTAGCATGTTCTGCGAACCCTCTTAGCACATTAAACGTCCTGTTCATGTATTATGAACATTCTACGCATGCTGTACGAATCCTGTGTCACTAGGATATCTGGATATTCATTGTTGGTCAAATATTTAAATTTATTTATTAACCCTTTGCGGCATACGTTTTTCAGATGAACGGTTTTTCATGAAACTTGGTATGTATAGGTCTTTGAGGTCGCTGATTACGAATCTGGACTCAGATTTGCAAAATTCAAGATGGCGGCGAAAAATTTTCGAAATTGGAGGATTTTGCTGAAATTCACGTGTCGGGGATTTTTCGGATCGCTGCGCTGATTACGAATCTCAACTCAGATTTCCGAAATTCAAAATGGCGGATTCAATATGGCGGTGGAAAATTGTAAAAATTGCGGAATTCTGCTGAAACTCACGTGTCGGGGATTTCCCGGGTTGCTGATTACGAATCCGAACGCAGATTTCCGAAATTCAAAATGGCGGATTCAGGATGGCGGCGGAAAATTTTGAACATTGGGAGATTTCGCTGAAACTCACGTGTCGGGGATTCTTCGGGTCGCTGATTACGAATTCGAACTCAGATTTCCGAAATTCAAAATGGCGGATTCAATATGGCGGCGGAACATTAGAAGAATCTCGGAATATCGCTGAAACTTGCATGTCAGGGGTTTTTGGGTCGCTGATTACGAATCTAGACACAGATTTTCAAAATTGAAAATGGAGGATTCGTGATGGCGACGGAAAATTTGGAAAATTGCGGAATTCCGCCGAAAAATACGTGTCAGGGATTTTTCAGGTCGCCAATCACGACTTTGAACCAGATTTAAAAAATTCAAAATGTCAGATTCAAGGTGGTGACGGAAAATTTTGAAAATTGTATAACCATGCTGAACTTCATGCACGGAGGGGCTTTCGGTTCGTTGATTGCAAATTCAAACTCAAATTTCCAAAATTCAAAGAGCAAATTCGGATGGCGTTAGAAAACTTGGGAAACTGGGATTTTGCAAAAAGCTTGTGAACTCATTGTTTTTGAATCAATCACCGTAGACCAACTTCTTTTTTCTGGAATTCAATATTTTTCATTCGAATGATGAACAAGAAATAAAAGAAATGAACATTTGAAGATCGAACAATTAAGAAAGAGGAATTCATTTATCAATCATTTAGAGAACCTTATTTTTCGACAATTCTCATAGATTTAGGCTTCAATGAAAGTCACCGCGTTTGGTTGATTCCAGAGACACGAACGTGGACGTAGCGGCGATTGTCTCCATTTTTTTTTTGTTTTTAATTTTTTTAAATTTTTCGATTTTGTATTTTTCAATTTTTTCTATTTTTCATTCTTCTTTCATTTCGTATTTTTTATTTCTTTTATTTATTCAAAATTTCTCAATTTTTCATCAAAAATTTTTCAATCATTTCTCATTTTCAACTCTTCAGTTCCTACAGTTTTCTTTATAGCATAAAGTTTCACAATTTTGTGTTCTCAATTCTATGGTTCTACAATTTATGTATAAGAATGTTCATGCATGGTAATTTCGAAAAGAATTTCCATCATGTTTTATGCACAATGGCACATTGCAAGTACTGCAGGTATATGAAGTCCTGCAAGGTTGACTCTTTGTACTACAAAAAGCACAACGTCTCGGAACGCTCACACATACGGGCATATGACATGATTGAGATCGTCTTGTTCCAAAAGATACTGTAGGTTTTCTGACTACGTTTGATGGAGATGTTTTTGACATTTTCTTCCCGTAGGCGTAGGTAAACGATGGTTCGCCAATTGATCTACTAAAAATAACCTGAATTTTTTTGATGCCATTGGATGTGCTGGATTTCTGGTATTGTAAATAATCAATGTATTCATAATGGCTATCTCCAAAGAATGCCAAAATATGCGGTGCCACCATTTTTTTTATTTCCTATCAATTTTGTAAGTTGATATTAGGTGATCAGATCTATCAACATATCCCATATTTTCATGATAGTCAGAGCACATAACTGGGCAAGTTACTTGTTTCGGAGAACCATCTTTTTGTGGACGATTTGTCACAGTAACCTCACAAGGATCATGATAGTTGGATAAAAAGAGAACAGCTCTTTTATCCATCCACTTGACCCAGCTAATTCCAGCACCACAAGTACGGTATTCATACTGCCCATGCGCCATTTTTTTATCAGGAATAATTCTTTTTGGTAAACCCTTTCTGTTGGAACGAACAGTTCCACAAGCAAACACTTTATCTTTTTTCAAATCTATCATAAGATCAAGACCGGTAAAAAAATTATCGAAGAATACATGATGATTTTTTCCTACTAAGTTACGCGTCAAATCTTTCACTACTCGGGCACCCAATTGCTTTTCAGCACTTTCAGCTTTACCTGTGTATACCTGAAACTCGCACACGTACCGCGATGCATCTGCGCGCGTCCAAACTTTGTATCCACGTTTTATGGGCTTGTTCGGCATGTACTGCTTCAAACTGCTACGGCCTTTGAACTTGATCATGGATTCATCAATAGATTGGTTCTTGCTGGGTTTCCAACAATTCTTGAAAGTTTCGGATAATTCATCTAAGAATGGTCTTAGCTTATACAATTTATCGTAATTTTTATCTCCTTTTCTCGGTTCTTGGCTGTTATCAGCCATGTGTAAATGACTCAGAAGAAATCCAAACCTATTAACCGTCATCAATTTGCGTATAAATGGATCATTCAATTCTGGATCTGTCGACCAATAATCGCGGCAAGAGAGGGATTTTTTCACGCCCATCATTATATTTATAGCGAAAAACACTAGTAATTCCTCTTTGGTTATTGAATCAGCTTTAGTTTTTTTTTGTCTCCAGTACAGGTTTGTTTGTTCAACAATTGAATCTAAAAGTTCATGGGGGAACAGACATGAAAATATGTCTAAAGGTGTGGTAACATCATCTGTAATATTTGGACCGAAAGTTTCAGTATATGGGGAATCATCTTGGGTTTTTCTTTTTTCCGCCCACATAAAATCATTATCATTGAATTCTATGTTATCATCATCAAAACTTTCTGAGTCAGGATAATCTCCAGAAAGATTTATCTCGCCATCACAGTCAGTATAATCATTCTCAATATCATCATCATCACACAACCCATCGATAGATTCAGCATCACTGGGAATATCAGTTATTTCATCCATATTTCGAAGTTATATGGAGTGATATGTCTTGTGCACCAAATATAAGTGATAGATGAACTTCAGTCGTTTCCACGACTGATGGAGAAGAATGCCTTTTCACACAAAAATTTGCGGAAGACAGTTTTTCACAACCCGGTGAGCCTGCCACACGAACGCGATCTTTAACACGGATAAGTTGTCTTCACTCAATATTAAATAACAATAGACATATCTCAGTCAATACTAATATGTACTACAATGATTAATATTTCGATTATAGATACAAAAAACTAGTTGCGAAGTAGCGATGGAAACCCTAAGTCTATCATGCGTAAAAAATCAATTTTGAGTGGTAAAGCTTCAAATAAATATAATGGTATTTTGCACAAAAATAATGATATTTTGGAATATTTGTATGGATTATGAAATCTGCACATATTATTATTTTTGCGTGAGTAATTTACGTCCCAGATAGCACAAGAGTTCTAAAAATTTTTTCAATCGCCCGTTTGCCCTCAAACCCCTTGATGGGGGTTGAATTTGAAAAATTCGGAAAAATTCAAATGTACGTGTATTTCTCTTTTTTTGGGACGCTAAAACCAAAAATGATAGGGGAAAAGAATTCCAATCCCTCTCTCACCCGCTAACACTCTCCTACCACCCCCTGATGGGGGTTGAATTTTAAATTTTCATAAAAAATTCAAATGTATGTGGACTTCTATGTTTTTTGGGATGCTGAACTCAAAAATGATGGGGAAAAAGGATTCCAACCCCTCTCTTACCCGCTAGCACCCTCCTACCACCCCCTGATCGGGGTTGAATTTTAAACTTCCGTAAACAATTCCAATGTATGTGGATTTCCATGTTTTTTGGGATGCTTAAACCGAAAATGATAACAAAATAGAAATTCAACCCCTCTCTTGCCCGCTAGCTCCCTCCCACCACCCCCTGATGGGGGCTGAAGCTGAAACTCACGTCAAAAATTTGAATGTATATGTATTTCCATGTTTGCTGGGACGTTTGAATAAGAAATGATAACAAATAACAAATTTCCCCGCTTTTTACCCGCTAAGAGTAGAACCAAATCATGAATGCATCTGATATTTCTATTTCATGAAGTATTGACGTTTACAACATAGGATACTGTTTAACGTGTTGAATCGACAAGTGATTGACTTTGGATCGCCGGAATTTTGAGTATTGAGCCCATGAAAGCTTGGATTCTTCTGTTTTATCCTGAATCGTTAGCGTAATTCGCTGAGAACTGACTTTCATGTGGATTCTACTAGGTTCTTTTGAATGATTGTACAGGAGTGTGAGGAGGTAATCGAGTCAGTGGATATTGTTGATTGCAGTCGTTTATGGTCTCAGCATCTCAAAGAACATAGACATACACATACATCTCAATTTTGTGAGAGAATTTCAAATTCAACCCTTTTCAAGGGGGTAGTAAGGGGGTACTAGCGGGTAACAGAGGAGTTTAATTTGTTATTTGTTATCATTTTTGATTGAGGCGTCCCAAAAAACATGGAAATACACATAGATTTGAATTTTTTACGTGAGTTTCAAATTCAACTCTCGTCCGGGGGTGGTAAGAGGGTGTTAGCGGGTAAAAGAGGGGTTGAATTTGTTATTTGTTATCATTTCTTATTCATCCTAGAAAACATGGCAATACATATGCATTCAGATTTTTTTACGTGAGTTTCAAACTCAGCCCTCATCAGGGGGTGATAGGAGGGTGCTAGCGGGTGAGAGAGGTTGGAATCCTTTGACCTCATCATTTTTGGTTTCAGCATCCCGAGATGCAACCTAGAAATCCACATACATTCGCATTTTTTATGAAAATTTAGAATTCAACCCCCATCAGGAGGCGGTAGGGGGGTGCTAGCTGGTGAGAGAGGATGGAATTAATTGTTTCTTATCATTTTCGGTTTCAGCATCCCAAAAAACATGAAAATCTACATGGATTTGAATTTTTTACGAAAGTTTAAACTTCAACCCCCATCAGGGGGTGGTAGGAGGGTGCTAGCGGATAAGAGAGGGGTTGGAATTCTTTTTCCTCATCATTTTTGGGTTCAGCGGCCCAAAGAACATAGAAATACACGTACATTTGAATTTTTCCGAATTTTTCAAATTCAACCCCCATCAGGGGGTTGGTGAGGGCAAACGGGCGATTGAAAAAATTTTTCATGGTCATATTCGGTTTCAGCGACCCCAAAAACGTAGGGATAGTGGGGTCTACCCTCTGGTTCATGACAATTTTTTTTGTGTGCCTGTGTTATTCAATGAATACGGCTTTTTTTCATTGTTTATTCATTCAAATCACAATTTGTAAAACGATTGACGATGTATACGTGATACCGAATACTTCCTCAGTCCTTATCTGGATCAAATTGAAAAAAAAAACTGGGGGAAAAAGCGTTATATTGTCTCTGGTTAACTGGAAACTTAAAACACATTGAGGTGGCTATTATAATAGCCACCATGCCGCAAAGGGTTGAAAGGGAAAGAATTTCACAAAGTTGCATAATTCAGTGAAAAACTATGGTAAGAAAAATCCAAAAACCAATTCGAAAAACAAAATATGAATTTTTGAATGACATTTAAATCTCTCATCTACTCTCTAAATCTGGAAGACTGAAAAACCACACGTTTCACTTCACTAAATTTCAGAAGTGAGTTTGTCCAACTTGAATGGGATTTTCACTCGTTTCGAG
Source organism: Gonatopus flavifemur (assembly GCA_018340375.1). Classification (NCBI taxonomy): domain Eukaryota; kingdom Metazoa; phylum Arthropoda; class Insecta; order Hymenoptera; family Dryinidae; genus Gonatopus; species Gonatopus flavifemur. The sequence continues at coordinate 2,700,297 of JAFFJZ010000016.1, forward strand.
TGAACTCATTTTTTTGAAGTAGAAAATTCATTTTACAATTGAAATGGTTGAGAGCTTCGAACCTCAAACTTTGGACCACCACTCTGACAAAGTGAACATTTCACCTAAAAATTTGACAAGCACACTTTTGGCTGGCTAAAGAGTGCAATCTCACTCTGAAAATTTCATAGAGTTCTACAGTATGTTACCAATTTCTGATAGGGATTTCGGTTTTTGTGAAGATATTCAGTACAGCACTTTCTTGCGGAAAAAATATCTTCCCGAATGCTTGGTTGTATTATTTCGTACGATTCATGTTGATGATTCTTGGTTGAAGTGTGAAAATTTGTAAGGCTCTTTCTCTTTAAAGGAGTGGATTTGGTTTTTTGACCGGTAGTTGCCCCAATAAAAATATTTCTCTTCGAAATTCTTCAAAACTCTTCAGATTTTTCTACATAACTGTCAGATTTCGGACGCTTTGAGAAATTTGCAGAATTCTTAACCATAAATATTACTCTGCAAAATTGTACATAATTCTTCCAATCTTCGTAATATTTTATGAATTTCTCCACAAAATTCGTACAAAACTTGCCAAATCTCCATATTACATTAAATACTTCTCTGCATATTTCTGCATTACTCTACAAATCTCTGTTTTATCTATTCACTTTCGCTTGAGAAAGAAAATTTTTGTTTAGAGTTTATCCCTACAAATCTCCTTCCAATTCGACTTGAATGACATTACGGAAGAGACACCACATTGAAAGTCCATTTTTAGGAACTTTCCTCAGTGAGGATTGAACCCGGGTCCTGCGAGTGAGAAGCAAAGCCTCTATCACATCAGCGGATCTCCGAGATGACTACAGTAATCTTAAAGTACCACTTATGGGAATCATCGCAATGGAAAATTTTGAAAAATACGTTTTCGTGAGGTATAGACCAATCAATTCAGAATCTTCTGAAACGAAAAATGAATAGGTCGTGGGAGAGGGGAATTTTTTGACCTCAACTTGTAAATTTTTCCAAGTGCTGAGTCAAATCGATAGAAAATTTTGAAAGTTCGTCCCTGTAAGATATAGACCAATCGATTCAGAATCTTATGAAACGAAAAATGAGTAGATCGTGGGAGAAAGGTTTTTTTCGACCTTAACTTGTAAATTTTTCCAAGTGCTGGGTCAAATCGATAGAAAATTTTAAAAAATTCGTTCCCGTCAGATATAGACTAATCGATTTAGAATCCTCCGGAAAGAAGAATGAGTGGGTCGTGGGAGAGAGGTTTTTTCGAGGCCTACTAGTGAATTTTACTTAAGTTGTTTTGAGTCGATTGAAAAATTTGAAAAAATTCACTTTATCTCCGCAAATGCGATTTGAGAAAAATGTATGAATTTGTATAGAAAACTGAACTCTCCGCCACAAGCCGTAATATTCTTGGAATAGACAAATAAAGAGAAAATTCCTTTCCTCATCAAATGTTTCCACCACTTATCAAGTAGAAAAATGTTGAGAAAATTCAACATTTCTCAACAAAACAACTTTGACCAATAAGTTGGGAATGTACAGAGAAACCTTTACTGGCAATAGAAATTTTCAGAAATATGCAGAATTTCACAGAGTTTTGGAAGATGAATCTGTTGAAAAAATTCTTTCTTTCTCTAAGAATTGCGATAATTATTTCCAAGTCAGACAAATGGGGATAAAATTCCAATTTTCTCTGTAAATACGATTTGCAGAGAGATGTATAAATTCGTGGAGAAAATTTGTTCCCTCGTCGAATAATTTCACTATTTGTCAAGCAGAAAAATGTCGAAAAATGTCTACATTTCTCAACAAAACAACTTTGTCCAAAAAGTTGGAAATGTGCAGAAAAACCTTTACTGGGGATAGAAATTTTCAGAAATATGCAGAATTTCACAGAGTTTTATAATATGAATCTGTTGAAAAAATCCTACCATTTTCTGAATAATCAAACAATCGAGTTTTGTAGAGCAATTGTTAGGGTTTTATTGGGGTGATATATTTATGAATTATAAATTCGGGGGGTGTCCGGACCCCCTGGACCCCCCCCCCCCTGGATACGCCCTTGGTTACCAGCATTCGGTAATAGTTACCAAATCTCATAGTTGGATATGGCGAAATGAATATTCAGTTATGATTATTGACATACAGATTCACATTTAAGACCTGTGGTTATATTCACCGGACTTCGATTACTATGACCAAATCCTAGTACCAGTTATCAAATCTTGGTGATGACAAACCGATCATATATTTGAGGAAACCAAATTCATTTGGTAACAATAACTAGGTTCTCTCTTCAGCAGTGTTGCGATATTCCCCAATGTGGAAAATCGCAGCTTGGTCACGTGCAGGGGGGTGCAACTCGATAAAAACTATACGTAACGTTTTGTCACCATTCGATATTTTCCAAACTGTCCGCAAGAGACGCTGATTGTACTATCAGAAAAAGTCACGTGATACGATAATTTTTCGGCGCCTAATTTTGCATCTGAAATCGCTTGACAAATCATATCAATAATGGTGTTGATATATACATACAATTCTTGAATATGTCACATAACCAAATATGATGATGACGATACTGACACTCGTATCACGTACGTAGTGTACAAAAAAAACATCACGTGATTTTGACTTAGCTACAGACAGCGCCGTTCACGGACTTCAAGTGAAGTTTACTGTGGTGACAAAACGTTTCGCGAAACATTTGAAGGTGATTAGGTGAGTTGCACCCCCCTGGTCACGTGACTACATTTTACACCAACACATGTGAGCACTCTTATCGGTGAACCACTCACAATGCTCGCGTGTGTTAGTACGAAACCTAGTCACGTGACTGAGCTGCGATTTCCCACATAGGGGAATATCGCAACACTGCTCTTCAGTCCATAGAGTGACTCGAAAAAGTCGAGTAACCCGATCGCATCGGGTCATAGAATACCAAGTGTTTGCAGGGGTATGTAACTTTATAGGATGACCTCAAACCGTATTTCGATTACGGTCATATTTATTCACATGGTGGCGTGTCGATCAGGAGCTAAAACAGCAATGGCGGCCTAGTATAGTGACATAACCTTGGTATTGATCTCATCAGTTTGGATTTTGAGAAATCAACAGTATTTCAACAATAAAGCATCAGAAACAACTCCGAAACTGAATGAGTCCAACTGATAATTCGGTTTTAAAATTGTTCAATGCTTTAGTGTTAAAATATTGTTGATGCTTCGAAATACAAACTAACTATAATAATTTTGAGGTTATCCCGGTGTACCAGATCGCCATATTGATTTTTAGTTCGCATGAATATTTATTTAGGAGATGGCGCGCAAATAACCCTGCTGGAAACCTCTCATAAATTCTGATATTTAACTTTTATGAGATTTTGATGTGTATTTGTCCATGAGGTTATACTTATTTAAGAGAATGAATGAGAATCATTATAAGAATGTATCAGGATTTATAAGGATCTCATAAGAGCTGTGAAATCTCATAATAAATGATAAAATAAAAAACAATCTATCAGTTTTTGATGTGTATTTGTCCAAGAACTTCCCAGCCAACCATGGATTGGTTCCAATCATTAGTCAATTTGATTGATTCCAATGAAATTTGCTAATAATTGATCAATTATTTGAGAATTATGTAGGATCTTGATGCGCATGTCCATTCATTGGATAACGATTGATCAAAAATTGATGGTTTTTGAAGGGCCAATTGTTGATCGTTGATGCGGACATAGAACAGGACAATTATTGATCAATCTCGTGGTCCATAGAATTGACCAAAAATTGATCATTCAACATACGTCGATAATCGAAAATCTCGAAATGTAAAACATCACTCACTTTCTATCGGTAATATGGAATTTTGCATTGGTCATGTCATGTTAATAGGATAGAATTATTTATTATGTATTGTTTATTACAAAAAATTGTTGTGATTTATCGATTCATTCATCTCCGTCGTATTCAGTGATCGCAACTTGTCGAATTTTATATTATTTGTGGCGCGGTAAAATTGTCGCGATGGATTGAGGTTATTCATAACTTCAATTTCGGAGCATGGATGCAAATTCCTATTATTATTATAACTGAGTGAACCGATTGAACTCCATTCCAATCGAAAAGTGCGGTTTCGGGTTATAATTTCTATTTGAATTAGCAATACGCAAATTGTGGATAATTATATATTATAATGTTGAATGAACGGATCCAGTTTCACAGTGCCGTCATCACAGTTTTGAAATGAAAGAATTAAAAACAAATGTTCAACAAATGTGAACAAAATTCTTCCACCCTGAAGTTATTATATTATAGTATTTTCAAGTGATTCAAAGTTTTATAGTAAATATCAATCAATAACGAGTTATTGGTCAATTTTCGATCATTCTCAAACCAAAATAATTATCCAATAATTGCCAAATTATGGGTCACATTATTTCACAGCTGATCGCAGCACCTATGCCCATGCCATTGACCAGGAATTGCCCTGCAATTGGGAAATCCAATGGTCCACTGAAATTGATCAATTATTGGTCGCCAATGCGGACACAAAAATGGATAATCATTGATCAATCCCACCCAATCCCATTGGGTCATAATTGACCAGTTATTTATCAGCTTTGGTTAGCTGGGTTATGAGCATTTATGTCATCTTATGAAACTTTTTCAACAGGGAAGGTTTAATTGAACTTATTGGAGTTGCATCCCCCTGAGTGTTGGTACGTATGAGGAATGTGCAAGACCCGAATAATTCGGGTTTCCGATTCGGAAATTGGAACGAGTCGAGACGAGATTTGTTTAATTTTTCAAATTTCCAAGTATTCGATTTGATTCAGGTTCCCGAATTGTTTCAAGTACTCGAATGTATCTGAATTTTCCAGTAATTTCTAGGTATACATTATAAGTTGAATAATTCAATACTCCAGTATTAGACTCAATGCAGGTGCCTTGAAATGTGAATACTAAATTGAACTCCATTGAATATAAATACCGTATTCTGTTTACATATCTTAGTATGTTTATAAAATCGAGTATTGAAGGGGCACTATTACTGTGACCGCCTGGAAACAAAGGCAGGACTCCCACTGGTCTTACATTTCCTACTTTCTGATAAGATGTCCTGCTTCGTCCCACCAGCACCGGAACTAGGGCAGGGCCAACCAGGCCTACGCCATGGGTGCAAAATCAGAGATCCAAATTCTTTTATTTTCAATATTCAGATAGTTTTTGGAGAATCCTCCGACGAATCCATTGCAATCTGGGTACTATGATATATACAGGGGTGCAACAACTAGATTCCTGCCCCGGGCGCAAATATGCCAAGCTATTGCTCTGTGTCTTACTATTCCTACTTTTTCGTGGTGAAAATTATCTTAAGAGTTTTCATAGTTCGTCATTAAATCTATATGTTTCCATAATCTCTTATTAACTCCCAAGATGCGCACTATGAGAATATTATGTTTTTCTAACAGCACATCTTTCAAAAAAATTACCATCTTACATTTCATGTACATGACATATGAAATGTAACTGTTAGGTTGCTAACACCTTGCAATTTTCATCTTTGAATTAATGCAATTTTCCTCCCACAGTTATGTGTTCATTCATATATCACAGGGAAGTTTAAGTCACGTTTTTGGAACATCTTAGAGATACTTGGAGAACTCAGAAAGATATGCTTATGATTATTTCCAGAGTTTCGCGTGTGAACAATTTTCCCTATCTCCCATGTCGATATTTTATCAAACATTGACCTCAATTGTGACGTGAATTTTTTCCCCGATATCTCAGTACTTGGTGAAATTCACAACTCGGGGTCGAAATAAACTTTTCTCTCGCGACCTATTCATTTTTCATTTCAGAAGATTCTGAATCGATTTATCTATATCCACATGGAGAGAACCCTACAATACTGAGTACTATAGCCGACACGACTGGCCCGTGTTGGGGAGAAAAATGCATTCCAAAACTGCTGGTTATTGTAGTAACATCCCATGCAGAAATTGACGAACGACCCAGTACTGGAATAACGTTATTTGCCAACTGCCAACTGTTGGCAAACAACGTTGGAATAAACCCGGAATGATAACGCTGATCAACACTGGTACGGCGTTGTTCACCAATACTGGGTCAACGTCAACATCAACCCTGAATCAGTACTGGTTTTTCTTTGGATACCAACATTGACAATTGATTTTCAACCGGTGATGGTAATCCATTTAAGCCTTTGTACGTAGCTAATGAAAATAATTATATATTTTCAGCTAATGTCCACACCGAAAAAAACCATATTCTAAGATTGAGAGGACGCATCTAACTTTAAGAACATAAGCATCTAAAATAAGCGCCAAGAATATATTTCGAATAATTCACAAAAAAATTATTGGAATCCTTGTCGATCTCGTACTGTATGTGTAATAGATGTATGGAAACATGTTCCAATGTTAGTTGCTAGAACCGCGTTCTACAGCAATCGAACTCCCTGGTGGAAATTATCTTAATGAGGATATTTAATGATAACAAGCGTTCAAACTGTGGGGGTCAATAGCGAAAATCTCATAACCCTACACGCGGAATCGAACCTAACACAAAATCCTAACCCTAATGAGAGAATGACGCTTTGACCAGTACAGCTATACGCCAGTTATGAATTCTGACATCATAAATTAAAGTAATATTGTATAGTCGGTGTGAGGAGTCCGGTAACCCCTAGCAAGTTCGTGATACGTATCTCTTAGGTATATTTCAGATATCGATTAGGTTTCGTATCTTTGAGGTATCATAGCAGTATACTTGAAGTATTTATATTCAATTGCAACCTCGATAATACGTTTCATATGGTTGAAAATGATACCCCAAGGATACTAGAATGAAATGTAACGTATCAGTATATGATACGGAAATGTAACATTGCTCTCAACAGGGTGTCTGCTGTCTGGAAATTCTACCAGAATTGTTCAACCACAAATTCGCGTTGAATAGAGTGACCGGTCAGACGCATAGAATTTCCAGGTGCCCTGGTTAAAAGGTCCAATAGAAACCGATAAAAACCGATTCAAAATTATTCGGAATGAATAGGGTCAATCGGAGAGGCTCAACTACCGATTCAAGATGAATAGGAATTAATTGGAACGTGGTATATATAGGATTGAATCGAGGATTTACCGATAGAAAAATATTTGTTTTATTGGAATTAATATGACTTTCAGTGATCAATCGGTTTGAATGAGAGATATCTGATGGAGAGTTTGAAAATTTCTCCATTTCATGAGGAGAATGGTTTTTATCGGAAATTTCCATGACCTACAGCTATTGGAACCGATCGTAAATGTTACGTAATGGGAAATTCAATCGGTTTTTATGAAGAATGTCCAATTCGATTAGAGTTCGTACAGATTTGATCGGTTTGTAGGTTTTAATCGGATTATTCCACTATCCGAATTCTTGGGGAATAATAGGACCATTCACGGATCTGAAAATTGAATAGGATTGAATGAGAAATATCCAATTCGGATTTAGAATTCCTTTCAGCGGATTAAATCATCGGTTTTTATCAGAAGTTTCGGTGATTTCGGTCTATCGGAACCAATGGGAAAATTGTACAAAATTCAAGACTTACTGGGTTTCTATCCAGAATATCCAATTCGATTTGAGTTTGTTTATTTTATTGGTCAATAGGTTTCAATTGGATTATTCGATCATCCCACACTAAAAAAAAGGTGGGTACAGACAACGGTGATATAGTTGATTCAACAGTAGAATACGATTGGATATATCCAACTGAATCTGACTGTTGCCTCAACTACATGCACTGTTGACTCAACTACATGCAGTTGAATCAACCATCATGGTGTCAAGTCAACGATTATACTGTCAATCTGACAGTATATCTGTTGACTTGACTATAATATTCAGTTACCCTAACAACAAAATATAATTGATTTTCGATGAAATTTTTTTTTCAGTGCAATTTATGGGAAATAAAAGGAATATTTACGGGATTGAATATTCAATAGCATTGAATGAGAAATGTCCAATTCAATTTGAGACTTTATTCCACCGCATTAGGATTACACTCACAATAATTGCAAATTACAAAGTCTAAATTGTAATACAAAGGAGAAGTGTTTGGTATTTTTTGAGTAACAATGATACGGTATGAAGTTCTTTTCCAAGGGTATCCTTTTAGTATCGAAGATACTTTGAGCGTATCGTTCACGCATCATTCAAGTACCAAATTGAACATTTTGTGACGTAACATTCACGTATCATTGAGGTAACACGAACTTGCTAGGGACGGGAATATTTTTGAACACGTTGTTATTGATGAATTGTAAATATTCTTCCCCGACTGTATACTATTAAGAATGTTTCTCTTATCATTCTGATGAGTTACAAATTTTTAAATAACAGCAATAACATATAGACTAGACTTGCAAATTATTCAAATTCAGTATCAGTAATAATTTTTCTGTACCGTCAAACCGGTACCTACGCGATGCATTAGAAAAGATCAATTAAAGTGACGTGTTTATCCGATTCAATCATCCGTCGGTTGAATATAATAATCTATGAGCCTGTGTGAAAATTGGAGTTCGGTTGACAGATGTGAGGTTAAATTTATGTGATCAAAAAATGGATGAACTATTTTTGTGAAATGTGTGGTGGTTATTTCTTGAATAATGTTTATCAAAAAATCTGTTAGCAAGTGCAAAATGAATTAGTAAATCAGTCATAGCTGTTGTAACATGTCAAAAAATCGTAATTTGTCGATGCAGGGAAAATGAATTTTCTTCAAATACTTACATCAGTACTTCTAGGCAAAAACTCAGAGATCATATTAATTTTGTAATAAATATGAGTCATGAAGAACTCATTTGATCAAAAATATGTCAAAAAAATGTTCAAAATGAATTGCAAAAAACTTGGATTATTCACTTGCAGCTCGACGGATGGTTTTACTTTTCAAATTGAAGAGTACTCTTCATGTTGAAATTTTCAAATTTGAGGAAAAAGCCTTATTTTCTGAGTTGAATTCGTTGTTAGGGTGATGATAAACTTGTGGGAAGAGTTTGAAAGTTAGGTGGAATCTACATTGATCAAGAAAGTCCAAATCGTGTGGCAAAAGTTAGAAAATCTGTCAACTTAGCTTACGGCACGTGGGTATTCTATCAGCTTTTCTTCACTAAACGAAATCTAGGCAGGAGAAATGTATCAAAATTTAGTAAAATCAAGTTGATACAGAGTAAGAGAGGACAGATATATCCATTGAATTTTATTGGTTATTATAAAAATGTTGATAAATACGTGAAGGCTATGTATGACTCAATTTATCGTCTCTCAATATTTTTGGTCAATGATTTTGTATTGTGTGCATTTTTGTATCTTTTCACTAGTAGGTTGAGGAAACATGTGTATTGAACCTGTTTCATAAATACAATAACATTCATTCGTAGGAACATGATACAACATTTTTGGAACAGAAATATTAAAAGACGACACATTGAATCTTCTATAGCCTTTCCTTATTTATCAACATTTTTATAATAACCAATAAAATTCAATCAATATATCTGTCCTCTCTTACTCTGTACCAACTAGATTTTACTAAATTCTGATACATTTCTCCTGCCTAGATTTCGTTTAGTGAAGAAAAGCAGATACCCACCCATGTGCCGTGAGCTGAATTGACAGATTTTCTAACTTTTGCCACACGATTTGGACTTTCCTGATCAATATAGATTCCACCTAACTTTCAAACTCTTCCTACAAGTTTATCATTACCCTAACAACAAATTCAACTCAGAACATAAGGCTTTTTTCTCAAATTTGAAAATTTCAACTTCAAGGATACTCTTCAATTTGAAATTTTCCCATGTTTAGAATGACTTTTATACGAATATTGTGAATTTATAAGTTATTTTACATCACCCCTGTGAACTTAGCTGGCGACTTTGAGGACAAATTTTTTTTTTCATGCCAAAATGTAGTCCATCGTTTGTACCCCAATGTACCGTAACGATTTTTGTTTGTACCCTGAAGGAAAATAAGTTATAGGGGGTTGAAAAAAAAGTTTGCCGGCGACTTTTTCCGATTTTAATGATCTTGGGCTCATTGGGAAGAGGATGACGCGTAGATGTTTGTACCGATAAGGATTTTTGATTTTACCCCCAGGGAAAAAAGTTAGGGGCGATATTTCCGTTTTGAACAGAGATGGAATAATTTTGACTGCGGAATCCGATTCCGGGGCGGGCGCCATTCAAGAATCATAGGTCATATGCCCATTTTATCACGAAGGGGGAGAATTAGGGGGGGTAACTTGATTTCAAAGCCACGGGATGATTTTACTGAGTGATGTCGTCTGAACCCTAAATCCGGGAGAGCTGTGGAATTTTTGAACTGAGAAACTTGTAGTTCCAGAACTATCGGGAGCTATAAAATGACTGAGGAGATTCCGGCAAAAATTCTGCCGGGATGACAATGATGCCCACATGTCAGAGTATGATTTCACCCAGTATCGTCGTTTGTACCCTAAACCCGGATGAGATACAGCATTTCCAAATTCATGATCCTGTAATTTTTCAAATTTCGGGAGCTATAAAATGACTTAGGAGATTCCGGCAAAAATTCTGCCTGGATGACAATGATCCCCACATGCCAGAGTATGATTTCACCCAGTATCGTCGTTTGTACCCTAAACCCGGATGAGATACAGCATTTCCAAATTCATGATCCTGTAATTTTTCAAATTTCGGGAGCTATAAAATGACTTAGGAGATTCCGGCAAAAATTCTGCGTGGATGACAATCATCCCCACATGCCAGAGTATGATTTCACCCAGTATCATCGTTTGTACCCTAAACCCGGATGAGATACAGCATTTCCAAATTCATAATCCTGTAATATTTCAAATTTCGGGAGCTATAAAATGACTGAGGAGATTCCGGCAAAAATTCTGCGTGGATGAAAATGATCCCCACATGCCAGAGTATGATTCCACCCAGTATCATCGTTTGTACCCTAAATCCGGATGAGGTAGAGCATTTTGAAACTCCTATGCCTGTAATTTTTCAACTTTCGGGAGCTATGAAATGACTGAGGAGACTCCGGCCGAAATTCTGCACGGATGACAATTTTCCTCACATGCCAGAGTATGATTTCCCAGAATATCATTGTCCCAAAATCCGGATGAGATAGAGCATTTGAAGACAAAAAAGTTGTAATTTTGTAACTTTCGGGAGCTATAAAATGACTGAAGAGATTCCGGCAAAAATTCTGCGTGGATGAAATTGATCCCCACATGCCAGAGTATGATTTCACCCAGTATCATCGTTTGTGCCCTAAATCCGCATGAGATAGAGCATTTGAAGACAAAAAAGTTGTAATTTCGTAACTTTCGGGAGCTATAAAATGACTTAGGAGATTCCGGCAAAAATTCTGCGTGGATAACAAGGATCCACACATGTCTGAAAGATTCCCATCGATGCAGGATTTCAGCCGGAATCCCCCAAGCCCTTCTATAGGTCCCGAAAGTTGGAAAATTACAGGGTTATGAGTTTTGAAATGCTCTACCTCATCCGGATTTTGGGACAATGATATTCTGGGAAATCATACTCTGGCATGTGAGGAAAATTGTCATCCGTGCAGAATTTCGGCCGGAGTCTCCTCAGTCATTTCATAGCTCCCGAAAGTTGAAAAATTACAGGCATAGGAGTTTCAAAATGCTCTACCTCATCCGGATTTAGGGTACAAACGATGATACTGGGTGGAATCATACTCTGGCATGTGGGGATCATTTTCATCCACGCAGAATTTTTGCCGGAATCTCCTCAGTCATTTTATAGCTCCCGAAAGTTACAAAATTACAACTTTTTTGTCTCCAAATGCTCTATCTCATCCGGATTCAGAGTACAAACGATGATGCTGGGTGAAATCATACTATGGCATGTGGAGATCATTGTCATCCAGGCAGAATTTTTGCCGGAATCTCCTAAGTCATTTTATAGCTCCCGAAATTTGAAATATTACAGGATTATGAATTTGGAAATGCTGTATCTCATCCGGGTCTAGGGGACAAACGATGATACTGGGTGAAATCATACTCTGGCATGTGGGGATCATTTTCATCCACGCAGAATTTTTGCCGGAATTTCCTCAGTCATTTTATAGCCCCCGAAAGTTGAAAAATTACAGGATTATGAGTTTCAAAATGCTCTACCTCATCCGGATTTAAGTACGAACGATGATACCGGGTGGAATCATACTCTGGCATGTGGGGATCATTGTCATCCAGGCGGAATTTTTGCCGGAATCTCCTAAGTCATTTTATAGCTCCCGAAAGTTACGAAATTACAACTTTTTTGTCTCCAAATGCTCTATCTCATCCGGATTTAGGGTACAAACGATGATGCTGGGTGAAATCATACTCTGGCATGTGGGGATGATTGTCATCCAGGCAGAATTTTTGCCGGAATCTCCTCAGTCATTTTATAGCTCCCGAAATTTGAAATATTACAGGATTATGAATTTGGAAATGCTGTATCTCATCCGAGTCTAGGGTACAAACGATGATACTGGATGAAATCATACTCTGGCATGTGGGGATGATTGTCATCCAGGCAGAATTTTTGCCGGAATCTCCTAAGTCATTTTATACCTCCCGAAAGTTGAAAAATGACAGGATTAGGAGTTTCAGAATGCTCCATCTCATCCGGATTTAGGGTACAAACGATGATACTGGGTGAAATCATACTCTGACATGTGGGCATCATTGTCATCCCGGCAGAATTTTTGCCGGAATCTCCTCAGTCATTTTATAGCTCCCGATAGTCCTGGAACTACAAGTTTCTCAGTTCAAAAATTCCACAGCTCTCCCGGATTTAGGGTTCAGACGACATCACTCAGTAAAATCATCCCGTGGCATGTAGGGAACCTACTGATCCATGTGAAATTCCTTCCTGAATCTCGCACACCTACAGCCATCACACTTCCTTTCGGCATCCACGTTCGAGACAGTGTTAGCAACCCTTTGTCCATCAATATTCCAGCATTCCGTTATCCTCCTCACATATCACCTCTCATTCCCGGGGATATGTTCATTCACCCTATTGAACCGACTGCGTTGGAACCGAAAGATCTTATGTGATTCGAATGATGACCTCACCGTAATCAGTTCTCGTAGTTGGAATACTCCTATCGCATTCCCAATTGAAGCGATCTCCCATCTCTTCAAACTGAAAACTGTTCGTAAGACAATCTCCCACTTCTCCATTCCCATCCTCCGTGATGCAATGGCCACATGACCCGTAATCGTCGTATGGCGCTCTCCTTGAAATCAGGTTTTGCGTAAGGGTACTCCCATCAAGCTTCGGAACAAATCACCCCATCTCCCCACCCAATTCCCCTTCTCGTTGATGGAACGTGGGTACATGAATTGTGATTGTTGAATGGCGCCTCCTCCGAAGTCAGATTGCGCTCTCGGGATGCCTCTGTTATGCTTTGAAATCAAGTTACCCCCCCTAATTCTCCCCCTTCGTGATAAAATGGGCATATGACCTATGATTCTTGAATGGCGCCCGCCCCGGAATCGGATTCCGCAGTCAAAATTATTCCATCTCTGTTCAAAACGGAAATATCGCCCCTAACTTTTTTCCCTGGGGGTAAAATCAAAAATCCTTATCGGTGCAAACATCTACGCGTCATCCTCTTTCCAATGAGCCCAAGATCATTAAAATCGGAAAAAGTCGCCGGCAAACTTTTTTTTCAACCCCCTATAACTTATTTTCCTTCAGGGTACAAACAAAAATCGTTACGGTACATTGGGGTACAAACAATGGCCTACATTTTGGCATGAAAAAAAAAATTTTTCCTCAAAGTCGCCGACTAAGTTCACAGGGGTTCTTACATCTCAGGCTAGATAATTTACAAAATTATTTTGTACAGAGCGGTTATTTAAAATGATCTGGGAATATTCTCATCTCAAGAATTGATTCTAAAACGAAGAATATCTTATGGAGTCACTAAAAATTAGAGGGGGTTAGTCTTATAATAAGAGGATTGGTTTAGAGGAAGAGTGAAGAATAAATTCCTCTCAATCCTAGAATATCGTTTTTTTGGTGCATGGTTATATCGAAAGTAAAAAATATAACACATCTGTTCGTATGTTGCTGAAGTTTGAATTGTTTCTTGGAACGAATGAATAATCCGAAAACATGTGAAGAAGTCAATTCGAGAACATGAATAATAATTTCTTCAAAATTTTGCCGTATTAAACCACACATAATGAACAACGTTGAAGGAATTTTAAATCAACGTTGGCAAATCAGCATTGAATATCGGCGTTACAACAACATTGTACTGGGTGTTACTTCAACCACGTTACAACGTTGGCAACCAACCCTGGTAAGCAGTGTTGTACCAGTACTGTTCCGATTGTTATGGTTGGTTGGAAGTCGGCATTTCCTGCATGGGATGAACAGTGTTTCTGAAAAGAGATTGCTCTCTAAATTTGGTTGGGCTTTCTAGTTGATGCAAGTTCATGGTTGGCCAATTCTCTTACAAAGAGGCATCATGTGGAAACACTGAACACGAACCCCAGTCGTGTCTCCGCAGTTGGGAGTCGTTTTTCTACCCTGTTGTTTACTGCGGAGACACGACTGGTACATTTCGTATACAAATTATACATTCATTATATATATATTTTATATATGAGAGGTAAAGAGTAACGTACCCATCACTGTTTATACCCCACGGATACAAATCTTTGAAATTCTTTCATAAATTTGCTCTAGCACTCGACGTCATTTCGAGGTGCACTTCTTGGAAAATGTTTCTTCCAAGTGCTTTTCAGTTTTGATTTTAGAAGATTTTGAATTGATTGGTCTATATTCCGCGGAAAAAAATTTTTTCAAATTCTCCAGGCAACTATCGTGCGTCGCAAATTGGTCGCACGATATGAGAGTGCCTGGGGTAAGTGTAATTATTTTCGGAAACTATGAAATTCAACAATTAACCTCCAAATATCAATACCGTGAACATGAATTATACATTCATGATATCTTGTCATTCCGGAATACTCATAAAAATAAGTGAAATAGGGATTTGTTATTTTAGGAATAATTTCACGTCTGTCTAATAATGAGATCTACAAGAGAATCGAAGGAAGAAGAAAAAGCACAACAGTCTCTGGATAGGAGTAAACCGAAGAGCATTCGAAATAGGTCATGTGTGAGGAAAAAAAATATTGTATTGAAAGCAAAGGAAATTCGTAAGAAATCGAAGACAAATAGACTTTGTTACTCTCAAAATGATACGAACAACGTTCACAAAGCTTTCAATACCGGAATATGTATAAGAAAAGCTGCTGCTGCCCGCGGTGTACCTGCTGCAACGTCAGGTCGGAAGAAAAATCTCGAACCTGATGCTGCAAAGTAAAAAACTGGATCAGAAACAGTATTGTCGCCAAGTGAAGAAACAGAAATAGTCAATTGGATAGTGTATCGAGCTGAACATGGATTACCTGTAACGAAAACAGTATTGTTGGATTCGGTGCAAGAATTCGTGATAAAAATGGATAAAGAAAACTTCTTTTATGAATGATCGGCGAAGTTGTCATTGGTATCAAGGATTTCGGAAACGTCATCCTGAATTATCAATCAGGAAACCGCAACATTTGAGTTTAACCAGAGCAGCAGTTAGTCGAGAAGAATTGCAGGAGTGGTTTAATGAACAAGAAAATTATTTGAAGAGGAAAAGTTTATTGAAAATTTCTCATACTAGGATCTTGAATTGTGATGAAACAAGCGTTGTTTCATGTCCAGAATCAGAGAGAGTACTGACTTACAAGGGATTGCGTTCGGTGTATAAAGTAGTTGATGCTGGCAAAGAGGTTCTAACTGTGTTATTTATGTATTTTGTCGATTGGACTCAAGCTCCGCCCATGTGATTGTATGGATATGAAGGAGAAATCCTCCAAAAAAATATTGAACATACTTTTGAGGGTGGGAGTATTGGTCGCTCTGACAATGGTCGGATGACATCCGAGTCATTCTTTGAATACATTATGAATGTTTTTTATCCGTGGCTCCTCAAAGAAGAAATTGAATTCCCAGTTATAATCGATATGGATAATCATTATTCTCATATCACTCTGCCTCTTGTATCATTCTGTCGGAGCAAACAGGTCGAGTTGATTGGATTTGTACCTAATTCTACACATATAATGCAACCATTGGATATTAAATTTTTCCATCCATTCAAAGGAACATGGAAGGAATCAATTGCCAAGTGGAAATATTAGAAGGATATTTTGCATATGAAAAAGAAGATTCCCCTGTTGTTTCGCAATTCGCATTAAATAATATGAAAAGCGAACGTAATTCTGCCATCAGCGATTTTAAAGCAAGCGGACTTTATCCTTTCAACCCTGAAGCAGTGGACTGTGATGTTTTGAAGAAAAGTAGAGACATAAAATCTGTAGGAAGTAATGAGGAGACCAGTCTTAATCAATTGACTGAGAGCAAAAATTGCTTTTGGTCAGAATTTGAGAATGAAATCCCTGCTCTGTTACTTGAGGAATTCAAAAATGCCTCTTCAACAGGCTCGTGGGATGGTGTGATTCAACATAAAAGTTTATTCGAATTTTGGCTCCAGCTGAATGAGAAGACAACCGGTATTTGTATTTTAATTTGATCAGTGAATCAGTAGATTCAATCATGTATATATACAAATTTTAATTTCAAGGTGACCTACGTAATTGAAAATTTTACACTTTACATGGATGAAATTTTCAATTCTCCACCTATTGAAATAACTATAGGTGTAACCCGTCAATATTTGCATTTCCATTCTGAATCATCTTATTTATACCTCACACTTCAACATGGAACTTGAAATTGAATTGTAATCTTTTTTAATCGTCTGTGTGTCCTTTTGTCTGTGTTGATGATGGTGATGATTAAATTCTTCTCACTTCAACAGTTTTTACCTATTATTCATTTAGAACCTCTCATATTGACTGCACCCGAAATAGATGATTTAGAAATAGTGCGTAGTAATCCTCAAAGCTATCCTATTCCAAAAGTGATTGTTCAGGATCAGTCTTCCTCTTCATTTGGACTCAATACCTCACTCCGAACCCCTGAAAAGTTTACAACAAGATCACAATCCCATGAAATTCAATCATTGGCTGCAAATGAGATTCCTTCATCTTCGGTTCACTCCACTTCATTCCTAAATTGTGATTTACCCAACATTTACTCTGACTTGAATGATGAGCCACTCAACACTGAGAAAAATCTGCATTGTAGAAATCATGTTTCAATATAGTAATGTATTTGACAGTGAAAAATACATTATTTTGGTTATTATTACCATGAGTTAGGTGATAAATACCATCTTATTGGTGAATCAAACCGAATGTACGGTGAAATTCAACACTGAAAAGGTACTTTTTACTTTTGAAAGGCTGGCTTCAGTTTTCACTATTTGACGGGTGAAAAATATACGAAATAGAGGTTATTTTCACATTTCATTTTTCTCGGTGAATATGATGAACAATGAATCAGTATTCACATTCATCTGTACATCTGAAAATGCTGTCCATGTTAGTCCGAATGATCGAGAGTTTCACTCAAATAATTATCAAGATTCAATAATCGGCCCCGATATTTTGATTGAGGAAAGTGTAACAGGTCTGTTGAAAATATTTCAATTAATTTTGATTTGAAGCATCAAATTAATATAACAATATATGTTTTCACTTATAACTCTCAGACGAATATAAAGAGATGCCAAATCATCAAAGGACATATGCAGCTTTGGAAAATATCAGTACTCCCCAAACTTACAAGAAAAATGAATAATACAGTTGCATGTTTCAATGACGCGCCACTATTGATAAACTTGGGTCAAATGGAACCAGTGAACATTCCAATTCAAAGGACTATTGACACAGCTACGACGAAATGTGTCGACGAAATATCGGCTGATAACCAGGGTAGAATCATCCAAATCACGAATGACAAGTCACTCGGAGAACTGAAAGAATCTTCAATTCATTATGTTGATGAAACATCGCTGGGAAAAGAAAATGTTCCTAAGATGACGAAACAAGGTGAAAAACTATCATTCACATATGTGCGAAAAAACCAATAGAAACCGATAGGCGAAATCCCAATGGAATCAATAATATCCTATCGGTTTCTATGCGGTTATTGTCACAGGACCTGAGGGTTTCTATGAGATTCTGAGAAGAATCCGATGTTCCATGGGTTTCTATCAGCATGATTGACGAAACCTGATAAACACTGACAGGAATGAAATATCTTATCGGGTTCTATGCGATTATTGTCACAGCACCTATGGGAATCCATGGAAATCTATCGGACTTTTCGGACAGGGTTTATTTGGAACAAATAAATAAATTTACATATCGTTTCCTAGATTCTACATCGGAGGAAAAACATTTCCGTGAAGCATTTACTTTCCCCGTTGAGTATTTGCCAGAAAATAAGAGAAAGAACGTTGAATCTTCAAAAAAAACCGAGACTATCAGCTACAGGCTCTGATGAATGGTATCAACATCATAAAGAAAAAGATGAAAAACAAAGGATTAAAGAAGAAAAAATGCATGAGAAAAAAATTTTACTAGAACAGAAAAAACAATTGATGGAACAAGTTAAAGAGCTTCAGAAGGAAATCGAACAAACTATGTAATCTTATTTCTTATCGAATTCAGTTGATTGTATTTTTACAATAAACATTCTGATACGCAACTGGTTTATTGATTAATAATTCAATTCATTTCCCATCCCATGAATAGGTACCCGTTGGAAGAGACAACTCGGCCATGATACTTTTTGGCGTCTCATAAATGAGGTCAATGAGGCCTTTCGTCTTTATCCATATACTTAATTATTTTCGACACCCAAAAATTGAAAAAAAAATTGTTGAAGTCAAATCCAATGTTATTCTTCCGAAAAAAATAGGGAAAACAGTATTTCGAATTTCATTTTGACGTTTACATGATTCAGAATCTGAGCTTACCTGAAAACTGTCTGACAATACGGTCTTTTACCTTACAGGCGCTAACAGGTTAAAACGTGCAGCCAGTAAACCTCAAGTATAGAGGGAGTGCCAAATTTCTCTCAGTGCATAGTGGGAGAACAATTGTCTCTGCAGTTGGAATTGAACCTGAATCATCTCATTTATCCATCTGTCGACTTGCCACTGAGCTATGGACCAAATGGTTGAGAAGTGTTTATGAGAGATTCGTGAATCAATTCTCATTACATTACTATAATGACCTAATCCAAAAAGTGAATATTACTGGGAAGATCATGTACGTTTGATAGTTGCAGACAACTTGCCTTATCCCTCCGAAACTGTGCTTCTTTGGAGGTTTTCAGATTCCTGAACACTTCTCATCAACAAAGCTAGCGGTTTTTAACATGCGAGGACAATTTTTCGCATTCTTCAAATCCTCTTACACGATTTTCCCAATTATATTCATTTATTAAATTTATTTATTATGCGTTTATTTGTATGAGAGCTGAAGATTTGTCCAAAGGAGTTACAGCTTCACTTAGGATGTAAACAAACTTGAATACTATAGTAAAGTAAAGAGCTAAAACTAGGTTACACACAATTCGAAGAAGCGAAATAATTTTGTCATGCGTTTTTTATCTACATTATTCAGGAATTCTAACAACAGTTCCTTATGAGATTTTTTTAGAGTATTATTTGAGAATAAGTAACGTCTGTGCAAACCGTTAAATGGGCATTCCACCAGCATATGATAGAATCTATTATCCACGTATTGGTAGCATCGTTCGTAGGAGGTGTCATCGGGGAATATGTATTTTTCTGAGTCTAGAATTATTCTAGGAATATGTACCTTCTGATCAAAAAGTATCCGGAATTTCTTAATGAAACGGAAACGGTTCCATTATTCATCGATATTTACTTTATTTCCTTCGCAGTAATCTCCATTGCAAGCAATACACATATTCCAACGCTTCTTCCAATCTTCAAAACATTTTGCATAGGCCGATTTCAGAATCGCCTCCAGGGCCGTCTTTAAGGCAGGGCATACCGGGCCTGAGCCCAGGGCCTCCTGCAAAAGGGGGGCCTCTTCGTAGAGAATCGTTGAGATTTTTATATATTTCCTTTAAAAAGGTTACTTGAATAGAATGAAATCAAGTTATTTTGAAAATGAAATTAATTCTAGATATACAAAAAAGCGGAAATTCAGGTAATACTTATTTTAAAGAGAAATTTTAATGATCAATGTTAGGGTGGTTTTTTAAAAATTTCAAGATTCTACGTCTCCTTACATGGGCCTCCACTCTAAGTAGGCCCAGGGTCTTGAAGCAATAAAAGACGGCCCTGATCGCCTCCAGTTCCTTCTGCGAATTGTACTTTATTCCCTCAATCGTCTCAAAACGCTTTCCGCGGAGTGGTAACTTGAGTCGTGGAAATAGGAAAAAATCACAAGGAGCCATATCAGGTGAATACGGAGCTTGAGGAACGGTATGAACATTGTTTTTAGTCAAATAATCGCGTACAAGATGAGATGTGTGTGCCGGTGCGTTATCATGATGAAGAAACCACAAGTTACCTCTCCACGATTCTGGTCTCTTGCGAGGAATGTTTTCCCTCAAAAACTTCAATACGCTCACGTAATATTCCTTATTCACTGTCTGAACTGGTGGGAGAAATTCAAAGTGGACCACACCACGGCAATCACAGGAAACAGTCAACAAAACCTTGATTTTAGATCGACTCTGTCGCGGTTTTTCAGGTTTTGACTCGTCTGAAAAGCGTCATTCCGATGATTGTTGGTTAGTTTCGATGTCATATTCATAGATCCATGTTTCGTCACCGGTGATGATGCCTTCGATAACATTTTGGCTCAAAGAAAGCATTTCTTCAGCAACATCGATGCGATGCTGTTTCTGCAACAAATACAACACTCTCGGCACAAGCCGTGCTCCAACTCGTCTCATGGCCAAAATATTGTGCATAACGTTCTGCACCGATCCGAACGAGACACCAAGATCGGATGCTATCCCCCCAATGTTAACACGACGATTTGCGAGGACGATTTCTTTAATTTTATCAATATTCTCGTCAGTGGTACTGGTGGATGGACGGCCGGAACGAGGCAAATCATCAACCACAATACGACCTGCTTTAAACTCTTTGTACCACTCGTACCCTTGTGTTTTTGATATCGTCGAGTCCCCGTAGGTTTCTGTTAACATCTTCAACGCTTCCGCACATGGAATTTTGTTGAAAACATAAAATTTTAGACAAACTCTTTGCTCAACCAAATTCAACATTGCGAAATTCGCAGAACACAACAAACACTGACTCGTTGACAAGGCAACACGCACTAACTTCTGACGAATGAGGAGCAAACGGAGATTTGAGCGTTGAATAACAGATGAAATGACATGGAAAACAAGAGATTCCGACAATATCCCAAGCGCGGTTTGTTTGAATAGAGAACTCCGGGTACTTTTTGATCAGAAGGTATATCAAACATTCGAATTTGAGTGAGAAAATTTTTATGAGCCTATTTCACCTCAATTAATGAGTATTAGGGTGGGCCGAAAAACCAAAATTTTTGAAATCCGGAACGTAATAGTGCGGAAAAGGAACACGCGCGTTATCCAATTCCGGGAGTGCTTGCTCATGAGTATTTATGATAATTTTTCTTACTCTCACTTAAAGTAGCATGAGATAAGGCATTCCAAGTATCCAAGGCCCCTGTGATGTTAAATAATTTCTTAACTAGTACAACCCAATTATATTTACTATTAGAAGGGTCGCTGTCTGCGATAGATTCAAGTTTCAGAAAGCAAAGTTTTGGGTATCGGTGTCCTGGCATTTCTAGAAGTTTGACCGACCATTTCAGGACTTGGGAAAAAACCGACACTAACAAAGGCGCCCGTACAGCACTGCTCCGTGGAGGCGACGGAGAAGAACGGTGGATCGTCCACGTGAGCAACGTGGAGGCAACATAGCACGTAGGTGGAAAATTGGCGTAGGTGACAGAGACTCACCGTTGAGGCGCCGGAGAAATGTCCGCCTCTCAGAACGTCGCTGCGACGTGGATGAACGATGGATGAAACGGAGGAAGAACGTGGATTCGTGGTCACTTTCAGAAGTATCGACGCTGCATGCGTGCATTCATCCACGTTGTCTCTCCGTCACTCCCGCGTTGCAGACACGGGGATGATATTTTCGAATCCACGTGATTGCCGCGTTGTTGCAACGTGGAGGAGATTCTTTTATCTACTTTGTTCTTATGCGAGATGAAAATATTCCTTACAGGAATTCGTACCCATCTGTGACCTGTGTAGTAGGACTGGAAGTAGCGTTGATACTCATTCTGAATGAAGAAAACCATGAAAAAATGAAACAAGAAGTAAGTGTACCGATCAAAAAAACCTCATGAGATTCCTCAAGGGTTCCCAGATAGGATACCATCAGGGTTCCCCTGGGAATTTGGCACAAAAATTCTGTGCCTGGGACCCATTTGGGGACCCTTGTGACTTTATATAAGACATTGTATTCAACATAGAATCTTATAATTGGTCAAAATTTCTTGAAATTTCATGCTCTCCGTATATACTTGTGGAATAAATTTTCAATTCACCATCAATGGATGGTCTTCACAACGAAGGAACGCTTATCCCTCATGGTGAATCAATAGTACGCCAAAGAAATTGAGTATACCAAGTGTATGGTGTTTGTGAAGAAACTGTTTATAATAACATATCCTTATACGCTGCTCTGGAGGGGCACATTGCCAAACATATCCTGGTCAAGATTTTACAATAGCGAATGTGAAACATACCACAGCTGATGTCAAGTGTACTTCAACAGCAGAGATCGGCAGTAATGGTATTCTCATTAACGATTTTGAGATATATTACTCATTATCTTCAGAGTCAGAATTTTCATCTTCCGCAGTTTCCATTTTGAGTAACGAAAATGGAAAATATTCATTTCAATTGGAACGGCGGAAAAAAAAATTCTGATTTTAGCCATAATGATGATAAAACCCGGAATCATTATCGAAAAAAATCATTATTGCCGATCTCTGTTCAACAGTTGTATAATATTTTACATTCCCCGCTGTGAAATCAACTGAAATAGTAGTATCTCTAACTGTATTTCAAGTCGTCCATATATCCCTTTCCCACTCACCACGACGATTCAGGAAGAATTCTTAATGCATTCATTTTGAAGCCTCATGACTCCAAATGAATTCATTATGAATTCCTTCTGAACTGTTGTGCTGTGTGGGTTGAGAAGAAGAAAATTTCACAACCTTTTTCTCCTGGGTGTATTATTCGATTGAATACCATGAGGAAAAACTATTTGTTTCCAATATTGGTTGCATGTGGAACAATTCAATGAGTACCAATACAAAAATGGATGAGTTAGTATGGTATGTCCAAACGGATTCCATCGGAAACATTTTGTTTTGCGTTCCCACATGGGATCCAATTCAAAACTGTTACATCGGATGGCGTTTGGGAATTTCCAATAGGTTCCAATGTGTTTCTTGGATTGAAAAAATTTTTTTTTTTTATTTGGTTAAAAATTTCAACAAAAAGGGTTTGGTTATCCTCCCTTCTAAAAGATAACCTGGTGTCAGAAGTCCTGATTGACTATTTCTGTCCACCATATAATCGAGTTTTATTTTATCAAAAATCAATTTATTTCGTTATAAACAAATTCAATTTGTTTATAACGAAATTGAGTGGTGTCAGAAGTGGGATCTTTATTCTCTCATGGATTGTTCAATTGTCAATTGTTTAAATAATTTGTTGCAAGGGAGAATTCTTGGATGTCGGAATTTTCATTCCAATATTCAGATATTTTCATCATTTTCAAATTGTCAAAGATGAAGTGGAAGCTGTCGGCCGCGAGCTGTCAGCCGCAGGGGTTATGTTTTGGCTGGGACTGTACCTAAACAAAACGACCGAACTATTTAGATATTTTCTCCATAAAAACATGCTAAAATGAGATAATGATGATATCTAAAGATATGAATTTGTAGTATTCGAGACGAGGAATTCGAGAATGAAAGATTTTTCACGATACGAGGTCGTTTTCATAGGATTTTTTGCAGAGAAACGAGGAGTTATATATTGGTTCTAACGAATTTCATCACCTACTGATGAGACGACGTCCGATTCGGAGGATAAAATGCATCAATTCTTATAGGATAGATCCACGGAATTTGCATGAATTTCGTTATTTAAAGACGAGTCGACGTCCGATTCTTGGGGTGGAATCTATGGACTCCTATGAGGAATTGTCTGCAGAATCCAGTGATATACGGCTCATTCCGGTACGCGGCCGTGTTCTTGATTTTTCACGCCAAAAATCGTCGACCGGTATTTGACGGGATTATCAATACATATGCAAATTCTTCCATCGGCTGCAGGGTTCTCGTTCGATTGGGAGAATGAGATGCGTCAATCCTCATAGGAAATTATCCGAGGAATCCAATGGTGTATGGCTCATTCCGGTACGCGGCCGTTTCCATGGAGTTTTCGTCGAGAGAAGGGGAGATTTTTGTCGATTTCCACAGAATTTGCATGAATTTCGTTATTTAAAGACGAGTCGACGTTCGGTTCTTGGGGTAAAATCAATGGATTTTTATGAGGCCTGGTGTGCAGAATCCAGTGATATACGGCTCATTCCGGTACGCGGCCGTGCTCTCGATTTTCCACGCCCAAAGTCGTTGACTGGTATTTGACGGAATTATCAATACATATGCAAATTCTTTCATCGGCTGCAGGGTTCTCGTTCGATTGGGAGAATCTGATGCATCAATTCTTATAGGGAATTCCCCAAGGAATCCAAAGGTGTATACCTCATTCCGGTACGCGGCCGTTTCCATGGAGTTTTCGTCGAGAGAAGGGGAGATTTTTGTCAATTTCCACAGAATTTGCATGAATTTCGTTATTTAAGACAAGTCGACGTTCGGTTCTTGGGGTAAAATCAATGGATTCTTATGAGGCCTGGTGTGCAGAATCCAGTGATATACGGCTCATGTCGGTACACGGCCGTGTTCTCGATTTTCCACGCAAAAAGCCGTTGACTGATATTTGACGGAATTATCATTACATATGCAATTTCTTCCATCGGCTGCAGGGTTCTCGTTCGATTGGAAGAATGGGATACATCAATTCTTGTAGGGAATTCCCCAAGGAATCCAAAGGTGTATGGCTCATTCCGGTACGCAGCTGTTTTCATGGAGTTTTCGTCGAGAGAAGGGGAGATTTTTGTCAATTTCCACAGAATTTGCATGAATTTCGTTATTGGGAGACAAGTCGACGTCCGATTCTTGGAGTACAATCTATGGATTTTGATGAGACTTTTGGCGTGAAAAGTCAAGAACACCGCAGCGTCTTGGAATGAGCCGTATGTCACTGGATTCCTTGGACGATGTCCTATAAGAATTGATGCATCAGATTCTCCCAATCGAACGAGAACCCTGCAGCCGATGAAAGAATTTGCATATGTATTGATAATTCCGTCGAATACCAGCCAACGACTTTGGGCGTGAAAAATCGAGAGCACGGCCGCGTACCGGAATGAGCCGTATATCACTGGATTCTGCACACCAGGCCTCATGAGAATCCATAGATTTTACCCCAAGAACCGGACGTCGACTGGTCTTTTAATAACGAAATTCATGCAAATTGTGTGTGAATTGACAAAATTCTCGCCTTTTCTCGATGGAAACTGCATAAAAAAGGCCGCGTACCGGAATGAGCCATACACCATTGGATTCCTTGGACAAATCCCTATAAGAATCGATGTATCAGATTCTTCCAATCGAACGAGAACCCTGCAGCCGATGGAAGAATTTGCATATGTATTGATAATTCCGTCGAATACCAGCCAACGACTTTGGGCGTGAAAAATCGAGAGCACCGCCGCGTACCGGAATGAGCCGTATATCACTGGATTCTGCACACCAGGCCTCATAAGAATCCATAGATTTTACCCCAAGAACCGGACGTCGACTGGTCTCTTAATAACGAAATTCATGCAAATTCTGTGAGAATTGACAAAAATCTCCCCTTCTCTCGACGAACACTCCATGGAAACGGCCGCGTACCGGAATGAGCCATACACCATCGGATTCCTTCGTCAATTGACTATAAGAATTGATGCATCTCATCCTTCCAATCGAACGAGAACCCTGCAGTCGATGGAAGAATTTGCATATGTATTGATAATCCCGTCAAATACCGGTCGACGATTTTTGGCGTGAAAAATCAAGAATACGGCCGCGTACCGGAATGAGCCGTATATCACTGGATTCTGCAGACAATTCCTCATAGGAGTCCATAGATTCCACCCCAAGAATCGGACGTCGACTCGTCTTTAAATAACGAAATTCATGCAAATTCCGTGGATCTATCCTATAAGAATTGATGCATTTTATCCTCCGAATCGGACGTCGTCTCATCAGTAGGTGATGAAATTCGTTAGAACCAATATATTACCCCTCGTTTCTCCGCAAAAAATCCTATGAAAACGACCTCTCATCGTGAGGAATCTCCCATTTTCGAATTCCTCGTCTCAAATACTACAAATTCATTTATTTAGATATCATCATTATCTCATTTGAGCATGTTTTTGTGGAGAAAATAGCCAAATAGTTCGGTCGTTTTGTTCAGGTACAGTCCCAGCCAAAACATAACCCATGCGGCCGAAAGCTCGCGGCCAACAGCTTCCACTTCATTTGTCAAAGCCATCTTGTTCGATTCTTGATCTGCATGACAATCCTTCTTGGTCTCAATCAACTATTGGTTTGTAAATCTTTGCTGAAATTCATCATTATACCATGTTTCCCTGAAAATCTCAATCTGTACTCAGGTGTAATGTACATTCTCCATACAATTCCATTAATGTTATAAACCTCAAATGTTCAAACATTTTCACTTCTTCTATGGAATTGACAGCTAAATTCTCATTTTGCCCGGGTTGCTCATTTCTGTTGTAGGTACATATATTTCTACAAGGGTTATTTTGTGTTGCAATTTCTATTGAATTCTTCTTCCAGGAATTAATGCTTGCAATGCTGGTTCAGACATTCCATGATTTGATAATTCTGGAAAATTTCAATGTCTTGATCGTCATTAAATAATTTGCCTAGATATCTCAATACAGATTATTGCCACTATGAATATAAAGTTGCAGAGAAAATTATCTCCGATAAAATTTTGTTAAAAATTTCGATAATTTCAATTCGTCCCAAAATTTGAGAAACATTCAATAAAATATTCATTGAATTTGAATTTTCCCAAAGACAATGATGACTGATATAATTGTATGTCAATGTATATATTTGAATGTGTCTGAAACTTCATGTCATATACTTTATATGTATAACTTATGTGTTTTCAAAACTGAACTCCAAGTAATCATGTGACATCGATGATCATTTTGGAGTCTATTCTGTGATTTTCTCCTGAGATCTCAAACAAACAAAAATTCGAATCTATATAAAAGGTGAAGATTGAGATCACTTCGAACAAAACTTTTCTGAACAAATTTTGGAATCAGAAAAGTTGTGAAATTTTAATATCGTCTGGTAATAAGGATGATAAAACTGTTGAAAATCCAGAAATTGCTATTGAATGGAGTTTTATAGAGTTCAGTTTTGAATAAATTGTTTAATCCTATGTACTTGTGTTAAAACGTCACATTACGTCACATGTTTCTCTGAGGACCCCCAAAATTCTATGAAGAGAGAACATAGGGAATTATGATTTCGCGTTTAGGACACATAGAGGTAGATCTTTATGTGGAAATCAGAGAAAATTTCGCTAGAGATTCCAAATTGAATCACGATCATTGAAAGAGTTTGATTTTTCGTGTTCATATGGATGGCTCGATTGCGTAAGTCTCTGGCAGTGTTAATTTGTTTTTAACAAAATAAATTGATTTTTAATAAAATAAAACTCGATTATGTGGTGGACAGAAATAGTCAATCAGGACTTCTGACACCAGGTTATCTTTTAGAAGGGAGAATAACCAAACCCTTCTTGTTAGAATTTTTAACTCAATAATACCAAGATGGAACTTGAGCTGAGAGCTACTCCCAATACAGGAAGTATTGTTCAATTATCAATCAAGAAGGATTACAATAGGAGGAACAAAACAAGCAGTTGAAATCTTTGATAAATGTAAAACTTACTTTATTATAATCTTGGTTAAATGGCTTCTCTCTCTCTCTCTCTCTCTCTCTCTGAGAAGCTCCCCAACGTTGGTGAGGTTTCCAACGCTATCCAAATTTGATGGTTGAAATTGATCCACTTCATTCACTCCAATCACAAAATTCACCAAACAATGTAAATACAAGGTTCAAAAGTTTAAATGTTATGTCAAAAATTTCAAAGATGAATACAACAACAACAAAAATAATAATTCGAATGGACACGGTTTTTGAAGTCACGGCAAAGTTCTTCACAGAAAAAAACGGTCAGACTTAAGAAGCTCGCGGACCCCCGAAGACCAGCGTAAATCACGACTTGAACGGTACGACAAGAGTGAAGTTCACGCGCTCTTCACTTTCCTCGCCAACTTCGACATCTCTCCTTCTAACTTGCAAGTGTGTCGAAGTATAAGAGATTAACTGATGAGGGCCCGCTTGGTCAGCATTTTCCAGGAATCCTTACCCATGCTGTAAGGCCCGCCGCAATTGCCGACACTTAGATTTTCTCATGTATGCTGTGAGAAAAAAAGTGTAACTGGATATTAGGTGCTGATAAAGGTATGGGAGAGACGATAGAAGAAGAATGGAGCTATTGTATTGAGATGAAGCTTGAAGAATTTATATGCTGACTTTTACGTACTGTTTTTTATATAGTTGATTCGAAAAATACAATGAGATGAAATTTTAGACACGACTGAATTTTACTATTGAGTTTTGAATTGATGAAGATAGAATTAGAATTATTACTGATCTTGGAATTACTTCATCTGGGAAAAGGATAAAAGAGATAGGCAATCGTAACAAAATGTCACTCCAAGCAGCAAGAACCTGAGTTGCTTCACAGCGGTCCGCCAGCATGAGTATGGCCCAGTCATAAATGCTTAAAAATTTTCATGTTCGGGACGTAACACATCACTCTTGATAACACGCTCCCCTTCCACCAGGGTAGCCTATGGTTCTGGTGGGAAGAACCAACAGTAGCAGACTGTTCATCAGGGATTACAGTATATCTGTTGAGCTTTTGTCTGTAAAGGAATATTGTATTTTATGAATAATACATCATACAGAGCTTACCTTTTTGTATTTTTCAATTTTTCAAATGTAACAAACGGATCTATAGGTTCCTCACACTTTTCCAATGTTTTTTTCCATAGATAACCTCATCATTCATCCCTATGGAAAAGATCTCATAGAAACTGATACGTGAAATCTATGAGACTTTATGAGATTTTATATGAGCATTTGTCCAGGGGTTTATGAGATTTTATAATGCCATTATGCGAATTAATAAGCACAAAATTGGATTTCATCAGGTTCTATAAGCAATCGTGGAAAATCTCTTAAAGACGTTTGAAATGAAAATTCCCTATGAGATTTTTGTGTGCTTTTATCCAGGAGTTTATCAGAATGTATCAGCATTTATAAGAACAGGGATTCATTCTCCATTCATTTTTTTTTGTGATCATACTTCGAATTATTTGTAATTTATTGTTTATTGTTGTCCTGATTACATAAACCGTAACCACCTGCAATTCATCCATTCATTTAAAATTATCCTCTTAATATGATCATAACCTGTCAACACATCGCTTCATTGACAGATTATTTATGTTTCCAATGAATCGATTATCGATACAATGTATCGCAATGTATACCAGATTATACATACAGATATGAAATCAATGCTATTGGATGTTTTGATTATAATATAGCCCTAGTGAAAATGGAGAATAGGAATGGATTGGAATGGATTGGAATTCTATCCAACTGAATCCATTCAAATTCATTTCTATGACGCCTATTCCAAGATGAATAAAAAGTCTATCCAATACAATCCAAATTTGATTCTAATATAATCGTATTCATGGGAGTGTAAGGAAATTCAATACATTTTTATCCATTTGAATCTGTAATCCATCTCAGTGTTGAATTCAGTATATAATTTCTATCGCATGTTATGAATTTCCAAGTCATGGTCATTCAATCCATTTTTATACTGATTACGACATAGACATTGGATCCGTTTCAATAATTTTTTATTCCCTATCCATTTCAATCTTCGATTCGTATTACGATTCCTTTTCAATTGGATTCCTCAAAACCGATGATCTGCATGGATTCCAAGCGAAGAGAAAATCCTATCCAATTCAATTCGAATTTCCTTCCAATATAACTTCATTCATCAACGTGTAACAAAATTTAATACATCCTCATCCATTTGAATCTTCATCCTCCTGAATCCAAAATTCGGTATATAATTTCTGATCCATGTAATGAATCTTCAAGTCGTCATCGTTCAATCCATTTATATACTGATTACGGTATAGACATTGAATCCATTCCAATAATTTCTAATTCTCTATCCATTTCAATCACAGATTCGGAATGAGATTGTTTTTCAATCAAATTCCTGAAAACCTTTAATCGGTATGGATTCCAAATGAAGAAGAATTCTATACAATTCAATCAAAATTTGATTCCAATATAACTTCATTCTTGGAAGCGTAAGAAACTTGATTACATTTGTATTTATTTGAGTCTTCAATTCATTCCCAAGCCTGAATTTCATTACATGGAATAAAAAGTATACACTATAGAACCTCGCAATAGAAATGTTGCACCGCTCTCTTCAACGCACGGCAGAAACCGTGAATGAAAAAGAAGAAGAGTTGTGTTATTGCGAGATTTCATTGTATACAGAATTCAGGAGGAGAAAGAATTGAAGATTCAAATACATACGAATAAATCTAATTTCATTGAATTTTCAACAATACACTTGTATTGGAAATGAAATTTGGATTGAATTGGATAGGCTTTCTCTACACTTGGAATCCATACAGATTATCGGTTTTCAGGAATTCGATTGAAAAACAATCGTATTCCGAATCTATGATTAAAATGGATAGGAAATAAAGAATGATTGAAACGGATTCAATGTCTACACCGTAATCAGTATAGAAATGGATTGAATAATTACGGCTTAAAAATTCATTACATAGATCAAAAATTATATACCGAATTTTGGATTAAAGAGGATAAAGATTCAAATGGATGAAAATGTATTAAATTTTGTTACACCTTCATGAACAAAGTTATATTGGAATGAAATTTAGATTGAATTGGATAGGATTTTCTCTTCACTTGGAATCCATACAGATCATCGGTTATAAGGAATCCGATTGAAAAAGGAACGTATTTCGAATTTCAGATTGGAATGGATAGGGAATGAAAAATAATTGGACTGGATTCAATGTCTATACCGCAATCAGCATGAAAATGAATAGAACGATGACGACTTGGAAATTCAATACATGGATCAAAAATGATATACTCAATTCAGTATCCGGAAGGATTAAAGATTCAAATGGATTGCATTTTCAGGCATACAATTATATTAGGATCAAATTTGACTTGATTTGGATATGATTTCCATTCGTCTTGGAATAAACGTCACAGAAATAGATTCGGATGGTTTTAAGTTGATGGAAATCCAATTCATTCCTTTTTCGATTTCCACCAGAGAAGCATGGTGATTATAGACGCACTTTATCCAGGTCATAACATGTACTCTTGTACAGCAGCGTAGGTTAAGCGTTAGGTAGTTGATAGAGTAGGTTAAGCATTTAGTAGGCAGGTTCGGTATTCGGATGGGTGGTCGGTTGGTCGGTCAGTTACGGTGAAAAATAGGTAAATGAAAGATACCACGCACGGTAGATTTTCAGTGTTTGAGACTTCCACATTTCTCGCCAATAGACCATCATCAGACACCAGAATTAATTTTTTTTCTTCTACTTTTCATGCATTGAAATGGATGGAGCAAATACTTATCCTTGTGAATATCAAAAAATGGTGCAGAAAATGAAATTGAAAGTGGATAGAAATGAATACTAAGTTCATTCAACTTCGTGTCGGATTTTTCCTTTTCCTAATCCATTTTTGTGGATTAAAATGGATGAAC
This sequence comes from Gonatopus flavifemur, assembly GCA_018340375.1. Lineage (NCBI taxonomy): Eukaryota > Metazoa > Arthropoda > Insecta > Hymenoptera > Dryinidae > Gonatopus > Gonatopus flavifemur. Next base: position 2,732,512 of record JAFFJZ010000016.1, read on the forward strand.
CAGATTCCTATTCAGGTCAAAAAGCGGTGCAGAAAATGACGTTGAAAATGGATAGAAGCGAATACAAATTTTTCTATCCATTTCTATCCTCGATTTTTACTAGGGAGATTAATTGAAGTGAATGCTAATGGATATTGGAAGAAAGGAAAAAGGACAGAATATTGGATGTCCCAAGAAGGAAAGAGACAGAATATCTGTATGCCAATGGAAGAAACCCTCCCGAATTCCGATGACGGAGAACTATCGTCCCTATCGTGATTGGAATAAATCGAAAGTGGCGATGATGAAGAAAAATCCTGATATTTTGATCGCATGAAAATTTGAAACGTTTATATCTCGGGATCGCGTGAACGGATCAACTTCGTAGTGTGCTTAATCGAAAGTGTATAGTCGAATTATATACTGAAAGTGTAATTATTTTTTCGTGACATTCAATGTGTGAGGAGTGATTGTGCATTGAAAATTTTTTCAAGAGGTTAAATCTCGGTTTAGGAGTAAAGATACCCGGTAGTGCGCGGCCTCTGCTTTTTCACTCACATGTTCCTTTGTTGTTTTTCCTTCATGTTCTTGGCGTCGAGGCGCTATCGCGTCTCTTGATACATATTCAATCTTACTGCAGGAGAAAGGTAATTGAAACGTGTTGATTCAACATCTGGGAACAATTCTCAATGCATTCCAAACATATTCTGATTGAAATCCAGAATGACCCCTTTTGGGATAGTGTTGTGAATACAACATTGTGATCGCACCCCTAGTAGAAATTTTGGATGTGAAAATACGAGGGCCTGACGAGGCATGCCTGATTTCCCATCAGGTCCTCGTCAGGTGTCGTTACGGTTCCCAGCAAACACTGCACTGATGGCCCTGTACTGGGTCTTCACTAAATGCCAGCAATAGCTTTGATGGTCCTCTATTGGCAGCCTTTGATGGCCCAGCGCGTATATGTCCCACCGGCCAGCATTCGGTCACATAACATTCAACCAACACCGTATGCCTTCATTGAATCACCAAACTTTATCCACTGATTGAATATGAATGTCAAGACACGAATTTATTGTGAATTCAATATTATTTTGAACAAGAATCAAAAACGATGAATTTATTGAAGACTATAAAATGAGAAAAAAAAATTTATTGGATGAATGGTATTCATCCGCAATGATTTTCTCATCCTCAAACATGTCGTTGTAATCTAACGTGAAAGAATCCTGAGAAATTCTTTGTATCCACGGTCACCCATCCAAACTTCTACCGCTTCTGGGAATGCTGCACATTCATGATCACGTTCAGAGGTCGTTGACGCGCTGCTGCCAGTCCTTCGTTCTCGTTGGAGCACTAATTGGCCTTGTAGTGAATGAAAAATTATTGAAAATATATCCTGATCATAAATATACGGTACTTGAAACCACACACTGATTCATTCCTACTTTTACACTGAATCAAATGTTGGGAAGAATATCTTCATCACGAACAAGTTTTTTGTCGGGTAAAGACGTCTATACTACTCAAAGTTTGATGAAATGTTCTCATGTGTTGTTATTGAATAGCGAATCACGTAACCTAATCACTTTGTTTATTCACATCACCTCACAATACAGGGTGGGGCATTTGGAGTGTGGCAGGCGTTTTTTCCAAAAATGAAGTGAGATACGAGAAAACTTTTCAGACAAAAGTTATAGGGTACCGAGGGGGACATCCGATGGTGGCCTTGGCTTTGACCTCAAATCTCATCTTCAAGGGCATTCTGAGATCAACTCTTGTTTTTTAAATAGCATCTCATATTTTTTACTGCAGATTTGGATTCTAGGTCAAAAACCAAGAAACTTTTGTCTGAACCATTTTCCTGAAATCCGCAAAAATCGCGCTCTAATCGATATTGTTCCATTTTGAATCTGGCATTCGAATAACTCGAAAACGAAGGGTCTTGCAAAAGAATGTTTCGTACAAAAGTTGTCAATACACAACACATTTCAATCGTCTACATTACCACCATTCAGAGCTCACGCGATGTAAACAAACGACGGGGTTCAGTGAAAATTCACGATTTTGAAAGTCAGTTTGTCAGTTACATTTGATTATTACTTGGTTTATGACAAATTGAAAATCATGGATATCCGATACACGGTTTCTGAAAAGATCGATATGATCTACATTTACGGTGAAGTGCATAAGAACCCCAGACAAGCATATGACTTGTATGCAGAACGATTTCCTGAAAGAACAACGCCATCCATTAGGTATTTTCAACGCATTACAAAATTATTCTCAGAAACGGGGAGTGTTACAAGGGAAAAACGACATCGAATGAGAACTGTTAGCGGAGAAAATGCGGAAGTTAATGTACTAGCTGCAGTAGCCAATAATCCACACGTGAGCTCTTGTAAAATTGAACTCTATTGGGGAATTTCTCGAAGAAGTGTTCTTCGAATACTGAAACGTCACAAATTCCATCCGTATCACATTTGTTTGCATCAAGACCTTCCCGGTGATGATTTCAAAAATCGTGTACAGTTTTGTCGATGGGGTCTAGCGCAAATGCACAATAACAACTTCATCAACATATTATTTTCTGATGAGTCGACGTTCACCAATCATGGTCAAGTAAATCGACATAATATGCATTACTGGGCGACAGAAAATCCAAGATGGTTACGTCAAGTAGAGCATCAAAGACAATGGGCTGTGAATGTTTGGTGTGGTATTTTTCGATCTCGAGTAATTGGACCGTACTTCATTGCAGATACGCTAAATGGAGAGAAGTACAGACATTTCTTAGATCAAGTACTTCCAACATTACTTGAAGACATACCTATTCAGGAACGATTGAATATGTGGTATCAACACGATGGTTGTCCATCCCATTATGCAGTCACAGCTCGAGAAATATTGGACAGAGATTATCCTGGACGATAGATAGGACGTCGTGGACCAGTTCATTGGCCTGCCCGTTCTCCGGATCTTACTTCTCCAGATTTTTCTTTATGGGGATACATAAAAGATACAGTTTATCAACAAGCACCGACTACACCTGAGAATATGCGTCAACGAATCATCAATGCATGCGCGAGCATCAATGAAGATATTTTAGCACGAGTTCAGCAATCTTCTGTAAAACGTTTTGAAATGTGTATTGAAATCGAAGGCCATCATTTTGAGCATCTACTGCATTAAAATTATCCAAGTGATGTAGACGATTGAAATGTGTTGTGTTTTGTCTGTTATACCCCATCACCTCCGTTTCAGTTCAAGGGGTCCCCCTTGGAATCAGACAACTTTTGTCCGAAACATTCTCCTCCGAGACCCTTCGTTTTCGAGTTATTCTAATGTCAGATTCAGTATGGAACAATATCGATTAGAGCGCCATCTTTGCGGATTTCAGGAAAATGGTTCAGACAAAAGTTTCTTGGTTTTTGACCTAGAATCCAAATCTGCAGTAAAAAATATGAGATGCCGTTCAAAAAACAAGAGGTGACCTCAGAATGCCCTTGAAGATGAGATTTGAGGTCAAAGCCAAGGCCACCATCGGATGTCCCCCTCGATACCCTACAATTTCTGTCCGAAAAATTTTCTCGTATCTCATTTTATTTTTGGAAAAAACGCCTGCGACACTTCAAATGCCCCACCCTGTATATTCCAATAGAATAAAACCTGCATGATTCACTCGATACACGATATTACCCATATAGCACGAATGTCTCAGTAATATCTCTAGAATATTCTGACAATATTACAATGCCTCCAGAATATTCTGGAGATATCACTGAGACATTTGTGCTATGTGGGTAGGTATGATTTTATTTTCAATTTAAGATATAGAAATTCATTCTCGAATGAATGAAGAATTCTCATAAAATATTAATTTAATGAGATGGGTTTGATCATCTGTTATACAACCAACAACAACAAAGTTCATAAGAATCGCAACAGATGGCAGTACGATAATACGGGGAGCCATTATTGGCAACATATCGGGTCATTACAATTCTACCGTAATTTCCTCGTATCAGAAATGAACGTGATGCCATTATTGGCCCTTCGATGGAGAACAATGTATCGAGTGTCATTGCACATCCTGTAAAGGCCCGATACATATTCACCAATGCCAGCTTTTCACCGGCACTGCCAATGTTGGTCCTTCAAAGAACCTGACCACAGTGCTTGCTGGGTTTCCTCTATTTTACTCGATTTCATGGAAATCTCATCCGAAACCTATTGTACCCCAGCGTTACAACCCTATTCGAATCCTATTGAGGGAATCAGATGAGGCCCTTGTGTAGGCCTCAGAAGATTTTCCTTATTAACGGTTTCCGGACTCTGTCCTGATCAGCACCTCATCATAAATAGGGAATGCCTGATCAAATTTCTACTACCCGTACAGCACAACCACCGATCCTCTACCTAAGACTTCGGTGAACCAGAGCACAGTGGGGCCAAATGCCAAAAAGCTGGCCAAAACCCCAAAAATGAAGTTTGTAGTTGGGGATATTTGACCCTTGGGATAAGTAAGGTGATGCCCCAAGTATTGGAATTCTGATATAAGAAGATCTGATCCCCTTCCCCTGCCCTTGTGAACCAGTTGCAAAATACCCTCCTTGAAGTATAATCCGCGTGATTGAAAGACAGTAAAATAACGAGCATGTTCAAAAAAACGCTGTGTCTTGAAAAATGAACCGATTTAACTTTTTCAAATTGGAGTCTATTACTGAAACTATGTAGAATACACTAAAAATTAAGAGAATATCAATTTGATGAGTGGAAAATACTGACAGAGCAATGATTGGATGTAATTTCTATATCTATAAATGAGAAAATGTGTTTGGTTTTTGAAGGAATAGTAGAGAATTACGCAAAATTACGCCGTTTAACTCATTGGAGGTGGTAGATGGGACTCTTACCTAAACATCAGAAAAAAAAACGGCTGCCCATGTCTGCCCCTAAGCAATTCCGCCATGTTTTTGTGCAGGAAATCACAAAAAATTAGACGGAGTGATGAGGAGTCCTTAGATCCGTCTGAAACTTGATATGCAGAAGTTTGTGGGGTCGCTGATTATGAATCCGTTGTCTTCATTTCGGAATTCGAAAATCGAATTTCGGATCCAATATGGCGGACGAAAATTGAGAGAAATCATCGGATTTTCTTCAAATTCGTTACCCAGGGGTTTCTGAGGTCGCTGATTACGAATCCGTTGTTTGAATTCCAAAATTCAAAATGGCGGATCCAATATGGCGGATGAAAATTGAAAAAATCATCGGATTGCCTTCAAACTCGGTACCCCGAGGTTTTTAAGGTCGCTGATTCCGAATCCGGTGTTTGAATTCCGGAATTCAGAATGGCGGATCCAGTTTGGCAGAAAAAAATTGAAAAAATCATCAGATTTCCTTCAAACTCGGTATCCAGGGTTTTGTGGGGTCATTGATTACGAATCAGTTGTCAAATTCCAAGAATCAAAGATAGCGTATCTAATATGGTGGACACAAAACTCAGAATTCAGTAGATTCGCTTTGAATTTTATCTCAACGTTAGTATGTGTTTTATTTCCAGTGTACAACTGCTGCACGAGGAAGACTGTATGAGATTGATTACCATTCGTTCTTCTTCTCATCGCGGGCTTAGGGTACACAAAAGCCAGAAATCATTGATATTTAGGAAGATGATGGACCATTGAGAGAAAAACAGTATTGCTGGAGAATATTCGTAGTGAATTTACGATGAGTTGATGAATTCACTATGGGAAATGACAATAAAACTACCAACATTTGGTATTATTACTACGAATTTTTGGTAACTTCACTGCTGACATTCTTCAGCGATGCTCTTTTTCCCTAAAGTAACCGTCATTTTCCTAAATGTTTATAAATGTTATTCAAGTATTGATATCTCTTTTCTTTCCATGAACTGAATCATGACTCGCGATTTGGTGATTGTTCTTATGTTAACCTATCGTTTCCATGGCAACGTAAATAGTTGGTTGTAATCGGCCTGATTTCAAATGGTGCTTATCACAATTGTGCAATAGCTGTCACCGAATTCTTACTCTTGCTAGTAATCGTTACCGTAAACTTTTTTCCGCGTGCAAGTTTGGAGCTTGGTGAATATTTTTCGTTTTTTAAAATCATTCAATGTTAACATACAATTCCAAATGAGATGGATTCCGCTGCCATAGGTGAGTGTTTCAACAACCTATATTCTCTTAGTAGTTCAATTTGAACAGTTGGCTGCAAAAAAAATTAGCTTAAGAGGGTTGAATCCAACCCAAGAAAAGTAGGAAAATTTTTAGAAACACATGGGGTTTCTGTAGCGAATTTTATCGAATTCTACGACGTTTGTAGATTTCAAAGATGATTCAATATCTATGACTCGGAGAGAGATGTACAATATTTTAAGGAGCAGTCCTCTACCTACTTCGGATGAAAAGTTCACTTTCCTTCAAGGAAAAATCATCGAGATAACGTGTTGTCCGGATAACAAAACAACAGAGATCTCTAACCTTTTATCTACTTTTAAATGTGTATTTAAAAAGAGATGGGAATCTTCTCAAAGGACCGAAGAACGATTTCTTAAAAATAATGAAGAATGGTTAAAACAAGAGGTAGTGTTTTGTACTTTCAGGAATCCCCATTCTGTAACTGTTCACACGCAAGTGGGAAGACCTCTTGTTGAATTCAACGAATGTTCAGAAAGAACGAAACGTAGGAAAACGGAGAATATCAGAGTAAATACTCCTATCTCAGAGCTGTCTTACGCCACACAAATGTGTTTGAGAGCGTCTGGACAGATCGAAGCCGCAAAAATTGTAAAGGATGTTACATCTTCTGATCCTGAGCTTGCCAAAATGTATATGAAAGGTTATCAAACTTTCAAGCGAAATGAGCCAAAGATGTTGAATGATGAAGATGCTCTTGCTCTCCTAGTAGATGCCGAGCTCTCAAAACATCAGTACTGCTTATTGCGTGAAGCTGATCCGCAGAAATTTCCACCTTATAAAAAAATTCAACTGGCCAAACGCATGTGTTTCCCTGACAAGGAATTTATTCAAATAACAGAAACCTGCGCTGTTGTGCAACTACAAGCACTTCTTGATCACACAGCCACACGTATTTTAAAGCTACAGAATTCGGTTTTGTCAACTTTATCTGATGAAGAGTTACAAAACCTGGTACTTATTTCCAAATGGGGGTTTGATGGGAGCTCTGGCCACTCCTCATACAAACAAGCATATCAAAGTTCGGAAGCTAGTGATTCCGCTGTGTTCATTACTTCACTTGTGCCTCTCCGCGTACACTGCAATTCAAAAATAATTTGGCAGAATCCAAGGCCATCATCAACCAGATTTTGTAGGCCAATCAAAATAGAGTTTGTGAAAGAATCAACTGAAGTTTCGGTTGCAGAGGAGCTACGGGTTGATAATGAAATAGAAAATCTGAGGGCTACTTCTTTCAGAACTGATGAAAAACATGTTTCAGTGAAACATGAGATGATTTTTTCTATGGTGGACGGGAAGGTATGCAATGCCATAACTGAGACAACCTATACCCAGAAGTGCTATATATGTGGTGCCACATCTAAGGAATTCAACAAAATTGATGATATAGTATCCAGGCCGGTCAAAACCGAAAACCTCCAGTTTGGTTTGTCTTGTCTACACGGCTGGATACGATTTTTTGAGGGCCTCCTGCATTTGTCTCATAAGCTACCTATTCAGAAGTGGCAAGCACGAAAACAAGATAAAGCTTTGGTGGAAGAACGAAAAAAGGTTGTACAGAAAAGTTTTAAAGAAAAATGTGGCCTCATTGTCGATGTTCCTAAGCCAGGGTTTGGGAACTCAAATGAAGGGAATACCGCTAGGCGATTTTTCGCACAACTCGAAGTTTCTGCCGAAATCACAGGGGTGGATGTCAACCTAATACAACGACTTCATGTAGTATTAGCTACCGTTTCAAATGGCCATGAAATAGACGTTGAAAACTTTCGGAGTTACGCTTTAGACACGGCACGCTACTACGCGACAAAATATCCGTGGTACCCAATGTCACCTACGATGCACAAGTTTTTGATCCACGGACCTGAAATCATTGCATCTGCTCTTCTACCTATAGGCCAATTGACTGAGGAAGCACAAGAGGCTCGTAACAAAGATTTTAAAAGGTGAAAATGATGTATATCACTTAATAATAGTCTATATTTGTCACAGTGGACTCGACACTTTGAAGGGAAAAATTTGACTTCTCAAGTACTGCAATGAGTTTGATACATTGCACGATACGTTTTTGACTACTAGGCAAACTATATATTTATGGTAACCACGAGAATATATGTTCGCGAAGATTGTTTTGTTCTGGTAAGGAATTCGGGGAATTATGAATATCCATATACTTTTTTTTATTAATAAGCCACATTGTTCATCTTCTGGAAACATAAATTCATAGACTAGAAAACAATTTTGAGAATCAAGTAAACTTATGGATTAGAGGATTTATTCAAAACTTTATACTGATGACCCCAAAGTGCAGCGGCTTCAAAACCGGTCTTTTCCCTTCGTTTCTACCGAGACGGAACACGTTGTCAATGTTATCTCTTCTTATGTTTGTTTTGGATTTAACAAAGGTTTCGAGGACAGTAGCAAACAGATCACGATTATTCTCCGGTGAATCCGGTAAATTATGAATTATAACGTTATTCGCTTTTTCTTTAGATTGCAGAAATTCGATCTCGTTTGTTAATGATTCAATTTGTGTTTCGAGATATGTGCATTTTTTCTCTAGACCTTCGCACTTGTTCTGAAAATCTAATAAAGTTTTGGTAATAGACAAATTTGATCCCTCAACTTCGCTCACTGTTATTTCCATTTGATCCGTTTTTTCCTTGGTAATTTTGACATCAGTACGAAGTTCAATAAGTAAATTTTTCAGATCTTCGTTAGTGGCCATGATTAAGATTTTACGAGACTTTATTTACGTTAATACGTACACAAATACTGGTCGAATGTAATATACTAGAACACTGATCGGGGCAACGCGGGAACACGTCTTCCACGTTCAGAGGCCAGAAACGAACTCCAGCTCATTGGCTATTACGGCATCGTACGAAATTTTAAAATTTTTGTTCAAGATAATTCGATTCAATTTAGATTGTGAATATTCGAATTTGAGTTGGATTCGTTTGGTTTGTTTGTGCGTGTTGTCAGATGATACGCTCTGGATTCCGGCTCTATATCCGGGTTCAACGTGCGATCGGTCACCTGATATAAGACGGTCGACATCGCTTGACCAACCACCTGCAAATTATTAGATTAAAAATCAGTCTTCGCGCAGCACTCGACCCGGGAGCAGAAGTTCACACGTGTGATTAGTAGTCGTTAGTTATTAAAAACCCTACTTGGGCGTTCGAAGCATCTCATTCTCAGGGTGCTTCTCATCACTCTACTCTTAGGCCGATGTTAGCAAGCTCCTCCTGGGTTGCTTCTTGGTGTTTAGTTGAATTTCTGTACATAATTAGAAATCAACCTGTATGAAGTTAGCCCCCGAAGTGGGAAAAAAAATTTTCTTCCATGGCATCCGGAAGAACATCGTTGATACCTGATTGCACCACAAAAAATTTCGTTTGTACCTCAAGAATAAAAAAGTTACAAAAATTTAAAAAAATGGGTTGCCCCCGACTTTCACCGATTTTACTGAATAATAGCTCATTTGAGGGGTCTAGAAACGTAGATGATTATACCATGAAGAATTTTCCGAAAAAGTCAAGGAGGGGGGAGTTACAAGCAAATGGTGATTTCACATGGGGAAAAAATTTTTTTTCGAACTTGAGACGATCATACAGAACCGCCCCTGAATGGGGCAACTTTTATATGTATGAATTATTGTTCAGGGACCTCCCGAGAATATTCCCTGCGAGTTTCATCGTTTGTACCTCCTTGGTTCGGAAGTTATAAGCCTTAGAATACATAAAAGTCAGGATTTTCGAACTTTGGAAAATCATACAGAATTGCCCATGACTGAGGCAACTTTTATATGTATGAATTATTGTTCGGGGACCTCCCAAGAATATCCCCTGCGAGTTTCATGGTTTGTACCTCCTTGGTTCGGGAGTTATAAGCCTTAGAATACATAAAAGTCAGAATTTTCGAAAATTGAAAAATCATACAGAATTGCCCCTGACTAGGGCAATTTTTATATGGATAAATTATTGTTCGGGGACCTCTCAAGAGTATTCCCTGCAAGTTTCATCGTTTGTGCCTCCTTGGTGCGGAAGTTATGAGCCCTGGAATACATGCAAGTCAGAATTTTCGAACTTTGAAGAATCATACAGAGTTGCCCCTGACTGTGGCAACTTTTATGTGTATAAATTATTGTTCGGGAACCTCCCGAGAATATTCCCTGCGAGTTCCATCGTTTGTACCTCCTTGGTTCGGAAGTTATAAGCCTTAGAATACATAAAAGTCAGAATTTTCGAAAATTGAGAAATCATACAGAATTGCCCCTGACTGGGGCAGCTTTTATATGTATAAATCATTGTGGCGGGACGTCCCGAGAATATTCCCTGCAAGTTTCATCCTTTGTACCTCCTTGGTTCGGAAGTTATAAGCCGTAGAATACAAAAAAGTCAGAATTTTCGAACTTTGAAAAATCATACAGAATTGCCCCTGAATGGGGCAACTTTTATATGTATGAATTTACCTTGCAGGGAAAATTCTCGGAAGGTTCCCGAACAATAATTCATCCATATAAAAGTTGCCCCAGTCAAGGGCAATTCTGTATGATTTTTCAAATTTCGAAAATTCTGACTTTCATGTATTCTAAAGCTTATAACTTCCGAACCAAGGAGGTACAAACAAATGAAACTTGCAGGGAATATTCTCGGGAGTTTACCGAACAATAATTTCTACATATAAAAGTTGCCCCAGTCAGGGGCAATTCTGTATGATTTTCCAAAGTTCGAAAATTCTGACTTTCATATATTCTGAGACTTATAACTTCCGAACCAAGGAGGTACAAACGATGAAACTTGCAGGGAATATTCTCAAGAGGTTCCTGAACAATAAGTCATGCATATAACACTTGCCCAATCAGGGGCAATTCTGTATGATTTTCCAAAGTTCGCAAATTCCGACTGTCATATATTCCAAGGCTTATAACTCCCGAATCAAGGAGGTACAAACGATGAAACTTGCAGGGAAAATTTGTGGGGTCCCCGAACAATAATTCATACATATAAAAGTTGCTCCAGTTGGGGGCAATTCTGTATGATTTTTCAAATTTCGAAAATTCTCACTTTCATATATTCTAAGGCTTATAACTCCCGAACCAAGGAGGTACAAACGACGAAACCCGCAGGGAATATCCTCGGGAGGTTACCGAACGATAATGTATACATATAAAAGTTGCCCCAATCAGGGGCAATCCTGTATGATTTCCCAAATTTCGATAATTCTGACTTTTATATATTCTAAGGCTTATAACTCCCGAACTAAGGAGGTACACACGATGAAACTTGCAGGGAATATCCCCGAGAGGTTACCGAACAATAATTCATACATATAGAAGTTGCCCCAGTCAAGGGCAATTCTGTATAATTTTCCAAAGTTCAAAAATTCTGACTTCTATGTATTCTAAGGCTTATAACTTCCGAACCAAGGAGGTACAAACCATGAAACTCGCAGGGAATATTCTTGGGAGGTCCCTGACCAATAATTCATGCATATAAAAGTTGCCCCAGTCAGGGGCAATTCTTCATGATTTTTCAAATTTCGAAAATTCTGACTTCTATGTATTCTAAGGCTTATAACTTCTGAACCAAGGAGTTACAAACGATGAAACTCGCAGGGAATATTCTCGGGAGGTCCCCGAACAATAATTCATGCATATAAAAGTTGCCCCAGTCAGGGGCAATTCTGTATGATCTTTCAAAGTTCGAAAATTCTGACTTTCATATATTCTAAGGCTTATAACTTCCGAACCAGGGAGGTACAAACGATGAAACTTGCAGGGAATATTTTCGGGTGGTCCCCGAACAATAATTCATACATATAAAAGTTGCCCCAGTCAGGGGCGGTTCTGTATGATCGTCTCAAGTTCGAAAAAAAATTTTTTCCCCATGTGAATTCACCATTTGCTTGTAACTCCCCCCTCCTTGACTTTTTCGGAAAATTCTTCATGGTACAATCATCTACGTTTCAAGACCCCTCAAATGAGCTATTATTCATTAAAATCGGTGAAAGTCGGAGGCAACTCATTTTTTTAAATTTATGTAACTTTTTTATTTTTAAGGTACAAACGAAATTTTTTGTGGTACAATCAGGTACTAACAATGTTCTTCCGGATGCTATGAAGGAAAATCTTTTTTTCCACTTCGGGGGCTAACTTCATACAGGTTAGAAATCACACATCTTCTCGATTCCGATATCCAAAGGCATATATTCTGTCTCGGCCTCGAGTCTGTGCTTCGCGAAGTGCTCGTGATTCTGATCAGGATACTTTAGTTCAAAGAATCTCAGTCTCATCTGCGAATCTTTTTAACTGTATCGTTTCATTCGCAGTTTTGAGTATAGTGGTTAGTTTTAAGTACGTAAGTGAGAGTGTAAGGAAACTGTATTTCTAGTGTGGGTCATCTTTTTGTACCTCTGCGAGCGCCATCTATAGTGCGTACAAAATAGTGCAAATAACAATAAAAAAAAATTTTTTGTATACCTCACAATGTGTATAATAAAGATGTTAAATTTCAGAACGATTGATAAACATGCTTTTTTAAAAAAAATTTCGAAAGAAGACATAAATTTTTTGTATGCAAAGGTTGCATACCCCCTTAAATTCGTGGATTCATACATTCAGATTTGCCTACGTAAATGCACCAATAATAATTATATCGAAAATACAGGGAGCGGACGTGATGTGACGTACGGGTAGGGATGTGATATTTCAAATGAATAGCACTGCGAGCAATTTTAGGTGGACGTAACAGTCATTCGTATTAACTTGGTTCTAATACTTCCGATATTCGTGAGGAACTTTTTTGAAAATTTGGCTTTTCAAAACGAATTGTTATGGAATAACTTGCGTTTCCTGGGGACCTCTCTACAAGACAGTAAGACCCCGCAATAAAAACACTCACCTTCTTCATTCAACGCGAGGCAACAACCATTCGAATGAAGAAGAGGGTGCGTGTTTTCATTGCGGGGTGTTCCTGTATATACAATATCATGGAATATGCATGAAATTACGGAAACTCGGAATATATTCGCAGTACACATTTTGAGACTCGTCAAATCGATCCAAAAGATCTCATCCAAAGGTTTTGGAGGTCGCTGATTACGAATTCACCATTATCATTCAAAAATTCAAAATCAGGGATCGAATATGGCGGACCAAAACTATAAAAACCCCTAAAATTCATTGCACGGAGAAAAAGGTATCTTAAAAAGTACCATAATTTATGGATTTTTAGCGCTGGTTTGACCCGAGTCTCAATATTTACCCGAACAAACCTCTAAAAGTACCATAATATCTGGGACTTTTATAAGGAAGGTACCATACTTATTCTGAAAAGTCCGAGAAATTATGGTACTTTTAGATATTCGTGCAAGTAAATATTCCGACTCGAGTCAGACCAGTGCTGAAAATCCATAAATTATGGTAATTTTCAGGATATCTGTTCTCTCAGTGTGGGTATTTGGAATTTTTCAAGTCACTGATCACGAATTCACCATCAGAATACCGAAATTCGAAGTAGCGAATCTATTATGACTAACAAAAACCCAAAAATGCCTCAAATCCCGCTGGAAATAGGTACTCAAGGATGTTGAGGTTGGTCATCCCAAGTTCACTATCATAGTATCGAAATTCGGAATAACGGACGCAATATGGTGGATAAAAAACAGGAAAAACCTGAAAATTGGCAGAAAACAGTTATTCAGGGGTCTTTGGCACGCTGATCACGAATTCACCATCGGATTATCGGAATTCGACACGACGAATCCAATATACTGGTCCAAAACTTGGACAAAAACGGATCAGAATGGATACAACGAGTCTTCCTAGATGATCTGAATATTGACTATTTGATCTGCTTACGAATTCATTATCAACGACTTTGAAAACCTCTCCTTATGAGTTTTCATCGAGTGTTCTTCGTAATGGCCAATTCCCTATCAGGTTATTGATCACCTTGAATAATATGAATGAAATTAAATACAAGATACAAAATAATAATAGTAATGATAATATATAATGCAAACTGTATCGTACGATACTGCACGAAGCATTGCTTCAGCACTACCAATATTACAAGAAAGTGCTACCAAGTAGTAATTCGAGTGTAATCCTATAAAGTCGCTCTCATTTTCATACATCAATTGAGTACCATATGTATAAGGCGCTTCTGAATGTTTGAGTGGATGATAGCGTCAGTACTAGGAGCGCTGCTTTGATTTTGTTAGCTAGGTGGTTTATTTATGATTGTATCTGAAATGTTTCCTACAAACAATTTATTGAAAGATACAAGAGTACAATATTGTATAGCACTAGTATTAAAGTACAATTTCATCGTTATCAACGACACAATGTTCATTATTCATTTAAATATTACTCTGCTCGAGGAGAGCATTATTCAATACTTGAGAAGAAGATGACAAAAGAAACAGGCACAGGTAGTTTGTATTACAATCACTTACATTATTATCACCATCATCATCATCATCATTTGGTTCAATCAGATACATATATTTGTATACAAGTTCATCAAATCCTCTTGAATGGAAAAATCAACGATCGGAACAGTTATCGTTGCATAATCACAAAAGACCATCGGTTCACTAGAGTTATCACAATGTGGAAAATTATTCTGCACCGCGACGTTTCATTATTATTGAATGTAAAACAATACTGCATTCGTGTGAATTCAATTTCCCTCGCAATCACATTCTGGAACCACCTATTATTAATATAATAACGCACAGTACAATAATTTAAGACATAATATCACCTTGTGGTAAAAAATTTTCTGTCATTTTCTATGAGATCTACCACGAACGATAAAAACATTTTTGAAATATGAGGTTTTGAGCACATGAAAGTACTAGTCTTTGGGTACCAGAAACCCATGCTCTTGTATTTTTATAACACAAAATGGCGGCGTATCATGACATTCGAGAAAAGTCTGTTAATCCGCATGGGCGTACCGCTACAGGTCACCATTTTGATTGTAGAACAAAAAACGAAACGTTTTCTTAAAATATAGTTCAAAATGAAGTGAACGATGTAGGATTTCTCTGATAAACTGAATTTTACACACTGAGAAAGAATATAGTGGAGGAAAAGTATGAGTAAATGCTCATTCGGTCATTTCAATCGATATTCAGTTGAGTCAACCTCGCGGCGAGCTTCGCCGTATCCAAACTCATATGCGATTGGCTCCACTATATTTTTTCTCAGTGCAGATTTTGTGAGCGATTTTCGATCGATGTGAAGAAATAATTGGAAACAAAAATTCAAATGAACACCACTTTTGTTGTGATTCATTTTTCGCAAACATCCTACCACGTTCACTTCATTTTGAACTATATTTTTAGAAACTTCTTGGTTTTTTTTTCTACAATCAAAATTGTGACCTGTAGTGGTGTGCTCATGTGAATCAACAGAATTTTTTCGAGTATGCTGATATGCCGCAATTTTGTATAGTGGAAATGTAATGAAAGGTGTTTCCCGTACTGGAAGACTAGTACTTTTATGTGCACGAAACCCCATATTTTCAAAACGTTTCTACCGTTCGTGGTGGGTAATAGAAAATGATGAAAAACTTTTTGTCACAAGGTGATATTACCCCTTGAAGAAAGAAACCTATCGGTATTGGTATTGGGTATTCAACTTTTTATGAATAATAAGACATCATAATTGTTTTTATCGTGAATGATGTTGTTGACACGAAACAAGAAGATGCATTATGGAATTCATACACAGCGCCTGCGCTTGGAATTATCAAAGCACCACAAAAATACATTTTATCATATAAATTCATATTCATTGGATTATCCTTTGTTCAATATTGTATTTCTGGTTTATATAAATCGTAAACGTTATATATCAGATCGAGATTTAATACTGTAATACGAAAGAGAAGATGAGGAGATTTATCTTCTGTTCTGTTGAGTAGTCTTTTGTTCGTAGGACTATTTGCCTCTCGCGGCTCCCGTGATTATATAATTATGAGTAACGACGGACAGATAGAGTACAGTATCGCATACAAAATAATCATTTATGTATTCTGTTTAAGTATCTTATTTCTATGTTTCTATAGCCTGTACGTGAGATATTATTGAGATAATATATCTCTTTCTTAAGTAACCAAATTGTACCTAACAAAAAGGAGTGTGATAGTAATACGGCACTTGAGGGACTCTTAAACTTCTTGAATCGTTTTTTGGTTCAGAAGTTGTTGTTGTTGTTGTTGTTGTTGCTGTTGAGCTTTTTGCTCTCTTCTCTTTCTCGCGTGTCGCTTTTTCGTTTTTGCCTCTGCTCCCAACGCTAAGAAATTGTTATGGAAGTACTCCTCAATTTCTGATAGCTTTTTACCATGAGTTTCTGGAAGTAGAAGCCACACGAACACCATCGCGCCTATGGACACCCCGGCGAAGAACCATTGAACTGCGTAGGAACCTTAGAACAGGAAAAAATATTAGCCCGTGGATTCCATTCCCCTACCCAGCACTCACTGCCTTCACACGAGGGCAAATTGGGATTCTCAAGTACCAATAACTTGGAGCATCATGATTCAAATTTGATCTTTTGACCAATTTTATGGAGTGAAAGTTCACGCAGGATCTGTTGAAAATGTCACCCGAAGTAAAGGCGACGGAGAAATGTCCGCCCCCTGTATTTTCGATGTAATTCACATTGATGCATTTACATAACCAAATCTGAATGTATGAATTCACAAATCTAAGTTTTATTGAAAATACAGGGGGCAGACATTAGGGTGAGCCGAAAAACCAAAATTTTTGAAATCCGGAACGTAATAGTGCGGAAAAGACGGTCTGGAGGAACACAAATCGAATGAAAAAAAGATCATTCAAATCGGTCAACATTTGACCCTCGCGCATCGAGCTTGAAGTTTTTCAGTTTTTACAATTTTTGGCGAATGCAATATATTTTCTCGAAAAAGTTTATATTTCATTATTCAGTGTCAGAAAATGATTGTCAAGCATACAAACATAGTTAATAGTGTTGGATTAATGTATAAATGAATAAATAAATATATATATATATATATATATATATACATATAATATACATACATACATATACGCAATATAGAAGTTTTGCGTTTGCACCGTATGCGTAAGTTCTCGTATTCGTTGTGGACACGCTGATCAGAAGTGTACTGCTCAGGTATTCGGATCGACTGCTTACCTCACTCACGTGACGCGATCGGCACAGAAATATACGAGCACAGCAGAGGCGTTGCATTTTTTCCAGCAAGTACTTCATTTGTTTTAGCAAGCGGTCATACTGGTGGTTGCTGATTTTCTTTCGTAGAGATCCAGAAATTACTACCTCAACAACTTTGTTATTTTTTCACTGATATTTACGGTATTTAGAGCGTAGTAGGCCTTCATTCCATCTGATTATATTGGGTACATTTCGTAGTTCCAAGGCTCTCCCATCATTGAAAGATGGAAGCGCCAAGGAAACACATGGGTCGGAAAGTATTTTCTTGTCCAATTTTCGGGAGTCCAAAGGACCTACCAACTTCCCAACTTCCTACGTACGAGGAAGTTTTGAAATGTTGTTTTGAAGAACGATTTAAGCTGGCTTCAGAAGTCAATTACGAAACAGTTCGTTTTTCCACTGTAGCTGGAGCAGTTGCACGAAAAATTATGGCTTAGTACGATTTAGTAACTGTCCCTACAGTTACAGAAACAAGAATCATACAAATGATAAAATCATACCACGATTCATATTACAGAATACGGAAATCTTACACCAGGGACAAAGAAAAAGAAAGTTATGAAGTTAAGCTGGGAAAGTTCAAGAAGGAAGCTGTACAACTTTTCGATATAGCACACTGTAAAATTTACAAAAGAAAGTTATAAAGTTAAGAAAAAGAAACAACATCTCAAAACTTCCTCGTACGTAGGAAGTTTGGAAGTTGGTAGGTCCTTTGGACTGCCGAAAATTGGACAAGACAATACTTTCCGACCCATGTGTTTCCTTGGCGCTTCCATCTTTCAATGATGGGAAGGCCTTGGAACTACGAAATGTACCCAATATAATCAGATGGAATGAAGGCCTACTACGCTCTAAATACCGTAAATATCAGTGAAAAAATAACAAAGTTGTTGAGGTAGTAATTTCTGGATCTCTACGAAAGAAAATCAGCAACCGCCAGTATGACCGCTTGCTAAAACAAATGAAGTACTTGCTGGAAAAAATGCAACGCCTCTGCTGTGCTCGTATATTTCTGTGCCGATCGCGTCACGTGAGTGAGGTAAGCAGTCGAGCCGAATACCTGAGCAGTACACTTCTGATCAGCGTGTCCACAACGAATACGAGAACTTACGCATACGGTGCAAACGCAAAACTTCTATATTACGTATATGTATGTATGTATGTATATTATATGTATATATATATATATATATATATATATATATATATATATATATATATATATATCTATATATATTTATTTATTCATTTATACATTAATCCAACACTATTAACTATGTTTGTATGCTTGACAATCATTTTCTGACACTGAATAATGAAATATAAACTTTTTCGAGAAAATATATTGCATTCGCCAAAAATTGTAAAAACTGAAAAACTTCAAGCTCGATGCGCGAGGGTCAAATGTTGACCGATTCGAATGATCTTTTTCCATTCGATTTGTGTTCCTCCAGACCCTCTTTTCCGCACTATTACGTTCCGGATTTCAAAACTTTTGGTTTTTCGGCCCACCCTAGCAGACATTTCTCCGTCGCCTCCCCGTTGCCTCAACGGAGACTCTCCCTTATCTCTCCGTTGTTTTCACGGGTGCCATTTCTCCACCAATTCTCCACCTCCAGTCTACCGAAGTCCTAGATGGAGGATCGGTGGTTGTGCTGTACGGGTGAAGAACTCATGTCAAAAACACATTCTGAAAATTTTGGGCCCTATCTTTGTCTTGATGAAAGAGCCAGGGACATGAAATTTGAAAAAGTACCATAAGATTGTGATATCTCAGCGAGGTATTTTATCGAACATGATTTTTTTTAAAAAATGTTTACACATGTTTTCTTATGTATTTTGGTCAGTGGAACCCCAATATGACCCCCATAATTGCGTACAACATAAAATTCATGCTATAATTAGGTATTGAAGGTAACAAGTGCCCGAAAGGCTATTTACCCGAAAGTGGTAGTCTGCTACTATTTGAAGAGGGCTAGGAACTTCTGGCAATCATCCTTGGATCCACAAATCATTGTCTTTAGGGTGAATGCAATTTCGGGTACTTGCTACCTTACCATACAAATCGTATGAAATTGTATACAAATTGTGTACAATTATATACAGTTTTGGACATTTCTTCCACATGTGGTATTCGTGTAGTATTTGATCTAACCCGATTCTTTCAATTATTCAAACGTTTTTTGCAAACATTGAGGTGTTAGGGTGAATTTTAAAAAAACGGACGTAATCACAATACCCTTAGCTCATCGCAATCCGGCTCCCTACCATGGTGAACGGAAAGCATGTTATAAAGAGTAACGGAAGCGTAAGAATGTTTTAGATTACTTTTCTGATGCTTCTTACATGCTTTCTATCCACTCTTCAATTATGCTTCCGTGCATGAAGCCTGGTTTCTATGAAATTGGTGTTCCTTCGGATGCGCTCCACACACTTCGTTCGAACTATTTACTCTTAATGTTCCGCTCGGTATACGTTTAAATCCACGTTCCAATTACGTTCCTGAAGCTTTCTACTACACGCTCCCCTTTCACCAGGGTAACGTGAAGAATACCGTTTCACTGTTTAATAAAATCGAGGTAGATCACATACTACACGATTACCCGTCCATCCTTTCAGGCTTACGAAAGAACACGTCTCACATCTTTTTCCCTGAGAACTTTGAATTCATGTCCCGAACTTTATCGAGGTTTTTTCCCGTAATACGCGAAAACAGATATCGAATTTTCCCGAACAAAATATTATACTTCCATAATCTTGGATGATGAAATGAAAACTCACGGAATATGATGGGATCCCATACAACACACTAGTTCAGAAAGAGTTCGTGAAGGTTTCAATTAGAGTTTGTAGAATTCATTACCCTAACAGCACAACCACCGATCCCCGGACATTTCTCCGTCGCCTCTACGTCGCTTCTCCGTCCATTCGCCTTGTATCTACGTCTCCCTTTTCTCCGCCTCGCTTCCACGGAGATGCGACGTGGACATCGGTGGGTGTGCTGTTAGGGTATTTCAATTATATGGCATCATCTTCCACTTCATCCTCTAAGATCGTGAAAGTATGATATTTTGTAGGGTAGTAGGGGGGTAGACCGAGGTGAATCAGATCACAGAGTGAATCGGATCAAAATAAGCTAATTCGCTGTTGTTGATCATTTTTATTACACTTTTTTAACGTGTAAGTGCTTACATAATCTTACCAACTCCTAGAAAAACAGGATTACATGACCATAACGCACATGATTCATCGTTTGCATCGTTGTAGCATCGTGCGCATAGAGAAGAATTTTATCGCTGATGTAAAATAGTTATCGCGATTCTTGAAATTTTCATTGACAAGATACGTTGAAAATCATGCCCATTCGATTCATAAGTATAGTTCGTGATGTACTGAATTAGATGAGTCAATTATTCAGACAATAGTATCACGTGCTTCATGAGCGGATGAATGTGTTCTCCCAAATAGTGTATGGGGTGATTCGGAT
Source organism: Gonatopus flavifemur (assembly GCA_018340375.1). Taxonomy (NCBI): domain Eukaryota; kingdom Metazoa; phylum Arthropoda; class Insecta; order Hymenoptera; family Dryinidae; genus Gonatopus; species Gonatopus flavifemur. The sequence continues at coordinate 2,753,438 of JAFFJZ010000016.1, forward strand.
CACGATTTGGATTATGAATTTTTTTGAGTCATATGAGACTTAGAGGCAATAAATTGTGCATCGACAGACTAGTACTGGTATATTTCACTCTGAAAAATCTGTACATCCACCCAACGAAGACTGGATTCAGGGCAGTGGATGTAAAGAATGGTCTTGTAAAAAAAGGGCCGGCAAGAAAAGTTACACAGAACCGTTGATTTGGCGCAAGTGCGTGGAATAAAATTCTTTCATTTATTCAACGTATTCAGGGTTCAAAGAAGAGTTTCAAAGTGTGAATACATTTTGCATCAATATAGGTTCCATTTTCATTAATGATCTTCTTCGCCCCTGATTTTGGGGCGAATCAGATACTTGTCATTTTGTTTATTTCGTTGTAAAACAAAAAACTGTGTATTTGAATCTTCTTTTTTTGCATGGATCTCAAGTCGAAGATGTATACAATTAGAATTTATCCACAGCCCCACTGAGAAAACTCTCCTTCTGATCATTTTTATTCATTGAAAAAAAAGTGATCCGATTCGCCTCGGTCTACCCTATCGGAAAATTCACATGAACGTCACAGCATAAAGATGCGTGAACCACAAGTTCGACGTCCCTCTTTGCGTAGCACGGAAAATAAACCTTGATGAACTTGGGGGCCTGAATTGAAAGTTTTCAAGGAAAAAAGTATGAGCCGCAATGTTTCGTAGGGGAAAGTCCGGGTGTGCGGGTCAAACCGGGTACCTCAATATTCCCCTGATCAGGGCTTCTATTTTGATAGCAAACGCTTGAACTGGTAGCAATAGACATTTTGAGCAGTTGGATAAAACAACAGGACTGGTGCAGCGTACCCTCATAGCACCACAGTCCCAGAAGAATTCTTAAACAATTCATAAAGAATACAATTAGTCGAATAAGAATTCTGTATGAATCCTTCTTGGCCTGTGATGCTGTGTGGGTAGTTCGTCAATTAGAATGGGTTTTATGTACTTTTTGACTAAAACGAATATGAAAAAAATCCCGTCAATTCTAGAGCGATATATGAATATTATGTTGTTGATGGGTGGATAAAGAACCAAAAAGCTTTGGTATGTTGATTTATTGCTCATAGAGAATATCCTGTGGCCGATTGAAGTTATGGTACCCAGTTTTATCTAATTTTCCCCTGAATCTGAAAAGATGGACCGGTAATCGTAAAGTATCCTCAGTGGAAATTAATACCGGATCAACGTTGTTCCAAGACATCCAAGCTCGATGTTGATTTCTACCAGGGATGTGATCTACCTCAATTTTCTCCATTATTCAAACGTTATTTCCCACGTTAGGAAGTCGCAGTGTGATCGGGCAGGGGTATTTGGATTACGTCCATATCATTAATATCCACCCTCACACCTCCACGTTCGTAAAAAACGTTTGAGTAATGAATAAAACCGGATTATATCACATAATACACGAATGCTCTACATTCTTGAATAATTAACCCTAATTATAGCATTAACTTGTCGTTCTACGCAATTATGGGAATCACATTGGGGTTTCACTGACCAAAATACATAAGAAAACATGTGTGAAAGGTTTTGAAGAAATAATTGTGCTCTTTGTAATTCTTTGGTATCTCAATTGCCACGTAACCAGAAACGCTTTTGAAATGCATTTTGGTGAACCATTTGGAACATATCCTTAATGAATTGATCGAATTTTTTCAAATGAATTTGAAATATACGCTATGCATTTGGGATTCATTTGGAAAAATGAATTCTGAATTCCTCTAGTTTATTTCCTAAATAAGACTGTTATGGACTTTAGTGGAATACATGATATGTGCAATGGTCCAGATTCGGAGAATCTGAAGTGTGAAAAATGACAAGACCTAACCAAGCAGCAACAGAAGTTCAAAGTATATGCGAAATAGAAACGTTCGGAGAATGTACAAATTCGACACGAAAAACATAATATGTAAGTTCATGGAATATTCGAATGAGACTATTTTAAATATACTCAGAACGTACATAGTACATTTGAAATGTACGATATTCATTCAATCGACGTTCGATCCAGGTGCTGTCATATATATTCGATCACATACGTTCAATGAATGTGCAGAGCACCCATGAAATGGTCTCTAGGAATCTACATAGAACATATTTCGAATATTCTAAGAACGTTCATAGTATATTCTGCTGCTACTTGGGTATTTGGAGATTCGAAACTTTTTTCCTATCTCACTGCCTAGCATCCTGACCTCACACTCCATTGCTTGAGCAATACCAACCATGATGACACTCGTCCAGTAGAAGCTTCAAGTCCTTGTTTCGGAATCAATAATTACGTAATCAATAGAACATGCGTAAAAATAACTCCCTTGGTGGAAGGGAAGCGTGTCATAAAAAGTAACGGAAACGTAAGAATGTTTCAGATGACTTTTCTAATACTTCTTACATACTTCCTATCCACTCTCCGATTACGCTTCCATGCGTGAAGCCCGGTTCCTATGGAATTGATGTTTCTTCCAATACGCTTCACACACTTAAAATACACGTTCGAACTACTCTTGATGTGCCACTTGACGCTCGGTATACGCTTAAATCAACGTTCCAAATACTTTCCAACTACGTTCCTGACACTTCCCAATACACGCGCCCTTTTCACCAGGGTTACGTTTCTAAATAAATGTGGTTGAAATTTAATTATTGCGTTTAGCACAGACTCGGAGGCTTCAATTCATGATAATCACGTGATTACAGTGAAGTTATTCTTGAGGTAAATACAGTTATAGACGTATCTAAATTGCATTTTTACAGATATTTTGAAGATCCGTCTCAAGATGTATCATGAAATGCAAGATACGAAATATGTCATGATCGGCAGAATGTTTATGAGGGAAATATAATATATTAAAACAAATTGCGAATATAAATAGAGGTCGAATGTTCTACTAATTGGAAGAATATAATCCAAATATGTTGAAAATACATTGAAATTATATTCAAAGGAAAATATGATTCCTTCACATCCTCGTCCTGATTTGACTGAATTCTCAATACATTTTGAATATATTCTGACAATAATTTAATTTTATTATTATTATTGTTGTTCGGAGGCACGGCGCCGGCGAGGGCTTTGTCTGGGTCGATTGTGGAGGGATGGTTGTCTTTAGCTGCTATCTCTCCCCGAACGACCGTATGGCTGGCTTCCGGCGGAAGGTCGATGCCCTGGAGGACGCGATCCTCAGCACAACCACGAAAATGATTGTCGTTGGGGACTTCAACTCTAGAGCGGTGGAGTGGGGCATGGATTGCACCAACTCCAGAGGGAAATACATCCAGGGTATGACGGCTAGGACAGGTTTGGTGGTCCTAAACATTGGCAACATCTCAACGTTCCGTCGCCCAGGATACTCGGAGACCATCCCCGATATTTCCCTCGCCTCCGAGGAACTGACGCCCCGAATCCAGAACTGGAGCGTGGTCGAGGATTACACCGGCAGCGACCATCAGTACATCGAGTTTGGGGTCCACGAGAATGCACGGGAGGGCAGGGTGCCTCCCCGGCGGCCGAGAAGATGGAACGCCGACCGGGTCGACGTTCGAAGATTTGAGCAGGCGATATCCTCGGGGGCAGTGACCCGCGAGGTTTCGGCCGCCGGTGGGACTCAAATGGTCGACGTTTTTGTGGACTCGACCATGAGCCTGATCGCTTCCGCGTGCGATGCCTCCATGCCATGCAGGAGACCTCGACACGGGAAGCGACCCGTGTACTGGTGGACTCCGGAGATTGCTGATGCGCGCAGGGAGTGTCTTCGACTACGCAGGGCCGCTCAGAGGGCGAGGAATCGCCCAGAAGCGGCGACCAGGTCGGCAGAACACAAGGCAGCGAGGAGACGGCTCCGCAGGGCTATCAATAGGAGCAAAGACTCCTGTTGGAAGAAGCTGGCGCTAGCTGTCGACGCGGACCCCTGGGGTCTGGGTTACAAAATTGTGACTCGGAGGCTGGGGGCCTGGCGGTCGGCGGTCACGTTGGATGGAGCCCTCGCGGAGCTGGTTGTTTCGGAGCTTTTCCCGGCGCACCCTTTCCGGCCGCGCCGAGACTTCGGTGACGTGGGCGACGTCCCGCTCTTCACCACTGGGGAGCTGAGCGTCGCCGTACGTCAGCTGAATAATAACAAGGCTCCGGGGGAGGTTTTGAAGATGGTGTGGCGCTGTCGACCCCACTTGCTGTTAGACATGTACAACGCATGCCTGACGGCTGGGGGTCTCCAGCGCGCGCTGGAAGCTCGCTCGCCTTGCTCTCATCGAGAAGGGCAAAGGCGATCCAGGAATGCCGTCCTCTTACCGGCCGCTGTGCATGTTAGACACAGCGGGAAAGGTGTTAGAGAGGCTCCTCAAGGGGAGACTGCTTCAGGTGATCAATGAGGCGAGTGGCCTGTCGCCGAAGCAGTACGGATTCCGTGTGGATCGCTCGACCCTCGATGCGGTCCAGGAAGTAGTGGAGGCCGTGCGGCGCGCGGAGGATCACAATCGTCACTCTAGACGGGTGGTCTTCCTCGTGACGTTGGACGTGAGGAACGTGTTCAATTCCGCACGCTGGAGCGACATGCTTTGGGCATTGGAGCATACGTTCCGTGTGCCTCTGTACCTCCTCAGGATGGTGGACCATTATTTACAGGGCCGTGCTCTCGTTTACGAGACTACCGCGGGCTGGAAGAGAACTGCGGTCACGTCGGGAGCGGCGCAGGGGTCTATTCTGGGCCTCGATCTTTGGAATGTCGCTTACGACAGTCTGCTGAGGTCGGAGATGCCCGATGGTTCCCTACTGGTTGGGTTTGCGGACGACGTTGGCCTACTCATAGAGGCCCCCGACGTTGCGCAAGCCCAGCTGGTACTCAACCAGGCGATGCGACGCATCGAAGCTTGGATGAGGGAGCATGGGTTATCTCTGGCTCTCGGCAAGACAGAGATCGTGGTTCTCACAAAGAAGAGAATCCCTGCTGTCCTCCCTCTGCGGGTGGGGCAGGAAGTAGTGGAGTCGAAGCCCGCGGCACGGTACCTGGGCCTCACAGTGGACCGGAGGCTTAGCTTCCAAGACCACATCTGGGGGGCTGCCGACAAAGCCGCTAAGAAGGTCACAGCTCTTAGCAGGCTTATGGCGAACGTCGGTGGCCCCAAGTCGAGCAGGAGACGATTGCTGATGTCCACGGTCAACTCGGTCCTCCTATATGGTGCCGAGATCTGGGGGCATGCCACGGAGAAGAAGAGCTGCAGTGCGCGACTGGAGCGAGTCCAAAGACTCGGAGCGCTTCGGGTCGCGTCTGCATATCGCACGGTCCCCGGTCCTGCGGTGTTTGTTGTGTCCGGAGTCGTTTCCGTTGCGCTTCTCGCTAGGGAACGACAAAGCATCTTCCGGCGAAGCAGGGCTGGAGAGCAAAGAAGCGCAGTGGCGGCCAAGGAACGTACCCGCACGTTCCTCGCGTGGCAGGCCTCCTGGGACGGGGAGACCAGGGGAAGATGGACCGCAAGACTCATCCCTCTGGTCAGACCGTGGACAGAGCGCGAGCATGGAGAGGTGAGGTACTTCCTGACCCAGTTCCTTACTGGTCATGGATACTTCAGGAAGTACCTGCACCAAATGGGGAAAGTAGCGTCCCCCGCGTGCCTCTATTGTCCCGACGAGAGGGACCATGCCGAGCACACGTTTTTCGAATGTGCTCGGTGGGAAGCACATCGAATGGCGCTACAAACGGAGCTCGGAGACATCACTCCCGAGAACATCGTGGGTCTGACGCTCCGAGATGACTCCAGTTGGCGGGCGGTGGACTCCTCCGTACAGTCCATCCTCCGCCTCAAGAAGGTGGACGTGGACAGGGCAGGATAACTGGCAGCGGTCTTTCGGCTACAGGGAAAAAAGGGCCCAGCTCGAAGTAATGTGATGAACGGTTCCGGGCTGGGTCCGAGGAGGGAAGAGATGGGTGTTAGTGGGTAAACTGCGATAGGCGCTTAACATCTTCAGCTGAAGCAGGAGTCCAACACACCAGGGAGCGATGACATCAGCTCCCTGACGGTGCATAAAGCATTTCCCCCTGTTTAAAAAAAAAAAAAAATTATTATTATTATTATTATTGTTATCACCAAATTCCACCAATAACCGACATAAGGGTTGATATATACACACCACAGTTTCAGTACGTATTTTGAATCTGAGATGTATTTTGAATAATCAACAAAAACACCTTGATAAGGCATTTGATTGTATGTGGAATATATTGAAAATGTATCATAAAAGAAGCCAGATAAAGAAAAAAAAGGCATGAAAAATTCTTCTTTGCTGTAAATATATTTTCAATATATTTGCAACTTCTAAGTGTCACGAAAATATTACTGATTTGAGAACCATTTTAGAACCTGATTTGAGAACCAATGAATGATTCCAAATATATTTCGTTCACATTTTAATAAATACATTTTCGCAAAAGTTTTCAAAATATACTTGATAAAACATTTAGAAAATTCCTTTGTCCAGCAATCTTTTGAAAATTTTGATGCATATAAAAGGTATTTTGAAAGCTCTTATGGTTACGTGGGTTCATGTTGATTTCCGGTACTTCTCCAAACTTCATCACCCTGACTTTTTTATCGAAGTATAGGAAGCCCCTATAATTTTTGCAATGCACTTTTGGCATGATTTCCCACACATCTGTATACCTCTTCCCAGACAGCACTGGGACGTTCTTCGGACGTTCAGAAAACGTACTTGGTCACAAGAAGAACGTTCAAAAAATGTTCCAGGACGTTTTTAAAATTTCACATAGACATTCCAGGGATGTACAAATGTCCGGTATAGTCTTATTTAGGTTTCTATGGAACGTTTATGAAACATGTTAAATGAGAATTTGTTAAAGATCAAACTTGTGCCAAATTTTTTAATATTCTCCATTTCGAGGAGATGCAAATGAACTGTGGTGGAGCCTGTATCGATAGATTTGATAAATTACATTTGCATCTCTTTGATATATTGCAGATAGTGAAATTTTGTTTCGCGTCAATTTTGAGATTATGTGAATCTGAATATATTGACTTAATTCTTGATAACTCACATCCTGCCATTAGTTTTGAACTTCTGGAAAGGAATCTTTCCAAATATTCAATACAAAACATATTTTTATGGTTGTTTGGCACTTTTTTCCCTAGTAAAACTATAAATATACATTTGTATAGGTTAAAGATAAAATACTTGGTTTTCATATAACGTCTCAAAAACGTTCTGAAAACGTACCATAGCATGTGTAAACAATGTCCCCAAAACGTGCTCTCCAACACATTGAATGAATGTTCCTAAGACGTTTGGAAAATGTGCTTTTGGAAACCAACATCTGTGGGACTTTGGACACGTTTTTAAAACGTTTTGAGAACTTTCAGTGCTGTTTCGGTTCAAACCGAAATCGGTGAAACAGCTCGTCGTGCTTGAAACACCGTCAAGGCGTGCAATAAAGTGACAGAAGCGTTTGTGAAAAGTTTCAACCGCCAAATGACTCTAAGGCAAATTTGGTTGGGCGTGCTTCAATAACTCTTTCCTGATGTTTACGATGTTTCGGTAGTGAAGGTTTTCAACACGCTTATAGGACTTCCCTTGTGTATATGTTTTGATTGATTGAGAATTATATGATTTTGAGGTTAGAATGTTTAGAGGGTATTCTTTACCTTTCATACCAGTTGTTAAGCTAAAAAATTTTATTCGTATTCAAGATACATTTACCAATATAATTACCACACAACAATTGTTTCGAATTATCGAACTGTAATTTGATGATGTTTGATATGTGCAAGTTAATTAAATTCTTTTGCACATTTAATGATTACACATGGGATATTGAAATTGATTTGTAAACTTTCAGGATGAAAAATCATTTTAATTCAACGAGAAAGATTGAATTTGAAGCACATTCCCTTATGACACAGTTCAGGGGAATAAAGTTCCAATTTTTCAATCACCGATGTTAGCCTAGCGGTAAAGGACTTTCTCCCGAGTTCAGAAGTTCTTGGTTCGATTCCCCTTTGCAAATTCTTTTTTTTTCACTTTCTTTGGACTCACTTCCATGCACGCTTTGCATCCGCCAAGTGACTCCTCCGAAACGCTTCTGATACTTTGAATTGACCCTTCGATTACTCTTATAGCACTCTCTAATAACGTCTTTGTAACTCTTCCCAGAACGCTCCATTTTCACCAGGGGGGACCTTTTCCCGTGAATTTGGAATATCTTGTCAAGGGTATTGTCGTTATGGGATTTTATTATACGGGGATAAGTTTGTGTGAGCGCTTCGCCGGGGTTACTATGTCTCGTACATTTTCTATAGCTTCCCAATGAACATTATGAGGACGAGGACTTGGAGACAACTGGAGGAGCTCTTAAAGAGATCTTAATGTCATTCAATGCGTCGATTCAGGAGATTTTACAGAACTCTTATTTAAGACCACTTTATGTTATCTTTGTGTTATAAATGTTCTCTTTAAGATAACATAAAGTGATCTAAAACAAGACCTCCACAGGATCTCCTAAGCCGACGCATTGGATGACATAAAGATCTCTATGAGAGCTCCTCCAATTGTCCTCAAGTCCTCGTCCTCATAATGTTCATTGGGTTACCACAAACGATAGAAACATTTTTGAAATGTGGGTTTTTGTACATATGGGGGTACTAGTCTTTGAGTACCAGAAACATAATTTGTTATATTTTTACATCAGAACTAGCGGCATATCACCACATTCAAAATAAGTCCGTCAATTTACATGGGCAAGAAGTTTCTCAAAATATAGTCCAAAATCTAGCGAACATCGTAGGATTTTTCGATAAATTGAATACGACAGATTTTATGAGGGATTTTCAATCGGTTTACCAAAGAAAAAATGAAAAATTTCAAATCAACGCCATCCTCTTCAAATCCAGTTTTTCGGAGAAATCCTAAGACGTTCGCTAGATTTTGGACTACATCTTGAGAAACTTTTCAGTTCTTCATCCTACATTCATAATTGTGAACTGCAGCGATACGCCCATGTAAATTAATGAACTTATTTTAAATGTGCTGATATGCCGCCATTTTGTATTGTAAAAATATGAAGAAATGTGTTCCTGGTGCTCAAAGATTAGTATTTCCATATACACAACACCCCATATTTCAAAAATGTTTCTATTGTTTGTGGTAAGTCTTAGAAAATGGCAGAAAATGTGATATCACCCTTTGGGGTGTTTTCGTTCAGTATTCAAAATACATTTCAGATGTAATCAAAATACGTACTGATACTGCAATGTGTAAATATCAAACCTTATGACAGTTATAGGCGAAATTCGATAATAACAATAATAATGATAATGATAATAATAATAATAATTGTTTTTTTGTAAAGGGGGAAAAATGCCTAACGCACCGTCAGGACACAGGTGTTGCTGTGTCCCGGTGTGTGGGGCTCGCACCCACTAAAAACCCACCTCTTCTCTCCTGGACCCAGCCCGGAACTGTTCATCGCAGTACTTCGAGCTGGGTCCGTTTTCCCCTATAGTCGGAAGACCGCCGCCACCACCTGAGGGGTCTCACTCGTCGACTCCTCCTCTATCCAAGTCCACCTTTTTGCTTCGAAGGATGGACTGCACGAAGTAGTCCAGCGCCCGCCAACTATCATGGTCTCGGAGCATCAGTACCACGATGTTCTCGGGACTGATGTGTCCGAGCTCCGACTGGAGCGCCACCCACTCTGCCTCCCACCCAGCACATTCGAAAAACGTACTTGAATACAGCTTTGTTATTGCGGGGTGGACTGAAGCGGAGATAGCTGAGATGGACTGGAAGACCAGAAAATTGTTGGCGATGCATGGTATGGTTCATTCCAGGGCCGATGTCGAGAGGATGTACGTCCCGAGAAAAGATGGTAGTAGAGGCCTGCGACAGATAGAAGCTGTGCATCGCATCGCCGTTGTAGGATTGGCTAGTTACATGATCCGGAACAAGGAAGATGTCCTAATGAGACAGGTCTACAGGATGGAGAGGAAGCCAAGATACGCCGGTATTCTGTCAAGGGCCAAGAGGGTAGCGTCTAAATATGTGGATATAGGGGCAGAAGGCCCAGATGATCGACAAGAAGAGCTGTTGGTGAGCTTGAAAATCAAGGATATGACGCGTGAAGCCTTGGAAGAACAGTGGAAGAGCAAGAGTTTACATGGTCGTTACATTGAGAGAATCAGCGTTCCGGACATACACAAGCAGCAGACAGTGGCTTGGCTTCGAAGAGGGAAGCTGAAGGTGGAAACTGAGGCGTTGATTGTGGCGGCCCAAGACCAAGCGCTCAGAACCAGAAACTACGAGAAGCATGTGCTGGAGACAATCCAGGATGATAAATGTAGACTATGCCGGGAGTATTCGGAAACAATTGACCACATCATTTCAGGATGCCTACAGTTGGCGAAGTTTGAGTACCTGCAACGCCACAATAGAATATGTGAGTACATCCACTGGGTGATATGTAAAGAACTGAAGATCCCAGTGCAGGCGGAGAAGTGGTACCAACACAAGCGACACAAGGTGGTGATGAATGCCGACTGGGTGTTGCTGTACGATATGCTCGTGCAGACGGACAGGCCTGACATCATAGTTAGAAATCACAGACGAAAGAAGGTAAAGATGATCGACGTCGTTGTGCCCAACGATAGCAATGTTACTGCGAAGATTGCTCAGAAGAAACTAAATTATCAAGATCCGCGCATCGAAGTTGGGAGGATGTGGAAGTCGCGGGTGGAAATTACTCTTGTCATTGTTGGAGCCCTTGGAGCAATCCCGAATAATTACGGAGAATGTTTGGAGAAGCTGCCAGGGGACATCAAGATTGGCGATCTACAAGTCATCGCGCTCAGGGGCACGGCGCATATATTGAGAAGAGCGCTTGATTGAAGGAGGAGGAGTTGACGATGACTGCGCGTTACGCACCAGTGATGCCAGATTCGAGACCGAGACCGCTTTTACCCTCTCCATTGACCGCTTCCCCTTTCTCCCACCATGCGGAATAAGTCGGGTGAGCGACAGAGGAAGAGTAACTATCACTCTCTCGCTCGCCGACTTATTCCGCAAGGTGGGAGAAAGGAGAAGCGGTCAATGGGGTGAGTTAATACGGTCTCGGTCTCGAATCTGGCATTACTGTTACGCCAGAGATGAGTGGAGAGATTGCTAACGTAATACTGAAATCGTGGTATGGTTTATGGACTAGCGACATCATGCGGCAATGATATCAACTAAAAAGTGGAACCGCACTGATTGGTTAATTCCATTGGATTTCAGAAATTACGTTCGATCTGAGCAATCATCAAATATTTATTTGTTAGTTGGTATCATTGCCGCGTGATGTCGATAGTCCAAAAACCATACCACGATTTCAGTGTTACGTTAGCAATCTCTCCACTCATCTTTGGTTACGCACTCCTCTACAATGTGTATCGTGTGTGACGGTGATCTGTGTTCGTGTTGTTTTTTCATTTATTTGTTTATCCATGTGTGTGTGAAGTGACAATGGCCGCGCATTACGCGCCCCTGTACAGCGGGTACTGCACGTGCCAGAAGTGTATCCTAGTATTATTAGTGTATTCATTTACTCAATTAATCCATTGATTTATTCATCTATTCATTTTGTTTCATTCATTTCTTTATTTCTTTAGTTTATTTTATTTAATTTCATTGTGTCTGTGTGTGTGTGAGGTGAGCGGGTGATGTCCCCGTGCTTCCTCCTTAATGCGCTGCGGACGTGCCGGAGGAAGCGTTGGGGGGTGCCTATGTGGGTGCCCGAATTGCCCGGGAAGGGTGTGTGTTTCCCACTGGGTTTTTCCCCATCTTCCCTGTGGAATTGAACCCCATAATAATAATGATGATAATAATAATAATAATAATAATAATAATAATAATAATAATAATAATAATAATAATAATAATAATAATGATGATGATGATGATGATGATGATGATGATGATGATGATGATGATGATGATGATGATGATGATGATGATGATGATGATAATGATAATAATAATAATAATAATAATAATAATAATGATAATAATAATAATGATAATAATATAATTAAATTATAGCTAGAATATATTGAGAATGTATTATAAATTCAGTCAAATTAGGACGAGAAGATATAGGTATCATACTTTGCTTTGAATATATTTTCAATATACTTTCAACATATTTGGATTATATTTTTCTCATCGGTAGAACATTCGACCTTCATTTATATATGCAATTCATTTTAATGTTTCTCCCCCATAAACATTTTGCCGATCATGATATTCCTTTCCAACACAAACCTATATTTGTGGTGATGTGTTCTAAGACCTTTTACGGTACTTCAGAACCAAATCAACTCAATTGGCACCATTTTTTCCCATTTGCTAATGTATTTACAAGAACCTTATCAGAGGTGAAGCCGCTATGAATGATTGATTCATATTTTACTGTTACAGACGCATTAGAAAACGTCGTTCTATATATGGACTAAGTGTCGGAAAGGGTTAAATTTCATATTTTGCATTTTATGATACATCTTGAAAGAGATCTTCAGAATATCTGTAAAAACGTATTTTAGATACTTTTATAACTGTATTTACCCGAAAAATAACTTGACGCTTATGACGTAATTATCCAGAATTGAAGCCTCCGAATCTTTGCTAAACGCGATAATTGAATTTCAACCACATTTTTTTTCAAAGTGTAAATCATTACTACGCATGTTCTATTGATTTCGTACTATTAAGTCTGAAACATGATCTTGAAGCTTTTACTGGACGAGTGTCATCATGGTTGGTATAGCGCACGCAGTTAAGTGCTAGGTTAGGATGCTAGGCAGTGAGATAGGAAAGCGGGTTCGAATATCCAAATAGGTCTTGTCATTTTTCACACTTCAGATTTTCCGAACTTGGATCATTGCACATGTCATGTATTTCACTAGAGTTCTAGAGAACTCAATGATGTTCATAAGATAAGAAATCCAGAAGAATTTATGATTAGAAAAATTTTTTCTCGCTCCTGTTCAAAATGTAAATTAAATATATTTCTAGAGCAATTTTAAACTTTCGCGTGAACTATTTTAAGAACAAACTTCCAATTACGAGGATGCTCTTCTTATGCATCCAGAGAAAGTCTCGCATGCATTTCACATGCAAATACAATGTCACATGTATTGTTGTCGAAATATATTCACAAATGCATTAACCATGTATTTCAAACGTCCCATAATAGTCCTCCTGAGGAAATAAACTAAAGGAATTTAGAATTAATTTTTCCAAATGCATTCCAAATGTATCGCGTATATTTCAAATGTATTTGAAAACATTAGATTAATTCATTGAAAATATGTTCCAAGTAGCTTACCAAAATGCATTTGAAGAGCGTTTTTGGTTACGTGGGAGTGAGGCATAGTTACAAAGTGTTATTAGTAAAAGCAAAGAAATTATGTTTTAGTTGGTCCTCAATTGCACCCCTGTGGAGTCAAGTGGTTGATTACTAAAGTAAGAATAGCGAGTAAGACTCTTGAGGTCTCAAACAATATTATTCAGCACTCTTTAATGCAAAGCTGAGTTCCCTTGAACGAATGGAGCGTGAAAAGTACCTCCGAGGAAACTTTGTAAACTCCTGTAACTTTGTAGAGCAGCGAACATGAGTAAATTTGCCATTGAGTAACTTATGGAATGAGCGATACCACGTATTTCGGTTGGGAAGAGTTCGGCTGTCATAGTCCATGGAATAGTCAACATCCCAACCATGGATGTACAAACGTAAAGCAGCAAACACGCCACGGGTACCTAAAATGAGCATCACAGGTGGAAATTGATGAATCTTATAAATTTACAACGCATCCAATGTGGAGAAAATGTTCAAAAATGTATACAATTGTATACAAATTGTGTACAATTGTATACAAATTGTGTACAATTGTATACAAATTGTGTACAATTGTATACATTTTTGACATTTTTTCCACATGGGACAAACATTCAAACGAAGAATAAATTCTAGTTTACCCAATATCCACTACGATCGCCTTCCTGGATGCGGAGAGTGAAGTAACCTGAAGCCGCCATACAGAGAGTCATACCCAAAGAGGAAATCAAACACAAAGGTCTTCTCTTATATCGTCTTAGTAACCAAGTGTTCACCATAGAGCAGAAGAATCTAGTTAAACCGACTAAAATTGATGCCAGATATGGGTTCACTCCCGATTCAACTTCCTATTGCAAATATAAATTCAATTGAAACAAACAATTCCACTTCAGAATAAAATATTGATATTTTGCAAATACCTGGAACCAAGTGACGGCATAGAATAGAGTAATATAGATTCCGGAAAATTGTTGAAAAGAAAAGAATAAGAATAGTATGAGCATCGGTTTCCAACCGGTTGGTTTTAAAAATCCACGTAATTTGTTCGCCGCATTGCCGTGTTTACTTCTTCGTTGTTCACTCAATTTTATCTCATTTTCTTTCATAATCTGAGTGAATTGTGCTTCTGCTGTGGATACTTTGACCAATCCTGTTTCTGGTTTATAAAGCCTACGGGAGCAAACAATTATCAAATTCTTTAGAAGTTATCCTCCATATGGAGTATGACTGTAAAAATATTCTCTTCGTGAGCGCTGATGTTTCTCACCCCTGCTGAAAATACCAGGTAGATCCGGAAAAAAATAGCTGTCAGATTTCGAACGGTCTTCGTCTTAGCAAATCCGGTCAAAAACTGATAAAATTTCTACGTGTTTTTGTTCGAAATTACGAAACATGAAATATCCTGTTAAAAACAGACCCCATGTGGATGGAATGTCCAAGAATATATACAATTGTACACAAATTGTATACAAATTGTGTATAATTTTAAACAGTTTCGGACATTCCTTTCACATGGGTCATAAAAAATTTTCTCAGTTTTTGATAGGGTATCCCAATTTGGTGATTCTAGACAAAACCAAGTGGAAATTTTGTGACCTGGATCGGATTCTTTGGGACAAGAATCGTTCAAAGCCTGACAATTATTTTTTGTCCGGATCTGCCGCGGCATTTTTAGCCAGGATGATTATTATCAAATTCTCCGTACGTGAGTAACAAATATAGGTATGATGTATGATTAATTTTTTGCTCATATACAAATTGTCCCAGGAAAAGTTGAACTCCTTCTCAAGTGGTGTTATACCTGAGGCGGAAATGGGAGACTTTTTTCTCTGAGAAAAAGCTGTAGAATGCCTAATTTTAGGGACGACTTTAACCAATCATGTGGATGCTGCAGACCCTGGTGAAAATGAAGCGTATACACAAAGCGAGAAGGAAACGTAAACGAAGCGAAAAACGTTTCAACTCCCTCTTTCTGGAACGTATGATACCCGCTCGCTGGAAAGTCATCAAATCATACGTTCTGTATACGTTTCATAAACTTCCAATCCCGTTTCGCATACGCTTCACGTAACGTAATAGTAGGTTATATGAAGCGTATGAGAGTCATACCTATTCTGACTTCAGATGACATCTTTCAGCAACTGAAGTTAACGACGATCCATGGCTCAGTGGATAAGACCCTACCATAGTGGAAGTCACCGGTTCGATTCTCACCACAGGGTTCAATTTTTTTGTCTAGATTTCTTGAATTTTTCCCGCTCTCTTTGTTTCAATTCCCGTTTCACATACTCTTCGTATCCTTTCCATTCAAGCTTCGTATACTTTCCATTAACGTTTCTGTTACCCTCCAGCATACGCTTCGTTTACTCTTTCTTCTCGCTCCCATTTTCACCAGGGGAAAGATAACTCATCAATTATTGGAATAGTCGATGCACTTGCCACCTGAATGTTCAACTTATTTTGTTTATCACTTCAAACGTAAGCATTTCTGAATATTTTACCAACAGAACAATGTCTTTTTTCACATGGGTTACCTCTTGAGGCAAGGGGCGTGATATTTTTTTGGGACACTTTGTATATGGACTTGCTGGGGTTGATCCCAATGCTACTGATCAACTTCCATAAGTGTCTCATACCATCATTGAGGTGAACGTTTGTCGAAGTTGACCAGAAATTCAAAAAAATTTACCTACTTCAAGATGTAGAAATGACCGATGTCAACAAATGATGTATAGATTATATATAATTTATCTATAATTTTCACATGGGAAATTACCATTCCAAAGATTTCTTAGCTTCCTCCACGCGGCCTTTCGAAACAAGCCAAACGGGAGATTCCGGAACGAACAATTGCACCAATATAATAGGCACAATGGCGTAAATGATGCCGAGCCATGCTGCCATTCTCCAGTGCAAGTAAGCCCCTTGAATATACGACAACACCATACCAAAAGAAGCCAAAGTTGGGCCAAATGATATCATCGATCCACGTAATTCCGGTCTCGCCACCTAGGAAACAATAACTTGGACATTATAATCCGAGTAGCACCAGAATATACTATGAACGTTTTTCGAATATTCGAAATATGTTTTATGAACATTTCAAGGAGACAGTTTCATAGGTGCTAAGTAAATTTATCGAACACATCTAAAAGATGTCTCAACGAGCTCTAAGAGATATCCTTTAAATCATTTTAAAAGATATCTTTTCGACGTCTCATTGTTTTATTGGGTATGTAATCGAATATACAACGATACCTCAATCGAACGTTGATTGAATGAATACCGTACATTTCGGATGTACTATGTAAGTTCTAAGTATATTTAAATCAGTCTCATTCGAATATTCCATGAACATTTGTTATAAGTTCTTCGTATCTCATTCATATATTTTACGAACTCTTCTATTTCCTATATCCATTAAACTTCCCATGTGGAAGAAATGTTCAAAAATGTATACAATTGTATACAAATCGTACACAACTGTATACAAAGTGTGTACAATTGTATACAAATCGTACACAACTGTATACAAAGTGTGTACAATTGTATACAAATCATATACAACTGTATGCAAGTCATATACAACTGTATGCAAATTGCGTACAATTGTACACAGTTTTGGATATTTTTTCCACATGGGCTTCTGTTGCTGCTTGAGAATATACTTGATTCATGGTTTTTTCACTAAGATGGATTACCTCTGTAATATAAACAATGGCCGGAGAAGTGGCTAAAGCTGTGGCCAAACCTGCGAGTAGACGGCCGAACAGGAGCATTGGGACGTTCTTCGACACGGCGATTAAAATCCAACCAGCTATGCATGGAATTGCTCCAATTTGTAGGGTTCTCAAACGACCAAAACTTTCCATTAGGAATCCACCGCAGAGAGCCCCCAAAGGTGCAGACACCACCACCACACTCGCTACAAAACCATTGAAAATTTGTGAGTCAAAAATTGTTGCGTGTACTTGCATGGAAGTTGGTTGCACGGGAGTTTACTAACATAAATTCATATGCTTTGGGCAATGATTTTCGTACACCCTGTGAGGCAGGAGAGTGACAAGAGGGATGTTTTCGAGAACACGCGCTTGCAAGGTTCCACGGAAGAGAATGTTGAGGGAATTTTCGATTTGGAATAACTCAAAGCAATAAAGTTGTTCGTCAATGTTCGAAGAAGTTTTCCTGAGATTTCCAGATCAATCGAATGAAAATGTGGGAGATATTAGACAATGTTTACGATACGCGACTCGTTTCCCGTCACGGCATACTATTTTACTACGGTACAGGATGTTATATGCTCGATGATTCATGAGCAAGTTACGTTATTGTAAACATTGTTAAATCTCACACACTTTTTACTCGATTGATCTGAGAATTTCAGGAGAACTCACTGTAAAAAGTAAAAGTAACTTTCATCTTGAATATCGTTATGAGGACGGTCCTTTTTTTAACGTATTGATGCGTTTGGCAGAGACGGAACACCCCCTTCTGCATCATGGATTTTCGACACGATCACGATACTCCCCTTTCCTTATATACAGGTTATCCCAGGACTCGCGAATCGGATTTTACAGGTGTATTCTGCAGCCAAAATGCAATAATTTCTCGTTTGGAAAAAATTTTTTTGACGCTTAGTTTTGGAGATATGAGCATTTTTTTATTTTTGTTCAAATCTAAATCATTCAAAGGCACTGTATGCTACATACTTGGGCTTAATACCATTCGCTGAGTTAGAGAACGGCGGATCTGTGGAAAAAAATTAAACCATTTTATCATTGATAGTTCCGGAGCTATAGCGATTTGAAAATTTTTAGCTTTCAGTCAATCAGAATTCAGCAACTTCAAATCGCTATAACTCCGGAACTATCAATGATAAAATAGTTTAATTTTTTTCCATGAATCCGCCGTTCTCCAACTTGGCGAATGGTGTGAAGCTCAAGTATGTAGCACACATTGTTTTTGAATGATTTGGATTTGAAAAAAAATCTAAAAATGTTCATATCTCCAAAACTAAGCGTCAAAAAAATTATTATTTATTTTTTATTATTTATTATTTTATTATTTATTATTTTATTAAATTAAAATTTTTTTCAAACGGGAAATTATTGCATTTTGGCTGCAGAATATACCTGTGAAATCCGGTCCGCGAATTATGGGACACCCTGTATAAGTCCTACTACCCTCTTTTGTTCACACTCGTATGTGTACATGTAAACGTACGTGTACAAAACGTGAGGCCTGATACGTGCCTACATGCGAATTTCCATGTAGGTAATCGATCGAAAGGAAAAATCTCCACTAAGAACGCTTTCACCCTAATGGAGAATATCGATATCGATATTACTGTTTTCTTTCTCTCTTTTCCTTGACTGATCACAGTAGACAAGACAGTTTTCCTCCACCCTACCGAAATTCATACTACCGCACGAGACGGTACCGCTTCTTCACCACCAAAGTTCTCATGGATCAACGACTCGACGAAATTCCTTTGAAATAAAAACTCACCCACTACAACCATATAATAAACACCAAACATACCTAAGACAGAGCCTTTCTTCTTGCCTATTCCCCCATATCAACGAATCGACAGACGAAAGACGACACGACCTATCATAAACAACCCTACCATAAAAGAACAGTACAGACGCACAGTCAGCTCTCCTTACAACCGAAGATTATGTCGCCAAATTTCCACACTGTGTATGGAAACTTCTTTAAATTTTTCACTACAGATATTCAGTTTAGTGAACATTTTTATGAAAATAATTTGATAAACACCAATAGGATTCACTAAATTTCAAATTAGAGGTGAAGATGAGGTAAAATGAACACGGGGGAAAACAACCATTTGTAAACAACTATAACTTATAGTGAGTTCAACCTTACATAGAACCTTTGTCATTGAATTTTGTAGCTAGAGGTTCAAACTTTCACGAAGGGGTTTGGGAATATCACGCAAGCTGCATATTTTACAGCACACTGAACACGAAAAAGGTCATTTTACCCCATCTTACCCTACATGGATGAATTTATCTTCTAGGAACGCGATGATTCTCTCTCTCTCTCTCTCTCTCTATCTATCTATCTATCTCTGTCTTTTTCTCTCTCTTGTCGTTCGCATTGAACTCTATATCATACTGGAAGGCGCACTTCTCATGTTTTCTATAGTATAGTCCGGTGAGATTTTGAATTTCGAGTGGAATGCTATCTCTCTAAAAGAATAGATGCGACTATAGTTCAATAATCTAAACGAAAGAGAAAGCTTCCCACTCAAAGCAACCTTCTCTCTTGCACTAAGCCCACCGGCCATTTTTTAGAAGTGCGCTTTCCAGTATGATATAGAGTTCAATGGTCGTTCGATAAGGTATAAATGAATATAATTTCTTTTGACAAATTCAATCAAACTTTCCATGTTAACTATCTATAAATTCTTTTTGAATTATGGAGAACTCCTTTTTCTCTCGTCCTTTTCTGGATTCCACTGAATTGTCATAATATTTTCGAAACTTTCTTATGAAATTTCATCAAACTTTCTAACCCCTTCATAATCTCTTTAAACCGTGTGAATTCTTTCCCATCTCTATTCGAATATTATCGAACTTGTATAAATCCTTTCAGATTTCATGTATAAAATATTAGTATATCATTATCTTACACAAAATGTTACCGAAGAACTCTTTTTGAGCTCTTTTTCACCGACACCCTTGAATGAGGATATTCATTAATCGAACGAATAAATTAAATCAGATAATTCATCCAATATAGATCAACAAACAAACAATACTACATAAACTATCAACGAATGAGAATGCGAATTTTGGTAACTTTGAATGTCACTGTCTCTCTCACTCTTTCCTCATTTCACTTACGGAAACCGAAAAAATTTTGCTACACCGATTTTTCAATTCCTCGGATGAATTCATGATTTAATAGTCTCAATACTAATCAAACAAAATACCCTGATTGATCTGATCAAAGAATTGAACGTCATGTTGATACATACTGGGTGATTCAAAATCGCCGTACACTTTTCTGAAAGCAAATTCTTCATAGAATTCTGAGAAGATTTTGGTCCGAAATATTCAGATTTGATCCTCAGATCCGGAGATATGAGCATTTCTCAATCTTCTGACAAATCCAAATACCTTGGAAGTACCATATTTATGACTTTTGAATCCAACACCATTCAATGAGTCAGATCATGGGGTATCCCTGGAGGAAGAATTAATCTCATTTAGGTTCCTTCGTTGTGGAGTTATAGCGGTTTGAAATTCCTTGCATTCCAGCCAATCAGAATTCAACACGTTGAAATCGCTATAACTCCACAACGAAGGGAGCTAAATCAGATTTATTTTTTTCCAGGGATACCCCGTGATCTGACTCAAAGATTAGTGGTGGATTCAAAAGTCAGAAATATGGTTCTCCCGAGGTATTTGGATTCTTCAAAAAATCAAAAAATGCTCATATCTCCGGATCTAAGGATCAAATCTGAATATTCCGGACCAAAATCTTTGTAGAATTTCATCAAGAACCTGCTCTCAGGGAAGTGTGCGGCAATTTTGAATCACCCAGTATACATACATACATATATATATATATATATTATACATATGCATTTCTCTCCCTCTCTCTTACTCTATACGCTAGGAACGTTTTTAACATAATAGAAAATCTGAAGAAACTTTGGTAAAAGATGATTGAATGTAGAATAATTACACGTAATCATAAGGATTGATATTCATAAAATCACTCTAGTGAATATACATGTCGATGTAAATTCTCATGTGAGAAAATCAATTCAAACTAACGAGTTATAAAATATTCTAATATTCAAAATAATTATACGAAATTACTTTCACCACAACATGAAACCAAACTCTCATCGTAAACTCTAATTCAAACCAATTGTTCTATGAAAAATCACATTCACATATATATGGGGCATTCTCTGTGAAATCAGCGACCCCCTCTGTCCAAAAATTGGAGCGACGTACAGGAATGGGTATGGGCTCATTTTGGAGCTATAGGTTCCTAGTTCTTGAAAAGATGTGACCTTTTTGCAAATCCAATATGGCGGCCTAGGTGCAGAGTCAAACGTCATTGGGGAACGGTTGAGGGGAAATTAATTGTAAAAAAAAAAATAGCCGAAGATCCTTCTTATCCGTCTGAGAATTCATCACAAGGGGTTTTCTAGGACGCTAAGAGCGAATCTGTGGTCAAATTTGAAGAAATTCATAATGGCGGATCCAATATGGCGGCCGAAAAAATCAAAATCAGAGAATTTCGTTTGAAACTCACTATTTGAGGGTTTTTGACGTCGCTAAACCCTAATCTGAGATCAGATTTCCGAAATCCAGGATGGTGGATCCGATATGGTGACTGAAAACATGGAAATCAAGGAATTTCGTTTGGAGCCCATCACTCACGGGTGTCTGAGGTCACGAAATCCATATCTAGAGTCAGATTCTCATGATTCGAGATGGAAAATCCCATATGGCAATTGGAAAATTCAAAATCACACCCCATTCCACTCAAATGAATCACTTGTTGATTTTCAGGGTCTCCAAATTCGAATCTGAGTCCCAATTTTCAGAATTCAGAAGGGTGGTTCCAATCTGGTGAACCATGAATGTTGTACAATTTTCTGAATTGCATAATGTTCAGAGCATAAGTATTTTTTAAATTTCTAAGGACAAGGTGGATTAGTCATCCGTTACGTCCCCCTTCCATCCACCGTAGTTCTCCGTTACTCCTTCATCCGACCCACCTTGGTTCTCCGTTACTCCTCCCTTCCATCCACCTTAGCTCTCCGTTACGTCTCCCTTCCACCCACCTTAGTTCTTCGTTATTTCTCCCTTCCATCCACCTCAGTTCTCCGGCACTCCTCCTTTCTATCCACCTCAGTTCCTCGTTACCTCTCCCTCAAATCCACCTTATTTCCACGATATAGCTTCTGACACACTTCCAAACATACTTCTCTTCACGCCATGTCAGGATAGTTGAAGAGAATTCGGTGTATTTTTTGATGTCGTTCCTCCAATAGTGCTTTATAAAATAGTCCAAGAACATTGTTCCGATCAGCAGTTGTAAGCCCAGATTTTCTCTCGGGAGAGTCAGTGAAAACTTACACAGTTTTTTGCTATCGTCTCTTCAACAATCTTTTTTAGGGTAGTTGAAAAACATTCTTCCAGTGAGTATTTTCTGGCTTAACAGTCCTTTTCAGAATGATTAAAAAACATTCTCCCAATAAGTATTTATTGGCCTAACAGTCCTTGTCAGGATAGTTAGCCAGAACTCAAATTCCGCGTTCTCGTATCTCCAACAGTCCTTTTCAGGGTAGTTAGCGAGAAAATTCTTCTAGTAAGTATTTACTGGCCTCAGAATATTTCTGAGCATAATAAGTGACGCGTACATCGTTAACTCAAACATAACTGATATTACATTATTCTCTATCACAATTTTGTCTGTGCGTCGCCCAACTTTTGATTCATAAAAGTATCCTGGACATTTTTATTTAGTAATTATTTCTGTTAAAATTCGTTGAGATAGATGCACTGATCCTCATAAGGAAGATGGCGGACCTCATCACAAGGGCTCCAATATAAGAAAAATATCAAATGCTCTCTTGCAATAGAAGCCGAGTTTGCCGAAGACTGCTATGGCATGTAATGATTGTAGATTAAGACGTCCGATAGAACGGTATCATACCGGTACGTATGTACCCGATTCCTGTGATAATAACACAAATAACGTAGAATATGAAGTTGATCCATCTGACTCTAATCTTGGCCCTTCCAACCCTTCTTCAAATATTGAAGAAGAGTGTTCATCTGTGTTCGTGACTAGTGCCTAGTGCGCCATCTATCGTAGCTTCAATTCAACTCCTTGTTGTTCGATTTAATTGCGCCATGCTTCTTGTTTTTTATTATAAACGTTGACTGATCGTCTTTGCGACACGTACTACACACGAGCATCCCTGGCACAAATGGTTTCTAAGATATTAAATAATCCAATATCATATTAGTGTGAACATTTATCTACAAAGATCCGTTCCAGCGAAAAACGCTACATTCCATAATATATCACGTCTAACAACCAACCAAACATTTTTAGTCCTAACGCGACGGATTCGATTATTGTGTACAAGCCATCTTGTTTCTCGAATGTTCGTTCGTTTTCATATTAAATAGTGCTCGATCGAACTGTGGATTGGAAAATGAAATCGTGGAAGATGTGAACAGAGTTTTGGTGGTGGTCAACGTATCAAGCTCATAACAATTTCGTGTTGTGCTGTGGAGCAATTACGCATCATTTGGACATTCAGAGGTCGTGCATCGAGGAAACCGTTCATCCAATTTTTTCGAGAAAACGCATAAGAAAGCGTCGTACGTCGTTACGTACAATATCAGCGCGCGAGAAAGACAAGGAGAGAAGTAAGTCGTTCGCGAATAATAGAGGCCATTACACAACGGTAAGTCACCAATCAAACTTCCTTTATTCAATTTTCCTCTCCTTGAATTGCTTCAATTTTAGAATTCACCATGTCGTTAGACCAACACAAGGAAAAAAGAAAACAAATAAGATCTCCGTGTACAAGGTTACAGAATCATTTAAATGCCATTAATTCCAATAATGTGAATATAATCGATTTGAAGAATCGTAGAGACAAATTGCAAGAACTGTGGAATGCTTCCGAAGTCGCGCAGGAAGGCATCGGAAGGTTGAGTGTCACTGAGGAACAACCTGATATAGTCATTGATGGAACGACTCGCACGGGTTTTGAGAACACATATTTTCACCAATTCAATTGAATAGACGAGTTAATTCAGATGTTTACCCCAACCACTTCAAATCGAGTGCAAGAAAGTACTACACCTCAACATCGCGCATCGCGAGATAATACAGAACCGCTCAGTTCGAGTTTAAGACTTCCTAGAATAGATCTGCCCACGTTTGACGGTTCATACGAGAGTTGGTATCCATTCTTCAATACCTGTAACTCTTGATTCATTGCCAGGCAACGATAAACAATATTGAAAAATTTCACCATTTGATATCATCATTAACTGGAGAAGCCGCGAAATTATTAGAATCATTAAAGTTGACAGAAGGGAATTACAACAATGCGTGGGAAATACTAACAGAACGGTATGATAAAAAACGCATCATAGTGAAGAAGCATATTCAATCAATTATTAATCTCCCAGCAGTGGGTAAAGAAAATCACGTTTTGTTGAGGAATTTATTGCATGGGGTTCACAAGCACATGCAGGCTCTTAAATCGCTTGACCGCCCGACCCAACGTTGGGACGACATTTTGGTGGGAATTATTACTTCAAAAATTGATGCAGCAACTAATAAGGAATGGGAGGATACATTGACATCCTCTGAGATTCCCGATTTAAAGGCTTTATTGACATTTATAAATCATAAATGTGAGACTCTTCAGGCTGTCAATCGGCAAAAACATTAAAACGATACCGTGGATCATCTCAAGTCTGGTAAGCGCACCGTCAATCAACTCAACGTTTCAGATTTGTGATTCGTCAAGTCATTTCAATTTCAATTGCCCTAAATTCAGGAGTATGTCGATAGATCAAAGAATAGCACGAGCTAAATCAGTAAAGCTATGTTTTAAGTGTTTAAAATCGACAAGGCATGGGTCAAGGGATTGTCCTTCCAGTGACTGCAAGATTTGTAATAAGCGACATCATACTATGCTTCACATTAAATCACCAGATAACGAAAATCAAATTCAAAAGTCACAAGCTTGTGGAAATAATAGTGCGTCACAAGCCTCAAAGAATAGTTCAAGAGATGATGCGAATGAAACGTTAACTCATTGCTCTACTTCAGGTAGGACGGTTCACATGCTTTTGTCCACTGCCGTTGTTCATATTGCGGACAGAGATGGAAATTTTCATTCTTGTAGAGCATTATTAGATAATGCATCCCAATCCAATTATATAACTAAAACATTGGCGCAGAATCTGAATTTGGATTTGAAGAACACGGGGATTCACGTCGTGTCAATACATAATTCCAGCTCTTCTATCAACAAATGTGTAGAAACAATCATAAAATCAGCTGTTGGGAATTACAGGACGCATCTCCATTTCTTGGTAGTCGAAAAAATTCCTGAAAATTTGCCAATCGTATCAATTGATGCTGACAAGCTCGTAATTCCAAATGGAATAAAGTTGGCTGATCCTGAATTTAGTCGAAGTGCACCCGTAGACTTACTCATAGGAGTGGAATCATTTTGGAATTCGATTTGTGCAGGCCAAATTAGAGTAGCTAAGAATCAACCCATACGGCAGAAAACCCATCTTGGCTGGATTGCAGCAAGTACAGTGACATCAATGTGCAATTCAAGGGAGACGACGTGTAATTCTTCAGTGATATCTGAAAAACAGGAAAACAGTTTGACGAAATTCTGGGAATTGGAGCATTATCCCGCAAGGGCACCATTTACCAAGGAGGAGCAGATTTGTGATGAACATTTTATTTCGACATACAAGAGGGATGATTCAGGAAGATTCATCGTACAGCAGCCGATCAAACACGAAGAAATCAGTAGATTGGGTGATTCTGAAAAGGGCGCTTTAAGACGATTTCGAAATTTGGAGAAAGGATTATCACATCAAGCAGATATTGAAGGGCAATACGTCGAATTTATGAACGAGCATGTTCGTTCAGGCCATATGCGTGAGATTGTGTTTCCTGATGAAAGTATGAACAAAGGTTTGCCAAAGTATTTTTTACCTCATCATGCGGTGTTGAAGGAAACCAGCCTTACTACCAAACTGCGTGTGGTTTTTGACGCCTTGTTTAGGACGTCGTCTGGGGTCTCGTTGAATGACGTATTGAGGGTTGGCCCTACTATTCAGTCCGATCTTGTGAGCATCATGATGCGTTGGTGTCTACATCGATTCGTTATCTGTGCCGATATTGTCAAAATGTACAGGCAAGTGCGGCTTGATGAGAGTCAAACAGGTCTCCAGCGAATATTTTGGCGCAATTCGCCAGAGGATATCAGGGTTTTTGAATTGATGACCGTCACTTATGGCACGGCACCAGCCTCTTTTCTTGCCACAAGGGTACTTCAGGAACTTGCCCACATTGAGTCAGAACACTATCCATTGGGTTCCAACGCCGTTCCGAACGACTTCTACGTTGATGACCTTTTGACGGGGAGTGATACCATTGAAGGAACACGTGAAATCCGAGATCAAATCATTAAGCTGTTGAATTGCGGTGGATTTCGACTGAGCAAGTGGTCATCTCATTCGGCGGAATTGCTGATGGATTTGAATACCAATACTACCGATGCTGTGGTCATTGTTTCAAACATGGAGGAAAACATTCGGACTTTGGGTATTTTGTGGAACTCTAAGGAAGATGTTTTTAAGTACGATGCATCAGAAATCAACGCTTCGCAAAGGTTTATGAAACGAAGAATATTATCATGCATTGCTGGCGTTTTTGATCCCTTAGGATTGATTGGACGGATTATCGTGATTTTTAAATTGATCATGCAGAGGTTATGGTCATTAGGAGTCGGCTGGGATGAGACGCTACCTGTAGAAATTCATAAGGTGTGGAGCGACCATGTATCGGAGTTTGGTGCCATCAATAAACTTAACATACCTAGAAACATCATACAAGTTTTGAAGTTCGATGTGTTGGAACTTCACGGTTTCAGTGATGCAAGCGAGCAGGCATACGGCGCTTGTATCTATGTCAGGAGTTTGATTATAAACAGTGCTGCATCATGTCACCTTCTGTGCTCAAAATCTCGAGTGGCACCCATTAAAAACGTCTCACTACCAAGGTTCGAATTATGTGGAGCACTTCTTCTCGCTCAATTGATGAGCAAGGTGGTTGAGGCCATGGATGCGAATTGGAATCGTATCATTTATTGGAATGACTCAACAATCGTCCTCAACTGGATTCAGAGCACATCACGCAGGTGGAATGCGTTCGTTAGCAATAGAGTGTCCGAGATTCAACAAATCTCGATGATAAAGAATTGGCGTCATATTAATACTGGACATAATCCAGCGGATCTATTGTCAAGGGGAGCCACAGTTTCCAGGTTGATCAACAATGACTTGTGGTGGCACGGCCCCGGATTTTTGAGTGACGTCACGTTTAGTAGTGACCAGGAACAGAATATACCTTACGTCAAGGATTTACCAGAGGAAAGGAGAACGATTGCTTCTTTCGTCGTCGTGGAGCATACTAATGATTTGATCGCAGTACTTTCTAGTTTCAGAAAACTATCCAGAGTAGTGGCATATTGCTTGCGATTCGTCAATAATTGTCGTGTAAGAGGGGAAGAAGGATAACATGCTTCCCTAAGTGTCAACGAAATATCAAGATCAAAGACAATCTTGGCAAAAATAGCTCAGCTTCAATCGTTTCCCGAAGAGATGAAAGCTTTTTCACAGAATAAGGAGATATCGCATTCAAGCGAAATGCTCACTTTGAGACCATTTTTGGCACCGGACGGTCTTATCAGAGTCGGAGGAAGATTGAGAAATTCAAATTTATTCTACGGGGAGAAATTTCGAATCATATTATCAAATAAGCACAAATTAACGGAATTGATTATCCGTCAGTATCATGAAGATATGTTTCATTCAGGAACGCAATTGACACTCGCCACAATTCGTACCGCTTATTGGCCTTTAGCTGCCAGAAATACCATACGGAAAATTTTACGGCAATGCGTACGATGTTTCAAGGCCAATCCTCGCAACTCTCAGGTCATTATGGGAGATCTACCATCATTAAGAGTGCAACCTGCTCGTCCGTTCATAAATTCCGGAGTGGATTACTGCGGACCTTTCATCATCCGTCAGGGAGCTAAGCGAAGTAACAAGTACACTAAGGCGTATTTATCTGTGTTTGTTTGCCTTAGTACGAAGGCGGTTCACGTCGAGTTAGCCGGAGACCTCTCGTCAGAGTCCTTTGTCGGGGCATTGAAACGGTTCATAGCTAGACGTGGCAAGGTAGCGAACATTTACTCAGATAACGGAAGCAATTTTATTGGTACCAGGAGAGAGTTGCAAGAGCTAATGGAGCTTTTTGGAAGCGAGGTTCATAAAACTAAACTTGAAGAAATACTTACAAGGGACAATATCCAATGGCATTTCATACCTCCGCGCTCTCCAAATTTTGGCGGGTTATTGGAGGCGGCAATAAAGTATATCGAATCCCACATGAAAACTGTGATTGGGGAAACTCGCTTGACTTATGAAGAGATGTACACTTTGGTAACTCAAATTGAAGCAATTCTTAACCTCCGTCCTCTATGTCCGATTTCTGAGGATCCTCTTGATAATAAGTACCTTTCTCACGCTCATTTCCTGATTGGTGGCCCGTTGGTTACTCCATTGGAACCAGATCTTACCCAGCTCAAAATTGGTCGTCTATCTAGATGGCAACTAGTGGAACAGCTCAAACAAAGCTTTTGGAGGCGCTGGTCTCGCGAATATTTGAATAACCTACAGCAAAGGTCTGAATGGAAATTTGATAAGGGTCCTACTTCAATCATTGGTCAAATGGTTATGATGAAGGAGGGTAATATACCACCCATGCGCTGGATTATTGGTCGTATAGAGTCGCTTCACACTGGGGCTGATGGGAAGACTCGTGCGGCCACTGTACATACAACCAACGGACCTGTGAAGATATGCATTTCTAAGTTGTGCATCTTGCCGATTGATTAATCTTTTCCTTTGTAAACACTTCATTCATACTAATTATATTTGTTGATTCTAATCATTGTGTTAATTATTCGTTTCAAGTTATTGTATTATCTTCATAATTTCTGTGTAACGATGGTTATTGTGTTATTCTCATTGAAAGTGATACCTTTCAAGGGTGGCGGTATGTTCGTGACTAGTGCCTAGTGCGCCATCTATCGTAGCTTCAATTTAACTCGTTGTTGTTCGATTTGATTACGCCATGCTTCTTGTTTTTCATTATGTACGTTGACTGATCGTCTTTGCGACACGTACTACGCACGAGCATCCCTGGCACAAATGGTTTCTAAGATATTGAATAATCCAATATCATATTAGCGTGAAAATTTATTTACAAAGATCCGTTCCAGCGAAAAAAGCTACAGTCCATAATATATCACGCCTAACAACGAACCAAACAACCTGCGCGATCACTCGCATCAGACGAACTTCTGCAGGGATCGGAAGACAAATTCGCAAGCTTGGAGAGTAATAATCCTATGAAGCTGAAAATCCTGACTATTGCGCCAGAATCTTGAAGTGTCAGACAAATTTCGAAGGAGTTCGGGGCTCTAGATACTTAGCTGAAAAAGCTGAAGAACTAAGATCAACTGATGAAGTTTTGGCCGATGTCACTGCAAAAGCTGTTAGAACTCTCCCAGATTCTAGTGTTACAAAAATGATTGATTTCTACAATGATGACACCATTAGTAGAATAATGCCGGGAACTGAGGATACATGCTCAGTTGAAGTTGATGGCCGTCGGATTAAAATGCGAAAACGTCACTTACTGATAGATCTGAAGGAATTGCATACAGTGTTTGAAAAATTCTACCCTGACAATCCAGTCAGTTTCAGTGCTTTCGCAAAACTGCGACCACAGAATTTTATATTGGCTGGAACAAGGGGAATGCACTCAGTATGCGTGTGCACGATCCATCAGAATTGTAAATCAATGCCAGATGCAATTTCAATTGAAATGTTAACAGAAGATACTGAAAATCCAATTTGTGATTATCATAACTGTTTGGAGTTGATTTTTCGCAAAAATCCCACACCGGATTGCTACCTGGATCAATGTGCTGGATGTCCAGATATTCCGGTTTTCTCCACAATGTTATTGGAAATTTTATCAAATGTTTCTGTTGATGAGGTGCACCACAGTGTGTGGACTGGGACGGATAGATCGACATTGAAAACAGCCAAAGTTGACGTTTTGGACTTTGTGGATGAATTTTGTGACAAACTGAAGATCCTTGAGCCACACTCGTTCATAGCAAAGCAGCAGGCAAATTTCATTTCGGCAAAAAAACAGGATCTGAAAAATGGGGGAGTACTCGTTATGTTCGATTTCTCGGAAAATTATTCCTATGCGATCCAGAACACCTCTCAAGCATTTCATTTTAATGATGAGCAATGCACTGTATTCCCCATTATATATTATTTATTTATTTATTTATTTTGTTTATACGGGTATAAAAGACCCTTTGGTACATAGAATATACATTATTTGAACCACATTATATATATCATACATCAAAGCATTAAGCATCATGTTAAGCTCGACTACATGCATCTTATATTACAACAACAGTTAACGTGTATAATTATAGGTGAAAAGGACAATTAGATATTAAATTTGACAAATAAGAGAAAGAGAATTCCTAAGATCAGAATGAGATGAAAATAATTCAAGCACATCACTGTAAGAATTTGCTAGGATAGATATCCGATTTACCGGATCAGAATAACCGTGTCTCGATTTATAAGAAATTGGATTGAACAATTTAGGGCGCCTCAATAAACGAGAAGGGACATTAAAACGTACAAGTCCAAGCAGTTGAGGGCAGCGAATTTTCCCATTAACAATTTTATACAAAAATGAAAAATCATTGAACAAACGACGTGATTCCAAGGGAGGCAAGTTAAGTAGAGCCATAATCAATGAGTAATCATGACAAGTGACGCTCAACGGACGGCCTATCTGATAGGCAGCAAAACGCAGAAACTTATGCTGAACTCTTTCCAAGTCTGTACAATCCCGAATTAAATGAGGACTCCAAATTTGAGACGCATACTCAAGATGAGGTCTAACTAAAGTACAATACAGTGTTCGAAGTGCAACAGGATCACGAAAATCTTTACAAACGCGCTTGATGAATCCGAGAGATTTCATGGAAGTACCAACTATGTGATTGTAATGATCTGAGAAGTTAAAACGAGAGTCAAATGAAACTCCAAGATCACGAACAGTATTTATAGGTGATAACAGAGAATGAGACAAGTTTATAAAGAGAATAGCGAATTGAGGCATAAGAGTTGCATTTTTCTATCAGATAGTCTGAAACATGATACTCCTGCTGTTTATAGGTTCAAGAACAAATTATCCCAGAAATTAAAGAAACTGTTGGAAATGTCAACAAACTGATCCACATAACGGATGGTGCGAAACAACATTTTAAGAATCGGTTCCAAATTGCCAATCTCATCAACCATAAAGAGGATTCTGGAATTGATGCAGACTGGCATTACTGTGCGACTGCACACGGTAAAAGTGGATATGATGGTTCAGGAGTCATATTCGAACGAGAAGCTTATCGAGCGAGTCCCTTAGCTAAGTCATGTGAAGCAATCCTAACACCACAAAGTCTTTTCAATTGGGCTGAGAAACATTTTCAGAACATTCAGATATGTTTTTACAGTAAAGTAGATCATGACAACTCGACGCACCACTTGAATAAACGATTTCAATCTGCTTCACCAGTACCCCAAATTTTGAAGAACCACTCGTTCACTATTCTGTATCCAAAGACCGTGATGAACAAACGATTTTCAAATGCTGTGGGAAGAGTGGAATTCCTAGCAAGAGGCGGTTGGGATTTCCTCCAAATCTATGAGAGACATTTGCTCTACTAGCTCTACCAGCCTGCTAAATAAATTACAGTGTGGTTGAGATAAATAGTTCATCTCATCTTGGGTGATGGCTCCTTTGCTTACTCCGAACATGCGATGTACATGTGGCATGTGAGATGACAAGTCCATGTGAAATTACTACACCATGATGGTACTTTTACAAATACTGAGTATTGGTGCATTCACACTCACTGTTGTAAGATTTCAACTTCACACATTTGGATGGTGAAATTACTATGACATAGTATTTGTAAATTTACAAATTGGTTCAGATAATATGCATTTACCCTGACTATGTTTGTAGAATCAAACTTCACCATCATATATCTAGTAAAATTATATGTACATGGTACTGGTAAATTCACAATCACTGTTGTCGGATTTTAACTTCACACACACGAATGGTAAAATCACCAAGAGATAGCGTTCATTAATTCACAAATCAATTCAAGTAATATACGTTCACCATGAGTATATTTGTGGAAACAGGAAGCACTTTCACATATCAACTCATATTATTTGTACACAGTCCTGGTAAATTTACGCTGATTTTTTACAGTGTAGGAAAAATTCCCATCATATAATGTTTGACAACACAAATTGACATGAGAATTGGAAACCTGTCGCAAAAATTTGATTCTCAATCTTCCATTCTGTGTTCTGAATAATGGGAATCGAGAACTCGATTCTTGTTCTTAAAAATTTGGAAAATATCTATGCTTCAAACATGTGATGGATTTTTAGATGGATAAGAAGGATATTTGGCTGTTTTTTTTTTCAATAATTAGTTTCCCCTCAACCGTTCTCCAATGACGTTTGACGCTGCAGCCGGGCCGCCATATTGGATTTTCAAAAAGGCCAAATCTTTTCAAGAACTAAGGACCTGTAGCTCCAAAATGTGCCCATGCCCATTCCTGTACGTCGCTCCAATTTTTGGACAGAGGGGGTCGCTGATTTCACAAAGAATGCCCCATATATATATGAGACATTCTTTGTGAGAGGGAACCCCCCCCTCTGTCCAAGATTGAGGATAACCTAGAGTCATGATCATGGGGTCAAATTGAAGCTTGGGATGTATACTTTCGATAGAACCGTGACCTTCTTGAGAATTCATCACGGTTGGGTCAGCATGGCCCAAAAAGTCCACACGTGTCGTGCATGGGAAACACAAAACTCAATACGAAAGCCCGGTAAGCCCACCAAATGACTCATTAAATCGTTCATAGGAGGGTTTTGGGTTTTTGGATTTCAGGCTGAAACGCAATGTTGATAAAATCGATAATGAAAAGCCCATTGCTGGTGATTGTTCTGGAAATGTTGAAATGGAATATCTAGAAAACACGAATGTCGATACTACAAATTCCTCATTCGATCATGAAAGTCATTTACGGTTACGAGAATTAGAGGAATTACTCCAGGGATTGAAAAATAAATTTGATAGCTTGGAAGTTAATCATCCTATGAAGGTGAGGATCCTCACAATTGCTCCTGACTGCTGGAGTATCAACAAAATTAGTGAGGAGTTTGGAGCATCCAAAAAATTGGTGAGGAATGCCAAAGAATTGAAATTAACTGCAGGTGTCTTAGCTGAAGTCCATGCGAGAGCAGGGAACGCATTACCAGCTTCCACTTTCACGGAAGTCGAAGGTTTTTACAACTGTGATACGCTCAGTAGGATAATGCCTGGGGCGAAGGATGTAGTATCAGTTAAAGTTGATGGTAGACGCGAGAAAAGGCAGAAACGACTTCTGTTGATGGACCTGAAAGAATTACATTCACTATTTAAAACATCACATCCAGAAAGTCCAATGAGTTTGAGTGCCTTTGCAAAACTTCGTCCACGACAGTGCATTTTACCTGGGGCTAACGGAACCCATTCAATGTGTGTTTGTACCATCCACCAAAATTGTAAATTCATGCTGGATGCAATCAATGTAGAAAATTCAACAAAAAACCTGAATACCCCAATCCGTGACTTTAAAGATTGCCTGGAACTGATGGTTTGTAAACCTCCTACTCCTGATTGTTTTCTCAACACATGTGGGCAGTGCCCAGATATTTCAGAATTCCGAGCATTGTTACTTGAAGCTTTCTATGATGCATGTATTGATAGGATAGAATACAGCTCGTGGACGAGTATAGACAGATCAACGTTAAAAACATTCAAAGTTAACGTAGATGACTTTGTATCAGAGGTGAGCGATAAGATGCGAGTCCTGAAGCCGCATTCATTCATTGCGAAACAGCAATCACAATTCATAGCGCGGAGGAGAGATAATTTACGTGAAGATGAAGTAATTGTGATGTTCGAGTTTTCGGAGAATTATTCGTACGTTGCTCAAGATGATTCCCAAGCAGTTCTTTCCCCCACCCTCATGCGATTTGGAGCATCCATGCTCATCGTATGAAGTTCTATGGAAAAAATCGTTCCTTCCTTTCCATCTTCTATATGCCCTCCGACGACAATGAAGCCAACTGAGTCGTCATCTTTCCCCTCCCTAATTCCCTTTTCCCAACTACACTGATATCCCATATCACAAATCAAAAACGTCCCCGGTCATCGAACGCGGTCAATTATCCATGTTTTACAGGCACAGGCACGTGGACTTCTCTCTCTAACATAGATATCTTTTCCTGCTACGCGTTTCTTCCCCTTATAACATGGTACGCATATAGCTCTATCCTTTTCTAAATACTTATGTTCTCCCTCACTCTCTCTATATAACACGGTATACGTTGGTATACCCCTCTCTTTCTATACCACTGCATCTATACATAAGTATTTCTCTTTTTCAATACTTATGTTTCTCTCTCACTTTATAACATGGTACACGTACATACTTTTCTCTACCAATCTCTCGACCTTCTCATATGACTTTATGCCTGTATTGAAGAGCTCGATTTCCTTCAATACAAGGATATGATTTGAAGGTCGAAATTCAATGAGGAGGAAAAATATATCAAATGAATAGTTACTTTCAATTACTGAGTGATCCTCAGAATTGGAAGGATCAATCATTTCTGATGTTTTTAAGAACAGATATTCACAAAATATCTCCTATTACCGAGTAACCCTCGGATTTTGAAAATATTGTTCGATTTATGTTCTCTCGTTTTCTAACCTATATTGAATATGAATATTTACTGAGTCACCCTCACCCGAAGAGAACATGAAGCTTCAGCGAACGTTCGGATTAGATCTGTATAGATCGGATCGAAGGTTCATGAAAACTAACTTTTAGATTAACAAACCTTTGTCGAAGGTACTACGAACGTTGAAAGTCGGCCTCAGAATACTTTCAGGAAACATAGATGGAACGTTTATTGAAGGTTCATCGAAGGTTTCAGGAAGCTTCACAAAAGTATCTATGCTTAGATCAATTTATAATAATTCATGTCAATTAATTAATTTATTTCACATATAAATTGATGAAAATTAATATAAATATGGATACTTTTGTGAAGCTTTGTCAAACCTTCGATGAATCTTCAGCGAACGTTCCATCTATGTTTCCTGAACGTATTTCGAGGCAGACATTTCAACGTCCGTAAAACCTTTGTCAAACGTTTGGGAATTTAAAAGTTACCTCTAATGAACCTCCGGTCCGATCTATACACATCTGATCTGAACGTTCGCTGAAGCTTCATGTTCTCTTCGGGTCAGGAATATCTCAACAATTAATGTGCAATTCGTGACGAGATTCACCATAGAATTAGCTGAATATTTTGTGACCTTTTTCATTCAAAATAATATGTAAATCATATTACCAAATTTATTATTCATTAAATCATTAAATATATATATGAGACGATTCATTCCAACATCCTAACCCTGGTCCTTGTGTAGGCACATCCCTACCTAAAGCGAGGTTATCAAAGAGGTTGTCAGACTTTGATTTGGCGATTCCTTGAATATCCGCTTGTAGATAAATCTTAAAGATTTTGACGTAACAGAACATACGGTTAGAGGGCACGATAGCGGGTGCAATAGGCTGCACCCAGGTGAAAACATGGTGTAGAATTCTTATAAGGATTTGGTTCTATACAAATTCCACACCATGAATGTAATATGAAACATGATTCAGTGAGAATGGTTGTGGAGAACCAAATCCTGATGAAAATTCTACAAAATGTTTCAACCTGGGTACTCCGTGCTGGGTATACTACGTGTACCAATGACTGCCTGGAAAGGTTCTTTATCTGTGGGAAAATTCGATAAGTAACAATATGAACATAGGCTGCAGGACATCAAATGTAGCAAATACTTCAGTTTGATACTTCCAAATGAATACTATTGAAAAAACACGTTTTTTGTGGACTTACCCCCACAATCTAATTCACACCAACACGAAGATGTATGAAATAACCTAGTTTTGTGATTCCAGATGATTTCTCTGTAAATTCGAAACAGTGAAAAGTAACCAGAATCAGTACTCGCTGATCAATACTAGTCATAGGAGCCTTCCGAAGTAGCTGATCCAAGTGATCCGAATCACTTTCCAACCAATCAAAATGCTTAAAAAGTGATCAAGATCACTTGGGTCAGCTACTTCGGAAGGCTCCATAGTATTTCACTGATTTGGATTCAGAGAGTTCCATTGAAAGAACTTATTCATTTGGTTTTCCGTATAAAATCCAAAGAATATCGATACGGCAATATATGGGAGAATTCAGTTTGGTACCTCCAGGTGAAATTAATTGAAAAACAGCCATCATTTAGAGTGAATTAGGATAAGATGGCGCACTTTTTTGCTTCACTACAGCCTGAAATATTCCACAAAATCCCATTTAGTCAGAGAAGATTTTAAGATTGTAATTAGATCTTCATATTTTCTTTGAGTGAATGAAGTCTGATGCGTCATTTGATGCTGTAGAGGAACGGAAAAATGCGTGATCTAACGCCACTTTCCCATGTGGGAAAAATATTCAAAAATGTATACAATTGTATACATTTTTTCCACATGGGCTGGTTTACGCCTTAAGAGCACACGAAGGTCCAAAGGATGTTCAATACAGATGCATTGAACTTCTGGATATTTGATGGTCCACTGCCCGACTAGAAATTTGGTAGGGCAAACCTCAGGGCCTTATGTTACCTCATAAGGCCCTGACTTTCACCTGACCAAATTCCTAGTCAGGTGAATGTTCCCTGAACGTGAAGGTACGTACAACGAACCTCAATTTCACCTAAAGGGTCTATGTTCTCTTGGGGCGGTATTATTTGGATAACGACAATCCCTCTGCTAGGCGTGACGAAAATGATTTCCCATTCTCATGGAAACGAATCTTCGAAAAATTCTAATCGAATTAAACCAGCACTTGTTGAACTTTCCAAGTCGGCTTCAAAAAATCTTTCTTATCCCACGAGCGGTTGATTCTTCGTTTCAGAAAAGCCTGAATCGATTGATATATAATATCTCAAGCGACATTTAATTTTCAAACCCTTCATGGGGACGATTATAATAAATGGCACTTTGGCATTCTCAGACAATACCCAGACATCACTGATGAATTCTGATGAAAACTTCACCTGGAGTTCTGCACAATTCGAATAATATTTAACAAATTCGAAAGAAAAATTCGATAGTTCAGCCATTTGTGAGTTCTCTTGGAATTCTTCGAGAGTTCTTTGAGAATTCCAAGAGAACTCTCAACTGTCCGACAAATTAGATTATCTTTAGAAATTTTGAGGAATTTTTTGAATTTCACAAAATGTCAGGAAAAGTTATCTTCTCAGAATTCATGAGTGATCTTCATGTCTTATCTAGGTGTCGATCGTCATCTCGGAGATGCGCTGATGTGATACATATACATTTTTGGACATTTTTTCCATATGGGGATATCTCTCAGGACATGGGTACAACTGAGGAAACTCTCCAAAAGTCGACTTTCAATGTGAATTTTCTTTCGCAAGGTCATTTTGGTCAGCCTTATGTAACATTTGTAGAAGTGACCCATATGGAAAAATGTCCAAAAATGTATACAATCTTATACGATTTGTATACAATTTGAGTACAATTGTACACATTTTTGCAAATTTTTTCTACATGTGGTATTTCATTAGGGGGAAGTTTGAAAAATTTCCCGGACAGCTCGGAAATCCTCGACTGATTCCCGACTTTCCCGGAACTCCCGACTGTTAGTTCTACCAAGTGTCGAGGGTCAACATTAGAAAACAAAAGAAGGGTTATGGGATCTTTCTTTTATTCCAACATTGTTGCTCGATGTTTGATGGCCCATGGAATAGTTCCTTCATGGTAATCATGATCATGACGTTTTTTTATAGTAACGCATCTGTGAATAGTTATCAAGAAGATACCAGCGTACCATCCAAGTAAAACATTGGTCTGCAAGATTTCTCCAAACTGAACTCACGAAACAGTCTGAAATTTTCAGGGTATAATTTTTATACTTCACAAATTGCAGTACATACAAATTCTTGACTCGGATAGTACGCTGGTATCCCCTTAAGTATTGTGCAGTCGTTCTAATATGTTCACACTTTTGAATCCCCTCTGCAATTAGTAGGGATAAATAACTCGTGCAAAATTGCAAAACAATGATGGGTAGAGACCGGATTATATGCATAATCAATATTTTCATATGCATGTTCTTTATTTTCATTGAACCGATTCAGTTACAATTGAATGGACATACTTATTTTCATGTAATACTGTCCGCAGTCATTAATGAAACTGATTTTGTGCAATAGACACAGAAAAAATCCATAACGCAGTTATTGACTATGCATATAATCTGGTCTCTAATGATGAGTATCCTACAAATGACAGGATCGATCATCGAATCGTTATAATATCCGCATGTTTTTCTCGTATCCAAAGTTCAAAGTTCTCGAACTCGAGAGTAGAAGCTCTTACTTATCCAGGAAGTCTGCTCTTTGGTGGCCGGTAACTCTGCGTCTTCGGCTTCAAGGTGGGGAATGAGAATCGCGGAGTAGGCCATGCTTAGTCCCACCGCAATGTGGAAGGATGCTGCGATGAAGCAAGCGACAACCTACAACACGAGTAAAAGAACAGAAAAAAACTATATAACCGTCTTCCTTGTTAGATCTCAATATAAAAGTATTTTTATCTTTGTAATTCGTTGTTTCGAAATGGATGGATTGATTGATGGATGGATGGATCAATCGATGGAGAGAAGCGCGAACAAAGACTCACCTCGCGTATGACATTTTTCAACTTGGTCGGTTCGACGAATCCTTTGTTTAGACTTCGACTCGATACTATCGCATCCTTGAAACACTCTCTTTCGTTCTCCTCAATGTTCTTTGAAGCCTCGCGTTCGACACTGAAAGCAAATGCATTTCTGAATTATTAAACAGAGAAGGGCAGAAAAAATTCATTAACATAAGAAATCAGAAAAAATTGACATTGAGGTATTTAAATATCGAATTGAGAAAGATTTATTCCATCATTATTCCTCCTGTTTACATAACATAGAGAGAGAAATTCAATGAATATTTTGGGCATTAAACTGGAATATTATCGATGTATGGTGGTTTCATAGTCTGAACTGTATGTTACAATTCAATTGATCAGTCAATGAAAACAGAATCTATGTATATGTACAAAAATGAGATATAACCATATTCAAATCAGGTATAATTTGTGTGTAAATGGGCTCGCAAAGACTATATATGCTCAAATGACTCACTCTTGTCAAATGAGGCTTTTGAGCATGTATAGTTTTTGTGAGCCCATTTCTGCCGTCCAAAACAAGAAGACCGTGGATCGCATTTTTGACGGAAATGACCCATTTGGAAAAAATGTCCAAAAATGTATACAATTGTACACAATTTGTACACAATTTGTATACATGAGGAGTTTTTCATATTATTTTAGTCATGGAAAAATTCTGCATCCTACTGTGTTGTCCATTTTGAAAAGAACTTATTACTATTTGGAAACAGCGGTTCGAAGTACGAAGAAATTGATCAAATTTGAAGCGTTTAAAGGAAATCAACCGTACACGGAGAGAAAAAATTTGCTGACGCAGCAAATCGAGGTATTATATATAGAATAGCAAAATTTTTTGCTGACCTAGCTAAAAATTTGCTATAACAGCAATCGTGTTAGCTATGGCAGCAATTTTTTTAGCTGTGGCAGCAAAAAATGTTTGCTCCGCCAGCAAATTTTCAGTATTATATACAGAATAGCAAACAAATTTTGCTGGGATAGCAAACATTTTTTGCTGCCACAGCTAAAAATTCGCTGTCACAGCAAAAACTTTGCTGCTCTAGCAAAAGGAACCCAGCAAAAGTAGATTTCGCTGCCACAGCGAATTCCTTTTTCTCCGTGTGGGTACCAAAGGGTATGGATAATTCGAAATTGTTTATGGCTTTTATTTACAAGAATTGCAATGACTAAAAATCCCTACATGAAATTCACAATAGAATACAATTCCGGGGTTTATATTCACATGAATTGTTATTCTCAACGAATTGTTCGAACAATAATTGTAAAAAAATTTCTTTTCCTGTGGATGTTCATCCCCCACCTAGATATTTGGTTCCTAATAATCACTTTTCCCGTGCGCCAAGCAGTTCCGCCATGGGCATTTATGGGTATAATTGAAACGTCTATCCGTAGTCTGTCATGAACGATTTGGTTGCTGCCACGCCCCAAGTATCATCTTAAGGCTGCTATCCAATGGAGCTGAAAGAATAAAAATCGCGTTATGCGAAACCAATGGTGAGAAAGAGAACAAATAGTCACCTCCCTTTTCAACCATGGGTTCCATATAACGCAATCTGTATCTTTCTGGCTCAATGAAATGGCATCAAACTTCTATATAATACACTAGATTGTTAACATGATTCAATTTATTACGATGAAAGTGAAATAATGGCGTACATTGAATATTTACACACTGAAGCATGATACACTGATGTCAATTTTCGAGTATATGTTGGAGAATTCCATATCATAGTAGTTATATTCAACGAACATGATGTTCATATTTACCAAAAGACGCGCGACTTCACATTGTGATTCTGGTAGTTCAAAGTTTGATGTATTATATAAGAGATTTATCAAAAAATGCAACTCGTTGGGCTTTTAACACGAGTTACGTACATTCCGCAACCAGCTTTTACTCTGTAGCAACGGTTGATTACCTGTCGACCCCTCCCCCCCTTCTCAACACAAACCTATCAACGCAGTCGTATACAAATACAACGACTGGACTTTATATCCCTTCGAGTGAAGCGAGTTCTCTCATGTTTCAAAAGAATGCCTGTTTTAAGCAGACGAGGTGGGATAGAGAAGTGATGTGATACCCACGCCAGCCAGCGTTGCCAGTATTCTCTAGAAAAATCTTCAGCATCTGATGATTAGTTATTTCTTGTACAACCGGCCATTCATATTTTCAATTTGGAATGAAATGACCAATGCCAAAAAATCTGGAGATTTTTCTCGGAAATACTGGCATCACTGACGCCAGCATGTCCAGTGACTCCACGGTGTTTCCGGCAGCTGGAACATTCTTATTTTGGACTAATCAAATGACAGCATGAAATTAGTTGAGCACCGTTTCGCGCACTGTGCCGTTGGAAAGACTCCTAGTATTATTTTCGCACATCCGCGGTGCGTTCGATAATTCCAAATGGTGGACAGGGTTTGTCTACACCCTGTCATTTCTTCGCGCGCGAAGTGGTATAATAATGCTCGTGCCGGGTTTCACGCATCGTTATTAACTGTTACCGTAAAATGAATGTGAAGTGTACTTTCATTTATTGTGCCTAATCTCTCTTCGCGGAGGAAGATTTTACGCGAGTGCATTTACTTCGGTCTTATTGTATTGTTCCCCAAGAGAACACAAACCTTCAGGAACGTTCATTGAATGTTCCTGGACGTTCGCTAACGTTTAATGAACGTTCCTGAAGGTTTGTGTTCTCTTGGGGTTCTGATATTGTTTACTGAAGCCAAGCATTTTGGTTTGTTAATATCAATTAATTAATCTAATCCAATATTATTCTACTACAGGTATTGATTTCAACTATGTTTCTGTGAGATAAGTAACGTATTGTTCTTTCTTCCATACTGTCACAATTTAATTCATAACTCTATCATTCACAGGTTTCTATTCTGGGTTCTGCGTGGTACTTTCTCCCACAGCATCACAGTCCCAGAAGGATTCATCCAGAATCCTTATTGAACTAATTGTGTTTTTTATGAATTCTATGAGAATTCCTCTGGTGCAACATTACTTTTCTATTCCCTTTTTCTGTTTACATTCTAATCTTGCTGTTATACAGGCACGCCAAATATCAAGGAAATATTGTACCTGACCAGGGAAGGCATTCGCAATGCTACGCAGGTGAGAAATATCGTTTCAAATTATTTTACATTAATCAGCGATAATGAATTGGTATAATCTTCTACAGGTAAGACCCCTGGTGGAAGGGAAGCGTGTTATCAAGAGTAACGGAAGCGTAAGAATGTTTCAGATTACTTTTCTAATACTTCTTGCATGCTTCTTATCCACTCTCCAATACCACTTCCGGGCGTAAAGCCCGGTTTCTATGAAATTATTGTTTCTTCCGATACGCTTCACAGACTTCAAATATACGCTCGAACCACTCTTGATGTTCCACTTTACGCTCAAATCCACGCTCCAAATACTTTCCAACTACGTTCCCGACACTTTCTATTACACGCTCCCCTTTCACCAGGGACGTTTAGACGGGCACGTCACAATAACACTGAAAATCTAAATCATACAAGGTGAGTTCACTCCAAGAAATTCCTGTAGCCACGCCCTTGTCGAATACCAGGTGTGTAAGTATGAAACCGGAATTTGCCCATAGGTGGTGCTAGATGTCGATGCAGTTACCGACACATCACGGCAGCGGTGTCTTGTTATTGTATTGATATCCGACAAAGATTTCCAACTCACAATAACACGAGTTTTATTCAGTAGCATTAGTTTATTAGAGATAAACATGTCGAGCTTTGTCCCAACAAATTACGATTTGCGGACAGCACTACTTTTCTGTTTTCATCTGAAGAAAACCGCAGCCGAATCGCATCGAATGCTTGTGGAGGCGTTTGGTCAGCATACTCTTGGTGAAACACAGTGTTTCGAGTGGTTCAAACGGTTCAAAAGTGGTGATTTTGACGTCAGGAACGAAGAACGTGGAAGACCACCGAAGAAGTTTGAAGACGCTGACCTGCAAGCCTTGTTGGACGAAGACGACGGTCAAACACAACAACAACTGGCGGATCAGTTAAAGGTGACCCGAAAAGCCATCTCCCTCCGGTTGAAAGCCATGGGAAAGATACAAAAGGTGGGGAAATGGGTTCCACATGAACTCAACGAAAGACAGCAGGAAAACCGCAAAACATCATGCGAAATGCTGCTCGCTAGGTTCCAAAGAAAGTCATTTCTCCATCGAATTGTGACTGGCGATGAAAAGTGGATATATTTCGAGAATCCTAAGCGCAAAAAGTCATGGGTTACTCCGGGTGAACCATCAACATCGACGGCAAGGCCAAACCGCTACGGACGAAAGACAATGCTATGTGTTTGGTGGGATCAGAAGGGCGTAATCTACTACGAGCTGCTGAAACCTGGGGAAACTGTCAATACTAAGCGCTACCGACAACAAATGATCGATTTGGATCGAGTTTTGCGTGAAAAATGACCAGAATACCAACAAAGACGACACAAGGTGATTTTGCCGCATGACAATGCACCAGCACAAAAAGCAAAACAGGTCCAGGAAACGATAGAGTCGTTCCGTTGGGAGATTCTTCAGCACGCGCCTTACTCACCGGACCTTGCCCCATCCGATTACTACTTGTTTGCATCGATGGGGCACGCACTTGCTGAGCAGCGCTTTACTTCTTACGAAGATGTACGGAAATGGCTCGATGACTGGTTCGCCTCAAAAGAGCAACAGTTCTTTTGGCGCGGAATCC
Source organism: Gonatopus flavifemur (assembly GCA_018340375.1). Classification (NCBI taxonomy): domain Eukaryota; kingdom Metazoa; phylum Arthropoda; class Insecta; order Hymenoptera; family Dryinidae; genus Gonatopus; species Gonatopus flavifemur. The sequence continues at coordinate 2,797,441 of JAFFJZ010000016.1, forward strand.
ACAAATTGCCAGAAAGATACTTTGAATAAGTTACTGTGTATCATATAATTACAATAAACGTGTTTTTTCTGTACGAAAATTTCGGTTTCATACTTACACACCTGGTGTTTCATACTTACACACCTGGTGTTTCATACTTACACACCTGGTAATTCGAAATAATTCTCTGAAGAACTCTTTAAAAGTCTTCAGAACTCTGAATAAGACTTTTGAAGAGTTCTTTAGAAAATTATTCCGCAAGGGCAGTGACTAAAAGGTCTCAACTGAATATTTTTAATGACTACAGAAAATTTAATTGATTCAACCAAGACAATATAGTTGATATAATCAAGCTTGTTTTCATATTCGATTGTTTTTGACACTTTCCTTTCCTCCGCGCGTACAGGAGCGGGGTTGGGAATTTGACATGTCGAGTGAGGTTTCTGACGTATAATATTTCTATTTGTTTCAACTCATTTTGAGTCATACAAAGGAAGTTCTTACACAAAACCGCATTACTATGATAGATTAACATTACATTTTCTCAACTTAAGCTATTTTACACTATTCTCTACCTTCTGTTTTTCAAGTGTACTTTAAGAATTCTTTCAAGGAAGTTAAGGAGTTGTTTGACAACCGTACAAGCAACTGGAGGTTGTCCTGTTTCAAGCCTGATAGCATAGTCTGGTGTTGATTGAGGTTTAACAATTTTCTGAAGTAAGTTGATTGTAGGAACTCTTTCAAGTTGATCGAGGAATCTCAAACTCCATATTGGTGATGCGTACATAAGGCACGCTGAGACTAAGGAATCAAACAGCCGCTTGTACACTTGCCAACAATTCGAATTCATGTTTCAGGCGTATAATACATATATTATACGTATAAAAGGTAATTGTTGGTAATTTCTAGTGGATTTTTTGATGGACCAATTACATTTGGTTCCTAAGGGCGCCATTATGATGTATTAAACTTGTATAAAACCTTATCAGTAATATACACTGTATTATACATGTATAATACTTGTATGAAACCTTATCAGTAATATACACTGTATTATACATGTATAATACTTGTATGAAACCTTATCAGTAATATACACTGTATTATACATGTATAATACTTGTATAAAACCTTATCAGTAATATACACTGTATTATACATGTATAATACTTGTATAAAAGTGGGAATATTATGTATTATGTATAATACATTCCCAACCCTGCTTGTGAGTCAGAGTTGTAAAAATTGCCGCTTCAAATTGTGCAATTTAAATCGACAGCGGTCTGGAGACTAAATTGATTTGGAATCCGTATACTTCTCCAAAATGTCAGTGCCACCTTCACAAGACATTTACTCTTACACACAGAAATATATAGTAAAAAGTATTGATACAGGTTAAGAATTAGAACCAAACCATATAGTTTATCTGGTCGACACCCTGCTTAAAATGCCTGACAGATCCTGACAAAAATTTCGGATAACAGGCATCTCGGGAAATCTGTCCAAAATTTTTTTTCCCAAAATTTTCTGGGCAAGCAGCAATAGAAGTTCAAAGTATATACAAAATAGAAACGTTCGTAGAATTTACGAGTGAGATACGAAGAACATATGATTACAGTTCATGGAATATTCGAATTAGACTGTTTTAAATATAGTTAGAACGTACATAGTACATTCGAAATGTACGATATTCATTCAATCGACGTTCGATTGACGTATTGTCGTATATTCGATTACATACGTTCGATGAATATGCATAGCACCTATGAAACGGTCTCTTCGAATGTACATAGAACATATTTTGAATATTCTAAGAACGTTCATAGTATATTCTGGTGCTACTTCGGGGGCTTCGATTTTTTCAAAAGAAATATATGTTGTAGCTGCATTCTTCACAACAATTTTCCATTTTTTAAATTGGAGGAGCCTTCAAAATTGTGGAAGTTGTGAACGTTTTAGTGAAACAGTTCGCGTTATGAATGATTTTGCACGAGGCTAGAATTTCATACTGCGAGGAAATTATGCAATTTTCAGTCCGGTCTTGGATGATCATTTTGCAATTTTTTTTCTAGTTTGTTGTGTGAATTATCATTTAAGGACATACCAATAAAATGTTATAAGTACCAAATACGTTGTTTATAAAAATGTTGGAGTTGAAACTTCTTTATTTTCGATTTTGCATCATTTAAGGTCGTCTTGAATGCAATAACATTCTCCCCGATCGGGGATGCGTGGTGGAACGAAAGCCGTGCCTTTTACAGTTTTGCACTTTTCATGTCTGGATTTCAAATATTCTGTTGCAACTTTGTAGTCGTCCTGAGAACAGAAGCATACGCTGAAAAAAAGGTATAGCTCTCACAGCTCTACTATTTATGTGTTCTTGCTGTCAGGAGGTATAAGGATGCCAGTATAGCTCCCACAGCCGAACGCGTCGCTATCATAGCAATCTGTCGGCTGTGGGAGCTATACTGGCACCCTTTTACCTCCTGACAGCAAGAGCACATAAATAGAAGAGCTGTGAGAGCTATACCTTTTTTTCAGTGTAGGGGAGAGACATGCAGGTTGGACCGCGTTTTGTTCTTGACTTATAAGATTAGAACAGGAAATTATTTGATCAATATCTATATACCACTGAAAAGTGACAACCTTCAGCTATATTTCGTGATAGAAAGCTTCTTGATTGCTTTGAAATACTGCGGAATACAAGCGGTTTCCTGAAGTTGGATTTATTTATTTCAATCAGTTTTAACATTGGAATAATGAAATATCATTAACAATGAAATCATAATTATTGGTTCCATGGTCTGTCTTTCTCTCCCTTCGGCATGCCATTTTAAAATAGAAAAATCACCGAATACTTGAGATGACACCCAATATAAACACTATTCTGATCATCAAAGATGATCGACATGGTGTTTGAATACTTATATGACAAGAAAAACTAGTGACAATCTATATATTCAATGCAACTTTGCAATTGCAAGAGCATTATCCTAATATCACAATATAATCGAAATATGTTTTGTGCGATTCGAAGAAATTAAGAAAAAAACATAATAGATTGATTTACCTTCATCAATCGATGAGCACTATCCTCTTCGTACGAAATGAAATAAATTGGAATAAAACTTTTTTGCACGTTTTTCCACTTGCTTTCTGGAATACTCATAAGAGGTGTCCGTTTGTGCATTCTATGCACATGGAAAGTGAACATATGATAAAACTCGACTTCAATCGTCATGAAATCAGAGTTGCCAACGGTTAAAAATACAAAAAAATTCCCGGCCTAACCTGCATGCTTCTCCCCTAGATTATAATTTTTTAAATTATCTGAAGCCCACTCATAAAGTTTTTCAGCTGTTGAAATTTCATTCCGTGTCCCTTTTTGTAGACAGTATCGTCTTGCTGAGCGTTTCAATGTATCACCGATATCATCACAAGCTCCTTTTCCATGTGCAGTAGCGAAAAAGTTCCATTCCGCTTCTACCCTAAAATCTTTTTGAAGATGACTTACATTAGAAAAGTTTTTCATTCTTATATTGCTGTGGTGCACCGTCAGAAGAATATACCCGGGAAAAAATAATTCATATATGGTCGTATATGAGCGTATATGAATCATATATAAATCATATATGAACATATATGAAATACATATGAACATATATAAACATATACGAGATCATATATGAGCATAAATGGATTTTGGCCATACATGATCATGTATGAATAAGACTGTATATGGCCATATGTGATCATATTCAATCATACATTATCATATACATCCATATATGGACAAAAAAATGTCACAATTTTACATGGAATGTGATGAAAAACCAAAGGACAGAGAAGTGAGATCAATGCTGGTAGATTCCCCGCTTTCATACACACTGTTAGAAATTTCTACATTAATTTTAATGTATTTGCTGGAAGTTTTTTTCAAATACGCGCATGAATTGAGTTTCATACACATTTTACATTAAATTTAATGTAAACTATAGCAAAATCTATATTTTTTCAATGTTTTGGTACATTAAATTTGATGTAAAATGTGTATTAACCTGAATTCATGTACGGTATTGAAAAAAACTTCATAATATTCTGACATATATGGCCAAAATCCATATATGCTCATATATGAATGCATATATGAATCCATATATGGGTCCATATATGGAATTTTTTTTCCTGGGTATAATTTTTTTCACAACTGCAAACTTTTCTTCTATAAATTTGATCATCTTTCTTTGGAACATGAACACAGTAATAGTATCATGTTCAAGACATTCTGATATTCCAACGTAGGATAGATCCTTGATCTTGTTGGTTTGAATATCATGATAGTATATGATGAATGGGTTAACTGTTGTCTGATTATCATTCCAATGAAACCCTTGAACGGCTTCTTGTACAACAAATGCCAAATTTTCCGAAAAATCAAGCGTGACCACGAATTCGCCTAGTTCTAAATCTTCTTCAATATTTTTGAAGTGCCGAGATTGTTCTGTAGCGACGAAATCATGTAATCATAGTTGGATTTTTAACCCTATCACAATACTCCCCTTTCTTTATAGTATATGAGAAATATGAGAATAAAAATTAGATCAACTACGTGTGAGTTGGACATGAGTTGTGTATGAAAATGGGTATGCAAAAACTACCAATATTATTTGAGAGGACCAACAGATAAGTCATTTGAAAATAAATCGTTTTCTATGCCCGTTTTCATGGACAATATATGTCTACTTTTGTCCAAGCTATGTCTAATTTTTTCACATAGGACATATGGTAGCGTCACTCTTCTGTATAGGTATCAAAGGGTCTAGACACACAAGCTACACAGTAAAAAAAATTCCGTCATTGTGTAAAAAAGAAGTACGTGTCAAAATTCAAGTGTTGAATATTTAACACTTTTGTGTGTTCATTTAACACACTGATCAAATGCTGTTCGATCGATTCATTTTCAACACATTAAAATGTTATTCGAGTTCAAATTAACACTTTATAAGTGTCACTCTGGAATCAGCACACATTGAGTGTGAAGAAAAATGGTTAACATTCGCTTGTGTGTTGAATTTGACGAAAAATTTTTTACTGTGTACTTAAACGTAAGAATGGATGCGCAGAAACCGTATATGAGATTCGCGCAGTCTCCCGCTCCTTACTCTTTACGTAGCTTGTGCGTCTAGGCCTTGAAACCCCCTTCCACGACGAGGTCTGATCTCTAATTATTACACACAGTAATATTGAATCGAAAATTTGATCATTCGTTACGGGATTTTATAAATAATCTTTCCTAGGGTCAACAAATCGGAACGAAAATACATCCTCATAGAATGACGAAGCCCAAACCTCTTCGTGCAGTGAATTTACTTTCATGACTAAAACGTCCAATAGATTCCAATAAATCCCAATAGGCGCACTGTAACAAAAACCGTATAGACACTGATAAGATGGTTTGGCCACATAGAATCTCATGGAAACCCTCCAGGACCATGACAAAACCGTATTGAAACCGATAAAATATTATTGATTCCGATAGGATTTGGCCTATCGATTTGCATTGGTTGTTTCATACTGGGTTCCAATCTTGCTATTGTATCTTCACGACAGCATGTTTCATTTACATAACCACGGATCTTTAACATCGTTTCTAGCAACACGAAGCCAAGCTCTTCATGTGAATCAACGAGACACACGCATGTGTCCAACAAGAAATTAACCGATGCTAAGTGATGCGGGTGTGACAATCTTCATTTTCTCCAATCAATTCTTTGCTTCATTTGTACACACCGCCATTATTTTCCTGAAGGCGAAGCTATCGAGTTATTCTATTATCCTCGTCTTTTTTGTTCTTCCTCGGTTCTTCGACTCTGTACTGACGTTACGTAATTTCGAGCCAACTGATTTCAACAGCTATCACGCGAATGCAGATTGCGTTTGCGTTAGTACAAGAACGAAAAAGATCATGTTGTCCCACAACTTTTTGAAAAAAAACGCAAATTGCAATGAAATTGATGTATTGCAGTGAAATGTATACATTCGAAGATCAAAGAGTTTTGAAACATGATTTCGGTTGTTTAGAAAAAAAAATCCCATCTGGAAAAAATGTCCAAAAATGTATACAAATGTATACATATCGTATACAATTTATGTACAATTGTATACATTTTTGGACATTTTTTCCACATAGGATCATCCTATACACAACGGCTCAACTTTATATTTTTCCCTTCGTTACATAATGTTACATAATAACTATGACAAATTTAGACCTGAAGAATCTCTAAATCGAAAACAAACTTTGACAAGATAAATTCATGACACGATGATTCCTCAACTACCTATGATTTTGTGTTTCGCTGGTTTCGCTTCATCACCTCGTCGGGCTATGCAAAATCCATTGTACTACAACGCGGCCCATGTGGAAGAAATGTCTAAAAATGTATACAATTGTATATAAATTGTTTACAATTTCATACATTTTTTGACATTTTTTTGACATGGGGCGCATCCTCACACAGCATGAAAATTCAAAATAAATTTTTGATAATCAATACTGAATTTTTCGAACTCCAATTGAATGCTTTATGAACACTTCCTAAACTGCTGTGCTGTGTGGGTCCTCTATACGATCATGAAAATACGCGTAACAGTGATTTGTTGATTCTCTCATTGATCGTTGTATCATTATTGATCTGTTCAATTCAGATCCGAAATAAAAAAGGGGTTAATTCATCGATTGATTGTATGACTCTACAATTGTAATGCTCGTAACTTTGCACTTTTGGCAGACAAAACGGAATCTTGTGATTTATATGATGTTTAAAATCCTCTTGGATTTTCTAAATGCATTTCTGGAAAGCATTCATCCGTAATTTTGACTTCTGAAAAATGATTTCAAGTTGGAGGTCACGTATCTGTAATTTAATTATAATTATCATTTGGTTTTTTCAAATTCATTGATTTCGATCGAGGTTTTCAATTCTCTCCCAAAGAATTCCCAAAAAACGAAATCATGTAGGTGGTATAAGAGCATCAGAAGCGCTTTTATTTCCAGTAAAACCCCGCAATAATAAATTTCCCCAGTTTCTCGCTTGCAAGTCTTCCCTCATTCCGACTACCGATTCCGAACTCAAATCTCTTGTCCGTGCAATCCCGTAATAAGAACATTGAGTTTTAGAGAGTTTTGGAAGTAATTTTCAAACAAAATCTCAGTGGTATTTAATTATCATTCCATTTTTTTCATTCGTAATGAAATAAATATCATATAAATATTGAACAAAAGTTCAAGTTATCCTTAGAAATAATGAACACACTGAGAGCCCAATTTTCTTAGACTGAAAGAAACTTTTCTTTGCTCTCATTCTGATAAATTTTTTTTTCAATGGAAGAAAATCTAGTTGAATGGAAAAAGTGTTCATGAAATTAAAACGAAACATTCTCAAATTGAAACAGAAATATATTCCTTCTTCAATTTCAGGAATGTGATTTCAATTCAACGACAAATTTTTCCATTGAAATGAATCATATTTTTTTCATCGGGAACAAGATTTATCAGAATGAGGGCAAATAAATTTTCTTCAAGTTTAAGAAATTGGGATCTCAGTGCATATGACTTTTAAAAATTGAAATACATTCATTTAAAGATCTTCATATAGAACATCAAAAGCTTCTGAATCTTGTTGAAAATTGTTTTCAATTGTATTAGGATGAAACTGGTATTCGTAAGGGCTGCATTCATCCGGAGAAATAGTAGGGGAGCGAGGGGCTAGTTGTAACAGTTTTTGTAAAATGCTAATATTGTGAAATATATACATAATTTCTTGCTCATCATTGAATGTTCCGTAAGCGTGAACATTCACTCATCATATGCAAAAAGATATTCATCAAAATGTTCGCTGATTTTAGCACAACAGACATTATTCCAAAACAAGTCAACTAAGTAGTATGCTGCCGGGTCTGGGCCGTCACAACAAACTGCACCTGTATAGATAAGATAAGATAGTCTGTCTGAGATAAGATAATCCACCTGTATGGATTAGATAAGTCGTCTGAGATGACAGGTGGTAGGTGGAACAGGTGTATGAGAGTTTTGAAGGGGGGCTGAGGGGGTGGTGGGTGGTGGTGAGTGGATATGGAATGTTAGAGGATGGGGTGGTAGGTGGTGGTGCGTGGTGATGGGGTGGTGATGGGGTGGAGGTGGTGTGGGTGGTGGTGGGTGGCGATGACTTGGTGGGAGGTAGGTTTTTTCTCAGGCGTAATATATGGCTATTTCTATCGTCGTTCTACGTAAGAGATTTTACCTGTGTAATGTCTATGTATAAGGAAGGTGAGAGAGAGAGAGCTTCTTCATGTATAGGGTATGCTGAAGGAAGAGACAGTGTTATATATTACAGAGAGAGATATGGTTCCTCTGTGTCTCCCATGTCCAAGTGCATATACCCATTGAAAAAAACGAGAGACATATTTCTCCCTTCTCTTATGACCGTTTGTTTTGTTTCGAGGGAGAATTAGATGTTCGTCTCTCTCTCTTTCTCTTCCCTTCAAGTGTGAGATTATACCTGCCAAAACCCAAACGCTTCGATGTCTCGGTACTGTCTCTGTACCTGTACTGAACCTCGGTATTATGACCTGTTGGAAAGGTTTGAATCGAATAGGGATAATAATGGAAGAGGATAATGGGTGAAATGATGTAAAATGTATTGATGAATTCAAAACGTATTTTTTTAGGATTCGAATGGAAGAGTCAGAGGTAAGTATTTCAAAGATCAACCTTTTCACACATTATGTAAGATTACACAGTAAGATATTCATTTCAATTTCCACTACAGGTTCGATGTTTTACACAAAAAGATTGTAAGATGGTACAATTCTTTATTATTCCATATAATATGTATATCATTACAGCAAAATTTATGAAGAAATAGATTAGATTGTTTTCAAACAATTATTTACAAAAAAGATTCATCCAGAATACAGAATCGTTCTAGTGTTCCGAAACAAAAGAAAGAATTATTTCATAACATTATTTGATTATCCATTAAATAAACAATCAAATCATCCAAATGAAGAGTACATAATTCTTCATACACAACATCGAAATGGGACTCAACAAACAGATTTTCACTCATGACCTCACTTTTTAGAGCTTCTTTGATGTTCTTATCGTACATATTGAATACTTGTTTTATTAAATCCTTATCATGGAAAAGATTTGGTAATCTTGAGATGAGTTCCCTATGTAATTATAACACACATTCGTTCACACCGTCTAGAATATTTTCTAAACAATTCAAACGCTGAATAACACACCGATGTGAATTCTTCAATCCTTCAAATGACACTTTTTGCAAAGTGATTGAAACTGTGAAAATGCTTTTCCGTTTTTTCACAGCATCACCGTCACGTTCTTGTATTTCACCTTTCGATGATACGACGGTATTCTCTGTCACAGACTCGTACTCGTAATCGTATCCAAAAACTATCACAGGTGTATGATACGTAGTTTTGAATGAAATTCTGAACGAATCGGTAGCGATGGGTGCAGGTGGAGGATTTCTTGATTTTTTATTTCCAAAATGATCATCGTTAGTTGGAAAATGGTTACGGAGTGTTATCCAATTATCCAGATCAAAATGTATACCTTTGGTGGACAATATTGTATTGTTTTTTTACATCATATGTGTCGTGGCTACAGTCTTCGCCAATTTTTGGGGCTTTTTACCAACAATACACGAATCAACGACAAGAGAGTCATGCAACTTTACCGAAGGATGAATAGGTTTCCTACTCGTGTGAACAATCGGAATGGAATTCTACGTGGTCATGGTCAAAGACAACGATCTCGATACTTCGTTTCACACCATATTCAATCTTGTATTAGTAGACTGGCGTGTTTAGCTTGAAAATGTATCACTATTATATTGGACAGGAAATTGTTTCGTTGTTCATGTTATTATAATCATATACATATTGTATTAGGTGTCTTTTGTAAAACGCCGAATCTGTAGTGGAAATTGGAATAAATATCTTATTGTGTAATCTGACATAATGTGTAAAAGGTTTATTTTCAAAATACTTACCTCCGACTCTTCCGTTTGAATCCTAAAAATACGTTAAGGAATCATCATCACATTTTACATTTTCTCCCATTACCTCTCTCTCTCTCTCTCTCTCTCTCTCTCTCTCTCTCTCTCTCTCTCTCTCACACACACACACACATAAAAATTACATAGGTAAAATTTCTTACGTTGAACGACGATAGAAATAGCCATATATTACGCCTGAGAGAAAACCTACCTCCCACCAAGTCATCGCCCCCCACCACCACCCACACCACCTCCACCTCATCACCACCCCATCCCCCAACATTCCATATCCACCCACCACCACCCATCACCACCCACACCACCTCTCCCCCCCCCCCATCACCACTTCATCACCACCCACCACCCACCACCACCACCACCTACCACCCAATCACCCAACATTCCATATCCACTCACCACCACCCACCACCCACCACCCCCTCAGCCCCCCTTCAAAACTCTCATACACCTGTTCCACCTACAACCTGTTATCTCAGACGACTTATCTAATCTATACAGGTGGATTATCTTATCTCAGACAGATTATCATATCTTATCTATACAGGTGCAGTTTGTTGTGACGGCCCAGACCCGGCAGCATACTACTCAACTATTACATAACTTACCCCGTACTTGAGGCTAGTTGTAACAGGCTTGGGGCAAATAGTAACACTAGAATAACTGCTCATTGAAAACATGTTAACTTTTTGTTATGGTACGATACTTACTGATAAATGAGCTGAGCTGACTATTGCCTTATTGATCAAAATTTACAACACTTATCACGAAAATAAACTTCGAAAAATTAAGCTCAAGGTTGTCGAATCATCGTGTACTTATTGGCCTATTACCACAATCATTATGGGACTCCGATATTATTCAGTTAATTTTCATAGCCACACATAATTATGACTAACATTCAATCATATTCAATCAATCAAAATAGAATGAATAAAAATCTGTAATCTTGATAAGGATTATCAATTAGGTATTCATTAGGAATGCTTTGAATTCAAAATGAACTCTTGAAGAACATCTTAATGTACAAGAATAATTTACATCGCAATTCCATAAAGAATTATTCGGGCATTTAACATAGCGAAAAAAAAGGTGTAATATACAATAATGTTAGCAAAATTCAGCAATATTGTTTATTGCACTTGTTTCTTGTATAATATCTGAATCAGGATATCTTCATTCTCTGAACCTGTTTCAGATTTTCTTTTATAATTTCTCATTTTTAGATGGAAGAAGAATTGATAGAATAAAGAAATTTGCATATCAACAATTAAAGAAATAAGTCGAACCTGCTACAATATGCCCCGAAGGTTTGTTACAACTTGCCCATCGTATGATTTCGGATACATTCGTTGACTATTGAAAAACTAGACATAGACAAAATAAATAGTCACTTACATATTTGAAGAGGATCGATCAATAGGACTGAAATCAATGTTTGCAAAACGATGTTTTTTTTCATTTTCTGACTAAAATGGATCCTTTGTTTCTACACACTCACAGCACTGTCTCACGAGAAATCGATAGTGTGTAGTTAATGAAGCACGTCATAGATAGGAGATTTCATTCAAAATCCAGTGGCAATACTTGAAATCCATCGAATAATTCGCGTTTTACTACTTACCCCTGTTACAACTAGCCACTCGCTTCCCTATGTTCATTAGGGGTAACGCAGTTGACTTTTGTGAATAAATGAGAACTTTCAGACTCCTCGACCCCCTCACTAATGAGTATATTTGGCATTTAATTTTTTCCGTTACTCTTATTTCGTAAATAAATGAGCATAAGCGCATGTAAAGTCCTAAGCACACACTGTAAAAAAAACTGGAAATTCACTGTGCACCTGGACATGTACAGAGATTTTGTTGGTACGGTACTGAAAATTTACCAAGCATAACTGAACATTCAGTCCTTGTACTGGAATTTTCAAGTTTGAGATTGTGTACCGAAGTTTTGCCATGATTCCGCAAAAATTTTACTGACTCGTACTACAATTTTACAGTTCTTGTGCACCAGAAATGAGTAACCCCTCAATAAGGACCCTTATTAGGTATTAGGTAATTACAGTGTGCATCTTATGTATAATTCACTGAACAGTCTTGTTGAATTGACATGGTTATCATAGTTACTTCATAGCAACACTAGTCCCATTTACTTCGGTAACAATGTGAATATAACATTGGTTCTAATGTACATTTTACCCCGTTTGCATGAATGTGAGCAGTTATGTTAAATTAACAACCAACAATGTAGAATTTGCATGGGCCTTTTTTCCGTGCATTATAGTTATGCGTTTGTGTGCTCAGGCCTTAAATACGCGTTGAAGCAAATGACGGGCGATCACATATAGCTCAAACTGCTAAAGCAAAGTTTCCTAATGCGGCGTCGTCGCCGAAAATGCGCGTGTTGGCAATGTAGAAGTACTGAGGGAACCCTGATTCGCGGAAAAACTCTTCACCTTGGGGGCTTCAAGTGTCTCATTGCCGGGTCTTACTGTATTCTCAGCTGAAAATACAGAGTGGCCACAGACCGGGAAAACCAAAAATTATCAGGGAATTTTATTTAACCGGGAATTATCAGGGAAATTTCAGGGAATCTTCCAAGTGATCAGGGAATTTTTCATTTTCATAGAAATCTTATGTAAAACGCTCTACTTTGATGATTTTTTTCATATAAGGGTCAGAATTTCTACAATCAGCTCGAATTGAATTTTGATTCTCATAATTCAATGAAATTTACCAAAAATGATATTGATATAAGCTCGTTATGTTAGAAATGAGTCTACCAAATGATTTAGCAAAATATTTTTTTTATTATAAAAATAGGAAACTTGATTTACACTCAATTCCCATGCGATGACCCATGCGAACTAATTAGGAATTTACAGAAGGGTACTTACTAGAAGAATGGAGTATATATTGATTCTTTATGTACAACCTGTATCCTGAACAGAAAACTTGCAATAAAATTCCGACATCTTGCGAGGACTAACTACAATTCGTAACAGCGGAAAAAGTATCCAGAGAGAAATGTTACATTACAAATTACTATATTGCTAGCAAGTACGAGACAGACTTTCTTTTATGATCACATTTACTCCAGTACTTTCTGAAAAATTACTATATCCGATAGTAGAATATGCAAGGATCCTTCTGTATTATACTATCAGATACAGTAATTTTTCAGAGAGTACCGGAGTGAATGTCGGTGTGTTTATAATATAACATTTCTCCCCGTGTATACCCATGTGGAAATTGCCGGAGTTGACAAATCGCCGAGTACTGGAAAGGTTGTATTTGCCAGACTTCGGCAAAAACAACTGTTCCTGTTCAGGCCCATTACTGTTTTTCAACTGGCTGTACATGTTCGACGGAGTTGAGACGGTATTGGTTGGCGTGGACAGACAGTGTTGGGCCAGTAATGAATCAATACTGGCCGGAAAATACACGGATCGTATTGTAACGGAGCCGCGCCAGTACTGTGCCAGAGTTGGGATGATCATTCAATGTATCCAATCGATAATGAAGGGCCACGATCGGTAAGGCAATGGCTAACTACAAAATCGGTAGTCGAACTACGTTAAAATTATGTCCATGGAAATCCGGCTGTTATGGTAAACCAAAGCGGCGCCAGTGCTACCCCAGAGTTGGGATTACCATTTCATAGATTTGATAGCCGACTATATGCCAGTATCAATATGGCACTGGCTGACTACGAAATCGATGTTGTATTGTCGTTAAAATCGTAGCGATGGGGATCAGGCTATTAGGGTGAGCCGAAGCTTCACCAGTACTAAGCCAGAGTTGTGATAACCATCCAATATATCCAATATGCGATCGAGAACCAGGATCGGTAGGGCAATGGCTAACTACAAAATCGGTAGTCGAACTACGTTAAAATTATGTCTATGGAAATCCGGCTGTTATGGTAAACCAAAGCGGTGCCAGTACTGAGTTAGAGTTGGGATTACCATTTCACATATTTGATAGCCGACCATATGCCAGTATTGGTATGGCACTGATTGGCTACGAAATTCGTAATCAACTGAATCAGTAAAGCCACTTCTTCGCCCACCTAATATGGTAAATGAATCAGGTCATTTTTGCTACCTAATGGCGCAGCTTTGGTGAACCACCAGATGCATGTTTATTCGGAGATTTTTTTTGACGAAAGTTGATAACCGATTCCAAAGCCAGTCAGTCCCCCATTAGTTCAGGCACATTGTTTTCGACCTAACATATCGTACTCCCTCCAACTCTGGCTCTGTTCTGGCGTAGCTTTGGCTCACTACAACACCCAATCTCCGCTATTTCAATATTCTGCCAATAATATTATTATAATGAACAGAGTTCACGCGAGTCATGTAAACCAATGTCTGGTTGTTTGTATATATGTATACATTCTAAGAGCCAGCAATCTCCGTGCACGCTCGTTAGACGTATTCAAATTTTCTCGTACATTTATCAGACACACACAGAGATTTGGGTGTTCTTAGAGTGTAGTTCTAGGTAAAATCGTCGATTTGAATTCCCAAATATGTCTTATAATAGAGTGAAAAAATATCGTGAACTCCAAAAAGTTTCAGTCGATGATACGGATTCTGACAATGAAGAAAGTAACCAAAGGTTAGTATATGATATAATCAGCATTTATGGTATTTTTACATCATTCAAACTACTTACAACCCTAACAGATCCCCAATAGTTTTCTGTTTGAAATTTTCAATAAGAACGCAAAAAGTACAGGAGTTTTCAAGGAGCTCACAATGAATACAATATATTTATGAAGAACTCTTTTAGAATTCTTGTGCTATTTGGGAAACTATTTTGAAAAGGAATGATTGTCAGTAAGTGTTTCCAACCAGTAATTCACTATCGAACCGATACCAATTGTACTCGAATAGCACAAGCACTTTTCAAACATTCCAAGCTTGTGCAAGCTTGTTTCAAGCAATCTAAGCATGTGATAACGCATAGAATGTGCAAATAATCCACACGGCAAACAATGTTCCAAAATCACTCCCGATTATGACAATTCATTATGACAAATGGCGTGGTACTGGCGAGGTTGTATTTGCCCAAGTTCGGCAAAAACAACTGTGCCTGTTCAGAATCATTACCGTCTTTCAACTGTCGCCAAACATTCGAAAAATTTTAGACGGTATTGGCTCGCGTGGACAGACGATATATATTAGGTCAGTATCGAATGAATACTGTCTGGACAATACCCAGGATTTCGAGAAACGGTACCGCGCCAGTATTCAGCCAGAGTCGGTATTATCATTCCATATGTACAACAGACGGCAATATGTCAGTAATGATATGACTCTGGCTGACTACAAAATCGATAGTCGATTGATGTTGCAATTATGATCTTGGCAGCTCGGCTGTTGTGGTCAGCCGGAGTCGCGCCAGTATTGGGCCAGAGTTGGTATCATGATTCAATATGTTGGATAGACGACATGGTACCAGTATTGGTGGGACTCTGGTTGACGACGGAATCGGTAGTCGATTGACATTAAAATCACGATCTTGGCAACTTGATTTTTGTAGTGAGCCGGAGTCGCGCCAGTATCAAGACAGAGTTAGTATGATTATTCAATACGTTCGATAGAGAACAATGAACCAGTATTGGTAGAATCTTGTTCCACTACGGAGTCTATGGTAAATTGCGTGACTTCAAGGGAATAAATGGGAATTTAAGTGGTCCGTTGTCAACTCGGAGATTAGCTGATGTGATAGAGACTCTGTTTCTCACTCGCAGGTCCCGGGTTCAATCCTTGCCCAGTGAACTTTCATGAAACCACTTCCAAAGCGTCTTTCTCAGATAACGGTGATGAGAAAAATAGATTCACAAAGTTTTGATAGTTCAAATTCAATTTATTTTTTTTTTTTACTTGAAATATAACTCCGGGGATCTCTAATTACCAGCACTGTGCCGGTACTGGGTCGGGTCTGAATTCCTACGTAGGATGTATTCTTTTGACCCTCTACCACTTCTCATCCAGGTGTGGTAGGACAATTGGTTCTGTTGCCATGCCAGAGTTCCACCACAGTAGTCACACACCAAATATCGCTACCGGGTGGTAGTAAATGTTTTACTGGCCCTTATGTAAAATGATGTTATCATTCCGACTCCTTGCCAGTACCGTCCAAACCACTGGCCCCATAATGGTAGGGTTAGATTTGACAATACTGGCAACTCTGGCAACAGTACTCAGCCAGTGCAGAAACACATCTGTCTATCCACATAGCACAAAGCTATGCCAGTGCGGGAATCATTCCGTGCCCAGTACTGGCCGAACAACTGATTCTGTTGTAATGCCAGAGTTCCACCATAGTAGGCACTCACCAAATATCGCTACCGACGTGGTGGCAAATGTTTTACTGGCCCTCATGTGAAACGATGTTATCATTCCGACTCCTTGCCAGTACCGTCCAAACCACTGGCCCCATAAGGGCGAGGTTGGATTTGCCAGTACTGGCAACTCTGGCAACAGTATCACGCCAGTAGCGGCCCG
The DNA here is from genome assembly GCA_018340375.1 of Gonatopus flavifemur. Classification (NCBI taxonomy): domain Eukaryota; kingdom Metazoa; phylum Arthropoda; class Insecta; order Hymenoptera; family Dryinidae; genus Gonatopus; species Gonatopus flavifemur. The sequence continues at coordinate 2,814,046 of JAFFJZ010000016.1, forward strand.
TGTGTACATTTCCACATGGGTAACTTCGTTTTAAAACCAAATTCCTTCGTTTCAATGAATTAATGAGTCCAATCAATCTATGTATTTTTTTATTTGACTCAACATTTTTTTCAAAACGACATTCAAACAAAGAGAAACGTCTAAAATCCTCAAAAATATAAACATCTGAATAATTCCAATCCACAGAATGCTTTTCTACAGAAATGTGTTTAGGAATCGGAAACTATCTTTGAGATCCGAATTCAAAGCAGTGAATGAGATTATTCCTTTTCATTGTCATAAAAGGTGTTTTTATATCGACTGGAATTGTTATTGTTCCTGAAAACATTTAATAACTCAAAAAAACGATGCTGAAATTAGCTCGAGGATGTAGCTCAAGTACAGGGCCGCGACGTGACGGAGTAATATAAATTTTAAACTCCTGCTTATGAACACAAGAATCGGGCTACTTTCTCGGACTAGTTCCAGCATCGCTTCAAAAATTGTTATATTTCTCCCCTCCTGATTCGCTTGAAAATAGAAAATAATAAGTACCTGCATTTTCTTTACAACTGGAATGAGATGCAAGTATTGATTATTATTTTATTCACTCCTACCTGAAAAAGATAGACACAGAAATTTAGGATCGATTAATTTCTGTATAGAGAGAAATGAATGCCGTTGAGCTGTACTCTGAAGAGAACACTACTCCAGGTAAAGAAACCGTTTCTTCCAATAGAGACAAAGGAACACAGTAAAAAGTAAAACTTAGAATAATCCCGAATATCAGTTTAAAGATGCAGCCGAAAGTAACGCCTATTCCAACTGAAAATAAGCAACGAAGAAGACTGAATTTCAGTCAATCCCATCTCACTTTGGAAATTAAGATGGAATTCTATCTTCATTCCAAAGTAAGATGGAATTAAGGGGGGAAATACACGTGAATGTACCTTTTTTCAAGAATTTATTACAAAACATTGGTTGAAGATACATTAATGAAATAAAGCACATCTTGAATTATACGTTTGAAATTATCTTTCAAATTTTTGAAGACAAAAATATTTCAAAATGGCGAAGCTACGAGTTGCTACCTCGTTTTTGCGCCGTGCAGCCTACAGGTCCCAATTTTTTTCTAAAATCAAAAAATCAAAACTCTATCGTTAGAATATGTAGAAACACACATCTTGACGGAGAGAAGAACAAAAAACCAAATTGATTCACATTGGTTTTTTCAATTTGTAATTAGGAACAAAAGTGGTTTTTTTTTTCAAGATCCCCCTGAATTTTCAATTTTTCATTTTCATTCGTTTTGGCTCCGTCAAGATGTGCATTTTTATATATTCTAACGATAGAATCTTGATTTTCTGATTTTAAAAAAAAATTGGGACTTGTAGGCTGCACGGCGTGAAAACCAGCTACCAACTTTTAGCAGCTGTAGCTCTGCCATTTGGAAATATTTTCGTCTCAAAAAAATTGTCAAAATACTTTGGAACGTATATTTTAAGATATGCGTTATTTCATTGATGGGTCTTCAGTCGATTTTTTGTAATAAATCCTCAAAAAACGGTATGTTTACATGTATTTCCCCCCTTAAGTGAAATTCAGTCTTTTTCGTTGCTTACTTTCAGTTGGAATGGGCGCGACTTTTGGCTGCATTTTTAAGCTTATATACGGGATCACTTCAAGTTTCACTTTTTACTGTGAATATCCTCTCAATTTCATGTATATTTTATTGTATCGGTGACCATTTAATCGAATCGATAAAGCATATTTTGGAACAAAGAAATATACATTTGAATGAGAGAAATATTTCCTTTCCACTATTGGAAAGAATGATTTTTTGTCTAAAGTAATTTTCTCTCACAAGTCTAAAATGAGATATTGAAAGCGAAAAACCTACCAGACAGCGCAAGAATACTTAAAGAATTCAAAAGGATTCATTTGGCGTTTTTGAATGGTCCCCGTTATGTCTGCACCCAGTGAACGCTTTGAGAATTGATTCCATTCAAAATTCAAACTGAAGTTTCGATGAATTCTCTTTGAATATAATGAGTTCATAAGCTGTTCATTTGGCGCAGCCATTAACGGAAGTTCATATGGAATTATAGCGTGGTGTTTGGACCTGTATGTTGAAATGAATGTTAATCGTTCAGCACATGATTCTCCAATTGACTATGTATAGTATGATATCCGCAAAAAATGCTGAGAAAGTTGAATTGTTTTTCATTTGGATTATTCTAGATCCAATCACTGATTTGTTTCCAATAAATGATTAGAACTTGAAGAGCATATATCATTCAAGTTACACTGGGAAAAATATTTATTTATCCTCTCTTCGTAAAATTTATTTTTAGAAATCGAGTATTCAATTTGATACAGAAATTGATGATGTGTGGGAAATGAGTTCTTTATTTAGAAGATGAATTTATTTAGGGCAAGCATTCTCTTATTTGATTTAATTGAATATTTCATCAATCCCAAAAAATGTACTATGGAGAGAAGAAAAATAAACTATTTATTTGGCGAGAAGGAATTTTTTCGGTGGATATGAATATGGATACATATTCCAAACGATAATTACCAATGTTTAGTTCTATTCCAAACTTCATATAAAGAAGTAGAAGAGCCTTCGAATCAATTGTGGGAATTCAAAGAAATCGTTTCTTCCGTCATAATTAGTGACATTAGAAAACTAAACTCAGGGCATTAATAAGTACAAATGTGTGTCACAGATTGATAAGGATTTGATGAAATATTTTCTGTGATGAATTAATAGACTTGTTCTGATCGAAGAATCTTTCTGTCAGTATGGTATTTTCCTTGGTCCCCTTGAAATAATATTTTTTTCGTAGCACCTATAGGGGACGGACGGGCAAGATGGAGAGGGCGGGTAAAACGGATAATCGTTTTCTAAAGATGCTCAGTCGGTAGAAACCTACTAAACTGCCATTTCTCGGTTCATTATATAACTCCCCTTACCGTGATCGTTGAAACGCCGGTATAGTGCACTTGCGTGATGTTGTCTTTTGTAAATATTACAATTTGGGAGAAAAATTAGAATTTTTCACCGTGAGTACACTGTGATTATTTTAATATTGTTAAGGAATGTGTGGATTTCAATTTTTTTTAGCACAATGCGTAATCAATAGACATGAAATAATCAAGTTATTTTTTTTTCCATCTTGGTAATTTTTAATAACTCCAGGTTATGTTAAAATACTACCTAGCGGACGAAACGGAACCAGGCATAACGGATACTTTCTGTTTAGCAAAAAACAAAAACAAGATGCTGCAGCTGCGAAACGGAAAGTTCCAATGGACATTCCTGGTCCTTCTGATAAGAAGAAACAACGACGAACAAAAAAAATCGCAAAAAATTATGTCACGTCTTATCTGTGTACTATATGCAAAGAAAAGTATGTTGACCCGCCAGTAGAAGATTGGATTCAATGTGGGAGGTGTCAAGAATGGACACATGAAGCTTGTTCTTCATATTCTGGACACAGTGCATATTTTTGCGACGATTGCTCTGATTGAAATGCGTGTTCCAAACAGTATCCGTTTTGCCCGACCAGGGCGGGCAAAACGGATAAAGTGGACTTTTTCTTTAATTGTTATTTTCTATAAGAAGGTTTTTATTTTCATTATTATTTGATTCCAATTATGAAGTATAATTGTCCAAAGAATTAATCAGCACAGTTTTGAATAAATATGATTGAGATATATATTTGTTATTTAATCTTGAAATCAACATATCCTTCTTGCCCGTCCGTCCCCTATGCGTAATATCTCCATGAATTAACTCTCATTGATAATGGTTCACTTGCAACAATTATATAATTCTCTCAAATATAAGTCTCCACAGTTCAACCCGAATCAAACCAATTCTTATATGGAGACCGAATAATCTTTCACTTCAAGAAATCTATTGCTATTCATATCCTGTGTTTCATTAATTCAAGCAAAGGCATTATAACATCGGAGATCTTGTGATGGATATTTGCATTTTTTCTAAAATAATGTCTGACTCGGGTCCGTTCGCCCATAAACCGATTGTACTTGAGACCATTTCCCCATAAAGATGTCAACCGACCCGTTTGTACGTAAGTCCGTTTGTACGTATGCCCGTTTGTACATAAAGATATTTGATCGTAATTATTCAGTGGTCCGATTCTCCATAGGTTCATTTGTACGTAAAATGAATTAGACTTTTCAAGATTAATTGCTCGCCCGTTTGTATCTAAGCCCGTTTCTACATATGCCCGTTTGTGCATAAAATATTTCTTCCATTATTTCCTCACTGTCCGTTTGTACGTAAGTCCGTTTGTACGTATGCCCGTTTGTACATAAAGATATTTGATCGTAATTATTGAGTGGTCCGATTCTCCATAGGTTCGTTTGTACGTAAAATGAATTAGACTTTTCAAAAATTAATTGCTCGCCCGTTTGTACGTAAAACCGTTTCTAGATATGCCCGTTTGTACGTGAAACCGTTTCTACATATGCCCGTTTGTACATAAAAATATTTGATCGTAATTATTGGGGCCGGTCCGTTTGCCCATGAACCGATTGTACTTGAGACCGTTTCCCCATAAAAATGTCAACCGACCCGTTTGTACGTGTGCCCGTTTGTACATGAAATATATTCTTCATTACTTTCTCACTGCGCGTTTCTAGATAAATTATTTCCCATTATTTTCGTCTTTGAATTAAATATCCCCTCTTCTATTTTCGAAATTCGTTTTCATAGGAATAGAAAGTTGTCTTGTTAACAATAAATTGTTAATTCAGCAATTCTGACGATCACATTTTTACGATGATCATTACAGATTGATTTGTGCCAATCTTTATTGTGTGTGCAGCAATCCTCAATGAAAATGGAGAATAGGAATGAATTGGAATGAATTGAAATTCTATCCAATTGAAAAGTCTATCCAATGTAATTTGAATTTCATTCTGATGTCACTGGATTCATGAGAGTGGAACAAAATTTGACACATTTGCATCCATTTGAATTTCTATCCTTTTCAATGTTGAATTTGGGATATAATCTTTATTAAATTTGATGAATTTTCAAGTCGTCATTATTCAATTGATTTTTATACTAAATATGGTATACAGGGTGATTCACAACTCGCGGATCATACTTTGCAGGCGTATTCCACGCATAAAAACAAACAACTTTCTCCTTTACCATTTTTCGATCTGTAGCTTAGTTTTTGAGTTATAAAAAAAATAAGTTGACCATTCAGGTCGCAAGTACATTGGCTAGTTCAATGATCGAAGAGTGTACTTATGTAGCTTTCACTTGATTGATTGAAGTCAACTCTGAAACTAAGCTTCAGATCGAAAAATGGCAAAGGAAAAAGTTGTTTATTTTTATGCGTAGAACACGTCTGTGAAGTATGATCCGTGAGTTGTGAATCACTCTGTATACATTGAATCTGTTCCTACCATCCTTTATTCCCTATCTATTTTAATTACAGATTCGGAACACGAGTTTTTTCCAATTGAATTTCTAAAAACGATAATCTTTATGGACTCCAATTGAGGTGGGAATCTTATTCAATGCATTCCAAATTTCATTGCAATGTAAGCATATTCATGAGAGTGTGACAAAATTTGATACATTTTTATCCATTTGAATCTTTATTCTCCCCAATACTGGATTGGATCCACAAATGTTCATCCTTATGATGAATTTTCAAATCGTCATCATTGAATTAATCTCTTCACTGACCATGGTATATAGACATTGAAATCGTTTTAATCTTTTTTATTCCCTATAAATTTCAATCACAGATTCAGAATCCGGTCATTTTTTATGAGGCGGCAAGCAGCCCGCAAAAAAACTTTATTGGTCAACGGGATTCAATGAGCGTTTATTTACTAAACATAACATCATATAAATGTGAATTGTCAACATACAGCAATAACCAACCTTTTGGATCAAAGAGACCATGCAATGAATTTTCAATGTGAATATTATATCTGGATGTGAATAACATTTGTACATATTTTGAGCTTCTCCTGGTGGGAAAATTTCTCTGAAGATTTCTGAAAATTTCATAGATTTCCAGTGAAGAGTTTATTAGATAATTTCAGATGTGTTCATAGTTTCTTTTTCCAAAGAGTTTCAGTGATTCTCAGAAAAGTTCAGTTCTTCAAAGATATTTATAGATATTCAGGGAAATTTTCAGTAAAAAAACGTATCCAATAAGCAAGATTGTTTCAGAATTTTTCAGAATTTGAACAAATTTTCATAGTTTTTATATTCTTACAGGGGTTTCAGAATTTTTCAATGACACCCACAGCTTTTCAGAAAAACTTTCTTCACCAGGAGTTTGGAGTCGAGCCGCGACTTATATCAGTCAGGGGCAGACATTTCGCCATCAACCGAGACAGCTCGTGGCTTCACTCTGGAAGTTCAAAATTCCTATCATTTTGAAAATCACGAAAGACCACTCGGCAAACCCTCAGTAAAACAAATGATTACTTGTTCAATAACATTGTTGATCAATGACATCTATAATTTTGAAAATAGGTATAATCGTATATTCGAACGGTCACAATAAATCCAAGGTGAGAGAAAATTGATTATCTGAAACGATTGATCTCATGCATGAATGATTTATATTCTAGTGAAATGAGATGAATTTATACAGGTTTGCATTTGAGGGCTGATGGAATTGGCATTTGAATTTATTGAACAAGTAATCATTTGTTTTACTGAGGGTTTGCCGAGTGGTCTTTCGTGATTTTCAAAATGATAGGAATTTTGAACTTCCAGAGTGAAGCCACGAGCTGTCTCGGTTGATGGCGAAATGTCTGCCCCTGACTGATATAAGTCGCGGCTCGACTCCAAACTCCTGGTGAAGAAAGTTTTTCTGAAAAGCTGTGGGTGTCATTGAAAAATTCTGAAACCCCTGTAAGAATATAAAAACTATGAAAATTTGTTCAAATTCTGAAAAATTCTGAAACAATCTTGCTTATTGGATACGTTTTTTTACTGAAAATTTCCCTGAATATCTATAAATATCTTTGAAGAACTGAACTTTTCTGAGAATCACTGAAACTCTTTGGAAAAAGAAACTATGAACACATCTGAAATTATCTAATAAACTCTTCACTGGAAATCTATGAAATTTTCAGAAATCTTCAGAGAAATTTTCCCACCAGGAGAAGCTCAAAATATGTACAAATGTTATTCACATCCAGATATAATATTCACATTGAAAATTCATTGCATGGTCTCTTTGATCCAAAAGGTTGGTTATTGCTGTATGTTGACAATTCACATTTATATGATGTTATGTTTAGTAAATAAACGCTCATTGAATCCCGTTGACCAATAAAGTTTTTTTGCGGGCTGCTTGCCGCCTCATAAAAAATGACCGGATTCTGAATCTGTGATTGAAATTTATAGGGAATAAAAAAGATTGAAACGATTTCAATGTCTATATACCATGATCAGTGAAGAGATTAATTCAATGATGACGATTTGAAAATTCATCATAAGGATGAACATTTGTGGATCCAATCCAGTATTGGGGAGAATAAAGATTCAAATGGATAAAAATGTATCAAATTTTGTCACACTCTCATGAATATGCTTACATTGCAATGAAATTTGGAATGCATTGAATAAGATTCCCACCTCAATTGGAGTCCATAAAGATTATCGTTTTTAGAAATTCAATTGGAAAAAACTCGTGTTCCGAATCTGTAATTAAAATAGATAGGGAATAAAGGATGGTAGGAACAGATTCAATGTATACAGAGTGATTCACAACTCACGGATCATACTTCACAGACGTGTTCTACGCATAAAAATAAACAACTTTTTCCTTTGCCATTTTTCGATCTGAAGCTTAGTTTCAGAGTTGACTTCAATCAATCAAGTGAAAGCTACATAAGTACACTCTTCGATCATTGAACTAGCCAATGTACTTGCGACCTGAATGGTCAACTTATTTTTTTTATAACTCAAAAACTAAGCTACAGATCGAAAAATGGTAAAGGAGAAAGTTGTTTGTTTTTATGCGTGGAATACGCCTGCAAAGTATGATCCGCGAGTTGTGAATCACCCTGTATACCATATTTAGTATAAAAATCAATTGAATAATGACGACTTGAAAATTCATCAAATTTAATAAAGATTATATCCCAAATTCAACATTGAAAAGGATAGAAATTCAAATGGATGCAAATGTGTCAAATTTTGTTCCACTCTCATGAATGCAGTTACATCAGAATGAAATTCAAATTACATTGGATAGACTTTTCAATTGGATAGAATTTCAATTCATTCCAATTCATTCCTATTCTCCATTTTCATTGAGGATTGCTGCACACACAATAAAGATTGGCACAAATCAATCTGTAATGATCATCGTAAAAATGTGATCGTCAGAATTGCTGAATTAACAATTTATTGTTAACAAGACAACTTTCTATTCCTATGAAAACGAAATTCGAAAATAGAAGAGGGGATATTTAATTCAAAGACGAAAATAATGGGAAATAATTTATCTAGAAACGCGCAGTGAGAAAGTAATGAAGAATATATTTCATGTACAAACGGGCACACGTACAAACGGGTCGGTTGACATTTTTATGGGGAAACGGTCTCAAGTACAATCGGTTCATGGGCAAACGGACCGGCCCCAATAATTACGATCAAATATCTTTATGTACAAACGGGCATATGTAGAAACGGTTTTACGTACAAACGGGCATATCTAGAAACGGTTTTACGTACAAACGGGCGAGCAATTAATTTTTGAAAAGTCTAATTCATTTTACGTACAAACGAACCTATGGAGAATCGGACCACTCAATAATTACGATCAAATATCTTTATGTACAAACGGGCATATGTAGAAACGGTTTTACGTACAAACGGGCATATCTAGAAACGGTTTTACGTACAAACGGGCGAGCAATTAATTTTTGAAAAGTCTAATTCATTTTACGTACAAACGAACCTATGGAGAATCGGACCACTCAATAATTACGATCAAATATCTTTATGTACAAACGGGCATACGTACAAACGGACTTACGTACAAACGGACAGTGAGGAAGTGATGGAAGAAATATTTTATGCACAAACGGGCATATGTAGAAACGGGCTTACATACAAACGGGCGAGCAATTAATTTTTGAAAAGTCTAATTCATTTTACGTACAAACGAACCTATGGAGAATCGGACCACTCAATAATTACGATCAAATATCTTTATGTACAAACGGGCATACGTACAAACGGACTTACGTACAAACGGGTCGGTTGACATTTTTATGGGGAAACGGTCTCAAGTACAATCGGTTTATGGGCAAACGGACCGGCCCCATAATGTCTTCTGATTTTCTTTACCAACATCATGTCATAATATTTCGATTCCCGATTCTGGGGTCGTGGAATATTGTATACAATCACTATTGTATTGTATCGTATTGTATTTTTTGAACTCTAGTTCAATTTCATTCATCATTAATTAAATGGATAATATGATTTCTTGATGGGAAACATAAGAGGTATGTCTTATTTTTACTCTAGAACTGGAGAAAGACTCAGTGTACTTAAATGAGCCCAGATTATGGTGAATAATTTGCAAAAAAAGTTGAATACCGAAATGTCAGGGAAAAATGTGCGAATAGTCCTGGAAAACCTGGAAGTATCAGGGAATTTCGTCAGCCTTTCTTTGTGGTCACCCTGAAATAGACGTATAGAATTCGTCCAGAACGCACTTCGAATACATTATTCAAAGAATTCACGTGACAGATATTTTGGATTTGAGAGACTTGAAGAGAAAATTAAAACGTCCATCACTTGTTTGAAGGATTCAGGACCACTTGATGATGATGACAATGATAATGATATACGAGAATATTCTTTACGACACAACATACAAATTACCTATGATAATTATTCATCTATCGTTGCTAAGTATCGATAAATTTCAACATCAACCTGTGTTCCAAATCACATGTGCATGAAATAAAATATCCCTTTCGACAATCATTCAAATCACTGGTGTGCGAGGTTAGATAAGTGGTTGGACAGGAAAATTATCATCAGGAAGAGTAATTATTATTAGTAAATCATATCTTAAGTTTTATTCAATCGCGAGTCACCGTCTTTGCCGTCGTTTTCTATATCCTTTCAGGCCGTTCAACTTCCATTTTATACAAAAGGGCAGAAGGAACACACTGCGGTTGTGTTACGTTACGTTAGGTGCCCTTGCCGTTATTCTCCGAACAAGATTTGTCGTGACTAATCCGAAATCCATACACAACCCAGGAATATTATTTCTCTTCTCTGTTCTGAAAATAATATGTCAAGTGAAGCTTGCGTGTTATATACAAATAAGTCATTGAAAAAACATTTGACTATTAGAACAGCAACTCACGTTTTAATTTGACCCCAATTGTGTGACTGGGGAAATTACTTATCTCGAGTAACCAAAATTGAGAGGTGTTTTTTGTAATTCTAATTAAGTTATAGTTCTTTTAGTTGCAATGAATTCGTGTCACTGGACTCTTAGGATGGCTGGGGGGAGCGTGAATTCCCATGTGGGAAAAATGTCCAGAAATGTAGACAATTGTACACAAATTGTATACAAATCGTATACAGTTGTGTACATTTTTTGACATTTTTTCCACATGGGTCTCTGTAAGAAAATGAAAAATATGATCCTTATGATTTCATTTTATAACAATCAGGAGTCAACGTTTTTGCATATGGTTTACAATCTCGAGGTACCACGGATTACGTGGAGTTCGGTGATAATAGAGACAGAAAACTTGCAAAGTGATTTGAAAAGAATAACTATAATTTGTACACACAAATGTATATACGTTATGTACTTCGAATGACTCGAAGGCTGAGAGAGAATATTATGATTTTTCTCGATGAGGATATCTCAAATTATTCACAAGATTCGACTCAATTATAACCTGGAAAGATTAATTTTACTTAAATGAACGACTAAGTTTTACTACGCTCCTAACGTTTAGAATACAAAATACAATTGGAGTACATTATATAACCAACCAAAATGAACAAAACCTTCTTTCGACCAACAGAGAGAAGGAGAAATCTGTACATATAACGAATTCCTCTAACAATCAATGCTCTCTTTACTATATACAAATATTTGGATAACCAACAGAAAAAGAAAAAGAAAAAGAAAAAGAGAAAGCAAAATGAATATGAAACGATATGCCTATCCATATCGTTACATGTTGTATCAGGATTCTCTCATGTTGTACTCTTTCGGTACAATGAAAGTAAAGTGCAACTATTCGTAAATTGTTATCGTTAGGTATGTCATCGGTTCTCTTAAGTCAGCATTTTATTGTTACGATTGATTTCATGTGAACTTTGATTCCGATGTGGAATAGAATGAGAGTGTTTTTGAAATTGAGAAAGAATGACAAAAAAATTGATCGGGATGAGTACGAAATTCTCAAAGAATTTCAATGGTGAGATGAAATGCGTGAAACTATTATTGAAAAAGTCAATACGAAAGCGTCATTTGACATATACTTTGACCGAGAATCGAATATTGGTTCGTACCATATCGGGACTCTCGCTTCAATCATTGTTCCATGATACGATTTATTAAAACGGTCATGAACGCATCCACAAGAATCATCAGTTTACGTCAGTCCTAACGAAACAGTACGAACTGATGTATCATAAAACTTCTTTTATACTTTGTACACTTCAAAAAAAATTTGCGTAATTTAAAGGAATACTACGCTAAGGAAAATTTCATTATTGAATTATAAGTTATGGACAAAAATCTCAACTGTGTGGTTTGAAAACCCCATCGAACCTCAATGAATCTCATTGGGAAATTCCATTCAACTATTGAACTGTGATGGATTGTATCAGAATTATCAAGCGAATTGCCAATGGGAGCTAGTAAAGCTAATCAACTAGAACAATAAGGAGTTTCAATCGTTGATTCCCATATCTGCATGAACGTTCCCAGAATTTCAGTAACGATGGGCGAATGAGTAATTAGGAAAATAAAAACGCAAATGTATTATATGTGTTGATTCCTAATCGTATTAAATGAAGAATCCGCCAATTGAATTCCATGGAATTCAATTTCCAATGACAAAGTTAAATCCGGGAAAGTGTTTAAAATGCAGAATGGGATCAAATAGATAATGTGACGACTTTTCGAATCAGATTCAGTTATACGTGACGATGTGCCCGAGTGAGGCCTGATGAACTAGTGATGAGGATTCTTGACAGAATCAATTTTGCTATTACATGAATCATATTGGATTTATATCAATATTTCATACAAATCTATGGAAACTAGATACTTTTTCTATAAAAAAAAGGAATCGATTCTGTTGAAGAAGGAACTACAATGCCGAGCTGGCGAAGCGTCGACCCTATACGGTCGAATACTTCCCTAGTACACTGACAACAAGGAATAGTGGACCCAACTGTGCAAGATAGTTGGGTACGTTCAACTGCAATAATTTCTCGATTCAAGTAGATTCGTGGTTGACTCAATTAGGCATAATTGAACGAATCTTGTATTTAAATCAAGTTGATGAAGAATTGTGGATAGATGCGTTCAATTGCCGTGCGTAGTCGAGTCCACTATCTTTTTTCTGAGTTGAGAAATGCTCTAGTTATTGATGAGTTTTTTTAACGCTTAACTAGTCAAAAACTGGACTCTTACCAATACTTCGTAAGACTCTAGTGAGGCATTCGCAAGTGTCTAGTTTTAGGCTAGTTAAGCGTTACAAATCTCGGCAAACCGACTAGAATTTTACCACATGGACCAGATCAGGTCAACTTTGATTCAGCCCAGGTCCTAGTAAGGCAACCTCGTCAGGACCTGACAAGTCATGTCACGCTTTACTTATATCAGGACCTTATGAAGCCAGACTCATGAGGATTTGATGCGGAATCCCATATCAAAACCTCCAGAATAAATTGAAATTAGGATATGAACAGGAAATCCACAACCCAACAATGTTGTATTCGGCATGGAGAGATCTAACTTGAAAGATACACAGTTGAAATTTGTTCAGAAATATTTTCCTAATTTAGAGAAAATTTATTTCACTAAGGAGTATACAATCTAAAATTAAGACATTTTTGCATTCACTTTATTGAACTATACTTTATAAACATATATGTTCATAATCTCAGGATAACCTAACGAGGTCTTGATAAGATTACAGCCAGGAAAACCTATTTCAACCCTCTAGAATAATTTAAGGGAGACCTAATTAGGATCAAATGGGCTTATCCCTACGTGAGGCATCTACATCCAATCCTGATTAGGATTTCAGCAGGTATACCGTATTTCGGATGACCTGGTCAGGTCCTCACCATGTTTCAGGTTAACCCATCAAAGCCCATGGCTAAACCAGCGTAGATATCGGAAGGGTCGATATTGGATATAGCACATTAGCATAGCAAAAGAATTTAGATGGGAAAAAAGTTGGAAAAATAATTGTTTAAACAATTGATTGAAACATTGATTTTGCACAAAAACCGATGCCACCATTCGATTATACGGGAGAATTCACTGAAGGATCATATGTCATATAATCGAATGGCGGCATCGGTTTTTGTACAAAATCAATTTTTCAATAAATTGTTCAAACAATTTTTTTAAAAACAATTATTTTTCCAACTTTTTTTCCATCTAAAATCTTCTGCTCTGCTAATGTGCTATATCCAATATTGACCCTTCTGATATCTATGCTAGTTTAGCCATGGGCTTTAATGGGTTAACCCTATGATAATTTCCAGTCGGGAATGACTAGAGCATTCCTACTTGGATTGGCATATAAACCTATTTTGGTGAAACCGAATTTGGCAAAGAGTTTTCTTGATTCCTCGGTATAATTTTTGTCGGCCTCCCTGGTGGAAATTTCCGCTAGTGAATAATGAGGCACTTACGAGTTTATCTCTTTTACTCATGAGGCACTCACTAGAATGTAACACTCCAACTAATTAGATTCCATTTATCAAAACTAGTGAAACAGTCATCATCATCTAACGAGGAACTTATTAGAAACTAACATGGCACTTGTGAGAATAATTAGGGTGAAAATAAAAACTTATTATTGAATTTATAATTGATTCAGATATGTTCTTAGTTTGAACAAATTTGCTTCAACTCAGAGAATTTTTTCATTCAAGAATTTTGTTTTCTGGTAGTAACATTGTTTTCTTGCATCAAATAACACTGTCTGGAGAAGATTCTATTGTCAGAATAAAGAGACATGTTTTCAATTTGATTAATTATTTTCTTTTGTGTACATGCATGAAACATTTTTTTACCGGTCATCCAGAAAAATTAATTGATCCAAATATGAATCTGATAAATATTTGGCGAATCCAATGAATAATATTGATCTAATGAATAAAACTGCTTATTAATGATTTTAGTTAATAATGTATAAATCTAATCTTACTAATGTTTGGATTGACCTTGCAAGAAATTCACAAGTTGTATCCAAACATCACTAGTCAGATAAGATTTACAAGTGATTCATTAGTCGCACACTAGTTCAATTTTAATAGGTTTTTCCCTGCGAATAACTCATGAGTCATGAGGAAGAACTTGTGATACCCTTGTAAAAATGATTCATATATGGCCCATATATAAACTGTATTTGATTCATATATGGACTTGGTACGAATCATATATGGTCATATATAAATCATATGTGATTCATATATGTGGCATATATGACCATATAAAATTCATATACGATTGTTCAATCCATATCAGGACCAAACATGACCCATATATAGGGAACATAACGCCATATATGAAATGTATATGGCCCATATATAAATGTCTGAAATCATATATGGCCCATATATGAATTATATAGGGGTCATATATGAATCTGTGAAATCATATATGTACCATGTGTGGTCATGAATGCCGCATATATGATTCATTTTTACAAGGGTATTTCTACTAGGGCTGTGTGACAGTGAACACCCTCAATGAGAACACTCGCCCTATTTTTCATTCGAACGGTTGTTGCCTTGCGTTGAAGGCAGAAAGTGAGCGTCCTTATTGAGGGGGTTCACTGTATTTTAACATATGCCAGTTTTTTTTATTTTTTGTACTCGATTTTGAAACACAAAATTGTCTTCTTTTCCCTCATGATATGATACTACAAAGCGTTGGTATTGTATGCCAAATAGGTTTCAGGTTCGCCCATCCACCGTTTAAGACGAAGCCGTTGCAACAACTGATTGATATACCGCCCCGCGGTCCAAAATCACGGTAACCGTAAGTTTGCTTCAGAATTGATTCATTCGAAAACAAAGATGATGAAAGATAAAGATGAAGGTTTGTGAGAATAGAAACAACATTAAGCTTGAATGTAACAACAGGAGGATGAAACTTTCAGAGAGATCATTTCAGAATGAATCGTATCTCCAGTGACACGAGTGCAGGCCACTTATAGTTATTCTAAAACATTTTATATAATCAGAATACTTTCATGTTAGCTCAATTTTCGTTCGGAAGGTCAGTTTGGGTTACGACATATGGTTCATATTTAGAATACACAAAGGAATAAGTCTTCGAAAAACCTCATCAATTTTATCTGCTACAATTATTAGGTGTGCAAGTTGAAACTCGGCTTTAAGTTGGTTGCATGAAACAAAGTATCTGAACGCATCCAATTCATCCGCGATTTTGGATATATGTAGCGTGGACATTGCAGTTGTCATATCAGTCATTTTCAAGTAGTAATTTCCTGTGTATAAATTATATGAGGTGGATTTCGATCAGCAACATTTACGCCATTGTATTCTATTCTGTTTTCAAATGAATAAAAATGCTGCTCAATCTATGGAATTGATTAATACAACATTGGGTCAACATTCTGTGAGACATTCAACAGTGAAAAAGTGGTTTACAAGATTTCGTAATGGCAATTTCAGTCTTGAGGACGATCCACGTCCAGGTGCAATCGAAGAATTTGAGGATGAAGAACTTGAAGTTTTACTGAATGAAAATCCATGTCAAACTCAAGAAGAGCTTGCAGAACAGTTAGGAGTTACTCGTCAAGCAATTTCACTTCGATCGCATGCATTGGGAAAAATACAGAAGGGAGGAAAATAGATTCCTCATAAATTGACGGAAGAAAATAAAAGACAAAGAGTTGCCATTTGCATGAATTTGCTTTCTCGGTTCAAGAAGAAGAGTTTTCTTCATAAAATCATTACGAGTGATGAAAAATGGATTTTGTACGACAATCCTAAACGTAGAAAAGCATGGGTTGATCCCGGCTAGCCATCTACATCAGTTATAAACCGAATATTCATGCAAAGGAAGTTCTACTCTGTGTCCGGTGGGATTGGAAAGGAATCATTTACTACGAGCCTCTCGAACCTGGCCAAACTATTACAGCTGAGCGTTACTGGGTCCAGCTGATCAAAGTAAGTGATGCTCTGGAGGAAAAAAGACCATTTACGAGGCAAGGAAGGCGAAAAGTGATGCTGCTGTATGATAATGCACGTCCACATAGAGCAAAACCAACCGAGGAACTACCTCATGCAGCATATTCACCAGGTTTAGCTCCTTCTGATTATCACTTATTCAGATCAATGTCGTCATATTTGAAGGAGCAGCACTTCATGAATATCGAAGATGTCCGGAAATAGCTGGATAACTATTTTGTTTCAAAACCACCAAGTTTCTATCGTGAATGTATTTATCTACTACCCGATAAATGGCAAAAGACTATAGATAATAACGGCGAATATTTTAATTGATAATTCTTGAAAGAAGTATTTTCTTAATAAAATTGAATTTGACAAAAAAAAGCCGAATTTCAACTTGCACACCTAACAATTCTCTTGCAAAATTCAGTATCAAATTTGAAAAATTTCTATGGAAGTAGAGGACCAAGGTGGAAGAAATTCGATAATGATATTCATTGGGGCCTATACCCGTATTCATGACAAAAAAAGAACCAATTCGGAATATAAACAAAGAACTTTGTAACAGCCCCACTAAATTTTTCATGGTTTTTTTCTTGAGAAATTTTTATTTTCGATCCGTTCATGACTTATCAGAGCTCATTTTATTCCTGGTAAGATTTGAAAAACCTTCACCTTGGGGACTTTTGATATTGTATCATCATGACAATGTCACACACTGTGGTTATGGGAGTGTATTTTACGAATTATAAACAAATACGAGTAATCATTGTGAAAATTGCGTATATGAAAATTCTTCATGGTTTTTTCAAATTTCACAAGGAATGAAACGAGCCCTCATCAGTCATAAACGGATTGAGAATCAAAATTTCTCAAGAAAGACCATGAAAGATTTCGTGTGGTTGTTACAAAGTTGTTTGTCAATATTCTGAGTTGTTCATTTTTTTGTCATAAATACTAGTCTAAGCCGATATCACTTTCCATGTCGTTTCTTTTCTTCCTTTTCTTTCAACGCTACCTAATGATCATGATGGTACGTAACATACAGATGCATCCTTCTTGCTTTTTCTGCATCCACCAGTGATTCTATTGAAAGAATCTGATAGTAGAAGGGCCGTCTTCAGCTCAGCCGGGGACCCTGGGCATGCCACTCTCCCAGTGAAGATATGACGTATTCAAAAAGTAGAACTCTCCAATGGATGCTTGAATTCCCTTGAAATCGCAATGCTTTTTCAACATATATAGTATCATGCAGTGAACACTATATGTGTAGTGCAGTATTATAAAACAATATAGTATTTGGTGCATCATAATACAGGGTGGGGCATTTAAAGTGTCGCGGGCGTTTTTTCCAAAAATAAAGTGAGATACGAGAAAATTTTTCGGACAAAAGTTGTAGGGTACCGAGGGGGACATCCGATGGTGGCCTTGGCTTTGACCTCAAATCTCATCTTCAAGGGCATTCTGAGATCAACTCTTGTTTTTTAAATAGCATCTCATATTTTTTACTGCAGATTTGGATTCTAGGTCAAAAACCAAGAAACTTTTGTCTGAACCATTTTCCTGAAATCCGCAAAAATGGCGCTCTGATCGATATTGTTCCATTTTGAATCTGACATTCGAATAACTCGAAAACGAAGGGTCTTGCAAAAGAATGTTTCGTACAAAAGTTGTCAATACACAACACATTTCAATCGTCTACATTACCACCATTCAGAGCTCACGCGATGTAAACAAACGACGGGGTTCAGTGAAAATTCACGATTTTGAAAGTCAGTTTGTCAGTTACATTTGATTATTACTTGGTTTATGACAAATTGAAAATCATGGATATCCGATACACGGTTTCTGAAAAGATCAATATGATCTACATTTACGGTGAAGTGCATAAGAACCCCAGACAAGCATATGACTTATATGCAGAACGATTTCCTGAAAGAACAACGCCATCCATTAGGTATTTTCAACGCATTACAAAATTATTCCTCAGAAACGGGAAGTGTTACAAGGGAAAAACGACATCGAATGAGAACTGTTAGCGGAGAAAATGCGGAAGTTAATGTACTAGCTGCAGTAGCCAATAATCCACACGTGAGCTCTCGTGAAATTGAACTCCATTCGGGAATTTCTCGAAGAAGTGTTCTTCGAATACTGAAACGTCACAAATTCCATCCGTATCACATTTGTTTGCATCAAGACCTTCACGGTGATGATTTCGAAAATCGTGTACAGTT
Organism: Gonatopus flavifemur; assembly: GCA_018340375.1. NCBI lineage: Eukaryota > Metazoa > Arthropoda > Insecta > Hymenoptera > Dryinidae > Gonatopus > Gonatopus flavifemur. The sequence continues at coordinate 2,832,724 of JAFFJZ010000016.1, forward strand.
TTGTCGATGGGGTCTAGCGCAAATGCACAATAACAACTTCATCAACATATTATTTTCTGATGAGTCGACGTTCACCAATCATGGTCAAGTAAATCGACATAATATGCATTACTGGGCGACAGAAAATCCAAGATGGTTACGTCAAGTAGAGCATCAAAGACAATGGGCTGTGAATGTTTGGTGTGGTATTTTTCGATCTCGAGTAATTGGACCGTACTTCATTGCAGATACGCTAAATGGAGAGAAGTACAGACATTTCTTAGATCAAGTACTTCCAACATTACTTGAAGACATACCTATTCAGGAACGATTGAATATGTGGTATCAACATGATGGTTGTCCATCCCATTATGCAGTCACAGCTCGAGAAATATTGGACAGAGATTATCCTGGACGATGGATAGGACGTCGTGGACCAGTTCATTGGCCTGCCCGTTCTCCGGATCTTACTTCACCAGATTTTTTTTTATGGGGATACATAAAAGATACAGTTTATCAACGAGCACCGACTACACCTGAGAATATGCGTCAACGAATCATCAATGCATGCGCGAGCATCAATGAAGATATTTTAGCACGAGTTCAGCAATCTTTTGTAAAACGTTTTGAAATGTGTATTGAAGTCGAAGGCCATCCATTTTGAGCATCTACTGCATTAAAATTATCCAAGTGATGTAGACGATTGAAATGTGTTGTGTTTTGTCTATACCCCATCACCTCCGTTTCAGTTCAAGGGGCCCCCCTTGGAATCAGACAACTTTTGTCCGAAACATTCTCCTCCAAGACCCTTCGTTTTCGAGTTATTCGAATGTCAGATTCAAAATGGAACAATATCGATTAGAGCGCCATCTTTGCGGATTTCAGGAAAATGGTTCAGACAAAAGTTTCTTGGTTTTTGACCTAGAATCCAAATCTGCAGTAAAAAATATGAGATGCTATTTAAAAAACAAGAGTTGACCTCAGAATGCCCTTGAAGATGAGATTTGAGGTCAAAGCCAAGGCCACCATCGGATGTCCCCCTCGATACCCTACAATTTTTGTCCGAAAAATTTTCTCGTATCTCATTTTATTTTTGGAAAAAACGCCCGCGACACTTTAAATGCCCCACCCTGTATAGTGTGTTACATATTAGGAACTGATTTATGCGAGCTTATGAGGGAAATTCTGATTTTGATTAACTTAAACCCGTGAAAGAATGTTTGAATGGTCCATGTATGTATAAAACATACTTAGACCATACACAAATTTCTTCACGGGAAATCGAGGATAGCACTGGAAACCCAAACCGTACAAGATGAGTTCACTCAAAGAACTTCCTCTAGTCACAGTAACTGAAACGTCTCGAATGAATATTGTTAATAATAGCTGCTGAAAATGTAATTGATTCAACCGAGAAAGCCCACGTGGGAAAAATGTCCAAAAATGTATACAATTGTATACATTTTTGGACATTTTTTCCACATGGGAGTTGATATGATCATGCTTGTTTTTGTGTTCGATTTCTTCTTACACTTTCCTTTCTTCCACACGTATAGTCTGTGTATATATGAAAAACATGAGTCTATATAAGTGACACAGTTATTTCAACTACGTTTTTCCCATTGTAAAGAAAAACTTCAAAAAAAGTTTGTTCTCGTAGTTAGTTTTATTAGTTTATGGTTCTCGGTTTTTTGAATTTCTCAGTAAATTTTTTTTGGTAAAAACAAATTCGATAGAGTCTCAAACAATTTTCGTCAGTGAACAAATATTTTTTGGCAAGTTCCAAAAATTCTTTAGAATTCATAAAAAATTTGTGAATTCACAAATAATTCAGAAGTGTACAAAGCCATACATTTTCCACCATACTTGTTTTGTTGAGAAATTCAAAAGTATTTTTCATGTTGTAGAATGTAAATATGTTACTCTCAACATCCTACATTCTCACAAAGCGTGATTACTGATACTTTGTAACATGTACATCACTCTGTCCTGTCTTATTTTTTCTGCTCGTTTTTGTAGAGATGAATAAACATCTAGCACAGAAACGTATAGAAGGAAAAGGACCAACAATGTTCTGCATTCGCAACACGCTAATCAGTCATGGTCGTCTATTTTCGATTTCGAATCTCCATACTTCCGAGTGGACAGAAAAACAGACAGAGTGAGCTCAAAAAAAACCTAACAAGCACGGTTCATTCCCGTTACCTTCCTCTTCGAGTTGAAACATTTAGCTCGAGTCTAGATAATTCGCTCAAGGTTTCCAATGTGATCTATTCACATCGAGAGCTCACCATACTGTATTTACATGATTCTAAGAGTGCTATGTTGAATCTTCAAAATTTCAGTCTCATATCGTCAAGTAGCGTTTATTTGAGGATTCATCAAACATTCGATATCGAAAGGAGATTGAGCAACATTTCATTCCGATGAAAGGTTGTGATTCCGAGATCTTTGCTTGATGAGTTTACTTCTATTCACTACCGTAGAAAATGTGTTCAAATGAATATAGTAACAAGATTGTATCTTCTTCAAGTATCACAATTATAACTGGATGAGATATTGTCTATCAAAATTCAATTATTAGCATATCGTTGATGCGCAAGATTCATGTAATCAAATTCATAGAACTTGAATTCCCGTTTATACAATGGTAAATTATTCCGAATAGGGACGTATTGAAATTCAGAAATGGAATATATTTTTTATTTTAATGGAAGTGAATGATAACGAGTAAGGCATATTTATTTCCTCTAGGACCATAGTTTCCATCGTTATTGCCATCGTTTTAACACACAAAATACAAATGTTAATTCCATCACAGCGTTGTACGACGACTAAACAGAACTCTTTTTTTCATTCGAATGTATCAAAATCTATTACATGATGTTCACGATTCGAGCTCATGTATCAACACTTTGATCCCTTGACCCGACATACATCTATTCCTTTTGAATGGATTCTCAACATCTGCGTACACTTCTTAACTTCACGCAATGTTACGACATCAAGTGAAAATATTATGTAATATTCATTAGGTTCTCATAAAATTGGTCATTCACGACAATATATTACATCCAATATACGTATCACGATAGATTTAACCACAGTTCCATTTTATTATTGCGATTTATTTTGACACAAATTTATTTTATCATCTACCAGGAGTAGAAATGAAAAAATATGGTCCAGTGTACCATCGGGCTGAGCTTGGACGAATTGTGACCATTCTGTAAAAGGCTCATGCCAGTCTTGGAACAACAATTATGCACACTAAGACCTCATAGATAAAATTTTTATCGTATTCCATGTGAAAATTGCCAGAGTTGTCAAGAGGCGCAGTACCGGCAAGGTTGTATTTGCCAGAGTTCGGCAGAAAAAACAATTTCTATTCAGGGTCATTACTGTTTCTCAACCGGCACCAATCGTTGGACCGATTTCAACTAGTATCGGTTCCCGTAGACAGACAGTTCTTCGCCAGTACTAAATCTTTACCGCTGAGAAAAGACCAAAGTTTTAGGAGAACGGAACTGTCCCAGTATCAAACCAAAGTTAGCAATATTGTACGAGCTACTATTCATACAACATTGTCTCACTACGAAATCGGTCATGAATCAGAATCCAAATCAACTTTATTCCAATAGATCAAGGTTATGCCAGTACTGAGCCAGCGCTAATTACATTGTAAAATACATGAGAACACGATACTCTAACAGTATTGCTGTAATACTGAGTTGGTAGGGGATCAGGAACCAAATTCATTCTGTAGTAGTAAAGCTGCTTTCGTAAGACGAGACTGGGCCAGTAATGCACCAGAACTGATATAGCTTTGGAACACACGAAAGGACAATATACCACCAGTGCCAGTCCAACGTTGTCTTACCCCGGAATCAATGGTGAATTTGAGGTGAAATTAAGTTCGTAATAACACATTTCTGTTCATGAAACAACACAGTGCCAGTTAGGGTGGTCCAAAAAACTTTTGTTCTCAGAATCCCTAGGAATACCCCCCAAAATTTCCCACTTTCATCCGTAGTATTATTATGACAAAACCCCTAATCCGTAAGTCCAGTGTGAGCGGATGCTCAACGAGCCTTAAATTTCAACCAAAGTATAGAATCAATGGTCAAATAGCCACCACCAAAATATTGTTCATTTTAGGTTATTGAGCTTGAGAATTGATTGCATATAGTATTCGTAATATATATTAGGGATGTGCGAGACACACTTTTTGAAGGGTTGAGATAGGTCGGGAAATAATTGGTCCTTTCAAGTCGGATGCTCGAGGGTTTCGAGAATCCGAGCATTTCGGGTTGCGTATACAATTGTATACGATTTATATACAATTTGTGCACAATTGTATACATTCTTGGACATTTCCTCCACAAGCGCCCACAGAGTCTGGGTTGTGTTATGATTCGGGTTGCTCGGAATAATTCGAGTTCTCAAATTAAATTCTGTAACCCGAATTATTCTCAAGATTTTCATATTATTCACTGGAACTGGCAAGTTCTCAGCCGTGATAAGGCAGCGTGGACCTAGAGAGTCATTCACCCGGAAGCGATAGGGTTCACGGCTATTGGAGGGAAGCTAGAGAATTCTGGTGATTATTCTCGGATCGACGAATTATCGCTTTTTGGATGACTGCGATTTTAGGCACTTGTTACCTCAGCTGACTGCACTGGTCGGAAATTTATAAATCAATCAATTAAGTCTGATTACACATTCCCATTAGTTGTGTTTTCATCATTAGTATTACGTCATACAGTAGCGTTCAAATTAATTGGAACACCAGGGAAATTACTACAATTTTCACATGACACACATTTTATTAACCAAAAAAGCTACAAACAGTATCCTAATAATTAGTATGTCCTCCTTTGTTCTTGAAAACTCAGGTAGCAGTGGTGTCAAATGTCGTACAGCAGAAAGAGCACAATTCATCTGGTGTTCCAATTAATTTGAGCGCTACTGTATGTTATACTGAATCTAATCAGGGTATCCAATGTCACCCATGGAAACAAGTCTTAAGTTACACCGGGATTTTCAAATTCCACATTCCTAGCGAGGGTCATTCATGGTTTTCGCGATTGACTCGCGTTTGCAATTATCGCACTCTTTCCCACTGTATCGAAATACCCCACTATGACATGTTCTTAATATTTCATCAATTTGGCTTCACAAGCAATAGAATTTCCTATTTTATGAACAAGATTTAAAATTTTAAATTTGATCCATTTGATCATTCCTTTTTGGAGCAATTTACGAATAGAGGAAATGTTATTTCCGCTCAAGAGCACATTTATATCTTGATTTGGATTGCAATAATATTCCCTCCACATGGAGAAAAGTATATGGGATTAATCACCATTCGTTCTAGTTCTCATCGCGACTTTCGAAGAGAAAGTGTATGATGACTCGCAATTTGGCGATCGTGTCTATGTTAACCCACTGTTTCTATGGTTACGGAAACAGTTTATTGTTCTCACTTCGATTTTGTATGGTACTTATCACAATTTTGGAATGTCCGTCGCCGACCTTCTATTTTTTCTAGTAATCATCACCATATACTTCTCTTAGTGTATTTAGAGCGAATTTGTTTCGAAAAAGCTGATATCGTGTCCGTTATGAATGAGACAACGATTCTTACGTCAAGACTAGCAACGCTGAATACTGAGATATGGAAGCAGAATGGGGTATTTATATTAAATGGAGTTGAATTAGATACTTGAAACTTAAAGAACCTGGAATAATTTAAATAGTCAAGAATTGGATTATTCAAGTTATGATGTATACCCGGAAACCACCAAAGAACCTGAGCACATCCGAGGACTTGGAACATTTCGGGAAACCCTAACCAAACAGGGTACTCGAAAAATTTTGGGAAACTCGAATCAAACCGGTTCCTTGGAATTCAAAAACTCTCTGCTCGTCTCAATTCCGAGATTGGGACACACCCGTTGAACCAAGTAGAAATACGTTTGACCAATATTTGAACTACCAGCTGGAGACCGATGGACCAGGATTTGAGTGTTTCTGTGTCACTTTTGTAACTCAAATCTGGACCCAGCATGTGGAAATGATACCATGATCAATATCTGACCAAACATCCTTCCATGAATAAGATTGAGTCTAAATCAATTTAATTATTTACTGGATTCAGTTCCGATAAATTTTTAACCATACCCAGATAGCATGAGAGTTCTAAAAGAGCTCATAATGAATTCGATGTATTCATAAAGAACTCTTTCAGAACTCTTGCGCTATCTAAGATAGCACAAATTCCTCTGAAAATTTTAGATCTTTGTTTGAACTCAATTTCGGATGATTGAACAGAAAAACGCGATAAGATTGAGTTACTTTCTAAATTCTTTGGAGTGAATATTCACTCTTCAAAGAGTCAAAATACTGCAACTCTAGAACGGAGTGGGAGCTCAACTCTTGAAGAGTGAAATTTCACTCTTTAAGAGTCAATATTCACTCTTTTTCCTAAGAGTGAGCTTTTCACTCCAAACACCAGAGTTGATTTCCACTCTTATAGAGTGAAAATTCACTCTTTAAGAGTGAAATTTTTCACTCTTTCGGAGTTGCAGTATTTTCGCTCAGCAAGAGTGAATTTTCACTCCAAGGAATTTAGAGAGTACCTACTGCGGGAAAAGGAAACGAAAGAAAATGATTAGAAGAGTTGAAAGCCGCTTAGAGGCAGATAAGGACTGATAAAAACAGGTAAATGATAGAACCAACTCCAAATCATTTTCTATGCGGTTTTTGACGCTTTTTGTCGTCCCCTATCGTTTCCTTCTACCAGAGATGTGTGATTATCTTGGAAGCATCCTTTTGAGAGCACTTGCCTCTTGAGAATACCCTTTTAAGAGCACTTCCCGTACAACACCGGGCCCTAACAGCAGTCGGAGGTTTCGAAAACGTTCTAAGACCGTCCGGACGTGTCGAAAACATTCTTAGAACGTTTTAAAAACGTCCAGAGAACATGATGCTGTCTGGAAGGGGGGGGGGGGTTTCGAACGTTCATAAGATGTATCTTTTGAAAGTATCCTTTTGAGAACACTTCCCGGACAGCATCAGAATGTTTTTCAAACGTTCATAAGACGTGCTTGATTACAACACAGGGAACGTGCAAATTATGTCTCAGGTAGTTCTAAGAACGTTGCACGTATGTCCCAGGTATGTCCAAATGTGATAATACACTATTTCTTTATAGATAAAACAATAATCCTGGATTTCAATCAATTACCCGATTAAAGAATCCCCAACGAAACGGAAACGTGCAACGAACGTTGGTCGAACCTAAAATGAGACTATGAACAGTGCAGGTTCATTGAATGTTTATTATATGTAAGTGTAACTGAAATAAACTCAAAATTGATCCAATCGAATCGTGGTCTATTGACGACGGAAATTGCTCTCCAATAAGGTCAAATTGAGATGAATGGATTCTGTTAATCAGTGAATTCTTTGAAAAACGAGAACATAATTGCGATCTTGAAAATACCTGTCATGAGAATTACAACTTACAGAATTCAATTAGAAGTAAATTACAGCGATGTTATGTTGCCAAGTAATATTCCAACGATATTTCTGTAAGTTACTTTTGTAATATTGCATTTGTAAATTCAAAAACAGATATACTTCCAAGATCGCATTAATATTGCTACAATATTAATACGAGGTTCTAACGAAAATACTCAGTGGGCATCTAGTTATCATTCCGCCCATTCCTGAATGATAATGATAAAAAATCCAGTGATGACGAAAATTCAACTGATCAATAGAAAGACCAACTTTTGCCTGGTCACTGTTGAAAATAATACAAAATCTTGTATCACAAATGATATTAAATTCCGTAACAAGCTGTGATATGAAATTTTGTATCAAAACTGATCCTAAATTTTATAACAATGATATAAACAGATAAGGCCACATGATTGACATGATACAAAATTTCGTGATACTGATACGTAAGAAACTCCGTATCCGTGTTGTGAAGTTTTGTACTGATTTTTCTAACAGTGTGATTCTTCCATGGTTTGTTGAATCCCAGGTAGAAGTGAAGCGTATAGAACGGCGTAGAAGCGTAACCAAACAGTCCTCCGAGCGCGATTTGAGAAGTTGATTGAAACCTTCTCATGTTTCATTCGTCTGATTTCCGCATTCTTGAATTTCGATTTACAACAGGATGTTGAACGATGTCAGAATGAATAATGGGTTAATAAAATTTTCTCACGATCAATTCAAGTTTTGGAATTTATGGAAAACAGATTGTATACAATCAAACCCGGAACGGACTATTGCAAACCCACGTTTCATTTTAGAGAGACTAGTATTATGAGCCACATGTGGTCAAATATTGACAACTCATATTTTTTGACGATATTGCTGTAGACTGGACAATATTGTATCACCTTTCTGGATCAAATTTGGACTTTTTTCACGAATAAAATTTGCCTGAGTTTTGCGCAAATCTGACGCCATAGCGTGGATAACGCTTTACTATCCACGCTGTAACCCCAGATTATGTACAACTGTGACCAATCGTATTGATGTCGATGTACACAAGTTCTGGAGTTTTTCGGATCTCCATGCATGGTTCAATGGGCAGAGTTATTTGAATCCTGCACACCTCTGATATACCTATGGGGCACTCCACGTCAGATCGGCCGAGAGAAAAGTGACATGTCTCCGATTTAGACCAAATTTGGAGGGGTCGAAGAGTTACTCAAACAATGATGAAACCTCACATTGTAGCCTTTTTTATGCAGTTTCATGGATTTTACCGTATAAACAAAGAAAATCACATTTTCATTCATTTTGAGAATAGAGAATTGAGATAAAATTCTGAAAAAATCCACACATCTTGTCAACTGAATTCTTTTTTTGGGGAGATTTTCTGGGAAAAAAATTTTTTTTTCAAAAAAGTCAATTTATCTCAAAAGACCCGGTCTTCGATTTTCCTGAAAAAAATATATTTTGTAGCTGCATTCTTAATGAACATTTTCTATGTTTCAAATTGAAGGGGCCTTCAAAATTGTGGAAGTTATGAACGTTTTAGTGAAGCAATTCGCGTTATGGATGATTTTGCGGGAGGCTAGAATTTCATACTGCGAGGAAATTATACAATTTTCAGTCCGGTCTTGGATGATCATTTTGCAATTTTTTTTCTGGCTTGTTGTGTAAATTATCATTTAAGGACATACCAATGAAATGTTATAAGTAACAAATACGTTGTTTATAAAAATGTTGGAGTTAAAACTTCTTTATTTGCGAATTTGCATCATTTGAGGTCGTCTTGAATGCAATAACATTCTCACTGATTGGGGATGTGTGGTGGAACGAAAGCGTGCTTTTTACAGTTTTGCACTTTCCATGTCTGGATTTCAAATACTCTGTTGCAACTTTGTAGTCGTCTTGAGAACAGAAGCATAGGTTATAATTCTTGAAACTATCTGAAGCCCACTCATAAAGTTTTTCAGCTGTCAAAATTTCATTCCGTGTCCCTTTCTGTACACAGTATCGTCTTGCTCAGCGTTTTAATGTATCACCAATACCACCACAAGCTCCTTTTCCATGTGCAGTAGCGGAAAAGTTCTATTCCGCTTCTACGCTAAGATCTTTTTGATCATGACTTTAATTAGAAAAGTTTTTTTATTCTCATATTGCTCTAGTGCACCGTCAGAAAAATAGATAATTTTTCTCACAACTGCAAACTTTTCTTCTAGAAACTGGATCATTCTTCTTTGGAACATGAACACAGCAATAGTATCATGTTCAAGACACTTTGATATTCCAACGTAGGGTAGATGCTGGATCTTGTTGGTTTGAACATCATGATAGTATATGACGAATATGTGAACTGTTGCCTGATCATCATTTCAATGGAACCCTTGAACGGCTTCTTGTACAACAAATGCAAAATTTTCTGAAAAAACAAGCGTCACCATGAATTCACCTAGTTCTACATTTTCGTTGATATTTTTGAAATGCCGAGATTGTTCTGTAGCGACTTAATCATGTAATCTCAGTTCTGTCAATTTCTCCACGAGCGACAAAACAAAGTCTCCCTCGCTGTCAGTTATGAATTTCAAAGTACACCTGGAATCAAATTATAATAATCGAGATACGTCATGACAAAAATTCATAACTCAGTTTTCATATGCGGAAAAAAGTTACCTATCGGTGGAGATCCACTATTTGTAAGTGACATTATCAAAAGTTCCGATCAATTTATCATATATAATAAAATATTTTTGTTCGGGCACGATTTGCATTGGCCTTTGTAACACTCACCACTTGGTACCAAACAGAAGTATTGAAGGAGCAGATTGTATACACCGAGTTCCATACGATTGTATACGATACAATTGTTTCACGAGATTGTACGATCGTATACGATAAGTTTCAGTCAATTGACTCAATTTGCAACCTGAGAACGAATTTTCCAGTAGAATGTTGCTTAGAAGCAGTCCGAAGTTTCCGCTGATTAAAAGTATGTATAATTCACCTTCGATCATGAGTTTGACGTTTTGATGGATGATGCAGACGCATACGGTGTGAGTTCCACTAGCTCCTACTGAAATGCATTCGGTTGGGCGAAGTTCGGCAAATCTGGGGAATCCAACTTGTAAATCCGGAAACTCAAGTTTGGAGTACTGGTATAATTCTTGTAAGTTGCAATAAAAAAGTCTTTTCTGGGTTTTTCCTCTGATACCATGACTATTTTTAATGCAGACATAATCTTGCATTCCTGGTAGTTCTCTTGAGTTTCAATCACTGAGATAAAAGTGCTTTATCGAAGCGATCGTTTCACTTGGAAGTCTTTTTCCGGTTTGTGCGTTAGGCACAGAAAGCACTATCCTTTTCCATCTCTCAATTTTATCGCTTGATTGGCCATGCATTTAGAATAGTTGAATGGTTTTGTAAAAAAAATGGCAAAGATGTCAAAATTCGGAACTTATCATCTCTGAAATAGTCACAATTTATCTCATCGATCAAACTGTCGAAGCACACATGGACGTACCTACATAGTTGAGCAAAGCATTGAGACGATACATTGCCATTTCATGTAATCATCGTTCAAAAATCTTCAAAACTTTCAGCTTTGAAATATTACCGGGATGTATCTTTGGCCCGGAAGTTTGCTTGGTACATGGTCATGGCCGATAGTAATTTTCACATTTATGATCTCTTCGAATTTTTGCTTTATAGTAGTTTGTGCAGATTCTACTTTTTCAGTCATGTTTTTTTTCGAAAAAGTCTATTGTGATGAAAAAATTATTAATAAATAATCATAACGATTACACTGAGAGATATTTATATATTTACTGTAACTAAAACATCTGGACTGAACATTCTTAATGGGAGCTACTGAAAATTTGATTGATTCAACTGAAAAAGTATTGTTGATCCATTTTGTTCTAAGAATATTTCATTGAGACGTTTTAGTTACAGTAACCATAGAAATTTCTCTTAGTGTATAAGATGAGTTTCTTAAAGGAAATAAAAATGTTATGGATTCACATACTTGCTATCGTCAATTCTGCTTTCGTCTAAAGCAGCGAGTGCGGTATTGAGTTTTTTTTTTAAGTAGACTATGTTTTATGAATTCTCCTGTTTTATCGTCGCTGTCCGATGAGCTTAATTCTAAGTTTGGTTGGGGGGCTCGTTCCAATTCGATCCTATTAATTTTGATCCTAAATTTGGTACTCACAGACTACTGTATTATCAGGGACTGATTTGAATTTCTGTGATTTTCTTCCGATCACTTCTCAAGTCTTTTTTATCACCTACGAAAGTATAAAGAGATCACAACACTAGCCCAGCGAGCTAAAAAGTCCCCCGTCTATAACGCAGAAGAGCATTATTCAGCAGTTCGAAAGTTGGAAGCGTAAAAGAAGATAGGCAAGAACTTACGGCCACTGCAGGTTCCGACTGGATCCCAGCAAAGCTTCTCCTTTGGCGGACTCATGTCGGTTCACGAATAAAGTGAAATAATTTGAATATCGAGCACAAATCAGCAATGAAAATTCAAAAACTTCCAAACAAATTTGGAACAAAAATTAACATCAGCCGAAAACGAATCAATAGTGGTTCAAACAAACTAAGCTGAGTCAAATCGACATACGACTCGCGCCTGACAACAATTGATATTAGCTGAATACGAATTGATAGTGATCTAAACGAACTAACGTTGGTCGCATCGGTTCGTCGTTATCATCAGTTCCGGGTCGATGCGACAGCCGAAGGGAACATTTTACCTGTGATTTGAAGTTTATCATAAGCGGTGAGAAAGAATTTATTCCGGCGCTCGTGAAGAAATTGGCAAAACTGAGAATACACGATTCCGTTGGTAGAGAAGAATCTTGACACTCCAGAAATATCAAAGACATTTCAAAACTAAGCGAATACGTGGTGAAGCTTGATATTTCAGAAAATTCCGTATTTGTTGAACAAGAAGCCGTTCAAGGGTTGTGATTCCAACATTTTTATGAACAACGTATTTGTTACTTATAACATTTCATTGGTATGTCCTTGAATGATAATTTACACAACAAGCTAGAAAAAAAATTGCAAAATGATCATCCAAGACCGGACTGAAAATTGTATAATTTCCTCGCAGTATGAAATTTTAGCCTCGCACAAAATCATCCATAACGCGAATTGCTTCACTAAAATGTTCATAACTTCCACAATTTTGAAGGCTCCTCCAATTTAGAGGATAAAAAATGTTCGTGAAGAATGCAGCTACAACATAAATTCCTTCGAAAAAAAAATCGAAGACCGGGTCTGTTGAGATAAATTGACTGTTTTGAAAGAAATGAATTTTTTCCCAGAAAATTCAGGGAGAAAAAAATTTCGAAAAATCCCCCCGAAAAGAGAATCGACTTGACAAAATGTGTGAATTTTTTCAGAATTTCATCTCAACACCCTGTTGAGATAATTGAAGATGAATGAAAATGTGATTTTCTTTGTTTATACGGTGAAATCCATAAAACTGCATAGAAGAAGCTACAATTTGGGGTTTCTCCATTGTTTGAGTACTTCTTCAACCCCTCCAAATTTGGTCTAAATCGGAGACATGTCACTTTTCTCCCGACAGATCTGACGTGGAATGCCCCCTATACAGGGTAATCGAAATTCCCGCATACTTTCTTGGGAGTAGATTTCTGATAGAATTCTGAAACGATTCGTCCTCCTGCACAATGCTCTCCGACGCATAATTGCGGAGATATATTTCATTGAAGTTTACTGATTATGAGGTGGATCCATTAGTCATTCAGGAGCGGCATAACATTTATCAGACATGTGTATGTGTAAGGCTGGCCTCCCATGGACCGGAATTCGTTCCGGAGAAATGAAAATTGAACCGATGCACAGTTTTTTATAGATTTCTGATAGAACGCTCTGAAAGAAATTGTGAAAGCGATTGGTTCAAAGTCATTCCGCCGGAGCGAATTCCGGTCCATGGGAGGTTAGCCTAATTCCACGAGCTCTGAAAAGGCTCTAAATTCCCACACATCAATTTCCCAGAAAGACTTTGATTTACCCTCGTGGCAGTTCCAGGTCAGCATATCATTTCCTGGGGACCGAATTTTTTCACCGGCTGCAGCGAATGGGATGAAGACTGTGGAGTTCGAATTCCACTGCTCACTCCTTAGAATTATGAATTTCGTCTGATCCACGAATCAATCGACCAAATTTCCAATTTTTTTCACGTTTCTTCAATTTCATCATATTCGGGCTCATTTATCAAGCATTTTCATATGGAATTCCCAGAGCTCCAAAATAGCTTTAAATTCCCACATATCGTTTTCCCCGGAAAACTATGATTTTCCCTCGTGGCGGTTCCAGGTCAGCATATCTTTCCTGAGGACCAAATTTCTTTTATAGGCTGCAGCAACTGGGATGAAGACTGTGGAGTTCGAATTCCACTGCTCACTCCTTAGAATTATGAATTCCGTCTAATCCACAAATCAATCGACCGGATTTCCCATTTTTTTCACGTTTTTCCAATTTTGTCATATTCGGATTAATTTATCAAGCATGTTCATGGGGAATTCTCAGAGCTCTCAAATAGCTCTAAATTCCCACATATAATTTCCCCCAAAAAACTCTGATTTTCCCTCGTGGCGGTTCCAGGTCAGCATATCTTTTCCTGAGGACGAAATTTTTTTCACTGGCTGCAGCAACTTGTATGAAGACTGTGGAGTTCGAATTCCACTGCTCACTCCTTAGAATTATGAATTTCGTCTGATCCACGAATCAATCGACCAAATTTCCAATTTTTTTCACGTTTCTTCAATTTCATCATATTCGGGCTCATTTATCAAGCATGTCCATGTGGAATTCCTAGAGCTCCAAAATAGCTCTAAATTCCCACATATCGTTTCCCCCGGAAAACTTTGATTTTCCCTCGTGGCGGTTCTAGGTCAGCATATCATTTCCTGTGGACCAAATTTTTTCCACCGGCTGCAGCAACTTCGATGGAGAATGTGGACTTCGAATTACACTGCTCACTCCATAGAATTATGAATTTCGTCCAATCCACAAATCAATCGATCGAATTTCCCATTTTTCTCACGTTTTTCCAATTATATCACATTCGAGCTCATTAACCAAGCATGTCCATGTGGAATTCCTAGAGCTCCAAAATAGCTCTAAATTCCCACATATCGTTTTCCCCGGAAAACTTTGATTTTCCCTCGTGGCGGTTCTAGGTCAGCATATCATTTCCTGTGGACCAAATTTTTTCCACCGGCTGCAGCAACTTCGATGGAGAATGTGGACTTCGAATTACACTGCTCACTCCATAGAATTATGAATTTCGTCCAATCCACAAATCAATCGATCGAATTTCCCATTTTTTTCACGTTTTTCCAATTTTATCACATTTGGGCTCATTTACCAAGCATGTCCATGTGGAATTCCTAGAGCTCCAAAATAGCTCTCAATTCCCACATATCGTTCTCCCCGGAAAACTTTCATTTTCCCTCGTGACGGTTCCAGGTCAGCATATCTCCCACTCTCTATGTTGTGGCGGTTCCAACTCAACAAAGTACTTGATCTCAACAAATCAAATCCGCAAATCTTCTTCATTTCTCCCATAGGTATGTGGGTTCGATTTTCCGTCTTGGTTCCCTCCTCTGACGGCCTAGAAAAGTCCTGAAATTCATCTCACAAACATTTCAGGAGAAAAAGCATTTTTTTCCAAACTTTTTCCCCCACACCCAGCGTTCCCAGTTCTCCCTAGAAAAATCTTCAGCATCTGATGATTGGTCATTTCCTGTCAAACCGGCCAATCATATGCTCAATTTGGAAAGAAGTGACCAATGACGAAAAATCTGAAGATTTTTCTAGGGAATACTGGCATCACTGCCCTCACCCTCTACGGTAATTTTTTTGGAAATTTTCATGGATGATCTTAAGAGCTCCAAATTTGCTCTCAATTCCTATTGAAGCTTTTCCCCGAAAACCCCCCCTTTATGTTGTGGCGGTTCCAGCTCAGCCAACGACCCAGTCTTTAGCACATCTTCTTTCTGTTCCCCATAGGTTTCTGGGTTCGATTTTTCCGGCTTGGTTCTTTCCTCTGAAGGCCTAGAAAAGTCCTGCAATTCATCTCACAAACATTTCAGGAGGAAAAAAATTTTTTTCTCAAATTTTTTCTCCCCCACCACCAGGGGTAATTTTTTCGAAAAATTCCATGGATGATCTCAAGAGCTCTAAATTAGCTCTGAATTCCCATTGGAGCTTTTCCCCGAAAAACCCCCCCTTTATGTTGTGGCGGTTCCAGCTCAGCCAACGACCCAGTCTTCAGCACATTTTCTTTATGTCCCCCACAGGCATCTGGGTTCGATTTTTCCGGCTTGGTTCTCTCCTCCGCAGGTCTAGAAAAGTCCTCCAATCCATCTCACAAACATTTCAGGAGAAAAAAAATTTTTTTTCCAAATTTTTTCTCCCCCACCCCCAGGGGTAATTTTTTCGAAAATTTTCATGGATGATCTTAAGAGCTCTAAATTAGCTTCAAATTCCCATCGAAGCTTTTTCCCGAAGAACCCTACCCTCATGTTGTGGCGGTTCCAGCTTCCCATGAAGTTGGAACCGCCACAGTTTCTAGCGTCCCCAGAGGAGCTCTAAATTTTCCGTCCAGTACTAAATTAGCTCTAAATTAGCTCCAAATTCTCCAATAGTCACTTATCCAGAAATCGCTTGTGGCGGTTCCAGGTTCATGGACCTTATTATTTCACTACAAATCATATAAATAGGTAAATTCTAGAATAGGAACTATTACATTTGAAAAAATTATAACTAAATTATGTATAATTATTGAAATGAAGAGAGAATTTCAATACATTTCCAACATCTTTATCATATGGAAATGTCAACGTGGGAAAGAAATCGCATTCGAACGAACAGCAGCAGCAGCAGTTGGAAATTGAAAGTGTTCCGGACTGGAAGTATTCACAGGCCGACGCCACTAAACATCTCGCCCTGTTTATATTCATTGAAACATGAATCCGTTCTTTTGAGAACGACCGAATATACCGATACACGGGAACAAGCTCATCCACCCGAACAAGCTTTATCTGTTTTCTTGATATTTTAGGTGATAAAAAACACATAATCAATCCATTCCTTCAAGAACGCCAAAATATCACAATATCCATGAACAACCTCATTTTCCTGATGAAACTTTCTTTTATTAATATTTCAGGTTAATCTTCTGCCATCGCGGGATGATTCTCTATTATTATATTTTTGTACAGGCGAAACGACATACTCTAATTCAAATAACAAGTTCAACGGATGAACATAAATATTCACGTTAAGAACGAAAATTTTGCAGATTCCATTCAACATCATTCGGATGATGAATTCAATGAGACATCGTCTCGAATAAAAATCCATTTTATCGCTCTGCGAAGACCCGATTTCTGGTAACGTGAAATGAGTGCAGTTGATCAATATGAATATCGCGAGCGGTTCGCTGCACGTGTGAATATCTCGTATACTTTTCGACCAATCAGCCCGAAGAGAACATGAAGCTTCAGCGAACGTTCAGATCAGATGTGTATAGATCGGGTCGAGGTTCATTATAGCTAACTTTTAGATTCACAAAGGTTCTACGGACGTTGGAATGTCCGCTTCGAAGTACATTCAAGAAACATAGATGGAACGTTCGCTGAAGGTTCATCGAAGGTTTGACGAAGCTCCACAAAAATATCTATACGTATATTAATTTTGATCAATTTATATGAAAAATAAATGAATTAATAAACATAAATTATCATAAATTAATCTAAGTATAGATATTTTTGTGAAGCTTCCTCAAACCTTCGATGAACCTTCAGCGAAGGTTCCATCTATGTTTCCTGGACGTATTTCGAGGCGCACATTTCAACGTTCGTAGAACCTTTGTCAAACGTTTGTGAATCTAAAAGTTAGCTTGCATGAACCTTCGATCCGATCTATACAGATCTAATCTGAACGTTCACTGAAGCTTCATGTTCTCTTCGGGAGGTAACAAATCTTGATCAACGTTAAATATTTAGAAAATGAATTGGATTTGAAACATGTTCTTCAGTTTGGAACTATTCTATCGCTCTGAAAAGAGGAAATTTCCTCTTTGGCGTGGAGAATCCATGAAATTTTATGGAAATGCGAGGCACTCCGATCAAAACAGCAAGACAGTCAAAAAGACGACGAAGCAACAAGGGGAACGAATAAACGAAATACTCACTTTGACAACGACTCACTTAGACATTGTAATTTCATGCATTTTATTGAATGTCATTTGATAGAGAAGTTATTCCCGGTGAAGATTCATTTTATCGCTCTGAGAAGAGCGGATTTTCTGTGATGTGAGATCGATGCAACTGATTGGCATCGATATCCCAACCTATACAAAAAATTTTGGGCTTCGCCAATGCTGACAATGAAATATAGCTCGGCGCAATGCTGACAGACAAGGCTTGGCAATCTATAAATCTTCAGTGTTGATTAACAATGAATACAATGTTGCACCGATGTCGATGTTCGACGGATTTCGTTTGTCAGCCTATTATTGCGCCAAGCTTGGCTTTTGCTTGACTCATCCTTGGCCCAACATTGACTGAACGATAGATTCCATTTAACGCCAGGATCATTCAGAATGTGGTTCAATATTGTCCCAAACTTCGGTCTCGTTTCGGTAGAAATTAGCTTTGAATGTAGCGCTGATCATTGGTAATAGCTTGGCTCAATATTGGCAACCTATATAATATTTTTGCTATGTTGCTAGTCAAGTGTTTCTAGCGAGTGGTGAAACGCGTATACGAAGAATATATAAGGTTCAAGTAAGTCTTTGGAAGACCAGTCAATCACTCTTTACTATGAGTCACACGAGAGGGCTCCTACGGCTGAGCTAACATACATTGTGTCTACTTCTCATGGCAAAATTTACCGACAAAGGACGTCGAGTTGTCCACAAACAAATGAGGGGAAAACAATAAGACTTCAAACAACATATGTCAGAAATTGCGAAATTCCCATACTTTTCATATATTTTTGGGTTAAATATTTTTTACTTTGATCATTGGCGGAGCATTGACAAACAAAATTTCCAATTGTTTGCCAATGATGGTATATTTCATTGCCATTTTTTCATCGATGATGGGACTTCATTGGAAAAACACGTTGATAAATCATGAAATGATGTCATCATTCCAGGTTTGCGCCATGCTTGGCTGCCAAGCCTCGGCCATACTTAATCTACGTTATACCATGCTAGCGCCAATTGTAAATTTCTATATGGGAAGTGATCTGATACTCGCATACTCTTCCGAAAACGTTACGACCAATCAGATTGCGACTCTTAGTCAATGTTCAGTACTATGAAAACGGAAGTGTTTTGTGATTAATATAAATGTTTGCTAGCTTTTTGAAGGGTGGCTTCCTTCGTCAACCTGCAGAATCCATCAATTCTGATAAAAACACGAGATGTGATATCGTGAACGACCCAATCGTTGCACTTGATTGACATTGTAATCACATACGATTTGTTCAGCTCGGATCAACCATTTGTGATACGAATCAACCAATCAGATGACAGCTTGAAACCACCCCATTCAAAGCACATATTACTTCAAATTCACATTGTTATGTCGAATGGAAAAAAGATTGTCTTTGGAGATTACCCGAATCCGTCCTTTTTAGGACGAATATGTTTTCTAAACGTAGGAACGCGCTCGAACTTCCACACAATTTAAATTAGATTATGTTCGAAACATGAATGATCTTGAGTGATCTCGAGTGTCATGAACGTTCAATAAACCCTTTATAATCATCGGATGATGTAAAAAGGGTGAATTCAAATAAATTCATCATTGTTCAATGTTGTGGTTCGGATGAGTCGAGAAAACACATTCTTCAGAAGAATCATTTGAAACGGCCGAGGATTGACCTCCATCAGAGTACAAGATTCAACATCCAATCTGTCGTGTGAAACTTACTAATCAAGCCGTCCAAATTGGGTGTCGGACGAATGAAAATTCTCATGTTGTCTTTTTCACATGAAAATTCTGATTCAAAACGAGTAGTCATACTCTTTCCTCCCATTTGAATTACTATCCCTACGGAATAACACCCCAGCAAAGACTGTGGTCAGGTTCTTTGAAGGACCAATATTGGCAGTGCCGATGAAATGCTGGCATTGATGAATATGTATTGGGCCTTTACAGGATGTGCAATGACACTCGATACATTGTTCTCCATCGAAGGGCCAATAATGGCATCACGTTCATTTCTGATGCCAGGAAATTACGGCAGAATTGTAATGACCCGATATGTTGCCAATAATGGCTCCCCGTATTATCGTACCGCCATTTGTTGCGATTCTTATGAACTTTGTTGTTGTTGGTTTTATAACGGATGATCAAACCCATCCCATTAAATTAATATCTTATGAGAATTCTCCATTCATTCGAGAATGAATTTCTATATTTCAAATTGAAAATAAAATTATACCTAATATCGTGTATCGAGTGAATCATGCAGGTTTTATTTTATTGGAATATATTGTGAGGTGATATGAATAAACAAAGTGATTAAGTTACACGATTCACTATTCAATAACAACACATGAGAACATTTCATCAAACTTTGAGTAGTATAGACGTCTTTACCCGACAAAAAACTTGTTCGTGATGAAGATATTCTTCCCAACATTTGATTCAGTGTAAAAGTAGGAATGAATCAGTGTGTGGTTTCAAGGACCGTATATTTATGATCAGGATATATTTTCAATAATTTTTCATCCACTACAACGCCAATTACTGCTCCAACGAGAACGAAGGACTGGCAGCAGCGCGTCAACGACTTCTGAACGTGATCATGAATGTGCAGCATTCCCAGGAGCGGTGGAAGTTTGGATGAGTGACCGTGGACACAAAGAATTCCTCATGATTCTCTCACGTTGGATTACAACGACATGTTTGAGGATAAGAAAATCATTGCGGATGAATACCATTCATCCAATAAATTTTTTTTTTCATTTCATAGTCTTCAATAAATTCATCGTTTTTCATTCTTGTTCGGAATAATATTGAATTCACAATGAATTCGAGTCTTGACATTCATATTCGATCAGTGGATAAAGTTCGGTGATTCAATGAAGGCATACGGTGTTGGTTGAATGTGAGGTGGCCAAATGCTGGCCGGTGGGACATATACGCGCTGGGCCATCAAAGGCTGCCAATGGAGGCCCTGATGACAAAACCCGATAGAGAACGATAGAAAAGTTTTCTATCGTTTTGAATATGGACTTTGAATCGTAGTTGTATCCCAAACAGCATCGAAAGTTCTCAAAACGTTTTAAAAATGTGTCCAAAGTCCCACAGATGTTGGTTTCCAAAAGCACATTTTCCAAACGTCTTAGGAACATCCATTCGATGTGTTGGGGAGCACGTTTTGAGGACATTGTTTACACGTGCTATGGTACGGTTTCAGAACGTTTTCGAGACGTCATATGAAAACCAAGTACGAGGGTGGATTGATAAGTTTCCGGCCTGACCAAGAGATGGCGCCACTAGGCCTACCTTGAGGTGGCGTTCTATAGTACCATCCTTAGATAGCTTGTAGCTATAGTTTCAGTCCGATCGCCATGTTAGTTTAGTTTTGAGAGCACGCTGACCAAGACCCCTCTGTGTTTTTCGTAAAAATGGAAAAGCTGGAAAATCGTGCTGTCATCAAATACTTTTATTTGAAGGGGTTAACGCCGAAGGAAATTAAAGAAGAGATGGACTCAACACTGGGGACATCCTCCCCATCATATTCAACCGTTGAGCAGTGGGTTTCCGAGTTTAAAAAGGGTCGTGTGAGCACCTCTGATGAGCCTCGCTCAGGACGCCCCATTGAGGTCACAACTCCAGATATGATCGAAAAAATCCATCAAATAGTGCTGAAAGATCGCAGATTAAGAGTTCGTGAGATAGCTGAGACCTGTAAGATGTCATATGAACGTGTACAAAATATTTTGCACCAACATTTGTATATGGAAAAGCTCTGTGCAAGATGGGTGCCGCGTTTGCTAACAGTCGACCAAAAATTGATTCGAAAGAACATTTCTACCGCCAATTTGGCGTTGTATAAGCGTAATCCAAGCGAATTTTTGCGTCGATTCGTAACCGTTGACGAAACTTGGGTCCACCACTACACTCCTGAAACCAAAGAACAGTCTAAACAGTGGATTGGACCAGGGGAACCAGCTCCAAAGAAGGCAAAAACAATTTCTTCGGCGAACAAGGTTATGGCTACTGTTTTTTGGGATGCAAGAGGTATTATATACATTGATTACCTTGAAAAGGGTAAAACTATCACTGGTCAATACTACACAGACTTATTGCAACGTTTGAGCCACGAAGTGAAAATTAAACGACCTCATCTGGCGAAGAAAAAAATCTTGTTTCATCACGATAACGCACCAGCGCACACGTCAATCGTTGCGATGGCTCAAATCAACGATCTGAAGTTTGAATTAATGCCGCACCCTCCCTACTCTCCAGACCTAGCCCCGAGTGACTATTATCTGTTTCCTAACCTCAAAAAATGGCTTGGCGGTAAGAGATTTGCGGACAATGAAGAAGTAATCGAAGCTGTAAATGGGTATTTTGAGGAGCTTGATGAATCAGTCCATAGAGATGGCATTACTAGACTAGAACACCGCTATGAGAAATGTATCAGCCTTGGAGGAGATTATGTTGAGAAATGAAAAAAAAAAATTCTTAAAAACGTTGTTTTTCTTGGTCAGGCCGGAAACTTATCAATCCACCCTCGTATTTTATCTCTAACCTGTACAAATGTATATTTATAGTTTTACTAGGAAAAAAAGTACCAAACAACCATCATAAAAATATGTTTTGTATTGAATATTTGGAAAGATTCCATTCCAGAAGTTCAAAACTATTGGCAGAATGTGAGTTATCAAGAATTAATTCGATATATTAAGATTCACATAACCTCAAAATTGACGCGAAACAAAATTTCACTACCTGCAATGTCTTAAAGAGATGCAAATGTAATTTATCAAATCTATCTGTACAGGCTTCACCGCAGGTCATTTGCATCTCCTCGAAATGGAGGATATTAAAAGATTTCACACGAGTCTGATCTTTAACAAATTCTCATTCAACATGTTCCATAAACGTTCCATGGAAACCTAAATAAGACTATACCGGACATTTGTACATCCCTGGAATGTCTATGCGACATCTTTAAAACGTCCTGAAACATTCTTTGAACGTTCTTCTTGTGACCAAGTACATTTTCTGAACGTCCGAAGAACGTCCCAGTGCTGTCTGGGATGAGATTTTATCCTGTATTCCTGATAGAGATTCTATGTCATCTTTTCGTGATTTTTTCATCTCAGTACTATCGTTTTTCATCTTCAATTCCATATACGGACTCTATCGATTCCTCTCTTGATCTCCGAAATGTATCGCTATCGTTCCCTATGTAAAATTTCGGATGAAATTATTACACAGGCCTGCGAAATTTGACTTTTTTTTTCCCCCTCAAACAATAATATCTTTTTCCGAAGCATTTTGATCCGCTGAATCCGAATCTGGCTGCAGAATTGCTCTATCACGTCAGGTTTTTGAGATATTTCGACCTAAAAATGTGAAAAACACTGTTTTTCGACATATTTGGGGTTACGTAAAGTCGAAGGGTAATTTTTTTTCTCAAAACCAATACATGCACCTCAAAGTATAAGTCCTCCTCTTCCAAATGCCGTTGAGTTTGCTCAGATACCTTTTTTTTTCATTGAGATACGACAGTTTGAAAATTGTGTCTCCACCTATTTATTGAGTACATGAGCGCACAAATTTAAAATTGTCGTATCTCAATGAAAAAAAAAGATATTTCAGCAAACTCAACGGCATTTGGAAGAGGATGACTGATACTTTGAGGTGCATCTATTGGTTTTGTGAAAAAAATTACCTTTCGACTTTACGGAACCTCAAATATGCCAAAAAACAGTGTTTTCCACATTTTTAGGTCGGAATATCCCAAATACCTGACGTGATATAGCAATTCTGGAGCCATATGCGGATTCAGCGCACCAAAATGCTTCAGAAAAATGTTGAATGAATGAAGGGGATTGACTTTGGATTGTATTCTACATGAAACATCTTGAGTAGGCCAGGCGCATCACAACGATACGCTAAATTTTTTTCTTGAGCGAAATACGGTAGAAAATGCTTATAGCATATCACATAAATATATATTTATGCAATATGCTACACTATTATAATCGGACGCCTACAAAATTCTCGCGCCGGGCGGTAATATCCTTCGAGCCAGCACTGCTGAGATCGTAGATTGTTTGTTGCTATGTTCAGACATTATTCCACTAATTCACTCGGAATGTACTGATTGTTGTTCTAATTTTTTCCTCCGTGTACAAGTATCGAGTGTCCAGTAATTGTTGTGAATTTCGTGTATTTAAAAAAGTTTCACAAATGGCTTCTCGAAAATGTATCAATGCTCCAGATAACTTCTGCTACATATGTGGAAATTATGTAATAAAGAGACAGCAACAAATAATTTCTAAATGTATTGAAGAACTATACGATAGCTATTTCAAAATCAACATAAAAAACCAAGACAAACAATGGGCGCCTCATAAAGTGTGTTCGACATGTGTACGTGAACTTCGGAAATGGTCAAGAGGAGAAAAACATTGTTTTAGTTTACAGACTCCAATGATTTGGATGGAACCGCAAAATCATATCAACGATTGTTACTTCTGCTGTTCAAACATAAAAGGATTTAATTCTAAAAATAAAGCAGCGATAAGTTATCCTGATATTCGTTCTGTGATTTTACCTACGTATAAAGATCCTGATAGCAAAGAGTTATGCCATCCTGCCCAACCATTTTCATCTGATCCTAGTTTATTTCAAGAGGCTATAATGAATACTTCAGATCCTGACGATGAATATTACGAGTGCAACGAAACACCACCACTGTTTTCTCAAAGTGAATTGAATGATTTGACAAGAGATCTTAATCTTCCGGAAGATGCTGCGGAATTACTCGGTTCCAGATTGAAAGAAAAAAACATGCTGGATCGTATAACGAACTTTTATTGGTATAGAAATAGAGAGAAGGATTTTCTACCGTATTTTGCTCAAGAAAAAAATTTAGTGTATTGTTGTGATGTGCCTGGCCTACTCAAAATGTTTGATGTAGAATACAATCCAAATGATTGGAGACTTTTTATAGATTCTTCGAAACGGAGCCTCAAAGTAGTATTGTTACATAATGGTAATAAATTTGCTTCTTTGCCTATTGGACATTCTACTCATTTGAAAGAATGTTATGAAAATTTGGATTTCGTCCTCAAAAAAATAAATTACTCCAATCATAACTGGACTATATGTGGTGATCTCAAAATATTAACTATGTTGCTTGGTCAACAAGGAGGGTATACAAAATACCCCTGTTTTCTATGTGAATGGGATAGTAGGAATAGAGCACGACATTGGATCCAGAAAGATTGGCCACAGAGAGCATCATTGAACCCTAGAAGTAAAAATGTTGTACACGAAACACTAGTTGACCGCTCCAAAATTCTGCTACCTCCGCTTCATATCAAATTAGGCATTATGAAGCAATTCGTAAAGGCATTGCCTAAAGATGGTCTTTGTTTCAAATATTTATGTGATAAATTCAAGCATTTATCGGATGCGAAGATAAAAGAAGGCGTTTTTGTTGGTCCAGACATAAGGAAATTGATGCAAGATCCTGACTTTGAAAAAACTATGAATAAAACCGAGAAGCCCGCTTGGAAGTCATTGAAGGAAGTCGTACAACATTTTTTAGGGAACAGAAAAAGCCCTGATTATGAAAATATAGTCAACAGCATGCTTAACAATTTCAAAACCCTGGGTTGTAATATGAGTATAAAACTCCATTATTTGCATTCCCATATTGACTTTTTCCCCGAGAATCTTGGTGCTGTCAGTGAAGAGCAAGGAGAGATTTCATCAAGACCTTAAGGTTATGGAGACCAGATATCAAGGAAGGTGGGACGTTAGAATGATGGCTGACTATTGCTGGATGTTAGAGAGAGATGAACCGAATCATGAGTACAACAGAAAGAGATCAAACAGAAGTTTTGAAGAAACTAGAAAAAGATATCATAAGTCCTTTTGATTTATCTAGTATCTTAGGTCTTGTTTGAAACCAGTGCAGCCCCATGTCTGAATTTTATATAAAACGTATATATTTTTCGTTCATACAAATTGTTTAAAAACTGTAAATATTCATATCTCACATAAAAATGAATCCCGATGTGCTGTAAAAACTGGCGTTATATTTTAGTTCCACAATCTGAATACCTGGAAAGGAACCATTATTGTTCGA
Source organism: Gonatopus flavifemur (assembly GCA_018340375.1). Classification (NCBI taxonomy): domain Eukaryota; kingdom Metazoa; phylum Arthropoda; class Insecta; order Hymenoptera; family Dryinidae; genus Gonatopus; species Gonatopus flavifemur. Next base: position 2,858,614 of record JAFFJZ010000016.1, read on the forward strand.
AGGGAAAATAAAACTTATATTCCGCAGGTCTGTGAATTATCAACCCTTTGGGGAACCCATTTTTTGAAGGGAAATTTTCCTTGAATATGTGAACATATAAGTTTTTGGGTCGCTGAATAAGAATATCATATTAGAAAATTAGAATTTTCATTCCCATACATCCTGGCAGCACCCTCAGGAGATCCTAGAAATATTATAATCTTGGGGATATATTTCACAACTTGGAATACTCGTAACTCTGCAAGGAGAAATTGTAGGTCACCGATTAATAGCTTATCTTGAAGAGTAAGAGTAGTACTGGATGATGCAATTAGAAGAAAAGACTAAAAAAAATTGTGCACTCAGTACATGAATTCCAAAGTAATCAAAAAACCCATTTTTCGTGGACCTAATCTTAAATATCTTGAAATGCTTACGCGATGGCCCAATCCTGACTCCGGATTTGGATTCTACGCAGAAAATTACTTCAGAAAAGAGAATTTCATTTGAAGGAGAATTTCATTGTCGATCAGTGTAATAAATGCGAATACTCATTCTGTTGTTGGGACATATTACACAACTTAGAATGGTCGTAACTTTGCGAGAAAAAATCGTACATGAACGTTCAATAGCTCATTTTAAACGGGAAGAGTAGTGCAAATTGATGAAGTTGAGAGAAAAGATCAAAAAAATTTTATGCGTCCTGTACATAACCTCAAAAGTAGCGAAAAACCGCATTTTTCGCGTATTTACCCTCAGATATCTCAAAATCCTGACGTGATAGCCCAATTCTGGCTCCGGATTCGGATTCTACGCAGCAAATTACTTCGGAAAATGGTCACCAGTTCCAAGGGGGAAAAACCTCGCAGGCCTGTGTTATCATATCTTTTCGTGGAACTTCACTCAGTTCACTTTTATTGATTTATTCAGAGATGATAAAAAAAAATAACACCAAACTTCGCTTCACTATGGTGTTTGGTAGAAAGGCAACATGACACACACTCATCATTATTGTCTGGAATAACTTTGTTGGCAATGGTGAAAAGTTTCAATCTAACGGGGAACCGAACCTGCTCTACCTACCTACCTAACCTATCGAAAACTAACACCTTGTCAACGTAGCTATTCCGCACTTCAAAATTTGGAGCTCATTTGAAGGAAACATTTGCTAGTAAACAGTTCCACCAGTCCCCTGGTGGTTGTACCATGAAAGTTGACCCACTACATTCAAACCACACATTCTTCGTACTTTCACACATCGGAATCATCGCGCTGAAGAATTGTCAGAATTCATTCCCGTGAAATATAAGTGATAAAATTGACAGTGCTTAAAATAGTGATTTCAATAAACATAACATAAAGACATAACCCTACTTTTGAAATTTGTTTTTGTTTTGTATCTAATAAGACAAAAAATTCTCCATAACAGCGATAAATTGATGTGATTTTTGTGATAAGATTATATTTTGGTTTGAATTCATTATTTTGTGCTTCCCACTGAAAAATTATTCACATTATGTTATGTGTAAGAAGTGATGATCATCATGATTCTTCAAGTGTCCCTGTTTTTCATCAAAATCAAATCCTGAAGGAGACTTTTGTGAAATCATGTTTATGGTGTGTAAGAGTCACATAGATCTATTTCATTTGGATTAATCGTGGAAAAGAGCAGTCACGGTTTTTTTTAATGCTTTAAAGTGAAGTTCGTGTATTATTGGCATTCATTATCATTTTGCTCACTTATATATGTGAGCTTCTGATTAAGTTACCCGAATTACTTGAAGTGGAGTGGAGTGTTTTTTTATAAGTGACGTGAAATGACTTCCTCACTCAAACAATGTGCATAATATAAAATGAACTGTAAGTTTATTGAAATAAATTGTCTACGAATAAGTATGACTTGAATCGTTAATGATATTATCTTACACATATATTGGAAGCGCAGTGAGTTTTCTTGCTCTGATCAGAATGAACTACTGGCACAATGGATACTTAACTGTGATTTGCTTCCAAAGAGTATTTCTACATCACTTTATTGAACAATACATATATGTGGTTATAAATGGACCCTAAGGATTTTAGTAATGAAAAATCATCTGTCAAATTACAAGCACAGGGAATTCCCTTCATTACCACAAATTACATGCGACATGAGAAATATTCAATTGATTTTCATTCTTACAAATTGACTCAATAATCTGTTCATATTTAATTATTTATAAATACATGTATAGTTCAATGAATTTATTTTCAAGTAATTTTTGACAATCAATATCTCTTATAAGTATCTATCGTGCCAATGGTTCATGGTAGTCAGAGTAAAGAAAACTTACTGCGCTCTCAATATATCAGTCAATTTCTTTATCGACTCAAGTTTTGTAGATACCTACTTTTTATTCGCAAAGAATTTATTTCAACCAACCCAGACAGCACAACGTGCCACTGGAACGTTTATGGAAGGTTTATAGAACGTCCAGAAAACGTCCCAGAGACACATTGTGCTGTTAGGGAAGTGGCTGGTCATTTCACTCCATACAGATTGTGGATTGGAGGAATGACATCACTTCATTTCACTTGATCACCTGAAAAATCATCAGAGGTTTACAAAAGTGGTAGTGACAGTACATTCTTCCAGACAATTGGCATGATAGATACTTGACTGTGATTTGATTCCAAAAAATATTTGTACATAACTTCATTGAATGATACATGTAGTTATAAATGGAGTGTAAGATTCGTACCGTTAGAAAAATCATCTCTCACATTACAAGCACAGGGAATTTCGTTCACTACCATACCTCACATGCAACAATATGAATATTCAATTGATTCTGATTCTTGCTAATTGACCTAATAATTTGTTCATGTATAATTATTTATAACTACATGCATAGTTCAATGAAGTTATTTCTGAGTCATTTTTGACAATCTGTCCCTTATAAGTACTAACCTTATAAGTTTCTTTCGTGCCAAAAGTTCATAGTAATTCACATTACTTGTGATAGGGAACGGATATGTGAAATATCACATGAACTACGATAGACTGTCTATCGTTCATTCCACATGCATCACGATTGCATAAATTTGTGATTGGCAACGATTGAACGTCCATCGTAAGCTTCACATTACTTGTGATAGCAGTGCCGGATTTACCCATGTTGGTGCCTCTAGGCGGAATTTCGTGGGGGGCCCATGTAAGGCGACCGATTTCCAAACGTTGAGGTTCTTTGAAATAAGAATATTCAAGTCTTGTATACGTGTATACACGGAAAAAACAAATCACGTTGAAAGACAGTGCTACCTATCGTCACAAAACTCAATGCTAGTCTGCATTGTAAAATGACATGGTCGCTTCGTGTTGTATGGTGCGTGCGCACCGTTTTTCACGGTGTATATACACATGGTACTATACCATGCTCGCACGCCGATCCGAATTGTTTGCACGGTGTTTTTCGGTGCATGAACACAAGTCATCTCGACACTGTCCAAACATTGTTGTTTTCATGCACCGAAAAACAATCTGCAAACATTTGGGATCGGCGTGCGAGCATGGGATAGTACCATCTGTATATACATCGTGAAAGACGGTGCGCGCGCACCATACAACACGGGGCAACCATGTCATTGATTCCATGAGAATCAATGAGCGATTTGCTCAGTACTGCTAAGCGTTATCATTCCAGACAAATGCCAGTACCCTGCCAGTCTTGGCTAGTACTGGTGCAGTACTGCGTCTGTTGTGAATTTCTGGTTGGGCTTTTGAATCCACATGACCCACTCAGCGCTTTGCTTATTGATTCTCATGAAACAATCGTCTGGGGAAAAGGAGCGCTTTACGTCAAAATGTCTGCCAAATTACGCAATTAATCCCATTCAGCGCGTCAAGCCATAACATTTACAATCTGCTCCTACTGAACGTCGGAATCCGTATTGGATCTCATGAACTTATAACCCAGCAGATTTGGATCAGTCTATCGTCGGCATCCCGATTGATTCTCATCATACGATAATTTCACATCTCCCAATACTGACGGTGATAGTGGAACGTCCGATCACGCATTGAATCCCATTGAGGACAATTTTCATATACAACTCGAATATATGTCAGAATACGCAAGGATTCTCTTCAGATATTCTCGTCGCTCTGTCTATTCAGTCGACATGAATCGTTTGTCAGCGTGCTGACTGATTCTCGTGGTTCAATTCCTCCCGTCATACAATTCACGTGAAAATTGATGATCACATAACGCATACAATCCCATGAAAAACATTCGCCCATTACATTCCAATTGCCATCGGATTGTACCTCAAAACCCTTAATGATTCTCATTCATTGTCATAATAACTTCACTCACCTGATCTAGATGAGTTTTGCGTCGTTATTCCGATTCATTCTCATAGTGCAATTCTTCTATGAAACTCATTAATATATGCATCAATGACTCGTCAGATCACATACCGAATTTTATCACTGATCTGCTCAGAACCCTTTCAAATTCTCACCTGAATGCATGTCAGAATACGCATTCATCCTCGTCCCAGCTCATCTTCGTAATACCTATTCACATCACTCGTGTCATTCGTCAGGGTACTAATTGATTCTAATTGTGCTGTTGTTTTCCTGGACTCTGTGATGCATTTGGGAATGGTCGCATTCAATCCCATCCAGAGTATCCGGTAAGTACACATTAGATCTAACGTGAGCGCACCTTACATCACATCTTCAATCTCAACGCATTTAATCGGCGTATGCCCCATTCAGACCGTTAAATAAAAGATTCCATGCGAATCCAACTCTTGTACGATTACTTATTGATTCCCACAAGGTTAACCAGTGTTATACTGATTGAATACCATTGTATTCTTCGAAAAATCTCAGCCATACACTGTTCGTTTCTCAGTTATGAATGACAATCGCCCGATTAGCTTTCTCATTGGATTCAATCGTCATTATACATTAGGGTGGGCCGAAAAACCAGAATTTTTGGAATCCGGAACGTAATAGTGCGGAAAACACGGTCTGGAGGAACACAAATCGAATGAAAAATAGATCATTTGAATCGGTCAACATTTGACCCTCGCGCATCGAGCTTGAAGTTTTTCAGTTTTTACAATTTTTGGCGAATGCAATAGTGGAGACCGGGGCAGGTTTTCGCGTGGGGCAGGCTTTCGATTTGAATATAACTCGTGAGTGCGCTGATAGATTGCGTCATTGCCTAGAGTAGTTCAAAGAGTACGGTCGTAGGCAATAACAACAATAATCGTGGTTCGATGGCTGCTTTCATTGCTGCGTGACGACAGTTAACGTGATTTATCCTCTGGTAAGTGAATTTTGATGACTTTATTCAAGTTCAAAACAAACATATACGCCTCGATTCGTAATTTCTCATTGATATGACGTTAGAAGAGGATATTCTCCTGCACAAATTCATGTCGTAGTTTTTCTCCCAGGGTCATTCTTTCATCATTTCATTTGTGGTTGAAGTGAAAATGTGGCTATGGGGCAGTTTTTCGTTTTTTAGGTGGGGCAAGTTCTCGGTTCGAAAATGTGCCCCGTCCTCTTCAAGCTGATCTGGTTGTTGATGTTAATGATATTATCGACTGTTAGGTATACAGCCATGGTACGACATTATAAAAGAAAAACGGAGAGAGGTAGCTACAGCAGGGATGATATGGTGCAAGCTGTGAGGAAAGTGAGGGAGGGACGATCCATAAGAAGTGTCGCGGCAGAATTCGAACTGTGTGATCGCACTTTGGCCAATTATTGCCGCAAGTGGAATACTGAAAACGACATTCCTACACGTTTCGACGCTTCAACTGCTGGTCCGCCAAGTTTTACTCCTGGTCCATCAAGTTCTAATTCTGGTCTGTCAAGTTCTACTCCATTTTCACATATTGGTTACGCTCGGACATCGTGTGTGAGTGAATAACAATCATATATTATTGGATTTCCATTTGATTTTATATTATATTATATCATATCTTCCTGACGTCTGAATCGTTTATCGAAATGAATTCGTAAACGAATACAGAAAACGAAACATTTCGCTTGACTTCTCCTGTTCCAGTATTGTTTGTAAACAATACTTTTGTTTATCATGAACCAGAAAGTTTATACTAGAGAATTGATGTCGATGATGTATTACATTTCGTTACAATCTATTCAATTTCGTTTCAATAAAGGATTCGAACTTCAACGAAATTTTATTATGTATTTATATTAGGTCATTTCATAGAAGTTAATTTGTTTAGGTATTCGATCCTGTACAAGAAAATATGCTGGTAGAGTATTTGTTGAGAGCATCTGACATTTACTTCGGATTAACCCCTAAAGAAGTTCGACGTTTCGCTTATACATATGTCCTCGCATGCAATCGGAAATTCCCTCCCAGTTGGGCGGAAAACGGAACAGCAGGTCCTGATTGGTTCAGATCATTCTCACTTAGACATCCACAACTCTCTATACGGACACCGCAGGCTACCAGCATGTCGCGCGCCACAAGCTTCAACCCAACGAACGTTGATTTTTTTTTTCAAAATCTCACCACTGTGTTTAAAAGGTTGAATGTTGGAGCGAATGACATCTGGAATATGGACGAAACTGGTATTACTACGGTTCAAAAGCCAGATCGAGTGGTAGCGCGTCGTGGTTTCAAACAAATTGGCAAGATGACTTCAGCGGAGAGAGGGAGTTTAGTTACAGTAGCGTATGCAGTAAACGCAGGGGGATATAGTATTCCCCCATTTTTCGTGTTCCCGAGGGTTAGATATCACGATTATTTCGTTCGCGATGGTCCTACAGGTAGCGCAGGGGATTCTAATCCATCTGGTTGGATGACGGAGAAAACATTTGTCAGTTACGCTAAGCATTTCGTATCATTTGTTCGATGCTCACGAGAACACCCGTGTCTTCTCTTATTGGATAACCATGGCTCTCATTTATCTGTCGAGGTGTTGGATTATTTCAAAGATCATGGAGTTACTTTGCTCTCTTTTCCCCCTCACTGTAGCCACAAGCTACAGCCTTTGGATCGGAGTGTATTTGGACCATTAAAGAAATACATTAACACTGCTTGTGATGCTTGGATTTCCACGAATAAAAGGCCAATGACGATACATGATATCCCATCAATTCTGGCTACTGCGGCACCTCTGGCTCTCATTCCTAATAATATCATGTCAGGTTTCAGAGTGTCAGGTATTTTTCCGCTGAACCCCGACATTTTTACAGACGCTGACTTTATGCCAGCATACTTCACTGACAGGCCCGTTCCAGTGCAAACACAGCTCGATGACACTATACAGATACAACCTGAAGATATTTCAATGGAAACTAATGCTGCAAATTCAAGAGAAAAAACTCAGTCAGATGTTGCTCGACCCGGTCCATCAAACATCAATCATCCCCTTCCCGAAGAATTGGGACCATTACAAAAAGCAGATCCCAGAAAACAAAGTAACAGGGGGAGGAAGAGGAGGAAGTCATGCATCTTGACAGATAGTCCCGTCAGGAACCAACTCAGAAAAGAACAAGAAACTGCAAAGCAGAAGAAGCAAAAGAAAGAAAATAATGAGATGAGAGGCGAAAAATCTATCAACAAGAGTTCTTCCGAAAAAAAAGTACGGAGATCACCCAGAACGATGTCTTTTCAGAGGAAAAAAGAGAATGCCAGCACAGATTCAAGTGATTCAGAGAATGACTGTGTTTGCATCCATTGTATGAAGCCATACCGTCGATCCAAAATGCGAGGAACATGCATTCAATGCACTGGTTGCAACAGATGGGCACACAAAACGTGCATTAAAGGAAACATTTTATCTTTCGTGTGTATTCATTGTGACAGTAATAACGATGATTCTGAGTTTTTCTAAATACATTTCTGTTATTCGATGTATACATATTGGATTAAAAATTTTTGTTCAATAAATTTGTTCAATTACCGGGAATTATTGATTTTCAGTACATGCGAAAACTTGCCTCACCCTCTTATGAGAGCACAAGAAAACTTGCCCCAGCAACGGGGCACATTTTCGCAAGTGACATGACGACGCTTTTTGATTTTTCTCTCAAAATCAAGGCTCAAGTCATTGAAATTAGGTGTGCTGCACGGTAGTGAAAGGTTCGAAGAATAATGTGATGCGCCTGTTTTAGACTCAAGTCACTTCATGAAAAGTGGAGATGGAAATTAAAAAAACGTGCGAAAACTCGCCCCGGTCTCCCCTATATTTTCTCGAAAAAGTTTATATTTCATTATTCATTGTCAGAAAATGATTGTCAAGCATACAAACATAGTTGATAGTGTTGGATTGATGTATAAATAAATAAATAAATATATATCTATACATATAATATACATACATACATTCATACATATACGCAATATAGAAGTTTTGCGCGTGCACCGTATGCGTAAGTTCTTGTATTCGTTGTGGACACGCTGATCAGAAGTGTACTGCTCAGATATTCGGATCGACTGCTTATCTCACTCACGTGACGCGAACGGCACAGAAATATACGAACACAGCAGAGGCGTTGCATTTTTTCCAGCAAGTACTTCATTTGTTTTAGCAAGCGGTCATACTGGTGGTTCCTGATTTTCTTTCGTAGAGATCCGGAAATTACTAACTCAACAACTTTGTTATTTTTTCACTGATATTCACGGTATTTAGGGCGTAGTAGGCCTTCATTCCATCTGATTATATTGGGTACATTTCGTAGTTCCAAGGCTTTCCCATCATTGAAAGATGGAAGCGCCAAGGAAACACATGGGTCGGAAAGTATTTTCTTGTCCAATTTTCGGGAGTCCAAAGGACCTACCAACTTTCCAACTTCCTACGTACGAGTTTTGGGATGTTGTTTTGAAGAACGATTCAAGCTGGCTTCAGAAGTCAATTACGAAACAGTTAGTTTTTCTACTGTAGCTGGAGCAGTTGCATGAAAAATTATGGCTCAGTACGATTTGGTAACTGTCCCTACAGTTACAGAAACAAGAATCATACAAATGATAAAATCATACCAGGATTCATATTACAGAATACGGAAATCTTACACCAGGGACAAAGAAAAAGAAAGTTATAAAGTCAAGCTGGGAAAGTTCAAGAAGGAAGCTGTACAACTTTTCGATGTAGCACACTGTAAATTTTACAGTGTGCTACATCGAAAAGTTGTACACGGAAAAAAGAAAACAGCAATCAATCAATGATTACTGTGAATCGCAGTAATTCATTGAAAAAAAATGAAAAATCAAATTCACGCCGTTCATTACTGCGTCTTCCAGTAACCGTTAATGTCCAAGCAGCATTGACGAATTTCACCGCAGTACACATCACTGTGATCGCGCTAACCTCTATCATTCAAGAGTGTTTTCTCTTGTTTTCCAACTGATTGCTGTTATGGACAGTAACCAGTGCTGTTTTCTTCTTTCCGTGTATAGCTTCCTTCTTGACCTTTCCCAGCTGAACTTCATAACTTCGTTTTTCTTAACGTCATAACTTTCTGTTGTAAATTTTACAGTGTGCTACATCGAAAAGTTGTACAGCTTCCTTCTCGAACTTTCTCAGCTTAACTTTATAACTTTCTTTTCCTTTGTCCCTGGTGTCAGATTTCCGTATTCTGTAATATGAATCCTGGTATGATTTTATCATTTGTATGATTCTTGTTTCTGTAACTGTAGGGACAGTTACCAAATCGTACTGAGCCATAATTTTCCGTGCAACTGCTCCAGCTACAGTGGAAAAACTAACTGTTTCGTAATTGACTTCTGAAGCCAGCTTGAATCGTTCTTCAAAACAACATCTCAGAACTTCCTCGTACGTAGGAAGTTGGGAAGTTGGTAGGTCCTTTGGACTCCCGAAAATTGGACAAGAAAATACTTTCCGACCCATGTGATTCCTTGGCGCTTCCATCTTTCAATGATGGGAAAGCCTTGGAACTACGAAATGTACCCAATATAATCAATCCAATGAAAATACCAATTTCATACAATTGTATCTATACTGTATCTGTATGAGATGTATAAAAGTTGAGTGAAAATGGGAGCAAAAGTTTTCATGCAGGGACTGTAACGTTATTCACTCTTGTTACTCGTTATATATAAGATATATATAATAAATGTATGATTTGTGTACAATATAAGAATTGAGAACCGCAGTATAGTCGTGACAACGTAAAATGTTTCGCTCTCTACAAAATTTCGTAATTTAATGATTTATCGTGCACACTTAATTCCTATTCTTTGTTATATTGTTGATTTTTCCATTAGTAGGCTCATTGTGTAAATTTCTCCGAACGACTGGGTTTTTGCACGCGATTTTTAGTGAATCTATTTCTCATACATTGGTTTATTCACTCGTCGTTACATATTGTTTCCACGAGGTCTATCCTATTTGTTGATACTTATACACATCTCGTGTACTCACGTATGATAAGACACTCTTCGTGTGTGCGTGTGTGTTTACCTCGGTACAGTGGATCTCATACTTGCCGTTTATTGGAATTCAAAAATTTTTGTATTATCATATGAATCATATAAACTTCAAAATGCCTAAAAGAGTGTGTAAAGGATGTTCCAGAGTTGTGGATAAACCGGTATCTTGTGCTTCATGCAGTGTTATATCTCATCCTGGTTCGTCGTGTCTAGCGAGAAGTCACCATCCATGGCATAATGGAGTACTGATTGACTGCAAGGGGCCTCTTCCGTCTTCTGATACTTCTGTTGATCTTGCGGAAAAATTTGATGGCGTGTTGGATCAGTCAGGTTTTTTATCGGAAATTCAGAGCATCGTTGATTCTGCTTGTTCGGAACTCAGCAACCAGCTCAACGCGTTTGGGATCAAATTAAATTCTTTATCCAACACTGTGGCGGAATTATCCACGAGATTATCCACCTTGGAATCGTCTGCCCCTTCTTCTCTACAAGGTTTCTACAATGAGGAAGATTTGATAGATGAGCTGAATGAACGACATCGAAGAGCATGTAACATTCTACTCTTCAACGTTGAAGAATCTTCGAGGGATGGGTCTCCTGATCATGTTATAGTTACTGATCTTCTTCAAAAAATCAGACCTGATACTTACGACAATGTGCAGATTCGTCGTATCGGTAAAAAGAAGGAAGCTTCTAAAACTCGTCCGATCTGTGTCACATTTGCATCACGGAACATACCCATTGAGATTCTTCGTAACAAATCGTTGTACAATGGTTCAATTAGAATATCACAAGATCGTACCTTAAAGCAACGGAATCATCTGTCGAACTTACGTGAAGAGTTGAAAAATCTAAATGACCCTTCAAGGACTATTTGCTATTTCAATGGGATACCTAGGATAGTTCCTGCTCCCCAAAGGAAAAACGCTTAATTGACCCTTTGGTGTATTATCAGAATGTTCGTGGCTTGAGAACTAAACTTGATCAACTTCATTGTTCTGTTGCTATATCAGATGCATGTTATGATATTATTATCTTATCTGAAACCTGGCTGCGCGAGGATATTCTACCTTCTGAAATTGGTTTACATGGCTATGCAGTTTATCGTATGGATAGAAACGGACTCACCAGTCAATTTTCACGGAGAGGTGGTGTCTTGATCGCCGTTAAGGATACCCATCGGAGCTGTGTCGTCTCATCTTCTCATTCCAAAGTTGAACATCTTTACGTCAAAGTTTATTTTGGTTCTTTGTCGTTGTTGTTTGGGGCTGTCTATATTCCACCTTCTTCGGATTCTTCAATATACTTGGACCATTGTAAAAGCGTTGGCGAAATCCTCCTCAAGGAGAACTTTAACTCCCTATACTTATACGGGGATTACAATTTACCTCATATTTCCTGGAGCAATATTGATTCCAAATTATCTTTCTCAGTGTTACCTGGTTCGACTCTCAATGAAATGACTTCTGCGCAATATGTTCTGGAATATTTCAATGAATTGAATTTGTTTCAACTTAATACTTTCAGAAATTCTCATGGTAACATACTTGATCTTATTTTTTCTGATAACGCTCGTATTGATGTCAATATTGCTCTGGATCCTTTTCTCGCATGTGACAACTTTCATCCTTCTCTTGTATCTAAGCTCAACCTACGTGAAAGTGTTTTACTGGTCCCCAATAAAATCATCAAATATAATTTCAATGAGGCGAATTACAGTGCAATTTGTGAATATTTAGGTCCTATCAACTGGGACGATGAATTGCGTAATCTTAATGTTATTGAAGCTGTTGATTTTTTGTATCTTCATTCATATGATGCAGTTGATTCATTCGTACCCAAGTATGTATCAAGGAATAGTTCTTATCCTAAATGGTTTTCTTCGGAATTAATTAAACTCATTCGTGAAAAGAAAATTGCTCACAATAGGTACAAAGAGTCAAATTGCTTTGAAGATTACCTAATCTCTAGTCACTTACGAGCTCAATGTAAAGTTTTGACTCGCCAATGTTCCTTGTCTCATCTTCATTACGTTCAAGGGTCCATTCCTACAAATGTCAAAAGCTTTTGGAACTTTGTTAATGGTAAGCGGAATCAGAACGGTATACCCCTGGTGATGCATTCAGACGGTACTATTGGCAATACTGGTATTGCTATTTCGAACTTATTTGCATCTTATTTCAGATCAGTTTATCAAAATTATCCCATAGTCCCTTATAATTTACCAGAATCTACTTTCAATGTCAATCTTTCCGATTTATCCATCAATATCGGTGAAGTGTTCAATAAAATCTCATCCTTGAAACCTTCTTCCGGTCCTGGTGATGATGGTATTCCTCCTAATTTTCTAAAATCTTGCAAGTTCGTCATTTCTCGGCCTTTGTGGTTGATCTTCAACAGCTCTTTATCCTCTGGAATATTTCCTCCTCAATGGAAATCCAGCTTAATTACTCCTATCTTCAAATCTGGGGACCGTTCTGACGTGAGAAACTATAGACCAATTAGTATCATGAATGTTATGCCGAAAATTTTTGAAGATATAGTTACTGATGAAATAACACCACTGTTTTCTGATATTATTTCTTATTTCCAGCATGGCTTCACTTCTGGGAAATCTACCGTAACTAATTTGTCTATTTTTTCTCATGTTGTGTCCTCTGCGCTTGATCAAAATGCCCAAGTGGATACTATATATACAGACTTCTCAAAGGCTTTTGACAGAGTTGATCATAATATATTGTTAAATAAATTAAGTAATTTAGGTATTCGCAGCAATTCTTGTCATGGTTCTGAATCGTACGCAATCAGTTCGTGTCTCTCAATATTTTTCTGATCCATTTTTTATATCCTCAGGTGTACCGCAAGGCTCACATCTAGGTCCTTTATTATTTGTTATTTTCATCAATGATATCTCTACGATTTTCAAGTACTGCACACATCTTCTTTTTGCTGATGACCTGAAACTGTTTATGATTATAAGAACTTACAGAGATGCTCAAAATCTGCAATCTGATTTGGATCGGTTACAATCTTGGTGTGTGCTATCTAATATGTCATTAAATCTCACTAAATGCCATGTGATGAGATTTCATAGAGGTAAAAATGCTATTTATTTTCCTTATAACTTGTCTTATTCTCTATTATCGCCTATAAATACTGTTCGTGATCTTGGAGTTTCATTTGACTCTCGTTTTAACTTCTCAGATCATTACAATTACATAGTTGGTACTTCCATGAAATCTCTCGGATTCATCAAGCGCGTTTGTAAAGATTGTCGTGATCCTGTTGCACTTCGAACACTGTATTGTACTTTAGTTAGACCTCATCTTGAGTATGCGTCTCAAATTTGGAGTCCTCATTTAATTCGGGATTGTACAGACTTGGAAAGAGTTCAGCATAAGTTTCTGCGTCTTGCTGCCTATCGGATAGGCCGTCCGTTGAGCCTCACTTGTCATGATTACTCATTAGTGATGGCTCTACTTAACTTGCCTTCCTTGGAATCACGTCGTTTGTTCAATGATTTTTCATTTTTGTATAAAATTGTTAATGGGAAAATTCGCTGCCCTCAACTGCTTGGACTTGTACGTTTTAATGTCCCTTCTCGTTTATTGAGACGCCCTAAATTGTTCAATCCAATTTCTTATAAATCGAGATACGGTTATTCTGATCCGGTAAATCGGATATCTATTCTAGCAAATTCTTACAGTGATGTGCTTGAATTATTTTCATCTCATTCTGATCTTAGGGATTCTCTCTCTCTTATTTGTCAAATTTAATATCTAATTGTCCTTTTCACCTATAATTATACACGTTAACTGTTGTTGTAATATAAGATGCATGTAGTCGAGCTTAACATGATGCTTAATGCTTTGATGCATGATATATATAATGTGGTTCAAATACGAGGGTGGACTGATAAGTTTCCGGCCTGACCAAGAAAAAAACGTTTTTAAGAATTTTTTTTTTTTATTTCTCAACATAATCTCCTCCAAGGCTGATACATTTCTCATAGCGGTGTTCTAGTCTAGTAATGCCATCTCCATAGACTGATTCGTCAAGCTCCTCAAAATACCTATTTACAGCTTCGATTACTTCTTCATTGTCCGCAAATCTCTTACCGCCAAGCCATTTTTTGAGGTTAGGAAACAGATAATAGTCACTCGGGGCTAGGTCTGGAGAGTAGGGAGGGTGCGGCATTAATTCAAACTTCAGATCGTTGATTTTAGCCATCGCAACGATTGACGTGTGCGCTGGTGCGTTATCGTGATGAAACAAGATTTTTTTCTTCGCCAGATGAGGTCGTTTAATTTTCACTTCGTGGCTCAAACGTTGCAATAAGTCTGCGTAGTATTGACCAGTGATAGCTTTACCCTTTTCAAGGTAATCAATGTATATAATACCTCTTGCATCCCAAAAAACAGTAGCCATAACCTTGTTCACCGAAAAAATTGTTCTTGCCTCCTTTGGAGTTGGTTCCCATGGTCCAATCCACTGTTTAGACTGTTCTTTGGTTTCAGGAGTGTAGTGGTGGACCCAAGTTTCGTCAACGGTTACGAATTGACGCAAAAATTCGCTTGGATTACGCTTATACAACGCCAAATTGGCGGTAGAAATGTTCTTTCGAATCAATTTTTGGTCGACTGTTAGCAAACGCGGCACCCATCTTGCACAGAGCTTTTCCATATACAAATGTTGGTGCAAAATATTTTGTACACGTTCATATGACATCTTACAGGTCTTAGCTATCTCACGAACTTTTAATCTGCGATCTTTCAGCACTATTTGATGGATTTGTTCGATCATATCTGGAGTTGTGACCTCAATGGGGTGTCCTGAGCGAGGCTCATCAGAGGTGCTCACACGACCCTTTTAAAACTCGGAAACCCACTGCTTAACGGTTGAATATGATGGGGAGGATGTCCCCAGTGTTGAGTCCATCTCTTCTTCAATTTCCTTCGGCGTTAACCCCTTCAAATAAAAGTATTTGATGACAGCACAATTTTCCAGCTTTTCCATTTTCACGAAAAACACAGAGGCGTCTTGGTCAGCGTGCTCTCAAAACTAAACTAACATGCCGATCGGACTGAAACTATAGCTACAAGCTATCTAAGGATGGTACTATAGAACGCCACCTCAAGGTAGGCCTAGTGGCGCCATCTCTTGGTCAGGCCGGAAACTTATCAATCCACCCTCGTAATGTATATTCTATGTACCAAAGGGTCTTTTATACCCGTATAAACAAAATAAATAAATGAATAAATAAATATTCAGATGGAATGAAGGCCTACTACGCTCTAAATACCGTGAATATCAGTGAAAAAATAACAAAGTTGTTGAGGTAGTAATTTCTGGATCTCTACGAAAGAAAATCAGCAACCG
The DNA here is from genome assembly GCA_018340375.1 of Gonatopus flavifemur. NCBI lineage: Eukaryota > Metazoa > Arthropoda > Insecta > Hymenoptera > Dryinidae > Gonatopus > Gonatopus flavifemur. The sequence goes on from JAFFJZ010000016.1 coordinate 2,874,399, forward strand.
CCAGTATGACCGCTTGCTAAAACAAATGAAGTACTTGCTGGAAAAAATGCAACGCCTCTGCTGTGCTCGTATATTTCTGTGCCGTTCGCGTCACGTGAGTGAGGTAAACAGTCGATCCGAATATCTGAGCAGTACACTTCTGATCAGCGTGTCCACAACGAATACGAGAACTTACGCATACGGTGCACACGCAAAACTTCTATATTGCGTATATGTATGTATGTATGTATGTATATTATATGTATATTATATGTATATATATATATATTTATTTATTTATTTATACATCAATTCAACACTATTAACTATGTTTGTATGCTTGACAATCATTTTCTGACACTGAATAATAAAATATAAACTTTTTCGAGAAAATATATTGCATTCGCCAAAAATTGTAAAAACTGAAAAACTTCAAGCTCGATGCGCGAGGGTCAAATGTTGACCGATTTGAATGATCTTTTTTCCATTCGATTTGTGTTCCTCCAGACCGTCTTCCGCACTATTACGTTCCGGATTTCAAAAATTTTGGTTTTTCGGCCCACCCTATTATACATGGACAAAGGTCTGACTGAATCTGATTAATTCATGAGTTAATGAGAATTGGTCAGAATCAATGGGTTCTGTTAACCAGGGTCATCAAACTGTTTCCAAAGTGGTTTATGACTATGAAAAACATCATTGTATTGAATATCAAGCGAATTGGAACAAAATTGAATTTGAGCATTAGATATACTAGAAACAATTCTGAGTTGATTGAAACCAGACTTGTTGGTGGTTCCTGATAGGTTCTGAAATTCATGTCTATGCGGAGTACTTGGCGTGGTCAATAGTTAGTTTTCGGCTTTCATTATCAAACAGACACTTCAATCATAAAATCTTCATTGGCAACGCCAAGTACTTCGCATAGACATGAATCTCAGAACCTATCAGGAACCACCAACAAGTCTGGTTTCAATCAACTCAGAATTGTTACTAGTATATCAAATGCTCAAATCTCATTTTGTTCTATTAGGTGTACGAATAAGCTCCAGGATAGTCTTCAAAAAATCCAAGATTTATTGAAAAAGAAGTGAAACACAGTTATTCATCAAAATAATCTCCATCGCACTGAATGACCTTCAGCCATCTCTCAGGTAACTCGCGGATGCCTTTTGCAAAGAAACTTTCGTCTTGCGAGGTGAGAAATTTAGCGACGCATTCTTCCACTTCTTCAAATGTTTTGAATCGTACGTGAGACAAATCGTTCTGCATTTTCCGGAATGAGTGATAATCGGATGGGACAATCTTTACAGGAAACCAGGTGCGTTCACGGTCACTAAGGTCGAAATCACCCTTTTTGAATCGCGTATACCAATACTCACATGTACTTTTAGATACAATGTTGTCTCCAAGAACAGAACATATCGATTCACACGCTTTCCCTTGATGGAATTCATAGCGAATGCAGTGTTTAATGAATAGCTTATGCAACTTCGTTTTCAATATTTTCTGGGCGTTTGTGAAACGATAACGATGTTGCAAAAGCTATTGCGAACACACCGCAGTCTCGACCATTGAGTTGCGTTTGCACTTGTGGGAATTCGATCTTCTCTAATGAATGAGAAGGATATAATTTTTCCAGAAAAATCTTATAGTGCGCAGGTAACTGTTCCGAATTGAGAAATCGTAAATATGTGTGTATCGTAATAACTGCGAACCCAATGTCCACCCGCATTGGTCTTAAATTCATCACATTTGTGCAGAATCTGAATACATTTTTGATTCCTAGGAAAAGGCTCAATCGTTTCGGGTGATTGAATCTTCCATGTTCCCCGAGGTTGATAATCCGAACAGTTGTCTAGACATTCATGAAAATGCTTTATATGTTCATCTGTTAAGCAATCGCCTGCAGTTGGAATTTGAATGTTGTGGGCATCCAACACAGAATTGTTGCTCATTTTGAATATAATAAAATAAGTCTTCCGATTATTACGTGATATTCATCAAAAATGTTGTTCATCAGCATGTAATAAATAGTAGATTTAAAATTGTTAAGAACACGAGTGTTCTCAATTAAACGGCGTTTTATCAGCCGTTAGCGTTTTTCAATATTTCAGTATGTTTTTGATGAATGTACTGAATTGATGATCAAGCGCATGAGCAGCTGAGAGTACTCGAAATGTGTAAGGAAGGAAGAGAAAGAATACTCCAATATAAAGAAGACTCCAAAGGAGGAGAAAGGAAGGAGGATGAGAGGGGGAACGGTGGAGGCAGGACAATTCTTTTTCACAACACGTTTGTAAAGTGTAGGATTTCCAAACTGTGAACGGATTCATGAATCATTCATCAATTTCCATCATTCTGGAAGTATGTAGCACATACATTATATGAAATATACATTGAGATATTAATTGCTTAATTCAAAATGATATAATTACACATATGAAGTCTTGCTGGAAGAAAGAAATGTGTAACAAGAGATTTGAGTGGCATGGTGCCTTTTCAAAATTATATCGGAGATGAATTATTTCTAGATAGAATTTTGTGCATTATTCAAGTATTCATTTCGACTTCATTGATTGTACAAATTATTCGGAATTTTCGATAACATGTTCCCTCTCGCTCTCCCGTTTTCCCGTAAGTATCAGGTTGGAACTGATATGGGACCACGATCGATCTGCATTGAGCAGTGGTCAAAATTTCATACCGATCGGATGATAGGAGCAAAAGATGTCCTTATGGTAACGGTATTCACGGCTTCGCATCAAAAAAGTGTCGGGGGAAGTATGAGCTACACATGGAGAGAAAAAATTTGCTGACGCAGCAAATCGAGGTATTATATATAGAATAGCAAAATTTTTCGATGACCTAGCTAAAAATTTGCTATAACAGCAATCGTGTTAACTACGACAGCAATTTTTTTAGCTGTGGCAGCAAAAAATGTTTGCTCCGCCAGCAAATTTTCAGTATTATATACAGAATGGCAAACAAATTTTGCTGGGATAGCAAACATTTTTTGCTGCCACAGCTGAAAATTCGCTGTCGCAGCTAACAAGATTGCTGGAACAGCAAATAGTTTGCTGTCACAGCAAAAAATTTGCTGCTCTGGCAAAAGGAACCCAGCAAAAGTAGATTTCGCTGCCACAGCGAATTCCTTTTTCTCCGTGCAAAAAACCTCCGTGACAAAGTTGTTCACTAGTGTATGATTAAACTTTTTTGGAAGTTCAAGATCGATTTGAACATTGATTCGCCAACTACAGAGATTCATCTATCAGCGCGCAATGGAAATTCATTATGTTTACCGCCTACAGAGTACGTGAGGATCGACTGTACTCGCTGAATGTTCCAACGTACGTCTATGTTACTCAGGTCATAGAATTAAAATATTAAACTATTTTTGCAAGATTTGTTATCTATTCTTCTTTATGAACAATTTGATGTTTCATAACGTTTTTATGAAGAAACAAACCTTTGGAGGAAAATGGTGTTCAAAAACAAAGTTTACTTATACTACGTAAGGAAGAAATCTCATACGGAATGTTTGCTCTATTTTTCAATTGGTCGTAGAATATAATTAGTATGTTCGAATGAATATAAAACTAATTGTCATCAATCTATTCTCCACATCAGGTTTACATTGCAATTTGGACCTGAGGAACGTTCATCTGGCTTGAAAAACCATAGTGAACAAATTATTTCCATATTCATTCTCATATAATGATCATATTTCTATCAATGTAATGATTATATTTGAATCAAATAAACGATGTAGATATTGAAAAATGACCTGTACCAAATTTCCTTACAAGATAAGAAACTTTCTTTTCCAAGACAGTGTTTGTCCAGAGAACAGTTTTCCCATAAAAACGTTATGAAAAATAAAATTGTTTATATATAAACAAAGATAACGGATCTAGCAAGCATAGTTCAATATTTCAATTCTCTGACCTAAATAACATAGACATACGGTAAAACATTCAGCGAGTACAGTCGATCTCCACGTACCTTGATATTCAGCCGGTAAACACGATGAATTTCCGTTGCGCGCTATTACATAAACTCCTGTAGTTTGCGAATCAGTATCAGTATCAGTTTCAGTTAGTTTCCTATTTCTTTCACTGGAACCTTGAATATTGAAATTGAAAATATTTTAATGGAGCTTGAGATACTTAAAATGGAATTTTCATTCATATCTGCTAGCTACTTTTCTTACTTTAGAAATTCTAAATCATGAAGTTAATTCAATAAGAATATCATGAAGTTTTTTACATAAATAATTTATTGAATTTCTTGATAGAATATTAAATTCAATGATATAATTCTTGATTTCAAGAATTTTCTTCTCAATTGTGAGAATTTTATTCTTCATGTTAAGAATTTCTTTCTGAATTTTGATAACATATTCATGAAATTTGATAAATCATTGTTAAATTTTATCACTGATGTCAAATTCAAGAACAATTATCAAATTCCATATGGGAATATGACATATAATGACAAATTTTTTATCAAATTCAAGAACTCTTCTAACAGTGTAATTATGGAGAAAATCCGTAATCGAGGAAAAAAGAGAAACGCAGAATTCTATTCACCTGGGTCCGTGTCATCTTTACACATTTTCATCTACCTGATTATGGAACCACCTAATTATATAATCTTGCCCGATGAAAACCACCTAATTATATAATCTTGTCCGATGAAAACCACCTAATTATATAATCTTGTCCGATGAAAACCACACCCTATAATCTTGTCCAACGAAAATAAACCGTGATGAACCGTGGAAGAAGAAAAAGAAACGCCCACTTTATATTAAAATCTTGTCCTACGATAACCCCACCCTCACTCAGTCCCACGAAAATCTTGTCCTTACGATATAACCCCACCCTGACTCTGTCTGACGAAAATCAACCGTGATTTAATGGGAATGATGAACAAGAATTCTGACTAGAATCTTGTGATCGCGTGGAAATTCTGACTAGAATCTTGTGATCCCGTGTCTCTTGATATGCATTAGTGGCTGTTTTCTATCAGCCTATTGAAATTATCAGTAAATCGTGTTGAATTTTTTCGTATATCATTGGCGTTCTTTCTTATTCTAAGTTTTTGTTTCGATTCAGGAATAACCCTTTGTTCTTTAAAGAGTTTTTTTCCAAGATTCTGTCCAACTGAGTTTTCCGCGTTAGTGAATCTGATATTTCCACTGAAAAGTAGGTACCGGATTGAATATAACAGTGTATATATATATATACACGGAGAGAAAAAATTTGCTGACGCAGCAAATCGAGGTATTATATATAGAATAGCAAAATTTTTTGCTGACCTAGCTGAAAATTTGTCATAACAGCAATCGTGTTAGTGACGACAGTAATTTTTGAGCTGTGGCTGCAAAAAATGTTTGCTCCGCCAACAAATTTTCAGTATTATATACAGAACAGCAAACAAATTTTGCTGGGATAGCAAACATTTTTTGCTGCCACAGCTAAAAATTCGCTGTCGCAGCTAACAAGATTGCTGGAACAGCAAATAGTTTGCTGTCACAGCAAAAAATTTGCTGCTCTGGCAAAAGAAACCCAGCAAAAGTAGATTTCGCTGCCACAGCGAATTCCTTTTTCTCCGTGTATATATGTACGTAGTAGAAAGAGAAATCCAGTGTCCCAATTGCCACTATATGCAAGTGGCTCGATGACACACTTGTTAACTTTCATATTATCACACCAGCGATTACTATGCGTGAGTAATCCGCAGGGGGGGGGGGATTATGATGATGCGGTATCATTCTCACTCTGAATAAGTTTGTTGAAGAAGAAAAATAAAATCTGAAGGGTGTCTTGAAATTATAAGCGAGTTTCAAGTAGGGTCAGGAATTGAAACTGTATGTGAGCTGATCAGGATTGACAGGGAATTTGTTCAGAGCTATGACGAGCTGCTGAAGGAACTGAGGATTTTCTGTTTGTAGGGCCCACCTTTCATACCAAGTTTTAGTCGATGTTCTTTGGCGGGGCCTACGGATTTTTCATGCAGGTGGCATTCGTGAGGAAATAGATTTCCTCACTCAACCACGTAGGAATTGATTATTTATATATGACATCTTGAAGTAAAAGTAATTCGTGTATGTAGGAGACGATTTGACGATCTTTTTGTTAACTGGATGACCGCGCTAAGAGCAAGTTCCTCATTACAAGTTTCGTAGGAGAACGTGCTAGCCCTTCGTAGGTCAATGCACTAGGATACTTATTTCTTCCTATGATTATTTAAACCAAGAAGTATATAATGAAAAAAATATAAGGGATTGATTTGATTATTTTAACGAATAATAGATCAATCAAAGTTGGATCAGTGAGGAGCATCCAAGAACTACACATGTGGAAAGTATCTCCAAAAATGTATACAATTGTACACAAATGTATACAAATCGTATACAATTGTATGGAAATTGTGTACAATTGTATATATTTTTGAACATTCTTCTTGAACTTCGTGGGAAGGGCATGATGGTGGAAAAGTGAGAGGTAAATACGAGGTCTTCGACCCGAATCTTCGAGTTCTGGGCAGCATTGGTCCCGTGTCATGCTGCGTCTGTGCTGAACTATGCATCATCGGAGATCTTTATTAACTTCTGAGGTTTGGTGCGATAATTGGTACGAGTATCTTTCACTAAGTTAGTTTTTGTCTGAACACGAGCGTTCTTGGAAACACATTTTACGTGATAACAGAAGAAATATACGGGGTGGTCCATTTGAAGTGATATAGTCAAATATCTCGGAAACTAGTGGAGATGGAAAAAAATGTTCTCAGTAAAAAGTTCATGGTTCCGAAGGGGGAAGTATGATGCTGACCTTGAAAAATCCCTCAGAGGTCATTTTGAAGGTCATTTAGGGGTCGAGATGATTTTTTTAAATGGGATCCCCATTTTTTTATCATGGCGTGGGAAAGCTGGTTTCAAAATCTTTACGAAACATTGGTCATGGACCCCTTTCCGCCCATTGGGGTGCGAGGTATGGACCGTCGAAGTTATTGATGAACTACTGTACGCGCTACCCAGGAACAACGACGTGGACGTGGTAGTTCTCTGTTCCCTCTGGAGTGCTTGATTATCGTGAGCCCTCTTGCCTTTCACATGAGGGGTGCTTGATGCTGTTACAATAATTGCTCGGAGTTACCCCCCTCTGCCTGGATACATAATCCCAGTCTCCGCCGAAAATTTGTAACCATCTTCAGAAACACTGATCGCGTTATGTTGGCACAAACAGTGCGGATGCGATCGATCATGTCCTCCCTCGTGTTTGGTTGGGCCTTGAATACTTCGCCTTTCAGAAATCCCCACAAGAAAAAGTCGGGAGATGTCAAGTCGGGTGAGCGTGGAGGCCACGCAACTGGCCCACCTCGTCCAATCCACCTTCCCGGGAAATGATGATCAAGGTATTCTCTCACGATCAATGCGTAATGGGGTGGCGCTCCATCTAGTTGAACCCACATCCTCTGCCTTGTTTGTAAATCCAGATCCTCGAACAAGCCTGGTAAATGATCCGCCAGGAATTCCAGGAACATGGGGCCGTTCAAAGTGCCGTTGAAAAAATGTGGACCGACTAAATAGCAATTGACGATGCCGCACCACACATTTACGCTCCAACGGTGTTAGTTGTCGATTGCTCGATACCAATGCGGCCCGAGTAAAAATGAAAACTCCTGCAACACGTCTGCACTAGTCCCGCACTTATATTCACGCCCGTAACACTCCCGCAACAGATCCAAAAATTCGTGAGATTCTTGGTTCAAAATCAAAGCGCCCATAACATACCCGCACCAGACCTGTACGCATATATATGTCCGCACCACGCCCGTAACAGGTATGTACGTTTTTCCTGTTCTGAAACTATATAGACGTGGTGCAAGCATATCGCAAGAGGCTTTTTTCTCATCTCCATTAAATCAGTACAATTTTTCTGAATCTCTAATAATTTGGCAATTAGTGAAATTTCAGAATAAGAATAAAGCGAAATAAAAACTTTCTAAGGCTCAAACGTAAGAGTTGTAAGAGAAATCTTCCTCATACAAAAATTCGGTGTGTTACTGCTTTCGAACGCGTGCATATTCAAAGGAACCGAAACAACGCCGTGTGTATAATACAAATTATTTTTCCCAAAATTTATATTGGTTTTCCTCTTACATCCATTACGCCAAGAATAGGAGTTGTAATTTGGTATGAAAAATTCTGACAAACTTTGAACGTGAGGACCCAGTCATTGCATGGTGTTACAGTGTATGAAGCAATGAAATCATAATATCGCTGTATATATACCTTTCTCAATCAATGGAGATGGGATGTATAAAGTGATATTTTGATCTTATTGCTTTATTATCGAATAATTTGTCAGAAAAGATTTGGCTCGGGTTGCATCGTCGGGATTGCTGAGTATCCCCTTAAGGGCTTTCGAACGTGGTAGAACTATAAATATGTAGGTACACAAATATAGAATATAGGTATAGTCTAAGCGAGAAAAACTTTGCGCCGAACGTTTGTGTGAAATAGAAATTGATGTGAAATTTAAAAAATATTTTACCATAGTGCTTACCCGGGATTGCGCCGTGAACATAAATCTAGCAGTAAAATTACTCTCCATTCCCTATAAAAAATTCGTGAATACGCGAGATGATTTGACATTTCGTCGTCGCCATGTTGATATTGAAAATATCTTCAGATGCAAGTGGCAGCTGTGTTTCAAAGTAACCATTTGATTATTTTTTATTATATTCAAAATTTCAAGGTTTTCGAAATAATCAATCGATTGATGGAATGTTTCAATATTGCACATGATTTATCGTAATAGAACTTATATGTATATACAAATGAAACTTTTCCGTATGGAAAAATTACATTACACTTCCCATGAACCCTTCATAAATGTGATTGAATTGGGATCGATTAGTTTGGTTATCATCCCGCATAAAATTTGATCGACAAAATTTTTATTCATTTATAAAAAAAGAGGACCATTTGTTCAGAGAAAGAACGATCTTTGATTATGATGAACGAATTGTACGTGTAACGGTCAATTACCGATACATCGTTTTCTCCACATTATTCTACATACGGTTATGTAAAATATTGATTTCATACACACATGCATAGTCCACGGGAAATGCAACCCAATTTTTACACTGGAATATTTGTTTATGCGGAATAAAATCAACGATATACATTATCACTTTCACAGCACATTATGGGGTGAAATTGTAGAAAATTCACAATTGAAAGAAATTTTTTTCGTTATTCTGAACATGGTAATGAAAGAAATATTTACTCCAAAACGTCGCTTTTAACTGCATGTTGCGATATTCTCAAAAGCAACACGGCGACGGCGAACTGTCAAATCGTCTCACGTATTTACGAATTTTTTACAGGAAATAGAGGTAAAGCCCACACTGAGAGACATTCATTATCAAAAAATACTGGTTTTCCCATTAGTCGGGGGATATACTTGACATAACGATTTTATATACCTGGCTTGAGATCACAAATTGATGAGAGAAAACAGTAATTTTTCATGCTCCGAAGTTTGAAAATTAAAACCAGAGAGAGATGAGAATTCATGTTGAAAAACAGTAATGTTTTATCATACAAGTTGTAAACGAAAATTCTCAATTGATGACACTGATATGAATTGAAAACCATCCCATTCTCAAGATTGGTGCGTGGCTTCGGGGAAATAAGCCAGGTTTGTGATCACGAACAATGATGTTCGATGCCGGTGAGGATAAAATTTTTTTTTTCGATTAAAATAACGCCATAAAAAATTACTGATGTTCCCTATCAATTTGTAATTACATGTCAAGTATATCCCTCGTCTACTGACAAAAACCAGGTTTTTTTAATGATGAATTCTTCTCAGTGCAGGTAAACACTGGGCAATCCCAGGTAAGAACAGTGGTATAATATTTTTTCGTATCAATTACTATTCCGCACAAACGTTTGGCGCAACGTTTGAAAAATATTACAACATAGTGCCTAGAAGTACGCCTTGAATATGAATCCAGCGGTGGAATCCAAGGGCGTATCCAGGGGGGGGGGGGCCAAGGGGTCCGGACCCTCCCCCTCAAATCCAGCATTTTTTCGTTTTTTATATATCTATATATTTTGTATATATAGATATACATCCTTAAAATAGGCCCCTTCCAAAAAAAAATTCTGGATACGCCCTTGGTGGAATCATTCTGGATTCATATATATGAAGAAAAATTCGTACATACGTCAGACGATTTGACATTTCGTCACCGCCATGTTAAATTTGGAAATATCGTGAAATGAAGTTGGAGGTCGCGTTTTGGAGAAACCTAAACATTCTTTCTATGGTCAGAATATCAAAGTTTTTTCCATGATTATAAAGCTCTTCAAAAGTTCACACTGTAAAACAAAATATGTTGTAAAAGTGTTGTAACGTATATAATTGACATTACTTATCATAAAATACATTTCAGTATCAAAATTATGTCATATTTCTCGTGAACTATACTTTTTTGAATGACATAAAATTTTAACATAAACGTACGTAGAATTATGATCAAAACGATGTATCGGTAATTGACCGTTACACGTACATCATAATCAAAGATCGTTCTTTCTCTAAATAAAGGGTCCTCTTTTTTTATAAATGAATAAAAATTTTGTCGATCAAATCTTATGCGGGATAATAACCAAACTAATCGATCTCAATTCAATCACATTTATGAAGGGTTCATGGGAAGTGTAATGTAATTTTTCCATGCGGAAAAGTTTCATTTGTATATACATATAAGTTCTATTACGATAAATCATGTGCAATATTGAAAAATTCCATCAATCGATTGATTATTTCGAAAACTTTGAAATTTTGAATATAATAAAAAATAATCAAATGGTCACTTTGGAACACAGCTGCCACTTGCATCTGAAGATATTTTCAATATCAACATGGCGACGACGAAATGTCAAATCATCTCGCGTATTCACGAATTTTTTATAGGGAATGGAGAGTAATTTTACTGCTAGATTTATGTTCACGGCGCAATCCCGGGTAAGCACTATGGTGAAATATTTTTTAAATTTCACTTCAATTTCTATTTCACACAAACGTTTGGCGCAAAGTTTTCCTCGCTTTAACTATACCTATGTGCTATATGTGTGTACCTACACATTCACAGTTCTACTGTGCTCGGGGCCCTTAAGCACGCATTGCAACAGTAATTTCGACATTTACGGGTCTGGTGCGGACCTGGTACAGCTCTATTGCATGCATGTTCTGGGCTTGGTGCGGTCTTGGTGCGAACACGTTCCGGGATTTATCGTCCATCGTCATTCACTGTGTGCGGGTTTAGTGCAGCTATGGTGCAATCGTGTTGCGGGTGTACGGTTCGCCAAACGGCCTTGGTGCAAACGTGGTGCGGGCGTAATCATTTTTGTGTGCAGGAGTGCTGCAGATTTGGTGCAGGCATATACGGTACTGTTATGGGCGTGGTGCGGGTGCTTACAGTATTATTGCGGGTTCAGTACAGATGCGCCCGCAACACATCCGTAACAGTACCGTATATTTTCATTTCAGCGATTTAAGAATTTTAACTAGGGGGATTAACATCCGACCAGTAATGAGAGTTGCGTCTATTCAAATGCCCAGTGCTCTGAAAAGATGCGTCGTCGGAGAACATTACATAGTCGAAGAATTGAGGATCGTCAACCAGCCTTGTTAGTGCCCAGTTGCAGAATCTAATTCGAAATCTCATGTCGTTTGGAGTGACAGCTTGAGTTAACGTAATGTGGTATGGTCGATATTTGATATGCTTCAAGACTCTCAAAACAGTAGTCCAGGGTATACCAGTTATTCGTGCCAACGATCTGCTACTAACATGAGGGTCCAAGTGGATAAGTCCCAATATGGTGAGTGCACGGATATCATTCTCATCGTACCGGTGATGTCTTAGATCTCGCTGTAATACTCCTCGTCGAGCCCTCAATTCGAGTCGACGGATGGTCGTGGGGTGTGCGATGCGGCGATCGGGATACCGATCCCGGTAAACTCTTGCGGCTTCGTTGTAATTATTGTGACGTGAGTCAAGCACAAGCATCATATCAATAATTTCAGAGGGTGGATAGTTATTCATTCCCTCGACTGAATCGAATGGAATAAATTGATAAATGTAGATGATTGAATATGCAAAGGAGAAGAACGATTGTGATGGTCTCAGTTCAGAACCAGTGTTTAAATGATCACGTATTTCCGTAATCATCCACATAACCAACCATAATAAACAGAAATTCGATGTTTCTGTTTGTTTATGTGTTCTTGTTCATCGCTTTTCTCCGAAGATCGGGACTGATTCCAATGCAGATTAGAGGTCATTTCATTGGAAAAAAAACGTAAACATAAACAAACGGGAACACTGAGTCTCTGCTTATTTGGCAGTAATGTGTACGATTTATGACGATTACTGCGTTTCAAATCGAATAAATTATTCCATTTGATTCAATGAGGGTTATAAATGAGTATCGACTCTCAAAAATTGTTGAAAGGTTGCTGGAAACATTGGAAGTATTGACCATACCACATAACGTCGATTAGGATGCACATTCGAACGGATACAAAAATCCTTCGAGCTTCCAGAGAATTCACCAAAGAGAGTTACACTGTGAAAAATTTCTTTGTAGATTTACCAAAAAAATTTGGAAGTTTTTTTGTAAACCAGGGAGGACATGATCGATCGCATCCGCACTGTTTGTGCCAACATACCAGGATTACGTATCCAGGCAGAGGGGGGTAACTTCGAGCAATTATTGTAACAGCATCAAGCACCCCTCATGTGAAAGGCAAAGGGACTCACGATAATCAAGCACTCCGGAGGGAACAGAGAACTACCACGTCCACGTCGTTGTTCCTGGGTAGCGCGTACAGTAGTTCATCAATAACTTCGACGGTCCATACCTGCACCCCAATGGGCGAAAAGGGGTCCATGATCAGTGTTTCGTAAAGGATTTGAAACCAGCTTTCCCATGCCATGATAAAAAAATGGAGGTCCCGTTCAAAAAAACCATCCTGACCCAAAATGACCTCCAAAATGACCTTTGAGGGATTTTTCAAGGTCAGCATCGTACTTCCCCCTTGGCACCCCAAACTTTTTACCTGAAACATTTTTTGCCATCTCCACTAGTTTCCGAGATATTTGACTATATCACTCCAAATGGACCACCCTGTATACATATACATAGTGTCCAAAATGAAAGTGTGTTTCGGAATTTTTGCGAAAGAAACGAGTTTGGGAGCAGATATTTTACGAAATAATTACTATATTCCGGACAAAATCGGCGAATGGAATCATCTTTTGCCTTAAAACGGAGTTATTGAGGCCATTCACAGGTTATTTGTATGTCTCTTCAAGATAAGCTTCTTCAATCAGATGAAAGTCATCAGATTTCTAAGTAGGCAGGAGTATCGAGCGATCACGATCTTCCCAATTGAATTTCGACGAGCATCCATCGTGCATATGTATAATCGGTGTGAGAAGTCCGTTAACAGTTCTAACGGAAATATCTATGAATGACTTATTATTGACGAATTTCAAATATTTTTTTACGGTCCTATACCGTTATGGACGAACAATGGACCAATCATTTGGAAGATCTGTGTAAAGGAAGCGACAATATAGGATTTTTAGAGAGGGAGGAAGATGTCGATGAAGAAGAATTGGGAGATTCAATTTTGAGATCAGAATTCGACAGGGCTTCAAAAGGATTGAAAGATAATAAAGCGCGAGGAATAGATGGCATAAGTGCGGACCTTATCAAAGCCTCCAGTCAGAGAACTCGTGATGCACTGTTTGAATTGGTCAGAGATATGTACGAAATAGGCGAAGTACCGAAAGATTTCCAGAAGAATAAAATTGTCGCCATTCCAAAAAAAAAAAAACAAGGAGCAGAGGAATGCAAGAACGGATGAGGGCCAAATTAACGAAAAACCAAATCAACGAAAAGTTGGTTGAAAAGAGAGATACGTCACACTCTCTCTTTTCAAACACTGATTTCGTTGATTTTTCTTTTCGTTGATTTGGCCCCCATCCGCAAGAACTACAGAACGATTAGTTTAACTTCACATGCCTCGAAAATACTGACAAAAACCATATACAGAAGAATAGAGAATAAAATAGAGAGTAGATTAGCAGAAGGTCAGTTCGGTTTCAGGAAAAATAGGGGAACGCGGGAAGCGATATTAGCACTCAGAACAGTAGTAAAGAAAAGTCTAGAGTTAAAAAAGTCTGTGTACATAGGTTTTGTAGATATACAAAAGGCATTCGATAATGTTGATTGGGAGAAGATGTTTACGATTTTGAAAAAGGTCGGAATTAATTTCAGGGATAGGAGAATAATATATGAATTATATAAGAATCAAACCACAATAATAGAAATAGAGGGTCAAAAAGGAGAAGCACAAATTAGAAGAGGGGTGAGACAAGGATGCTCACTATCGCCACTGATTTTCAATTTGTATATAGAAGAAGCAATGAACGAAGTGAAGGAGCAAGTGCCATTGAAATGACACATTCAAGGTGAAAATGTAAGCATTTTGAGATTTGCGGATGACATAGCTATATTAGCTTCGAGTAGTGCTGAATTAGAAAATACTCTCAACATTATGAGCAAAATATTACAAGACAAATATTGTATGAATATAAATAAGGACAAAACAAAATTCATGATTTGTACAACAGCGAAAACATCAAGAAGAACGAAAGTCAAAATAGATGCAGAGACAATTCAGCAAGTCGAAGAATTTAAATATCTAGGAAGCATAATTACAGAAAACGGTAAAAGCGAAAAAGATATCAGAGCAAGAATAGCACTTCCACCAAAAGAAACAGTTACTATGTTCGAAGAATATTAGCTTAGTAGTAAGGAAGAAATTCTTGAAGAGTTACGTTTGGAGCACAGCATTATATGGTTGCGAAACTTGGACAATTGGAAAAACGGACCAGCGAAGACTCGAAGCTTTTGAAATGTGGTGTTATAGAAGGATGCTTAGAATAAAGTGGATAGAGAAAGTGAAAAATGAAGAAGTACTTGAGAAGGTAAATGAAAAAAGAAGTCTTTTGAGACAGGTCGTGAAAAGAAGAAGTAATCTGATAGGGCACACATTAGGGCATGATAGCTTATTGAAAACAATATTGGGAGGAAAAATTAATGGTAAAACTCGAAGAGGTAGACCTAGATTAAGTTATATGAAGCAAATTATACAAGATAAGGGTTGTCGTAGATATGCAGAAATTAAGCGGTTGGCGGATAAAAGACAGGGTTGGAGGATTTCATCAAACCAGTCATAAGACTGATTACTCCATGATGATGATGATGTATACCGTTATAAATAATTCTTATATCATTCTGATGAGTTAAAAATTCTCAAATAGCGGGAATAATATATTATATAGAGATATTTCCGTTAGAAGTCTCAATTGACTTTTTACACCGACTACATATGTACATATAAACACTGATACTCGTCGAAATTTAGTCGGGAAAATCCTGATCACTCTACATTCTCGCTTTTCCAAAAATCTGATGGTTTCCATCTGAATAAAGACAGTTATATATCTGAAAGGAACATGCAGATATAACATTTAAACTACCTCATCAACTTCATCTTCAGGCAAAAGGTGACCATATTCAACAATTATGTCCGGAATGTAATAATTGATTCGTAGAATAACTGCCTTCGAACGCCTTTCTTTTTGAAAGATGCCAAAACACACTTTTATTTCGGACACTTCATATACGGGGTGTTTCAGAACTCACTGAAGAAACTACACAGGCGTCATTCTGCAGCCAAAATGCAATAATTTCCCGTTTGAAAAAAATTTTTCCGACGCTTAGTTCTCGAGATATGAGCATTTTTAGATTCTTTTTCAAATCCAAATCACTCAACAGCATTATGTGCTAGGTACTGGAGCTTGACACCATTCGCTAAGTTGGAAAACGGCGGATCTCTGAAAAAAAAATTGAACTATTCTATCATTCTTTGTTCCAGAGCTACAGCGATTTGAAACTTCTGAGCTCTCAGCCAATCAGAACTCAGCAACTTCAAATCGCTGTAGCTCTGGAACAAAAAATGATAAAATAGTTCAATTTTCCCCAGAGATCCGCCGTTTCCCAACTTAGCGAATGGTATCAAGCTCCAGTACGTAGCACATAATGCTGTTGGATGATTCTGGTTTGAAAAAAAATCTAAAAATGCTCATATCTCGAGAACTAAGCGTCAGAAAATTTTTTTCCAAACGGGAAATTATTGCATTTTGGCTGCAGAATGACGGCTGTGTAGTTTCTTCAGTGAGTTCTGAAACACCCCGTATATGCACAAAAAAATCGAAACTCGGACTAGAGGAATCGATGAGGAAATCCTTCCTGAACAATTACCAAAAAATCACCTAAATTGGTTGAAAATTGACGTTGGAAAATCAATTTGTCCACGTATAGATCATTTCCGGCCATGTGATATGTGGTCATGAAGAATTCTTCATGCATTCATCGTAGGATTCCTCAAAAGTCCTTGATAAGACAGTTCAAAATGAATTTTTTTTATTCTCCGCGACTCAAAAATAATTCTTATAGAAGAAGTTATTATGAATTCTGTCTAAACTGACATCAGGCCCGGATCAAGGGGGGAGGGCAAACAGGATATCTTGCTCCGGGCGACAATATCAGGGGTGTGGCACAACGAGCACTAATCGAAATTTTCCATTTCAAACCCAATGTGAGAAATAATTATAGTTTTATGTTCACTGTGAAAAAATTATGTGAGAATTACACAATATAGCATTGGTAATATGTTAGCCAATGATATATTGTGGAATTTTATAGGGAATTTGTCATTTCCCCCAATGATTTATGATGTGATTTCACTAAAAATGGTGATTTTATGCAATATAACATTGTGAGAAGTCACCATAATGTTCTGTATACTACCAATGATATATTATGGACCACATGAAATTTTTTTACAGTGTATGCAGTCAGCAGAAATACTCTAACAATCATATTGGAAATCAATTTCGAGTGTACGTGTAAGTGTGATATGGAATTAAAATTTCCAAAAGTTACAATTTTTGAGAACTTCAATTGAGTCGGACAGAGAATAAAAAATTTCAAAAGTGTGAGTTTTTTTCATTTCCAAGGAATATTGTTTCTCAAAATCATTTTTTTTTTAATTTATAGTTCTATGATTCTGATGAACAAATCGGTTTCTTCCTTTAAATCGCCTATCTCTATATCACACGTTTTGAACATCATAAAATAGTAATGTTTTGGGTTTCATCAAATTTCCTATTATTCTGAAGAGACGAAGGGTGGGGGGGGGGGCGGCAAATTCCATCTTTGTACCCCCACGAGAATGCTCTAGATCCAGGCCTGACTGACATAACGGGACTTCATTTGGGACATGTACAGAAAAAAAGTTGTCTTGATTCCACACCCATTCTTTCATATATAAGAGAAACAATATTTATCTCGTCCCAAATACATTTGCTTCGAATCAAGGACATATTGTTCCGGTTCAAATTGAAGTTTCAAATTTCTCTTCAACTGCAAGAATATTTTCTTGATCCAAAGCGAATGTATTTGAGGCAAGACAAATATTCTTTTCGTTATATATGAGACAATGGGTATGAAATCAAGATAACTTTTTTTCTGTGTGCCTGTGCTGTGTGGGCCGCTTTGAGAAACTATTTCAGAAAGCAAAGTGCTAGAAGAATTCGCAATAAGTCCCCAACAACACGGAGCAACTGTTGTCGGGGAGTTGTTAGGAGGGTGCGTCACCAAACACGCAGCAACATGCAGCAAACTTGAAAGTTATTTTTGGAAGGCGGAAAAGCCCTATTTTCGCGATTTTTTGACCTCCCCCATGCAGCTCTACCGTAGCTTCCCTCTGAACTCCCCCCCCCCCCCCTCTCCTCACGGGAACGTTGTTTCTTACGTTCAACCAAATTAATTTCAATCAAAACAATTTTCATTCAAAATATGACCCTAATAACATTTTCATTGATTGAAATGGAATATTTATTCCATTGAAATAAAATTTTTCCCATTCCAAATGGAATTTACTTGAATCAAGTAGAATCTTATTTGATTCAATCAAATATCTTTTCGGTTTATATTTAAGTGGATCATTCTTCTGGATGTTCATACAGAATTTTCTTCCAAGTACAAGATAAATAAAAAACCACGTAGCTTGAAGCAAAGCCCCCCTGCTCCTATGTACCCCAGTGTAGCATTTCACCTCACCCCTCCCTTCCCCTTTATGGGCCACGTAGTTTATGGACGACCCCTATGATGGTGCGATGATTTTTCATGACATGCAGCTGTGACACATACTATACAGGTTCCCAACAACGAAACACAAACTGGTGCAGCAACATTGAGGCAACAGTTGCACTCCAACCTTCGCTGTTAGGGATTCTGTCTTGAGGGTGTGAGATTCTCCAATGAATAAGACAAATCCATTGAGTCATAGCAAAGAATTTCTCATCCGTGCTGGAATTTTGCTGCCACCACTTTCCACAGTAAAATTCCGCAATTTCCCCTTTAAAGTACTATAACTCTACGGCCGAAGAGTGGAACCTTTCAAATTTGACTGTCTTGGAAAGTGTGGAGGAATGATTTATCGGTTCAAGTGAAGAATTTTCCCAAGAAATGAAAGAAAATTCGTAATCCTGAGAATTTTGATTGCACACTAATTGTCATTCCTGCGAAACACGAAAATAATTGAAAAAAATAGGCAGGACACCAATTATTCGTCATAATTTCACAAACTCACTCGGATAGAATTGATATTACTTATCCATTCGCTGTTTTTCCATTAATCTAGGGTTTGAGATTTGAAAAATCTAATCGAATTTGATGAATAGGAAAAAAAATCGATTAATCATCGTCGGCTATTCACTATGAGGGAAGCGTTATTGGATTTTGCGGTAATTTTTTCTATATCTTTTTTTTTTTTAATCGCGAAGGTAAATTACGTGAACAGAAAGTACTCACCTCAATGAGTAAGGATCCATGATTGTTCCTCGTGTTTCTTCCCTAAATTGGTAGTACGGCCAATAGAGGTAGACTATTGCTTTCCTTGTCCCTTTCTTTCTTCGTCACTATGGACTTGTCGATTAACGTATGTTTCACTAAGCACGTTGAAGCATTTCAGAATCTCCTTTAACTCAGCTTGTGACTGCCGCTCGATGCCACCATTTCACGGACTAAAAGGAAAGAAGAGAAAAACATAATCAACACTTCGTACTGCGATCTAATGAAATGAAGAATATTGGTATCGTATATAAATTTCGAATTGTTGATTGAAATCTGTCCATCGATCGATCGACGTATGGGGCATTCTTTTATTAAATGTATACAATTGTACACTAGTTGTACTACTGAACTAGTGTACAATTGTATACAGTTTTGGACATTTTTTCCACATGGGAGCCCCCTTGGTTTCATCTGGGAATTGTTTTATAGGTGATATACTTGGAATGAGGGAACACGTGCATCAGGATCAGGATTTTTTTATTCTCACTATTTGCAGAAATACACGAATTCGAAATTTTACCCATCTACCAATCAAACCAATTTTCAATCACTCTGGTTCTATCTATCGTTGAGACTTAATGGAACGAACTTCACTCACAAGGAGGTACCAGTCACAAAAATTTGCGAATCCATATAGTTATAAACAATTCAGATGTTTGAAACGGATTCACTCACTTTTACCCAACCCATGTGAAAAAAATATCCAAAAATGTACACTATTGTATACATTTTTGGACATTTTTTGCACATGGGAAATCGTGGACACTGGAAAGTTGCCCCATCGGTTTCGGCGTTCAATTTCACATAAAAATTCATTTTCCACCATCTACCATATCCACCAAACTATATCTTCCATATCGACCATATCTTCTATCCACCATCTACCATATCTTCTGTCTGGTATATCGATGGAATATCTGCAAGAAGCATTAGAGAAATATTAATTTGTTAGGCAAAGACTGTACGCCTTGGGACACTCTGTTTGATAGATGAATTCTATTTGTGTCATGAACAATTTTCCTCGTTACCAGTGTTTGAATAACACGTTTTTATGATGGATGAATGTATGATATCAAAACATATATGTGACTCTTGGAAGATGGAAAAGCATCGTCATGTGTTTTAGAATAACGGGTACTTTTTTCATAAAAATTTTACGATAATATCACACCCATTTTATGATGAATTCTATACAGTACACGGAAAAAAGAGAACAGCAATGGTTACTGTGAATCGCAGTAATTCATTGAAAACAAATGAAAAATCAAATTCACGCCGTTCATTACTGCGTCTCCCAGTAACCGTTAGTGTCCAAGCAGCATTGACGAATTTCACTGCAGTACACATCACTATGATCGCGCTAACCTCTATCATCCAAGCGTGTTTTCATTTGTTTTTCAACTGATTGCTGTTATGGACAGTAACCAGTGCTGTTTTCTTCTTTCCGTGTAAGAGGTCATTGTTTAGTTCGACGGCTCCAGCGAAAAAGTTAATTTCCACTTCATTTTCCTTCTGGTACGGGTAGGGAAATACTGTGGAAGCACTTTCTTCTCGGGGGCATGTAGGTAACATCCCTCCCCACCCGTCTGAAATGATTCTGATAAGCCAGTGATGATTTAAATTCAATAATGATGGCTATGGCGAGGGGTTACGGATTATATCGGCTTGAAATTTCTTTTCCTATTTTGTCTTTTTTTTTATTGGCCAAATGATCTAAAAAAATCTCGAAAATGATATCAAACAAAACCCGCAAGCGTAAGTTCAACTACAGCTTCTTAGATTATGTACTGAAGTACACAGGATTTCGAAATTTCTTTTCCTATTCGAGGGTCGATTTTTTCGTCGAAAATGCGCTTGTTCCCTTAAAAAAACAAAAGCATATGGCAATTTTGCCGACTTTTGAGGTTCAAATGGCGAAAAGAACCCGAGTAAAAATGTCAATTTCGGTTCGCCAAACGGGACTGGTGCAGACGTGTTGCATTTTTGTGCGGCACATCACACCCGCAACAGTACCGCAGAAAAATGCAACACGTCCGCACCAGTCCTGTTTAGCGAACCCGAAATGAACATTTTTACTCGGGAAGTCCCAAAAAAATGTCAAATGAGAATATTCAATACTTCGTTTGTTTTAACGTTTTTTATCCCTGGGAAGAAAATCATCCGAGTGTGGTAAGGATGTGATCCTTGTAAAGTGTAGCCACACTAAAGAGGTACAAACGATGAAACTGATAGGGTATTCCCAGATAGGTATATTGAACTATATTACAATGATAGAAACATTGCCTCGGTTCGGGGCAATTCAGTAGGATTTTTTAAAATATCGAAAATATAATTTTTGATCTTCAAGACTGTATGACTTCCAAACTGAGGGTGTGCAAACGATGAAACTGATAGGGTATCTCCAGATAAGTCCCCTGAACTGTATTACAATGATAGAAACGTAGCCTCGGTTCGGGGAAATTCAGTATGTAAAACATGGAAAAGTGTGTGTGTGTGTGTGTGTGTGTGCTTCAATGCGTTTTTCAACGACCCTGTGCGGCGGGTGACTTTTTTATGCAAACATGAACACGACTTTCAGTTCTTATTTCTCCGCTTATGGAGTGGGGAGAGCAGGATGTTAACTGCACGCCCCCGATGAGGAAGTGTTCCCACAATACTCCCTCACATATCCCAGAAGGAAGATGAAGTGTAAATTGACTTTTTCGCTGGAGCCGTCGAACTAAACAATTACCCAGGAACCTCATCGAGAACGATAGAGAGAATTTATCGTTTCTCACCATGCTTTGTGGTGAACTTTGAGCGAGGTGTATTATAGTTCTTATCAGCCTCTACTTTCCTATTACTGCACTGAGAAAAGTATTTATTTATAGTCAACAAGATTTGTTAATAGTTAACAAATCCTATATTTGCTTATGGGGAAATAAATATTGATTTGTTATCATCCAGCGTCATATTTGAGATCATTTTTTGTATCAAATCCATATTTGTTAACTATTAACAAACCGTGTTTTTGTGTGAAATTCCTGTTTTATAATTCTCAAACTTGGGAATGTACATCAAAGCATTGTTAGATTGCCTGAATGTGATATGAGGTTGAGAAAATTGTCGCATAATTTGCTTTGAATATTCGTGAGAATGAGCCAAATCAAACAAAATTGGAATAACACTCTGGAATTAATCAAATGAAATGATGAATTATGCGGGGGAATATTATCACTGTTAGAAAAATATGTCTTAAATTTAATGATAATTATTATAAAATTTTTTGCAGAATATTCTATTAGATTTAACAATGTATTTTATAATCAAAATTGTGTATTAAATTCAATAACTGTTACGAATTTTTGCCAAAATACAAAAAGAAATTCAGATTGGAAATTTGATTTATCACTAAATTTCTTCACGCTTCGTGAATTTTATGTTCTCGAGATTCCTGTAGAGTGAGTTTGTAATCATCAATGTAAGTCAGGCAAGTGAAGCACAAAGTTTTGTGACCTAACGGGGGAATCGAACCTGCTTTCCTACCTAACCTAACCTATTACGACCCAACGCTTCAACCACCTCGACTACATCACGATTGGAGAAACCGATTGAGAAATACGATGTGGTTTTAGATATCATTTATGCTGACGTCATGACATCATACATGTAATAGGATTCTATCACAAAAAATTCATGAAAAAGTGAAATTTCATAAAAAAGTTTTAAACCCCAGAATATTATTGATTTTGAAATGCACTTATGAAATTTCATAAGAATTCTTATATTAAATTCAAGAAATTTTCTAACAGTGATTATAAAGTTGAACAAACTGAATGAAAAGTTATGGTGAAATATTTTAATAATTTTGTAGGAAAATTCAGCCTACAAGACTGTCTCTCATATTCTTTCCGGATAAAAAGGATTTCTTGAAACGCAAGAAAATTTTCAATGTTCCATGGTTATACATATATATACACAACTATATATTCCGCTGCAATATAGATCGGGAGTCAAATCAAATTCAAGGTGTTCATGCCAAATCAAATTTCTTAATTATTAACAAATCTGTGTTTGAGAGGAAAGGATCGTATACACATTGGGAAACTGAATTATTGTATTGAAATTTAATTTGAAATTTGAGTCAATCAACCATTCTTTTCTTCATATTCTTAGTTTACTAGTATTTATCTCATGAAAATCTTGTACTTATCAAACCGTCTATTTGTAAATTGGGAATCGTTTATTACTTGAGGGAAAAATAAAATCATTCACATGAAATGAATGGACTAAATGAACGATTTGTTTGTGCTGAATGTCACATAAAATCAATCGTATGTATGCCAACTATGATATTTATTGACAATTACCATATTTATTCATAATTAATGAATATTTTTGAACAGACGCCAAATAAATATATTCATTTAATATAAGTAAACTCTTCTCTCAGTGTGGTGAAGAATTGTCCCAACTACTTTCACCTCATTGATTCTGATCAATCACTTTTTTCAGTACAGAATTTAACGTTGAAACTGATGAGTGAACTAACTAGGGTACGCTAGTTTGTGTAATTGTGGTGGTTTTAATTGCACATGTGATTTGAAGTCTTTCCAGCAAAATATCGTGAATAATATTCTTATCGATTTCTCTGTGGTTGTATTTTTTGAATTCTGATTTTTATAAGGAATCAAAAATTCGATCAAAGTTTCTTATGATGTTTTGTCAGGGAGACATTGCAACGAAGAAAAAATTCATTCAAATAAATAAACTGAAGTTGATCGTGAAAATTAATCCCGAGTAATAAAACCAATGAAGTCGGTAATAAACACTGTAGTTGACATATTCAAATGAGTAACAGTAACCACAGTTATGTCTAAAATAATAATCCTCAATTCCGCATTGAGGAAAGCAATTGATTAGAATCAATTAGGTAAAATTAGTTGAGCCATTTTTCCATCAGTAAGAGGAAAGTAGAAGCTGATGAGAAATATAATACACCTCGCTCAAAGTTCATAACAAAAGAATTTCTCTATCGTTCTCGATAAGGTCCCTGAATACGGCGTTCACAGTGTTATGTCGTTATCAATCGATAGAACTCTGATCTTTTGTGATGTATCGGACTGTATAGAATTCATCATCAAATGGGTGTGATATTATCGTAAAATTTTTATGAAAAAAGTACCCGTTATTCTGAAACACATGACGATACTTTTCCATCTTCTAAGAGTCACATATGTTTTTTGATATTTTATATTTATCCATCATGAAAACGTGTTACTCAAACACTGGTAATGAAGGAAGTTATTCATGGCACGAATAGAATTCATCAAGAGACGCGGTAGCGTCTCGACGCCAAGTACATGAAAAAAAAAAACGACGAAGGAACATGTAAATGAAAAAGCAGAAGTCGCGCGCTACCGTGTATCCTTACTCCTAAACCGAGATTCAACCTCCTGAAAAAATTTTCCAAAGCACAATAACTCGTCACACATTGGATGTCACGAAAAAATAAATACACTTTTAATACATAAACCAACTACACACTTTCATTTAAGCACACTCCAAACTTAATCAGTTCACGCGATCCTGAGATATAATTCAAATTTCATGCGATCAGAACTTCAACATTTTGGATCAGATCAATCGATTTCTTTTATCACGATAAATCTCATCACTATCTAAAGGTCCAGACACACAAGCTATGTAAACGTAAGAAACGTATGCGCAGAAACCATGTACGAGACCCGCAGGCTTCCGTTCCTCACATTCACGTTTATGTAGCTTGTGTATTCAGGCCTTTCCCTGGCGAAAAAACGGCGTGCACATGAAGTTCAAACAGCGTACCAATAACGTGATTCTGGCCAATATACGTTCAATGCACGCTTACTTCAATATAAGCGTGAGTACAGCGTGCATGAACGCTTTTCTTCACGCTCGATCCACGCTCAACTGCGCCAATTGACTCTTAATACACTCTCATGTGACGGCAATAACACTCCTATGCGACGCTCCAAATGCACGCTTTATTTTCACCAGGGTTGAGGTGGGTTTTCAATTTTCACAATAATATAGATGTATCTATTTCTTCTTCTTTTCCAACATCCAATAGCGTTCATTGCAGTGTAGTATGGTCTACACATTGTCAAAACATAAACAAATAATCTGTCAATAAGCCGATGTGTTGATCCCTACAAACAATGATTACTGGCGTTTCAATGGGCCGCTAACGGTCCTGCAATGCCGTTGAAGAGCCGTTACTGGCACTTTAAAACGCCCGCAGTTGTGTTTGCTGGGATTATGATAATGAGAGAAGAATTGAAAAAAGAATGAATTACAGGTCACCACATCACAGGTTACTACAGGTTATTCGGAACAACAATCGAACACAAATCACTTGGAATTATATATACTTTTATAGATTACTTGGAAAAATTCATGAATGAATGAATTAATTAATGATGAAGAGGTTATTTGTAAAAAAAAACAAAGAGTTTGAAGAAGTCATATTAGGTGTACAAATAAGTTTCCGCGGTTTTTTATAAAAAATTAGGAATTTATTGTAAAGGAAAAGTACATTACGTTTTATTCAAAGTATTTTCCATCATTTGCCACTACTTTTCCCCATCTTTCTGGCAACATTCGGATACCCCGTCGAAAAAACTCTTCATCTTTTGACGCTATCCACAAATCTACCCAATTTTTGGTGTCTTCATATGATGTGAAGCGCTGCTCAGACAGACCATGTGCCATCGACCGGAACAGGTGATAATCAGAAGGGGCTGAGTCTGGTGAATACGGCGGGTGGGGTAAAACTTCCCAGTTGAGTGTTTCCAAGTATGTTTTTACCGGCGCCGCAACATGTGGACGAGCATTATCGTGTAAAAGAATAATTTTGTCGTGTCTGGAGTAGTAATGGGCGCGTTTTTCCTTAAGTGCCCGACTCAATCTCATCAATTGTGTTCGATAGAGAGCTCCAGTAATGGTTTCGCTTGGTTTCAGCAATTCATAATACACGACACCAAGCTGATCCCACCAAATACACAGCATGAGTTTTTTTCCATGAATATTCGGCTTAGCTGTCGATGTTGATGGTTCGCCGGGCTTAACCCATGACTTTCTCTTCTTTGGATTATCGTAGTGAATCCATTTTTCGTCACCAGTGACTATACGATGCAAGAAACTCTTTTTTTTATTCCTGGCAAGCAGCATTTCACTCATGCATAATCGGCGTTCAACGTCTCTCGGCTTTAGTTCATATGGAACCCAATTTCCTTGTTTTTGAATCATTCCTAACGATTTTAAACGATGTGAAATTGCTTGTTGAGTCACTTGTAGAGTAAGTGCAAGTTCTTTTTGCGTTTGGGACGAATCTTCCTCCAATAGTACTTCTAATTCCATGTCTTCGTACACTTTCGGCCTTCCACTGCGTTCTTTGTCTTTAACGTCAAACTCACCGTTCTTAAACTTTTGAAACCATTCCTGACAACTTCTCTCACTTAAAGCAGCTTCACCATATGCTTCTAGAAGCAATCGATGCGCCTCAGCTGCAGATTTTTTCACATTAAAGAAGTAAATCAAAAGTTCCCGCAAATGATGCTTATTCGGAATAAAACTTGACATTTTTGCACGAAAAAAATTACGTGATGCTGATACGGAATCACTAGTACTTTAAGGTTATGGTGTTGCCAGATAACTAAACTTGGGATATTACGTTTTACATCTGACAATTTCTCCATAACCTTCTGGTGGGGCCATCTTTTGACAAACCGCGGAAACTTATTTGTACACCTAATAAATAAATCTGTTTGCCACATTCAGAAAATTGGAATATACACAGTTGAGCTCTGTATGATGGATTATTCATGGAATACATGATCCCTTTACAGGCGAAAGCATAGCAGATATACCATAATCCCTGACGGACAGTTTGCTACTGTTGGTTCCTCTAACCGAAACCAGAGACAAATAATAGAACATCATACAAGGTTTAGTCAAGGAAGATGATTCAAATTTATAAATTCTGAGGCAAAAGCAAATAGGATATATCAATCCCTTCACGGACAGTCCGCTACTTTCTACCTTCCTACTGGAGTCGTTGGTAGATCATTGAATGGATCATAGGCAGATCGTAGAAAATTGATGGAGAAGATGATACCGAGCTTGCTTGAGAATTATTCAAGTTTATTTATTTTTTCCTTACAGATAAAATTATAGTGGATATACCATACCCTTGATGGACAGTTCACTGGTCTATACTATTACGCAACTAGAATCGTGAGCAAATGATGAAACAGATGATATGGAGCCTGCTCACTCAGGAAGAAGTGAGTGAATGAAACATCGTCCTCCCCGCAAACCCTGATCGACAATGACTACACTTGAACTCAACTAAAGCGAGTAGAGATGTTGCTCATTCTAAAATAACCGTTCCAAATCTTGTTCATCCTTCTTCAGGAAGAAAACCATAAGGAGATGTCTAATAAGAAAAGGTACGTTTGATATAATTTTATTGTCTTTGTAGTTTTGATGAAGAGTATTATATAATGGAACAGTGCATTGAATCTAACCGAATCTGATTAAGAATCAGACATCAACTACATGGACTACAATAACAACAACATGAAGTAGGTTTCTTTGACGAAGGCTGTTATCGGATTCTTGAATATAAATGGAATTGATAGTATTGGTAGCTAACATACAGATCTATGGTATGTTCCCTTCATTTGGTTTCATCCTCATCCACCTGTGATGCTATTTTCAGAATCTAATAATAGTATCGGATCGATCTGTGATATATTCACTGCACTTTTGCCTTTGCTCCACTCGACTATGAGGCAATCGAATGGCATTGATAGTGACAGTTATCATTCAGCTGAATAGCTAGCGTACAAATTCATGATTCGTCTGCTTTATTTCTGCTTTGCCTCCATCCACCTGTGATTTTACTCCGAGAAACTGATGAGTCCAGTATGTCGTCAAGATCTGTGGCATATCTGCTGTGCTTTTGCGTCTGGAGGAATCGTTTTGTTCAAATAATACTTCTGATTTGAGATATTTGATATACACTGTAAAAAAATTTCACCGGAAAATTCCAGTACATGTACTGGAAGCAATTAACCTGTACATGTACCGGAAAATTTCAGCACATTTGTACTGCAAAAATTCAGTGCAAACGTTATGGAATTTCAGCATCAAAACTGGAAATTTTCTGAGCCTCGGTACTGGAATTTTCCAGTACACGAACTGGACTTTTCTAGGAGATGTACTGGAAAATTAATGCTGAAAATATCTATGAAAATTGAAAAAAAATTGCTCACGCAAAGTGATTTTGTAGGGACCTTGTGTTCCAAGATGATTGAAAAACTTTTGATCGTTCATTTGGATGGACAGAAACTCATGTCTACCTAACGGGATTTGAACCTACACTTTTCTACCTGCCTACCAACTGAAACCTAAGACCTAACCGATGAGCTATAGCGCGACATGTTGGAAGGCCAGCTTGGGTTACTACATATGCTTCATATCTAGAATACACAAGAGGATAAGTCTTGGAAAAACCTCATATATCAATTTTATTGGCTACAATTACAATTATTATTCAAAATCTCAATCAGGAAATTTTTAATATAAAGACTTGAAATTTTTCCTGCCAGAAATGACGAAGTCCAATAGAAGTGGAAAATTTCAGTGCAACAGTGATTAAATTCTGTTGCATAGCAACTGGAAAATTCCATCACACGACCTGAAAATTGCAGTTCAAAACCTGTATAATTCAATTGCATAGTAACTAGAAAATTCCATCACAAAACCTGAGAATTGCAGTTAAGAACCTGTATAATTCCAGTATACCAACGATTAGGTTTTTTTTTCTAAATTCCAAATTTTTTCTCAAGTCCTTTTTGAGGGGATATTTTTTTCTGGTGCACAAGAACTATAATATTGTAGTACGAGCCGGTAAAATTTTCGCGAAATCATGGCAAAATTTCAGTACATCATCTCAAACTTGAAAATTCCAGTACAATGACTGAATTTTCAGTTATGCTTGGTAAATTTTCAGTAACGTAACAACAAAATCTCTGTACATGTACTGGAATATCCATATTCCAGTACTAGCACTGGAAATTTCCAGTCCAGTTGCACAGTAAATTTCCAGTTTTTTTTTACAGTGTACTTGAATGTAACCAAAGTGCCTGGAGACCAACTTCAACCTCCAACGTTTTTCAAACTTCTTATATCTCATTGAGGTTGTGCCATGAGCTTCACATTCTGAAAAATTTTGATACTGCATTGAGGCTTTTGGATGATTCCACACTGTAAAAAAAAACTGGAAATTTACTGTGCAACTGGACTGGAAATTTCCAGTGCTAGTACTGGAATATGGATATTCCAGTACATGTACAGAGATTTTGTTGTTACGTTACTGAAAATTTACCAAGCATAACTGAAAATTCAGTCATTGTACTGGAATTTTCAAGTTTGAGATGATGTACTGAAATTTTGCCATGATTTCGCGAAAATTTTACCGGCTCGTACTACAATTTTATAGTTCTTGTGCACCAAAAAAAAATATTCCCTCAAAAAGGACTTGAGAAAAAATTTGGAATTTAGAAAAAAAAACCTAATCGTTGGTATACTGGAATTATACAGGTTTTTAACTGCAATTCTCAGGTTTTGTGATGGAATTTTCCAGTTACTATGCAATTGAATTATACAGGTTTTGAACTGCAATTTTCAGGTCGTGTGATGGAATTTTCCAGTTGCTATGCAACGGAATTTAATCACTGTTGCACTGAAATTTTCCACTTCTATTGGACTTCGTCATTTCTGGCAGGAAAAATTTCAAGTCGTTATATTAAAAATTTCCTGATTGAGATTTTGAATAATAATTGTAATTGTAGCCAATGAAATTGATATATGAGGTTTTTCCAAGACTTATCCTCTTGTGTTCTAGATATGAAGCATATGTAGTAACCCAAGATGGCCTTCCAACATGTCGCGCTATAGCTCATCGGTTAGGTCTTAGGTTTCAGTTGGTAGGCAGGTAGAAAAGTGTGGGTTCAAATCCTGTTAGGTAGACATGAGTTTCTGTCCATCCAAATGAACGATCAAAAGTTTTTCAATCATCTTGGAACACAAGGACCCTGCAAATTCACTTTGCGTGAGCAATTTTTTTTCAATTTTCATGGATATTTTCAGCATTAATTTTCCAGTACATGTCCTGGAAAAGTCCAGCTCGTGTACTGAAAAATTCCAGTACCGAGGCTCAGAAAATTTCCAGTTTTGATGCGGAAATTCCATAACGTTTGCACTGAATTTTTGCAGTACAAATGTGCTGAAATTTTCCGGTACATGTACAGGTTAATGACTTCCAGTACATGTACTGGAATTTTCCGGTGAAATTTTTTTACAGTGCACGTTCTGATTATATTTGGTAATTGATGGATTCCACTTCCTGATTATAAGCGATGATTCAGTTTTTAATTCCTTACATAATCTTTGATCATTCATTTCATGTTATTCATTGTCAATTGAATCCACTTTATAATCTGTAGTTCATCCATTCAATGTAAAATTGCCTATGAAATTACCTAAATAAAGTGAATAGTGTTGGTAGACAATGTACAGACCGAATGGTATATTTGCTTCGTTTTTGTCTTTCCTCATTGGCCTGAGATAGTACCTTGACCAAGAGTTGTTATCGGATTGCTTGAGTAGTATCACAGGTGTATAAGGGGACACGAAGAAGAAGCAAATATACCATAGACCTTTACACAGCAAAAAAACATCCTTGTATCAAGAAAATATTGTTTTCGTTATATATCCCGACTGGAAATTCAGTCACATTTGATCGGGTTAACCTGGTGTTTGATGAGGACCCGTTCAGGACCTAGTCGGGTCCTAATCAAACGTCGGGTTAATCCGATTGAATTCCTAGTCGGGATGAAACACGGATCGTCTCAATTCAATGCAATTTGCTTTGAATCAAGAATTTTGTTTTTTCCTGTGTTTGATTCAAAGCAAATTGCATTGAACTGAGACAATCCGTGTTTCATATATAAGGAAAACAATATTGTCTTGATACAAGAATGTTCTTTTTTCTGTGTACGTCATCTACCACCACTATCAATTTCACATAGGCGGTCTTGTGGAAATTTCGTATTGAATGGATGAATCACAGATTACAAAGTGAATTCAATTGATAATGAATGGCATGAAATGGATGATCAGAGATTATGCAATGAATCAATAACTGAATCATCGCTTATAATCAGAAAGAGGGTTTCATCAAAAAACCCCGATGCAATATAAAAAGTTTTAAGAAAGTGAAGTTCATAACAAAACCTCAAAGTGATGTGAATAGTTTGACCACCGGTAGAAGTTGAAGTTGGTCTCCAGTTACTTCAGTTACATTGAAGTATATCAAAGCGATTTTTTCAAAGGAGCAAACGCAGTAGATATGCCACAGATTCTTACAACATGCTGGGCTCATCAGTTCCTTGGAGTAGAATCATAGGTGGCTGCAGACGGAGCAGAAATGAAGCAGACGTATCACAAATTTGTATACTAGCTATTATCGTTACTATCAATCTCATTCGGTGACCTCATATTCGAACGAAGAAAAAGCAAAAGCGCAGCGGATATATCAGAGATCTATCCGATGCTAGTATCAGATTCTTTGCGTAGTGTTTCAGGTGGATAAGGAAGAAACAAAATGGAGGGAATATACCATAGATCTGTGAGTTTGCTATCACCACTATCAATTTGCATTACAGATTACAAAGTGGATTCAATTGATAAAGAATCCCTAGATACTTCGGATAGAATTACAGGTGGGTGCAGGAAAAACAGGCAAGATGCATATATATCATACATCTGTATATCATGTACTAGCAGGATCAATATCAATAGGTGGCGTCGTGAAAAAATAAAGAAAAGACAGGAGCGTATTCGATATTCAACAAGTCATTGCATCAGGTATACTACTATCAAATTCTTCCAATAGAATCACTGGTGGAAGAAGAAAAAACAAAAAGGATACAGGTGCGCCATACATCTGTACATTACATACCAGCATGATCGATCGATCATCAATCAATCATGATCAATATCATTATGTAGCGTCATAGGAAAATGAAGAAAAGGCAGGAGCGTAGAGGATATACAACAGGTCCTTGCGTCGAGTATACTACTATCAGATTGTTCCAATAGAATCACTGGTAGTTGAAGAAGAAGCAAGAAGGACGCAGATGTACTATACATCTATATGTCACTTACCATCATGATCATTAGGGAGCGTTGGAAGAAAATGAAGAAAAGACAAAAGCGCTGTGGATATAACACAAATTTTTGCACCAGATACACTTAACTGACCGATTGACGAATGATTACGCAGATTGTTTGAGATCAAATCAACGAAAATTCAGCAGATACAAAAGTATTCTGATTATAGGAATTGTTGTAGAATAGCTACAGGTCAACCTGACTGATATAACTGGAGATACAATGCATTCTAAATGTTCTCTTTCAAAGTTCTATCCCTCCAGATTTTCCATTCAAGCTGGATTACATTTCTATTCTTACAAACTTTTATTTTCATCTTTTATTATCTTTGTTTTCAAATGATTCAATTTTCGAATATCATGAATATTAAATATCTTTATTTTCATATATTTTGATATTCACAGATCATTATTCTTAGATATGTGTGACAAATGAAAATAATCTTATTCAACCGCCGATTTTCCTCCTCATTTCAACATATATTTGATGATGAGGATTTGTGAGAGTGGAAATATGTGAGAATAAATATTTATCAACAGTGATATGTAGGAAAGAATTATGTGCAAATTAAGATGATTGAGAATACAGATCTCCAATGGAAAATATTTAATTGAAAATAGAGTATTTGAAAGACAGAATATTTCGGAGTATTATATATGTTATAAATGATATTATAATTACAGATGTTCTTTTTGAATGAATGAGGATCAACCTGATAGATGTAGCTGGAGATAGAAATGATTCTAAAATGTTCTGTCTAAAGGTTTGAACCTTCCAGTTGTTCCATTCGAACTAAATTGTATTTCCATTCTTACGAACTTCTATCTTCAGTTTCAATTACGATTGTTTTCAAATCATTCTATTCTCTGATATCATCAACGTTGAATATTTTCATCTTCACATATTTTCACTTCTGCAGGTCTATATTCCCGAGTATGTGTCGAAAATGGAAGAAAATTTAATTTAACAGCAAGTTTTTCCCTTTTAATATGTACTGAGAAATGAAGACCTGTCATATTAAATTCAACAAAAAAGACCTGTTAGAGTACAATTATGTAGAAATAGATATTTATGATCAGATATGATATTGAAGAGGAGAATTTTCTGAAAATAAACAAAAAAAAATACGAATATTTGATGAAAAACCAAGTACTTGAAAAGTAACCATTTCGGAATATCATAATGTTGCTGAAGTTTAAATCGTTTATTTAAACGAATAGGTAATCGAATAACGGAATACTCAGCTGTCAAAGACCCAAAGTTTTGCGGTATATGTTTTGAACCATGTTTTCAGTTCCAAGGAGTTCATTCGAGAGAATCATCACCGATGATTATTCAAATTTTTTGAGTTTTGAATTCTCGTTTCGTTTCTATAAACGATTCAAACTTTAAGAACATATGTCATATATGTTATGAATGAGTTTGAAATCTGAAAATGTTGTAGAATAAATATCAGTAGCCTGACTCGTGTGACTGAAGAAATGATTCATTCTAAAATGATCTCTGCAAAATTTTATCTCTCCTGTTGTTACATTCAAGCTGAATGATATTTCTATTCTTACAAACCTCTTTTTTTCATACAATCATACTTGTTTCTCTGTTTTCCACTTGATTCATTGTTCTCAAATCACAGATCACATGGAGTTCATGAAGAATCCTCGAATGACTTAATTTGAAATCCTAAGTTCTCAAAAAGTTATTTAAGAATTAATCAATGAACTCTATGCTACCTGGGATATCATCCCATACAGCACACGAGTTCCCGCAGAGAGTTTCCGTTATGCTAACCAATATGTATTCATTATAAATATCTTGAATTCAAAATTAACTATTAATGAACCACTTAATGTTCAGAAAGGACTTATATCAAGATTTCATAATGAATTGTCCGCGCATTCAAGACGTTTCCATTTTGAATTCAAAATATTCATAATGAATACATATTGATTAGCGTAACGGAAACTACTCAAGAGATCTTTAGGAAGTCTTTTTAAATTCAAATTGATCATTTGTGCTGGTTGAGATCAAAGTCAAATGATTGTATTTTCACGTATCTGCTCTTTCACAGATCTTCCCATACAGGAAACCCCGAGAATGTAAACACAGCCAATAACCGGCCCATGTATGGCTACCATTTAATGGCCAATAATGGATTCACATCATTGGCACAACTGTGGCCCACCACTGGCTGATAAGAAAGGCCAGCAATGAAAACAGCCGATAATCAGCCGATGTACGGCTACGGTAAACGGCCAACAATTGATTCCCCGTTACTGGCTGGAATATGGCCTATTACTGAGTGAAATGGATTCCAAAGTTGAATGTATTGTATTCGTAATCACTCCTGAAAAAAGTTTGTTTTGGCCTTATTTCTATTACGTTGAATAAACAATTCATATCCATCAAATACGTTTTACATGATTCAAATGAATTCTTATTCATATAGATAATCAATTACTTTCTCATGTAAATAACAAAAAAATTTGAAGGAATAAGCAACTGAATTCAACTGATTTATCGAGAATACTTTTGACTCGTATAATTTTACATTTGAGATTGTCGAAATATCAGGCATGCAAATCTATTTGGAAAAAAACATCCATTTCTGATCTTGTGAAAACTGGAATGACAAACATCCCAAAAACAAAAAAGTGTTTTGGGTCACGCTTAACCACTCATTTGAACTAATACTGAACCGATTATTCTGGAACGCAGTCATATTACCATTGCATATCATTATTATTATGCCCTCGTAATCTGCCATTGATGGCTAACATTCGAACATTATCCCGAAATTTCTGGCCATAAATCGGGATCATTCAGCCCCATTACTGGGCCAATCAATAATTTTATACATGGCCCATTATTTATTGCCATTACTGGACCCACGTTATCATCCAGCAATTAACCATTGATGAGCCATTAATGGGCGCCATTAACGGGCAAAGAACGCCGTTTGTGGTCCAGTAACGTGCCATTATTGGGCCAATTGTTCAACCCTGTATGGGTTGATTTGTAAATATGTATTATTGAGAATGGGAAACACTCTTATTCAACAACATATCACTCTCATCCTCCCAATATATGTTCAAGAATGAGGATCTGTGAGAGTAGAAAGATCCCACATAGCACTATAGTCTTAGAAGGATTCTTAAAGAATTCATGAGGAACAAAATGAGTTCAATAAGAGTTCTTTCGGGACTATAGCGCTGTGTGAGGTGTGAGAATAGATATTCAAAATCTTTGATATCCAAGAGAAGAATTATCTGAAATTGAACACAATTAAAAATACGTATATCTTATGAAAAATGAAGTATTTGAGAGTAAGGATATTTCGGAATATTATGGATCCTTCCGATGGCAAAAGCCCTTGGCCCCAGGGACCATGAATTAGCCAATGAAAATTCATTCTCAAAGGCCCGGGGCTATGAATGCCTGCAATCGGAAGCACCCTATATGTATATACAGGGTGGACCATTCTAAGTGACATAGTGAAATATCTCCGGAACTAGTAGAGATGGAAAACAATGTTACGGATGAGAAGTTTGGGGTTTCAGGAGGGAAGTATGGTGCTGACCTTGAAAAATTCTTCAGATGTCATTTTGAAGGTCATTTAGAGGTCAAGGTGGTTTTTTAAACCGGACCCCCATGTTTTCACCTTGACATTTGAAAGCTGGTTGCAAACCCTTCACGAAACACTGGTCATGGACCCCCTTCCACCCATTGGGGTGCAAGTTATGGACCGTCGAAGTCATTGATGACCGCGCGCACGGATTGGGGCTACCGAGAGCGTAAGTGCGTGAATAGGCGTGATGATTCCTGTAGAGAGACAAAAATTAGTGATGACCCTAATCTTTCAGAGAATTATCTGAAAACTCCAAGGATGTTTGTCTGTTCGAATGTGCATCTCAATCAACGTTATGTGGTATGGTAAATACTTTCAATGTCTCGAGCAACCCTTCAACGATTTTCGAGAGTCGATACTGATTCATAACCATGATTGAATCGGATGGAATGATTCAAAAGATTTCAAATGCAATAGTGAATCATAATAAACCGAATACATAACTGCCACTCATGATAAGCAGAGATTCGATGTTTCCATTCATTTATGGATCCTTCTCCTTCGCTCTCCTCCGTTTACTCCGAGAATAGTCATCCATATATTGACTGGGCGCTGGAGTAAAACCTACCACGATTGAAATAGGGATTACTCCTTATTTTTCTTCGGGTATGCATTCCCCAAGAGAACATAAACCTTCACAAACGTTCAAGGAAAGTTCGCAAACCTCCAGGAACATTCAATGAACGTGCCTGAGGCCTCATGTTCTCTTGGGGTTGTAGTGTTGGCTGGAGTATGACTTAATGGTTGAGATGGAAAATTTGTTTCCATCTGAATAGCCACTGACCAAATAAATGATCTTCTAAAAGCATTCAACTGATGCTTTTTCTATCTTTATCTAACGTTGAGTGTAATCTTTTTCGAATGAATGAAGTCAGAAAAAACTGAACCATGCATCACTTGAATACATTGAAAGTATTTACCATACCACATAACGTTGATTGAGATGCACATTCGAACAGACAAACATCCTTGGAGTTTTCAGATAATTCTCCGAAAGATTAGGGTCATCACTAATTTTTGTCTCTCTACAGGAATCATCACGCCTATTCACGCACTTACGCTCTCGGTAGCCTCAATCCGCGCGCGCGGTCATCAATGACTTCGACGGTCCATAACTTGCACCCCGATGGGTGGAAGGGGGTCCGTGACTAGTGTTTCGTGAAGGGTTTGCAACCAGCTTTCAAATGTCATGGTGAAAACATGGGGGCCCTGTTTGAAAAAACCACCTTGACCTCTAACTGACCTTCAAAAAGACCTCTGAAGAATTTGTCAAGGTCAGCACCATACTCCCCCCCTGAAATCCCAAACTTTTCATCCGTAACATTGCTTTCCATCTCTACTAGTTCTGGAGATATTTTACTATGTCACTTAGAATGGTCCACTCGTATACGTTATGAATGAGACTATCATCAAGATGATGATGCATATAGCATGACTACACCCTGATAAGAATAGTCATTAGAAACAAATAGAACCTTTAGCTGAACCTAACTGAATCAATATGTGTTTTTCAAAAGCACATATTGATATCGACTCCGTTAGATTCGGATAGAAGGCCTGTCCGTTTCCACCGGTCGGTTTGATCAGGGCAGCTTTGTCTGACTGAAAGGACTGAAAATCCGATTGATTTCAAAATGATCTCTCCAAAAGTTCGATCGCTCTTGTTATTCTTCAAGCTGAATTATCTTTCTTATTCTTTTCTCACTCCATCCCAAATAGCGCCAGAGTCTCAACAAAGGGCTCCAGTTCGAGAGTAGAAAAAGAATTCATTGAAACTACTTTCAATTCAAATTGAATTTTTTATCAACATCTCAGTGTTCAACAAGAATTTATATTGCAAGTTCGGAAATAATTTTCTGGAGATTCAAAATGTATTCATTTCGAATTCATCAGAGTTATATTGAATATGAATGATCATTTGTGCCATCTGGGTATGCTTCATAATTCCATTTCTCAAGTCCATAAAGGGAAAAGTCCATTTTTCAAAGAATTCGCAATAAAATATGTTCATACTCTTGGATCTTATCTACGATTGACTGGGACCGATGGATCCAGGATTTGGAACATGATGATAGAAAGGTGGACAATGAATCGTTCAAAATTATGAGCTGCTCTGAGCGCTCCGAGTTGTTTTCAGCGTCAACTTATCGGTCAACTAACATTTGGTTTCCAGAATTCTTCACATGTATACTTGTTTAAGGAAATTCACTTTCCTTTTGTATAAAATCTTATACTGAATACAACACATTGTCAACTTCCATTTCTCTGGTTGCTATCCTACCGACAGTTCACACTCTGTACATATACTCACACACATACACATACACCTAATTGCCGCCTAAATATTCAACCTGTAGGACGCAACTAGAGCCGTCTGAACCGTCCAGCGATACGGTGTTCTGTACTGAGTCGATTCTAATTAAATCACATGTCGCAATTATTCAGTTTGAATTAGTTGAATATCCTTCTTATCAATCCTTAAACTCATTATTTCCCTTTATAATCATTCTATCCGATCCTAATTACTGGTCTTTCGAGCCGGATGGCTCAAATCTCATCCACTCCTATGGATACTCCTCTCATATACTTCCTATATTCCTTGAAAAGTGGAAATTTCACGTGTTCGGTCACCGCACAACGACGTTACCGCCATTATTCGCACGTTTCAAGACATTTTCTGAATTAAATTACTCGAGGAGTTACTGTGCTTTTGATCTCCGAAACTTTATCTGAACAAACGATAGTGATTTGAAAAGCACACCTAACAGTGCATCGATGCAATTTTGCTGTATACTCGCACTGTGCAGTGATACATGCACTGGAATTCGTTCTCGTGCTGTGGGAAAGACCTAAGAGTGCGGTGACAAATACATTAAACGATGCTGTTTTGTCGTGCATCACACGCATTATTCGATGCAGCATAAGTTTCCACTGAAATAGATGAACATAATTTGTGTAATAACTCGTACATTATTACATCAGTTCATATCCAAATTCAACGTTCGAGACGAGGATACAGAAGAATTCGTCGTTGAAGGTGCGCTCACACTGAACGAGCTAACAGCTGAAATTCTAAGGCCCGAGTCACATGGAGCAAAAATCACGCGGAAAGCGGAACGCGGAACCCTTGGTTGAATAGAGAGGAGAATATTCATCTCTCTCTTCAACCAAGCGATCTGCGTTCCGCTTTCCGCGTGATTTTTGCTCCATGTGACTCGGGCCTAACTCTTCGCTGTGCCTTTACTCCGCTTCATATAATTCGACAACGGTGTGGATGCCGCTGTAACCATTCCTACGACGGTGACCTAATCGACGGCTTAACATCAACAACATACGATTCGTATCATTCTTCTTTTCTTTGTATACTTCTTTGAAAGAATTCAGATACATTTCCGAATCGAAATTTAATTATCACATCGAGCATAAATATCTTAAACAATTTCAGTCCGACATTTATTTCGAATTTTCTTGAGATCAGTATACTCATCATTTCATATCAATTATTCTTTCAACTTTTACCAAATTAATTTCAACTCTTTTGTCGATTCAATGGCATATCAGTTATTATGTATATTCTACTTTCGAAGCTGTTGTTATAAAGATGTAATCACCATTATTATCGATTCATGACCGATTTATTATTGATTCTTTTCTATAATTGTGATCGAATCACTAATTACTGCTGCTCTCAGTCATCTAATTTGATTCAATTAAGCGTTTCTCCATGTTACTTGCTTGAATTTTACATTTCATCTACCATGTTTGTAATATCGATACATATATGCGTTTATTTTGTATAAATCTATTACTTTCCTTTCAGCGAATTGATTCGATTTTAATTGATTCTAAATCGATATTCTCGATCCGTTTTCATAATTACAGTCCTTACGTCTTGTGTGGTTATCATATTCACAATTGTTTCATATCAGCGCACGTAACTACGCAATTCTATAACCACACATGATTGAATTCTGTATAATTCAATTTAATTAAGAACAACCCTGTGTCCCGTATATATTTTAATAACAATATTTGCATCACCATACAAAATTAAGCAACAATAATAACCATAGAATTTTTGTGCCTATATTCACTTTGAGACAATTCATTTTGGCTTCCATTATACTTTTTCGCAAACATTTCTCACGGCGCTAAATAAATTGCTCAAATCTATTGCATATTAAACAAACTCTACACTAATACACCCAGAGAAATGGTTGACTTGAATATGAACCTACTAGAGATTTAGTTGTATCCAATAAAATTTTATTTGATTCAAGTAAATTTTATTTGGAATAAATGAAAATTTATTTGGATGAAATAA
The DNA here is from genome assembly GCA_018340375.1 of Gonatopus flavifemur. Classification (NCBI taxonomy): domain Eukaryota; kingdom Metazoa; phylum Arthropoda; class Insecta; order Hymenoptera; family Dryinidae; genus Gonatopus; species Gonatopus flavifemur. The sequence continues at coordinate 2,914,677 of JAFFJZ010000016.1, forward strand.
ATTGTTTATTTGATCCAACTAAAACTCTAGTAGGTTCATATATAAATAGACATTGTAGTTGAGTCAAATAAATTTTAGTTGATTCAAACAAATTTTCGTTGAATCAAATAAATCCAGGTATACCATTTTTCTGGGTGTATTCGCGCAGTATCTGAATTAGAGTTCAATTTTACGTAATTCACCGTACCTCGTAATGGATCAACCATTGAGACTCGAATTGACGAAATCGGTTTGAGTTTAAACTCTCGGATACGTGCTTTTACGCTAATAATCGGGTTTACAAGCAGAGATCTGACTGGCTTCTTTCGATATTTCTAACTTTCGGATCAATTTCAGAAAATAAATCATGTTTGATCAAGATGTTGACAGATTATGCGCACGCCAAGGACGGCCCGCTGCCCCCTGCGCGGAAACTAACTTTATATCTGAGGCTCTAACACAATATTCACGACTGCCACGTCGTTCGGCTCCAATCATGATCTCCGGGATTGGTGGGGGCGCTAGCCAGAGGTTCGGTTGATTTTCTCATTTCTCCGTATAGTTTTCACTCACGTTTCCAACTACCTATCACTGCCTTAGTTCTACCTAGACTGACCGAATATCGTCCTCCCTGACATACACCTGTCCTTTCCTGGCCTCACTTGAACGGCCTTACATTAGCGGATCCCAACATTAGGTCCTCCAAACCTATCGACTTGCTGATAGATAGCGAGGCCTACGCCTTGCTTATGAAATCGGGCTTGATTGAAGGTCCGCCAGGTACCCCACTGGCTCAAGAAACATTATTGGGTTGGATTCTTACTGGCCCTGCCGCACCTGATACTAGTACGATCACTCACGAAAATTCAGTGGTAAGACTCACTTGCGTTCTGCAAGATCCGTTACCTTCTCTGCTCGAACGGTTTTGGGTTCAAGAGGAAGTACTCGATAACAATGCTCCGAAGTTCACTCCGGAAGAGCAACAGTGTGACGAGCATTTTGCTGCTACACACTCATGCACCCCCCGAGTGAAAATGAAAACTCCTGCAACACGTCTGCACTAGTCCCGCACTTATATTCACGCCTGTAACACTTCCGCAACAGATCCAAAAATTCGTGAGATTCTTGGTTCAAAATCAAAGCGCCCATAACATACCCGCACCAGACCTGTACGCATATATATGTCCGCACCACGCCCGCAACAGGTATGTACGTTTTTCCTGTTCTGAAACCATATAGACGTGGTGCAAGCATATCGCAAGAGGCTTTTTTCTCATCTCCATTAAATCAGTACAATTTTTCTGAATCTCTAATAATTTTGCAATTAGTGAAATTTCAGAATAAGAATAAAGCGAAATAAAAACTTTCTAAGGCTCAAACGTAAAACTTGTAAGAGGAATCTTTCTCATACAAAAATTCGGTGTGTTACTGCTCTCGAACGCGTGCATATTCAAAGGAACCCAAACAACGCCGTGTGTATGACACAAATTATTTTTCCCAAAATTTATATTGGTTTTCCTCTTACATCCATTACGCAAAGAGTAGGAGTTGTAATTTGGTATGAAACATTCCGACAAACTTTGAACGTGAGGACCCAGTCATTGCATGGTGTTATAGTGTATGAAGCAATCAAATCATAATATCGCTGTATACATACCTTTCTCAATCAATGAAGATGGTATGTATGAAGTGATATTTTGATTTTATTGCTTTATTTTCGGATAATTTGTCAGAAAAGATTTGGCTCGGGTTTCAACTTCGGGATTGTTGAGTATCCCCTTGAGGGCTTTCGAACGTGGCAGAACTATAAATATGTAGGTACACAAATACAGAATATAGGTATAGTCTAAGCGAGAAAAACTTTGCGCCAAACGTTTGTGTGGAATAGAAATTGATGTGAAATTGAAAAAATATTTTACCATAGTGCTTACCCGGGATTGCGCCGTGAACATAAATCTAGCAGTAAAATCACTCTCCATTCCCTATAAGAAATTCGTGAATACGCGAGATGATTTGTCGCCATTTCGTCGTCGCCATGTTGATTTCGAAAATATCTTAAGATGCAACTGGCAGCTGCGTTTCAAAGTAACCATTTGATTATTTTTTATCATATTCAAAATTTCAAGGTTTTCGGAATAATCAATCGATTGATGGAATTTTTCTACTGTAAGCACCCGCACCACGCCCATAACAGTACCGTATATGCCTGCACCACATCTGCAACACTCCTGCAGACAAAAATGATTACGCCCGCACCACGTTTGCACCAAGGCCGTTTGGCGAACCGTACACCCGCAACACGATTGCACCATAGCTGCACTAAACCCGCACACAGTGAATAACGATGGACGATAAATCCCGGAACGTGTTCGCACCAAGCCCAGAACATGCATGCAATAGAGCTGTACCAGGTCCGCACCAGACCCGTAAATGTCGAAATTACTGTTGCAATGCGTGCTTGAGGGCCCTCGAGCACAGTAGAACTGTGAATGTGTAGGTACACACATATTGCACATAGGTATAGTTGAAGCGAGGAAAACTTTGCTCCAAACTTTTGTGCAAAATAGCAATTGATGTGAAATTCAAAAAATATTTCACCATAGTGGTTATTTGGGATTGCGCCATAAATATAAATGTAGCGGTGAAATCACTTTCCATTCTCTGTAAAAAATTCGTGAATACGCGAGACGATTTGACATTTCGTCGTCACCATGTTGATATTGGAAATATCTCAAGATGCAAGTGGCAGCTGCGTTTCAAAGTAACCATTTGATTATTTTTTATTATATTCAAAATTTAAAGGTTTTTGAAATAATCAATCGATTGATGGAATTTTTCAATATTGCACGTGATTTATCGTAATAGAACTTATATGTATATACAAATGAAACTATTCCGCATGGAAACATTACATTACACTTCCCATGAACCCTTCATAAATGTGATTGAATTGAGATCGATTAGTTTGGTTATTATCCCGCATAAGATTTGATCCACAAAATTTCATAGTTCACGAGAAATATGACATAATTTTGATACTGAAATGTATTTTATGATAAGTCATGTCAATTATATACGTTACAACACTTTTACAACATATTTTGTCTTACAGTGTGAACTTTTGAAGAGCTTTATAATCATGGAAAAAAACTTTGATATTCTGACCATAGAAAGAATGTTTAGGTTTCTCCAAAACGCAACCTCCAACTTTATTTCACGATATTTCCAAATTTAACATGGCGGTGACGAAATGTCAAATCGTCTGACGTATGTACGAAATTTTCTTTATATATATGAATCGAGAATGATTCCACCAAGGGCGTATCCAGAATTTTTTTTTGGAAGGGGCCTATGTTAAGGATGTATATCTATTTATACGAAATATATAGATATATAAAAAACGAAAAAATGCTGGATTTGGGGGGGGGGTCCGGACCCCTTGGACCCCTCCCCTGCATACGCCCTTGGATTCCACCGCTGGATTCATATTCAAGGCGTACTTCCAGGCACTATGGTGTGATATTTTTCAAATTTCATCTCAATTGCTATTTTGCGCCAAACGTTTGTGCGGAATAGTAATTGATACGAAAAAATATTATACCACTGTTCTTACCTGGGATTGCCCAGTGTTCACCTGCACTGAGAAGAATTCATCATTGAAAATTACTGGTTTTTGTCAGTAGACGAGGGATATACTTGACATGTGATTACAAATTGATGGGGAATATCAGTAATTTTTTATAGCGTTATTTTAATCGAAAAAAAAAATGTTATCCTCACCGGCATCGAACATCATTGTTCGTGATCACAAACCTGGCTTATTTCCCCGAAGCCACGCACCAATCTTGAGAATGGGATGGTTTTCAATTCATATCAGTGTCATCAATTAAGAATTCTCGTTTACAACTTGTATGATAAAAGATTACTGTTTTTCAACATGAATTCTCATCTCTCTCTGGTTTTAATTTTCAAACTTCGGAGCATGAAAAATTACTGTTTTCTCTCATCAATTTGTGATCTCAAGCCAGGTATATAAAATCGTTATGTCAAGTATATCCCCCGACTAATGGGAAAACCAGTATTTTTTGATAATGAATATCTCTCAGTGTGGGCTTTACCTCTATTCCCTGTGAAAGATTCGTAAATACGTGAGATGATTTGACAGTTCGCCGTCGCCGTGTTGCTTTTTAGAATATCGCGAAATGCAGTTAAAAGCGACGTTTTGGAGTAAATATTTTTTTCATTACCCTGTTCAGAATAACAAAAAAAATTTTGTTCAATCGTGAATTTTCTACAATTTCACCCCATAATGGGCTGTGAAAGTGATAATGTATATCGTTGATTTTATTCCGCATAAACAAATATTCCAGTGTAAAAATTAGGTTGCATTTCCCGTGGACTATGCATGTGTGTATGAAATCAATATTTTACATAACCGTATGTAGAATAATGTGGAGCAAACGATGTATCGGTAATTGACCGTTACACGTACAATTCGTTCATCATAATCAAAGATCGTTCTTTCTCTGAACAAATGGTCCTCTTTTTTTATAAATGAATAAAAATTTTGTCGATCAAATTTTATGCGGGATGATAACCAAACTAATCGATCTCAATTCAATCAGATTTATGAAGGGTTCATGGGAAGTGTAATGTAATGTTTCCATGCGGAATAGTTTCATTTGTATATACATACAAGTTCTATTACGATAAATCACGTGCAATATTGAAAAATTCCATCAATCGATTGATTATTCCGAAAACCTTGAAATTTTGAATATAATAAAAAATAATCAAATGGTTACTTTGAAACGCAGCTGCCAGTTGCATCTTAAGATATTTTCGAAATCAACATGGCGACGACGAAATGTCAAATCATCTCGCGTATTCACGAATTTTTTATAGGGAATGGAGAGTAATTTTACTGCTAGATTTATTTATTTATGTTCACGGCGCAATCCCGGGTAAGCACTATGGTAAAATATTTTTTAAATTTCACATCAATTTCTATTTCACACAAACGTTCGGCGCAAAGTTTTTCTCGCTTAGACTATACCTATATTCTGTATTTGTGTACCTACATATTTACAGTTCTACCACGTTCGAAAGCCCATAAGGGGATACTCAGCAATCCCGACGATGCAACCCGAGCCAAATATTTTCTGACAAATTATTCGAAAATAAAGCGATAAAATCAAAATATCACTTTATACATACCATCTTCATTGATTGAGAAAGGTATGTATACAACGATATTATGATTTGATTGCTTCATACACTATAACACCATGCAATGACTGGGTCCTCACGTTCAAAGTTTGTCGGAATGTTTCATACCAAATTACAACTCCTACTCTTTGCGTAATGGATGTAAGAGGAAAACCAATATAAATTTTGGGAAAAATAATTTGTGCCATACACACGGCGTTGTTTGGGTTCCTTTGAATATGCACGCGTTCGAAAGCAGTAACCCACCGAATTGTTGTATGAGGAAGATTTCTCTTACAACTTTCACGTTTGAGCCTTAGAAAGTTTTTATTTCGCTTTATTCTTATTCTGAAATTTCACTAATTGCAAAATTATTAGAGATTCAGAAAAATTGTACTGATTTAATGGAGATGAGAAAAAAGCCTCTTGCGATATGCTTGCACCACGTCTATATGGTTTCAGAACAGGAAAAACGTACATACCTGTTGCGGGCGTGGTGCGGACATATATATGCGTACAGGTCTGGTGCGGGTATGTTATGGGCACTTTGATTTTGAACCAAGAATCTCACGAATTTTTGGATCTGTTGCGGGATTGTTACGGGCGTGAATACGAGGTGTGTTCAAAAAGTAAGGTGACTTTGTATTTTTAAGAAAAAATATTTATTTATTTATCAATATTTATGTTGTCCCCTTCAAAGTAATCCCCCTCAGATACAATACACTTATGCCAACGGTTTTTCCAATCCTCAAAGCACTCCTCATAAGCACTTTTCGGTATAGCCTTGAGCTCTTCCAGCGATGCAGTCTTTATCTCTTCAATCGTTGCAAATCTCCGTCCTTTCATAGGTCTCTTTAGTTTTGGGAACAAGAAAAAGTCACATGGGGTCAAATCCGGTGAATATGGTGGCTGAGGCATGATTGTGGTGTTGTTTTTGGCCAAAAAATCTCTCACAAGCAAAGATGAGTGAGCAGGGGCATTATCGTGATGCAAAAGCCATGAATTATTTTTCCACAATTCTGGACGTTTTCTTCGTATTGCTTCTCGCAAACGGCGCATAACTTCAAGATAATACTGTTTATTGACCGTACGACCATATGGTAAGAACTCCTGATGCACCACGCCATGGTAATCGAAGAAAACAGTGAGCAAAACTTTGACACTTGATCGAACTTGGCGTGCTTTTTTCGGTCTTGGCTCATCTGGGGTCTTCCATTGGGACGATTGGACTTTGGTTTCGACATCATAACCATATACCCATGATTCGTCACCAGTTATGACCCTTTTGAGTAAATCTGGGTCGTCGTTGAAGTCATTCAACAGTTCTTGAGCGATGCTCATGCGACGTTTCTTTTGGTCAAAATTTAGCAATTTCAGAACAAACTTCGCTGACACACGTCTCATGCCCAAAACGTTAGAAAAAATTTCATGGCACGAGCCAAGCGATAAACCAACATCCTCAGCAACTTCTCTGATAGTGATTCGACGATTTTCCAAAACAATTTTCTTCACTGCTTGAACGTTTTCATCAGTTGTTGACGTGCTTGGGCGTCCAGAGCGAGGCTCGTCATTGGCATCTTCCCGGCCATCTTGGAAGAGTTTGTACCACTTGTAAACATTTTTTTTACTCAGAACAGTTTCACCGTATGCTACTGTCAACATTTTAAGTGTTTCGGAGCACTTTATTTTATTTTTCACACAAAATTTGATGCAAATCCTTTGATCCATATTTTTCGATAGCAAGAAATCGCCGAGCACGCAAAACACTTATAACCTTTACGCCTCTCACAACCAAACAAAAAATGCTATACACTTGAAACTTGGTACAGATGTTCGGGAAGAGTGTGCCAACATAACAAAACAAAAAAATCGATAATCGAAAGTACGTTGCCCGCGAAATTTGAAAAGTCACCTTACTTTTTGAACACACCTCGTATAAGTGCGGGACTAGTGCAGACGTGTTGCAGGAGTTCTCATTTTTACTCGGGTCTTCATGCAATTACTATGGCTCTTGGGAATTGGTTGGGATGATCAGCTTCCAGTGAACGAAGCACGACATTGGAATCAGCTCATAGGTGATCTTATACATGTTCCTGAGATCAAAATCCCAAGATGGCTCGGAATTGACCCAAACTCGGGTTCACTAGGATTACATGAGTTCTCAGACGCCCCTCAGCGTGCTGAGACATCTTCTCCATTGCTATGGTTCCTATCAAACTCCACATGAGTGTTGAATTTTTATTTGTTTCCAATTGGAGGCATATTCAGGAAAAGAAGTGAATTCTCAATAAAAAAAAACTTCAAAACAGTGAAAAAGAAACCCTAAGCACATGAAAATGCGATCAATATCTACAAAAACAAATCTATAAACCTATTCTCAACAGAAATTTCATTACATTTGAAATTTCGATGCATGCAACAGGATATGTTCCACCTGAAAAAAAAAAGTGGAATCAATATGTGCTGCCAAGTACATTTGGTTATCCAATTCGGTTGTATCGAATATGGATATGAAGTGGAATGGAAGAAGAATTAGGTTCAATCATTTGAAATACCCACTAGAAAGAACTCTGATTTATTTTGAACCAAACGTGTTGGTCATTTCTGAACAGTTTTGAAATTCACGTCGATGCGGAACACTTGGTGTGGCCAATAAAGATTTTATGATAAAAGCCTTCAATAATAAGAGCTCAAAATTTTCCAATAGCCACATTAGGTTTTTCGTATGAACATGAATTTCAAAACTGTTCAGAAATGACTGACACGTTCGGTTCAAAATAAGTCAGAGTTCTTTCTAGTATGTGTGTCTTCCAAGTGTGTATGCCAAATGATTCAACCTAATTTTTCTACTACTCCACTTTATATCCACTTTCAATACAATGATGATTTCCAAAGATCATAAATCACTCTGAATAGAATTGAAAAAATTGAGGTTACAATATACAAAAAATTGTTCATATACCATTTGGATGACCAAATGTACTTGGCAGCACATATTGATTTCCCATCTTTTTTTTCAGATGGGACATATCCTTTTGTATTGCATCGAAATTTCAAATGTAATGAAATGTCTGTTGAGAATAGGTTTATAGATTTGTTTTTGTAGATATTGATCGCATTTTCATGTGCTTGACGTTATGTTTTTTACTTTTTTGGATTTTTCTTTATTGGGATCCATTAGACAGAGAGTGTCCCAAGGCGTGCAGTCTGGGGTGTGGCAGACTCAGCGCGTCATTCCTCGACGCGTCGCGCCTGATAAATTAATATTCCTCCAACCCTTCTCGCAGAGACTCCATCGATATAAGAGATGATTTTCATGGGAAATTGAACGCGGGAAACGATGGTGTGACTCTCCAGTCTATACGATTTGGGTGACGGTGAGTGAATCCAAATTAAGTGAATTATACACGATGAAAGCTGTCGTAGATATGTAGAAATTAAGCGTTTAACGAATAATAGACAGGGTTGAGGAATTTTATCAATCCAGTCATGAGACTGTTGCTTCATGGTAACGATAAAACGATAAGATGATAAAAAAATTGTAATGATCAAACAGGAAAAATAACAATAGTTTGAGAAATGTGAAACATCAGAACATCAGAACATCAAACATCGACCTCACAATCGAGTAATTAGAACTCACCAATCGCAGGAGACCTCTATGCTGACAAGAAGAATCGGTATCAAAGAAAAAATAGAAATTGAAAAGTATAAACTGCCGTTCGAGAAAAGGTCATCAATAGGTCAAACAAAGAGCATTTTATGTGCAACGAGCACTGAAATAAGGGATGACCCTGATTGGTCAAGGCATAGGTCGGAAAAATGTATGAAAAACACCCACCCACAATGAAAATCAATTTTTAATCAGCAAAATTCCAAATTCTATAAAATTAAGGCTGGGGTACCTCAAGGATCCATTTTGGGACCTATATTATTCCTGATATATAACAATGACATCACAAAAGATAAAGAGTATTGCTATCGCTGTTTGCTGATGATACGGCCATTTATACATCCTAAATACTTAGGCCTATTTTAAGATAGTAAACCAACGTACACACAACATGTAAGTATAATAAGGGAAGAAGGTTTTATAGCCACTAGTCAATTATATACACTACTGAACAAGAGTAGTAAACTTACCATTAGGAACAAATTGAAAATTTATAATATGGTTATCAAACCATATAATATGGGCAAACACATGTAAGACAAATACAAAAGTCCAAAATAAGTGTCTTAGATTAATTTTGGGAGAAGAATATACGACACCTATCTCAGTATTACATGATAAATCAAATATTCCATACTTTTCGCAAGAAATATGTGAGAAAAGTGATCAGTTTTATAACATAGGAATACATACGGTTCCAATACTCAATTATAAATATAGAGACATTAAAATGGGACCAAATATGGTACCTTATAGAAATAAGTTCAAGATGCCATTTAATTATAAGACTGATGTTGAATAATTGTATCTTTCAATTTTGTTAAAATGTGGTGAGAGTTTAAGTGATTCAACTTAACACATAAACACGCATCGAGAAGAACGAATATACATATATATATATATATATATATATATACACAAATATTCATTCTATCCGGAGGACAATTTTTCCATAGAAGGCTACGTTCGTCTTCTGTTGCAGCTGAAATTTCATCAGTAATTGAAAGTGAGTATAACCACCTTCATGTATTAACATCTAAATGTATACATAAAGTGGTTCTTCTTCCGTTGTATATGTGTATCAAATTTTAATTTTACACATATGACAGCGTGAACGAACATTAAGTGAAAAGCATCGAGAAATCTGAATTTCTCGGTCCCTTTCACCCACAATACAATACGTCTGTGGCCAATACGGATATTCGTATATGAATACATGTCCTGATTGTAAACAGCGTATTCGTGACCCCCGTGTGTTTTCAAAGATTATTTTTTCCTTCCGTTTGCAACCTGACATTTATAAAATGTAGTCTTCATATTGAACTCGTGATTTATAGGTTTTTCTTACTCACTGGTTTGATCTATAATCTATTCAGATTTGATCATCAAACAAAATATTAATTAGTTCTTGTGTCCGTTTTTCCTCCGCTCAGTGGAAGAAATGGCAGCCATAGGAACGAAAATTGAGGTCATTGAAGCGCGTCTTGACGAACGTAGGCGCAGCCTTCGTTCAGGAGAAGTCACAAAGGAGAGTGCCTATTACCCGGAATTTGCAGAAGAATCTCAAGACTTTGAAGTGGATTCATCAACTGAATGATTTATCCGGTGCTACAACGGTGCGAACTGTGCGTTAAATTCCAGGTGAATTTTTACGATTGCGGTACTTGTAGTAAATTCCGAAAAATTTACGAAGGAATGCCGCTGGACTTATCGAAGAAAATAAATTCAACACCCGCAAAAATTATTGAAATTCAACTCTTCCAATAAAATTGGTTATATAATTGAATATTAAATAATTGAACACACTTACACACACACACACACACACACACACACACTCACAGAAGAAAACATGTAAATGGTTGAATGCAAATATCCATACGAATTGTACAACTGACCCTTTATTTTGAATAAACAATTGTTGTATCAAAGAATATTCTCTGTTTCTCTATTTATTCTCGTACATTTCATCACCTAACCCTCCCTTACATCAATCTCAAATAGGGGAATTAAACTTATCCTTGCCGTTTTGTATGGAAACATACAGGACGTGACATTTTCAGTACCCTTCAAGAAAGGCTTCCTGGTGAATTTTGAGATTTTTTTATCATTCCCTAGCATCCATGTACCATAGGGGCCAACCCTGCGTCCCATCCTGCCAATATAACCCCAAGACTGGGCCAGAGTTCATCCACACTGGGGCTGGTTCAAAAAATGTCGGAATAAAAAAACCGCTCTTTTCTTGGTTTTTCGCTCATAACTTCCTCATTAATGGATTTGTTTTTGAAAGGCCTTTACAAAAAAAAAAATATATAGTTTGTTTTTAATCGAAACTTTTGAATTCCAAGTTTCCAATTGTGTTTTTGAAACTGTGTATCCTTCGATTTTTCTGAAAAGTTCCTGTTTCAAACTTCTATCCATCAGGCAACTTTCAAACCCGGTCCGGTAGTGGGCCTTCCATAATTACTATTTTCTTTCGATTCCTGAAAATTAAGGACAATTTTTCTGCGCTATAAATTATTATCAGTATCGATTGTTGACACTGTTTACTTTTTTCACTCATCAATTGATTTCAACATGTTTTTGTCCTGAGTCGGGATTGAAAAGCAGTGGGTCAAATTATTTTATTCATGACCAATTATAACGAAGATTTTTTTTTCATTCTTGTGTTTTGCTTTCTCGTTAGAGGGAAGATTTGTGATCGTTTCCGGAGGCCAAAGCTTTTTTCGTCTCCAAAACGAAAATCTCTTATACCGAACGACTCCTCAGAACTCAGAGAACAAATTTGGTTTCGCGCGCGCGCGTGTGTGTGTATGTGTCACAAATCGTGACCGCACATATCTTCCGTTCCTATTATCCGATCGTTATGAAATTTTCACCAGTCATATGCAGTGTGGATAGTGGTCCCATATTTCAACCTGATCGTCAGAAAAGGACGGGAGTAATGAGGGAAAATGTTATAAAAAATCGTGATTTTTGCGACCGCGCAGATCTTCGCTCTCTGTTATCTGATTGCAATAAAACTGATACAACGTTCCACTTACGATCTCATAGTGGCCCCATATGAGTATCATAGCAATCGATTGAGAAATATAGAAAAACCGTCTTGAGCAATTTCTGGCGATCCGCATTTTTAGGCGATGTTTTGGAAGCATGCCTCCCCCATGTCCGTAGCATCCAGATGTTATGAATTTGGAGCACATTCAGTTCACAAGGTGTTATTTGTACGGTATAAATTTCAAGCGAATCGGGAGTGAGGGAAGAAAATGGTAAGTACCAAGCTTCGAAAGAAGATTTGAAAATCTCGTAAATACCACTATCATGGGGATACCTTCCGTCCCTATCATCCGATTATGATGATTGTTTCGACCACCCTTAAATGCAGTGTCGATAGTGGTACCATATAAGTTTCAACCTGATTCTCACAGAGGACCGGGAGGAGGAGGGGGAAATGTTTCGAAAATTCGTGATTTTGCGACCGCGCGTGTCCCCGCTCCTCATTATCCGGTTGCAATGAAATTCATACACTGAGAAAAAGATTTGTCCCAACCAAATAAATAGTTCATTTGTCCTCTCTCTATAAAATATACCTTAGGATTAATGAAATATTTAATCGAATCAAATAATGGAATGCTTGTCCCAAATAACTTGGTCTTCTAAATAAATGATTTATCCGCCACAAGTAATCAATTTTTGCATCTAAGGTAAGAGACCCGATAGCCGATCAGTGAACATATACCCGATCAGTCCTTATTCTGCAGATTTTCATTGTTTAACTGTGCAAAAAATCTTAAACCAAAATATTTTTTGTAACCAACGCATCGAAAATCAACTTTTTCATTTGAAACTTATAGCTAAATTACTTCATAAATTGACGTAATCATCAAAATGATCGGGTACTAGTCCCTGATCGGGTATAGGGTGTCTTACCTTAATTGAATATTTAATTTCCACGAATAAATATTTTATGAAGAGAGGACAAATGAATATTTTTTCCAGTGTACCGCGTTTCAGTTATGATCCCATACTGATCCCATATAAGTTTCATCTCAATCGGTCAAGGAATGTGGGAATACCATCTTCAGCAATTTGCATTGTTTTTTTTTCCTTTTTATTATATTTCAGAATACTTTGTTACGAAAAAGAAAGTACTTACTCAGTCTGAAGGTATTCAGTATGATATTGAGAAAATCGCCTTACTTATTATACATCTTCTTGAGGGGAGTGAAAAACATTCTTATATTAAAAAAATGTTCTTATGATTGAGTTGTTGCTTCTGAGCAGTGTTTGGCCATGTTTAAACGTAACAAGCCGGAATTTTTGTGTCGATATGTTACAATGGATGAGACATGGATCCATTACTTCACTTCGGAATCGAAACGATCGTCATCTCAGCGGACAGCCACTGTTGAACCTCGTCCAAAGCGCTCGAAAGCACAAAAATCGGCTGGAAAGGTTATGGCTTCGGTATTTTGGAATGTGCGTGGTGTAATATCCATCGACTATCTTGAGAAGGGAAATACCATCAACACAACAACAGTGAATATTATATCGCATTATTAGAGCGTTTGAAGGCCGAAATTGCAAGGAGACGACCGCATATGGCAATGAAAAGAATTTTATTTCACACGCAGAGAAAAGTTACCTGAAAAATTACTACACTTTATAGTAAAATAGGGACAAAATCACATTTTGGGGTTATGTATTATATGTTGTCATCAAAATTACTATACTTTCTATCAATAAATAACAGAATTCCATCACTGCTTACTAGAAAGTATAGTAATTTGAATGACAACATATAATACATAACCCCAAAATGTGATTTTATCCTTAGTTTACTATAAAGTGTAGTAATTTTTTAGGTAACTTTTCTCTGCGTGCATCGAGAGAACGCACCATGTCACGAGTCAATCAAAACAATGGCAAAACTACATGAATTGAACTTCGAATTGCTTCCACATCCACCGTATTCGCTAGATTTTGCTCCCAGCGACTACTGGCTGTTCGTAGACTTAAAAAATGCTCGCCGCCGGTAAGAAATTTCGCTCGAATGAAAAGGTTAGCGCTGAAACTGAGGACTACCCGTACAGCACACGGACATTTCTCCGTCGCCTCCACGTCGCTTCTCCGTTCTTTCCACCTTGTATCTACGTCTCCCTTTCTTCCACCTCGCCTCCACGGAGATGCGACGTGGACATCGGTGAATGTGCTGTGTGGGTATTTTGAGGCAAAAAATAAATCGTTCTACAAAGGTGGTATTGAAATGTTGGAGCGGCGCGGGAATGATTGCGTTGTTCTCGATGGAGATTACGTTGATGAATAAAGCTAATTTCCAACAAAAAGAACCGTGTTTTCTTTGTTAAGCCCGGGACTTTTCAACTCATGTGTTACCTTTCCATCGTCGTGCTCTAAATCCTGGAATCATACACTTCAGCTCATCGTAGAGAAGATCCGAAAGTATGGACATATTGGATTGCAAATTCTCCTAGAAATGGACTAATAAATCCCGCATACGATTGTCCTGGTCACGGTGTATCATATAGGTGACAAAAGTTCATATCTTGGCTGTATAAAGTTTTGTGATTTTAATGCTGCCCTTCACATTGCTATCACTAGCGGCGCCACCTGATTTTGATGTACAGGTCACGTGATTTTGTTTACATTCATACAACTTCACACCGCGAATATTCAAAATAATGGATTTTTGAAGGTTATTAATGATTAATCCAGAGAAACACTAATACGTGAGCAATTTCCGACAAATTAACAGAGAAAAATTGCAATTTCTCTATAATTATCATATCTCAGCTTATAAGTATCAGGATAATACATGCCGTTGAAATTCTAATTGTTTATTCAAACAAATCTGAGTTCGATACAAAAATATTGAAGCTTGTGAGTCCTTGATTTTTTTGGTTACTTTGGTTCAATCGTTACATTTCATTCAACAAGATTGACTTTGGTACACTTTCATTAGTTTTGAATCAGAGTTTTCGGATGTAATTTTCAATTTAGGTTATAAACATATTTATATACACATATACATATATGTATATGAATCACGTGGCCGTACACTCAGTGCATGTGGTGCCGCGGTGGTGATCGAGGAAAGGACAGCATTAAATTCACAGTTATTTCTGAAACTAATTTCACCTATATGATATACCGTGATCGTGATATAGATATGGTCTAGACACACAAGTACGTAAACGTGAACGTAAGGAACGGAAGGCTGCGCAGGTCTCGTATACGGTTTCTGCGCATCCATTCTTACGTTAACGTGGTTTGTGTGTCTAGATCAATATGAAGTTTGTTTGGTTGGGGTCAACTGACCCTAACAGAAATAAACCCGAAGGAGTAGTGACCCGAATGAAATTGGATAAAAAAAAAAAAAATTGGTAACTATTACGGTGACTGGAGTAACACGTGGTGCTTTTTAGGGCATAATTCCATTCGGTAGGATCTCAATGTTCCGAACGTTCGATGTCTCGAACGCTCAATGTCCTAAATGGTGTTTGTCCTTAATGACATCATCATAAAACGATCATTGAAGCATAGTATGAGTTATTTTTTCAACACAAACGCGGAAGCCATGTGTCAATTGGCAGAGTTTCTTTTCAAATTTCACATGAACGATTATTTTGTGAATTAGAGAACCCCTCAGTTGATATGATTCCATCACTTTTTAGAATGGATATATGGAATTCTTGAGTTCCTGTGATGGCCTTTGTAATGATATCGCGAATCTAATCTTTCTCTTGCTCCTTAATCGTCTATCTCAGATGAAGAATTGGCAACAATATTCGGTTGGGAACGATCATGCAAAGCAATTCAGGATGGTTTAGAGCAGAGCAAAACATCGACCCATGTTCAAACATTTATACAATTGTACACAATTTGTATACAATTGTAAACTATTTTCATACAAATTGTGCACAATTGTATACATTTCTGAACATTTTTTCCACATGGGAAGTGTCCCTGAGGATGTCAAATGTTCACGATTTCCTCATCAAATTCCGTTTTTCGAAGCCCAGCTTACGTTTTATCTTCATGTCATTATCAGAATAAACGCAGTACACCTCCTTCGATGAGGTGAAGTCCAGCAGAAAAATCCGGGATGGTTGACTGGAGAGTGAAAAAATCGTTGTTTTTCTGACGCACAGGCTACGTGTTTTCCTCATGTACACGGCAGAATAGTTGTAGTACATCTTCTATGATGAGGTGAGAACCAGCAAAAGAATCCAGGATGGTTTACGGCCGGGCAAAAGAATGGAGTCCCAGGTGGAAAAATTCCGGAGAATTTGATGTCGGAATTTGGGTCCACGCGAAATATATGGATTCTCATAGACATTCCATAGAAAGTTGATGTAGAAATACATGATTCGGTTGAAATTCTACAAAAATTCCATCCATTTCACAAAGAGCCAAATCTTGACATGAAATTTTACAGAATTTTTTCGCTTGGGATGTCTCTGGAAATGTGAAATATCTGCGATGTTCTCCTCAAACTTCAGTTTTTGGATACGAAGTCACATTTCTGTCTCATAAAGGCATATAAATGGATGCAGTATACCTCCTGCTATGCGATGAGAACCAACGAAAGAATCCAGGATGGCTTAGTGCAGAGCAAAAACTGAGTGTTTCTGGGAATGTCAATTATTCGCGATTTTTTCATCAAACTTTTGTTTTTAGGGACCGTGTTACCTTTTTGCCTTATATAGACATCAGAATAGTTGCAGTTGATCTCTGATGATGAGGTGAGAACTGCTATGTCTTTCGTTATGGGAAACAACATATGAAACGAACAGACGAATATCGACTTGAATACATTTATTCAATTTAGTAACGACACGATGCTTCTCGCGCGACGCTCTCATAAAACACAAAAAAACCCTCCCGACACGTAGACTCGATACATTTAGATGTCACTTGTAGTCGGTACATTGGTATTGGCAACACTGACTTTAAACGGGGTATCGCAAGAACAAGCCAAAAAATCCAGGATGGTTTAGAGCAGAGCAAAAAAATCGAGTATCTCTGGAAATGTCAAATATTCGCGATTTTCTCATCAAACGATGTGTATCGACATTTTCTCCTTATTTATGCGTCAGAATGGTTGCAGTACACCTCCTACGATCAGGTGAGGGACAGCGGAAAAATCCAGAATGGTTTAGAGCAGGGCGAAAAAATCGAGTCTTTAGAAATGTATAATGTTCGCGCATATTTGACAATTCCAGAGACGGTCGATTTGCTGCTTTGCTCTGAATCATCATAGATGCTTCCGCTCGATTCAACCGCAGGGGATGCATTGCAACTATGCCGACACAAGGGGAAAACATAAGCTGGGTTCCGAAAAACAATGTTCGATGAGAAAATCGTGAATATTTCACATTCCCAGAGACCGTCCATTTTTTTTTGTTCTGCTCTAAACCATCTTGGATTTCTTTGCTGGTCCTCACCTCATCGTAGGAAGTGTATCTCAACTATACTGACGCCTATATGAGGCAAGTACGTAGCTTGGGCTCTTAAAACCAAAGTTTGATGAGGAAATCGGAAATATTTGGTATTTCCAGTGACATCGATTTTTGTGCTCTGCTCTTAATCATCCTGGATTTTCTTGCTGGTCTCCAACTTATCAGGGAGTTGTATTGCAACTGTCCTAATGCATACATACGGGAAAGACGTGACCTGGGTTCCGAAAAACAATGTTTGAGGAGATAATCGCGAATGTTTAACATTTCTAGGGACATTCGATTTTTTACTCTGCTCTAAACGATCTTGGATTATTTTGCGATTCCTCAGATCATCGTAGGGGATGTACTACAATTCCTTTGATGTCTCTATGAGGGGAAAGCGTAACCTGGGCGTCGGGAAACAAAGTTCGATGAGAAATCCGCACATATTTCACATCCACAGAGACACTCGAATTTTTTCCTCTGCTCTAAATCATCCTGGATTTTTTTGCCGGTTTCCACCTCGTCGAAGAAGGTGTAATGCAACTATTCTGACGCGTACATAAGGCAAAAACGTGACTTCGTCTGCAAAAACGAAAGTTTAATGAGAAACTCGCAAATATCCCACATTCCCAGGAACACATGATTCTTTTGCTTCGCTTAGAACCATCCTGGATTTTTTTGCTTGATCGTTCTCAATTGTACAAGGTGTACTGCACCCATTCTTATACATATATGAGGCGAAAACGTCACCAGGTATCCGAGAATCAGAATTGGATGAGACAACCCCGCATACTCCGAAGAATCATCTCTAAAAATCTCAGATTGTTTTATGAACTCACACGGAAAAAAATGATATAGTTAGGATAACTAAAAACAATTGGCTATTGACGGGTTGGTTGTGAGAACTATTCGTTTAGACGAGATAACTTTTGTACGGTCACTGCATCTCGATAGATCTGGTTATGGTGTTGATATAATATGGTAAGACTTGTTCGGTTATGATAACCAAATGGTTGGTTATAGTAGCCAAATTAATTTTATCTTCTCAATGTGGATTCATTTCTGAGATTTTCAGCTGTTTTTATACATTTGATTGGAAATAAAAAAGACATCCCATAGGAAAAATTTCCTGGACGTTTCCTTAGACTTTTTCTGGGATAAAATCTACACGGAGAAAAATGCAGGTCGGGAATATAGTCATCTTTGATAGAAAATTGGAAAATATTTCTTAAAATCTGTGAATATTTGTTAATATCTGAGAGGAGTGTCTTAAGTTCGTATGTGAGTTACATACCTTATCAAATTATAGTGTAGTTCTGATTGCAATCATTGAAATATTCTAATTTGATTTTGAATATTTCTGAACGAACATTATCACCTTACATAGGAAAAGTAAAGCTGGAATATCAATCATTTGTTGCTGGATTGTTAATCAAAAATCTGTATTCATGAATATAATTTATGGAAAATGTGAAAAAAACCTGTTTTTGTATTTTCACACCTTGAGTTCTTTTAAGGAACTTGAATGAATTTGATTTGTAATTGCACATAGAAAATCATCGTGTTCATGATTATTCCAAAGCAATATTCCTTGATACAAACGTTTTATTGGCTCCCCAAGTAAAAATTTCCATTCCGGGTTCGTCAAACAGGACTGGTGCAGGCGTGTTGCATTTTTCTGCGGTACTGTTGCGGACGTGATGGGCCCGCATTGAATCTGCAACAATACCGCACAAAAATGCAACACATCTGCACCAGTCCTGTTTGGCGAACCGAAATTAACATTTTTACTCGGGTTAACTGTCTGTGCCGTTTGTGGTTTCGGTTTCAATCTAATTTGAACTTCATTTGACACATTTGTTGAACTTAATAATTATACAAAAACGATCCAAGTCTAAATGTTGGAGTTTGAAGGATTATTTTTCACCAGAAACTATGCACCAAGAAGTGTAATATTCAATGAGACGAAATCATCATTTGAGATTCTGATTTTTTTGCGCAACATATATTATATTATTCACAGCAATCATATACGGTAGTATCGGCGTGTGATTAGGGTGTTAGGCTCTAGATAGTCAGACTTAGGTAGGTGGCAGGTTCGAATCTCAGTTTCGACATGATCAATTTAATCAACACTTCACGAGTGTGTCTTCGATCACTGTGAAGTTTCTATCATCAGCCGAAATCACATTGTGAATTTTTTTTTATTTCAATGTGAAAAATACTTTCACTCCATTTTTTTCTGATTCATCATTCACCAACATTTATAAGCGTTTGGTTCACATAACTGAATAAAAGTTGTATCTTGAACTAAGTGAGCGTATACTGTTTTATTTGATCCTCACAACCAAGCATTTGGCTGAGTCAAATATGGTCCAACGTATTTGGTTGCAGAAACCAAATTCCAGTGTACCATAACCATACATTTTTCCCCGTGCAATTTCGAGTATTTCAATGCAAACAACGTGCTCTGATGATAACACTGTATCCTCTTACCCATCTTTGTTTCTTTGCTTGATTGTCCTGATCTGTCTAAAACGTTGAGTAATTATTCTGATAGACAATCGATGAAAAAAAGTGAAAAAAGCATGTGGCGTAAGTTCGAATCGTGCATCGGAACAAATCGGTAATCGAGTAACAAAACGTTCGGCTGTTGAATACACCAAATCTTGCGATACGGGTTTCGAACCATGCTTTCAGTTCAAAAGCCTTCATTTGAAAGGATCGACACCGGTGGTTATTTGAATTTCGTGAGTTCGCATTTTCGTTCCGTTTCTACACTGAGAAAACAGATATCTCGAAAAATACCAAAATTTATGGATCTTTGGCGTTGGTCTGACCCGAGTCAAAATATTTACGTGAACGAACCTCTAAAAGTCCCATAATTTCTTGGACTATTATAAAGAAGTATGGTACCTTCCTCATAAAAGTCCCAGCCATTATGGTATTTTTAGAGATATCTTTACATAGATATTTTGACTCGGGTTGGACCAACGCCAAAAATCCATAAATTATGGTATTTTTCAAGATACCTTTTTCTCCGTGTATAAACGATCCAAACTTAAAAAAACAAATGATGCGGCTTGGGAAATCGTAAATGAATGCGAACTATACGGATATTCGACATCCACAGCGACTCTCGAAATCAACTATCGTGGATTTTCCCACTCCATCTCAACAAACTGCGGCAGACCCCTGTTGCCTATTCTGATGGATACTTGATGAGAAAATGTGGATCATTCATTTCAAGAATTACCTTCAGAACCCGGATAGGACCCACATATGTGTCAAAACCTCATTCGGGTCTGAACGAATATTACCGGATCGTATGTCGACTCGAATGTTATTGTCAAGGCATTGGTTAATAAGTAGAGACGACACGGTCGAATTTTGATTAATTAAAGATTTAATCTGCTCCAAATGTTGATCGAGTTCTCAGATGTCGTTGAGACAAAGCGGCTCACAATTCAAATCATACATTCACATCGACACACCGACACATATAGTTAAAACGATAAACTATAAATCGCATGAAACCAATATACGAACTGAATGTCTTAACACAGTAAAAATCGTACTAGGAATTTGCCGTAACGATTGATATACGAAAGGTTGAATGAATATAATATTACACTCAACATAATGTGCTGAATACGATAAGAATATCGTATAAAAGTACACAACGCGTGTTAATCGAAGTACAGCAAGACGACTTCGAATGTTATACAAATGTGATACTCGACAGTACGAGTCGATATAGATCACGAATTGACGGTGAACTGATGCCCTCAGTAACGGTGATCATCGATTGAATTTCGCATAGATGTCATCGATATCGAAAGAGGGGGACTTTCTATCATAGAAAGTACATGGTTATATAAATAGATAGATAGATTGGGCTAATTCATTATATGATTAAATATTTCAAATTCATGCTTTCAGCTCACTTATTCCCATACAAGGTCTATCCAGGATGCAATCCGGTTTTGTGTCCGGGTTTTGATCAGGTTCGATCCAGATTCTATTTGGGATACATCTCGCAAGTTTCTATCCATAATATGGTTCTGAGAAAGAATTTTTTTGAGGAATTCAATGATATATGTATTACGAATGATTTTTTCCTTTCTAACTACCGACGATAATCGACTGATGGAAATTCACTCAGCGAGGACTGAACCCGGGCCCTGCGAGTGAGAGACAAAGCCTCTATGATATTAGTGGATCTGCGAGATGACAACAAGGTACTTAAAAGTCATTTATTATAACCATCCCGTAGAATTCTTGACTTTCTCAGAAAAAAAGCGAAACCAGTCCATAAGCTACTTTATCTCCCGTACAGCACAACCACCGATTCTCCACCCAGGACTTCGGTGGACTGGAGGTGGAGAATCAGTGAAGAAATGAGAGCTGTGGAAATAAGGGAGATATAAGGGAGAGTCTCCGTTGAGGCAACGGAGAGGCGACGTGGATTTGTCCGCCCCCTTTATTTCCAATAAAATTCATGTTAGTGGATTCACTCATTGAAATTTGGTTGTGTAAATCGACAGATATGAATTTTATTGAAAATAAAGGGGGCGGACAAATCCACGTCGCCTCTCCGTTGCCTCAACGGAGACTCTCCCTTATATCTCCCTTATTTCCACAGCTCTCATTTCTTCACTGATTCTCCACCTCCAGTCCACCGAAGTCCTGGGTGGAGAATCGGTGGTTGTGCTGTACGGGCTCTAACCTACACAAATTGATATTTATAGTTTTGCTAGGGATAAAAGTATAAAACAACAATAAAAGTACGTTTTGTATTGAATATCTGAAAGGATTTCATTTCAGAAGTTCGAAACTATTGACAGAATATAAATTATCAAGAATTAAATCAATATATTAAGATTCACATAACCTCAAAATTGACGCGGAACACAATCTCATTATATGCAATGTATTGAAAGGATGCAAATTCAATTTGTCAGATCTATCGATACAAGCTCCACCGCAGTTCATTTGCATCGGCTCCGAAGGGAGAATATTGGAAGATTTGACACAAGTTTGAACATTAACAAAGTCTCATTTTCAATGCCTCATAAACGTGTCGTGGAAACCTAAATAAAACTATACCAGACATTCGTACATCCCTGGTATATACATGCGATGTTTCCTGAACGTCCCGAAACATTTTCAGAACATTCCAATGTTTCAGAAGACGTTTCGAGGATGTTAATAGAACCTCCCGGTGCTGTATGGTTGAATGGCTGTATGGAGCTGTACAGATCAATTCGACGGTCATCAATTATAATTGTGTGGAATAAGTATTCATTTCACTATACCTGATGAAATATTAACTGATTACGAATCATTTTTCTATGGTCAAAAATATTTCTTATTGAAAATATGATTGTTTCCTAGAGAATTTGTGAGAAATATGCATTTTATAACAAAGAATAAGCAAAATATGCAAAAGTTTGAATTTGGGCAAAATATGCAATTTGCATGTGCAAATATGCATTTGCATATAATCCAGTCTCTAATAATAGCAAAGAAAAAAAAAGCTTTTAAGAACTATTGGCACCAATGAAAAATACGATAATGTGATTGAGCATGATAGAAATGATAAAAATTCTAAAAGTATTGAATGCCGGAGAGTAAAAATTAATACTAACATTAACGGAAGCTCAAATAACAAAAATTCCATCAAATATATGAGTGTGCGAAAGTATGAACAATGAGACTGAACATAGTGCACGGCAGGCAATAGAATGACTAATCCAAACGATAGAGAAAAATATCATGACAAGAGTGTTTTTAAAGAGAAAGGTAGTAATCATCGTGATGAGATAATAAGAGCTAGAGATATCGAAAAGGGTCAAAATAATGAGATTGGGATATACGTAGTGAATGAGGATCAATTTTATCAGAATATAATTACGCAGGAGTATAGTCAAAGTAATTCAGATTCATATCAGGATTTGGTTGATCTTAGGATAAATGAAATAGATTCTAACGCGAATTTAATAACAGAAAAAGATCACGACTTTTGCAAGGAAGTTGATGAATTGATTTCGTGGATATCACATGTTGACGATGATCAAAAACAATCATTGGTTAATCATATATCATAAGAAAATATGAGGAATTGTTTTCAAATAAACCCGAATGCACCGATGAACACGAGTATCGAATCAGATTGAAGTCATGTAAACCATTCATTAAAAAATCCTATCCTATTCCTATAGCGATAAACCGATAGTTGAAGCCAAAATTGATGAAATGCTGAAACATGCAATAATTGAGCCATCAGAATCACTGTATTGCAACCCAATCATAATCGTGGAAGAAAAGATCATAAGATTCGAATATGTTTGGACGCACGTTGTTCTTTGAATCAAGCTATTTACGCAGACAATGTCCACCGTTAATGCAAGAAGTTTTGCCAAATTATCATGGTGCAAATTTTTCACAGAAGTCGATCTAACACATAGGTATTGGCAAATCCCACTAGCCAAAGAACCCAGGCCCCATACGGCTTTTCTAGTAGGAACTCAACTATACCAATTTCGCCGTATACCGTTTAGCTTAAAAACTGCAGGCAGTGCTTTTATTCGCACGTTGAGTATAGCATTAGGTAACCAATATTCTGATTTTCTCACGTGTTACATCGACGACATTTCAATCTCCTTTCAATCGTTTGAACAACACATCAGTCATTTAAGCAAGGTATTCAGTAAGTTACCACATCATAATTTGACAATGAAATTATCTAAGTCACAATTTTGCCAAAAATCAATTTCATTCTTAGGAATGATACTATCTCCTGAAGGAATTGAAGTCAATCCAGGCGGATTAAAAACAATCCAAGAATTTCCGGAACTCAAAAATCAGAAACAACTTCAACAGTTCTTGGGAATGTGTAATCTCTATCGAAATTTCAGCATAGATCATGCCAAGTTTGTAGATCGGTTCAGAGAATTACTACGTAAAGGTTTCAAATGAAAATGGACTCAATATCATAAACAAGCATTCCGAGAATTAAAAAATAATTTCTTACAAAACGTCACGTTACATCACGTCGACCCAAGAGTTCTATTTCAAATTTGGACGGATGCAAGTAATTTGGGCATAATAAGTGGCATCCCAACTAACATTCAGACATCTTAAAGATATCTTTAAGAAGTCTCAATGCGTTTGTAAGAAGTCTTAAAAAACGTTCTAAAAGATACCGAAACGAATCCTAAAAGATGTCTTATGAAACACGTATAGAATTCGAAAAGATATCTTGAAGAGTTCTTAAAGATGTCTTGAAGAGTTCTTAAAGATGTCTTGAAGAGTTCTTAAAGATGTCTTGAAGAGTTCTTAAAGATGTCTTGGAGAATTCATAAAAACGTCTTGGAAGACTCTTGAATTTGTTCACAAAAAAAATTCTTAACCTTTTCTTTTTCCTTTCCCTCCTGTTTCTTCAACTGCTTTCGCGTTCCGATAAAGTTTACCTGATTTCGACCCTTGTTGTTACGGGAATCGAACCCATTCACTTGACGATATATTTACGCCTCAGTCACTTGAGCTATACGTACAACATGGTAGAGACGCCCATAATTGGCAATATGACATAATGAAATATGTCCGCGGTGTCCAGTTTCAAAGTGAAAATGATCTTTTGAACAAACTGTTATCACATGAATAAATATCAAAAGAGTTGAATGTAATTACAAATAGGAAAGATGAATAAATTTAGTGAAACATATTTAGAATTCAATTCTGTGTTCTAGTAGTCGTTAATATTTCGTGAATACCGCAGATTCTTCCTAAAGTATTTCTGACGAATTGTTGTGAAGTGGATATTCGGTAATTTTATTGTGCACGTCATAAGGCGACAAAATCGTACTTTTTACAAACTTTCAAATTTCTTGATATCTCAATGATTGATTCAAGCTTTTAATTCATGGATATGGAATCACCTCATTTGCAATACGATTGTAATAACAGGTACATTCAAAGTTTTATTCTGTGTTATTCATGATCATGTGCTCATATAACCTCAAAGCTGCTGAAAAATTTATGTTCTTAAACGTGTCTTAATCAAGACATCTTTCCGAAATCTCCTCAAGACTTCTAAAAGATATCTTCAAGAACTCTTCAATAACGTTCTTGAAGACCTCTGAATCAAGACATCTTTTAGAAATCTTTTACAAGATGTCTTTCCAACACTTCTAAGAGATATCTTTAAGAACTCTTCAAGAAAGTTCTTAAAGATCTCTCAATTAAGTATTCTTTTAGATATCTTCAAGAATTGAAATGTTAGTTGGGATATTATACCAGACAGATAGTGAAGGAAATAAAGAATTAATCTCTGTAGTAGATGTTTGACAAAATGTGAGTCGAATTATAATACGACTGAGAAAGAACTCTTCGCTTTTGTTTATGCGTTAAAAAATTTAGATATTACGTATACGGACGCCGTTTCAAATACGATACACCGAATCCTTTTCGCATCGAATGCTCATTTTATCGGAAATGATATTTCAAACGCTTACAGACCGAAAATTCGTTATACCGAAAACAAACAGATTCCTCATTCTTGTAGGATCCACAAGAAATTGCAGTTGTGATTCAATCAAATACCCAAGTAGAAATCTGACAAGGCATTGTCTAGTCAATATGAGGCCCCTGTAGGGATTTCATAGGGAACTTCTAGTTGAGATAAACTAGCAAGTTACTCACCGGTCACTTACAACATATATTAGACAAGAGAAACTCTCAAAAAACTATGGAGGATTTTTTATAAGTATATCTAGACTGTTACTACACTTGTGAGCCTCGTCAGAGATCATTGAGGCCCTTTCAAGATTTATTTGCCAGAAGATGGCAGTGTAATCTATGAGCCTGTGTGAAAATTGCAGTTCGGTTGACAGATGTGAGGTTAAATTTATGTGATCAAAAAATGGATGAATTATTTTTGTGAAATGTGTGGTGGTTATTTCTTGAATAATGTGTATCAAAAAATCTGTGAGTAAGTGCAAAATGAATTAGTAAATCAGTCATAGCTGTTGTAACATGTCAAAAAATCGTAATTTGCTGATGTGGTGAAAATGAATTCTATTCAAATACACGACAATATCAACAACAACAATATCAACAACAACAATATCAATATCAATCAATATCAATATTGATTTACATCAATATTCCTCGGAAAAAAAACTCACATTTCTCAAAAAACTCACATTAATATTGTAATAATATGAGTCACGAAGAACTCATTTGATCAAAAATATTTCAAGCGAATGTTTAGAGTGAATTTCAAAAAGCTTGAATTATTTACTTGAAGCGCGTTGGATGATTTTACTCTTCAAATTGAAGAGTATTCTTGAAGTTGAAATTTTCAAATTTGAGAAAAAAGCCTTATGTTCTGAGTTGAATTTGTTGTTAGGGTGATGATAAACTTGTAGGAAGAGTTTGAAAGTTGGATGGGATCTATATTGATCAGGAAAGTCCAAATCGTGTGGCAAAAGTTAGAAAATCTGTCAACTTAGCTCACGGCACATGGATATTCTACCAGCTTTTCTTCACTAAACGAAATCTAGGCAGGGGAAATGTATCAAAATTTAGTAAAATCAAGTTGGTACAGAGTAAGAGAGGACAGATATATTCATTGAATTTTATTGGTTATTATAAAAATGTTGATAAGTAAGGAAAGGCTATAGAAGATCCAATGTGTCGTCTTTTAATATTTTTGTTCCAATAATGTTGTATCATGTTCCTCCAAATAAATGTTATTATATTTATGGAACAGGTTCAATACACATGTTTCCTCAACCTACTAGTGAAAAGATACAAAAATGCACACAATACAAAATCATTGAAACAAAAATATTGAGAGACGATAAATTGAGTCATACATAGCCTTTACTTATTTATCAACATTTTTATAATAACCAATAAAATTCAATGAATATATCTGTCCTCTCTCACTCTGTACCAACTTGATTTCACTAAATTTCGATACATTCCTCCTGCCTAGATTTCGTTTAGTGAAGAAAAGCTGATAGAATACCCATGTGCCGTAAGCTAAGTTGACAGATTTTCTAACTTTTGCCACACGATTTGGACTTTTCTGATCAATATAGGTTCCACCTAACTTCCAAACACTTCCCACAAGTTTATCATCACCCTAACAACGAATTCAACTCAGAAAATAAGGCTTTTTCCTCAAATTTGAAAATTTCAACATGAAGAGTACTCTTCAATTTGAAAAGTAAAACCATCCGTCGAGCTGCAAGTGAATAATCCAAGTTTTTCGCAATTCATTTTGAACATTCTTTTGACATATTTTTGATCAAATGAGTTCTTCATGACTCATATTTATTACAAAATTAATATGATCTCTGAGTTTTTGCCTAGAAGTACTGATGTAAGCATTTGAAGAAAACTCATTTTCACTGCATCAACAAATTACGATTTTTTGACATGTTACAACAGCTATGACTGATTTACTAATTCATTTTGCACTTACTAACAGATTTTTTGATACAAATCAATTTCTTATTCAAGAAATAACCACTACACATTTCACAAAAATAATTCATCCATTTTTTGATCACATAAATTTAACCTCACATCTGTCAACCGAACTGCAATTTTCACACAGGCTCATAGATTATTATATTCAACCGACGGATGATTCAATCGGATAAATACGTCACTTTAATTGATCTTTTCTATTGCATCGCGTAGGTACCGGTTTAGCTTAGGTCGTTAGGGCGTTAGGATAGTAAATCGCGCAACATTAGGTAGGAATTGGTTTAGGTAGGTTCGATTCTCTCCGAGGTTTCCAATATTCTCTCCATCACATTGAGCACGAAGTGAACGTTGGTGGTAATCTGCGAGTGTCTCCTCTGAAACATGATTTTTGCTCAGAATTCAATTTTTTATTTTCAAAAACATTTTGGGCCAAAGCATGCATATTTTACTGGATAATCATTGTTGATGTATTATTATAACTTCACAATTTTTTTGGCATATAATTGCTGTCAAAAACTTGTTGGTAATTGACTAGTATTTAGAGAGTAACTAAGTAGTAACTGAACAGTATCTCGTGAATTCCACTAGCAAGTGCCTCATAACACACAGCGTTACAATACGAATAAGTACCTGGTGAGTTTTCCTCAAAAGGCCCTCGTCAGGAGTATAGAAAAACTCACGAGGCACTAGCCATTGACTAGGCGTAATTTCTACTTGGGTACATTCGGCATAATGATCCTTCGGTCTATCAACGTTCGGAACATGAATTTTTGGTACAATAAGCATTCGGTGCGAAGAGAATCCGGTACATAGAAGGCTCATTATGCTGGAGAATAGCTGGAAACATTATCTCTGGGTTGTCAATCGTCTGGGAATATTGAAAATAAGTTGGGTTCGTCGATGGTTCCTTCGCGCTCCGATGTCTGTGCTAGAAATGTGTGAGTCATTGACTGTATCTGTGGGACGAACTTCAAATTTTCGCAGATTGTGGAGAGTCACCAGGAGCGCTGTAGACATGTCGGGTATAGGTTGCAGATATGTGACAGTGACTGGAATGAGGTCTCATCACTCAGATCTGCTGCTCTTACGCCAAGGTGGAAATCCATCCCCGGAAAGATGATTTGTCAGGAGTGTCTGGATTCGCTGTCGGGATATTCAAAATGGATTGGCTAATGACCTGTCGGTTTCTCACTCAGGGTGAGAAGGTTTTGTGAGGTAGCGGCCCGTTATCACCCCGCAAAACATTCTCAATCCCAGCGAAATCCCAACATCTCCCCATCTATCCCAACAGTTGACCAACGTCCGCAACCCACACCCAATATTCCGAATATTCCGGTGACTTCCAACCATCCGTAGCAATTCCCAAAGAACCCCACAAATCCTGTGAATATTCGACCTATCCCCTGCAATGATAGCGGATCATCAACAAACAAACGAATCATGAACGAATCCGACCCATGTACACTGATCCCAGACGATTGCCAACTCATTGACAATGTTCCCAGCGACCCTCCAGGAACATCTAGCGCATTGAATGTTCACAACATTTCCAGGTCTTACCGTGCAAAATTTTTCCAACCCCAACGAGTGTCCGACAAATCTCAGATATCTCCGAGGAGGTGGTTTTCTACCCTCACTTCCCCTGCTCTCATATCTGTTTTATGAGACTGTGTATTCTCAATGAGTCTTCAATTCCTCCAGCTCTGAACGACAAGTCCTTATAAATATCCGTCTCCTTGGTCTGAGCTTGTTGTTACTAAGCGGAGAAGGAGTGTTACAGAGTTCATGTTCGTTTTGTCCTCATGAGAAATTCCGACATCATTCTACATCGGATTCGAGTTGTCATCTATCGTAGACTTATCGGTTATATTGTGATCACATTGTAAACGTGTCGGAGGTTTATCAGATCAGTTTTCAATAATTTCAAACACCATTCGGCAAGTGTTGGATTACTGTCGGTTGCATATCCGGAATCATTTTCTCGTTCGGAATACATCAGAAAGATGTAGGATTAATATCGGATCATTTAAAAAGCGATCAAGAATGTCGGAACTATCATCGGTTGGTGTTGGATATATGGGGAAATGATTTGCATGCTATTCAATTCAGATTGGATCGTGTATACATTAGTGTATTGTCAGTTTTGCAACGTGCATGGATATCACATAAGGATCATGAAACTGTTAGGAACATATCGGAAAATTTATCTCTGGAACGTTATTTCAAGAATTCATCGGATTTTCATCGGTTATATAGGCTCGGAATTTGGTCGGTTGCTAATCGGATTCTTATTGCTGATTGTCAATTCGTTGAATGTGCAGATAGGTATCATGAATCTATCGTATTTTTTTCGCACCATCGGAATACAATCGGTGATGTGTTTGATTGATTCAAGAAATTATTCATTCAGTAGTTCATCACATGAATATTGGAAGCGTATCGTATATCTGTGGGGAATGTCGGAATGAATTCGATTCGGAATGCTACAACTGGAATGTAGGCAAAAAGTAAGGTGAATTTGTTTGTAAAATGAAAAATCTTCATTTATTCTTCTACATCAATTTCATCCCCTTCAAAGTAATCCCTTCTCGATAAAATACACTTATGCCAACGTTTTTTCCAATCATCGAAACATGCTACATAGTCCCTTTCCGGTATAGCCATCAGCGCCTTCTTCGATTCAGCTTTTATCTCCTCAATCGACTCGAACCGCTTTCCCCGGAGTGGTCTCTTGAGTTTTGGGAATAGCCAGAAGTCACACGGAGCCAAATCAGGCGAATACGGTGGTTGCGGAACGATATGCGTCGAATTTTTGGCGAAATGGTCACGAAGAACGAGTGCAGTATGAGACGGTGCATTATCGTGATGCAAAAACCAAGAGTTGTTGGCCCATAATTCTGGTCTTAATATCCTTCTGATATTCCGATCATATCAGTAAGGTCTCTAACAGTCAACCGACGATTTTTTAGCACTAATTCCTTCACTTCATCGACGTGTTGGTCATCTGTTGATGTCGATGGTCGTCCGAAGCGCTCCAAGTCATCAACACGTTCTCGACCCTCTTTGAAGTCTTTGTACCACTTATAAACATTTTTCTGCGACATGATAGAATCACCAAAGGCTTTCCGCAACATCCTCAAAGTTCCCACAGCCGAAATTTCATTCCGCAAACAAAATTTGATTGCACTTCTCTGCTCAATTAAATCAGACATTGTAAAAATCGAAAAATGCACTCTTGGTCGTTTGGTAAACACAAGCGTAAATGTATTACTGATAATGACATTGACATGAAATTTGGCACAGATGTCATTAACAGTCCTGCCAACTTAAGAAGAAATGTCAAGCCCGCGAAGTTTAAATTAAAAATTCACCTTACTTTTTGCCCACAGTAGTATGTATCCTTCAATTGTTTGGATAACTGTTACACGGAGAGAAATTTATTTGGAAAAATTACCATTTTATTCGTAAACTAGAACTATTCGGCAAAACCAGACAATAATTTATAATATAACTCCTAATCATTGCCAGTTGTGATGGTAAAAATCCAAATTAATCTCAATTTTTACCATCACAACTGGCAATGATTAGGAGTTATATTATAAATTATTGTCTGATTTTTCCGAATAGTTCTAGTTTACGAATAAAATGGTAATCTTTTCAAATAAATTTCTCTCCGTGTAGATGTTTCGTGGAACCATCGGAGCAGCGTTCATGATCATCAGAATGTTCAAGTTCAAAAGGTATTGTAATAGTTTTTCCAATATTTAATAACATCACGTCAATTATTCATTAGTTATTTGTTTTGCGCGATGGAAATCAGTGATTTGACCGAATGAATTATAATATAAGACAATGTAATTATGAATTACCGGATCTATCATTGTGTACAGGGTACACACCTAAAGCCATAGCCAAGTGTGTTACGCTCAAAGGTTGGTCTTGTGGACAAGTAGGTTCAAGAAATCGTCTTTCCAATTGATGAGTTGAAATTTCTTTGAATTCCTGTGATAATATGTCGTCAGTTTCATTAACATTGACGAATCTTTTCACCATTTGATAAACCAACGGGCGAACAATAGATAAGGTGACTCCATTCTGAGCGGACATCAAAGTTGTCGCACAATCAAACGGTTTAAGCAGCTGGACCGAGGTTTGAAGATCGTCTCAATCCGAAGATGATGATTTTTGTTCTAAACTTGATCGAGTTTCATTCGAAATCGATTCATCCTGGAGAACAGCGATTACAGCACTTCTTGTTCAACCAATCTCTCAACCATTTGGTGAGTTGAATTCCATCTCGTCGTACAGCTTTGAATTGAATACGAAACGCTATATCAACGTGTTACAAAAGATTTTGCACGCACATAATCATACTGTTCGTTCAATTATGGAAACGGGTCCTGTAAACGTGACTCTACAAAATGTTTCCACAGCACTTGAAAATATCAAGGAACGCTACAAAGATCCCAATCAAAGTACACCTACATATCAGGTTGGAAATTTTGTTCGTATTCGTCGGGCGAAAGTTGTCTTCGAAAAAGGATATGGAGCGGGATGGAGTGAAGAAATATTTATCATTCATCGGATATAACATTAGCGAAGACCACATGTGTATGAGTTGAAGGATATAAATGGCGAGACTGTTTCGAATATTCTAGGGACATTCGTAGGACATACGTACCAAATTTGTAGGAGAATTGATGACTAGCGCATGCGCGGGTATTTTAATGACACGAATTCAATAATGGCAGATATTGTTTTGAACAAGCTACTGACGCATGGACAATATATCATTTTTACTTGTATTTGGAGGACAATGGATCCATAAAGATGCATTACAATATGTCAGACAGATATGAGGAAAAAACAATCATCAAAAGATGCAATGGGATATCAGGAAAGACCGTATATGTTATAATTCCCTATTGCGATCAGCGATGCCAGCATTTGGTCAATCGACTCCGATTTACGCTCTCCATCGGACCATTTTTCGTTCCCACCATTCCAGCCGGGTGCACACAGGTGCACACACACAATGAAACCCGTATTCATGTGATTCGGAAGCGGTCGGTTCACTTCGAGTCACCTCGGACAATCGAGAGAGAACCAACTATCCGTCGGTCTTTGTCTTCTGAATATTTTCTACGATCGGCTAACTCCGTGCAAGATTGGAAAAAGTTCAAAGCCCACGCGGTCGTTTTCCAAAAAACGTCCCTCAAAAGTGCGATTCATTTTCCTCTTCAGAAGATTTCGAATCGATCGGTCTTGATTAGATGGAGACAAATTTTTCAAATTTCGTCATCAACTTGTCAAACGGTTTGATGAAATTTGCAAGTACACTCTTTTAAAAACGTTCCTCTGAAGTGCTATTCATTTCCCATTCCAGAAGATTCTGCATCGATTGGTCTATATCTTGCGGACACGAATATTTGGGAAATTTTCCATCGACTCGAACCAGTACTTGCTCAAATCAGCGAGTGCATTTTGAAACATTAGGATTATTAATAACATGACGATGTAATGACATGAAAATAATAATCGGATGTGAAATTCAATTATCCACCAGAGAAATGACAAAAAAATGCAATGTCTCCACACAGAATCGAACTCGACCGTTCCTTCGCAAGAACCATGTCTTTTGCCGCTAGGCTATGAGTTCTCATAATATTTCGATCCACATATTACCTTTATGAAGTAATGCAGCAAAGGAAAGAGACTAATAGTGTGTGAAATGATAAAATATCAATTTGAATGCTCAAATCTAATCATTCAGTCCATTGGAAATAATTTGCACTCAATTAATCAAATATTCAGTCTTATTATTTTGATATTCCATTGGATAATCGATGTTGATTTGATTAACCTCATTGGGATATCATAGTGATTTCTGAATAATTATTTGACCACAAAAAATTATGGAATTGACTGCAGGATATTCATCATAGATCCCCAAACTATCTGAGAATTTTTCAACCATCGATTGATTGATAATTCTAATAAGATTCATTAACCCATTGAAGCCCATGGCTAAACCAGCGTAGATATCGGAAGGGTCAATATTGGATATAGCACATTGACATAGCAGAAAATTTAAGGTGGAAAAAAAGTTGGAAAAATAATTGTTTATAAAAAAAGTGTTTAAACAATTTATTGAAAAATTGATTTCGCACAAAAACTGATACCACCATTCGATTCTACGGGAGGTATCACTAAAAGATCATATATGACACTTTTTCAAATTTCATGCATTTTATTATAAAAAAATTATAAACAAATTCTCGCAAACTGCATACCTTATGACCCACGCCTAAACCAGCGTAGATATCGGAAGGGTCAATATTGGATATAGCAGATTGACATAGCAGAAAATTGAAGGTGGAAAAAAAGTTGGAAAAATAATTGTTTATAAAAAAATTGTTTAAACAATTTATTGAAAAATTGATTTCGCACAAAAATTGATGCAGCCATTCGATTCTACAAAAGAAATCACTGATGGATCATATTCTACACTTTTTTAAATGTCATGCATTTTATTATAAAAAAATTATAAACAAATTCTCGCAAACTGCATACCTTATGACCCACTCCTAAACCAGCGTAGATATCGGAAGGGTCAATATTGGATACAGCACATTGACATAGCAGAAAATTGAAGGTGGAAAAAAAGTTGGAAAAATAATTGTTTATAAAAAAATTGTTTAAACAATTTATTGAAAAATTGATTTCGCACAAAAATTGATGCAGCCATTCGATTCTACAACAGAAATCACTGATGGATCATATTCTACACTTTTTCAAATGTCATGCACTTTATTATAAAAAAATTATAAACAAATTGTCGCAAACTGCATACCTCATGACCCACGCCAACACCAGCGTAGATATCGGAAGGGTCAATATTGGATATAGCACATTGGCATAGCAGAAAATTGAAGGTGGAAAAAAAGTTGGAAAAATAATTGTTTATAAAAAAATTGTTTAAACAATTAATGGGTTATGGCGCTCGAATAATGAGAACGGAAGATGTCCGCATAATGGCGACATTTACGAAATTTCGACATTTTTTTTCAAGTCCGGTGCTTACCCTTCTCTTCTCTTGCTTCCGATCTGCTTGAAACTCATATCGCACAACCAACACCCCGTGTTTTGACTATGCTCAGAGTTTCATGACATTCGGATGATACAAACGCATGGAAGCCATGTTCTCAAAATTTTGTACAATAATGCAGATCGCAAAAAAAATTCTCACAGTTTTTAACCAATCGGGCTGAAATTTACATCCCGCCTGGAAATTTTTCCGGGCTCAGACCTGAACCAGGTTTATAATCCCTACTTACAATGTGGCCCTGGTTAGGACACCTGGATTGGCTCCAACTTGGGGTGTTACGCTTTTCAATCTAGGCTCCGTAATGGTTCCCAAACTTGGCCTACATCAAGAATTAAACTCGGTCCAACTTGGGGAGCTAATTTTAGCCCATATGAGTTTTCAAATTTCATCCTGCGCTGGACCCTAGGATATTTGGGTGATATTCTTCAGATAAAAGACGAATGAATTTGCTCCAGCAACATGTTCCTTGAGGGTTAGCTTTTGATAGATCTATGCTTTATGTAAAATTACCATCAAATCAAAAACAAATTAAAATTCCCATCCGCTCTTGTATGTAAATGTTCAAAAAGGTAATCCAAATATTTTTTCCAGTCAGCCAAAGGTGTATCAAATTTTTGGAATGTTGATTTCGAGCTCATAGATTGTTTGAAATTCGTTTCAATTGTTATAACTTGAAAACTGAGAGCACTGGAAGAATAACTTTCAAAAACATAGAAAAGAAGATATGTGTGTGCGTGCACACGATTTTTTTGGCGCACGATAACTCTCCTCAGAATGTACCGATCGGAATAGTATTTTTCGAGAATGTTTGGCTAGGAGAAGACTCGAGACCTATCGATTTTGCTATCAATCGGATGGCGCGTTTCGGAAATATAGCGGACTATGGTTTGAAAAATTGTGATTTTGCGACCACGCATATCTCCGCTTCCTGTTATCCGATTGCTATGAAACTTATACCACGTTCTAATTATGACCCAATAGTGGTCTCATATAAGTTTCATCCGAATCGGTCGACAACAGTGAAAATTTTCTCTTCTTTGCGATTCGCATCATTTGAAGTCATCAAATTAGAAGTTTTCTCGATTAAACATATAATTTTTCTGATTTTTCATATCAACAATTTGATTGACCCTCTCGCATGATTACTAAACTCTCTCACTGGGGGTAGCAAAAATACACTGCTGATGAGCACATGGTTTCTTCGTTTATGTAGACAATGCAAATATAGAAAAACGCGCAAAATTTGCACGCTTTCAAAATATTGTAATAATGCGAAGCCAACCTCCCATGAATGGATCAGGCACTATCTTTTATTAATCTTTTAACCCGTTGATGTTTGACTTTCAAAAACATTCGTAAAGGTCACTCGGGATCTTTTGGACCCGTAGCCGATTTGGAAACAGAGGCCGTTAACTACACGCAAAAAAGTGCCTCTTTGAAAAATCGCAGAGTTCTCCATACCGATCCCAGGAACATGGAAGTACTGTATGGTTCTCCATACCGATTTTTCACTCAAGAGGATACGAGAATTATAATCCGAAGTATTTGGTGAAAATCCGGTTGACTATTTCGAAATACTCTATAGATAATTCTATGACCGTTGATATGAAGTATTTCGTTGTTGCATGCACGGAAAAAAAGGAATAGTTGCAGCAACTACTTAAATAGTCGATTTTCGACCATCTACTTAAGTAGTTGCTGAAGCTACTTAGTAGTCAGGATAAGTAACTCGATAGTTGCACTAACTAACGTAAATACTTGACGTATTTTGAATTAGTTGAGACAGCTAACGTGTTACTTGTCCTGACTACTAAGTAGCTGTAGCAACTACTTAAGTAGATGGTCGAAAATCGAATATTTAAGTAGTTGCTGCAACTATTCTTTTTTTTCCGTGTGTATGTAGGTTAATGACACAAAAAAAAGTATTTTTTGTTTATTACCTCATCCCAATGTTTAAAGAAAACTGAACGAAAAAAACAACTTTCAATACACAAAATGATGAAATAAAATTCAAACCAGGCAGGATTTTGATCCGGATCTGAGAGGTTTGGCTCTGTCTGGCAGTTCAATGAGTGTTCAAACTGATGTACAAACAGAACAATGTCAGACAAACCTATCAGATCTGGGTCAAAATGTTGTCCGCTTCTGTCAGATATTTTTAATGGGGGAAACAATGATGGCCAATCCAGGGCCTCTATGAGGTGTGGCTGGACATGCTCAAATTACAATACCTGGGCGAGACGATGGTGGGCGCCCAGGGCCTCTACACTGACAGAAAAACGACCTTGTTGAAACATTCGTGGTCGCAATAACTTGAATTCTGGTTCGATTCACCAGGAAATGTGATTGTGATATCCAGAAAAAGTGGTTGAAGCCAAAATTAACTACACTTTTAAGGTTATCACACCAAGAAAGGAATCTGGTTTTTCTCACCTGGAGAATGTTGGTAATTCTTGCTTCAACCATTTCTTCTGGACATCACAATCACATTCCCTGGTGGATCGAACCAGATTTCAAGTTATTGCGACCACTAATGTTTCAACAAGGTCTTTTTTCTGTCAGTGTACGGGGTGTGGCTAGGCATGCTCGAATTACAATACCTGGGCGAGGCAATGGTGGCTTGCCCAGGGCCTATATGGGCCGTGGGTGGGCATCCCTAGATTAAAACATCCGGGGAGTACACTAGCAACCTCAACCAGTGATGCCAGCATTTGGTCGACCGAGTCGATTTTCCCTCTGCATCACATCTGTCTGTATAGAAATGTCACATACACAATCAAACCTCCGACAAAAGAGATTTGATTGTATACAGCGTGATGGAGGGGGAAAATCGACTCAGTCGACCAAATGCTGGCATCACTGACCCCAACAGGAGCCCACTTAAGCCGTGAGTGGGAAACTCTCATATCGGATGCCCAAGTTATACCCTTACGGGGTCCGAACATACTCAAGGGTGCCCAGGATTGATTTTCACACGGGATGAGACCACTATCGGATCATAACTAAAATGTGGTATAAGTTTCAGGAAAGGTGAGGAACAATAATCCGCAATATTCTCGGAACCCGTTATCCAATCGATACCAAAATCAATAGGCCTTGTGTCCTCACTAAGGCGAACATGTTGGCGAAAAATTATTCCAATCGGAGCATTCTGTGAAGAGTTATCGTGCGCCAAAGAATCGTGTGGATGCACGCGCGCATACACACTGACATTGTTGGGAATCGAATTGGCAAAGGGGAAATACCCCCTCTGCATCATGGATTTTTTACCCTATCACAGTACTTCCGTTTCCTTATATATAAGGAACATGGAAGTAAAATTAATGTCAGGTAACAGAGCCGAGGTCGAAGGGAGTTGATGGTCATATTCGTTGAGGCTTACTCTCTAAATCTGGAAGAGTGAAAAATCGCACGTTTCACTCCACTAAGCGTCAGAAGTGAGCCTGTCCGCTTCGAGTGGAATTTTCACTCGTTTCGAGTGACCTCTCACTCTTTTAGAGTGAAAAATTCACTCTAGCATCGGAGTGGTTGTGAGTTTCTAACCTCAAACCTTAGAATATCACTCTAAAAGAGTGGAAATTTTACTCGAAAATTCGACTGGCTCACTTCTGGCTGGCTACCCACACAGCACTACAGTCCCAGAAGAATTCATGAAGAATTCTTCTTGAACTGATTGTCTTCTTTATGGGTTCTTGAAGAATTCTTCTGGCACCATGGTGCTGTGTGGGTAAAGACTGTAAAGAGTGAAATCTCATTCCAAAGACTTTAGACAGTATGTTCTTAATTTATGAAAAAAACCAACTAGAAGTATAAACAAACAACTTCGTAACAATTAAACGAAATTTTTCATGGCTTTTTTCTAGAAAAAGTTTTATTCCTAATCCGTTGTTGATTCATAACGGCTTATTTGGTTTTTTATGCAGGGTGTCCACATTCTGGAAAGTCAGGGAAAGTCAGGGAAAAGTCAGGGAAGTGAGAATCGGTCAGGGAAAGTCAGGGAATTCACAAAAAAATCTGGAAAGTCAGGGAATTATTCAAAACGTGGGAAAAGAAGCATTTTTTCTGGTAGTTTTGTATTTCAATAAAATAAAAGTTTTGATTCATATTTTTTCAACTTCAGAAGTTTGTAAAGAAATAAAATTGTGTGTTCAAGGCTGAATTCCAGATACAAAATTTATTACTACACGGAAAGAAAACTAACGAAAATCGCATGGACACTTTCCGTACACGGAAAAAATTAGTCGACCGAATTTTCGTTAACTATTTCACTTTTGGGAGGATCTCAAATTCGAGAAAAATTCTTACGCTAGATTTCAATAATTCGTTGACATCGTCCATTGTTTCAACAATGGAATTCACTTGAGTAGAAAATTCCAATGTTATCGTCGAAATAATGGGAAGAGTCGACGAATTATCAAAATCCAGTATACGAATTTTTTTCGAATTTGTGCTCCGTCCAAAAGTGACATACCCAGTCAACAAAAATTTGGATTACTTATTTTTCTCCTGTACTTTGACGGTGTAAAGTTATTGTATTTCAAATACACGAATTTATAACTACAATACTATAAAGGCATGGATTGCAAAGCAATTGATATCATTAGCAAGTTTCACATGAAATCGATGTGATGAAATGAAAGTCAATATATTTTATAATTGCCTGGATATTATTTTCCGAATTATCTTCATAATATCCCACACAGCACTCGTTGTTTAAAATATATCTCAAGAAATAATTAAGAACAATGCAAGAAGTCTTATGCAACATGAATAGATATCTTTTAGAAGCCTTAAACTGTTTTTATTTCTGACAGATATCTTCAAGAACGTTTTCAGAAACCTTTGAGAATTATCTGGAAGATATCTTTCAGGAAATTCTGAAAGGTTTCTGAAAACGTTCTTGAAGATATCTGTTAGAAGTAAGAACAGTTTGAGACTTCTAAAAGAAGTCTATTCATGTTGCATAAGACTTCTTGCATTGTTCTCAATTATTTCTTAAGATATCTTTTAGACAACGAGTGCTGTGTGGGATAGTATTGCATAATTTATTACAGGTTTTTGATCTCATAGTTAGAGAAAAAATAAAATAAGACAGACAAGAAAGGGTAAATATATCATATAATATCAATATTAGAAATAAAACATTTTGGTCAGGGAAATTGGACTTGATAGTCAGGGAAAAGTCAGGGAATTTATTTTCTCAAAGTCTGTGGACACCCTGTTATGGATAGGGATAGGAACTTTCTGCTTGGAGCATAAAAGCCTCACTTCAGATAATGCGATTTAAGCTTTATATTTCTATTGTACTAGACTATATAATTGGAATATGCCCGAAAACCGTGAGCATGATAAAGCACCTAATTCCTCTCTCGAAGCAGCATAATAAAGTTCCAGCATATATGCCGCATAATCATCTAGAGAAATTGGAAATTTCAAATTTTCAACTAATTTTTCCCTCAAAATTTTATTGAAAAAAATTTCGCTGAAACAATGGTTTTGCCAAAAGTAAGAAAGAAATCTCTCGGAATTTCGACTCTGTGCCGTGATAAATGAATTAATCTCTGAAAGTTTGAAACTTTTCCATCAATTTAATTTGAGGTAATCTTACCGAGAAAACTGTATTAAAAATTTCGTATTGAAATCACGAGCACTGCTCGCTCTAGTAGTATATGCTCTAAAAACACCTCATTCATTCATTCATTTGATAATGAGGACGATGATGTATTAAATTTAATTCATCCCTAGATTCTGATCGAATCGTTGCTTTTGATACTAATCGTTGAATCAGTTGTAATGAAATTCATTTCATCTCATAATATACCATTATAATAATTTTATTATTATCAGTAGTCATCGGGTAATATGCAAATTTGAATGTTTTTTCTTCTCCAATCTCATGGAATGCTTAATGAGTCATTGGGTTCATTTCACCTGGCTCAAGGTGCATAACTCGTACCAAACCACAACAGGGAATTTTGCTGCATTTATGGACAAGAATTCACTAGTCACTCAATTTTCATCTGATACCGATGAATTTTCTCTTTAAATACTCATAAAGAGTTCTACTTTTACGAATTACTACAGCATTTCTATTTGCGACGCTCGATATTCCATAACATTTATAACTTGTTGAATTTTTAACAAAAAAAACATCGATGTTGTCTAACTAACTTGATTAAAAAACCAAATCCATCCCAAATTAGACGGACAGAATTCTGATTAAAATCGATTATTACCTTATATTTATTTATTATTATGATATTCACATCGGAATTTTGTCCGTTTGATAGGAATTAATAGCATTTTCTAACTAGGATGGCGATTTACCAAGACCTTCGTTTTAATTTTGTTGCAAGTTTTTCTTAGGATGAGTGGAGTATCACAAAAATGGTTGTTCACTTCGGAAGTACGTATTTTCAAAGATTGAAAATCCATATATAGGTAATGGAAATCTTGACTCACATTGACGTACATAAGTAATTTAAAATTGATAGGAGAACCATTTCGATAATGAATAAGGAGATATACATGAACATTTATTACACGGAGCAGAATATCCTATCACAAGTGAGCCCTCAACCTACAGACATGGGTTAGCGTAACCCAGTAAGTATTTGAAATATACGGTATTCGAGAATAGTATGAGTTTCAACGTTGACATCTTTGAGGAGGGCAACAACAAGAGTGCGAATTGATGAATAGGTATCACTTTATTGATTAGTGAAAAAATGTAAGTTTATGTTAAATTGTGCGTGTCAAAATATAGGCAATATAGGCCATTTTACAGTCCGTAACAGTGTTGTAATATTCGTCGAGCTGGGAAATCGCAGCTCGGTCACATGACTACGTCTTGCACCAACACATGTATGTGTTTTTGTCGGTGAGCGGTTCACCCATGAGAGCGTTCACATGTGTCAGTACAGAACGTAGTCACGTGACCAAGCTGCGATTTTCCAGCTCGATGAATATCACAACACTGGTCCGTAAGTTGAGGGTTACTAGCACCGCTGGTATATTGAGCATATATTCGCATTTTGAGGTTATATACCAAACATTCTTTTCAAAAGTGCCATACTTGTAAAATATTATTTTACCATTAAGTCACAGAAATTCTGGTACTTTTGAGTGGAATGTTTGGTGTATAACCTCAAAATGCAAGTATATCCTCAATGTACCAGCGAGTCTAGTAACTCGTAATAGAAAATTTTTCCCCGTATACCAATTATGAG
Source organism: Gonatopus flavifemur (assembly GCA_018340375.1). Classification (NCBI taxonomy): domain Eukaryota; kingdom Metazoa; phylum Arthropoda; class Insecta; order Hymenoptera; family Dryinidae; genus Gonatopus; species Gonatopus flavifemur. The sequence continues at coordinate 2,956,842 of JAFFJZ010000016.1, forward strand.
CATAATTTTGGAAAACAAAGAACATAATTGGAGCATGAATTCCTGAAATTTGCGAGTATAAATCACTCTCAGATGGAGCAGATAGTTCCTATCCTTACTAATGGAATTTTGAAAAACTTCACCGTCAAAACTCTTCATCGTCTAATTTTTACAATAAATACTCCTGTTTGTTTATTAATAGTCAAATACATTCCTATACGATGAAGGTTTTTTAAATCTCACAAAGAACAAAATGAGGCTTCGTAAGTCCTGAATGGGTGGAAATAAAAGTTTCCATAGAGAAATACGATGACAAATTTCGTTTGGCTATTAAAAAGTTGTTGGATTATGTTCCGAGTTGGTTCTCTTTTGTTATGAAGAAAAATATTAATCCCAACGAATATGATTATTAACGGCAACCTTTGTGAACAGATTAAGTACATAATTGGTTGAACAGTGTATACAAGTAAGGGTCCTAGTAAGTTCTTAAACTTTTAGGAGGTACCAGCATACCATTCGAATAAATATTTTATCTACAAGATTTCTCCAAGCTGAATTTATGACGCTGTCTGAAATTTTCAGAGAGTAATGTTTGATACTTTATCAATTGCGATACGGAATCCGAATTTCGAAAAAAAAATTTATTTTACGCATTGAGGAAACATTTTTTACTAAATTTGAAATTCGCGCTCTGTACCACTATGGATAAAATATCAAAGATTATGCGTTGAACAGTTCAGAATATTTCATGAATTGATTTTGGAGAAATTTTGTGGAAAAATTATCAAGTGGGATGGTACGCTGACGTTCCCCTTAAAGTGTGCTTCAGATCATTCTTTATTTGACTGAGTGGTCAACTCCGCACTTATCGTTTGCAGAATGGAGTCATTCTTTCTGAAAATGTGAACGTATCCGTGTCAGATTATCCCAGACAGCACAATGTGCCGCAGGCAAGGTTAAAAAATTTAGAGAAGATTTTCTGAATGTTCTGAAAACGTTTTACAGACACATGGGACTATTAGGGAGTTCCCGTGCTGAATACTGTGTTAATGAATCTGACTTATCTGAACTTGATCTGCATTAACTTGGAGACAGAATCCTTTCCTTTTCAAGAAGAAAGACTTGCCTTTATTGTTTTACAACAGTGGTGTCAATATTTTGTGATATTTTCAAAATAACAACCCCTATATTAATATTTCTCTCAAAAATTCTACAAAATTTTCAAGATTTCTCTACGTCACTGTTGAATTCCGTACGCTTTAAGGTGATACCAGCGTTAACCGACCGAGCACCTGAGTTGGATAAGGACACGCGTGTACGATAGACAGAGAGATTTGATATCATCGCTGGTATCCCTTTAAGAAATATAGAGAATTTTTGTGCAGAATTTTGTATCAATACTTAGGATATTTCGGCGATTCGTCCACAAATATTACTGTACAAATTCCTGCATTACTCTAACACATTTGACCCTAATGGAAATTTTGGATTCGTATAAAAACTCACGATTGGATACAAAAATAGGATCAGAATGGATAGAAATGTCGTCCAATTTTATTCAGTTTTATCAAATTTTATCTTATTCTTTATTTTTTCTTTTATTTTATCTTATCAGAGTTTGAATTATAGTAGACCGAGGCGAACCGGATCACAGGACGAACCGGATGAAACTAAGCTCTTTGGCTGTTTTGGATTATTTCTATTCTCAATTTCACTCTCTATGTGCATCAGTTATTCACATACACTCATTACCTACCGAAAACAAAAGATAGCATGACCATATCGCGCATCATTTGGTCCTGGGTAATTACAGAAGTCTGTACGTCGTGTGCACGCGAGAGAAATTTGTCCCTGATGTAAAACAACCATTGTAATTCTCTAAATTTTTAATGATAAGGTATGTTAAAAATCATGCGATTTTGATTGATATATATAGTTCGTGAAGTACAGAATGAGATTAGAACATTGTTCAGACAATAATATCAGGCCCTTCATGAACAAATGAATATTTTTTTGCACATAGTATACGGGGCGATTCGGATCACGTTTCCTGGGGTGAATAGGATCATGGGTATTTCGAGTCATACATTGTAAAATTGAATTGGTAACTTGACTATGTCTTGATTTTCAAGATTCCTTAACCTCTCAATTGTCAATAATGGAAATTTTCATTACAAATACCCTAAAAATTCTCATTCGGTCATCATGTATGATTTCATTGTTGATGAAAAAGTCTTCGATCATGCTGATTTTCGACTGAAAATTTGTTGTTTTGGTTGCGTCTTGAATTTTGTCGATATTGAGGATAAAATTGAGCCTTTCTTCTTATAGTATATAGGTGAATGATTTTGAATCTGAAATTGATGATGTTAGGCAATTGATTTCAAGCTCATCGAGTTAATTTAAAAACAGACAGCACTTACAAAAATAATTTTGAAAATGAAGGAAAATTCTCCCTTCTCCATCCCAGTCAGAAATGAAAATTTTTCGATATCAAATTGATATCACGAAAAGTGTGCTGGCAAAATGAGTCACACGGGTCCATTTGTTTGCCACATTTGTATGGAATAAAGTTTTTTCATTCATTTTATGTATTTACAGTTCAATTATAAGCATTAATACGTTTTTCATCAGTGGATATATGATGTTTGTCTATGATCCGATTCACCCCAAAATCAGGGGTGAATCGGATATTTCTCATTTTTTGTGTATCTGATTGTAAAATAAAGACGTGTTTATTTGAATGTTTTTTGTTTGTATAGACTTCAAGCCAAAGATGTATAGAATCAGAATTTATGAAGAGACTTATTGAAAAAATCTTCCTTTTGGTCATTTTGATTCATTGAAGACGAAATGATCCGGTTCGTCTCGGTCTACCCGGACCAAGGCGGTCAAAAAGGTCAGGGGTTTTTGCACAGTCGTGGAGTTTTGTCATAAGGAAATAAGAGTGACAGAGTAGTCTGGGACATTTTATTCCATAAAGTGAACAGACTTCAACCAATGGAGAATTCCCAACATTTGGCGCGTTCTTGATCCTCAACCTGGAAGCAACCAAAAATTGAGCATGAGGGCTATTCTTTTGTTTTGGTTAGGATGGTTGTTCTATTCCAAAATGGTTGTTAACCAGCAGGCATTCGAGAACCCACCGAATAGTTGGGTTTTATTCGTGGCAATTTCGGACACTTTTTTCCAGATTTTGACCGGAATTGCCGGTAAGAATCGATCTTACTAGTGCAAAATAGCACCGCACTCCAACTAATGGCAAATCCCCAATCTTTCCCAGATTCTGTCGTGAATCTGACCGCAATTTTACCGATGCAATCTTTCGGATTCGTGGTAACTCCAGTTTATCCGTTCCGAATACGAACCTCCATTTGACCAGTTCAATCCGGTAATTTTCAGGTGTCAATTAAAAAACTTGCCGAAATTCCACCGCAGAAAGTCTCGTCCACATGAATGATAACCTATTGGATATGTTTGGACTAGAAAAAGTCACAAACCAATCAAAATTTTCGGTCACATTTTGGTAAAATCAAAATCGTTAGGGATATATGAACCACATATGATTCAAATCGATTCCATCTAGGATTCATTTCTAATAGGGTCTCAGAAAGAATGTGAGCGAATGCGGATGTATTTCGAAAGAAAGACAATACAACACAGCACTTACATACTGAGTAATGGTAATAGCTATGGAGATAGTAACAGTGTATTGTCAAATCGCGTTCTTAGAAAGTAAAACAACGTGCATCTCACGTGACTGCTACGTACACCGTAGAGCAAACGAGTGACTATTTTGTGTAGACACGAAACAAACCAAATTTATAATCAAGCATCAGACGAATAGTTTAACCTTTGCAGGAGAATCGATGGAAAGCTTGACGTGATATTGTTCATTGTGAGATGAATATGCCGTTCTATTACGTCATCTCTCGGTTATGATAACGTGCACGCGTCAGATGACTAAGTGATTCTAAACAGCTATGTCTTCAATTCCACTCACTCCTCGCTGTACGTTATAATTCCTGTGAAAATGTATTTAGAATTCACGAGACAAAAAGCTGACAATAATCATGATTTTCAAGTCATTTGTTTCAATGGATTTCGAAAAAATGATGCGAATTGCTGAATATTCCGTATTCTAGGAAATGTGATATTGTCATGGCAGAATGTAACGAATGAAAAATTACAATCACTCGCATTATGCTGTGAATTCAAATGTTCCAGCTTTATACACTCGAAGTGTTTGAATTTTGTGCGAACTTGTTTCTAAATAAACGTGATTAACACAAATTTAAAGTGAATAATAATGGATAACATACCTGGGATTGCGCATAACCGCACACTTCATGATATCTGACGGCTAAGAAATAAAATTTTGACATCTTAATCTCCAAACATAAAGAAATTCAAAAATTTTACTTTTTCCCATGCAGGTTTCGCCAAAACTGAAAAAAAACCCAAGCTTGTCCCAAGGTTGACACATATGTCAAGAACAAACCTCCGTGAAGAACAATTGGCCCAATATTGTTCCATGATTGCCCCGTTATTCCCAATGGATAGTGAGTCATGGTACATTTGTTAATATTTTTGAAATGGTCACTGCATTTGGTACAAGCTTGGCACAAATGTAAAAATCCAGCATTCGTTCAGAAAAATTGTGCCAATATTGCCCACATGAGTGTCACAATGTTCATGAATATTGACTGAATTTTGAATTTACAATGGCTGAAGACTTGGGGATAACCATCGCGCCAGGGCTGGCCCGATCTTCCTACCATAATCGATCCTATACACTAGTTTTACACACCAAGCTAGATTCCATCGATCTGAGGAAGGATAGAACTTCACTTAATGGTAATAGGATACTTTCAAATGTAATACACGGAGATGAACTGATTTTGAAGAACGTTGTTCGATAATTCATGTAGGGGAGACTGGGGCAGGTTGGCGGGCGGGGCAGGTTGACGGGTTGCGTTTTTTTCTAACGGTAATTGTTTCTCAGCGTCATCCCTCGGATATTTTATAAGCTTCAATGAACCGCGTCATGTCACAAAGTTTCACTATGATTGATAAACAAAGTCATTTCATAAACTGACTTATGTGTTCGTGAGTGAAAAAAGTAAAAAATTCTATTATTCTTTATAAGCTTATTCTGACTGTTCGGAGATTGGAATTAATGTAAGTATTGAACTTACACAGTCTTCAACCCCTCCTGTGAAGATATAAACCCTATATAATATCATAGTTTTTAACCTTATCCGAAGAATCTCATTTGGATACAGAAAGTGAGGTTGGGGCACGTTGGCGGGTTTCTTATGGGGGACATTGGCGGTTGTTTCCCAATATTCAAACAAATGATTTTTCAGAAAATGGTTCGGAACTATAGAAGAAAAACAAATAGGGGAAATATCGACATCAATACATTGGAAGAAGCATTAGTGGATGTGAAGATTCACAGGAAAACCTTCAAAGAGACATCTGATAAATATAAAATTCCTCTCAGAACATTAGAAAGACATGCTCAAAAAGTCAATCTACAAGAATTGATAGCTACGCACGACATTACAAACATGCAACCTCCGCAACCGAAAAACCGCGGCAGTTATGCGCGTAATTTTCAGGTAATTGTCACAATATTATTTTATATAAGTTCATAAACATCTGATAATCGATATTCAATTGAAATGTTCAACTCTTCCGAATTCTTGGATTGAAATTCCACTGTTTGAGCAACTAGAAGGGAACCTGTATGATTTTCGAGTAAAATATTCATCCTGTTAGAATGAAAGCTTGAAATTTAATGAGAGAATTTCACGATCACTACAGTTTCGAAGTGGATTTTTCACTTCGCAAAAGTGAAATCCCTAGTTGAAAAAAATTCATCGATTTTCGTCAAATCTCACTGAGTCTTGCCAAATTTTATCAAATCTCGGACAATGTTTTGACCAAATCTCATCCGGCGATTTGTCAATGGGATTCTGTGAGGAAAATGAATTTTCTCAATATGAATCTAGTTGAATCTCGTCAAATCTCACTGAATTTAGGACAATGATCTAACCAAATCTGATGAAATTTACTCGTCAGATTCAGTGGATTCTTTTAACCAGGAATATCATTCGAAAAGAGTGAAAAATTCATTTGAATTGGATGGGTCCTCTTGTCACTAGGAATGGAGTGAAATCGTCAGATTCTCATTCTCCACAGTTCAGAGAACACTATTCCCAGTACTATCAATATGCTTTCAGATTTTTACTGACGCTGAAGAAACACAAATGATGGAATATATACTGAAAGCAGCGGATATTCACTTCGGCCTCTCAATCAGTGACGTTCGTAAACTGGCTTTCACTTACGCTCAATCCTTAGATAAAGTACCATCTGCATGGGCCAAAAATCAGAAAGCCGGATCAGATTGGTATTATGGATTTATGAAGAGACATCCAAATTTGTCTCTCCGAACTCCTGAGGCAACAAGTTTGGCTAGAGCGTCAGGCTTTAATAAACATTCTGTTGATGAATTTTACAATAATCTCGAGGTTGTATTGAAACGCCATAGTTTTATTCCAGCTGATATTTGGAATTGTGACGAGACCGGGGTCACAACAGTTCAAAAACCTAATCGCGTCGTTGCAGAAGAGGGTTTAAGCAAGTGGGAAGGATCACATCAGCCGAAAGAGGCGAACTAGTAACGCTCATGGTAGCTGTATCTGCAAGTGGGTCTTCCATTCCACCATTTTTTGTGTTCCCTCGCGCAAAATTTCGTGACCATTTTCTAACAGACGCACCTATTGGTAGCGTTGGTTGTGCAAATCCATCTGGTTGGATGAAAGAAATTAATTTCGTACAATTTTTGGAACACTTTGTCAGGAATACAAAATGTTCAAAAGAAAAGCCAGTCCTCCTTCTTCTTGACAACCACTCGTCCCACTTATCAGTGCCAGGCCTTGATTACGCTAGAGACAATGGCATTGTAATGCTTTCTTTCCCACCGCATTGTAGTCACAAATTGCAAATTCTCGATGTTTCTGTGTATGGTCCATTGAAAAGATTTATAAATCAGGGAATTGATGATTGGATGACCGCTCATCCAGGTAAAACAATGTCCATGTATGACATTCCTGGCATTATAAAAGTAGCTCTTCCCAAAGCTTGCACACCATCTAACATCATGGCTGGCTTCAAAAAAACAGGAATCATGCCATTCAATAAAGAAAATTTTTCTGGACAAGACTTCCTACCGTCGTATGTAACCGATAGGTCCGATCCATCGATTGATTCCACGCCTTCAACTCCTACGCCAATTTGTTCGATACCCACATCATCGACACATCTTTCTTTACAGCAAAATGAACCTTCTTTTGAGATTGAAGAGGATATTGAAAAACAAGTTGAAAAATTGATACCACTACCAAAGGCGGGACCAAGGAAGGCCACGAGAACATCAACACGTAAAAGGAAAACCGAAATCTTAACAAATAGTCCAGTGAGGAATGCATTGTCTGAATTAGCAAGTAAGGTAGCTGAAAGGAAACAGAAAAAAGAAGAAAATATGAAAAAACGTTTGAAAAAACAGTTCATCGTAGAAGAAATGGCAGATAATGGTCAAAAAAAGAAGAAAATAAAAAACGTTCTTAAAAAAAATGTGAAGCAGAAATCAAAATAGATTGCAAAATTTTATCAGCAACGTTATTATTATGAAGGTTTATATTTCAGTTTCATTTTTGAATGATTAGTGTAGAATAAAATATTCTGTTTTCGTTCTCAATACTCTTTATATCGATATGTATACATAATTATCTCCATAAATTTTCTTTTAATTCCACCGCCAACTTGCCCCATCTCGACCGCCAATTTGCCCCATCATAGGGGCAGATTGGCGGATATGTTGGGTTCTACTTCTTTCATTTATCGTATCTCTGCTATTTTATTTCAGGTAACTAATTCTATGGTGATTCTTAGTTGAAGGTTGAACCTTCGAAACTGGCAAATATTGAATTCCTAACACGATTCCAAATATGTAAAAAAAATTGGCAAAAGTTTTTACCGCCAACCTGCCCCAGTCTCCCCTACGGTATTCTGAGGGAGAAAGTCATGAACTGAAATATGAATCAATTACTTTTTCCATCCATATCTGCGATCAAAGAAGCATTGGTTGATGTTTGGTAAATGAATTGAACCGGGCCTGGCAAAACCACTGGCCCAAGCTTGTCCTGGTTTTACCATTCCCAAGCCTGGCCCAAGTTTGGTAAATTGTTCAAGACAAGTCTCGGCAGGTCTTGTGCCAGGTTTGGTCCATCATTGGGCCATTGGTCCACAGTCACATGTGTTAGTCTTCAAAAATCATTGGGGAATTTGGAGTATGCGGCAATGCGCAACCCCACGTATGTCATTCATAATTATTCGTTCTAAATTTGCATTGGATACGTATCTTTTGAGAAAAATTTGCGCAAAATTCGACTTTTTCCACCCCCCACCCTTTGCATACTTGAGTCCCCTTGAATTGAAACACTGAGAAAAGAAATAGTGGAGCGAAACCCGTAAGCATTTGGATACGGTGAATGCCGCCGCACGGTTGAGGCAACTTAATATCAATTGAAGTCAATCTCCGCTCAATCATCTCTATAGATATTCACTTGACTCAACCGCGCGGCAACATTCGCCGTATCCGAACGCTTACGGGGTTGAGCCAAACCTGGTGTTTTCTCAGTGAACAGAATTTAATACGAATTTTCGCGATACCACTTGTGTGATACACTATAATGTTTGACTTCAATCAGCTGTGTCTTGCCCTGACAGCACAATGTGCCACTGGAACGTTTATAGAACGTTTATAGAACGTAGGGGAGGTTTTCTGAACGTTCAGAAAACGTCCCAAAGACACATTTTGCCCTTAGGGTGATTTGAAAACTGACTGCAATTCAATTTTTCTATTGTTCCAGCAATTGTTTTGCGCTCACTTTGAAAGTAGGCTGCTTTTGGCTGTGTCTTGAATTCAGTCATAATACAATCCGAATTGAAAACCCTCTCTTACGGTATACAATGTTCATAAACGCATTACAAAAGGAATAAATCCTATCATTTCTGAAATTCATGGATTAGATTTTTAGTTATAGAATGTTTCATGGAATTCATTGAAATCATTCAAGTCTTTTGGACCCGTTATTTCAATTGAATCAGTTGAGAAAAATTCTCTTAAACAGGCACCCGCATAATTGTCATCAATTCAAGGAAATATATACACGACTATGAGACCAATCATTATTCGTTAATTGCTTCATTTTGCAAGGAAATACAAACTAAATTACTCATTCGCTTGTTCGGGAGCTTTATGCTTGTTTTCTGATTGCGATTTCATTGTTTTTAGAGATAGCAAGGGTGAACACTGATAATAATTCTCAATCATCTGTTCAAATCTATTGTATAAGTCACAACCATCACCACAGAGTAATGCAATTTTGTGTTTGGACTATTGACTTAGTTCTTCTTCAACATGGGCCAAGCCTACCCTACTGTAAATTCCCAGTTAGTTCGCATGGGTCTTCGCATGGGAATTCGGTGGGTCGCATGGGTCTTCGCATGGGAATTCGGTGGGTCGCATGGGTTTTCGCATGGGAATCAAGTGGGTCGCATGAGGATCAAGTGGGTCACATGGGTCTTCGCATGGGAATCAAGTGGGTCGCATGGGTCTTCGCACAGGAATCAAGTGGGTCGCATGGGTCTTCGAATGGGTTGCATATGTCTCCGCATGGGAAGCAAGTGGGTCGCATGGGTCTTCGCATGGGAAGCAAGTGGGTCGCATGGGTCATCACATGCGCATCAACTGGATCGCATGGGTCGTCCCATATGAATCACGGGGGTTTTTTCCTCGGTGAAAAAACGGCCTATTTTCAACAATTTTTCCCCACATAAAAAATGAAATATCTCATTCAAACTTTTTACTGTCTCAGAGATACATATTTGACAAAGAATTTCTGAAATTTTCGTAGGAGATGAACAAAACTCCGCGATTGCGACGTCATTTCCGATGACCCCTCGGAAAAAGGTGCATCCGCGTTGACAGCAGAACTCATAACAGAATCATCCAAAATGAAAAAAACCAAAATCCGTGTTCTAGTTGAGACCCTAAAATAGAACTTGGACGAAGGAAAAAAAAACAAGTGAAGATTGGATTTTTGGCAGACGTTTTCACAAAAAAATAAAAATTTCGGTGAAATTTACACTACATTTTGAAGAAAAAAAAATAATCTAATTGAAAGGAGGAGACATCCTTCGTCCAAGTTCTTGTGGATTGAATCTCGAAGACCTGTGTGAAATTTTATGAGAATCGGTCGTGTAGTTCTTCAGAAATCTTGACGACCGTTTTTTTCCGAGATGCGTCGGAGAAATGTTTATAACTGGCTCAATTACCAGAATTTTAACATTCAAATTTGACAAAATATAGTTCAAAGGTGACACTGGAGAAAAATGTAGTAGAGCCAACTGCATATGAGTTTGGATACGGCGAATCCCGCCATGCGGTTGACTGAACCGAATATCGATGGGATCAAATGCTTATTCGGTCATTTCAATCGATATTCGGTTGCGTCAACTGCATGGCGGGATTTACCGTATCCAAACTCGTATGCAATTGGCTCCACTACATTTTTTCTCAGTGTATTTTATATGTACTCAAAAATGCAAGTAATAACTTGTCTCCCTCATATGTAAAAAAAAAAATGAGAAGATGAGCGTTGTTTTTTCGCCTCTAAGACCCTTCTAAACCTTTGAATATCAAATACGAGGGTGGATTGATAAGTTTCCGGCCTGACCAAGAAAAACAACGTTTTTAAGAATTTTTTTTTTTTTATTCCTCAACATAATCTCCTCCAAAGCTGATACATTTCTCATAGCGGTGTTCTAGTCTAGTAATGCCATCTCTATAGACTGATTCGTCAAGCTCCTCAAAATACCCATTTACAGCTTCGATTACTTCTTCATTGTCCGCAAATCTCTTACCGCCAAGCCATTTTTTGAGGTTAGGAAACAGATAATAGTCACTCGGGGCTAGGTCTGGAGAGTAGGGAGGGTGCGGCATTAATTCAAACTCCAGATCGTTGATTTTAGCCATCGCAACGATTGACGTGTGCGCTGGTGCGTTATCGTGATGAAACAAGATTTTTTTCTTCGCCAGATGAGGTCGTTTAATTTTCACTTCGTGGCTCAAACGTTGCAATAAGTCTGCGTAGTATTGACCAGTGATAGTTTTACCCTTTTCAAGGTAATCAATGTATATAATACCTCTTGCATCCCAAAAAACAGTAGCCATAACCTTGTTCGCCGAAAAAATTGTTTTTGCCTTCTTTGGAGTTGGTTCCCCTGGTCCAATCCACTGTTTAGACTGTTCTTTGGTTTCAGGAGTGTAGTGGTAGACCCAAGTTTCGTCAACGGTTACGAACCGACGCAAAAATTCGCTTGGATTACGCTTATACAACGCCAAATTGGCGGTAGAAATGTTCTTTCGAATCAATTTTTGGTCGACTGTTAGCAAACGCGGCACCCATCTTGCACAGAGCTTTTCCATATACAAATGTTGGTGCAAAATATTTTGTACACGTTCATATGACATCTTACAGGTCTCAGCTATCTCACGAACTTTTAATCTGCGATCTTTCAGCACTATTTGATGAGTTTTTTCGATCATATCTGGAGTTGTGACCTCAATGGGGCGTCCTGAGCGAGGCTCATCAGAAGTGCTCACACGACCCTTTTTAAACTCGGAAACCCACTGCTTAACGGTTGAATATGATGGGGAGGATGTCCCCAGTGTTGAGTCCATCTCTTCTTTAATTTCCTTCGGCGTTAACCCCTTCAAATAAAAGTATTTGATGACAGCACGATTTTCCAGCTTTTCCATTTTTACGAAAAACACAGAGGCGTCTTGGTCAGCGTGCTCTCAAAACTAAACTAACATGGCGATCGGACTGAAACTATAGCTACAAGCTATCTGAGGATGGTACTATAGAACGCCACCTCAAGGTAGGCCTAGTGGCGCCATCTCTTGGTCAGGCCGGAAACTTATCAATCCACCCTCGGATCAGATATTTTTTCGACTATTATTGCACATTTATGAAGTTTTTTGGTTGATGCCACATTTTCTCATGGGTGAGCCATGCGACATCTTCCCATGGGTGACGCATGCGACACCTTCCCATGGGTGACGCATGCGACGGTTTCCCATGCGTGACCCATGGGACACTGCCACATGTGTGACTCACGGGAAAATGTCGCATGTGATACCCAGTCTCAAATTCGCATGGATATCCTCACCATGCGACATTTTCCCATGTGACACCCATGCGACATTTTCGCATGGGAAACCCATGCGACACCTTCGCATGGGAAATCCATGCAACATTTTCACATGGGTCACCCATGTGAAACTTTCCCATGGAATATGATCGCATGCGTAATAAACCCAGTCCCAAATTCGCATGGGAAATTTCGCATGCGAACTAACTGGGAATTTACAGTAGGGTAGATAGGTTGTGAGCCAATAGTTTCACCGATTTTGCATCGAGAAGTGAATGTAACTGCAGCACAGCTACGTTTATCAACAATTCAACCAAGTACGGTTACTAAGAGACAGATGATTTGTTATTACAGGAAAGTCAGAAACAGTATCTGCTCCAGGTGGTCGAAAAACATCGGAAACAGCATCCTTGTAAGAAATCCAATCTTGTGCAGTGAACACAATAGGTACGCAGATTTGTGAGTGAATAACTGAATAACAAATATTTAATTCTATATTGAAAACAGTAACACCAACAATTTATCAACCAATGCTGAATCACCAGTTCTTGTTTTTCAATTGTTATTTTTCGCAAAATTATCACTCTTCGTGTGTAATGAGCATTCATCTTTCCAGGGATAGATATTGATATTATTGATATAGGGGAGATTTTGTGGTTATTGAATGAGAAATTAAAAAACGATAATATTCTTCGAGTTTTCACAGCTATATTTCCAATGTTTCATCCTTCTATTCTTCAGAGAATTCTTCCCTGATGCCTAAAGAATACCTCTGAATTTTTCCGATCCTTATGAAAAATTTTTAGGGAAATAAATGTGCAATTATATGTTGACGTTCTCGCTAAATTGCCAGTTTTATAGTCAGTAGGGGCGCCAATTTTTTTTTTCTTCATCTCAAATGTACAGAATTTGTTTCCCTGTACATTTACCAAAAATTTCATGTAGATTAAAATTTTATAACCTTAGAATATCTATGTTTGAAACGTCAAAAACTGATAAAAACACCATTTATGGCATAAAAGTGATTTGGGCGACCTCTAAATATTGTTTTAAAAATCTGAAAAACATAGGAGGCCCATTTTTAACCGAGAGGAACATTCGGTTCCATGAGCGTGACTGGATTCCAAAAAAAAGTTTTTTTTGAATCACCCTAGTATTGATAATTTTTTATTGTTTTTCAAATAAAATCCAACAAAAGTGTTACCCGCTTCATCTTTATTATAAATTCAAGAGAAACTCAGATTCCAAGAAATATGCTGAGATTTTCTATTGAAGATTACTATGTTCTCGACTTGCATTTTCCTCCGTGCTAAGCTGTATTGTAATGAGAAAAGGGGATTGAAACATGTTTCCAACTTCTAAATTGAATAATCACAACAACGCACAAACATTCTGTCGAAACAATATAACAAACAAATGTAGCAAACCCGAAACAAGGTTGTATCACCGCTGACAAGGTTGCATTCTTTGATATTTTCAATAATTTTCATTTCAATGTTGGATTGTGCTTATCACTGATTGTGCCCTACACGCATCAAATGAGAATGATTGTATCCCCATCTAAAGAGTCACCTTGAAAATGGATGGTACTTTACGCATTTTCTTTGTGCATGTACATTAATTTCAACACGCATGTTCAAATTAAAAGAGTCCAGCTTTCTTCAGAAAAATCAATTCTGATGGAAATTAGACCACTGATTTTCACGATTTTCCTTAACCAAGTTTTGTTTTCACATTTGTGTCGGATTTGGATTACGCGTAATAGCCATTCCTGAAAGATTACCCCCAGTAACCCAAAAACTTTTCAAACGTTCGGTGCTCATTCTGTGAGCATAGAATGTGCAGGTGAGACTGTTTTGGATAAATCCGAAGAGGACATTCAAAGGATATGTATAGAATATACTTATCCGAAACAGTCTCATTCGAAGATTCTGAGAATGATCATAGGGCATGTTCAGAATTTCCAGAAATATTCTCAGCATTTCTAATCTGTTGTGCTACTTTGGGACCAAATGTGGAATGATTGATTGCTTCTTGGAAACAACAGAACATGCATAGAACAATATTGGCTCCGTTTTTCTGAGCCAAAAGTTTTCTTGGGCCAAGTTTAAATTTTCTTCCTTCATGTTAATATCAAGAGACGCGGTGGCGTTTTGACGTCGAGGACATGAAAAAAGCCCTGAAAAAAGTTGAAAAATGAAAAAGCAGAAGTCATGCGCTACCGTGTATCTTTACACGTGAACCGAGATTTGATATAGTCAAAAAATCTTCAACTCACAATAACTCGTCACACATTGAATGTCATGAAGAAAGAATTACACTTTTACTATATGTATAATTCGACTACACATTTTCGTTCAAGCACGTTACGAACTATCTTAGTTCATCCGATACCGAGGTATCAAATTTTGATGCGATCAAAATATTACAATATTTTTTCCATCAACGATTTCTTCTATCTCAATAAATTTCCTCTATCCGAAGGTCTAGACACACAAGCTACACGGAAAGAACTCTGAAGCTACCGTAGTATGTGAGCCTATCGCACTATAGTAGCTTGGCTGCCCACATACGAGCGTAGTGCCGCTGTGTACCAAAGTTGATTCGACAGTCAGCCAATGTGGTATGACGAAGCGCCGAACTGAATTTGCTCTCATGTAATACCACGATGGTATGGCTCAGGAGCAAACAGGCCTCGACGCGCGTACTCGCGCTGCTCCCCACTACGCGCGTCGAGGCCTGTTTGCTCCTGAGCCATACCATCGTGGTATTACACGAGAGCAAATTCAGTTCGGCGCTTCGTCATACCACATTGGCTGACTGTCGAATCAACTTTGGTACACAGCGGCACTACGCTCGTATGTGGGCAGCCAAGCTACTATAGTGCGATAGGCTCACATACTACGGTAGCTTCAGAGTTCTTTCCGTGTATGTAAACGTAAGAAACGGATGGGCACAAACTATATACGAGATCTGTGCAGACTTTCGTTCCTTACGTTCACGTTCACTTAGCTTCAATGTTCCGATATTTGTCGAACTGGGAAATCGCAGCTTGGTCACGTGACTACATTTCGCACTGACACATGTGAGTGCTCTTGTTGGTGAGCGGTCCATGAGCGGAGTGGTTATCTATGAAAGAAAACATAGGAAATGTTTGAGGAAGCTATAGATTTGTTTGCCACATTTGAAAAATTGAAAAATATGAAAAGGTGAGCTCTGTATGATGCATCATTAGTATTATTCATAAAATGCAATATGCCTCACGTCCAATATTTCTTTACAGGTGAAAGCATAACAGATATACCGTAATCCCTGATAAACAGTCTGCTACTGCTGGTTCTTCTAACCAGAATCACAGGCTAATGATCGAATGAATCATACAAGGTCTAGTCAAGGAGAATGATTCAATCAGGGACAATCTACTGCTATCAGGTTTTCTTACTAGAGTCGTTTGCAAATGACCAAATGAACCATATCAATCATGCTCAAGGGGAAAGATTATTCGCAATCTCTTCACATACTGGAATTTCAGGGATATACCACGAGTTCTGACGGACAGCCAACTACTGTTGATTTCTCCAATTAGGATCTTGAACAATTGATGGAAAATATCATACCGAGCCTGCTCAAGGATGATTATTGAAGTTTATTTGCTATTTCTTTACAGGCAAAACTATAATGGATATACCATCATCCCTAATGGACAGTATGCTAGTATCTACTATTCTGCAATCAGAATCGTGAACAAATAATAAAACAGATAGTATCAGGCCTGCTCGAAGAATAGTGAATTGATGAAATATTATCCTCCTTGCATACCCTGATCGATAACGACTACACTTGAGCCTGACTAAAGCGACTGGAGATGTAGTTCATTCTGAAATAACTGTTGCAAACCTTTTCCATCTGTCTTCAGAAAGAAAACTATAAAGAGATGTCTAATAAGAAAAGGTACGTTTAATATGATTGTATTGTTTGTGTAGTTTTGATGTAGAGTATTATATCCAATCACAATTTCTTCTGGACAGGATCATAGTAGATACGCTGAACATCCTTGCATCCAGCGGAATGCTGTTTCTCCATTCAGAATCGTTAAGATTTTGAAGAAAAATTTTTTTTTCAAACATTTTTTTTATAGAAAAATTTGAGATATCGTTTTGAAAATTTGTAGGTGTGTTTATTCAACCTTGAATATCACAAAAAATTATTTTCAGATTCAAACAAATTTTTTTTTCGTTATGCTAATTTGAACAACAAAAAACACTGAAAAAATGACGGTGGGAGTGATTTGGGACGACTGGATGACCTGAGAAAAACAAAAAAATATGGAAAATTATTCCTTGCTGAAGTGGCTATCGCATGAACTAGGATCTTTTTGATTGGTCAAAAATTTTCCGATTTGCAACCGATTACCACCCTCAAAAATCGATTTTTTCGAAAATAAACCGCCATTTTGTTATTCTCTGATGGAAAAACATATCCTAGTTCATACAATAGGCACATCAACGAGGAATGATTTGTCATTTTTTTTTAGATCATCCGGTCGCCCCAAATCACTCACACTGTCAGTTTTTTGTGTTCTTTTGTTTGAATTAGTATAACGAAATAAAAATTTTTTCAATCTGAAAAAATTTTTTTTGTTATATTTCATGTATAATAAACATACCTTCCAATTCTCAAAACGATATTTTCATTCACACACTAGAATTCTGGGTTATTCCAAACCAAACGTGTTGGTCGGTTCAGATATGTTGTGAAATCAACGTCAACGCGGAATACTTAGCGTGGCCGATAGCAGGAGTTTTCAGTGTAGATTATGTTCCAAAAAATGTCTCAAGGGCATCAAAATAGGAATTCAAATAATATGATTCCACGAAATCATCATCGGTTACGCCAAGTATTCCACATTCACGTTGATTTCATAACATATCTGAACTGACCAACACGTTTGGTTTGGAATAACCCAGAATTCTAGTATGTGAATGGATCAACCTAATTGCTGTTATATTTTCCCTCATACATGTTTTTAAGATAAGAATATTTTTTTAGAAACTACAAACTACTATGAACGCATTCTGGACAAATTGAAACTACAACATCTGACACATTTTTCACATACCATTTGGATCGCCAAATGTACTTGGTAAGGTCACTGACCCCATTAGCGAACGCGACCCCTTTAGTGAACCTGGAGATAATAAAACTCCTTTGACGAACAAGAAGTGTTTACCTATTACGTGCTGTGAAGATTATTCCAATCTTCAAACATTATTGTTCGTGATGAATGCCAAAACAAATGGAAGAAAGAAGAATGTAATTCACGAAATAAATAAAGACTCATGCCGAGTGTCACAACGAGCTTTGCCTTCGTGAATCTTACAAGGTGAGTTAAGAATGGACATTTTTTCAATTGTGCATTTTCATAGTATTAATGCGACCATTGAACTCTTTTATGTATCCAATCGATTGATATCATTCAAATTAAGATAATATAGGGTTAATTTCAATAACTGTCAGTCGCTAACCCAGAAAATTGCGCGTTCAGAAATACACCATGGTGTCTACTGAATTTTGGAAATGAAATTCCCGACCTATTCCCGACTTTTTCAAGAATTCTCCAAGATTTTCCCGACATATCAGCGATTGATTATTTTGTGCACAAAAAAACATGTAAACAACACTGAGAGGAATGATCTTTGATGAATTATGATATTTGTTCGTCAGTCAGGGACATTGAAGAATTCCAAGTTTGAGCTCACTCGACTCTCGAGCACTTTCGACTCTCAATAATTTTTACCATGAAGGATAGTAACTCGCTATACAATGAAACCACTCACATTTAGCAAGTCCATCATTACTGATGGTGAAAATTGCTGAGAATCGAGAGTACTCGTAGTTAGAATTTTTCAATATCCTTGGCTTACGAGCAAAGATAGTCATTAATCAAAAAAGTTTCTCACAGTACATTATTTACTAGATTTGTACAAGATCAGCAACGCAAATACTCGAAGGCTTTCGAACATCAGGAAAAATGATGTCAAATCCTACGCAGTTTTTTTTCATAAATCATGCGTTCACTGGAAATTTTACATGCATAATAATCAATCGTATGACCAGAATTAGACCCTGAATATGAGTTTCCGCTCTCTTTCAGTGATCTCTGGTGGTTATGAGAGAATTTTCAGAATAACTACCCCCAAGTGTTACAAATTTTTCATAATTTAGATTCTTCATATCAACAGATCATGAAGAAACTCAAATTCATATCCAGAGCTAAATTTCAGATATGCCCTAATCATTACTCAATACAGCACGAATACTCTCGCAGACAAAGAAGTTTTGAAGGTACCTTGTAATTTGAAGGGTGAAACGATGTCTTATACAACACAATCAGAACAATTCGAGAACTCCGTTATTCTCGAAAAATAATGGAGTTCTTCAATTGTTCTGATTGTGTCGCATGGGACATCTTCTAGACAACGGTAGGATATCTTTAACCCTCATCCTGACTGTAGAGTCTTCGAGACTCACTTTGAATGAGAAATGAAAATCACATCGTTTTAATGATATGTTCAGGGCAAACTAACTATGCGCATTTTTGAAGACCCAATCAATGAGATTTGAGATCATACACGGAGAGAAAAAATTTGCTGACGCAGCAAATCGAGGTATTATATATAGAATAGCGAAATTTTTTGCTGACCTGGCTAAAAATTTGCTATAACAGCAATCGTGTTAGCTACGACAGCAATTTTTTAGCTGTGGCAGCAAAAAATGTTTGCTCCGCCAGCAAATTTTCAGTATTATATATAGAATAGCAAACAAATTTTGCTGGGATAGCAAACATTTTTTGCTGCCACAGCTAAAAATTCGCTGTCGCAGCTAACAAGATTGCTGGTACAGCAAATAGTTTGCTGTCACAGCGAAAAATTTGCTGCTCTGGCAAAAGGAACCCAGCAAAAGTAGATTTCGCTGCCACAGTGAATTCCTTTTTCTCCGTGTAGTCTCAGGATTTTAGTAATGAAATATTTAGAAAAATACACTGTCAAAAAAAATACAAAAATGTGTTGTCAGGATGAGGGTTAAGAATTCTGATTTGCAAGATATTTTCACATACCTCCCAGGTGTCTGTGTGCTATATGGACGGTATGCATTTTAAATTCTTATTGATCAAATAATTTAAGAAAAAAGTCGGCACATAATTACTCGCCCCTTTTGATGCTTGAGTCCGTATCATTCTTGACAGCTCTAGATAAAAGCATTAATAGTAAAGCCATGCAGCACAACAGCTCAGGATTATTTCATAATGAATACTTTCTGAACTTTGAGAGTTCGCGGAAAGTTTTTGATGAATACATTAGACGGACAAAAATGAAGGAGTATATTTCACTTCATAGAATTAGTGAAAATTTTTTGGTAGCTTCTACGGTATTTTTAGTACGGCTAATTCCTCACAAAGTGAATTTTTCTGGAACATTGGTACACAGTACTCCAGTAAAAGAACGTTTACTCCGAGAATAGTCATCTATATATTGACTGGGCGCTAGAGTAAAACCTACCGCGATTTAAATAGGGATTACTCCTTATTTTTCTTCGGGTATGCATTCCCCAAGAGAACATAAACCTTAACAAACGTTCAAGGAAAGTTCGCAAACCTCCAGGAACATTCAATGAACGTTCCTAAAGCTTCATGTTCCCGAGGTTGTAGTGTTGGCTGGAGTATGACTTATTGGTTGAGATGGAAAATTTGTTTCCATCTGAATAGCCACTGACCAAATAAATAATCTTCTAAAAGCATCCAACTGATGCTTCTTCTATCTTTATCTAACGTTGAGTGTAATCTTTTTTGAATGAATGAAGTCAGAAAAAACTGAACCCTGCATCACTTAAATACCCTTGAATCAGTTGACAAATTCCGTTGATAGTAAAAAGAGGAATTATCATCGAAACTTGAACAAATGGATGCACAAAATCAGGACTGGAATTAAAATTATCGAAAATTATCGTAGGGATATTTATAAAAATAACTCAGCTTAAAGTCATTTTCATGAAACATTCAATAAACGCACATAGTAGTAATATGATCTCTGATTCAATTGAACAGGAACACTTCCAACTGTACAACCAGTGCCGTGCTGAAAATTTCCCACAGACAACGATAAAATTTTTCCATCGGTTTCAATGAGATTTCTGAACCGAAAATTCACGATGGTATATCGTGAATTTACGATAGAACTCTATCGGTTCTCATCGTATTCTATAGAATTCAAGAGAAATATATGTGGTTTTATCATAAAATTCCTATAGAAGAAGTATCAATTATATGGAAAAATATGAACCGTTTTTCTTCGGATAACTGATATTCCTTGTGTGAAAATTTTACGATAAAACTAGACACATTCCTCCCAAGTTCTATAATATCAACCGGTAGAGCTTTACCGCATCCCGGAGAAAAATGCAGGTCGAAAGGATAGTAGTCTTTGACAGAAAATTGGGGAGTATTTCTTAAAATCTGAGAATATTTCTCAAAATCTAAGGATATTTCTCAAGTTCGTAGGAAATTTTTAGCAGGGTTACTATTCTCTGATATTCCATTGATTCCTCAAGGGTTCTCGAGAACTCTTTTCGAATGCTTTCAGAGTCATTGTGCTATCTGGGAAACCTTAAACAATAAAGATCCATATGGAACATACGAGGAATTCAAAAAAGGTGGACTCACTCACGAAAAAAATCAAAAACTTTAAGCTCATCTGAATAATTAGAATGATCGGTTATTTTTGGAAATCGAAATTTCAAGAAAGAGGAGATACACTTTCGAAATTCATTACTCATTCCCGACTTTTTCCCGACCTATCGGAATTCCCGACCTATTCCCGAATTCCCGACTTTTCCCGACCAGTAGACACCATGTACACACACGGAAATGATCGGTGAATCTATTACTGAACGAATAAACGTAACAATTCATATCATAGGTATCTACTCTAGGAAAATTTTCCCATGAATTCTCATAATGCGCATCATTTTTCAATCAATCTATAAATTTCTCCAAGGATTGGAATAAACATGTAAAATTATAAACTCTACTTGAAATTCACAATTTTTTTTTGCCAAAGTAACTCAAGAAGCAACAGAAGTTCAAAGTATATATGAAATAAAAACATTAGTAAAATTTGAGAATGAGATACGAAGAACATATCATGAAAGTTCATAGAATATACGAATGGGACTGTTTTAAATACACTCAGAACGTACATAGTACATTTGAAATGTACGATATTCATTCAATCGACGTTCGACTGACGTCCCGTCATATATTCGATTACATACGTTCGATGAATATGCATAGCACCTATGAAAAGGTCTCATTAGAATGTGCACAGAATATATTTCGAATATCATCAGGAAAGTGATAATAACTCATCTGAGCAACCTCAGATTATACGCGTTTAGTAATGGGGTCAATCAGCGTTCACTAATTCATGCGACCCGTTCACTAATGGGGGTATTGTTAACATTTCATTAATTTCATTATTTTTATTGTTATCACTTAGAAAATGAATGAAAAATCACGGTAAGAGGAAATTGAAATGCTCAATCTACCTTATTTACTGGTGGAAATTCATTCTAAAGAAATTATTCATGAAATAATTTATATTTAGAGTGCTTGTGTTCTTAAATGTTCACTAATGGGGTCAGTTACCTTAGCTGTTATTCATTTCACATCTTTTTTTTTTGGAATAGTATACCTGCCGCTTCAAGTAGAATTCTGGATAGAGTGAAATTTTTGTTAATTGTTGTAAGAGATTTACATCTTTTCATGGACTCGGCATTATTTTTAGGTAGACTTATTCACATTTTTTCTTCAAAAGAAATCAACGATAAGACGAGTGTTCCAATTCCAACTTCTCGAGGAATTTCTCACATTGTCTTGGGAGAAGGAATTGATTTCAACTTCACTGGAAACCTGAGTGTCTCCCCTAGCAAGTTCGTGTTACCTCAATGATACGTGAATGTTACGTCGCAGAATGTTCAATTTGATACTTGAATGATGCGTAAACGATACGCTTAAAGTATATTCGATACTAAAAGGATACCCTTGGAAAAGAACTTCATACAGTATCATTGTTACTCAAAAAATACCAAACACTTCTCCTTTGTATTACAATTTAGACTTTGTAATTTGCAATTATTGTAAGTGTAATCCACCTGGAAATTCTATGCGTCTAACCGGTCATTCTATTCAACGCGAATTTGTGGTTGAACAATTCTGGTAGAATTTCCAGACAGCAGACACCCTGTTGAGAGCAATGTTACATTTCCGTATCATATACTGATACGTTAGGTTTCATTCTAGTATCCTTGGGGTATCATGTTTAACCATATGAAACGTATTATCGAGGTTGCAATTGAGTATAAATACTTTTTCAAAATTTTTTTCACTCGATCCCGAAGTTCGGATGAAATCCAATTCAGTCACAGTGAGTATATCAAGTGATACTCGATTATCGATCATGCCACGTCTAAGTCCCATTGCCTGAACAGTTCGATTATTGTTAGTGGAAGGCTATTCATTTGTATAATCTGATTTCCCATTCCTCGTACACGGGAAGAAAAAAGCTATCAATACTTGGATAACATTTATTAACATTTAGAAAAATGACTGTTAGTTTAGGGAAAAAGAGCACCGCTGAAAAATCTTTGCAGTAAGGTCATCAAAAATTCGTAGTGAAAATACTAAACGTTGATAGTTTTATTGTTATTGTTTACAGTGAATTTATCAACTTTTGATGCATTTACTACGAAAATTCTTCAGCGATACTCTTTTTCTCTAAATTGTCAGTCATTGTTTTAAATAATCATAACCTCTGTCTTTCCGTGTACACGTTCTTATTCGGAAATTACTCAAGTTCTAATGTTCATTCCACACATTGATTCTGTCTCATTATGAGCAGTAAAACAGCTATGAAATCTTGTAGAATATATATGCTTCAATTCCAATGATCCAACTGACGACCGAATTTCTAACATACAAACACAACTGGATCTCAATAATTTTCATTAGTTGATAGTTGATGGTCCAATTTTTATACTGCTGATTGAATCTCATTCAATCATGTGAGTCATACACTATCCATTCCCGATTGAGGAATAAAAATCAACACCCCAATTATCCAATTAGATCGAATCGTTTATGAGCCTGTACAATATTCTGATTGACGATCATTTGTGTAGCAGCTAACGAGATTCGGTAAGAATCTATCGTTCTTTTCATCCATAGCATGTCAAATTTCTCCTAGCAAGATAATGTTTCTTACTTTCATATCATCGTTGTGTAATCTCTTTCAAATCCAATACAATGTCCTTGAAACTTTGAAAATATTTGATATTGATCACTTAGAAACCGTGCTAAAAATGTCGAGAGATATCGAAAAAACTTATTTTTTTCCATTTTGTCACGGAAGGAGAGACTTTAATATGAGATGTTACAAACCATGGAACTTTTTCCATAAGATTTAATCCTACATGAATGAAATTATATCAGTGCGACTTTCTGACTGATCCAATCTCGGAAAGTAATAATAAAACAACTGCGCCTATCACCCTTCAATTATCTAAACCAGGTGAAAGGAAACGATAGGGACAGTGAAAAACCGTACAAAAAAGATTTAAAGCTCATTGATTTCTGTTTTCATCTGCTCCTGTACGGTTTTTTTACCCTTTCGATGAGTTTTCATCGTTTTCTTTTTTGCAGGGGAAGTTAAAAGTCGTGTTACGTTCTCAATGCATACCCACGTAGGGTCAACTACCCATAAGTAGATGGAAGATTCATGAAAGAAGTGATTATTTAAAATTCCTGCTACATTCAAATGATTCAAATGATGAAAATTTTAATAATCATCCCTTTTATGAGTCGTTCATCTACTGGGTAGTTCACCCTATCTTGTTCCGTACTTTGGATTTGATTGGAAAAAATTGATCTGAAATTTTCCCCTAGCTTCCAGATCTTCAATTCCGAATCAACTCAATGAAATTCAAGTTGTAAAATAGAGGAATAATTAACATTTTTTTTTGCTATGAGTCTTATCAAAAATTCTAAATTTGTAGCGATTTCATTTTCACAAAGGTTCACACGTTCTACATATGATTTACATATCATTTACATACCATGCGTTTGCCTATAAAAACAAATTATGTAAGAACAATTACTCGTCCTTTAATCGAAAATGAAGATTTTTCATCATTTCAGACTATGTTTTGTGTCCAGTGAAACATTATTACTTCGAAGTATGTCAACAGGTGGGATAATTGCAGCTTATAATTATAGCAGTTTGTACTTTCTTTACTCAAACATACGTAAAGAGAATTCACGTGAACTTTTAATCACACTTGACGTTCATTTTCCATGTTTACGAAAACATTTTACATTGTGAAGATTTTGCTAGTCCCATTTAACGTGAAATCATGGAGTGATCGTGAATGTGATTCAAAACGATCGATCGTCTTTTGTTTAGTAAAACATTACTATCGGCTAATAAAGATTATTTTGCCTCAATGTATAATATCAACTCTATTAGTCCTGCAATACGAACAATTGAAAGTTATCAAATCAATTCGATCGTAGACTTGATAGAAAATCACCCAATAACAAGATCAAATTTTATTATTCATTATCATTGACCAGATAACATGCATTTTATTTAATCTGATTAATTCAATCTTCCGTTCGCTCATTGTTATCAATTAACTTTTCTCACGAACGTAAGTAGAATTTCATGAATGATTACTTGCTCTTTCTTTTACGAGTACGCTGTGAAACCAGGCATTGCTTCAATGCAAGAACAAAAACTTTTGGTTGGATGTATTATATTATGTAAGTTATATATAAACGATATATGAATTATAAACATATACTCTATATTTCTATCATACATTCTTCATATTCCATAATACAACATGGTTCAGAATATTTAGATTTTTGATATTGAAACATGAGCTTATTGCACGACATTCCTTCCTTTACCCCTGAGATTTGAATTTTTTCATCATTTGCTTCATAAAGAAATGAAATTTGATTTGAAATTTTCAATGAATGTTCATTACACCTTGGTGGAATGGGTTAGAAACACCATATTTCCTCCCAAGACATGGAAGAAAATACGTTTACAGTTACATTTTCAAGTTTCCATCCGTGCATTTCCACGTTCAAGCGTGTCATTCCTTTCGCAAATTCCCCTTGGTTTTCTCAAAGTATTTACTCGTTTTTTCATCAGTTATTTTATTGAGCAGAAATCTGTGATTAATTGTGTTAATTGTGTTAAAATTCAACGACCCGTGAGAATTATTTCTTTGTCTCAAAACGTGAAAGCACCAGGAAAAACCATGAGATTGAAAATAGGGAACACTCTTCAACGGTCATCCACAATTATTCCAAAAATAATGTAAATCAAAGG
The DNA here is from genome assembly GCA_018340375.1 of Gonatopus flavifemur. Taxonomy (NCBI): domain Eukaryota; kingdom Metazoa; phylum Arthropoda; class Insecta; order Hymenoptera; family Dryinidae; genus Gonatopus; species Gonatopus flavifemur. The sequence goes on from JAFFJZ010000016.1 coordinate 2,982,566, forward strand.
AGGAAAACAATAAATATGAATCCATGTAATTCGGAAATTCCTCACTTTCACAATGCCAAAATTCGAGAACGAAAAAGCCAACACAACTCACCGATACACAAAATTATTCCACGGCAGTGTTATCTCTCAACACCGATATTTTGGAGGAAGAAATGAATTTGGAAGCGAAGAACAACAGAGAAGAATTTTTAAGAGAGAAAATTACAAAATTCGATTATTGATTCTCCTATACACGCGTTTCTTTTCCGAAAAACCAGATAAGTGAAGTATGTAACGTGTAATAAATGTAACTAACGAGTTTAAGTAACAAATGCGTCCACAAACGAAAACTACCACCGTCGTTCACCGACCGTCACACACGGCGGCGGTTTCGCACGTTCGTGCGTGTGCTGACTGCGCGCTGGTCGGTACGCGACTGATGGAATATATAAAATCTAAGGAACGTATAGGGAAGAAAAAAGGCTTCTTCTTTCTCGTGTATTTAACAACATGTATGTGTAGAGTACGATACGTATCGGGCATGCACGTATATGTGTACGGACAGTGAGTTTACCAACGGATCAGACATTGATTCTATACACGTTTAGTGTCGTCTCCTTCGTTCTTGAGCCAAAAAAACGAAGTAGGGCTATGACCCCTAAGTTAAAAGGCACGTAGGGGAGAACGTACGGTGTATTTTCTCATACACTGATGTGTCAGCTAAATCAGCTGTTGGCATGCTCTCGCTGTTGCTGGTCGATTGTAGTTCAACCACTGGCCTGTGTATACAAATATACTTACATATGTAAAATTGTATAGTACATCAGTGGTGGGCTCGGTTGTCAATTTTAACCAATGCTGCCGATACCCACCGCGGTGAGTATGGACGGTGCACTGTCCTGTCCATCTATCCATTCAAGGGTGCCAGTTTGTCTGAAAGGGCCAGAATTATGGGTGAACAACTCTTGGTTCCTTCTTCACAATAATGCACCGGCTCATGCTGCATTGGTTCTTCGCAACTTTTTTGCCAAAAACTCGATTCATATCGTGCCACAACCACCGCATTCGCCTGGTTTGGCTCCGTGCGACTTTTGGCTATTCAGCAAACTCAAAAGACCAATGCGGGGACGCCGTTTTGACACGATTGAGAAGATAAAAACCGACAGGGTATGATTTATGCACATAAGAATCATACACGTATCAATTGTACACGAAAAATAAAACCCAAAAGTATTTACACTAATAATTTTTGTCTAACACATAATATTTTATGCAATGATTATTTGTGCACGTTCAATTAATTGACATAGAAATTGTACATGAAACATTTTACAAGCTTTAAAAATGTAATCAACAAAAATTTTACACATATTGTTTATGCACGATCAGAAATTAAAATTAATTAGTGTATTAGGTGTATAACTTTGCTTCCGCCGTTTTGCAATAGATGGCTGTAGCGGTAAGTGGTAGTTGAAATGAAGAGATCATAGATGTCATATAATAAGCTTAGGTATTTATAAACATAACGCCATCGAAATATGAGTCCATTTGTGTCTGCATCATAAAGTTATTCTCGATTAAACATGTCAGCTTACGAGTCAAATTCTCGTCGATTGCGGGAGGTTTTAATTTTCTCCTCTAATATGAAGAAATCTGCGGCCGAGGCTCATCGAATGCTCTCAAATACCTATGGCGAGGCCGCTATTAGTGGAAGAACGTGCCGAGAGTGGTTTCAACGCTTCGAGAACGGAGATTTTCACGTCGAAGACCAGCATGGCGATGAAAGAGAGAAGGTTTTCGAAAATGCAGAATTGGAGGCATTACCCTAGCAAGTTCGTGTTACCTCAATGATACGTGAATGTTACGTCGCAGAATGTTCAATTTGATACTTGAATGATGCGTAAACGATACGCTTAAAGTATATTCGATACTAAAAGGATACCCTTGGGAAAGAACTTCATACAGTATCATTGTTACTCAAAAAATACCAAACACTTCTCCTTTGTATTACAATTTAGACTTTGTAATTTGCAGTTATTGTAAGTGTAATCCACCTGGAAATTCTATGCGTCTAACCGGTCATTCTATTCAACGCGAGTTTGTGGTTGAACAATTCTGGTAGAATTTCCAGACAGCAGACACCCTGTTGAGAGCAATGTTACATTTCCGTATCATATACTGATACGTTAGGTTTCATTCTAGTATCCTTGGGGTATCATGTTTAACCATATGAAACGTATTATCGAGGTTGCAATTGAGTATAAATACTTCAAGTATACTGCTATGATACCTCAAAGATACCTGAAATATACCTGAAAGATACGTATCACGAACTTGCTAGGGTACTTGATCAAGACTCGTGTCAAACGCAACAAGAATTGGCAAGATCATTGGGAGTGACGCGGCCAGCCATTTCAAAACGCCTGAAAATCATGGGAATGATTCAGAAACAAGGAAATTGGGTGCCGTACAATTTGAGGCTGAGAGATGTTGAACGGCGTTTGTGTGTTTGTGAACAGCTGCTTGCAAGGCAAAGACGGAAGGGATTTCTGCGTCGCATTGTGACTGGAGACGAAAAATGGGTTCATTATGATAATCCCAAGCGCAGAAAATCATGGGGATATCCCGGCCATGCTTCCACGTCGACGGCCAAACCGAATATTCACGGTTCCAAGGTCATGCTTAGTATTTGGTGGGACCAGCTCGGCGTAGTGTATTATGAGTTGTTAAAACCGACTGAAACAATCACAGGCGATCGTTATCGAATGCAATTAATGCGTTTGAGTCGAACATTGAAAGACAAACGGCCGCAATACAACGAGAGACATGATAAAGTGATTTTACAGCATGGCAATGCTCGATCCCATGTTGCAAAAGTGGTCAAGACATACTTGGAAACTTTGAAATGGGAAGTCCTACCCCACCCACCGTATTCCCTAGACGTTGCTCCCTCGGACTATCACTTGTTTCGATCAATGGCACACGGCCTAGCTGACCAGCACTTTCGGTCTTTTGAAGAAGTAAAAAATTGGATCGATTCGTGGATCGCTTCAAAAGATGACCAGTTTTTTCAACGCGGGATTCGCATGCTGCCCGAAAGATGGGAGAAAGTAGTGGCGAGCGATGGGCAATACTTTGAATCATAAATGTATAACCAGTTTTTCACAATAAAGCCTCGAATTTCGGAAAAAACGGTGGAAACAAAGTTATACATCTAATATAATTATTGTACTCCTGCCCTGGTGAAAATATACGCTCGTAGTAACTGCACTCGAAGCTGACAAGAAACACAAAAAGGTTCCAATCTTCTCTGGCCGGAGCGTTTAATAATTGCTTGTTGTAGAGTACTGAAATTATATGTTATCAATACGCTTCATAAACGTTCAATGCCGTTTTGGGAAGACACTGTTACTTTCGATGAAAGGTAACGCGAATCATTTCATACAGACTTGGAGTATCGGTTTTAAACTGTCAGGAATCATAGCATTCCATGGCTGAATAGGTAAGGCGCTGGATTGCAATGATGAAAATCATGGGTTCGAATCTCGCCAACTGGTTAAAATTTTCATCCTCTCTCACTTTTATACGCTATCTTTGTTCCAAACTTCGCTTCAAGTACTCTTCGAAATCATTCCATTCGGTCTTTGTTCACTTTTCATTAACGTTTCTGTTACGCTCCGCCATACTTTCCGTCCGCGCTTCATTTCAGTTTCCATTTTCACCAGGTTCATCTAATTCATAGTAATTATTCAATAAAACGGAAAAAATTTCTCATATGAATTTCATTAGGTGTACAATCATTGGACACTAATTAATTACATTTTTTGTCCGTGCATAAAAAAATGTGTACGATTTTTGTGAATCACTTTTTTTTCAAGCATGAAAGATATTCAGTGTATAATTTTCTTATCAAATAATTTTACGTGCACCAAAGCTCATTTGTTTGTTTAGGAGATGTAGAGACAGGAGCGGATACTGAAATCCTTAGGATCTTTGGATTTGGTAGGGGAGACAAATATGGAGGAAACGATAGAGGTGTAGAAATCACTTCACGCACGCGTAACATTAACAAATTCAATAACTAATAAAACAAATTGTACATCGGTAGACGAGTAACGCCGATGAATTACACGTTCGGATCTAGCACGTTTGAGATGTTAAATGTAGAGTAAACCTTGGATAGGGTGCTGAGAGTCGCGCGCGAGGGAATTAAAGAGAGCGCTTATGGTGCTCTGAGAGACACGAGTTCGCAAACAGGAGTAACGAGAGTGACTCACTCGGTAATTTGCATAGCGACAAGACGGAGGTGAGAAGTCTCGACGGCAGAGGATACCATCCTTCCCACCGATAATCACCGCGTGAAAATCATAGGGAAGGAAGGGGCACAGGGCATCGGAGAAAACCCCTCACACGATTTCAAGCTACTCGGTCCACCTGAAAGCATGAAAGGGGAATCCTCCAACGTAATTGCACGAACAGTGTTAAATATGAGGTATTTGGAAAAAAAATTATTAGTGCAAATACTTTTGGGTTTTATTTTTCGTGTACAATTAATACGTCTATGATTCTTACGTGCATGAATCATACCCTGTCTAAAAACCGAATCGAAGAAAGTCTTGAAGGCTATACCGAAAAAAGACTATTCCGACTATTCCGAGGATTGGAAAAAGCGTTGGCGTTTTATCGGACGGGGATGGCTTTAAAGGGGATGAAATTGATTTGGAAGGATAAATAAAGAATTTACATTTGATAAATAAATTCACCTTACTTTTGGATCACAGTAGTATATCCAAGTACCCATACAGCAATGGATTCGTAAAAGGACTATCCAAAAACTATCTGAAAATTGAAGAAAACAAACTTGGATCCCTTATTTTGCACCCCTGGCGGGGGCCGCGTTGATCTTGCCCTAGTTACGGCACTGTGCATTTTGAATCTTTTCATATTTCAGACCACTTGTCTCAGTGATTCAAAATAACTTATAGTAATTCAGGAGAAGTTGGGGGGTTGTCGGGTAGTGATGCATTCTTTGACTTTCTCTGAATTTCTCAGAATTTTCTTGATTGAGATTTACGAATTCCTCTGGGATTTCCGGAATCCTTCTGAATTCCTCAAAATCCCTCAGAATTCAATCCATCTAAATTTCAAAGCTTTTTCTGAATTTATCTGAATTTGTCTGAATCTCTAAGAGTTTTATTCATTTACATTCCAAAGCTCTTCTCGAATTAATCTGATTGTCTCTGAATTTGTTTGAGATCCCTTCAAATCCTTCTGAATTTTTCTGGACCTCTCTGGAAATGTGGATGTCTGTTCTCTGAAAACCCGTCTGAATCCTGCAAGATTTTATCTGTGCAGATTTCAAACCTTCCTTTGGATTCATTCAAACCTCTTTGGATTCCTGTAAATTTCTCTAAATCATTTCAGCTGAGTTCCAACAATTTTCCTTGCAATTCCTTTGAATTCCTCGAAAAATTTCCAGATCAGTTCCAATTCCACAAAATTGAGAATGGAAATTCAGATTTCTCTGTACTACTTCCTCTGGAATATAAAACCGAATATCTCTCCAAATTCACTTGAAATTTCTTTGCACGGAGAGAAACGTTATATTATAAATTACTATTATTTTACTAGCACGTACTGGACAGACTTTCCTGTGTGATGTAATTTAGTCAGACACTTCCTAAAAATTACTATATTTGATGGTACAATATGGAAGAATTCTCCCATTAGGTACGATCAAATATAATGTTGGGCTGTTCGATAATTAATATCGGTCTTTTCTCATAGGTCGCGTGAACTGCATATTCCATGCAGTAGTAATTGCGTTGCTTACATTATTATATACTATTTTGAAGATCAGACTTTAGACTATCTTCATTCAAAAATTGGACGTCATTAGTAAAAAATAAGTTTGTTAAAAACTAAGTTGAAAATGGCCAATCAAAGGATGCATTATCGGCGTATTTTATTGTTTTACTCCTGTAAGGGCAAAAATGCAGTGCAAGCTCGGAAGAAATTATGTGAATTCCATGGTGAGGGCTGCCTTACAGAACGCCAGTGTCAGCGTTGGTTTACTTGCTTTCACCCTGGAAATTTCAATGTGCAAGATGCATCACATACTGGTCGTCCAAACACTACTGATGACAACAAAATAAAGGCGTTGATCGAAACTAACCGGCGTGTAACAACTCGAGAGATAGCAAAGAAGCTCGACATATCAAATTCAACCATTTACTTGTATTCACAACAGCTTAGTTACGTGAATAAACTGGATGTTTGGGTTCCTCACGAATTAAAGGAAATCCTCCTCACCAAACGCATTAACATATGCGACTCTTTGCTGCATCGTAACCAAAACGACCCATTTCTAAGAAGACGGGTTATGAAAAATGGATTGTTTACGATAACGTAGTCTGAAAACGATCATGGACCAAGCAAAACGAGCCCCCACAATCGACATTCAGAGCCAATATTCACCAAAAGGATATCACCACCAGAATTATGTCTTTGTGGTGGGATTACAGAGTATAGTCTACTTTGAGCTGCTTCCAAGGAACCAAACTATTGATTTGAATGTCTACTGTCGTTAACTATCGAAATTGAACGAAGAAATCAATAAAAAACGCCCTGAACTGGCCAATCGCAAAGGCGTGATGTTCCATCATGATAACGCCAGACCCCACACCTCTTTGATAACTCGTCAAGAATTAACGGAGTTCAATTGGCAACTGTCGCCACATCCACCCTATAACCTTGACTTAGCACAATCGAATTACTACTTGTTTCGCTCCCTTCAAAACCATTTAAATGGTGAAATTTTCAATTCCGATCAGGCTGTCAAAAATGAGTTGGACCAACTTTTCGCTTCTAAAAACCAAGGCTCCTTCGAGCGTGGAATTTTTCAACTTGATGGCGAAAGTTCATCCAACAAAATGGTCAATATATCATGGATTGTTGTTTGTTATTGATGTAAATAAATTCACTTTAGAAAATATTAGAAAATCGACATCAATTATCGAACAACCCTATAATTTTAAGGAAAAATTTTGTCTGGCAAACATATTGGAAGGATCTGGTCAAAAGCATGACAAAAATTTGGCAATACGTAAGAATGGTCTGGCGAAAGGTATGAGTAAGTCTGGCTAAAAGTATGGGGTTTGGGACTCAGCCATACTTTTGCCAAACCTTTATCTGAAGTCAGTGAAAGTTTGTCCAAAGCATGGGATAAATCTGATGGAATTAAAATAAAAAAATAACAAGAGTAGGCATACTGGTGATAATACACCTCATCAATGTACTCATTTTGTTCAAATAAACGATGGAATCAATCACCAGCCCAAAATATGTTTTAAATGAATAAAATTTGCCGTGAATCATCACGAGACGTAGGCTCATCTCATTTAATCTGTAATGAACAGTGAGGAATCCACTCGTTTTTTAATTTCTCTGAATCTCTCTGGAACTCACAGAATGCCTCTGAACTCTTGGAACAAAAATCTTACTCAATTCATTTCTTTCTGAACCTCCTTAAATTCTTCTGAATCCTTTTGAGAAGTTGGACGCTCAATTTCTTCTCAATTACCTATCCCTGAAGTTCTCTGAATTCCCCTGAATTTTTCCAAATTTCTCCGAATTTCCCTGAATGCCTCTCAAGTCTTGGATTAGAAATGGTTCTCAATTTACTTTCATCTGGATTTTCCTGAATTTCTCTGAATCTCTCAGAGGTCCCAGAATGGATGACTAATTTTAAAAATTGAATCCTACACTGAAAGAAATAATTACTAATACCAAGAAATTGTATTCTTGAATATTTCCAAGAACACGTATTCTTCATTAACAGCTGATATGCTGTGAACCCAAGAGAAATTTCCTTGAATGAAGAAAATATTCCGTCAATACAAGAATTATATTCTTAGTTCCAGAAAACTTTTCTTGTATCAAGGATATGTATGTGTTGAGGGATGGATTTCTCTGAACATGAAAATATGTAGTTGGAGACAGTGATTATTTCTCTCAGTGCACTGAAACTCAATGTATGGTTTTTGGTTCATCTCATTATATTACCACACTTCGTTCTATAAGTTCATCACCGATTACGGTAGATGTACGTTTCCAGGTGGAAAAATTTTGTAGAATTCTTGTCAGGATTTGGTTGTACACAACCATTCTCACTTAATCATGTTTCATCTCACATGAAGGTCATAGAATTTGTGTAGAACCAAATTTTGACAAAAATGCTACTCAATTTTTTCACCTCACACTAGTCATATAAGATCTTTGGAGACACTTTGAATCATAACTTGCAAATTACTTCTATTTACAACAGGATCTCTAAAACTCTATATCAACTTAGACTGAACTGACATGTTTCAGACAGGAAACTCCGAGTTGAACTTGTAAGCACACTTATGCCATACTCTGAATGTTGGTTTATGTTGATATCATTGAATCTGAAAACCTGAGATTACAGGGTGCGCTTGATGCCTGTATACTTTTTATTCTTCATTTGAAGCCGAATATGCCATAGGAGAAAGCAAAATTCTAAAAGATTTGAGAATCGAGAAGTAATAGCGCGAAAAATTTGCTGCGTACTAAGATCCTCAAAATAAAAACAAAATGAACAAGCAAAATGGAGTGGAACAATATGTTCAGGTCGCGCATTGCATTCAAAGTTTTCGAAAATGACTTTGCTCTGAACATTTTTTAGTATTTTTGCCCATGTGGAAACCAAAGTTGATTAAATTCACGCCCGCCATCTTGGATCCGCTACCTTGAATTCGAGATTTGACTCCAGATTCGGATTCAGCACCCTCGAAAACCCCTATGACCCATGTTTCATGATAATTCATCGATCCGAGCCAAGATAGCAGATTTTCAAAGACTGCGGAGAAAATGAGGTATATATATATATATATGTATACAGCGGAGGAAATTTTCTCCGAGATCACCTATTTTTTCAGGAGAAAATTAAAAAAAAAGAGAAGGACTTGTCCGATTGCAATAAAAAAAATGGTCTCGGGGGATGGGTTCGAAGAAAGTCCTCTATAAATTTCATCCAATTTGGTCCACTCGGTCCAGAGTTATCCCTGGTACAGACAGCCAGACAGACAAACAGACAGACAAACAGACAGACAGACAGACATACAGACAACCCCACGGATTATCAATCAGTATTGCATGAAATGAAAAACTATCCAACTTCCAATTGGATTACTCAAATATTTTAGAAGATACGATCAGAGCGTACGATAGCGGATACAATAGGCACTCCGTGCTGGTATACTAAAAATATGCCTAAAAATGTCCAAAAATGTATACAATTGTACACAAGTTGTATACAAATCGTATAAAATTGTGTACAAATTGTGTACGACTGTATACAGTTTTGGACATTTTTTTCACATGGGTGATAGCGTTGGAGTTTGAATCATTTATTGGAACCAAATTTAAACTGATGAACTTGGTGATTTACAAACACCACTTTCTCAGAGGTCCCGCAAGAACGTACCCACACAACACATCATATAACTGCAAAATTCTAATCTATTCATATTTATAATCATGATAAAATAATATAAATTACAATGCAATACTGCGGCAGTATTGCAATGTCGACAGTATATTACAAATCGTAATATAATATTGTACCCTAGTCGAAATTATGATTGGGAATGAGATGGGCCCCAACTAGTTTTCCCAGATGTTAGGTTGGTTTCTAGCCAGTTTTGTAACACACTGTCTAGCATGTGCCCATCCAGATGTCCCAAGGAATTGCTAGAATATTGTTCAAATTGGTAATCAGTAGGGGTGTGCGGGTAGCACTTTTTATCGGGTCGGTTCGGGTTCGGGTATTTGTATTTCTTTTCGGGTCGGGTCGGGTCGGGTACCCGATTAAATCGGGTTTTCCAAGTCGGGTACCCGAATATAATAAAATCGCTTAAATTTGATATTTTCAACTTCTATTCGAAGTTGCCATTGCCGTTGATATTTTAAGGACAAATTGTCTTGAGCGATTGTAGGAATAAGGGGATTTCATATGAATTCGATTCTAATATGAAGAATGCCATATTCACTACAAGTCTATTAGGGTTGTTACTCCATGTAATTGATTATGCAGCGGATTAAGAAATCTCCAAATTGCTTCATGGAATGTTTATATTTATTCTCTAATTCAATTGAAAAATATAATCACATTTATATCTCATAAATAATATATTATCTATTTTCGTATTTAGTAACCACAATATAGAATCTTGAACATCAATGAAAATAAATATTCTTCTTATAAATATAATTCTTTTTCCATATTTCTAAATTTGAATGGAGGAAGCACAACCCTCCCACATGTTTTGTCAGCAATCTTGATCGAGTTGCTGTCACAATATTTCCTGCTGAGGAAAATGTTTGCTATATTTGAATTACCCGAATGTAATCGGGTACCCTAAAAACTCGGGTAATTGAAAAACCCGACCCGACGGGTACCCGACCCGACCCGACCCGATAAAAACCCGATGACTCGGGTACCCGCACACCCCTAGTAATTAGAAATGTGAAATCATGTGTTTTCTGTGAAATCACACCTGAGTCAAACTTTCTCAAGTGGGCCACTAAAAAACGACTGAGTGAATTCCAAACTTCTTATTATGGATTATCGAAGGTTTATATGTTGAAATTAAGATCCCCAAATATTTTTGAAAAATTTTGATTTTTTTAGGAGTTATAAGCAAATGAATTTTTTGACGTCTTCTTGTTTAAATAACTATTACTCGGTAACGGATCGATGAAAATTAATGAAATTTGGTATGAATATTCATGAATGCCGACTCAATAAAGGAGTAAAAAATTTTTTCGAAAAAAATCAAAATTGTTCATAAAAAATCGATTTTTAAATAAATAATTGAAATTTCAAGTGACTTCTCATATAGGTAGGACAATACTTTTTCTTTTAACTTTTTCGGAATTTCATAAGCTATTTTTACCAAAAATAAAATTGTAGTGCAATTAAATACACCAAAAGTTATGGATGTTTAAACGCTGGCGCGGAATCGCCTTTGTGGCGCCTCGCACTTCCGCGCCACGCTAGTTTACTCTGACTTGCATATTTGAAGATTCACTTGCACGGAATGAATTGAAACACACATTTCCTTACACTATGTAGTGTATTAATCAGCAAATATCAAATTATTTACACGCTTTTAGTACAATGCTTTTAGTATAATCTGATGTAATCTTACATTCTAAACTTTTCTCATCAAACGGTTTAAAGCAATGATACTGTCGAGTGCCTTTAATAATTTTAGCTGTAGAAAAACGCTGTTCCAATTTTTCTTTGTGTTTTTCATAATCGTTCAACAAGCTAAAACCGAACTGAATTTTTTTGAAATAATTACACGCCCATTCAAACATTGCTTGCGCCGTCACAATAGTTTTATCCTGTAAGCTTGCACGGTACGCGTTCCTTTTCACGCACCCACCAATACCGTCGCAAGCTCCTTTGCCATGTGCAGTGGCAAAAAAGTGCCACTCCGCTTTCACACTGAAGTCGATTTCGTGGTACAATAAATTCAGCAAATTAAAGCGATTCTTGTATTGTGATCCTGCTCCGTCGGAAAAATAGTAAATTTTTATCACATTACGTTCACCAAATTTTGATTTCAAAAATCCTATCATCTTTGAATTGTACAAATGCACTGCAGTGGCGTCGTGATTTCCATGCTCAGATAAAACAACGTAATTGATATTGCAAATAATATTATCTTTTTTATAATATATTACATAAACATGCAATGTTGTCTGTTCGTTACTCCAATGCTGTGACTGGATAGCATCTTGAATATGAAAGGAGTAATTTTCCGAGAAGTCCAGGGTCACAAGAAAGTCTCCGTCTTTGAGCGTGTTTTTTATATTTTCTAAATAAGCAGCTTGAGATTTTGCGATATAATCATGTTTTAAAACGTCCGGGAAATCTGCTTCTAAATTCTTTGTAAAAACGTGACTGCTCTCAGTTTTTGTCAGTAATTGACATCTGTAAAAAATCGAAACTTCAAACGCATTCTTCAAAAACAAATAAAAGTTTATATATACTCGGTAATACCTGTCAGTTGTGATCCATTCATTATACGAAATTTTTTTTATTTTCTGATTTTGCAATAAAGTTTTCAGATCTTTGATAATCTTTGTCGTTCCGGGACAGCTTTTACAAATCCCTAAATAACAGTCTGCTGACGGATTGTCACATATCATGTGTTTCAAATAATCGTGATAATTTGTTTCGAAATTAAATTTTTCATGACTAAATTCTTCTTTAAGCCCCTTGAATTTAAGTCGCATGTTACCGTGAGTTTTACAAACGCACACGTTATGCGTCCCCTTGGCACCCACCGGAATACATTCTTGTGGCCTTAAAGCTCTAAATGCTGATAAAGATATCTGTACGCCTGGATATTTATTCAAAAAATCAGCATGTAAATTTCGAATATCCTCTAATAGTAAACGTTTCTGGAAATAAACGTTTTTTTAATTATAAAAAATGCTCATCATTCAGTATAATTAGATCATTTATTCATTTGAAAAAACATCAAAATCAAAAATCAAGAAAAAAGTAAAAAATTAAATCGACGAGTTTTTGCTTCATCTCGAAAACAATTAGAAATGTGTTTTTTTTCATTCTAACTTACTGTTTTGTGTTGTCGTTTTCCATCAATAATGACAGATTTGAAATCTTCAATCCCAGGCATCACTCGACTTACATGATCCGACAAAAAAAAATCTCTCACTTTTTCGATTAAATCTGAACTCATCGATCGGCCTTTCTTTTTATCTGGGCGAGCAGCGTAGCCATGCTTATCATGCAAGCTCTGAGCAATAGAAACCATGCGTCTGCTCATACCAAACTCTTTTGCTGTTTTTCGGATGGACCATTTCACTGGTATTGTTGTCAAGAGAGCAATTTTTTCACTTCGAGTAACAGCGCGAGATAAAGCCTCTTTAAAATCACTAATCCAATAATTTAGATCAAAACCACTACAATTACTCAAACTATCACCAATAGCCTTACGCACAAGCTCGTGATCTGTATCCGTCAAGCTTAAGTGCATTTTTTTTGCAGGTGATGCTGTGATTACTTCCTCGACTGCAGCCGCAAGTTTCAATCGTTTGTTCTTATTATCGACGAATTCGCATACATAATCACGATCGTTGTCTGACAAATTCAATGCGTTTTCCTCTTGTTCTTCTTCTGCTTCTTCTTTTGTTATTGCTAAACTTATATCTTGACCCTGTTTACTTGTACCATTCATTTTTTCAGATTGAATTGAATCTCCACGGCGATACAACTCTCTTTTACACGAAGAACATACGTACGAACCACATAAATGACTAAGTTTGGGATCATGATTTTTCTGAATTAGGGTTAAATTTTTCCGGAAACACCTATGGGCCTTCTTTTTGAAAGGATTGCAACACTTGGGTGGCGGTGTCATGATACAAATATAAGACAAGAAGCAAATTGAAGTTTAATTAAAATTTAACAACGTATCAAAAACGCTGACGAATTACACGCGTGATCACATCTGATAGAAACAAATGTTTATGAAAACTCTATGCATGTTCACGATACGCGATTTGCATTTGTTCATTCCAGCGCGGTTGATTTGAAACGTTAGATTTTTTCAAAATGATACCTTGATTTTGCAAATCATACCAAAGGCGTTGTACTAAAAGCGTGTAAATAATTTGACAATTGTTGATTAATACACTACATAATTTAAGTAAATGTGTGTTTCAATTCATTCCGTGCAAGTGAATCTTCAAATATGCAAGTCAGAGTAAACTAGCGTGGCGCGGAAGCGCGAGGCGCCACAAAGGCGATTCCGCGCCAGCGTTTAAACATCCATAACTTTTGGTGTATTTAATTGCACTAAAATTTTATTTTTGGTAAAAATAGCTTATGAAATTCCGAAAAAGTTAAAAAAAAAAGTATTGTCCTACCTATATGAGAAGTCACTTGAAATTTCAATTATTTATTTGAAAATCGATTTTTTATGAACAATTTTGATTTTTTTCGAAAAAATTTTTTACTCCTTTATTGAGTTGGCATTCATGAATATTCATACAAAATTTCATCAATTTTCATCGATCCGTTACCGAGTAATGGTTATTTAAACAAGAAGACGTCAAAAAATTCATTTGCTTATAACTTCTAAAAAAATCAAAATTTTTCAAAAATATTTTGGGATCTTAATTTCAACATATAAACCTTCGATAATCCATAATAAGAAGTTTGGAATTCACTCAGTCGTTTTTTAGTGGCCCACTTGAGAAAGTTTGACTCACCTATGAATAAGGTAACAATGTACCCATGTGGAAATAGTGTCCAAAAATGTATACAATTGTACACAAATTGTTTACAAATCGTATAAAAATTGTGTACAATTGTATACATTTTTGAACATTTTTTCCACATGGGTATTTTGACATGGAATTTCCAGTCAAGAACGTGGCTTCCGAATTTATTTCCATAAAATAATCTCGAGTGACAAATTGGAACGTTGGGGCTTTCTTTGTTCCCTCTAACCGTGTTGATGGACTATCAATGTTACTGTACGATCAGTTAACGCATGAAAAATCTACATTAACCAACTGAAGGTCTGGGCACTGAAGTAAAATTGGCTGGAATGTGTTATCCAGCTACTCCCACGTTGGTTCCATCTAGTACGTGGATGGTGAATGGGACGCCCAGACAAATTTCTACCAGGATAGCTCTGTTGTGATATTACAAATCAGAATGTAATATCGCATCAATGTTTCAGAATTATGAAAGTATCAAGTTTTGAAAGAAACAGTTTTCTTAATTTATTTTTCCGTTGCAAGAGAACAGTTTTTGTTGAAAAATTATAAGAATACGAAAACTCCTCTTTTGATAAATTTTTGCTACTTCCTCGTTAGAAGGAAGCTTTTTGATTGTTTCGAGGGACCGAACATTTCTTTGTCTCCAAATTGAGAATTTCTCAGACCAAAATTTTTTCCCGAACTTGCGGAAAAGTGTTGGTTCCGTGTCTGTCTGTGTGGATGGGAGTGTAGTCCTGTGAAGAAATTGCGGACGCGAATATCTTCCGTTCCTGTTATGCGATGATCATGAAATTTTTCCTACAGTTATATGCAGGGTCAATAGTGGTCACATATGAGTTTCAACCTGATTCTTACAGAAGAACGAGAGGGCGAAAAGAAACATGTTATTGAGAATTGTGATTTTGCGAAGGCGTATATCTCCGCTCCCTATTATACGATTATAATTAAACTTATACCATGTTATGGCCACACTTGGAGAAAAATCTGGTTCTCGTAACCAGGTGACGTACTTAATTTCGTGACCATTTCATCTAGTTGTTACAACTAGATTTATATGATTTTGTTTTGTTCTCCTGGTTATCACAACCAGATTTGAGGTCACTGCAACTATAAGTCCTTAACTATGCAAAGATCGTTACTGTGCCCATGTCACTTTTTTCTCAGTGCATGATCTGATATTTTTCCCATATGAGTTTCATCTCAATCAGTTGAGAAATATGGGAACAATTTCTTTAACAACTTACAATGTTCGACAACATTTTCAATGCACACTTTCCCTGTGTCGATAATATCCGAATGCCATGAAATTCTGAGCATAGTCAATTTATGGGATGTCAATTTTGTGGTATACGTTCCAGGCAAATCAAAATTGAGGGAAGAACAGGGTGAGTAATAAACTTGGAAAGAAAATTCGGATATCTCGTGAATGCCGCTGTTATGCGGATATATGCCGTTCCTATCATCCAATCCTCATAAAATTGTTACCGCAGTTATGTGCAGTGTTGATAGTGGTCTCTTATGAATTTTGACCTCATTCTCTTGGAAGAACAGGAGAGGGGAAGGAATTATTTTATTGTAAATTGTGATTTTGTGATCGTCCATATCTATGTTTCTGGTTATCTGATTGCAATTAAATTTATACCACGTTTTAATTACCATTCCATAGTGGTCCCATACGAGTCTCGTTTCAATTGGTTGAGAGATGTGGAAATAATAGTTTCGCAATCTGCAATAGTTGACTGTTTTCAGAAACGAGGAAGCTTTGTGCCTATAAATGGAGTGAGTTTTTTCCTAACTTCCATAACACGAAAATATCCCATGTAGAAACAATGTCCAAGACTGTATACAATTGTGAACAATTTGTATACAATTGCACACGATTTTTATATAATTTGTGTACAATTGTATACATTTTTGGAAATTTCTTCCACACGGGATTCGTTTTCATTGAATAGACTGACCAATAAAAGGAAAAGGAATTCCCAGGAGTAGACCTATTGCGTCACTCTATCGCATTTAGATTTAAAGAACATACATTGAGATTTTATCAAGATTTTTTTCGTAATCATAAATCGAATCTAAATAATATTGGAAGAAAATTCAATGAGAATGCAGATAAAATGAGTGTCTGAAACCAAATTAATTCCCAAATAGACTTCACATTCTATCTAGATTTCATCTTATCTCTTGAGGAGAGTTGACAATCATATGACACAATTACGGGAATAATATTTTTAAGCAATCAAATTGATCAGAATAGCGGGAAGTCATTGACATCTCTGACTCAACATACTACAAGGTGAAGAATTCTGCAAACGTCATTACATTACATTTTTCTTCTTCTCACGATTATCCGGAGCTGATGGAGAATTGAAGATATCATATCTTAATTTTGTTTGTATTTCATTCTTACATATTGAATATTCGTATTTTTTGTTTTTTTCACTTTTGAATATCAATACTTGCTATCATCGCCACCACCTTGCAGTTTGCTTGAAAAATAATTTTTACACCATTACCTATCAATAGCTTTTTTCTCCAATCATCCAAAACATCGTTCTCGATTAATACACGAAAAAGCGAATGAAAAAGAAGAGCAAATATCAGCACCACATCAGCATTACATCAGCGTATCAGCACCTTCACTAATTGTTTCGTAGACCATCGGTCAGAAAGCCGTTTGATTATAAAGAGGATCGCAACGTTCAGATTTTATAATTATTTGTTTTTTACAAAAATAATCCAACACTCCGGGATTTAATTGATTTTGTATTTTAATTTCGTTTCAATTGGCGATAGTGGAATTCTCAATTCAGGAATTTTTTCATTTTTATTCTGCCATCTGATTATGTACTCGCTTTTTTCTTCTATAGCGCACGAGGAGAACAAAATATTGAGGAATTATTCAAATCTGGGCGTTTGTCGTCTTCTTTCCTTGAAGGAACGATGAATTGTTTCACTTATCCTCATCGACAAAAAAACATAAGTGATTCGGAATTTCAGTTGATGAAACATTTGGCGAATTTCAAAAGCGGGAATCAAAATTTTGTTCCCGAATGGATTCGATGATTTTGCTTGCATGGAAAAATATTTTCATAAGCTGCATGTATTTTGATTTTGATAGTGAAAGACATTTCTGAAAGAAAAGAATAAAAGGAAGAGAAATAGATTGAGAGAAGTTTCATGTCTCGATGGAATCAATCAATGTGTACGACTATTCTCCTAGATCAGTTTGGTTTTAGAAAAAATAGGGGAACGCGAGAAGCAATCTTAGCACTTAGGGCAGTAATAGAGAAAAGAATAGCGCTGAAGAAATCTGTCTACATAGGTTTTGTAGATATACAAAAGGCTTTCGATAATGTGAACTGGGAGAAGATGTTTGCGATCCTGAAGGAGGTGGGAATAAATTATAAAGATAGAAGAATAATATACGAATTATATAAGAATCAAAGTGCAATAATAGACATAGAGGGTCAGGGAGGGGAAGCACAAATAAGGAGAGGGGTGAGACAAGGATGCTCATTATCGCCACTGATTTTCAATTTATATATAGAAGAAGCAATGAACGAAGTGAAGGAGGAAATTCAATCGAAATTACAGATTCAGGGAGAAAATATAAGTATGTTGAGATTCGCGGATGACATAGCTATACTCGCCACGAGTAGTACTGAGTTAGAAAATATTCTCAATACTATGAGAACAATATTATTGGATAACTATTGTATGAATATAAATAAAGACAAAACAAAATTCATGATGTATACAGCAGCGAAAACAGCCAGAAGAACGAAAATCAAAATAGATACCGAGATAATTGAACAGGTGGGAGAATTCAAATATCTAGGAAGCATAATTACAGAGAACGGCAAAAGCGAAAGAGATATAAGAGCAAGAATAGCACAAGGGAAACAGGCTTTTTACCAAAAGAGACAGTTATTATGCTCAAAAAAATATGAGCTTGGAAGTAAGGAAGAAATTCTTGAAAAGTTATGTTTGGAGCACAGCATTATATGGTTGCGAAACTTGGACAATGGGGAAAACTGATCAACGAAGACTTGAAGCTTTTGAGATGTGGTGTTATAGGAAGATGCTCGGAATAAAATGGATAGACAAAGTCAAAAATGAAGAAGTACTCGAGCAGATAAATGAAGAAAGAAATCTTTTGAAACACATCGTGAAAAGGAGAAGCAATCTTATAGGACACACATTACGGACACATGAGAGTTTATTGAAAGCAATATTGGAAGGGAAAATGAATGGTAAAACTGGTAAAGATAGACCTAGAGCAAGTTATATGGAGCAAATCGTACAAGACAAGGGATGTAGTAGATATGTAGAAATTAAACGTTTGGCGGATAATAGACAGGGGTGGAGGGTTTCATCAAACCAGTCGTAAGACTGATTACTTCATGATGATGATGATGATGATGACTCTTCTCCTGTGAATTTGCGAGAATTTTCAACTCACGTTACAGAATTCCCTGGTGAACGGAAAGCGTGTATTAGAAAGTGTCAGGAATTAGTTGCAAAGTATTTGGAACGTGAATTCAAGCATGTACGGAGCGTCAAGTGAAACATTGAGAGTAGTTCGAACGTATATTTGAAGTGTGTGAAGCGTATCGGAAGGAACACAAATTACACAGAAACCGCCCATGTGGACAAAATGTAAAAAACTGTATACAATGG
Source organism: Gonatopus flavifemur (assembly GCA_018340375.1). Classification (NCBI taxonomy): domain Eukaryota; kingdom Metazoa; phylum Arthropoda; class Insecta; order Hymenoptera; family Dryinidae; genus Gonatopus; species Gonatopus flavifemur. The sequence continues at coordinate 3,001,580 of JAFFJZ010000016.1, forward strand.
TGCACAATTTGTATACAATTGTATACGATTTGTACACAACTTGTTTACAATTATACACATTTTCGGACATTTTTTCCACATGGGCGGGTTTTACGCACGGAAGCGCGATCCAAGAGGGGATAGGAAGCATGTAAGAAGTATCACAAAAGTCATCTGAAACATTGTTACATTTTCGCTACTCTTTACGACACGCTTCCTTCCTACCAGGGTTGTCTCAAAATTTGGTCAACTGCTGTGAGACAAATAAAAGGTAAGAATGACCACTATTCTGTATATTTCTCACCCGTGAAATGATAAAAACAGAGTCAGCTTTACAAAGGTGAGAAAATACTTCCTGATTACTGTAGCCGACATGACTGGCTCGTGTTATGGGAAAAAATCATTCCAACACTGCTGGTTACTGTAGTAACGCGAACCAGTCGTGTCTCCGCAGTAGAGAGTCGTTTTTCTACACTATTCTCTACTGCGGAGACACGATTGATTCGTGTTACTACAGTAACCAGCAGTGTTGAAATAATTTGTTTCTATAACACGAGCCAATCGTGTCGGCTACAGTATTCAGTATTGTAGGATTTTCTCCGTGTAGTTTCAGTCTCCAGTTCAGTTACCCTCAGCTACCATCACAATCACGACAATAATGTAAGGGAGAGTCGGGTAAAGTGGGAAGTCGGATAAGATGTATTCAGAAGTGGTCTAATTCGTATGACATGCAGTTTCTGACTTCAAATCATTTTTACGAATCATACACTGAGAAAAGTGAACTGTAACCACACTGTTAGAAATTTCTGCATTAGTTTTAATGTATTTGCTGGAAGTTTTTTTCAAATACGCGAATGAATTGAGTTTCATACACATTTTACATTCAATTTAATGTGAACTATAGCAAAATCTATATTTTTTCAATGTTTTGGTACATTAAATTCAATGTAAAATGTGTATTAACCTGAATTCATGTATAGTATCCGAAACCAAATTCGCGAAGTTGTCCCCCAATTACTATTTGTACATGGTAATCATTACATTCCACTTCTCTCAGTGTAGACACACCAGCATATGTTGCTTTATTGTTCTCGCAGAAGAACTGGGAAGGAAATTCTTTACATTTCTTTCGGAATTTTGTTTTGAGTATGTTTTGTAATATTCTTCACATCATGATTGAAATGAGTACTTTATTATTCATCCTCCAGATTTCATCTTTTGAAATGCAAGAGGATAATGCAATAATTTATTACAGTGTCAAAGGTATGCACATTGCACCGAGCCGTCTTCACCCATGGACATACCCGGGCATTGCCCCAGGACCCCCATCTATCAAAGGCCCTTACTGACAAGTAACAATTTGTTCTGTATCCCTAGTTCTTCACTTTAACTCTCTCGAAATGATTATAGCAGTCACCTAGCATCTGTCAAGGTCCTTGCAGTGGAGCTAGTTATTAGAAAGAGTCTTCATACGAACTGTGGAGTGATGAGAATCATTCCTGCTGGGAAAATTCAAACTCAATGTCCACAAATGTTTCCGATAGCTATCTCTGACAAATCTAGTATCAAATTGTTCATCTGAATCATCGCTATTCTAATGAATTTATTTTGAACGGTTATTCAATTCCTGTAATAATGGGAATTGAGAAAAAACGAAAAATGTGTAGAGTAACTCGTACGTGTTGTCCTGTCACCGAAGATATAGTGAAAACAATCCCAATAAGTTCTCATTTGCAATCCAATGCCACAAATCCAATTGAATCGCACAGTTCTTTGAGAGCTCACTATATTTTTATTTGGCACAATTTTGGATAATCACTGATGAAATTATTCTCTCTGTGTACACCTTCCCTATCATCCCCAGTGGGAATTAATTATATATGACCCACATATTTCATGTGGAAAAAATGTTCCAAAATGTATACAATTGTACACACTTCGTATATCATTGTATACGATTTGTATACAATTGGTGTACAATTGTATACATTTTTGCACATTTTTTCCACATGAGATGACCCATATGTGATTGCAACGAAACGTAGATGGCAATATATGACCCATATGGGGCATTTCACACCAAGTGTACCAAGTTGAGAACCAAAGTTTCCCGATCGGGCTCAAACTTGATTAAAGTGTTGCCCCATTGGATAGTAATGTGTGGTAGAACGCACTTCCCGATAGGACGAATATTCATCACAGGGGTGGGTTCGGAAGTTTCGATTTTTGTGCATGTGCCATATATTTCGAAGATTTCTCACTGAATCTGAGGCGATGAAGGAAATTATCTGTGAGTCAGTTTCGATAGATTTTTTCACGGTCTTTCTTTTGAGGAATCATATTTTTCCGGAATATAATCATTTGACCGCACATAGGGCCGAAACTGCCATTCACGACGACAAAATTCAAAAAATGAAGTTTGCAGTTGGGGATATTTGACCATTGAGATGAGTAAAGTGTCTCAAGTATTCGAATTCAGATATGAGAAGATCTCATTCCTCCCCCCTGCCCTTTGTACCAGTTCAAAAGTACCCTTCCCTGAGGTATCATTCGTATGACCAGAGACAGTAAAATAACGACTATGTTCAAAGAGACGCTGTATCTCGAAAAGTGAACCGATTGAACTTTTTAAAAATGGAATCTACTACTGAGAGTATATAGAATAAACTAAAAATCAGAGGAATATCAATTCATTGAGTAACAAATTATGACAGAGCAAGATTGCATGTGATTTTTATACCTCTGCATCTTAAAATTCGTTTGGTTTTCGAAGAAAAAGTAAAAAGTTCCACTGAGTTCCATCACCTTACATATTAGAGGTTGCAGATGAAAGCCTTACCTACGAAATGGAACAAAAACCGGCCCCAACAGTGTCCAACTAAGAATTCTCTCAATTTTTTGTGAAGGAAGGTCTCTCAGATCACATAGTAGCAATCACGAAAAATTTGTCAGAATCATAAGGCATTGTCTAATTCGCTCGGAATTTGTTTCTCGGGGGTTTTCAAGGTCGCTGATTACGAATCTGTTATCGAAATTTCCCAATTCAAAATGGCAGATCCAATATGGCAGACCAAACGTCTAAAATCCATCAGTTTTACCTTTAAACTCTGTACTCGGGAGTTACGGGGGTTACTGATTACGAATATTTTGTCAAAATCTCGTGATTCAAAATGGCGGATCTAATATAGCGGAGAAAAATCCAAAAATCCTCAAATTTTCTCTAAACATGATGTTCACTGATGCACCTCATATCTCCGGAGGTGATTTAAATGACGATTTTCCTTGACTTTCTCAATTCTAATCGGCCATACTGAATCCATGATTTTCAGTTCGGGGATTTCAACAACCTGTTCACAATCAGTGATTCACATGAGGTTAAACAAGTAAGTTATGATGACAAAAATCAATTTCAATATTTTCTCCAAACCAATGTACAATACTATCAGAAGGTTCTAAATAAACCAGATTCCTACACAGAGAAAAGTATTTCTTTGAATCTCACAAATCGTTATTTGAATAGGTCCAAATAGATATTTCTTTGAAGAAAATGAATATCTATTTGCAACTATTCAAACAAAAATTTGTTAGATTCAAAGAAATGCTTTTTTCTGTGTATGAATCACCCAATATTGTTTTGTTAACGTAAAACAAAAGCCTATGCGCGCATATAAAATTAGGTTATCTGTCTTATGGCTACCCTAGTAACACACAATCTTCGTCAAACGTTCTGAGAATGTTTGCAGGACGTTCAAATGTTCTAGGAACGTTCGGAGAATATTGTACGCACATTTGTGTTACTTGGGTAATATCGGTTGCATACGGATGGAATGTCAATGGAATAAATTCGCTCTTCCTACTTCCCTCAATTCGAAATCATAAGATTTTCACCACAGATACAGAAGCGTCAGGTATGTACTTTAAATTTCAATTATTATTAACATAACAAGTGATACGCAGTATACCTCTCATACATGTTTCATGATATATCAAATTCTGTCTTTCCGAAGTACTACACATTTTTCGAAACAGTTGGAAATACCATCTGATCCCTAGTATGAAACAATAAAATAAAAAACCATGTATTTCCCTTTTTAGTAAATCAAGTGTATTTTTATTAGGCAGTCGTGGTGATCCTATTTCAAAAAAAAAAAGAATGAAAATTCAAAGAAGAGAACTATTCACGTTATTGAAAAGTTCAAAATTTTACAACTTCTCGGCATTGAAGTGTAATGAAGAATTATTGCAGTATATATTGGATAAGTATGATGTTACTGGAATTCCTGAATATTATAAGAAACGAATAAAACTTATTATCAAAGTTTTTATATCAAAACTGCTCATAAAATGGCGGCATTGTAATTATGTGTATCAGCATTTCAACAAGAAGCACATGAAATGGCTTGACGGAAACTTGGAATTTCCGGTGATATAGCCATCACAGCTTCCGTCTTTAACACCTGAACATTCGGATTCAAAAAGACGTGGCAGGCCAAAAAATTGTTAGAAGAGAGTTGTGTACGTAGTGTGCACAGACATATTAAACCAATTGTGTCGAATCTTAGTTTAGAAAAAGTGTGCTTGGCTGCAGAATCAAGCTTGGTGAAATCAGGCAAAAGAACTGCAGCCGAAGTTGTGAAATTCGCCATTCAATCCCCACTGTAGAAAATATACTTCCTCAACTGCCAAAGAAGTTTGGCAGTTTTTTACACAAACTTTTTTTGTGAATTACCAAACAAAAGTTTGTAAACATTCAAAAAATTTTGTGATTTCACGAAGATTTTTGAGAATTCACAAACTTTTGTTCGGCAATATACAAAAAAGGTTCGGAAATTATTTTTCCAAACCAAGTTTGTAAATTTCCAAGCATTTTTGTTTGGAATTCAACAAATTTTTCTTACAGTGCACACCCCAGCAATTGAAAATGATGGAGAAGATGTGTGATACACAATCCTCTGAGATTGTCAGACCGTACAGCCCTGAAGAAGCCTCAGGTCTCCTAGTAGATCTTCAGTTGACAAAAGAAGATTATGAAATGATGCGACTTGGAGCAAAAAAAAAGACGCTGATATTTATCCTTCATATCATGTGATAGCAGAGGCAAAAAAGAAATGTTATCCTGCAAATATTAGGGTAAGTGAAAACGAGGCTGTGGTGCCGCTAGTGGATCTTCTTACGCATATTATACAACGCCTGGTACAAGTACAGGCTGATGTCATACTGCAGAATATTTCGGAGGACTGTGATACTATCGACGTTTACTATAAATGGGGTTTACATGGGAGCGGTGGACACAGTATATACAAACAAAACTTTTCAAGTACTTCAGAATATGCAGATTCGAATATAATTTTAAGTACGATTGTACCCCTACAAATGTGTGAATCTAATGGTGATGATAAAAAAATATATTGGAAGAACACGACACCATCATCAACGAGGTATTGCCATCCGATTGGATTCAAAATAAAGAAAGAAAATGTTCAGAATGTGAGAGAAGAGTATAACGAAATACAAACACAAATATTGCAATTGGAACCTACAGTAATCGTTTTGGGCTCTAAGGAAATAAAATTCAAACACATTCTCCTTTGTACAATGTTAGATGGAAAGACAATTAATATTTTGACTGACACTTCAAGTTCGCAAGGGTGCAATGTTTGTAAGGCAACGCCTAAAGATTTAAACGATCTGGAGAAACTCAAGAACAGAGTCTGAGTTGAAGACGTTTTCAAATTTGGTATTTCTGTCCTTCATGCACGTCTTAGATGCTATGAATATTTACTGCATATAGCATATAAATTGGAATTGCAGCAGTGGCAAGCGAGAGGTGATGATGCGAAAGGAAAAGTTGAGGAAAGAAAGAGTAAGCTGGCAACTGAATTTTACAAAAAAATGGGACTCGTTGTTGATCAACCAAAACAAGGGGGAGGTAAAAGTAATGATGGTAACACGGCACGAAAATTTTTTGAGAATCCTTCACTTGTCTCTGAAATAACAGGAATCGATATAGAACTGATAGAACGGTTTGCAAATATACTGTCCATTATTTCTTGTGTGCACCACGTTAAAGAAGGAGAATTTAGAAAATATTGCTTTGAAACAGCACAAATGGCTGTTTCGCTTTATAGTTGGTATCAAATGAGTGCCACTGTTCACAAACTGTTGATACATGGAGCTGATATTATTAAATCTTCACCTTTGCCAGTGGGTCAACTATCAGAAGATGTACTTCAGACTGGCCATAAGGAGTATAAAAGATTGAGACGTTGTTATTCCAGAAAAACTTCGAGAATTAACACGAATAGTGACATATTGAACTGGATGCTGGTATCCTCCGATCCTATTGTGACGAATGAGCGAAAAAAACCCCGAAAACATACAGCCCACTGTAATAGCATTGTGATGAGTATGTTGAAACCACCTACGTTTTGTTGTGCTGATGATCAGACGTTCGACAATGATGGTGATAATAATCAGGAGTGTGATAATGATGATGAAGATGATGACGATGTGGATTCAGAATAATAACTTGATTAAAGTTATATATGATGTACTTATTTGAATGATTGAGAATACAAGAATTATTCCAAATGGAATTGTGTTTATTCTGCATCATATAGGGACTTGCGGCTGAATAACCCAAGGCAGGCATTATTTGGCTGTACAGACCCGAGTTTGAAGGGAATCCGAAGAATTTTCGCAATTTTGTCTGCAATATTGGATACACCATTTTGGGGTCTGGAATTTTGATAACGGATTTGTGATTAGCGACGCAAGAAACCCCCCGAGTACTGAGTTTCAAGCGAATCTGATGATTTTTTTATAATTTTCGTCTGTCATATTGAATCCGCCATCTTGAATTTCGGTTTTTTGACAACAAACTCATAATCAGTGATCCCCAAAACCATTCAGACACGAGTGTGAAGGAAATCCCAAAAATTTCCGAACTTTTGTCCGCCAATTTGGATACGCCATTTCGAATTCTGGAATTTTGATAACGGATTTGTAATCAGCGACCCAAAAAAAACCCGTAGTACTGAGTTTCAAGCAAATTTGATGGGTCTTCATCATTTTCGTTCGCCATCTTGATTTTCGGTTTTCTGACAACAAATTCGTTATCAGCGATCCCCAAAACCATTCAGACACGAGTATGAAGGAAATCTGAAAAAGTTTCGTAATTTTGTTCGCTATATTGGATACGCCATTTTGAATTTGGGAATTCTGACTACAGATTTGTGATCAGCGACAAAAAAACCCCTTAGTACTGAGTTTCAAGCAAATCTGATGGCTCCTTATATTTTTGTCATCGTAATTGGCAGTTTCGGCCCTATGTGGACCGTAAGAAATGTGATCAAGTCAAAATCAATTTTTTTTCAAATAGTATATTTTTATTTCTTCTTTCTTTAATCCCAAACGAAAGATTAGGTTTTGTACCACAAAATCATGTAGGTAAAGAAGTGAGCTGCGACCTCTTAACCCTTTTACGCCCGAAATGCAGGAAATTCTTCGTCAACTTTGGAGCTGTGCATTTGTTATTTAACGGCCGAATTCCCCATCCAAACCCACTATTCTCATTGTTCTCGAGGTCACTCTTCCTAATGACGTTGAGGAAAATCAAGGAAAAACATTGTAACACTGAGATTTTCACACTTTTTCATTGAAAAACACGATTTTTTGGTTTGTTTTTTTTCAAACTGAATTGTCACCACCAGAACGACTTTCTATCGAAGTCAAACGAACATAAACCGTGCAATTAATAGTTGAACTTCAAAATTGTGCAGCAGAAAATTTTTTTCGACCGACAGCTGATTCAAAGTGGTGGCTGAAACCCAAAAATTCACAAAATCTTCGTTTTTTCGACGTTTTTTTGCATTCAAGTGCCACTAGTTTTTGTTCCTGCTGATTATAAGTGACCTCATCACTCTCACAAGTATCTTGCACGACTAAGCATCGATGATCTGGGAGTAACTCAACAGGGGGCCTCCAATATATTAGAATAACAGTGTCGAGAAGTGTAAAAATACTCATACTCTGAAGAATTTCGATCCTCTTTACACGAATACGACTCATGGAACATGACATGACACGACATGTGGAATGGACCCCTTGTGCGGCTTGTCTATGTATCGGAGATGGCCCAATAGACATTCCGACCCTTTTGGGCTAGGGGGGGGGGGGGTACTCTTGGGGCCAAAGCAAGACGGTCTTCCTCCAAGAAAATAGAACAAGCTTTTCTTGTACTAAGAGTTGTGATAATGGATTGGCTGTACGTGTCAGGGTTGACTCCGACCATTCAAGTGGAAGAGATACCAGGGGCGGATCGAGGAATGGATTTGGGAGGGAAGGGGGTCGTGAACTCCCCCATAGGAACAAGGAGTGAAATTTATGTCAAGGCTTGTACCAAAGTGGTCATTTTTTCGCGAGAATCTTCGGGAGCTGTTGGAAGAGAACATGGGCCAGATGAGGCCCCATGTTGCGCGATGCCCCGAAATCAGGCACCATCAGGCCCATTTTTTATTCCAAGAGTTTCCGTACATTTTTGAGAAAAAAGATCACTTCGGCAAAAATTTTTAGGTGAACTGGATTTGAGGATTTGCAGGTCGTTCCCAAGATTCATTCTGTAACTAAATTTTTTGTCCATTTTTTTTTCGGGGTGGGGAGGTGTCATTCCATATTAAATTCAATATTGTCATTTGCCATTGACTTCCAATGTTGCCCGATTTTCACCACGCGGAGGTAGACAATCTTCGAGAATTTTTATTCTGTATTTTTTGTATTTTTTTTGTATTTCTTTGTATTTTTTCTAGTCTTTTTTTGCATTCCTTTGGTATTTTTTCCATTTATAATTTTTTACTTTTTTTGTATTTTTTCAGAGTTTTCGTTTTTTATTCCTAATTTTTCTTCCATTTCCATGCATTTTTCCTTGTATTCCGTTCATACGCTTGCTGAATTCTTTTTACATTTTTACAAAGCTCAATGGATCGATGTAAAACATGGCATACAACAATACGAATCACAATCTCAACAATGTCTATTCGTTCTTTTTCCGCACTTTTTCGCTGAGCAATATCTGAATGTTTTCCCTACGATTGATTCGTGCTGGTGAATGTTAGCCTCCCTCAAGTACCGTTTGCTCAATGCAATTGCAAAGTCTTTCGTACTATATTGTTCATTTTCCGGTCCAGCCATATCTCTTAGAATACCCTCACTCTTAATGGAGGATTGAATTATCCCCATCAGAATCACCCATGTGCACTTTTGCATGGACTTATACAAACTAAGACTGTGAACAGATCATAGTCGAATCGGTGTGAATTTCTCGAATACAATACAAATGTCAGTGGAGTGTCCACAAATTGGACATCAAATTTCATCACACATGATGGGCTCATACAACGCTGAACAGTAGTCACGGAACATCAAATTTTTGATAATGGAATAGATACCATCATTGCATATACCAGAAGGCCGATATTATATCATTATAATAATTCTCATTTTCTGACCCCCCCTCGCAAAATTTCCCTAGTTTTGTCATTTTTAGAAGTGAAAATTATGCTATATATTTTTCCGTACGTCTATATTCTCATCCTTGAATTTCAAATAATTCGCAAATAGATTCATATATCCTACGGTTTCTTCTATATTCGTCGGAAGTACTGTGAGTCTACAGATTTCTTTAGACCTTCTTCATCACATTCATCAAATAATCATTTATTTCTCAATTGATCATTGAAATGCCGAAAAGAAAAAGTGTCATTCCATCTGTTCACAACGCTTCGACCAGCCGATGTGACAGGAAAAAACATGTATCAATTGATTTGATTGAATCTTAAGAAGGAGAGGATTATGATGAGTTCATTTATATTCCGAATCCAGATGACTCTGGAGAATCTGATGCCCATAACTCAGAATATGAAGGAAACGTTCCAGATAGTTCAGATAGCGGAAGCGAAAATTTTCCTTCATCTTCATCCAATCAAAAAATTTCCCAGGCTTATGAAGATTCGCAAGAAGAATCAAAAGAGAATTTTGAATACACTCGGATTGATGGAGAAAAAGGTACAATTCTACACTCACAAATGAAATGCGACTTCCAGAAAAACCTAAAAGAATGGTCTCTGAGTGTTCTGACACCCAATTATTTGAATTATTTTTCTCTTCTGTGATGAAAACATGCATAATCGAGACTACCAAAATGAATGGATATGATCTCACTCCAGAAGAATTGAATATACACGGAGAGAAAAAATTTGCTGACGCAGCAAATCGAGGTATTACATATAGAATAGCAAAATTTTTTGCTGCCACAGCTAAAAATTCGCTGTCACAGCTAACAAGATTGCTGGAACAGCAAATAGTTTGCTGTCACAGCAAAAAATTTGCTGCTCTGGCAGAAGGAACCCAGCAAGAGTAGATTTCGCTGCCACAGCGAATTCCTTTTTCTCCGTGTATTCTTGGGTATAATGATATTCACGATATTCAATAGGCGCTCGTCTTAGAGAGATTATTGGTCGAAAGATCCGTATCTCAGATCTGACGTGGTTGTCAAGGTAATGGCTCGTAATTAGTTCGGAATGATGGAATCCAATCTCAAATTGTCTAAACCAGAAGATGAAAATCCTAGTGATAGAGTCTGGTGCGTGAGGCCAGTCTCACAGATATTCAGGCGAAATCTGGACAGATTTTGAGTGTTTTCAACAGCTCTCTCGATCGACGAGATGGTGCTCAGATTCGTTGAAACACTTCACCAGATCGAAACCTATTAGATTTGGATTTAAAATGTGGGCTTTGTGCGGCGCTGACGGGTATTTGTTCGACTGTGATATAAACTACGGAAAAAACGCCAACATCGATTTCTCACCCAAATGTGCTATGGGGAGTCGTGTGATCATGAGAATGCTCCAAAATCCGCTCCATAGTGTACCAAAAAATAAAATAGATCAATATCACGTTTACTTTGACAATCTTTTCTGCTGTCCTGATTTATTGGTACACCTGGGTAAAATTGGGATACCGACAACTGGTACGGTAAGAGAAAGCTGGATGGAAGGTAGGAATTATATTGACCCCCAAGCAAAAAAAGGAACTTCCGCAAAACCCGCCTCAATATTATCAAGCGCAGCAGGCGTAACTCCTCTTACTGTTGTCAAACGTTTTGATAAGGAAACGAGAGAGAAATGCGAAATATATCTTTCCCTAGCGCCTTTTCAGCATATGATAGATTTATGGGTGGGGTGGATTTGCATGATCAGTGGTGTAGGAAAATATTAGCAATGGTGCGTTTGAGAAAGTGCACATGGGTGATTCTGATGAGGATAATTCAGTCCTCCATTACAAAGGCGGTTATTCTGAAAGATATAGCTTGGCCAGGAGATGGAAAATATAGTCCGACAGACTCTGCAATTGCATTGAGCAAACGGTACTTAAGGAAGGCTAACATTCACCAGCACAAATCAATCGTAAGGAAAACATTTAGATATTGCTCAGCAAAAAAGTGCGGAAAAGGATATTGTTGAGATTGTGATTCGTATTATTGTATGCCATGTTTTGCATCGATCCATTGAGCTTTATAAAAATGTAAAAAGAATTCAACAAGCGTGTGAACGGAATACAAGGAAAAATGCATGGAAATGGAAAAAAAATTAGAAATACGAAACAACCAGAGGGCTCCGCCCCTGACTGCTCCGTTTCGCTCAGCAGTCCGACCCAGTGATGCCAGCATTGGGTCGATCGAGTCGATTTTCCCTCTCCATCACATCTGTCTGTATAGAAATGTCACACACACAATCAAACCTCTGACAAAAGAAATTTGATTGTATACACCGTGATGGAGGGGGAAAATCGACTTGGTCGACCAAATGCTGGCATCACTGGTCCGACCCCCCTCAAATTTCACTTCGCTCATTTCGAATGGATCGTAGCCCACATATGCTCGCTTTGCTCGTATTTTGAACAATTCAAATATCCGGGGATATATGGAAAGACACTCATCAGGTTTTCCCTCAATTGAGAAACTTTGTAAATGTAATGTTCAGAAAGCCTGGAACTTATTGCCTACCATCCTCCATACCATCCCCAAATAGTGTTGCCGCGATCTTCGAGCCGATCTCAATAATTCCAAACGATCCGATCTTCGAGCAGAGCTGAAAAAATTTCAGTCGATCCGAGTTTTGAGCTAAGCCAGAAGTATGAGATCGACGAGCCAGATCGTTACTGAGGAAATTTCCTATCAGACGAAGAACCTTGGTTGAGAAAAACCATTGCATCTCGCCCAATCTCACTGAATCTCGCAAAATGTCATTGAATCTTGGATTATGAAACAATATTGTGTCACATGTTCAATTAGTAGCAGAGTCGATCTTGAGAAAATATGTTTATAAAGTGGATTTCTCTTGATCGCCAATCCTCTGAAGATAAATTGACTGATATATTTTTCTATTTATTCATTGGAAGATGCATGCATGTAGTTTTTATAACTAACATTTATGAAATTTGATTCGTCGAGTCATAAAAATTTTGAGAAGACGTTGTTTTATACTCAAACTTCAAAAGCTTTAGAAATACAGTACAGGCCAAAAGTTTGAATACACCCAAAGGAAAAACAATTTTCCCAGTTGATGTGTTTGTTTCAGAAAATCAACTCACTTCATTTACATAAGTTCATTGTGTTTTATATTGTTTAGACATTTTTTGATTATTATTTACGTAGTTTATATGAATTGAATCAATTTCGAACAGCGGAGATGTCAAAATGTTAAATGTCTTTAGGTTAATTCAAACTCATGGCCTGTACCGTATGCTCTATTCCAAGGAGCCCCTGGATGCAAGAATTTTTCATTCGCGTTTGTTTTGAACGAAGTAGGATCGTGAGATCTCCGATCTAGCTCGACGATCTTCGAGTCAATCCGAGCTTCGATCCGAGCAGTGGATCTATCGATCCGATCTGCGAGCCGAGCCTATTTCTCAAAAACAAGAGCCAAACCGAGCTCATGCTCAAAACTCGGATTAGCTCGGATCGCGGCAACACTATCCCCAAATGATTCAGAGACATGTACCTGGAAAATTGTAGAATTTCAACTGTCCTGGTAGAAATGAAGCCTGGAAGCGTGACGAAAGCATGAGCTAAAAGTGATTTGAGCGTAATAAGCGTAACGAAGGGTTACGCTAGAAATGAATTCGAATATTTTCAGGCGTCATTTGTTTCAATAGCTACTTCCTTCACTTCTGGATTCTCACTAGTGCGCAGTTGTCATAACGTCAACCAGCTCTTGAAGAGTCTTCGGATGCAGCAAAGCTTACACGGGAAGATCGAAATTATTATTTTCTTTCAACAATGGAGCCCAGAATTTGATTCCGCACCCTTGAAAATCCCCAAAACCCGTGGTACACATAACAATATAATTTTGTTCATTAGAGCCGGAATGACTATATTCACGTGTGCCATATTGGATTCGCCATCTTGAATTCGTTCTTTGACGTCAGATTTGGATTCTTCACCCGCCAAGACCCCTAGAACCCATGTTCCATATAAATCTGTCCATGAATGCAAATTTGACTAGATTCACGCCCGCCATGTTGGATTCGCCGTCATGAATTCGGAATTTGACCCCAGATTCGAATTCAGCACCCTCGACAACCTCTAGAATCCATGTTCCATATAAATCTGTACATGAATGCAAAATTGATTGGATTCACGTCCGTCATCTTGGATCCACTACCTTGAATTCGAGATTTGACTCCAGATTCGAATTCGGCACCCTCAAAAATCCCAAGGATCCATGTTTCATAATAATTCATCGATCCGAGCGAAGATAGCGAATATTCAAGGACTGCGGAGAAAATGAGGTATATACGAGGGTGGATTGATAAGTTTCCGGCCTGACCAAGAAAAACAACGTTTTCAAGAATTTTTTTTTTTTATTTCTCAACATAATCTCCTCCAAGGCTGATACATTTCTCATAGCGGTGTTCTAGTCTAGTAATGCCATCTCTATAGACTGATTCGTCAAGCTCCTCCAAATACCCATTTACAGCTTCGATTACTTCTTCAGTGTCCGCAAATCTCTTACCGCCAAGCCATTTTTTGAGGTTAGGAAACAGATAATAGTCACTCGGGGCTAGGTCTGGAGAGTAGGGAGGGTGCGACATTAATTCAAACTTCAGATCGTTGATTTTAGCCATCGCAACGATTGACGTGTGCGCTGGTGCGTTATCGTGATGAAACAAGATTTTTTTCTTCGCCAGATGAGGTCGTTTAATTTTCACTTCGTGGCTCAAAGGTTGCAATAAGTCTGCGTAGTATTGACCAGTGATAGTTTCACCCTTTTCAAGGTAATCAATGTATATAATACCCCTTGCATCTCAAAAAACAGTAGCCATAACCTTGTTCGCCGAAAAAATTGTTTTTGCCTTCTTTGGAGTTGGTTCCCCTGGTCCGATCCACTGTTTAGACTGTTCTTTGGTTTCAGGAGTGTAGTGGTGGACCCAAGTTTCGTCAACGGTTACGAATCGACGCAAAAATTCGCTTGGATTACGCTTATACAACGCCAAATTGGCGGTAGAAATGTTCTTTCGAATCAATTTTTGGTCGACTGTTAGCAAACGCGGCACCCATCTTGCACAGAGCTTTTCCATATACAAATGTTGGTGCAAAATATTTTGTACACGTTCATATGACATCTTACAGGTCTCAGCTATCTCACGAACTTTTAATCTGCGATCTTTCAGCACTATTTGATGGATTTTTTCGATCATATCTGGAGTTGTGAGCTCAATGGGGCGTTCTGAGCGAGGCTCATCAGAGGTGCTCACACGACCCTTTTTAAACTCGGAAACACACTGCTTAACGGTTGAATATGATGGGGAGGATGTCCCCAGTGTTGAGTCCATCTCTTGTTTAATTTCCTTCGGCGTTAACCCCTTCAAATAAAAGTATTTGATGACAGCACGATTTTCCAGCTTTTCCATTTTTACGAAAAACACAGAGGCGTCTTGGTCAGCGTGCTCTCAAAACTAAACTAACATGGCGATCGGACTGAAACTATAGCTACAAGCTATCTAAGGATGGTACTATAGAACGCCACCTCAAGGTAGGCCTAGTGGCGCCATCTCTTGGTCAGGCCGGAAACTTATCAATCCACTCGTATACAGGATGGTGCGAAAGTCTGGATACACCCTAATAAATCCTGGACGGGTGGAGATAATGGGGGAATTTTTTTTTTCATTCAACGGGGGAACAGAATCTACCATACTAGGAGGGTGAGAAGTCGTCAATCTTGAAGGGAGCGATTAGGGGGAGAGGGGGGCGAGAATATTGGATGAGGTGGGGGGGGGGCTTGCGATAGCTCATTCGATGAGGATTCCCAGCCCAAATACAGCCGTTCTTTGTTTTTTGAACTCGGTCAATTTTTCGCCAAACTATGACCACTTGAACATTGTTCTGGGAGCAGTCAGAGCCGGTGTAGACCTTCATAACTCTCCATCGGATGAAGATCTTTGGATGCCTTTTTCAATCAAATGGGGGGCGCATGGTGTATCATTCTAGCGAAGTGGATCCCCGAAGACAATCGGGAATAATGAATAACAATGGATCCATCGACAAATCAAGATAAATGAGGGATAAGTGTAGAAGGGTTGCACACATTACGTAGCCCCCTAGCCGAAGTTCCCCCTCTAACTCTCTCATACCAGCGTTCCACGCCACACTTGCCTTATAACGTCTCTAGAATAGTTGATTCAGGATTCTTCACAAGTTTTTCTCACCTGTTCATTCGAGTCGAAATTTACATTTTTTTTGTGTTCTTCACCATTTCTGGCTACTCTCGATCATTTCCCATCATTTTACGATACTTTCGACAATTCTTGAACATTTCCGGATAATTTTGCACATTTTCGATATTCTCGATAATTCTTGAATATTCTCGGACAAATTCGATTGTTTTCGACATTCTTGATAATTCTCAAACATTTTCGAATAACTTCGCTCCTTTTCGATATTTTCGATAATTCTCGAATATTTCTGGGTAACTTCTCTCATTTTCGATATTTCCGATAATTCTGGGATATTCTCGGACAAATTTGATTGTTTCCGACATTCTTGATAATTCTCAAACATCTTCGGATAATTTTGCTTATTTTCCATATTCTCGATAATTCTTAAACATTTTCGGATAGTTCTGCTTCTTCTCGATGTTCTCGATAGTTCTCGAACATTTTCGATGTTTTCGATAATTCTTGAATATTCTCGGATAAATTCGATTATTTTCGGCATTCTTGATAATTCTCGAGCATTCCCGGATGATTTTCTTCTGTTTTGATATTTCCGATAATTCTCGAACATTTCCGGATAAATTTGAGGTCGCGTTAGATATTTTACAAACAGTTGTAGATACTCCGATTACCTCCGCAAGACAAATTTCTCGTGACCATGATATTTCCCATAATTCGGGCCTGAGGATTCTCAGACGAAATGAATTTCATCCTCACAGGACACATTTAGTCCAAGGGTTAAGCGGAGATGATTTCGATCAACGCCTAGAATATTGCGAAACCATCATGCAAAAAGTTGATGAAGACCCTAATTTCATGCAAAATATAGTCTTTTCTGACAAAGCTACATTCATGTTGAATGGGAATGTGAATAGACACAATTGTAGATATTGGAGTGACAGCGATCGGCACTAGAAGTTCGAATCGAAAACCCAATACCCACAAAAATTGAATGTTTGGGCACGAATATTGGATACGCATATCATAGGTCCAATTTTTATCAAGGGAAATCTGACCGCAGAAAAATACAGGGTCATGCTGATTGAGGATATTGTTCCCAATATCCGTTGACTTTCAGGACCAAATTTCGATGTAGTTTGGTTTCAGCAGGATGGTGCACCTGGACATTTCGGATGAGGAGTACATGTTCTGCACCAAAGTTTCGTCGGTAGGTGGATTGGGAGGCGAGTAGCGATCGAATGGCCTCCCCGATCTCCTGATTTGACCCTATTAGACCCTTTTCTTTGAGGACATTTGAAAGATCGGGTTCATCAAAATCGAGCACAAGATTTAGAAGGGTTGCGTGAAACAATAATAGAAGAAGTGGCATTCATCACTCCTGAAATTTTGCGCAACGTAGGTGAAAGTTGTTCTAATCGTCTCGCTCACTGCATTGGATGTTTAGGCAACCATTTTGAACACCTCATCCAAGTTCCAAACTAAAGCGCATATTCGCCCAAACATGGGTATTATTTGGGAATGGAGGGAAACCACATCTGGAATGTAGAAATTGCTATATCTCGGCGAAGAATCGACTGATTCCATGAAATCAAAGACGGTTGGATTCGGGTTCAAAAAACGCTATCCACAGATGTGTCGCGAGCCCCCAATTTGATTCGAGATTTATGTCTTCCCTACAAATCCCATAGCCCCCATCCGGAGTTATGAATTCCCACTCCCATGGGAAGATACAATCCCAGACACAATTTATCAATGATCGCGATTAATCACCAATGTCTACTAATGTTTTCTTGAGTTGGAATGGCGATATACCAAGTGTTCCTCAGTAAAAGGTTATGAAAACTAATCAGGAATGTTTGTTAATTTTTCCTGATGCATTCCGATTCAAGGTGATAACCCTACCAACAATTCAAGACACATCTCATCAATGATCCCGATTGTTGATTCACAATTCACTTTGACTTGGGGCTACGCAATGTGTACAATCCTTCTACACTTACTTCTTATTTATCTTCATTTGTTGATGGATCCATTGTTATATATTATTTCCGATTGTTTTCGGGGATCCACTTCCCTAGGATGATACATCATGCGCTCCCCCCCCATTTCATTGAAGAAGACATGCAAAGATCTTCATCCGATGGGGAGTTAGGAAGGTCTACACCGGCTCTGACTGCTCCCAGAACAATCTTCAAGTGATCATAATTCGGCGAAAAATTGAGCGATTTCAAAAAACAAAAAACGGCTGCATTCAAGCTGGGAATCCCCATCAAATGAGCTGTCGGAGCCCCTCCACCTGGTTCAAGATTTTCGCCCCCCTCGTCCCCCCATTTCCCTCTTCAAGATTGAGGACTTCTCACCCTCCTAGTATGGTAGATTCTGTTCCCCCGTTGAATTTGAAAAAAACATTATCCCATTATCTTGACCCGTTCAGGAGTTATTAGGGTGTATCCAGACTTTTACACTACCCTGTATATGTATACAGCGAATAAAATTTTCTCCGAGATCACCTATTTTTCCAGAGAAAAATTAGGAAAAAATAGGACTTGTCCGATTGCAATGGAAAAAAAAACAGTTTCGGGGGATGGGTTCGAAGAAGGTCCTCTATAAATTTCATCCAATTTGGTCCAATCGGTCCAGAGTTATCCCTGGTACAGACAGACAGGCAGACAGACATACAGAGAACCTAACGGATTATCAATCAGTATTGCATGAAATGAAAAACTATCCAACTTCCAATTGGATTACTCAAATATTCTAGAAGATACGGTCAGAGCGTACGATAGCAGGTGCAATAGGCACTTCGTGCTGGTATACTACATGTATCGATGAGTGCCTAAAATCTCGGAAAAAATAGAAAAGGAGTACAGAAAACATGAATGGAAAAAAAACAAAAAAATACAAAAAACATAACTAAAAAAACACGAAGAAATATAAGAAAAATACAAAAAAAAAGATTCTCGAAGGTCGTCTACCTCCGCGTGGTGAGAATCGGGCAACATTGGAAGTCGATGGCGAATGACGATATTGAATTTAGTATGGGATGACACCTCTTCACCCCCAAAGAAAATATTGGCAAAGAATTTAGTTGCAGAATAAATTTTGGGAACGACCTGCAAATCCTCAAATCCAAAATCAAACCAATAGAAACGATGAGTCCAATCCATTTTAACAACTTTTTAGTACAAGAGAAGATCGTTCTATTTTCTAAAAGAAAGACCGTCTTGCTTTGGCCCCAAGAGTACCCCCCCCCCCCCTCGCTGAAAAGGGTTGGATATCTATCGGGCCATCTTCTATACATGAACAAGTCGTACAAGGGCTCCATTTCACATGCTCGAGTCGTATTCGTGTGAGAACGATTACAATCCTTCAGAATATGACTATTTCGACACTTTCCGACACTGTTTTCCTAATATACTGGGTGTTTCAAAATTGCCGTACACTTTTCTGAAAGCAGATTCTTGATGGAATTCTGAAAAGATTTTGGTCGGGAATATTTAGATCTGATCCTCAGATCCGGAAATATGAGTATTCATTAATTTTTTGAAAAATCCAAATACCTCAGAAGTACCATATTTCCGACTGTTGAATCTAACACCATTCTCTAAGTGGATCACGGGGTATGCCTGAAAAAAAATAGATCTCATTTAGCTTCCTCCGTTGTGAAGTTATAGTGGTTTGGAATTCTTTGTATTCCACCCGAGTAAAAATGTCAATTTCGGTTCACCAAACGGGACTGGTGCAGACGTGTTGCATTTTCCTGCGGTACTGTTGCAGATTCAGTGCGGGCACATCACATCCGCAACAGTACCGCGGAAAAGTGCAACACGCCCGCACCAGTCCTGTTTAGCGAACCCGAAATGAAAATTTTTACTCGGGCAGCCATTCAGAATTCAACAATTTTGAATCGCTATAACTCCACAACGGAGGAAACTAATGTAGATCAATTTTCTTACAGTGACACCCCGTGATCTGACTTCGAGAATGATGTTGGATTGGAAAGTCAGACATATGGTACTTCCGAGGTATTTGGATTTTTCAGAAAATTGAAAAATGCTCATATTTGCGGGTCTGAGGATCAGGTCTGAATATTCCGGTCAGAATCTTTTCAGAATTCCATTAAGAAGCCGCTCTCAGCAAAGTGTACGGCAATTTCGAATCACCCAGTATTGGAGGCCACTTGTTGAATGACTCTCAGATTAGCAATGATGAGTCGTGCAAGATACTTGTGAGAGTGATGAGGTCACTAAAAATCAGCAGGAACAAAAACTAGTAGCACTTGAATGCAAAAAACCGTCGAAAGTACGAAGATTTTGTAAATTTTTGAGTGTTAGCCGTCACTTTGAATTAGCTGTCGGCCAAGAAACTTTTCTGCTGCACAATCTCTAAGGTCAACTATTATTTCCGAGGTTTATGTTTGTTTGACCCTGATAGAAATTCGTTCTGATGGTGGAAATTCAGTTTGAAGAAAAACAGACCAAAAAATCGTGTTTTTCAATGAAGTCTGGAAATCTCAGTGTGACAATTTTTCTTCTCAACGTCATTAGGAAGAGCGACCTCAAAAACAATAAGAAAAGTGGGTTTGGATGGAAACTCACCTGGTCAATAACAAATGCACAGCTCCAAAGTTGACAACAAATTTCATCCATTCTCGGCGTTGGAATGTACTTGAAGTTTCAATCGGTTTTCGAACCGAATTTGCGACTCGGTGGTGCATGTTAAGAGACTGGAGTATTCAACTCATCCAGCGTACCGCTATACAGTGAGAGGCGTGGCATCCCCGCTCTCGCAATTCGAGCGCTACGATGATTCTGTAAAGCGGCGGAGCAGGGATTCTCATTCGATCCAATACTAATAACAGGCTTGAATATTTGGGTGGAAACGAACAGTAGATGACTGTACGGTGGCGCCGTTATGAACGCGATAGGTGGAAGTTGCTTTGACTTTGCTGTAATACAAAACCATTCAATGAATGTGTCATATAGAAGTCGAGGACCTAGAGCATACTTTTCTCAACGAACAACTCCGTTTACGATTTTTCTCTACGTTATTTCTCTATAATTATACAGGGCGTCCCATTTGAAACAGGACAGCTGAATAACTCTTCAGGGAATGGAGGGGGAGAAAAATTGTGCAGATAAAAGTTGTAGGGTTCGAAGGAGGCCATAAGATGGTGACCTTGAATTTGACCTTGAGGTCAATTTTGGGCATAATTGATGGTCAAAGTATGTTTTTCCAAATGGAAAACTCTACGTTCGACCTCAGAAATGGAAAAAGCGGAAAATTTTACGTCCGAATATGTTAACATATCAGGTCATTTAGAGGTCATTTGAAGGTCAAAAAACCATTTTCTATGGATTTTCACGGAAAAGCCTCAAACGAGTTGTTTCTCTGACCAAAGTTATTAAAGTTGAAGTGAAACCCCACGTTTCGACCTTGAATTGAAAGTAAACAGAACTAACCTTCAGAGTTTATTCTTCATATCAGTACGAAAGTGATCATTAAGAAGTTTTCATCGTTTACGGTGTAAGTGCGGGTTCAAAATGGTTTATTTACCTAACGAATGTGTTGATATTTTAATGATCTTGGGTGAGTGTCGCGGAGTGTATCAAAGAGCGTCACGATTGTACAGGGAGCGGTTTGGAGATCGGCAGCATCATCTTTCTTCAGAAGTCATTCGCCAAGTTGAAAGAAATTGTCGACAAGGAAGGATTGGTCAACGCCGAAACAATCAAGGTTTCAACTTTAACGACCCTCGATGCGTTGCTGTTTTAGCAATAATACACATGAATCCTCATGTTAGTTTACGTGATATTGAACGCGATTTGGGTATTCCACGCAGTACGGCACACAGAATTCTACAAGCTGCTCAATATCATCGCACTGACCCAAGAATTATCTCAACAAGATATGCAGAATCGGGTTAACTTTTGCCATTGGGCTTTACAGAGGTTGAACGAAGCGCCCGATTTCTTTCGATATGTTCTTTTCAGTGATGAATCAACGTTTCAAAGTACTGGCTTGTTAAATCGTCACAATAGTCACTATTGGTCAGCGCAAAACCCGCACTGGACTCAACAAGTTGATCATCAGCATCGGTGGAGTATAAATGTTTGGTGTGGAATTCTAGACAATCAAGTTATTGGGCCGGATTTTTTTGATGGAACTGTTAACGGTCCTAATTATCTACAGTTTTTACAGGATGAATTACCAGTTTCCCTGGAAGATGTGACATTAGCAACTAGGCAGAGGATGTGGTATCAACAAGACGGTGCACCACCACACTTTGCTCACTGTGTGAGGGATCTAAATATCCTTTTCCCCAATCGTTGGATTGGTCGAGGTGGATTTGTACTGTGGCCGGCAAGATCTCCTGATCTCACCCCTCTAGATTTTTATTTGTGGGGTTACGTAAAAAATGTCGTTTATACCAACCGACCAACAACACCTGTGGATCTACAACAACGCATCAGATACGCAATTGCGAATATTCGTGCAGAAGTTTTTCAGTCTGTTCTTGGAAACTTTCGACGCCGGCTGGAGTTATGTATTCAAGTAAATGGCGGTCAATTCGAAAATCTCCTGCAATAAGTGTGTCTTACCCGTCAACGGATTCATGCCATCTGTAATTATAAAACGACGAACTGGAAAAATAAATAATTTTTCAATTATTGTTTCAAATTTGGCATTTATTATCGTTCTCAAAGTCGAATTCAAGGTCGAAACGTGGGGTTTCACTTTAACTTTGATAACTTTGGTCAGAGAAACAACTCGTTTGAGGCTTTTCCGTGAAAATCCATAGAAAATGGTTTTTTGACCTTCAAATGACCTCTAAATGACCTGATATGTTAACATATTCGAACGTAAAATTCTCCGCTCCTTCCATTTCTGAGGTCGAACGTAGGGTTTTCCATTTGAAAAAACATACTTTGACCATCAATTATGCTCAAAATTGACCTCAAGGTCAAATTCAAGGTCACCATCTTATGGCCCCCTTCGAACCCTACATCTTTTATCCGAACAATTTTTTTCCCCCTCCATTCCCTGAAGAGTTATTCAGCTGTACTGTTTCAAATGGGACGCCCTGTATATACAGGGGAAAATGATATTTAGATAATCCCTCACACATCGAGCAAAGTGTGGTGGTGTACCGTCTTGCTGATACCACATCCTCTGCCTAGTTGCTAATGTCACATCTTCCATGAGAACTGGTAATTCATTCTGTAAAAGCTGTAGATAATTAGGACCGTTAACAGTTCCATCAAAAGAATACGGCCCAATAACTTGATTGTCTAGAATTCCACACCAAACATTTATACTCCACCGATGCTGATGATCAACTCGTTGAGTCCAGTGCGGGTTTCGCGCTGACCAATAGTGACTATTGTGACGATTTAACAAGCCAGTACTTTGAAACGTTGATTCATCACTGGAAAGAACATATCGAAAGGATTCGGGCGCTTCGTTCAACCTCTGTAAAGCTCAATGGCAAAAGTTAACCCGATTCTGCATATCTTGTTGAGATAATTCTTGGGTCAGTGTGATGTGGTACGGATGATATTGAGCAGCTTGTAGAATTCTGTGTGCCGTACTGCGTGGAATACCCAAATCGCGTTCAATATCACGTAAACTAACATGAGGATTCATGTGTATTATTGCTAAAACAGCAACGCATCGAGGGTCGTTAAAGTTGAAACCTTGATTGTTTCGGCGTTGACCAATCCTTCCTTGTCGACAATTTCTTTCAACTTGGCGAATGACTTCTGGAGAAGGATGATGCTGCCGATCTCCAAACCGCTCTCTGTTCAATCGTGACGCTCTTTGATACACTCCGTGACACTCACCCAAGATCATTAAAATATCAACACATTCGTTAGGTGAATAAACCATTTTGAACCCGCACTTACACCGTAAACGATGAAAACTTCTTAATCATCATTTTCGTACTGATATGAAGAATAAACTCTGAAGGTTAGTTCTGTTTACTTTTAATTCAAGGTCGAAACGTGGGGTTTCACTTTAACTTTGATAACTTTGGTCAGAGAAACAACTTGTTTGAGGCTTTCCCGTGAAAATCCATAGAAAATGGTTTTTTGACCTCCAAATGACCTCTAAATGACCTGATATGTTAACATATTCGGACGTAAAATTTTCCGCTCTTTCCATTTCTGAGGTCGAACGTAGGGTTTTCCATTTGAAAAAACATACTTTGACCATCAATTATGCTCAAAATTGACCTCAAGGTCAAATTCAAGGTCACCATCTTATGGCCCCCTCCGAACCCTACAACTTTTATCTGAACAATTTTTTTGCCCCTCCATTCCCTGAAGAGTTATTCAGCTGTCCTGTTTCGAATGGGACGCCCTGTATATCTATCACACGTATATTCAGTACCCTGCTTGTGTGTGTAGTAGCCTATGGGATTCCCCGCTTACATATGAGAACGTGTTTGTGTAGGTAAAATTCCCCAGACACACTAACGCCACCTGGTACTGTGGAAGATGAAATACACAACTTCGGTGATTAACACGGTGGCTTGCGTACCCTGATTCCCAACTCACAATAACACGAGGTTCATTCAGTAGCATTAGTTCATTAGAGATAAACATGTCGAGTTTTGTGCCAACAAATTACGATTTGCGGACAGCACTATTTTTCTGTTTTCATCTGAAGAAAGCCGCAGCCGAATCGCATCGAATGCTTGTGGAAGCGTTTGGTGAGCATGCTCTCGGTAAAACACAGTGTTTCGAGTGGTTCAAACGGTTCAATAGTGGCGATTTTGACGTCAGGAACGAAGAACGTGGAAGACCACCGAAAAAGTTTGGAGACGCTGACCTGCAAGCCTTGTTGGACGAAGACGACGCTCAAACACAACAACTGGCGGATCAGTTAAAGGTGACCCGAGAAGCCATCTCCCTTCGGTTGAAAGTCATGGGAAAGATACAAAAGGTGGGGAAATGAGTTCCACATGAACTCAACAAAAGACAGCAGGAAAACCGCAGACCATCATGCGAAATGCTGCTCGCCAGGTTCCAAAGAAAGTCATTTCTCCATCGAATTGTGACTGGCGATGAAAAGTGGATATATTCCGAGAATCCTAAGCGCGGGTCAAGAAGTCATGGGTTACTGCGGGTGAACTATCAACATCGACGGCAAGACCAAACCGCTACGGACGAAAGACAATGCTGTGTCTTTGGTGGGATCAGAAGGGCGTAATCTACTACGAGCTGCTGAAACCTGGGGAAACTGTCAATACTAAACGCTACCGACAACAAATGATCGATTTGGATCGAGTTTTGCGTGAAAAATGACCAGAATACCTACATAGACAACACGAGGTGATTTTGCTGCATGACAATGCACCAGCACGCAAAGCAAAACAGGTCTTGGAAACGATAGAGTCGTTCCGTTGGGAGATTTTTCAGCACGCGCCTTACTCACCGGACCTTGCCCCATCCGATTACTACTTGTTTGCATCGATGGGACACGCACTCGCTGAGCAGCGCTTTACTTCTTACGAAGATGTACGAAAATGGCTAGATGACTGGTTTGCCTCAAAAGAGCAACAGTTCTTTTGGCGCGGAATTCACAAATTGCCAGGAAGATGGAAAAATTGTATAGATAGTGACGGACTTTGAATGAGTTACTTTGTATCATACCATTACAATAAACGTGTTTTTTCTGTACAAAAATTCCGGTTTCATACTCACACACCTGGTATTTTTCACTTTGAAAAATGTTTTTCGTATGGCCTTCACACATATTTTGAGAATGACTGAAAAGCTCCATACTTGTTCGAAAAACACTCTCATAAATATTCCAGAAACAACAAGTTTTTCAAATGCTTGGAAAGTACTATTGATTTTTCAGAGATTTCTATGCATCTTTCCAAACGATTTCTCCGAATCATGAAATTTTACGAGGATTTCTTGTTAATTCATCACGTTTTTCTTTATTTTAGTTACCTGAAATATATTTGAATATTAAAATATAAAATGAAATCACCCACGTTCAAATATAGGAATCAAAGTCTCCAACTTCCACTGAGAAAGGATGTTTTTTACAAAGTGTTCCATGACAACATTTATAAATACGCTATGTAAAAATCACAAATCCAATTTTATCCCACGTGCGCGTCGTTTTTCGCGAAGACTGAATGTGATCAATCACGCAGCTGTATTCAACTGTCACTTTCTGTTATATTATGCAAGGTGTAATGTTCTATTTCAATTCGTGGATATGAAACAAATAATCGGTAGTGTTCACATGAATATGAAATACTCTTTACTACAATGTAAAATATAAATATACGACTAATTATATGTTTTGGAATGATTCGATGTTCAAGTGAAACTTACATTGAACATGTATTCACTCTACATGAGCTGAGTAGTCAGAAATACTATAGAACTCAGAACTGCTCGTTTTATTAAATCTACTGACTTCAAAGTTATCCGTGACGAAACAATATTTACTAAACATCGACTGCTCCCGTAACTCTACAAACCTATCAAATATACAAGGACACTTATAGACTTTATTTTCTTTCTAATCAAAGGAATCAGAAAATTTAATTGGAAGTTTATAAACCGCCATTGGTAATTCAGATAATATCTTTTTTCCCCGTGTATACTCATCTTCAACGTTCCTGTTACGCTCCAGCATAAGCTTCGTTTACTCTTCCCTGTCGCTTCGATTTCCACCAGGGTGAGGTATAATATTATGTTCTTCATCAGAATCAAGAGACGCGGTAGCGTCTCGACGCCAAGTATATGAAAAAACCCCCCCAAAAAGATGCTATTAATAATGTATAAGTATTTTTTATATATAAGTGAAGGAAGCAGAAGTCGTCCGCTACCGTGTATCTTCACACCTCAACCAAGATTTAACCTGAAAAAATTTTCAATGCACAATAACTCGACACATATCGTATGTCACGAAAAAATCACTCCACTCTCACTATATAATACGATTATACACTCTCGATTAAGCACACTACGAACTTGATCAGTTCATCCGATACCGAAATATAAAAGTTTCAATTTTCTATCCAATCAGAACATCTTTTCGGTATTTCTGATTCATCGGTTTCTCCTTAACACGCAGACCTGTTATCCTTGAGGCGATTTCCAATGCTATGAAGATTTATTCTGTCTGTCTCTTCCTTTCTTCGAACACCCAATAGTAGATCATTTGTTCTGTTGCTTCCTTCTTATCAACGTCCAATAGCGTTCATTTCAGTCAGCGTTGCCAGCCTCCTCTCTTTTCCGATGGATCAGCGAATCGTGTACAGCGGTTCAATGGAACGACCAATGACAGAAGTTGAAAAAGCAGGAGGCTGGCATCCCTGATTTCAGTATTATGTACACACATCACACATATGTATGTATATGGTACAGAGTTCAATATGTCAATGATGTTTTGACAGGTTATAATACGAAAAAATATGAGATGGATGAAGTAAAGGTAATTATTACATGATGGAGAGGTTATTCGTGAAAAAAACAGAAAAAGTTTGAGAAAGGTATAAATCTATTTGCCAAATTCAGAAGATTGGAAGATATACAAGGTAATCTCTATATGATGGATTATTCATAAAATACATCATTTCTTTACAGGCAAAAGCACAGCAGATATATCCTAATCACTGACGCACAGTTTGCTACTGTTGGTTCCTCCAACCGGAACCAGAGACCAATAATAGAACATCATACAAAGTTTGGTCAAGGAAAGTAATTTGAATTTATGAATTACTTCTGAGGCGAAAGCATATCTGATATATCATAACCCCTTTACGGAAAATCTGCTACTGTCCTACTCTCCTATTCTCCTACTAGAGTCGTTGGCAGATGATCGAATGGATCATACGGAGTATGTTCAAGTGGACTGATTCAAATTGATTCGCAATCTTTCTGTAGGCCAGAACATAACGCAGATACAATAACTCCTGACGGACAGCCAGCTACTGTGGATTTCTTCAATTAGGATCATAGACAATTCATAAAGAAGATTATACCAAGCTTGCTTAAGAATTACTTAAGTTTATTTGCTACTTCTTCACAGGTAAAATTATAGTGGAGATCCCATGAACCCTGATGGAAAATCTGCTAGTGTATACTATTTCACAACCAGAATTTTGGGGAAATGATGGAACATATGATATATTGAGCCTGCACAGAGAAACGTGAATGAATGGAACATTGTCCTCCTCGCAATTTAATGACTATATTTGAGCTTAACTAAGGCGACTGGAGATGTAGCTCATTCTGAAATAAATGTTCCAAATATTTTTCAAGTCTCTTCAGAGAGAAAACTATAAAGAGATGTCTGGTAAGAAAAGGTACGTTTAATATGATTCTGTTGTCTGTGTAGTTTTGACGAAGGGTATTATATCTAATCTTAATTGTTACCAATCATTTATTATAAAATCAGATAATAATTGAAATATTATGAAAAAGAATATGAAAGAAATTGAGAAATTCCTCGATGCTATCAAGCATCTGTTGGAGGAAGGTTGGACAGTTTAATAGATTATCGTCTGTCTTGATAAATTCTATATTTGTTTGTCTTCATAACGAATTTCGTGAAGAGCGTATTGAGTCTATATGTTTATCATACGAGTGTATAACAAAGACAATTCAAGGTCGGCGTCAATATACAGAGTCAAATAATATTCGTATAGAAGATGATGTGAGATATGTTACAAAAAGTCTCTAATCATATATTAAGATACATTTGAAAATTTATATAACTTTATCTCTCGCAACAATCTATATCATTTAATGAATAAAAGAAACTTATTACAATTGTTAATGTAGGAAGCAGAAATTAACAAGATATTTCAAATAGTTTACAAGGATATCGTGATTCCATGTATTTTAAATTAATTGGCGTTACATTGATTGTTGATCCTGGGAATCACAGATAAAGAGAGTGCTGACAAAGAAGTCAGCTCACAAGCCGAGCTGCTAGCTGTATTGTAATATCACCAGGATCAACATAAGATATGTATTTAAAATCTATCTTTTTTTTATTCTAATGATTTGACCGGTACTATTGGTTATTAATAATAATGAGAGAGAGGTAAAGAAACAGAATCATAAAATTGCAAATGGGTACATCAAAAGTACATTGGTCGATGATTTGATGATTGATGGAGACTTATCTTTTTTTTTTCTTCTGATGATTGTTTTTTTCTTCTGATGATTGCTCCTGGTTTTGCTCCTTTTCATATCTTTATTAACACGTGGCCACGTTATCGTCCATCTTTCAGATTCCTCTACAATTAGCTCGTTCGTCTCCGTACGTCTGATGTCGAGGAAAGCTATCGACCAAGAGAACGAATTTTCCTCCCTTCCTTAGCTTCCTTCTTCCTTATCATTCTCTCTCCTACCTCTCACGTTCCTCCTCTCCTTCTTCCTCTCTATACATAAATCTTTCACTCTTTCTCTCTCTCTCATTAACTCTTACATAATTTCTTTATAAGCAGAATCATAAGAGCCTTCCGAAGTAACTGATCAAGACTAGATGATCAGCTACTTCGGAAGGCTCGACTGTCGATTTCTCCAATTAGGATCGTAGGCAATCGATGAAAAAGATCATACCGAGCCTGCTCAAAGGTGATTGTTGAAGTTTATTTGCTTTTTTTTCACAGGCAAAAGTATAATGGATATACCATAATCTCTAATGGACAGTCTGCTAGTATCCACTATTTTGCAATCAGAATCGTGAACAAATAATGAAACAGAATAGTGAATAGATAATGAATGTAAATTCAATTATACCAAGTTTGGAAAACATTCGAAAATAAGGTTAGTCACCGCCCAGCAAACACGAATGCAAGCCATTCAAAGGACCATTGACGGCCCTTCGCCGGCATCGCAGGGCCATCAGCGGCCCATTAAAACGCCAGTAATCATTGTTTGTAGGGCGAGCACTTCAGGTATACTAAAATATCACATCCTGAATCAAAATTATGAACTATGTACAAAATGGTTTCCCTAGATTCTTTGAGTAAAATTACAGGTAGATCAAGGAAAAGTGGAAAGGATGCAGGTATACTATACATCTGTATGTTACTTACCACCACGATCAATATCATCAGGTAGCGTAGAAGGAAAATGAAGAAAAGGCAGGAGTGCAGTGGATATACCACAGGTCCTTGCGTTAGGTACACTATTATCAGATTCTTCCAATAGAATCACAGGTAGATGAAGAAAAAGCAAGAAGGATGCATATGTACCATACATCTTTATTTTATGTACCACAATGATCAATGTCATCAGGCAGCATCATAGCAGGGCCGGCGTCAGGGCAGGGCGATCAGGGCAGCGAACTTAGGGGGGCGGCAGAGTCTCAGACAGATTTTTTATTCTGATCTCGAATTGATCTTACACTTTTTAGCACAAGCCATTTTCACTAGGTCGATCATTATTCATTTGATAGGACATACATTACGACATGATAGTTTATTGGAAACAATATTGGAAAGGGAGATGAATGGTAAAACTTGTAAAGGTAGACATAGATTAAGTTATATGAAACAAATTATACAAGACAAGAGCTGTAGATATGTAGAAATAAAATGTTTGGCGGGTAATAGACAGGATTGAAGGATTTCAGCAAACCAGTCATGAGACTGATTACTTCATGATGATGATGATTATTCATAGGGAGAAGCAAGGAAAGTTCAACCCTTTCACAGGGATGGGCACGGGATACTTTTACTGGGAGTACTTTGTTTTCTGACCTCATATGAAGGCATAAAGACATTTTACACAAGAAAAAAAAGTACTCCCAGTAAAAGTATTCCGGGAGTACAAAAGTGCCCTTCCCTGCCCGTTTATTAGTTCACTCAGGGTGTTTGAATCTGGAATTTTGTGGTTTGTTTTATTGGTTCTTCTTTTCAAACAAACCATGTAATTGACCCGTTCCGTTAAAATTCCATGACCGCTGGACACCCTGGCTCAATAAAACGTGATTTGGAATAAAATGGGAGAAAATATTTTTCTACTAAAGATTCTTCCCATAATACAAATTACAAGGGGGCATTTGCATGATTATTTTCGCTTGGATCTTCATTGTAGGCAATTCTCATTAACGTGTATGTGATATCATGGTTCAGTTCAAGTTAGGCCTATAGTTAGGATTTCAGTAGGAAAATTTCAAAATTCCATCAATGTTTTTTCAACTTATTCCAGTTTGAGCTTCAGAGCAGAAAACATTTTATCACTTAGTTTGCGAGATATTTGAAGTTGCATTCACCATGACATCCCACACAACACTTCAGTTGAGAAAGAGTTCATAATGAATTAATTTGGAACTATGAGAATTGAAAATAAATGCATTAAAAACTCTTTCTGAGCTGTGGTATTGTGTGGTTTATGTTTTGCTATGATATATTTCAAATATAACTATAAATATGTCAGTAACTAAATAGTGAAATGTTTTCTGCTTTGAGCCTCAGAATAGAAATATTTAGTAGAGCAATTTACGAACTTCTGATCTTCAAACAGTAATATCGGTCTCACATACTGTTAGACCGGGGTTTACGGTTAACGTGATTTTGAGAGGTGTTACCGTTTAAGGGTCAAAACAGAATGTTTTTAGAACTTCTTATGAATTGATTAGTTCGAAAAAATTTTGAGACAATTCCATTCGAATTCTCGAAAAAAAAATGCTTTGGGTGGCTGGGAAATTTATTGTCTGCATCCTCATTATTTCCAATGAGCAGCAACTGGAAAGTACACTGAGTGTCAAAATTAAATTTCACAAGAATTATAATCATTATTTCAAAGCGATTCAAGTATGATTTAAGAATTGAATTATTCCAAAACCAAGATGAGTGAAGATGAAAATGATGGTCCGTAAGAACACAAGTATAATCCAGCTTGAATGGAACAACTGAGAAGATGGAACTTTGGAAGAAAACATTCAGAATGAATCGTCACATCCAGTCACATCAGTCAAGTTGACCTGTAGTTGTTCTGCAACAATTTCTATGATCAGAATATTGTATCTGCTCAATTTTCGTTGAGTTAAGCCTGAACAGTCTCTCTAATCATTCGTCAATTGGTCAGTGGAATGCACCTGATGCAAAGATTTGTGATATATCTA
This sequence comes from Gonatopus flavifemur, assembly GCA_018340375.1. NCBI lineage: Eukaryota > Metazoa > Arthropoda > Insecta > Hymenoptera > Dryinidae > Gonatopus > Gonatopus flavifemur. The sequence continues at coordinate 3,033,407 of JAFFJZ010000016.1, forward strand.
CTGCGCTCCTATCTTTTCTGCATTTTCCTTCAACGCTACCTAATGATCATGGTAGAATTTAACGTACGCATGTATGGTACATCTACATCCTTTCTGCTTTTTCTTCATCCACCTATGATTCTGCTGGGAGAATCTGATAGTGGTATTATTCAACGCAAGGACTTGTATAACCACTGCAATTCTGCCTTTTCTTCATTTTCCTATGACGCTACCTAACGACATTGATCATTGTGGTACATAACATGAAGATGTATGGTACATATGCATCCTTCTTGCTTTTTCTTCATCTACCTGTGATTCTATTGGAAGAATCTGATAATAGTGTACCTAACGCAAGGACCTGTGGTATATCCACTGCACTCCTGCCTTTTCTTCATTTTCCTTCTACGCTACCTGATGATATTGATCGTGGTGGTAAGTAACATACAGATGTATAGTATACCTGCATCCTTTCCACTTTTTCTTGATCCACCTGTAATTTTACTCGAAGAATTTACTCACTGAAAAAACTTTTTCACCTGGGTACTCAGGAATAACGATATTGGATAATATATAATCCAGGGGCCAAAATATTGATGCAAAATCAACAGAAACTCACGCGTTAAACGTAATGGGTCTCCCTAATGTTGACGGTGTTTCTTCTTATTTGAATACAGTAATGCAGTGTATATTGTATTGTGCTTCTGAAACAAAACAATTACTTTTATCTGACCCCAATGGCATCATAAATATTTCAATTCAGAACTACAATGCGCGAAAAAACCTTGATATCATAACTTCAAAACAGCTTGCAGGTTCACAATACTCGCACAATCACTCACAAGATGCAGGAGAATTCATCGCTTCTATTTGCGAAAATTCAATGGCTATTAAAAATTTAGTGAAGCACCAAATAACTACCATAACGGAATGTACGAAATGTGAATAAACCGAAAATGCTGTTGGTACAAAGTGTGTTATACGTCTTGTGCTACCTCCAATTTCACGAAAATCATTTGAGTTTCAAGAAATATTCAAGTTCAATTTTTCAACATGGAAAATTTTCGAAGATTCTTGTGACAAATGTAATAACTTGCATAAAACTAAAAAATCATTTATAACAGCGTCAGAACGATATGTAATTGTGCAATGAATGATATTTAATCACAATAATGTTGAACCAACAAAGGTAGAAAATATAAACATTAAAGTAGTACCAACTTCAAAAATTGAAATTGCACAACACTTTTATAAAGTCATAGCTGTTGTTTTTCATCAAGGTAAAAATATTTCTGAAGGTGGATATTTATTCATGATCTGCGAGTTGAAGAGCAACATTGGCCACGTAATGCTGAAGACTCGTATATATATTCCTTTAAAAAGCAATAATTTCGCTTCATCATAAAATTAGAATTAAATTAATGTAATATTGGACAGTTTTGAAGAGTATAGAATACCTTTTTAATACCATAACGAACCAAATATTCTTGAAGAATTTTTTCGAATGATTTCGATGGATATTCCACAGAATTCTGAAAAATGTCTGGTACAGTACTAGAGAATGTCTTCAATCTGATATCTTGAAGATATATCTTTTTGTTGCATGATAAATATTTGACATCTCTTTACACAGATAGCAAAAGTTCCAAAAACCAGATCCCATTGAATCCTTCTGGAACCACAAAATGAATCACTGAAATGTCAGTAGAATGGAGTTCTTGGAGGATTCAGATCGCTTTTTGTCATACTATATACAGTACAATATACAGTATGACAAAAGGCGATTTGAATTCTCCAAGGACTCTATTCTGCTGACATTTCAGTAGTTCGTTTTGTGGTTACGAAAGAATTCAATGCGATCTAATTTTTGGAACTTTTGCTATCTGCTACTTTTCACAATGATTCAAAAGAGTGACCAAAAAATTTTTGCTGGAAAGCTATTCTTAGCTTCATGCTGAACAGTACAAATTCTATCTTGCAGAAAAAATTTCTCTTGGATACCTTGAATATATTGTACGCGAGTTTCCTCTGTTTGTGAGATCTATATTGTTTCGGTTTGCTTACAATGATTTCTTGAAAACACTGGAAATTTCCGCACAAGACATGTTCAGCACAATATTTTGGGCTGTTTTGAGCGGCGTCAGCTACTTTGAGCGCTGTGAGCTGCTTTGAGCGCTTTGAGCTGCTTCGAGCGCCAACTTATCAGTCGAGGAAAATTCAGTTTTCGGAATTCTTCACACGTATATTTGTTTATGGGAATTTGCTTCGCTTCCCTTCCCTTCTTCATTCTTTATTTCGATAATCTATTGCCGTCCAATGATGAGAGGACTGATGGAAATCCAAGTGGATCTTTATATCACATAAGTTATCTGAGGACATTTCCTTCATTCCTACGATTGCCATAAACTCGACAGGGGTATTTAATTTTTATTTGGGTGCAGTTGAAAGCATATTCAGGAAAAAAAGTGAAATCTTAAAAAAAAACTCCGAAAAAGTAAAAAGATAACGCCAAGTATATGAAAATCCCAAAAACAAACAATACAAAAATCTGGAAACACATTCTAGAGGAAAATTTCACTCCATTCAGAATTTCGAGGGGATATCAAAGGGTATGCTCCATTTGAAAAAAAAGATATGGAATCAATATGAGCGACCAAGGACATTGGTTATCCAAAGGATATGTGAAAGATTTTTGGTATATTGTAACTTCAGTTTGTTTAAACTGTATTGGAGGTAATGTATGATTTTCAAAAAAGCATTATTGTATTGGAAAAATGAATAAAACGAGCGTATCGTTCTGCCCGTATACACATACCAAAAAGTGGAAAAAAAGTAGAATTCCACAAAACATACAAATGTCTCACAAAAACCCCTAAAAACTCCAACACAGTAAGAAATAACGTCAAATCCCAAAAACCATACAAACGTTTTACAATAATACTTGAAAAAAAAATCCTTGAAAAAAATACTTCACTCTTTCCAGAAGATTACTTGATATAACAAATATACCAATCAAAGAAAAGATATTAAAGGCAACCCTGTTTCGGAATTCGCATCAACCAGGAACACTTGGCGTGGCCGATGCACAGTGGGGCCAAATGCCAAAAAGCTGGACAAAATTATAAGGGGCTCTCAAATTCGCTTGCGACTTCGTACTCGGGAAGTTTATGGGGTCACTGATTACGAATCCGTTGTCAGAATTTCAAAATTCAAAATGGCGGATCCAATATGGCGGACGAAAATTGAAAGAAACCATCGGATTTCCTCCAAACTTGGTGATCAGGGGTTTTTGGGGTCGCTGATTACGAATCTGCTGTTTGAGTTCCAAAATTCAAAATGGTGAATCCAATATGGTGGACGAAAATTTTAAAAATCATCGGATTCTCCTAAAATTGGGTACCCAACGGTTTTAGGGGTCGCTGATTACGGATCCGTTGTTCTCATTTCGAAATTCCAAATGGCAGATCCAATATGGTGGACGAAAATTGGAAGGAATCATCGGATTTTTTTCAGATTTGGTGATCAGGGGTTTTCGGGGTCGCTGATTACGAATCCGCTGTCTGAGTTCCCAAATTAAGGATGGCGAATCCAATATGGCGGACGAAAATTGAAAAAATTATCGGATTCTTTTCAAATTGGGTACTCAGGGATTTTTGGGGTCGCTGATTACAAATCCGTTGTCTGCATTCCGAAATCCAAAATGGTGGATCCAATATGGTGGAATAAAATCGAGAAGATCATCGGATTTTCTTCAAACTCGGCATCCAGGAGTTTTTGGGGTCACCAATTACGAATCCGTTGTAAAAATTTTGAAATTCAGAATGGCGGATCCAATATAGTGGACAAAAATTGAGAAAATCATCGCATTTTCTTCAAACTCGGTACTCAGGGGTTTCTGTGGTCGCTGATTACGAATCCACGGTCTGAAATTCAAAATTCAAAATAACGGACCCAATATAGCGGACGAAAATTGTAAAAATCATCGGATTCCCTTCGAACGCGGTACCCAGGGGTTTTCAGGATCGCTGATCACGAATCCGTTGTCAGAATTCCGAAATTCAGGATGGCGGATGCCAACAATCAAAACTTCATTCATAACTTGATATTAAACAAGAACTAGACGGCCCATTTTGTTGTTCCTATTATGATCATTATTATTATTATTTCCAACATTGAATCATTATTAATATAATTATCGAATGATATTAACACATGTGTTAAATCAAAAGATATATACATTCACAATATATACAATAATATAAAAAACTGAAATCGTAATGGTTTTTACTCTTGCCACACTTTTTTTACTCAGATCAGTCTTCTTCTTCACTCTCAGAGGAAGATAATGGGAAAGTTACGTTGTCTTTATCAAGTATATCCGGAGTTTTGATCAGGCTTAACACGTCTCTAGGGAGAAACTTTAGTTCTTTCTTGGGCAACTGTCTTTTACTCGATAACATTGGATCAGAACTCAAAAGGAACCATTTAAAAATGTCTTCATTCGTTTTTTCTCTACTGCATTTCCTGGAGTGATGCTCTCGGTACCTTTGGAAATGAATGTTGTTAAGATATTTGAATATAATTATGTATTCATCGACACCGTTGAAGCTTTTGATCTCAACATGACAAGCAAAATCAAGGGAAAACAAAAAGCAGCTGCACTTTGGGGTCATCAGTATAAAGTTTTGAATAAATCCTCTAATTCATAAGTTTACTTGATTCTCAAAATTGTTTTCTAGTCTATGAATTTATGTTTCCAGAGGATGAACAATGTGGCTTATTAATAAAAAAAAGTATATGAATATTCATAATTCCCCGAATTCCTTACCAGAACAAAACAATCTTCGCGAACATATATTCTCGTGGTTACCATAAATATATAGTTTGCCTAGTAGTCAAAAACGTATTGTGCGATGTATCAAACTGATTGCAGTACTTGAGAAGTCAAATTTCCCCCGTCAAAGTGTCGAGTCCACTGTGACAAATATAGACTATTATTAAGTGATATACATCATTTTCACCTTTTAAAATCTTTCTTACGAGCCTCTTGTGCTTCCCTCAGTCAATTGGCCTATAGGTAGAAGAGCAGATGCAATGATTTCAGGTCCGTGGATCAAAAACTTGTGCATCGTAGGTGACATTGGGTACCACGGATATTTTGTCGCGTAGTAGCGTGCCGTGTCTAAAGCGTAATTCCGAAATTTTTCAACGTCTATTTCATGGCCACTTGAAACGGTAGCTAATACTACATGAAGTCGTTGTATTAGGTTGACATCCACCCCTGTGATTTCGGCAGAAACTTCGGGTTGTGCGAAAAATCGCCTAGCGGTATTCCCATCATTTGAGTTCCCAAACCCTGGCTTAGGAACATCGACAATGAGGCCACATTTTTCTTTAAAACTTTTCTGTACAACCTTTTTTCGTTCTTCCACCAAAGCTTTATCTTGTTTTCGTGCTTGCCACTTCTGAATAGGTAGCTTATAAGACAAATGCAGGAGGCCCTCAAAAAATCGTATCCAGTCGTATAGACAAGACAAACCAAACTGGAGGTTTTCGGTTTTGACCGGCCTGGATACTATATCATCAATTTTGTTGAATTCCTTCGATGTGGCACCACATATATAGCACTTCTGGGTATAGGTTGTATCAGTTATGGCATTGCATACCTTCCCGTCCACCATAGAAAAAATCATCTCATGTTTCACTGAAACATGTTTTTCATCAGTTCTGAAAGAAGTAGCCCTCAGATTTTCTATTTCATTATCAACCCGTAGCTCCTCTGCAACCGAAACTTCAGTTGATTCTTCCACAAACTCTATTTTGATTGGCCTACAAAATCTGGTTGATGATGGCCTTGGATTCTGCCAAATTATTTTTGAATTGCAGTGTAGGCGGAGAAGCGCAAGTGAAGTAATGAACACAGCGGAATCACTAGCTTCCGAACTTTGATATGCTTGTTTGTATAAGGAGTGGCCAGAGCTCCCATCAAACCCCCATTTGGAAATAAGTACCAGGTTTTGTAACTCTTCATCAGATAAAGTTGACAAAACCGAATTCTGTAGCTTTAAAATACGTGTAGCTGTGTGATCAAGAAGAGCTTGTAGTTGCACAACAGCGCAGGTTTCTGTTATTTGAATAAATTCCTTGTCAGGGAAACACATGCGTTTGGCCAGTTGAATTTTTTCATAAGGTGGAAATTTCTGCGGATCAGCTTCACGCAATAAGCAGTACTGATGTTTTGAGAGCTCGGCATCTACTAGGAGAGCTAGAGCATCTTCATCATTCAACATCTTTGGCTCATTTCGCTTAAAAGTTTGATAACCTTTCGTATACATTTTGGCAAGCTCAGGATCAGAAGATGTAACATCCTTTACAATTTTTGCGGCTTCAATCTGTCCAGACGCTCTCAAACACATTTGTGTGGCGTAAGACAGCTCTGAGATAGGATTATTTACTCTGATATTCTCCGTTTTCCTACGTTTCGTTCTTTCTGAACATTCGTTGAATTCAACAAGAGGTCTTCCCACTTGCGTGTGAACAGTTACAGAATGGGGATTCCTGTAAGTACAAAACACTACCTCTTGTTTTAACCATTCTTCATTATTTTTAAGAAATCGTTCTTCGGTCCTTTGAGAAGATTCCCATCTCTTTTTAAATACACATTTAAAAGTGGATAAAAGGTTAGAGATCTCTGTAGTTTTGTTATCCGGACAACACGTTATCTCGATGATTTTTCCTTGAAGGAAAGTGAACTTTTCATCTAACGTAGGTAGAGGACTGCTCCTTAAACTATTGTACACCTCTCTCCGAGTCATAGATATTGAATCATCTTTGAAATCTACAAACGTTGTAGAATTCGATGAAATTCGCTACAGAAACCCCATGTGTTTCTAAAACTTTTCCTAATTTTCTTGGGTTGGATTAAACCCTCTAAAGCTAATTTTTTTTGCAGTCAACTGTTCAAATTAAACTACTAAGAAAATATAGTTTGTTGAAACACTCACCTATGGCAGCGGAATCCATCTCATTTGGAATTGTATGTTAACATTGAATGATTTTAAAAAACGAAAAATATTCACCAAGCTCCAAACTTGCACGCGGAAAAAAGTTCACGGTAACGATTACTAGCAAGAGTAAGAATTCGGTGACAGCTATTGCACAATTGTGATAAGCACCATTTGAAATCAGACCGATTACAACCAACTATTTACGTTGCCATGGAAACGATAGCTTAACATAAGAACGATCACCAAATCGCGAGTCATGATTCAGTTCACGAAAAGAAAAGAGATATCAATACTTGAATAACATTCATAAACATTTAGGAAAATGACGGTTACTTTAGGGAAAAAGAGCATCGCTGAAGAATGTTAGCAGTGAAGTTACCAGAAATTCGTAGTAATAATACTAAATGTTGGTAGTTTTATTGTCATTTCCCATAGTGAATTCATCAACTCATAGTAAATTCACTACGAATATTCTCCAGCAATACTGTTTTTCTCTCAATGGTCCATCATCTCCCTAAATATCAATGATTTCTGGCTTTTGAGTACCCTAAGCCCGCGATGGGAAGAAAAACGAATGGTAATCAATCTCATACAGTTTTCCTCGTGCAGCAAATGTACACTGGAAATAAAACACATACTAACGTTGAGATAAAATTCAAAGCGAATCTACTAAATTCTGAGTTTTGTGTCCACCATATCAGATACGCTATCTTTGATTCTTGGAATTTGACAACTGATTCGTAATCAATGACCCCACAAAACCCTGGATACCGAGTTTGAAGGAAATCTGATGATTTTTTCAATTTTTTTCTGCCAAACTGGATCCGCCATTCTGAATTCCGGAATTCAGACACCGGATTCGGAATCAGCGACCTTAAAAACCTCAGGATACCGAGTTTGAAGGCAATCCGATGATTTTTTCAATTTTCATCCGCCATATTGGATCCGCCATTTCGAATTTTGAAATTCAAACAACGGATCCGTAATCAGCGACCTCAGAAACCCCTGGGTAACGAATTCGAAGACAATCCGATGATTTCTTTCAGTTTTCGTCCGCCATATTGGATCCGTCATTTTGAATTCTGAAATGAAGACAACGGATTCATAATCAGCGACCCCACAAACTTCTGCATATCAAGTTTCAGACGGATCTAAGGACTCCTCATCACTCCGTCTAATTTTTTGTGATTTCCTGCACAAAAACATGGCGGAATTGCTTAGGGGCAGACATGGGCAGCCGTTTTTTTTTCTGATGTTTAGGTAAGAGTCCCATCTACCACCTCCAATAAGTTAAACGACGTAATTTTGCGTAATTCTCTACTATTCCTTCAAAAACCAAACACATTTTCTCATTTATAGATATAGAAATTACATCCAATCATTGCTCTGTCAGTATTTTCCACTCATCAAATTGATATTCTCTTAATTTTTAGTGTATTCTACATAGTTTCAGTAATAGACTCCAATTTGAAAAAGTTAAATCGGTTCATTTTTCGAGACACAGCGTCTTTTTAACCATGCTCGTTATTTTACTGTCTTTCAATCACGCGGATTATACTTCAAGGAGGGTATTTTGCAACTGGTACACAAGGGCAGGGGGAGGGGATCAGATCTTCTTATATCAGAATTCCAATACTTGGGACATCACCTTACTTATCCCAAGGGTCAAATATCCCCAACTACAAACTTCATTTTTGGGGTTTTGGCCAGCTTTTTGGCATTTGGCCCCACTGTGCGATGGTAGAAGTTTTCAGCCTCTATGATATACAAATGAATTTCTATAGAACATTAAACGAGAAATTTAAATGATATGATTCCATAAAATCTTCTTCGGCCACACCAAGTGTTCCTGGTTGATGCAAATTCCGAAACAGGGTTGCCTTCAACATCTTTTTTGTTAATGGTATATTTTTTATATCAAGTAATCTCCCGAAAGAGTGAAGTATTTTTTTCGAGGATTTTTTTTCGAATGTTATTGTAAAATGTTTGTATGGTTTTTGGGATTCCACGTTATTTTTGACTGTGTTGGAGTTTTTAGGGGTTTTTGTGAGACATTTGTATGTTTTGTGGGGATCTACTTTTTTTTCACTTTTTGGTATCTGTATACGGGCAGAACGATACGCTTGTTTTATTTATTTTTTGAACACAATGATGCTTCTTTGGAAATCATAAATCACCTCCAATACAGTTTAAACAAACTGAAGTTACAATATACCAAAAATCTTTCACGTATCCTTTAAATAACCAATGTACTTGGTCGCTCATATTGATTTCATATCCAGTGTTTCCACTTTCTCAAAATTAGTTTCCCTCACTGTGATCACGATTTCCCCTTTTTTCCCCTCACTGCAATCATGATTTCCCCTTGTTTTCCCCTCACCCAAGAAGGCTCTAAATCACGAGTGCCAACAAACCTCCAATGAAATCTAACCAGTAAAATCTATATGAATACATACTCAGGCCTCTCTCCCATGGATCGGAAGAGCCCAACACGAAACGCATGAGATTGTTTGATTCCTAGGTATTTCCAAATAAAACTGGGAATCAACCAATCTCACGTGTTCCGCGTTGCGCTTTTTCGCCCCATGGGAGAGAGGCCTAAAGCATCATAGCGATTCATAGAAGTTTCAATATCAATCATATACATTCATTCATAAGATTTCATGAATAATACAAAAGAACTTCTATGAATCGCTATGACGCTTTAACCAGGGTCACTGTCTTCCGTGTGATGACGTATCAAATGAAAGACAGTGGCGCTCTGGCGCCCTCATCTCTTCTCTCTGTTGATTGCGATGACGCGAGCAGCTCCAGCATGCCCGCTCTATTCAAATATCTTTATGATCGAAATGAAGTCAAAAAATGGTGGGCCCCCAATACAACGAATTCTTTTTGCATCGAATGCTCATTGTACCGAAAATCCATGTTTCGAATGCCGATAGACCGAAAGTTCATTATGCCGAAACCAATCAGATCCGTCAGTCTTGTAGAATCCACAAGAAATCGCCCTTTTCATCAAATCAAATACGTTCGACACAAAGACCTTTCGGTCTATTAGCGTTCGGAATATGAATTTTCGGCATAATGAGCATTCGGTGCGAACAGGATTCGATGTATTGGGGACCCACCTCGAAAAATCACTATGGGTTACTAGTCATACTTTGATTATAATAATAGTTACTCAAATTTTTTCGGCTTTATTTCTATTCGTTCATACATATTGTAGACAAGAGTCTCAGAGCCTTATTGGATCTCTAATACCAAAAGCCTTTAGCCATATACTGTTACTTGTAAGATACATACTTTGAAATATTGTAAATGGGCCAATAAACATATTTTCAATTCAATTTCTATTCGTTCTTATTTCATTCGTATCAACTACCATTCAAGCCAACTTGAGTCCATGCCTACTAACCTCTACCAATACATTCATCAAATTTTTTGCAAATGATTAAACAATTCTTTTATGCTTTTCCCCATTGAGCTCAATACATACAGCGTGGATGCTTCCAACGTTCGGACAAATTTCACAAATTTTGCGAATGAGATGGAAAAGGACACAAGTGCACAGATTTGAAAAGTTTGCCAAATTAGCAGAAATATCGGGTACACCTCTGTTAGCTCGAAGTCCGTTAGCCCGAAGCACCGTTGGCCCGAAATTTCAAATCCCGAAATGTTACTACACGTTACTAGTCATGTGCGAATAACATGAAATGTCAACGAAACTTTTTCGGGATCACTCTCCTTCGGGATTTCAAATTTCGGGCCAACTGTACTCCGGGCTAACGGACTTTCGGGTCAACGGGGGTCTACCAAATATCGGAAGCATCCCGTGTCTACTACCTGGAAATTTTATACATTTCATTGGTCAGCATATTCAACACGAATTTGTGATTCAACAATCCCGTTGGAATTTTCAGGCAGCACACACCCTGAATACATACAAGGGTGAACGCGGCAATGAAATCGCGCAGCACGAGAGAGAAGATAATATCTTCAGAATGAGACAACGCTATTTATTTAACAAACTAGAATCACACCCACACCCGACCGATGCCGCGTTTCTTTCTGTTGTGTGCAAAGACAAAGGCACAAACACATCCAATCGCATCTCTCTCCATCCTTTCTTTGGAGCCAATTACGCCCATTTAAATTCCTCTGTAAGGATTGGAATAAATTGATTAGAATTGGAATCGGCAGACTCTCATTTTCTCCATCAGAGGTCCAGACCCTTTGATATTGTTTAGTGATTTTTTCGCGAACTGAGATGCTACCCATGGCAGTGACTTTCACGCGCTCTTATTGGATATTTGATCAACATTAAGAAATCCCCGATTTTATGACGATTCTGATTGGATCGGCCATATTCTGGCGATATTGTAACCAATGAAGTTCCATAGAACTTGACCAATCGAATCTTAAGTTGGCTAGACTGTGTTATAGGAATTCTTGTATTTGTGAGTCTAAGTCTTCAGATCTTGTCCAGTGAATCCCTTTTGTGATCAATCAAATTAACTGTGAGATTTACGAAGACTTGATTTATGATGGATTACTGGTTGATAACGAAGGATAATACTGAAAATACGGTAAGTTGATACTTTCAGATAGCTTTGAATATCAAAGATCATAATAAAGGTTATGACCTTTGTATGTGTGACGTAAAATGTCAATGATGTTGTCGGAGGTTATGAATGACACGATTGATTTTTGTAAACATATATTTTTTAACCTTTTTTATATCATTGTCGACATGAATTAATCAAAACGTTTATGAGAATCTATACAACTTCTGAATACGCTGGCGATAGTTCAAATTTTTTCATATCTTTCATAATATCTTATGAAGTTCAGATTCACGGAGGAAATATAAGATATTTTGGGGAATAATAAAAAATTATGAGTGCTGCGGGAAATTCTACAAGAATATGACAATTCAGTATATCATTTTTGTCAGGATAGGAAGGATCCTTCGTAATGAATTTCACCTAATTATTTCAGATTACCCGTTCTGATACATAATAACTTGTAATGCTTAATCATTCCAGAATCTAGAGAGAGAAAGGTTGATCTCAAGTGCATCAACTAGCCCTCGATGCCTCAGGGAAACTGATCATGCTTCTGGACAATCTAGTACAAATTCTAAATCAGAATGCAGCGGGAACGCGAATGAAGAATCAGAAGAAAAAATTAACCTGAGTTCAGATTCTCCAATGGAATTGCAAAATATAGATGAAGAAGTAGCTAATGATTATTCTACAATAAAACCATCTCAGCAAAGATAAATCACCATGATAATTCTTTATGGAAGCTTGAAATTCACTCAAGGCATCAGTTTTGTGATTTTTCGGAATCTCCAAATTGATAAAACTAAGAAAATACTATATTTATGAATTCATGGCTTCCTCATATGTATACATATATACATGTTTTCATACAAATACATTTGCGTATGTTTTATAACATATATAAATGTTTTTTCTTAGTGAAAACGTTTTCGAAAAAATATAAGAAACGATCACGTCCATGAGAATCATTCATTTTCTAATATAATTACGAAAACTAGGTGATGTGTTTTAGCTAGGATAATCAATTAAATGACGTAAAATTCAATATAATTGAACCATTTTTGAAACAACTCATCAACTGCTATTGAATTTCTTCAGATATCTCATGAAATAGTATGCTACTAATGCTACACGTTAATTAAAATCAATTACGTATTCGAACAAAATTCAATAAAATCATGGAATTCAAAATTTAATGTTCCCCATTAAAGATATATAAAATTACATCATATCTTATTTATTTCAAGATGGATTGCTCCACTGATCAAGAAGAACGTGCTACTGAAGATCGGAAACAGATGACAAAAAAACTCTTGAAGGGTAATCGAGTGCAAAAAACTTATAAAAAGAAGTTTGTAAACGATTTGCTCAAACTTCCAAAATTCAAAAAATGGTTATTGAAGGGAAAAAATCCAACTGAAGCTGTGTGTGGAATCTGTGATGTTATGAAAGCAGGTGAATCTGAATTGAAAGAACATAGTGCTGGAAAAAATCACGTAAAGAATATGCAATCGAATGAATCAAACAGAAATCAACCTGTTATTTCAAATCTCGTTTCCCATAATGCAAAGGTAAGAAATACAGGAGCTGCTATTAGTGCCTTCCTTGTAGAACAAAACCTGCCCATTTCGGCTGTTGAACCTCTTGTTGATCTCATTCAATGCCTTCCAGAAAAATCTATTATTGAAAAGATCTCTCTCGGGAAACAAAAGACGACTAATATAATGCGGAATGGTTTGCGACCTTTTCTCCATGAAGATGTTGTTACTGCCTTGAAACTTAATTTTTTTTCTGCTTATATTGATGAGACTACGGATGTCGCTACTAAAAAGCAGCTAGCTGTAATAGTCAGTTATTGCGAAGACTTTGAAATCAAAGTGGATGTAATCGATATTATTGACTGTGATGATGGAACTGCTGTTGCTTTATATACTGAGCTGATTCATGCATTGAAAGAAAATAATGTACCACTGCAAAATTGGATTGGATTCTGCGCAGACACCACGTCAGTTATGATGGGGCAGCATAACTCTGTATCACAGCGAATAAAGACCAATTATCCGCAGGTTTTCGTATCAAAATGCGCTTGCCATATGATTCATCTGGTTGCTAGTTACACATGTACAAAATTGAGTGACTCTCTGGAAGATTTGTGCCGTAATGTATCCAATTATTTTAGTAGGAGTCCCAAACATTGCGCAGCTCTTCAGGAATTCCAAACATTTTTTGAGATTAAACCTCACAAAATACTCAGGCCTTGTCAGACCAGATGGCTATCTCTTCAAGCCTGCGTCCAAGGTATCTTGGCCCAGTGGACGGCCTTAGAACATTATTGGAAAGTATTAAGCTTCGAAGATCCAACACATGCGAATCGTCATACTATGGAAACTCTACAAAACCCGCTGATTGAATGTTTGATGCATTTTGTGGACTACGATTTGGGTTTGTTCAACGATTTCAATTGGTTTCCCCAAGCTGATTATCCCCAATTCATAGAATTGAAGTCTGAAACTGAAGAACTGATGAGGACAATTGCTCTAAGTTTCATACAAAGCAGTGACGTTGAAAAACTCCTGCTAACATGATTGTGCCTACTCTTCTAGAAGAACATCTTGAACTGGAACAGGTATATTTAGGAGTTGAAGCCACTGATCTATTACTTGAATTAACAAACAAAGAAGACACCGAAGTGGAAAAACTTTTGACATACGCGAAAATGTTTTACATTGAATCTACTGAACAAATTCAGAAACGTTTCGTGTTTGGAGGTATTCACGACGACAGTTCATTTTTGAATCCTCAAAATGCCAATAATTTGAAACCCTCGTCAATATATTCAATTGCGAAAAAATATTTACCTCCCCATTATAACATCAATTTCACAGAATTGGACAAAGAATGGAGGAACCACAGTCTTCTTCTAGATATTGAAAGACTTCCTAGTATCAATACTTTGGAATATTGGAGAACTGTATTCAAACATGAAAATCGCGGAGATGGAACAGAATTTGAACACCTTCAAGTATTGATAAGTTATTTTATGTCACTGCCTTTCTCCAACGCGGCGGTAGAAAGACTTTTTAATATTGTCAAAAACATAAAAACTGATAAGAGGAATAGACTCGAAAACGAAACCCTGGCATCGATTCTCAGTGTCAAATATGGATTAGCTAGAACAAGAAAAACATCCCTACAACTAATGAAAAATCAATTCTCTGTACCGCATTCAAAATTAGTACAAGCTAATGCGACATCTAGTGAGGCAAAAGATATTAGAATGAATTTGAATAAAAATTTAGAGGTTTAATATTCATTACAGTATTAGTTGAAGACGAACTCTTCTTTTGTGATAGATATTCCATTACCTAGTCCATATCATTTTAATGCCTAGTCGATGGAATGGAAAAATTAAGAGAACTTAGATGGTTTCTCAATTTCCCCACGATTTCCCCTCTAAAATTTTTTCCCCTTTTTCTTTCCCTCAGGAGTTGATTCTCCCCTCAAAAGGGGAATTTCCCCTCAATGTGGGAACACTGTTCATATCTGTTTTCTTTTCATCATATCCTTTGATATCGAAATTCTAAATGTAGTGAAATTTTCCTTCAGAAAGTGTTTTTAGATTTTTGTATTGTTTGTTTTCGGGATTTTCATGTACTTGGCGTTATTTTCCAACCTCTTTGCAGGTTTTGAATATACACTTTCGATTAAGCCCACTACGAAGTTGATCCGTTCACGCGATCCCGAAATACAAACGTTTTCAAATTTTCATGCGTGAAAATATCTTCAACACCACTCGTTTGGTTCATCAGCGATTTCTTTTCCACTATGGATTTGTTCATCCAGTCCGTCTCTTTTTTTTCAATGGTTAGATGTAATCTGTCTGTTTCTTTTTCCAACATCCAATCAGAGACTAGTGTCCGTTTGGAGCACTTATCAAGGGCCAAGTACAAGACAAAAGTACATGAAAATATACCCGTATATACCCGTACATGCACGAGATGCTACTGTATATCTTTACGCCGATACCCCGATTTAATTTGCTTGAAAAATGTTGAAGATACAATAACTCCTAATCTGTTGCATGTCACCCACAAATAATCACACTTTCATGACATAATTCGAATGTAAGCCCTAGTAAAAATCGAGGATAGAAATGGATAGAAAAATTTGTATTCGCTCCTATCCATTTTCAACGTCATTTTCTGCACCGCTTTTTGACATTGACCTGAATAGGAATCTGGTTCATCCATTTTAATCAACAAAAATGGATTAGGAAAAGGAAAAATCCGACACGAAATTGGATGAACTTAGTATTCATTTCTATCCACTTTCAATGTCATTCTCTGCACCATTTTTTGATATTCACAAGGATAAGTATTTGCTCCATCTATTTCAATGCATGAAAAGTAGAAAAAAAAATTAATTTTGGTGTCTGATGATGGTCTATTGGCGAGAAATGTGGCAGTTTCAAACACTGAAAATCTACCGTGCGTAGTATCTTTCATTTACCCATTTTTCACCGTAACTGACCGACCAACCGACTACCCATCCGAATACCGAACCTGCCTACTTAACGCCTAACCTATTCTATCAACTACCTAATGCTTAACCTACGCTGCTGTACGAGAGTACATGTTATGGCCTGGGAAAAGGGCGTCTATAATCACCATGCTTCTCTGGTGGAAATCGAAAAAGGAATGAATTGGATTTCCATCAACTTAAAACCATCCGAATCTATTTCTGTGACGTTTATTCCAAGACGAATGAAAATCATATCCAAATCAAGCCAAATTCGATCCTAATATAATTGTATTTCTGAAAATGCAATCCATTTGAATCTTTAATCCTTCCGAATACTGAATTGAGTATATCTTTTTGATACATGTATTGAATTTTCAAGTCGTCATCATTCTATTCATTTGCATACTGATTGCGGTATAGACATTGAAGGTAGACCTCCGTTGTCCCGAAGGTCGGTTAGCCCGAATTTTTCTGATGAGTTGGAAACTAGTATTTTCCAGTAATTTCTCCAAAAACTACTAGTTTTCAATCAATAAGCAAATTTCGGGCTGACGGACCTCCGGGACAACGGAGGTCCACCGACATTGAATCCGGTCCAATTATTCTTTATCCCCTATCCACTTCAACCTGGAATTCGAAATACGTTCCTTTTTCGAACGGATTCCTTAAAACTGATGATCTGTATGGATTCCAAGTGAAGAGAAAATCCTATCCAATTCAATCCAAATTTCATTGCAATATAACTTTGTCCATGGAGGTGTAATAAAATTTAATACATTTTTATCCATTTGAATCTTCATCCTCCTTAATCCAAAATTCGGTATATAATTTTTGATCTATGTAATGAATTTCCAAGCCGTAATTATTCAATCCATTTCTATACTGATTATGGTATAGACATTGAATCCGTTTCAATCATTTTTCATTTCCCATCCATTTTGATCATAGGTTTGGAATACGATTGTTTTTCAATCGAATTCCTGGAAACCGATAATCTGTATGGATTCCAAGTGTAGAAAAAGCCTATCCAATTCAATCCAAATTCCATCTCCAATACAAGTGTATTGTTGAAAATTCAATGAAATTTGATTTATTTATATGTATTTGAATCTTCAATTCTTTCTCATGCTGAATTCTGTATACAATGGAACCTCGCAATAACACAACTCTTCTTCTTTTTCATTCACGGTTTCTGCCGTGCGTTGAAGAGAGCGGGGTAACATTTCTATGGCGAGGTTCTGTAGTGTGTACTTTTTATTCCATGTGATGAAATTCAGGATTGGGAATGAATTGAAGACTCAAATGAATACAAATGTAATCAAGTTTCTTACGCTTTCAAGAATGAAGTTATATTGGAATCAAATTTTGATTGAATTGTATAGAATTCTTCTTCATTTGGAATCCATACCGATTAAAGGTTTTCAGGAATTTGATTGAAAAACAATCTTATTCCGAATCTGTGATTGGAATGGATAGAGAATTAGAAATGATTGAAATGGATTCAATGTCTATACCGTAATCAGTATAGAAATGGATTGAACGATGACGACTTGAAAATTCATTACATGGATCAAAAATCATATACCGGATTTTGGATTGAGGAGGATAAAGATTCAAATGGATGAAAATGTATTAAACTTTGTTACACGTTCACGAATAAAGTTATATTGGAATGAAATTCGAATTGAATTGGATAGGATTTCCTCTTCACTTGGAATCCATGCAGATCATCGGTTTTGAGGAATCCAATTGAAAAAAAATCGTATTCAGATCCAAGATTGAAATGGATAGGGAATAAAAAATTATTAAAACGGATTCAATGTCTATATCGTAATCAGTATAAAAATGGATTGAATGACCATGACTTGGAAATTCATAACATGCGATAGGAATTATATACTGAATTCAACATTTGGATTACAGATTCGAATGAATGGAAATGTATTGAATTTCCTTACACTCCCATGAATACGATTATATTAGAATGAAATTTGGATTGTATTGGATAGACTGTTCATCCATCTTGGAGTAGGTGTCATAGAAATGAATTTGAATGGATTCAGTTGGATAGAATTCCAATCCATCCCAATCCATTCCCATTCTCCATTTCCACTAGGGAGCTTTTGATTGAGCTCAATATCATCCCGATTGCTTGCAGCATTATGGAGATATCATGATTTCAATTTTTCTGTCTCTAGAATTATCAATTCACTCATTTCCCATGGTCTCATGGTCCAAGGCAAACGTTCACAAACCTCCCATTATTAGGTTCTTTTATTCTGTTTTCTAAAACCTTCAAAGTATTTTCATGGGTCATTTCCAGGCGCCTGACAATCACCCGTTTTCCCTTAGAATTACTTCTCATTATGTGTCCTTGGGCCGCATGGAGCGCTGGCGTGCTCGTCGCGAAGAATTGTAGATATATCTACATGATAGGGAAATCGTGAACGACCACTTTTTCAGAATTTCTACTGATTCGAGCGCCCTCTATAACCTATTCCACAGGAAGTAGGAACTACGTAGGATTATGATACCTGTGGAGAGTGACATACCAACAGAGAATTGCATCGACGGGAAGAAGAACTCGACGAGCGCTCGAACCGCGTTACAAGTTTGATCCAAACGGTCCCGTTGGATTGGAGGTCGAAAAGAAAGTCTTTTGAAAATCTAAAAATACTAGATGATAGGGCTTGGAAAATGAATATCAATATCTGTTTACCATTTTCTCTAGGTTACATAGTTTTCGAGAAAAAAAATAAAAACTTCCTATTTTTTCGCACCAAAAATCAATATTTTCCAATATTAAACTCGTTCTAACTCGGTCATTTTTCGATGTATCGGAATGAACCTTGCGGATTTCGATTCGTAAAACTTTTCCGAAGACAACAATGTAGTGAAAGTTTGTAAAAATTGATAATGAGTGAATAAATTTTCAATTCGAAGTGGAAATCACTTTTTCGATGCTTTGCATTGGAGAAGGGTCGGGGGAAGTATGAGCTACAAAAAACTTCTAGCGACAAAGTTGTTCGCTGGTATATGGACAAACTTTGTGGAAATTTTTAGATCGATTGGACGATGAGTTTGTAAAATACAGCGATTTTTTTATTCATTAGAGCGGAACGGAAACTTTCCATGATTTTGCCTCATCTACCCGTTAAATATTGAAATTCGTAGAAAAAAATGTATTCACTGGATTTCTCATCGTGCGTTTATGTTTTTTGGGTCGGAGAATCCGAATATCGGAGAATTTTTGTGAAATTCGTCATCGAATCATTTATTTATTCATTATCCAATTGAATAGTTTATAACAAAGGAATTCATCACTATTTTCACACCAATTCTTCGATATTTGGATTCTCTGACCCAAAAAACGTAAACCCACGATGAAATCAAATGAATACATTTTCTTCTACGAATTTCAATATTCAACGGGTAAACGACGCAAAACCATGAAAAGTTTTCGTTCCGCTCTAATGAATAATTCGCTGTATTTTACTCATAAAATATAAACTCATCGTCCAATCGATCTGAAAATGTCCACAAAGTTTGTCCATATACTAGCGAACAACTTTGTCGCTAGCTCTTTAGCCTTTGTGAATGTTAGGTCCTTCTCGCTGAGTAACCCTTTTTTTAATGCACCACTTTTAAGCCCAAACACAAATTGATCTCGGAGGTTCGTTTCGAGATTCGCCCCGAAACCACATTTCACAGATATTTTTACTAAATTTGCCACAAATTGTTTAATATCTTCACGATCACCTTGAACGCACTCTTTAAACTCATAACGCTCGGTAATATTGTTGCTGTCGGGTTGCAAATGATTCTCCAATACGTCGGCCAATTCTTGATACGTTTTCCCCGTCGGTGCAGTAGGATTGCATAAATCTCGTACCAGAGAATATGTTTCACTTCCGATAAGCGTCAGAAATAGATATTTCACTCTATCCTCTGCAACGCCATTTGCCGTTACATATATATCGAATCGTTCTTTCCATAGGGTCCAATCTTCATTTAAGTTGTATTCCTGGATTGTCCCTACACATACGTTGCCAGGAATGATGACGTTTGCATTATCTTGAGGTATCGACGCCATATTCAATGCTCTGCTGTCTGACAATTTCATCGTGTCCAGTAGTTGCTGGTTAATTTGAACTTGCATCTCTTGGAGTTTCCTTGCGACGATGACGTTTTCTTGTTCCATTTGTTTAATTGATGATGTTTCTGCTTGAAGTGAGTTTTGCCATTCGCTCAACTTCTGACGTTCTTTCAGAAAATCTTGTTGTTCTCTTTGTAGAGCCTTACGTTGTATCTCCAACGCTCTCTTTCCTCCTTCCGCCATCTTCTTTTTTTTTATTCTCTTTTTTCAACTCAACGCCCTGATTTATCCTTTAATTATATCTACCAATACGCGATTACTTTATTACGCGATTCATTATTTTCCTCGTCGCCAATGTGGTATTTGAATAATTAATAACAGTTACGAAGATAGATATTTTATTTAGTTACTGGAACGTTCAGACACGTCTTTACAGGACGGTACCGCGATACATGAATGTCTCGTCACATTGCTAAGTGGCTGCGTTTTCATGCATATAAGAGAGTCAGGCGAACATAAATGAAATAAACATAGACGGCACCACGCGGGTGTAGTGAGAACAGTGAATACATCACAAATTCTATATCTCATATTGGAATGAGCAGTCTCAATCGAATGGGGCGGGAAGCAGCCACCACTTTCACAGCTGCCACTCTTGATACTTTTGGTTGAGATTATGTCTTAGTGGATTTTGTTGGTTTTTTTGAAAGAAACAGGGAAAAACTGAATGAAATTCAGAAGTTCATGTTGTTGGATCCAGACCCAATCAAAAATATCGGAAGTGGTGAGCTGCTTGCCGCCCCATTAGAATCGAACCGTCAGAGAGAGATCATTGAGAGTACAACTGGGGGATGAACGAAAACTTATCAGCTGAAGAAGGAATATTGAACTATATTCATTCAAAATATTCATAATGGATACATATGCTGAATCGCAAGAATTATTTACAATAAAACTCAAGTGATTGTGAAAATTCCAATTTTGGCATCCTCGAAACCGAAGAACTGTTTTTTCTTGTAGTTGGTGCCTTCCTTCACGGAATATGGTGTATAAAAAGTGTTTGCTTCCTCAAAAGAGTTGATTTCATGATCGTTTTGAAAACCCGAGAAATTTTCAGCCTCTAAAATCAAAATTTCTCACAACAAACCCCCCCGCCCCTCTCCCCAAAAAACTCGAAGAGCAAATTTTGTTTCGTGTCTAATGTCCGTCTGTCTGGTGTCTGTATGTCAACATTTATACGAACGTGCATAGTTTTCGTTCGAATTATCCAATCGTTAAGAAATTTTCGCCACAATTCAAAGACAGGTCCATGATGATTTCATATTAGTTCTATTTTGATACGTGCACAGGAATTTGATGGGAATAGCGAATGAGAGAAAAACTTGTTATTTCTGCGAACGCGCATATCTTCGTTTCCTATTATTCGATTGCAATGAAACTCATTCCACGTATCAGTAATGTTCCGATAGTGGTCTCTTATAAGTTTCATCCCAATTGGTTGAAAACGATGGAAATTTTTTTTTGCGATTCGCATTATTTGACAACATTTTGAAATCATCTCTTCCCTGTGTCAGTATCATCCGAATGCCGTAACACTTTGAGCACATTCCATTCACAAGGTGTTAATTGTACGATAGAAATTTCAGACGAATCGGTATTGAGAGCAGGGTACACAAACCTCAAATGGGGGAAAGTTTCGTGTAGTTCACTATCCACAGAACCAGGCGCCGCTAGTGTGCCTGGCTTGATTTCCCTCTCTCTAATTCAAAATCAGAGACGCTATGGTTATGATGCCGCTACCAGTGGGGCAACGATTGTGAATGAGGTAAGGTCGTGAAAAGTGAACAGTGGTGAAAAACAGTGAACAGTGAACTCTTTTGATCAACCTAAAAATCAAAGTTTGAATAGAAAAAATCCTGTTTATCGATGCAAGTCTTGATAGAAATCTCAAAAGTGAAGTACGTATGTTGAGAAATGTGTGTAAGTGCTTACTTTGTACCAAAATTGTCCTGTTAGAGCAAGAGGTGTTCAAATATGTACAATTTTTCCATATTCATTGTATTAGAATTGTACTTACACGATATGAATTACTGCGATGAAGGGCTTGATGCTTTGATTTTGAAGTTCATCAAAGGAACCACTAATTTGAATCAATCTCACTATGATTCAAATGAGAAGTACAAAACATAAGTTGATCAAACTCCCCTGTCAATACCCCAATAATAGTGACATGAAGTGTAACATAAAAACCTTAACATGAAAACCTTAACATAAAAAACATAACCTTCAACATGAAAAAAAGAGCCTCAAAAAAACAGTTCATCGACTCACCTTTTGCTAAATATGTACAATCTCTTGAATTATTTCTATAAACTTTCATCATTGGAAAGGATATTTCCAATTTGTATTTATATTCATGGGTTTTTGTGATGAAGAATAAGCCTTGCGACGTAGCATTAGCAGTTATAATTTTTTGGTTAACCTTTGTATCAAACCAAAGTTCCAAATGTATTATAAATATTATCCATCTTAGAATTCTGATGATATTTATAACACATTTGAAACTTGGGTTTGATACAAAGATAAATGGAAATAACTCAAGGGATTGTACATATTCAGAAAAAGGTGAGTCGATGAGATATTTTCTTGAGGCCACGTTTTTATGTTGAAGGTGCATATTTCATGTCACCATTATGGGAGTATTGACAGGGAAATTTGATCAAATTGTGTTCTGTACTTTTCACTTGAATTATAGTGGGGTTCATTCAAATCAGTGGCTCCTTTGATGCACTTCAAAATCAAAGCGTCAAGCCCTTCATTGCAGCAATTCATATCGTGTAAGTACAATTCTAATACAATGAATATGGAAGAATTGCACATATTTCAACACCTCTTGTTCTAACAGGACAATTTTGGTACAAAGTAAGCACTTGAACACATTTCTCAACATACGTGCAGCACTTTTGGAATTTCTACCAAGACTTGCATCGATAAACAGGATTTTTTCTATTCAAACTTTGATATTTAGGTTGATCAGAAGAATCTTCAATTTTATTGAATCTTTATACTTATTGGAGTGATGTATGGATCATAGAATCTACCTAAACCAGGATTTTTTTTCTAATTCTTGTTCAATGTCTTTTCAACTCTTTTGCAGATTAGACATTCACAAGGAATTTACAGCTGTCTTAGATCACCTGTACAATCCAAGTATCTCAAATATATCACCAACTATACCAAGTAAACCTGGACCTCCTCTTCAAAATCCAAGTCAGGCTGTAACAGCACCGGTTAAAGAAGTGGTACGATAATTGGTTCTATTAAGTTATATATATATATATATATATATATTAACTACAGATTTCGTGAAAAATTTTTCAAGGACTCCTGAAAAATTCTGAAATTCTTTGGGTCTTTAAGAATTAATTGATGGATATTGAGAATGGATACAAAATTTAAGACGATTTATATCATCTATCTTTCTTCGTTTAATTTCTGCAAAAGCGAAAGTCATCTTAGAATTACTTTTGAAACTGTCATTTAGAAAAAATCATTGTCATTTTAGAATTGCTTTGTCCACCTGTGAACGAATTATGGCTTAATCTTGCATATATGCCTCTATTTAGATCATATTTATTAGAGAAAGTTTGAAGTATCATTTTTGTAGAGTGTTCTATATTGAATCCACACTGATAAAACTTCAATCCTTTCAGGATACAAATCAACAAACTGCAGATGGTTGCTCACATTGTGTAAGTGTTTTCATAAAGACAACGTTTATTTATATTCATAATTATAACAATCAAATGGGTTTGAATTCCATACACAATCGCAGATTTTAATTCTGCTTTTATCCCTTCGAAAATTGCATTTTCGTAATCAATTTCAATAGGAGAATTGTATGGGGTGTAAACGGCTTTTTGACAAACGATCGAATCGACTGTTGATGGCGACACAAGAAACTGAAAACCTCAGGATACAAATTGATGATCTGGAAATACGTTTAACAGATACAGAATCCAAAATGAGAGCAGTTTCAACGCACATTTTGTTGAGCAAGGTGGATGCCCTACATGAAAAATTGGGAAAAATTCCAGGTGATGTAACTCCATACCCTTGATTTAATTGTCTTCCGTTTTAAAGTATACGTTAATGGAAGCTATCCTGTACTCAAAGTGAAGCATACATAAATCCATACAAAGACACACAGGATGTCCCAGAAAACTGTGCAACCCTCTTAAGGGATGATTTTTGACCTCAAAATCAGATATTTTTTTTTTTGCAGGAAGCCTTCTTAGAAGTTTACTTCACTAAGTCCGATGGTGGAAAAAACGATAGATCTTCGATATTCTTACGATACATGCGATAATTATCCAATGTAAAACCAACATGAATGTCTATCAAGAAATAATCAGATAGCTGTGTTGATTTTCTGTCGGATGACCGTCGTATGTATCGTAAAAATATTATACAATATAATTTACAATTTCCAACAAGACACAAATATCGGGGTCTCCGATAAAGGTCAAAGCTGGTTTTCACTGAACAAGCGCATGTTTGATAACTTTGCTGAAGGATCATTGGAGTAGCCGATGTGATTGCAATCTACACTGTGAGAGAAAATTGTTGAATTCCAAACAAAAATGCTTGGGAATTCACAATCTTGTTTTGGAAAAAGAATTTCCGAACTTTCTGTGTCGATTGACACACAAAAGTTTGGGAAGTTTCGAAAATCTCCGTAAAATCATAAAACTTCTTGGATATATCCAAGAAAACCCGACCCGATACCGACTACTTGGACATATCCCGACCCGATGATTTCCCGATAGACCTGTATGTTGGTTTTATATCGGATAATTATCGTAAATATCGTGACAAATATCGGAAATCCATCGATTTGTTTCATTATCGGACAAGTTCGATAAGAATCCAATATAATTGATGCGTTCACGATGAAATCCCGACAAGATGCAAGTATCGGGAATTCCCCGGGGGATTCACAAACTTTTTTACGATAATTTCCAAAGAAAAGAAAGTTTGTGTTTAAACTGCCAAACTTTTTTGGCAGTTTTGGAAGTATTTCTTAAACAGTTTGAATGGTCGAATAATGTTGTTTAGAACTTCCAAATTGAGTGTTTTCAAATGTTTTCAAATTCTTCCGTGTATGATGATTTCTATATATTTGCCACATATATTGGTATGGATGGATTATGTATGAATCGCATGATTTCCATTCTTCTCAAAGGCACCATGAATTATCTACTAGATCAATTTCCACTAAATTGGTGATAAGAGAAAAAATTCCATCTTGAATGTTGAACTGATATTAGGTTTGTCAGGTTCAACGAATAGGACTTGGATACAAATTTCGCTTAAGCACAATAGATTAATTTGAAATTCCTCTCACTGTAGATGATTTCAAAGAGAAAAATGTCATCGGGAATTCTTCAAGATGGTTTTTCAAATACGTGGATGGAAATGATAGGGCAGTGAATCCCGAAGAAGACTTCAAAGACTTCAATATTCCGTCAAACTCAGTAAAAATATTCCTCTACTTTGTCTTTTATGCATTCAATATTCTTAAGTAGTAATACCTGTATCATTTTTCATAGATGTACGTTGGGACCGGGAGAGTTGTAAACAAAGATGTTCTAAAAGATGCTGAAGCCAAGGGTACTTTCGGCAGGCGTGCAGCGGCAGTATGCTAGGGTATTTGCGGTTCTGCGATTAAAGATTACTCAGTTAGCTGTTCTGGAAAAGATAAGATGAAACTTCGACGTATTTCTAAAGAAAATATTCGAGCGATTACATGTGAGTTGAAGAAATATTTCATTTCTTCAGTAGAATGTTTAATGTATCATATGGAGGTCTATCAACAATCAAGGGGTAATACCTAGTAAAAAACTTGAAGAACAGGGGTTTTCGGGGAATTTTTGCTAATAAAATTGAAACGGCAATTACTAAATGACTTAAGGAATTAGTGAAGTACACTTTTTGGAACCGAAAGAAAAATTTTTATTGTAATTTTTAGATACATGGTGGCACAATACTCTATGGAAAATTGTCCTAGCTCCCACCTGAGATTGCTGAGAGCCCCATCAGAACCCACATGGAAATGAGTGGGTTTCCATACATGTTCCTATGGTATCCACCTGGATTTTTTTTGGGTCAAATAAGATTCGTCAATAGTTAACAAACCTTGCTTGGTTGAAATAAATTGGGAATAATTTTTCCTCAATGTAGTAAAGTACGCATATGAACGTGGGGAGAAATTGAGTTTAAAAGCAAACAGCACATATTTCAAAAGAAACTTCGAATTTCAAACGAACAAATAGACTTCATTTGTTCATAAAATGAAGAATTCGTATTCAGTGACAGAGATCGTATGCCACGTAGACAACAAGATATTGTTTATAATCCCGAAAAATGTATTGAAAAGATTCAAGACCTTCGGCAAGCACTCTTCAAAACAGTTTTTTCGCTGGCAAAAATATATGTTATGCGACACCAATAGATATGCATAGATTGTGTTCAAGATTTCTGAAAGATGTCTTCAAGGTGAGGTAGCAAGTGCTCGAAATTGCATTTACCCGGAAGAAAATCATTTGTGGATCCGAGAACAATTACTAGAATTTCCTAGTCCACCTGGAATAGCCACAGACATCACCGCTTCCGGGTGTATGGCCTTTCGGGTACTTGCTATTTCACCGTTTTCAAGACGTTCTTGGTATTTCTCAAAGATTTCCCCAACATGTCTTGAAGAATTCATAAGAATGCCTTAAGGTTTAATTTCATTCGAGCGATGAGCGACGAGCGACACTTTAGATAAAGGGAGAGATCCCACATCACCTCTTTTTTTAGCTGACGTATCGCTCGTCGCTTATCGCTCGCATGAAATTACAACTTTAGAAGAGTCTTGAATTTGTTCATGAAAACGAATCTTAACCTCTTTTTCTTGCTCCCTCTTCTTCTCTTTATTGCTCTCGTACTGCTATTAAGTTTTATTTGATCTTGGTATTGGAAGTGGTGAGATTCAAACTGTCCTATATAACGACTCACTGACGCCTTAGTGACCTGAGATATACGGGAAATTTGATTCAGATGCGTATAATTGTCAGTATGACGTAAAAAAAATATATAATGTCAGGGGAGTACATTGTGAAAAAGCCTTCAAAAACATGGAAGTGATTTTTGAAGAGAACAATTAGGAGGTTCGAAAGTATATTTAGACACAGGGAGAAGATGAACAAACAAAACAATTATTGAATGATCTCACAACGCAGACTGTGTGTTTGTCTTCAATTTCTAATTTTTCAATGACATATTCATAGATGTTTCCATTGCAGATATCTTGAGAAATATGCCGTGGTCTATAGAAATGAGGAAATCTGAATCGTCCCAATCCGATATAAGTATTGGGAGAGTGACGAAGTTCCTGCATAAATATCCATCAGAATGCAGACGAGCAGATATCGAAAAGCGGAAAGGCAGAAAGAAACGTGAGTATTTTCGCTTCCAATGTTATCAGAAGACATTATGTATAAATGTTTCTCTTTTGCCGATACTGCAATACTGAGCATAAAACGATAATATTCAACATTTCTGGTCCCCATAAATGACTCAAGTACACGGTGAGAACGAAACAGTTACTGTCACTGTATCGCATTTACCATGAATGTATTCACCCTGCTTCAAATGCCAGATTCAAACGCATTGGAACTGGAAAGAAACCGCATTCAAACAGATTGAAACAGATTGATTTTCAATGCGGTTTCTCTCCATTCCAATCTGTTTGAATCTGGCATTTGAAGCAGGGCGCAGTTATATTACGGTGAGTGTGAAAACATTCACCATAAATGTTTTATTCTCTCCGTGCAGCCCCAGAATATACTATGAACGTTCTTCGAATATTCGAAACATCTCCTATGCACATTCCAATAAGATCGTTTTACAACTGCTATGCACATTCATCGGACGTATGTGATTGAACATACGATGTAACGTCAATCGAACGTCGATTGAATGAATATTGTACATTCTGAATGTACTATGTACATACTAGGTATATTCAAGACAGCCTCATTCGAATATTCTATGAACGTTTCTATTCCGTATATACGTTGAACTTTTGTTGCTGATTGGGGATGAGCATTAAGGGGACACTACCTTTGATCAACATCTCACTTTCTAACGTATACCCACATCTTTTTCCAACCAATGAACTCTAGTTGCATGGTAAGAGATCGCTGGTATCATCTCAGGTATCTGAATTTTTCGCATAAGAAAATTTCCGATTGTGTTGAACATATTTGTGAGATATGTTCAAAAGGGTAGTCTAAATGTATTCACGTAGTCCAGATTATCGGTTGTCATTCACCCCTGGAAATTTTATATCTTCCCATAAGATTCGTTTTGCGTCATGGGGTTTGATTGGAAAGCATTCTCATACATAGTGCCACCTGTGTTTTAATATGCCTTCCATGATTCTTATTTATATGCATTATAGATAGGAATAATTGTGCATATGAATTTACAGCCAAATCGGAGGAAAATTCGCAAGTTGAAGAAAATGTTCAACCGAATCATGAAACGGTCAACACTAATACTGGAGAAGCGCATTGTTCAACTTCTGGAGGAAAGTCTGATGAGCCCGATATTACGTGTGAACAAAATGATGATGATACTCCAAAAACGGCAGTGGAACAGATTCATAACGATGAAAAAAGCGACAGCGGAACAGATGTTGACAAAGAAAACAATACTCAACACATTGAAAATAAGGATGATGATAATGTTGATGAGGGTAATTCTAAACATGCAGCTGCTAGAGAAGGAAATGCAACTGAACCCTCCAATGCAGATGATAACGAAGATGAAAGCAGTGAGGACACGGGTGATTCAGACAGCAGAACTGATGAAGATGAGTAACCAGGCGTTTTATACAGTGAATTCACAAACTGAAAATGAGAGTTTTCAATTCATGTCTAATTCAGAAATCCTAAAATCATAATATCGCTTTGATTGTCCTCGCCAATGATTAATAATTTTTCTTTTTTTTTGGTTTTTTTTTCGTGGAGGCAACGAAGGATATATATTTGATTAATAAGCTCACTCTAAAATCAGAATGTTACTGAGATTATTCTCACCAATTATTGATGATTTTTTCATTTTTGGTTTGTTTTCATAGAGACGGCTAAGAATATACATTCGAGTGTTAATTTCACTATTTTTGTACCAATCTTGAAACATATTCCCATATCAAATGCAATCAGGACGAATTTTTATCCTTAGTATTTTCATGACTAATATTTTTATTTTCATTTTTTCATCTTCATTAGTTCGGAACAAAGCTATTGAGAGGATACGAACTTACCTATCGAGCACGATTTTTTTTCGACCAAATTACTCGAAACTGAATTCATGAAATGATCTGAAATTTTCAGGGATGATTCTTTGAGACTTCATCTATGTCACTAGGAAGCTCGAATTTCCAATTTCGGAGAAAAATTTCTTCCGAAATCCAAAATTCGGGCTCTTCAGCGACGCGAATACAATCTCGAAGAATTATCCCTGAAAATTTCACATCAATTCATGAATTCAGTTTCGAGTAATCCGGTCGAAAAAAAACTTGCTCGGTCGGTGAGCTCGTATCCTCTTAAGTTTACGACGCTTTTGATACAGCTGAAATGAACGATTTTTCATAGGCTTGTATCCTAATGTCAACACATTTGTGGTGGAATCGTGGCCAAAATGTACGTCTCACTTGCTGTAAATTTCGTTTTTGAAGACTCTGAATAGGACACTTAAGGATTTTCATTTTCGATCGTGTTTGATATTACGAAAAGAATCATTGAAAGGACGAAATGTGGAAAATTAATATCCAGTATTGGGAAATGTGATTATTTTTATCATTTTATTGATTTGATCATATTATTAAATTATTATTCACTTGATTGTATAATAGATGTTGCGTCTTTTCAAATGTTATGCACCTCACATATGATACCTATTCATTACGAAATTAATAGTTAATTATTTTTTGTTTAGAAACACACCACTTGTTACGCATTTCTTTAAGTCTGAATTAAAAATCAAACTGATCGTAAACTGGTTTTGATTTCCTATTATCTACTCTTCTCCAATCAAGGAATTATCCCAAAGTGAGACCATAATAGATACGCTGGTGAGATAACACCTTCAGTTCTCTACATACATATCATTTGTACGCCTCATGCAACCGAGTCAAAGGATCTGATTTTCATCGCTGATAATACATACTAAACCAAAATTTTCAAGATGTTGAAATCCTCCGTTTTCAAAAGATCATTATTACATTCAAGTCATCAAAACTCACTGGTCTAATCGAGTTGTATATTGGATATTCATTTGGAAATTGGTCTAAAACGTTTAAAACGGATCCGCGTGACATACCTTATATAATACAAGAATATCTATTCTGTTCATATTATTGTTTTGTCTTCGATAATATACTTTTTTCTTACCGAAAGTCGTATTTACGCTATTCACCTTATGATTGTGTATTGGTATCTGAACAGTTCGGTAATTTTTCCATACTAACCCAAGTAACACAAGAACTTCTCAAATATGCAATGGTTATTTAGTGAATGTGAAGGGAATGTGCAAATGGGCATATTTTAGATAAATTCGTCCAGATATTCTATGTAGGCGCATAGCAGATAATCATTCGAAACAGTCCCATTTGGAGGTCTTGAACATGTTGGTAGGATTTTCGAAACACGTTGTTAGCATTTTTAACCTCTTGTGTTGCTTGGGTATCAATTTCATGTTTCCCAGAGCATCGACTGTTGATTTCCCAACATCACAATAAGAGAAATAGGATCCTCATGAGGCAAAGTCGAAACAGCTGCTGCTAAATCATTGTTCCGACGGTTTGTTTTTTCCTAATTGGATGCAGTAAGGACATAACAAAAAAACCAGGCAATATTATCGCTACGTGCAGCCACATATTGCGACTGAGGAGCTGACACCTGGGCAACCGACCAACATCTGGCGGAATTCCAACACGATGAGGGTATTTCTTCAGTGATTCTGATACTGTTCTGATGCATTCGGAACGATATCAACGACTAGCCGTCGCGACGGGTCAGAGTCCCGACATGTAGTCGATGATTCTACCAAACAGCCTACACGTGAGTGTCCATCCTATATCCATCGTTTTGCCGAAGAACCTGCATTCTGATATCCAGGGTTGGCACGTAATATGCTTCTAAGTATTTTACATAGTTTACGACACGTAAGAAACGGAGTATCTTACGCATAAAACCAACTCCTTGCCTTTGGGGGGACAGGAGGGTTCAAGTATCTTACATATACTACGTGTCAGAAACCAAGTATGATACGTGAGAAATTGAAAAATCACGTAATGAACCCAACCCTGCTGATATCCATACTACACATCTGAGGAAGTCTCAACACGGTTCGGGTATCTGATCGACGAGTCTGATCTTCTCCCGATACATTCGCGATCAGGTCAACGATCCCACAATATTATCCCGATATGTAGCAGATGATAGGAACTGGGAATCCACACCTTGGGATTCAGGCAACATATCCGTTGAAATTCCAATATCGGCTGGGTATTCCTCCGACAGTTTCAATACTGTTCCGATGCAATCTGGAAGAGCTTGACAACTAACCGATGTCGTCCCAATATGTAACCGATAATTCTGCCGAAGATTCTGCATCCTGGCCTCCATCCTACATATCCGACGAATTTCCAAGAGAATCCGGGTATCCCACCGGTGGTTCGGATACGTTTCCGATGCATTTGCGATTGAGTCAACAATGATACGATGTTATCCCGACATGTAGCCGATTATGGGACTTGGGGATCTGCACCTTGGGATCGCCCCAACATGTCCGTTGATAATCCGATGTTGTCTGGATATTCTTCCGACAGTTTCGATACTATTCCGATGCGATCTAGAGAACATTGACAACTAACCGATGTCATCCCGATATGTAACCGATAATCCTGCCGAAGATTCTGCATCCTGGCCTCCATCCTACATATCCGACGAATTTCCAACAGAATCCGGGTATCCCACCGGTGGTTCGGATACGTTTCCGATGCATTTGCGATTGAGTCAACAATCATACGATGGTATCCCGACATGTAGCCGATTATGGAAGCTGGGGATCTGCACCTTGGGATCGCCCCAACATATTCGTTAATAATCCACTATTGTCTGGTTATTCTTCCGACAGTTCCGATACTATTCCGATGCGATCTAGAGAACATTGACAACTAACCGATGTGATCCCGATATGTAACCGATAATTCTGCCGAAGATCCTGCATCCTGGCCTCCATCCTACATATCCGACGGATTTCCAACACAATCCGGGTATCTTACCGGTGGTTCTGATATTTTTCCGATGCATTTGCGATTGAGTCAACAATCATACGATGTTATCCCGTCATGTACCCGATTATGGGACCTGGGAATCTGCAATTGGGATCGCCCCAACATATCCGTTAATAATTCAATATTGTCTGGATATTCTTCCGACAGTTTCGATACTATTCCGATGCGATCTAGAGAACATTGACAACTAACCGATGTCATCCCGATATATAACCGATAATTCTGCCGCAGATCCTGCTTCCTGGCCTACATCCTTCATATCCGACGAATTCCCAACAGAATTCGGGTATTTCACCGGCGTTTCTGATACTTTTCCGACACTTCTGACTCATCCAACATTCCCGACACCCATTAGATATTCCCCCGCTGTCTTTTCCAACACTTCATCAACAGTTTCCGAGTAGTTCTCCAACCCCGAAGGAAAGGCCCCCAAAATTATTGGGCCCTAATACATGGCAATATCGACTGGTTAACGATCCTTTCCCGACAGTTTATATCTCCCGAACCCTATATCGCACGCATCATCTCCCGATCTTATCCCGACAACCACCCAATGTTCTGCGTGTTCTCCCAACAATTCCTTGACCATTAAGTCCGTTGTGTTCACGTCTGATAAAGAAACATTTTGACACTCATCCAACAGGACGACTGCCTGTCTAGATTTTGTTGGATTTCCATCGAATTTTTCCATAAGGGAAAGGCAGGAGTGCAGTGGATATACAAGTCCTTGCGTTAATAATACCACTATCAGGTTCTTCCAACAGAATCATAGGTGGATTAAGAAAAAGCAAGAAGGATGTAGATGTACCATCTGTACGTTAAATCCTAACATGTTCATTAAGTAGCGTTGAGGGAAAATGCAGAAAAAACAGGAGCACAATAGATATATCACAAATCTTTGCATCGGGTGCACTCCACTGACCAATCGACGAATGATTAGAGAGACTGTTTAGGATCAACTCGACGAAAATTGAGCAGATACAAAAGTATTCTGATTATAAAAATTGTTGCAGAACAACTAAAGGGCAACTTGACCGATGTGACTGGATGTGACAATTCATTCTGAATGTTTTCTTCCAAAGTTCCATCTTCTCAGTTATTCCATTCGAGCTGGATTATATTTGCGTTCTCACAAACCATCATTTTTATCTTTACTTATCTTGGTTTTGGAATGATTCATTTCTCAAATATCATGAATATTATATGGTTTGGATATTTGATACAATATTGCTTTTTAATGATCATGAATCACTTTGAATACATTTTGAACATTTCATGGATCCTAGAGTTACTAAATCTCTCAACCCAAAATACTCTATGACAATTTAATAAAATTCATGATATTCGAGAATTGAATCATTCCAAAACCAAGATAAGTAAAGATGAAAATGATGGTTTGTGAGAACACAAATATAATCCAGCTTGAATGGAACAACTGAAAAGATGGAACTTTGGAAGAAAACATTCAGAATGAATTGTCACATCCAGTCACATCAGTCAAGTTGACCTGTAGTTATTCTGCAACAATTTCTATGATCAGAATATTGTATCTGCTCAATTTTCGTTGAGTTAAGCCTGAACAGTCTCTCTAATCATTCGTCAATTGGTCAGTGGAATGCACCTGATGCAAAGATTTGTGATATATCTACTGCGCTCCTATCTTTTCTGCATTTTCCTTCAACACTACCTGATGATCATGGTAGGATTTAACGTACAGATGTATGGTACATCTACATCCTTTCTGCTTTTTCTTCATCCACTCATGATTCTGTTGGAAGAATCTGATAGTGGTATTATTCAATGCAAGGACTTGTATATCCACTGCACTTCTGCCTTTTCTTCATTTTCCTATGACGCTGCCTAATGACATTGATCATTGTGGTACGTAACATGAAGATGTATGGTGATATGCGTCCTTCTTGCTTTTTCTTCATCTACCTGTGATTCTATTGGAAGAATCTGATAATAGTGTACCTAACGCAAGGACCTGCAGTATATCCACTGCACTCTTGCCTTTTCTTCATTTTCCTTCTACGCTACCTGATGATATTGATCATGGTAGTAAGTAACATACAGATGTATAGTATACCTGCATCCTTTCTACTTTTTCTTGATCCACCTGTAATTTTACTCAAAGGATTTACTCACTGAAAAAACTTTTTCACCTGGGTACTCAGGAATAAGGATATCGGATAATATATAATCCAGGGGCCAAAATATTGATGAAAAATCAACAGAAACTCATGCGTTGAACGTAATGGGTCTTCCTAATGTTGACGGTGTTTCTTCTTATTTGAATGCAGTAATGCAGTGTATATTGTACTGTGTTTCTAAGACAAAACAATTACTTTTATCTGACCCCAATGACATAAATATTTCAATTCAGAATTACAATTCGCAAAAAAACCTTGATATCATAGCTTTGAAACAGCTTGCAGGTCGACAATACTTGCATAATCACTCACAAGATGCAGGAGAATTCATCGCTTCTATTTGCGAGAATTCAATGGCTATTAAAAATTTAGTGAAGCACCAAATAACTACCGTAACGGAATGTACGAAATGTGAATATACCGAAAATATTGTTGGTACAAATTGTGTTACACGTCTTGGGCTACCTCCAATTTCACAAAAATCATTTGAGTTTCAAGAAATATTCAAGTTCAATTTTTCAACATAGAAAATTTTCGAAGATCCTTGTGACAATTGTAATAACTTGCATAAAACCAAAAAATCATTTATAACAGCGTCAGAACGATATGTAATTGTCCAATTGATGATGTTTAATCACAATAATGTTGAAGCAACAAAGGTAGAAAATATGAACATCAAAGCAGTACCAACTTCAAAAATTATAATTGCACAACACTTTTATAAAGTTATAGCTGTTGTTTTTCATCAGGGTAAAAATATTTCTGAAGATAAATTCACATGCATGTTACGAAGTAAAGGTACAAAGTGGATATTTATTCATGATCTGCAAGTTGAAGAGCGACATTGGCCACTCAATGCTAGAAACTCGTATATATATTTCTTTAAAAAGCAATAATTTCGCTTCATCATAAAATTAGAATTCTATTACTGTGATATTGTACAGTTTTGAAGGATATAGAATACCTTTATAATACCATAACGAACCAAATATTCTTGAAAAATTTTTTCGAATGATTTCGATGGATATTCCACAAAATTCTGAAAAATATCTGGTACAGTACTAGAAAGTGTCTTCAATCTGATATCTTGAAGGTATATCTTTTTGGTGCATGATAAATATTTGACATCTCTGTACCCAGATAGCAAAAGTTCCAAAAACTAGATCCCATTGAATCCTTCTGGAACCACAAAATAAATCACTGAAATGTCAGTAGAATGGAGTTCTTGGAGAATTCAAATCGCCTTTTGTCATACTATATACAGTACAATATACAGTATGACAAAAGGCGATTTGAATTCGCCAAGGACTCTATTCTGCTGGCATTTCAGTAGTTCGTTTTGTGGTCACGAAAGAATTCAATGAGATCTAATTTTTGAAACTTTTGCTATCTGTTACTTTTCACAATGATTCAAAAGAGTAACCGAAAAATTTTTGCTGGAAAGCTATTTTTAGCTTCATGCTAAACAGTACAAATTCTGTCTTGCAAAGAAAATTTCTGTTGGAGACCTTGAATATATTGTACGCAAGTTTCCTCTGTCTGTAAGATCTATGTTGTTTCGATTTTCTTACAATGATTTCTTGAAAACACTGGAAATTTCCGCACAAGACATGTTCAGCACAATATCGTGGGCTGTTTTGAGCGGCGTGAGCTACTTTGAGCGCTGTGAGTTGCTTTGAGCGCTTTGAGCTGCTTTGAGCGCCAACTTATCAGTCAAGGAAAATTTAGTTTTCGGAATTCTTCACACGTATATTTGTTCATGGGAATTCACTTTTCTTCCCTTCTTTTCTCCATTCTTTATTTCAATAATCTATTGCCGTCCAATGATGAGACGACTGATGGAAATCCAAGTGGATTTTCATATCACATAAGTTATCTGAGGGCATTTCCTTCATTCCTACGATTGCCATAAACTCGACAGGGGTATTTCATTTTTATTTGGGTTCAGTTGGAAGCATAATCAGAAAAAGAAGTGAAATCACCGAAAAAAACTCCAAAAAAGTAAAAAAATAACGCCAAGTACATGAAAATCCCAAAAACAAAGAATAAAAAAATCTAAAAACATATTCTAAAGGAAAATTTCACTGCATTCAGCATTTCGAGAGGATATAAAAGGATATGCTCCATTTGAAAAAAAAAGATATAGAATCAATACGAGCGACCAAGTACATTGGTTATCCAAAGGATATGTGAAAGATTTTTGGTATATTGTAACTCCAGTTTGTTTAAACTGTGTTGAAGGTAATTTATGATTTTCATTAAATCATTATTGTATTGAAAAAATAAATAAAACAAGCGTATCGTTCTGCCCGTATATATAGATACCAAAAAGTGAAAAAAAATAGAATTCCACAAAACATACAAATGTCTCACAAAAACCCCTAAAAACTCCAACACAGTAAAAAATAACGTCAAATCTCAAAAACCATACAAACGTTTTACAATAATACTTGGAAAAAAATCCTTGAAAAAAATACTTCACTCTTTCCGGAAGATTACTTGATATAACAAATATACCATTAAAAAAAAAGATGTGAAAGGCAACCCTGTTTCGGAATTCGCATCAACCAGCAACACTTGGCGTGGCCGAAGAAGATTTTATGAAATTATATCATTTAAATTTCTTGTTTGATGTTCTATAGAAATTCATTTGTATATAATAAAGACTAAAAACTTCTACCATCGACTACGCCAAGCGTTGCTGGTTGATGCGAATTCCGAAACAGGGTTGCCTTTCACATCTTTTTTTTTAATGGTATATTTGTTATATCAAGTAATCTTCCGGAAAGAGTGAATTATTTTTTTCAAGTATTATTGTAAAACGTTCGTATGGTTTCTGAGATTTGACGTTATTTTTTACTGTGTTGGAGTTTTTAGGGGTTTTTGTGAGACATTTGTATGTTTTGTGGAATTCTATTTTTTTTCACTTTTTGGTATCTATATATACGGGCAGAACGATACGCTTGTTTTATTCATTTTTTCAATACAATAATGCTTTTATGAAAATCATGAATTACCTTCAATACAGTTTAAACAAACTGAAGTTACAATATACCAAAAATCTTTCACATATCCTTTGGATAACCAATGTACTTGGTCGCTCATATTGATTTCATATCTTTTTTTCTCAAATGGAGCATATCCTTTTATATCCTCTCGAAATTCTGAATGCAGTGAAATTTTCCTTTAGAATGTGTTTTTAGATTTTTTTATTCTTTGTTTTTGGGATATTATTATCTTATCTGAAACCTGGCTGCGCGAGGATATTGTATCTTCTGGAATTGGTTTACATGGCTATGCAGTTTATCGTATGGATAGGAACAAACTCACCAGTCAATTTTCGGGGGGAGGTGGTGTCTTAATCGCCGTTAAGGATACCCATCGGAGCTGTGTCGTCTCATCTTCTTATTCCAAAGTTGAACATCTTTACGTCAAAGTTTATTTTGGTTCTTTGTCGTTGTTGTTTGGGGCTGTCTACATCCCACCTGCTTCGGATTCTCCAATATACTTGGACCATTGTAAAAGCGTTGGCGAAATCCTCCTCAAGGAGAACTTTAACTCCTTATACGTATACGGGGATTACAATTTACCTCATATTTCCTGGAGCAATATTGATTCCAAATTATCTTTCTCAGTGTTACCTGGTTCGACTCTCAATGAAATGACTTCTGCGTAATATGTTCTCGAATATTTCAATGAATTAAATTTGTTTCAACTTAATACTTTCAGAAATTCTCATGGTAACATACTCGATCTTATTTTTTCTGATAACGATCGTATTGATGTCAATATTGCTCCGGATCCTTTTCTCGCGTGTGACAACTTTCATCCTCCTCTTGTATCCAAACTCAACCTACGTGAAAGTTTTTTACTGGCCCCCAATAAAATCATCAAATATAATTTGAATAAGGCGAATTACAGTGCAATTTGTGAATATTTAGGTTCTATCAACTGGGACGATGAATTGCGTAATCTTAATGTTATTAAAGCTGTTGATTTTTTGTATCTTCATTTATATAATGCAGCCCTGGTTAAAAAAACGATTGATTCCGACCAAATACTATTGATCAATCAACTAATCGGAATGAATCAGAACATTGTGCAGTCGAAATGCTGATTGAATCCAATCGGATCACTGCCATGGGCTGTCTTATTCATGAATAGGAAAAGAAGCGAGTATGACTGATGAATTGAATAGGCTCCAATGTGTATAAGAACGATAAGCTTCGAT
This sequence comes from Gonatopus flavifemur, assembly GCA_018340375.1. NCBI lineage: Eukaryota > Metazoa > Arthropoda > Insecta > Hymenoptera > Dryinidae > Gonatopus > Gonatopus flavifemur. Next base: position 3,072,368 of record JAFFJZ010000016.1, read on the forward strand.
TACACTGAATCGCAATCGATTCAGGTATTTGAGAATCTTATTCAATGAAATTGTATCAGCATTTTGACAGTTGGGTATCATGTCCTGAATCCGGGTGATAACGAATGAACTTGATGAGAATGAATCCGCGTTGGCACATGGGTTTGGGTTTCATGGTCGGTGATATTAATATCGTCATCTCAATAGAATTCGTTAGGTATCCTGCCGATTCATTGAGGAGTTCCAATGAGCGAGTGGCCGGTTAATTTAGACCAAATTGAATTGGAATCGATGAGCGGATTCACAGGGCAACGGGGGACCTCTCAATCGGATCCTACAGGTTTTTCCATGATTCGGATCGGGATTAACAAACAAGATCCCACAAATTTTTTGCTGCGATTTGAATGGGTTCAATGAGGCATTCAATGATTCGACGAATGAGACTGTATCTGCATTTGGATGGTAAAATATCACATACTGAATCTGTGTAATGACGGAAGAGCTCAATGAGAATCAATGTGAGTTGTTACATGGTTTTGGGTTTAACGGTCAGTGATATGGACATAGTCATCCCAATAGGATTCAATAGGTGTTTCGCTGATTCATTGAGGAGTTCCAATCAGCAAGTGGCCGGTCAATTTGAACCAAATTGAATAGGAATCGATGAGCGGATTCACAGGGCAACGCAGGGCCTCCCAATCGGATCCTACAGGTTTTTTCAAGATTCGGATCGTGATTAACAACCAAGATCCCACAAAAGTTTTGCTGCGATTTGAATGGTGGTACGACGGAGAAGCGGCGTGAAGGCAACGGAGAAATGTCCGCACAAGAACACGGCCTGGAAATTCCTCCGTTACTTCTACGCTGCCTGTTCCTCGTACCACGCTGTATCCACTGCTCCCTTTCTTCTCCCTTTATTCCACGGAGGAGCCACGTGATTCATCGGTGACTATCGCGTGTGGGTGATGACACTCCTTTTATATTACTTCGCGGAGCCAATGGACGTGTAATCAAATCTTCAATGTTCCGCAGCACAGCTGCCAGGTGGGCATTGCCGTTCAGGGGAATAGTACCCCTACTATCGTTCATATACATACAAGGGTGGATTGATAAGTTTCCGGCCTGACCAAGAGATAGCGCCACTAGGCCTACCTTGAGGTGGCGTTCTATAGTACCATCCTTAGATAGCTTGTAGCTATAGTTTCAGTCCGATCGCCATGTTAGTTTAGTTTTGAGAGCACGCTGACCAAGACGCCTCTGTGTTTTTCGTAAAAATGGAAAAGCTGGAAAATCGTGCTGTCATCAAATACTTTTATTTGGAGGGGTTAACGCCGAAGGAAATTAAAGAAGAGATGGACTCAACACTGGGGACATCCTCCCCATCATATCCAACCGTTAAGCAGTGGGTTTCCGAGTTTAAAAAGGGTCATGTGAGCACCTCTGATGAGCCTCGCTCAGGACGCCCCATTGAGGTCACAACTCCAGATATGATCGAAAAAATCCATCAAATAGTGCTGAAAGATCGCAGATTAAAAGTTCGTGAGATAGCTGAGACCTGTAAGATGTCATATGAACGTGTACAAAATATTTTGCACCAACATTTGTATATGGAAAAGCTCTGTGCAAGATGGGTGCCGCGTTTGCTAACAGTCGACCAAAAATTGATCCGAAAGAACATTTCTACCGCCAATTTGGCGTTGTATAAGCGTAATCCAAGCGAATTTTTGCGTCGATTCGTAACCGTTGACGAAACTTGGGTCCACCACTACACTCCTGAAACCAAAGAACAGTCTAAACAGTGGATTGGACCAGGGGAACCAACTCCAAAGAAGGCAAAAACAATTTTTCGGCGAACAAGGTTATGGCTACTGTTCTTTGGGATGCAAGAGGTATTATATACATTGATTACCTTGAAAAGGGTAAAACTATCACTGGTCAATACTACGCAGACTTATTGCAACGTTTGAGCCACGAAGTGAAAATTAAACGACCTCATCTGGCGAAGAAAAAAATCTTGTTTCATCACGATAACGCACCAGCGCACACGTCAATCGTTGCGATGGCTAAAATCAACGATCTGAAGTTTGAATTAATGCCGCACCCTCCCTACTCTCCAGACCTAGCCCCGAGTGACTATTATCTGTTTCCTAACCTCAAAAAATGGCTTGGCGGTAAGAGATTTGCGGACAATGAAGAAGTAATCGAAGCTGTAAATGGGTATTTTGAGGAGCTTGACGAATCAGTCTATAGAGATGGCATTACTAGACTAGAACACCGCTATGAGAAATGTATCAGCCTTGGAGGAGATTATGTTGAGAAATAAAAAAAAAAAATTCTTAAAAACGTTGTTTTTCTTGGTCAGGCCGGAAACTTATCAATCCACCCTCGTATTCTCACCACCACTCGGGACCCTTACACACATGTAACTTACATACACGGGACGATAGTAGGGTACACTTCCGCTCTGCGGGGATACCCATCTGGCAACTCTGCTCCACAGTAACTTCCATTGGAAACTCAGTATGTTCCTCGGGCAAAATGATCACATAGTGAATTCAACTATTTCTTTCCGTGCTAGAAAGCACAGAAGATCGACGAACATCGATTCGATTATTGATTCAATGAAATCATAACATATCTGCATGTTGATGGTAATAAATCACTTACGTTTTCCCTCAAACGCTTCAATACGCTCACGTAATATTCCTTATTCACTGTCTGACCTGGTGGGAGAAATTCGGAGTGGACCACACCACGGCAATCAGAGAAAACAGTCAACAAAACCTTGATTTTAGATCGACTCTGTCGCGGTTTTTTAGGTTTTGACTCGTCTGAAAAGCGCCATTCCGATGATCGTTGGTTAGTTTCGATGTCATACCCTGATGGGCGAATGGACATTTCGTGGACATCCAAATTTTGTCCAAAACGTGTCCAAAATGTCATATATATGTCCAGAATGTGACCAAGATGTCTGAAATTTGTTTGAAATATCCAAAATGTGTCCAAAATCTATGCAATATGTCTAAACATGTCTCATTGTTTTTAATTATGGACAACAGTCTGTAACAGTTGTCTATAAGATGTCCGTTGTTGTCCAGACCGCTTTGTTTGAAATCTGTCTCAAATCTGTCCATTTCAGACCCACTGGTGTGCGTGGATGTCACATTTGTTCTGCAAATATTTATGGATAAACCCGTGTCCAAAACATGTCTCTGGTTGTCCCAAGGGTCAGTGTCCGAAATATGTCATATCAATGTCCCAACGTACATCCACCTGGGGTCTACAAATACAGACCAGTTCAGAAAGTGTCCAAAACTGTCCAAAAAAGTGGTATTGAACCCGTCAGCGCCCAAGTGGTGACTCTTCAATCGTATCGACGTAGGACTTTGTGGAACGTTTAGAGGATCGAAAAGCATCACTTTAAACGCAAAAACTTAATTTCGTATTTTTGCCCATTTTTACTTCATGAATGACCCAAACCCTTTTCGGGATGTTCAGAGATGAAAAGTGACGAGTCGATGCATGTATCTAATGATTTGGAGCAATTATTTGAACGCGGAATCTTTCGTTAAATTCAAATAATCGTGGAAACGTTCGTGTTGCGTAGAAGCAACATTGGGCGCTAACGGGTTAAACAGTGCCTTGCAAATGTCTTAAGATACGTTTCTCATATGGAGCATTTTTCCAAACGGTTGATGTTGAGAACATTCACTGGAGGTGTAAAAATCCATATATTCTACAACTGTAGATCGATATATTCTGTTTGGAAAGAGTCTAGAATCGTTGGGAGAGTTAAGGCAAAATCTTTGCATGCATATGTACAAAGGACAGATAGGGGACGATCACCCCCCCCCCCATCTGTCCTTTGTTACATTGTTGATTGAAGGAGGAAGAACAATTTCTCTCTACGGCGCTGATGATATTACCTAGAAAGCCTCAAGGGAAAGAGTCGCCAACTTGCTGTGCTATAATTGGCGTAATCGCGAAGAGCTCTGTAAGGGAGTTGCCATATTGAAAATTTGACGTCATCGCAGTATCGTAGTTTACGATTTGTTCCTGGATCTCATAATAATGAAATCAGCACACATCAGTCATAGTGGTAAGCAAATTATGAGCTTTTTCATTTCGTTTTGTAAACTGCAAATTCATGTTTATTCACATTCAGAGTTGAATAACATCAGTATGATTATTTATGTTATGGTTATGACAGCCGAAAACAAACTGTAAACTACAGCACTGCGGTGATGTGAAATTTTCGATATGGCCATTCTGTACAGAGCTCTCCGCGATTACGCCAATCAGAGCACAGCAAGTTGGCGACTCCCCCCCTTGAAGCTCTCTACTCCTATGTAATGCTGAAAAATGATCAAGGATTTATAATCATTCTCAAATGTATGATAAATTCATTCAATAATCACAGTTTATTCAATGGTATACATTTTAAATACTCTGCCAATAGATAACCATACACTATACTATTTCAGAAATAACTCATGAAGAATTAAACTGAAATTCAAATAAGTGTTCTCAAGAATCTTTCCTGAACTTTTGTACTGTTTAGGTAGGCACATGTCTTCACAAAACGAAAAAACAAACATTACACCTATAACATAATGCACAATATGAATTCCTTTTATACATATCATAGCAACTATCAGTCAAATGGAAGAAAATATGTTTTTTTTTTCGGGATGATACGAACTAAAATTTTCCTAATCTATTCCATGTTGACTAGCCATAGGAGTGATGTACCATATGTCTCCTACACATATTTTTAACGCGAGATTTCTCACGGCCTTTGCGGCAATGAAGGTAATATCGCCAGTTCTTGTAATTATCATAATGTGAGAAGCATTTGACATGGGAGATATCCACATAATATCGTCGAACAAACATACCACACATTTTGTTATCACCTTGTACAAGGATCACTACAGTATCAACAGAATAAAAACAATCATCATACGTGTATACCATAGTATTATCGGATCGTCCTTCCACTGAATAAGAAGCACAGCGAATTTCCATCTCTTTGATTTTAACTCTCTTGTATTCAACAAAATATTCACAATTGAAGTCTTCTTCCGCTAATGCTTCAATTTGTTCTTGTGAAGGAAACTTGGATTTTCCTTTATCCAACAGATATACATTGTCAATTTCATCAACTTTTCTCGAATTCGAATTATTCATAATAAATTGCCTCCCCGTGGATGATTGCGGGTCTCCCAGGGGGATATTCATAATACCTGTCCTTGATATCCTTTTTATCCATCCCTGGTAGTATCTGCTTCCTTTACGTGGTGGGGAGGATAAGTATCTCAGAGTTGGATACTTTTGGAGACTTTTTTTTGAGTGGAATAAACTACTCAAGAGAAAGAATACAAACTGAGAGAAACGAAATCATCCTAATGCCAGAAACATCGGCAAAATTGAACGGAAGGAAAGCAAGGGGAAACTACCTTCCTTGACATTTTTCAATACTTCCCGAGGAAATGAAGCCTTTTCCTAACCTGGAATATTATGTAACAAAAACAAACAAACAAATTAATAAATACATGATGGCGCTCTCTCGGGTGGAATATTCCGGAGGTAAACTAGTCTCCCGTTCGGATCTCCGGGTGGAGGCTGCTCGAGGAAGCTTCATCAGCAAGGAACGAAAACCGAAGAATAGGATAGGGAAAAGAAACAACATTGTTCGAGTCGGAGCGTGGAATGTTAGACCACTGAGGCAAGCGGGAAAATTAGAAAATTTGAAATTAGAAATGAATAGGTTGAATATAGACGTAATGGGGATTAGCGAAATGAGATGGCCACAAGAGGGCGATTTCTGGAGTGGGGATTATAGAATAATTCATACAGGATCAAAGAACGGTCAAGCAGGTGTAGGAATTGTGATGCATAAAAGAGTAGGAAAAAGAATAGAAAATTATTTGCAACATAATGAAAGTGTGATGATGGTTAGAATCAGCACAAAACCGGTAGACACAGTCATAGTCCAAGTATACATGCCCACATCTGCATATTTGGAGGAAGATATTGAAGAAACGTACGAAGAAATAGAAGAAGTGATAGAATATGTGAAGGGAGAAGAGAATTTGATAGTGATGGGGGTTTGGAATGCGGTAGTAGGACAAGGAAAAGAGGACAACATTATAGGAGATTTCGCGTTAGGGAGGAGGAACGATAGAGGACAACGTTTAGTCGAATTTTGTGAAAACCATAAGATGGTTATCACAAACACTTTATTCGAAAATCATCCAAGAAGAATCTACACTTGGAAAATGCCAGGAGATACAGCAAGATACCAAATTGATTACATATTAGTGAAACAAAGATTTAGAAACCAAGTGAAAAACTGTAAAACTTATCCCGGTGCAGATATAGATAGTGATCATAATATGTTGATGATGAAATGTTCTCTGAAATTCAAATCTCTGAAGAAGAAAAGGAAAATGCAGAAAAGATGGAATTTGAAGAACCTCAAGCAAAAACAACCACATGAGGCATTCGAGAAAATGTTGGATGAAAAATTGGGAGATCAAAAAGAGAAAGACTTGGGAATAGAGAGGAGATGGACAGAGATGAAGGGGAATATAAGAGAATGTGCGGATAAGACTTTGAAGAATAATGGAGTAGGACCTAAAAACCCATGGATAACGGGAGAAATTTTAGAATTGATGAATGAAAGAAGAAAATACAAGAATAATGATAGCCAAGAAGGCCAGCAACGATACAAGTCATTGAGAAATAAAATGATAAGAGAATCAAGGAAAGCAAAAGAACAGTGGTTAGAAGAGAAATGTCAGGAAATAGAAATAAGATTGCATTTAGGAAAAATAGATGAAGCATATAGGATTATTGAAAGATTTTTCGGACAAATGAAATCTAGAAGCAATAAGATTAGAAACTCTCTAGGACGACAATTGATAAAAACGGAAGAGAAAATAGAACAGTGGATCAATCATTTGGAAGACTTGTATAGAGGAAACGATGATATAGCACTTTTAGAGAAGGAGGAGGATGTAGATGAGGAAGGATTGGGAGATTCGATATTGAGATCAGAATTCGACAAGGCTTTGAAAGAATTGAAGAATAATAAAGCGCCAGGCATAGATGGCATAAGTGCGGACCTTATAAAAGCCTCCAGTGAAGGAACTCGCGACGCACTGTTTGAATTGATTAGAGATATGTACCAAAAAGGAGAAGTACCGGAAGATTTCCAAAAGAATGAAATTGTCGCTATCCCGAAAAAACAAGGGGCAGACAAATGCGAGAACTACAGAACGATCAGTTTAACTTCACATGCTTAAAAAATACTGACCAAAATTATATACAGGAGGATGGAAAATGGAATAGAGAGTAGATTGGCAGAAGATCAGTTGGTTTTAGAAAAAATAGGGGAACGCGAGAAGCAATCTTAGCACTCAGGGCAGTAATAGAGAAAAGGATAGCGCTGAAGAAATCTGTGTACATAGGTTTTGTAGATATACAAAAGGCTTTTGATAATGTGGACTGGGAGAAGATGTTTGCGATCCTGAAGAAGGTGGGAATAAATTATAAAGATAGAAGAATAATATACGAATTATATAAGAATCAAAGTGCAATAATAGACATAGAGGGTCAGGAAGGGGAAGCACAAATAAGAAGAGGGGTGAGACAAGGATGCTCATTATCGCCACTGATTTTCAATTTATATATAGAAGAAGCAATGAACGAAGTGAAGGAGGAAATTCAATCCAAATTACAGATTCAGGGAGAAAATATCAGTATGTTGAGATTCGCGGACGACATAGCTATATTGGCTGAGTTAGAAAATATTCTCAACACTATGAGAACAATATTATTGGAAAACTATTGTATGAATATAAATAAAGACAAAACAAAATTCATGATGTGTACAGCAGCGAAAACAGCTAGAAGAACGAAAATCGAAATGGATACCGAGACAATTGAACAGGTGAAAGAATTCAAATATCTAGGAAGCATAATTACAGAGAACGGCAAAAGCGAAAGAGATATAAGAGCAAGAATAGCACAAGGGAAACAGGCTTTCTACCAAAAGAGACAGTTATTATGCTCGAAAAATATAAGCTTGGAAGTAAGGAAGAAATTCTTGAAAAGTTACGTTTGGAGCACAGCATTATATGGTTGCGAAACTTGGACAATGGGGAAAACTGATCAACGAAGACTTGAAGCTTTTGAAATGTGGTGTGATAGGAGGATGTTCAGAATAAAATGGATAGACAAAGTCAAAAATGAAGAAGTACTCGAGCAGATGAATGAAGAAAGAAATCTTTTGAAACACATCGTGAAAAGTAGAAGCAATCTTATAGGACACACATTACCGCATGAGAGTTCATTGAAAACAATATTGGACGGGAAAATGAATGGTAAAACTGGTAAAGGTAGACCTAGAGCAAGTTATATGAAGCAAATCGTACAAGACAAGGGATGTAGTAGATATGTAGAAATTAAACGTTTGGCGGATAATAGACAGGGGTGGAGGGTTTCACCAAACCAGTCGTAAGACTGATTACTTCATGATGATGATGATAATAAATTGGATTTGATCTTTGACTTCGTCAGAAATGTCAACATAATTAGAAATATTGGTCACAAAAGAATGTAAGAGGTACCTATTGGTAATCTGGTCAATTGCACTTTTTGGTGATTGCACTGTTTTCATGAGTTTATGATTCCATGATCCAAAACCAAAAGTGCTGCGAGCCCACAAAGGGCCCCACTTCCTCACACAATTGACAACGTGGCTCAAAATATGAACATTGAACCTCATATTATCTGCCGTGAAATATTCTTGAAACAATTTCATGTAATGATCTAAACAATATTCTGCTTCTATTAAATCGTTTTCAGTTATTATATCACGAGATAGAAGGAATGTTGCGTTGACTAGGAAGCCTAAATGTTCAATATATTGTCGTGGAAGAATATTTTGAAGGCAAGGAATGGAATAATATAAGAGCCAATTACGCCATTTGCTTGCCTTCCATTTTGCTCTCATTGTGATGCTTCTCGTTTTTCGTGATATATGTGATGGCGGTTTAATTAGTATCAATCGCTTATCAATGATATCCATCGTAGCTAGAGCCCCTATGTAATAAGCTGAATCTGGTTCATTGAACAACAAATTCATATGAAATTCCACAACGCCTTTGAAAATTGGATGCAAATCATCAGTCGAAAAACCATATCCTGAATCAAAATATTTCAAATTCATTAATTGTGTTGGGCCTTTCACTCCTGTGATCGGTTCTTCTCCAACAGTGACCATTATATTCTTGATGATTCCATCAGTGCGTTCGTGAGGTTCATTGATGAAATTTTCTATTTCTATTCCTTGTTTGTTTATCGCACGAATACTTGTTCCTGGTAAAGGATATTTCATACTTCCACCAAGATGAATACCTCGATGATCGCAAAAAGTGCAGCCATAATGTCCGTTGAATTGGGACATATGCATTATGGAGCTTCGAGCCTTCGCATCTACACAACAACAGGTGGGAAAAAATTTACTGACAATTTCATTTACACCATCCGGTTTCCACGGTATTCCTGTTGCGGATAAGCTGTTCATTTGTTGCACAAATTGTTTGAAAAACATATTCATGTCTGGTTCCTTATCATCTACCCATAAAGCTGCAAGGAATACTCGTTCTTGTCTGAAAGTAGGTGGTCCTTCGTTCAATCTGATGAAAACAGGCCATGCAGTAGTTTTACTGGACTTGGTGAGTTAGAAACCATCAGTATTGAAAAGGTATGTAAAATCATGGGGTAATGAACCATTTCCTTCGTGTTGTAGATTGACATATCCTTCACCATCAAAGATATCTTCAATAGCATCAAGTTTCACTTTTTGTCTGACTATTTTATAATTGAGTTTATTGCTTATATTCGGAATATTCAAAAGTCGTTGCAATTGTTTCCTTACATCGAGAGTGATGGAATACTTGACTTGCTTTTTATCAATTCTAAATCCACACACACAAGTGACGTACTTGGGTAATCTTTGTATTTGACCTAAATATTTGGTACACATGTTGCAGTATGCATGTCTCTTGGTATCTGCAGACTGTCGGTGAAGTATAGACCATAACTGCCTTTTTGAATTTGGGAAATATTTTTTCCCCGTTATGGTATTTAGAGCTTTGAAAGTATGGATTAATGCCTCGTAAGATTGATTGTGACGAATAGATATGCACAATATCAACGCAAGTGCTTCTCTCACAGTACAATCTCCCAGTATTTGTAAAATGTGGTTCAGTGATGCATCTTTCAACATAAAGATCTGAGAGTCGGAATTGGAATCAGAATAATTTGCTTCATTGTCATCAAAATGTTCATCGTTATCTTCTGAACTGGATACATAATTGGAAATCTCCTCATTATTTGAGCTCACAACACTAAGGTTTTGTGAATTTTCAGATTCATTGGAGTCATCGGAGTGTAATTGGCTATTACTTAGTGTACTATGACCACAGGTGAAGCGAAATGTGTCCTGAAAAAAAATATATACTTCAATCAGAATAGATTTATAATTAAGACAACACACTGAAATTCGCAGGTGAAGAAAGATCAAACTTCAGCCAGTTATTCTATGTCAAATGATTTGAATATGACTGGAATAAATTAGGACATCGCTTGATATTCCGCATTTCAAAGATAATGGCATTCCAACAAACACTGATAGTCTTGAAGACATCTACAAGATCTCTCTAAGAAGACATCTTTTTTAGATATTCAAACAACGTCATAAAACAGATATCTTCAAAATATATTGAAATGATATTAAAGAAGGTCATAAACATGTCTCCGAGGTATTTGTAAAAGACATCTTTTAGATGTCGTAGCAGTGTAGCCTCCCACACAGCACAAGCATGGTCCAAATGAACTCCCATTATATGGGTTCAGAAAGAATCAATAAAGAATTCTTTCGGAACTGACATAACGCGGATTCTTGAAGAATCCCATGATAAAATTCCTATAGAATCCTTCATGAGTTCTTCGGAACCACGGTGCTGTGGGGGCTAAAAGACATCTTCAAAGCGTCTATGAATGATATCCTTTAGATATCTTCAAGAAATGCCAGAAACGTGTCTTGAAGGTATTTGTGGAAGACATTTTTCAGATATCCAATCAACATAGTCTGAAATGAATCTTGAAAGATTTTATGAATGATATCTGTTACAAATTCGAAATCCCATGAGTTCGGGGTTTTTTTAAGTGTAACGGGACATAGCCTCGATAATAATGTTCTGATAATGAATATTGCATTCTAAATTGAGCTGATAGCTCAGGATACTGTTCTCAGCAATACGATTAAAATAAAATAATATCATAACATACTTTCTACATAGCTTTCGGATTTGCTTCAAATAATAAAGAATATGGGTTAGCATATCATCATCTTAGAATGAAAATCTACCAAAAAGTATTAAATTGATAGTTAATAATGATGATTTTGGTCAGGAGAAATCAAAGAGCAAATCTATCAACTTAGAAGTTGAAAAAATATGATTATGCAAGGTTTTATGAAAATTACGAATTATGTTTATAACCTGGTATAATAAATAAAGAGAAAAGTAATTTTCATTTTTGTTTTATCAAAGATTATACTGAGAATAAAGTACTGAGCATTTTAATCATAAAATTGTTATTGATAAGTCAAAATTTGAATAAATAAGTAATTTCTGAAGCTAGTCAGGTAGCATATAAAAGGAGCGCATTGAACGCCATAAGCCATTCAGCTGCATCACAGAGAAGAGAGCAGAGCTCTCAGTGTAAAAGTTAATCATTATGAAATATTGAATACGGATAAAATTGAAAAGTGTTTCAATAAACAATCTGAAGTTTTGTGTTGTCAAAAGTGATTGGTTTATTCACAAAAATCCTTGGTTAATTCTGTGTTTCTTTCATTCTCATATACTCGTTAGAAATCTATCTCCGTATAGAAATGAGTGATTTTGAAGAAATCACAGCGGAAGTTGAATTCATTTAAGAAAGTTTTGGTTAATTATTTGATAATAATTTTAATCTGCACGGTACCGCTACATATGTTTCGGAAGTTCTGGTAAAAAAATCTGCAGAACACCTTTTCTCTGCACAATTATAAATCACATTCATAAAACAAACATAAAGTATTATGTCCGAAAAAGAGTTCATCATTACATTTCGAACAACACGTTTAGCGCTCAAGACTTAATTTGTTTCGAATTTCAAACCAATGAAGCATCGCTTTTTTGAAACACTATGGTTTGATTCCCATTATGCATAAAAATACAACCTTTTCTCGTTTTATGTTTCTTTTTTTATTCAGTATGAACTCTTCAAATTCAAAATGGATTCTGCCAAGTACGCGAAAAATTAATACAATTCATTGACCTCCAACTCATTATGAATTTACTATTCATTATGAATCAGGCAAAAATCAATGCGATTTCGCTTAAGAAAAACCAAGAAAATGTTCTTGTACAGGTGTTTCTGCAACAATCGAAATATCCCAAACGACACCCAAGAATCACTAATGAATTCTGAAGACAGAACTTTGCCCGAACTCTTTCAGACTTCAAAGAATTCCTTGAAAGTTCTGAAAAGCATCCGATTCATCATACATTTGTGAGTTCTCTTCAAGTTCCCAAAGTCTCAAAAAATTTGAAGTTGGCTCGCAAATTGTCTCATGAATCAAATTTTCTTACAACTTTTCAAGGCTTCTAGAGTTGTGAAAGAGTACAGGAGTAATTCCTTCTTCGAAACTCATTACTGCCCATACAGGAAACCCCGAGAATGTAAACACAGCCAATAATCGGCCCATGTATGGCTACCATTTAATGGCCAATAATGGATTCACATCATTGGCACAACTGTGGCCCACCGCTGGCTGATAAGAAAGGCCAGCAATGAAAACAGCGGATAATCAGCCGATGTACGGCTACGGTAAACGGCCAACAATTGATTCCCCGTTACTGGCTGGAATATGGCCTATTACTGAGTGAAATGGATTCCAAAGTTGAATGTATTGTATTCGTAATCACCCCTGAAAAAAGTTTGTTTTGGCCTTATTTCTATTACGTTGAATAAATAATTCATATCCATCAAATACGTTTTACATGATTCAAATGAATTCTTATTCATATAGATAATCAATTACTTTCTCATGTAAATAACAAGAAAATTTGAAGGAATAAGCAACTGAATTCAACTGATTTACCGAGAATACTTTGGACTTGTATGATTTTACATTTGAGATTGTCGAAATATCATGCATGCAAATCTATTTGGAAAAAAACATCCATTTCTGATCTTGTGAAAACTGGAATGACAAACATCCCAAAAACAAAAAAGTGTTTTGGGTCACGCTTAACCACTCATTTGAACTAATACTGAACCGATTATTCTGGAACGCAGTCATATTACCATTGGATATCATTATTATTATGCCCTCGTAATCTGCCATTGATGGCTAACATTCGAACATTATCCCGAAATTTCTGGCCATAAATCGGGATCATTTAGCCCCATTACTGGGCCAATCAATAATTTTATACATGGCCCATTATTTATTGCCATTACTGGACCCACGTTATCATCCAGCAATTAACCATTGATGAGCCATTAATGGGCGCCATTAACGGGCAAAGAACGCCGTTTGTGGTCCAGTAACGTGCCATTATTGGGCCAATTGTTGAACCCTGTATGGGTGCTCCTCCTGTGCTATCCGGGATGTCTTAATGATTTCCAAAGGCATCTTGAAGACATATATGGTGAGTATGCCAGTGAATGAACGGGCATTTGTGCATAAACACTGTCTGCAAAACGTATTATAAATTAATTTAAAGCTCATTCAACTCAATAAAATGTTAGTACAGTAGATATTAATATTCATCATACAATAAATCACCGTTTCAGAATTTCACAACATGCATTTTTCAAGCTGTTTATTCACTACTGATTCGGAAAAATTCACATATTCTTATGAATATCTTCAGGAATGAGAACGGGTCCAATTGTATTCATGAAAATTTAAAATGTTGAATGCTTCGTCAGTTTATGTGAAACACAAAAATGAGTGATTTTATGATGGCCTGACTAGATTTTTAGGCGGGACGGAAAAATTAGCAATTTCCCAGTGAACACCATATGCAAATGTTACATAACACAGAAATCACAAGGTACATAACTCTGTTACGTATATGTGATGTAATAATCACATAAAAATTTACGCTCATATTAAGTCAGAATTTTAAAGTGACAGGTACATCAATTTTACGTTGAGTGTTTGCTGAGAGCATAGAGAAGTTAAATTTTCATGTGATAACAATTTTTTTTCCCATATAGCATTTTGTCATCGTCATCACATTGCAGTTATGTATTGGTTACGTAAAGATCCCACTTTTTTGTGTACGTAACTGTAATGTAACATTGCTCCCCCATGGTTATGTAAATGAGTAGGAAATTGTGAATCACATGTGACTCCCAAGTTACGTAACCAGTTACTTGAAGTTATGTACTTTTTATGTAACATTTACGTAACTGTGTTCACTGGGTTACCGTAACGAATACTTGATCGTTCATTCACTCGTGCATTGACTCCAAAAAATATCTTGGAAAAACCCAAAACATAACTCGAAAAAATCAAAACCGTATTTTGCGTTGCTTGAGAACTCAGTAAAAAACGTATGCGGACCGGATGGAATCCAGATTGGAAGCCGAAAGCAATGATATCCGGAGCCATCCGGGTCTCGTACGTCCCTACATCACCCTAATGCCGATGAGTTTATAAAGAATTCTATAGAAATTCATCGTGGAATTCTTTCAGAGTGTCCGTTAAGTCAGTTCAGAAACAATTCTTTATGAACCCCTGGTAATAATTCTGACGAGACCGAGACTGGTCTAGGTATCGACCCCGAGATCGAGACGATACCTGTCAAGCCGAAAATCTCGACGATACCGAGAATTTCGGCGAGGTGTATAATGTATTGTCGAGACCGAGAATCTCGACTCGAGACCGAGACGATACTGATTCTTTCGAGACAAGAGCGAGACCGAGACGAGATGACAAATTCCGAGACTAAATCGAAACCGAGACCAAGACCAGGTCAGTCTCGCCGAGACGATACCGACACACTAATCTCTGGTATTGAAAAAGAATTCTCAACAATTCTTCATGAATCATTTCTGAACTGGCATAACGGGAGTTCATTTGGACCATGCTTGTGCTGTGTGGGTGGTTACAACTTTCAGTTTCGGAAACGTACACAGGTTAATCAGGGCATTATTCGGGAGAACTTATCTGGAAACGGACGAAACTTTATCCGGGTCAGTGCAGACTGTATACGGGGATGCATTCAAAATTCGGGAACACATACGGGTCCATTCGTGCTTTATATGGTCCATGAAAATATGCAATGGAACTTGATTCGGATGCATACAGGATTCATCCGGGAAATAGCAACCGAAATTGAAACATTTGGAATACTATCAGGGTTCATTCCGATTTCGTTCGGTGACTGTTTTGATTTTGGAAATTTATTCGGGTTGATCAGGGTCCCTGGTGAAAAAAGTACAAACGCGGATAGACTTGAATAGAAATTTGAAAATGGATACAAAAATAGGATTGAAACGGATGAAATTTCTATCCGTTTTGATCCTATTTTGTATCTATCTTCAAATTTTCATCCGAATCTATCCGGGTTTGTAACAGGGCCGCTGTATACAATAATATTTTCGACATTCAGGAATGTATTCACCAAGATAAAAATTGACCATTGGTCAATGGCTTTCTTAGCGCAACGTAGTTCAATATTGGGCGATCTTCGAGATTAGGATGGCGCAATTGTGAAATCATAACATCATTTGCCACTCTGCCAATCCTTTTTTTTTAACATAGAACCAATATTGGCAAAATGGTAGACCAAGCTTGAGCCAAGACTGACGATCGCAGTTAAAATTAGACCCAGCGGTTGCCAATGCTTGGTGCAACACTTTTACATTTTGTCCAGTCTATATTGGGCCAAAGATTGGTAATAGTTTGCCCCAGGCTTCAGTGAATGCTGAGACAATCGTAAATTGAAAACACCAATCCAGTAATTACCACTCATGGTCCATCATTTCATCATGCTTCGACCAACATTGAGTTTACATAGATTGTCAAGGGTTGACAGTCAGCCTTGCATCAAGCTATATTCTATTTGCAGCGTTGGAAAAAGCAAAAAATTTTTATATGGGCGGATAAATTTGGTGTTTACACGATGCATTGAAATACGTCATAGAACTTCAACCAGGTCAGAATCAGAAGTAATTTAATTAAAATTCAATTAAATTAACGGTGCAATGAAAAATTGAAATAGATTTCCTAATTGAAATTCTTTTCAATTGAGAATTGAATCGAATTCTTTTCCAATCAACGATCGAACTTTCATCTTTACTTGAGAATTCAAAAGAGAATCAAGAATTGATTCTTCCGATTGAGAATTACATCTGATTTTTTTCAATTCACAAATCAATTGAAGATCAAGATTCAAGATCGAGCAATGATTGATTTTTTTGAATTTGTCTCTTCCTCAATTGATAAATAAATAAGAACAGAAAGAATTAATCGGTCATTCCTTGATCTTGAATCAATTCAATTGTTTGGTTAACTGGAAAAAATGTAAATTAAGAATCAGGTTCAATTCTTCATTGGAAAAAATTTCAATTAACAATTAAATTGATACTATTCATTAATATTGATTTCCATGAAAATCGACATTGAGAAATTCCTTATTCACCATAATGGATCTGTCATTTCAAAATTGGAAAATCTAACTCCAGATTCTCAATGAAGTATTTTAAAAATTTCCAGAGGGACAATTTCAAATGAATCTTCAAAGATTTATTTTTTCCCATAATTAAATCCCTGGAAAAAATAGGAATACCTCAAAAACTTCTGGTTGGATTTATCATTCACTCAGATGAATACATGATGGTTTTTCCAGATTATAAACATTCTCGTATAATTTTTAGTGTTGCAAGAATTTCTGGTCGGAAACGACTGTGAATGCTTCTGATATTCTGGCTGAATTCGCAATCTTAATATAACAAGCAAAAAGGAGACAGATTGAAATATGTACAATTTTTTGAATTTGCATGAATATCCGAAACACCCTTCACTACTTTTCAAGTGTATTCCGAGCAAACACATATGGAAAAGGTCTTTTTTTAGACCTCTTAGAGCTGACTAATGTCGAACCAAAAGATATATCTGAGCTTGCTTTCGTCTTGAAGCGGTCTCAAAGACAAAAACAAGCTTCAAAATATCTTTTAGTTGCACATTGATTAGCTTTAAGAGCTCTCAAAACAGGCTTCTTTCATTTGTATTTACTGGGATAACCCTCGCAATATTTCATTTTGTCTATATCTCATAGTAATTGTTTTCTCTGGTTGAAAAATCAATTGAATTTCGCCAAATCTCATTGATCTTTGCCAAATTTCATTGAATCCTGTACAATGTTCTGACCAAGTCCCATCAAATTTCATTCGTCAGATTCAATGGATTCTTTTGACCAGGGTTACAGTTTTTATGTATATACAAACTACATATAGATCATATATAACAAAATCGTTGAAGCAATGAAGAAAACGTTTCAATGACTCACCTCTACACCAATTTCTGCCAAATTACAATCTAGTTCTTTTGTTAAATTATTCATGACACCATAGTTTGGACTGTTATTATCATCTCCACCGTTTTCCCATGAGAAGCTACTGTCAAGGGTAGAAATTAAATGTGCTTCAGCCGACTGTCTGATAACAATTTCATCCTCATTGCTTATTTATTCAATTATAATTCAATCAGTATAATTATATGACTATATCATCGAAGATATTTTGATTGATAAATTTACAATTTCAAATATACGTTCGATATGATGCGGAGGAACAAGATTTACGGTACTACAGCTAATTCGATCGGTTTATGGATTCTTTTTTGACACTGTCGAATTCTTATATAACAGTAGCAGTGATGCCAGATTCAGCCGACCGACTCGGTTTACCCTCTCCATTACACCCATCTGGATAGAACTTTCACACACACAATGAAACCACCGACAAAAGGAATTTGATTGTGTAGAGCGTGATGGAGGGGGTACACCGAGTCGGTCGGCCGAATCTGGCATCACTGAACAGTAGATGTGTGCGAGTACTCGAAAATTTCGAGTATGCTCGAGACGAGTCGAGTATTTTGTATTGCTCGAAATTTTCGGGCTAATCGAAAATTTTCGAGTAATTGATCGATTTTTCATAATTCTCATGAATCATTATTTGTAATGAGTAGAATGTTCTTAGAAACCACAAGGTTTCATTATCCGCTAACACGTATAGATTATTTTCATATTCATATATAGTTTATACTTTTCGAGTACTCGAAAATCTACTGGAGTACTCGAATTTTTTTTTTTTTTCATTTTTTTTTATTGCAATACACGGGTTAGCACCCTTTGATATAAAAAGTAAATACAGAGTCAATACAAGACAGCGTCCACAGACGCATAAAATACAATTACAATATAGTCATGCATTAACCGACAGTTTAAACCGCTTCAAGGAAACACCAAACAATTCCATCGACCGATCGAAATTATTTGCTAATTCACAAATGCGAGAAATCGGATCATAATTTCCAAATCTTGATTTAAATTGTACAGGTCTGAATAAAAGCGCTCTCCTAACTGGTCTACCGGGGATGTTAAAATTAACTTTACTCAGCAATGACTCGCAATCAAGAAAACCATTAATCAATTTAAAAAGAAATAGGAGATCATTCATTTGTCTCCGCTCTTCGAGGGTAGTTAAATTCATTCTGTCAAGAATTCTGGAGTAATCATGGTCAGAATATCTCATAGGGCAGCCTATTCTAAAAGCAGCAAAGCGTAAAAACTTGTGTTGCAGACTC
The DNA here is from genome assembly GCA_018340375.1 of Gonatopus flavifemur. NCBI lineage: Eukaryota > Metazoa > Arthropoda > Insecta > Hymenoptera > Dryinidae > Gonatopus > Gonatopus flavifemur. The sequence goes on from JAFFJZ010000016.1 coordinate 3,091,296, forward strand.
TCAATCATTCTAATATCCTTCTTCAAGTACGGAGACCAGATAGGGGACGCATATTCAAGATGGGGTCTAATTAAAGAGGAATATAGTACTTTTAATGACCTAACATCTTTGAAATCACTGGAAAATCTTTTGACGAAGCCGAGATTTCTCATCGCAGTACCACAAGCTTTCACAGAATGCTCAGAAAAATCCAATTCATCATTTATAGTTACACCAAGGTCAACATAAGATTTAACAGTATTCAATGTAATATTCGCAATCTTGTAGGAGAATATGAGAGGATTCCTTGACCGCGAGATTCTCATTACACAGCATTTTTCTAAGTTCAGATGCAGAGAATTACGGGTGCACCAAGAATCTAATCCCGATAATACTGACTGTAAGTGATGAACATCCGCAAGACATTTTATGTTCTTGAAGATTTTTAGATCATCAGCAAATAACAGGAAATCACAATCATTGAGAACCTGCCCAATGTCATTTATGAATAGCAAAAATAAAAGTGGACCAAGGTGGGATCCCTGGGGCACTCCCGAAGAAGGTATAATCGGTTCAGAAAAACAGTTCCGAACTTTTACCATCTGCACCCGATCAGTTAAGTAACTCTGGAACCAAAGTTTCAGATTACCAGATATTCCAAAGCTACTCAACTTAGATAGAAGAACGCTGTGAGATACAGTATCAAACGCTTTACTGAAATCAGTGTAAATAACATCAACTTGTGAGTTATTCTCCAGCGCAATGGCGGTGTAATTACAGAAAGCAGCCAAATTCGTAGTAGTAGACCTCATTGACATGAAACCATGTTGTTCCGGGATGATAAGAGGAGACAACAAAGGAGTAATCTTGTCAACAACCACGCGCTCAAAAATCTTAGACATAACATTTAAAATACTTATAGGTCTATAATTCTTAGCATCCAGTTTATTACCATGCTTGAAAATAGGAGAGATCAGGCTCGTTTTCAATTCAGCAGGGAAACATCCGGAAGAAAGAGATTTATTAAAGATAAGCCAAAGCGGTCGAGAAAGAATAAATTTGCAAGACTTGAACAGCAACGGCGGAAGGCCATCAAATCCTGGGCCCTTGCTCGTATCTAACGAATCAAGAACAGAGTAGATCTCTCCTATGGTAATATCCAAATCAGAAAGCATGTTGAATGACATATCATGTTTAGAATGGTTAACATTAACCGAGTTATGTGAAGCAAAAACCGATGAAAAGTGATCAGCAAAAAGGTTAGCCATTCCAGCTGCAGAGTCAGCAACTACATTATTTAACATGATAGTACTAGGTAAGTCATTAAATGAATGCTTACTGTTAACAAAATTCCAAAAAGATTTAACATCCTTTTGAATATTAGTCTCAACTTGGCGAATGTAATTCGAATAACAAGCCCGAGCTCGTGATTTACATTGAGCACGCAAAAAAGAGAACGCTAAATAATCGCCGCGACTATAAGACGATTTGTAAATCATATGGGCAACTTTCTTTCTTCTAATTAATTTTTGAGCTCAGGAGTAAACCAAAGAGGATAAATAGATCTTTTGATCAATGTTTTCGGAACGTACAACTCAATAGCCACAGAAAGTTGATCATACAAAAAACTAATAGCAGTATTTACATCCATGCATTTTAACTCCAAATCCCAATCAATTTGATTCAAATGCTGCCGAATAGAAAAAAAATCAGCCAATTTATAATTGTACCGGTACGTGTCGGTACAAGACAAAGATCTCAATGAAAGAGAATACAATCTAATTTCGATAGGGGGATGATAAGCATCACAATGTAGGAGGTAATCAACCGGACTAATAGTTCCAACATACTCATCGGTGGTAAAAATCAAGTCCAGCATACCATTGAAATCATTGTAAATATTGTTTTTTTGATATAAACCAAAATAGTTGAAATATTGAGTCAAAATCTCCACCGCAGACCTTTCATTCAGTGTCACACCGGGACGAAACGATGCTGTTAGAGAAAAGTCGTCATTGCGCCAAACCACATGCGGAAGATTGTAGTCACCGAAGAGGAAAATTGAAGAATCATAATCCTGACACAGTACCTCGGCCAGAGAAACACAATGTTCAAGGTAAAGAGATGATGATGAGGCAGGGGGGAAGTAACTTGCTCCAATAAAAACAGACTTCGAATTAAACTGCAACCTCGACAAGAATATGTTCCACGCTAGTAGGCGGCAAATCAACCAATGCACTATTCAAATACTTTTTGACCGCAATCAGCACACCACCTCCTCGAGAAAAAACACTGGTGCGCCTGCTCCTGTCCAACCGATACAAGACATAATCATTAAAGGACAATTCTTCATCAGATATGTTATCCGTTAACCAGGTTTCAGAGAAGATAATGACATCATACGTAGAAGTAAGAGATGAAAGTGAAATTTGCAAATCTTGAAGTTTAGTACGAAGACCACGAACATTCTGATAGTATATCAAAGGGTGAGTTATAGGTTTTTTTTCTGGGGCACAGTACGCGTGTCAACAATCGTTGGCAATCCATTTATATACTTGATTGTTTTGTTGGTATCACCACCATCGATTAGGTTCTTCAATTCCGCACGTAACGTGGTTAAATAATTTCTCTCTTGAACAGTTCGATCTTGATAAATTTTAAACGGTCCATTGTGATTAGATTTACGTTTCAAGATATTGATAACATCCTGAGACGATGGAAAAGAAACACAAATAGGTCTGTGTTTGTTCGCAACCTTTTTACCGATTCTATGCAATCTAATATCATCATGAACGGAAGGATTAATATTTCGGAGTAGTGTTTTCACCTTCGCTGCATCATTTTGTTGTTGATTGTCCGGCGTCTCATCAATACCAACAATAATAATATTGCGAGATCGCTTCTGTCGCTCGTTGACTTCATGAATAATCGTTTCAAGATCACGAGAATCATGGTCTTGTTTTGAAACGTCGAGTTTGTTCTCAACTTCAGTCAATCTCGCAGTGAGGGAAAGAATAGTTTGACTAAGAGAAACTATTTTGTCCTCGTAAACCCGAGCCATTTCATCACGAAATTTCGAGAATTCTTCATGGATGAGCTCCTTTATATTTACCAGTAGAGACAAGTCTTCTGGCAAAGATGAATCAATTTGATGTGAAGAAGCATCTGAACAATCGATGAGTTTGTTCACACTCCACGGATGATTACATCTGTGCACACATCCTGGATGCGAATGAATATTACACGTATGACAGCTCACAGGATGAGAGACAGGCTTAGTACAACCTTTACAGATTTTCTTATCATGTTGTGACATTTTAAATATATGAAAAGATCAAAACGTAGAGCAGATGATAATCACTGGTACTAGTAACACACAACACACACACACGAGTAATGGTCTGTTTACTGTTTTCGTATCACACAACGAAGCGGCAATGTAAGTGACAGTATGTATGTTAGGCTACTGTATCCGTGAGACGAAACTTTTCGACAAATGATGATTTCAAATCAGTAAAAACGTGGTAGATAAGGCACAAACCGGAAAGTGAAATACTACACGAGATGCACAGTAAAAAACACTATACCGAGCGAACTGAATAGCAGTTAAATAGACACTATTAAAAGCAACGGATGAGAAAATTATCGGAGCAGCAAATGCACGTCAAACTCGCATGGCGTCTTGTTTATAAGTTTTAATTTTCGAGTACTCGGCTCGACTCGACTCGAAACTTCAATCACTCGACTCGACTCGACTCGAGAAAATCACTACTCGCACACACCTATATAACAGGATTCAAATTTGTTTCCAGAGTTGTAATTTGATGATTTGAAATTTCACCTCTGATTGTACAATTTCTGTGATGTCAAATTCACCCGACCATATTGTCATTGATGATAAATTATCTGGTGCAGTTGTAAAATTCGAACTATGGTCACTACTATGTTCAAATTTATTCGAATCATCACATTGAATATACCTATCTGCCATCTGTAACAAAAATTTCAGTCACTAATGAAGAAATAAATATTACCTGACAAACTACAGGCATGTCCTGAATGAAGCCCTGCTATGTCAGTTCCGGAAGAATTCAACAAGAATTCTTGTCGTATACCAGGGATTTATAAAAAATTCATTTTGAACTGTTATAACGGAGCCTCTTAAAAAATCTCACAACGAATTCATTAAGAATTCTTTATAACCATATCAGGACCCGGGTACTGTGTGGGACAGAACAAACTCATCCAGTACTATCTAGCACTAGAGTTCTAAAAGAGTTCTTTATGAATACATTGTATTCATTATGAACTCTTTCAGAATTCTCGGTTTACAAGTTTTGCTTACCTGATGCATATTATTTGTGTTCTCACTTTGAATATAATTTCCACTGGATGTATGTGCCTATAGAAATGAAGTGCAAATGATTAGGAATAAACTCATGTCTTCGAAACATAAGGGATTTGAAAAATTTTCTCACATGGATTTATTTTGTGAAAGCACTACGCTCAGCACAGGAGAAATACAATGACCCTGGTAAAATCTTCATTATAATATATAAAAACATTATAATAACCTACATTGAACATAAAAAGTTTACAAACTCGTGTGATTTTGAAACGTTGATCGTAGGACTTCTATCAATAATAACAAATTTGTCCTGTGCAGAAAGTAGTGTACTTATGAAATACTGTTATTTCCAATGTCTTATGCGTAATTTGGAGATGAAATTTGTTTACAGTGTGAGCTATTCTGTCTCAAAATTTTTTTGGGCATACGCACTTTTGGCAGTATTGCTGTCATATGCAAAAAGAATATTTTCTATAATGATATGTACGTACAATTTCCCCTCACTTACATGGAATATTCGTTGATTGTTTTGAGCTGGTGTGTGAAATTCACAATCACATATAAATTCATCTTTGTTTGTTGTATGAAATACACAATCACATTCCACCTCTCCATTTTCAACCATCATATGGAATTCGCAGCTACACAGCACATTTTCTGCAGAGATATGATATAAACAATTACAAGAGGTATTATCTTGCGAACCCATTAAATTATTTTTCTAAATTTATCCTTCTCCCTCTCGTTCGGAGAATACTGGTTCGCTGTGATGAAGAATCACAACACTACTTATAAATTAAATTGAAAATGCGAGCACTGTAAGATATAAAAGTCACAATACAATTATATTGCACCACATACGAAGTTCTTGGATATTGATGTAATATCCCTGGTCAAAAAAACTAAACAAACCTAAACAAAAAATTTTTTTTATGACTACTTCCGACGTACTAGGTGTTTTTGTCTCGGAAATTTCATAACTAAAACTAAACCTTTGATTTAGGAGTTACTTCCGGATAAAGGCAATCAACGGCTTTCCGATTGTTTCAGTATTTCATTGATCAATTCACTTAGGTGCATTTCAAGTTTTGATGAAACAAATTTTTTCAGCTCACTTCCGCAATTGAGGAACTCAATTTTTTAGGTTTCGTTCCGCATTTGGAAAAATAATGTATTTGAAATTCAACATCGGATTTACCAATAACTGGAGCAAAAATAAAAATGAAAATTAATTCAAACACTCGATACATTCTGTGAACTTGTGGACACTCAAATTGTTGCATTCCACTTGGAAATGAGGATAAATTCATTCCTACCTAAAGGGGATTTGAACTCTTACCGAACCTATCTACCTATAAGACCTACCTACTTAACCTCTAAGCTATCCTAACACGCTGCTCCAAGGACAAATATTGTCTCAGATATTGTACAGCTGATCAGAAGTTTGATCACGCATGCGTGATTCTGTTTCGGTTCATTTCCGTGTAGATGCAAGAAAACTGTTTCCATGCATTTCCGATTTATTTCCGCACGAATATACTCGGGAGTAGTTACGTTTATTAACCGCGTAAATGACCTCCAATTACTTAGGTACATCTATTTTGTTTAGGTTTACTCATGAAAAATCGGAAATGGAATTTTGAGAAATGTTTACGGTGTCATATGACCTGATCAACTTCCACGGAGTTCCCTTCAGACCTAAAAACACAGTTTCCATGTATTCCCGATCTATTTCCGCACAAATATACTTGGAGGTACTTACGTCTACTGACAGCGTGGATGATTTCTTATTACTTAGATACTTCTTAGGTTCCAATCTGTTCAGGCGTCCTTATGAAAAATCGGGAATGAAATTTTGAAAAGTGTTTACGCATACTGTGAATTAATTCACTTCCGCGACTTTACGCTGAGACCTGAATAGAATACTTCGGTTTACTGATGCTTTGTTTCCGCACTGATGAACTTGGGAGGAGTTATGAATAATATGCATATAATGTCTTCCTATTACTTGGGAACATTTTAGGTTCCCATCTGCTTCCGTTCACTTGTGAAAAATCGGAAATGAAATTTTGAATAGTGTTTACGCGGTGTTTGTAATAGTGTTTAGCGAGCGGGAGAAATTTGTTTCATCAAAACCTGAAATGCACCTAAGTGAATTGATCAATGAAATACTGGAACAATCGGAAAACCGTTGATTGCCTTCATCCGGAAGTAACTCCTAAATCGAAGGTTTAATTTTAGTTATGAAATTTCCGAGATAAAAACACCTAGTAAGTCGAGAGTAGCTGTAAAAAAATTTTTTTGTTGAGGTTTGTTTAGTCTTTTTGACCAGGGATCAGGTCACATGACACCGCTAACATTTGTCAAAATTTTGTTTCCGATTTTTCATAAGTACACGTGAACAGATTGGAACCTAAGATACAACTAAGTAATTAGAAGCCATCTACGCGGTCAGTAAACTTAACTACGTCCAAATATATCTATGCGAAAATAAATCGGAAATGCATGGAAACAGTTTTCTTGTACCTACGCGGAAATAAACGGAACCATAGTTTAGTGCAAGTCATACGTAAGTAAACCTAAACTCTCTACGCGTGGATTGCGGAAATCGGCGGAATCAATTATCATGTGGAAGAAAATCCCAAGTAGAAACTCCCTACATGTGTAAAATCTTCGTTCGGAAGTACTCGGAAGAGATCCTAAGTGATTTGAAAACATCTACTTCAAAAATATTTAGCCCTGTTCAAAAAAACTAAACAAAAGATTTTTTTACGATTACTTCCGACTTACTAGGAGTTTTTGTCTCGGAAATTTCATAACTAAAACTAAACCTTCGATTCAGGAGTTACTTCTGGATAAAGGCAATCAACGGTTTTCCGATTGTTTCAGTATTTCATTGATCAATTCACTTAGGTGCATTTCAAGTTTTGATGAAACAAATTTCTCCCGCTCGCTAAACACTATTCAAAACACCGAGTAAGCACTATTCAAAATTTCATTTTCGATTTTTCACAAGTGAACGGAAGCAGATGGGAACCTAAAATGTTCCCGAGTAATAGGAAGACATTATATGCATTTTATTCATAACTCCTCCCAAGTTCATCAGTGCGGGAACAAAGCATAAATAAACCGAAGTATCCTCTTTAGGTCTTACCCAGACAGCTATGAAAGTTCCAGGAATGTTTTAAAAACATGCACAAAGTCTCACGGACTTTGGTTCCCATCAGTATATTTTCTAAACGTTCTGAGGACGTTCTATTCATGTACACCACAGTACGTTTTGAGATACGTTCTATTCATGTATTTGGTATGTTGCTGGAACGTTCGAAAAATATGCTCCATAATACATTGAAGGAAGTTTTCAAAACGTACTTTTCAACTTTTCCATGGTTTTATGTAAATTATGATAAAATAATTTCAACAATAATCAACAATAATAGAAATAAATTACGCCTTGAAATGTCAATTTTTTCTTCAGCGTCCACAAAAATCATGAGCAATGGCATTAATATTATAGGAAATATCTGACACATATATTCCATGCGTCTTTTATCATAATAATTGAAAGAAACGAAATAGAAGTCATAGTACATGAAGGTTGGGTAATGATTATAACAGAAATCAACTTTGACGAATTTGGAATCATGATTTCTATTATTGTATATTTCAATCTTATGTATTCTCATATATTAACTAAGCATGAAAAATTTGTCGACAGTAACTTTTGTTACAATTACTACCTCATACATAGAATCCGATTTTTTTTTAATATTAATTTCCCATTTGTTCATGTACACGGTCATCCATCTTTATTCACTTTATTATCACGCGATCTTAGTGATGCCAGAAGAAATGCTGCGCATTTTGTACATTGGTCGATTCTTTTAGAGCCGATGATACAGTTGGTCAGCTATAGGAGAATCAACCAATGAATAAGAACACCGCATTTTTCCAAGTACCCAGTGCAGTGTCCTCAGATTGGACTCGCAAACGTTACACACAGAGATGTGATTGTACGTCCGTGTGAAAAGAGAGAGGGCACGGTTGCGCGCGCAACCTAGCACGCTTTCTCCTTCGCTCTTCCGTCAAGTATCCTATGAGCAATGGAGAAACCATGCTAGGTTGCGCGCACGACTGTACCCTCTCTTTTTTCACACGGACGTACAGTCGCCTTTGGGTGTGTAACGTTTGCGAATCAAATCTGAGAACACTGACCCAGTGAGCTGCCTTGCTACCAAAGTTTTTTTCTCATCTTTCGCTGGTACACGTGCATGTGAATTTTTCGATGAAAATTGATGTGCGACATTACAACGATTATATTTGAAATATAGGTAAGTATTTAATTACATCCAATTACAAAATTTCCACAGGATGTTGGAATAAACGATGGAATTTGTCATCTTCAGGTTATTTAGAAAAAATTGGATCTTCTGAACGGTGCGGATTTGGATTTGAGGTTAGTATGTCCTATACATAAGTATTTTTCCAAAATTTCCAAATATTTCAATCAATCTATTAGAATTTCGCTTGAATTTTTTTTTTACTTTATAAAATTATGATATTTCTTTGACAAAAAGTGGCGAGTGAAAATTTATCCATTTCTATTGCAATGACATTCATATTCATATTCGCTTTCTTCATTTTTGTAATTTTTTGTTCCTGCTAATCAACAACAGCATTCAATGTTGTAAATATAATACCGGCTTGAGAGTTTACATCTACTGTGATAACTAACATCTTACTAGATCCTTTTATTACATGAATGTTTATAGTTAGAAAGATTGTTGGAATCAAACGATTCTCCTTTTTTTACATGATTCCACTCCTCAATAAAACCGAAATCGTCTATTTTCAGATTGTTGCTCTGTAAAATACCATCCGCAGGAAGTAGATCTCTATAATTTATTTGTAGCACAGATCATTTTCATTGTATCGGTAGATACTTGAAATTTGTTTTAATGTGGTTTAGTGTTAACGTACCTAGAAGATGGGACCTACAACAATATTCGATACAGAGATCTGTTTGACTTCTTCTCGCCTTGTAATGGAGAATTTATGTTGCCTGTCTATCTGATTTTGAAAACCCATGAAGTGTCTTTTTTTAGAATAGTTATTAAAAGCTGTGACTATTATACCCAAAACCACAGAGATCAATATAGCGAGTCTTCCAATATATCCGTATTTTGTTTTGTTGTTGGCTGATGTTGTTATTTTTAATCATTTATTTATTCATTCATTCAATGAACAGGTTTTATCCAAACCTATGGACATAAAAAAGTACTTTTTTCCATTTATATATCATTTTTCTTAAATTGAAGTGAATAATATGTTGTTGAAGTTGAAATTTTTCATCAAACGATTTTTTAATCAAAGATGAAAATACTGGAACGTATACGTGTCTAAGATGAATCCACTTTCTCTATATTAGGTTTAATTAGTACTTGTTATTGAAAATAATTGAGTTTTCGACATTTTCTATACTAAATTGTTCATGCTTATGAACGATTCAAACTTCAATGGCATATAATTATTCTGAATACCAAAGTTTACATCGGTTGGAAATCAATTTCAGAGAACTAATCGGATTGAAAAAAAAAAGATACAACGCATACTATTATACCCTTTACACATGGTATGATGATATATATCATCAACTCTAAACGTTCTTTCATTAATTTGCAGTTCTTATTTTTGAAATGCATATCTTGTATAATAAATTCAAGCAAATAGTAATTCTGAATTATTATAGATGCTGAACAAATAGAAACGATGCATACTTTCATACTTTTTACGTATAGCACCATCACATATTTTGAACATACTCCAAATAAAATGAATAAATGTGGATTTTCTCTTTACATTATGTTTTGGGAATTCATCGTAGATTTGATTTATTTTGCAAAAGTTACACTTTCATTATTTGACAGTTTACATTCTCCACATCGATATATCATATTTTGAAATTCAAGTGAATAATCATTCTAAATAACAAATAAGATCACATCATTTGAATATGCTTTCAAGAACTTTTTATACTGAACAAATTGATGTAATACAGGAATTATTGGTATCTTTGTTTTTGGGTGGAACTACTTGAAACTAAAGTTATAAAAGAATCTTAAATTTTCAGGATTCAATATTATTTACATAAATCCACTCGAGTGATTTTTCAATCATGTTCCCAATCAACAAGGAAGGCGGGAAAATCCCGCCTAGTATCCTTGTTTTCACTCCAGTTGACAGAGGACAGAGATGTTCTCACCACGCCACTGCACTCATGGAATAGCCCAATACATCTGCTTCAATTCATCATTTCACGTTGAAAAAATTTGTTCATATACTTTAAACATATACAAAAATATACTTCGAAGTTCAATGGGTTCATTTCTGTTTGTCCTGTCTGATTCAGAACACCTTCCTAACGTAATCATGATTGAAAAATCCCATTCATTCCTATAAAGAGGGTACGAGCTTGCCGATTGAGCACGGTTTTTTTTTACCAAATTACTGGAAACTGAATTCATGAAATGATCTGAAATTTTCATAAGTTCAGTTTCGAATAATTTGGTTAAAAAAATCGTGCTCGGTCGATAAGCTTATATCCTCTTCAAGACGCTGTCAATGACCCTGACAGCACACTCCGTCGCATCTCCGTGGTCTCCACGTAGATACCACCTATCTCCGTGGAGACCATGGAGATGCGGCGTAGTGTGCTGTTAGGGGAGATATACAGAAATCTTTGAGGATTGTCTGGGGACGTATCGTACATATTTTTCTAGTATAAGTCCTCTAAAGTATATTCAAAATTCTTGAAATCTTATTTGTTATTCAGAATAATGATTCATTTCAATTACAAAACATGCCATATAAACTAAGGAAATATGAAGTGAAAAATAATAAAATTGTGGATTTTGTAGAATGAACTAAATTGACGCTGAATTTTCAAAGCATCATGTGAAGAGGAAATTCATACTCATTATTCATTCAATCTGAACCAGATTGATTAAAACAAAATTGTTTGGGAGTCATTAGTTCAAATATGCACTTAGAAAAATGGAAGAGATACATTGAAAGTTGCTTCGAACATTATTATGTTTCAGGCGTGTATTTTTTATTAACAACTGAAGCAAAATATATTGAATTCTCATGTTGTTGAATTTTGAATCGTTTGTAGAAATGCAACGGAAATTCAAACTCATCAGATCTGAAAAATCATCGGGTGCTATCTTTTCAGATTTATTCCTTGGACCTGGGAACATTGTTTGAAGAGTGTACTGCAAAATTTTTGGTCTTTAACAGCTGAGTATTTCGTTTTTCGATTATTAATTCGTTTCAATAAACAATTCAAACTTCAGCAACATAAATTCTTGAGCTCAATCGACTCGATCGAACTCAAAATTTTGATGAGTTCCGGATGTTGATGTCGATTTGACGTCGTCTTAGTGTTGAATTCACATCGATATTAAAAACCTGTTCTACTTGGTAAGCAACTTATTTATGCTTATTTTGGCGTAAAATCCCTAATACACATTTCAATATGGCAAATATCGGGTCCAGATAAGGCATGTCTGATTCTCGTTCAGGGTCTGACTTGAATATCTGATGAGGTCCTGAAAAAAATGTAACGCAGGGAAGGAATATCATCCTGATCAGGAAAAGTAAACATTTCTCAATCCCAAGTCTAGGAATCTGAGAATATGCCTTTGTTGTACTTGACTACTCTCTTTTCTATGTTATAAAATGGTGTTCACATTAGTAAAGATGAAAAGTATGGTATCGGGTAATATTGATCACCCTGTGATCAAAAGTATGGCTCATGGCCAATTGCCATACTTCTGATTGTATAGCTTTTGGCCAAATCCCATACTTGAATCACGGAATGATCAATGCTATACTCACTTTTTCACATTCAGTATTTTGAAATTATCTTTGCTATATTAAATTGAATTTTGCTCATATGGAATACTTCACATACAGATAAACTACCAACACATCACTGGAAAGAAGTAGAGTATTTTTTGCGTTACTGTTGGAGAAATATCCGCGAAGAACGATTTCCTCAGTAGAATTACTAGTTTCTGATCAGGATATCTTAACAGTTATCACACGATTCAGATACGGATGAAACAAGGTGATCCTGATCAGTTTCTGATACAGATACCATGTAAAATCACAAAAAGGAAAAATTAGACTGAGACTTGACAGCAACCTTGCGTTACATTATTGTGAGGTCCTGAGCAGGATGCCATGTTGGGACGTGATGAGGTAATTGAAGATTTCCAACAATTATGATTTCCCTATAACAGCCTTACCACACGGAAAGACAGGTTATTAACCACTTGAGTGACAAGATGTCAAAATTGGCGTCACGCGTGTCCATGACAGAAGTAGCACGAAGAGCAAAAAAGGCATCAAACTTCTACTTCTTTCCTTGACGTTCTATACGAAGCGTTCTATTTGTCTAATTACACTCGAGGGCCCTCAAGCGCCTGAATAGACGGCTAAAACTTTGTGATGGACTTTTTAAACGACTAAGCAATATTCAACATTTGAAATATGCAGTCAACGGGATGAAGTATAATGCAAGTATTTCCAATGAACATAGATTGAAATCTTTAAATGAGTTTTCGACATTAGGAAACAAATTATAAACATAACACCTCTGTAAAAAATATTCCTTCGAAAGGATTCGAGAATCGCACGTATGAATACGATTTTTGTATATTTGACGATTGAAAACATCAAATGTGAGTAGCTTTCAATTCTAATTTTTTCCAATTCCTTCTCGAAAATTCAAATTTTCTTTTGTGAATTGTTCTGAATAATAAATTCCTCCGAAATTCTTCTTAACCATTGAAATTTGTGCATTTCAATTCCTGTCAATTCCTAACCCCTTTTTCGAATCAATTGGAATTTTATTCCGTGTCACACAATTTTTATGCGATTGATTGAAACAGTTGTATTATTTGGAATGTAAGTTACTAAATTTCTTGATTCGCCCGAATGCAAAGAGCTCTCAAATTACATTTTTAGTTGAAACAGGTGATTTCAAAAATCAATTTGTATTTGTATTCCTTCAGAGGTATTCAGAAATCATATTCGTTCTCATCAAAATTTTCTTGAATGGATAATTTCTTACAAGGACCCTATTAATGTTAAAAATTTGCATAATCCTTCCCTTCATGTTGAGCAATCATTTACGGATTTTGATTTATATTCATCGGACAATACTGGCAGTGTGCTGTATCACTGCATATTTTGAAATTTAAATTATTACTGATTTGTTCAAACCGTATGCCGCTAAGTTTCACCTGTATTTTCTAACGCTCAAGAGCCATTAGGAGAATAGCAGCACATCAGTGACTGCGTCTAGTGGAATTTGTTTTCAACTAAATCACTCGGAACTGAATTCATAAAAAGGTCTGATATTTTCAGGGATGAATATCGAAAGGCTTTTCAATTTAATAAAGAGCCCAAATTTTTGATTTCTAACAAAAATTTCGGAAACAAATTCTGCCTTTTGTATAAATTCAAAATTTGGGTTGTTGAAACAATATTCATTCATTGATCAACCCGGTATCCTCTCAACAATATAAAACTACCATGCAATCACACTAATAAACCTTTATCTTATTTTCTCTGTTTATTTTCAGGTAACAGTAATATTACTAAATCCCGTGACAGCCGAAGGTATAACTTTTAATTTCCTGAATATCTACAACTTGCAGTTTAAAGATGCAAAGAAATCCAAAAACAGTCCTTTCGACTAAACAAATAAACCGTTTGTCCCAGCAAGACGCTGAAGCATTTCTCAATTATTCTAAATCAGTTTCAGAATCGCAAGAAAGTACCTCCAATGCATCAAAATTCAATTTAGATACCCTTGACAATCCATTTTCCATTCAGATTGATGAACATATTGATATAGACCAGGATTCTGAACACGAAAATATGGACATCCTTGATTCATTTGAAATTTCAAATACGCGTTCAATTATTGATTCAGATTCTGATGACTCTAATGATGAAAATTTCATGCAATCCCAAGACCCTACTTTGGAAAGTGATAACATTACTGACATCCATCACCATTTAGCTTCGTGGGCTATTCAATTCAACATTCCTCACAATGCGGTAACTGCTTTATTATTGATTTTAACAACTTTTACAAACCTCCAATTACCAAGAGATAGCAGATCATTGTTGAAAACTCCCAGAGTCACCGATACAGTACAACTCACAAACGGGTTATATTCTCATTTTGGATTCGAAAAAGCAGTTAGATGTTTATTAAAATGTAGTGAATTATATTTGAAAAAATTGAGCAGCATTAATTTATTTATCAATTTTGATGGTTTGCCTATATCTAAATCTTCAAATAATTGTTTTTGGCCTATCCTCTGCTCAGATGATGTTTCTGAAAAAGTTTTTATCATAGGTTGTTATTTTGGTACTGATAAACCCAGTAGTGCTAATGAGTATTTGAGACCATTTGTAGACGAAGCCAAATTGTTAATATCCAATGGCCTGATACACGCTGGCCGATTAATTATTGGTCATATTAAAGCAATAGTTGCAGATTCTCCCGCAGTTGCATTTGTTTTGTCAATAAAATATCATAGTGGATATAACTCTTGTAGGAAGTGCCGTATTGAAGGTGATTATTCTCATAACAGGATTTATTTTCCGTATAATGAAAATGGAAATTTGATGCTTAGAACAGATGATGAATTCGCGCTTGGTGGTTATTCAGAAGATCATCAAACTGGCCATACTATTCTAACAGAAATACCAAATTTAACGCTTGTCAAAGGTTTTCCACTAGACCCCATGCATTTATGTTATCTTGGGGTGGTTAGGAAAGTTTTATTGCTTTGGATCAAAGGACCTCTTCCCATCAGATTATCTTCACAACAACTCAATCAAATTTCACAGAATTTAATTTCTATTCAAAAATACACCCCTGTTGAGTTTGTTCGCAAACCTAGAACTCTCAAAGATATCAATCATTGGAAAGCAACAGAATTTCGGGAATTCATTTTATATTGTGCTCCTGTTGTAATGAATAAAATTTGTAACGATGATGTATATTCTTTAATCATTACGTTGCATACGGCATTGAGAATTCTATCGTGTGATTCATTGTTACCGACTTACTTGGATTATGCAGAAATTTTAGTGAAACACTTCTTGACGTGTTTTAAAATTTTATTTGGCGAACATTATATTTCTTACAATATTTATAACCTATTACATTCATGTGATGATGTGAAACAATTTGGTAAAATAGACAATTTCAGTGTTTTTAGATTCGAAAATTATTTATATTCTTTGAAAAAATGTGTGAGGAAAGGTGAAAAACCTTTACAACAAATTATCAAACGATATTCAGGGAAGGATAATTTTTGTGATGATTCCAAAACTTCAACTCCTAATTCAGTTATTGAGTGCTTTAGTAAACCGCATTGTGATAGACCAACAGGAAACATTCCTTCAATTTCCAAGCAATATAAAAAATATTCAACAAAAGGATACACATTGGCATGTGATGACATTGAAGATTGTTATTGTTCGTTAACCGATGATCCATTCATTGAAATTCTTAATTTCATAGAATGCGGAGACGGCAAAGTTTATATGATTGGGAAAACTTTCTCCTTAGTTCAGAATTTATTTTCGATGTCTCAAGAACCGTCTGCTTTAGATATAAAAGTTATGGCCAAAAGTCATAAATTACGTGTATGGTCAATTACTGATATTGAATTAAAATTATGGGCTATGCCTCATGAACAAAATTTCATTTTATTTCCACTTTTACACACTTCTACATGAGACACTGATGATTATTAACTTCAACGGCACAAATTATTGAAGATAACTCGAATGTTTATGTATACACTGGTCTGTAATTTGAGTTGATAATAGATCAACATGCAATTGTAGTTGATCGATCTTAGTATATTTCATATGTTAATTATTTTCAAGTTTGCAATTATTTTCCATTTTTCTTGCAATGCATTAAACTCTTCAATATACTGGATTGAATACTTCCCACATATTCTACAGTTTAGGTCAGTCCGCTACATACTGTTTCAAAAGGGTCCCCCGTTCTCTCTCGAATATACCTCATTCGATATTGTTTTCTCTATTGAGAGGATCCCCTTATCATTATCTGACATATAACATTCGAATTTCTCTTTTTGATTGCGATAATCTAAGCATTCCAGTATGTTATGGGGTTCAGTGTTACAGTATGAGTAGGGTGAACTACCCAGTAGATGGACGATCCATAAAAGAAATGACTATTGGAAATTTCTGCTGTATCAAAATAATTCGATTGTTTTCATAAGAAGTTACTTGTATTGTCAAAATAATCGAATTATGTTGGTGTAGCAGATATTTGTAATAGTTACTTCTTTCATTAATCGTTCATCTACTGGGTAGTTCACTCTTCAAGGTAAATTGAGTTCTAAATTTATTCTGTTTTCTTTCTTATAATTCCCATTTTTTCAGTGTATCAACATGGATAAATACTGTTTCTTTATTCATTTTGATTGAGGATTTCATTGAATCATCATTGAATTGTTTCCGTTTAATGATGTAATGTATCCGGGAATATTTTAAATATTGTCTGATTTATTAGTTTTGATGCATATCTTCGACTTGAGCATTAATAACACTTGAATTTCACATAAAAAATATTCATACCCTAATGATTTTTAAGAAATAAAATCGAATTATTCATCGAGATCTTGACAGTTTTTACACGTTTTTCCGATCTGGAATCCGAATTTGATAGAACTTTTCAATAATCCAATAAAAATTTGAATGAAATTCAATTCGCATCAACTAACCAATTCCGTTTCATCAATCTATCTCCATTCCAGAATATTACGTGGAAGGATGGTTTTCAAGCATTACGTTATCTCCTCATCAAATGCTTATGTAAAACATTTACTATGGTTTGAAATGAAATTAAAGTCATCAATATTACATTCTTTCATCATTCCCATGATAATATTTTTCAATTACTTTGAAGTAACTACATTTTGATCTCATTGTCTTATCATTTTGCCTCATCCGTTCTTATGAGGATGTTCATATTTTAAGCAAAAATTCTTGGTCAATTCATTACAGTAGGTCACATCACAGATAATCGTATTTAGAAGTTTTGGGTATCAATTTTGATACCCAAAACTTCTAAATACGATTATCTGTGATGAAAGTTACGAAAATTGTGGAATGTTTTCAACTCTTTGCTGATGTTTGGTTTCTAGAACAGTAAAATTACAAATGTTTCGGGTGAGGGATTATCGTTATGCGTTGTGGGTGAACGGTTATCGGGATATTGACGCCGCGGTACGAGCAAAATCGTTTCTTACAGATTATTCAAAAATGCTTCAAAAAAATCAACCCATACAGCACATTGTTTCTGAAATAGTTCATCATGAATTCATTTGGAACTATAAAAATTCAAAATGAATGCATTGAGAACTCTTCCTGGCGTGTGGTGCTGTGTGGGAAAATATCGCTCTACACAACAATCCTACATACCGTCAAGAATTGCTGAACAGAGTAATATTTTGATTTTATTGAAACATTTTCGAATAGTTTGAAACAAACGATTTAGATCGTACGACGGCACTAGTATGTCCCCAACCATTTTTATCAATTGATGTTTTTCCAGTCTCGTCATAGTTTTCAAATATCAGAATTTGTTCTGAAAAGAGTAAATGTAACTGCATAACTCTTTTTGGAAGAATTTTATCAACTAACACACATCAATCCATACTACTCAGCAACGATATACTACCATTCATTTAACTTGTATTTCAAATATTCACGGCATTCGTGAGAAATTTGCAAGAAATACAACAGATTATTTTTATCATCCCAATGATCATCTATTTAAATTCGAGAAGTGAATTTCGAGACAAAGAACATGATCATTCATCTCTTTGAGTTGGATGAATATTTTTCCAATACTGGATGCTTCCGATTGCAGGTATTCATAGACCCTCTGGGGCTTGGAGAATGAAATCCCATTGGCTAATTCGTCGCAGCCCCTGGGGCCAAGGGCTTTTGCAATCGGAAGGATCTACTATTAAAAGATATAAAAATTTCTTTGTCTGAAATACTTTTTTCAGCGTATGATCCATACCTTTAAGGTACTTCTCTAGCAATATTCAGAATCAAATTGGAAAAATTATTGTCAGGTAGAAGACCAAGGTCGAAGGGATTCAATAATCATATTCGTTGGGGCTTATTTTCTTATTCATGACAAAAAAAAGAATCAACTCCAAATATGAGCAATCAACTGTAACAACCACACGAAATTCTCATGGTTTTCTTGAAAAATTTGTATTTTCAATCTGTTCTTGATCAACAACGACTTATTTTGTTCCTTCTGGAATTTTGAAAAACTTACCCGTCGAAACTTTTCATGTATGTAATTTTTACAATGATCACTCGTATTTGTTTATAATTGGTGAAATAAACTCCCATAAGCAAAAGTGTGTGACAGTGTAATGATAATACAATATCAAAAATCTCCGCGGTAAAGGTTTTTCAAATCTCACAAGAAACAAAATGAGTCCTCATAAGTCATGAACGGATTAAACATGAAAATTTGAAAACAAAAACATGAAAAATTTTGTGTGGTTGTTACAAAGTTATTTGTTTCTATTTTGAGGTGGTTCTTTTTTTGTTATAAGTACGAATATAAGCCCCAACGAATATGATTATCGAATCCCTTCGACCTTGGTTCTCTACTTGATAATAATTTTTCAAATTTGATTCTGAATATTGCTAAAGCACTACCTTAATGTGAATTGTTATCTTCAAAGTACTAAAATGCAAATCGCATCATTCACAATAAGGGGTTACCGTTAAAGGGACCCAATTAATTGATTGTAATGCTGTTGAATTTCTTGCAGGGATGCATTCAAAGAAAAATTATTCATTCGATTACATTAGAAGCACGTGCAACTGCTTTTTTACAGTTTTATTTTCTTTTTTGAGAAATCTATAAGAACACGGAGAGAATTGAATAATAAATATTGCAATGTGAACATGCCGCTGATTGATTTGCTGTCACGAAAAATCGCATCAAACGTAGACATCACTTGTTTTTGAGGTAGTCAGGACTACGAAACATCGTAATCGTTACGATGTATTCTATTTTGAAAATTTCACATCGGAATCATTACTGTTCAATTCTCTCCGTGAACGAGGATAAATTCACACAAAACTTGTACCCGTTTCTTATGAAATTTATATCGCTGTAGTTGAAATCGTTTACTGAACCGAATTTATTTATTTATTTATTTATTCATTTATTTTGTTTATACGGGTATAAAAGACCCTTTGGTACATAGAATATACATTATTTGAACCACATTATATATATCATGCATCAAAGCATTAAGCATCATGTTAAGCTCGACTACATGCATCTTATATTACAACAACAGTTAACGTGTGTAATTATAGGTGAAAAGGACAATTAGATATTAAATTTGACAAATAAGAGAAGGAGAATTCCTAAGATCAGAATGAGATGAAAATAATTCAAGCACATCACTGTAAGAATTTGCTAGGATAGATATCCGATTTACCGGATCAAAATAACCGTATCTCGATTTATAAGAAATTGGATTGAACAATTTAGGGCGCCTCAATAAACGAGAAGGGACATTAAAACGTACAAGTCCAAGCAGTTGAGGGCAGCGAATTTTCCCATTAACAATTTTATACAAAAATGAAGAATCATTGAACAAACGACGTGATTCCAAGGGAGGCAAGTTAAGTAGAGCCATAATCAATGAGTAATCATGACAAGTGACGCTCAACGGACGGCCTATCTGATAGGCAGCAAAACGCAGAAACTTATGCTGAACTCTTTCCAAGTCTGTACAATCCCGAATTAAATGAGGACTCCAAATTTGAGACGCATACTCAAGATGAGGTCTAACTAAAGTACAATACAGTGTTCGAAGTGCAACAGGATCACGAAAATCTTTACAAACGCGCTTGATGAATCCGAGAGATTTCATGGAAGTACCAACTATGTGATTGTAATGATCTGAGAAGTTAAAACGAGAGTCAAATGAAACTCCGAGATCACGAACAGTATTTATAGGTGATAACAGAGAATGAGACAAGTTATAAGGAAAATAAATAGCATTTTTACCTCTATGAAATCTCATCACATGGCATTTAGTGAGATTTAATGACATATTAGATAGCACACACCAAGATTGTAACCGATCCAAATCAGATTGCAGATTTTGAGCATCTCTGTAAGTTCTTATAATCATAAACAGTTTCAGGTCATCAGCAAAAAGAAGATTATGCAGTACTTGAAAATCGTAGAGATATCAATAATGAAAATAATCAATAATAAAGGACCTAGATGTGAGCCTTGCGGTACACCTGAGGATACAAAAAATGAATCAGAGAAATATTGAGAGACACGAACTGATTGCGTACGATTCAGAATATAACTCTGTAACCACGACAAAAAATTGCTGCGAATACCTAAATTACTTAATTTATTTAACAATATATTATAATCAACTCTGTCAAAAGCCTTTGAGAAGTCTGTATATATAGTATCCACTTGGGCATTTTGATCAAGCGCAGAGGACACAACATGAGAAAAAATAGACAAGTTAGTTACGGTAGATTTCCCAGAAGTGAAGCCATGCTGGAAATCAGAAATAATATCAGAAAACAGTGGTGTTATTTTATCAGTAACTATATCTTCAAAAATTTTCGGCATAACATTCATGATACTAATCGGTCTATAGTTTCTCACGTCAGAACGGTCCCCAGATTTGAAGATAGGAGTAATTAAGCTGGATTTCCATTGAGAAGGAAATATTCCAGAGGATAAAGAGCTGTTGAAGATCAACCACAAAGGCCGAGAAATGACGAACTTGCAAGATTTTAGAAAATTAGGAGGAATACCATCATCGCCAGGACCAGAAGAATTTGAAATTGAATATGAACAGATCTACCTTGGAATTGATAGACGTGGACTTTTATTGACGTTATTACTGTAGTATTCTCACTTGATATGTAGAATTTAGAAAAATCAATAAAATGGAATAAGCATATTAAGATTATTCCGTATTGATGATGAGAATTATCAGTAAGAATTATATTGAACAATTTTTGTTAAAACGTTTAAACAATTCATTAAGATTCATTATCATGTGTTCAGAACTCAATCCTTACGGATAAAAAAATAACAATCTTGCGTGTTGTTAGGAAAACTAAAGATGATCATGCTTCAATATTCTTGTATATATAAAAGTATTCCATTACAAATTCGTTTCAATAAACATTTCAAAGTTCAACGAAATCAAAATTTTTATTATGGATGACGCGGAACAGATTTTGACTGAGAATTTGCAAACATTCTTACTAAGTTTCCCGTATCTCAAAAATTATTGGTTTATGCTGCAGTGCCGAAACCGAGTATGTTTATCAAATATGTAACACAGCGTAAAATGTCTGCATTCGACACGTTATAATTTTTGTAATTCATGTACATTGTTTAATTTTTTTCATACATTCATTAATTTTTCTTCGAATGTGGGTGGGTGGGTGGTTCTCAAAGCACAGAAACCTCCACGTGGTGAGAACTGGGCGATCTTCTTTTGGCATATATTGTTCACATATTATGCTTCGTTAATCGAAGAGCTAATTATCTGTGCCAAATGCATTCCTTGGTAGTAGAGGCCAGATTAAACGCAAAATCAATATTCGCATATGTATTCTTTATTATTATTGAATCGATTTAGTTCCAATTGAATGTACATACTTATTCTCTTGTAATCTGGTCCTCAATCATTACTAAAATTGAATTGGTTCAATTGAAACCGACAATGAAAATGCATACGAAAAATATTGATTTTGCGTATAATCTGGTCTCTATGAGGTCAATCTTTCCTCTGCAAAATTACTAGATCGTTTCAAAAGTCTGAGGTCATCAAGCGAAGTTTCTCATCAAACGAATCCAAAATAAGGTGATTTTCTTGAATTTTTTTCATGGAAGAAAGTAAACAAAGAACTTGAGTTTTTTTACTCTTATTGATTGAATCTTAGAGTACATGAAATTTTTTTTTTTTCCAAAAAAATAATCCCATAGGAATTATTGACATGTGCTGAAACATGAACGCCTAAAGAAGTGACCAATTGGTCTGCACTGTAGCACATGTAAACATTATCTGAAACCAACAACCAAAAAATTTTAATGAAATATAATCTTTATTTGTTGGAGGTTGTATCAATAAAACCAATAAAACAAAAAAAAATTCAAGAAAATGGCGAACATGCAAATTTTTGGTAACGGTTCTTCCCTTTCTTTTTGTTCTTCAATATGAAGAAAAGGAAAGGAGCAACCATAATCTGCTTCTGGGTTTATTCTTCAACAAATTCAATCTACTTCAAAACAAAAAAAAAGCAATTAATCCAGCAGTTTTTGAGATGTCGTGCAGACCAATTTGAAAACCATAATTTCGAAAAAAACGCCTCCAAAGTTTCAGTATATGGATTTTGTATTTGCAAAAATTTGTTCATGTACTTCAAGACTCATTAAATAAGTGTAAGAAAACTTAAATGTACTTCTTGAATGAAAACTTTTTTATGTACTTTCTTCCATGAAAAAAAGTTCAAGAAAATCATCTTATTTCAGAGCCCGCTTGATGAGAACCTCCCGGAGAAGGAGTAGGATGAGACGCCTTAAAAACATCTCGTAGACTCTATGGTTACTATATTTGTCTATCCAAAGTACTCAAAGATGATTGAATAAAATGGAAACACATAACGATCCAGACCTTCCACTGGTATGGAACAAGATCTATCCAGTTGACTTTTTTTCTATCTTACTTCATTATCTTTGGATATTTTGGGTACAGAGATCTTGTAACTTTTAGTTCCATGGAGTATTCTGGATATTCAATTAATTACAATGACCTTTGAATCAAAGAATTCAGAATCAAAGTTGATATGCTTAATGGAATATCATGGATGTAAAACTATCGAAAAGATTTGCTACTTTTCTAGTGGAAAAATAGATCAGAACAATCTTCTCATGTACCCGAAAGAAGAAGTTGCTGAAAACATTACTACATTTTACAGTAATGTACGGAGTACTTCATATTGTAATATTATACCATGGATATCATTCCGTAATAAAAAAATATAGCTACTTTTACGTTATCATTTGGCACATAACTTTAGTTTTGAATTGTGTCTATTTCCCCATAAAATGTAGTAATGTTTCACATGAGTTTATTCTACGCGTATGAATTTTGTTACAATGCATCACCTCCTATTATTTATTACCACGAGCACAACGCAATCGCGCTTCGCGCGCGAAAATTTGATTTCAATTTGTCATTTTCTTCTTCTCAGATACACTCAGGGAAATCTATAGTCATGGCAACTGTGTGAGGGGACAACTATTGAATTATAATTTTTCCAGCCCTTTATGTAGTTAATGCAACTATATAAATAGTTTTCATTACTATAAACAAGTTACCCTAACTGTTTATATAGTTGTGAATACTGAATTTGAATGGTTGTCCTCAAATAGTTCATGTGACTATTTAAATTTCTCTCAGCGTATATATTTGCAATTCATCCATGAATCGGAATTATTATGCTAGATTCGATTAATCTCATCCAGCATGGTATGTTCCCGTCCCGGATCCCATAGAATATCACCGTCACTAATATGTGGCGGATTTAGAGGCAGCAAGAGAACCATTTCATTTGAATGTCGTTAAGGGGATACCAGCGTTCCATCCAAGTAAAGATTTTGTCTGCAAGATTTCTCCGAACTAAACTTATGAAACAGTCTGAAATTTTCAGGGAATAATCTTCGATACTTCATAAATTGCGGTATATAGCCCGAATTTCAAATTTCGAAAAAAAGTTTTTTTTCTCAATCGGTAAAAGAGAATTTTTTATCGAAATTCCAAATTCGGGCTATGTACCGCAATTCGTGAAGTATCAAAGATTATTCCCTGAAAATTTCAGACTGTTTCATAAGTTCAGTTCGGAGGAATCTTGCGCACAAAATCTTTACTCGGATGGTATGCTGGTTTCCCCTTAACATGAATTGATTCATTTGTATTATGACTTTGTGGCTATTTCCAATGTTCTGATGAGATGACATACAATTCTCTCCACATCCAAGTCTCATTTCGTAATTTTTGATTGGGCTGAGGCGAGAAAAAGATTTAAATCATCCTGAGATGTATTTACGATTGGTTGTTGGTTTTAGAGTCAGATCCTAGATGCAATTAATCTCATCTAACATGGAATATTCGTTGCTTAGATCCCATAGAATTTCATGGTGACCCATGTGTGACGGGTTTAGAGTCAGAGAAAGAATCCACTTCATTCGATTGCCACATACGTGAACTATTCCAGCTGTATCATGAGCGTGGATTAGAATTGTCCCCAGAATGAAAATTTAGTCAATATTCAATCATTTTTGGACTTTGCTCAAAAGATTCAATTCCTTCGCATATACCCTCTTGTATCCTCTAAATGTAAAATATCTGTGAAATAAATTATATCGGACAAAGTATCGAATTTCAAAACATAACCAACATAGTTCGATTCAAATGATCATTATATAATTCATGAAGAACTTATCTAAAAACATCAGAAGCAACAATGCATTTTTACAACAACGATGAACGCGATGATATACTCTTTGTTCCAACACTGGAGGTCAGGATTTCCTTTTCCAACAATTAACCTCCCATTCATCACCATGATCCCGCAAAATGTCAAAACATTTTTTTCTCAAGTTCAAAATTAAAAATATACGATCGAATGCGTGGAGTCAGTCGTTCAAACGAACCACCAATCACAGCACGAAGAAAATGACACACCAATCAGAATATGAAGAACATAAATACATCAATCAAACGGTGAAGATGGGAAGTCACACCAATTCCCGAGTAAAACCAAATTGATGTTGGAGGGATCAAGATGAAGTCCACATTGGAAGTCCAGGTAATGAGACGATCCTGTAACTGTACTGGATCACTCGCAGATGGCAGAGATCCATATCTAATCAGGCAGATTGGAATCTTTCAACATTTGACCCATGCGATGAGAAATGTAGGTTCGATCAAGGAACAGTACAGTAGATGGAAGAATTAGGGAAATTCGAGGAGAATTGAGAATAGGAGCACCCATAAATCAGGCATCCAGCACAGATGCAGGTTGTAGACATTCCATCCAATACAATATGCCAATTCGAATCCATCGGGATTCGAATTGGCATATAAGTAATCCACTTCAAATCAAGATAAGAGAGGACTTGGCAGAATCAGAGATTGATTTGTAACGACGATCAAAAGATTCGGATATCTAGCTGGAATGCAGGTCCAATATGGCCGTATGATTCCTATAGAACTTCGGACAGATTTAGGCGTAACAGAAAAATCCATGTGAGGTCTAGCAAAGATATTAGGAAAATCTATTCTGGACAAGTTTAGCTGGATGTGTCGCAGGTATGAAAAGTCCGATGGAAGTACAGCTCAAATCCGAATTCAATCAACCTCATTGTAATCCATCGGGATTCGAATGGCATATAAGAAATCCAGTTCGGATCAAGATAAGAGGGAACCTGGTAGAATCAGAGATTGATTTGTAACGACGATCAAAAGATTCGGATATCTAGCAGAAATGCAAGTTCAATATGGCCGCATGATTTCTGTAGAACTTTAGGAAGATTTGAGCGTACAATGGAAGTCCAGGTAAGGTCCAGCAAAGATATTGAGGAAATCTATTCTCAACAAGTTCAACTGGATTTGTCGAAGGTATGGAAAGTCCGATGAAAGTACAGCTCAAATCCGAATCCGATCAACCTCATTGGAATCCATCGGGATTTGAATGGCATATAAGTAATCCAGTTCGAATCAAGATAAGAGGGAACTTGGCAGAATCAGAGATTGATTTGTAACGGTGATACAAAAGATTCGGATATCTAGCTGAAATGCAGGTCCAATATGGCCGTATGATTTCTATAGAACTTCGGACAGATTTGGGCGTAAAAGAAAAATCCAGTTGAGGTCCAGCAAAGATATTAGGAAGATCTATTCTCAACAAGTTTAGGTGGATGTGTCGCAGATATGAAAAGTCCGATGGAACTACAGCTCAAATCCGAATTCAATCAACCTCATCGGAATCCATCGGGGTTTGAATGGCATATAAGAAATCCAGTTCGGATCAAGGTAGGAGGGAACCTGGTAGAATCAGAGATTGATTTGTAACGACGATCAAAAGATTCGGATATCTAGCAAAAATGCAAGTTCAATATGGCCGCATGATTTCTGTAGAACTTTAGGAAGATTTGAGCGTACAATGGAAGTCCAGGTAAGGTCCAGCAAAGATATTGAGGAAATCTATTCTCAACAAGTTCAACTGGATTTGTCGAAGGTATGGAAAGTCCGATGAAAGTACAGCTCAAATCCGAATCCAATCAACCTCATTTGAATCCATCGGGATTTCAATGGCATATAAGACATGCGGTTCGAATCAAGATAAGGGGAACCTGGAAGCAGCAGAGATTGACTTGTGACGACGATACAAACCATTCGATTATCTAGCTGAAATGCAGGTCCAATATGGCCGCATGATTTCTATAGAACTTTAGACAGATTTGGGCGTACGAAGAAAGTCTACGTGAGGTCCAGCGAAGATATTAGGGAGATTTATTCTCAACAAGTTAAGCTGGATGTATCGAGAGTATGAAAAGTCCGATGAAAGTACAGCTCAAATCGGAATACAATCAACCCCATTGGAATCCATCGGGATTTGAATGGCATATAAGAAATCCGGTTCGAATCAAGATAAGAGGGAACCTGGCAGAATCAGAGGTTGATTTGTAACGACGATCAAAAGATTCGGATATCTAGCAGAAATGCAAGTTCAATATGGCCGCATGATTTCTGTAGAACTTTAGAAAGATTCCAGCGCACAATGAAAGTTCAGGTAAGGTCCAGCAACGATATCAAGAGATTCTCAACAAGTTGAACTGGATGTGTCGGAGGTGTGAGAAGTGCAATATTACAATATCATGAAATGATGTTGCTGCAATTTTGCAGCAATATTCTGTGCTGTGTGAGACAGTTGTATGCGTTGAAACACAATCACCCATCAACTCAATTTGATTACAAGGTTCATCCTAGTACGCGTAGTTGAGTCAACTACGAATCTAACTCAGTAGATGAAGAATTACATTTGAACAAGCTCACTATTTCTTCTTCTCAGTGTGTCCTTATATGAATTTCTTATATAAACCTATATAAACTTCTATAATTATGTACAGACCATACCTAATTCTTTTTTACTAGGGAGGTTCTTGGATATCCATCACATAGACATTTCTCTAAAACGTTGTGCACGTGAGAAACGCCATAGTTTCTACAACCACTTGAATAGGAAATTTTCGACCGGTTACTCTCCGTATCCTCTATTTGAGTGCTTGTAAAACGAATATTTTCCTCTTTCTGTGTATGCGTAATAATTTTTCCTGCTATTAGTGTCCTAGTGAACAAGGATTATATATAGTCTGTACATAATTATTGAAATTTATATTAGGACATATATGGTTATATATGAAACTATACAATATAAAACCTCGAATTATTATATACATAATAATGTAATGAAACATTTCGTTACGAGATATACAGTTTTATTCAATCAAAAAATAGAATGTTAACAACAAGAAACATTAATAACATTTCGTATATGAATTAGAAATATCTCCTCATCCAATACAATCAGGTTTTAATGCAATCGATAACACAAAATCGATGAGCGGGAGAAGCATCAAATACGCATTCACTACTGTAGATTCGGTCAGATAAAACTCGAAAGACCCTGTCATGAGAATTTGAATAGAATCATTTGAAAATTCTTCACATCCTCATGACTTCTTAAGATTGAAAAACCGATTCATTTCACTAACATCAGAAAAGTTCCGTGTTCCATCTGATAACTCAAATTACATACAGTTCTACGATATTTTTAAAACATTTTATACACCTCTCACATGCTTATTATGTTCTGTAGAAGTGAGGACAGAATTGAATTTCTAATAGACAAATCGAATAGTTGATCGTAATTCTGGTAAAAATAAAGCGTGCCGCATTGTACGAAGAGCGTACAAGCAGTGGGAAAGTCACACATTCGCATTGTCTGCACGCTGTTCGTACATTGCAGCACGTTTTATTTTCACCAAGGAAATCAAGAAGCGTTTTGTAGGAAGTTTGTATGAAATATTGAGGAGGGTGAAATTATCTGTTTGAAGCTATTCAATTAATTCCTGTGAAAAAATTTCAACGAGCTTGAACGAATAGTCATAGTAATCTGTGGATAAATTCGGGTCAATTTTTCAAGGTTGTAGATGAAACCATGGTTCACTTCAATCTGAGCCTGATTCCCACAGCCCGGACCATCGCATCACAGGGAGAAAACAGTGCAGTAGAGGTTGACTTGCCTCAGCAATTGTTCTTCTAGCCACCGTAAAGGTTACTGCGTCGACAGTAATCTTTACTGTGCCAAGAGAAACGAGTGCGGTAGCAGAGGGCCCATCATTGTATTGTTGTCCGTGCAGGGGACTCCTCGCCCGTTGGTAAAAGAAGTTGGTGTCTCCCGGGACTAAGGAGATACCAGCGCATCATTCCAGTGAATATCTTGTTTGGAAGATTTCTCCCAACTGAATGTATGAATTAATCCAAAATTTTCAGGAAATAATTTCTAATACTTCATCAATCTCTTTTCTCAGTCAGTAGAAGAGAAATTTTTTTTCAGAATTCAAAATTCGTGGTCTGTACCGCAATTGATGAACCCGACTATAAATTTAATCAGGACTCGATAAGGACCTGGTCAGGTCCTGATTGAATGCCGGGTTAACACGAACAAATTTGATTGACTTGCTAGTCGGGGAATATGAGATATTATTTCCTGAAAATTTCAGACTGATTCATGAATTCAGTTGGGAGAAATCTTCCAGACAAGATGTTTACTCGAATGATACGCTGGTATCTCCTCGAAGTAGACCATGGTAGCACCTATAGGATATATTTCTCGTATCAGTCGGTACTGCATTATTCAAATTCTAAATTGTTGACTGGTTGAATGACGTATATAACATGTGGGTCGGTAAGTTTTATATAAAAACAAGTGGTACGGAGACACCTCACATCAATCATTTCAAATTCTTCGGTACGTTCACATTTATTAATGAAAGGTGTATTTTCCTGAACTATATTTAGAGAGAAAACATCCACTGAATTAAGTTTCTGTAAGACAGTGTAGTATATACATTCACAATCACAATTATCATTGCATGCACAATTCCCAGTTTTTATGAAACTACGTATAATACCTATTGAAAGTGATCCATTCGATATATATTTTGCGCATGTTGAGTTTGTTTTTATGTCTCTTTTATATGAATCTGATACAAATAATATTCCACTTTGCCAAAGTTTGTGAAAATGGTGAAATTTTGTTCCATTAATGTTAAGTGAAATCATCAAGTTCTTTAATTGTTCCGATAAATTTAAACATTTTCCAAAATTACCAATTACATACACCTCATGAGAAATCTGTTGTCGCTTTTGTCGATGTAGCGAGGAATTTAAATGCTGGCAAAAGTTATAGATATTACTTCCCGGGAATAAGTATTTGATTCGCAGTTCTGTTAGATGCATAAGTATTGATGACGCAAAACATACTTGTAATTGTGCATGTCTTGTACCATGAATGAACTTTTTTAAGCGTCCATTAAGATTTTCAAATGTGAAACAAGATGTGACCCATAAAGGACCGAAATCTTCTACAGTAGTTGCAAGGTGTAACAGATTATGAACGTTACTTGACATGTGTGGTAAGCCGTATAGATTTTGAAATTTCTTCACATACTCATTTAAAAACAGTGAGGCGTCTCGTATATCTTGTTCAGAAATAGTTCGTTGATTTAGGATGTAAATTGCGGAAACTAATAATAGATGATGTCTGAAGTAATTTTCTGGCAAAATATTGTGAAGTGATGTTATGGAATAGTATAGTAACCATGCTTTGAATTCAGATGCTTCCCAATAATGATAATCTAAAATACTTCTGGGTAATCTTTTTATGAAAGCCGGAGGTTTGATTGAACATAACCTTGCATCAATAATATCAATAAAACCTCTCAAGGACCAGGGTTCATTATGATATGCACTATCAAACATAAGTTTCATTAATTTTTTAGTTATCCCTAAATAAACGCAGTGCATTACATCGACACATGTATTTCTGATATAATCCTTCATAAAATCAGACACAATGGTTGGGCCTTTCACTCCAAGTACTGGGGCTCCTGTTAATTCAGCACGTCGGGCAAGTAGGACTGTTTCCTCAGTTTCACGTAAATTTAAATTAGATTGATAAGGGTAGACATGTACATGATTACAATGTCGACCTTTTATTTTGCACTTCTGGCAACCATAATTCCCGTTATACTGTTTCATGTTCAACAGTAACGCCTTAGCAGGTAAATCACACGTAGCACAAATAACTATACCCTTGATTAATCTTGCTATGTTGGAAACTTTTATGAAAACACCCTGCTATAATTTTTTCATCTCATCACGTACATTTTTAAGGAACAATTTCACTTTTGGTTTTGTCGAACCAAACCATATCCCAGCCAAGATCATATTATCCGTGATACTCCTTTTGGTAAAAGGGAGTTCATTAATTATAAAATACAATGGCCAAATACTAAATGTTGATGATTTAAAAACTGGTACCCCATCACTATTCCATGTAAATGATATGTTGGAAAGATTCGACAAGAATCCATTGTCTTCGAACAATTCTCGATATACTTTACCGTCATAGATATCTTCGTAATTGTTATCGTTCATTTTACGTCTATTGAAACGGAAATTCAATTCTTCACTAAACCCTGGTCGCCCAAACAATGTTTCAAGTTGCGGGATGATAGGGATTTGTATAAAATAATTTTTTCCTCCATTCATGTTGCACTTTGAACACTGGGAATTTTCAAAACCTAATTCTTCTGAACAATGTTGACAATAATACTTTCGGATTGGGTTCACATGCAAACGACTAAAATATTTTTTGAATAAATATAAGCTGGTTGTACAAAAATTCGGTGCGATGCAGTGCAATGAAATCAATTTTAGAATATCGGATAAACACGCTGCAGTTAAATTATGCCTCATGACCAACGTCAGGATGGCTAAAATACTTTCAGCAACTGTTAGAGGAGCTCCTGGATACAGCGGTTCGTCATTTAAGCCCTTATTTTCATCTCCATCATCTTCATCATCATCGTCGCTATTTTTGTTATCATCATCCTCATGGTCATCAGAATCATGATCGTCATCTTGATCATTGTACCCATCATCATCACCGGCACCGTTATTTTGGTTAATATGATCTTCATTATCATTCGCATCACTGTAATGATCACCATCTTGACTATCATCATCATCGTCATCTTCATGAGTAGAATTCTCATTTACAATATCACAGCCTTCGTGGGGATTGAGATGCTCGTTCATGTCAGATTCGTTATCTATACAATTTTGGGAATATCCAATCAGAGCAACATACTATACATGACGAGATAATGTAATTCTGATTCTCTAGTATGAATATTCGAAATTTTGATAATTCGTTGCGAAAAAAAGTGGGAGCACATCAATCTTTGACAGCCCGTACAGCGAACATCACCAAACAGGATAGTTTGATTTTATTTCCAGAGATCCGCCGTTTTCATTTTTGGCGAATGGTGTCAGGCGCAAGTACGTAACACACAGTGCTTTTGAGTATTTTGCCTTCGAAAAAAAAAAATTAGAAGGCCGATATCTTAAAAACTATGTCTCAAAGGAATTTTGTCCAACGGGATATTATTGCATTTTGGCTGCAGATTATATTTGAATGCCCTTTGCCAAACGCTTCAAAACGTTTCGCAAAACGCGAAACGCGTTTCGCTTCGAAACGAGGCGCGAGAAAAAATTATTCCCAAAAATTACGTGCAAGCGCTTCAATTCAATCAAAATATCGCTCTGTACAGCACTTCTAATTGAATCAGAGTAGTGCTGTAGAAAGCGATATTTCGAATAAAGTGTAGCGTTTGTGCATAGTTTGTTATAAACGATTTGGGTGCTGCCACGCCACTAGTATCACCTTAAGGCCCATGGAGCTCTAAAAAAATGGGCAAAACTTTGCTACGTACTTTTCCAACAAATCAGCGATAAATAAAAATTTTTAATATGCAGTGATGAAGTACATTGCCAAGATTAGACTTTGAATATTAATTTGAATTTGAAAAAGATTCCTGAAAATTATACAAACAATTATAAACATAATAACCTATAAATGTCAATAATTTTGGCAACTTGTTTGCTTTCATGTTTGGATGTTACTTTGGACTTCTAATTTATATTCAAAGTCAAATCCTAATTGTGTACAACAATGCTGCATATTCAAAATTTTCATTCATTACTTAATCGCTAAGAAAGTATGTAGCAAAGTTTCATTTATTTCTTTTGATTCTCCATGGCCCTTAATTGGAAATCATTTTTTCAAATCCATAATCATATGCAACTGAGGTATTTAATTGTGATGGATAACCTGATTGTGAAGAGTAATTTCGAAGAGCCGCATCATTTCTTGAAGGCATTTCATTTATGTTCACTTCACTATTGTTCGGCGAAGATAGATGGCTTATATTTTCATCACATGAACTGGAATGCACATAATACATAATACCACCATATTTCATAACCCAAATGAAGTATTATAAAAATTTTCAATTTAATTTGAATTTAAATATATTCCTATGGTGCTGTAACGTGCAAAACGCGATGAAATAACGAAAAAGTATCAACCACATGGATTGGAATGAGAATTTCATGGCAGCATATATTATCGAACGAATTTTTATACACATTGAAATAAGATTGCATTGAATGAACATTGTCAATGAGGATACGATTGTAGCATAATTGAGATGTTGCGAAATCAATGAAATAACATTATTTGTGCCATATGATCGTAATTTGCTTCGTATTTTAGATTACACTGAAATTAAATCATCACTGAAGAAAATAGATCATTCTAATCGTATTATACAAATTTTGTCTTGGTCTTCAATGTGAGGATGGGGGTCAAATCAACGAAAGTACAAAACAACGAAATCATTGTTCGAAAACAGAGTGCGCTGTATCTTTCATTCCAACCGACCGTTTCGTTAATTTGGCCCCCATCCATTGTGACGTACACGGAGAAAAAGGTATCTTGAAAAGTACCATAATTTATGGATTTTTGGCGTTGGTCTGACCCGAGTCAGAATATTTACGTGAAGACTCCTCTAAAAGTACCATAATGGCTGGGACTTTTATGAGGAAGGTGCCATCCCTGCTGAAAATGTCCTGACAAATTCTGACAGATCCTGACAGAGTCCGGTCAAAATTCTGTCTGGTTCAGTCGGAAATCATCATACCTGGGACAAAAACCGACCAAATCCTGCACAGGCTGAAATCAGCTGGAATGCCAGACAAAGCCAAACAAAACCTGACGGATTCCGGTCAAAGATCTGTCTGGTTCTGTCGGAAATCATCATGCCTGGGACAAAAACCGACCAAATCCTGACAGAAAATTATTTGTCTGGCATTTTCAGCAGGGATACTTCTTCATAAGAGTCCAAGAAATTATGGGACTTTTAGAAGTTCGTCTAAGTGAATATTTTGCCTCGGGTCAGACCAACGCCAAAAATCCATAAATTATGGTAGTTTGAAAGATATCTGTTTTCTCAGTGTATTAAACAAACTAAATTATGATCAGTGATGAAATATGATGCAAGTTCTTAAGAACTGTATCTATTTATCAAAAGCACTCAACATAAGAAGGGGGTAAAATTTTGCGCCAACGTTTTTCATAAATCACTTGACGAATTTGAATTCAAAATAGATAATAATGAATAAGTACATGAGAAAAAAAGTCAATTGATTCTAAATATAAATTTGGATTCTGTTATGGCTTGTACATGGTGGAAAACAAACTTATAAAGAATTTGTAACATGTGAAGGTTATCGCTCTCAAAATCCTCTTATACTTACCAGAAAATCAGTGAAAGACTGTAAACCTTGTTGATTTTATTATTATGCAATGAAAATTCCCGTTGAACGCATGATTGATGAAAAAACTTGAGGTGAAATTTTACTTGCTTCTTCTGATGCTTGTTCTTATATTGAATGAAAAAGATATTACCTAGTATTGAATTTTTTATACTTCATCACCATCTATTTTCACCTATATGGAAAATAAAAATATTCATCTCCATGAAGATACAAATGCTGTGAACACGGGACAAATAATAGTATTGATAACTACTGTGATTTGAAAAAAAGTAATGGGACAATAGTGAAGAAGGAATATAAACCATGTGAATTCTCCATTTTATTTAAAAATGTGTTTTATGTTGGAAAAATATCACGATGCATCCATATAACCAACCTATTTGTTGATCCGAGATCACGTTGCACTGGAAGATCTATATCATGCAATCTCTGAAATTTCCCTATTCTGTACTTGTTGGCTCTTGAATATTCTTCAAAGAATAATGCTCTCTTCTTCGGCATTGATGTTGCTTGGTATAATTGTATGAAAAATGTGTGAGATAAAATATAAATTAGATATTTTCTGTCAGTATCGATCTTTGATGTTATGACATGAAGTGTTGTTCTTCTTTTCGATTTTGATAATCGAAAAACAAAAGTAACTATACATGAGAAAGGCGAAAACGATACATTATCAAACCTTATGGTCTAAGCACATAAGTGTCGTGAACGTGAACGTGAACATAAATGATTGTGCAGAAACTAAAAACCACTCATGTAGCACACAAAGAATTTTTTTTCAAGAATGATAATACAATTCTTTGAGAACTCTTCACGAACTGATGAATTTGTAAAGAGCTTTGGGATACTTCAATTTCGGGACATTCACCAATCATCTTTCGACATCTATCTAAGACTTGATTCGAGTGATCCATTTTAGAGGTAGCTAAATGAAAAACAGTTACATATTGATAAAAAGATGTGAGAGTGTTTATTTGAACCATATTGGAAACAGCCGCGAATCTAGCGAGGGTTCACGTGGGTCCGCTACCAGAAAAATGTCACCAGATCGCAAAATGTATTCGTAATTCGGAAACTTATTTGAGAATACAAATGGAACATAGCAATTTGTTGATGCCAGAAATATGGAACGTTTTTACACACTGTTAGAAAAATCTGTCTTAAATTTCACAAGAATATTATGAAGTTTTTTACATAAACATTTTATTAAATTTCATACGAAATTTTGTATGAAATGTCATATTTTCATATTAAATTTAATAAAATGTTTATGTAAAAAACTTCATAATATTCTTGTGAAATTTAAGACAGATTTTTCTAACAGTGCAACTCTACGAGATCATGAGATTGAAAAGTATTTTCGAATAATTCTGCTTAAATTCTTATCACAGAGGTTTTCGTGCTGTATCTAGACAAATACACAAAGAACACGCAGTGAACACAGTGAACGAATGTTCCATTTCCAAGATGTACCGTGAGGCTTTCAAACCTCAACAGACTACTCTAAATTTCGTTGATTAGTCAGACTACGTGGATCTTTCAGAAATCATTGGATTTGTCGAAGGAATAATAAATTCTTCATACATCTAAAAACCTCTGGGTCTATCCTTTGAACATTTCAGAGCAAGTTCTTGAAATAATAGTATCGGGCCAATTTTTCCATTCCTTTCAAATTTACATCAAATTCAGAAAACATTCAGAAAGCAGAAAAAATTATTCTTTTAGGATTATGTGGGTCTCCCAATCCCCAGATAGTCTGTAGGGGGTTGGAACATTTCATTTGAATTCGAAATAAACCGTTGTCAAAGTGATATAGGAACGTTTTATACAATACCCCAAGAGAACCAAAGTCTTCAAACGTTCCAGGAATGTTCACGAACGTTTGTTGAAGATTCCTTGAACGTCGAAATGTCCGTGCGTTTGTCAAATGTTTATTGAATGTTTCTCAAACATTTGGCGGCCATATTGTTCTCTGGGGTGGGATATTAGTTTTCGAAGTACAGATCTGGATTCAATGTCCCTCTCGCTCATCGATGTTTCGTTATATAGCGTCCCAGAATTCGCGGACCAGATTTGCTAGGTATATTCAGCAGCCAAAATGCAATAATTTCTCATTATCAGACACTTTTTTTTAAGGCCTGGTTTTTGAAATATAAGCATTTTTGAACTTGTTTTGAAATCCAAATCATTCGAAAGCATTGTGTGCTACATCAAGGACCTCAGAATGCGGGCGCTAGTGGCGCGTACTAAAATCACTGTGCTACATCAAGGACCTCAGAATGCGGGCGCTAGTGGCGCGTACTAAAATCACTGTGCTACATACTTGCACCTGACAACTTTCACTAAGTTGCAAAACGGCGGATCTCTCAGAAAAAATTAAATTATCTTATCATGTTTTAAAGCAAAGTTGAAATTTTGTGGCTTTTAGCCAATTAGAATTCAACGACTCCAAATTATTATAGCACTTGGATTATTTGGATGAAAAATAAAATCTAAATATGCTCATATCCTGAAAACTAAGCCTTCTAAGGGTAATCCGAGGTCCCAAGAAATTCAAAATCTCCCCCCCCCCCATTTTTCTCAAAAACGACTACATAAAACAGAAAATAATAAGTTGCCGCATGTTCTTTGAATCATGAAGAAGATGCCTCAACTCGTTATTCTTGGTTTTATTCAGTAGTTTTCAAGAAGAGTGGGGGTAGATATTCGAGATTTCTTGAAATATCGGAATGCTCCTAAGAACAAATTTTTTCCAACGAGAAATCATTGTATTTCTGCTGCAAAATACACCTGTGGAATCCGGTACGCCAAATCTGGGACATTTTCTTATTATCCAGCACATGAGCCCTTAATTGAATTAAATTAATGGATATTCCAATACATTTACAAAATTTTTTGAATATCTCATATTCAATATAAGATATTAAAAAAATGTCTCCTTCGATTTCACTCATCACTACATGAAATTAATTCACATATGAATCGATTTTCATCAACTTTTGTCATCCAATTTACTTTCTTCCTGTTTAATATCTATCGTACGTGATGGCAATCTATGATATTTCCGACATCATATATTGTTATTATATCATCCTATGGCAAAGTTCGAAAATTTCAAGAGCAATCGAACATGAACAGAAAGAAAGAACAGAAATGAAAGTTGTTATCCGAGAATGGTTTTTCCGATTGAATTACTTAAAACAGAATTCATGAAATTTTCTCACTGAATAGGATTTTTTTTGGAGAATACTCTTTCCGAAATTCCAAATTCGGGCTCTATACAGATGTTGATAAAGTGTCGAAGAAGCATTTTTGAAAACTTCTAATTTTTTCATGAATTCAGTTTTAAGTAATTCAATCGGAAAAATCATAGTTGGATAATAACTTCCATTTCTGTTCTTTTTTTCTTTTTGCTCATGTTCGATTGTTCTTGAAGTTCTTGAACGTAGCCATAAGATGATATAACAAAAACATATGATGTCGAAAATATCATAGATTGCCATGACGTACGATAAATATTAAACAGGAAGAAAATAAATTGGATTACAAAAGTTGATCAGAGTCGATTCATATGTGAATTAATTTAATGTAGTGATGAGTGAAACCAAAGGAGAAATTTTCGCTTTGGTATCTTGGAAGGAAGGGGATGAGAAATGCATGGAAATTGTCAACGAGTCAGAATTGATTTTTACGGAAAAAAGTACGAAACTAAAATGTGGCAACATTACCAGGAGTGTAACTATCATTAAGAGTAGCGGTGAGTGAACTTGAAGTTATATAATATGTAGATTTAAGCATGATTTAAATAAAGACTAATTATCTGTTTTTATTGAATGGAAGTACAATTTTTTTAGTTCAAACAAGCAATCCTTATTACATAGATAACCTCTAATTTACCTGTTCCATTAAAAATTGTTCGATGTAGAGACACGTTAATATGTGGGAA
Source organism: Gonatopus flavifemur (assembly GCA_018340375.1). Taxonomy (NCBI): domain Eukaryota; kingdom Metazoa; phylum Arthropoda; class Insecta; order Hymenoptera; family Dryinidae; genus Gonatopus; species Gonatopus flavifemur. Next base: position 3,129,775 of record JAFFJZ010000016.1, read on the forward strand.
ATTGAAGCATCGATACTTGAGATTTCCCTATATATGGAACACAAGACTATATAGTGTATACAGCAAGAAGTGTTCCTTAACAGCACATCCACTGATTTCTTCGTCGCATCTCTGTGGACTCTGTGTGGATGAATGATGGGCGTGGATACAAGGTTAATGAAAGAAGAAGGAGACAACGTAGAGGCGACGTAGATATGCACTGAAAAAAAAAGTAGTGGAGCCAACTGTATATGAGTTTGGATACGGCGAATCTCGCCATGCGGTTGAGTCAACCGAATATCGATTGAAGTAAATGATTATTCAGTCATTTCAATCGATATTCGGTTGATTCAACCGCACGGCGAGATTCGCCGTATCCAAACTCATATGCAGTTGGCTCCACTACTTTTTTTCAGTGTGTCTGGTGCTGTACGGATCGGTGCTGTCTGACAACGCGTTAACGTGTCTCAAATCTCAACTTAAAGACACAGAAAATTTCCGGATATTTAGATAGCGTCTATAGTTCTTGCGGTTTTATTTCACCTTTCAGGGGATAAATTGACTTTAGAAGAATTCAAGGACAACAAAGAAAAACATAAAGAGAATAAAGAGGTTAATCAACAAGTAAATAAAGAGGTGGATAAAGAAAAGAATAAAAAAGATAATGGAAGAGTAACAAATAGTAATATCCCAACTACATCATCGAATACCTCATGCGGTGTTTCACCTTCGACAAAAATCGCTCACGTTTGGAACAAATACAAGAATGGTACACAACATTTCATCCTTGAAAACCATGCAATTGACCCATTCCTAGTTCAACAGTTTTTCTCCTTAAGGGAACTCGAGCATGAGAAACTGGGGGAGAGGAATGTCCAATTCTGCGCGAAATTTTTGTAAAAGGTACGTAATTGATGCAAATTCAAAGTGAATTATAATTAATTACATTCCTCGGATTGCACATTGCCGCAAACTTTGAATGATCCAATGATTTCTGAAGCCTAAAAAATGAGATTCAAAAATTTGTTGACGTTTGTAGGTTACAATTTTACAATTTCATTTTTTAGGCAGAAATCATTGGGTCATTCAAAGTTAGCGGCAATCCGCAATCCCAAGTATGTGATTCATCATCATTCGCTGTGAATTTGTATTAATTAAGTATGTTTCATGAAAATTTCGCGCAAAATGTGTCTCTTACCCTGCCCCACTCCCTTATGCGCGAGTATCCTTATCTGAATCAGTTTCACGGAGCTGTGATTAATTTCACCACTTCTCAATACTGCTGTTTCTTAACGGAACACTAGCGTCGGTAATGGACCTCTCTTTCTATCATATGATTCTGTCCCTTTCTAACCAATGACCTGAGTTACCGACGCTAGTGGCCCGTTAAGGGCATACTAGCGACGATGTCGGACCTCTCTTTCTATCGTATAGGGTGTTCTTTTCTATCTAACCTGCTCAGTCGATAAGCGTTGGTATCACCTTAAGGGGATACCATCGCCGTGATATAACCAAATTGTTTCTTCCAAACTATTTGAAAAGGTTTTGATAAAATGAAAATATCGTTCTTATACGTTCTCGTACAGTAATTATACACACACAAAAGAAGTACTGGAGAGAACAATAATTTGATTATATCAGATCCATTCCAGGTACTTTGAAATAAACGATTTGACCAATGTCACGTTCGCTAATATACCCTTAAACTACCCGGTTAAAAATGTTTTGAAACTCCGTAACTTTTGCAATCACATTTGTAACTGAAATTTCAAATTTTTTCTATTTGAATTGAGAACTCATCTACACGTACTTGAAATTTGGAACTTTTAATACATTATATTACACATTTATGTATATTTTCATAACTCAAATTTCATACACATGTAACTTAATTTTTCCAGCCATATGTTTGGAAATTGTTTCTGTTACGTGTAATTGAAGTTTTGTCCAAAAATTTTCAACAGTATGATTTCATTCCATGCCATGTATACAGTATCGTAACTCAAATACATACTATACGATTGATAAACATATGCAGGAAGAAGCAATCGTTTATCGTGAAACACTTCTTGAATTATTGTAAATACACTTGACTCTGATTATTATACGTGTAACAATCGATGATATCAGGAAGGGTTCACCGCCTTGAAAACTAAAAGGAGGAACAGACGCAAGGAAATATTTCCACAAAGTGAACATGATTTGAAAAACATGTTGCTGAAGTTTGAATCGTTAATAGAAACGAAACGAAAACTCAAACTTACAAAAACTTATAAATTACACTTATTTATCTCCTCCAATTAACTTGGGAGTGAAAACATCGTTCAAAGAATCTACTGCAAATTTTAATAGTCTTTAACTACTGCGTATTCCGTTGTTCGATTACTGATTCGTTTCAATAAACGATTCACACTTCAGCAACATTGAGAATCAATAAATGGAACTGAAGCAAATACACAAGTCAAAATAAGAGTATTTACACCGACTGTATAAAAAAATGTATACCCTGATTAGAGTCGCATAACAATTCATAAGAAAATGCTCTTGCTATGAAACATTATGGATTTCACAACAGGCCATTGCTATTATAATGTTTTATATCAAGAATATTTTCTTATGAATTGCTATGAAACTTTGACCAGGGTGAAACAGATTCATTTTCATCGGATTGGATAGGCGTAAAGAGAATATCAAATCCCAGCAAACATGACCGCTGGCGTTTCAAAGGTCCGGTAACGGCTCTTCATCGGCATCGCAGGACCATCAGTGGCCCATTGGAATGCTAGAAATCATTGTTTTTAGGGATGTTTTTGGAAAATAGTTAAGAGATTCCAATGAGATATCCTCATTTTCATTTTATTAGAACCTACTAATCAGTCGGGTTTGAGATTTTTCTTGACTACGTACACTAAGAAAAGAAAAAAGTAATGGCTACTGTGAATCACATCAATCCACAAAAGAAATAAGTGCACACTACGCAGTACTGCATTTCGCAGTACTTATTACTGTCCTGCCAGCAATGACAAACTTCATTTCAATACACATGATTGGGTTCACAATGATCCTTACTGTGCCGCTCAAATTTCGTATTTTTCTTGCATGAATTAATGCATGGTTAATAGCTTTCGCAGTAACCAGTACTGTTTTCTTTTCTCAGTGTAGATTCACTGTTCCTAATTTTTAAACTTTCATCAGATTCTGGTGAAATATACATGAATTTATTTGAGTTGGCTTGAATCAAATACATTTTTTTTCGGAATGAATCATAATTAAATGAAGAACTCTGCTAATTAGCACATAGTTCCCTCGTTTGCGTTGGAATAAAATCCGAAGAAGAATTCTTTTCACCAATAACTCATTTCTCAAACAATGGAAATAAAACTCATATGGGGCCATTATGGTTTCCAATATGAGAATTCCATCATCATCATCGTCATCGTCATTAAGTAATCAGTCCTAGTTTGATGAAATCCTCCAACCCTGTCGATTATCTCCCAAACGTTTAATTTTCACATATCTACGACATCCTTATCTTCCAATTTGTTTTATACAGGGTGATTCAAAATTCCCGCACTCTTTTTTGGGAGTAGATTCCTGATGAAATTCTGAAACGATTTGTCCTTTCGCACAATGCTCTCCGACGCATAATTTCCGAGATATAATTAATTAAACTTGACTAATTATGAGGTGGATCCATCGGTCATTCAGGAGCGTCATAACAGAACAAGAGAGGAAGGTGCTTGCAGGGGGCGCTCATACGATCAGCTGATCGGTATAATCGATACGATTTACCAACATACAAATTGGTAAATTTTCTATGTAGAACAATTGAATTCGTCGACACTGTGGAAAAATTGATTATTGTCATGAATCCTTATCACGATATGCTGTAGGTGAGAGTTGTAATTTCAGTAATGATTTTTATTACGCAGACAAATGTAAAATAGTGTTATTTCGTAGGGATAGGGATTCAAGTGGGAGAAAAAAGTATAACTACTCGTTTTCAATCAGAATTTTCATGTAAAAAAGAAAACATGAGAATTTTCATTCATCCGATACCCAATTTGAACGGTTTGATTAGTAAGTTTAACACAAGAGATTGGATGCCGAATCCTGTATTCTGATTGGTCGAGAATCAATGTATGTTAGATCAATCCTCGGCCGTTTCAAATGATTCTTCTGAAGAATGTGTTTTCGACTTATCCCAACCACAACATTGAACAATGATGAATTTATTCGAATTCACCCTTTTTATATCATTCGATGATTATAAAGGGTTTATCGGACGTTAATAATTTACTTCAACTTGCAGAATCCATCAATTTTGACGAAAATACAAGGTGTGACATCGTATACGACCCAATCATTGCACTTGATTGACATTGTAATCACATACGGTTTGTTTAGCTTGAATCAACCATTCGTGATACGAATCAACCAATCAGGTGACAGCTCGAAACAGTTCCATTTAAAGCACATATGACTTCAAAGGGCATATTGTTATTTCAAATGGAAAAAGAATTGTCTTTGAAGATTAACCAAATCCGTCCTTTTTAGGACGAATACATTTTCTAAACGTAGAAACGCGCTCGAACTTGCACACAATTTGAATTAGATTTTGATTTAAACATGAATGATCTTGGGTGATCTCAAGTAATTAACGTTCGATAAACCCTTTATAATCATCGAATGATGTAAAAAGGGTGAATTCGAATAAATTCATCATTGTTCAATGTTGTGGTTGGGATAAGTCGAAAACACATTCTTCAGAAGAATCATTTGAAACGGCCGAGGATTGATCTAACATACATTGATTCTCGACCAATCAGAATACAGGATTCGGCATCCAATCTCTTGTGTTAAACTTACTAATCAAACCGTTCAAATTGGGTATCGGATGAATGAAAATTCTCATGTTTCCTTTTTTACATGAAAATTCTGATTGAAAACGAGTAGTTATACTTTTTTCTCCCACTTGAATCCCTATCCCTACGAAATAACACTATTTTACATTTGTCTGCGTAATAAAAATCATTACTGAAATTACAACTTTCACCTACAGCATATTGTGATAAGAATTCATGACAATAATCAATTTTTCCACAGTGTCGACGAATTCAATCGTTCTACATAGAAAATTTACCAATTTGTATGTTGGTAAATCGTATCGATTATACCGATCAGCTGATCGTATGAGCGCCCCCTGCAAGCACCTTCCTCTCTTGTTCTGTTATGACGCTCCTGAATGACCGATGGATCCACCTCATAATTAGTCAAGTTTAATTAATTAAATCTCGGAAATTATGCGTCGGAGAGCATTGTGCAAAAGGACAAATCGTTTTAGAATTTCATCAGGAATCTACTCCCAAAAAAGAGTGCGGGAATTTTGAATCACCCTGTATAACAAAATTCATCATGATCGATTTCAATCAAGACAAAATATACACGTCCACAAAACTGAGTATTTTTATCAGGAATGCGGATTTCAAAAGATCTCCTTTTACATGTATCACCTACTTGGTTGAATTGAATCCAATCGCCCTATTGGAGATTTCGGGAGTGTGCGGGAAGGGACCGGGACAAAAATCGCCACGAAACGGAAAAAAAAGCCATTTCTTTTCGTTTTGTGGCGGTTTTTGTCCCGTTTTCTTTCCGAATCGTTCCGATATTTTCAATAGGGTGGATAATAGGAGGCGGAAACATTTGCAGTCCACCCCATAAATCTAAATTTGGGAGAAGTATTCAGAATCAGTGGATTTAAGGCCCATGGAGCTTTCAAAAAACAGGCAAAACTTTGCTACGTACTTTTCGAACAACTAAGCGATAAATAAAAATTTTCAATATGCAGTAATGGAGAAAATTGCCAGGATTATTAGACTTTGAATCATAGATTGAATCTGTAAAATATTCCTGAAAATTATGCAAATAATTATAAACATAATAACCTATAAATGTCAACAATTTTCATAACTTGGTTTCTTTCATGTTTAGATATTATTTTGGGCTTTCAATTTGTATTTAGAGCCGAATCTTAGTTTGCTACTATAACATTGCATATCAAAAATTTTCATCAATTCCTTAATTTTAAGAAAGTATGTGCAAAATTTTATCCGTTCCTTTTGACGTTCCATGACCATTAACTGACCAATAAGCCCTGAGTCTCCGATTGCTTGAATGAATGCGAGACTTGGTACTAATTCGCCGGTGAAGTCAAGTGATTACCTAGTACTTTTCATTGAATCGGATTGAAAGAACAAAAACCACAATTTTAATCCATACTTTTCATTGCTGATCCCGTTCCTTTGAATGAATCAGGACGAACCTGATATAGGACCATGTTCAACTTCACATATTGACGTGGTAAAAATGTCATCATGATCACATAATGAGTACGAAATAGTGATGCCGCGAGAAACGTCATGGCGAAAAACGAGACGAGACAATAAATCCCTTACCCGAGGAATTTACGAGACGAGAGTAATTTGACGAGAAGCAAAAATTCAGTTTGAAGGAGTTAACATGACATCATCCCAAAAAATGTCGAGATTCCGAGGCCAGACGAGATTGGGTGTCGAAATATCGAGACGAGACAACGTACTAAAAAATCGATAGAAGATGAGAAAGAGCCTATTCTCGTCTCGTGGCATCACTACACGGAGAAAAGTATACGGTAACGATTACTAGGAAGAATAGGAACTGGGTGACAGATATTTCAAAATTGTACTAAGTACCATTCGAAATCGGACTGAGTACGATAAACTGTTTACGTTACTATGGAAACGATAGATTAACATGAGAATGATCACCAAATCGCAAGCCATCACTCAATTGCTATTCTGAAGCCGCGATGAGAACTAGAACGAATGGTAATCAATCCCATACACTTTTCTCTGTGTAGTACGAAAGTTATCCGCATAATAATGAAATTCATTGAATTCTCAAACTCTGTTTCAAAGCTTAGGGTTTATGCATGAAATTTATATTATACAAGTAACATCTCGGGAAAGAAAAGAACATAGGGAACCCTTGTAGAAATCATTCTAGGCGTATCTCTGGCGCGGAAGTGGGCCTTAGTACTGCCTAGAATGTCTCGCTTGCGTCTTGTTCGCGCCAGAGTAGGAGCGAGAATGCACGGAGAAAATGAATGTGTTAGAAAGTTCCATAATTTATTGAGGATCAGCGCCAGTCTGTGACGGATAAAGTTATTTACTTGAATTGACTCCTAACAGTACCATAATTAAATGTATTCCTACAAGAAATCATGGTACTTTTTACGGTCAGGTCTATCCAACTATCCAAAGGTCAGGGATATTCAGATGGTGTGAGGAACGATACAGATCGTGTGAAGAAGAATACAGATCGCCATCATAGCCATCTATATCGGTAGCATAACGATACAGTATCGCTACTACAGCTGTCTTTTCTAACCATACTTTAGATCGTTACAATAACCATATATTATCAAATTCCGATGTAATTCATATGATTTTGTAATGCGATTCCAGTACCAACAGGATACGTTCATTTTTTGAGATCTCTGGCCAACATATTGGAGGAAATGGATAAGAAATCATCAACTGACGAGCGTGATTCTGAAGTAAATTTGTTTTTTCTTATGTTAGCGTTTTTGCATGAAATTTCAACGTATTATAGATGCGAAAAAGTAGGCCGCAGAGTATAGAAATAACTCGTCCTTCAAAAGGGTTTGAATGTTGCTCAATGGGACTGGAGCATGGAAAAGTGAGGGAGGGAGGAGGTCAAATTTTGCGCAATTTTGTTTCTTCAAAAAGTACGTAATTAATACAAATTCCAAGTGAATAATAATAATAAATTACATACCTGGGACTGCGCATTGCTGTAAACTTGGAAGGCCCCAATGATTTCTGAAGCCTAAACAATAAAATTGTGGAATTTGTTGACGTTTGGAGGTTAAAATTTTACAATTTTATTGTTTAGGCTTCAGAAATCATTGGTACCTTTCAAGTTTATAGCAATGCGCAATCCCAGGTATGTAATTTGTTATTATTATTCACTATGAATTTGTATTGATTACGTACTTTCTGAGAAAACAAAATTGCGCAAAATGTGACTTTCCCCCTCCCTCAATTTTTCATGTTCCAGTTCTCTTAATTAAAATTAATCGTTGCATTTACAAAGTTTGATACGATGGATCCAATATAGTGAATTTTTCTGCGTGAATGATTCGGGATGCAGAAAGAAAGTTCAAATAAAAATTTTAGCTCTCTTCAAAACCAACTGATTATGTTATGATGAATTTTAGCCCTCCACAGACTAGGGATCCTCAAGTGAGGGATAAGACAAAGCCGTCATTAATGGGATAACCTCAAAATTATAAACCTAATTTATGCATCATCTGCAGGTGAATAAAACTGAGTAATTAATTGAAAATATAATATAAATCCCACTTTTCCGTTATAATCTAGATGAATTACTGATTTTTATTCATTGAATTGCGCGAAAACTAACCTCTATCCCATTAATGGCGGCAAGTGTGGAGCTCATTGTCTTATCCCTCACTTCAGGATCCCTACCACAGACTATCTTAGGATTTGAAGACCCAAACAGTGTTCTGCTTTCAAATTTATTCTGAATTTGATGTAAATTTGGAAAGAATAGGAACATCGCCCCAGTATTATTATTTCAAGAACTTTTTCCAAAACGTTGAAAGGATAGACCCAGAGATTTTTGAATGTTTTAAAAATTCATCATCCCTATGAAAAATTCACCGATTCCTTGAAGATCCAGATAGTCTGACTAAGCAGCAGAATTTGGGATAGTCTGTGGAGGGTTAATACTATACATCTCAATGTGATACGAGTAGTGGCACTTCAGCCAATTTTTTTCGCGGGAAATTACGCAAAAATATATGCATTGATTGATAATATCCGTGTGTATGGCACTGTGTGAACGTACCAATAGAAGTTGTACAGTCGGTGTAACAAGTTCGTTGAATTCTAAAGGAAATATCTTTACATAATATGCGTTATTGCTGTTATCTAAGAGTTTGTAATGTATCCAAATAATGGAAGAAACATATATGAAAGTATACAGTCGAAGAAAAATATAAAAAATTGATCAACAACAACGTATTCGAAGATATTTCCGTCAGAACTGTAAACGGACTGGTTACACTGACTGTACATATCGATAATTTCAACAAACATACTCATTTTTCACAGACACATTCTTAGCATCCTTTGAAAATAGTGTGGAACATCTAGTATGCGAATCAATATTCATATGCACTTAGAAAGTGTAGATGCACCCATAGGCGTATCCAGAAACGTGCAAGAGAGGGGATTTGCCCCCCCTCCCACCCCCTTGCAAAATGGGGGAACATGTTTTTTAATTGCACTGAGGAATATGTAAATAAAAAGGTTTTGGAATATTTGAAACTGAACATTTTACCCCTCCTCCTTAAGTTTTGAGCTGGATACACCTATGTATGCACCTTAACATACGCAATCACTCCAAGAATTTTGAAACTGAATAAGCATTAATAATGTACACATCATTTGTTAACCTCCAAGTAATATTCCTTTTTTTCATTTTTAATCTCTCCACACAGTCACAAAAGTCAGGGGAAACGCCTCCACATACTTGCGAATCCATCTCTCCTGGTGTTGGAAAGGTAATATTATTTCTTCTCATTTCCAAGAAAAATTAAAAACAATTCATACGAATATAATCTCTTCTTCTCTTGTCAGACCGAATTACTTCCAGATTCTGGGATATGGTTACCTCATATAGAACTGAATTGGGTTACTCAATTCTTCAAAAAAAAACCCAAGGAAATGGTCAGAAGATTATTTAAAATGGCCGTAGGCCCAGAAAAATGGAAAAAAATGACTCCCACTGGAAGAGGAGGTTTAGAATGCATGCCAAAAGATATTTATGATTCCATACAAAGTAAGATTCTTTATAATGATTCAATATAAAATGTCACAACCCGAGAAAACACAAATTTCAGGTAAAGTTTAGGTTTCTTGTACGTACATTCACGTTCATATAAAACGTGCAGTGGACCATCAAATCAATGCACCTCAATCAACCGCGATCAATTTGTACCGCGGTTCAATGCACCTCTAAATAACGTTTCTTGAACCCTCGCGTTCTCATGGGGAAGATTTTTCAATCCTTAGACAATTTTAAGTGGAAGTAAAAGTTTTTCTTTAGTTTCTTAATGAAAGTGGTGCAGAGATGGTTAGTGTTTCGGTATCATCTGGTCTCGCCGAGACTGACCGGGTCTCGTCTCGGTCTCGATTTAGTCTCGGAATTTATAATCTCGTTCCGGTCTCGCTTTTGTCTCGACAAAATCAGTATCATGTCGGTCTCAAGCCGAGAGTCTCGGTTTCCAGTAGAGATTCGCCAAGATTCTGTAGCCGAGACTCTCGGCTTGACAGGTATCGTCTCGGTCTCGGAAAATAATTGTTCGTCTCGTCTCGTATCGGTCTCGATCTCGGAGTCGATACCGAGACCAGTCTCGGTCTCGTCCGAAACACTAGAAATGGTGCATGCGTCAAGTATTAACAAATGCAATGAGTTCGATCAGGCTCACAACTGTTACACACGGAGAAAAGAGATCTTCAAAAAATAGTCAAGTTCGCTGTCATCGTAGTACAGACGGCCCCGATATGTCTAGCGAATTCAGTGATGGTACACTCAGAAAATTGGATATCTGGATTTATTTGATTCAACTAAGTTTTGGTTGAATAAACTACATTTCCTATTTAAATATGAACCCAATAGAGATTTAGTTGGATCAAATAAAAAATTTATTTAGTCCAAATAAATTTTTATTCATTTGGAATAAAATGTAATTGAATCAAGTAAAATTTTATTTAATGCAATGAAATGTCTAGTAAGTTCATATTTAAGTAAGCCATTTTTCTGGGTGAAATTACACAAGTTGCCAATCCTCATAGTGAATCAGAAAGATACTACGTGGCATTACACTTTGTGATAATTCACATTTCATAATCAGTAAATTACATTGCTCATCTTACTGAAAGCATATCAAGAACATTCATTGCTATAAATAATGAACTCTGCGATGTTTCAAAGAGGCACTTTTCTGCGTGCACCAGTATCACGGCATCATATTGGACCACACTAAGCGCATTGGCTGTTTTCAATTATGTCTATTCTTGATCGCACTTTCTCTCTCTGTGTCAGTTCCTCACATACTCTCGTTAGCTACGGAAAAAAGAAAAAATGACCAGAAAATTATAGACTGGACATAATGAATGCGAATACAGAATATTTCTCCAGTATATGTTAATGAACATACGAAAAAAGACTATCGGTTGTCATACAGTGAATTTCAACGTACCGTTACCCAAATGTGTAACACATTAAGATATACAAAGAAAGAGGGGAATAAAAAGGCTTCAAAAGCGGAGATGGAAGGGAATGAATCAGAAGTTGATCACAATGATGAATCAGAAACGAATGACGCGGAACTGAATGGTCCAAATGATCATGGGACAAGTGACAAAAATCATGAAACGACAAGAGTTGAATTACCTGAACAACCAAAGCATACAGAATATACAGAACGTGAGGTGAGCACACATTCGTTCAAACATAAGATTTTATATTCTCTTTACGAGCACCGAAAAATTCCCGAATGTCGAATGAAAAATGGATTTCCCATACCTGTGCATGCACGAAAAAAATGAACTGTCAATTTTACCGGAGCTCCGGTTACTATATGAACAGCGAGAAATATCTGTCACTTCAACTGGATTTCTAGTTGAATTGATCAAGTCTCCAGTGAACTTAACAAGAACTCCGGTAAGCTTGATTACTAAGGATTCCGGTAAAGGTGACAGATTTTTCTTCCTGTCCATAAAGTAAGCCAAGCTCTGGTAGAATTAACAGTTCATTTCTATCCGTGTCAATTCCCCCATAAAATATCCTCACCAGAATGGCATTGCCTGCACTCCCAGATAGCACAGAAGTTCGTGAACCAATCGAAAAGAACTCTTGAATTGACGTCCAATTGAATACTTTTTCCGAATGCTCTAAGACTTCTTTAAGAATAAATTGAGTTCTCAAATAATTCTGTAAGAGTTCTCCAGAGAGTTCATCAAGAATTCCGTAAGACTGTCAAAAGAACACTTCAAGCACACTTGATGACGTCGTTGATGTCCCAATGTTCGAATTCATGTGGTCTTCTATTTCTGATTCAATAGAACTCTTGGAGAATTCAGACATGAGTATTCAAATAATTTTGCATAATTCAAATATAACTGAATTATTTTCCAATCGTTTCAAAGGAATTCATCATATATTTTGGAATAGAAAATTCTAAAATTTCAAGTACACAAATACATTTTATTATCTCCTCATAACCACATTTTTGTATGTGATTCAATAGTTTGCATCGAAATGTGTTTGGTGGCCCTTTGGCAAATTTAGAGTCGATTCGTTCAGAGAATTTGTGTAGAAGTTTTTGTGCTATCTGGGCTGGATCAGGACCTGGCCGACATCAGGCCCTCAGGACCGGTTTATCAACACTATAAAAAATTTTTATGGGAAATTTCACATACATGTATGTGAAGTAATAAACACATACATGTATAGGAATTTTCCTATAAATATGCGGGAAATTCCTATAAATTCGCAGTAAAAGTCACATAAAAACAGTAATTTTCATATATTTTTATGTGAAAATTCTTATACATGTATGGGAATTCACGTTGCCCATACAAATATGGGAAATTTCCGTTACATATGTGTGGGAAAATTCCAAATATTTTTCACAGTTAATATTGGCAGTACTGTATGTCTACACTTAGAGAAAAAAAATCTTCAGCCAAGAAAATATTTTTTTCTCGGTGTACGCATTCAGTACTAAGCCCGTAAGTGATAGCCATGCATTGGGGACCCGATACTAGCAGTGTTTTTGAAGTGGGAATCGTTTATAGAACCGGAACGAAAATTGAAATCTACAAAATTTGATCATCTGATCTGAATCATCGGCTTTTATCTTCTCGAATTAACTCTTTGGGACTGGGTGTATTGTCTGAAGAATGTACTGTAAGATTGAAAGCCTTGACAGCTGAATATTCCATTATTCGATAACCAATTCAGTTCAATGAACGATCCAAACTTCAGGAACATATACTGGCACTGCAGTACGCCTGTTGTCAAGATTGACATAATTCGAATTTTTCTGATTGAGATATAACAATAAATACCGGGTGTTTCAGAATTCGCTAAAAAACCTCCACAGGCGTTCTTCCGCAGTGGGAATGCAATAATTTCCCGGGTGGAAAAATTTCTTTCGAGATACGTGTATTTTTAGATTATTTTTCACATCCAAATTATTCAAAAGCATTGTGTCTTACATACTTGAGTTTGGCACCATCCACCAAGTTAGGAAAAGGCGGATTTCTGGGAAAAAAATCAAATTATCCTGCCATTCTTTGTTTCGGAGCTATGATGATTGAAATTTGCTGGATCAAGGGCATTCTGAAGCCCTGAGGAATCCCAAATCTCTTCCCCCACTTTTTTTCGGAAACGGCTGAATAAAACGAAAAATAATGAGTTGGTACATCTTCTTCATGATTCAAAGAAGATGCATCAACTCCTAATTGTTCAAGATCCTAATACGTATTTTGAATTTTTTAGTGCACTCTAGTAAAAATGAAGTAGCAGAAATTATGGCCGAATGTACACAGAGTCATTTTGTGCTCTTTGAATATAAAAATGTCACTTCCTTGAAATTTGCAGCTAAAAATTTGACTCTTTGGCATCTCCCGAGTGGAGAATGTAACGCTTTTGAGGGATGGTGACTGTCTAATTGCTATTTCTAGCTAATCACTACCCTGTGACTGGTTAGTAACTAGCCAAATCTAGTGGAACTCGATAGATTTCTATTTGGGCTATTGCCTTGGGCCAAATTGACTCAACCTGGTCCAATTTTTAGCTGGGTTCTACCTCCTTTTTACCAGGGAAGCCACATGTCGTTTCGGTTGGTCAGCGATTCAGTATTATTGTAACAGAACTTTGCTTCATCTGGGTGAAATCCCTTCAGAATGAAAGTCCAAATCCTGAATCTCAGGAATCTTTAAAAATGAATTACAATCATAGCCTAATTGCAGGAGCAGAATTGGGAGTAAAAATAACTCATTAACCTTTTCTCATAGCAAAAATAGTGGATCAATAAAAAAATTTATAGTATTCATGATCGATTCAACAGGGTACAGAAACAAAGCAACAAGAGGAAGAGCTCGCAGGAAAAGGAACAGAGAATAGGAATGGAGAAAAGAAAAATATTGAATATTCGACATCAGAAGGAGGCGAAGGAAACCAGAAAGGGAAAAGGGTTGGATTGAGAAAGAGAGCGCACAACGCACAATCTGAATTGGAGGCGAAGAAAAGAAAGGAATCAGGGAAGGAATAAAAAAGGCTCTAGAAAAGAAAAGAATCAGGGAAGGAATAAAGAAGGCTACAAAAGAAAGAATAGAACTGACATTGATTCGAGCTTGTGTTGTTTTTTTGTTACTTGTTGTTTTGTTAAGTCGTGTCAGAATGTTAAATGTCGATTTTTCGAGATCGACACCACAAATTCACTTCCTATAGTTGAGTGTTCAGCGCAATCGTGGATTGCAATCACTTCAATTCTTTTTCTTAAGTTTCAGCTGTTACAGCGAATGTTATAGCGAACCTTGCATGGTGCTCGCAAATTTTCTAATTTTTTCCTCTATTTATGTTACATACCTTCGCTTAGTTGTAGTTATCTTCTTGTTGAGTTGATTAATATGAAGAGGATTCACTTGAATGCTGCAATATTTTCAACTGATGGTAATTGTACTCATATATTATTTGTCCATTCGAATTATGTTTTTGAATAAATTATGAGATAATTTCAAATTCAATGACAGCAAATAATTTATAACGCTTTCAATCTTGATTTTGTTCGATACAAGTTTCAAGGACAATGTGAAATGTCATGATCTGATAAACTCATCCAATCATTCCCGTGCTCGAAGTTGATTGATGATATGAATTATCGCAACGTTATAGTTTCCATGATGTCAACATACCAGGGATGGCAATTTTTATGGAATCGCCATGCCTATGGATGGAAAGTGGACCGATTTTTGGAACCCATCGATTCTGTAGAATCTGGCACTCGGTATGAATTGAAGAAAAGTTACAACATTGATTCTCAAAAGTCAAACCTACCCAGTCAGAGATAAAAGTTTTTCAATATCAACTAGGAATCGAGATGATATCTAGCGCATCGGAGTCGTCTCGAAATTTGATATCAACACGATATCATATCATCATTGGCTTTCTAGCTGGTCATAGAATGAAATATCAGACATTTTATCCCACTGCAAAGAAGGAGGTGATACATGAGGTAATTGATGTTATGATTCATAAATTTGAATTCGAAGGTTGTGCTTCAAGCGGTGATAACGAAACGGGATAATATAAACGACCGCTCGTCTATAATGAGATTCGCAATATCATTGAAACCATTGAACCAATGTTGAAGATACAACACGAAAAGATATCTTTTAAAAGTCTTAGAGTGTTGTTACTTATGAAAAATATCTTCAAGAACGTTTCGTGGAATCTTTTAGAATTTTCTACAAGATGTCTTTCAGAAACTTCTCGAAAATTTCTCGAGACGTTCTTGACGATATCCTTCAGAAGTAAGAACACTTGACGACTTCTATGAGGTATCTTTACTTGTTGCATGAGACTTCTTGCATTGTTCCTCATTTCCTTTGGATTGAGGAGTTTCCTTGGTATCTCAAATCCTTCTGAGAATGTATAGAAATCATGCGGTTAAATTGGAACTGGATTTCAGCAAGATATCCGAATTCAGGGTACACAGAGAGAAAATTGCTGTAATCATAGGGACAGCATTAAATTGCTGTGATACATACCGAAATTCTTGTTCCATCAACCAAGGTCTCCGATAAAAATGAGAATTTGCTGTAATGGTCACATAAATTGCGATGCATCCAATGGATATTTCAGTATGAACTACAACAATTTAATGTTATCCCTATATTTATCGGAGATATAGTAAATTTTACGGCAAATTTTTCTCCGTGTATAGTCGTCAGAAATCAATCTATGACTTTGAAGATAATGGCTGAAATCTATCAGCCAACTGCTGTAAATTTTTATAGAAAGGTCGTATGACAAATTAAGATGGTTCAAATGAACAATCAGGAAATACTCAAACGATTTTTGTGACGAAAAATATTGTAACACCGTTGAATGAGAAGTTACAGGAGTTGGCTGATAAATTTCGGCCGATGAAATGTTATACGAATTTTTTCTATAGTTATCACAAGTCAATCTGTGATTCTCCCAAGTGTCCTCATCCCGATTCGAACCGGATTTCTCATATTCTATTCGAATCCCGATGGATTTCAATGAGTTTGATTGGATTCGGATTTGAGCTGTAGGTGCATCGGACTTTTCATACTCTCGATACATCCAGCTTGACTTGTTGAGAATAAATCTCCCTAATATCTTCGCCGGACCTCACGTAGACTTTCCTCGTACGCCCAAATCTGTCTAAAGTTCTATAGGAATCATGCGGCCATATTGGACCTGCATTTCAGCTAGATAATCGAATGGTTTGTATCGTCGTCACAAGTCAATCTCTGCTGCTTCCAGGTTCCCCTCATCTTGATTCGAACCGCATGTCTTATATGCCATTGAAATCCCGATGGATTCAAATGAGGTTGATTGGATTCGGATTTGAGCTGTACTTTCATCGGACTTTCCATACCTTCGACAAATCCAGTTGAAATTGTTGAGAATAGATTTCCTCAATATCTTTGCTGGACCTTACCTGGACTTCCATTGTACGCTCAAATCTTTCTAAAGTTCTACAGAAATCATGCGGCCATATTGAACTTGCATTTCTGCTAGATATCCGAATCTTTTGATCGTCGTTACAAATCAATCTCTGATTCTACCAGGTTCCCTCTTATCTTGATCCGAACTGGATTTCTTATATGCCATTCAAATCCCGATGGATTCCGATGAGGTTGATTGAATTCGGATTTGAGCTGTACTTTCATCGGACTTTTCATACTCTCGATACATCCAGCTCAACTTGTTGAGAATAAATCTCCCTAATATCTTCGCTGGACCTCACGTAGACTTTCCTCGTACGCCCAAATCTGTCTAAAGTTCTATAGAAATCATGCGGCCATATTGGACCTGCATTTCAGCTAGATAATCGAATGGTTTGTATCGTCGTCACAAGTCAATCTCTGCTGCTTCCAGGTTCCCCTTATCTTGATTCGAACCGCATGTCTTATATGCCATTGAAATCCCGATGGATTCAAATGAGGTTGATTGGATTCGGATTTGAGCTGTACTTTCATCGGACTTTCCATACCTTCGACAAATCCAGTTGAACTTGTTGAGAACAGATTTCCTCAATATCTTTGCTGGACCTCACCTGGACTTCCATTGTACGCTCAGATCTTCCTAAAGTTCTACAGAAATCATGCGGCCATATTGAACTTGCATTTCTGCTAGATATCCGAATCTTTTGATCGTCGTTACAAATCAATCTCTGATTCTACCAGGTTCCCTCTTATCTTGATCCGAACTGGATTTCTTATATGCCATTCAAACCCCGATGGATTCCGATGAGGTTGATTGAATTCGGATTTGAGCTGTAGTTCCATCGGACTTTTCATATCTGCGACACATCCACCTAAACTTGTTGAGAATAGATCTTCCTAATATCTTAGTGGACCTCAACTGGATTTTTCTTTTACGCCCAAATCTGTCCGAAGTTCTATAGAAATCATACGGCCATATTGGACCTGCATTTCAGCTAGATATCCGAATCTTTTGTATCGCCGTTACAAATCAATCTCTGATTCTGCCAAGTTCCCTCTTATCTTGGTTCGAACTGGATTACTTATATGCCATTCAAATCCCGATGGATTCCAATGAGGTTGATTGGATTCGGATTTGTGCTGTACTTTCATCGGACTTTCCATACCTTCGACACATCCAGCTGAACTCGTTGAGAATAGATCCCCTTAATATCTTCGCTGGATCTTACCTGGACTTTCATTGTACGCTCAAATCTTTCTAAAGTTCTATAGAAATCATGCGGCCATATTGAACTTGCATTTCTGCCAGACATCCGAATCTTTTCATCGTCGTTACAAATCAATCTCTGATTCTGCCAGGTTCTCTATTATCTTGACTCGAACTGGATTTTTTATATGCCATTCAAATCCCGATGGATTACAATGAGGTTGATTGAATTCGGATTTGAGCTGTACTTTGATCGAACTTTTCATACTCTCGATACATCCAGCTTAACTCGTTGAGAATAAATCTCCCTAATATCTTCGCTGGACCTCACGTAGACTTTCCTCGTACGCCCAAATCTGTCTCAAGTTCTATAGGAATCATGCGGCCATATTGGACCTGCATTTCAGCTAAATAATCGAATGGTTTGTATCGTCGTCACAAGTCAATCCCTGCTGCTTCCAGGTTCCCCTTATCTTGATTCGAACCGCATGTCTTATATGCCATTGAAATCCCGATGGATTCAAATGAGGTTGATTGGATTCGCATTTGTGCTGTACTTTCATCGGACTTTCCATACCTGCGACACATCCAGCTAAACTTGTCTAGAATAGATTTTCCTAATATCTTTGCTAGACCTCACATGGATTTTCCTGCTACGCCTAAATCTGTCCGAAGTTCTATAGGAATCATACGGCCATATTGGACCTGCATTCCAGCTAGATATCCGAATCTTTTGATCGTCGTTACAAATCAATCTCTGATTCTGCCAAGTTCTCTCTTATCTTGATTTGAAGTGGATTACTTATATGCCAATTCGAATCCCGATGGATCCGAATTGGCACATTGTATTGGATGGAATGTCTACAACCTGAATCTGTGCTGGATGTCTGATTTATGGGTGCTCCTATTCTTAATTCTCCTCGAATTTCCCTAATTCTTCCATCTACTGTACTGTTCCTTGATCGAACCTACATTTCTCATCGCATGGGTCAAATGTTGAAAGATTCCAATCTGCCTGATTAGATATGGATCTCTGCCATCTGCGAGTGATCCAGTACAGTTACAGGATCGTCTCATTACCTGGACTTCCAATGTGGACTTCATCTTGATCCCTCCAACATCAATTTGGTTTTACTCGGGATTTAATCAGTACCAAACAAAAATGGAAGAAATTGCTATAGTTAAATCATCAACTTCTTTTAAAAAGAATTACGAACATGTGTAAATTCTCACTGAAAAAGGAGAGGAAAAATATTGTCAACTTGAAAATGTAGTTCGAGCTACCACAATTTCAATTGTGATAGCTCGAACTACATTTTTACGGTTGGTGATATTTTCACTCTTTAACAACAAATTCAACTTTTTTTTCTCCGTGCACAATGAAAAGAAATAAGCATTTCATGTTATTATTTGGTATCGATTTTATAACCAAGTATCCCTATTCTGAATTCTTTGCAGGTTTTACAAGTGGATATTTCATGTGCAAATTTGGATTTAGATGTATTTTTCTATATTTGACTACTGCACACGTGATTATATCCAGTGATCATAGATCCGAAACACAGCCCTTATCCACGCGAACTCAACAGTCCATACATTTGAAGATATGTACGTATTAAATGTTTACGTGTATGTATGTATGTATGTATGTATGTATTCATTAGGGTGATCGGAAAAAACTAACCTATCGAATTTATGGCTTAGAATGGACCTATATACCGAAAAAAAAATTTCCCTGTTTGGCAAAATTTTTATCTCAATTTTAAAAGGTGTCGATGGGCATTTGAAATTTCTCATTAAAATAACACGTAAAATATTCTTTGGATTGACAATACTATAAGCTTCAAACCGTTTGAGACAGAAAGATTGAGTCGATTTTGTAGAGAATTTAATGTCCTGCAATTCAATGCATCTCCGTGGAGACGACATGGATAAAAGGGAGACGTGCATACAAAGTGGAGGGACGGAGAAATGTACTGCGATCGGTGGTAGTGCTATACGGGCAAGAATCTGCCCAGAAAAAAATTTTATCTCGAACGGTTCAAAAGTTATAGCATTTTTGATGCCAAAATATTTTACGTGTTATTTAAATGAGAAATTTCAAATGCTCACCGACACCTTTCACAATTGAGTTGGAAATTCTGCCAAACGGGGACATTTTTTTCTCTGTATGAAGGTCCATTTTGAGTCATAAATTCGATAGGTTCGTTTTTTTCAATCATCCTAGTGTTCATATACCGTTGTGTCTATGAGTAAAAATCGGTGTTTGGGATCTGTGACCACTGATTGTATTGCCTGTGATATCGTAATGTATAACACTAATTTCATCCTACATCCTTAAAACTAATATAATAGTGTTCCATAGTCCCGAAGATCCTGAAACTTGGAAAATTATCAAGTCAAAAATTTGGAGCCATTTTGAATTCAATTAGAAGACGATTAGTAATCTTGTAATAATATTGATTATATAAATAATATTGTATATATTTCTTGATCAATAATATTGTAATATTTCGGCATCAGGCCTGTTGGAATAATGCACATTCGAGATGATATAACGCTACCCACTATTATTATAGTACTCAGACAGCAATTTGCAGATAATATAAAATTCTGAAGAGAATCCTGGGAGACACCTTTTAGAATTTCCGTCAGAATCTTGTCTGTAAATTGCTATCTGTCTGGGTATCTATCATTGGTACTTTTTTTTTTAATTAATAATCAATTTCCTATATATCAAAAACTCGGGTTTGTTCATTTCAAAGTGTATTATAAACTTAGTGTGCATTGCTAATTGTATTGAAGCGATAGGTTCAATTTTATATCAACAGAAGCATATGGAAGTAATGGAGATTGAATGAAAATGTTTTAGAAGCAATGGATAATAATATGGATGTACCTTTTGACGTACGGAAAGCATTCGTGGTAATGGAATTCCCTGATGGAATTCAATTGGCCCCTATATCGTGGTTGGATGAGGATAAAAAATTTTGTAAATGGCCGACATACACCACTTAAACTAAAATCAATCAAGCCATTGCTAATTCTGAAATTCCATTGGAAGAATGGCCATGGCATCAAATCACGAGAATCATGGGATATGCTCGTAAGCATTAATATTCCTATACTTTAATGCAATTAATTTATTCATGATTTTTTGTAATGATAAGAACGATGTACTTCAAAAAATCTCCTGAAAATCTGCATTTTTACAATCCACAGAAAATGTAGAGTTCCATTTGTTAATTCTTATTGAATAGCAAATTCAATACATTTGACTACATATACAGAATTTCAGGCTTATTCAATACAGTAGACAAAGCAGGTAGTGAAAGAGAAATTAATCCTGTTTCACTTATATTTTTCATCAACCTAGATCATTCATTTTCATGAGATTTTTTATGCAAGTACAGTGCTCTCAAATTGGACAACAAACCGTACTCTAATAGACACAACTGTACCCAGTTTGGCTTCACACGTGCGTACCGTTGCGTCTCTGTGACCGTGGTTTCCTTGTCAAAACTGGAAGCAGTCGTGAAATATTATAACTGAAATATGACTTTTATGTGCAGCTACACACGAAAGTGGCATACAAAAATTGAAAGCTGCCGAATATCTGTCGGACGTGGACAGTTTCGCTTCTGATTCTACAGAAAAATTCAAAAAATCTAGGCACGAACGCGCAAAAAGAGATTCGGACTCAGAAGACGAATATCAGCCTACAACACGAAAACCGAGTCAAGGCCCATCCACTAAAAAAATCAAAACCGGCAATATAAATGACACCAAATCGAGTCAAAGTAAACCAGCTTCAAATTCGAAATTGCCACTTTTTCCTCAGTTGCCTAACACCTCGAAAATACGTGCCTCAACTTGAACAAGCGAATGCCCACGTTTTCAAACGGCTTCAATTGAATGTGAGTATTGTTATTTATACATCATGGTATTTAGGAATTGTATGAGTTGCTTCAAACATCTCTGGTGAGAAAAATTCCTCTAAATTTCACTGCAAAACTCTGAATCTCACTACAAGGGACTTTGAGAGGGCCTGAAAAAACCTTGAAGAATCTAAAAAACTCTGAAAATGTGAAAATTTCTGAAAAAGTCTTGCTTATTGGACACGTTTTTCCATTGAAAATTTTTCTGAATATCTTTGAATATTTCTGAAAAGCTCTGAATTCTTCTGAACATTACTGAAACTCTCTGAGAAACTATGAACACCTCTGAAATCCTGCAAAAAAACTCTCCATCGGAAATATGAAAATTTCAGTGATTTTCAGTTGAATTTTCCACCAGGGATGATGTTTTAAATCACGAGTAATCAGACAGAATCATAAGTATGAGTTCCAAAAATAGAGAAAACTTTTGGGCCACAGCGGGATGAAATTCCTTATTTGTCTTCCCCTGGTGAAAATTCAAAAGTGAAGGAAGCGGGTATTGAACCAAATGAAGCGTGAAAATGTTCCAATTCCCTCCTACATTACGCTTAGATGACTCTCAGCTCACGCTTTCATGGTGCTTCAACGCTTCATTTCCACCAGGGTCTACATTTTTAGAAACAAAATATGGGTAGCGATGCTAGAAAGTAACCATCAAGATCTTGCCTAAGTTTGCCCGATGCACTGCTTTTATTATCTTTTTTTTGTCCCGCTGAAAAAGATAAAAATGGTGCATGCAGGAAAAAATAAATCTGGATTGCTAGTATCACTGCATATGGCCCAATTTCCCATACTGAGAAACAACTGTTTCTTTTCTTTAATCAGTGGTATTCTCTCAGAAATGTACAATGAAAACATGAAAACGTAGTGGGTGGTGATTATTGAGCAATATTTCATACATGATTCATAACTATCATTAAGGTAATTTGAATATATTCCATTCATTCAGGCGCAGTTGAGAAAAGTTGTTCAAGTGGCACCGAACACATGAAGCTTCCAAAAACGAAGTCTGAAACAACCGTAGATCTTGGTAAGTTTTTTTTTCATTTTATGAGGAATCAACTGACAATGCACTTGATAGTTGAATTAATGATTATTTTCATTTGATCTTTGTTCTCGAACAAATTCTAACGCTAATAATTATCGTTGTGGTTTTTATTCGTACACATTCCATGTGGAAATATTTGACGGAAATTCCATGGTGTTTCGATAGAATTCTAATGCAGATATTGTTGCAAAAAAATTGGATAGAATTTCTTCACGTTCTTGTATGCAGAAAAGTTTTAACTTCGGAAGCCGCGTCTTGATGCGTGTAGTTTGCTAACGGATCATATTATAACTCGCCATTTGTACGCAAATAGCAATTACGTTCACGTATGAATGTGATGGTTTGCAGTTTTGTTAACAGAAAGCAACGTACATGGGTCCAACTTTGCTAGCGATTCGATGGCTCATATGCGAATTGAGCCACTGAACTTACATTTACGCGCAAAATGTTTCCAGGGTCCATAGAGTTTGAGATAGACCTTTCGCACAAATTTCAAATTCATGTTCATTTTACATATTCATGAAAAGTCTGTAGAAATTCAACAGGATTTTCACATAATCAAATCTGCACAAATATTCTATCGGAGCTGAAACGAATTTAGATCGAATATTTTTACATGAGATGTCATGTGTTTTTCATTCATATGTATAATACACTTACATAATTACCCCAAGAGAACACAAACGTAAAAACGAACATTTTGACGTTTTATGAACATCCGTGGAATGTTGAAGGTTTCACGAATGTTCGAGGAACGTTGAAATGTCCGTTTTTACGTTTCTGTTTTCTTGTAATTTAAATGCGGTTTCTGAGGAGTAAACAGAGACTATTATTTCCATATTACAGTGTCTTAGAATGCAAATTCCCACTTTGCAGTGTAAATGAAAAAACTGAACAATCGTTACTCAATATTATTTGAAACCACTTGTATTCCACATTAATGTATTAATACATTGTAATATGTTTTGAAAATTTTGGTTTTCAGTATATAGGTATAAGACTTTATTCCAAATAATCAAGTATATCGTCTGAAAATTTGTTACTTCTGACATTCAATGAATGTGTCTTACTTATTTTACAATAGAGAAGATGTCATACTGCATTCTAATTCATGTTTAATTTAGTTTTTCTTGTAACAGAATTCAAACAGGAAGTCTTGAAAAAACTGAATTCAATATTTTACACTTTGAATGCGTTAAAAAATCAATTTCGAGCCTTCGAAGAAAGAATGAATTTCCCAACTTGCGGCGAGGAAGAAATGCATTTAGAAGATTTGAAAATACCCATTCAAATTCAATCCGATTTGAAGGACTTAGAGGAAAATTCAAAAAATAAGGAGTTTTTTGATAGATTTGTGAGTGTTTGTGCAAAATTATTAAAACTTCTACTATTTAAACATTTCAACATAAATTACAGAAACCCTCTCTATGCTTGTATTCATCAAATACAAAATTTGTAACTGTGTTCCTCCAATATTCAGCCCGTCTCGATTATATGATTTGGGGGATACCGGCGTACCATCCGAGTAAAGATTTTTTTGCAAGATTTCTTCGAACTGAATTTATGAAACAGTCTGAAATTTTCAGGGAATAATCTTTGATACTTTATCAATTGGTGTAAGGAGCCCGAATTTCGAATTTCGACAAAAAACTTTTCTTCTCAGTTGGTAAGAGATAATTTTATTTTTGAAATTTGAAATTCGGGCTCTGGACAGCCATTGATGAAGTATCAAAGGTTTTTCCCTGCAAATTCCAGACTGTTTCATAAATCCAGTTTGAAGAAATCCTGCAGACAAAATCTTTACTCTGATGGTACGCTGGTGTCTCCTTAAGGGAATCCTAGCGTCGGTAACTCCCATCATTGGTTGAAGAGAGACAGAACCATTAGATAGAAAGAGAGGTTTGATACCGACGCTAGTATCCCGTTAATTCAGTGAACTGGATACACAATTGTTACATTTTTCAATATAAAGTATCCATGTGTAGAATATTGCATGGACGTTTTGGAACAGTCTGCATACAACCCTGTTGAAAAAATCCAGCCAGGTTCGATATTTCAACAGGCTAGCCTTTTCAACATATGATGTACTTGGAATTTTATCAGGGTGTCTACTACCTAGAAAAACCTTGCAAACCTGGAATTGTCAGGAAATTTCATCACGTTCTGGAAAATTCGGGAAGTGTCAGGGAAATGTTCTGAGTAACCTGGAAATTTTTCAGACGTTGGATACTTTTTTCTTTCCGATACAGTATTCATTCAGAATGTTGAATTTGTCAAAATTAATGTATGAATTGATCAATTTTCACTATAAAATTATCCCACCCAACACAGTTTGTCACAGCAACGTAACGGCGACAAACAGTTTTGTTACTGGTGATGTAATCTGTTTCTTACAGGCAATGTCCTGGTTGGTAGTAATTTCCTACTCAGCAAATGTACCCAGGATGTAACCACCACATCGCAGATGAAACAACGTTATATTTCTGCGATGTTGGTGTTACATAACAGGTGATTTCCTAAAATCACTACAACATGCCAGTAATGAAGTCTGTTCCATTTCACTTCACCAAAAAAGTAATCACTGTAACATCCCAGTTGAAACTTGTTACATTTTCTTTTCCCGCTCTGTAAATACAGAAGAGTGAATATTCCACTCGAACGGAAAAATGGGTTCCCTTCTGACTGTCTAGAAAGTAGAATTTCACTCTGTTGGAGTGAGAATTCACTCTTTAGGCAGAAGGGAACCTATCTTTTCGTTCGAGTGGAAATCTCACTCTTTCCAATTCAGAGAGCGAGAAGGTCATCGCTGTAATATTCCAGTAATAAAGTTTGTAACATTGCAATCTCGTGAAAAATTTATGAATATTAGTGTGAATAATTGTTGTTTTTTATAAAAGTTTAGAAGAGACATCCAAGGAAAAATTAAGGTTCTTGTAGCAGAATGTAATAATGAGTTGATAAAATATTTAAAAAAATTTTGCTACGAGAACCTTGATTTTCCCTCAAATGTCTTTTCTAAACTTTTATAAAGAACAATTATTCATACTAATATTCGTGGATTTTTTATGAAATTCCGATGTTGCAAACTTCATTACTGGGATATTACAGCGATGACTTTTTCGGAATAGGAAAATGTAACAAATTTCATTACTGAGATGTTACAATGTCCACTTTTTCGGGAAAGTAAAATGTAACAGACTTCATTACTGGGATGTTACAGTGATTTTAGAAAATCACCTGTTACGTAACATCAACATCGCAGAAATATAACGATGTTTCCTCTGCGATGTGGTGGTTACATCCTGGTTACATTCGTTGAGTAGGAAATTACTACCAACCAGGACATTGCCTGTAATGAACAGATTACATTACCAGTAACAAAACTGTTTGTCGCCGTTACGTTGCTGTGACAAACTGTGTTGGGTGGCATCGTAGATCCCAAGTAGCACGAAAGTGCTGGTAAAGTACTATCGAAATGCCACCTGGTTATATTCATTTGGTGTAACAAAAAACATTCCATGGCACGTTCATAGAACGTTCTTCTTCGTAAATGTACTATGAATATACTCCGATAGCATTCAGCTGTACCAAATGCGTGTAATAATAATATTTTATGAATCTTGTATGTACGCGGTTGTGCTGCTTGGGATGATATTGATCGGTTCAATTTTATGCAACAATCTATCAAACCCTAGATTCTATGAGCAGTGGCGAATCATTATATGGTACAATAGTCCAGTTGAATTGAATTACAATGCACCCCGAATCAGCGCCATGAGCATCTTCGTGTAGCAGTTTAACATTTTAGAAAGAGAAGATTAACAGAAGATTGTTTTCCAAAAATTTCAGACCTTTTCATACATTGAATCCGGAGAATTCTTACTGAGAAAATGTGTACAGTCGGTGTAACAAGTCCGTTGAATTCCAACGGAAATATCTTCATATAATATGCGTTATTGCTGTTATCTGAGAATTTGTAATCCATCTGAATGATAGAAGGAACATATATGAAGGTATACAGTTGAAGAAGAATATTAAAAGTTCATTATTAACAACGTATTCAAAGATATTTCCGTTAGAACTGTAAACGGACCTTTTACACCGACTGTACTCAAAGGGTGCGTAGGTATCTCCTTATCGAGGAAGCAAATTATACTCTAGGACATGATATATTTCGCAGTTAGAACTTTCTAGATAGCACAGGAGTTCTAAAAGAGTGAATGACAAAT
Organism: Gonatopus flavifemur; assembly: GCA_018340375.1. NCBI lineage: Eukaryota > Metazoa > Arthropoda > Insecta > Hymenoptera > Dryinidae > Gonatopus > Gonatopus flavifemur. The sequence continues at coordinate 3,157,038 of JAFFJZ010000016.1, forward strand.
ACCATGTATTCATATAGAATTCTTTTAGAATTCTTGTGCTATCTTGATTGCTTCCATTCTAAATATCAGCTTATTTCAAGATGCAGCCAAAACTGGCCCTGTTTGAACTGAAAATAAGCACCAAAAACAAATTCCGACACAATGGAAAAGGCTGAATCCCAGTCAGTTTTCCAAGTAAGATGAGATGAAGCCACATTCAGTCGGACTTTTTACATTTTCTAAACAATGAACAAACGTTTTCAGTTCCAGTAGTTATTATATCAATTAAAAAATTATTTCAAGAATCCACTAGAATCATATTCAAACCATCGAGTCACAGAGGCCAATTATGTTACCTATGATTTTCGAAATCAGGATGAGAACGTTTTGAATAACAATAAGTTGATTATTCTTTTGAGTTCCAATGAGTGAAAATGTTGCCATCAATTCTACATAACACAGATAAAGATTGCTGACGATCAAAATGACCAGGGAACTTGGAAAATTATTTTCTGAAATCTCATCATTTTATCCTGGAAAACTTTTAAAATTACCTGGAAAATCCTGGAATTGTCAGGGAATTTTATTTTCCGCTCTAAGTAGATACCCTATTTATATTTTCACAAAAACATTATTTTCGACTCAGTAATTAATTCATTTCTTTTCTTTCAATTTTTTTTAAATCGTTTTAAAACTGATCTCAGGTCAACACTCTTCGACGAATCGGAGGACCTACACCTATAGATTTGTCATTCAATATTTTAAAAACTCTGCTGTCCAACCCAATTGCGGAAAAATACAGTATGAAAGGTGCTAAAGGAAAAGAAGTCTTTGAAATGCTATTGACATGCAAAGCTGTTATTCGTAAGTAATTAAACCTTATAACAAACCCTCAATCCTGCTTTACGAATAGCTTCCCTAGTCAAAATAATTCATATAAGACCACATATAAACCATACATGGTCATATATGCATTGGGGTTTCATATATGAACACTTGTAATTCAGATTTAATCCACATTTGATGCATGTATGACGCATATACGGGCATATACGGCACGGATATATCAACCTTTATGCATATATGGGCCGTATATGCACCGTATATGCGCCGTATATGCATTAAATATGGATTACATATGGATTATATCCTCCCCGTGGATGATTGCGGGTCTTCCAGGGGGATATTCATGATACCTGTCCTTGATATCCTTTTTATCCATCCCTGGTAGTATCTGCTTCCTTTACGTGGTGGGGAGGATAAGTATCCCAGAGTTGGATCTTTTTTTTTGAGTGGAATAAACTACTCGAGAGAAAGAATACAAACTGAGAGAAACGAAATCATCCTAATGCCAGAAACATCGGCAAAATCAAACGGAAGGAAAGCAAGGGGAAACTACCTTCCTTGACATGTTTCAATACTTCCCGAGGAAATGAAACCTTTTTCCTAACCTGGAATATTATGTAACAAAAACAAACAAACAAATTAATAAATACATGATGGCGCTCTCTCGGGTGGAATATTCCGGAGGTAAACTAGTCTCCCGTTCGGATCTCCGGGTGGAGGCTGCTCGAGGAAGCTTCATCAGCAAGGAACGAAAACCGAAGAATAGGATAGGGAAAAGAAACAACATTGTTCGAGTCGGAGCGTGGAATGTTAGACCACTGAGGCAAGCGGGAAAATTAGAAAATTTGAAATTAGAAATGAATAGGTTGAATATAGACGTAATGGGGATTAGCGAAATGAGATGGCCACAAGAGGGCGATTTCTGGAGTGGGGATTATAGAATAATTCATACAGGATCAAAGAACGGTCAAGCAGGTGTAGGAATTGTGATGCATAAAAGAGTAGGAAAAAGAATAGAAAATTATTTGCAACATAATGAACGTGTGATGATGGTTAGAATCAGCACAAAACCGGTAGACACAGTCATAGTCCAAGTATACATGCCCACATCTGCATATTCGGAGGAAGATATTGAAAAAACGCACGAAGAAATAGAAGAAGTGATAGAATATGTGAAGGGAGAAGAGAATTTGATAGTGATGGGGGACTGGAATGCGGTAGTAGGACAAGGAAGAGAGGACAACATTATAGGAGATTTCGCGTTAGGGAGGAGGAACGATAGAGGACAACGTTTAGTCGAATTTTGTGAAAATCATAAGATGGTTATCACAAACACTTCATTCGAAAATCATCCAAGAAGGATCTACACTTGGAAAATGCCAGGAGATACAGCAAGATACCAAATTGATTACATATTAGTGAAACAAAGATTTAGAAACCAAGTGAAAAACTGTAAAACTTATCCCGGTGCAGATATAGATAGTGATCATAATATGTTGATGATGAAATGTTCTCTGAAATTCAAATCTCTGAAGAAGAAAAGGAAAATGCAGAAAAGATGGAATTTGAAGAACCTCAAGCAAAAACAAACACATGAGGCATTCGAGAAAATGTTGGATGAAAAATTGGGAGATCAAAAAGAGAAAGACTTGGGAATAGAGAGGAGATGGACAAAGATGAAGGGGAATATAAGAGAATGTGCGGATAAGATTTTGAAGAATGATGGAGTAGAAGCTAAAAACCCATGGATAATGGGAGAAATTTTAGAATTGATAAATGAAAGAAGAAAATACAAGAATAATGATAGCCAAGAAGGCCAGCAACGATACACATTATTGAGAAATAAAATAATAAGAGAATCAAGGAAAGCAAAAGAACAGTGGTTAGAAGAGAAATGTCAGGAAATAGAAATGAGATTGCATTTAGGAAAAATAGATGAAGCATATAGGATTATTGAAAGATTTTTCGGACAAATGAAATCTAGAAGCAATAAGATTAGAAACTCTCTAGGACGACAATTGATAAAAACGGAAGAGAAAATAGAACAGTGGATCAATCATTTGGAAGATTTGTATAGAGGAAACGATGATATAGCACTATTAGAGAAGGAGGAGGATGTAGATGAGGAAGAATTGGGAGATTCGATATTGAGATCAGAATTCGACAAGGCTTTGAAAGAATTGAAAAATCATAAAGCGCCAGGCATAGATGGCATAAGTGCGGACCTTATAAAAGCCTCCAATGGAGGAACTCGCGACGCACTGTTTGAATTGATTAGAGATATGTACGAAAAAGGAGAAGTACCGGAAGATTTCCAAAAGAATAAAATTGTCGCTATCCCGAAAAAACAAGGGGCAGACAAATGCGAGAACTACAGAAAGATCAGTTTAATTTCACATGCTTCGAAAATACTGACCAAAATTATATACAGGAGGACGGAAAATAAAATAGAGAGTAGATTGGCAGAGGATCAGTTTGGTTTTAGAAAAAATAGGGGAACGCGAGAAGCAATCTTAGCACTCAGGGCAGTAATAGAGAAAAGGATAGCGCTGAAGAAATCTGTGTACATAGGTTTTGTAGATATACAAAAGGCTTTCGATAATGTGGACTGGGAGAAGATGTTTGCGATCCTGAAGAAGGTGGGAATAAATTATGAAGATAAAAGAATAATATACGAATTATATAAGAATCAAAGTGCAATAATAGACATAGAGGGTCAGGAAGGGGAAGCACAAATAAGAAGAGGGGTGAGACAAGGATGCTCATTATCGCCACTGATGTTCAATTTATATATAGAAGAAGCAATGAACGAAGTGAAGGAGGAAATCCAATCGAAATTACAGATTCAGGGAGAAAATATAAGTATGTTGAGATTCGCGGATGACATAGCTATATTGGCCACGAGTGGTACTGAGTTAGAAAATATTCTCAACACCATGAGAACAATATTATTGGAAAACTATTGTATGAATATAAATAAAGACAAAACCAAATTCATGATGTGTACAGCAGCGAAAACAGCTAGAAGAACGAGAATCAAAATAGATACCGAGACAATTGAACAGGTGAAAGAATTCAAATATCTAGGAAGCATAATTACAGAGAACGGCAAAAGCGAAAGAGATATAAGAGCAAGAATAGCACAAGGGAAACAGGCTTTTTATCAAAAGAGACAGTTATTATGCTCAAAAAATATAAGCTTGGAAGTAAGGAAGAAATTCTTGAAAAGTTACGTTTGGAGCACAGCATTATATGGTTGCGAAACTTGGACAATGGGGAGAACTGATCAACGAAGACTTGAAGCTTTTGAAATGTGGTGTTATAGGAGGATGCTCAGAATAAAATGGATAGACAAAGTCAAAAATGAAGAAGTACTCGAGCAGATAAATGAAGAAAGAAATCTTTTGAAACACATCGTGAAAAGGAGAAGCAATCTTATAGGACACACATTACGGCATGAGAGTTTATTGAAAACAATATTGGAAGGGAAAATGAATGGTAAAACTGGTAAAGGTAGACCTAGAGCAAGTTATATGGAGCAAATCGTACAAGACAAGGGATGTAGTAGATATGTAGAAATTAAACGTTTGGCGGATAATAGACAGGGGTGGAGGGTTTCATCAAACCAGTCGTAAGACTGATTACTTCATGATGATGATGATGATGATGATGGATTATATGTGGTCATATATGAAACCTCCATTCATATATGACCTTATATGGTTTATATGTGGTCTTATATGAATCATTTTTACTAGGGTTGGTAAAATAATAAATTCGATTTCAGCGATTTTTAATTCTTATTTCCCTTTATTTATGAACAGATGTTAAAAAAAGTTAATCCAGTGTTCTAACAATTGCCCGTAGATACTACTGTTTTATTATGGGCATGTTACTGACATTTTAAACAATGTGCAAAATTAAAAAATCCATGGTTTTTTAATGTTTGAGGAAAGGACCGTGGGTGTTTCCGACAGTACCTGCACAGTGCGCAAAGGGGTTGTCACGTCCAGAGATATTCAAAGAATATTTCCTTCGGTAACAACGAGATAGGAATTAATATAAGTATCAACGCCTGAAAATATAAGTTTCCCTATTCTGTGTCATGAACAAGGATGGGGAGAAACAGAGCGATCAGAGAAAGAGAGTTAAATGAAAACATTGAATTTATAAAAGACACGATATTTATTACATTAAATTTTTAAACAATTCGATGTGAGACAATTCGTTTACAGTTAATCTCAATAATCTTCAATCGGGATCAGAAATTTCAACATACTTTTCGAGCAAACTGATACAATTTGAACAATTGGAAAATTCTATTTTATGTTTTTCACCATTTTCACATTCATTGATTTCATTGAATTCTTTGGCCAATTCAGCTTGATCATCATCTAATTCTTGAATTTGCAAATGTATGGATTCTAAAAGTCGATTCAATCTACTAATATTCCTTCCAAGTGATTGACGAACGTTATGCAATGATTTTTCGTCTAATTTATTTTGAATCAGAATCTTCAAGTTCAACTTCATCTTCTCTTTCAAAAAGATGATTCTTCTGGAAAATTTCAAGATTAGGCATTGGAATAAGTTAAAACAGTTCAAAATAGTTGTTTATTAATGTATACATGCATTAATTCGTTGTTGGTTGAATTCATTTGATTTAATTCATCATTATCGAGTTCACTATAATTGTCAAGAAGGTTTATGCAACGTTTACAATTGAAAAACTCGACTTTGTTCACTTTACAGTTTCTGCATTTGACTATTGAATTGAATTTTATGAGTTTACTTTCGAGCTCTTTCAATTTCCTGTGGGTTCTTTTCACGCTTTGCCAAATTCCATATTGTGCTTTGGAACTTAATTATTTTACTCACTTAAGTAATTTAATTACTTTATTTTGAGGTAAAAGTGTTTCTTCAGATTCAACAATACCTTTCAAATAATCCATTCCTTTTTCAATTTCAAATATGTTTTAGGAAAAATACATGTTGTTCTTATTTTTCAAGATTCAAATGTTTTATTTCCAATTGAATATCTGTGAAATTCTTGGGAATCAATATTTTCCACAGACACTCAATCTCCAATTATTCCAATTAGAATTTCGGTTAAATTGAAATTCACAAGATTCTTGGAGATCAATTTTTCTCGTGAATGTTCAATTTAATTGTCCCTAGTTCACTCTTATGAGATGCTTGAGAATCAATTCTTCCCATAAGTAGTCAAATGTTGACACTAGGAATTTACAGAACACCATGAATATATATATTTTAGAAAACAAAAACAACACCTTTATTCCTTACAAATTGTTCCAATTTTGTGAAACTTACAGAGGTTGAATCCAAAAGGAGGATTCGTCCTCATGCTCTAAGTGATCCTTATAGACTCAATCCGAAAAGTTCGATGGATTTCACACTATGTTTGAGCTTAATATTTCGAAAGAAACGAACACTGTCCATGAAGTAGAATTCGTACGTAATTTGTACACACTTGAAGAAATTGAACACTTAGAAAAAATCCAACACTTGGAAAGAATTGAACACTTGGAAGATATATATATGACATGTAAAAATGCAACTGCAGAAGTCGTGTGCTATCGTGTATCTTTACATGTAAATCGAGATAGTCAAAAAATCTTTTACCCACCATAACTCATCACACATTGAATTTCATGGAAAAATAATTGAACTTCTATGATATAATTTGGACACATACTTTCGATTAAGCACACTACGAACTCGATCAGTTTACGTGATACTGAAATATAAACGTTTTCAAATTTCCATGCGATTCAAAACATCAGGATTCTTCTCCATCATCGTCATCGGTTTTCGATTTCTTCTAATCACGATAGTTTGTCGCTATTTATAGATTTTATATCTGTCTTTTTTCCTCTTGGGATTTCTGATATTCTGTCCTTTTCTTGCTTCCAATATCCAATAGAATCTTGCTTTTAATATCCTATAGCATCTTGCTTTCAATATATCCAATAGCATTTATTTCAATAATGTGTAAATGTATAATAGGTTATAATGTGTGAATGTATAATATAGGTTATTGATATGGTATAGAGCAGTGATCTCAGAATGCGGGAGCTAGCGGCCTCCACCGAGCGGTCAATAGGCAGGGTTGGGTTTATTACGCGATTTTTCGATTTATTACGTATCTTACTCACGTAATATATGTAAGATTGTGTAAGATACTTGAACCCTCTTACCCCCCCCCCCCAAAGGCAAGGGGTTGATTTTGTGCGTAAGATACCCGGTATCTTACGCGTCGTAAACTATGTAAAATACTTGGAAGTATATTACGTGCACTGTTAGAAAAATCTGCTTGAAGTTCAGTACAAAAAGTTTGGAAGCAATTAACATACAAAAATATGTTATAATTTCTCAACACTTTTATCTACTGAAAATGATACATGAGATTATGACCATCCATGTATAAAGTTTTTAAAATTCATGCACGAAGTTTTGGAAATTCATGCACACCCAGCCAGCACCGATGATCAATTTGAATTCATCAAAGATCATGAAGACTTCTCAAAGACTTCTCAAATAGTCCCCGTTATGTGACCAACAATGACTTCAATATGAATCTAATGCATTCAAAATGAACTTTTGATGAACAACTTAATGATCAGAAAGAACTCATATCGAGACTACATATTGGATTCTTTCTGAACATCAAGTTGTTCATCAAGAGTTCATTTTGATGCATTTTATTCATATTGAACTCATTGTTGGTCGCATAACGGGAGCTCTTTGCGGGAGCTTCGGTGCTGTCTGGGCATCTATGTACTAATTTTCAGTACTCGATATTTCAATTCCATGAAACTTCATGATGTGTCATGAAGAAATCATCACACAGAATTTTGAAAATCAATGCATTAATTTGCATGAATTTTCTGAATCTTTTACAATAATTCCGCAAACGAATTATTCAAAATTCTTTGTGAAATGTCATAGAATCCATATGAGAAAATCCGAAAGTCTATGAATATACAGGTTGACCGAAGTCGTATCCCCAGATAGCACAACGCAGTCCCCAATGAACTCCCGTTATGTCCGCACAAAATGAATTTATTTTGAACTCATTTGGTGTCTCAGGCATTCTTTATGAATTCATTTGGTATGAGATGAATTCATCAGGCATTCATTTTTGGCGGACATAACGGGGACTGTTTAGGCACACTTATTCTGCTACATATGAATTCATCAGGTATACTTGTGCTATCTGGGTCGAATATATTTGAGGAACACATTCTGCATCCAAAATGCAACAACTTTCGTATTTGGAAACATTGTTTTTGAGGCTTAGTTTTTGAGATATGGGCAGTTTTACATTTTTTTTCTTTTTAATCAAAAGCATTCAAAGACCGTGTGCTACGTACTTGAACTTCATATCATTCACTAAGTTGGAAAAAAACAGATCTCAAGAAAAAAACATTTCAACCCATACAACACAAGAGTCCCCGCAAAGAGCTCCCGTTATGCGACCAACAATGAGTTCAATATGAATCCAATGAATTGAAACTGAACTCTTGATGGACAACTAAATGTTCAGAGAGAACTCATATCGAGATTTCATAATGAATTCTCCGGGCATTCAATAGTTTTCCATTTTGAATTCATTGAATTCATATTGAATTCATTATTGGTTGCATAACGGGGACTATTCAAGAGGTCTTTGAGAAGTCTTCATAAATTCAAATTGATAATTTGTGCTGGCTGGGATAGATTCTTGATATTGGTTTTCCGATTATATATCAGTGCCGGGCCTAGCGAATACTATGTCTCTCTTTACGTCCATTCAAACATGCAGGTTAAGGAGATGCGAGCGATGGTGTCGAACCTCTCTTTCTATCATATAGGTGTGTCCTGTTCTAACCAGCGTGTGTTTGGTCGGTGAGCGCATGAAGCTGAAACTAGCGGCCAAAAGCTGGCAGCCGATTGATGTAATTTTTGATACAATCATTTTATCAAGTATTCAAGTAGCAAAATCGCTTAGTTGGAAGCAGGACGCAGGGCGTAGGGCAGGGACGTAGGATTGGGTACGCATGATACGTTCCCACACAGCACAGCCATATCCCAAATGAACTCCCAATCAGTTCCCGTATGTCAGTTCAGAAAGAATCCATAAAGAACTCCCCGAATTCTTCAAGAATTCTTATTGAATCCCAGGTATTCATATGGAACTCCTTCTGAACTATCATACGGGCACTCTTGAAGAACTCCACGATGAATTCATAAAAAATTCTTTATGAATCCATCGGGACCAGCGTGCTGTGTGGGTTAGGTTTTATGCATGGAATAATGTGCGCATAGAAATCACACAGAAAATGCAGACAACTAAAAGGAGTGTTCTTCATCATCTTTTTTCATGGTCAAATTGAGTTATGATTTTTAAACTGTGAATTTATTCCAATCATAGTACTCTGTAACATACATTTCATGCGTTCTAAATTGTGAATCTTAAGTAAAAATTAATTTTACGATGATTTATGCATTCTCTGCATTTTGTGCGTATTCTACATATTTCATGCATAATCTGCGCATATTTAACGCATAATACTTATCGCGTGCACGCAGAATCCAACCCTTATTGGAAGCTACTCAATCAATTCCTGATATGAAAAACATTCGGAGCAAGTTCCATGGAAAAATTGCAATAATTGGCTGCTAACTTTTGGCTCTAGTTTCAGCGTCATGGTAAGCGCTGGTATCAGTGGTATCCCCTTGAGAAAGGATCGAAAGGGAGGGAAACTGTTGCTCTTTTAATCCTTCAGTAAGAGGATACCAGACTTCTCATCGGAGCAAGTTTTTTTGCAACAAAATACTCAAGACTAAATTCATTAAAAAATCTGAAATTCCCAGAGATGATTCTTTGAGACTGTATCTACGTCTGTACCGAACCCGAATTTCAAATTTCGAAACATTTTTTTTCAAAAATTTTTTCTCGAAAATGAAATTCGGGCGCTGTACAGACGTAGATACAGTCTCAAAGAATCATCTCTGATAATTTCAGATTTTTTTATGAATTCAGTCTTGAGTATTTTATTGTCGAAAAACTGACTCCGATGGTAAATCCGGTATCCTCTTAACCTGCACGTTTGAATGGAGAGAGAGAGAGAGAGAGAGAATTCGTTAGATCTGGGAATTTTGTGCTGATTATTTATATCGAAATTTTCAACAAAAAAAGGCATTTTTCTGAAATTCTTTATATTTTATGCCTTGTTGATGAAAAAAATATCAACTGAACCAATCGACCATCATATCACAAATTTGTCTTCAATTATACTTCATTCTATCCCGTACACACTGAAAAAAAGGCTGGTGACAATTATCGAATATATTCTTAAATACGACCAATCAAATATTCGATAACATTGATCAAATATCCAAAAATATTTATAGAATAGTTGTTGACAGTTATTGAATATAATATATGTGTTCATAAACATCAAATATTTCATGAATTTTATTGATATTCGATCAATGTTATCGAATATTTGATTGGTCATATTTGAGAATATATTTGATAACTGTTACCAATCCTTTCTTTCAGTGCAGCACATCCACCGATCCCGGACACTTCTTCGTTGCCTCTACGTGGGATCTGCGTTCATCCACGTTGTATCCACGTTCACGTAGAGTCCACAACAATGCAACGTGGGTGTGCTGTTAGGGATGGTTTCGTGGGCTTCATCTTACAAAACAAACAAGAAGCATCCACATGAAAATTTTCATGCGATTCGCTTATAATGTTAATTGTAACAGTTTTAGCATAATAAATTCGTTTATAACAGTACTTATGAAAATTGGTCACATAGTTATAAACAATCATGTAAAGAAATTACATAAAAATCCTTATTCTTTTAATTTCGTTTATTTTTCAAGTTGAAGACAACAAACTTTTGTGAAACTTTTTTTCAGAAAATTTGAAGTTTTAAATATATTTTCCGAAGTATTTAGAAAAATTTGATTGCGTGATTCAGAAATACTTGAACTCGATCTCAGCGTCATCTGTCGTCACCATCGGATGGAAGGGAAGTCAATACAAATTCATTTATTCCAAAGGTTTCAATTTCTCGAAAAATAACCCTCAGCAGTTTCCGCAGAAATTATTGAGAGATTTTATTTCAACAGCGTTAAACAGATTTTCACTGGCATCTTGTCAGTCTGATTTTTGAAGGAAAAAATTATTATTCCTTGAAAAAAATTTGGTATATATTTTTCTTACTGATATAAATCATTCACAAATCCGTAAAAAGTATCCTGAACATGTCTGAATAGGAAACAAGTTTGTATGCCTTGTGATTTTTGAATAATGAAATATCAAACAAGATCTAAAAATTCAATAACTGAAATAATTTGTCAAAACCGAGCGCAAGCTTGGAGCTCAGCACCACACTGAAAAATCAACTTTAATAAATGTATATAACGTAAGTAAAAAGTTTGAATGGTGTGCCTGAACATTTTTTTGCTCATGTTTTTTTAACGAAATATGACACTTTCCGTGGAAATGCCCACATACAACATTCTAATATTACAAGGGTATATTCCTAATCTTTTATGTATTAATATTGAAATTTCCAATTCCTAAATTGTAAAATATATATTACGTCGTTTCAAAAAACACTTTTTTCTTCAAAATCATTGTCTCACCCCCTCCCCCTCCTGCCCAAAAGTTTTCTTTTGGTATGAAATGAAAGGCTCAAACAGCAGGGCATAATTATGAAGGGTGAGTTCTAACCAAAAAGTTGGTTCTACAAGAAAACGGTTAGTTCTAAAACGTAAAAACGAATAGTATATATAATTTTGAAAATTTCCCCACTCCAGTTCCTTTTGTTCTTCTCAAATATTGAGGATCCAATGTTTCTGTCAATTTTAAATTTCGCTTATATTATGCCCTGCCAAAAAGCCGGATCCAATGCGATGAAGTTTAGAGGTCGCGCATCTACTTCAAAGTTCTAATTTTCATGCTTCATCTGTACCAGTCTATCTAGGACTCAGTGAATTAGTAAAAATTACCCAGCTAACCAAAGCTGATGAATAACTGGTCAATTATTACTCAATGAGATTGGCTGGGATTGGTCAATGATTGCCCATTTCTATGTCCGCATTAGTTCATGATTAATGAATTTCTATGGGCTATTGGATTTCCCGATTACATGTGATCGGGTTTGTCCTGCAGGACAATATAGCTATATAAGCAGAGCTGCCAGATGGGCATTGCCGTTGAGGGGAAGTGTACCCCCTCCATCATTCATATACATACTCACACATTTATATACTCCGAAACACATGTGTAACTCATATATGTGGAACGATAGTGGGGGTACACTTCCTCTCAACAGCAATGCCCATCTGGCAGCTCTGGATTGAAGATTGAACAACAACTTATCATGTATTGATATACTGTAAAAGCCCTGGTGAAAATGACAACGTGCGTAAAGCGTGCATAACCGCCAATTCATTCTTCTCGAATTATCTATCTTTTTCTGACCGTCTATTTGAAGAAAGATGAAGAACTTGGCGAGAGTGAATTGGTGGCCATGCACGCTTCATGCACACTGTTTTTTCACCAGGGAGGGTGAATCACTTTGAAATACCCGTTTTCTCACCCGTTCATTGTTCACAAAATTTTCATGTAGTGATGCAGTCTTTTTTCTGAAATAAAAATCATACAAGATTATGTGTGAATCGCATATAAGAGCATGTAGGGTGTTATAGATCCGAATGCCATATGCCCGAATGGTCACCCACACAGCACAGTAGTTCAGAAAGAGTTCATGAAGAGTTCAATTGGGGTTCGAAGAATTCATTTTGTATTCTCGAGAATTCTTCTTGGACATCTGTGCTGTGTGGGCATCTTCCCGAATTATAAATTATAAATCATGGTTTAAATCAGCTACTGGGTCTTTTGATACGATAGAAAAACCCTATTAATGGTTTATCAACGCTCTTGAATCGTATAAGACATCCGCCAGTTGATTTATATTATAATTTATAATCCATCATTCGGGCATATGTCCATTCGGGCATGTGGCATTCGGGCCAGCGGACATTCGGGGCTATGACACCCTACCACAGCATATAATTGTCTGCAATTTACTTCATTGCTAATTTGAATAAAAATCTTGATCGAATCCCACACTTTTCGATTACAATATTGTTCAATCAGTTCATTCAGTCCCAGAGATTTATACTTTTATGCGCCGAGGTTGGAATTCAAACCGAAATTGAGGTTATGAATAACCTGAATTCATCGCAGCAATCTTATCATTATTACGACGAAGAATCGATTAACCGCTACACTTTTTTGGAATGAACAATGAATCATTAATAATGCTGCCTTTTTAATATGACATGGAGAATGCAGCTTTTCACATTACCATAGAAAATGGATGATATTTTACATTTTCAGATTTTCAATTATCGACGTATGTTGAATGATCAATTTTTTTTCAATTCTATGGGCCAACGGGGCAGCTGTTTGTAGGATTGAACCCATCGACAATTCTACCTTGTAGGATCCGTTGGTTGTAGAATTGAACCAATCGACAATTCTAACTTGTAGGATCCGTTGGTTGTAGGACTGAACCTCGCGACATTTTTCACTTGTAGGATCCGTTGGTTGTAGGACTGAACCTCGCGACATTTCTACTTGTAGGATCTACTGGTTGTAGAATTGAACCAATCGACAATTCTAACTTGTAGGATCCGTTGGTTGTAGGATTGAACCAATCGACAATTTCAACTTGTAGGATCTTGCAGTTGTAGGACTGAACCCCGCAACATTTTTCACTTGTAGGATCAAACAGTTGTACAATTTACTGGTTGTAGAATTGCACCAATCGACAATTTCAACTTGTAGGATCGAACAGTTGTAGAAACAAGCTCTGCGTTTATCAAAAATATTTCAACTTGTAGGATCCGTTGGTTGTAGGTTTGAACTTCGCGACATTTTTCACTTGTAGGATCAAACAGTTGTAGAATCTACTGGTTGTAGAAATGCACCAATCGACAATTTCAACTTGTAGGATCGAACAGTTGTAGAAGTAACTGGTTGTAGGATTGAACCAATCGACAATTTTGACTTGTAGGATGAACCAGTTGTAGGATAATCAGGTTGTAGGATTGAGCCACGTCACATAATGGTTGTAGGATCGGTAAGTTGTAGGATAGTTTAACTTGTAGGAACCGGGCGCCCCCTCAAAATTGGACTTGTTAAAATAAGTTTTTTTTATAGACAAGGGTTCGGGCGTTCTGTTTATCGGAAACAAAAAAATCAAACCAAATTTTAAGCACTGAGGTAAAAACTAGTCTTTGGACTAGAATCATTTAGAAATATTGAAAATTTGATTTTTTTGGCACATTGAACATTTTTCCCATTCTCTGTGTTTTTTTTTTACTCCCCGTGCGTCTAAACAAAAAACGGTCCAATGAATCTCAATAATCCTAGTGAGGCTTGTGTATTTATGAATATTTAATAAGGTATTAAAATTTGAAAGCAATACATCGAATAGTATGAAATATCTTGTCCACCGGTTTAGAAAATCTAGTTTTGAGAAAAACGCGTTTGAAAGTTCCAATACGCTTCAAAGTATGAAATCTTTCTTCGCCATTCATTAACTATGCCTGGTCCATAGAGGATTCCTCCTCATTCCTCTTAGAGGTCCCTATAAATGTAGCTCACACTGTGTGTATATTACATGTAGATATGAGTGCACATACGTATTGGAAGGTCCCATGAAATCGACTCGTCACAAAGTGCTCCGAACACCTGGTCTTTTACCTGCTGTAACTTTCTAACGGCTTCGAATATCGGAAAATTACTTCACCAGCATACCCCGCGCATGTTGGAGAATCGATTTATGTAAAAAAAAAAGTTTTTCAACCAAGCACGCGGGATGATCCCCTCAAACTGCATTTCAAATGCAAATTATGTAATCAAATAAAATGCATTTCAAATTATTTAATTCCATATTGTTTTGCAGGGAACAGTTGAAAGGAATAGAAGCCATGGAAAATGTCGACGAGGATGAAGAAAATCACGAGGAAGAATTATGAATAAATGTCACGAGTTCTATATATATATATATATACATATATTGAAACGTTTTTCATCTTGTTTTATTTTATTTATTGATTGAGAATGAATATCTACTACTAATTAACTTTAGATTTTGATTTTATTTTTCACGTTTTACAATTTCATTCGTGGATACGCGTGTAGGGCACGCTAGTTATTCCCAGTCTCCATTTCTACAATTAGATTTAAATTTCGATTAAGTAAATGACTATTCAAATTTGACTTGAAGTTACGATAGACAAATTGACTTTAAGTTACAATAGACAAATTGACTCTAAGTCACAATTGACTCTAAGTCACAATAGAGAGGCTTAGTGAAATTCTTTCAGTAGAAGACTTTTGTCTGAGGCTACTTTGTCAAGCCATGAAGAGGGGGCCAAAACGTCCCCCCCCCCCCTAACTATTCAAAGCAGATACAGCATACACAAGCACCTCTCACCACACTCCAGCCATGAAAACTGAAATAAGCTTTCCGATCCGCGTGACTGTTGTGTCATGTGAAACCCTCGCTTTGCCTCTTGTACCCACGACTTGGGAAGGCCATGAGAGTCAAGATCGAATGAATTTGCGATTTTTCGAAACAATCATCAACGTTAAAAATTGATATTATTCAATAGTTGATACGTTATTCGCCCAACAAACGCAATGACTAAATCTTGTCAAAAAATGTTGCATAAGGCGTCTTTGAGATATCTATTACATATCTGAAAGACGTCTTATGCAACATTATTCGTCAAGCTTCAGACGTTGTGTTTGTTGGGCAATATTGCGTGTATGTGATTTAAATACTTTTTCTAATACAACGGGCCCTTTGAAATAAAAATTTTCTATTCAAGCGGAGTGTATGTATACTTTTGTATGAGGAAGATGTCTGTGAAAAGACGTATGTATGTACTTACTTTTGTTTTCTTGTCAGTTTAATAATATCCAATAGTGTATCAGATAGAAATATACAGATTGAAACTTTTTTGAAGTGTTAACTTTCTTGAGGTCTTTTTTCATTCAACGATTCTAAATGAAGAAGCATTATCAAATTCTTACACGCAAGAGTTCTCGACCTCGTCATATAATTCTCGGATTTTGTATAGTCTCGTTTTTCTTGGACACATTCTTACATCCATATTTATGACGTTCAATATATATGTGTGGGGATGAAATGGCATACGAATTGATTGAATTTCATTATTATTTTATATTCATATCAGAATGTTTACACGATCATTAGAGAATTTTCTGGATGCAAAAATTATAAGACGTACAGAAAGTCCTTGCATGAGCATATAACTTTTTATTGAAGAGTGCAACGTTTTGTCCAGAGGAATTAAAAAATGGCCAAAGAATGTACGACTTTGATTCATGAGTTGCAGTCATTAAATGCGACAAATTGAAAAAAAAAATTGAAAGGAATCAAAAAAAGTTACAAACAGAGTATGGGATGCATCATATTCCAAATAACACTTGCAGCAACCTAAATTCTTTTGTAAATTTTTTCAAGAAAATATCTAAGCTTTAGTGTACGTGAATGGATTATATCGGAATATGCAAAGGAAATCTGTATGGTAAAAGTGAATCATGAACAATTGTTTCCTTTTAACGATCTTGTAGTTGGGTAACAAAGTCAAGTTTGAAGCAAAATTACCTGAGATATAATTGTCATATGTACTGATTAAAGGATCAATTTCGGTTTACTCTTTCTCCATAACTTAAATTTTTCAAACATTGAGAAGAAATGACAAGGAGGATGGATCTTTTCATTATATTTTCAAAGTAATTTTTTGAAGAGTAGTTCTGAATATTTATGAGTAAAAATACATCAGTACTACATGTCTTGAATTTATTCAACTTTATAACTTAGTAATTGGTACAACAATCATCATCGTATAATGCTCTCCTCCAAATAATGCGATCATCTCCAAGAATTAGGACACTAAGAGAATAGTATTGTGCCAAATTTCACATAATTCAGAATCTTTTGGAAACAAATATTCAATTCATAATTTTTTCATTGGGCATAAAATATTCAATAAATATATAATGATCATATGACATAATCGTCCTTCTTCAACATAATAGTCACGTAAAAATCATACGATCACGTGAACGGAAAGTCCGTAACCGGCAAGTATTTTCTAGATTAATTGTAAGATGGTAAGTGGAAGTTTATAATAAAGATCAAATTTGCTTGAAGTTGATTAATATCCTCGGTACAAGTTTTCCGAACATTATTCAAATATATATTATGACGGTTACTCAAGAGTAAAATGCGTGACTGTCAATTAATTGATTGATTATTCTTTATTGCTTCTCACAGATGTGCCTCACGTGATTTGTTTGAAAAATACATTTGGTAAATAAAAGTAATTTTGTGAATTCCTAAGCACACAGATTATCTAAACGTTTGTCGTACGAGCAGAATTCCAAAATTTAGGTGGTCAACATAATTTCTATTCGAAATCAGATTCATGTACTATTTGATTTAAGAAATTTTTTTAAATTAAATAGGATGAAAAAATAATTCTCAAGAGAAATTGAGCTCAATCTTTTTGCCCTGTATGATAGGACTGCTGACTGTGTTGAAGAATCATGTAGAAAGTAAGACGATAACTGAAGTATTCTTCATTTACACCATATCAATTCCCAAGGAAACAAATTATTTCAACCCCTGTCATACTGAGCAAAAACCCAAATCTGGATGGTTGATTCAATTTTTGTTCGATACAGGATTCTTGAACCATTCGATTCAAGATATTTCCCTCAATTGAATAAGGTGGAAAAATAATTCTTAAGAAAAATTGAGTTGATCCCCTTTTTGTCCTGCACGATGGAACTACTCACTGTGTTGAAGGATGATGATGTAGAAAGGGAGACGATGACTAAAATATTCTTCATTTGCACTATACGTAACAATGAAGTGTGTTGATACGGTTAATGAAAAGCTTCAATTACTTAAATATAGACTTAAGGTTTGTACTTTCCTTATATATTTGATCGTTCAAAGTATCTTATTGATGATTCCAAAATAACATGCCATTAGAATCACAAAAATAATATGTATGAGATATAAGATATTTTCATGTTCATATAAGAATTCATCTGTTCTTTTGATATGATACATGGAATTCAACGGAATTTATTATACGATTTAACATTGGAATTTTATTTGAATATGAGTAAAGTGAACTCCAAACAGAATTATAAGGAAATGTTGACAATTCCACAATCCTAACCTCTAAATGAAAGAATGAAACTCACTACACTACTTTCACTTTTAGTACAATTTCAATATTTTTCATATGATTTGGAATGATTAATAATCGATTCATGCGTATGATTAAGTTCATTAATTGGGATTCTACGTTTCAATTAACCAAACTGATGAAATATGTCAATATGCAATATTAAAATTCATCTGCACATATGACATGTCTTGAGAACCATTCCGCAAGTTTCATATCAAAATCCCCAAAGATTGTTGATAAGAGGTCAATGAGAGGTGTTTGGAACGTTTCGGGCGGAATATACCAAATATGTTCTACTGGAATATATTTGGTACTAACCCGGACATTCGCATGTCCCCGGTATATCCATGGGACGTTTTCTGGACATCCCGGAATGTTTTAAAAACATTCCAATGTTCCATAGCACGTTCCAAGTACGTCCCTAATACCTCCCGGTGCTGTATGGGTAGCGTAAAGTCGCGGAAGTGAATTGATTTACAGTATACGTAAACACTTTTCAAAATTTCATTTCCGATTTTTCATAAGTGAACGGAAGCACACGGGGAAAAATGAACTGTTAATTTTACCAGAATTCCGGTTACTATATGGACAGCAAGGAATATCTGTGACTTTTACTGGAATTCTTGTTAAGTTTACCGGAGCCCTTGTTAAATTTGCCGGAGACTTGATTCATTTAACTAGAATTCCGGTTAAAATAGCAGTAATTCTTGCTGTCCATATATTAACCGGAGTATTTTTTTCCGTGCAGATTGGAACCTAAAATGTTCCCAAGTGATAGGAAGACATTATGTGCACAGCATTCATAACCGTTCCTAAATTTATGGGTTCGCAAATAGAGTGGAAGTATACGGAAACAGTTTTTTTACTTCCACACGGAAATAAACGGAATCACAGTATAATCCAAATAATACCTAAGTAAACCCAGCAAAAGATTTTGAATAGAAAAGAATTGCAAGGAATAGAAAATTCCTTATTCTTTTCAATTCCTTTGAATTCGAATTTTGAATCCATTTAAGGGAATAGAATTGAATTCATTTTTCTGAATCTTAATTCCGAATTAAGAATACAATAGGATTTTTGATTTCATGAAATGAATCCGAAATATAAATGTATATACACACACACACATATATATATATATATATATATGTATATGAGTGAATTGAAATTGTGGGAAAAAGAAAATAGAATCCCCAACAATATGAAGGTTATTTTAGATTTATAAAAATTGTAAGAATCTTTTAAGCGCACAAAATTCTCGAAACGCTTTAAAAATGTCCTAGTGCTGCCTAAGATATGATCCCTTAAAAAATTAGTGCTTGGGGTATATTCTACATGGTTGTAATGTATATAAAGTTTTTATTCGGTGTGAAATCCCCAAACATCAACTTACATAGAACATATAAGGAACAAAAGATTATGCGAAGTGCACATATGGAATACGGAAGGAACCATCGGTATTACGCCATAATAATTCTCATAAATTCAATTACCATCAGTATCAAATAAGAAGGTTGGGAATAATATAAATAATTACCATAGTATTTCTTTATTATTATAATTTATAATTTCTTCTCATTATTATTTTTAGTATGAAATTCAAAAAGAGTTCATAATTAATTCATCATTACCTCTTTTCGAACTGTTATACTATCTGAGAAAATATATTAGTATCGAACAATATATATTATCAATCTAGACTAGCAAAAACAAAAAAGTGTGTGCACATAACATCTATCATTTTGAATAAATTCAAAAATTATCATTTTCTACAATATTTGAAGTAAAAAGAATACCAAAACTCATGGCCCTGTTTATTTAATAAATTGATAAATTCTTTGAAAAAATATTAACTTTCGGTAATTATTCTCTGAATTTTTGTAATAAAATGTAAATGAAATCTTCAAAGTTGAACAAAATCTAATAAATGAATATAACGTCAATTACGCATTGTAAAATCAATAACATGTGATATACTGAATCAGCTAATTAAAATTTAAATCTTCAATACTTGTAACAGGACAATATCCTTCAAATAAGATATTTTCATGTTCACTCTCTTCATTTTTTTCATCTTGATTCTTTTTATCCTCTGCATTTTCACTCTTTTCATATTCTCCCTCTTCACTCTTCCCATCTTCTTCCTCTTCATTCTCTTCATCTTCTTCATTTTCTTCACCTCCTTCACTATCAATTAAAGAATTATTTTCATTCGTAGATTTACTTACATTTTGATTATCTTGATTATTTTTATTAGTTTGATTATCATCAATACAATTTTCATCTCCTGTTTCATTCTGAATGAGTTCTGGCCCTATAAACATAAGTATATTCCTCAAATACGCACATTCATTTATATTATAATTTGTTTTTCAAAATAAAATACTTGAAATATAAAATTGTTTATTAATTATACATACTGTCACGTCTTATTACCGCAATTTCTTTTGCTAAATACCTCCTGGTATCATCAGCCATTTCGTCAGCTTCTGCTCTACTCTTTCTTTTATCCCGCATCAACCAATGCATGAAAATCGCTGGAACATGAATTTTAAATATAAGTTGCTGATCTCTAAAATAAACGAAGAGAAAATGTATTCATTACGTAAACCTCTCTCTGTAGAATATTTTTGTTAAAAAGAGTTGAGGAATTCAGAAACGGATAGAAACAGAATTACTAATTTCAGAAATTTTCTGAGTATACATACATTTAATTGCCAAAACTTTTGTTGGGTCTAACTTGGCTCTTTTGATTTTTCCCTCTTTTTTTCGATTACTCCCAAAGCCAGTAATGCTGCTGTTAGCAAGTACGTGCTCCCCAAAAAGTACTAGGGCCATTGCACTTACAAATGTACCTGGCGACGTGGCTTGACATTTTACTAATGCATATGTATCTAATGGCAACCAAACATCTTCTCCAATATGTATTGACTTCTGCAAAATTAAAATATTACATCATTCAGAATTCAAATGGAATTCAAAAAATACATAGACATGCTGTTTATAAGTCTACATATTTTTGGTGTGTATATCTCTGTATAGAGCGTTTTACTGTAGATGAAAGACATCTTAAAAATCCATGTTGGATGTAGAGGTATACGAATAGTTCGGAATCGAATGTGCATGGATTCGATTTGTTTCGTAACCGAACATCAAGCATTCGCTTTCAAACTATTCATAAATTTCGAATTAGGAGAAGTAATATAGAAAAGGATGTATACAATGTTATCTGGATATAGCGCCTATTTTGAATGTATTGTATAATATTTAGTTTGATCCGATTCGAATTAATTGAATTCGATTCAGTTCGATTCGATATCAGTTTTTTCGAATTCGAGAAATTTATGAAGAATTAGACTCGATTCGTTGACTAGAAGTAAGATTCGTACACCTCTGGTTGGTTGCAAAAATACAGCAGTATACATTCGAAAACATTGAATTTCAATTTGATTATTTACATGTGAGAATTCCACAATTTATCCTGAAATCTGAATGTGAAGAATATTTCAGATTTTACATAATTCTGAACCGAATTTTTTAATGATAATAGCCGGACCGGGGGAAAAAACAAGGTGGAAAACCACGTTGAAGACAACGTTGGAAACAACGATGAAACAACGTTGAAACAACGTTGTTTAAGATATAAAGATTAAGGCCCCATCCTCAAACAGTGAAAAACGACGTAGTTTTCTATGTTGAAAACAACGTTGTCTCAATGTATCATGAAAATCGTTTTTTAATAAATGCCTGATACTTGAATCCACTCCCTAGCAAATTCAATGATACCGAAAACATACCAAAATCATAACACGGGTTTTAGTATATTTGTAAAATTTTTATACTGAAAACATACCGTCACTGAAATTGTACTCAATTCATACTGATAGAATACCAAAGTTTGGTATAGATTTGGTATGATTTTGGTAATAAAATTAAACGAAAATTCTCCTACAATAAGGATTTTGATAAGATACAACAGGATATGCTTCACTTGAAAAAAAAAGATGTGAAATCAATATGAGCTGCCAAGTACATTCGGTTATTCAAATGGTATGTAAACGATTGCTTGTATATTGTAACTTCAGTTTGTTTAAATTGTATTCAAAGCGATTTATGATTGTATTGAATTAACAATATATAGTGAGGTGAAACAAAAATTAGATTCAACCATTTGACATACTAGAAACAACTCTGACCTATTTGAAACTCAACGTGTTGATCGTTTCTAATATGTTTTGAAATTATTCACATACCAGAAACAGCGCTAAGTTATTCCAAACCAAACGCGTTAGTCGTTCCAAATAGGATTTGAAATCCACGTCAATGCGGAACACTTGGCGCGGCCGATGAAGATTTTATTATCCAACGTTTTGATCACATACTTTCAACAGAATTGTTTGAATACACTTGAGGCTCAAAACTCACGTAATCGGCCGCGCCAAGTGTTCCGCATTGACGTGGATTTCAAAATCTATTTGGAACGACTAACGCGTTTGGTTTGGAATAACTTAGCGCTGTTTCTGGTATGTGAAAAATTTCAAAACATATTGGAAACGATGAACACGTTGAGTTTCAAATAGGTCAGAGTTGTTTCTAGTATGTCAAATGGTTGAACCTAATTTTTGTTCCACCTCACTATATATTGTTAATTCAATACAATCATAAATCGCTTTGAATACAATTTAAACAAACTGAAGTTACAATATACAAGAAATCGTTCACATACCATTTGAATAACCGAATGTACTTGGCAGCTCATATTGATTTCACATCTTTTTTTTTCAAGTGAAGCATATCCTGTTGTATCTTATCGAAATTCTTATTGTAGGAGAATTTTCGTTTGAATGTATTTTTAGATTTTTTTTAGGATTGACCGCATTTTCATGTACTTGGCGTGATTCTTTTAATTTTTTGAAGTTTTTTTATTGGGATTTCACTTCTTTTTCTGGATGTGTCCTTAACTGAACATAAATAAAATTCGAATGCTCATGTATAATTGATTAGCGATCGTAGCGATGAAGAAAATGTCCTCAGATCATTTGTGATATGAAAAACTCACTTGGGTTTCCATCAGTCATCTCATCATTGGACAGCAATAGATAATTGACATGAAGAATGAAGAACAGGAGGAAAGAAAAGTGAATTCCCATCAATCAATACATATGTGCAGGATTCCGAAAAGTAAATATTAATTGACCGATAAGTTGGCGCTCAAAGCAGCCCACGATTTTGTTTTAAACATGTATTGTGCAAGAATTCCCATTGTTTCTAAAATATGATTGTTAGGAAAACGAAACGAAACAGATTTTACGAACAGAGAAAACTTGCACACAATATGTTCAAGGTATCCAACAGAAATTTTTTTGATAAAACGAGAACTTGTACCATTTGGCATGAAGTTGAAAATAGTTTCCCAGCAAAAATGTTTCAATAACTCTTTAGGATTATTTTAAAGAGTATCTTAAAGAGATGTCAAATATTCATTTATCATGCAACAAAAAGAGATATCTTCAAAATATCTGGTCAAGAGCATTTTTCAGTACTGTACAAGAAATTTTTTAGAATTTTGTGAAATATCCATCAAAATCATTTGGAAAAATTCTTCAAGAATATTTAGTCGGTTGTGGTATTATAAACGTATACTATGTTCTTCAAAATCACCTATAGAAGATTATAGTAATTGAATTGTTATTTGATGAGCAAGTGGAATTATTGCTTTTTGAAGAAATATATGTATGAGTCTTTAGCATTACGTGGCCAATTTCGTTCTTCAACTCGCAGATCATGAATAAATATCCACTTTGTACCTTTACTTCGTAACATGCACGTAAAGTTACCTTCGGAAATACTTTTTCCCTGATGGAAAACAACGGCTATAACTTTATAAAAGTGTCATGCAATTTGGATTTTTGTGGTTGGCACTGCTTCTATACAGATATATGACATATCTGCATCTTGCCTGTTTTTCCTTCATCCACCTGTAATTCTACTCGAAGAATCTAGGGATTCATTATCAATTGAATCCACTTTGTGATCTGTAATGCCAATTGATAGTGGTGATAGCAAACTCACAGATCTATGGTATATTCGCTTCATTTTGTTTCTTTCTCATCCCCCTGGAACACTACGCAAAGAATCTGATACCATCATCGGATAGATCTGTGATATATCCACTGCACTTGTGCCTTTTCTTCGTTTGACTATGAGGTCACCAAATGAGATTGACAGTGACAATAGCTAGCATACAAATTTGTGATACGTCTGCTTCATTTCTGCTTCGTCTCCAGCAACCTATGATTCTATTCCAAGGAAATGATGAGCCCAGCATGTTGTAAGAATCTGTGGCATATCTACTGTGTTTTCGCCTTTGAAAAAATCGGTTTGATATACTTCAGTGTGACTAAAGTAACTGGAGACCAACTTCAACTTCTACCGTTGGTCAAACTATTCACATCTCTTTGAGGTTTTGTCATGAACTTCACTCTCTACAAACTTTTTATATTTCATTGGGGTTTTTTGATGAATTCCCCTTTCTGATGATAAGTGATGATTCAGTTATTGATTCATTACATAATCTTTAATCATCCATTGCATGCCATTCATTATCAATTGAATCCACTTTGTAATCTGTAATTCATACATTCAATACAAAATTTCCACAAGACCGCCTATATGAAATTGATAGTGGTGGTAGACGACGTACAGCCCTGGTTAAACAATCCGATTGAATCCGATAAAAAAAAATTCTATCGGAATGAATTGAGTTTCTGCATCGGAAATTTCCTATTGATACCAATAAGATAATTTTTTATTGGATTGATTCGGTCTTTCCCCTGGTTAAAAAATCCGATTGAATCCGATAAAAAAACTTATCGGAATGAATTGATTCCTGCATCGGGATTGACTTATTGAATTTTATTGGTTGTTAACCCAACCAACGAACTGTTTATATACATTATATACGCGCATTTTATATCAATTAAACAAACACATATATCATTTATTCAATCATTACGTATGACAAATTATTGCTGAAATAAATTCAAACGATCATTCATGTGTTATTAACATGGTGATCACCCATCCACCTTGTACCGCAATTGTCGTTGCTCAACCTAGAAGATCGATCTGGAACACCCGCTCGCTCGATGCCGTGGTTCGCTTCCTATCAATGTGAACTAAATGACTATCTTATGTCAGGGATGGGTGTCCTATAGTAATAAGATTCAATTGGTAATAGTCCATTGGACATATGAGGGATTGTATCGGTCTTAATGAGAGCATGGGAGTTCATTAATAATAAAAATCCCAATGAAGACCAAGAGAATATTTTCCAATTGGATTCAATCGGTATTTTATGATGGATGAAAAATTCCGATTGATATCAATACAATATTTTTCAATTTGATTCAATCGGTATTTTATCAATTATGAAAATTCTAATTGATAAGAGTCAAATATTTTCCAATGGGATCCAATAGGTATTTTATCAATAATAAGAATTCCGATTGATACCAAGAAAATATTTTTGATTTGATTAAATAGGTATTTTATTGATCATTAAAATTCTAATTGATATCAGTGAAATATTTTTCAATAGAATTCAATGGGTATGTCATTAATCATAAAAATTCCAATTGATACCAAGAAAATATTTTCTCATTAGATTTAATGGGTATTTTATGATTGATAAAAAATTCCGATGGATACCAATAAAATATTTTTTAATTGGATTGAATCGGTATTTCATCAATCATGAAAATTTCAATTGATACCAGTCAAATATTTCTCAATGAGATCCAATTGATATTTTATCAATAATAATTATTCCGATTGATATCAATGGAATATGTGTCATTGCATTCACTTGGTATTTTATGACCAATGAAAATTCCGATTGATGCCAATACAATATTTTCCAATTGGATTCAATCGGTATGTTATTAATCATGAAGATCCTAATTGATACCAGTCAATTATTTCTCAATGGCATCCAATAGGTATTTTATCAATAATAAAAATTCCAATTCGTACGAACACAATATTTTTTAATTTGATTTAATCGGCATTTTGTTAATCATTACAATTGTAATTGGTACCAGTAACATATTTTTCAATGGGATCCAATGCATATTCTATCACTGATAAAAATTCCGATTGATACCAATGAAATATTTTCTAATTGGATTCTCTTGGTATTCTATGGTTATAGTTTCCTATTTCAGCATTTTTCCCATTAGTTCCAATACTTCGAGGTCACCAGGGATTCCGATAAAAACCAATGATCTGATGCAATGAAAGTAATTTCAAAACTGAATCGGTTATTGCCGGTACATACCTATAGGACTTGAGAATCTGTAAACTTGCCTATTATTTCCAATAAATTTGAATGTTGGAATAATCCAATTAAAACCCATTGATCAATGAAATCGATACATCCTTCGATGCAGTCAGAAATCTCCCATAAGAAACCCGTTCATCATTCAATTTCATAAATTTTCCCATTAGTTCCAATAGATTGAAATTGTGGAAACTTCCGATAAAAACCGTTTGCCTGATGGAATGGAGAAAATTTCAATCATCCAATCAGATATCTCTTATACAGACCAATAGATTATGTGAAGTTTGATCAATTCCCATAAAATGCAGATTTCTCAATTGGTGAATCCCCAATTGAAACCTATAGAAAAGAGATTCCGATAAACTCTTATTGATTTTGAAACGGGGATTGAACTGTTCCGATTGATCCTATGCAGTCCGATTGATTCTGAATCGGTTTCTATCGGATCTTATCGGATTTTTCAACCAGGGCTAATGCGGTGGAATAAAGTCTAAAATTGAATTGGACATTCCTCATTCAATGCTATTAAATATTCAATCCCGTAAATATTCCTTTTATTTCCCATAAATTGCACTGAAAAAAACATTTCATCGAAAATCAATTATATTTTGTTGTTAGGGTAACTGAATATCATAGTCAAGTCAACGAATATATGATCAGATTGACAGTATAATCGTTGACTTGACACCATGATGGTTGATTCAACTGCATGTAGTTGAGTCAACAGTGTATGTAGTTGAGGCAACAGTCAGATTCAGTTGGATATATCCAATCGTATTCTACTGTTGAATCAACTATATCACCGTTGTCTGTACCCACCTTTTTTTCAGTGCGGGATGATCGAATAATCCAATTGAAACCTATTGACCAATAAAATAAACAAACTCAAATCGAATTGGATATTCTGGATAGACACCCAGTAAGTCTTGAATTTCGTACAATTTTCCCATTGGTTCCGATAGACCGAAATCACCGAAAATTCTGATAAAAACCGATAATTTAATCCGCTGAAAGGAATTCTGAATTCGAATTGGATATTTCTCATTCAATCCTATTCAATTTTCAGATCCGTAAATGGTCCTATTATTCCCCATGGATGCGGATGGTGGAATAATCCGATCAAAACCTACAGACCGATCAAATCTGTACGAATTCTAATCGAATTGGACATTCTTCATAAAAACCGATTGAATTTCCCATTACGTAACATTTACGATCGATTCCAATAGCTTTAGGTCATGGAAATTTCCGATAAAAACTATTTGCCTCATGAAATGGAGAAATTTTC
The DNA here is from genome assembly GCA_018340375.1 of Gonatopus flavifemur. Lineage (NCBI taxonomy): Eukaryota > Metazoa > Arthropoda > Insecta > Hymenoptera > Dryinidae > Gonatopus > Gonatopus flavifemur. The sequence continues at coordinate 3,184,829 of JAFFJZ010000016.1, forward strand.
ATATTCTCAATCAGATATCTCTCATACAAACCGATTGATCACTGAAAGTCATATTAATTCCAATAAAACAAATATTTTTCTATCGATAAATCCTCGATTCAATACTATATATACCACGTTCCAATTAATTCCTATTCATCTTGAATCGGTAGTTGAGCCTCTCCGATTAACCCTATTCATTCCGATTAATTTCGAATCGGTTTTTATCGGTTTCTATTGGACCTTTAAACCAGGGAGGTCTATGGTATATTCGCTCCTTTTTCGTGTTTTCTTATACACCTGTGATACTACTCAAGCAATCCGATAACAACTCTTGGTCAAGAAAGTATCAGGCCAATGAAGAAAGACAAAAACGACGAAAATATACCATTCGATCTGTACGTCGTCCACCACGACTATCCATTTCATTTAGGCAATTTCATAGGCAATTTTGTATTGAATGGATAAACTACAGATTATAAAGTGGATTCAATTGATAATGAATGGCATGAAACGGATGATTAAAGATTATGTAACGAATCAACAACTGAATCATCGCTTATAATCAGAAAGTGGAATTCATCAAATATCAAATATAATCAGAACGTGGAATCATTCAAAAACCCCAATGCAGTATAAACAATTTTTAGAATGAGAAGTTTATGACACAACCTCAATGAGATATAAGAAGTTTGAAAAACGTTGAAGGTTGAAGTTGGTCTCCAGGCACTTTAGTTACATTGAAGTATATCAAATATTTTAAATCAAAACTATTAATTCAACAAAACGATTTGTCTAGAGGCAAAAGCACAGCAGATATGCCACAGATCTTGACGACATACTGGACTCATCAGTTTCTCGAAGTAGAATCACAAGTGGATGGAGACAAAGCAGAAATGAAGCAGACGAATCATAAATTTGTACGCTAGCTATTTAGCTAGACGATGGCTGTCACTATCAATTCCATTCAGTGGCCTCTCAGTCGAGTGAAGCGAAGGCAAGAGTGCAGTGAATATATCACAGATCTATCCGATACTATTATTAGATTCATCGAATACCATCACAGGTGGATGAAGATGAAACAAAATAAAGCAAATATACCATAGATTTGTATGTTAGCTACCAATACTATCAATTTCATTTATATTCAAGAATCCGATAACAGCCTTTGTCAAAGAAACCTACTGAATCTTATACAATGTTCTAGTTGAAGTCAATGTAGTAGAATGTGGTTCATGTTGTTGTTGTTGTAGTCAATGTAGTTGATTGATGTCTGATTCTTAATCAAATTTGGTTAGATTCAATGGACTGTTCCATTAGATAATACTCTTCATCAAAACTACAAAGACAATAACATTATATTAAACGCACCTTTTCTTACCAGACATCTCTTCAAGGTTTCCTCTCTGAAGAGAGATGAAAAAGATTTGGAACAGTTATTTTAGAGCTTAGTTATTTAGTTGAGCTTAAGTATAGTCATTGTCGATCAGGGTATGCAGGGAGGACAATGTTTCATTCATTCACTTCTCTCGGAGCAGGCTCAATATCATCTGTTTCATTATTTGCTCATGATTCTATTGGGAAATAGTATAGATCAGTGGACTGTCCATCAAGGGTATGGTATATCCACTATAATTTCACCTGTAAAGAAATAGCGAATAAACTTGAATACTTCTCAAGCAAGCTCGGTATGATCTTTTCCATCAATTGTCTACGATCCTAATTGGAGAAATTGACAGTAGCTGGCTGTCCGTCAGGAGTTATGATATATCCATTATGTTCTGGCCTATAGAATGATCGCGAATCAATTTGAATCATTCCCCTTGAGCATATTCCGTATGATCCATTCGATCATCTACCAACGACTCCAGTAGGAGGATAGGACAGTAGCGGACTGTCCATGAAACAATTATGATGTATCCGATATGCTCTTGCCTCAGGATTTATAAATTTGAATTATTTTCCATGACTAAACCTTGTATGATTTTTTATGATTTGTCTCTGGTTCCGGTTAGAACCACCAGTAGCAAACTATCCGTCACGGATTATGATATATCCGCTATGCTTTTGCCTGTAAAGGAATCTTGCATTTTATGAATAATCCATCATACAGAGCTCACCTGTGTATATTCCAATTTTCTGAATGTAGCAAATAGATTTATTTATACCTTTCTCAAACTTTTTCTGTTTTTTTTACAAATAACCTCTTCATCATTTATTCATTCATTAATTCATGAATTTTTTGAAGTAATATATGAGAGTATATATGAATTCAAGTTGTTCATTTATGTTTCATTGTTCTGAATAACCTGTAGTAATCTGTGATCATGTAGGCACCTGTAATTTAATTATTCTTTTAATATTTTAATAACCTATCAACACATCGCCTCATTGACAGGTTATATTTGTTTACGTATTTACAATGTATATACTCTATAAGGAAAAAAATTTATCTACCAATCATTGTACAGGTTACAAAAGACTGAGAAACCATTTGGACAATATTGGAAGCACCTTATTATTAGGGATCCTTTAATGAGGGATCGGACAATCAACTGCTGATTACGGATTGGTCGGCCGCCATTAGTGGGATAGGTACTGATATTTATGAAAATATTCGAGATACATATTTAAAGTCAGCTTATTCATATATAATACTTACAATTAAGTCAATCTGAAACATTCTTCGAACAAAGCATGTAAATACATTTGAGAAAAATGATTTTAATAAAATAACATACACTATGCATGCTTAACTAAACTATAGAAAAAACCGGAAGTATCCCACTAATGGCGACTGATTGTCCGATCCCTCATTAAAGGATCCCTACCTTATTATACGTTATTATACTTTACATACTAATGAACAAATGATCCACTATTGGACATTCGAAGAAAGAAAGACAGAACAAATGATCTACTATTGGGCGTTCGAAGAAAAAAAAAGAGACAGAATAAATTTTTGTAGCATTGGAAATCGCCTCAAGGATAACAGGTCTTCGTGTTAAGAAGAAACCGATTAATCAGAAATTCCGAAAAGGTGTTTTGATCGTATAAAAACTTGAAACGTTTATATTTCGGTAACGGATGAACTGATCAAGTTCGTAGTGTGCTTAATCGAAAGTGTGTAATCGTATTATATAATGAAAGTGTAGTTATTTTTTTGTGACACACAATATGTGTCGAGTTATTGTGCATTGAACATTTTTTCAGGAGGTTAAATCTCGGTTGAGCAGTAAAAGATACACGGTAGCGGACCCCTGCTCAAAAACCCGGATAGGACCCGGATAAGGTCCCGGTAAACATCGGAACTTCATCCGGGTCAATACGACGCTTTATCCGGTTTTTGTGTCCGGGTCTCATCCGGGACTACCCGAGACTTGGTCAGGAATTTTCCCACGAATTAGACTTGAGACCCGTATAGGATCCGTATAGGTGTCGGGACTTCATACGGGTTCATTCGGGAATCAATCGGGTTCTTGTATTCGGGTCCTAATCGGGTTCTATCCGGGTCCATCTAAAAAATTTCGATCTATATTTCGTGCAGGAAAAAAAATTTTTGTGATAATTCGATTTTATATGTGTTGCAGACGATTTTTCTTATTTTAATTACCGATGAAGATCAACTTACAATTGAATTGTTGGAAGTTCGCTCAGCGAGGATTGAACTCTGGTCCTGCGAGTGAGAGACAAAGCCTCTATCACATCAGCGGATCTCTGAGATGACGACAAAACACTTACAGAGTCTTTTATTACACCCTGGTGAGGAAAACCGGATAAAGACTAAATAGGACCCGGACTGGGACCCGAACGAACTGGTATCCCGGTGCATACGGGTATTATACGGGAAAGGTTGTTCTTTTCGGGTATATATTCGGGTCTGTACGGGTGCAGTATCGGGACTGCCAGGTTCATTCAGGTTATATCTGGAAAAATTTTCGGGAATAGGTTTTGGGTGCGGGTGTATCCGGGTAGTGGCCGGAAACTTTGAGGCTTAAGATGGATACGTATTCGGGTTTATCCGGGAATGATACGGGAATAATTCACCGAAATCTATTTATAAGTCTCAATCGGGATCCATTCCGGGTCTATCCGCTTCTATCTGAGACAATTTCAGGAATATGGTTTTATGTACGGGTCTATCCGGGCTAGGCTCGGAAACTTTGGAGCTTAAAACGAATACGTATCCGGGTTTATCCGGGAGTAATACGGGAATAATTCACCAAAATTTATTTGTAAGTATCAATCGGAATTTATTTCGGGTGTATCCGGGTTCTATCTGGGACAGTTTCAGAAAGATGGTTTTCTATACTGGTCTATTCGGGTTGTGTCCGGGAATCTTGGAGCTGAAAACGGATACGTATCCGGGTTCATCCGGGTGTAATACAAAAATTCATCATCGAAATTCATTCACAAGTTTCAATCGGCATGGATTCCAGATTTATCTAGATGCGATCTGAAAAAGTTTTCGAAGAATGGTTTCATATACAGATTTGTCCGGGCTGCTACTCGTTAACTACACCGCTTAAAGCAGATATATGCTCGGCTTTATCCGGGTTCCATCTGGAAAAGTCAAGATGTATTCTCGTATTACTCCCGGACGAACCCGGATACGTATCCGCTGTGAGCTTCAAAGTTCCCGTGCACAATCTGGATAGACCTGTATAAAAAACCATGGGTCTGAGACTGCCCCAGATAGAACCGGAAAGCCCCGGAATGAATCCCGATTGAGACTTATAAATGAATTCCGGTGAATCGTTCCCGCATCACTCCCGGATGAGCCCGGATACGTATCCGTCTCAAGCTTCAAAGTTCCCGGTTACCACCCGGATATACCCGTATACAAAACCTTTTCCCGAAAATTTTCCTAGAAGGAATCCAAATAAACCCGGATACATGTCCGATTCCCACTTCGGAGTCCCGCCACTGCACCCGTATAGACCCATATGTGTATCCGAAACGAAAAATAACCCCGTATAAAACCCGGATGCACTCGGATACCATTTCGTTCCGGGCCCAGTCCGGATGCTATCCGGTCTTTAGCCGGTTTTTTTCACCAGGGATGCCGACTGAAACTTATTAAATAATTTCGGTGACAAATTCCCGTATTACTCCCGGATGAACCCGGATACATATCCATTTTCAGCTTCGTAGTTCCCGGCTACTACCTGGATAGACCCGTATACAAACCCTATTCGTGAAAATTTTCCCAGATAGGACCCGAATGAACCTGGATTCATGTCCGAATCCCACTTCGCAGTCCCGATACTGCACCCGTATAGACCCGTATATATACCCCAAATGGAAAACCTTCCCCGTGTAAAACCCGTATGCACCCGGATATCAATCCGTTCCGGGGCTAGTCCGGGTTCTATCCGGTCCTTATCCGGTTTATATCCGGTCTTTTTACCAGGGACGACTTCTGCTTTCTTCACTTGAAATAAAAAAAATACTTATACATCTTTTTTTCAGGGTTTTTTCATATACTTGGCGTCGAGACGCTACCGCGTCTCTTAATACTCAATTTATACTGTAACTTTACTGAAATAATACTCAAAGAATACTGGTTCTTTGATCTAATTTTGGTATGCTTTTGGTATGAGAGATTCACAACCATACCGTATCATTTCAGTATATTTTTGGTGTCATTTTAGTATTTTACCACAATAATACCACATTTATACTTATTTTAAGCCATACCGAAAAAATACTCAAATTATACTGAAATTTTCGGTATGCTTGGATTTGCTAGGGCTATTTTACCCATTTCTCAAAAGTTATTGTAAAGCGACGTCGTATCCAACGTTGAAAACCACGTAGAAAACAACGTCGTTTTTCACTGTTTGAACATGGGGCCATTTTAACATGTTCAACGACGTTGTTTTCAACGTGATTTTCAACGTTGTTTTCTATGTTGTTTTTTTCACCCTGGGACACCCACAATTGGTTGAAATATAAAAACCCTTTGAACGCTCATTAATTATAATGCGAATTAAATTTTGCCAAATGATAATGATTTTCCTTTGATTCAAAGCAAAACAACATATATGTACAGATATATACAATACATTCAGATATATTATTCATTCAAATAAATTAATTGTTGTTTTTGATACTAAACCTGTTCTTCGTTTATATGTGCTACTTTGGTATTATTTAAAACATCTTGTATGCACGGATCATTAAATTCTGAAATAATGAAAATTTCATTTTTGTCACTGAAAATGATTAGGAGAAAACAGATAGTTCAAAAATATTTCCAAACACCCAATCATATTTTGTAAGAAATTGAAATGTCATAACATTTTTATTCTTACCTCGATTTTTTGATACATCCATTAAAGTTTCTCGTAGTTTAATGTTGAGCGTCTTCAATTCTTTTAATTCTTTGTTTTGTTCTCCATACAATTTTTCATACTTGATTAACTGTGCCGCTGTTTCATCATATTTAGCACTCAAAAATGCATTTTGTTGTTGCAATTGTTGGATTTGAAGTTTCAAAGTATCATTGATACTCTTTGATATTTGATTATTATTCTACGAATTTAAAACAAATGATGATGAACTATACTATGAAAAATATCTACAATAATTTCAACAACATTGATATTAAATGATTAACATTAATATTGACGAACTTTCATTATTTTCATCTTTGTGAATACTAAATTTGAAATCAATTTGACATTCAATATGAGATTTCATACAAAACTTTATACACGGAAAAAAGTACATTGCTAGGAGTACAATGTAGCACAGTGCCCCATCCCCTCGGGTGTCAAAATTGTAATTCTTACTGATATGTGTTGTAATATTCCCTGCGTATATCAGGATGAGTGAAATATGTCACTGTAATTCATGAATTCACTATGCGAATCCGCACGAATTAAATTGTACATTGTTCATTTTGCTATGAAAAATAAGTGATTTCCAAGTTCACTATTATCCAATGCGATCTTAGCAATTTATTCGTTCTAATGTACGCAGGAAATATTACAATATATATGAGTAAAAATAACAATTTTACACCCGAGGGGATGTGACACTGAGCCACACTGCACTCCTAGCAATGTACTTTTTTCCGTGTATTATTATATGAAATGCGTTCCTTTATTTGTCCAATATTTATTCGGGCATTGCGTGTTATTTTTCTATTGTCTGTATAAGAAAGAGATGGAACATTGCCCGGGCAATCACTGAACATCCAAGATAGCACAAGTATGCCAAATGTATTCATTTGAATTCATTTAGGATTCATTTATCGTCCCCCGTTATGTCCGCACCAAATGAACATCGTATGAATTCATTGCGTTCAAAAAGAATTCATATTGTACTCATTTTGAACGCAATCAATTCATATGGTGTTCATTTGGCGCGGACATAACGGGAGTTTATTTGGTACTATGGTGTGTTGTCTGGGATATGAGGGAACGCACTCAGGCTTATGGGAATTTATATCAGAATTGATGCTAAATTGAAGATTACATTCTTGATTACATGTGAAAAAAATTAACTTTTTGGTTGTTATTCATTTTGCACATTAAACCCTTTTTCTTGAATACGTCATAAACACTCGTATAAAAATTTTCCCCATTGAAACCCAAATTTACACATTTTTCAATTTTGGGGGGAAAAATGTGAAAATTTGGCTGTCAATTGAGAAAACTTACATACGGACACGCAGTAAAAATTTTATTATGATTCATTACACATTCGAGGGAAAGGGTTGAAGTATATGAATTGCGTATAGAAAAAATCCAAAATAAGTCCATCTTAATATGTTTCAGTACTGCATGAAATGAAAGGAATCTATTATTTCATTCCAAAAAACCTTGATGGAATTGCATACTCAAAATATAAATTTCTGAAGATTTGATTTTGTAAATACCTCACATATATTACTATTTACATCTGAGTTCTGAGGTTGTTTGTTTTCTTGATCAATTGGCGGTGAATACGTTGACGCTTGATCCTGCAAAATATCATATAATATGACTATGGCTATTCGTATAAAAATTTCACCCATTCAGATTGAAATTTACACATTTGTGTCTCCAACATTTGCAGAAAAAAAATGTGAACCTTTGGACCTCAATAAGGAAAATTTTTGTGAGGGTACGTATTAAATTATATCCATTGTAGGTGCAAGACATTTGATTGAAAATTGTTTCATTCTTCAAAACATTAGGAACAACTTTCAATTTATTTCAGAAGAATATTTTGCTTTATATTTCAAAATACCGAACATTACAATGTTAAAAAACTCGGATAAAGAGACTACATTTTTCAATTCAACAACACAATGATAGATAATTATCAATTGCCATTAATGAAATTAATTGCAAATCAGGGTTGCAAAAAACCAGAATTTTCTACAAAAAACCAGGTTCTTTTGGTTTAAACCAGGTTTTTTGGGTTTAAACCTGGTTTTTGGTATTGAATGTTTCTTTTCCAATTTGAACCAGGGGTTCATAAGAAATTCTTTATGAACATATCGGGAGTACTGTGCTGTATGAGTGGAATGTTATCTAGGTATACCCTCAATTCATTATGAAATATGGTAATTGATAATAGAAAATTTTTCTCTGTGTATAATTTCCCATAGAACATTGAAGAAAAGTCCATAACACTCATTAAATACCTATACTTTTCAGTGAGTTCTATAGTTTTTAATGAGTGTTATACACCCATACAGCACAAAAATTCAAAAAGCATTTTACAAATTCCTAATAAGTTTCTCAAGTCACAATTGAATCCTTTATGCATTCTTCTTAAGCTCATGTGCTGTATGGGAACCTTTCTATAATGTTTTATGGGAAATTTGAAACAGAGAAGTCCGATAGAGTTCAAGATAGGGAGATAAATATGTTTGTAGTACTCTGAAATGTCCGACATTTGGAATTCTTGCAATATTCGTCTTCAAATCAATTTACCGACTGATCTCATCACAATATCCGTTTTTGCATAATTTCGAACTATTTATAAATTCTTCTAAAAATTTTGTGGGAGTTCTTCATATACATCAATAACCATTCTATTAGAATTCGATTATTTTTTTTTAAATAATTCAATCTGACAAACGGATTATTTTGATGATAATTATGGTCATCTTTTAGGTTATTTCAAAGGTATTGTCCGGTTTTCAAATGGAAGTTCATTTTTATTGAATCCATTGATAATCTTATACCTCACAAGAATTTTTGCATTCTTTATAAAGAAAATTCAATTGGGACTTGAAGAATTCATTATGAATTCTGAAGAATGCATTTTGAAGTCCTGTGTTGTGTGAGCAGGAACAATCAATTTTTTTAGAATTCATTATGAATTATTTCTAATTCTTTTCAAATCGTTATTATAAAGCAAAAGATTGTTATCATAACTATCTGTTTCGTTATCACGAATATTCGTTTAGTTTTCACAATGATACATGTACTTTCATATTTTAGATTGTAAAAACAATTTAACAGTATAGTTATGAGAATAATGATGTTTTTTCCGTGTATTTCAATTTTCTACAGCAAAGAATGATCCTCAATCTATCACCAAGATAGATCATGCAATTTTATTTTTCAAAAAGAGAGCACATACCCACAAAATGCAAGAAATAATATAAAAGCATTGATTGTGGAAGAATCCACAAATCACTATTGGTACGAAGACATGGAATTAGAAGTACTATTGGAGGAAGATTCGTCCCGAACGCAAAAAGAACTTGCACTTACTCTACAAGTGACTCAACAAGCAATTTCACATCGTTTAAAATCGTTAGGAATGATTCAAAAACAAGGAAATTGGGTTCCATATGAACTAAAGCCGAGAGACGTTGAACGCCGATTATGCATGAGTGAAATGCTGCTTGCCAGGAATAAAAAAAAGAGTTTTTTGCATCGTATAGTCACTGGTGACGAAAAATGGATTCACTACGATAATCCAAAGAAGAGAAAGTCATGGGTTAAGCCCGGCGAACCATCAACATCGACAGCTAAGCCGAATATTCATGGAAAAAAACTCATGCTGTGTATTTGGTGGGATCAGCTTGGTGTCGTGTATTATGAATTGCTGAAACCAAGCGAAACCATTACTGGAGCTCTCTACCGAACACAATTGATGAGATTGAGTCGGGCACTTAAGGAAAAACGCGCCCATTACTACTCCAGACACGACAAAATTATTCTTTTACACGATAATGCTCGTCCACATGTTGCGGCGCCGGTAAAAACATACTTGGAAACACTCAACTGGGAAGTTTTACCCCACCCGCCGTATTCACCAGACTTAGCCCCTTCTGATTATCACCTGTTCCGGTCGATGGCACATGGTCTGTCTGAGCAGCGCTTCACATCATATGAAGACACCAAAAATTGGGTAGATTTGTGGATAGCGTCAAAAGATGAAGAGTTTTTTCGACGGGGTATCCGAATGTTGCCAGAAAGATGGGGAAAAGTAGTGGCAAATGATGGAAAATACTTTGAATAAAACGTAATGTACTTTTCCTTTACAATAAATTCCTAATTTTTTATAAAAAACCGCGGAAACTTATTTGTACACCTAATATGTAGAACATACAAAACTCAAAAATGTTTGAAACACAGTTGTTTAAAATCTTAATGCGATTAATATAAATATTACATACATTGTTCAATGTTATCAATTAATTAAAGTGAATGGATAGAAATTCTACATTTTAAACCCATTCAAAAATTATGCCCATATGGTAATTTGTAAGAAATGAAAGGTGAAAAGTTTGAATTATCAAAAAAATATATTGCAAGTATAATTACAGTATTCATTAGTACATTAAATATACTTTGGCATCATGAAAGTATGTATTAATGTCTTGTTGTAGTGATATTTTCTTCCTCATATAGAACCAAGTATAATTATTCATTATTGCACAAAAAAATGTGATTCTCTTTATTTTGTCAGCAATTTTAAGAATCAATCACATTTTAAATGTACTAGCGAACATGGTAATCTTTCATATTTTTACAGCACACCCACTGATGTGTCCATGTAGATTACACATAGCCAAACATTTCACATGAAGTCTAAGTGGAGACAACGCAAACATCAGTAGATTTTCTGTATAGGATATCCCACATAGACTTCACATAACCAGATATTGTCCATATGAAGTCAAAATAGAGGCAATGCAGACATTGATGGGTATCCTGTGTAGGATACGTAACGTAGACTCCATGTAACAAGACATTTTCTACACATAATCTAAGTGGAAGAAACAGAAGCATCATTGGGTGTTCTGTACAGAACATATAATGAATATACATGAATTTACATACACAATATGAAAATGTTTAAAAACATGAAGAGAAAACGAGCGTTACCAACTAGATGAACTTGGTTAGAAAAGCATATGACCATAAATTACAAAGAGAAATTTGAGGTTAACGCTTGATTTTCTTCATGCTTGGATGAAGAAAAAAATAACATTACCAGGAAGACAATCATTGATTTATCATTTCAAGATGGAGCAATTTTTGAATCTTCAAACACATTAATCAACAATATTACCAATTTTGTTCTTTTACTTTTTTTATATCCTACGTACATGGAATCCGTGTGCCAAACATGTTTTTTGGTTACACAGACCTTGTGTCTATAATTATGGAAGTTGAGACAATCAACTGTATAAATTTATATACATCCATACCTGCAATGAAAAGGATGATTCCGTCTTCATATTTTCCGTTCTTAAGAATTTTATATTTTTTCTCTGGATTCCAAGATTTGATATCACGAATTTTAATATCCTTGATTGTAATTTTTAGTTTCTCTGAACTTGTACAAAAACGGACATATGCGAATTGAGACATTTTCTCTTGATTTCTCACGCGCAGCAGGAAACGAGGTAATAAAGCAGAATGATCTCGAACAGTGATGCCAGGATGCAAGTATTGCTTCTTGCTGCGGAGCCCGTTTTTACCCTCTCCAACGAGTCTCGGCCAATGAGCGTTTTCCAGGAGAACGCCCATTGGCAGAGGCTCCTTGGAGGGGGTAAAAACGGGCTCCGCGGCAAGTATTGCTTCTGGCATCCTGGGATCACCGATCTCGAAGACTAATTCGAAACGAAATGAATGCATAAGATGTTGATTGGTCGATTTTCCTCAAACAACCAATTATATTTTTGATTGTGTGAAGAGTGATCAATGAACGTCGTGTATCACCAGCATGCTTCCAATCGTGATGGGTAGTGGCTTGGAAATGACGAAAAGTAGCAACAACCAATAAGAAATAGCGTCATACTGAAAAACAAATATAGCGTCTATTCAACCGACATTTCACTTTCATTTGTTACGCGTTGTTCGACCTGACTCAACCTGACTTCCTATATCCTTGCAACGTCGCATGATTCATGCAATCTCGCTAGTGTAAAATTTAAACGAATTTAAACGGAAACACAGAGATATATTTTTATTTGAAATATATTTACTCGGAATAAGAATTCTCAAAGGTGATTATAATTCCATAGTGTTTTTGAATACTCGCGTGAGTTCGTTATTGTAATTACTTCTGATTCAATATTATGAATTTAAATAATTTGATTCATACATTTCGTTATGTTTTAATGCTACCACGATACGATAAAAATTTGAAATTGTGATTGTTCATATAGCTCCGATTTTCTGATGCTTGTGTGATTCTTCTGTTATGAAAGCAGGAATTGATACGTTGGTGTGATATTCAACTGATAACGACGTACAACTAAAAGGTAATTCGGATTTTTGTTATCTTATAGTATGTAAAAATACTGAAAAATAGTACAATTTTTATATAACAAAGTATTAGCCCTAAAGGTACAATTATATGCTTGTGGTTGCTGCGTGCGACAAGATTTTTCACACAATCAGGAAGAACAGATCTGAGGGACTTCCCTTTTTGGGTTGTGATGTCACATGCGACAAACGCACGCATGTAATAGAAGCTTAACAGCACACTACGTTGCCTCCACGTAGCCAGACCTTGTTCACGTGAAGTCTACGTGGACGCAACGGAGACATTGGTGGGTGTGCTGTACAGGTAATCATCAAATATATTTAGGTATATATATTTTTTTGTTTTTTTTTAAATTCATTAATATTATTTAATATTGAAACCATGAAACAAACATGTGAAAGTACGGTATTTGTTTTTTTTGTTTGCAACAATTACAGTTGAAAGTAAGAAGTGTGCTATGACAAATGGTAAGAACGGAGGCACTGTTTGTAAATTAATGTATGGTTTATAAGTGGTGTGCCACTCATATTATGGATGAAAGTACAAATTGTCATCAGCCATACCATTACTTCAAAAAATAGGTTCTGAGTGGAACACGTTCTTTTTTCCACTAAAAGCCTAAGCATACAAATGTATAATCTTACACCATAACGTATAAGTACGTTATCGCTTCACTAAAATTGGCTGCATGAAGTCATATGCTTTATACATTGTGCTTATGATTTTATGTGCATAGGCCATAATGGTATCGCTGATGACAATCAGCTCCATGAATCATACCTTGAATGTTTTGCAAAAGTTGAGAGTATTATGAACTTATAATATATTTTTTTTACAGGGCAATTAGACAATAGCGTAAACACATTTCAAATTCCAGTATTCATAATTCCACTGTTCTGTCCGTTTCCCTGATGACAAAGTGAAATGATGCTATATGTCAGATTGACCTGTCACTGATTCTGGCGATATGTTAGTTGAGCATCTCTGGATATGTTATGAGGTATATAATTATGAATACAGTTGATCATTAAGATCTTGTCAGTGATGTAGAATCTCTGTTTCAAATATCCATTGAAACCAGATTGGATTTTAATCGGATTCTATTGGTTTGCATGCGGTTTTTTGTTCGATTTGGAGTTTTCTGATAGAAACGTATTGAATTTGGAATGGGTTTTATCCGGTAGTTTCAGCAGAGATACCATAATGAGACCTTGAGCTAATGATAATCTTCAAAGAGTACTATTTTTTTTTATTATTATACGGTATAATTAGCAAAAAATAAAAAACTAACTTCTATACACATGAATATAAATGAAATATAAATATTAATATATAATGTTTCAGAGGTACCTGGAAAACAGTTGTCAATCAGTAATTTGAAACTCCCTGCTGAAAACAAACTTATGAAAGCATACATTAAATAGGAATCGGAACAAATCCACACTCGGAATACATTCCAAATATTTCAATTCTCGCCTGATATATGTTGTCATATTTCTGGGTTCGGTATTGCATGATTGTTCAAACAAAATTTCATTATGAACAAGGAACATAATGAATCTCGTGAAAGAAATTAAAAAATGCTATATCCAGGATACAGCAAAAGATTGGTCTCATCAAACACACATCGAAGATGGTCACAAAAAGTGAAAAAAGCTATGGAATAGCTTAAGTATAATATAAATATGAACATTACACTCATCGCTCTCTATTTGCAGAAAAAATAAGATGTATGATTTTCAATGTCTATTTTAATTTTTTTTTGCAGAATATATTGTTGAATGATGATGAAGATTCTACATCAGATGAGGAATCCATGCAGAATACAGCACATGCATCGCAGGATATTGATTTACTTCATGAGTGTGAGGATGACCTTCTCGATATGCCATTACAAAATCTCATCAATGTGACTGATACAATGTCAACAGATGCAGGAATACAAATTCAATTCGACAATTCGTGTGATGACGTTGTAGAAGAAGATAGTATTGAAGATTTTCAGAGTGACGTTTCCAGTGAGAACGATTTTACAGAGAGTGAGGACGAAGTTGATATGAATGACTGTTCAAATGATAATACATCAGATTCGTGTCCTAAGACTTTTCAGAATGTAATAATGTTTGAAAAATCAGGTCTCACGGTTTATGAGGTGATGATGATGTTAGAAGCCATAGGCTTAAAACTTGGTCTTACAGTAGAAGGGAAAGAGACTTTGGTAGAATTTATAAAATTATGTGCTGGCTCACCATTCCAGTCTATAAATTTCTCACAATATTCTTTGCAGAAATTATTTAATCCACCAGATGATAAAATAAATTATCATTTTTATTGTACTAAATGTTTTCATACAATATATAGTAGTAGTAAGACAAATTTCATAAAAAATTCAATCCTTTGCGATCACTGTGAGGAACTCGTGCAGTGTAGTTTCACTAATCCGAATTATTTCGTTTCTATAGATTTGAGGTATCAATTGGATTTACTATTGAAAAACAAGGAAATCACTCGAGCTTTAAATGAATTCTTTCATAAGCCTGCAAATCCACTACAAATTATATCTGACATTAGTGATTCCGAATTGTATAAGAAAGTTGAAGATATGTATCCGAACGTTTTAACATTGAACTTGAATGGAGATGCAGCACCAGCAAATAATTCTAGAAAAACAAGCTTTTGGCCATTAACTATCACTATCAATGAATTACCTCCTACCATGAGATTCAAATTCACAATTTTAGTATGTTTCATGCCATTACAATTTGAAGCGAAACCACCGCTATTAAATGCATTTATGGAAACATTTTTAAACGAAATACATAAAATTGATATTGAAGGTATTGAAATTCAAAATGAAACTGGAATTAATACTACATATATGGTCGAACCTCTATGCATCTGTGTGGATTCCAAGGCACGACCGGTTTTTCAAAATACAATACAATATAATGGATTTTATGGCTGTTCATACTGTTACACCGAAGGTTTATATACAGGAGGATGTGTAACGGTATCCATTTGAAGAAAGTTCGCAGCTTCGAACCCATACCTCTCATTTACGCGATGTTCAGTTATCAGATGGAAAAGGAAATTTTCTACGTTCAAAAGGAGTGAGAGGTCCCTCGATATTGAGTTCGATTGATTCAGGTGATATGATTTGGAGTTTTCCTTTTGATAATTCACATACGTTTTGCTTAGGAATAACCAAATTTTTATGGGACTTGTGGTCAAAACATTTTTTATCTCTTTCTGATAAAAAATTGATTAATCATAGATTGTCTATATTACGTCCGGCTCGTGAAGTAAAAAGAATGCCACAAATATTCGCAGAAAGGCATCAGTGGAAAGCCACTGAATGGAAAGCATGGTGACTATTCTATAGTATACCTATTCTCAGTCACATATTACCCACAAATATTCTAAAAAACTTCTCCTTATTAGTCAGAAGTATATACACTTTGAGTAAGATGGAAATTTCCGAAAAGGAAATGATGGAATGTGAAATTGATTTGATAAATTTTGTTGCCGATTATGAAAAAATTTATACACAAGAAGCAACAACATACAATCTACATTCATTATTACATGTAGTTGACTCCGTGCGTAAATCTGGACCTCTTTGGACCACCTCCACTTTTGTTTATGAAGGATTCATTCATGTTTGTAAGAATTTAATGAACGGGCCAAAAGGTATAGAACAACAAGTTTGTAAAAAGTACTTGAAATTTTTAATTTTTAAAAATCATGAATGGACTAACTTATCAACTAATGTGAAGGAATTTTGTGAAAATCTTTTCTCAAGTATGAGGCACACTGTTAGCAGTGAAATTAATGGAGAAGTGCGTTTTTTTGGTAAAGGTCATATTACAGAAAATTCAAATATTGTAACTAAAAAATTATTCTCTCGTTGTTTATATGAAAATCAAATTTATTGTACAAAATCATACTGCAATAATAAAATTAGAAATGATTGTATGATTAAATTGAAATCTGGAAATTTTTGTGAGATAAAATATATTATTAATGCTTATGAAAACGGAGTTCAATTCCACGTCACTGGCATTTCTGTTGAAGAAATTATTATTGGTGGAAAAGCACTGCAACATATATGCAGGGCCGGCTCGTCCATATAGGTAGTATAGGCGGCCGCCTAGGGCGGCAAGATTCAGGGGGCGGCAAAATTTGGAAAAACAACAAAATCCTAGAAATCATGAGTAAGAACCATACTGAACATACACATACACATGACACACAAAATACTTATTGGAAACATTCTCTGTCTTCCTAAGAATTCATGGTGGTTCAATTACTGAATAAGAATTACAATTTTCCTCTAAAAAAGAGATTTTCCTCTGAAAAAAGTGTTTTGCAAAAGTCTTTATGCATAAATTTCAGTACACATTTTACAAGAAATAAGTTATTTTTTAATTCAGTTTCAGAATGGCATCAGAAAGATGATCTGGTGAATAATGATAATTAGGTGATGTATGCAACACATCAAATGTCGATTGAGTGAGAACCTAGTTATCATCCGACAATAGCATTCAACATTGTCTCGCAGCAGTATTGGAAGCAGTATCCTAAACAGCACCGGAAACCAACGTATCAATGGTTTCACAGATATTCGTTTTCAAAAGTCCGTTTTCCAAACGTTTCGAGAACATTGGTTTATCATGTTGGAATACACGTTTCGATGACGTTTCTTACGTATGCTATGGTACGTTCTCAGAGGGTTGTCGAAACATCATATGAAAACCAAATATTTTATTCTCAACCTGAATCAATGTGTATTCATGTAAGTATTTATGGTGAATCGTAAGCAGAAATTCATACCCTGCAAAAAATTTCCCGTAGGAAACGATAAAATTTTCCCTATGGATTTCAATGCGGTTCCTGAAACTGGAATTCCGAAGCTGTATCGTGAATTATTTACGATAGAATTCTGTCGATTCTTATCGTATTCTATAGGATTTAAGAAAAATTCACGTGGTTCTAAAGTGAACTTCACATAGACAAAGTATTAATTATTTGGAGAATTATAACCTTTTTTTTGCGAATAATTCTTTTTTCTACTACAGGAATTTTACGATAGAACCAGGTACATTTCTCAAATCCTGTAGGATGCGATGAGAATCAATAGAATTCTATCGTAAACGCACGATACAGCATGGGGATTCCAATTTTAGGAACCGTATTGAAACTCGTAAGAAAAATTTTATCGTCTTCTATGGGACATTTTTAGCAGAGTAGGACTTCGTGTTTTACTTATGAATATCCTGTTGAGGAATCCATGAAGTTGCATAATAAGAACATTTTTTTATGAACTGCAATAAGATACCATTCAATTTTGAATCGCTTCATTGGAAATTTGTAATATGTGTTTTGTTTTTCCTCCATGCAAGATTCATAGGTTAACAAAAGACTATCGTATTGTCGGTGCATTCATCTTTTGTTTTATTGTGTGTCGAAGTAATATTGCAGGGAGAACCGACGTCTACTCAGGGTTGATCAGCAATTTTTCATTTGAACGAGTTTTCAAGTAAGGCAAGTTTTGATTATAATGAATTTTGAAGTATATTATGTGCGTGAGAATTAGAATATAATGAAGCGTACCACCAAAAAAAGTCGAAAGTTTTCAAAACGTGTCAATGGTGTGGATTTAAGTTCCAGAGAGTACGTGTTTTAAAATTTGTGGAAACCTGCATTTTTTATGTTACGTAAGACGTTCGGCAAATATCATTTGTGTGTGCTGAAATATTTCTTCAGAATGTTTCTGAAACATTCCATGAAAATATAGTACTTTATTCCTAATCTATACAAAATTTAATTCTTCTATTGTTCTATAGTTAACCAAATATCCTAATTTTCGTGTTCAATTGCGAATTTACGATGCGAATATACTATTCACTGTAATTGACAGGTTTTTTTACAGGGTAGTGGGCGGCGTCTTGGGATTTCGCCTAGGGCGGCAAAATACCTAGGGCCGGCCCTGCATATATGGCGAGTTGTTTCTAATGATCAAGATACAATTGTATCACTGCATGATGTATGTGAGAAATTGATGTTCATAGAAACAGAAAATGATTCATATGTATGTAAATTTCCAAACATTGTTGAAGCCCAATAAAACAACACTCAATCAAAATAGTTTTGACAGAAATAATAGTTTGCAATTTTCTAATGTATCTTCTCTAGTGGAAATATTTTTCTGAAAAACTGAAAATCTCTTAAACTCTGTAAAACTCTGTAAATCAAACATCGAATAGCTGTTCTGACAAATTCTGACAAACTCTGAGAGACTCTGATATTTTCTGTAAATTGAAACAAGAAGATTTTCATTAGGGTGAAAATATCTCATAATATCAACTGTCAAAGGATTGAAAGAAATCATGAAAGATTAAGATATTAGAGCTACTTTGATAGTATTGTCAAAAATATCTTGTAGGAATGGATCATTAAACTCACACAAATTCATTAATATATTCGACAATGAGTTTTATTTTTTCCCAACTCGACACCCGATATTTTGTACAAAATAATTTCTAAATAATAGCTTGTGAGAGCGTCACATCAATTTAGAAAAATATTTAACAAATTTTACGGAATTGCATTGGAGAGGTATTTTTATGATGACGAATCTTTAGCGTTATAACAATATTTTAATAACTATTAATGTACATTATACTTCTGAAAGCAACTATTGTAACACCATTTTGAATTTTAATCCATGAATGCAACATTACAGTTATCCCTGCATGCTTTAGAATGTTTTTATATTCTTATTTTCATCTCATAATAATGTTTATTGATTCGTTGGAAAATCAAAACCAATTCTATAGGAAAATAAGAATACGTCTATTTTCAATTGTATTTGATTTTTAATATATATATGAGAATACGAATATCATCTTTCTATTCTACAAAAGGAATAAAAATCTTAATTCATCATAGAAAGATTGGAAACATAGGAAATTTTTATTTTCAATTGCGCAATCCAATGTTGAATTCCTATTCTATTAGGAATTCCTATTCTATTAGGAATTCGTTTTCAGAATTGAAAATTATTTTTTCGAATGTTGTTCATGACATTCATTAGCTAAGTTCGTTTACCGATGTCCCAAGTTACCCCAACTCGCTCCAAGTATTTTGGATTCGCTACTTCCAGTTTAAGCAACGAAATGATTGGTTTGGTACAAGTTGGAGCAACTCAGGGCACGTAGAACGAACGAACCTATTCATAACATTGGAAGTGTATTCTGAATGAGATATTGAAAAAATTTGAAATGAATTCCAGATAAAGAATGGGAATTCAGTGGGAAATAGGTTAGAATAGAAAAGAATAGGAATTAAAAAAATGAATTCCATAACTCCAGAATTCGAATTCATTTCCGTGGATTTCAATTCTTTCCTATTCTTCTCAATTCAATTTTTTTTACTGGGAACCTAAACTCCCTACGTGTGTAGTGCGGAAGAATCAACTGTGAGTCGGAAAAGAATCCTAAGTGATTGGAAACTCTCTACTTGTGTCAAATCTCGGTTCCTAAGTAGTCTAAACAGATCCTAAATAATTTGCAAACATTTACTTCAAAAATACTTGGGTTTCTTCAGATTTTTTAACCGGGGATATCATTGGTTTTGAAGTTTATATATTTTATCACATCTTGCCTTCATAAGGAGTAGACACATAAACTACGTAAACATAAACGTGAAAAACGGAAGACTGCGCAGATCTTATATACGGTTCCTGCGCAGCCTTACGTTTTTCACGTTCACGTTTACGTAGTTTATGTGTCTACTCCTATACTCAAATAAACGTGGAATTCAGTAATCTTGAACTTAGATTGTGTTTACACGAGTTGTCAACAAAATTATTGTATACGCCACAGGGGTGACACCAATATAGGAAAAGTGGAAACAAACGCCAGACCACACTGGGGGTAATTCCAACCAATGTCGAATCGAGGAAGTGTGAGTTCCAAAAGAAATGTCAACAGTACCCAATGAGATAATTTTTAACTTGAATCGCCAGACAAAAACGGGATGTCGTGGTATGTCAATTCCATGGATTTTGTTGTCACCTTTTATACATTTGGTTTCACCAACGTGGTATACGCCGTTGATTATTCAATTCTCTTAGATGAATCAATCATATTCTCAATTCTATGGGTATTGACCAATGAAATTCGCGTTTCCTGCCGATCCTGATTTGATCCACCATTTACAAGTGGAACCAATCAAACATCAGATTCTGAATTAGCCAGAGTTCATAGGACTCTGCATTCCTTATCTATTCCCCCACATCTCCTTTTATTAGGGTGAATTCGCATACATCGGAATAGCTGCCGAAACGGAACGGTTTCCTGAAATCTAATTGCTTGAGAGCTAGAACTCCCTGCAAATCCCCGTTCCGTTCACTAGAAATTTCGGTCCATGTAAAATGACCCTTACGAAGAATCTGGAAAGTCCGTTGAACGACATTCAAATGTTTTTCAGTTATAAACTGATGTTATGGCGTAAAGTTGTTTGCGCAATCACGTGTGAAGAAACTCTTCAACATAATGGCACAAAACATTGTATGTTTGGCTAAAAATCTTGCCACTGGTGCTGAGAAAACAATTAATGCAAATAATGTTTTTGAAATAGTTGAGGACAATAAAAGAATTAAGTTTAACCCAGAAACTTTCAAATCTTATAAAAAATATGCTGTGATTGAAGGATCGAATGTCGTGCGACATATTGTATACGGAATGGCAGTTAATATATTTTCTCAACTTTTTTGTGTGTATATGTAATTTCACATTAAAACAGTATTCTTGGAATTAGTCTACTGACCGTGAATATTATATACTTCTCATCTCTCCAATGTTTCCACGTGACAATCTGTTCTTGATTCTGAATAGCTTCGACATAATTATGCCCGTATGGAAATATTTCGCTGAAAAATGTCTGTAAAACTATGAAAAATCTCTGAAAAACGTTGGATTCTCTCTGAGAATCTCTGAAATTTTGATGAAAAATCTAATATTTTTGGGACATTCTTTTACAGACTTTCTTCAGAATCTCACAGAGTTTTTTCATTCTTTTTCAGAGTAATAGTAACGAAATTGCACTCTGAAAAAACTCTGATAAAACTCTAATAAACTGTTGACATTTTTCTGATTATTGAGAAATCCTGAGATCCTATAAATACATTCATATGCTGTATTCAAATATCATGTGTGAAAAAGTGTTTGAAAATTTTTCAATTTTCTTCTGGAAGTCAGAAAAATGTCAGCAATCCATCAGAGTTTTGTCAAAGTTTTTTCAGAGCACAATTTCGTTTCTATTTCTCTGAAAAACTCTGGAAAAAGTCTGTAAAGAATGTCCCAAAAATATTAGATTTTTCATCGAAATTTCAGAGATTCTCAGAGTTTGTCAGAGTTTCTCAGAGAGGATTTAACGTTTTCAAGAGATTTTTCATAGTTTTGCAGACATTTTTCAGCGTAATATTTCCATACGGGTATCCAACGTCAAAAGAGTATTTAAAGAGAAGGAAATGTTGATTATTGAAAAAAATTGGAAATGAAACCACTCTTTTTTCAATATAAGAAATATAAACATTTTCACAAAGTTATTTTCTATTCCTGCATATATTGTCGAAACGTGTTTTGTTTATTATCGTGGGATGAGGATTTGGAATGCAATTGTAAATATCCAATCAACATTGATATTCATGGATTAGTCTTACACAAATTGTGTATGACGTTGTACAAAACGAAGGAAATGTCATCAAGAAACGGAATATTTATGACTCTTAAGAGAACATGTGTACCCACACAGCACCAGCATGATCCAAATGAATTCCCGTTATGTCAGTTCAGAAAGAATTCATAAAGCATTCTTGAGAATTCTTTTCGAATACCAGGGATTCATAAAGAATTCTTTCTTAACTGACATAACGGGGACTCTTAAAAAATCGCACGATGAATTCATATAGAATTCTTGATGGATTCATCGGGACCACGGTGCTGTGGGGGTACATGTTTCGTATATGTTATCATACATATATGGATATCTACAATGCTCATTCTACTTACACAGTGAAAAATTTTGTGTATTTTCAACACACGCGTATGCCCCAGGAGGTCCACTCGCAATTTATGTTGAATATTAACATAAAAAATGCATCAAATCAACACAAAAATGTTGAATCAACACTAAAAATTTGTTAATTTGACAATTTTTTATGTTGTTTTCAACACAAACTCTCAGTGGACCTCCAGAAACACAAAATTTTTCCCTGTGTACACACATTAGTATAACCAATGTCTACAATGCTCATTCTACTCACACACATTGGTATAACCAATGTCTACGGTGCTCATTCTACTTACACACATTAGTATAATTAGTAGAATGAGCATTGTAGGTGTCCATATATGTATGATAACATATACGAAACATGTACACATGTTATCTTAAGAGTCATAAATATTCCGTTTCTTGATGACATTTCCTTCGTTTTGTACAACGTCATACACAATTTGTGTAAGACTGTATTCATGAATATCAATGTTGATTGGATATTTACAATTGCATTCCAAATCCTCATCCCACGATAATAAACAAAACACGTTTCCACAATATATGCAGGAATAGAAAATAACTTTGTGAAAATGTTTATATTTCTTATATTGAAAAAAGAGTGGTTTCATTTCCAATTTTTTTCAATAATCAACATTTCCTTCTCTTTAAATACTCTTTTGACATTGGACACCCGTATGGAAATATTCCGCTGAAAAATGTCTGCGAAACTATGAAAAATCTCTTGAAAACGTTAAATTCTCTCTGAGAAACTCTGACAAACTCTGAGAATCTCTGAAATTTCGATGAAAAATCTAATATTTTTGGGACATTCTTTACAGACTTTTTTCAGTTTCTCAGAGTTTTTTCTTTTTTTTTCGGAGAAATAGATTATCAAATGAATCGACAGAATCAGGTGGATCCATATTTTGCATAATTTCATCATGTATTCACTTTATAGAATCAGAATATGCTATTCATCAGTTAAAAAACCCTGAAACAAACAGTAGATGCCGAAATTTCAAACTTCCACCGCGTAAGTCGATAGGACCTGCAATAGAACCGCTTTCCAAATTCACTTTGATAGAAGAAACAGACAATGTTAAAAATGACGAGGTCTTCTATATTTCGTTTTTATATTATTAAACTCTCTATTGGATTCAATTACCCAGTGAACACAATTACGTAAATGTTACATAAAAACTACATAACGTCAAGTAACTAGTTACGTAACGTGGAAGTCACATGTGACTCACAATTGCCTGCTCATTTACATAAACATGTGAGGATCAATGTTACATTGCAGTTACTTACATAAAGAATTAGGATCTTTACGTAACCAATATATAACTGCAATGTAATGCCGATGGCAAAACGCTATATTCGGAAACGAAATTTTTATTACATGAAAATTCAATTTCCCTATGCTCTCAGCAAACACTGAACATAACATTGACGTAACTTTTACGTGCCCAAGTACTCTGTTGATTTTACACTCTTATTTTGGTAACTCAAATACATAACTAATACATATCATCAACGTTCAAAATCATGTTTTTTTCAGGTCACTCGCATGTGCAAATAGGACGTTACATAGAAATAAGAAATGGTGACTGAATATGAGCGTCAATTGTTATGTGATTATTATATCACATTCACATAACAGACTTATGTAACTTGTGATTTCTGTGTTATGTAACATTGACATATGGTGTTCACTGGGGAATAGATCCATTGAAACAATAATATTTGATTGAAAATGCAATGATTTGTTTTAGAATAAAAAAACAAATGCGAAAAAAGATAGGATTAGAGAACAAAACAAGGAAATTCTCAAAACATACAATTCAACAAAGAGCAAAATACTGGAAAGCCCAGAATCCGGCAGATCTTCAAGAAATGAAGAGATAATGGATTATGAAGAAGAATACAAGCAAAGTGATTCAGATATTGAACATGCTCGCCATACGGAGAAATCATCAATTCCTAATAATGGAATTCCGAATGGAAAGGTGAGATTATTGAGTCATTTTTCGTAATAGGGCATTGAAATTCCCCGCATAACACATCAGTTCGAAAAGAGTTCATAATGATTTTATTTGACAATGTGAGAATAAAAGATAAATACACTAAGAACTCTTTCTGAACTGCTGTCCTGTGTGGCTCTCTGGAATCCATACTTTCTAAGGGTGTGCGAGTATTGGATTTTCTGAGATCGGGTGATTTGTTGTGGGTGTCAGGTCGGAGACTCGACTATTGACTCGACCCGAAGTTTCCGAGTATATATATAACCGGATACAGTGACCGAATCCAGCATCCAGTATCCGGACCATCACTAGTAGTGATAAATATCCGACCCGAAGAAAACCTGACACTTTCCTGGTGAAAGGGTCCAATAGAAACCGATAGAAAGCGATTCAAAATTAATCGGAATGAATAGGGTCAATCGGAGAGGCTCAACTACCGATTCAAGATAAATAGGAATTAATTGGGACGTGGTATATATAGGATTGAACCGAGGATTTACCGATAGAAAAATATTTGTTTTATTGGAATTAATGTGACTTTCAGTGATCAAATGGTTTGTATGAGAGATATCTGATTGAGAGTTCGAAAATTTCTCCATTTCATGAGGCAAATGGTTTTTATTGGAAATTTCCATGACCTGAAGCTATTGGAACCGATCGTAAATGTTACGTAATGGGAAATTTAATCGGTTTTTATGGAGAATCTCCAATTCGATTAGAGTTCGTACAGATTTGATCGGTCTGTAGGTTTTAATCGGATTATTCTACTATCCGAATTCATGGGGGATAATAGGACCATTTACGGATCTGAAACTCGAATAGTATTGAATGAGAAATATCCAATTCGAATTCAGAATTCCTTTCAGCGGATTGGATCATCGGTTTTTATCAGAATTTTTGGTAATTTCGGTCTATCGGAACCAACGGGAAAATTGTACAAAATTCAAGACTTACTGGGTTTCTATCCAGAATATCCAATTCGATGTGAGTTTGTTTATTTTATTGGTCAATAGGTTTCAATTTGATTATTCGATCATCCCAAACTGAAAAAAAGTTGGGTACAGACAACGATGATATAGTTGATTCAACAGTACAATACGATTGGATATATCCAACTGAATCTGACTGTTGCCTCAACTACATGCACTGTTGACTCAACTACATGCAGTTGGATCAACCATCATGGTGTCAAGTCAACGGTTATACTGTCAATCTGACCGTATATTCGTTGACTTGACTATGATATTCAGTTACCCTAACAACAAAATATAATTGATTTTCGATGAAATTTTTTTTTCAGTGCAATTTATGGGAAATAAAAGGAATATTTACGGGATTGAATATTCAATAGCATTGAATGAGAAACGTCCAATTCAATTTTAGACTTTATTCCACCGCATTAGCCCTGGTTAAAAAATCCGATATGATCCGATAGAAACCGATTCAAAATTAATCGGACTGGATAGGATCAATCGGAACAGTTCAATCACAGATTCAAAATCAGTAGGAGTTTATCGGAATCTCTTTTCTATTGGTTTCAATCGGGGATTGACCAATTAAAAAATCTGTATTTTATGGGAATTAATCAGACTCCACATAATCTATTGGTCTGTGTAAGAGATATCTGATTGAATGATTGGAAGTTTCTCCATTCCATCAGGCAAACGGTTTTTATGGGAAGTTTCCACAATTTCATCCTATTGGAACTAATGGGAAAATTTGTGAAATTAAATGATGAATGGGTTTCTTATAGTAAATTTCTGACTGCATTCAAGGATGTATCGATTTCATTGATCAATGGGTTTCAATTGGATTATTCCAACATTCAAATTTATTGGGAATAATAGGCCAGTTTACAGATTCCAGAGTCCTATAGGTATGTACCGGCAATAACCGATTCAGTTTTAAAATTTCTTTCATTGCATCGGATCATTGGTTTTTATCGGAATTCCTGGTGACCTCGATGTATTGGAACTAATGGGAAAAATGCTGAAATAGGAAACTATAACCATAGAATACCAAGAGAATCCAATTAGAAAATATTTCATTGGTATCAATCGGAATTTTTATCAGTGATAGAATATGCATTGGATCCCATTGAAAAATATGTTACTGGTACCAATTACAATTGTGATGATTAATCAAATGCCGATTAAATCAAATTCAAAAATATTTTGTCCGTACGAATTGGAATTTTTATTATTGATAAAATACCTATTGGATGCCATTGTATGATATTTGACTGGTATCAAATAAAATTTTCGTGATTAATAAAGTACCGATTCAATCCAATTAAAGAATATTTTCTCGGTATCATTTGGAATTTTCGTGATTGATGAAATACCCATTGAATTCCATTGAAAAGTATTTCACTGATATCAATTAAAATTTCAATAATCAATACAGTCTCGATTTAATCGAATGAAAAATGTTTTCTTGGTATCAATAGGAATTCTTATTATTGATAAAATACCTATTGGATCCCATTGGAAAATATTTGACTCGTATCAATTAGAATTTTCATAATTGATAAAATACCGATTAAATCCAATTGAAAAATATTGTATTGATATCAATTGGAATTTTTCATCCATCATAAAATACCGATTGAATCCAAGTGGAAAATATTTTCTTTGTCTTCATTGGGATTTTTATTATTAATGAACTCCCATGCTCTCATTAAGACCGATACAATCCCTCATATGTCCAAAGGACTATTTCCAATTGAATCCTATTACTATAGGACACCCATCTCTGACATAAGACAGTCATTTAATTCTCATTGATAGGAAGCGAACCACGGCATCGAGCGAGCGGGTGTTCCAGATCGATCTTCTAGGTTAAGCAACGACAACTGCGGTACCAGGTGGATGGGTCATCACCATGTAAATAACACATAAATGATCGTTTGAATTTATTTCAGCAATAATTTGTCACCCCTGGTTAAACAATCCGATTGAATCCAATGAACAAAAATTTTATCGGAATGAATTGAGTTTCTGCATCGGAAATTTCCTATTGATACCAATAAGATAATTTTTAATTGGATTTAATCCGTCTTTCCCCTGGTTAAAAAATCCGATTGGATCCGATAAAAAAACATTTTATCGGAATGAATTGAGTTTCTGCATCGGAAATTTCCTATTGATACCAATAAGATAATTTTTAAATGGATTTAATCGGTTCCAATAGCTTCAGGTCATGGAAATTTCCAATAAAAACCATTTGCCTCATGAAATGGAGAAATTTTCGAACTCTCAATCAGATATCTCTCATACAAACCGATTGATCACTGAAAGTCACATTAATTCCAATAAAACAAATATTTTTCTATCGGTAAATCCTCGGTTCAATCCTATATATGACACGTTCCAATTAATTCCTATTCATCTTGAATCGGTAGTTGAGCCTCTCCGATTGACCCTATTCATTCCGATTAATTTTGAATCGGTTTCTATCGGTTTCTATTGGACCTTTTAACCAGGGATACGTCATGATTGAATAAATGACATATGTGTTTGTTCAATTGATATAAAATGCGCGTATATAATGTATATAAACCGTTCGTTGGTTGGGTTAACAACCAATAAAATTCAATAAGAAATTCCCGATGCAGCAATCAATTCATTCCGATAAGTTTTTTTTATCGAATTTAATCGGATTTTTTCACCAGGGAAAATGCCGATTAAATCCAGTTAAAAATTATTTTATTGGTATCAATGGGGAATTTCCGATGTGGAAACTCAATCCATTCCGATAAAATGTTTTTTTATCGGATTCAATCGGATTGTTTAACCAGGGTTGGGTCGGATTGGATACTCGACTTTTTCGGGTACCCGTGAACCTCTAATGCTTCCCTCTCATTATTAAATTATAATCAATTATAATTGTATTTTAATTGAAGTATATTATAACCAATGGGATAACAGATTTAATTTTCACAGCAACAGAATGAATCAGTACATGAATGTGTTGATGATTTCAATTACTCAGGAGATTCAGTAGAATTAAAAAGGATTCGAATGGAGTTGAGAACACAACAAATTCGCTGCAATAAATTGCAGGAAGAAAAAGAGAGGTTAGAAAACATAATTGAAGATCTATCTTTAACTGTGAAAAATCTGTCCGAAGATATAAAACCGAAACTTGATGAATGTCGAGGTAAATTATATTTGTATTACTGGAATTACTTTTTCTATGCATTCTGTTGTAAGGCCTCTCTCCCATGCAACCGAATTTTCTTGAACGGAACGATCATAATTGATGGACTCCCAGTCTTATTCGGATACAACCATAACAATACTAGGAATCCATCAATTGTGAATGTTCCGTTCCGAACAATCCGACTGCATGGAAGAAGCCTAAAACGGTAAGCAATGGGATCGAAATTGAATATTCTGGGAGGATGAAATCTTTTCCACAATAATAATTCAATTTTCATTTTCTAAAAGCATTAAGAAAACCAACAAAAGGTGAATGTCCGCTCAGTACTACGAGAAGTGTTGTAGATGAAAAAATAGAAATCGAAATCCCTCCTGATAAGTAAACCAAGATATTTTGTGAATCTATTTGTTCTCTATTTTGTAATATGATTTTGGGTTTTTCTGCCTTATCTTATATATACTCTGTCAATTAGATTTATGTAGGTAATGGCCAAATGATATCTAAAAAAGACGTGGCCAACGTAGAAAAACATGTAGGCTTGAGAAAGCGAGTTGGAAAATTAGCAGACTTTTTTTGGCCAAATGAGGTTCATAAGTGGAGCATGACAGGAAAAGATGGTCACGGCACTGTGATGAATACTATCACTGCGAGTCATATTGATGCAATGATCGGTGAGGATTCCATATATTCTGAAATTGTTAACTACTCTGCCGTCCCAAGCCAAAAAAGGCCGTATGTCAATATTTCGAAGTTCCGAGATATCAAGGACTTTATTCAACCTTCTGCATGTTAAATGCTACAAACGCCTTCGTATTCTCTTGGGATACCTTCGGTCAATTCAATCCGTGAAGTCCCACTTTTTACGAATTTAGGAATTATGAAAACTCAATCAATGATGTATGATGATCCAATGGAATTAGCCATTCAGAATCTAGAATTTCTGAACTCACCGAAAGTACGACCTTACGGATTAAATTGACCGCCTGTACATGCAAAGTTCACAAGCATGAAGCGGAAAACAGAGAAGACTTTCTGGATAGTTTTGATGTTTTTTAGTTTACAATTGATCACTCTATATAAAATATCCAACTGAACACAACCAAAAGTCCTTGTCTGGTTTTGAACGGTTTTTGTCCCTTTGAAGATATACCAGCGTACCGACTGAGTAAACATTTCTTCGATAAGAATTCTCCGAACTAAATGCCTTGTAAAAATGATCCACATATAAACCATATATGGCCATATATGGACAGAGATCTCATATATGACCACATTCAATCCAAATTTAACCCATATTTAATACATATACGGCGCATATACGGTACGTATACGGCCCGTATATGTCAACCTTCATACATATACCGGCGTATATGCAACGCATATGCGTCGTATATACATTGAATATGGGTTGAATTTTGATTCCATATGGTCATATATGAAACCTGTATCCATATATGGCCATATATGGTTTATATATGGATCATCTTTACAAGGGATTCATGAAAAGGTGTTGAACTTCCAGGAAATATTCTTCAGTGATCTATCTATTGCGGTGCAGAGCCCAAATTTTGAATTTCAAGAGTAATATTTCTTTTCCCCAACTGTGAAAAAGTTTTTTTCCCAAATTTGAAATTCAGACTCTGTACTGCAATAGATAAAGTACTGAAGAATATTCCCTGAAAATTTCAGACCTTTTCATGAATCCTGTTCAGAGAATTCTCACCGAGAAAATGTTTATTCAGTCGGTACGCTGGTATCCCCTTAAAACCGGGGGACAACTGCCCAACTTTCTATTCGGTTCTGTCCGAAATTTCTCAACTGAAAGCTGCATTTGAAACCTGACACAAGATTTCTTATTAATTTTCGATTGGCTACCACACTCTAGGTATTGCCAATAAAATCATTGCAAAAAATTGCTTTCAGCTTTTGATGGAATTTCCCGATTTAAAAATTCCACACAGTAAAAAAATTTTTCGTCATTGTGTAAAGTGTTAAAATTTGTGTGTCGAATATTTAACATTCCAGAGTGTTGATTCAACTCAATCGTGTCGTGTCGTGCCATGTCGTGAATCGTTCGTTTGTTTTGACACAACGATTGTGTTGAATCAACACTCCAAAATGTTGAATATTTTACACACAAATTTTCCCACTTTGCACAATGACGAAAAATTTTTTGGTGTGAAGACAGAAACAAGTAGAAAGTTGGTTATTTCTTCAGAGGTTTTTACGGGACAAAAAACGTTCAAAGCCGGAGGAAAATTTTCGGTCGGACATTTCCAATAGGGATAGTCACCCGGCAAAAAATATTCCGTTGGAAGAAATTGAGAATCGCACGTATGAGTACGATTTTTGTATACATATTTGACGATTGAGAACTATCAATGTGAATACCTCTCATTTCTAATGTTTTTCAACTCCTTTTCGAAGATCCAAATTTTCATTTTTGAATTATTTTCCATCATCAATTCCTCCGAAATCCTTGCAAACCATTGAAATCTCTGCATTTTAATTCTTGTCAATTCCTCACCTCTTTCACGACTAAATTAGAATTTTATTCCTTAATTCAATATTTTATCACTTAATTTCTACGTGATTGATTAAAGAAGTTTTATAATATGGAATTTAAATTACTGAATTTCTTGATTCGTCCGAATGAAAGAGCCCTTAAAGTGAATTTTTAGTTGCAATAGCTTGTTTTAGAAATTAATTTGTAATTTTATTCCTCCAGAGGAATTCAGAAATCGTATTCGTTCTCATTGGAATTTCCAATTCCTGTTGATGGATGATTTTTTGCAGTATACGCAACATCTGATGTCAGACGATTGAGCATATACCTTTATCGTGAACCAGATCAAAGCTGTTGTCATAATATGTATACTTTCTGAATATATATGTTCATATATTTTCATTTACAGGTCTGTTGAATATTATGCACTGGAAGGAAGATGATTTAGAAATCAATGAAAGGAATGTGAAAAGGGCTCTCAGCAGATATACTTCTGCGAGTCGTGGTGAAACTGAATCAAAGCAATCAGACAAAAAAATTACCAGCAATGAATTAATAAGTTGTGTTGCGGTTGAAAAAGAGAAAGCTGCACAAATAAATGCTAAATCAAGTGAGGAACAGGAAAGCTGCTCGGCAATCAAGATATCCCATAAAGAAAAGGATGGACAGCACAAACAGGAAACCATTAGTGAGGATAAAACATACAAAAAACGACATGAAAACCTCAAATCCATCGAAACATCGAATCATGCAGATAAACCCGAAACTGACAGCGAAAAAAAGAACGAAAATTCAGGAAGCATGAATTCAAGTAGGAGGTTCACTGAAGAGCAGTACGGGAAGTTCAGAAATCCTGATCCATCAAGTTACTTTGATAAGCACATGATAATTGAAGATGAACAAAACGAACATGAGAATAATGATGGGAGCCACAATGACAGTGGAGCACAACAGAATACAAAAGAAGTTGTCGATGGAGAAAGACGAAATCGAAGAAAAAATTTCGAAAACTTTGAATGTGTTAATGAGGATGAGCATACAGAATTCGATGATGAGTATACAAAAACAAGAGTCCGACAGACAAAATATCATACCAGTTCCAGCGAATCCAATGCAAGTCTACGAGATGAAGGAGAGTTTGTACACAAAAGACATGGAGAAATACTCGAAGACACCGAAAAACAGAGTCATATTGCTTCAATAAGTTATGCCATTATGCTTCAAATAAGTTCAATAATCGTATAATAAAAATATATTCAATACTTACTAAGACAAATGTGAATCGAGGGAACCCAAGCATCAGGGAGAGTGAGTTGAATTTTGTGATAACTTATACATCACGTGAATAATGCGAATTTGAGTGAAATGAATGAATAAAGTGCATACTTAGTAGGGTGTCCGGTATTTACCAAGTTGATTTTTTTTCTTGCAGTGCCCCCTAAATTTTTAGTTTATGACCTACAAAAAACTTTTAGACCAAGACAATTCCTGAATATTCATATTGAACTTTGCCGCGCAGGGCCGATACATTTCTCGTTTAAATATAGAATTTTGCCACTCTTTATATTCAATCTTTTTCCTCCCGAGCTAGCGAATATATATCAATCAGCGATATATATTTTCGAAGGAAATTGAACGCTGTAAAAAAAAGCTCTGTCATTTTTCGATAACTCAATTATTTCAAAGGTTATTTAAAGTTCCCAACCAACATTCAGAAATCTTTGATATGTCTTGCTAAGACTTCTTTAACTTATCGCATAGAATCCGAAGAGATGTCTCATCGTGTTCCGTAAGTCATCTTTCCGGATTCTATACGGTATTTTAAACAAGTCTTAGCAAGACATCTCAAAGATTTCTGTATGTTGGTTGGGTTGAAGTTGGACTTGTAGTGATTCTCCATTTTTTTCTACTTTGACAGCAGGATTATTATTATTGATATAAAAGTGAACTGTTTTTTTCGGGAAATATCTAATCACAACTATGATATTATAGAAAAAAATTGTATTATAGAAAAAATTATTGAAAAAATTTCTCATCATCGAAAAAAATGTAGGAGATAAAATGAAGTTTTTGGAATATTGATGGATTCATTCCATTAAACATCCTTTGGTAGCATTTGGAATTTTTTTTCATCTCCCACATTTTTCTCGATGAATTACAGAATCTTGAATTTGAAGGGTTTTTCTGGCGAAGATTTCCATGAAGAACTTCTTTCTCCAACACTTTCTTTCCATAGAAAGAACAGAGATATAATTTTGGGAATTTATGCGTATTCGATATATTTATTTAAAAACAAAAAAAAAACAAAACAGAAAATGACAGCGGGCGTGATTTTGAGTGACTAAATGATCTGAGGAAAATTGTAAATTATTTCTAGTGGAAGTGGCTATCGCAAGGACTAGAATATCTTTTCATCAACAAATGACAAACTGGCGGCCGTTTTTCGAAAAACCCGATTTTTGAAAGCTGAAAATCGAATGAGAATCGGAAAATTCTTGACCCATCAAAACGATTCTACTTCATGTGATAGCCACTTCAACGAGGAATAATTTGACTTTTTTCCAGATCATTCAGTCGCCTAAAATCATGCACCCCGTCGTTTTTTAATTTTTTTTCAAATCAGTTTGTCAAAATAAAAATGTTTTTTTTTATCTGGAAAGAAATTTCTTTGTAATATTTGATTTTCAATGAACAAACCTACAAATTTTTGAAACGATATCTCTATTCTTCTCATGAAAAAAATGTCTGAAAACAAATTTCTTGGGACAATCTTAACCAGAAAGACTCCTTAACTCTAACCGTAAGTCACATTATTTCCCAATTATGGTAATTTTTCCAGTAACTTTTTCTGCAATACAGTTAAGATGAGATATTTTCCGAAATAAATAATTTACTTCCATATAAATAATAATGATGTTGCTATCAAAGTAAAGAAAAAAAACTGAAGACTCATTAATTGTTCAACTTTGACCTTGAATAACTTTGAAAAAAATGAATTCATCGAAAAATTATAACAGAGCTTCCTTTAGAGCGTTGAATTTCCTACTCAAATAATACCCCTCTCATTGCTATAGGTATATTCATTAGCTCAGGAGAGAAGGAATGCAGTTCAAAGAGTAGCAAAATCTCATATTATTCAAATGGGACATGTATCGTCTTTGTGGCAAGATTTAATATTTATATCAGGGGCTTATTTCAGGCTGATATTTCTCCTTATTTCATAAACTAGGAATTTAGGATGCGCTATAAGAGAAGAACCAACTTGGTAAATAACGGACACCCTAATACTTAGCTCAATCAGAACACAAAAATTTCGAGCAAATGAGTTTTCAATGTCGATGTTCATGCCGGTTCATCGTCAAATCCAAATCGTTATTGAATACCTCTTTTATTTCGGTAAGGTTGCACATCGCCAGAAATTTGAGGCATTCCAATGAGTATGTAGACGCTGGAAAGAGAGATTTGAGAAATCATTGCCGTTCAGAGGTTGCAATTGACCGGATTTCCTGGGACAAATACCGATCAAATCCCGACAATTCTTTTCGTCTAATAATAATTTTCTGAAGAACTCTTGACAAGTCTGATTCAGAGTTCTGAAGACTTCCAAAGACTTCTTCGGAGAATTATTCAGAATTATTCCACAAGGGTGCATTCTGAGATCATTGCCTTGGACTTGCCAACACGTGAGGAATTATGCCTGGGCGGAATTTGACAACAGGTAGACACATATATGTATCACGTGGATGTCATGAAATATCCCACAGGCGTGCATTTTATACTGCTAGATATTAACGGGCACGTTCCGACATTTTTTGATACGGATTTAGACACCATGCCCAGACAGCACAGAAAGTTCTCCGTACGATTCGTGGACGTTTTCTTGGTGTCGCGTGTTTTTGTTGCTTCTGAACACGTTTTGAGCATGTCCTTTTCATCCACTACGGGACGTCTTCGCTATGTCTACCAAACGGGCTTTCATAAAAACTAACATTCACAAACACAAAGTCGCACGGAGGACATGAATGGAACTAAACGGGACATTCGCATGTACCTGAGACATAGATGCGACATTTTTAGACCATTCCGGGAACATTATTCACACGTTCTCTGTGAAACCATGCCCGGTCGCTGAACGTTCGACTAACCTCCTGGTGGTGTATGGGTGGGAATGTTGGGACACCTTATAGATATGAGTATTTGGGCCTGCAAGGCATTGGACAATAGGTGGGTACGTACACTTAAGATGTGGATGTCAAGAGACATCCTTCAAACATGCATGTTGCACTCCCAGACATTATGGAACAACTTCTGATACAGATTCAGACACCCCGCCCATGTGAGGACACCGTGTACACATGAGCAATCATGCCTGGGCGGGATTGGGTACTGGATGGACGCGTATACTTGGGATATGGACGTCATCGGAAATCTTTCGGACATTATCGGACACATGTCAGACACATTTCTATGAGGAATCACACACCCCACACTGTAAAAAATATTCGGGATTTTCCCATACCTATGTAGAGGAAATTTCCTATACTTGTACGGGAAAAGCGAATTCCCGTACACGTATAGGAATTTTCACATAAAAATATATTAAAATTGCTGTTTTTATGGGATTTTTACTGTCAATTTATAGGATTTTTCCCAAAATTTACGGGAAATTTCCTATCCATGTATGTGTTAATTACTTCACATACATGTATGTGAAATTTCCTATAAAAATTTTTTACAGTGCAGACATGCCGGGATACCTCATAAACATGAGCCCCCATGCCTGGACAGGATTAAAAAATAGATGGACACGTATACTTGAGATGTGGACGTCATGAGACATCCTCCGGACATGCATTCTGTACTATCAGACATTATTGGGCACCTTCATATACGAATTCAGACACCCTGGACACGCCAGGACACCTTATAGACATGGGCAGCCATGCCTGGACGGGATTGGACAATAGGCGGACACGTATACTTGAGATGTGGACGTCATCAGACATTTTCTGGACATTCATTTTGTACACCCAGACATTATCGGACACATGTCAGACACATTTCCATGCGGATTCATACACCCCAGACATGTCAGGACACTTCATAGACGTGAGCGCCTATGCCTGGACAGGATTGAACAATGGATGGACACGTATACTTGAGATGTGGACGTCATGAGACATCCTCCGGACATGCATTCTGTACTATCAGACATTATTGGACACCTTCCGATACGAATTCAGACACCCTGGACATTCCAAGACACCTTGTAGACATAGGCAGCCGTGCCTGGACGAGATTAGACAATACGTGGACACGTATACTTGAGATGTGGAAGTCATCAGACATCTTTCGGACATTCATTTTGTACACCCAGACATTATCGAACACATGTCAGACACATTGCCATGCGGATTCATACACCCCAGACATGCCGGGACACCTCTCAGACATGAGCCTCTATGCCTGGACGTGATGGGACATTCAGTGAGCACATATGCTTCACTGTCAGACATCAAAAGACAGCGTTCAGACGCGAGTTCTCAAGTCTCAGACACTATCAGGCACATTTCGGACACTGAACGTTTGAAATACCAGACATCCTCGGACGGTGGTTTGACAAATTCCGTCTCATGGACTTTCGAATTTGTCTGTAAGGTAGAAATCGTGGACAAAAGTCATGACCATATCTTATCCCAAACATGTCCGAACGGACATTTTCTCGGTGTATCCACTCTTTGTCCGGAATGCCCATCAGGGTATTCATAGACCCATGTTCCGTCACCGGTAATGATGCCTTCGATAACATTTTGGCCCAAAGAAAGCATTTGTTTAGCAACATCAATGCCATGCTGTTTCTGCAACAAATTCAACACTCTCGGCACAAGCCGTGCTTCACTCATGGCCAAAATATTGTGCATAACGTTCTGCACCGATCCGAACGAGACACCAAGATCGAATGCTATCTCCCTGATGCTCACACGACGATTTGAGAGGACGATTGCTTTAATTTTATCAATATTTTCGTCAGTGATACTGGTGGATTGTCGACCGGAACGAGGCAAATCATCAACCACAATACGACCTGCTTTAAACTCTTTGTACCACTCGTACGCTTGTGTTTTCGCACATGAAATTTTGTTAAAAACACAAAATTTTAGACAAACTCTTTGCTCAACCAAATTCGACATTGCGGAATTCGCAGACCACAACAAGCACTGACTCGTTTACAAGACAACACGCACTAACTTCTGACGAATAAGGCGCAAACAGACATTTGAGCGCTAAATAACAGATGGAATAACATGGAAAACAAAAGATTCCGACAATATCTCAAGCGCGGTTTGTTTGAATTGAGAATTCCGAGTACTTTTTGATCAGAAGGTATATAATACTTTTTAGGGTGTTCACCCTGGTGAAAGGGAAGCGTGTAATAGAAAGTGTCAGGACCGTAGTTGGAAAGTATTTCGAACGTGGATTTAAGCGTATACCGAGCATCAAGTGGAACATTAAGAGTGATTCGAACGTATATTTGAAGTGTGTGAAGCGTATCCGAAGAAACCCCAATTTCATAGAAACCGGGCTTCACGCACGGAAGCGTAATCCAAGAGTGGATAGGAAGCATATGAGAAGTATTAGGAAAGTAATCTGAAACATGCTTACGCTTCCGTTACTCTTTATGACACGCTTCCCTTTCACCAGGGCAGTGTGGTTTAGATTTTGTATATTGATATGACTCATTGAATAAGATACAATCCAATCGGCTATACCATGATCGGATCCGATTGAGTAGTAGAACCTCTCTTTAATAGAATTTCATTCGTCTACAGATTCTCTGAGTCGACTAAACCTCCATTGAACCCAATTGAGTCAATTGGGCGATTCCTGTTTACAACTTAGTTGCAATAGTATACCTTGTATATCAGGATCTCAGTATGATTCCCATCCTCTATCGTGATATGAACCAGTGAACTATAGAATACTATAGAATGCAATTGGTCATGTCTCTATCGAATCCGATTGAGTAGTACAGTCTATCTTTGATGAAATTTTATTCGCAAACAGGTGTTGTGAATCGGCTAATTGCCCATTGGATTCGATTGGGTTAGTTGTGCGATTTCTTTTTACAACCCATTTTGAATAGCGTGATTTGCAAAACCATTTTTTGGCGTGATATCATTGTGTATCGTCATATGACTCATTGATTACGACAGAATCCATCGTACCCGTAGCGAATCCGGTTCAGTACTAGAGTCTGTCTCTGAAGAAATTTGATTCACAAACAAATGTTTTGGATCGGTTAAACCCCCATTGGATCCACTTGGGTCAGTCGTGCGATTCCTCTTTATAGCTCATTGTGAATAGTACCATTTGCATAATCAGTGTTTCGGTATGCTTCCCATTCCACATCTTAATATAACTTGATGAGTACGATAGAATCCAGTCGGTCATATCCCTATTGGATCCGATTGAGTAGGAGACCCGATCTCTGGGAAAATTTCATTCGCCTACAAATGTTTAGAATCAGCTCGGCCCCCATTACATCCCATTGGGTCAATCGTGAGATTGCTGTTCACGAAACACTCAGAATAGTGTACCTCGTATATTAGCGTCTCAGTGTGATTTGCATTTCATACCGTGATA
The DNA here is from genome assembly GCA_018340375.1 of Gonatopus flavifemur. Taxonomy (NCBI): domain Eukaryota; kingdom Metazoa; phylum Arthropoda; class Insecta; order Hymenoptera; family Dryinidae; genus Gonatopus; species Gonatopus flavifemur. The sequence goes on from JAFFJZ010000016.1 coordinate 3,223,946, forward strand.
CGGCTCAAAGAATACGATAGAATGTCATCGGTCATACCACTATCGAATCCGATTGAGTAGTAGATCCTACACTGATAAAGGTCCACTCGGTTCCAGATGTTTCAAATCAACTGAACGCTCATTAAATCCGACTGGGTAAATGGGGCGATTCCTGTGTACAACTCACTTGCAGTAGTGCACCTTGTATATCAACGGCTGAGCGTGGTTTCCATCCCGTATCGTAATGTAAATCATTAAATACTATAGAACGCTATTGGTCATGTTCTTATCGAATCCGATTGAGTAGTAGCGCCTATTTCTGATAGAATTCCAGTCGCCTACAGATTTTTTGAATCGGCTACATCCCTATTGAATCCGATGCGTCAATTGTGCAATTCATTGAATATTATAGCATTCAATCGTTCATTATTATATCGAAACCAATTGAGAAATAGAGCCCATTCCTGATGGAATCTCACTTGCTCAGAGAGATTTATAATTAGCAAAACTCTCATTGACTCCGACTGGGTGAATATTTCCAACCTCAGTTGCATCTACCTTGAAAAAATGAAATATCGCATATCAGTATTACAGTGAGTTTTTGAGTCTCAATCATATCATGAATCACTAAATACTGTAGAATCGAATCAGCTATTCTCCTAATGAATCCGATTCCGAATGTACATCCCTTTGACAATATTTTTAACTGGAAAAACTTTCAACGAATCAAATTCGCTCCCAACGTTCAAATTCCGTATTCATTGCGATTCCTCAACTCCGTACATTTACCGATTGATTCTCAAGTATTTATATTGGTTGATTCGTTGGCATGCTCAATAAATCCAATTGTATTCAATCGGGATATCGACTGCACAATGTTCTGATTCAATCTCATTCATTTCTCATTGCCACCATTCCCCATTTATATTGTTCTTTTTCCTATTCAATCTCATTGTTTATTGCGTTTCAACATTACTGGGCAAATGCCGATTCATCTCCATTCGTTCATCCGTTGATTTCCGTATTAATTCCTAATCAATATAATCTCCGATTTTTCTATTTCCAATCCACCATTTGATTCTGATTGGATTGCAATCAGGGAAACGATCATTGAATCCTATCAAATATCATGCGAAAATCGAAATGTTTAAATGACTATTGAATCCAGAAACTTGAAAATGTTCAGACCGCATTCGATCTGATTACGTTTTTTTCTCCCATTTCCCTGTGAAGAAGTGTCCCTTGTTTCACCCGTATGTCCCTGATTCAGTACCATTCATCAAAGCATGTCTATTGGTTCTGATTAAATCTGACCAATTCTGATTGAAGCTCAATCATCAAATATTGATGCTCCAAAGTACGTACTATTCATTCAATCAGATTTGGTCAGAATCAATCGTTTATTTTAACCAGGGAGTTGATTCATTTGTACCCAAGTATGTATTAGGAAATAGTTCTTATCCAAAATGGTTTTCTTCGGAATTAATTAAACTTATTCGCAGGGCTGTGGATTCGGAGTCGGGAGTCGGAGTTGAGGAGTCGTGGAATGATGGATGGAGCCGAAAGGGGAGTCGGAGTCGAATGTTATTTCATCGACTCCGACGCCACTTTCGACTCCTTATAAAAAAAGTTAGTTTTCATGAAAGTACGTTAGAAAAATATTACGAGAACGTCCTGTAGTATATGAAAAGAACGTTTTCAGAACGTGTTTTGCTGCATTAAGAGTGAAAATGCTGTAAAAGTATGTGCTTTTGGAAGTTAAGACTCGCAGAACCTGGGCTATGTTTTTAAAACATTCAGAGAACTTCGTGTGCTCTTTGGAATATATTTTCATTTCTTTGACTCATTTTTGAAAATACACATATTCAACCTTCTGATCATTCAATTGTAATAAACTCATATTACATTGAGAGAAAAAAAATCTTAAACTAAGAAAATATTGGTCTGATCGAGTCCGATCCGATATTTTCTTGATTCAAGAAAACTTTCTTCGGAAGGAGAAATTACTCAGTTTGAAACTATACAGTGTGATATAGACAAAATTTTCTTACTCCAAGTACACATTTTCTTGAGATAAGAAAAAAAATATATTCTTACCCGTACAGCACAACCACCGATCCTCCACCTAGGACTTCGGTGGACTGGAGGTGGAGAATTGGTGGAGAAATGGGAGCCGTGGAAATAAGGGAGAAATAAGGGAGAGTCTCCGTTGAGGCAACGGAGAGGCGACGGAGAAATGTCCGCCCCCTGTATTTTCAATATAATTCTTATTGGTGCATTTACGTAACCAAATCTGAATGTATGAATTCACGGATTTAAGTTTTACTGGAAATACAGGGGGCGGACATTTCTCCGTCGCCTCTCCGTTGCCTCAACGGAGACTCTCCCTTATTTCTCCCTTACTTCCACGGCTCCCATTTCTCCACCAATTCTCCACCTCCAGTCCACCGAAGTCCTAGGTGGAGGATCGGTGGTTGTGCTGTACGGGTAGATCAAAAAAATATGTTCTTCTGATTAAGCTAATTCCCGTACAGCACACCTCCGTGGAGGCGACGTGGAGGAACCGTGGATCCTCCACGCAAGCAACGTGGAGACGACGTAGCGTTTGAGTGGAAAATACGGAGAGTCTCCGTAGAGGCGCCGGAGAAATGTCCGCCTTGCAAACCGTGGCTGCAACGTGGAGTGGGAGTGGAGAAAAGGTGGAGAGAACGGAGAGGCGACGTGGATGAATGAGCGCTTTCAAAAGCGATGGCGCTGCATGCACCTATCCGTCTACGTTGTCTCCACGTAGCCTCCACCTCGCCCTATGATATTAAAATCCACCGAACCTCCACGTGGCCTCCACGTGGAAAAGTTACACAAATTTACGTTAATGATCGATGAAATGAGAATTTTCTTCGGATTCATAATTATTAGTTGGGTGGACATTAAAAAACAACACAAGGTAAGTGGAAAAAATATATCCATATATTTGTAAATATGAAAACTCCATACTTTTCTTACAAAATGATTATGAATTAATGATAATGAATTTCAGGGACGTCACATGTTAATTGCATTGTATTTCAAAGTAATTCCACATTTTTTACACAGAACGTTTGTGTCCTAATGTATACATTTATGATAGTTTCTACTCATTATAATATTCAATAATGATAATAATAATAATAATAATAACGCAAATGATGATGATAATAATAATCTACAACCACTATTGTATTCCATACTAATGACCAGTTTTCTATCCGCTAGAATAATCGATTCATCAAAACTTCGCATGTAAGTTATTTAGATACTGAGATAAAAAAATGATAAATTAAGATTTCTCACCGGAAATTAGACAATATCTTTGACAGAAAGTGATAAAGACTTCGAAGAAGAAAGAAAGGTCAGCGCCTTGACTAAAAAGTTTACATTCAAATATCACAATCGTTTCACGTTATTTCTAAAATAAATAATCTATAAAAATACATGGTTTCCCAAGGATCACTACAGAAGGCCGTCAAGCAATAATCGAGGGTTACAAAATTTTTCTCAAACTTTTCCGTCAAATGCGTAAGAAATGAAAATTTCCAATGAATTAATGATGAAATAAGTACCTGGGACTACGCATCGCATATGAATTCCCATTCCATACTAGTTCTGAAGTATTATGGAATGAGTTTGGATAATTTCGAGAGTTGAAAGTTGGTACTTAAAAAATTTGTTTTTGAACATCTCAGAACCAGTTCAGAATAATAATTGATATCCAAAGTACAATCCCAGGCATGTATTTTATCATCACATATTAAAAATTTTCATTTCTTACGTATTTGACGAAAAAAATTCAAGTAAAATTTCGTCAGCTTTGGCTGTTGCTTTCCACGTAACACAACGTGTCTCAGTAATTATGCTATGTGGATCGAAAGGTGTGAGGTTTTTTGAATATCACAATATCTATCACGTCAGTACCGATTTTGTTGGTGTTGAACAATCCTTCCTAAAACTAATTATAAAATTATAAATAATCATAATGGCTCGCAAGATTGAATTTACATTGTAATATCACCCATATATCACAGAAGTTCGAAAAGAATTCTTGAGGACTCATAATGAATTCTCCAAATTCCAATTGAATTCTGCATGAACCCGTTCTAAACTAACGTGTTGTATGGGGAATTTTGGTGTTGTAATTAATCACCTCACTTATTATAAGCAACATTTTGCACTTTTTTGACACAATATAAGATCTGAACATTAACAGAATCCAGACTCTTTCTGATAATATGTAAGAATTATTACGAAATTAACAATAAAATATTTAGAACCCTTTCATCAAATATCCCGCATAGTGTTCCAACACCCATTCTACCTCATAAGTACGCAATGTCATATTCCACACTTTTTCAACGCTCAACGTTCTGTAACGAGTTTCAAGTATCGAGACTCTTACAACACAACGACTGATCTTTCATCTAGGACTTTGGTGGAATAAAAGTGGAACATTAATGGAGAAATGGGAGGGTGGAAATCAGGGAGAAATGGAAGAGAGTTTTCCTGGATAAAACGGAGAGGCAACAGAGAAGGAATATCCGGCCACTTCATTTTCAATGGAATTCGTATTGGTGGATTAACATATTCAAATTTGGTTACGTACATACTTCAATATAAATTCTACTGAAAATGAAGTGAACAGGAATTCCCGTAGCTCCTCTGTTACATCTACGAAGACTTTTCTTCATATACCCCTTATTCCCACCGCTCCTATTTTTCACTAATGTTCCACTTCCATTCTACCAAAGGAATCTTCCGAAGTAGCTGATCCAAGCGATCCGGATGACTTTTCAAGCTTTTTGATTGGCTGGAAAGTGATCCGGATCACTTGGATCAGCTACTTTGGAAGGCTGCAAAGTTCTACGTGTAGGATCAGTGGTCGTGCTGTACGGGAAAGGATATGAAAAACGTACTCATTTCTTTTGGAATTATCGCAACACATATATGGATACACGCATACATATACTAAAGCAATCACATGATTCTTCAGGCCAAATTATTAGATGTCGAGAACTGATATAGAAAAGCCGGAAATTTTTAGACATGAGGATTCGTTGACTCAAATATTGTCCTTACGGATCCGAAATTTGAAATTTACAAACACATGATCTCATTTCGAATGTAATTTGTGTGAGCATTGAACGTTTTTGCTGTGTACACATCTTCATCCAACTTAATTCTCAAAAATTCAGACTTTTTTCATGAATTGAACTTTAACCCAAGAACCGCTGGGACTTTTTCGTTCACTTTCCAATTTTGAATCTTTCCACTTTTCAGGAAGTGTAAACTCAAGAATATCAGATTGCCCTCAAACAGAGACCTTTCCTTAAAGTATTTAGCATCACCAAACAATTTTTCACTTCGAAAAAATTATAGAAATTGTAATGATTCAAAATTTCCAACGGGACAGTAAAGTCCCATTAGCGGTTCCAGTGTTAAACAATTCCATTGAAAACCAAATTATATGGAGCACTCGTATATATCTCATTAATCAGGTGGATTCCATTTTGCAATTCACACTGTATAGTTGAAGGAAGGGCGAGGCCTGTATCCAATGGATATTTCGAACGAAGTACATATCTTTACTGCACTAATCAAATAATTTCAATCATCATCTTCGTTATGGTCATCACTATCATCTACCACTACACCATCGCCATTGTTTTCGTTGACTTTATCATCCTCTTCTGATGAATCTACTAATCTTTGATGTTCTTGGTTGGTTTTTTTGGTTATTTTCGGTTTGGTGATCATCTTCATGCGTTTAGTCGCATCTTTAAACCATTGCTGCATCTTTTTGTATACGGTGGCTCGTTTGCTCCCTTCCACGGTGGATAAAATCGCATCTGAAACAAAATATATTTCTTTAAGTTTACAATTTCTCCCCATCTCTACGTCCCAAGCAGCACCAGGAGGAATTCCTGTGGACCAGTATTCTGTGGACATGCATAGAAGGTGATTATCCAAAACAGTCCCATTTGGAGGTTCTAAGCATGTTCATATCACATCTGAAACATCCGTGTGCCGCTTGGAGTCCATATACATGAACAATTTTTCGAAATGAAACACATTTCAATGTTCCTTTTATACCCGTGATTAATCCTATGATAAGAAGAGTCGAGGCTGCCTTTTTTTTTTTATTTCGTCCTTCCCAGCAATAGCCTGCAGCGACTTCATTACAAAAGATTTCTCTTAGTATGGTGTACACTGCCGAACCTTCAGTCATTCCACCGAATGACCGTAGGTATTTTTCCTGTCGACGAAAAACATGTGTTAATTTTCCCACATGCAATTTGCAATTTTCACATTATTTTCACGCTATAGAAAATGCCAGGCAAATTTTAGTATCTATCGAGACAGCTCATTTTCAGCTTTTTGTGTCCAGCCATTTCTGAGATATGAATTTGAAAAAAAAGCAGTTCTTTTGTTTTTAATGTCCATAACTTCGCGAAAAATGGTCCAATTGAGATGTTTTTTTTTTCATTTTCGTTTTTAGACACACTTTCAGAAAAAAATGGTACAAAATTATCAAAACTGTTTATAAAAACGCAAATTCCAAAAGAAAAAACAACATCTCAATCGGATCATTTTTCGCAAAGTTATGGGCATTCAAAAGTACCATTTTTGATAGTATGCAAAGTACCCGACCGACAATGTGCCCGACCGTAGGTAGAGCCCCACTGGCGTTGGCCCGACTTGGTTAGGATAGGCTGTTTCCCCCAGAACCAGCCTATCCTAACCAAGTCGGGCTAACGCCAGTCAAGCTCTAACTACGGTCGGGCATATTGTCGGTCGGGTACTTTGCATACTACCCCATTTTTTTTAAAATTCATATCTCGAAAGTGTCATGGCAAAAGAGGCTGAAAATTGGCATGAAAGCCTGTCTCAATGGAGCCTTCCGAAGTATACTAAAAGACAAAAAATTACGGAGGAAATCGGAAATGTAAAAGCTAAATGGTGTCCGATTTGGCGTGGATTGCCCCATATATACTTTCAATATTAGGATTCAGAAAACTACTTACTATTTTCTTTTTCTTTTCGGTATTTGATGAGATCATTTCTTCCACTTCGGCCATATCTCTTTCGTTCTGGATTGGAAACAATTTTTCTATACCTTCCAAGTTTGAATTATTGTCGCCATTTGTTTTGAAACTGAGATTTTCAATTTGACGAATGATGTACCGCGAATGTCCTGATTGAGTTTCTGACCGTTTCAATAAAGCATCCAATTTCACTGAAAACCAAGGATGGTAATTAAAATTTCAATTCATATTGTTCTGATTCATTATGAACATCATTCATTTGTGTACCTAAATATGAGAACTTATTGTGAAATTGTTCATTGTTGTCTCATTTGTTCATGAACTTACCATCACATTTACAATTGGGCTCTGCGATCTGTTTCATCTCACGTTCTCCGAGCAATACCTGTCTTGGATTCTTTGCGGTCAATGTTCTCATTGAGGAATCCAATTTACTATTTTCTGAAATTCATATTATGGGAAATTCATATCAATTCATAGGGATTTGATTCCAACATTATTATTATCGAAACGTGGCTAACACGTCACGTATCCCAAAAAACCCCATGCTTTTTAAAAAGTATGGAGTCAAAGATGGTCACTTGGCTCCCAAATACAAAATTGATCACAAAGACGTTTATTTGTAACATGCTTTATAACATCGACGTTAGGGATACTTTAATGATGGATCGGACAATCAGGTTTTTACTTATCTGTCATCAATGGGATAGGGGTTGGTTTGCACATCATACAATGAATAAAAGTGAATACTCAATTTCAAATATAACGGAAAAGTAAAATTTGTATTACATTTTCAATGGATCACTCCCAAGTAACACGAAAGTACTGGTGAAGTACTGTCGACATGTCACTTGGTTATATTCATTTGGTACAGCAAAAAACATTCCATGGCACGTTCATAGAACGTTCATTTTCGTGAACGTACTATGAAGATAATTTGAACGTGTTTAGCTGTACCAAATGCATGTTATAAGAATATTCTATGAATCTTCTATGTACGTGGTTGTGCTGCTTGGGCTCAGTTCTATTCATTGTTGGACACAAAAATCAAGTATCTATTCTTTGGTTATTCCATTAATGGCGACCGATTGCCCAATCCCTCATCAAAGAATCTCTAATCGACGTACGTTTCGCTCTATCAGGTCCTGTCCAGGATGTAAGAGTATGCAGGGGCGGACTTATGTTTTGCTGCACCTACGCCATTTATAGCTTGCCGCCCCTTATAAGGCAGCAAAAATTAATTTGTCAAGAAATTAAAAAAAAAGTTCATTACCAAAAAATGTTGTTTTACTGCTTAGAATTTATTATTCTTCTAAAAATTATTCTTACCCGGGAAAAAAGGTTTGGATCTGATCAGATCCCACCCAGTGATGCCAGAAATTCCAATTTTCGCCAACTTTTGCCCCCTCCATCAAGACATATTACCTCTACACAATCAAATTTCTTTTGTTGGCGGCTCCATTGTGTGCCTGAAATTTCTATACAGATCGGGCTTGATGGAAGGGGCAAAACTGGGTTTCTGGCATCACTGATCCCATCAAATCTGTTCAGGTATATTCAGATCCAAGATTTGTCTCTATCTGCACGGAGAGAAATTCGGAGATATTAAATCACCGAACTTCATGTAATTTTTTATCTCGAAATTAGATGATTTTGTATCTCGAACGGCGTGAAAAAACATCACAACATCGGAGAGCATAAATCTCGAATCCCGTGATATTATTTCACCGTGAAGTTGGAGATTTTGAATCAATCAGTTTGGTGCTCGAAAAGCATACAGTTCGTGATAGAAAATCACCAATCGGTTGATTTTGTTCCACGTCAGTTGCGATATGCAAAATCATGTGAAGTTCGTTGATTTAATATCTCCGAATTTCTCTCCGTGTGATCATTTATAAAATTTGATGTCTCTTTCATACATGAACAGGTATGATCATATATGATCATATATGATCAGACCTGCTCATATATGAGAGATACATCAAATTTCATACATGATCAGATAGAGACAAATTTTGGATCTGATCTTACATGATCAGATTTAATAAGATCTGGTCAGATCTAAACTTTTTTCACCGAGTGAATGATTGAAATTGAGAAAATAAATGTTTTTGACACGATGGCCGCCCTTTCACGGCCTGCCACCACTACACCATGGCCTTGTTGGCGTAGGCCATAGTCCGCTACTGAGAGTATGTCAACATAATAATATGTTGTAACATATTGACATATTATCACATCGTGGAGAGGACCTGATAGGTCGAAACATGCGTTCATGTTATGAATGATAAGGTAGTAAGTGCCCGAAAGGCCATTTACTCGAAAGCGGTAAAGTCTGCGGCTATTTGAGGAGGGCTGAGAACTTCTGGTAATTTTCTCCGGATTTACAAATCATTGTCTTTCGGGTAAATGCGATTTCGAGCACTTACTACCTTACCTAGAGCAGTAATCACTTTTCATTTTGACCCATACAGCACCGGGAGGTTCTATCAACATCCTCGGAACGTCTTCTGAAACATTGGAAATGTTCTCAAAATGTTTCGGGACGTTCAGGAAACATCGCATGTATATACCAGGGATGTACGAATGTCTGGTATAGTTTTATTTAGGTTTCCATGGAACGTTTATGAGACATTGAAAATGAGAATTTGTTAATGTTCAAACTTGTGTCAAATCTTCCAATATTCTTCATTTGGAGTCGATGCAAATGAACTGCGGTGGAGCCTGTATCGATAGATCTGACAAATTACATTTGCATCCTTTTAATACATTGTATATAATGAAATGTTGTTCCGCGCCAATTTTGAGGTTATGTGAATCTTAATATATTGACCTAATTCTTGATAATTCATATTCTGCCAATACTTTTGAACTTCTGAAATAAAATCTTTTCAAATATTCAATAAAAAACATACTTTCATTGTTGTTTGATACTTTTGTCTGTAGTAAAACTATAAATATAAATTTGTATAGGTTAGAGATAAAATACTCAGTTTTCATATAACGTTTCAAGAACGTTCTGAAAACGTACCATCGCATTTGTTAACAATGTCCCCAAAACGTGTTTCCCAGCACATTGAATGAATGTTCTCAAGATATTTAGAAAATATACTTTTGAGAATCAACATCTGTGGGACTATGGACACGTTTTTAAAACGTTTTGAGAACTTTCGGTGCTGTTTGGGGAACCACTGATGAAATTGAATTCTCAAAAACTATAAGTGCTCATTGTTGAGTTTCTGATCGACTTCATAATTTACACCTTACAAGGATTCGGACTTGGAATCGAATTATTTGCAAGGCTCATTGGAATCTGAATTCATGAGTATTTCATACAGGGTGTCCAATAATTCATTGGCTGGGTTTTATCGGTGCATTCATCAGACGGAAACAAATTTTTTTCTTTAGCATTGTTCAATTAGCAGTTTGAATTCCAAGTTATGAACAAAATGATTTGACCATTCAGGTGTCATGTACATCGGCTATTTTAAGGGGATACCAGCGATCCCCGCTTATGCAACCCGCCACACAAGCGTATCGACTGAGTGAACATTTCCTCAGCAAGAATACTCTGAATTGAACTCATAAAGAAGTATGAAATTCTCAGGAATCAATCTCCAATCCTTTATCTATCGCGGTACATCGCCCGAATTCAAAATTCCGATGAAACATTTTTTTCCGTTGGTAACACAAAGTTTTTTTTCGAAATTCAAAATTCGGGCGATGTACCGTGATAGATAAAAGATTGAAGATTGATTCCTGAAAATTTCATACTTCTTCATGAATTCAGTTCTGAGTATTCTTGCCGAAAAAATATTTACTCAGTCGGTACGCTTGTATGGCGGGTTGCATCAGCAGGGATCGCTGGTATCCCCTCAATCATAAATGAATATACTTATGTAGCTTCCACTTCATTAGTTGAAATCGATTCTGAAGTTGGGCTTCAGATCGAAAAATGGTAAACAAAACACTTATTTGTGTTCGCCTGAAGAATACACCTCTAAAATCTGGTCCGTGAATTCTGGGACACATTGTAGACGGAGGGAAAAAAGTTGTTCAGTTTACATGTTGAGGAGTAAAAATATCGCTAACTCTCAAAATGTTGTTCGAGTTATCAAAATTTTTGTTGATTCTACAGCAGCAAATGTATGATAAACCAGCTGAAATATATTTTATCACATCGCCGATGTAAAATCAACTGAAATTGTGGCAGCTCAAACTACATTTTAAAGTTAGCGATATTTTTACTCTTCTTCTTTCTCAGTTTATAAGTTGTTACCTTTGGTTTTCTTCGCTTCATTCTCGTATCGTGGTATCTTACTGAAAGGTTCTTTAAATATAGCATTATCGTCACTGTTGTTGGTTTCATCATCACCGTTATCATCATCTGTAGGTTTCTGTTCTAAATGTTTTCGCTTGACCATAACATTTTCAGAGTTAGTCGATGGACGTTTACACAAATTGATTTGTCCTCCATCTGTGACAATAATGCGAAATAAAAATGTCATGTTATCAATTTATATATACTATTTATATATACTATTACTATTATATAGTAACATATAAATACATATTTACACAGGAGAAAAGTTATATTATCAATTACTATTTTGCTAGCACGTACAGGACAGACCCAAGCAGCAACATATGTTCAAAGTATATACGAAATAAAAACGTTCGTAGAATGTACGAATGAGATACGAAGAACATATAATGAACGTTCATAGAATATTCGAATGAGACTGTTTTAAGTATACTTAGAACGTACGTAGTACATTCGAAATATACGATATTCGTTCAATCGACGTTCGATTGACGTACCGTCGTATATTCGAGTACTTACGTTCGATGAATATGCATAGTATCTATGAAGCGGTCTCATTGGAATATGCATAGAACATATTTCGAATATTCTAAGAACGTTCATAGTTTATTCTGGTGCTACTTGGGGACTTACCTATATGATATCATTTAGTCAGACCCTTGTTGGAAATATACTATATTTGATAGTAGCGAATGGGAGTATTCTTCTATATTGTACTATCAAGTATAGTAATTTCTATAAAGTGTCTGACTATATGATATCATATATATATATATATATGATATAGGCAAGTCTGTCCGTCCCACATAGGAACAGAGGTTATGTAGTTCCAAAAGTATTCTAAAAGATATCTTTAAGATGTGTTATGCAACATAAAAAGAACAATTTAAGAAAGATCCTCTCTCAAGAACAAATCTTTCTCAGATCGTTCTTTTCATGTTGCATAAGACATCTTAAAGATATCTTTATAATACATTTGCAACTACATAACCTCTGTTCCTATGTGGGGGACGTGCTAGGAAAATAATAATTTATAATGTAACTTTTCGGTCCGTGCACATGTTATGTATATATGTATACATACGTCAATACATACCTACATACATACATACATATATTATAAATATGTATTATATATGCATATTTACATGGTTGTTTTGGTGAGGTTGCAAGTGCCCGAAATTGCATTTACCCGAAAAACGATGATTTGTGTATCCGGAAAGAATTACTAGAGATTCCTACCCAAGCAGCAACAGAATTTCAAAGTATATACGAAGTAAAAACGTTCGTAGAATGTACGAATGAGATACGAAGAACATATAATGAACGTTCATAGAATGTTCGAATGAGACTGTTTTAAATAGACTTAGAACGTACGTAGTACATTCGAAATATACGATATTCGTTCAATCGACGTTCGATTGACGTACCGTCGTATATTCGATTACATACGTTCGATGAATATGCATAGCACCTATGAAACGGTCTCTTGGAATGTACATAGAACATATTTCGAATATTCTAAGAACGTTCACAGCATATTCTGGTGCTACTTGGGTATTCACCCTCGAATAGCTGAAAACCTCACTACTTTCGGGTACTTGCTACCTTACCGTTTTTTAACATATAAATGTCACATCAATCACCTTCCGCATTTTCATTCACGTTGACAAGACTGATGACAGTTTCAAAATTGATATTTTCATCAACACCTTCTGCACAATTATCCGCATACAATCCAGTGTGTTCGACATCATCATATTTTTGATCAACCACAAAGTTTATATTATACCCCTCATTACTGTCGTGCAAAATAGATGCTGCAGATTCTGGCATTGTCATTACACACGAACTTTTTCTCTTCCCTCCAGAAATTTTCGTATAGTAATCATTTGAAACCTTATTCTGTTCATCTATAATTTACGCGAAAATTCTGATATCATTCTATGTATATTCAACATTAAATTTATATGAAGTTATTAGGGGTGTGCGAGAAACACTTTGTATCGGTTTGAGAAATGATTGTTGTTTTCGGGTACCCGAATTTTTCGGGAACTCGAGAACCTCGGATTCCCGATTCCAGTCGGGTTACCCGAACACTTCGAGTTCCCAATTTCAATTGAAATACTCGGGTATTCTGAGTCCTCGATTTCAATTGAATTACTTTGAACATTTCGGGTTTTTCATTTTATCGTGTCCCTCGGAATGTTTTGAGTTCTCGAATTAAATCGGATTACTCAAAAAGTTGCTGACACAATATTTCCAGCAGTTGAGAATACTTTTTCACCTCAACATTCCGTGTAACTCCCCACCTGTATTTTCACATTTCCATGTTTCAAAAACGGATATACATATGGAAACAGAATGGGGTATTTATTTTCGATGAACTTAAATATTATATTTGAAACTGAAGGACATGGACTGATTCAATATACTCGAATATTGAATTATTCAAATTATATTGTATACCCGGAAATCACTGGAAAATCCGAATACATTCAAGTACTTCAAACATTTCGGGAACCCGAAAAATTTCAGGCACCCGCATTAAATCGGGTACCTGAAACTTTCGGGAACCCGCATCAAATCGGTTACCTGAAAAATTTCGGGGACCCGAATTAAATCGAATACCCGAAAAATTTAGGGAACCCAACTCAAATCGTGTTCTCAAAAATTTGGGAAATTCAAAAAATCTCGATCCGTCCCAATTCCCGAAATCAGGAACCCAAATTATTCGGTTCTCGCACACCCCTCAAAGTTATGTATATTATATTATACTAACCATTAAATCCATCAAATTGGTTTGAATATGATGAAACCTTCGCTTGCAATGCCATCTGACATTCAAGATTTTCTGGTCCAACGTTTTGCGACTGGTTTCTCATTTCACGAATTGCCAATTTATTATCATGCATGGCCTCAGATTGTGATTGACCGGTGATGACACTTCCATTTTCTATAAAAAAGATCATAGCACATGATATTTGTTAAAGTCGGTACTTCCCCAGATAGCAGAAGTTCGAATAACTATATATAATTGCATTCTTTTGGAATCATCAAATTGATGCCCGCAATGCCAGCAAAATAGAGTCATCAAAATAGAGAATTCAAAATTGACTTTTATCATATTAAATTCACTATCATATATAGTTTGAATTCTCCGAGGACTCTGTTCTGTTGAAATTCCAGGTAATCATTTGGTAATTCTGAAAAAATGCAATCAAATATTGTTTCTGGAGCTTGCGCTACCTGGGTTCAATTACACCATGACGAAAATAGGTATCATGATTGCTTAGAAATTTTTATTCTCATCATTCCTCATAAATTCCCAATTCTTCCTGAAAGTATGGACAATTATCATCAATTCATAACGGACATTCCATAACCGGGAATTTGTTCAAAGTCATCTATTATATTGTCAGGTCTCAGTTGATTCGCATGAGTTGCTTTCATGTGGATTCTTGCCCGAAAGTTCATTGCCTCGAAATTGCAAAGACCCGAAAATCGCCCAATAAACATTTCGAGTTAAAAACATCTCTTTCAAGATCATTTTTCAAAAGATATCTTTCAGACGAAGAACATCTAGGAGAGCTCTGAAAGATATCTTTTAAATGATCTTGAAAAACCCCTTTTCCACGTCTTTTTGTTTTATTGGGTATAATCCCGAAGGTCCATAGCCTAGACAGAATTTCAGTAACTTTGAATAGAATTGTTTCATGATTAATAGGTGCTCTATTACATGCGTGCGTTTGTTACATGCGATATCATTAGACGAAAGGAGAAGTAAGACGTTTTCCTCTAGAACTTCTCTTTTCATCTAATGATATCGCATGCGACAAACGGACGCGTATAATTGCACCTTAACGCGTAGAGATGATTCGGGGTGATGCACCTCCGGGATTATGACTTTAGGGATTTTGCATCTTCAGAATCATGAACTTTTGGGCTTTTGAGTGTTTATCAGGTTGCATATGTACGATTTGGGAAAATGATCTACTCTCAAACCCGTGAGAAATTATCATAATAACGAAATGGATATGTATAATTAGGATGACCGAATACAACTTTTGTCAATTCATGAAAAACTATGAAATTCATTTTCGCGGTGGGATAATTGTGATTCAAGGCTCATGAGCCCATAGTTGATGAAGTGAATAAGTTATTGAATTATTCGGTAGAAGCTGGGACATTAGAAGAAATCCTGAACAGCACAACGTACCACTGGAAGTTTTATGGGATGTTTATGAAACATAGGTAAGGTTTTCCGACCCAGATAGCTAAATTGTCTCATGTTATGAGCGCAAGCTAACACGCATATGTGGGTGAATTCGTAGACCATTTGTACAACATATTGTTAGGAAACAGATAGTGGATTGCATATAGACTACATATGCATGGCTTTAGCTGACATGCGCACGCGCATAAATAATTTCAGAATCTGTTGTTCGTTTGTACTTTGTGCCACATCACGAATGAATAACAGGATCTTAGGTTGTTTATGCGCATGCGTATGTCAGCCAAAGACATGCGTATGTCGTCTACATGCAATTCACTATCTGATTCCTGAGAATCTGTTGTACAAATGATCCGCAAATGCATGCACATATGCGTGTCGGCTAGCGCTAACGACATGAGCGAATTTGGCTATCTAAGGAACATTCAAAAGATATCCCAGAGACCTATTTTGCTGTTGGGGATTCTTCTACATTATCACATCAATGGACTTGGGGTTGATATACCCTCAAATAGGGATCCTCTAGTGAGGGATAGGACATAGCCGCCATTAATGGGATAACCTAAAAAAAAAGAAACTTAATTTGTGCGTCATCCAATGGATGAAATTGAGTAATCTATTTGAAATACAATATAAATCTTACTTTTCAGTTATATTTTAAATGAATTATTCAGTTCTATTCGTTGAATGACGCGTAAACTAACCCCTATCCCATTAATGGCGGCGAGGGTAAAGGTGATTGTCTTGTCCCCTACTTGAGGGTCCCTACCCTCAAAGAGATACCAGCGATCCCTGACGATGCAACCCGAGCCAAATCTTTTCTGACAAATTATTCGAAAATAAAGCAATGAAATCAAAATATCGCTCTATACAGTCCATCTTTATTGATTGGAAAAGGTCTGTATAGAGCGATATTTTGATATTATTGCTTCATTTTCGAATAATTTGTCAGAATAATTTTGGTTGTGTCTTTTCTAAAAATGGTTCTGGTTGCATCTTCAGGGGTTGCTGGTATCACCTTGAGCCAGCAATACTTCATCTTCATCCATCTTTGTCAAGGTTCACACATTGGATCCAATGTTGTCCACAATAACATGTCAATAAATAATTGATGATGCACCATTCAATCTAATCAAGACAATTACCTTCCTTCAGCAGACTTTGGGGAACATTTGGATAAGTTGATTGCTGCAGATCAATGCCATAAACAGATTCATCATCATTGGTCTTCTTTTTTCGATTTTTACGACTCTTCTTATTTTTTTCTTCGTCTGTAGTGCTATCATAAAGTTTAATCTTTGCTTTCTGTAATTTTTGTTCAGCTACACACAATGAATCTGAAATCATTCACATATAAACATTATGTATATTCATACCCAAGCAGCAACAGAATTTCAAAGTATATACGAAATAGAAACGTTCGTAGAATGTACGATTGAGATACAAAGAACATATAATGAACGTTCATAGAATGTTCGAATGAGACTGTTTTAAATACACTTAGAACGTACGTAGTACATTCGAAATATACGATATTCATTCAATCGACGTTCGATTGACGTACCGTCGTATATTCGATTATATACGTTCGATGAATATGCATAGCACCTATGAAACGGTCTCTTGGAATGTGCATAGAACATATTTCGAATATTCTAAGAACGTTCATATTACACTGACAGAAATAATGATTAATATCAAGAATTTTAATTCATGAATACTGCCAAGAATAAAAATTCTTGATTACAGTTAATATGTTATTGGCCCAAAAGAAATTTTCTTAAATCAAGAAAATATTTCTCGATTCAAGGAAATTTCCTTTGGGCCAATAACATATTAGCTATAATCAAGAATTTGTATTCATGGCAGTATTCATGAATTTAAATTCTTGATATTAATCATTATTTCTCTCAGTGTAGTATATTCTGGTGCTACTTGAGTGAAAACCATGGATGCAAATAAGACATGAAAACTCTACCCTTTAACACTGCATTAGTCGCACGGTATTCCACAAATAAAAGATCTCTTATTTTCCTCATAGCAGGCACGCGTATGCATGCATTCAATTCCCCTTTCGTCTATCCCTCAAGCTAGTTTCGAAGTTGATTTTCAGTCGTCAACAAATTTCGGACACGTCCAGCCCCGTCTGACTCGCACATTTTCCCCTACATATCCGTTTCACATATTGAAGCTGAAATCCCTAAAAAATCCTAAGATGGCGATTACATCGACTTGGCCTAATCATAACCTCTAAATCTCAATGTTGCAAAGTGTGGTTTGGTGAAGATTGAAAGTTCACAGATTTAATTGTATTATTTGTTATTATTTGTCAATTTCTCTTGAATTTTTGCACTGAATAATTTGTTTTCACAAAATTGATAGGCCAATCAACACGCACAACCCTCTACAGCTTTTCGTTCACTTTGTGAATAAAAGTTCTAGACAGTCAGATAGGGCTGGAAACGTCAGTTAAATACCTATTTTGTTTAAATAAATATAAGTTCAATTGGTAATGTTTGAACTAATAGATATTCTCCCCCAAATTTGTGTACTCATTTACCACAAAATCTGAATATGATATTACAGGTAACTGTGAAAAGCTGATCATGTAACTCATACCCAAGTACCACCAACGTACGGAAAACATCCTACGAATGTTCATAGAATATTTAATATGCTATGAACATTGTTAGAACGTTTTATAGATATTCTGTGCTACTAGGGTAGATACGGCGCGAGCAGAAATGTCATTTTTTCGGCACGACTAATACACTGTTAATAACTGGTACATGCAATTGATATTGTATACTCACTGTAAATACCAAATACAGAGACTTCGTATGAGCTCCACGTGAATCGTGTCAAATTTTCTATTCCCCCTTTCAAAATATTTTTCAGGGTCTTCTCAGGCATGTTGTCCGGATATTCACAGACGCCATTTTTGACCCATGGTGCGGGTACAATTTCTACTGAGTTATCACAATCAAAAATCACAACACAGTATTGCATGTTCTGAAAAATGAAAAAAGACAGGGATGATGGATGAAGTGAACCTCCTGTATACCCACTTATGCAGTACATTGGTCTTTATATGTTTATTAACAATTCCTAATGATGTATACGTTATATTCATAAAGAACTGCCGTCCCCAAGGAGAAATGAACCCAGCAAACTTATAACGTAAAGTTACCATGACTGTTATGTAACATTCGCTTTTGTTATGTAACATTTATGTTGACGTTACTTTATGAGTTTGCTGGGAATTACATCTGAAGAAATCAAATTAGACGTAATTAGATCTATTTAGATAAACAAAATGCAACGCGATGAATCTGCTCAGATCTAAATGATGTATCTGTTTGAATAACAATAGATCTACTCAGATATAAGTAGATCTACAAACACAG
This sequence comes from Gonatopus flavifemur, assembly GCA_018340375.1. Lineage (NCBI taxonomy): Eukaryota > Metazoa > Arthropoda > Insecta > Hymenoptera > Dryinidae > Gonatopus > Gonatopus flavifemur. The sequence continues at coordinate 3,242,966 of JAFFJZ010000016.1, forward strand.
AAATAGAAAAAGTTGTGGACTGACCTAGATCAAGTCAGATCTGAATAGATCAGTTTAGATCTAAGCAGTTCTATTCAGATCTCCAGAGATTTGAATACAAAAGGAGCTGCGACGTTTAGATCTGCGTAGATGTATCCACATCTATTTGGATCTAAGGAGATCTGAATAGATCTATGTCATTCCATTTTTCTATCTGAAGGGATCTAATTTCATCTAATTTGATCTCTTCAGATCTAATTTTGTTTTCTTGAGTTATAACAGTTTCGAATGAGTTCTTGAAGAACTTTCGGTATTTATAACAAAGCCTTAATAAGCTCTTCAGAATTGACACAGAAAAATTTTTTTGGAAACTGTTCCTGAAGAAAATTTCGTTTTTCAAGATACATTCTACATATGTTTAAAATATCTTATGCGACACTTTGAGATATCTAAGAGGCATGTACACGTATCTGGAGATATCTCAAACATATCATGAAGATCTTGAGAGATGTAAGATACGTTTAACATATCTCAACATATGTTGTGATATCTTTTACAGGGTCGCGATACCTGCAATTTTATGTTTTACTTATTAATCATTCTATTCAACACGATTGTGCGATTAGTAAATTCCATTTGAATTCCAGATTTGTCACCACCTTGTTTTATATATCAAAAAGTGTCGCATAAGACATCTTGAGAAATGCAATGCTCATTGCCTTATTCCAATTGGCTGGGAAAACCGGACAGATCATTTTCGGTCAGGATCTGATCGATTTTGTCCCTAGCTTGGCGATTGCTGACAAGCAGAGCTGCCAGATTGGCATTGTCATTGAGGGGAAGTGTACCCCCACTATCGTCCCATGTATATAAGTTACATGTGTGTATAGGTTTCGTGTGGAGGTGAGAGTATGTATATGAATGATGGTGGGGTTACTATTCCCCTCAACGGCACTGCCCATCTGGCAGCTCTGCTCACAAGACCAGACAAGATCTTGACCAGGATCTGACAGGTTCTGTTCGGCTTCATCTGGCAGTTCCATGAGTCTTTGAACTCGTGTACAAACCAAACAATGTCAGACAGAACCTGTTGAATCCGGGTCCACACGTTGTCGGGTTCTGTGAGACATTTTTAATGGGATGGGTTATAACAATGGCTCATTTGGAATACACAGAAAGAAAAAATTGATTAATTTACCATATAGCATGGCAATGCGTCGCTTGAAATATTCAAATGGTAATTTCCACAAAATATAATGCCACATAATTCACATCACAGGAGAAAAATCTATTTTCATCTTATAATGTGAATTATTTGACAATATATCTTGGTAAAATTTCCAAACAAATACTCGGAGCGACGCGTTGTCATTCTACATGATGAATTTATCCATTCTCCTTATCCCCTTTATGTTTGTGCTGTGTTGGCATGCTGGATTCAACAGGGTTACCAGGTAAGAAACGGGACTGTTCGGTGATTGGTTCCTTTTTTTTCAAAACTGGAATCTGAATGGTCAGGTACATGAGAATTATCCAATCACCGAACTGTCCCGTTTTTATCTGGCAACCCTGACATTCAAAGGCTAACATGCACTGAGAGAAAAAAGCGTTGAAATCACAATTTTCATTAACAGATTGAACACATCACGTATAATAGAAGATGATCACTCAACATTACTCCAACAAATTACTATTTGAAGGAACAAAATTATCATTTCAAAAGGAATTTATTTAATTGATGTTGAGCGATTATCTTCTATTATACGCGATGTTTTCAATCTGTCAAGAAAGATTGGAATTTTCACGCGAAACAAAAAAATTCAACATACTTGGAAGCATGAAATCCGCTATCCAATTGACATGCAATTTTTGAAGCAAAAGTCAATCTCGTCAATCTATAACTATGCAAACATGTGTATCAACATGTTTTGGCAATTGAGAATCGAAAGAGATTAACAAATTGAACGTGTTAATTTCAAGCAACGGATGGGATAGGTTAACATTTTTGTATTACATAGCTCGAGCGAGGGTAATATTTTTGAACCTCTTTCGTTGATAGGGTCCTGAGAAAAATGATTTGGATCTACAGAGATCAAATTGGATTTAACCCTTAGTGTGCACACCTCCGGAGCGAATCATTAAGTGCACATGGGGTCAACTTGACCCCAGGTTATTTTCATCAGCGAATATCTGAATAACCGTGCAATTTTATGGAAATTGTTTAAGTGTTTTTTTGCAGTAAACTGATTGAACTTCGAGGTCGTAGGTGATATTTATAGAAAAAATAAGTTCTTCCCCCTGAAAAACATGTTTGAAATTGAAGCTACATAAAGAAAATATTCAAGTTCGATCAAAATGCTGGGGTCAAAATGACCCCTGTGTGCACACTAAGGGTTAATTAGATAATGATGAAAAATATGGAATGCCGTAGATCTCCTTGGATTTACGCAGATCTAAGCAGACATCACAGCTCTTTTTGTATTTAGATTTTTGTAGAACCAGGTCAGTTTACAATTTTTTCATTCAATCTACGTAGATTTACTTAGATCTACGTACACCTATTGATATTTAACACAAATACATGATTTAAATCTCAGAAGATCTACTTTCATGTCCTCAGATCTGATTCATTCTTCCTCGGAGTTAGAAAAGGTTCCAGGTTATCTCCAACATTTTTAATATTTCAAGGATTGGTTCACACCTATTCATCAATAAATTACTCACTTACTTCAGCAGTTTGGCAGTTGTAAACATTCGCATGATCGCAATTATTTGCAATGCTGTTGTTTCTCTTTGTGTACACATGGAAAGACAATTCCAATATTTTCAGCAACGTTTTCTGCCTATTAGGCTATGTGTTTGTTCCAATGCTGTCTCCTTCCTTCATGATTATTCCCCGAAGAATACAAACTGGCTTCTATTTCCATTCTTAGTTTATTACACCTCTTACATTATTCTTGCTGTGATCTTTCTCAGTATTTACTCTGTTACCATTTTCCTTTGATTTTATGAACATAATTATCTCATTCTAAACACCATCTTACATATTATTGTAGCACACAACATTTTTTTATACTACGTTCTTCGTACATGTCAATGTACTGGACGCTTTGCAATGCTCATTATCATCCAACAGGATTTTTCATAACTCTTTTCAATGAATCGCTTAGAAATTCTATAAACGCTTTGTAAATACTACATTCAATATAAGTTTACAATTTTGATTACTCGTTGTTGTTTCATTTTCATGGAATTTCAAATCCCTCAGTCCAATTCATTTAAGATTTTGCAGATTTTTTTTTTTCGTCTAGTCCATTGAACAGTGGAACCATGCATGTTATCACAAATACCCCATTACATATTGGTCGAAAGGACGGCGCCTTATGGAAAGGTATATATAATGGATACATGATACAATACAAGAACCTTTTGAAAAATCATAATCTCCAAATCATTTATCAGGAAACTCAAGCATTCTATATATTTATTGACTGCTCCAATTTAACAGCATCATTGGTGTATAATAATTCTCACTCCCAGTATATTCTTTCAATAGTCTCCCTAATTATAACGCTTAGGTATTGGTGACATGGAAAATATTATGATGACGTCCCACATCATGCAAGGTCCTAAGTGAAAAAACTCAATAGGAAAGAAATGTCATTTTGACGTTATTGGAGAGTCATTGGAAAAATCAAAATTATAAATTCACAATTACGTAATTTCGACATTAAATGGTTAAAATGACCATGAATTCCCAGCGTCATTCGATAGGTTATTTTGTAACAATACGAAGTGTCAAAAACTTGACCTATTCTATATTCTGTAATATTCATGGGTGAATTCTACTGAATCTGGTGAAGCTCCGTCCTACATTCCATTTTCGAGTTTCCAGACAGTTTTATTTGAAAGTTGTAATACTGAATTCTTTTTATTGCTCGGAAACTAGTAACTTTTAGCGGAGTTACTGAAAAGTTGGAGTTTTTAACCGATGAGAAAAATTCGATACCATGTTACACTACAAATTATTACCGTTTTTGAGAATTTTGAATATTCATTGTTCACAGAACCTTGTCTATCCACTGACATACGTTCCTGAACTTTTCGTACCTTTCCATGAAGTCAGTTTTATACAGATGATTTTCTAGCACAAATGAATAACGTGGAAGCTATTTGTATGTGTGTATGAGTATTCCTCATGTTACAAATTCAGGAGGAATGGCACCCTGGTTACACTTGAACAGTGAAATTTCGTAATCCAATATTGCTCAACAGTGCAATAAAGTGAATGTTGCAAATACATTTTTCAATCTCGGAAGAGGGATTATCATCCATTTTTTTCGTACATTATGCATTGACCACATCTTTGATCGATTCGATAACTTACTAACACGATTAATTCCAACAATGTGAGACGGGCATGGTACTTTATACAAATCTTCAACCAAAGTAAAACTGTGCCCTACTATTACAATTTCTCCTTCAAATGTACCGATTTCCTTAATTTGTACGATTTCATTATTCATCATCATGCAACAGTTGTCACTTACCGAAGGAGATAATGTGAAAGTTGGGAAAAATAATTGTTTGTATCGGGGATTCAATGCATGGCCATTGCAACGGTCTAATTTATAGTATTTCTTGCCTGTATTTACATTATTATGTTTAGGTATGGAATGAAAATTCATACCCCAATTCTTCATTTCACCATATCGTTTGATTATTTGTTGCAGCGGTCTTTCTGCTTTTCGAACCATTCTCTTTAGATGACGTAAAAAGTTTTCGAAAATAAATGCACTAAATGGGTCCAAAACACCATGTCGAATCACATCATCACTCAAATGGAGTAAACAATGAATGTTGTAAGACATGAATTTTTTCCCATACAATTCACCAAAGTCAGTAACAAATAGTTTTAGGAGCTGGCCGGCATATTCAATACTTTCAAAATCATTACGCGAACATAAAATACGAATAGCAACATGAAGAACTGTAAAGTGATGCAGCAAAGAATTTTCTTCATCTGTTATGAATGATAGGATGACAGGACCTACATACAACAAAAACAACCGAAATTCGGTGGCTTTGAACTTTGCAATATCTTGTAACCGGCGTAATTTACGAGAAAATTCCATGGGAGTATGATGTTTGATAAGATCTATGTAATCCGAAGCTATTCTTTCATTATATTTGGAGAGAATCCGTACTTTTAATGAACCTTTATAACTCCAAAGTTTCAACATTTTTTTTGTTCCCCCAAGCAGTACCGCGTGCATGTAATCGATCGGTGTGTTTGTCACAAAACCAAAGTGTGGAATATCCAGGAGAATACTTCGCCCTCGTTGATGAGAACTATCTACTCGATTGTAGAAATCTTCATCACTCCTTTCTGGACAGTTAATTTGTGGAAAACATATCCTATCACAAACTTTATCACCTTCTATGTTACATCTCATACACGCGTCATAACCCGCATGTCCCTTGGTCATAGTTACATACGATTTCGCTGGTGCGTCACAAATCAAAGACTTTAATGAAATCCTAACTCTTGAATTACCACACTGCAGACCATCCGTTGTTAAAGCAGACATTTCTTCTACAAAACGCGAAAAAAATTCGTTAGCTTCAGGTTTTTTTACACCAAAGTAGCAACCAATGAGAAATACATTTCTGTCATTCAAAATTCTCCCTAGAATTGGCCAAAATTCTTTGTTACTGCTTGTGAATAAAGGAGCTCCATCTGTTGCAACTTGCAGTTCAATGTGATCAATTTTAACTCCTTGTCGAGAAGATAAATATTCGTCTAGACCATATTTGATTCCTAAATAACAAAATTCACCGGGGGGCATATTGAAAATCTGTGTCGTTCTTGGTGTGCCCAATAATGTTCTCGGACATGCGGGTAAGTTGTCTTCAGGATGATATTTGTTCCAAATCGTCAGAATAATTTTCAAATCATCTAGAGGAATTGATCGTTTAATAGCCCACTTGGCTAAATCGGTTTTTAAATCATCTTGAAATTGTATTGCATCTGGCGCATTCGATTCATTGGATGTCAGGCAGGGCATTTCAGTCTTATCTTCCAATATAACATCTTCATCTTTTGTAGGAGCGTTCAGGATTTCGAGCTGATACTGATCATATCGTTCCTCAAGGTAGTCAATACTAACAGGAGAATCATCATTTACATCAGGTATGAATGATTTTGTATTTCCCTAATTTCTGTTATTGGGTATTTCTTCACAATTGGAATCTTGATGTTCCACAAATACAGAGCGGCAAAATTCATCATTCGTAATATCATCATCTTGAGGAATTGCATTCAAAGCTGTTGATAAGGTTGACATTTGTTCACGCACTACTCTGCGCCTATGTCGTGTTGAACACGCGATCAAAGGTTTTATCTTTGGCATTTTATAAATAATACCGAAGGACACGTATTTTTGATTCAACTATACAAACAATTGGCTTATAGAACAATGATGATAGACAAGATGTCGAATACATGGAAAACTGTATCTGGAATCATTATTTCTTGTACACGCCAGAATTTCCAATTTCAAAGCAGGAGCCACGATAACATCTTCTTGTGCTTCTTCTTAACATCACGCTTCCGGGTATCATCAATATGACAGTACTCGTCCTACATATGTACGCATTTTTGAAATATTTTGTGGAATATACGATGAATTTCTGGCATTTGATTTCATATATAACAAATTAATTTTTGATAATCATAAAATTTACAGGGTGTCCTATCCCCAAGAGAACATGAGCCGAATAGATCAATTTTAGGTTGATTTTGAATAAATTTACATTCAACAAACGTTCATTCAACCTTCAAATGTCTATAGCTTTATTTTACATTTAATAAAGGTTTTTTGAACGTTAGTGTTCTCTTGGGGATAGGATTGTGTGACAACAAATAAATTGGTATTTTGCAGTAAGAATCGGATCAATGGAGTTTGTATTGATTAAAAGGGAGTTGTCACTCTTATTTTATGTGTATTGCTTACAAGAAAAAAGTATGTGTACATAGAATAAATTCTATATCAAAATGAATAGAAAGGAAAATTTTGCCAGCAATGGTATGAATTTTCAGAATGTGAACCATTTGAATTACTAAGGAACTCTAGTCGCTCCATAAGAATCTCGAAAACGTGTACTATAATTTCATTTGAAGTTAATTTCTTCTAATTAACACAAACCTGATTGATCCGATTCCTGCACTAACTGCAAAATACCAATTCATTAGGTTTCACACAATCCTACGGGAGACCCTGTATTTTATATAAATGTTATGTAACGACGGTTCCTCTCGTCCCTTAAATTAATTCACCACCACACGTAGAATCTTCCACCCACAAATGCATACAAGTATTCATTAGAGCTCGCTCACGCTCATTCATACACATTGAAAATCCGTCCTATCATAGCATAGTACACATCAGGATACCATAGGCATCTTCCAAAGAAATAGGTCAAATAAGATATTGTGTGAATTCACATTATTGCTGAAACTCGAAACGCTTCCCAGGATGCATTGAGATCGGAAATAAATGAAACATCCGTACCATCCCCATAGACGATTCAGGCTTCAGCAATAGGACTCATAGTTAAAGAATAATTCTAATAAAAAAAAACTTTATAAGACATCGCATATAGAATCGAAAGCATCAATTCAAAGCATGAGTAGTAGTGAACAGGAATCCGCTGAGTAGACAGAGAATTCAAGGTGAACATTCACACCAACGCACGTGTCGATGCGAATATACGATGGACTTCGCACCAAAGCGCCGAATACGGGGTAAATCCCAGGCAAAGAATTTCCCTCGCTGTCTATCTTTACGAAATAACCATTCTCTCTTCCTCCACAAATGAAGTGCCTAACGACTATCGCTCAGAAAGTCGAATCGGCGAAAACCCCCTCTGGAAAAAGGACGTGGCGTGTTCCACCAAAAGATGCGAGCACATAAATAGAGCGAAAAAAAAGGAATCGGGGAGATTCGTGTCCGGAAGGTCAACGATAAAACTTAGATTTTGAAGTTCGCAAACATAGTCCGTCCTTTTTCACAAGAGGAAAAAAAACGATTGATACGTTTGAAGTAAACTCGCGATTAAGTCATTTTCCGGGTCGCAAAATAACGTACAAGTGCACCCTCGAGAGGTTCCACGGCGTTTCGCGTTCCGATTTATCTAAATTTTTATCTACCAATCGGGTGTATATTTCCAATTTAATTCTTGTTTTCTGCCTTAGTCGCGCTTTAAGTCACGACTTTGTAGTTTCAGTCAACCATTTTCGTTTCAAGTCTTATCAACGAAGTTCATATGAACACAATCTGATACGGTATTTAAAGTTCAGTTTCAAATTCACGTCCGCGAGTGTACCGATCCGTTTCGACGTTTTATCTTTTCGCCCAGAGGAAGAGAGAGGGAGAGAGAGAGAAACGAGGAGACAACCAGGTACCACCAACAGCCAATTCTTTGCCAGAATAATCGTTCCCCAATCCTGCCAAGTATCGAACTCAGGAAAGAACGACCAAACGGGTTGTTTCTTTCCCAACACGGTAAGTCGTGAAAATTGAATTCTTTGTCCTCACTACACATACCGTGATTCGTGCTCTCATTCTCTATTATACTTGTCAAATCCAGAATCGTATAATTTTACCCTCTAATTTCGGATTAGTTCGGACTGTGAACTAATCTAGACTACTTTTCATATCTTTTATGAGTTCATTTTTTTTGTTTGAATAAATCTGTCAACAAAACATAATCAATTCTTAAAGGAAATCGAGAAATTCATTTCGCTACCATCACGCTTCACAGGAGAGTTTTATCATCAAGCTGGGGTTGCACAGTAAGAACATACTCTTACTCAAGCTTAAAATCATAAGCGGGACCCACATACTTTCTCGATCGAGCCACTCCGGTCGAGAGAGTTCAATATTTTGTACGCATGAGGTTTCTTTTACCATACCAGAACCATCATATCGTAACATGAACAAGAAATATACGGACAATTCGAATAAATGAAGAAAATTCCAATTTCAGAAGATTAAAAACTTCTGAGAGGAAGATCTTACACGACTTGCCTTTTCAACTCAAGTTCATCATCTTTTGAATTGGTGTTTTGATCCCACATAGGAATTCCAAACAAATGAAAAAGAAAAATGATGGAACCTCACCGATGTTGAAAGATTATTAGAATTCTCCTTGAATTCTTATTGGAATTCTCGAAATTCTTCTTGGATTCTTATTGAAATTCTTTTCGTACTATACTAATGTCGAAATCTATACACAAAAGAAAGATGTTATTTCACCAAATGAAGACATATATACAATTCTCAGGTGCAGTTTTGTATTTATTGCTTTCATATACATATATTCCCAGTGAGAAAAATGAAATCGGAAAGCATAGGAAGGAATTGGAGTGAACAGAAGTGAATTGGGATTTTGTCATTTCTATTCACTTCTATTCCAACATGTTCCCCACTGAATTCCTACTCAAAGTGTGAGATGTTTAAATTGAATCTATGTTCATTAGAATATTATTTCATTTTGAGACTAATGATTTAATTGGTAGGTTCATGCCTATGGGATGTCCATACTGGGGGGGCGCAAAAAAAAACGATTTTTCTTGTTTTCGAGTGTCGTATGGAAATATGTTTGTTTTTCATGTTTCAAGAGTCCTCTTGACAGGTCAGCTTAAAAAGAAATTTTTGAGGAGGCGTTCAAGATTTTAAAAAATTTTAAAGATAATCGGCATTCACTTCTTCATTTTTCACAAGCTCCTTTATTCACAAGCAGTAACAAAGAATTTTGGCCAATTCTAGGGAGAATTTTGAATGACAGAAATGTATTTCTCATTGGTTGCTACTTTGGTGTAAAAAAACCTGAAGCTAACGAATTTTTTTCGCGTTTTGTAGAAGAAATGTCTGCTTTAACAACGGATGGTCTGCAGTGTGGTAATTCAAGAGTTAGGATTTCATTAAAGTCTTTGATTTGTGACGCACCAGCGAAATCGTATGTAACTGTGACCAAGGGACATGCGGGTTATGACGCGTGTATGAGATGTAACATAGAAGGTGATAAAGTTTGTGATAGGATATGTTTTCCACAAATTAACTGTCCAGAAAGGAGTGATGAAGATTTCTACAATCAAGTAGATAGTTCTCATCAACGAGGGCGAAGTATTCTCCTGGATATTCCACACTTTGGTTTTGTGACAAACACACCGATCGATTACATGCACGCGGTACTGCTTGGGGGAACAAAAAAAATGTTGAAACTTTGGAGTTATAAAGGTTCATTAAAAGTACGGATTCTCTCCAAATATAATGAAAGAATAGCTTCGGATTACATAGATCTTATCAAACATCATACTCCCATGGAATTTTCTCGTAAATTACGCCGGTTACAAGATATTGCAAAGTTCAAAGCCACCGAATTTCGGTTGTTTTTGTTGTATGTAGGTCCTGTCATCCTATCATTCATAACAGATGAAGAAAATTCTTTGCTGCATCACTTTACAGTTCTTCATGTTGCTATTCGTATTTTATGTTCGCGTAATGATTTTGAAAGTATTGAATATGCCGGCCAGCTCCTAAAACTATTTGTTACTGACTTTGGTGAATTGTATGGGAAAAAATTCATGTCTTACAACATTCATTGTTTACTCCATTTGAGTGATGATGTGATTCGACATGGTGTTTTGGACCCATTTAGTGCATTTATTTTCGAAAACTTTTTACGTCATCTAAAGAGAATGGTTCGAAAAGCAGAAAGACCGCTGCAACAAATAATCAAACGATATGGTGAAATGAAGAATTGGGGTATGAATTTTCATTCCATACCTAAACATAATAATGTAAATACAGGCAAGAAATACTATAAATTAGACCGTTGCAATGGCCATGCATTGAATCCCCGATACAAACAATTATTTTTCCCAACTTTCACATTATCTCCTTCGGTAAGTGACAACTGTTGCATGATGATGAATAATGAAATCGTACAAATTAAGGAAATCGGTACATTTGAAGGAGAAATTGTAATAGTAGGGCACAGTTTTACTTTGGTTGAAGATTTGTATAAAGTACCATGCCCGTCTCACATTGTTGGAATTAATCGTGTTAGTAAGTTATCGAATCGATCAAAGATGTGGTCAATGCATAATGTACGAAAAAAATGGATGATAATCCCTCTTCCGAGATTGAAAAATGTATTTGCAACATTCACTTTATTGCACTGTTGAGCAATATTGGATTACGAAATTTCACTGTTCAAGTGTAACCAGGGTGCCATTCCCTCCTGAATTTGTAACATGAGGAATACTCATACACACATACAAATAGCTTCCACGTTATTCATTTGTGCTAGAAAATCATCTGTATAAAACTGACTTCATGGAAAGGTACGAAAAGTTCAGGAACGTATGTCAGTGGATAGACAAGGTTCTGTGAACAATGAATATTCAAAATTCTCAAAAACGGTAATAATTTGTAGTGTAACATGGTATCGAATTTTTCTCATCGGTTAAAAACTCCAACTTTTCAGTAACTCCGCTAAAAGTTACTAGTTTCCGAGCAATAAAAAGAATTCAGTATTACAACTTTCAAATAAAACTGTCTGGAAACTCGAAAATGGAATGTAGGACGGAGCTTCACCAGATTCAGTAGAATTCACCCATGAATATTACAGAATATAGAATAGGTCAAGTTTTTGACACTTCGTATTGTTACAAAATAACCTATCGAATGACGCTGGGAATTCATGGTCATTTTAACCATTTAATGTCGAAATTACGTAATTGTGAATTTATAATTTTGATTTTTCCAATGACTCTCCAATAACGTCAAAATGACATTTCTTTCCTATTGAGTTTTTTCACTTAGGACCTTGCATGATGTGGGACGTCATCATAATATTTTCCATGTCACCAATACCTAAGCGTTATAATTAGGGAGACTATTGAAAGAATATACTGGGAGTGAGAATTATTATACACCAATGATGCTGTTAAATTGGAGCAGTCAATAAATATATAGAATGCTTGAGTTTCCTGATAAATGATTTGGAGATTATGATTTTTTAAAAGGTTCTTGTATTGTATCATGTATCCATTATATATACCTTTCCATAAGGCGCCGTCCTTTCGACCAATATGTAATGGGGTATTTGTGATAACATGCATGGTTCCACTGTTCAATGGACTAGACGAAAAAAAAAAATCTGCAAAATCTTAAATGAATTGGACTGAGGGATTTGAAATTCCATGAAAATGAAACAACAACGAGTAATCAAAATTGTAAACTTATATTGAATGTAGTATTTACAAAGCGTTTATAGAATTTCTAAGCGATTCATTGAAAAGAGTTATGAAAAATCCTGTTGGATGATAATGAGCATTGCAAAGCGTCCAGTACATTGACATGTACGAAGAACGTAGTATAAAAAAATGTTGTGTGCTACAATAATATGTAAGATGGTGTTTAGAATGAGATAATTATGTTCATAAAATCAAAGGAAAATGGTAACAGAGTAAATACTGAGAAAGATCACAGCAAGAATAATGTAAGAGGTGTAATAAACTAAGAATGGAAATAGAAGCCAGTTTGTATTCTTCGGGGAATAATCATGAAGGAAGGAGACAGCATTGGAACAAACACATAGCCTAATAGGCAGAAAACGTTGCTGAAAATATTGGAATTGTCTTTCCATGTGTACACAAAGAGAAACAACAGCATTGCAAATAATTGCGATCATGCGAATGTTTACAACTGCCAAACTGCTGAAGTAAGTGAGTAATTTATTGATGAATAGGTGTGAACCAATCCTTGAAATATTAAAAATGTTGGAGATAACCTGGAACCTTTTCTAACTCCGAGGAAGAATGAATCAGATCTGAGGACATGAAAGTAGATCTTCTGAGATTTAAATCATGTATTTGTGTTAAATATCAATAGGTGTACGTAGATCTAAGTAAATCTACGTAGATTGAATGAAAAAATTGTAAACTGACCTGGTTCTACAAAAATCTAAATACAAAAAGAGCTGTGATGTCTGCTTAGATCTGCGTAAATCCAAGGAGATCTACGGCATTCCATATTTTCATCATTATCTAATTAACCCTTAGTGTGCACACAGGGGTCATTTTGACCCCAGCATTTTGATCGAACTTGAATATTTTCTTTATGTAGCTTCAATTTCAAACATGTTTTTCAGGGGGAAGAACTTATTTTTTCTATAAATATCACCTACGACCTCGAAGTTCAATCAGTTTACTGCAAAAAAACACTTAAACAATTTCCATAAAATTGCACGGTTATTCAGATATTCGCTGATGAAAATAACCTGGGGTCAAGTTGACCCCATGTGCACTTAATGATTCGCTCCGGAGGTGTGCACACTAAGGGTTAAATCCAATTTGATCTCTGTAGATCCAAATCATTTTTTCTCGGGACCCTATCAACGAAAGAGGTTCAAAAAATATTACCCTCGCTCGAGCTATGTAATACAAAAATGTTAACCTATCCCATCCGTTGCTTGAAATTAACACGTTCAATTTGTTAATCTCTTTCGATTCTCAATTGCCAAAACATGTTGATACACATGTTTGCATAGTTATAGATTGACGAGATTGACTTTTGCTTCAAAAATTGCATGTCAATTGGATAGCGGATTTCATGCTTCCAAGTATGTTGAATTTTTTTGTTTCGCGTGAAAATTCCAATCTTTCTTGACAGATTGAAAACATCGCGTATAATAGAAGATAATCGCTCAACATCAATTAAATAAATTCCTTTTGAAATGATAATTTTGTTCCTTCAAATAGTAATTTGTTGGAGTAATGTTGAGTGATCATCTTCTATTATACGTGATGTGTTCAATCTGTTAATGAAAATTGTGATTTCAACGCTTTTTTCTCTCAGTGCATGTTAGCCTTTGAATGTCAGGGTTGCCAGATAAAAACGGGACAGTTCGGTGATTGGATAATTCTCATGTACCTGACCATTCAGATTCCAGTTTTGAAAAAAAAGGAACCAATCACCGAACAGTCCCGTTTCTTACCTGGTAACCCTGTTGAATCCAGCATGCCAACACAGCACAAACATAAAGGGGATAAGGAGAATGGATAAATTCATCATGTAGAATGACAACGCGTCGCTCCGAGTATTTGTTTGGAAATTTTACCAAGATATATTGTCAAATAATTCACATTATAAGATGAAAATAGATTTTTCTCCTGTGATGTGAATTATGTGGCATTATATTTTGTGGAAATTACCATTTGAATATTTCAAGCGACGCATTGCCATGCTATATGGTAAATTAATCAATTTTTTCTTTCTGTGTATTCCAAATGAGCCATTGTTATAACCCATCCCATTAAAAATGTCTCACAGAACCCGACAACGTGTGGACCCGGATTCAACAGGTTCTGTCTGACATTGTTTGGTTTGTACACGAGTTCAAAGACTCATGGAACTGCCAGATGAAGCCGAACAGAACCTGTCAGATCCTGGTCAAGATCTTGTCTGGTCTTGTGAGCAGAGCTGCCAGATGGGCAGTGCCGTTGAGGGGAATAGTAACCCCACCATCATTCATATACATACTCTCACCTCCACACGAAACCTATACACACATGTAACTTATATACATGGGACGATAGTGGGGGTACACTTCCCCTCAATGACAATGCCAATCTGGCAGCTCTGCTTGTCAGCAATCGCCAAGCTAGGGACAAAAATCGATCAGATCCTGACCGAAAATGATCTGTCCGGTTTTCCCAGCCAATTGGAATAAGGCAATGAGCATTGCATTTCTCAAGATGTCTTATGCGACACTTTTTGATATATAAAACAAGGTGGTGACAAATCTGGAATTCAAATGGAATTTACTAATCGCACAATCGTGTTGAATAGAATGATTAATAAGTAAAACATAAAATTGCAGGTATCGCGACCCTGTAAAAGATATCACAACATATGTTGAGATATGTTAAACGTATCTTACATCTCTCAAGATCTTCATGATATGTTTGAGATATCTCCAGATACGTGTACATGCCTCTTAGATATCTCAAAGTGTCGCATAAGATATTTTAAACATATGTAGAATGTATCTTGAAAAACGAAATTTTCTTCAGGAACAGTTTCCAAAAAAATTTTTCTGTGTCAATTCTGAAGAGCTTATTAAGGCTTCGTTATAAATACCGAAAGTTCTTCAAGAACTCATTCGAAACTGTTATAACTCAAGAAAACAAAATTAGATCTGAAGAGATCAAATTAGATGAAATTAGATCCCTTCAGATAGAAAAATGGAATGACATAGATCTATTCAGATCTCCTTAGATCCAAATAGATGTGGATACATCTACGCAGATCTAAACGTCGCAGCTCCTTTTGTATTCAAATCTCTGGAGATCTGAATAGAACTGCTTAGATCTAAACTGATCTATTCAGATCTGACTTGATCTAGGTCAGTCCACAACTTTTTCTATTTCTGTGTTTGTAGATCTACTTATATCTGAGTAGATCTATTGTTATTCAAACAGATACATCATTTAGATCTGAGCAGATTCATCGCGTTGCATTTTGTTTATCTAAATAGATCTAATTACGTCTAATTTGATTTCTTCAGATGTAATTCCCAGCAAACTCATAAAGTAACGTCAACATAAATGTTACATAACAAAAGCGAATGTTACATAACAGTCATGGTAACTTTACGTTATAAGTTTGCTGGGTTCATTTCTCCTTGGGGACGGCAGTTCTTTATGAATATAACGTATACATCATTAGGAATTGTTAATAAACATATAAAGACCAATGTACTGCATAAGTGGGTATACAGGAGGTTCACTTCATCCATCATCCCTGTCTTTTTTCATTTTTCAGAACATGCAATACTGTGTTGTGATTTTTGATTGTGATAACTCAGTAGAAATTGTACCCGCACCATGGGTCAAAAATGGCGTCTGTGAATATCCGGACAACATGCCTGAGAAGACCCTGAAAAATATTTTGAAAGGGGGAATAGAAAATTTGACACGATTCACGTGGAGCTCATACGAAGTCTCTGTATTTGGTATTTACAGTGAGTATACAATATCAATTGCATGTACCAGTTATTAACAGTGTATTAGTCGTGCCGAAAAAATGACATTTCTGCTCGCGCCGTATCTACCCTAGTAGCACAGAATATCTATAAAACGTTCTAACAATGTTCATAGCATATTAAATATTCTATGAACATTCGTAGGATGTTTTCCGTACGTTAATTGGTACTTGGGTATGAGTTACATGATCAGCTTTTCACAGTTACCTGTAATATCATATTCAGATTTTGTGGTAAATGAGTACACAAATTTGGGGGAGAATATCTATTAGTTCAAACATTACCAATTGAACTTATATTTATTTAAACAAAATAGGTATTTAACTGACGTTTCCAGCCCTATCAATTTTGTGAAAACAAATTATTCAGTGCAAAAATTCAAGAGAAATTGACAAATAATAACAAATAATACAATTAAATCTGTGAACTTTCAATCTTCACCAAACCACACTTTGCAACATTGAGATTTAGAGGTTATGATTAGGCCAAGTCGATGTAATCGCCATCTTAGGATTTTTTAGGGATTTCAGCTTCAATATGTGAAACGGATATGTAGGGGAAAATGTGCGAGTCAGACGGGGCTGGACGTGTCCGAAATTTGTTGACGACTGAAAATCAACTTCGAAACTAGCTTGAGGGATAGACGAAAGGGGAATTGAATGCATGCATACGCGTGCCTGCTATGAGGAAAATAAGAGATCTTTTATTTGTGGAATACCGTGCGACTAATGCAGTGTTAAAGGGTAGAGTTTTCATGTCTTATTTGCATCCATGGTTTTCACTCAAGTAGCACCAGAATATACTACACTGAGAGAAATAATGATTAATATCAAGAATTTAAATTCATGAATACTGCCATGAATACAAATTCTTGATTATAGCTAATATGTTATTGGCCCAAAGGAAATTTCCTTGAATCGAGAAATATTTTCTTGATTTAAGAAAATTTCTTTTGGGCCAATAACATATTAACTGTAATCAAGAATTTTTATTCTTGGCAGTATTCATGAATTAAAATTCTTGATATTAATCATTATTTCTGTCAGTGTAATATGAACGTTCTTAGAATATTCGAAATATGTTCTATGCACATTCCAAGAGACCGTTTCATAGGTGCTATGCATATTCATCGAACGTATATAATCGAATATACGACGGTACGTCAATCGAACGTCGATTGAATGAATATCGTATATTTCGAATGTACTACGTACGTTCTAAGTGTATTTAAAACAGTCTCATTCGAACATTCTATGAACGTTCATTATATGTTCTTTGTATCTCAATCGTACATTCTACGAACGTTTCTATTTCGTATATACTTTGAAATTTTGTTGCTGCTTGGGTATGAATATACATAATGTTTATATGTGAATGATTTCAGATTCATTGTGTGTAGCTGAACAAAAATTACAGAAAGCAAAGATTAAACTTTATGATAGCACTACAGACGAAGAAAAAAATAAGAAGAGTCGTAAAAATCGAAAAAAGAAGACCAATGATGATGAATCTGTTTATGGCATTGATCTGCAGCAATCAACTTATCCAAATGTTCCCCAAAGTCTGCTGAAGGAAGGTAATTGTCTTGATTAGATTGAATGGTGCATCATCAATTATTTATTGACATGTTATTGTGGACAACATTGGATCCAATGTGTGAACCTTGACAAAGATGGATGAAGATGAAGTATTGCTGGCTCAAGGTGATACCAGCAACCCCTGAAGATGCAACCAGAACCATTTTTTAGAAAAAGACACAACCAAAATTATTCTGACAAATTATTCGAAAATGAAGCAATAATATCAAAATATCGCTCTATACAGACCTTTTCCAATCAATAAAGATGGACTGTATAGAGCGATATTTTGATTTCATTGCTTTATTTTCGAATAATTTGTCAGAAAAGATTTGGCTCGGGTTGCATCGTCAGGGATCGCTGGTATCTCTTTGAGGGTAGGGACCCTCAAGTAGGGGACAAGACAATCACCTTTACCCTCGCCGCCATTAATGGGATAGGGGTTAGTTTACGCGTCATTCAACGAATAGAACTGAATAATTCATTTAAAATATAACTGAAAAGTAAGATTTATATTGTATTTCAAATAGATTACTCAATTTCATCCATTGGATGACGCACAAATTAAGTTTCTTTTTTTTTAGGTTATCCCATTAATGGCGGCTATGTCCTATCCCTCACTAGAGGATCCCTATTTGAGGGTATATCAACCCCAAGTCCATTGATGTGATAATGTAGAAGAATCCCCAACAGCAAAATAGGTCTCTGGGATATCTTTTGAATGTTCCTTAGATAGCCAAATTCGCTCATGTCGTTAGCGCTAGCCGACACGCATATGTGCATGCATTTGCGGATCATTTGTACAACAGATTCTCAGGAATCAGATAGTGAATTGCATGTGGACGACATACGCATGTCTTTGGCTGACATACGCATGCGCATAAACAACCTAAGATCCTGTTATTCATTCGTGATGTGGCACAAAGTACAAACGAACAACAGATTCTGAAATTATTTATGCGCGTGCGCATGTCAGCTAAAGCCATGCATATGTAGTCTATATGCAATCCACTATCTGTTTCCTAACAATATGTTGTACAAATGGTCTACGAATTCACCCACATATGCGTGTTAGCTTGCGCTCATAACATGAGACAATTTAGCTATCTGGGTCGGAAAACCTTACCTATGTTTCATAAACATCCCATAAAACTTCCAGTGGTACGTTGTGCTGTTCAGGATTTCTTCTAATGTCCCAGCTTCTACCGAATAATTCAATAACTTATTAACTTCATCAACTATGGGCTCATGAGCCTTGGATCACAATTATCCCACCGCGAAAATGAATTTCATAGTTTTTCATGAATTGACAAAAGTTGTATTCGGTCATCCTAATTATACATATCCATTTCGTTATTATGATAATTTCTCACGGGTTTGAGAGTAGATCATTTTCCCAAATCGTACATATGCAACCTGATAAACACTCAAAAGCCCAAAAGTTCATGATTCTGAAGATGCAAAATCCCTAAAGTCATAATCCCGGAGGTGCATCACCCCGAATCATCTCTACGCGTTAAGGTGCAATTATACGCGTCCGTTTGTCGCATGCGATATCATTAGATGAAAAGAGAAGTTCTAGAGGAAAACGTCTTACTTCTCCTTTCGTCTAATGATATCGCATGTAACAAACGCACGCATGTAATAGAGCACCTATTAATCATGAAACAATTCTATTCAAAGTTACTGAAATTCTGTCTAGGCTATGGACCTTCGGGATTATACCCAATAAAACAAAAAGACGTGGAAAAGGGGTTTTTCAAGATCATTTAAAAGATATCTTTCAGAGCTCTCCTAGATGTCTTTCGTCTGAAAGATATCTTTTGAAAAATGATCTTGAAAGAGATGTTTTTAACTCGAAATGTTTATTGGGCGATTTTCGGGTCTTTGCAATTTCGAGGCAATGAACTTTCGGGCAAGAATCCACATGAAAGCAACTCATGCGAATCAACTGAGACCTGACAATATAATAGATGACTTTGAACAAATTCCCGGTTATGGAATGTCCGTTATGAATTGATGATAATTGTCCATACTTTCAGGAAGAATTGGGAATTTATGAGGAATGATGAGAATAAAAATTTCTAAGCAATCATGATACCTATTTTCGTCATGGTGTAATTGAACCCAGGTAGCGCAAGCTCCAGAAACAATATTTGATTGCATTTTTCAGAATTACCAAATGATTACCTGGAATTTCAACAGAACAGAGTCCTCGGAGAATTCAAACTATATATGATAGTGAATTTAATATGATAAAAGTCAATTTTGAATTCTCTATTTTGATGACTCTATTTTGCTGGCATTGCGGGCATCAATTTGATGATTCCAAAAGAATGCAATTATATATAGTTATTCGAACTTCTGCTATCTGGGGAAGTACCGACTTTAACAAATATCATGTGCTATGATCTTTTTTATAGAAAATGGAAGTGTCATCACCGGTCAATCACAATCTGAGGCCATGCATGATAATAAATTGGCAATTCGTGAAATGAGAAACCAGTCGCAAAACGTTGGACCAGAAAATCTTGAATGTCAGATGGCATTGCAAGCGAAGGTTTCATCATATTCAAACCAATTTGATGGATTTAATGGTTAGTATAATATAATATACATAACTTTGAGGGGTGTGCGAGAACCGAATAATTTGGGTTCCCGATTTCGGGAATTGGGACGGATCGAGATTTTTTGAATTTCCCAAATTTTTGAGAACACGATTTGAGTTGGGTTCCCTAAATTTTTCGGGTATTCGATTTAATTCGGGTCCCCGAAATTTTTCAGGTAACCGATTTGATGCGGGTTCCCGAAAGTTTCAGGTACCCGATTTAATGCGGGTGCCTGAAATTTTTCGGGTTCCCGAAATGTTTGAAGTACTTGAATGTATTCGGATTTTCCAGTGATTTCCGGGTATACAATATAATTTGAATAATTCAATATTCGAGTATATTGAATCAGTCCATGTCCTTCAGTTTCAAATATAATATTTAAGTTCATCGAAAATAAATACCCCATTCTGTTTCCATATGTATATCCGTTTTTGAAACATGGAAATGTGAAAATACAGGTGGGGAGTTACACGGAATGTTGAGGTGAAAAAGTATTCTCAACTGCTGGAAATATTGTGTCAGCAACTTTTTGAGTAATCCGATTTAATTCGAGAACTCAAAACATTCCGAGGGACACGATAAAATGAAAAACCCGAAATGTTCAAAGTAATTCAATTGAAATCGAGGACTCAGAATACCCGAGTATTTCAATTGAAATTGGGAACTCGAAGTGTTCGGGTAACCCGACTGGAATCGGGAATCCGAGGTTCTCGAGTTCCCGAAAAATTCGGGTACCCGAAAACAACAATCATTTCTCAAACCGATACAAAGTGTTTCTCGCACACCCCTAATAACTTCATATAAATTTAATGTTGAATATACATAGAATGATATCAGAATTTTCGCGTAAATTATAGATGAACAGAATAAGGTTTCAAATGATTACTATACGAAAATTTCTGGAGGGAAGAGAAAAAGTTCGTGTGTAATGACAATGCCAGAATCTGCAGCATCTATTTTGCACGACAGTAATGAGGGGTATAATATAAACTTTGTGGTTGATCAAAAATATGATGATGTCGAACACACTGGATTGTATGCGGATAATTGTGCAGAAGGTGTTGATGAAAATATCAATTTTGAAACTGTCATCAGTCTTGTCAACGTGAATGAAAATGCGGAAGGTGATTGATGTGACATTTATATGTTAAAAAACGGTAAGGTAGCAAGTACCCGAAAGTAGTGAGGTTTTCAGCTATTCGAGGGTGAATACCCAAGTAGCACCAGAATATGCTGTGAACGTTCTTAGAATATTCGAAATATGTTCTATGTACATTCCAAGAGACCGTTTCATAGGTGCTATGCATATTCATCGAACGTATGTAATCGAATATACGACGGTACGTCAATCGAACGTCGATTGAACGAATATCGTATATTTCGAATGTACTACGTACGTTCTAAGTCTATTTAAAACAGTCTCATTCGAACATTCTATGAACGTTCATTATATGTTCTTCGTATCTCATTCGTACATTCTACGAACGTTTTTACTTCGTATATACTTTGAAATTCTGTTGCTGCTTGGGTAGGAATCTCTAGTAATTCTTTCCGGATACACAAATCATCGTTTTTCGGGTAAATGCAATTTCGGGCACTTGCAACCTCACCAAAACAACCATGTAAATATGCATATATAATACATATTTATAATATATGTATGTATGTATGTAGGTATGTATTGACGTATGTATACATATATACATAACATGTGCACGGACCGAAAAGTTACATTATAAATTATTATTTTCCTAGCACGTCCCCCACATAGGAACAGAGGTTATGTAGTTCCAAAAGTATTCTAAAAGATATCTTTAAGATGTCTTATGCAACATGAAAAGAACGATCTGAGAAAGATTTGTTCTTGAGAGAGGATCTTTCTTAAATTGTTCTTTTTATGTTGCATAACACATCTTAAAGATATCTTTTAGAATACTTTTGGAACTACATAACCTCTGTTCCTATGTGGGACGGGACAGACTTGCCTATATCATATATATATATATATATGATATCATTTAGTCAGACACTTTCTAGAAATTACTATACTTGATAGTACAATATAGAAGAATCCTCCCATTAGGTACTATCAAATATAGTATTTTTCCAAAAAGTGTCTGACTAAATGATATCATATAGGTAAGTCCCCAAGTAGCACCAGAATAAACTATGAACGTTCTTAGAATATTCGAAATATGTTCTATGCATATTCCAATGAGACCGCTTCATAGATACTATGCATATTCATCGAACGTAAGTACTCGAATATACGACGGTACGTCAATCGAACGTCGATTGAACGAATATCGTATATTTCGAATGTACTACGTACGTTCTAAGTATACTTAAAACAGTCTCATTCGAATATTCTATGAACGTTCATTATATGTTCTTCGTATCTCATTCGTACATTCTACGAACGTTTTTATTTCGTATATACTTTGAACATATGTTGCTGCTTGGGTCTGTCCCGTACGTGCTAGCAAAATAGTAATTGATAATATAACTTTTCTCCCTGTGTAAATATGTATTTATATGTTACTATATAATAGTAATAGTATATATAAATAGTATATATAAATTGATAACATGACATTTTTATTTCGCATTATTGTCACAGATGGAGGACAAATCAATTTGTGTAAACGTCCATCGACTAACTCTGAAAATGTTATGGTCAAGCGAAAACATTTAGAACAGAAACCTACAGATGATGATAACGGTGATGATGAAACCAACAACAGTGACGATAATGCTATATTTAAAGAACCTTTCAGTAAGATACCACGATACGAGAATGAAGCGAAGAAAACCAAAGGTAACAACTTATAAACTGAGAAAGAAGAAGAGTAAAAATATCGCTAACTTTAAAATGTAGTTTGAGCTGCCACAATTTCAGTTGATTTTACATCGGCGATGTGATAAAATATATTTCAGCTGGTTTATCATACATTTGCTGCTGTAGAATCAACAAAAATTTTGATAACTCGAACAACATTTTGAGAGTTAGCGATATTTTTACTCCTCAACATGTAAACTGAACAACTTTTTTCCCTCCGTCTACAATGTGTCCCAGAATTCACGGACCAGATTTTAGAGGTGTATTCTTCAGGCGAACACAAATAAGTGTTTTGTTTACCATTTTTCGATCTGAAGCCCAACTTCAGAATCGATTTCAACTAATGAAGTGGAAGCTACATAAGTATATTCATTTATGATTGAGGGGATACCAGCGATCCCTGCTGATGCAACCCGCCATACAAGCGTACCGACTGAGTAAATATTTTTTCGGCAAGAATACTCAGAACTGAATTCATGAAGAAGTATGAAATTTTCAGGAATCAATCTTCAATCTTTTATCTATCACGGTACATCGCCCGAATTTTGAATTTCGAAAAAAAACTTTGTGTTACCAACGGAAAAAAATGTTTCATCGGAATTTTGAATTCGGGCGATGTACCGCGATAGATAAAGGATTGGAGATTGATTCCTGAGAATTTCATACTTCTTTATGAGTTCAATTCAGAGTATTCTTGCTGAGGAAATGTTCACTCAGTCGATACGCTTGTGTGGCGGGTTGCATAAGCGAGATCGCTGGTATCCCTTAAAATAGCCGATGTACATGACACCTGAATGGTCAAATCATTTTGTTCATAACTTGGAATTCAAACTGCTAATTGAACAATGCTAAAGAAAAAAATTTGTTTCCGTCTGATGAATGCACCGATAAAACCCAGCCAATGAATTATTGGACACCCTGTATGAAATACTCATGAATTCAGATTCCAATGAGCCTTGCAAATAATTCGATTCCAAGTCCGAATCCTTGTAAGGTGTAAATTATGAAGTCGATCAGAAACTCAACAATGAGCACTTATAGTTTTGAGAATTCAATTTCATCAGTGGTTCCCCAAACAGCACCGAAAGTTCTCAAAACGTTTTAAAAACGTGTCCATAGTCCCACAGATGTTGATTCTCAAAAGTATATTTTCTAAATATCTTGAGAACATTCATTCAATGTGCTGGGAAACACGTTTTGGGGACATTGTTAACAAATGCGATGGTACGTTTTCAGAACGTTCTTGAAACGTTATATGAAAACTGAGTATTTTATCTCTAACCTATACAAATTTATATTTATAGTTTTACTACAGACAAAAGTATCAAACAACAATGAAAGTATGTTTTTTATTGAATATTTGAAAAGATTTTATTTCAGAAGTTCAAAAGTATTGGCAGAATATGAATTATCAAGAATTAGGTCAATATATTAAGATTCACATAACCTCAAAATTGGCGCGGAACAACATTTCATTATATACAATGTATTAAAAGGATGCAAATGTAATTTGTCAGATCTATCGATACAGGCTCCACCGCAGTTCATTTGCATCGACTCCAAATGAAGAATATTGGAAGATTTGACACAAGTTTGAACATTAACAAATTCTCATTTTCAATGTCTCATAAACGTTCCATGGAAACCTAAATAAAACTATACCAGACATTCGTACATCCCTGGTATATACATGCGATGTTTCCTGAACGTCCCGAAACATTTTGAGAACATTTCCAATGTTTCAGAAGACGTTCCGAGGATGTTGATAGAACCTCCCGGTGCTGTATGGGTCAAAATGAAAAGTGATTACTGCTCTAGGTAAGGTAGTAAGTGCTCGAAATCGCATTTACCCGAAAGACAATGATTTGTAAATCCGGAGAAAATTACCAGAAGTTCTCAGCCCTCCTCAAATAGCCGCAGACTTTACCGCTTTCGAGTAAATGGCCTTTCGGGCACTTACTACCTTATCATTCATAACATGAACGCATGTTTCGACCTATCAGGTCCTCTCCACGATGTGATAATATGTCAATATGTTACAACATATTATTATGTTGACATACTCTCAGTAGCGGACTATGGCCTACGCCAACAAGGCCATGGTGTAGTGGCGGCAGGCCGTGAAAGGGCGGCCATCGTGTCAAAAACATTTATTTTCTCAATTTCAATCATTCACTCGGTGAAAAAAGTTTAGATCTGACCAGATCTTATTAAATCTGATCATGTAAGATCAGATCCAAAATTTGTCTCTATCTGATCATGTATGAAATTTGATGTATCTCTCATATATGAGCAGGTCTGATCATATATGATCATATATGATCATACCTGTTCATGTATGAAAGAGACATCAAATTTTATAAATGATCACACGGAGAGAAATTCGGAGATATTAAATCAACGAACTTCACATGATTTTGCATATCGCAACTGACGTGGAACAAAATCAACCGATTGGTGATTTTCTATCACGAACTGTATGCTTTTCGAGCACCAAACTGATTGATTCAAAATCTCCAACTTCACGGTGAAATAATATCACGGGATTCGAGATTTATGCTCTCCGATGTTGTGATGTTTTTTCACGCCGTTCGAGATACAAAATCATCTAATTTCGAGATAAAAAATTACATGAAGTTCGGTGATTTAATATCTCCGAATTTCTCTCCGTGCAGATAGAGACAAATCTTGGATCTGAATATACCTGAACAGATTTGATGGGATCAGTGATGCCAGAAACCCAGTTTTGCCCCTTCCATCAAGCCCGATCTGTATAGAAATTTCAGGCACACAATGGAGCCGCCAACAAAAGAAATTTGATTGTGTAGAGGTAATATGTCTTGATGGAGGGGGCAAAAGTTGGCGAAAATTGGAATTTCTGGCATCACTGGGTGGGATCTGATCAGATCCAAACCTTTTTTCCCGGGTAAGAATAATTTTTAGAAGAATAATAAATTCTAAGCAGTAAAACAACATTTTTTGGTAATGAACTTTTTTTTTAATTTCTTGACAAATTAATTTTTGCTGCCTTATAAGGGGCGGCAAGCTATAAATGGCGTAGGTGCAGCAAAACATAAGTCCGCCCCTGCATACTCTTACATCCTGGACAGGACCTGATAGAGCGAAACGTACGTCGATTAGAGATTCTTTGATGAGGGATTGGGCAATCGGTCGCCATTAATGGAATAACCAAAGAATAGATACTTGATTTTTGTGTCCAACAATGAATAGAACTGAGCCCAAGCAGCACAACCACGTACATAGAAGATTCATAGAATATTCTTATAACATGCATTTGGTACAGCTAAACACGTTCAAATTATCTTCATAGTACGTTCACGAAAATGAACGTTCTATGAACGTGCCATGGAATGTTTTTTGCTGTACCAAATGAATATAACCAAGTGACATGTCGACAGTACTTCACCAGTACTTTCGTGTTACTTGGGAGTGATCCATTGAAAATGTAATACAAATTTTACTTTTCCGTTATATTTGAAATTGAGTATTCACTTTTATTCATTGTATGATGTGCAAACCAACCCCTATCCCATTGATGACAGATAAGTAAAAACCTGATTGTCCGATCCATCATTAAAGTATCCCTAACGTCGATGTTATAAAGCATGTTACAAATAAACGTCTTTGTGATCAATTTTGTATTTGGGAGCCAAGTGACCATCTTTGACTCCATACTTTTTAAAAAGCATGGGGTTTTTTGGGATACGTGACGTGTTAGCCACGTTTCGATAATAATAATGTTGGAATCAAATCCCTATGAATTGATATGAATCCCTTTTGCGTATACGAGCAGACTTATTCTTCAACATGTGAACCCTGTCAAAGCCCACGAACATTCCACACCGCATTTCCCGTCAGAAACTCTCACTTTCGATAAATCATTCAATTTCCTCAACCGGTATGCAACGAGATGATTCTTTTTCAGCTGATACCATCGAAAACGTTGATCAATTTTTCTTCTCGGAATTCGGATGGATTCGTTCAGACATTGGATCCGTAACAGCGTATAAGAGCAGACTTATCGTTCAACATGTAAACCCTGTCAAAGCCCACGAACATTCCACACCGCATTTCCCGTCAGAAACTCTCACATTCGATAAATCATTCAATTTCCTCAACCGGTATGCAACGAGATGATTCTTTTCCAGCTGATACCATCGAAAACGTTGATCAATTTTTTTTCTCGGAATTCGGATGGATTCGTTCAGATATTGGATCCGTAACAGCGTATAAGCGCAGACTTATTGTTCAACATGTAAACCCTGTCACAGCCCACGAACATTTCAACCCGCATTTCTCGTCGGAAACTCTCACATTCAATAAATCATTCAATTTCCTCAACCGGTATACAACGGGATGATTTTCTTTCAGCTGATACCATCGAAAACGTCCAATAATTTATTTCCCCTCGCAATTCGGATGGATTCGTTCAGATATTGGATCCATAACAGCGTATAAGAGCAGACTTTATGTTCAACATGTTTACCCTGTCAAAGCCCACGAACATTCCAGACCAGATTTCCCGTCGGAAACTCCAACATTCAATGAATCATCAATTATTCTGCACCGGCATACAACGCGATGATTTTCTCTCAGCTGATACCATCGAAAACGTTGATCAATTTTTTTTCCTCGGAATTCGGATGGATTCGTTCAGATATTGGATCCGTAACAGCGTATAAGCGCACACTTATTGTTCAACATGTAAACCCTGTCAAAGCCCACGAACATTTCAACCCGCATTTCTCGTCGGAAACTCTCACATTCAATAAATCATTCAATTTTCTCAACCGGTATACAACGAGATGATTTTCTTCCAGCTGATACCATGGAAAACGTTATATAATTTTTCTTCTCGGAACTCGGATGGATTCTTTCAGATATTGGATCCGTAACAGCGTATACGAGCAGACTTATTCTTCAACATGTGAACCCTGTCAAAGCCCACGAACATTCCACACCGCATTTCCCGTCAGAAACTCTCACATTCAATAAATCATTCAATTTCCTCAACCGGTATACAACGGGATGATTTTCTTTCAGCTGATACCATCGAAAACGTCCAATAATTTCTTTTCTCTCGCAATTCGGATGGATTCGTTCAGATATTGGATCCGTAACAGCGTATAAGAGCAGACTTATTGTTCAACATGTAAACCCTGTCAAACTCCACGGACATTTCAACCCGCATTCCCCGTCGGAAACTCTCACATTCAATAAATCATTCAATTTTCTCAACCGTTATACAACGAGATGATTCTCTTCCAGCTGATACCATCGAAAACGTTGGAGAATTGTTTTTCTCGGAATTCGGATGGATTTGTTCAGATATTGGATCCTTAACAGCGTATAAGAGCAGACTTATTGTTCAACAAGTGAACCCTGTCGAAGCCCACGAACATTTCAACCCTTGTTTCCCGTCAGAAACTCTCACATTCAATGAATCATTCATTCTTCTCAACCGGTATACCACGAGATGATTTTCTTTCAGCTGATACCATCGGAAACGTTGAATTTTTTTTTCTCAAAATTCGGATTGATTCGTTCAGATATTGGATCCGTAACAGCGTATAAGCGCACACTTATTGTTCAACATGTAAACCCTGTCAAAGCCGACGAAGATTTCAACCC
The DNA here is from genome assembly GCA_018340375.1 of Gonatopus flavifemur. Classification (NCBI taxonomy): domain Eukaryota; kingdom Metazoa; phylum Arthropoda; class Insecta; order Hymenoptera; family Dryinidae; genus Gonatopus; species Gonatopus flavifemur. The sequence continues at coordinate 3,271,741 of JAFFJZ010000016.1, forward strand.
GCATTTCCCGTCAGAAACTCAGACATTCAATAAATCATTCAATATTCTCAACCGGTATACAACGAGATGATTCTCTTTCAGCTGATACCATCGAAAACGTTGGAGAATTGTTTTTCTCGGAATTCGGATGGATTTGTTCAGATATTGGATCCTTAACAGCGTATAAGAGCAGACTTATTGTTCAACACGTAAACCCTGACAAAGCCCACGAACATTTCAACCCTTGTTTCCAGTCAGAAACTCTCTCATTCAATAAATCATTCAATCTTCTCAACCGGTATACCACGAGATGATTTTTTTTCAGCTGATACCATCGAAAACGTCCAATAATTTTTTTTTCTCAAAATTTGGATTGATTCGTTCAGATATCGGATCCGTAACAGCGTATAAGAGCAGACTTATTGTTCAACATGTAAACCCTGTCAAAGCCCACGAACATTTCAACCCGCATTCCCCGTCGGAAACTCTCACATTCAATGAATCATTCAATTTTCTCAACCGGTATACAACGAGATGATTTTCTTTCAGCTGATACCATCGAAAACGTCCAATAATTTCTTTTCCCTCGCAATTCGGATGGATTCGTTCAGATATTGGATCCATAACAGCGTATAAGAGCAGACTTTATGTTCAACATGTAAACCCTGTCAAAGCCCACGAACATTCCAAACCAGATTTCCCGTCAGAAACTCCAACATTCAATGAATCATTAATTTTTCTCAACCGGCATACAACGCGATGATTTTCTTTCAGCTGATACCATCGAAAACGTTGATCAATTTTTTTTCTCGGAATTCGGATGGATTCGTTCAGATATTGGATCCGTAACAGCGTATAAGAGCAGACTTATTGTTCAACATGTAAACCCTGTCAAAGCCCACGAACATTTCAACCCGCATTTCTCGTCGGAAACTCTCACATTCAATAAATCATTCAATTTTCTCAACCGGTATACAACGAGATGATTTTCTTCCAGCTGATACCATGGAAAACGTTATATAATTTTTCTTCTCGGAACTCGGATGGATTCTTTCAGATATTGGATCCGTAACAGCGTATACGAGCAGACTTATTCTTCAACATGTGAACCCTGTCAAAGCCCACGAACATTCCACACCGCATTTCCCGTCAGAAACTCTCACATTCGATAAATCATTCAATTTCCTCAACCGGTATGCAACGAGATGATTCTTTTTCAGCTGATACCATCGAAAACGTTGATCAATTTTTCTTCTCGGAATTCGGATGGATTCGTTCAGACATTGGATCCGTAACAGCGTATAAGAGCAGACTTATCGTTCAACATGTAAACCCTGTCAAAGCCCACGAACATTCCACACCGCATTTCCCGTCAGAAACTCTCACATTCGATAAATCATTCAATTTCCTCAACCGGTATGCAACGAGATGATTCTTTTCCAGCTGATACCATCGAAAACGTTGATCAATTTTTTTTCTCGGAATTCGGATGGATTCGTTCAGATATTGGATCCGTAACAGCGTATAAGCGCAGACTTATTGTTCAACATGTAAACCCTGTCAAAGCCCACGAACATTTCAACCCGCATTACCCGTCGGAAACTCCCACATTCAATGAATCATTCAATTTTCTCAACCGGTATACAACGAGATGATTTCCTTTCAGCTGATACCATCGAAAACGTCCAATAATTTATTTTCCCTCGCAATTCGGATGGATTCGTTCAGATATTGGATCCATAACAGCGTATAAGAGCAGACTTTATGTTCAACATGTAAACCCTGTCAAAGCCCACGAACATTCCAGACCAGATTTCCCGTCGGAAACTCCAACATTCAATGAATCATCAATTTTTCTGCACCGGCATACAACGCGATGATTTTCTTTCAGCTGATACCATCGAAAACGTTGATCAATTTTTTTTCTCGGAATTCGGATGGATTCGTTCAGATATTGGATCCGTAACAGCGTATAAGCGCAGACTTATTGTTCAACATGTAAACCCTGTCAAAGCCCACGAACATTTCAACCCGCATTTCTCGTCGGAAACTCTCACATTCAATAAATCATTCAATTTTCTCAACCGGTATACAACGAGATGATTTTCTTCCAGCTGATACCATGGAAAACGTTATATAATTTTTCTTCTCGGAACTCGGATGGATTCTTTCAGATATTGGATCCGTAACAGCGTATACGAGCAGACTTATTCTTCAACATGTGAACCCTGTCAAAGCCCACGAACATTCCACACCGCATTTCCCGTCAGAAACTCTCACATTCAATAAATCATTCAATTTCCTCAACCGGTATACAACGGGATGATTTTCTTTCAGCTGATACCATCGAAAACGTCCAATAATTTCTTTTCTCTCGCAATTCGGATGGATTCGTTCAGATATTGGATCCGTAACAGCGTATAAGAGCAGACTTATTGTTCAACATGTAAACCCTGTCAAACTCCACGGACATTTCAACCCGCATTCCCCGTCGGAAACTCTCACATTCAATAAATCATTCAATTTTCTCAACCGTTATACAACGAGATGATTCTCTTCCAGCTGATACCATCGAAAACGTTGGAGAATTGTTTTTCTCGGAATTCGGATGGATTTGTTCAGATATTGGATCCTTAACAGCGTATAAGAGCAGACTTATTGTTCAACAAGTGAACCCTGTCGAAGCCCACGAACATTTCAACCCTTGTTTCCCGTCAGAAACTCTCACATTCAATGAATCATTCATTCTTCTCAACCGGTATACCACGAGATGATTTTCTTTCAGCTGATACCATCGGAAACGTTGAATTTTTTTTTCTCAAAATTCGGATTGATTCGTTCAGATATTGGATCCGTAACAGCGTATAAGCGCACACTTATTGTTCAACATGTAAACCCTGTCAAAGCCCACGAACATTTCAACCCGCATTTCTCGTCGGAAACTCTCACATTCAATAAATCATTCAATTTTCTCAACCGGTATACAACGAGATGATTTTCTTCCAGCTGATACCATGGAAAACGTTATATAATTTTTCTTCTCGGAACTCGGATGGATTCTTTCAGATATTGGATCCGTAACAGCGTATACGAGCAGACTTATTCTTCAACATGTGAACCCTGTCAAAGCCCACGAACATTCCACACCGCATTTCCCGTCAGAAACTCTCACATTCAATAAATCATTCAATTTCCTCAACCGGTATACAACGGGATGATTTTCTTTCAGCTGATACCATCGAAAACGTCCAATAATTTCTTTTCCCTCGCAATTCGGATGGATTCGTTCAGATATTGGATCCGTAACAGCGTATAAGAGCAGACTTATTGTTCAACATGTAAACCCTGTCAAACCCCACGAACATTTCAACCCGCATTCCCCGGCGGAAACTCTCACATTCAATGAATCATTCAATTTTCTCAACCGGTATACAACGAGATGATTCTCTTTCAGCTGATACCATCGAAAACGTTGGAGAATTGTTTTTCTCGGAATTCGGATGGATTTGTTCAGATATTGGATCCTTAACAGCGTATAAGAGCAGACTTATTGTTCAACACGTAAACCCTGTCAAAGCCCACGAACATTCCAAACCAGATTTCCCGTCAAAAACTCCAACATTCAATGAATCATTAATTTTTCTCAACCGGCATACAACGCGATGATTTTCTTTCAGCTGATACCATCGAAAACGTTGATCAATTTTTTTTCTCGGAATTCGGATGGATTCGTTCAGATATTGGATCCGTAACAGCGTATAAGAGCAGACTTATCGTTCAACACGTAAACCCTGACAAAGCCCACGAACATTCCAAACCGCATTTCCCGTCAGAAACACTCACATTCAATATGTCATTTTATTTCCTCAACCGGTATACACGGAGATGTTTTTCTGTCAGCTGATACCATCGAAAACGTCCAATAATCTTTTTTTCTCAAAATTCGGATTGATTCGTTCAGATATCGGATCCGTAACAGCGTATAAGAGCAGACTCATTGTTCAACATGTGAACCCTATCAAAGCCCACGAACATTTCAACCCGCATTTCCCGTCAGAAACTCTGACATCCAATAAATTATTTAATTTCTCAACCGGTATTCAACATGATGATTTTCTTCCAGTTGATACCATCGAAAACGTTCAATAATTTTGTTTCTCGAAATTTGGATTGATTCGTTCAGATATTGGACCTGTAACAGCGTTTAAGAGCAGACTTGTCGTTCAACATGTGAATCCTATCAGTTTCAATTAAATTTCCGAACAGTTCGCCCAACCACATACAGTCTTATGCTATGAATCAACTCATTGTTCAGAATACGTTTCACAACCATCAACATTCCAGACAGTCATCCCAATCTCAGTCTAATCATTCTTCATTATATCACGATTGCTGCAAGGAACTGACATTTTTCAAGCTTGTGCATTCTGTTTGTTCCTGACAATCACAAGTGCTGCCAGGAACTGCTTCTTCTTCAATCTGCACTCATTTTCCTTGGCAGTCGTACTCGCAGAAACAGTCAGATGCTCACTGATACCGTTCGAAATCTTGAGTGTCTTCAACAGCAGTTTTCAGCAGGGTATATATACATATACAAATATACAAATATACACACATGTATACATACCCATATCCATGTTTATATCTATATACCGGGTGTTTCATAGTTCACTGAAAGAATTTCACAGGCGTATTTCCGGTCTGAAAAATTTTTGTTGAGTCTTAGTTTTTGAGATAGGAGCATTTTGAGGATTTTTTTCAAACTCAAATTATTCAAAAGCACCGTGTGTTACATACTTCAGCTTGAGACGATTCGTCAAGTTGGAAAATCGTGGATCTCTGAGAAAAAAATCAAAGTATCCAGTCATTCCATGTTTTGTAGCTATAATAACTCAAAGTTGCTGGATTCTGATCGGCTGGAAGCCAAAAAATCCAAATTGCTATAACCTTAAATCGAAAAATGACAGAATAGTACATTTTTTCCAGAGATCCGCCGTTTCCTAATTTAGTCAATGGTGTCAAGCTCAAGTATGTAACACACAGTGCTTTTGAATGATGTGGGTTCGAAAAAAACATAAAAATTCTAATATCTCACAAACTAAACCTCAAACAAATTTTGCCAAATAGAAAATCATTACATTTTGACTGCAGAATGACGCCTGTGAAGTTTTTTCAGTGAATTATGAAACGTCTAACTTGACTCATACTTCAGAGAGTTGAAATAACCTCCTTTTTCTTTCGGAAAGAATAGAATTGATTGTTTATGAATCAATCAACTACATCTGCTTCGATAATATTCGAGAATTCGGAGTCATTTCAAGATTCATTCATCAATTATGTTAGCTAGGACACTATATTTGGATGTAAGATGATTGTTATGGGCCTGATTGTACCCTCATGGGCACCCGATTAGGACCTGATCGTTTATGCGTCACATTCCACATCGATTCCTCACTTGGCCCTGATTTGTTTGGATTAGGCCCTAATTGAATCCTGATCAATTTTTCCACACGGGAAAGAGTCATTTGGCGAGTGTGAAGCGTGCATCAAAGCATTCTATTTTAATTATAAGAAATGATAATGAAGGGTTATGAAGATTTCAATATTCAAAGAAACTTGCTAAAAGGCTTCCTTCAAAGGCGTAATAGAAGTGTTTGATTTTTCATCTGAGTTTGAAAAAACTATCCAATTTTATAAAGAAATTAAAGAAACTCCAACTCTGGTGAAAATGAAGCGTATACACGAAGTGCGAAGGAAGCGCGTACGAAGCAAAAAATGTTTCAATTCCCTCTTCCTGAAGCTTGTGATGCCCGCTTGCTGTAAAGTGATGAAATCATACGTACCATATTCGCTTTATAACCTTTCGATCCCATTTCACACACGCTTCATGTGACGTAATAGTAAGTCACATCAAGTGTGTGTGGATCATATCTATTCTGATTTCAAATCATATCTTTAAACAGTCAATACCAACGACGATCCATCGCTTAGGGGATAAGACCCTCGTCTACCATTATAAATGTAACCGATTCGATTATCACTGTGGGTTCAATCTTTTGATTTAGGTTTTTTGAATTTTATACGCTTCCTTTGTTTCGATTTTTGCTCCACATACTCTTTGTATGCCTTCCATTCAAGCTCCATGTAACGTCCTCGGATAAATTTCTGATTTTTTTTTCATATAATATATGTGTATATGTATTCATATATATACAGTATTCATATATACAAATATTCATATATTCATTCAATTCATATCTATATATTCATTTTAATTATAATAGAACTGACATTTTCATCAAAGATTTATCCTTCTTAAAATAAGGAATGCGTTAAATCGAGAAGAAGAATTCTATGTTATACGTGCAAGAAGTATGCATGATGAAATCATTCTTCTCTGTATCGATACTTCGTGAAGAACAGAATAATGGTACGCTGTGTGCATACACGCACGTACGCACACCAATGCGTACCTATACATCTCGGATCTGGAGTGCAATATGACTCTCAAACATAGGTCGACGAAATGGACATAATCGTAATAGTGTAGATCCATTGACAAATCTTTGACGAGTCACCTCTTATGATTCCTGCACTCCTAATACTTTCTTTCTGATTGAGTTATTTCTCTTAGTTTTTAATTATAATCAACAACAATTTCACATGATTTTATTTTACAGGGTAATCTCTCCTCAATATTCTATCATTGCATGAAAATTTCAATCTTTTAAGACATCATTAGATATCTGTATGAGGTAAGAGGTAATCACCTGTATAGTAATTATCGTGGGGGATTGGAATGATGGATAGCATGTAGTTTTCTTTTGTTTTATGCAATTTCATTATATTTCTATGGGCTTATATAAGTTTTATCACGTTACTCTGTAAAAAGGGAAGAAAATCTAATCACATCGAATAAAAGAATCGAGTCTAAATGACACCTTTGTTCGAAAGCATGTTAAAGGAATATTTGATTGATTGTAATCAATTACGAAATTATAATTCATGATTTATCAGTCTAGAACCATCTCGCATGTTCTGAAATTAATCAAATATCCTATTTACGATGCAAGTATTCATTGCAACTGACAGTTTTACAGGGTAGCAATAATTAATAATGATAGTTATAAGAATATTTATGGAAATTCCATATCATTGAATTTGAATAGAAATGATTAAAATGCATGTTGCATTGTATGCAAGTACAGTGTTATTTTTATTGTAGTGCATGGTTTAAAGCAGAATGAATTCGAATTTAATCATGTGTAATTTTTCATAATTAGATGATTTTGATTTTATGAATTAATATTATCGTAAGTTAGATTCAGGTTGTATGGGAGAATACTCTGATTTGATATAATACATTTTTTTATGTAACGGATTTTGTACGATTCTTGATTAGACAGTGGGCCTTTTGAAAAAAAAACTATTTTATTGTGCAAAGCATATGACTCTGCATGGATCCCATGGACAACGAGTTCTTTATTCGGAACGTTACCAAAGACCAAACTTCCTTTGATAATAGGAAGATTTATTATATACTGAAACTTGAGGAATATTCCTCAAGTTCCAACATTGGTGGCATGATCTTGGCGTCGGACGGTAGATAACCGACGTTGTGTTTATATTTTACATAAACAATACATATGTTCTCACAATAAGAATTGAGTCACGATGATTCAGAAGTTGAGTGTGAGAACCATACAAAAGGAAGGGGTGGTGGAAAACCCCTTCGACCCATGTTCTTTAAGATTGGGCAATGATCCCGCGTATGGTCTTTGCGATATACGAAATATATGTGCAAGAAGATGACGAGGGCTAGGCCACTGACCTATTCACCAAGGGTGATCCGTCAATGTCTCCCACCATGAAAGAAAATCAAAGTGAGTGGGATCATTAGTAGTTTCTAATTAGTGGATTACCCCACTGACTGACCAAGATCGGCAAAATTGGGGGTGAACCGAGATTAACACCCCGAGGTGGATGAAAAAGACCTCAAAGTCAACTTCCATCTTCAACTCTCGAGTTCAAAAGGAAAATTCAGAGTCCTCTTCCATCCGCGATTCTCGTAGTACAAAAGGTCAGAGTGCTTATCCGCGATTCTCGAGGAAATCAAAGTGATTATTCATTGTTTCAAAGACGAAGAGACTACTATTTTTTACATAAAAAGAAAAGACAATTGTGTGTGTGTGGGTGTGGGAAGCCAGACCGTCACGAACAAAATGGAGGCTTTCAAAGCGGCAGCCAAGGTAGAAATATTTTTCCTATAAATTTCAAAATTTATATTCAAAGTTCAACTTTTTCTTCGATTGTAATTTTTACTTTGCTATTAAATCCTTTTAACTTACATTTCAAATTTTATTATAATTTCCATTCCACTTATAAAAATTTCAACTCCATACAAGAAAGCACTGGTCCCGTGGGCATAAGTTTTAGCCCCAAATCCAATTCTCTAAAGCCTCACACCACTTGGAGGCATTTGACTCGAAATTCATAGAATTTAAATTTTCAAATTTCAATAAAAAAAATATTCTTGTACGTTCGATCCTGGACGTTACACTCCATATACTTTTCATCAGTGTTTCTGTTACGCCTTAGCATACGCTTCGTGGAACTTTTCCTTCCCGCTTTCGTTATAACTTCCATCATAATCTTTTTTTCAATTTAACGCATTTGGTAAACGCCAGCCTCATAACCGAATAATTGAAAAATTTGTAGAAACAGAAGGATTCAGAAGGAGTCAATGACGAATACATATGACTCTCACATAACAATCCACACATTTCTTCGACAAGATGTGTAAAATCGTCTAAAAGATCTGAAATTTTGGGAAAGATTTCTCTTATATATCTTGTACAAGTAAGAAATGTTTCACACTTGGGAAAGATATTTTTTGATATCGTATGAGACATCTTAAGGAGTTACAGGGGTCAACAAATTTTGTTCTTTGAAAATTTATATCACTTGTTCTACAATATTTGTAATCTTCCGTATTTTTATGTGAAAGTTCATTTTACAAACCTTTCTGTTTCTAGTTGACTAAGAAAAATAACAAAAACTCTTATATTTTTGAGCGGCATTTTTCTCCGTGTAGGAAAGTTTATGATGTGAAGAGTTTAATGAGTGTTTGTGGGGAACTACCCATTGAATTTCATTGTTTTTTCTGTACCAACAGACGAGCGGTTCCAATATGAATTTTCTGGAGGTGAGGTCTACGAAAAACGAGGAGAAATTCCTAAGATACGAGTATTCAATAGGTTCCTATGAGGAATGGCTCATATAATTTTTCAACATTTTCTATGCTAATAGCCAATGGAATCTGTCATCATAATTTTTGAGAGGATAAACATTATGACAACAAAGCAGCAAAGAGATTTATTCATATTTTGTTAAGCTTTGTATGTGTATTCTGAATGGACACTTGCACCGAAAGACCAGCCATTTTGTATATTTCGTATTGATTAAACAAAATTTATACATAAATTTATACAAATTGAGGTTCTGAAGATTGTCCATGGCTCACAGGATGTGTAAATTTGAACGATTTTATTCAGCAATTCTCACATAAACTGGCCAATACGAAATAGCTGACGTGCCGGCGCTACTATCAGCTTAATGGACAAAAACTGAAGTCATCAAGAATAATTTTAGACACTTATTGTGAAAATTGTGTTATTAGAAAAACCCTTCTTGTATAAAATCCACACCCTGGTGAAAATGTCCACGCTCCGGAAGCGAATATTGGAACAAATGAAGCGTGAAATGTTTCAATTTTCGCTTCTTTCGCGCTTAGATACTGTTTCGTGTACTCCTCCACGTCGCTTCATACCCTTCATACACTTCTTACGCCCCCATTCTCACTAGGGTATATCAGGGCTTCCACTATTACTATTTCTTTTTCTCCTAATTGGTCATTCTAACTCACGAGATCACGTGATTGGTCGATGCCGTTTGAAAAAGTAACCGAGTGGAAGCAGTATTCACAGATCCGAAACGCCAACCTTTCTCACACCGACAACAGTACATACATCTGAAGACATGTACGTATCACATGTTCGCATGTATATACCGTTTTGTCTGTATGCGCGAAGTCGACATTTCGGATTTGTGATCACTGAGTGGGAGCCCTGCATATGAATCTATGGATGGGTGTCTGCAGATACCCATTCGGCCTCAATCTGATTTCTATTCAGCTTCTTTTTTACCAGGGAAGAGAAATCCTCGCAAAGAAAGCAATATAAAGTTGTAATTTCATGCAAAGCTAAACAAGGTTTAGCTTTTAGCGATACATTAGCTAAAAAGAGAGGTAATGTGAGACCTCTCCCTTCATCTAAGGTATCGCTCGTCGCTCGTTGCTTGTATGAAATTACAGCTTAAGACTCACATGCCGCATAGAAAAGGATGGAGAATTTATCTATTTCTGTTTATTACTATATGTTCCTATGCGATTTGTGAGCCTCCCCTCCTAATCGTTTTCTATTGGTTTTGTTTCATCATAGAAATAAAAACCATACGTAGTTATCATATTTACCATTTTATACACTTTTATTCAACCTGAAAACAATAATAATAATATCAATACTAAGAATAATAATTCTGTACAATGATTTATGGAATTTACTCAATTCGCAATACCGTACTATGCAATAATAATGCATTTCTAATTGGAGCGAATTTTATGACTCAGCATAAAACTCAGCATGCGGTCGAGATTCCTTCCTTTTTCTCTCTTGATAAATTAAACTCGCATAAAACGGCTTGAAATAATATACTGGGTGGTCAGCTCGTGAGCGGATCAATCCCTTCACTTTTTTTTCCAGTGCACGTACTTTTCGGGTTTCATTTTCTGTCCATAACGCGTGAAGGTAAATCTCGTAATCTTGTTGAGGACTCGAATGGAGGTAGCGGGCCAAAAATCGCGTAATTGGATGCTGAAAAATAAATATATTGATTTGGAATTCGAAGAAACTTGTTGGCTTGTAAACTGTAATATACTGTAAACAAACGTAATAATGGAGACTTCCGAAGTGGCTGATCTAGGTGATCCGTATCACTTTTCAACTTTGATTGGTGGAAAAGCTGATCCAATCATCTAGATCAACTACTTCGAAAACCTCCGATATTTCAATACGGTTTGATATTTGAATAAATCTGAACTTCAATTGATTTTTGTTCTATTCAGTTATTGAATTTGAGATGAAGCGCATGAAGCTCATTTGCATCGTCTGTTATTTTTACTCAGTAAACTATATGACATATTGGAATCAGCACTTCCTCAATTTTCTATACCGAGAGGAAAAGCAAGCAATTTGAAATGGAAAAAGGTACCATGTCATGTGAGCTTTGTATCAAGCGTCAACATTGGAAGACATGAGAGGTCCGACAGAGGTTGTCTCTTTCCTCCTGATTTTGACACTTGATGCAGAAGTTCCCATGAAATGTACCTCAACACATTGGTTACAACGTGCGGTAATCGCATGAGCCCATGCTTTCAACGCACGAGTCCATGCTTTTTGAGTATGAGTCCCATGCCTTCTAAGCATGTTGCCATGCCCCAAATAGGAATTTAACCTTGCTGTAATGTTGTCAGGCAAGCTTCTGACAAGGTTGACATAGGCCTCCTAGGCCGCCTGACACACGACAATGGTACAAGCTTACAAAACCCTTGAAGCAGAGTTGTAGCAGCCTCATACTTACAAGGTTATTGTTAATAACAAGTCAAAAACAATCAACTGACAAGTCTAGCAAGCTTATGACAAGCTTACATGTTATCTGGGGCGTTAAAGCCACGTTATAACAGCGGTAGAAGCTTAAAGGGCTTCCTTGCGTTCAAAGCTTGTTCTTTTTCTCCGTTGATAGTATTGTCCGGTCAGAAAACAAACAGAAAAAAACCGAAAGAGAGAGAGAGAGAGATCCGAAAAATTGAGGGATGGGGGCTAAATTAGGGTTCGGCAAATTTCTATGTTGCTGAAGTTTGAATCGTTTATTGAAACAAATTAGTACCCCAATAACACAATATTCACCTGTTAGGGACCAAAAAAAATCTTGCAGTGCATCTTGGAACAATATTTCCAGTTCCAAGAAGTTAAATCGAGAAGATAAATGACAATGATTCATCAGATTTTGTGAATTTGAATTTTCTTTTCGTTTCCGTAAACGATTAAAACTTCCACAACATAAATTTCGGCCACCTATGGTTTTAACCGGGGTTTTATCCAGTTTTAACCGGCTTGGATTTTTCTTACAAAATTTCGGTAGAAATGGGCAAAATGGAAATACACACTGAGAGGAATGGAAATAGCAAAAAAATGGCGATGATAAGGAAAGAACTTGACTATAAATAGTAAACTGATTATTACACTAAGAAAAGGCTTCGAATATATTTGCCAATTGCCCCAGTAGAAATTATGAGCGGGAATCAGATAGGCCCCAGCTAGTTTTCCCAGATGTTGTGTTGGTGTCTAGCTAGTTTTGTAACGCTTTTTCTAGCTTATGTCCATCTAGACGTCCCAGGAAATTAGTAGAATGTAGTTTAAATTGCTATTTAGAAATGTGAAATCATGCTTTCTCAGAAAAATCACACCTATGAATAAGATAAAAATGTATTTTGAAATGTAACCCCAAGTCAAGTACGTTGCTTTTGAATTAATTCCCGATAAATAATCTCGAGTGCCAAATTGGAACGTTTGGGCTTTCTTTTATTCCTCTGACCCCGTTCATGGACTATCAATGTTACTGTACGATCAGTTCAAGCATTAAAAATCTACATCAACCAACTGAATGTTTGAGCACTAAAGTAAAATTCGCTGAAATGTGTTATCTAGGAGCCTTCTGAAGTAGCTGATCAGACCAGGTGATCAAAACCACATCACTTCTCAACCAATCAAAGTGATTGTGGAATACTTATGTGGACAAAATTTCTACACCAGTGGGCGTGTGGGAGAAGTAACAATTTTTCTTACGCTGACATCCTCACGGAACCGATTATATCAGGTCTCTTCTAACCAGTAATATCAGATTCAACGAAATTACCCCCTACAACACGCTCCACACAACTAAATTTCTTTTGTCAGCGGTTTGATTGTGTGCGTGAGATTTCTATACAGATTGTTGTAATGAAAGGGGTAATCTAGTGGCATCTGGCATCAGAGCTCTTAACAGGTACACGGAATGCTCGTTATGCTCGTGCGATAAACTTCACCCTCGTTGTACATTTCAGATAATGACATCTTTTTTTTTCGCCGCCTTGCAAGTCGAATTCCGCCACTCGTGTCGCTGTCAACAGTTTACAGTGTCACGAATGGCGAGATTTCACTTGCGAATCGGCGAAAAACAGGATGTCATTTTCCGAAATTGATCTTATACACGGAAAAAAGTCGTGGATTTCTTACATGAAGGGTTCTGAGCGAATAACCCATGGCACCGACCAAACGTTTATAACACGGGATTCATGCTTCAAACGCAAGTCGCCGTGAAAAAAACGCATGTAGCTTTGGCGTTTGGGGCACGAACTTGGTGCTATAAACGCTTGGTCGTTACCATGGGTTATTCGCACAGAACCTTTCATGTAAAAGACCCACCATTTTTTTCCGTGTAAGAGATTGCACTTATTATATCTCACTTCCTGGGGCCCAATCAAAGTCATCCCACTGTTTCCTCTTACCTACTCAGTTACTTTTTTCAACAGAATCACCCAATTGCGTGATGTTGTTGATTATATGACTAATCAGGAATGGAAAGAAATAGTAACGGTGGAAGGCCTGCTATTGTCCCATGAACGGAGAAAATAACGGAAAGCAAAACGCGGGACCAATGGATTTAAAAAAATTCTAGATCCTGTTGAATGAAACCAGATAGAACTGGGTATATTTAAGAAGTATTGGTGCTGTGATATGCAATTTTTCTCGTTCATAGGACAGTGAGGAAGAAAACAGCGGAATGACTCCAATTGGTGCCGTTCATTCCGCACGTTCCATTCCAGCGTTGCCAAAAACTCCTATTAGCTGATTATGATTGGTTGGTTCTCCTAGAGCCACCCAATCTCACTTTGTCTTCATATGAATTGATCAATCAGTGGAATATGATAGGATTTTGTTGATCTTTATGCCATGGGATACCCTGATGAAAGAAAAAGGAATTTCAAAAAGTAGACACTCTAGGGCGTGTTGCAGAACTGCCAGATGAGCACCGCCATCGAGGAGAATATTATCTCCACTATCGTCTGACATATATGAGTTATGTATGTATGTAGAAATACTTGTAAGTCTGAGGAGCCTTCCGAAGTAGCTGATCAGACCAGATGATCAGCTACTTCGGAATAGTGATGCCAGATTCGAGACCGAGACCGTATTAACTCACCCCATTGACCGCTTCCCCTTTCTCCCACCATGCGGAATAAGTCGGGCGAGCGAGAGAGTGATAGTTACTCTTTCTCTGTCGCTCACCCGACTTATTCCGCATGGTGGGAGAAAGAGGAAGCGGTCGATGGAGAGGGTAAAAGCGGTCTCGGTCTCGAATCTGGCATCACTGCTTCGGAAGGCTCCTCAGTGTATACATGGTACGATGGTGAGAGTATTATTCTCCTCAACGGCAGTGCCCATTTGGCAGGGTAACCACCCAATTGTCCGAAAGTTCAATATATCATATGCTTAATGTGCCGAAAATCTTATGATCTAACATCGATAAGGCGATCAATTACTGCATCGGATTTCCGAAATCAAATCAAATAAAAAAAAAGAGAGCTGCTTACTTGTGTATTATACAAGGTGGACCAATCAGAAGTTTTCCGCACAATAGTCATTCGGCTTATCGATGTTCGATAAAAAAAATGTTTAGCACATTGAGCATTCGATAGAATGAGCTTTCGGACAATTGGAGGCTGCCTCTGGGCAACTGTGCTGTTGCCAAAAAATCCTTGAAACTAACAGAATTGTTCAATCACGTGTTTTGGTTGATGAGAACCACTAATCGGGAAAGAAGATCAATCTCGATCTGGCATCACAGTCTTGGGCTGTTATTTTATGCAGCTGCATGAAATTCCATGCGCAGTGGGTAGAAAAAATTCAGTGTGGACTCAACGATCGAATTCCCAAGAATTGATTCCTGAAGAATCAACGGAAAAATTTTTCGATTTCATTGTGGTGCGTAGTATTAGCTGAGTTCATTCAGTGGCGTCCCAAGTTACCCCAACTTGTTCCAAGTATTTCGGATCCGCTATATCTGGATACAGAAAAAATTGATTGGTTTGGTACAAGTTAGAGCCAGAGCTGCCAGATTCGCTCCGCCGTTGAGGAGATTGTACCCCCACTATCATCTCATATATGAGTTACACACGTGTATACACTGAAAAAACCAGGGAAGTCAATCACGCGGCGAGGTTAACTTCCCTAGTTTTTTTTTCAGTGTAGGTTTATCTGCAAGTATCGGTGTATACATGATATGATGATGGGGTACTATTCCCCTCAACTTAGAGCCAAACTGACAGCTCTGGGTAGAGCCACTCAGGACACATAAAACCAGGTAGTATGCAATAAGCCCGACTGCATTTAACCCAGACGACTTTAAACCCGATTGTCAGTTGACCCGACTAATTATAAAAATATAATTAAATAAAATGGGAAATTAATCGAAATCAAAGCGTAATTCACCTTCAATCTATACATCTTTACAGTAAAAGGTTGAACAAGCTTTGATTTCGATTAATTTTCCATTTTATTTAATTACATTTTTATAATTAGTCGGGTCAACTGTCATTCGGGTTAAATGCAGTCGGGCTTAAGTGTCATTCGGGCTCATTACCAGTTGGACTTATTGCATACTACCTAGAACGACAGAATCTATTGACCGAGTCACAGAGCTGCCACTTGAGGGGGATTTCTGCAGGAATCTACCAATGAATTGGCCCCATTTGCAGGAATGAGACTGCTCTCCCATGGACCGGAATTTCTAGGGAACGGAACGGGATCCGCAGACCCAATTGGTTCATGGATAGTGACTTACTAGAATTCCCTGCAAATCCCCCAAAAATTCCGGTCCATGGGAGAGTAGCCTGACTCATGAAGAAACCCTAATTCCCTCTAGCCTGGCAACAGCGTTTGATTATGCTGGATTATGCATTAGAAAGTAGTTGTGGTGCCACATTAGACACGAAACCGATACTCATGCAGACACAACGGTACGTACAGTCGGTGTAACAAGTCCGTTTACAGTTCTAATGGAAATATCTTTGAATACGTTGTTATTAATGAATTTTTAATATTTTTCTTCGATTGTATACCTTCATATATGTTCGTTCTATCATTCAGATGGATTAGAAATTCTCGGATAACAGCAATAACACATATTATATAAAGATATTCCCGTTAGAATTCCACGGACTTGTTACACCGACTGTACGGGTCTTCATACGTACGTATCACATATTTACACGTACGTATCATGACATCTGTGTGCAGTAACAGTTTCGTTTCAAACCCAGGGGGCATAAACTCAAATGAAAAATTTTCAAACGGATTTCAGCGCCGCCGTACGGTACCTCCATCGAAGTAATTTTCATAGATATATACTAACACTATTTTAACAATATTTATGATTTGTCAATCATTTCTGTTGGCCTGTCCATGTAAATTTACTTCAATGGAGGTGCCGTACGGCGGTGTTAAAACCCGTCCGAAAATTTTTCATTTGAGTTTATGCCCCCTGGTCAAACCTAGCATCACAGTTAGAAAGTCATAATAGGTTCGTTCGTTCTACATGTCCTAAGTTGTTCCAACTTGTACCGAACCAATCAATTCGATTTATAACTAGAAATAGCGAATGAGAAATACTTGGAGCAAGTTGAGGTAACTTAGGATGAAACTGAACGAACTTAGTTAATGACCAGTGATACCAAATTGTTTATTGTAAACTATTTTTTGCTATTTCACTAGTTTTTTTACAAGTGCAATGAATTGAGTGAATTACGGTAAATCACTTCTGCTATGTCAAAAAGCTATCATTGATCTGGAATTAGTGATTTCTTGTGGATTTACTGGAATTCCCTGATGTAAAAAACTGTATGCAACCCAACATGTAAATCACTTGGTATTTGACTCATTATATGCTAAGTGAATTACCTCAAGTAATTCACCGCGCCATCACTGCTAATGACACAATCAGAGATGAATTGCAGAGATTGTTAGCGCAGTATCAAAATCATGGTCCGCATCACATTTGTTTTTTTGAGGAAAATTATGTAATTGGTTGAATTTTTCTTCTGAGCCAATAAGCATGGAAGGATAAACGGAAAACGTGATACCACCAATTAGAAACTGGACCTTGGTTTTCATATATTGTTGGCAATCTCTCCAACTCATCTCTGACAAAATCAAAGGGAAATGTCAAAATTCAAAATCTCATAAAGAACAAATGAATATAAAAAATCTTTCCGTTGGATTGACGGACTTTTTTTACTCACTGTGCTCTTTTCGAACTAAATAACTATAAATGATCGGAGACAGAAAATGGATTGAATATTACGGGGGGAAAATAGTGAAATAAAAATTAATTTCTCTCAATACATAGAAAAAAAGGAGCCTCAATCATTCAAGAAAAGTATAATCAGTATAATCATCAACCATGATGTCCGTAAGTAATTTTAAATTCTGAGATATGTTATATTAAACATCTTTCTTGATTGCAAAATCAATGAAATAAGGTAAAGAATGATTATTATTTATTCCTCACCCTATAGTATTCCCAATGTTTAGGAATATAACCTTCAGGAATAGGTTCAAGAGTTGCTGGTCCAACAAAAACGTTTGAGAAAAAGATTATTAGACCAACAGGTATGGCTCCAACCATGAAGTAAAGATGAAACATATCCTTGGTACGTTCCCATTGCCATGTGCTGGGCCTTATAATCATTGTACGATGACTCGACATCCATCTTGATTGAAAGTCTAAAATATTCACACAGGAGAAAATTTAGATATTTCACAGAGATTTATTACAGCTCAATGGAATTATATCATTGAAGTTTGAATCATTCATAAAACCCAATGGAAAATCTAATGTTGAAATCCTGCGAAAATCAACACTTTTATTTGTTTAGCATTGATTCTGAATCACATTTTTCATCCGCAAATATCAATGTTGCGACAAGTGTTCAAGAATGATGTTAATTCCATGCATTTTTAGTTCAAATTTCCTTTCAACAAAAGATTCAAACTCCAACAATGCAATTAGTTAGTATAATTCAAAGAGTTGGAGCATGATGCTCCAACTTCAGTCATTATGAAAATAAAATATGGCTAGTGTCACAAGCATTTGACGGATATTTGGTCTAATAAACCTTTTAACAGATTCAACTCTCAGCCCATTGTCTCCTATGCTTCTTTCTACAGAAGATTGAAAGACAGAGAATAAGCAAACCAAGTTTCAAAAATAGATATAGTTACTCCTATTGATATGCTTAAAATTATGAATTCAAGGGTATGAATTAGAAACAAGCCAAGTATCAGAACAGATTATTAGATCTGAAAATAATATGGAATGAATAAAATTGTTATGAAAGTGAATTTTTTAATAATCAATTTTCAATTTGTTTTCAAAGTACAAACTTCACATGAGGAAAACTGTAATTCATTACCTATTGATCAATGAACAAAAATACAAGTATTTGCAATGATTTTTTCTCTCTACCTGAAAGGACGAGAAAGAGAACAGGCTTAGATTCCACCTCTTCGTAGCATACATGTTCAAACCATAGAGGATTGTAAGGGTTTTTGGAGTTATCAAAAATTGTTTATGAATTCAAATTTTTTGTGCATCAAAAAGATCTAAAGTACGTCAGTTGTCTGAAAAAGCTAATACTAGTTTGAGTTTATATTCATTAAGAATCACAATAATCATTTCAAATAATGTTCTACCAATCAGTTCCAGTTTCGAACTTCATGAAATATCATCAAATATTGATTTCTGAACGATCATTAACTGTTGTAACAATTGTTCAATGAAAAATAGATGAAACGTGAACTGAAAAATAAAATTTATTATCTAGTTATGTTCAAACAAAATAAATGACATAACGGAATGATATATTCAAGAATATATCACGTAGCATAATTTGTAACTTACTCTACTACTTTGCATAACATTTGAAACGGAAAAAAAAAAAAGATCAAACAAATGCATCAGCTGTTACATGCACAGTAGACGAATTGCGTAACAAAAGCCCATCGACATGGAATGACAATTGAATTATTAGAGGAGGGATTTTTCAAATTCAAGGGATGATAATTTGAAAAGAAAGTTGACGATTACCTTTTGTTACAGATCGTTTCGAAATTAACTCAGAACATTGGAATAATTTTTGTCCGGCGGCATGAATAAAACGGCTCAACACAGCCATTTTGGTTCTGTGTCGTCGCAGAGATGATCTCTGGGGTAACGGTGCGATGTCCCGAAGACATTGAGCTCAATATACACGGCTGGAATGAGCGCATCAATGTACAGTCGGGGGATTTAATCCGTTCCCTCCCTATTTCATCAATTTAAGAACACCCATGAGTGAATTTCGAGGTAGTATGCAATGAGCCCGAATGACACTTAAGCCCGACTACATTTAACCAGAGGACGTTTACGACAATTACTTGGAGTTTGCTCGAAGCAAGCAGTGGTGAAATTCCCCAGATTTCCCTAGAGTGCTACGAGCAATCATTCTGCCGTCTCACAAGTGATCGTAGCAAGCAGTATCAAGCACTGTCAAGCACCATCAAATCCAACGGAATTATTGAGCCGGTAAACAATTTGGATTTTTTCATTTAATTAATCTAATAATTGATGTTTGAAGTGTGAAAAATCATTATCCACCTGTGCTATCCTTTTTCTTGTTGAAATGATTCAATAGCATATATAATACGCGAATGAATAATGAAAAGTGGTAAATTAACCTCAACCTTCAATTTCTCATTCAGATGAAAATTATCGATGTTCAATATTGAGATAATCGAATTGTATTTTGCAAGTCCTTTGTGTAATTATTGTAAATTTTTAATCATCTTAAACAATCAGTTTTCTCATTTAAAACATCTACATTGTGAACCATTTGAAGTGAAATTGAAATATTACAGGACATGAAGTATTTGAGCTTAATAACTCTATAGAGTTTTTACTTCGAATGATTCACAACGTAGATTTTTTAAATGAGAAAACTGATTGTTTAAGATGATTAAAAATTTACAATAATTACACAAAGGACTTGCAAAATACAATTCGATTATCTCAATATTGAACATCGATAATTTCCATCTGAATAAAAAATTGAAGGTTGAGGTCAATTTACCACTTTTCATTATTTATTCGACATATTATATATGCTATTGAATCATTGCAACAAGAAAAAGGATAGCACAGGTGGATAATGATTTTTCACATTTCAAACATCAATTATTAAATTAATTAAATGAAAAAATCCAAATTGTTTGCTCAATAATTCCGTTGGATTTGATGGTGCTTGATACTGCTTGCTGCTGCTTGCTACGATCACTTTGGATCACTTGTGAAACGGCAGAATGATTGCTCGTAGCACTCTAGGGAAATCTGGGGAATTTCACCAGTGCTTGCTTCGAGCAAACTCCAAGTAATTGTCGTAAACGTCCAGAGAGAAGCTGAGGCTGGCCTCCCATGGACCGGAAATCGTTCGGGCGGAATGAAAATTGAACCAATGCACAATTTTTTATAGATTTCTGATGGGACGCTCTAAAAGAAATTGTGAAAGCGATTGGTTTAAAGTCGTTCCGCCGGAACGAATTCCGGTCCATGGGAGGCCAGCCTGAGAGCGCTTACGAGCACTTACGAGCACCTATGCGCCGCTAGTAAAAGTTCCACTGGCCTCCTGGCGGTTGGATCATGGAAGTAGACCCACAGCGATTTTATTTTTCAATAACAAAAAATTACGCACTTCTTTTGAATACTTTTCAATACATATTTAATCAAAATTTATTTATGTTTCGATACCGAATGAATATGAAATCTTCATTATCATGAATAGAAAAAGTAAAAAATGAAAGAGGGGGTCGGTGGGTCTGTTTCACGTGATCCACTTACTAGCAACGGAACCCCGGCCGTGAGCGCTCTCACCTTCTCTCTGATTTAACCTGACTAATTATAGAAATGTAATTGAGGGCATTCATCAGAGGCAAAGTTACTAGATCTCTCCCCCCAGTTTTCTCAACGATTAATGAATATAATCGATTTTAATGAGCAGGTGCATCTTCTTAGCATATCAAAGAAAGTGTAGCTACTCTTTATTTTTCATTTTATTTGTTCGTTTCTGAGAAAACTGGGGGGCGATTTTGGAATCTAGTAACTTTTTGGGAAGGTGGTGAATGCCGTTAAGGGAGTGCTCTGATCGATTTTTTCACCAAAAAACTACTAGATCGTTTCAACCAATTTACGTTAGAAATATTCAATCAATTGCATTAAACTTTGGATCAAATGATTCAGAATCAATCAAACAATCCGAGTCTGGTCGGTTTGTTGTTCAACTAACTCGTCATAAATAATTAGAACGAAATTTCGTTATCAGCCAATAAGAAACCTCTATTTGGTTTTTTTTGATATTAGGACAAATATAATCCATGTACAAATATAATCCATGTACAAATATTTTGAGACCAGAGCCGGCATCTCTGATTTATTCTGGATTTTTTTATCTAAAGGGCGATGTAATTAATTGAATATTAATGACGTGAAATGGTTGAAACGATCTAGCAGTTTTCTAGTGAAAAAATCGACCAGGGGACACCCTCAAATGAAATGGAAGATTAATCGAAATCAGAGCTTATTCAACCTTTTACTGTAAACATGTATAGATTGAAGGTGAATTACGCTTTGATTTCGATTAATTTCCCATTTTATTTAATTATATTTTTATAATTAGGCGGGTCAACTGACAATCGGGTTTAAAGTCGTTCGGGTTAAATGCAGTCGGGCTAACGCCAATCGGGCTTAAGTGCCATTCGGGCTGAGTTGGGCTTATCGCATCGCATACTACCAATTTCGATTGTGATAATAATATTCAATTTAAAAACTTTTGAACGGTAGGGTACCAAAATCCTGACACCCCATTCACCCGAAATTGCAAGTTCCCGAATTTCAAGATTCCGAAAGACCATCCGTCCGAATTCTCATTTTCCCGAAGACTTATAATTCCGAATCGTCATATCTGAAAATTGATATAGAAAATGAACCACACTCATGAAGTAATAGGAAGGGGCCATAACTCCGTATAGAAGACTTGACACACTTTGCCGGGTCGAAAGGGCCAGGTTCGTCAAATAGAATAACTTTTACAATTAGTGCGCATGCGTCCTAGAGCATACTTGTCCGTCTCTCATCATCGCAAGGTGCGAGTGAGATAATTACGAGAAAACTATCTCACTTGCACGGTGCAAGATTCTGAAAATGCATCCATTGGAGTTATGTCTCCTTACTATTAGGCTACTCTCCCGTGGACCGGAATTTTTGAGGGATTTGCAGGGAATTCTAGTGAGTTACTATCCATGAACCAATTGGGTCTGTGGATTCCGTTCCGTTCCCTAGAAATTCCGGTCTATGGGAGAGCAGCCTTACTTCGTGACCACACCAGGGTACCCAAGGTATAATAGGGAAAAAGAACCACAAGTTCCAGCGCTGCCAGGGAGTTGTCTCGGAACTATGAGTCATATAT
Organism: Gonatopus flavifemur; assembly: GCA_018340375.1. NCBI lineage: Eukaryota > Metazoa > Arthropoda > Insecta > Hymenoptera > Dryinidae > Gonatopus > Gonatopus flavifemur. The sequence goes on from JAFFJZ010000016.1 coordinate 3,294,431, forward strand.
ATATATATATATATATATGTATATTTATACCATTGAACTCCATTGAACTATGTAACATACTGGAAAGAGCACTGGCGAAATTTCCTATAGGATGGAAGGTGAGATCTTTCTTCAGTGTGAAATGCAAGATGAAATAGCGTTGTTTCTTTTCAATACATGCATTCCAGTATATTATACAGTTCAATGATTTATACATATACATATACCAACGTGACCATATTTCCTATATACCACGTGACCATATGTTCTGTATACCACGTGACCATATCAGATATTTAAAAATTAGCAACAATGATTTGATACAAACCGATACGTATTTGTACCATAGGGATGAATATGAATGAAAAATGTAATTTTTTCATTCATATTGAAAAAATCATGGACTGATTCGAATGATGAATCTGATAGGGATGAATATTTGAAAACACATGAATGGAATATGTGTGTACATTCATATACAAACGTTTGTTTTTTTTAATATGCAAGGAATTAAAAATTACCTGTAAAAAATTAAGTTGAAAAACATCAATAGCACCCAGATGACACACGGAGAATCCTTTTTCAAGAGCAAGAATAGAACTCTCAAAGAATTCTTCCCGAACTAATGAACTCATATAGAGCTCTGGAGGAGTTCAATCTGTCGGACATTAACAAGCTCTTTGAAAATATCAGAAGTATTGTTTGAGTACTCTCAAAGAACTTGTTAATGTCCGACAGATTGAACTCCTCCAGAGCTTTATATGAATTCATTGGTTCGAAAGGAGTTCTTGAGGAGTTCTATTCTTGCTCTTGAAAAAGAATTCTTCGTGTGTTATCTGGGACATGAAATCGACAAAATTATTCTATTCAAAAAAATTATTGTTGTCGTTCAGGTTATGCGGGGTCCTAATCGCCGTTTAGGAATCAGCCATAATCGGAGGCGCATCAAATCTCTTATGAACTTTCAATGATAAAATTTTTGAAGTACAGAAGAGATTTGAACCTGGATCCTACCTATCGCCTATAATCGCAACCTAATCACCTAATGACCTAACCTACACCTACATGTATTTCGTGAGAACAAAAATGTTGTACATATACGAGGGTGGATTGATAAGTTTCCGGCCTGACCAAGAGATGGCGCCACTAGGCCTACCTTGAGGTGGCGTTCTATAGTACCATCCTTAGATAGCTTGTAGCTATAGTTTCAGTCCGATCGCCATGTTAGTTTAGTTTTGAGAGCACGCTGACCAAGACGCCTCTGTGTTTTTCGTAAAAATGGAAAAGCTGGAAAATCGTGCTCTCATCAAATACTTTTATTTGAAGGGGTTAACGCCGAAGGAAATTAAAGAAGAGATGGACTCAACACTGGGGACATCCCCCCCATCATATTCAACCGTTAAGCAGTGGGTTTCCGAGTTTAAAAAGGGTCGTGTGAGCACCTCTGATGAGCCTCGCTCAGGACGCCCCATTGAGGTCACAACTCCAGATATGATCGAAAAAATCCATCAAATAGTGCTGAAAGATCGCAGATTAAAAGTTCGTGAGATAGCTGAGACCTGTAAGATGTCATATGAACGTGTACAAAATATTTTGCACCAACATTTGTATATGGCAAAGCTCTGTGCAAGATGGGTGCCGCGTTTGCTAACAGTCGACCAAAAATTGATTCGAAAGAACATTTCTACCGCCAATTTGGCGTTGTATAAGCGTAATCCAAGCGAATTTTTGCGTCGATTCGTAACCGTTGACGAAATTTGGGTCCACCACTACACTTCTGAAACCAAAGAACAGTCTAAACAGTGGATTGGACCAGGGGAACCAACTCCAAAGAAGGCAAAAACAATTTTTTCGGCGAACAAGGTTATGGCTACTGTTTTTTGGGATGCAAGGGGTATTATATACATTGATTACCTTGAAAAGGGTGAAACTATCACTGGTCAATACTACGCAGACTTATTGCAACGTTTGAGCCACGAAGTGAAAATTAAACGACCTCATCTGGCGAAGAAAAAAATCTTGTTTCATCACGATAACGCACCAGCGCACACGTCAATCGTTGCGATGGCTAAAATCAACGATCTGAAGTTTGAATTAATGCCGCACCCTCCCTACTCTCCAGACCTAGCCCCGAGTGACTATTATCTGTTTCCTAACCTCAAAAAATGGCTTGGCGGTAAGAGATTTGCGGACAATGAAGAAGTAATCGAAGCTGTAAATGGGTATTTTGAGGAGCTTGACGAATCAGTCTATAGAGATGGCATTACTAGACTAGAACATCGCTATGAGAAATGTATCAGCCTTGGAGGAGATTATGTTGAGAAATAAAAAAAAAAAAATTCTTAAAAACGTTGTTTTTCTTGGTCAGGCCGGAAACTTATCAATCCACCCTCGTATATCAGGGGTATGACATGCGGTATCTTCGCAGTGTTGAAAATTTCTTCCCAATTTGTCCGCCCTTCCCCCAGGGCTGCGGAGTCGAAGCTTTCACACAGCCGACTCCGACTCCAGACCACTTAAAATTTCCGACTCCGGCTCTAGTGTTTATTCCCATGAATAAAAATGTCAAAAGAACCAAACTTGGACATAAGATAGACAATAGCTAAGTTCGTTTACCGATGTCCCAAATTACCCCAACTCGTTCCAAGTGTTTTGGATTCGCTACTTCCAGTTTAAGCAACGAAATGATTGGTTTGGTACAAGTTGGAGCAACTCAGAGCACGTAGAACAAACGAACCTATTATTCGTTATCGAGGTTTTTCGACCTGTGTTTCACCATTTTATTTATTGATATATCATTGAAGGTTGATTTGCTAAATATGTCGAGGCTAAAATGCAAACAATATAACAGAATTCCAAGTCGTAACTAATTTTAATGTCCCATTTCAAAATTTTATGCATGAATTATTTCTCCCATCAACATTGTTCAACAGATATAAATATTTCAAATGTTGGAAAAAACTTCGTCAACAACTTTCGACAAAGAATTTTCTCTAAAACTTCCATTCATGAACCGTTGATCTGATACAGTACATAAATTTGTATGCTTTTATATGCAGCAGCTTATTGAACAATTAGAACCAACAGGGTGGATGAAAAAGCACGTTTCTTGATTATTCCAAAATATAATAAGCACAAAAATAAGTAAATCAAAAATATTTGGTTTCTGAATGTTTTCATTCTTCACTGTAAAAAATAAATGTGGAATATTTCACCAAAAATTTTTCACCATGAATAGGGAATTTGACATCCTGATTTGATAGAGTTTGCCCTTACTTTTTGGAGGATTCAACACCCAAAAAACGGAATAGTTCCTCAAAATGGAGGAAAAATTCCCTACTTTTCATGGAAAAACAATTCTCCCACGACCAGGGGATGGAATCCGCCATTAAAGTCCCGAAGGGAACATGAAGCTCCGACAAATGTTCAGAATAGATCATGATAGATCAGACTGAAGCTCTGTTGGAGCTCAAGTTTAGATTCGTAAACGTTCGACGAAGGTCCGATGAACGTTGAAATGTCCACTTGAAAATAGTTTGAATGAACGTTTATAAAACGTTCATCGAACGTTTGCTAAAGGTTCGTTCGAGTTGCAATTTTTCGATCAAAGTTTTTTTCAAAGTATATTTTTCCACGAAAAAATGAAAGATTGGGGAATTTCTAACTATAATTGTAATTCCGTCTGAAACATAAAAAACTGAAGGTTGAATGAATCTTCGTAGAATCTTTAATAAACGTTCTATGAACCTTCATTCAAGCTATTTTCAAGCGGACATTTCAACGTTCATCGGACCTTCGTCGAACGTTTCCGAATCTAAACTTGAGCTCCAACGGAGCTTCAGTCTGATCTATCATGATCTATTCTGAACGTTCGTCGGAGCTTCATGTTCCCTTCGGGGTGAGGAAAAACTCCCGATATTTTTTCTAGTGTTTGTAAATCTGTCAGATCTCTAATAACATCATAGAATCAACACACTCTGCGAATGATTCTCAAACAACTCTAACACGATTTCCGTTCGGGTAATGAGAATAAGTGCAATATAAATCTATTCAGCAAATAAGCATGGAGTGATAGCAAGATTCGTTCGAAATGAGCAGTATGGAGCTTTTTGAATAATTAGGTAATAATTACGGACTTATCTTTCATTTGAAACTTTCGTCTTTATTGCGAACTTGTAATACTGATAAAAAGAAAGAGAAATCCCATACAGCAAATCAGTTCAGAAAGAGTGCGCAGAGAATTCAATTGGGGTCGGATGAATTCAATATGAATTCTTAAGAATTCTTTTTCAACTCCTATGCCGTATATATGGGATTTCAGTGCTGCAACAACCTCAGCTCTCCCTGCAGAAACGGAATCATTCAGAACGATTATAGTGCAAATCTCTAATCAAAAATATGATTCGAACTCATTTAGAATCATTTGAGTCTGAAACGGCTAATTTGAAATTTGTACACTTCTCATTGGAAAAATTTCATTTTGATAAGAATCAATTCTTTGAATGATCTCAGTTTTACGGGGACGTTACATTCCCACTTAGAGATTTCCTATGACTCCCTTTCTCCATTCTCATACCTTTATAGTTCCATTGATATAAAGAATTATAGCACCTTCTTACCAAACAGATTATGAAAACAAACACATCAATTCCTACTCTCATTTTTGTATTCACCTTATTCATGTCAACAGAGAATTCTATGCATTTGATTTCGAAACATTACACTTTGAACTTCGAATCAACGTGTGGAAATACATTGTCCATAAATTCACATATGGATTTCTCGTTTGTGTTGGAAAAAAATTGAAAAAATTTTTTGCATGCAAATTTCATCTCTCAACTGATGCACCTGAGATTCACCTGAGAAGATTGAATACGTGTATTTGAAAAAATGAGCCAAAGAAATGAAAACGTATTCCAAACAGCACACGAAGTTCTCTGAATGTTTTGAAAACATAGCCTAGGTTCTGTGAGTCTTGACCCCCAAAAGCACATATTCTCAATGTTTGGAGCATTTTCACTTTTAATGCAGCTAAACACGTTCTGAAAACGTTCTTTTCATATACTACAGGACGTTCTCGTAATGTTTTTCTAACGTACTTTCATGAAAACTAACCTTTTTTTAAGGAGTCGAAAGAGGAGTCGGAGTCGATGAAATAACATTCGACTCCGACTCCCCTTCGACTCCATCCATCATTCCACGACTCCTTGACTCCGACTCCACAGCCCTGCCTTCCCCTTGCCCCACTTCCCCGCACCGATAGGTGGTGCTGCCTGACACGTCCGCCGAACAAATACGCATGCGTTTTATGACACCTCGTGAACGTCGTGAACACACCGGGGGACGTGTCGCGCAGCGCCACTTAGGCGCGGGGGGTGGTGTGAAGAGGGGGACCGGACAAATTGAGAAGTAAAATTTTGCGTTTATGTCATACCCCTGATATATATAGTCGAATGTAGATAGTGGGGAGAATAACTCCATTTAATATGACGCAGGACCGGATCAAAAAATTGATGGAGCCCTGAGGAAGTTGAATTTCAAGGGGCCCTTCCGGGATTAATGAATTTTGTCTTGTTCTTCTTAAAATCAAATTATCCACAAGAACACAGTAGAATATGATTTGAATATCACGTATCCGAATGCGAACTGAGCCTAAATGAAAATATTCATGAAGTTTATTATGAGACAAAACTAAAACATATATTTTCATATTTTTTCAGTGGATACTTGATAGATATATTCAATTTAATAGAGTGGATGAGATTTTTCCATGCTCAATTGAAAATTCTTTCTAATAAACGATTCAAACTTCATCGAAATACATGAAGAGTGAAATTTGGAACAAATACATTTGGTACTTCTAAAGTACAGTTTGTTCCTTATTTAATGTGATTTTGAATCTACCCAAGCAGCACTAGAATATACTATGAACGTTCTTCGAATATTCGAAATATGTTCTATGCACATTCCAATGAGACCGTTCTATAGGTGCTATGCATATTTATCGAACGTATGTAACCGAATATACGACAGCACGTTGATTGAACGTCGATTGAATGTATATCGTAGATTTCGAATGTACTGCGTACATTCTAAGTATATTTAAAACAGTCTCATTCGAACATTCTATGAACATTCATTATATGTTCTTCGTATCTCATCCGTACATTCTGAGAACGTTTCTACTTCGTATATACTTTGAAATTCTGTTGCTGCTTGGGTAATGGCCTATTACGACAAATTTTTGAAGTAATCTTTGACAATAAATCTCTGTGAAATATCTATCGTATCAATAGTTCATGGTAATCAGAGTAGAGAAAACTCACTGCACTCCCAAAATCAGTCAATTTCTCCCAGGGGGCATAATCTCAAATGCAACATTCTCAAACGGATTTCAGCGCTGCCGTACGGTAGTACAGTGAATTATTCGCCATAGATACAACTAACACAAACAATGAACAAATCACACCGATTTTCGAATTAGTGTTAGTGTATACATGTAAAATAATTCACTGTACTACCGTATAGCGGCGCTGAAATCCGTTTGAAAATTTTCTATTCGAGATTATGCCCCCTGATTTCTCCATCGAATAAACCCTAGCGATTTCGTGTTTACCGAAATTTTTGGTAAGAAATTGGTAATTTTGTGGTTTGGTAATATTGTGGTTGGAAATTGGTTATATTGTGGTCAAATCGTCGTACCGTTTGTGACTTTTTTGTATCACATAATTACCAACAAATTACTACACGATCGGTATTTTTATGGGAGAAGTTTTGGACGAATCTTGGTGGAGAATGACGGAATCAACAGGATGTACAATTCGGTTCCTTTTTGAAAAAGATATGCCTGACATTATCGCAAATGGAAGGAACAAAATTGGTAAGTTTTTGGACAATTTCGAGTTCATCACCATGAAACCAGCGAATCTTCAGTGCTACTGATTAGTAACAATGTGGTTCCTTTTTGGAAAAACATCTTGAAAATACCGCTGATGGGAGGAACCAAATTGGTCAGTTTTTGGTTCATTTCCAGTTCATCACCATAAAATTACCGAATCTTCAGTGCTACTCATTGGTAACAATTTGGTTCCTCTTTGGAAAGAGTATACCTGTAATGACCGCGAATGGAAGGAACATGATTGGTGAGTTTTTGGAAAATTTCCGGTTCACAACCATATAACAATAAAAAGTTCAGTGTCACTGATTTGTAAAACATTGGTTGCTTTTCGGAAAAAATATGCCTGAAATTACCGCAGATGAAAGGAGCCAAATTGGTCAGTTTTTGGATAATACCCGGTTCACAACCATAGAATTACCAAAACTTCAGTACCACTGATTGGTGAAAAGTTGGTTCCATTTTGGAAATAATATGCCTGAAATCACGGCAGATAGAAGAGCCCAAACTGTTCAGTTTTTGGTTCATTTCCAGCTCATCACCATAAAATTACCGAATCTTCAGTGCTACTCAAGGGGCATAATCTCAAATGCAACATTCTCAAACGGATTTCAGCGCTGCCGTACGGTAGTACAGTGAATTATTCGCCATAGATACAACTAACACAAACAATGAACAAATCACACCGATTTTCGAATTAGTGTTAGTGTATAAATGTAAAATAGTTCACTGTACTACCGTATGGCGGCGCTGAAATCCGTTTGAAAATTTTTTATCCGAGATTATGCCCCCTGGTGCTACTCATTGGGAACAATTTCGTTCCTTCTTGGAAAGAGTATACCTGGAATTACCGCAGATGGAGGAACATAAACGGTGAGTTTTCGGAAAATTTCCTGTTCACAACCATAGAATCACCAAAACTACAGTGCTACTGATGAGTAAAAATTTGGTTCCTTTTTGGAAAACAGCTTTGAGATACCTCAAATAGGAGGAACCAAATTGGTCAGTTTTTGGTTCATTTCCAGTTCATAACCATGAAATTACAGAGTTTTTATTGGTAGTCATTGGTAACAATTCGGTTCCTTTTTGGAAAGAGTATACCTGGATTTACCGCAGATGAGAGGAACATAATTGGTAAGTTTTTGGAAAATTTCCGGTTCACAAACATAGAATCACCAAAGCTACAGTGCTACTAATTGGTAAAAATTTGGTTCTTCTTTCGAAAAACAGCTTTAAAATACCGCAGATAGGAGGAACCAAATTGGTCGGTTTTTGGTTACTTTCTGGTTTATAACCACGAAGCAACCAAGAAATGACCAAGAAGACCATTCCTGTGATCTGGTAAAAAAAAGTGGTTTTGTTCCAAAAAGGTACCAAATCGTGACCGATGAGTAGCACTGAATTTTCGGTAATTTTATGGTTGTATACCGGAAATTCACCTAAAACTGACCAATTTGGTCCCTCCTATTCGCGGTAATTTCAGGCATTTTTTTCCAAACAGGAACCAAATTGTAACCAATGCAGGATTCTCAACATTCGGTAAATCTTCGGTTTTTGACCACGAAGCAACCAAGAAATGACCAAGAAGACCATTCCTGTAATCTGGTAAAAAACGTGGTTTTGTTCCAAGAAGGTACCGAATCGTGACCGATGAGTAGCACTCTTCGGTTTTTAACCACGAAGCAACCAAGAAATTACCAAGCAGACCATTCCTGTAATCTGTTAAAAAAAGTGGTTTGGTTCCAAGAAGGTACCGTTCTATTCAATCTTTGACAATCCCCCCGATTCCCTCCGAAAATTCTTTAATGTATGGAAATTTGATTCTAGATAAAGTTCGGAGAACTTCGGAGAGGCAGGTCTTTCCCACCTTTTTTCGTAGCCATTCGAAAACAATCGGAATAATCCATCACGCGTTCAAATGTTGGTGAGTGATCCAAATTCCTTTGAATTTTCTTGAAAAATACATGTCAATGAATCTTCAAACATATATCCGATTTCCTCCGAATTTTCCCTCAGTCTGACACAGGGAACTGTATACATACTGGAATGAGCACTCCCCAGATATTCAATAGAAATTCTTCGTCAGAGAGAGAAAAAGCAGTGAATGTACAAGAGACATCGCCTGACCCTGCCACTTACTACCTTTGCTACAAAAATTGTGGAAATCATCCATGTTTTTAGCTAAGGTAGTAAGTGGCAGGATAAGGCGATGACTGTCGTACATTCACTGCGGACATGACTTCTCTCTCTGACGGCGCTCATCTAGAGAGTGCTCATTCCAGTATGTATAGAGTTCAATGGTCTGACAAAAAATCATGCCTAGAAATCCACTAAACCCTCTATTTGCTAAATGTTGTCGGAGGAATTCGGAGAAAATCGGAATACTCGGATCGATTCAACAATTCAAGTAATTCATATGACTTCCCTAGCAAGTTCGTGTTACCTCAATGATACGTGAATGTTACGTCGCAAAATGTTCAATTTGATACTTGGATGATGCGTAAACGATACGCTTAAAGTATCTTCGATACTAAAAGGATACCCTTGGAAAAGAACTTTATACAGTATCATTGTTTCTCAAAAAATACCAAACACTTCTCCTTTGCATTACAATTTAGACTTTGTAATTTGCAATTATTGTAAGTGTAATCCACCCTGGTTAAACAATCCGATTAAATCCGATAAAGAAAAATTTCATCGGAATGAATTGAGTTTCTGCATCGGAAATTTCCTATTGATACCAATAAGATAATTTTTAATTAGATTTAATCGGTCTTTCCCCTGGTTAAAAAATCCGATTGAATCCGATAAAAAACATTTCATCGGAATGGATTGAGTTTCTGCATCGGAAATTTCCCATTGATACCAATAAAATAATTTTTAACTGCATTTAATCGGCATTTTCCCTGGTGAAAAAATCCGATTAAATCCGATTAAAAGAACTTATCGGAATGAATTGATTCCTGCATCGCGATTTTCTTATTGAATTTTATTGGTTGTTAACTCAACCAACGAACGATGTATGTACATTATATACGCGCATTTTATATCAATTAAACAAACACATATATCATTTATTCAATCATTACGTATGATGAATTATTGCTGAAATAAATTCAAACGATCATTCATGTGTTATTAACATGGTGATCACCCATCCACCTTGTACCGCAGTTGTCGTTGCTTAACCTAGAAGATCGATCTGGAACAACCGCTCGCTCGATGCCGTGGTTCGCTTCGTATCACTGTGAACTAAATGACTGGCTTATGTCAAGGATGGGTGTCCTATAGTAATGAGATTCAAAAGATAATAGTCCATTGGACATATGAGGGATTGTATCGGTCTTAATGAGAGCATGGGAGTTCATTAATAATAAAAATTCCAATGAAGACCAAGAAAATATTTTCCAATTGGATTCAATCGGTATTTTATGATGGATGAAAAATTCCGATTGATATCAATACAATATTTTTCAATTGGATTCAATCGGTATTTTATCAATTATGAAAATTCTAATTGATAAGAGTCAAATATTTTCCAATGGGATCCAATAGGTATTTTATCAATAATAAGAATTCCGATTAATATCAATGAAATATTGTGTAATTGGATTCACTTGGTATTTTATGATCAATGAAAATTCCGATTGATGCCAATACAATATTTTTCAATTGGATTGAATCGGTATATTATTAATTATGAAGATTCTAAGTGATACCAGTCAAATATTCTTCAATGGCATCCAAAAGGTATTTTATCAATAATAAGAATTCCTATTGATACCAAGAAAATATTTTTCATTTGATTAAATCGAGATTTTATTGATTATTGAAATTTTAATTGATACCAGTGAAATATTTTTCAATGGAATTCAATGGGTATTTCATTGATCATAAAAATTCCAATTGATACCAAGAGAATATTTTCTCATCAGATCCAATGGGTATTTTATGGTTGATAAAAAATTCCGATGGATAACAATAAAATATTTTGTAATTGGATTGAATCGGTATTTCATTGATCATGAAAATTTTAATTGATACCAGTCAAATATTTTTCAATGGGATCCAATTGATATCTTATCAATAATAATTATTCCGATTGATATCAATGAAATATTGTGTAATTGCATTCACTTGGTATTTTATGACCAATGAAAATTCCGATTGATGCTAATACAATATTTTCCAATTGGATTCAATCGGTATGTTATTAATCATGAAGATTCTAATTGGTACCAGTAACATATTTTCCAATGGGATCCAATGGATATTCCATCACTGATAAAAATTCCGATTGATACCGATGAAATATTTTCTAATTGGATTCTCTTGGTATTCTATGATTATAGTTTCCTATTCCAGCAACTTTCCCATTAGTTCCAATACATTGAGGTCACCAGGGATTCCGATAAAAACCAATGATCTGATGCAATGAAAGAAATTTCAAAACTGGATAGGTTATTGCCAGTACATACCTATAGGACTTTGGAATCTGTAAACTTGCCTATTATTTCCAATAAATTTGAATGTTGGAATAATCCAATTAAAACCCATTGATCAATGAAATCGATACATCCTTGAATGCAGTCAGAAATCTCCCATAAGAAACCCATTCATCATTCAATTTCACAAATTTTCCCATTAGTTCCAATAGATTGAAATTGTGAAAACTTCCGATAAAAACCGTTTGCCTGATGGAATGGAGAAAATTTCAATCATCCAATCAGATATCTCCTATACAGACCAATAGATTATGTGAAGTCTGATTAATTCCCATAAAATGCAGATTCTTTAATTGGTGAATCCCCGATGGAAACCTATAGAAAGAGATTCCGATAAACTCTTATTGATTTTGAATCGGGGATTGAACTGTTCCGATTGATCCTATGCAGTCCGATTAATTCTGAATCGGTTCCTATCGAATTTTATCGGATTTTTTAACCAGGACTAATGCGGTGAAATAAAGTCTAAAATTGAATTGGACATTTCTCATCCAATGCTATTGAATCTTCAATCCCGTGAATATTCCTTTTATTTCCCATAAATTGCACTGAAAAAAAAATTTCATCGAAAATCAATTATATTCTGTTATTAGGGTAACTGAATATCATAGTCAAGTCAACGAATATAAGGTCAGATTGACAGTATAATCGTTCACTTGACACCATGATGGTTGATTCAACTGCATGTAGTTGAGTCAACAGTGCATGTAGTTGAGGCATCAGTCAGATTCAGTTGGATATATCCAATCGTATTCTACTGTTGAATCAACTATATCACCATTGTCTGTACCCACCTTTTTTTCAGTGTGGGATGATCGAATAATCCAATTGAAACCTATTGACCAATAAAATAAACAAACTCAAAACGAATTGGACATTCTCCATAAAAACCGATTAAATTTCCCATTACGTAACACTTACGATCGGTTCCAATAGCCTTAGGTCATGGAAATTTCCAATAAAAACCATTTGCCTCATGAAATGGAGAAATTTTCAAACTCTCAATCAGATATCTTTCATACAAACCGATTGATCACTGAAAGTCATATTAATTCCAATAAAACAAATATTTTTCTATCGGTAAATCCCCGATTCAATCCTATATATACCACGTTCCAATTGATTCCTATTCATCTTGAATCGGTAGTTGAGCCTCTCCGAATGACCCTATTCATTCCGATTAATTCTGAATCGGTTTTTGTCGGTTTCTATTGGACCTTTTAACCAGGGCACCTGGAAATTCTATGCATCTAACCGGTCATTCTATTCAACGCGAATTCGTGGTTGAACAATTCTGGTAGAATTTCTAGACAGCAGACACCCTGTTGAGAGCAATGTTACATTTCCGTATCATATATTGATACGTTACGTTTCATTCTAGTATCCTTGGGGTATGATTTTTAACCATATGAAACGTATTATCGAGGTTGAAATTGAGTATAAATACTTCAAGTATACTGCTATGATACCTCAAAGATACGAAACCTCATCGATACCTGAAATATACCTAAGAGATACGTATCACGAACTTGCTGGGGTTTCTCTAAATTGCTTCTGAGAAGATGTGGAAATAGTTGCATTCAATTTCTGAAAATTTCCCGGATTCTCTCCGAACATTCCCTAATATACAGGGTGGGGCATTTAAAGTGTCGCGGGCGTTTTTTACAAAAATAAAATGAGATACGAGAAAATTTTTCGGACAAAAATTGTAGGGTATCGAGGGGGACATCCGATGGTGGCCTTGGCTTTGACCTCAAATCTCATCTTCAAGGGCATTCTGGGATCAACTCTTGTTTTTTAAATAGCATCTCATATTTTTTACTGCAGATTTGGATTCTAGGTCAAAAACCAAGAAACTTTTGTCTGAACCATTTTCCTGAAATCCGCAAAAATGGCGCTCTAATCGATATTGTTCCATTTTGAATCTGACATTCGAATAACTCGAAAACGAAGGGTCTTGCGAAAGAATGTTTCGTACAAAAGTTGTCAATACACAACACATTTCAATCGTCTACGTTACCACCATTCAGAGCTCACGCGATGTAAACAAACGACGGGGTTCAGTGAAAATTCACGATTTTGAAAGTCAGTTTGTCAGTTACATTTGATTATTACTTGGTTTATGACAAATTGAAAATCATGGATATCCGATACACGGTTTCTGAAAAGATCGATATGATCTACATTTACGGTGAAGTGCATAAGAACCCCAGACAAACATATGACTTGTATGCAGAACGATTTCCTGAAAGAACAACGCCATCCATTAGGTATTTTCAACGCATTACAAAATTATTCTCAGAAACGGGAAGTGTTACAAGGGAAAAACGACATCGAATGAGAACTGTTAGCGGAGAAAATGCGGAAGTTAATGTACTAGCTGCAGTAGCCAATAATCCACACGTGAGCTCTCGTGAAATTGAACTCCATTCGGGAATTTCTCGAAGAAGTATTCTTCGAATACTGAAACGTCACAAATTCCATCCGTATCACATTTGTTTGCATCAAGACCTCCACGGTGATGATTTCGAAAATCGTGTACAGTTTTGTCGATGGGGTCTAGCGCAAATGCACAATAACAACTTTTTTATTTATTTATTTATTCAACGGGCAATAACGCCCTTTAGTGACCAAATTATTGATACAATACAGTGAAAATTTAACAAATAAAATAAAAATAAAAAAAAAATATATAAAAAAGAAATCATATAAAGTGAACAGACGGATTACAAAAGACATAGTACAAAATATAACATCCTGTACAGGATAAATAACGAGTATAAGAATATTACAATCTCACACACCTACTAGAACATGCTCTAGAGACAGAAGTCTTGAATACTGAAACTGATCCAGAAAAGAAATCCAACTCATCTCTATAAGTATTTGCTAAACAACAAATTCGATTTACTGGGTCAGTATAAAAGAATTGCGACTTAAACATAGGAACATTGAAAAGTAATGGGTTCCTAAGAGACCTGGAGGGTACATTGAGATTTAAGAGAGAGAGAAGTTCAGGGCAATTGATTTGACCATTGATTATTTTGAAAATGAATACCAAATCATTGATCAAACTTCATCAACATATTATTTTCTGATGAGTCGACGTTCACCAATCATGGTCAAGTAAATCGACATAATATGCATTACTGGGCGACAGAAAATCCAAGATGGTTACGTCAAGTAGAGCATCAAAGACAATGGGCTGTGAATGTTTGGTGTGGTATTTTTCGATCTCGAGTAATTGGACCGTACTTCATTGCAGATACGCTAAATGGAGAGAAGTACAGACATTTCTTAGATCAAGTACTTCCAACATTACTTGAAGACATACCTATTCAGGAACGATTGAATATGTGGTATCAACACGATGGTTGTCCATCCCATTATGCAGTCACAGCTCGAGAAATATTGGACAGAGATTATCCTGGACGATGGATAGGACGTCGTGGACCAGTTCATTGGCCTGCCCGTTCTCCGGATCTTACTTCTCCAGATTTTTTTATGGGGATACATAAAAGATACAGTTTATCAACAAGCACCGACTACACCTGAGAATATGCGTCAACGAATCATCAATGCATGCGCGAGCATCAATGAAGATACTTTAGCACGAGTTCAGCAATCTTTTGTAAAACGTTTTGAAATGTGTATTGAAGTCGAAGGCCATCATTTTGAGCATCTACTGCATTAAAATTATCCAAGTGATGTAGACGATTGAAATGTGTTGTGTTGTGTCTGTTATACCCCATCACCTCCGTTTCAGTTCAAGGGGTCCCCCTTGGAATCAGACAACTTTTGTCCGAAACATTCTCCTCCAAGACCCTTCGTTTTCGAGTTATTCTAATGTCAGATTCAGTATGGAACAATATCGATTAGAGCGCCATCTTTGCGGATTTCAGGAAAATGGTTCAGACAAAAGTTTCTTGGTTTTTGACCTAGAATCCAAATCTGCAGTAAAAAATATGAGATGCTATTTTAAAAACAAGAGTTGACCTCAGAATGCCCTTGAAGATGAGATTTGAGGTCAAAGCCAAGGCCACCATCGGATGTCCCCCTCGATACCCTACAATTTTTGTCCGAAAAATTTTCTCGTATCTCATTTTATTTTTGGAAAAAACGCCCGCGACACTTTAAATGCCCCACCCTGTATATTGAACACAAATATGGATGAAATTCGAAGGAAATCGGTATGATTTACTTTCAAAATTTAGTGAGAGAGTGTTCAGCTTTTGACAAAAAATCACAAATTCTTTCGAATATGTTGCATTCGAAACATTTCAAACTTCTCGATTCCCTTCCGCTGATTAGCGGAGAAATTCGGACCATTTAGGAGGAAATATGAACATTCCGTCAAAAAACGGAGATTTTAGAATATTTTTCATAACTTTTTCTCTGAATTCCTCCGAAACTTTCAAGAATGAGAAATTCGGAGAAAATTCGGAGAAATATTTCCACCAGGGTGGGAGAATTTTCGGAGGGAATCAGGGGGATTGTCAAAGGTTGAATAGAACAGTTACAATCCTCCCTCAGAAGTACTTCGGAGAAATTTGGAAAAATGATCTAAATTCTTCGAAGAAAGGAATTATTCTGATTTTTCTCGAATTGCTACAGGAACAGCTACCATATGAAAGATTCACCGAATTTCTTGGCAAGTTGTTCTTGTTATACGCTGAGGAAAAATTCTGGGGAAATCGGAAATATTTTTGAAAATTCATTGACATGTATTTTTGGAGAAAATTCGGAGGAGTTTCGATCCCTCACCAACATTTAAACGCGAAATGGATTAATCCGATTGTCTTCGAATGGCTACGAAACCAGGTGGAAAGGACCTGCCTCTTCAAAGTTCTCCGAAGTTTATCTATATTCAAATTTCCATACATTAGGGAATTTTCGGAGAAAATCGGGGGGATTGTCAAAGGTTAAGGAAAACAGTTCCCAAGTAGCAGAAAAGGTTAGAAATGCTCCCTTGTAAAAATGAATCATATATGCGGCATATATGACCACACATGGTACATATATGATTTCACAGATTCATATATGACCCCTGTATAATTCATAAATGGGCCATATATGATTTCAGACATTCATATATAAGCCATATACATTCCATATATGGCGTTATGTATCCTATATATAGGTCATGTTTGGTCATCATATGGATTGAACAATCGTATACGAATTTTATATGGTCACATATGCCACATATATAAATTACATATGATTTACATATGACCATATATGATTCGTACCAAATCCATATATGAATCAAATACAGTTTATGTATGGGGCATATATGAATCATTTTTACAAGGGTAAAAGCGTGTTTGGAAAATCCTACGAACATGCGTAGAACCTCCAAATGAGACTGTTTCGAATAATTATGTGCTATGCACCTCCATAGAATATTTTAACGAATTTATCCAAAATAGTCTCATTCGCACATCCCTTTCACATTCATAAAGTCACCATAGCATACTTGAGAAGTTCTTGTGCTACTTGGGTTCCCATCCTCCCTCAGAAGTAGTTAGGAGAAATTCGAAAAAATATTCTGATTATGGAATGAATTATGTTAAGAATATGAATAATTCGAAGAATACTACAATCATTTCAGAAAGAATTCGGAGCAAATCTGAACCTTTGATTCAGAAAAATCATTCGAAGCGGAGTATTTCGGAGAAATTCCTGAATCCAATATGAAATTTAGAGCAAATGTGGATAAATCGGAGAAAATTTCGGAGTGAGTCGGAAAAGATTGGAGAAATATTTCGATCACGGAATAAATTACGTTGGACAAATGAATAATTCGGAAAAAAATGTGATCTTTCGAGGAGAAATTCGGGAAAAATCTGGATCTTTCAATTCGAAGAAGTGACCATGAGCGAAGTGTTTCGGAGAAACGTCTCAATTTGGTATAAAATTCGGAGAAATTCCCGAACAAAATCGGAGAAAAAATCGGAGAAATATTTCCACCAGGGTATTTTCATTTATGCTCAGTTCGCATTCGGATACGCGATATTTAAATCATATTCCACTTTGTTCTTGTGAATAATTTGATTTGAAGAAGAACGAGACAAAATTCATTAATCCTGGAAGGGCCCCTTGAATTTCAACTTCCTCAGGGCTCCATCAATTTTTTGATCCGGGCCTGCGTCATATTAAATGGAGTTATTCTCCCCACTATCGACATTCGACTATATGTACAACATTTTTGTTTTCACGAAATACATGTCGGTGTAGGTTAGATCATTAGGTGATTAGGTTGCGATTATAGGTGATAGGTAGGATCCAGGTTCAAATCTCTTCTGTGCTTCAAAAATTTTATCACTAAAAGTTCATAAAAGATTTGATGCGCATCTCCAATGATGGCTGATTTCTAAACGGCGATTAGGACCCCGCATAACCTGAACGACAACAATAATTTTCTTTGAATGAAAATAATTTTGTCGATTTCATGTGTTATTGATGTTTTTCAACTTGATTTTCTTACAGGTAATTTTTAATTCATTGCATATTAAAAAAAAACAAACGTTTGTATATGAATGTACATACATATTCCATTCATGTGTTTTCAAATATTCATCCCTATCCATTGAACTCTATACATACTGGAATGAGCACTCCCTAGATGAGCGCCGTCAGAGAGAGAAGTTATGTACGCAGTGAATGTACGACAGTCATCGCCCTATCCTGCCACTTACTACCTTAGCTAAAAACATGGATGATTTCCACAATTTTTGTAGCAAAGGTAGTAAGTGTCAGGGTCAGGCGATGTCTCTTGTACATCCACTGCTTTTTCTCTCTCTGACGAAAAATTTCTATTGAATATCTGGGGAGTGCTCATTCCAGTATGTATACAGTTCACTATCCCTATCAGATTCATCATTTGAATCAGTCCATGATTTTTTCAATATGAATGAAAAAATTACATTTTTCATTCATGTTTATCCCCATGGTACGAATACGTATCGGAATGTATCAAATCATTTTTGCCAATTCTTAAATATCTGATGTGGTCATGTGGTATACAGGACATATGGTCACGTGGTATATAGGAAATATGGTCACGTGATATACATGGTATATATATGTATAAATACAGGGTGTCCCATTTTAATCTTTAAATGCAAATATCTCAAAAACATGCATCTCAAACCAAAAGTACTTCATACCAAAGTTGTTATACAAAGCGGGGAATGAATGTCGTTTCCAAAACATTGAATTGAAGTCATTTACAATGTTTTGGACATGACATTTGTTGTGTTTCGTGTTCGATTTCTTCTCTGAAATTATTATTGTTTTGATTTGTTTGTTGAGCGTTGCTTCACACATAATGCAGTAGAACTTTTTCATCAACCTCATTTTCCACCGTTTCCATCTTCAAGAATGCAGGAAAAATGTTCCAAACAAAAATTCCTCATTTTTTCGCGTAGAATCATGATATGCGATAAAAAGTGGGAGTTTCCATTTGAAAAATTGAAGTTGACCTCATTTTTACCGACCACAGCGCCATCTACTATGGAACTGATATCGCCATTGTGTCGTCCCCTCTCTTAACAACATTCGAATGAGATATTTCGGCTTGTGGATGCATTCCTCAAGATATCCGCATACTGTTTCATAGACTTTATTTTTCATCGATTGTGGCGCCATCTTCAAAAATTTAGAAAAACGTTTCAAGCAAAAGTTACTCAGTTTTTTGCGTAGAATCAAGATATGCAATAAAAAGTGAGGGTTCCCGTTTAAAAAAATGATGTTGACCCCATTTTGATCGATCATAACGCCATTTATGATGAAACTGATATCGTAGTTTTGTGCCCCCCTCTTTGTATAACAACTTTGGTGTGAAGTACTTTCGATTTAAAATGCATGTCTTTGAGATATTTGCATTTAAACATTAAAATGGAACACCCTGTATACATATACAGTAAGACCTCTCAATAAGAACGCCGCAATAAGAACGCTTCCCCGCTTTCCGCTCGTGGGCCATTCCCCACTCCAATTACCGATTCTGAGCTCAAATTACATTTGTGGGTGACCTCTCAATAAGAACGTTCAGTCTCAGAGCGTTGAACAGTCAAAATTTAAATAAAAGCTCAGTATTTTCAAGTTATACATAATTGAATACTTCTCTTTTTCCTTCATTTAAATGAAATTCAATATTATTCGAATATTTATAAAACGAAACTCTTCAATTACCCTTGAAAATAATAATAAATATATGAATACAAATTTTTGATTGATAATTATGAATATGTATATTTCGGTCTTTTTGAAAATCATTTTAAACTGCGATGAGATGAGACAGAAATTCTTAGAGGATCCCTCATAGCAAAATGTGTCTCTAGGACGTTTTCTGAACGTTCAGAAAACCTCCCCTACTTTTTTTAAACCTTCCGTAAACGTTCCAGTGGTACGTTATGCTGTCCGGGATGTATTCAAGTGAAAAAGAATTGTCTTTATTAGGAGTAACGAGGGTGACTCCTGGAGCTGAAACAAAAAATTTGTGACTCTTCAGATCCCTCTTTCACGAACATATTTAATATTCACACCATTGTTTGATAGTTTTAATAAAAAACTATTTTTGTAATCAATATGTATCGTCAGGTCAGCGCAGCAAAGAGTCTTTTTGCGAGTGAAAGCAAGAAAGTGTTTTCTAATGTTTCAGCGCAAACGTTCTTATTAAGAGGTCGCAACCTAAAATGTGAGAGAGAGACAAAAACTCAGTAATTGAGTGCGAATGTAGGGTTGGTAGGGGAACCCTGATTCTCGGAAAAACTCTTCCCCTTGGGGGCTTTTGCGTTCTTATTGAGAGGTCTTACTGTATATGGGGCATTCCACGTCAGATCGGCCGAAAAAAAACTGACATGTTTCCGATTTAGACCAAATTTGGTGGGGTCAAAGAGGTGCTCGGTCAAAGAACAAAAAGGACAAAACCCCAAATATTAGCCTTTTTCATACAGTTGTATGGATTTTACAGTACAAACAAAAAAATCACATTTTTATTCATTTTCTATTATCTCAACAGGGAGATGAAATAAAATTCTGGAAAAATTCACACATCTGCTCAACTAAATTCTCTTTCTGGAAAAATTTTTGGAAATTTTTTTTCCCGAAACTTTTTGGAAAAAAAATTATTTTTCTCAAAAAAGTCAATTTATCTCGAAAGGCCCGGTCTTCGATTTTTTTGAAAAAAAATATACGTTGTAGCTGCATTCTTCACGAACATTTCCCATGTTTGAAATTCAAGGAGCCTTCAAAATTGTGGAAGTTATGAACGTTTTAGTGAAACAACTCGCGTTATGGCATGATTTTGCGCGAGACTGAAATTTCACAGTGCGAGGAAATTATACAATTTTTGGCTTGGTTGTCGATAATCATTTTGCAACCATTTTTTCTCAGTTTGTTATTGGAAATTGAAAATCATCCATAGGAACGGAGGAAATAAATAAAACATGCATGTCCTAGCGTTACTCCGAGCGTCCTACAGTTACCCCAGTTGACGGTATCGCGATGAATATTAAATATGATATTATATTTATTATAATATATTCATGAGGAGTTCCCTATGAATACATCAGGGACCATTGTCCTGTCTGGGGTATCAGTAGATTTCCTAAAAACTTAGTGAAATTTGAAAAATTTCAAAGTTTTTAGTTTTCAAGTCAATAACTTCACAGGCAACAATCTTTGGACGCTTGTTTTGTACAAATTGATTCAATGTTTTTCAAATCAACCGGCCAATACACAATGGCTAGTATCCCCTTCACGTCCAACTGTTCTTTTCTAATAAACGTTAGAAAACCTCTATGCCCATGATTCTATTTACCTACCTGTATTTGTGCTGCATTTTATAATCCCTCCGACGCGTCTTCTCCATACTGGTTTCATCTAGTTTTCACTACAGTGTTGCATCCAAATGAGATTTTTATTACGAGAAATTTCAAGCCCACTTCTTCATATATAAAATGAAGAATGGAACAATGATCCCAGAATGCGGGAGCTGCCGGCCCCCATCATACCACTCTTTGTGACTATTCCCAGCTCACTGCACGTCCAAGTAAACTAATGGAACTAATTACACTGTACTTCACTATAGTCACTGTACTACAATGTACTTCTCCTTCTTGCACTATCGTAGTCTCTAAAAGGTAAATGGTGGAGGTCGCCAGCCCCCGCATTCTGGGATCACTGGAATGGAATTCACTTGAAGTACCGTAAAACGGGATGAATGAGATCACGAACGAAGAAGATGCTAAATAAATTCGTAATTAATGGTTCGAATTATCAAAGTGACGAATATTGAGCAACTTACCATTCCTATTGATCACATAATGAGTTATGACTTCATTCACCTTTTTTTTTAGTGATTGTACACGGAGAGAAATTGAGAGGTAAATTTACTGTGGGACTTTGTAACCGAGGAACAAACTGAACTTGGGATGAAATTTACTATGACGAGACAATAGAAGAATGATCAAATTTACAATGTTTCACAATAAATTCCATTGGAAAGTCAGTCTGTTCCTCGGAAACTATAATCACATAGTAAATTTAACTACAAATTTCTCTTCGTGATATCCACCCTGTTGTGTGGTAAGTGAATCAGGCAAACCAACTATTCACAATTTTATGTCGATTGATCAAATGAAGATTTGTTCGATTAATCAACTGAAATTCGTCGACGAGTAATCTGTCAATTAATTCAAATCGAGCAATTAATTGATTAATCGATTAATTTAAAAATCAATTCATTGAAATCGAGCAATTGATCGATTATTTGTTTAATTGAAAAATCAATTAATCGATTATTTGGTTAATCGAACAATCAATTAATCGAAAGGCGTCGGTTCACCAATTAATTGCTCATCAATTAATCGTGTTTGACAATTAATCGATTAACCGCACAGCCCTACTTCTCATACACAGAAAGATTTGTATGATCAATGTAACTAAAAGGTCTCAACCAAATATTCTTAGAGGAATTAATCAACTCCGAGTTTTTGATTGGATCGATCAAATTTTCAGTAGATCCCATTAAGAATGTTCAGTTGAGACGTTCTAGTTACAGTAACTATATAAATTTCTCTCAGTATAAGCATTACTATCTATTAATAATTTCTTCATCTCGATAGACTTTTCAAGAAAAAATATGTGACTGAAAAAGTAGAATCTGCACAAGCAACCAGTAAGCGAAAATTCGAAGAAATCACAAATGTGAGAATTGCTATCGACAATGAAGATAAAGTGAAAGCTTACGAAGAAGTCATGACCACGTACCTAGAAAAGTTCCAGGCCGAAAATACATCCCGGTAATATTCCAAAGTTGAAAACTTCAAATATTGTTGAACGCCCACACAGACAACAAGAGCTCCTTTAGATATCTAAAAGATGTCTTTGAAAACTGCAAGAGCTCTTGCGAGACCTTTCCAAAAGATCTCTTTTCGTGGGCGAAAAGATGTCTTATGCAACACAAATAGATATCTTTTAGTTGTCTTCAAGAAATCTAAAAGACATCTTCAAGAAATGTTTAAGAATTCTCAATGATTTCTTGAAGATGTCTTTGAGAGCTCTTAAAGAGATCTTAAATCCTTCTTCAAGAATTCTTAAATCCCTCCTGAAGACTTTCTGAAGAACTCTCAAATATCTCTTGAAGATTTCTTGAAAGTATCATTAAAATATCTTGGTTAAAATATTAAAATATCCATAACCATACGAATTCATTCATTATTTTGATTTATTAATTTGAATAGAGGCTTACCAAAACATATGAGGTGTTTGCATACATATAATTTATACTATATAAATAAAATTTACATATAATTTGTACGATATAAGTAAACTACAGTTTTTCAATTCTTGTACTGGTTTTGAAACAGAAGATGTATAATAAATTTTGAATCATTATGATACAAGGAATAGTCTTATTTAAAATCTGAACAGTGAAATAAACTTTTGAAAATTTCTTTTCATGAATAACGAAACCTTACATGAAAACACAAATGAACTATTCAAAATTCATCACGCCTCACACATCATCAAAATTTATGAAAACGGTTTATGAATGTCGTCATTATACCATCGGAATAAAATGAAAGAACAAAAATACTGATGAATCACATATGAGTAACGATTTGAAAAATATAAATAAAGAGAATCATATTTTGTAGGAACTTCGAACATGTCTTTTCAGTTTGCACTTGACATTTTCTCCCTGTCTCGATTGCCATATACAGGGTGGGGCATTTAAAGTGTCGCGGGCGTTTTTTCCAAAAATAAAATGAGATACGAGAAAATTTTTCGGACAAAAATTGTAGGGTATCGAGGGGGACATCCGATGGTGGCCTTGGCTTTGACCTCAAATCTCATCTTCAAGGGCATTCTGAGGTCAACTCTTGTTTTTAAAATAGCATCTCATATTTTTTACTGCAGATTTGGATTCTAGGTCAAAAACCAAGAAACTTTTGTCTGAACCATTTTCCTGAAATCCGCAAAGATGGCGCTCTAATCGATATTGTTCCATACTGAATCTGACATTAGAATAACTCGAAAACGAAGGGTCTTGGAGGAGAATGTTTCGGACAAAAGTTGTCTGATTCCAAGGGGGACCCCTTGAACTGAAACGGAGGTGATGGGGTATAACAGACACAACACAACACATTTCAATCGTCTACATCACTTGGATAATTTTAATGCAGTAGATGCTCAAAATGATGGCCTTCGACTTCAATACACATTTCAAAACGTTTTACAAAAGATTGCTGAACTCGTGCTAAAGTATCTTCATTGATGCTCGCGCATGCATTGATGATTCGTTGACGCATATTCTCAGGTGTAGTCGGTGCTTGTTGATAAACTGTATCTTTTATGTATCCCCATAAAAAAAATCTGGAGAAGTAAGATCCGGAGAACGGGCAGGCCAATGAACTGGTCCACGACGTCCTATCCATCGTCCAGGATAATCTCTGTCCAATATTTCTCGAGCTGTGACTGCATAATGGGATGGACAACCATCGTGTTGATACCACATATTCAATCGTTCCTGAATAGGTATGTCTTCAAGTAATGTTGGAAGTACTTGATCTAAGAAATGTCTGTACTTCTCTCCATTTAGCGTATCTGCAATGAAGTACGGTCCAATTACTCGAGATCGAAAAATACCACACCAAACATTCACAGCCCATTGTCTTTGATGCTCTACTTGACGTAACCATCTTGGATTTTCTGTCGCCCAGTAATGCATATTATGTCGATTTACTTGACCATGATTGGTGAACGTCGACTCATCAGAAAATAATATGTTGATGAAGTTTGATCAATGATTTGGTATTCATTTTCAAAATAATCAATGGTCAAATCAATTGCCCTGAACTTCTCTCTCTCTTAAATCTCAATGTACCCTCCAGGTCTCTTAGGAACCCATTACTTTTCAATGTTCCTATGTTTAAGTCGCAATTCTTTTATACTGACCCAGTAAATCGAATTTGTTGTTTAGCAAATACTTATAGAGATGAGTTGGATTTCTTTTCTGGATCAGTTTCAGTATTCAAGACTTCTGTCTCTAGAGCATGTTCTAGTAGGTGTGTGAGATTGTAATATTCTTATACTCGTTATTTATCCTGTACAGGATGTTATATTTTGTACTATGTCTTTTTGTAATCCGTCTGTTCACTTTATATGATTTCTTTTTTATATATTTTTTTTTTATTTTTATTTTATTTGTTAAATTTTCACTGTATTGTATCAATAATTTGGTCACTAAAGGGCGTTATTGCCCGTTGAATAAATAAATAAATAAAAAAGTTGTTATTGTGCATTTGCGCTAGACCCCATCGACAAAACTGTACACGATTTTCGAAATCATCACCGTGGAGGTCTTGATGCAAACAAATGTGATACGGATGGAATTTGTGACGTTTCAGTATTCGAAGAATACTTCTTCGAGAAATTCCCGAATGGAGTTCAATTTCACGAGAGCTCACGTGTGGATTATTGGCTACTGCAGCTAGTACATTAACTTCCGCATTTTCTCCGCTAACAGTTCTCATTCGATGTCGTTTTTCCCTTGTAACACTTCCCGTTTCTGAGAATAATTTTGTAATGCGTTGAAAATACCTAATGGATGGCGTTGTTCTTTCAGGAAATCGTTCTGCATACAAGTCATATGTTTGTCTGGGGTTCTTATGCACTTCACCGTAAATGTAGATCATATCGATCTTTTCAGAAACCGTGTATCGGATATCCATGATTTTCAATTTGTCATAAACCAAGTAATAATCAAATGTAACTGACAAACTGACTTTCAAAATCGTGAATTTTCACTGAACCCCGTCGTTTGTTTACATCGCGTGAGCTCTGAATGGTGGTAACGTAGACGATTGAAATGTGTTGTGTATTGACAACTTTTGTACGAAACATTCTTTCGCAAGACCCTTCGTTTTCGAGTTATTCGAATGTCAGATTCAAAATGGAACAATATCGATTAGAGCGCCATTTTTGCGGATTTCAGGAAAATGGTTCAGACAAAAGTTTCTTGGTTTTTGACCTAGAATCCAAATCTGCAGTAAAAAATATGAGATGCTATTTAAAAAACAAGAGTTGATCCCAGAATGCCCTTGAAGATGAGATTTGAGGTCAAAGCCAAGGCCACCATCGGATGTCCCCCTCGATACCCTACAATTTTTGTCCGAAAAATTTTCTCGTATCTCATTTTATTTTTGTAAAAAACGCCCGCGACACTTTAAATGCCCCACCCTGTATATGTATGAATATAAAATAAATCACAGTTTTGAATAATACTTCACTAGTGACAGACCCAATGATGGATATTTTGTTTATTGATGTGGATCAAATCATCCATTATTTTTCTTATTGAGACGATACTTCATTTTGTCCCCGGCATGATGTAACCAATTTTGTACATCGTACCGTGTTCACGATACTCCTTCACACTGTTGATTGTATCTGAAATAAGAAGTTCTTAGAAATCAAGGTTATGTTCCAAAATTTTAATGCATCATAATAAAATAATAAATGGATGAAGAAATAGATCAGATACACTCCCGACCATAAGTTTGGAATCACCTGTCGAAAAAAGCTAAACCTTTGAAGTGTCATATCTCAGCCAAAAAACATCGTAGAACAAAAATCCAAAAACCATTTCAAAGAAGGAACTTTCCTCTTCAAAACGCGTTCTAAGATTTCCTTCAATCTCCATTTTTCAACGAGTTACATCTAATTACATTGAACCGTTTTTTTTTTCATTTTTCGTGTGCAGATTCAAATCGCTGCTTCTTCACAAGCAAGCGTAGAAGTTTACAAATGAGCACAAATTTCATAAACACTGAACGGAAATTTTCAGTCATGTACTATACAAAAATATTGTGACTTCGAATGCAAAAATACTTCAAGCATTTGTCATGCATGTATATAACCTAAATTCAAAATATTTTAACATTCAATTTCATTCACTTGAATCTGAATTTCGATACATTCTATCTTGCACAAAAATGTGAAATTTGATGGAAATTTAATTCACGTACGTACATAAAAAATAAAGTATAATGAATAAAATAATAAATTGATATTCCCCTCATATATGATTCTGCATAATGATAGGTTAGCTTTTGCAAATAGGATAATTCGCTACGAAACAAAATATATTATTGTAATGTAATTGGTTACACGTTTCCTTTCTGCGGCAATACTTTTATCATCCAGTATTGGATCTTGAAGGTTTATGTATATATAATTAATATTGCACAATATCATCGGCGTCGTCGTTCCTTACTGCACACGTGAAACAAATGCGCGGGACACTGTGAACAACTATACGTGAATTACTGCAATGTCCTCTCTAATTCCCTTTGATCTAATTGGTCTATTGGGATTGTTCTAAAAGTGCTCTTGAAGATATCTTCAAGAAATGTTTATGAGTGTTCTTGAATATATCTCAATTACAGTTGTCTTATAGACCTCGCGCAGCAGGAGATCTTTCATACATTTCTAAAAGACATCTTCAAGATGTCTTTTAGAAATGTCTTGAAGATACATCAATTCAGGACTCTTTTAGACGTCTTGAAGAACTGCTTGCTGTGTGGGCGATAATTACATGAAATGGAAATGTATCGCATCCCAATACTTTCCTTAACTATGTACGTACGGCCACTTGTGATTCGGTAGTTTGATTAATGAAATAAACTGTGACTATTCCAGAGACGATAAGTTCCGAATTTTAACATTTTTGCCATCTTTTTTCAAAGTCACTGATATAACAAAACGATTTAACTGCTCTGAATACATGGCCAATCAAGCCAATCAAGAAATGAAAAGGGAGTGCTTTCTGTGCCTGACGCACAAATCGGAAAAGCACTCCCAGATGAAACGATCGCTACAATAGAGCAGTTGCATCTATGTGAGCAAAACTCTAGAGAACTCCCAGGAATAAGGGATCATGTCTTGATCAAAAATAGTGATGGCTTCAAAGAGAAAACCCAAAAAAGACTTCTTTATTGCAACTCACAAGAATTACACCAGTGCTTCAAATTTGAGTTTCCGGATTTGCAAGTTGGATTTTCCAAATTCGCTGAACTTCGGCCAACCGAATGCATTTTGGCAGGGGCTAGTGGAACTGACACTGTATGCGCTTGCATTATCCATCAAAATGTCAAACTGATGATCGAAGGTAAATTATACATACTTTCAAACAGCGGAAACTTCGAATTACTTCTAAGCAACATTCTACTTGGAAATTCATTTTCAGGTTGCAAATTGAGTCAATTGACTGAAACATGGGACATTCCTATTCATGGGAAAAACGCATACAAATTGCTCCTTCAATACTTGTTGTGTTCAGTACCAAGTAGTGAATGTTACGAAGCAAACTGCAAATCGTGCCTGGACAAAAATATTTCATGCAATAAATTGATTGAAACTTTTGATGATGCAGGAATTGATGAGATTACTCACAAACAATGGATTTCCACCGATAGGTAACTTTTTCCTCACATTGAAACGAAGTAATCAATTCTTGTCATGACGTATCTCAATTATTAAAATTTGAATTTAGATCCACTTTGAAAATTATAACTGACAGTAAGGAATAATTTATTTCGTCGCTCGGGGGAAATTGACGAAATTAAAATTACATGATTTCGATGCTACGGAACAATCTTGGCATTTCCAAAATATTCAAGAAAATTTACAACCAGGCGAATTTGTGGTGACGCTTAATTTTTCAGAAAACTTCGCATTTGCTGTACAAGAAGCCGTTCAAGGGATTCATTGGAATAATAATCAAGCGACAGTTCACCCATTCGTCATATACTATCATGATATTTCAACCAATAAGATCGAGCATCTATTCTACGTTGGAATATCGGATTATCTTGATCATGATACTATTACTGTGTTCATGTTCCAGAAAAAAATGATCCAGTTTCTGAAAGGAAAGTTTGCAGTTGGTGAAAAAATTATCTATTTTTCCGACGGTGCACCACAGCAGTATAAAAATAAGAAAAATTTTTGTAATTTCAGTCATCATAAAAAAGATTTTGAAGTAGAAGCAGAGTGGAACTTTTTCGCTACTGCTTATGGGAAAGGAGCTTGCGATGGTGTTGGTGGTACATTGAAACGCCTAGCAAGACGGTACTGCCTACAGAGAGGGACAAGGAATGAGATCAGTGATGCCAGCATTTAGTCGACCGAGTCGATTTACCCTCTCCATTTGACCATTTCTCGTCCCCACCATTCCAGTCGGGTGTACGCACACATTGAAACCCGTATTCATGTGATTCGGAACCGGTCGGTTCACTTCGAGTCAGCTCGGACGATCGAGAGAGAACGAACTATCCGTCGGTCTTTGTCTTCTCAATATGTTTTACGATCGGCTCACTCCGTGCAAGATCGGAAAAAGTTTAAAGCCCACGCGGTCGACTTACCGAAAAGTTTCACCGCTTTTTCTTCTCCAAGCGACAATTTTATTGTAATCAGTATCGAACTGACTAACCCGGCACCCCGGGCAATTCTCGGTCGGGGCCCTTCAATATTTTTTTCGTTTTTTTTTTTAATTAAAGAGCCAGTTCAATACTGATTATTGAATTATCACGATGAAATATAGATTTGATGCAAAGCATCATTTAATTGAATTAAAATCGAATATAAGTACATAATTTTTCAATTATTATTTATTTTTCATAAATTTTCTAAGATTATTGGTTATTCTTATGACTGATTATGAAGCTTTCAAGAACTCCTATATGTATTGTATAAAAATTTTCTAATAGTTATGCATCTCTAATCATTATTTTAGATCTTGATGATTTTTCAATGAATTTCATTAGAATTGTCAATCAATCGATGGTTGAAAAATTCTAAGATAGTTTGGGGATCTATGATAAATGTCCTGCGGTGAATTCCATAATTTTCCCTGATAAATTAATTTTCAGAGATCACTATGATATTCCAATGAGGATAATCAAATCAACATCGATTATCAGATGTTGATCAACATCAAAATAATAAGACTGAATATTCAATTGATTGAGTGCGAATTATTTTCAATGGACTGAATAATTAGGTTTGAGCATTCAAATTAATATTTCATCATTTCACGCACTATCAGTCTCTTTCATCCACTGCATTACTTCATAGACGTAATATGTGGATCGAAATATTACAAGACCCCATAGCCTAGCGGCAAAAGACATGATTCTTGCGAAAGAACAGTCGGGTTCGATTCTGTGTGGAGACATTTCATTTTTTTTGTCATCTCTCTGGTGAGTAATTAAATCTCACATCCGATTATTATTTTTTATGTCATTACATCGTTATGTTATCAATGATCCTGATCTTTCAGAATGCACTTGCCGATTCGACCAAGTACTGGTTCGAGTCGATTGGAAATTTCCCAAATATCCGCGTCCATGAGATATACACAGTAAAAAATTTTTCGTCAAATTCAACACACAAGCGAATGTTAACCATTTTTCTTCACACTCAACGTGTGTGATTCCAGAGTGACACTCACGAAGTGTTAATTTGAACTCGAATCAAGAGACGCGGTAGCGTCTCGACGCCAAGTGAATGAAAACCCTGAAAGAGAAGAAAAAATGAGAAAGCATAAGTCGTGCGCTACCGTGTATCTTCACACGAAAACCAAGATTTTCTATAGTCAGAAAATCTTGTCCCCACAATAACTCATCACACATTGAATTTCACGAGAAAATAATTACACTTCTACTATATAATTCGAATACCCACTTTCGATTAAGCACACTACGAAGTTGATCCGTTCACGCGATCCCGAGATACAAACGTTCCAAATTTTCATGCGATCAAAACATCAGGATTTTTCTTCATCATCATCGCCACTTTCGATTTATTTTAATCAGATAGCGACTATAGTTTTTCGTCATCGGAATTCGGGAGAGTTTCTTCCATTGGCATAGAGATATTCTGTCTCTTTCCTTCTTGGGACATCCAATATTCTGTCCTCTTTCCTTTCTTCCAATATCCAATAGCATTCACTTCAGTTAATGTATATTATAATCCAAACATCCAATAGCGTTGATTTCAGTGTAGTGTGGTCTATATATTGTCAAAACATAAACAAATAACCTGTCAATGAGGCGATGTGTTGATAGGTTATTATAATATTGAAAGAATAATTGAAAAATGTATGAATTCTGAATTGCAGGTTAAACTACATTACAGGTATTACAGGTCATTATAACAACAATCTGTAAATTATATATACTTTTATATTTGACTTGAAAAAATTCCTGAATGGATTATAGAATAAATGATGGAGAGGTTATTTGTAAAAAAAAAAAACAGAAAAAGTTTAAGAAAGGTATAAATAAATCTATTTGCTACATTCAGGAAATTGGTATATACACAGGTAAGCTCTGTATGATGTATTATTCATAAAATACAATATTCCTTTACAGACAACAGCTCAGCAGAAATACCGTAATCCCTTATGAACAGTCTGCTACTGTTGGTTCTTACCACCAGAACCACGGGCTGATGATCAAATAAATCATACAAGGTCCGGTCGGAAATGATGATTCAAATTTATGCATTACTTTTTAGGTGAAATCTTATCGGATATACCATTACCCCCTTACAAACAATCTACTATCAGGTTCTCCTGCTAGAGTCGGTGGAAAATGATCAAATCGATCATATCGACCATACTCAAGGGAAAAGATTCAAGTTTATTTGCAATTCCTCCACATACCAGAAAGTCAGAGATATATCATAAGTTCTGACGGACAGTCAACTACTGGAGCCTTCCGAAGTAGCTGATCGAAACCAGATGACCAGCTACTTCGGAAGGCTCCACTGTCGATTTCTCTAATCAGGATCATAGGCAATCGATGGAAAAGATCATACCAAGCCTGCTCAAGGGTGATTATTGAAGTTTATTTGCCATTTTTTTACAGGCAAAAGTATAATGGATATACCATAATCTCTAATGGAATCCACTATTCTGCAATCAGAATTGTGAACAAATAATGAAACAGAATAGTGAATAGATAATGAATGTAAATTCAATTATAGCAAGTTTGAAAAACATTCGAAAATAAAGTTAGTCACCGAGCACTTCAGGTATACCAAAATATGACATCCTGAATCAAAATTATGAACTATGTACAAGATGGTTTCCCTAGATTCTTTGAGTGAAATTACAGGTGGATCAAGAAAAAGTAGAAAGGATGCAGGTATACTATACATCTGTATGTTACTTACCACCACGATCAATATCATCAGGTAGCATAGAAGGAAAATGAAGAAAAGGTAAGAGTGCAGTGGATATACCACAGGTCCTTGCGTTAGGTACACTATTATCAGATTCTTCCAATAGAATCACAGGTAGATGAAGAAAAAGCAAGAAGGATGCATGTCACCATACATCTTTATGTTACGTACCACAATGATCAATGTCATTAGGCAGCGTCATAGGAGAATGAAGAAAAGGCAGAAGTGCAGTGGATATACAAGTCCTTGCATTGAATAATACCACTATCAGATTCTTCCAACAGAATCATAGGTGGATGAAGAAAAAGCAATAAGGATGTAGATGTACCATACATCTGTACGTTGAATCCTACCATGATCATTAGGTAGCGTTGAAGGAAAATGCAAAAAAGATAGGAGCGCAGTGGATATACCACAAATCTTTGCATCGGATGCATTCCACTGAACAATTGACGAATGATTAGAGAGACTGTTTAGGATCAACTCAACGAAAATTGAGCAGATACAATATTCTGATTATAGAAATTGTTGCAGAACAACTACAGGTCAACTTGACTGATGTGACTGGATGTGACAATTCATTCTGAATGTTTTCTTCCAAAGTTCCATCTTTCCAGTTGTTCCATTCAAGCTGGATTATATTTGTGTTCTTACAAACCATCATTTTCATCTTTACTTATCTTGGTTTTGGAATGATTCAATTCTCAAATATCATGAATATTAAATGGTTTGGATATTTGATACAATATGCTTTTTAATGATCATGAATCACTTTGAATACATTTTGAACATTTCATGGATCCTAGAGTTACTAAGTTTCTCAACCCAAAATACTCTATGACAATTTAATAAAATTCATGATATTTGAGAATTGAATCATTCCAAAACCAAGATAAGTAAAGATAAAAATGATGGTTTGTAAGAACACAAATATAATCCAGCTTGAATGGAACAACTGAAGAGATGGGACTTTGGAAGAAAACAGTCTTTCCAATCATTCGTCAATTGGTCAGTGGAATGCACCCGATGCAAAGATTTGTGACATATCCACTGCGCTCCTATCTTTTCTGCATTTTCCTTCAACGCTACCTAATGATCATGGTAGGATTTAACGTACAGATGTATGGTACATCTACATCCTTTTTGCTTTCTCTTCATCCACTTATGATTCTGTTGGAAGAATCTGATAGTGGTATTATTCAACGCAAGGACTTGTATATCCACTGCACTTCTGCCTTTTCTTCATTTTCCTTCTACGCTACCTGATGATATTGATCGTGGTGGTAAGTAACATACAGATGTATAGTATACCTGCACCCTTTCTACTTTTTCATGATCCACCTGTAATTTTACTCAAAGAATTTACTCACTGAAAAAACTTGTTCACCTGGGTACTCAGGAATAAGGATATTGGATAATATATAATCCAGGGGCCAAAATATTTGTCTATTTTTTCTCATGTTGTGTCCTCTGCGCTTGATCAAAATGCCCAAGTGGATACTATATATACAGACTACGCAAAGGCTTTTGACAGAGTTGATCATAATATATTGTTAAATAAATTAAGTAATTTAGGTATTCGAAGCAATTTTTTGTCGTGGTTACAGAGTTATATTCTGAATCGTACGCAATCAGTTCGTGTCTCTCAATATTTCTCTGATTCATTTTTTGTATCCTCAGGTGTACCGCAAGGCTCACATCTAGGTCCTTTATTATTTATTATTTTCATTAATGATATCTCTACGATTTTCAAGTACTGCACACATCTTCTTTTTGCTGATGACCTGAAACTGTTTATGATTATAAGAACTTACAGAGATGCTCAAAATCTGCAATCTGATTTGGATCGGTTACAATCTTGGTGTGTGCTATCTATTATGTCATTAAATCTCACTAAATGCCATGTGATGAGATTTCATAGAGGTAAAAATGCTATTTATCTTCCTTATAACTTGTCTCAGTCTCTGTTATCACCTATAAATACTGTTCGTGATCTTGGAGTTTCATTTGACTCTCGTTTTAACTTCTCAGATCATTACAATCACATAGTTGGTACTTCCATGAAATCTCTCGGATTCATCAAGCGCGTTTGTAAAGATTTTCGTGATCCTGTTGCACTTCGAACACTGTATTGTACTTTAGTTGGACCTCATCTTGAGTATGCGTCTCAAATTTGGAGTCCTCATCTAATTCGGGATTGTACAGACTTGGAAAGAGTTCAGCATAAGTTTCTGCGTTTTGCTGCGTATCAGATAGGCCGTCCGTTGAGCGTCACTTGTCATGATTACTCATTGATTATGGCTCTACTTAACTTGCCTCCCTTGGAATCACGTCGTTTGTTCAATGATTTTTCATTTTTGTATAAAATTTTTAATGGGAAAATTCGCTGCCCTCAACTGCTTGACTTGTACGTTTTAATGTCCCTTCTCGTTTATTGAGGCGCCCTAAATTGTTCAATCCAATTTCTTATAAATCGAGACACGGTTATTCTGATCCGGTAAATCGGATATCTATCCTAGCAAATTCTTACAGTGATGTGCTTGAATTATTTTCATCTCATTCTGATCTTCGGAATTCTCTTTCTCTTATTTGTCAAATTTAATATCTAATTGTCCTTTTCACCTATAATTATACACGTTAACTGTTGTTGTAATATAAGGTGCATGTAGTCGAGCTTAACATGATGCTTAATGCTTTGATGTATGATATATATAATGTGGTTTAAATAATGTATATTCTATGTACCAAAGGGTCTTTTATACCCGTATAAACAAAATAAATAAATAAATAAATAAATAAAATATTGATGAAAAATCAACAGAAACTCACGCGTTAAACGTAATGGGTCTTCCTAATGTTGACGGTGTTTCTCCTTATTTGAATGCAGTAATGCAGTGTATATTGTACTGTGCTTCTAAGACGAAACAATTACTTTTATCTGACCCCAATGACATCATAAATATTTCAATTCAGAACTAAAATTCGCAAAAAAACCTCGATATCATAGCTTTAAAACAGCTTGCAGGTCCACAATACTTGCATAATCACTCACAAGATGCAGGAGAATTCATCGCTTCTATTTGCGAAAATTCAATGGCTATTAAAAATTTAGTGAAGCACTAAATAACTACCGTAACGGAATGTACGAAATGTGAATATACCGAAAATATTGTTGGTACAAATTGTGTTACACGTCTTGGGCCACCTCCAATTTCACAAAAATCATTTGAGTTCCAAGAAATATTCAAGTTCAATTTTTCAACATCGAAAATTTTCGAAGATTCTTGTGACAATTGTAATAACTTGCATAAAACTAAAAAATCATTCATAACAGCGTCAGAACAATATGTAATTGTGCAATTGATGATGTTTAATCACAATAATGTTGAAGCAACAAAGGTAGAAAATATAAACATTAAAGCAATACCAACTTCAAAAATTATAATTGCACAACACTTTTATAAAGTTATAGCTGTTGTTTTTCATCAGGGTAAAAATATTTCTGAAGATAATTTCACATGCATGTTACGAAGTAAAGGTACAATGTGGATATTTATTCATGATCTGCAAGTTGAAGAGCGACATTGGCCACGCAATGCTAAAGACTCGTATATATATTTCTTTGAAAAGCAATAATTTCGCTTCATCATGGAATTAGAATTCAATTACTGTGATATTGTACAGTTTTGAAGAATATAGAATACCTTTATAATACCATAACGAACCAAATATTCTTGAAAAATTTTTTCGAATGATTTTGATGGATATTCCACGAAATTCTGAAAAATGTCTGGTACAGTACTAGAAAGTGTCTTCAATCTGATATCTTGAAGGTATATCTTTTTGTTGCATGATAAATATTTGACATCTCTTTACCCAGATAGCAAAAGTTCCAAAAACTAGATCCCATTGAATCCTTCTGGAACCACAAAATGAATCACTGAAATGTCAGTAGGATGGAGTTCTTGAAGAATTCGAATCGCCTTTCGTCATACTATATACAGTACAATATACAGTATGACAAAAGGCAATTTGAATTCTCCAAGGACTCTATTCTGCTGACATTTCAGTAGTTCAATGATTTCTGTTGGATACCTTGAATATATTGTACGCAAGTTTCCTCTGTCTGTAAGATCTATGTTATTTCGATTTTCTTACAATGATTTCTTGAAAACACTGGAAATTTCCGCACAAGCCTGTTCAGTACAATATCGTGGGCTGTTTTGAGCGGCGTGAGCTACTTCGAGCGCTGTGAGTTGCTTTGAGCGCTGTGAGTTGCTTTGAGCGCTTTGAGCTGCTTTGAGCGCCAACTTTTCAATCAAGGAAAATTTAGTTTCCGGAATTCTTCACACGTATATTTGTTCATGGGAATCCGCTTTCCCTCCCTTCTCTTCTTCATTCTTTATTCCGATAATCTATTGCCGTCCAATGATGAGATGACTGATCCCTGGTTAAAAAATCCGATAGAAACCGATTCAGAATTAATCGGACTGCATAGGATCAATCGGAACAGTTCAATCTCGGATTCAAAATCAATAAGAGTTTATCGGAATCTCTTTTCTATAGGTTTCAATCGAATTTGTGAAATTGAATGATGAATGGGTTCCTTATGGGAGATTTCTGACTGCATCTAAGGATGTATCGATTTCATTGATCAATGGGTTTTAATTGGATTATTCCAACATTCAAATTTATTGAAAATAATAGGCAAGTTTACAGATTCTAAAGTCCTATAGGTATGTACCGGCAATAACCGATTCAGTTCTGAAATTTCTTTCATTGCATCAAATCATTGGTTTTTATCAGAATCCCTGGTGACCTCGATGTATTGGAACTAATGGGAAAGTTGCTGGAATAGGGAACTATAATCATAGAATACCAAGAGAATCCAATTATAAAATATTTCATTGGTATCAATCGGAATTTTCATCAGTGATGGAATATCCATTGGATCCCACTGAAAAATATGTTACTGGTACCAATTATAATTGTAATGATTAATGAAATGCCGATTAAATCAAATTGAAAAATGTGGTGTTCGTACGAATTGGAATTTTTATTATTGATAAAATACCTATTGGATGCCATTGAAAAATATTTGACTGGTATCAATTAGAATCTTCATAATTAATAACATACCGATTCAATCCAATTGAAAAATATTGTATTGGCGTCAATCGGAATTTTCATTGATCATAAAATACCAAGTGAATCCAATTACACAATATTTCATTTATATCAATCGGAATTCTTATTATTGATGAAATACCTATTGGATCCCATTGGAAAATATTTGACTCGTATCAATTAGAATTTTCATAATTGATAAAATACCGATTGAATCCAATTGAAAAATATTGTCTTGGTCTTCATTGGGATTTTTATTAACTCCCATGCTCTCATTAAGACCGATACAATCCCTCATATGTCCAATGGACTATTACCAATTGAATCTTATTACTATGGACACCCATCCCTGACATAAGATAGTCATGTAGTTCAAATTGATAGGAAGCGAACCACGGCATCGAGCGAGCGGGTGTTCCAGATCGATCTTCTAGGTTAAGCAACGACAACTGCGGTACAAGGTGGATGGGTGATCACCATGTTAATAACACACCAATGATCGTTTGAATTTATTTCAGCAATAATTTGTCATACGTAATGATTGAATAAATGATATATGTGTTGGTTTGAGAGGATACCAGCGCATAGGTGGCTCCATCTGGTGGCATTTTGGTTTCGACCAAAATACTCGCAACTGGACTTATGAAAAGCTCTGAAATTTTTAGGGATGAATCTTTGAAGGTTAATCTAGGTCTCTAAAGAGCCAGGATTTTGAATTTCGAAAAAAAGCAAAAAAAATTGTTTTCACTTCTTTTCGAAATTTAAAATTTTGGCTCTTCAGAGACCTAGATTAACCTTCAAAGATTCATCCCTAAAAATTTCAGAGCTTTTCATAAGTCCAGTTTCGAGTATTTTGGTCGAAACCAAAATGCCACCAGATGGAGCCACCTATGCGCTGGTATCCTCTTAATTGATATCAAATGCGCGTATATAATGTATATAAACCGTTCGTTGGTTGGGTTAACGACCAATAAAATTCAATAAGAAAATCGCGATGCAGGAATCAATTCATTCCGATAAGTTTTTTTTATCGGATTTGATCGGATTTTTTCACCAGGGAAAATGCCGATTGAATCCAGTTAAAAATTATTTTATTGGTATCAATGGGAAATTTCCGATGCAGAAACTCAATTCATTCCGATAAAATTTTTTCTTATCGGATTCAATCGGATTGTTTAACCAGGGATGGAAATCCAAGTGGATTTTTATATCACATAAGTTATCTGAGGACATTTCCTTCATTCCTACGATTGCCATAAACTCGACAGGGGTATTTCATTTTTATTTCGGTTCAGTTGGAAGCATATTCGAAAAAAGAAGTGGAATACCCCAAAAAAACTCCAAAAAAGTAAAAAAATAACGCCAAGTACGTGAAAATCCCAAAAACAAAGAATAAAAAAATCTAAAAACACATTCTAAAGGAAAATTCCACTGCATTCAGAATTTCGAGGGGATATAAAAGGATATGCTCCATTTGAAAAGAAAAGATATGAAATCAATATGAGCGACCAAGTACATTGTTTACCCAAAGGATATGTGAAAGATTTTTGGTATATTGTAACTTCAGTTTGTTTAAACTGTATCGAAGGTAATCTATGATTTTCAAAAAAGCATTATTGTATCAAAAAAATAAATAAAACAAGCGTATCGTTCTGCTCGTATGTATAGATACCAAAAAGTGAAAAAAAGTTGAATTCCACAAAACATGCAAATGTCTCACAAAAACCCCTAAAAACTCCAACACAGTAAAAAAATAACGTCCAATCCCAAAAACCATACAAACGTGCTACAATAACACTTGAAAAAAAATCCTTGAAAAAAATACTCCACTCTTCCCGGAAGATTACTTGATATAACAAATATACCATAAAAAAAAAGATGTGAAAGGCAACCCTGTTTCGGAATTCGCATCAACCAGCAACACTTGGCGTGGCTGAAGAAGATTTTATGAAATTATATCATTCAAATTTCTTGTTCAATGTTCTATAGAAATTCATTTGTATATAATAAAGGCTGAAAACTTCTACCATCGGCCACGCCAAGTGTTGCTGGTTGATGCGAATTCCGAAACAGGGTTGCCTTTCACATCTTTTTTTTTAATGGTATATTTGTTATATCAAGTAATCTTCCGGAAAGAGTGAAGTATTTTTTTCAAGGATTTTTTTTCAAGTGTTATTGTAAAACGTTTGTATGGTTTTTGGGATTTGACGTTATTTTTTTACTGTGTTGGAGTTTTTAGGGGTTTTTGTGAGACATTTGTATGTTTTGTGGAGTTCTACTTTTTTTCACTTTTTGGTATCTATATACCAAATATATACGAGCAGAATGATACGCTTGTTTTATTTTTTTTTTGATACAATAATGCTTTTTTGAGAATCATAAATTACCTTCAATACAGTTTAAACAAACTGAAGTTACAATATACCAAAAATCTTCCACATATCCTTTGGCTAACCAATGTACTTGGTCGCTCATATTGATTTCATATCTTTTTTTTTCAAATGGAGCATATCCTTTTATATCCCCTTGAAATTCTGAATGCAGTGGAATTTTCCTTTAGAATGTGTTTTTAGATTTTTTTATTCTTTGTTTTTGGGATTTTCATGTACTTGGCGTCATTTTTTTACTTTTTTGGAGTTTTTTTGGGGGTAACATTTGAATGTGTTGCAAATGAATCGATCGAACAGCATTTGATCAGTGTGTTGAATGAACACACAAAAGTGTTCAATATTCAACACTTGAATTTGAACACGTAGTTAAATATTCAACACTGGAATTTTGACACGTACTTCTTTTTTACACAATGACGGAATTTTTTTTTTACTGTGTACATCGCTCGATGCAGAATCTTCTGAAATGAGAAATGAATAGCACTTCAGAGGAACGTTTTTGAAAAAGTGTACTTGCAAATTCCATCAATTCCTGTGACGAATTGATGAAAAAATTTCAAAAATTTGTGTCCATCGAATAAAGACCGATCAATTCGCAATCTACTGAAATGAAGAATGAACTCACTTCGGAGGAATGTTTTTAAAAAAATATACTTGCAAATTCCATCAAACCCTTTGACGAATTGATAAAAAAATTTCGAAACTTTGTCTCCGTGGAATATAGACCGATCGATTCGAAATCTTCTGAAGAGGAAAACAATAAATATCACTTCGAAGGAACGTTTTTGAAAGAGTGTACTTGCGAATCTCATCAATTCCTGTGACAAATTGATGGAAAAAATTTCAGAAACTTGTGTCCATCGAATAAAGACCGATCGATTCGCAATCCACTGAAATGAAAAATGAAATCACTCCGGAGGAATGTTTTTAAAAAAGTATACTTGCAAATTCCATCAAACCCTTTGACGGATTGATAAAAAAATTTCGAAACTTTGTCTCCGTGGAATATAGACCGATCGATCCTGAATCTCCTCACGGAGAGCAATGGATTCTAAGGAGTATGACAAATATCATGAAGGCTGGAATATTTCATAATATATTTTCGAGTATGAGGACAAATATCTAGATTATAAGTGTTATAAGTACAAGTATCCATTTATGATGAAGGTGTTTGTTTTGGGGTAGATGGTACTGTCAACCAGTGATATATCAATATAATAACAGCAAGGAAAAAAAGTTGGTTCCTATTATAATATAAGATCATTACAATTACTATCTCCAGTTGCTTGAATTAAGAAGAGAATAATATGGAATCGGAAAAAAAAGATATTTATCAGGACATGAACCCGCCAAGATAACACACGAAGAATTCTTTTTCAAGAGCGAGAATAGAACTCGAACCTGTACTTGGTCGAATCGGCAAGTGCATTCTGAAAGATCAGGATTATTGATAACATAACGATGTCATGACATAAAAAATAATAATCGGATGTGAGATTTAATTATTCACCAGAGAGATGACAAAAAAAATGGAATGTCCCCACACAGAATCAAACCCGACCATTCTTTCGCAAGAACCATGTCTTTTGCCACTAGGCTATGGGGCCTTGTGATATTTCGATCCACATATTACGTCTATGAAGTAATGCAGCGAAGGGAAGAGACTGATAGTGCGTGAAATGATGAAATATTAATTTGAATGCTCAAATCTAATTATTCAGTCCATTGAAAATAATTCGCACTCAATCAATTGAATATTCAGTCTTACTATTTTGATGTTGATCAACATCTGATAATCGATGTGGATTTGATTATCCTCATTGAAATATCATAGTGATCTCTGAAAATTAATTTATCAGGGAAAATTATGGAATTCACCGCAGGACATTTATCATAGATCCCCAAACTATCTTAGAATTTTTCAACCATCGATTGATTGACAATTCTAATGAAATTCATTGAAAAATCATCAAGATCTAGAATAATGATTAGAGATGCGTAACTATTAGAAAATTTTTATACAATACATATAGGAGTTCTTGAAAGCTTCATAATCAGTCATAAGAATAACCAATCATCTAAGAAAATTTATGAAAAATAAATAATAATTGAAGAATTATTTACTTATATTCGATTTTAATTCAATTAAATGATGCTATGCATCAAATCTATATTTCATCGTGATAATTTAATAATCAGTATTGAACTGGCTCTTTAATTGAAAACAAAAAGACAAAATATCGAAGGGCCCCGGCCGAGAATTGCCCGGGCCGCCGGGTAAGTCAGTTCGATACTGATTACAATAAAATTGTCGCTTGGAAAAGAAAAAGCGGAGAAACTTTTCGGTAAGTCGACCGCGTGGACTTCAAACTTTTTCCGATCTCGCACGGAGTTAGCCGATCGTAAAACATATTGAGAAGACAAAGACCGACGGATAGTTCGTTCTCTCTCGATTGTCCGAGCTGACTCGAAGTGAACCGACTGGTTCCGAATCACATGAATACGGGTTTCAATGTGTCCGTACACCCGGCTGGGATGGTGGGGACGAGAAACGGTCAGATGGAGAGGGTAAATCGACTCGGTCGACCAAATGCTGGCATCACTGAATGAGATTCTAACAGCTGCAAAACTATATGAGTGGACTTTAGATAGTTCAAAAAATTATCATCCATGCTTTTATTCTCAAGGCGACTACAAAGTTGCAACTGAGTATACGAAAACTACGCATGGAAAGTGCGAAACAGTGAAAGGAACACTTTCGTTCCATCACGCATCCCCGATCCGTAAAAATGTTGGTGCATTCAAGACTACTTCGAATGATGTAAAATCAACAATAAAGAAATTGTAACTTCAACATTCGTGTAAATAACGTATTTGGTAGTTATAAAATTTTATTGGTATATCCTCAAATAATAATTTACACAATAACAAACTAAGAAAAAATGAGTGCAAAATGATTATCGACAACCAAGCCAAAAACTATATAATTTCCTCGCACTGTAAAATCTTAGTCTCGCGCAAAATCATGCCATAACGCGAGTTGCTTCACTAACACGTTCATGACTCCCACAATTTTGAAGGCTCCTTGAATTTCAAAAATGGAAAATTTTCGTGAAGGATGCAGCTACAACATATACATTCTTTTCAAGAAAATCGAAGACCGGGCCTTTCGAGATAAATCGACTGTTCTGAGAAACATAATTTTTTTCCCAAGGAATTTTGCAAAATTTCCACAAAAAGAGAATTTAGT
Organism: Gonatopus flavifemur; assembly: GCA_018340375.1. Taxonomy (NCBI): domain Eukaryota; kingdom Metazoa; phylum Arthropoda; class Insecta; order Hymenoptera; family Dryinidae; genus Gonatopus; species Gonatopus flavifemur. The sequence continues at coordinate 3,337,340 of JAFFJZ010000016.1, forward strand.
TGAGCAGATGTGTGAATTTTTCCAGAATTTCACCTCATCTCCTTGTTGAGATGATCGAAAATGAATAAAAATGTGATTTTTTTTGTTTGTACTGTAAAATCCATAAAACTGCATGGGAAAGGCTAATATTTGGGGTTTTGTCTTTGTTCGAGCACGTCTTTGACCTCACCAAATTTGGTCTAAATCGGAAACATGTCATTTTTTTCTCGGCCTATCTGACGTGGAATGCCCCATATATATTACTCATAATTCCGAAATAACTCCCTGGTGGCGTTGGAACTTGTGGTTTTTCTTCCCTATTTGAAGACAAATTATGGGGATTTTAGATTGAAAAATCCTATTATATTCAAATTCACAAGGACATAACCTCCCGAGAGAAATTTGTCAGGAGAAAGGTACGAAAATACAATGTCCGACAACAGATTTACTAGTTGTAAGTCCGAGCGCGTTTAATTATAAATTATCCAAAAACTTTTACAATAACAACTAGTCGTATACATCAAGACACACAGTCTTGTAACACCAACACTCAGCTAGAATAATTATTACAAAAAACCGACCGCTCACACTATAGCACGGTCAAACGACTTGTGAGTAAATCTCATGTCTTAACATTCTAATCGCACACTCATTAAGATGAGCTTAAAACACTTTACACACCACCGTAAACACGTTCGGTCACCGCAGACCAATATATATATATATATATATATATAATACTCTTACTAATTAACGACGCCACGTTTGGTCACCGCAGACCACGCGCCGAACTTTCACTCTCACATACGTGCAGCCGACCGTCTCTTCTGGCCGCCCAGAAGCTTCTGTCTGAGAGCGCTCAAGTCGTTTGCCTCAACCATTCACACTTGAGGCTATTTTACAAATTCTCTTACATTTAAGGTTCATATACATTTAGATGCCTACACTATTATACTTTGGGTACCCTGGGTACCCTGAACTACACTAATAGTACATTGTGTACCAAGGAGGTGAAGAGCGTCTTTCAACGACGAGCGTGATGTTTCCAATACGGGTCGTCGACGTGTGCGCCGGAGGCGCGCGAGCCAAAGACGAGTAATGAAAACATCGCGCGAGGCGTTGGAGGCTCTGCCTCTGTGGTGCACACAGTACTTTATGTAACAAAGTACGATTTGTAAGTATTTTGTATGTAAGAGAAACGTGCGAGCGCGAGGGACTTTTGCCTCCTAGGACATTAATAGCACATTTGCCTACAGTGTGGCATCCCCACCACTGACTTCCCCCCCAGTCGCCGAAACTACCGTTTTCATGCGCAGAAACGCGCATGAAAACACGCACAAATCGTACTGCGTTACATAAACAAATTAATTCACCAAAAGTAACCAAGATGACGGTAAATGCATATAATTTACCGTACATATAAACACCAGTCCGGATGTATATAATGAAGAAAAAACGATTATAAAATTGAAAAATATGTTATAATTGTTTTTTCAAACATCCATGGAATCCCTGGTGAAAATGAAACGTATACACAAAGCGAGAAGGAAATGTGTACGGAGCGAAAAACGTTCCAACTCCCTCTCTTTGGAGTGTATGATACCCACTTGCTGGAAAGTCATCAAATCATACGTTCTGTATATGTTTCATAAACTTCTGATCCCGTTTCGCATACGCTTCATGCAACGTAATAGTAGCTTATATGAAACGTGTGCGAGTCATACCTATTCTGACTTCAAATAACATCTTTCAGCAATCGATGTCAACGACGATCCATCCTTACTCCAAATGTCAAACAAATCCGGACAACTTTTCTAGCTGGATCTGTCTGGTTTAGTATGGTCTTGTCTGGAATGCCAAATACAAGATTTGGGTCAAGTTTGAAATGAGTCAGGATTGATACGGCTTGCCAAAATGTCTGGTACAATCCGGATTGTCGGGTGAAGATTAAGTCAGTTTTTGTATGTAAAGAACATAATCGGAAGAAGTTGCTGTGATTGGCTGGGAATGGCATGAAGGAATAGTGACAGGGTGATACCGGTTTGCCAGTAAAAGAAATTGTGCCAGATTTTATAGGACCCGCCGATTGAGAACTTTGTCAGAACTACTTAGTCAATCACGCATTCCTTGAATGTGCCAATCTGGATGATATCGGCAGGTTGCTAGAGTGCTTAAAACTCTCTGGAGTACCAACACCAAAAAACTCCTCAGTTGACCATCATATTTGCTGATAATGCCTGACCGGAAACGAGGATGGTTTCAACCGGTTCGCCAAAAAAAAGAGATGGTTTCGACCGGGTAGCCGGTGTACCAGCCCTCAGTGGGTTTTGTAGGGTTTGCCTACGTGGAAAGCTGACTGGAGAACACCGTGATTCACATATTCCTGAAAATGTGCAGATCTCATGAGGATTGCCAGGTTTTCGAAGTGCTCGGAAATATCAGGCCCGCCGACACAAAAACCTTCTCGGTTGTGCGTCAAATTTGCGGACAATGCCTGACAAAAAAAAAGAGATGGTTTGGACCGGGTATCCGGTGTACCAGCTCCCAGTTAGTTTTATGAGGTACGTCTGCGTGGAAAGCTGACTGGAAAACACCGTGATTCAGATATTCCTGGAAATGTGCTGATCTTATGAGGATTGCCAGGTTTTTGAAGTGCTCAGAAATATCCGGCCCGTCGACACAAAAACCTTTTCGGTTGTGCGTCAAATTTTCTGACAATGCCGGACAAGAAAAAGAGATGGTTTTGACCGGGTAGCCGGTGTGCCGGCTCCTAGTAGATTTTGTGAGGCGCGCCTGCGTGGAAAGCTGACTGGAAAACACCGTGATTCACATATTCCTGGAAATGCGCAGATCTGATGAGGATTGCCAGGTTCTTAAAGTGCTCGGAAATAACTGCTTCGCCAACACAAAACACTTCTCGGTTGTGTGTCAAATTTGCGGACAAAGCCCACTGATCTATAGTATCAATCAATCAATCACATTCTTTTCATTGTTTCATTCTATGTGAATGGTACAATAGGAGATGCAGTGGCACAGTCTAAATGCTTATATCTAGTTTATACAATTCTTTTTTCATAATCTGTAAGTACAAAAATAATAAATTTTGAAAATTTCTTTGATTACCTTCGCATTAGAATTCTCTAAAATTACGCGTAAGTCCAAGTCGTTGCTATTCTTTATAAGAGTGTTGAGTTTACCCCTTTCAGAGTCGTAATAAGGACACTCTGTCAGCAAATGAAACAAATCGCATGACTTATTACAAAGTTCGCAAGAAACATCGCTTAACATAATATAAGTTTGACTATTACATATAATCCGACAATTTATTCTGTTTAAGGCTCTTAATTGCATAATTATTTTATATGTTTCTAAAGGTAAATTCAATCTCAAGTATGCCTGAACTTCTTGTGTCTTATTTAAAGTTGGGTATACTATTAACGACGTACTTTTTTCACAATTTCTTACATCCAATTCATACAAATATCTCTCATACTTCTCGCACAATACGTGTTTTTTTTCCCTCAAAAGACGCACACTGAGGTTATCCCAGACGTCTGTTTCTTGTAAAGGCTCGAAGAATATACGTCTTACTTGATGGAACCAGTTATATTTCTCTAAATTCTTATGGGTTAGATCAGTGTTCATTTGTTTGAGAAAACATATCCTAGGATAACGATCTCCCGCCATCTCTAGTAATTTTACGGACCAATTCAATACTTGCTTAAAAATTTTAACTGCGATTTGGGTTATTCCCAGCTCCAATCTAATAAAGTAGCCAGAGGTGTTTTGAGGTAGATTAAATAGCCTTCTGAAAAAAAGCGTCTGAATTTTTTCGATTTCAGCAATATATCTGATAGCGTACACTGGTGCCGCGTATGGCACAATGGAACTAACCAAGGCATTAAACAATCTAATATGAGTTTGAGATGACTGTACATTAATAGTGTAGATCAGGCCAATGGTGGATGCGGCCGCAGTTTTGGCTTTTGTTACTATCTGCCTTGTGTTAGCTTCAAATATCCCACTTTGAGTGAACACCACTCCAAGGTATACGTAATCTTTTACAAATTCGACCTTTTTCGTTCCATACAGGAGTGGGGGGCAATTCATTCTTATATCCATGTCCCCCTTTCTGGAATAAGACTATTTCGGTTTTACTGAGATTTATTTCTAATTTGTTCATCATGCAAGACTCATGAAGGTATTGAATTATTCTCTTCATGCTAATATAAGAGTCTGCCAGCAACACTACGTCATCGGCATAAGCCAATAATAATATTTCAGTCAGGTGATCCGCGGAGATTCCTCGGATACCTTTACTTTCCAGAAAATTTTCCAGGTCGCATAGAAAAAGACAGAAGAGAAGGGGGGACAGGATTTCTCCTTGAAGTACACCTCTAGTGATTTTAACAGGTTTAGAAGTCGCATTTCAATTTTTTATTTTCAAAATGGCATTACTATATAGGCTATGGATCATATTAACCATTTTAGAACTAATTCCTATTTTTATCAATTTCCTAAATAAAAGTTCGTGATCAATAGAATCAAATGCCGATTTAAAGTCGACAAACAGCCCGCACAGTTTCCCTCTTTGTTTTCGCAAATGTATCTGTATCAGGGTGTTTAGTGTGTATACATTGTCTAGACAGCCTCTATTCGGCCTGAACCCATTTTGTCATTCGGGAATTATTTTATTCCTTTCACACCAATTTCAAATACGCGTATATACAATTTGAGTGAATATTTTCGCCATACAATTCACCAGAGCAATCGGCCTGTAATTTTCTTTTTGGTTTCCATCTCCCTTATTCTTGTATAGCATTCTGAAAATAACAGTGGACCACGCAGCTGGAACTCTTTCAGACTCAATAATTTTATTGAATAATACATTCATATACAATAGCCAAGTGTTAGGCAAATACCTGAAAAATTCATTGGTAATTCCGTTTTCTCCTGGAGCTTTACCTATTTTGCTTTTGAGCAAACTTTGTGTTAGTTCGTCTAAGGCGATAGCCGTATCCATTTCTGAAACACATATCACTTCGATACGAAGTTCATTATACGGTACGGTGTTGGCATAAAATTGTTTAAAGTGATCGTCCCATTCAGCTAACTGTATCCTATTACTCACAAAGTTTCTCTTTTTCCCAAATTGATTGATCGCTTTCCAAAAGTCCCTTATATTTTTGGCATTAGCAGTATTCGCAATTATTTTTTCCTCATATGATTTCTTCCGTGAGACCAATGTTTTCCTGTATATCTTTTTACTTGCCATTCAATTACAAACCGATGCCTGGGAGAAATTATTTGATTTGCAAATCTTTAATTTCTTTCTATTTTCTCTTTTCGCGAGGGTACACCTTAGATTATACCATGGTTTCACATACGAATTATTGTGGGATTTCTTAACCAGCCCTATCTTGTGAGCAGTTGACTCAATTGTCGAGGATATGATTGGATCGATTTCATTAATATTCTCATCTTGCAACGTAATGTTTTGTGAGAAACTGATTTCATTATTATATTCATTGACCAATTTATCAAGCCATTTCAATTGCTCTCTTTCAATCGTTTTTTCTAAGCTGTATTTTAAAATTAGACGAACAGGGAAATGATCTGATTGTGTTGGTATTACCGATACTTCAAGGTCTTTAACAGAATCTATTGCGATTGAATTGCACCATATAATATCGATAACCGAGCATCCCACACTACTAACATATGTAAAGCTAGCTGGGTTATCGCTTTGCGTTCTACCGTTAATTGCACAAAAACCAAACTCTTCCATGAAATCGATCAAGCATTTACCCCTTCCATTGAGCTCCCTATCCATAGATATTCTTTCAGCAGACAGGTCTGTATCAAGAAAAAGAAACTCATCATCTTTAAAACTATTTTCGTTAGCGATTCTCGCATTGAAATCGCCTCCAATGTATACACAATCGTTCGGGTATTGAGTCAGAATTAATTCCATAGTCTCTTTTGATCTATTTGAAACTTCGACTATATCCACGGATGGACTTATGTATATGTTACCTACAATGAATTCAAAATAATCTTTCTTTATTTTCGTAAATATGAAGTGCTCTGTTCCGCTTAACTGTCGTGTCGAATAGAAATTATTGTTAGTAAATATTGCTAACCCTCCTTTAGCTTTTCCTCTATCCTTACTTTGTACAGCTGGACTATACAATGCCTTACAGCACATTCCAAACTTTGTAAACAGACTCGATGGCTCAGCTGCACACCATGTTTCACTGACACAAAGGATTTCTTCACTGTTGATTTTATTGGAGATATCACTCAAGTTCGATAAGCCTCTGACGTTCCAAAAATTTATTACTATACGATTAGATTCTTTCGTAGGTTCTTCCGTATGGGTTTGCTATATATGCTCGTTACTTCCATGTCCCGGTAAATCTCCTTCTTTCTGTATTACTTGCGGGTTCGATGATGATTTTTGTCTTTTGAAGTTTAATTTTGGTTGAATCATAGGCGCAGGCCTTCGGTCCCTCTTCCGACTGGAGGATGAATCCTTTGAAGCAGAAGACGCATCGCTGTTGTAACAATCTACTTCTTTCTGCCTTTGCATTTGTTTCAGCAGGTCTTCTGCATCTGATCGATTATATCGGTTATTTCCAATAATTATTTTCCCATTCTTGAATGAGGATCCGACACCTAGTTCCGGTAATTTTTTCCTTAGGGTGAAGGCCTTTCGTTTAGATTCCCTTTGCTCTCTAGTCAGGTCATTGGTTATCACTATCTCTTGGCCTTTCAATTTATAGACATTTCTCAGGATTTGATGTGTAATTTTGACATTGCGAAATATTACCATAATAAGCCTATTCCCTTCTGTCGTGCCGAGTCTTCTCACATTTTCTAGTTCGTTCGCCTCCAGTTGTACTCCCACTTCAGAAAATAGATCCAACACTTTTTTTTCGAGCTCACTATATGTTTCTGTGATATCCTTCATCTTATGTATCATCAGATTTTTAGCTCGATCTTTGGCAGATAAATATGAAATTTCTCTTTCTAATTTCATCACTTTTTGTTCTTGAATATCGATTTTCTGTTCCAGTACTGTATTTTTCCGTTTGCATGCAGATAGATCCTTTTCCAGTTCCGCCACCTTCATTAACATACTATCCATTGAAACTTTCATTTCTTTGACCACCGGATTTGTTTCATCGACTCTGTTTGTTAAATGGTTAATCAAAGCTTTCAGCTCGTCCATTGCAGTTGCCATTTTGAGTTATATTTATTTGGTCACACCCGTATTAAACTGTAACTAGACACTCAATGTACTGTATACTAGACCGGAGCGAAAAACAAAAAAGTTTTCAAATGGAATCGTAATAGTGCGGAAAAGTTGCTACTCGTTAACACAAACACAGGGAAAAAAAATTTTTGAAATCGGACAATATCTTCCGTTCGCGCATCGCGTTCAAAATTTTCGAATTCGAACAAAAATTTAACAAATATGCACAAAATTGCAGAAGGGGTATATGCTGTCCAATTGAGCCCATTTTTTTTGTATTTAACATGGCTTCGAGGCATAGAATGAGGGAAAAATGCCACACAACCCTCCTCTACCTCTTTCCAACCCCTTCGAAGGGGTGATAATGGACAATTTCCGTTAAAAATAGCTTGTATTACAGGAGGTGCAAATGGTAACCCATCGACCTGATTTTTCGTACATTAGATGTTTTGAGGCGCGAAGTGGAAAAAATTATTCTCTACCTCCTCTCTGCATGTTCCCCCCAAGGGGGAGGGGGGCTCTGTCCCGACTACACGAGCTAAAATAGGAATTGCAGATATTTGGCAAAATTTCATTGTAGAACGCGTTACGTTTTGTTTTGATTGCCATCCGTTCGGTCGGCGTCTCGGCTTCGTTCCCCACTCCCTTCTTCTCGACTCTGGGATTCCAAGAAACGGAGCGTATGAGCGAGGAAGCACTCTACCGGTCACTGGAAGTATATGATTATCTGGCTTGTTGCATAGCAAAGGAGCGCTTCTCGGACTGAAAACTTTTTTTATCAGCGTTGTTCAAAATTTCATAGCCTGCATTAGATCACGATCACATCGATCACCAATTTCATTTCATGTATGTTATTAAATCGTATGATCATATAATTCATTGGCTTGTCGCAGAACATTCTTCGCTAATGTTAATTGAATCTAATTATATCTAGGATGTTTAGTGCATCAGGTTGACGTGAAAATATTCATATTAGAACGAACCAATCTAACAATATTGGATTGTCTTTGAGTGACGAACAATAATACGAATCTTACAATATCAGGTGTGACCAATCACCTCTCTTGATCTTGATTATGGCACTCACTCGTAGTACTCATGCTCATGCACCCTGCCCATTTTTTGGTACACCAAAACCACTTCCACCGGCGGTTCTTCCCACCAATGCCGATATCGTAAAATGTTGGAATGAAGCCAAGTATGACATGGCAGTAAAGTCTAGTGACTGTAAACCTGGAAGGAACTTGAGCTTCCCAGACGTGGCAAACATTGTAGCTCAACAGATTGAGTCAATATATTCCAAAGCTTCGATTCCTGTCGTGTGTCACACAAGAGTCGTTCAAAAGATCAAGCAACTGCATGATTGCTATTATGCACTTCGTAAATCATATCAAAGGGACAAAACCAGGGCTGGAAAAAAGAATGAGTACAATGACTTCATTCATAAATCTTATAACACATTATTTGACATATCATCTTGCAAGTGCAAGATGACACTACAATGCAATTGCAGAAAAACCTTTGAGAAATGTATTTGTCCAAATCCTGTAGTTGTCAGCTGCAATTGCCGTAAGGATAGGAAAATACCTACATTGGAACTGAAGTTTCTCTACGCACAAAGACACCTCAGAATAGGTAATATTGGATTGACGGTAGATAAGAAGGCACCACAGAAACTTACATCAAAGTTACAAAGAAAAGCTCGTCAGCTTAATCTGCTCAGCGTGCAAATACAAGACTTGCCTGGTCCCTCCGTTGGCAGTACCGATCCGGAAACAGAAGAGACAAATTTTGATGTCGATGATGATTCGGACTTTCAGCCCACACATTTTTCGTCTGCCCTGTCAAGAAGCTCAAAGGCCTCACAGATGCGCCTGTCGCTTCCAACAACTGCTTTGACAAGTACTCGTTTTGGCCTGTCTGACAGAGCAACAGCTGCTATCACATCTAGCGTGCTGAAAGACCTAGGTCTTATTACTGATAGTGATACATCTCTGATCGTTGATAGGAGCAAAATTAGAAGAGAAAAAGAAAAGTGCAGAGTAAAACGTACTAATTTAGAGCGACGGGAACATCAAATGAACGGCCCAATGTGTGTATACTTTGATGGTAGGGCAAATAACACTTTAGTGTTGGTTGAAAAAGGAGCAAAACGATACCAATCTGTAAAAAAAGAGGATCATATTACAGTAATTGAGGAACCGGGTTCAAAGTATCTTTGTCATCTAGTACCTACTTCCAAAAGTGGAAAGGACACTGCTTTCTGCATCATAGACTATTTCGAAGAAAATGAAATAGATACTTCTAAAATTGAAGTAGTTGGGACTGATGGGACAGCAACAAACACTGGCTGGAAACGGGGAGCAATTAAGTATATAGAAATGCGTTTGAAGAGGCCAATACAGTGGGTGATCTGTCTTTTACATTTCAATGAGTTACCTTTGAGGCATCTTGTAGAAACATTTGATGGTACAACCGCAGGACCGAAGTCTTTGAGTGGCCCTCTCGGCGAACGGCTGGTTGGTTGCGAGTCTTTGCCTGTAGTTGCATTTAATAAAATTGAATGTGTCATTCCACAAATTGACCCACAAATTCTGAGTAAAGACCAGAGATACCTACATGACATTGCCGTTTCCATTGCTGCTGGGTCTTGTTCCTCGGACCTAGTGAATCGAGATCCGGGACCAATATCTCATGCTCGGTGGTTGACGACAGCGAACCGGTTTTTGAGACTATATATTTCATTTAAAAACCCACCTGAAAATCTCATCAACATCGTTACATACATCATGACTGTATACGTACCCATGTGGTTTGAAATGAAGACAAGATCTTCAATAGTTGAAGGACCTGAGCATATTTTTGAATGCATCAAGAGATGTAGAGGCTTACCTGCAAAAGTCCAAGAAGTGGCGAAGAAAGTTATTCAAAGGAATGCCTTCTTCGCCCATCCCGAAAACCTTCTTCTTTCGATGGTTATGGATGATAGGCAGGGTGTTCGGGAGCTGGGCCTTCGGCGAGTATTGAAATCCAAAGAAACTACCACAAAGGGTAAATCTATCAGAAATTTCTTAGTTCCGGCCATAAATTTTGATGCTCATGATTATTTTGATATCATAAATTGGTCTGCAACCAAAATCACATGTCCACCTCTTTTGGCAACTCTTTCATCAGCTGATATTGCAGACTTGATTTCTCAAGGAAAAAAACCAACTCTTTCTCTGAATCTAGCAGACATACCCTGTCATACTCAAGCCGTAGAGCGCAGTGTTAAGCTAGTGACACAGGCCTCTTCAGCAGTTTATGGTCATGAGAGACGTGATGGTTTCATAAGAACTACACTCGCCTCTCGTGCTACCATGTCAAAATTTGAAACCAAATCGGAATTCGCAGTCCCTGAATGTGCATAATTCTCCACGCCTACGTTTGGTTTGTTGGTTGGGCAGGGTGTGGGTGGAACTTGTAGTGCAGCCACCTTCCCGTGGTAAGTTCTGAGTCGTTCAAGGAAGGACGGGCCAAGAGCTGCACATCTTCGGCCCCTCAGGGGGAATAACGAAGGAAGGGGAATACTTTTTTTACTTTCAGCCTTAAAGTTGCCTTATGTACGAAAAATCAAGTCAATAGTTCAGTATTTGCATCTTCTGCAATACGAACTGCTTTTAACGAAACTTGTTCATCTTCACCCCTTCGAGGGGCTTGGGGGTGAGGGGGGGGGGGTAGAAGAGAGGTATGCGGCATTCTTCCCCTATTCTACACTTCGAAACAATGTTATGTATAAAAAATGAGCTCGACCGGACAGGATTCACACCTCCTACAGTTTTTCGTATATCTGTTCAAATTTGTTCAAATTCGGAAAAATTCTGAACGCGATGCGCAAACGGAAGATATTGTCCGATTTCAAAAATTTTTCTTTCCCTGTGTTTGTGTTAACGAGTAGCAACTTTTCCGCACTATTACGATTCCATTTGAAAACTTTTTTGTTTTTCGCTCCGGTCTACTGTATACCCGCAACGAACAGAGCGATCAATCATACGTCTGCACGCGTTGACGTGTGCCACCGAACTCCCACTGATCTATAGTATACACTGGATACAGTATAGCTCGTCGGACGTGTTCCATTCCGAAAGCTATATACAGGATGTCCTACTCTCTAAATCCGAATCAGTGGAATTTCACTGAATTGCAGTGATAAGTATGCCACTGCGAACCAGTGCATATACACTGTGAATCAGTGAGTATTCACTGATTTCCACAGTGAAATACGACTGATTGTAATCAGTGAAAAGAACATCCAACTGCAGAATCAGCGACTATTCACTGATTATGCAGTGGAATTCAACTGATTGAAATTAGTGGTATACTTATAACTGCGGAATCAGTCGAATTCCACTGATTCAGATTGAGAGAGTAGATCAATGAGTCAACATTACCATGGCATATTCTGCAAGCACAACATAGAAATGATTTACGTCATCCATGGATTCCACGTTGAGGCAACGTACCTTATCGGTAGCAGTGCTGTACGAGTACACAATCATTTTCAAATGAACTGGTCAATATGAATCGGTCCAAGTCCCGGTGCGAGTGTCCTATTAATGAATATACACCAAAGATTTGAGTAGCTTTCTTCTCTTCAGAAGCGATTGAAGTATATATTTCTGAAAGTCTGTTGATAATATAGCAGTTTTGTTCAAGAAATCCCTTGAATACAATACCGTACTCTCATATTTTCGATTCACAGTATTTTGAATATCGGTATTTTACATTAATGTTCACGAAGAATATTACATTGTAACCATTAAGTAATAACTTGATTTTATGTTTGGTTTTCATTTACTTTATTCTTTATTCTCTTCGAAAGCGATAGAAGCATATATTTCTCAAAAAGTTTTGATGATATTGCGAGTCTTCTTTTAAATTCGTTGAGCATAATTCCATATCCCCACATTTTTTATTCACATTTTGGATATATTGTGTCATCACATTATTTCGAATATTCTTACTGTATATTTACATTCACGAAGAATCTTATATTGTGATCCTCGAATATCAACCTGATTTCATGTTCGTTTTTTCTCTACGTTATTATTTATTCTCTTTGGAAATAATTGAAGGATATACAGAGTGGCCACAGACCGGGAAAACCGGGAAATTTCAGGGAATCTTCCAAGTGATCAGGGAATTTTTCATTATCATAGAAATCTTATCTAAAACGCGCTACTTTGATGATTTTTTTCATATAAGGGTCAGAATTCCTAAAATCAGCTCGAATTAAATTTTGATTCTCATAATTCAATGAAATGTACCAAAAATGACATTGATATGAGCTCTCTATGTTAAAAATGAGTCTACCAAATGATTTAGCAAAATATTTTTTTTATTATAAAAATAGGAAACTTGATTTATACTCAATTCCCATGCGATGACCCATGCGAACTAATTGGGAATTTACAGAAGGGTACTCACTAGAAGAATGGAGTATATACCCGATCAAACAAAAAGACATCTTCTAGATATCTAAAAGATATCTCGCAATTTTGAAAGATGTCTTGCAAGAAGGTCTCGAAGATGTCTTTTAGAAATCTCAAAGATGTCTTACGCGACTGATTTCGACAAGTTTAAGATATATCAAAAAGGTCTGGCGGAAGATATGCTTCAGACGTATTCAATCAAGTCTTGAAAATGTCTTGAAGAATTCATAAAAATATCTTGGAAAAATCTTGAATCGTGCATGAAAAAAATTCTCCCCTCTTTTTCTCCTTCTTCCTTCTTTCTTTTCTTTTGATCCCTCGTCTCAGTTGGAATTTTTATTATTGATGAAATACCAATTGGATCCCATTGAAAAACGTTTCACTGGTATCAATTAGAATTTCCATGATTGATAAAACTCCGAATGAATCAAATTGAAAAATATTGTATTGGTATCAACCGGAATTTTTACTATTGATAAAATACCAATTGGATCCCATTGAAAAATATTTGACTGGTATCAATTAAAATTTTCATGATCAATGAAATACCGATTCAATCCAATTAAAAAATATTTTATTGTTATCCATCGGAATTTTTTATCAACCATAAAATACCCATTGGATCTGATGAGAAAATATTCTCTTGGTATCAATTGGAATTTTTATGATCAATGAAATACCCATTGAATTCCATTGAAAAATATTTCACTGGTATCAATTAAAATTTCAATAATCAATAAAATCTCGATTTAATCAAATGAAAAATATTTTCTTGGTATCAATAGGAATTCTTATTATTGATAAAATACCTTTTGGATGCCATTGAAGAATATTTGACTGGTATCAATTAGAATCTTCATAATTAATAACATACCGATTCAATCCAATTGAAGAATATTGTATTGGCATCAATCGGAATTTTCATTGATCATAAAATACCAAGTGAATCCAATTACACAATATTTCATTGATGTCAATCGGAATTCTTATTATTGATAAAATACCTACTGGGTCCCATTGGAAAATATTTGACTCGTATCAATTAGAATTTTCATAATTGATAAAATACCGATTGAATCCAATCGAAAAATACTGTATTGATATCAATCCGAATTTTTCTTCCATCATAAAATACCGATTGAATCCAATTGGAAAATATTTTCTTGGTCTTCATTGGGATTTTTATTATTAATGCTCTCATTAAGACCGATACAATCCCTCATATGTCCAATGGACTATTACCAATTGAATCTTATTACTATGGACACCCATCCCTGACATAAGACAGTCATTTAGTTCACATTGATAGGAAGCGAACCACGGCATCGAGCGAGCGGGTGTTCCAGATCGATCTTCTAGGTCAAGCAACGACAACTGCGGTACAAGGTGGATGGGTGATCACCATACTAATAACACATAAATGATCGTTTGAATTTATTTCAGCAATAATTTGTCATACGTAATGATTGAATAAATGATATATGTGTTTGTTTAATTGATATAGAATGCGCGTATATAATGTATATGAACCGTTCGTTGATTGGGTTAACAACCAATAAAATTCAATAAGAAAATCCCGATGCAGGAATCAATTCATTCCGATAGGTTTTTTTTTCGGATTTAATTGGATTTTTTTACCAGGAAAAATGACGATTAAATCCAGTTAAAAATTATTTCATTGGTATCAATGGGAAATTTCCGATGCAGAAACTCAATCCATTCCGATGAAATGTTTTCTTATCGGATTCAATCGGATTTTTTAACCAGGGGAAAGACCGATTCAATCCAATTAAAGATTATCTTATCGGTATCAATAGGAAATTTCCGATGCAAAAAATCAATTCATTCCGATAAAATTTTTTTTATCGGATTCAATCGGATTGTTTAACCAGGGAGCCACATAGTCACATGCAAACAATTTCGGAAAACAACTTTTCTCAACTTTGTAAAAAAAATTTGTTATCCAAAGAATTCGAAAGTATTATTATTGTGACTTCGTCATCAAAGATTGGATATTTGATCTAGTTCAGATATAACTAGATCTAATGTTCACTCAACGTATCTTATGAAACATGACTTGATCTGATGTTCGATCTCAGGAGATCTGATTATACAGGGTGGGGCATTTAAAGTGTCGCGGGCGTTTTTTCCAAAAATGAAGTGAGATACGAGAAAATTTTTCGGACAAAAGTTGTAGGGTACCGAGGGGGACATTCGATGGTGGCCTTGGCTTTGACCTCAAATCTCATCTTCAAGGGCATTCTGAGATCAACTCTTGTTTTTTAAATAGCATCTCATATTTTTTACTGCAGATTTGGATTCTAGGTCAAAAACCAAGAAACTTTTGTCTGGACCATTTTCCTGAAATCCGCAAAAATGGCGCTCTAATCGATATTGTTCCATTTTGAATCTGACATTCGAATAACTCGAAAACGAAGGGTCTTGCAAAAGAATGTTTCGTACAAAAGTTGTCAATACACAACACATTTCAATCGTCTACATTACCACAATTCAGAGCTCACGCGATGTAAACAAACGACGGGATTCAGTGAAAATTCACGATTTTGAAAGTCAGTTTGTCAGTCACATTTGATTATTACTTGGTTTATGACAAATTGAAAATCATGGATATCCGATACACGGTTTCTGAAAAGATCGATATGATCTACATTTACGGTGAAGTGCATAAGAACCCCAGACAAGCATATGACTTGTATGCAGAACGATTTCCTGAAAGAACAACGCCATCCATTAGGTATTTTCAACGCATTACAAAATTATTCTCAGAAACGGGAAGTGTTACAAGGGAAAAACGACATCGAATGAGAACTGTTAGCGGAGAAAATGCGGAAGTTAATGTACTAGCTGCAGTAGCCAATAATCCACACGTGAGCTCTCGTGAAATTGAACTCCATTCGGGAATTTCTCGAAGAAGTGTTCTTCGAATACTGAAACGTCACAAATTCCATCCGTATCACATTTGTTTGCATCAAGACCTTCACGGTGATGATTTCGAGAATCGTGTACAGTTTTGTCGATGGGGTCTAGCGCAAATGCACAATAACAACTTCATCAACATATTATTTTCTGATGAGTCGACGTTCACCAATTATGGTCAAGTAAATCGACATAATATGCATTACTGGGCGACAGAAAATCCAAGATGGTTACGTCAAGTAGAGCATCAAAGACAATGGGCTGTGAATGTTTGGTGTGGTATTTTTCGATCTCGAGTAATTGGACCGTACTTCATTGCAGATACGCTAAATGGAGAGAAGTACAGACATTTCTTAGATCAAGTACTTCCAACAATACTTGAAGACATACCTATTCAGGAACGATTGAATATGTGGTATCAACACGATGGTTGTCCATCCCATTATGCAGTCACAGCTCGAGAAATATTGGACAGAGATTATCCTGGACGATGGATAGGACGTCGTGGACCAGTTCATTGGCCTGCCCGTTCTCCGGATCTTACTTCTCCAGATTTTTTTTTATGGGGATACATAAAAGATACAGTTTATCAACAAGCACCGACTACACCTGAGAATACGCGTCAACGAATCATCAATGCATGCGCGAGCATCAATGAAGATATTTTAGCACGAGTTCAGCAATCTTTTGTAAAACGTTTTGAAATGTGTATTGAAGTCGAAGGCCATCATTTTGAGCATCTACTGCATTAAAATTATCCGAGTGATGTAGACGATTGGAATGTGTTGTGTTTTGTCTGTTATACCCCATCACCTCCGTTTCAGTTCAAGGGGTCCCCCTTTGAATCAGACAACTTTTGTCCGAAACATTCTCCTCCAAGACCCTTCGTTTTCGAGTTATTCTGATGTCAGATTCAGTATGGAACAATATCGATTAGAGCGCCATCTTTGCGGATTTCAGGAAAATGGTTCAGACAAAAGTTTCTTGGTTTTTGACCTCGAATCCAAATCTGCAGTAAAAAATATGAGATGCTATTTTAAAAACAAGAGTTGACCTCGGAATGCCCTTGAAGATGAGATTTGAGGTCAAAGCCAAGGCCACTATCGGATGTCCCCCTCGATACCCTAAAATTTTTGTCCGAAAAATTTTCTCGTATCTCATTTTATTTTTGGAAAAAACGCCCGCGACACTTTAAATGCCCCACCCTGTATATGAATAGATTCATAACCAGGTATGGTCTGATCTAATGAGATCTCGTTTAATCTGCCTAGATATAATTATATCTGATGTTAGCTCTAATGAGATCTCATCAGATATGAACTGAAATATGATCAGAATTTATCTATTGTCAGCAGGTATAACTAGTTCGTCATTATATCTAATCAGATCAACTTCTATCTGAAATATGTATAATTTTATCTGAATCAGATCAAATTTTATCTAATTATATCTGATCATATCTAATTTTTCCCCCGGGATTATAAATTTTCATTATATCTTATGCAATTTTATGTACCAGGAAAAAATTTCCATATATGGACCCATATATGGATTCATATATGGTCATATATGAAAGTGGGGAATCTATCAGCATCGATCTCACTCCTCTCTCCTTTGGTTTTTAACCACGTTCCATATAAAGAATTGTGACATTTTTTTGTCCATATATGGATGTATATGATGATGGATGATTGAATATGATCACATATGGCCATGTACAGTCTCATTCGTACTTGATCATATATGGCCAAAATCCATATATGCTCATATATGATCTCATATATGTTTGTATATATGCATATGTATTTCATATATGTTCATATGTATTTCATATATGTTCATATGTATTTCATATATGTTCATATGTATTTCATATATGTTCATATGTATTTCATATATGTTAATATGTATTTCATATATGTTCATATATGATTCATATACAACCGTATGAATTATTTTTCCCCGGGTATTTATATTCACCTTTCTTTGTTACCCTGGTGGAAATATTTCTCTGAGAATTTCTGAGAATCTCTGAGAAACTCTCAAAATTCGGACATTTTCCTACAAATCTCTGCAACTCTCTACAGCATTCAGAATAATTCTGAAAATCTCTGGAAATATTCTGAGGATTCCTGAAAAACTCTCAAAATTGGGATTCCCACGAGGGTATCTTTCAATTGCTAACCGTGTATGCATATATGTGAATTTGAATGTACGCTGAAAATTGCTCCCCGTGTCGAATGCAGGCAAAATATGGCGGAACGCGCAATGCGGTAATCATAACTTTCAAGGATTCCTAGTTAAAACTAGGATATTCTGGTGCTCCTTGGATGAATACGTTTTCTACACATTTCCCAACTCAAGCAGCAACAGAAGTTCAAAGTATATACGAAATAGAAACGTTCGTAGAATGTACGAATGAGTTACGAAGAATATATAATGAACGTTCATAGAATATTCGAATGAGACTGTTTTGAATATACTTGAAACGTACATAGTACATCCGAAATGTACGATATTCGTCCAATCGACGTTTGATTGACGTCCCATCGTATATTCGATAACATACGTTCGATGAATATGCATAGCACCTATGAAACGGTCTCATTGGAATATGCATAGAACATATTTCGAATATTCGAAGAACGTTCATAGTATATTCTGGTGCTACTTGGGAAGCATGCAACAGAAGTTCAGAGTATATACGAAATAGAAACGTCCATAGAATCAACGAATGTGAGATACGCAGAACATATAATGAACGTTCATAGAATATTCGAATGAGACTTTCTTAAATATACTTAGAACGAACATAGTACATCCGAAATGTACGATATTCATTCAATATATTCAATTACATGCGTTCGATGAATATGCATAGCACCTATGAAACGGTCTCATTGCAATGTGCATAGAACATATTTCGAATATTTGAAGAACGTTCACAACACGTCGTTCAATAAGTCCCAAGACTAACAACGAAAACAACATTTTTTTTTCAAAAACCATTCTTATTCATCAATATAATCTCCTTTTAGAGTGATACAATCTTTCCAACGCCTTTCCAACATTCTTATACCATGTTGATTGATTCATCCTTTGCTTCAAAATAGGCTCCAGTTTCGGCAATGACCTCCTCATTCGAACCAAATTTTTTTCCCTGGAGCATTTTTTTGAGATCAGCAAAGAGCCAGTAGTCGCTGGGGGCTAAATCTGGTGAATACGGGGGTGGGAAAGCAAATCAAAGCCCAACTCGTTGAATTTTGCCATTGTTTTCATGGACTTGTGGCGTGGTGCGTTGTCTTGCTGGAAAAGGATTTTTTTCTTCATGTGCGGTCGTTTTGCTGCGATCTCCTCCTTCAAACGTACCAACAAGTCAATATAATAATTACTGTTGATGGATTTACCTTTTTCTAGGTAGCCAATGTAAATCACGCCATCCCAAGTAGCACCAGAATATACTATGAACGTTCTTAGAGTATTCGAAATATGTTCTATGTACATTCGAATGAGACTGTTTCATAGGTGCTATGCATGTTCATCGAACGTATGCAATCGAATATACGACGGTACGTCAATCAAACGTCGCCTGGATGAATATCGTACATTTCGAATGTACTATGTACGTTCTAAGTATATTTGAAACAGTCTCATTCGAAAATCCCATGAACGTTCATTATATGTTCTTCGTATCTCATTCGTACATTCTACGAACGTTTCTATTTCGTATATACTTTGAACTTCCGTTGCTGCTTGGGATGTGTATCCCAAAAAACAGACGCCATGAATTTGCCAGCAGACTGCTGCGTATTTGGACGCTTTCGGCGGCTTTGCCAGCCATGCGCTATACGCATGCTCGAACGCGACGTTCGATTGACTCACCGTCGTATATTCGATTACATACGTTCGATGAACATGCATAGCACCTATGAAACGGTCTTTTGGAATGTGCATAGAACATATTCCGAATATTCTAAGAATGTTCATAGTATATTCTGGTGTTACTTGGGTTGAGATTCTGTTGCTGCTTGGGGCAGAACCAACAGCATGTCTTCAAAACGTTCAAAAAACTTTTTGTCCTCCCTGGGATCTGGCGAGATGGAATTTTATGGGCTTTGGTCAGGACGTTGTGCGAAATCCAATGACCCAAGTAGCACCAGAATATACTATAAACGTTCTTAGAATATTTGAAATATGTTCTATGTACATGCCAAAAGACCGTTTCATAGGTGCTATGCATGTTCATCGAACGTATGTAATCGAATATACGACGGTACGTCAATCGAACGTCGATTGAATGAATATCGTACATTCCGAATGTACTATGTACGTTCTAAGTATATTTGAAACAGTCTCATTCGAAAATTCCATGAACGTTCATTATATGTTCTTCGTATCTCATTCGTACATTCTACGAACGTTTGTATTTCGTAAATACTTTGAACTTCCAGGGTTGCGACAAAATATTCAGATCAAAATTCCCTGACTTTCCCCTGACTTTCCCTGACTGAAAAATTCTTTTCCCTGACGTTTTTTTCAAGCCATAAAAAACCATATGTAAGACAATTATTATATTTGGCAATGAAGTAACGAAAATATGTTTCTCTGTAAACAAAGTTTCACAATTTTATTATTATCCACTACATAACAATGATTATTTACAATCCTACCTGTAACCAAAGAAACGACAATTGAACCCACGGGAAGCAGAACTCGACGAGCGCTCGAACCGCGGTGAAAGTATTGTCCAAGCGGTCACGTGGGGGACCGAAAAAAAAGTCGGAATTTTGGAAAACTAAAAATACTGGGTGATAGGGCTTGAAAAATCAATACGAGTGTTCGTTTACAATGTTTTTCTATGATCAATAGTTTTCGAGAAAAAAATTAAAAAGTACCTCTTTTTCTCGTACTAAAAATGAATGTTTTTTCATCTTAAACTCGTTATAACTCGAGCAGTTTTCAACGTATCAAGATGAGTCTTGCAGATTCTGATTTGGAACACTCCCCCGAAGATGACGATCTCGACGAAATTTTCAAAAATTGATGCAAAATTAATGGATTTTCAATTTGAAGTGAAAACTTGGTTTTCAACGAAGAGGAAAACTTTGCATTGAAAAAGTGTCGGGGGAAGTATGAGCTACGAAAAACTTCCAGCGACAAAGTTGTTCGCTAGTGTGCGGACAAACTTTATGGAAAGTTTCAGATCAATTGGACTATTGGTTCGAAAGATACAGCGATTTATCCATCAGCTCGCAACGGAAATTTCTCATGACTCTACGTCGTTCACCTGCTGAATATGAGGATCCGAATGAAAGGTTGCATTCACTCGATTTCTCAACGCAGATTCATGTTTTTTTGATCGAAGCATCCAAATATCCAACTATTTTTGCAAAATTCGTTATACATTGTTTTTATTTATAAACAATTTTTATTCGACGCATCATTGTTCAATCCTTATTCTGCAAGATGAAAATTAAAGATTGAACATTTGTGTGCTCTCTCGAACTCAATAGTTTCCGAAACTTATTTCACGATTACTTGGCCAAATCTTATCGGAATGATATAAACATTGATATCCAGATTCGATGTGTATTGCCGAAGCTTGTAAAATGATTCGAATGATGAAAACATTTCGTTTTTCAATAATATTTGATCACGAATTAGTGGCTCTCAGGCTCGTGTTTCCCGAGTTTCAACGACACAAAGTGTCGAGCGAAATGTGAAATTAAGAAAACTTCGAACAATAAAGTTATGCTCTTATGTTTGAGGAAGTTTTTCTGGAAATTTGAAATTAATCGAACAAAAAATATGGGGTTTATGATTTATGTAAAACAAGCGGAGCCGCCGAGCACGCAGAACTTCGGTGTTGACGAATGAAGACACAAAACATCAAATAAAAACAAATGCCTATATAGTAATTGCAACCGTAAGAATAGAAAACATTGCTCCCTCCGATGTGAGAAAAAGTGCATAATTCCACATTTTGAATTATTATTGAATTTATTTTCCGGGTTAGTGTGATAATAATGTCTGATAAAAACAGTTCAAAAACTGGTCGAAAACGTACAAAAAATCCGAACAACTGGATAAAGAACAAAAATAAAAAGGTTAAAAATGAGGTTTGTATATTCCGTATATATATTTAGTATAATACAGTGTGCAATGGAATGGTGCTGTCAACAAATTTCTCAATTTTCCATGCATAACTGAGACATAATACATTGTATTCTCGCAGTCATCGATGTATAAATATTCCTGTATCTAACAGTCATCCAACCCATAGAGCATCGAAGATTTCATTCCGACCGCAGAAATCTAACGTTTGAATTATTGGAATATTCTTGTAATATTGCTGCATGTCGTACTGAGATTTCAAAGTCCTTTCAAAAATATTGCAATGTCCGCTAATCTTATATTGCAATACAAGATTTCTGAATTATTTTTGAAATATTTCAAGAACATTTATGAAATATTTCATTGTAATGTTTCTTTTGTAATATATCTGAGACATTGCAAATAGGTAACATTTCAGTTGACGGATTTTTTATATATTCTTGTGGAACAATATTTAAATGTAATGAAGATGAAAGAATGAAATACAATTGATACATTACTGAAACAATTTTTAAATAGTGTGTTACAGTCGATACAAAATTATTACTTAAAAATAATTATTCAATGTTGAGAACTTGGATAGTGTTTGGAATATCGAATTGTATAACGCGATCATTTGGTATTACAGGGACGAGAATATGTTTCGACTTCTGGGAAATCTATTGCAGCTAAGCAATTCGAACCCGTAAATTCGTGCTGCGTAAAACAGAGTTTCCAAAATATTCCTGTTCAACAACAACAAAAATTTCATGACACATTTTGGAACTATGGCAAATATGATTCTCAAAATATTTTCCTCGTTGGATTAATGAAAAAGAGAGCGCCAAATGTTACAGGAAATGCGCAGAATGAAGTTGTTTTGTGGAATTATTTTTTGCATGCTGAATTCGGTGACATAAAGACTTGTCAAAAATTTTTATGTAATTTATTGAACATAGGACAAGGGCGATTCACAACTATACAGAAAAAGATATTACATAATGAAACTATCGAAGATAGTCGGGGAAAACATGGAAATCACGTAGTGCGATTGACCGATGATGTAAAACAAATGATCCATCAACACTGTTTGTTAATCCCGCACTCTGAGTCGCATTATGAACGTCAAGCCGGTCAAACGTCTAGTTTACAATATTTTGATCATCCTAATTTAACACTGAAAAAAATATACGCTTTGTTTTTGGAATATTATACAGCGAAAACAGGTTGTGAAAATCCTCCGATTGATTTATCAACCTACTCTCAATATTTTAATCGTCATTTGAATTTTTCTTTCTCAATACCACGCACTGATGTTCGTAACATGTGTTTTGAACAAGAGCGGCAAAACAATCCCGGTGATGAGTTCAAACAGCATAAAAAAAGTATAGAAGAGTACAAAATATTGAAGAAGAAAATGTTGGCAGAAGAAAATGTGTTATGTCTTGAATTTGATTTCGGTCAAAATTTACCTTTGCCGAAAATTCCTGTATCAGATCAGTTCTACAAGAGATTGCTTTGGCTACACGTTTTTAACGTGCATGTCTTCGGTGAACATGGCAGAAGTTACATGTTCTTTTTTGTAGAAGGAAATTTTAAGAAAGGTGGTGATACTGTGTGCAATTTTATCTTACATGCAATGAAGAAAGAATTGGAGCTTAATTATTACAATAAAATTTATTCATTTTCGGATGGTTGCGGTGGTCAGAATAAAAACCGTTTCCTCGTCTCTTTCTTATCATCATTGGCTCAAGAATTGCAACTTGAATTTAAACATGTGTATCCAGTTCGTGGACATTCATACTGCTCTTGCGATCGGAATTTTGGAGTATATGGCAAAAAAAAGAAACAACTTGAAACTATTGAAACGGATGAAGACTACATTGATCTCATAGGAAGTGCAAGAAATCCACCATTTAAAATTGTCAGAGAAGTAGATTGCCCAGTCCGAGATTATGAGGTTCTGTTACAGGAAAATGTCAAAGATATTAAGAATCTGCAAATCAGCAAAGCAGTACGGATTCAACATTTTCCTAACGGTCAAATCAATATATTCCAAAGTTACAATGGAGAACCAAAAATCCATATAATCAAATCTTCAGTGAGTTTACATGCATTATGCAAATCACCACCAGCTGCTCTAACTGGCATAAGTGCAGAGAAGATGAAAGATTTACAAACTTTATTAAAATATTTGAGTCCAAAAGGTGTAAAATTTTTTGAAAGCTTATTTTCGAAAATATCAATTAGAAAACCTAAAAATAAAGAATAATTATTCACTCCAATGATATAATTTCTTTTTTTGGTTCAAAATATATTGTATGCAGTTTGAATCGTTTATTTACATGAATTTTTTACAGTGTATTGTGTCCAAGGGGGACAATTTTGGTTCATTACACGGAGAAAAAAGATTTCGCTATCTGAATGAATCCGTCTTCGCTAAGTGGATTGAATAGAAATTCGCTGTAATAACGAACCAATGCGCTGGATTAACGAACTAATTCGCTGTTTTTACGTATTGATTCGTTATGATTATCAGTCCTTCGCTGGTCTTGCGAAGCTTGATTCGTTGAAAATATCATTGGCGTTTATTTCAGCAAACTTGCTTGCTGTCCATATAATAACGAGCGAATTTCGCTGGAACAGCGAAATTCTTGCTATTCCAGCGAATCTTTTTTCTCCGTGTACCCTCACAACACAACTGCTTTCAGTTACCTTTCGATACCTTTCTGAAACGTGTAACACCTTTCAGAAAGGTATCGAGAGGTAACGGAAAGCAGTTGTGCTGTTAGGGTAACATTGAATTCGAATTAAATTTGTCCGAATTCAATTTGACAATCATGTCTATAAACAATCCAAAGTTCACTGGCATTTCCAAATCATTTATGACTGAAGAAAGGTACAAATAATGAACTTTTATCACGAGGTTTGTATGTGTCATATATGATGTGAATGATATCCAAACACGTTGCATGAGATATTTTAAACTTGTCTGAAATATATATCAAGGCATGAATATGATGTTATACAGGACCCGTTCATAAGACGAGATCGTTTTACATAAATCATAAACCCCATATTTTTTGTTCGATTAATTTCAAATTTCCAGAAAAACTTCCTCAAACATAAGAGCATAACTTTATTGTTCGAAGTTTTCTTAATTTCACTTTTCGCTCGACACTTTGTGTCGTTGAAACTCGGAAAACACGAGCCTGAGAGCCACTAATTCGTGATCAAATATTATTGAAAAACGAAATGTTTTCATCATTCGAATCATTTTACAAGCTACGGCAATACACATCGAATCTGGATATCAATGTTTATATCATTCCGATAAGATTTGGCCAAGTAATCGTGAAATAAGTTTCGGAAACTATTGAGTTCGAGAGAGCACACAAATGTCCAATCTTTAATTTTCATCTTGCAGAATAAGGATTGAACAATGATGCGTTGAATAAAAATTGTTTATAAAAAAAAACAATGTATAACGAATTTTGCAAAAATAGTTGGATATTTGAATGTTTCGACCAAAAAAACATGAATCTGCGTTGAGAAATCGAGTGAATGCAACCTTTCATTCGGATCCTCATATTCAGCAGGTGAACGACGTAGAGTCATGAGAAATTTCCGTTGCGAGCTGATGGATAAATCGCTGTATCTTTCGAACCAATAGTCCAATTGATCTGAAACTTTCCATAAAGTTTGTCCGCACACTAGCGAACAACTTTGTCGCTGGAAGTTTTTCGTAGCTCATACTTCCCCCGACACTTTTTCAATGCAAAGTTTTCCTCTTCGTTAAAAACCAAGTTTTCACTTCAAATTGAAAATCCATTAATTTTGCATCAATTTTTGAAAATTTCGTCGAGATCGTCATCTTCGGGGGAGTGTTCCAAATCAGAATCTGCAAGACTCATCTTGATACGTTGAAAACTGCTCGAGTTATAACGAGTTTAAGATGAAAACACATTCATTTTTAGTACGAGAAAAAGAGGTACTTTTTAATTTTTTTCTCGAAAACTATTGATCATAGAAAAACATTGTAAACGAACACTCGTATTGATTTTTCAAGCCCTATCACCCAGTATTTTTAGTTTTCCAAAATTCCGACTTTTTTTTCGGTCCCCCACGTGACCGCTTGGACAATACTTTTACCGCGGTTCGAGCGCTCGTCGAGTTCTTCTTCCCGTGGGTTCAATTAAAGTTTACTCCTATCACTTTTCCATCTATTACCGTTCCTATTCACCGTATACTTCTTTTAAAGCTGTAATTTCATGAGGCGTCGAGCATCAAGCGTCAACATTAGAAAGAAAGAGAGATCACACAGTTCTTCTCTTTCCTTCTAATGTTGACGCTTGATGCTCGACGCCCCATGAAATTACATCTTTATGATTACTTTAACTTATTTCGATTATTGCTTCTGTATATCTGTATTTCACACACGTGCTCTACCATAGTCTCCTTCTCTCTTCCTTCCATCACTTTTCTTATCACTACCCTATCTACTGGTGATTGATATAAACGGCGCGTGGAGCATAAGCAGCGCGGCATATTCAAAACTAAAAAAAGTATACTTTCTTTACACATATATTAAGTCAATTATATGACTATAAAAATGAATTATAGGACTTCAATCAAAAATACAGACTTCTATGGTGTATCCAAAAGATTTATCGAGCATTTAGGTGATCAAAAACTTATAATATACTGAATTAGATACTTTTTCCAAGGGGAACATTTGTTTTCCATCAAAATCCAATCATCAAAATTCTACTTTTAGCGTAAATGAAAATACGTCCTTTTTGCATGAAGACCGGTATACATGGATCCGAATATTTAGAAACAAACATAAGAACAAATAAATTTCACAAAAATTTTATTTTTTTTAGAGTTGTTTAAAAATCATAAAATATAATAAAATTCAAATCAAATTAAAAATTCTTCATATTTGGTACATTGACTAACGAAAAATTATTCATTATTATAATTTTCCAAGTTGACTTAAAGCTTCTCTTTAAAATATGAAGAGTACACAATAAATTAAAACAATTCCACAAATAACGAAGTGATAAAACATTATCATTGCAACATAATATGATTAAAACCAACTTAAAGATTATGCACATTGGTGGACTAGCGAAAAATCATTTATGTTTATAATTCTTCGAGTTCACTTGACACTTCTTTTGAAAATATGAAGAAGTATTTTAGAACTAAAAAAAATAATCAAGCAACAGTTTTCACAGTTTATTTGTTAATTCGTTTAATCTTTCATCTATGGCATCTGCTTCATGCTGTTTTTCCAAAAGAAGTTTCATTTTTTTTGCTTTTAAATCTTTAATTTCATCGATAACTAATTTCTGCTGTTTTCTTTTCATTTGCTTCTCTTGATTTTCTTCAAGTTTTTCTTGCCGTGCTTGCTCACATTCAGCACGTGCATATCTCGCTTTGGAAATCATTGCTTTGTCGATGACAAAATTTCCACTCCACCCGTTCTTTGAACCTCATCACATACCTGCCTTTGAGCCACTAAGGAAGTACTCAACTGGTTTTCTACTACTATCTCCTTATTGATAGAAAATCCTCTTTCAACAAAAGCATTCCCGTGGCTCAAAGTGAGAATCATTCAAATAAAGTCAGTGAGAAGAGGCGAACA
This sequence comes from Gonatopus flavifemur, assembly GCA_018340375.1. Lineage (NCBI taxonomy): Eukaryota > Metazoa > Arthropoda > Insecta > Hymenoptera > Dryinidae > Gonatopus > Gonatopus flavifemur. The sequence continues at coordinate 3,364,731 of JAFFJZ010000016.1, forward strand.
TTGATTGATTGACGAAATCTCCCTCCAGTGATGATCAAGTCGCATACGGTTCCTGTCATATTCTCTCATCACTTCCAGTCCATATTGTTTTGCAATAAGATTCTTAAATTCTTCTTCAATACAGTCACATTGACGTCCAGAAAACCATTCATTATTTTGTAGTAAAGTAAAGGTACTACGTAGTTGAGCCAAACTTACTTCTTTTGTTTTAAAGATCAACTCTGGATCACAAAAAGTGATCGCTTTACATAACTTATAACTTAGTGGAGATTTATCTAGAAGTTTTTGACATGCAGTTTTCAACATGAGGACGCATTCTTCTTTAAATTTAAAGAATTCAAGATCTTTGATTTTAATTTTTCGTAATTCGGCAGTAACTGAGAAACTCAATTTTACATGCTTGAGTGGTATGAAATTCTGTTTATCGTCCAAGTCGATCTTATAAATATCTGATTAATTATTGGAAATAACTTCTTCTTTAACAAAACTTCTCATTATTTCTATAATTATCGCAGTAAGATCAGTATACAGGACCCAAGTAGCATCATAATATACTATGAATGTTCTGTGAATATTCGAAGTATATTCTATGCACATTCCAATGAGACCGTTTTATAGATACTATGCACATCCATCGAACGTATGTAATCGAATATACGATGGTACGTCAATCGAACATCGATTGAATGAATATCGTACATTCCGAATGTACTATGTACGTACTAAGTATATTTAAAACAGTCTCATTCGAATATTCTATGAACGTTCACTATATGTTCTTCGTATCTCATTTGTACATTCTATGAACGTTTCTATTTCGTATATACTTTGAACTTCTTTTGCTGCTCGGGGAAGGGCGCCATAGGATTGTTCGTTTGATAAGCACACAAAAAAGGCTCTAGTAGATTAGCAACATGGGCAAAATATGCTAACCTTGGACCCAACATCTCTCCTTTTCCAGCTTGAGCAACCACTTGGAAACTGGGAGACTTTTTTTTCAATTCATTCTTCCCTTTTTCAACAATATCTAAAAATTTAACGACGTCTGGGAGCATTTGAAGTGCTTTTTCCGCAACTTTGGCATTATTAAGCCATCTAACAGCACAAAATTTGTCCGGAAATGTTTCCAAACCTGTCCACAAAGTAAAGTTACTTCTACGAGCAGGCACGTTCTCAAAAATATTGTATAAACCTCTCAGAAAACCAACAATATCCCACTTCGTTGCCTTTGCTCCCTCTTTAAATGCATTATGGGTCACATGAAGCCCACATGAACCCATCAAGAGTAACACCGGCTCCCCTTCCTCTTTATTGTCTTTCAAGTCCATTTGTAAATCTTTCAAAAATTTGAAATTCACATTAGGTCCGTCCATTGAGACCATTGAAAGCTTTTTTCACAAATCTTCATCTATCTTACTCTTAAGGGGTTATATCTGTTTGAAATTTTTTTTTCCACTCTTTTTTATTGGCTCAAATGATGTATAAACATCTCAAGAATGATATCAAACAACATTTATTGATGAAAACATTTTTTAAAGACCCCTAATGAATAAATTTTTGAAGCAACTCTAGGCGCTTCGAAATGACAAATTCTAATTTTTTCAATGATGTACCGATTTTGAATTTTTTACTCTACTAACGGTCACTATAGTTTCTAACTGAGGTACAGATGGCGCTCATTGGTACATAGAAGCAGTTATTAAACATTGGGTTAAACTAACTACATTAGAACAATTCAATCTCGAAGCACGTGCAGCATTCGTTGTTGGCAAATTGTACTTGTGTATTCGTGTAGTTGCTTTGCTTTTGTTCATGAACTTTTAGTTGTGCAACATGAGTGACAAAGTGTATATGAACCAAAAGGGTAGTGAAATTAAATCTAGCACTCATAAAAGAAGCAAAATTAGCAATAGGCGCCCACTTAACCGTCATTCTTTGGAGAGAGATCCAGAGTACGTTAGCGCTTCTGCAAAGAAATTCAAACTTGCTGATTCTTACGATGATAGAGAACTTGATAATGATTTTGGATATCGTTTCCTGAACTTCATAACTGTATCTACTATTCTCTCAGAAATTATTGTGTGTAGGAAGTGCAAGGGTGATGTGCGTTCTATCGAAGGAAGCAAACGCGGGCTCGGTTTTAAAATTATCGTGAGTTGTGATGCCTGCGGTGAATTTCATATCAATAATTGTCCGTTAATAAATAACCATGCGTATGAAATAAATACACAACTCACTCTTGCAATGCATATCCTGTGAATTGGAACACATGGCATCAGAAAATTCTGCGCATTTATGGATCTCCCGAAGCCCGTTTTTCAAGCGACATATGACAGTATTATTCAACATATATTAATAGCTACTACACGTGTACGAGAATCATGTATGAAGAAAGCAGCTGAGGAGGAGAAGCAGATGACCCTCGAGAATTCTCAAATTAACGGGCTTACCGTTTCAGGCGACGGTTCATGGAGAAGAAGGGGCTTTTCTTCGCTTTTCGGATTAGTCACACTTATTGGTTGGTTCACCGGCAAAGTCTTAGACGTGTGCGTAAAATCAAAATATCGTAAGGCTTGCGAGTATTGGAAGAAAAAAGAAGATAGTACAGAATATGAAGAGTGGTTTGATGAACATCAGTCTCAATGCCAAATTAATCATGTGGGGTCGGCGGGAAAGATGGAGGTTGACGCGGTTGTGGAAATGTTTGGACGATCCGAGACTCTGTACGATGTCAAGTACGCTAGCTACGTCGGCGACGGTGATTCCAAAACCTATAAAGGTATTATTGATGCCAAGCCGTATGAAGATTTTCATGTTGCCAAAAAAGAATGCATTGATCATGTTCAAAAGAGAATGGGAACTCGTTTAAGAAACTTGAAGAAAAAAACTAAAGGTCTGGGCGGCCGCGGCAAACTGACTGGCAAACTCATTGACGAATTATCTATTTATTACGGTCTTGCAATCAGAAGAAATCCTGAATCGATTGAAAAATGCGTAATGATATTTATGCAACTTTATATCATAAGATTTCAACCGATGAGAAGCCGCGACACGAGAACTGTCCATCTGGAATCGAATCTTGGTGCTCTTGGCAACGAGCGAAAGTTTCTAATACTCTCGAGGTTTATGAACACGGTCACCCAGGGTTGCCAGGTCTGAAGATTTTTCTTCAGATCTGAAGAAAAAAAATTTTCTTGAGGATAATCTGAAGAAACGAAGAAATATCGGATGAATCTGAAGATCTTTTGTTGTTTTTTGAACAATCTTCGAAAACCAAAATCCTCCGTGTCCTTTCGGTTCAGAATGTTCCTCTCAGAGAGAATCTCATAAAAACTTGCTAATTTAGACATGTCGAAACCACAGAAATGTTCCATATAATATGCCAGACCGCGAACCAGAGTTGCAAGATGAGGATATTTTTTTCATGGTTCTACTGAATCACATCCCTCACTTGATGAGAATTACCAATGGGATAGACTGAAAAATCCTCAAACTAGTAGTTCTGCCGTGAACACGCTATATCATATGTTTCTGGAGCTGAGATAAATGTACACATTACGCAAGTTTATATATGTTTGTGAACGATGAGAGCCGTCATTTGTAATTGTGAAAAAAAAATACATGCACAGCTTCTTATGGCAATGTGACCAACACTGCATAATTCATGCATTATGTGCATAATTTGATGTCAAAGTGCATAGAAAAAGATTGTAATGCATAATGAAATGCATAATTTCCAGGAATCAGTGCATGAAAGTGCAGGCAGCCCGGGAAGAAATGATTTAGATCTACGTAAATCTGAATAGATATTGCTAGATCCAAAAAATGGGAAATGTAGATCTATTTAGATTTGCATAGATCTCGTTGAATCCACGCCCTACTGTAAATTCCCAGTTAGTTCGCATGGGTTTTGCATGGGTTTCACATGGGTTTCAAATGCGACACACATACGACCCATCGGACACCAATGCGAATTTGGGAATTCCCATGTGAAACCCATGCAAACCCATGCGAACTAACTGGGAATTTACAGTAGGGCGTAGATTTGAACCAAGAAAAATTCCACGTCAATTGGTCGCAATTTGCATGCCTCAACTGCTTATTTCCTTCGGATGGGGGCCAAATCAACGAAATCATTGTTTGACAAGGGAAAGTATGTTTCATTCTTTCAAACCAACGGTTTCGATGATTTGGTCTTTCGTTGATTTGGCTCCCATCCTTTCCTTCACTCTTGGATGGTTTCTAAGAATGGAGTATTTTCGGGAAGAATTAATTAGATCTCTATAGATCTAAATAGATCTAACTCGACTTGCAGAGCATTAATTGTCCCATTTTTTCAGACCTTCGTAGATCTGATCCATTATAAATAAATTATTTTTTCCCAGGAGTATACTAAAAAATTTAATTTTGTTATAGCGTGAAAAAATCTACATAATTGAAAGAACAGTAATTGATCATTCTAAATCCTAGCCAATCGTATTGCTACAATGAACAGTTGCTGGATGTTTCATGGATGTTCAACCAATAATTATGGCATCCTTACGTTCGTATTTTGAATATCCACAATATCTGGTGCTACTTGGGCATATTTATACATTCATGTATCACTGTAACGACGTATTGTTTTCTCAATTATAACATCTTTAATGAAAACAATTTGTTGAATTTAAACTTCAATAATAATAATAATTCAGCTGAAGCCATCAACAGCATTTGAACATCGCGCTCTTTTGCCCCTGCCGTAGTATATCAAGGGCAGGGGGGTATAACTTCATGAAAAATACTGTTGTTACGAATTTAGTTCGATCAGAAATTTTTTTAGTCTGAGGGCGCAATGATCGCGCGTAGCTCGTCGAATGAAATTTATTATTGTACAAGATGAATTTTTATTGGATCATTGACCATCCAACTGATCCATCCTTATAATGCATCCATCCTTATTAATGCTCCAATTAAGCAATCCTCACACTGAAAAAATTCCTAATTAAACTAAATTCATAACAACAGTATTTCCCCCAAGCAGCACCCAGAGGAATTTCAATGCGTACAGTATCCTGTGGACATGCTCAGAAGATGATTATCCAAAACAGTCTCATTTGGAGGTTCTGAGCATGTTCATATCATATCTGAAACATCCGTGTGCCGCTGGGGTCCCATAAAGTTATACCCCCCTGATTAAGGGGATTGACCATGAGCAAAGTTACTAGATCTCTTCCCCCAATTAATTTTCTCAACGATGAATGATTACAATCGATTTTTATTAGCATGCGCATTTTCTTAAGATATCAAAGAAAATGCAGCTACTCATTATTTTTGAATTCATTTGTTCATCCCTGAAAAAACTGGGGAGGGGGGGGGGGCATTTGGAATCTAGTAATTTTCCAAGGAGATGATGAATGCTCTCAACTGCATAAATTCGGTAACTATTCCCAGAATTTCTTAAGCGAGTGCTTTGATCAAATCTTTCACTAGAAAACTATTGAATAGTGTCAACTATTTCACGTCAATAGTCTTCGATCAATCACATCAAACTTTGGATCAAAAGAATCAGAATCCATCAAACAATCCTGCTTTTGTCTGTTTCTTGTTCGACAAAGTCGTCCTAATTAATTAAAACGAAATTTCGTTATCAGTCAATGAGAAACCTCTATTCAGTTTCCCAAATATCATAACGAATATAACCATAGTTCCGAGTTATCCCTATAAAAATCTCCAGATTTCTCGTTCATTGGTCATTTCTTTCGATATTGAAGATATGATTGACCGGTTGTACAAGAAATTACCAATCATCAGAGTCTGAAAATTTTGCCTGACAACACCGATGCACAGCCTTCGCGTTTACGTTGATAGTGACGGCACTTGTGTGTTTAGGCCTTAGGTAGCGAAGGCTCTATGAACAAGCCTTCATGAAGAGCACTGTTGAAACATTTCTAGCCTAAATGAGGTTTGCATTCCTGCTAAGAAAATTACGTTCAAAATCAATCTCAAGTCAACATCAAAGTGCGATTTATCGAATTGGGCATATACTCTCAATTTTACACGTAATCATTGAAGACAATAATTTATAGCGTGCTGGAGTTTTGAGGGAATGGAAATTTTCAATCACTTGACTGGGTAAGATGACTCGTTCATTTTTGCATGCAGAATTATTTGATGACTATTATCAATATTCACATATACTGACATCTCATGAACGAGAATGTATCATTTTTTTCCATTATGACTTTTATTAACCTAATTAACATCATAACATAAAATTAATGATTCTTAATTAATCATAACAATCAAGCTATTCTGAATAACCATAAAATTGGTTTGTTAATGTTATCGACTACTAAATTTCACGTTTATATTATCAACTTAATATAACACACATGTAACATATATTCTATCTTTATTCGGACTTGATGATATATAATCCTTCCATAATTTTTGCATTCAAAGAATAAAAAAAAATATTGTTGAATATTTTGTTTCATTTAGGTGAGTAATTCGATTCAAGTGAAAATGAACGCTCTACATGAATCGAATTCTGAAAAGGAATCTACTGATGAAGAACACGAAAGGAAACAAAAAGAGAAAAAATGTCCACAAGGAAATCAAAGGAAAACGTATGCTCGAAAATATCAACCGAATTGGGAGATCCAGATTTTAGGAAATGGATTGGTAGAAGTAAATTAGGGGTAAAATACTTTAGTTGCAAATTTTGTGATTCAAATTATAAATGTGGCCAAACAGAAGTGATAAGACACTTGAATTCTAAAAAGCATCAGAAAAGTGCTGCTCCATATGGGGCTAAACAAACTTTAGAAACATGCATTTCGAAAGCAGGAAGCACAATGAGCTATGTGAAATTATCCAAAATCAATGAAATTAAAATTGCAGGGTTCATAGCAGAAAACAATCTACCCACTAGCTTATCAGATTCTTTAACTAAACTTATAAAAAATTTACATTTAGAAAAAAATGTTGTTGATACAATGACTTGCAGAAAAACGAAGTGCTCTTGTATTATACGTAATGTAATTGGACAATATAGTTCTGAAAATCTACTGAACATCTTGAAGACGCAGAATTTTTCCATGATAATCGACGAGTCTACAGATGTCATTTCACAAAAAAATTCAGCAATAGTTGTGAGATTTTTTATGGATAATGTAGTAGTAGATCAATTTCTAGCTGTTTTGTCGATCTCTGAAGCTACTGCTATGAACATTCGTGATATGATTGTTGAATTTTTTATGAAAAACGAAATTCCTTATAAAGATAGAATGGTAGGATTTGCTGCGGATGGAGCATCCGTAATGATGGGCAAAAATTCAGGAGTGGCCACTCTTTTTAAACAAGACATTCCAAATTCATTTATTCTGAAATGTACATGTCATTCTTTCGCACTATGTGCTTCTTATGCATGTACGCAATTGCCTTCTGAAGTCGAGTTATTGTGCGAACAAATATTCAATTACATGAATCACAGTTTTAAGCGCCAAAAAAATTTCGAAGAATTTCAGCTATTTACTGGTGTTAAGGTGAATAAACTGCTTCATCCAAGCCAGACAAGATGGTTGTCATTAGAAATGGTTGTAAATCGCATGTTGGAGCAGTATAATGCTCTTAAACTGTATTACACTTCAGAGTATTTTGTTAATCGAAGTGAAGGTGCTAGTGAAATTTTGGATGAATTGAAAAATCCTATGAATCACCTGTACCTTGAATTCTTAAGTTACGTTCTACCATTTTTCAATGATCTCAATAGAGAATTACAATCTGAAAAGACTAGAATCCATCTTTTATACGAGAAAATCAGTCAGGTATATAAAACAATCTTGGATTGTTATATAAAACAGGATTATTTGAGAAACACGGATTTGACATTAGTTCAATATAGGAATCCTGTGAATTTCATTGAATTGGAAAATGTATATTTTGGACCTTTAGTAACAGCTTCACTTCATCAAAATGATTATAACAAAAATGATCTCCAAAACTTTCGCTTGAAATGTCTGAATTTTTACGTTGAAGCAGCTCATCAAATTTATACGAGATTTCCTTTCAATTCACCTTATCAAAAAACCTTAAAGTTACTATACATGATTGATCCAGTGAATGTAAAAAACGATTGTCCCCAATCTATAGCTCCATTGGTCACCGCATTTCCAAATTTTGCTTCTAATATAATTGTATTGGATAGACAATGGCGCTTATTTAAAAATGACATTTACATTGTGAATCAACAATCTAATGATTTTCACGAGTTCTGGAAGGGGCTTGCAAGTATTTATAATGCCGATGGTACTTTGAAATACGATATTTTATACGATTTTGTGAAAACCATCATGATTCTCCCACACAGCAGCGCTGCAGTTGAAAGATTATTCTCTCAAATTAATCATAATAAAACAAAATTGAGAAATCGCTTGAGTAATACATTACTATCTGGCATTTTACACACTAAAAGTTTACTTAGAAATTCATCAGCGGTTGATTTTTTAGTACCAACAGGAATGATCAAGAAACATTGTAATGACATGTATGATGATCAGGAAGACTAAGTTCATACGTATTCTAATGTTATTTGAAACATTCGTTCAGTTGATTTTATTGTGAAGTTTAATTCAATATGAGTTATGTGATCTTTGCGCTTTATGGATGAGTTTTTTTTTCAATTGATGCAATATAAATTTATTATCATTTCAAATTGTCATAATGAATATGTAACAAAGATAATGACAGATTCAGTTTTATCATTTACTATTTATCATTAAATGTAATGTAGAAAGAATAAGTTTTTAACATCTTTTCTCCCTTTCCTTCTCATGATGTTGTTCGAATCCGGAGTTAAGAACATACCAGACCTCTCTTATGCTAGAGACCTCTCTTTCTATCCTGTACAGCTGTAGATTCTCAACATCGGTCATTAAAAAGAGATAGAAGAAACACGTTCGTATCATCTTACCCAAATAGCAAAAGTTCCAAAAACAAGATCTCATTAGCTAAGTTCGTTTAGTGGTGTCCCAAGTTACCCCATCTTGCTCCAAGTATTCTGGATTTGCTATTTCCAGTTATAGGAACGGGATGATTGGTTTGGTACAAGTTGGAGCAACTCACAACATGTAAAACGAACGAACCTATTGAATACTTTCAAAACCACAAGATGAATCACTGAAATCTCAGCAGAATAGAGTCCTTGGAGAATTCAATTCGCCTTTTGTCATAATATACCTATACAGTACAATATATAGTATGACAAAAGGCGAATTGAATTCTCCAAAGACTCTATTCTGCTGAGATTTCAGTGATTCATTTTGTGGTTTCGAAAGTATTCAATGAGACCTTGTTTTTGGAACTTTTACTATCTGGGTTAAAAGCATCCAGTAGTATGCAAGAAGCCCGACCGGTAATAAAGCCGATTCCGCTATTACTGGTTGATCGTTAAGAATATTTATTGCTTCCACTAGAAATCACCAGTTTCCAGCCAATGACAAGCAGTCGGACTTCTTGCATACTACCAAACATTCCATAGGCCTTATAATTACGGTAGCCTCCAATATACCGATGTTCATTGTACCGAACGCTCAATAAGAACAGCCTTATTATGAAGGATTGCTTTCAGAAAAACTGAAGAATTTTTTGAAGATTTTTGAGTGAGAAAGGTAACATTTTTGAGGATTCTTGAGTTTTGAAACGAAGAATTGTTGGAAGATTTTTAGAAAGAAAACTGAAGAAATTTGAAGATTTTTTTGTATTCAAGATGAAGATTTTTTTTTCATCACCTGGCAACACTGACACGGTCCCGCTAGGCACGATGACGTTTTCAATGCAATCAAACCTATTTACGATGAACTTAGCTCGGACGATCTTCTATCTCGCTGTTTGGGAGGATCCACGCAAAATGCGAATGAATCGTTCAATTCAGTCCTGTGGACGATCGCACCAAAGGCGATCTCAAGCGGAAAAGCTGTGCTTGATATAGCGACTAATATCGCAGTAATTACATTTAATGATGGTTTATCAAGCATTTTACATGTTATGGATGTACTCGGAATAACTGTTGGACGACAGAGCTACGATTTTTGCATGGAGAGCGATTCGAATCGTATCAAACTCGCCGAACGTGCGATTTCAGACATTGCGAAAACTCGTCGGCGCGACGCTACATCGTCCAAGAAAGAGCTGGAGAACAGTTATTTGAATTTAGAAGGACAGTTATATGGTGCTGGGATTGCAGACTGAAGGTAAAAAATCATCAAGCCTCTATTTTCAGAATTTCTTATAGTAAATTCGTTCTCAAACTTCAAACGCGTTTTTCTCGAAACCACTTTTTCAAAATCGGCCGGCAGTAGAACTCGAGTAATTTTTATCCGATTGACTTGAAAATTTAAATGTAGCTTCTCAAATAGATTATCTATTGAAGTACATAGGATTTTCACGATTGATAAACAATTACGATTTTTATAAACAAATTCAGGTCGATTTTTTCGTCGAAAATTCGATGCTTTTCTTCAAATTGATGCCAAAATTGCAAAAGTCAATATTTTTCAATAATCTTATGTACTTTAGTAGCAACATTCATGTAGATTAAGAAAAAATTTTTTTTATTGTTCTAGCTGCAGACGTACGAGACTTGTACCCAAGCAGCAACAGAATTTCAAAGTATAAACGAAGTAGAAACGTTCGTAGAACGTACGGATGAGATACGAAGAACATATAATGAATGTTCATAGAATGTTCGAATGAGACTGTTTTGAATATACTTAGAACGTACGCAGTGCATTCGAAATCTACGATATACATTCAATCGACGTTCAATCAACGTGCTGTCGGATATTCGGTTACATACATTCGATAAATATGCATAGCACCTATAGAACGGTCTCATTGGAATGTGCATAGAACATATTTCGAATATTCGAAGAACGTTCATAGTATATTCTGGTGCTGCTTGGGTACTGCCGGCCGTGGAGCGCCTTCAAAAAATACGCTTCTTCTGCGTGTACAATTGCGCCACCATTTTGTCACCAATACAAAAATAAAAAAAATTTTTTTTCACCTCAAGATATGTATATTAAATCCTCAAAATCTTATATTGATCGTTTCATTCGCAGAGTCACAAAAAATTCACAGAAAACCCTCTTATTTATAGGCTTCAAACAGATATAACCCCTTAAGTCCATTCCCAAGCAGCAACGGAAGTTCAAAGTATATACGAAATAGAAACGTTCATGGAATCTCCGAATGAGACTGTTTTAAATATACTCAGAACGTACATAGTACATTCGGAAAGTACGATATTCATTCAATCGACGTTCGATTGACGTACCGTCGTATATTCGATTACATACGTTCGGTGAACATGCATAGCACCTATGAAACGGTCTCATTCGAATGTACATAGAACATATTCCGAATATTCTAAGAACGTTCATAGTATATTCTGGTGCTACTTAGGTTTAGAAGATCAGAAGCTGTGGTGCGTCCAAGAAATGCAGAGTCATAATCATGAGTGGATACCTCATCTGATTTCGAGTGCCAAAAACGAACACAAATATCCATTTGTTGTTGCTGAGCACTTTCATTCATACTCTCGTCAAACATTATAACGAAAGATTTACTATTTTTCAATTCGAGAATCAATTTATCATGAAAATAGGGAGTGAGAACATAAGTCAGAGTATATGCAATTTTGTCACGACCTAATTGCATTTTAGCTGCAATTTCACTGTCAGGAAACATACGAGGAAACAACTGCACCACTTTACCTCCTGACGACATAGATATATGGTTCACACAGCATTGAAGGCACCATATAATTTCAGCCGTGGTCACATCATCCTTTACTAGATATTTCTGAAGGTTACTCATTCTTGAATCGTGATTTACAACAGAATTAGACGTAGAAGGTTTTGTAATACTAGAAGTAGTGATGGTTGCTGGTTGATCTAGCGGTGCTGGATCATCAGGATCGTTTTCCTGATTGCCCTCATACTGATTCGAAGAACTAGATGGCGCAGGAACATTCGGACCAGCTGGTGCAACGGGAGCGTACACTCGTATGTCCAAGGCTTGTTGTTTGGCACGAATTCCCTTCTGATGTTTGGATCTATCAATATGACTATCAAGAGCTCGTTTTCCCATATTACTGAGTTGAAAAGTTTTGTGACATAAATTACAATATGCAGATGTAATGTCAAGTTTCCCCGTAACCACTTTTTCATGAGGGTGTGTTGCTGAAATATACTTATATTTCGCATCAAGAAGCCACTCATTTTGAAAATACGTTTTTTTGCGAGGCATAAGTTACGTTTCTGTTTTTAATATTGGTCACTGAAAACAAATGAAACATCGAATTAGAGAGCTTATAATTTGTCGCAGTTTATGGTCAAGAAAAAAATTGCGTGCGGGAAGTTATAAAAGAATTTTTCACAAATATAAACACTTTTGAACATATGCCTTATTGAAACTTGCATTGAAGATAAACCATAATTGAATTTTATTTATTTACTCATTCACTAATCAGATTCAAAACGCAGTTTTGACTGCATCAAAGAACAATTCAAACTATCTCTGCACTATAGACGTGTGTGAACCTTGAATTTTCCAGTCGAATTTGACTCGAACCCAATTTTGAAAAGTTGAACCGAACTCAAACCGAACTTGGAAAATATATGGGGGGTTAGGCTCAACTCTTCAAAGTTGGATTCGAGTTGAGTTCGACTGAACTTGTCTAAAAGATATCTCAAGACATGGTGTGCTTTTTGGGATGAGTGGGTCCCACACTAACAAACATGGATTGCACAAATTGTATTATACAAATTCCCTCCTAACCTTTAATATCTATTTATTAATCAGTAATATACCAGATTTTGATGCTTAATAAAATATCTTGAAAGTTATGACTAATATATTAGTGACCATTATCTAGATTGTAAGGGTATAATCTAGATGCTTGTCCTCACGCTGGATAAAAAATTCTACCACTGGTATAATATTCTTTACACCCATAATGATCTGTTGTTCCCCGTGTACTTTTTCAATTTTATTATGATATTAAACTTCTGCGAATACAATATAGATACTCAACCTTCATGTCTTATTGTATTAGCGATACAGTAAATCACCACTACTGATATTTATACTCACCAAAAATCGGGATTTATAAATCAATTTGTGTTATTATATATACGTCTATACACCCGTGGTTGCCGAACTCTGTAATAACACTATGGAAGTGCACGACGTGCACGTCTTCACTAACATTCGTGTCACTACCCTCTCTTGGCCAATTCAAAAAGTATAGATATGTCTAGACACAAATCCTAGCTGATAGAGGGCAGAGGCCTTAATCTACCTAGAGACCCTCTAAAGAGAGATAGGCCAAAGAGCGAGCGATTTTTGATTGGTTGACGTGATATGAGTTACTAGCCAACCACCAAGCATATCAGAAGTTCCTAAAATTTATTCGGGTTTATTTCTATTCGGGATTATTCCATTCGGGATTAAATGTGTTCGGTACTGCTGGACCCTACCGGGCTTTGTGAGTCGAACAACATGGCGACAAAGAGAGTGGAACGCGAGAGATCTGCGCAGGTATTATCCCTATCTTTTTTGACAACTTGTCCCTCTCACTTTTCTTTCATACTTGCACAAGCAGACCAAAGATATCTAGTCTTCTCTTTTCCCCATTGATTTCCGCCATGACAGTTATTCCCTGGTAAAAAGACCGGATAGAAACCGGATAAGGACCGGATAGAACCCGGACTAGCCCCGGAACGGATTGATATCCGGGTGCATACGGGTTTTACACGGGGAAGGTTTTCCATTTGGGGTATATATACGGGTCTATACGGGTGCAGTATCGGGACTGCGAAGTGGGATTCGGACATGAATCCAGGTTCATTCGGGTCCTATCTGGGAAAATTTTCACGAATAGGGTTTGTATACGGGTCTATCCAGGTAGTAGCCGGGAACTACGAAGCTGAAAATGGATATGTATCCGGGTTCATCCGGGAGTAATACGGGAATTTGTCACCGAAATTATTTAATAAGTTTCAGTCGGCATCCCTGGTAAAAAAAACCGGCTAAAGACCGGATAGCATCCGGACTGGGCCCGGAACGAAATGGTATCCGAGTGCATCCGGGTTTTATACGGGGTTATTTTTCGTTTCGGATACACATATGGGTCTATACGGGTGCAGTGGCGGGACTCCGAAGTGGGAATCGGACATGTATCCGGGTTTATTCGGATTCCTTCTAGGAAAATTTTCGGGAAAAGGTTTTGTATACGGGTATATCCGGGTGGTAACCGGGAACTTTGAAGCTTGAGACGGATACGTATCCGGGCTCATCCGGGAGTGATGCGGGAACGATTCACCGGAATTCATTTATAAGTCTCAATCGGGATTCATTCCGGGGCTTTCCGGGTTCTATCTGGGGCAGTCTCAGACCCATGGTTTTTTATACAGGTCTATCCAGATTGTGCACGGGAACTTTGAAGCTCACAGCGGATACGTATCCGGGTTCGTCCGGGAGTAATACGAGAATACATCTTGACTTTTCCAGATGGAACCCGGATAAAGCCGAGCATATATCTGCTTTAAGCGGTGTAGTTAACGAGTAGCAGCCCGGACAAATCTGTATATGAAACCATTCTTCGAAAACTTTTTCAGATCGCATCTAGATAAATCTGGAATCCATGCCGATTGAAACTTGTGAATGAATTTCGATGATGAATTTTTGTATTACACCCGGATGAACCCGGATACGTATCCGTTTTCAGCTCCAAGATTCCCGGACACAACCCGAATAGACCAGTATAGAAAACCATCTTTCTGAAACTGTCCCAGATAGAACCCGGATACACCCGAAATAAATTCCGATTGATACTTACAAATAAATTTTGGTGAATTATTCCCGTATTACTCCCGGATAAACCCGGATACGTATTCGTTTTGAGCTCCAAAGTTTCCGAGCCTAGCCCGGATAGACCCGTACATAAAACCATATTCCTGAAATTGTCTCAGATAGAAGCGGATAGACCCGGAATGGATCCCGATTGAGACTTATAAATAGATTTCGGTGAATTATTCCCGTATCATTCCCGGATAAACCCGAATACGTATCCATCTTAAGCCTCAAAGTTTCCGGCCACTACCCGGATACACCCGTACCCAAAACCTATTCCCGAAAATTTTTCCAGATATAACCTGAATGAACCTGGCAGTCCCGATACTGCACCCGTACAGACCCGAATATATACCCGAAAAGAACAACCTTTCCCGTATAATACCCGTATGCACCGGGATACCAGTTCGTTCGGGTCCCAGTCCGGGTCCTATTTAGTCTTTATCCGGTTTTCCTCACCAGGGTGTAATAAAAGACTCTGTAAGTGTTTTGTCGTCATCTCAGAGATCCGCTGATGTGATAGAGGCTTTGTCTCTCACTCGCAGGACCAGGGTTCAATCCTCGCTGAGCGAACTTCCAACAATTCAATTGTAAGTTGATCTTCATCGGTAATTAAAATAAGAAAAATCGTCTGCAACACATATAAAATCGAATTATCACAAAAATTTTTTTTCCTGCACGAAATATAGATCGAAATTTTTTAGATGGACCCGGATAGAACCCGATTAGGACCCGAATACAAGAACCCGATTGATTCCCGAATGAACCCGTATGAAGTCCCGACACCTATACGGATCCTATACGGGTCTCAAGTCTAATTCGTGGGAAAATTCCCGACCGAGTCTCGGGTAGTCCCGGATGAGACCCGGACACAAAAACCGGATAAAGCGTCGTATTGACCCGGATGAAGTTCCGATGTTTACCGGGACCTTATCCGGGTCCTATCCGGGTTTTTGAGCAGGGTTTTGTTCCACCCCCACTCCTCTAGTTTGGTCTGCTGGTTTTTAGTCTTCTTGGACTGTATATAAGAGTCCGTGATGTCCATATGCAAAATTATGTCCATACGATTCATCATTTTGCAAAATTCAGGGTCGTTTGATCGTTATGAACAATTTAATTGTTCATCACAATTTTATGACCAATGTGTTTAGTTTAGGGGGAAATGTTTTAACAAAACAAGTTTGTGTTACCGTGAGGAAGAAACTTTGAGAATGTTTTTGATATTGTCATTATTTATTCAAATAAATAAAAATAATAAGCAAATAATGAACATATGTCTTCAAAATATGCTATTCATACGTTTTGATGTTTCTTTATATTCATTTGGGTCGGAGAATCCGAATATCCAGTTTTTTTGCGGAATTCGGGATTGTCTGTGTTATGGACAATTGCATTATTTATAACAATCAAACGACCCCGAATTTTGCCGGAATAACTGATTAATTGGATTCATCGAACCAAAACACATCAAGGAACATTCAAGTGAATGAATAGCATATTTTCATGACTTATTTTCATAATTTGTTGAAAATTTTCATTGATTAGAATGAATAATGACAATATCAACAGTGTAAAAAATTGCTTCCTAAATTTCATAGAAATGTATGTGAAGCAATTAACATATACATTTTGTATTGAATTTTCAAAACTTCTTTGGCTTTTCATATGAAATTTTATGATATCTCATACAGAATTATGATTTTTCATGCATTTTTATATGGATTTTCACACATTTTGCATTCATGATTGAACTTGATTTCAATTACAAGTTTCAGAATTTTCATATACACCTGATATCGGAAATTTCAGAATATTTTTTACAGTAAAAAAGGAATTCTCAAAGTTTCCTCCTCACGGGAACAAAAACTGTTTTTGTTGAAATAATTTTCCCCTAAACTCAATAGCTCAGTCATAAAATCGTTATGACCTTATGACTCAAAATTTAAGGCCCGGATCAAAATTTGGTAAAGGAGAAAACGTTTCAGTTTTCCCTCAGGAATCCACCTTTTTAAGGGTGTTCCGACATTCTGAATTATCCTGTAGACAGGTTCCATATAGAAGGTTCTGACAACAGTAGTAAACCAAATTTCAATGGTTAATAAAATATCTCGGAAGTTATTAGTGGCTAGTATCTACATTGTCAGAGGTATGATCTAGATGCTTGTCCTTATGCTCAATGAAAAATATACTACAACCTGTATAATATTTCTTACATCCATGATAATCTATTTTTCTCCGTGCAATTGTTGAATTTCCAAACTTAGCCAAAATTTGAAAAGAATTCATTTATGAACTGAAAAATTCATAAAAAATAATTGTCATTTTTTGGATGATGGAATTAATTTGATGTAAAAGGATGACGATTTGCCCTTGTATTTCATCATCATCATAAAGTAATCAGTCTTGAGACTGGTTTGATGAAATCCTCCAATCCTGTCTATGATCCGCCAAACGTTTAATTCCTGCATATTTACTACATCCTTTGTCTTATATGATTTGTTTCATATAACTTAATCTAGGTCTACCTTTACCAATTTGACCATTCATTTTCCCTTCTAATATTGTTTTCAATAAACTCTCATGCCTTAACGTGTGTCCTATCAGATTACCCTGGTTAAAATAAACGATTGATTCTGACCAAATCTGATTGAATGAATAGTACATACTTTGGAGCATCAATATTTGACGATTGAGCCTCAATCAGAATTGGTCAGATTTAATCAGAACCAATAGACGTGCTTTGCTGAATGGTACTGAATCAGGGACATACAGGTGAAACAAGGGACACTCCTTCACAGGGAAATGGGGGAGAAAAACGTAATCAGATCAAATGCGGTTTGAACATATTCAAGTTTTTGGATTCAATAGTCATTTGAACATTTCGATTTCCGCATGATATTTGATAGGATTCAATGATCGTTTCACTGATTGAAATCCAATCAGAATCAAATAGTGGATTGGAAATAGAAAAATCGGAGATTATATTGATTGAGAATTAATACGGAAATCAACGGATGGACGAGTGGGGATGAATCGGCATTTGCCCAGTAATGTTGAAACGCAATAGACAATGAGATTGATTAGGAGAAAGAACAATATAAACGGGGAATGGTGGCAATGAGAAATAAATGAGATTGAATCAAAACATTGTGCAGTCGATATCCCGATTGAATACAATTGGATTTATTGAGCATGCCAACGAGTCAACCAATATAAATACTTGAGAATCAATCGGTAAATGTACGGAGTTGAGGAATCGCAATGAATAGGGAATTTGAACGTTGTGAGCGAATTTGATTCGTTGAAAGTTTTCCCAGTTAAAAATAATGTCAAAGGGCTGTACATTCGGAATCAGATTCATCAGGAGAACAGCTGATTCGATTCTACAGTATTCAGTGATTCATCATACGATTGAAACTCAAAAACTCACTGTAATACTGATATGCAATTTTTCATTTTTTCAAGGTAGATTCAACTGAGGTTGAAAGTATTCACCCAGTCGGAGTCAATGAGAGTTTTGCTAATTCTAAATCTCTCTGAGCGAGTGAGATTCCATCAGGAATGGGCTCTGTTTCTCAATTGGTTTCGATATGATAATGAACGATTGAATGCTATGATATTCAATGAATTGCAAAATTGACCGCATCGGATTCAACAGGGATGTAGCCGATTCAAAAAATCTGTAGGCGACTGGAATTCTATCAGAAATAGGCGCTACTACTCAATCGGATTTGATAAGAACATGACCAATAGCGTTCTATAGTATTTAATGATTCACATTACGATACGGGATGGAAATCACGCTCAGCCGCTGATATACCCGAAGAGAACATGAAGCTTCAGCGAACGTTCAGATCAGATGTGTATAGATCGGGCCAGAGGTTCATTAGAGCTAACTTTTAGATTCACAAACGTTTGACAAAGGTTCTACGGACGTTGAAATGTCCGCCTCGAAATACGTTCAGGAAACATAGATGGAACGTTCGCTGAAGGTTCATCAATTTTTAATAATTTATGTTTATTAATTAATTTATTTTTCATATCAATTGATCAAATTAATATAAGTATAGATATTTTTGTGGAGCTTCGTTAAACCTTCGATGAACCTTCAGCGAACGTTCCATCTATGTTTCTTGAACGTATTTCGAGGCGGACATCTCAACGTTCGTAGTACCTGTGACAAACGTTTGTGAATCTAAAAGTTAGCTTTCATCAACCTTCGAGCCGATCTATACAGATCTAATCTGAACGTTCGCTGAAGCTTCATGTTCTCTTCGGGTACAAGGTGCACTATTGCAAGTGAGTGGTACACAGGAATCCCCTCATTTACCCAGTCGGATCCAATGAGCGTTCAGTTAATTTGAAACATCTAGAACCGAATGGACCTTTATTAGTGTAGGATCTACTACTCAATCGGATTCGATAGTGGTATGACCGATGACATTCTATCGTATTCTTTGAGCCGTATCACGGTATGAAATGCAAATCACACTGAGACACTAATATACGAGGTACACTATTCTGAGTGTTTCGCGAACAGCAATCTCACGATTGACCCGATGGGATGTAATGGGGGTCGAGCTGATTCTAAACATTTGTAGGCGAATGAAATTTTCTCAGAGATCGGGTCTACTACTCAATCGGATCCAATAGGGATATGACCGACTGGATTCTATCGTACTCATCAAGTTATATTGAGATGTGGAATGGAAAGCATACCGGAACACTGATTATGCAAATGGTACTATTCACAATGAGCTATAAAGAGGAATCGCACGACTGACCCAAGTGGATCCAATGGGGGTTTAACCGATCCAAAACATTTGTTTGTGAGTCAAATTTCTTCAGAGATAGACTCTAGTACTGAACCGGATTCGCTACGGGTACGATGGATTTGATTCTATCGTAATCAATGAGTCATATGACGATACACAATGATATCACGCCAAAACATGATTTTGCAAATTACACTATTCAAAATGAGTTGTAAAAAGAAATCGCACAACTGACCCAATCGGATCCAATGGGCAATTAGCCGATTCACAACATCTGTTTGCGAATAAAATTTTATCAAAAATAGACTGTACTACTCAATCGGATTCGATAGAGACATGACCAATTGAATTCTATAGTGTTCTATAGTTCACTGGTTCATATCACGATAGAGGATGGGAATCATACTGGGATGCTGATATACAAGGTATACTATTGCAAATAAGTTGTAAACAGGAATCGCCCAATTGATTCAATCGGATTCAATGGAGGTTTAGTCGACACAGAAAATCTGTAGACGAATGAAATTCTATTAAAGAGAGGTTCTACTACTCAATCGGATCCGATCATGGTATAGCCGATTGGATTGTATCTTATTCAATGAGTCATATCAACCCACTGAGCGAAATAACATTCCAGAAATATTTTAGGAACTTCTTCTTCGAAACATGAAACGTTTCAGAGATTACGACATTATCACCTCAGAGACGTCTCAGAGACTGCTAATGTCCGCCCATTGAAATGTTTCCATAGGAACGTTTCAATAAAAACATTTCTACAGAAACGTTCTCATGTTTTCAGAAACGTCTCAGTTGTGACCACTCAGGAGCATCGCCCATGAGATCTTTCAAAAATATCCAAATTTGAAACGTTCATGATCCCTGGTAGAATTTTTCTCTAGTACATCGAAAGTTACTTATAAGTTTACCTATCTTACTTGTGAGTCACTCATAAGGAAAACTTACGAGTAACTCAGTAGAAAGTAACACGTCACTTAACTGAATTTTAGTCATCAAAACTAGCGAGGCATTCAGTAGTAACTGACCAGGAACTTGTAAGAAACTAGCGCCACACTCATGACGGCAATTATATGCCAAAAAAGTTGTGAAGTTATGATAATACATCAACAATGATTATTCAGTAAAATATGCATGCTTTGGCCCAAAATGTTTTTGAAAATAAAAAATTGAATTTTGAGCAAAAATCATGTTTCAGAGGCGACACTTGCAGATTACCACCATCATTCACTTCGTGCTCAATGCGATGGAGAGAATATTGGAAACCTCGGAGAGAATCGATCCTACCTAATGTTGCGCGATCTACTATCCTAACGCCCTAACGACCTAAGCTAAACCGGTACCCACGCGATGCATTAGAAAAGATCAATTAAAGTGACGTGTCCATCCGATTCAATTATCCGTCGGTTGAATATAATAATCTATGAGCCTGTGTGGAAATTGCAGTTCGGTTGACAGATGTGAGGTTAAATTTATGTGATCAAAAAATGATCACTACGAGATTTTGACAAAAAAGGGGGGAGGTGTAACGTGCACTGAAATTTCCCAAATTTCTTGCCCCTAAAAACATTTTTTCTCCATTACTCCCTTGCAATCAATAAGATAGTCAGACAGGACTTACTACTTACAGAGATCCGTACGCATATGACTAATGAGCGAGAAACCTGTGAGTAACCCTCACCTTCTCGACGCCCTCAACATCGATACAATAGTATTCTTCTCTTCCGACCCAAACCTGTTAAGAAATATAGTTCTCCGCCTTACCAACCTCTCAATGCAATCAAGAAGAAACGAAGTGAAATTGCTACGTGAGAGATATTCTGTAATACGAATCCTCGATCAGTTATCATTGTAAGCAATGGCCGAATCATAAACAACCCCGCATTCCGTAGACGAGTAACTCTACTCTTGTCGCCAAGTCAAATTATATTTATATTCCAAATACAAGCCTCAATAGCAGTTTTCATCGAAAACTGAATAAAATGAATGATTCCTTTTATATTTATTCCAACTTTCAGGTGGACATCATAGTAATTATAAGAAACACCCTCTTATCTTCTCATACCGCACAACTAATCCCAAGGTATTCCAAAAGAATTCATAATGTATTCACATCATGCCATAGAATTCCGAAAATTAAATACTGAATGAAAACCTGTCCTTCACGAATTCCCCATGGAAAATAATAGAAAGTACCATTTGTTATTCGATACAATCGATTATTTCTTCCATGTATGGAAGACCGTTCGTGTAAGTGCATTCTTGTTGCACATAATGGACTCAACATTTCCAAAATTCAGAGCACGTAAAATGACCACTACACCATTCGATAGAATAAAAAGATTTCGGTGAGGGATGAAATTATCGTGAAATGATTTTATTTCTCTCCCCTAGATAGCCTAATAGTTGTAAGAAACATTTTTATCAATGAATGAACAAGGTATTGATGGAAATCAAAACTCTCGTTTTGATCAAATTTTAGTTTGTAAACTTCGTTCATTCCTCATAAATACCTGTAAGAGAAAAATTTTCAAGTAATGTATATAAGTCAAGTACACGAACGCTCGACGCAGAGCAACGCGAGACATCGAGAGTTGGGTGCAAGATAAAAAAATCAGATGATTTCGAAGATGATTAAGTTCATGATTCAACACCTCGACAGCTTCTAGGAGCAGTGATTTCAATTCCTCATTGGTGCGGACAAGAACTTTTCCCACCAAGAGACCCTTGACCAATCATTGTCTTAGAAGGAAGCTCGAACCCTTTAAATACGGCGAGTTTCTGCTAATGAATTAACAATATTTCTTCGCCTCGCGACAACGCATATAATATTCACAGTTACTACCGCTGATTTTTCAAACTTCTTCTTTCTTCAACCCACTAAACCAGGAACACACGTTCAACCCGTGTATCACCTAACATCATATTTTTTTGAAAAGAAAAGAACATAGTCCTTTTCAGGACTTTTCGAGATTATAAATATTTCCAAAAATTCAATTCTGCGGTCCTGAGTTACGAAAACCAGGTCCACAAGCAGAAAGCGCAATTCGCCCAGAACGAGATTAGTTTCTTTGAGAAACTCTGGGAAAACAACAGTAAGTGGATTTTCTCCACAATTCGGGGGGAAAAGGAACCTTGTTTCCTTTTTTCTATTTTCTTCTTTTTTCTTCTCACCAGTGTTTTTGTGTTTTTTTTGTGCGTGCTTTTATCCTTCCTTGTGGAATGTGATTTTTTTTGTAATGGGAAGAATTTAATGAAAACCACCTTCCTTTTTCTCTTTTATTAGAATTTTCTTTCAAAATCATCGCAATTCAACTCGAGTCAACTTCAACGTTTTTTTTTGGTTTTTTATAGTGAGGGACCGGGTGAACAAAAGGATAACTCAAATTAAAAGATTAATTCGTAGCATTCATCAGCGCATCGCGGAACGGGATGAAAAGGCAGACCGCGGTGATCTTCCCCCTCCGGGACCCAAACTAAGAATTTTTCTGAGGAACGGGGCGCGAGATGACAAAAATCTCGTTCGTTATACAAGAGAGCTAGAAAACTTAAACTTATTCCTAGCATCTCTTGATATTAGAGGCGAACTTTTCGCTCCTAAAGAAAATTGGGATTAACAACCCAGTATTCTACAATCACATCTCCATGAATTCTCCCACCAACTCATTCCAAACACTAATTACTATCCCAACCTTGTACTTCTGTCAGCATTAGTGCTCGTCGTACAAGGATTCTCTGAGTAGAGATTTCCTATCCAATTTCTTTTTCCTTATTTCCCTTCGATCGCAATGAAGCTAACTGAGCGATCCTCTTTCCCCTCCTTCTTTCCCCATACTCGACTACATGCGTAAATTTTCATGTATTTCAGGAGGACGGATATCTCTCTCTTTCTATTCATATATACCTCTCTTTCTATTCGTATATCTCTCTCTTTCTATTCATATATCTCTCTCTTTCTATTCGTATATATCTCTCTTTCTCTACGATACTTCCTGTTCTTCAATCTTCCCCTTTTACTCCCGTGTTTAAAGGGTATATAAATATGTTTTAACACCTGAAGGAGCAGGAATTGAAGAGTTTGAATCTGATATAAGGTCATGAACACGATAGGAAGAATAATCACTTATAACTACCGAGTAACCCTCGGAGTACAAGCTGATTGCGTTTCCAGAAGAAAACCACGGTTTTCTTTGTGAAATGAGATATTCTTTTCCCTAGATCGTTAATTTTCATTGGGTAACCCCCGAAGAAATATATTGGTCGATCAAAAAATCACAACCAATTCTCGATGTACTAGAATATTTTCTTCTCATTACATGAATACTAGTTAAACGATTTAATTAAATGTTTTATAAAATATCATATGATTATATTTCCTAGCACCCTAAATATTATAAATGAACAAACTTTTTATTCTTTTTTCTTTTCTGGAATAAACAGATATTAATTTCAACATATATGAAACGATTTTCATTGAGAAACATCCTACCCTGGTCCTTGTATAGGTCAATCCTATCTAAAGCGGGGTGATCAAAGGGGTTGTTAAACTTGATTTGGCAATTCCTTAAAATAATCGTGCGTTATTGAGAAGTTCACGGACTTTTGACGTAACAAGACTTCCCAAAGACTCTCTGAATAGTCGCCGTTATGCAACCAATAATGAATTCAATGAGAATTCAATGAAGTCAAAATCAAAATGCATTGAATGCACGCAGAATTGATTATGGAGTCTTGATACGAATTCTTTCTGAACATTAACCCTCAGCCTCCACACCTCATTCATGCAACCACTACCTCCACACGAGTGCGAATTTGGCTTTCCAATTTTCATCTTGTGTAATTTCGTGCAAATAAATCAAGATGAAAGTGAAAATTACATGAATTCAAGGTGAAATTTTCCGAGACATCCATTGATGTTAATAAGTAAAAGAGAAGGTAATGTATTCTGTGACAAAATTCAATGTGAAAGCAATATATTATGTGGAAAGTTACTGGTTATTGAATGTTTGATGGTGCGAATTCGCACTCGTGTGGAGGCTGAGGGTTAAGTTATTCATTAAGAGTTCGTTTTGAATTCAAAATATTCATAATAAATACATATTCATGAGCATAACAGGAACTCTTGTGCTGTATGGGTGAAGTATAAATTTCATTGAATTGCCTTGCGATTTTGTTTGGAAATACCATTCCTTTGGTTTGGTTCAAAACGCGATGTCAAGAGAATGAGTATTCACAATTGATCTATTGACTGTGCTTATTTTATTTCAATCCGTAGCTCACCTCCAAAATACTGTAAGAAAAGCGGGGTCAGAATTAACACCGCGCGGATTCTATAAAAGTCCACTCCGGAATTCAGTGTTAAAATAATTCAAAATGGTATTAGAACGACACCATACGGTGTCGAAATAACACCGTCAGGTGTTGAAACAACACCATCCGGAGTGGACTTTACCTAACACTGCCAAATTTTTTAGAGTGAAGTGTAATACCATTCAAGGGAATATCCAAAAATTCACTACCTTACTTGAAGTGAATGATAATAAATTACATGCCTAGAGTTCCACATCGCCGCAAACCTTGAATGGCTAAGTGATTTCTGAAGGCTCAAAAATAAAATTGTAAAATTTTAACCTCCAAACATTAACAAATTTGAATTTTTCCGTCCCCCACTTCCTTAAGCTGTAATTTCATGGGGCGTCGAGCATCAAGCGTCAACATTAGAACGAAAGAGAGGTCACACAGTTCTTCTCTTTCCTTCTAATGTTGACGCTTGATGCTCGACGCCCCATGAAATTACATCTTTATGCTCGAGTCCCCTCAAAGGAGGATAGTGAGTTTCTGAATACGCCCTTGATACCATTATATGGAAAGCAAGTATACATATACATTCTGTTAAAGAAGTACCGGGAATTGATCATTTAAAAAGTGCGGCTGACGGGTTTGTCAACATTCTTTTTGTTGTTAAGTTGGTACATTCGTCCTGTATATTGACGCGGAATTCGACTGTCATCTGTCATTCAGTTTGTTCATAGTGCTCGATCTTTTCAGTTCTCTCAAGTGTGTCCCGCGATTGTCACAATGGATACAAAGATTGGACAAAGAATTTGTTTTAAATTTTGCGTTGCAAATGGAATTTCGTGTGCCGAATCGCTGAAAATATTGGAGAAGGCTTACGGTGAATTGACTCTATCAAAAACACGTGCATATGAGTGGTACAGTGCATTCAAAAGTGGTCGAGATGTGGTGGAAGATTTGCCTCACTTTGGTCGTCCATCGACGTCTTTAACTGAAGTTAATATCGATAAAGTGAAGGAAATGGTGACTGAAAATCGTCACCTAAGTTTGAGAGAGATAGCAGGTGAACTTTCTGTGTCTTACGAATCAGTTCATACTATTTTACATGATTGTTTGGACATGAAACGCGTTGCCGCTCGATTAGTTCTGAAAGACTTGAATTTTCTCCAATAACTGAATCGCATACAGGTCGCTGAAGACATGCTAGAACGAGTCAATTTCGACTCCACATTCATAACACGCATTATAACAGGTGATGAGACATGGATTTACGAATATGACATGCAAACCAGTCAACAAGCTTTGGAGTGGCGGCTTCCAGCTGAGCCGAAACCGAAAAAGCCACGCCAAAGCCGATCAAAAGTGAAGATAATGTTGACTGTGTTTCTTGATTATCGCGGCGTTGTACATTCGGAATTCTTGCCAGAAGGTCAGACGGTGAATAAAGAATATCACCTAAGCGTTATGTGGCGTTTAAGAGAGCAAATTCGTCGAAAAAGGCCAGATTTGTAGAAAGAAAATTCATGGATTTTGCATCGCGATAATGCACCATCTCACAAGGCTTTCATTGTAAACTAATTTTTGGCCAAAAACTCAACAAATATCATCGAACAGCCACCGCATTCACTTGATCTGGCTTCAGCCGACTTTTTTCTGTTTCCAAATCTTGAATTACCACTTCGAGGCACCCGTTTTGAATCGATAGAAGATATTAAAGAGAATTCGCAGCGAGAACTGAAATCGATTCCGGAAAAAGCGTATAAAAAATGTTTTGATGATTGGATTGTTGGTTGGCATAAATGTATCATTTCGGGAGGGGGCTACTTTGAAGGCGATACAATAGATTTGGAAGAATAAAAAATATTTTGTGTTTTATTCAAGAATTCCCGGTACTTTTTTGACAGAATGTATGTACTTATCACACTCATATTCAAGGGAATTTGGTGACGATGCGATATACTGGTAAATTGTAACAATATTCCATCGTAAATCATGACAATTCCACAATTTCATTTATAAGCTGAGTTTGCTTAGTGGCGTCCCAAGTTATCCCAACTTGCTCCAAGTATTTCGGATTCGCTATTTCTAGTTATAGAAACAAATTGATTGGTTTGGTACAATTTGGAGCAACTTGTGTGCTATCTGGGTATACTTATTTGAGAGTCAGGGAAAATTTTGAACATGGTAAGTGAAAGTCAGGAAAAGTCAGGGAAAATGACTCTTCAAATTTTGGGGGAACCCTGCTCTATATAAACTCATTACTTCTACGATGGACAAATTTGAGATACCTTGGCGAAAACACTTGATTGGCTTCGCAGCTGATGGAGCGAATGTTATGATGGGAAAGAACCATTCATTACAATCACTATTTCGTGAGGAAATTCCAGATTTATTCATAATGAAATGTATTTGCCATAGTTTTCATTTATGTGCTTCCAATGCATGCAGTAAATTACCTCGTGGAGTAGAAGATCTAGCACGCAACATTTATAACTATTTCAGCAATAGTCCAAAACGCCAATCAATTTTGAAAGAGTTTCAAGAATTCGTTGATGTCAAGCCGCATAAAATACTTCACCCATCTCAAACACGTTGGCTATCTTTGAGACAAGTAGTTGACAGATTGCTTGAACAATACGATGCTTTGAAACTTTTTTTCATTGATGCAGTTGCAAATGACCGTTTATTGATGGCAGACGAAATTCTGAAACAACTCAATGACCCTCAAACCAAATTATTTCTAGAATTCTTGTCTTTCGTGTTGCCAATTTTTAATAATTTAAATTTAATTATGCAATCAGCAGAACCTCAAATCCATAAGTTGATAACTCATATAACTACTGTTTCAAAAACATTGATGGAATGTTTTTTGAAACCCGAATATTTGAATTCTCATTCTCTGAAAAATATCAATTACAAAGATCCAAAAAATTTCTTACCTTTAGAAGAGATGTATTTTGGGTCAAAGTTTATGGCGACTACGATTAAAGATTCCACTCTGGATTCCAAATTGTTACATTTTTTCCGATTACGTTGTCTAGATTTTTATGTTGAAAGTGTAGATCAAATTTTTAGTCGCGTGCCAATGAATTGCTTTAATTTCCAAATAGAAAAGTCCTTGAGAATGAGACTGGATTCCAATATTTATACTAAGAGTAGTGAAAATGATTGATCATTGATAATATTATTCGATGTTATCGTTATTATTTGTTGAAATGTACACTCATACGGCACAACAGCTCTAAAAGAGCTCATAATGAATGGCATATATTCATCAAGAAGTCTTTTAGAAATTTTGCGCTGTTTGGATAAGTTTTAATTAGTAATTGAAACAAAAAATAGTTATATAATAAATGAAACTGATATTTATAATAATATAAAAGTTGTGCAATAATATAAAACATGTATAATATTATAAAAAACATGAAAATTAAGATTATTATGAGCTTTCTAGAATAGCTTAATGGACCCATATACATGTTGTGAGTTACCTTTTCAAATCTCCTACTTTAGTTCCTACTCCTCCTACTTTTTGGCGCTGGCATCTCCTACTTTTCAAAAAAATGATCTGGCAACGCTGATGATGGATCAGAATCGTAATATTTTGATCGCATGAAAATTGAAACGTTTGTATCTCGGGATCGCGTGAACGGATCAACTTCGTAGTGTGCTTAATCGAGAGTGTGTATTCGAATTAGATAATAGAAGTGTAATTATTTTTTCGTGAAATTCAATGTGTGATGAGTTATTGTGGGTTAAAGATTTTTTGACTATAGAAAATCTTGGTTTTCGTGTAAAGATACACGATAGCGCACGACTTATGCTTTTTCATTTTTTTTTCTTTCAGGGTTTTCATGTACTTTGGGTCGAGACGCTACCGCGTCTCTTGATTGATATTGATATTGTTGTTGTTGATATTGTCGTGTATTTGAATAGAATCCATTCTCACCACATCAGCAAATTACGATTTTTTACATATTACAACAGTGATGACTGATTCAATAATTCATTTTGCACTCAATAACCGATTTTTTATGCATATTAATCAAGAAATGACGAAAGAAGAGTACTTGGTCGAAACTTATATTTGATTATGACGAAACACATATTCATTCAGTTCATGCTCTTTTAATAATACTCAAATGATGTGTATGATGATGTGTTGTGTAGAAAAGAAAAATGATGCTGAATAGTTAATAAATCAACCTTATGAGAATTGTGATAAGTTATATGAAATACTTATTTCGCTGGTGATGGTTGGACGTTTGTTAAGTGTTTTTCTGTATGCATAACGTGGAAAATCTTGTGAAATTCTCATAAGTTCCGCCTAATTATAACCCAAATAGTTAGTTGAGTTAAACTTATCACTTACTGACCAGTAATTCACGAGTTTTACTTGACTAGTTCTCTCTCACTAGTGCCTCACGAGTTGTGGGGAAAAACTTATGATATTTCTACCAGGGATACGTTTGATTTTGAAATATTATTGAAATTTTATCTAGGGGAACTTTGAGAGATGTTGATCACATTGAAACAAGATACACGGAGAAAAATGCGGCTCGAGAGGAAAGTAATCTTTTGATGGAAATCGAAGAATATTCCTTAAAATCTGAGAATATTCCTCAAAATCTGAGAGTTTTTCTCAAGCAGCGTAATGAAGAGAAAACGGTTCACATTTTTGTTGAATTCTATTTCTAAAACATTAAGAACTTATCAATACTTAACAAACAATAGAAAGATATATGAACTTTTCTAACGTCGCGCGTGAAATTTTACAAAGTGAATATATTTACACTTTGTACATAGAACATATTTCGAATATTCCAAGAACGTTCAAAGTATATTCTGGTGCTACTTGGATATTGGGTAGTATAAGAGGACAGAGTCGAAACAATTCGATAAACTGTCATAAGTCAAAAACGCGTTACAGATAAAAAATCTTTCTGAAAAGCAACCATGAGAAATTTCATTCGACCATTGTAAAGTTATTTGTTTATATTTTCATTCTAGTTGTTTTCTGTAGAGAATGGAAATATGAACTCCACTGAACACCCTACTCCAAATACCAGACAAATCCGGACAACTTTTTTAGCTGGATCTGTCTGGTTTTGTATGGTCTAGTCTGGTTTGCCAAATACAAGATTTGTGCCAAGTTGAAAATGAGTCAGGATTGATACGGCTTGCCAAAATGTCTGGTACAATCCGGATTGTCGGGTGAAAATTATGTCAGTTTTTGTATGTAAAGAACATAATCGGAAGAAGTTGCTGTAATTGGCTGGGACTGGCATGAAGAAATAGTGACAGGGTGATACCGGTTTGCCAGTAAAAGAAATTGTGCCAGATTTTATAGGACTCGCCGATTAAGAACTTCGTCAGAACGACTCAGTCAATCACGCATTCCTTGAATGTGCCGATCGGGGTATCGGCGGGTTGCTAGAGTGCTTGAAACTCTCTGGAGTACCAACATCAAAAAATTCCTCAGTTGTCCATCATATTCGCTGATAATGCCTGACCGGAAACGAGGATGGTTTCAACCGGCTCGCCAAAAAAAAGAGACGGTTTTGACCGTAGCCGGTAGCCGGTGTACCAGCTCCCAGTAGGTTTCGTAGGGTTCGCCTGCGTGGAAAGCTGACTGGAAAACACCGTGATTCACATATTCCTGAAAATGTGCAGATCTCATGAGGATTGCCAGGTTTTTTAAGTGCCAAAAAATTGTAGAAAAAATAACACGTTTTGGTCAGAATGAAGTGAATTTCCTCAAGGGTGATATATTCCAGAGAAATATTATATGGTCAGAAGTTTTTTGTTCAATACTATTCAGATTTCATAGCATGAATAATCAATCGAATTTCGACAAAACACATCCTCAAATATCTTATCCAAACTGTATATCGCAGTATAGAAAACCGGTCAATTCCGGACAAAATATTTTTGATAATATTTCTTGCTTGATCTCACTCGGACTTCACGGGCCGAAAAAACCAGTCACAATCCGATGGAAAATATCCTCGAATATCTTATCCAAGCTGTATCTTGCAGTATGAACAACCGGTCGATTTCGGATAAAATATTTTTTGCCTGATTTCACACGCCGAAAAACCATTCACAATCCGACGGGAACTACCCTCGGATATTTCATTCAAGCTGTATCTTACAGTATGGAAAACCGGTCAATAGCGGACGAAATATTTCTTGCCTGGTCTCACTTAGATTTCACAAGCCGGAAAACCAGTCATAATCCGACGGAAAGTACTCTCGAATATTTCATCCAAGCGGTATTTTACAGTATGGAAAACCGGTAAAAACCGGACAAAATATTTTTTGATTGATTCCACTCGGATTTCACAGACCGAAAAACCAGTCACTATCCGCCCGAAAAAATCATCGGGTATTTCATGCAGTTTCTATTTGATTCACACAGCATGTCAAACCGGAGAAAAACTATCACAAAATATTTTGTCAGTATCGTCTGGAATTGTACGGGACAAAAACCGACTAAGAACCTGACAAAACCTGATGAAAAATTTTTTTATCTGGATTCGTCGGAAATATCAAGCAAGTGCCGAGCCCGTCAGAGGCGGCTGAAATATATTTTGTCAATATCGTCTGGAATTGTACGGGACAAAAACCGACTGGGAACCTGACAAAAAATTTGTTGTCTGGAACTGTCGGACATTTGGAGTAAGGCAGTACCCAAGCAGCACTAGAATATACTATGAACGTTTTTCGAAAATTCGAAATATGTTCCATGCACATTTCAATGAGACCGTTTTATAGGTGCTATGCATATTCATCGAACGTATGTAATCGACCCTCCCAAGCAGCACCAGAATATACTATGAACGTTCTTCGAATATTCGAAATATGTTCTATGCACACTCGAATGAGACCGTTTCATAGGTGCTATGCATATTCATCGAATCAGTGATGCCAGGAAAAACGGTGCGGACCGAAAAATCAGCCCCTCCATTGTTCACACAATAACACGTTCGTATACGTGTGACTCACATGTATACGAAAGTTTCATCGTGTGCGCGGTAGAGGGGCTGATTTTTCGGTCCACACCGTCTTTCCTGGCATCACTGCATCGAATGTATGTAATCGAATATACGATGGTACGTCAATCGAATGTCGATTGAATGAATATCGTACATTTCGAATGTACTATGTACCGTCTAAGTATATTTAAAACAGTCTCATTCAAACATTCTATGAACGTTCATTATATGTTCTTCGTATCTCATTCGTACCTTCTACGAAAGTTTCTGTTTCGTATATACTTTGAAATTCTGTTGCTGCTTGGATATTGTCAAATTCCTTCGACTTTGTACCGCTTTTCAGAAATAATTTTTCGAATTTAATTTCGAATCCCGTTAGGCAACTACCACAAATAACTTCGTATACCATGCCATTCTAGAGCTCAAACACATCAGTAAGAAATTTTACGAGAAGTGGGAAAAAACAAAAGGAGTTTTTAATATTGAGAGAATACTCGATAAACAAAAAAAGAAATTAAATATATCTTCAAGATACCTGAATGGATCTGGAGATATCTGAGGATTTTTCGTGATGTTATCTTACAGATACATAAAAGATATCTCATGCACCATAATCCGGTACCTTAAAGAAGTCTTGTGGGATATCTCTTCCCAAGTAGCACCAGGATATACTATGAACATTCTTAGAATATTCGAAATATGTTCTATGTACATTCCAAAAGACCGTTTCATACGTGCTATGCATGTTCATCGAACGTATGTAATCGAATATACGACGGTACGTCAATCGAACGTCGATTGAATGAATATCATACATTTCGAATGTACTATGTATGTTCTAAGTATATTTAAAACAGTCTCATTCGGAAATTGCATGAACGTTCATTATATGTTCTTCGTATCTCATTCGTCCATTCTACGAACGTTTCTATTTCGTATATACTTTGAAATTCTGTTGCTGCTTGGATTGAGGATCTCTTGCAAAATGGAATCAAGATCATCGTACAGACACTCATTTTAGACATCTTTCAGAGATTTTTAAGATATCTCAAAATTTTCTTCAATATATCTCCAAGATATCTCAAAGATACGTTTAAAATCCCTTTACGATATATTCAAGATGCTGTAAATAGTAATAATGCAAGAATACGAATTTTTGTTCAACATAAAAACTCTTCTTTCCAGATTTTTTCTGTACTTCCTGAATGTATTTGAGATACACTTTTTCTGTCTAAAAAATTTCATTGTTTGGAAGGGATTCGAACCTGCCTACTTGGTCCCTCACCCACCTAAGGAACCGAGCCTCACAGCTTGAGCTAACGCGCCATATGGTTATGTATAATGGCTTATTATTACTCATGGTCATAACGTTATACAACTGGTAGAATCTTCATTTGTGCGAAACTCCTCAAAATATAATTCATGAAAAGGTTTGGAATTTTCGAAGAATGAATCCAATATTCCATCTAATGCCGTACAGAACCCGAATTTCAAAAACGAATTTTTCCAAAAATTTCCTCATAGAAAATGTCTCGACTTCATAGCTTCAAGATATTTAAAAGAGATCTTTGAGATGTATTCAGGAGGTATCAATGAGGATGTTTTTGAAATATTTTGTATCTATCTCGAATCCGACATCCTGAATTTATTCCAGAATTATCTTCAAGATGTCTTCATGTCTTACCGTAAACAGGGTGAACAGGATCATTGAGGTGAATGGGATCACGAACGAAAAAACATGTTGAATGAATTCGTAATTAATTGTTCGAATGATAAAAGTGATGAATAGCACGCATTCATCATTCCTAATCATCACATAATTAGTTATGACTTAATTGATCATCTTTTCTGGGTGATCCTATTCACCCCGTTCAACGGTATCTTGAAAATATCTTTTTGACGACATCTTAATTGTATCTTCAAGACATTCATGTTAATTGGATATATATTTATTCAAAAATTGTTGTGTTGTTCATCCCACTCTTCAGGAGATTGGATCATCCAATCCATGGCGGAGCTAATCAAAAATATTATCATCTTTAGCATCACTCTACCTCAAGGTGGCGACGGATCGGAAGTTCTAACGGAATTAACCAAGTATATATTTGTATTAAAAAGAATGGGCAATTGAAACAAAAAAGAAAATCACGGTAATCGCCACCCTGGTCTCATACGCACTCTGTCATAGAGACAAGAGTACAGGAGGGCAATCACAGGGAATCGGTGAGTAGAATTATGACATCAAAACAAAGAGAGAGCGACCCAATAAACACAAATGGATATCTTTGAGCTTGTTTTTGTCTTAAAGTGGTCTTTGAGACAAAAACAAGCTTCAAGATATCTTTTGGTTGGATCTTGATTAGCTCTAAGAGTTATAAAAAGAGTCTTTTTCCATTTGTGTTCCCTGGGGATATAAAAGTTCTGTGGCTAACCAATGAGTGAATTGTACTATGTTTCTGTTTTTACTACTTTCATACGTTTTCAGTCCTCCCCCGCCTTTATTCTTACCCAAGCAGCAATAGAAGTTCAAAGTATATTTGACATAGAGACGTTTGTAGAATGTACACGGAGAGAAGGAAGCAGTGAGGGTAACTGTGACGCATTTGCCATCAATGTTCTCACATCCCCCGTAACTGTGAATACATTCATGGTGAATGTGAAAACATTGATGGCAAATGCGTCACAGTTACCCTCACTGTTTCCTTCTCTCCGTGTACGAATAAGATACGAAGAATATATAATGAACCTTCGTAAAAGTATTCGAATGAGACTATTTTAACCCAAGTAGCATCGGGATATACTATGTATGTTCTACGAATATTCGAAGTATATTCCATGCACATTCTAATGAGACCGTTTTATAGGTGCTATGTACATTCATCGAATATACGTAGTCGAATATACGATCGTACGTCAAACGAACGTCGATTGAATGGATATCGTACATTTCGAATATACTATGCACATACTAAGTATACGTAAAATAGTCTCATTCGAATATTCTATGAACGTTCATTGTATGCTCTTCAAATCTTATTCGTACATTCTATGAACGTTTCTATTTCGTATATACGTTGAACTTCCATTGCTGCTTGGGTAAATATACTTAGACCGCACATAGTACATTCGAAATGTACGATATTCATTCAATTGACGTCCGATTGACGTACCGTCGTACATTCGATTACATACGTTCGATGGATATGCATAGCACCTGTGAAACGATCTGATTGAAATATGCATAGAACATATTTCGAATATTCGGAAACCCTTCATAGTATATTCTGGTGCTATTTGGGTATAGCTCTACCCAAGCACTGATGCCATATTCGACACGAAACCGATACCTATACTGACGCAACGTGTGAAGACACGTACGTACTATCGCATCGGTGTGCAATAACAGTTTCGTGTCAAATCTATCATCACAGTATTCAAATAGCACCTGAGTATACTATGAACGTTCTTCGAATATTCAAAATATGTACTATGCACATCCTAATGAAACCATTTCATAGGTGCTATGCATATTCATCGAACGTATGTACTTTCTAAGTATATTTAAAACAGTCTCATTCGAATCTTCTTTGAACTTTCATTATATGTTCTTTGTATCTCATTCTATGCATTTTTCTGTTTCGTATATACGTTGAACTTCTGCTGCTGCTGATAGAAAACGCTCGTATCCCTTCAAATCTGTAAAAAAATCCACTAGTTCATATGCTCAATGCAGAAGCAATCAATCAATGCACGGAAAAAATCTGGGAGTTAGCGCATTGAAGTATTTATCACGTATCAAAAGCAAGAAGGCATTCTGGGAATAAAAGCAACGCACTTATGCACGTATTCTAAATGCGGCATACGATGAGTGCATAAGTTCGTGTTTTTATTCTACGGACTTCCTTGGAATAAATGCATCACACTTCTTGCAACAGATGCGTGACAAATATTCATGGGCTATTTCCTAGATTTTTCTGCCCGTGTACTTTTATATACCCAAGTAGCATCCAAACATTGTACTAGGGTAATTGTTGTTTCTGTATTACATTCGAACAATTCATCAGTATTACAAATATATTTTTTCACAATTATCTGGAGTATAAAATGTTGAATTGAATTTATCTTAAAAAAATGTATCTAAATATTTCTTTACCACTCACGCTCACAACGGAAAAATATGGATTATAGATAAAAAATTTTATACAAACAGGATATAAAAATTGACTGAACCCATTGTATAATGAGCAAAAAAAGTCCGCGTCCTCTTTATCATAAGAAACCGTGTGAAAGGAGACACGGATTTTTTTCACCCACTGTATTTACGCTGTAAACACGTTTCGAATTTCATAGATTTTCAAGTACAAATTATTCTTTAAGCATTAAGGTATGTATATAATTCGTCAACTCAATTGTTAATGAATACATCATTTTCAATAAATATTCTTCGACATGAATTCACGAAATATGTGAACAAATCATGAATAATCACACACTTTCATTGTTCATTATCTGACTGAATTTATTACTTCTGTTTCTTCGTTCCAAACATTCAATTCGACTAAAGTATACTATGTCTCAGATGTTCTTCAAATCCGATCCACAAGACCACAATCCACTGTACCACAATTGTACAAAATAAAAATACATACTTTTCATTCTTTTTTTCCATATTTTTGTCTTTTTTTTTTATAAAATGATGCATTTCGTGTTGCATATATATATGCATTATAAAATTCATAAGTACATAATCTCGTTACAATCACATTGATTCTTACAAACCTTCATCACGAGTGTAAGTCATTCATTGTAAAATTTTCTCATAAAAAAAAAAACTACAAAAAAGTATAAAACAGGTATAAAACGTTTCATTTGTTCCATGATGCAACAATTTTTTACTGTAAAAAGATCTTAAACATTCAAGAGATTAAAAAAGTATCTGAATGTTTTGTGTTTCTTGCAATTGCTATTCACTATTTACAAATGGATTCATTATTTATTTGATATTAGACTTGATTTTCAATACCTTGGACCGAATATTCAAAGTGTTAAATTTAAATTAAATATTTAAAATACTTTCAACGAAATAAAACCTCAAATGGAAGACGATCAGACGATAGTAAATCTATACACAAACCTAATGATAATAAATGCAATAATCTGAGTGTTCTGAGCAAACGAATAATCCACCCGAGGAAAAAAAACCACGTTAGAAACAACATGGGAAACTACGTGGAAAAACAACGTTGTTTACCATGGTAAAATGGTTTCTCTTCGGAAAAGAAATAAACAACGTTGAAAAGAACGTAGTTTTCCCAAACTTTTCAAGCACGGTTATGGAAGTAGGGTCTATGAAGAGGATTCTATTAGAAAACGCATTTTGTGATACGTCGCAGCAACGTAGAAAACCACGTTGTGTTCAACGTGGTTTTTTTTCCCCGGGTATTGCTCTTCCGTTTCTGTGTATTGCTTTTATCCGCGTCATTCTTCCTTTTCTTTTTCTCCCTTCCCAATTCCTTCTCAAAATACTTAAAGTACTTCGATTCATTGATCATATACGAATTAAATATATGACGATATTGTACAATATGTAATATATATTACATAAAAGCAGTGACAGAAACAACACGTAGAAAATTATATATGTCCCACCCTGCCGTGTATAGTTTCCAATAAAACTTACATTTGTATCCCCTCTTTAATTAATGACATTATTTGTGTCAATTATTGTATCGATAAAATAATGTTTTTAGTTTTATTCACTGTATAGAAAAAATATGTTACGCAATTGTTATTATCTTAGTAAAAATAAATTTATCATTTCATGGATTATTCAATGTGTTTTTTTTGTTTCTTATGAATTTGTACTTAAGAAGATTCATATTCTCATTGCTTGTAATCGCTGATTGACTTTCCGTCGAGTTTAAACAACTTTCATTGGCAATAATAATCTCGTATAAAAATGATTTTCTATCTAAAAGTCCTCATCCAGTCATCGTGATGAATTATCAATGATTAAATAAAATAATTTCTTACTTACCGAGCCTATTCGTAACTAGTGTTGGTTAAACATCGATAGTGCAAAACATCTAACTTCTTCATTTGAGTTGAAAACTATTGGACACTATAAACACCACTTCGAAAACACGAAACAATAAGAACTGTAAATATTCTCACATTTAGAAAATTCAATATATTTCTCACCTAGATAAATAAAGTTCGATATTTCGTATTATTGATGTTCAACCAACACTATTCGTAACGCTATCAAGCATAATAACACGGCAGTTTGACTTTTTTGGCAGTTCAGTAAACGATTCGAACTAAATATCGATTAAGCAAGAGCGGAAAAAAGCCAGCAACTCGTCCACACTAATCTAGCGTTATCAACGGCGGTTTCATCAATATTATTATTATGCGTAGTAGTATCGATATCTATATTCTCAAACGCTTCTTCAAAGCGTGACAACTGCTGTCAGTAGCATTCGGAATCGGAACTATGTTGAGAATCTTCATTCCTGCCATTCAAATACACTTCGGAAGTTTGCTGTATGGATGGCGAATGCTCAGTTGTTTGCCAATTTTGACCTAAACCGAGAACAAATTTTTTTAATTTCATTACCTTTGAAATAGATTCGTGTTTACCTACCATGAGCCGCTAGAATAGTAGCTAAACAACGAGCTACAGCTGGATTTGGAGCGCACGCCAGTGCTGGCGTAAGACCTTCGGCATCTACTGCCACCACACTTGCTCCTAATTGAAGTAAACGTCGTGTTACCTACGAGTTACGAAGTATGATAAATATCACTGATGCATTACACATTGAGAATAGGCATATAAAGATTCCAATCTCACCATGACCAAACCATTCCTCGCTGCCAAGTGCAAAGGAGTTCTCTGTTGTTTATTGATCATGTTAATAACAATAGCGCGTTGACTTTGCTGTTGCGTGTTATTATCATTGGAAATACTCAAAGAATCAATTCGATCTAATAGCAGGGAGGCAGCAGTCGAATGACGTCTTTGACATGCCAAATGTAACGCAGTGTTCTTACTCACATCTATAGCACGAACATCGGCTTTCCATTCGAGTAACAGTTCTATAAAACGAAAAAGCAAAACGTGAAGATTATTCTAAGATATTTTCATGGTAATACGTATTGCACCATACCAATAGCGTTACATTGCCCCGTAATGGCAGCACACAACAATGGTGTTCGACCTGAATAATCTGACACTTCGAGTCCCGCGAGTTCAGGACCTACAGAGCTCAAAATTAATCTCGCGCATTCAACCGAACCTGCACCAGCAGCAATGTGCAAAGGGAGTCTTCCTCCCGGAGAATCACGTGGAGCAGCAACCGCTTGACCTCCGAATTTATTTATTAAGAGTTCCAAACAGTGGGCTGATCCCTGATAAACCGCACAATGAACAGCAGAGAATGGATTGCCTGAGAATTTAAGTTTTAAAAACACCTCTTCCGAATGATCTTGATTTTAATACCATCTCACCTTCCAAGGAATCAACAACATTCTGTTCTAGAAGATATTTCACGCAATTCGCATTTCCGTTATAACAAGCCCAGTGCAGTACGGTGCAGCCTTGATCGTCTTTCAATGTTGCAGCCATGCGATCGGCTTTCACAAGCGCTGCCAATGCTTTTAATCTAAGTTTCAAATATGAATTTTTTAATCCTTGAAGAAAGAAAAAAAATATTGAGCAACATTGTTTATATACCTGCCACATGCAGCAGCTAAATGTAAAGGTGTTTTTCCATTCGAATCCTGTACGGCTACCCGCGCGCCATGGGACAACAGTAATTCGACTAACTGGTGATCATGTTCATTAACCACCGCACGAAACAGAGGAGTGTGTTTATTTATATCGGGCAAATTGCAATCAGCTTTGTATTTCAAAAGTAACATCACACATTCGGGATTGCTATTGGCCACCGCTAAACTCAAAGCCGTTCGTTTTTTGGCATCGCATCTATCCACCACTGTTGGATTATCTGTGTTCTCTAACAAAAGAATCAAACAATCGGCGTGTCCTGCTGCGGCTGCGCAATGTACAGGCGTGCGTTTCGTAATGTAATCCTTAGAAAATATGAATTTAAATAAATTTCTTTCATTATTCATATTAAAAATATTAGTAATCATTACCTGCACTGAAACTAAAGCTCCACAGTTCAACAGTAATTGTACGCATTGTTTGTGACCTTTATACGACGCTAAATCCAATGGTGTTTTACCGCTATCTTCCTTGATATTAGTATTTTGAAATAACGGTAATAATAACCTGAGAATTTCACTGTGACCATGATAGGCCTGAAAATAATGTTTTCATAGAAAACGTAATAACTCGTCAAGATTTTTCATTTTCAAATCTGAACCATACCGCAAGATGTAAAGGAGTGAGCGCAGGTACATGGGGTTCTTCTTTGCTCGAAGAATTCAATAAAGCGTGTATATTTCCAGGTGGTGTAGCGCGTAACAAAGCTTCTAATGCAGCTTGATTACCTCCAGCAACAGCGTAATGAATGGCAGTAAAACCACGTTTATCCCGCAAACAAGGATTAGCTCTATGCTTCAATAAGTATTGTACGCACCTGTAATTGATTCTTATTGAAATTTATACATGTTTGTTGTTGAAATGAAAAATCAATTAAGCACAAACTCTGCGCCAAGATCTTCACGATTCGATGCAGCAGCAGCGAGATGCAATGGAGTTGCACAATTGATATCTTGAGCATTTGAGTCGCTACCAAATCCAACCAGAGTAAAAACGCATGTATAGTGTCCTTGACTGGCAGCATAGTGTAGAGCCAATCTATTATCGTTATCGGTTATACGAAAATTTGCTCCATTCGACAACAGTAGATCCAAACAAACGACAGATCCCTTAAAAAAATATCATTATCATAAACGACGTTTTTCAAGATTCCTTAGATCCTAGAGTTATTAGATCTCTCTACCCAGAATACCCGAAAACGATTTATTCAAATGGAAAAAATCAACTCACCAGACCTTACTTCTTACCAACCGTGAGTCTGGTTGCTTGATTTTGTCCATTTTATTAACTCATATTCGAGTATGCTGGGTAAGTCTATAGTAAAGGAGATACCAGCAATCCCTGACAATGCAACCCAACCCAGATTTTTTCAGACAAATTATTCAAAAATGAAGCGATGATTTGTCAGAATTTTGGTTGTGTCTTTTTCTAACCAATGGTTCTAGTTGCATCTTTAGGGGTCGCTGGTATCACCTTAACGGGATTGCCTTGACTGGAATTGTCTAATCAAATACCTCGAATGCTGCCAAATGCAAAGGAGTTCGTCCACCGATCTCCTTGGAATCTATGTGTTGACGATCAGCTTGTAACAATTTTCTACAAACCTGGAAAATGAGCATTCTTGAAACCAATTCTCTGCAAATTATATATTCACATGCTTGACAATTTCTTTAAATTACTTCAATGTGACCAGCGAGGCAACTAAGATGCAGAGCTGTGCGTTGCTCGGCATTGCGGATAGACGGCGATGCCCCATAATCTAATAACGTTGTAGTTAAACACTCGTGACCAAACCTATTCGATGAATCGTAAAATGTATTTATATATGTATTGATTTAAAAATATGAAAAATACGTTTACCAAGCCGCAATATGTAAAGCTGTATTTCCATTTTTGTCTTTTGTATCTGGGTTTGCTCTTGCATCGAGTAAACTCTTCGATCGAGTGAATCTACCGTGAATGGCAGTCATATGTAATGGAGTGCGTCCATCGGCGGATTTAACATCTATTTTCGACCTGGCGTTAATCAACACTTCTAAACAATGAACACCGTGCGTGCTAGCGGCGGCAACGTGTAAAGCAGTTTGTCCTCGATAATTCACGGCTTCTGTTGACAACAAATGAAAATTAAAAGTGCAATTAATAGAATAGAAATCAATTTTATACCTATATTAGCACCAAAAACGATCAGATCTGTAACAGCATCAGCGTGACCGTTCAAACACGCGATATGTAAGGGTGTGTTTCCATATGAATTTTTTGCTTCTATATCCACTGTGTTTCCCCATGATCCCCATTTGATAAGAAAATTTATGCATTCTAAATTTCCAGAAGCAGCAGCTGCATGCAAAGGGGTGTACAAATCCCGATCCTATTGACAGAAAATACCTAAATCCAAATACTTTGATGGATTCGAGTAAACAGCATTGAAATGAATATTCTTACTTTGACATCTGGATCTGCACCTTTCTCAAGTAATAATTTCACTATACCATCATAACCCATTCGACTCGCATAATGCAGAGCTCTACGATCCTTTTTATCACATGCATTCACAACACAACCTAATTGTAGTAGGTATTCTGTCATCTCATAATGTCCATTGTATACAGCGTGATGTAAACTGGTTCTGCCACCTCTGCAGTAGTGATTTATTATAAAACATGAGAACAAAAACAAGATTATTGTGAGAATTAATGTACAAACCTGTCAGTTACATTGATGTTGGGCATGCATGGAATTAGAAGTTCCGCACACTGTACTGCATTGTTCGCAGCTGCTACATGGAGAGGAGTTTGCCAGGAACGATCTCTGGCATTCACATCTGCTTTGTATCTCAGAAGAACGTGGACAGCTTCATGATTTCCTGAGAAGCATGCTCTGTGCAATGGAGTCAACCATTCTTTGTCCTTGCTGTTAATAGCTGCACCATTCAAAAGAAGAGTTTCTATGATAGTGACGTCTCCTCTGCAAATAATATATATGAAGAATACTGTTTTATGAAATAAAATACAGCATTTCTCAAGACTCAAACATACTTGTACGCAGCAGCATGAAGAAGAGATCTCTGCTCACTATCCTGCCAATTGACATCTTCCTGTCTCGAAAGTAAAGTGCGCACTTCTTTGACATTGCCAAGAAATATAGCACGTAGTAGAGGAGGCTATAAAACGCAATGCAGAAAATGTCACTTTGACATATAACCTCAAATCATAAATTCGTAAGAAAAAATAGTGTTTGGAGGGTTAATGATTAATGAATATTGTACATACCACATCCGGTGATTCTGAAGTGTTCATGTTTTCCATCTTCTTACGCTATACAAATTGATCATGAAATTTAAATCCCTGAAATCGTTATGAAACGATACGAACAGATGACATCGTCAGGTCGCGTGAGTCATACTTCTCTTCCTGGCATGTTTTCTTTTTTAGTACCGGCATTTTTGTATATATCTAATGTAAATCATGTAGAGGAGAGGATCTTTTGCAGGACATTATAAGCAGTTGATTCGGTTATAACATTGGATTCGTACAAATCGTGCACAGATACGAAGATTGTACGAAAAAAAACTTGCAATTGTTTGATGTAAGAAAAAAAAGAAGGACAAACAGCACTGTTGTCCCTCATTTCTGGATTACTGGATGAGACAATAGCTAAGTTCGTTTACCGATGTCCCAAGTTACCCCAACTCGCTCCAAGTATTTTGGATTCGCTACTTCCAGTTTAAGCAACGAAATGATTGGTTTGGTACAAGTTGGAGCAACTCAGGGCACGTAGAACGAACGAACCTATTAGCTAAGTTCGTTTACTGGTGTCCCAAGTTACCCCAACTCACTCCAAGTGTTTTGGATTCGCTATTCCCAGTTATAGAAACGAAATGATTGGTTTGATACAAGTTGGAGTAACTCAGAGCACGTAGAACGAACAAACCTATTGTACACGGTGGTACACGGTAGGGGTGTACGATGTTTGTCGATGCATTGATGTTTTTAGGTCGATTAGTCGATGTTTTGGAAGCTCGATGTATCGATGTTCGATTCTTTGAAATGAAATATCGACTTTCTTTTCATTTTTTGGGTAGACCCTAATAGACCCGAAAGACAATTGGTAGACCGCGATTATCCCGGAAGCGTGTTGGCCCGAAACTTGGTTGACCCGAAAGTTGAAATCCCGAACAAGAGTAATCCCGAAAGATAACTATATTTTACTAGTCACGCGCTAATGAGATAAAATGTCATCAAAATTTTTTCGGGATTACTTCTATCCGGGATTTCAACTTTCGGGTCAACCGGGCTTCGGGCCAACACGCTTTCGGGGTAATCGCGGTCTACCAGACAATTGGCCTGATGCACGATAAACCCGAAGACGAGTGCCCTGAAAGTCAGTTAACCCGAAAATTGAAACCTTGAGGTGAAATTACATGCGTGCGATTGTTGCACGCGATGTCATTAAATGAAAAAAGAAGTCCTAGGGAAAAACGCTTTGCCTCTTTTTCCATCTAATGATGTCGCATGCAACAAACGCACGCATGTAATAGAGGCTTTATGCTGCATTTTCATATCATTGCGGCTGAGGGATAAACAAAGATAGCAATGTGGTTATGAGTTTGGAAACGCACCATAAGTTTCATTCTTCGGACAAATTTATTTTCAGGGCATTTGTTTTCGGATCCACCCTGTGCGCAGAGCTGCCAGATGAGCTCCGACGCTCAGGGGAAGAGTACCCCCACCATCACTTCCTGGATATAATAGTCGTAAGTATTGGTAAGTAACACTTACAACACATACATTTCCCCTCAGCGTCGGAGCTCATCTGGCAACT
Source organism: Gonatopus flavifemur (assembly GCA_018340375.1). NCBI lineage: Eukaryota > Metazoa > Arthropoda > Insecta > Hymenoptera > Dryinidae > Gonatopus > Gonatopus flavifemur. Next base: position 3,409,328 of record JAFFJZ010000016.1, read on the forward strand.
CTGCATGTGCGTCAGGCTAATTGACTTTTGTCCATTGGGGTCTACCGTTGATCGCTGGGGTATGTTTAGTAACCACTAGATATCACCATTTTGAAGCCAATGACAAAAAATCGGGCTTTCTGCGTACTACCCATTGGATAGGATTGAATGATTTCACCTCGCTCCTATTTCATTCCGGTACGGTGCAGAGGTTAAACAACCGTTGGCCCGAATTGATGACATCCCGAAAAAGTTTCGATAACATTTCATCTCATTCGCACATGACTAGTGACATTTAGTTATATTTCGGGGATTTAGAATACCGGCCAACGGTCTTTCGGGCTAACAGGTTTTCGGACCAACGGGTGTTCACCGGTGCAGAATTGTCAACTAAATTATCGTACACTTCGTTCATTAGTCAATTCTTATATAATCAGAGATACGATTGGTTAATCTAAAAGAATTGATCAACCAACGCCGTGTACGATAATGTTGTTCACAACCCTGGTATGGTGGAATAGTATATTGTTCATCAAGGGGGGAAAGTGGGAAATTTCCGACGAGCAGTGCAGTGAGGCCAGCATTTGGTCGACCAAGTCGATTTACCCTCTCCATCTGACCATTTCTCGTCCCCACCATTCTAGAGACCCTCAAGGAAGAGAGTCGCCAACTTGCTGTGCTCTGATTGGCGTAATCGCGAACAACTCTGTACGGAGTCGCCATATTGAAAATTTGACGTCACCGCAGTGCTGTAGTTTACAATTTGTTTTAGGCTGTCATAACCATAACATCAGTAATCAGTCATACCGATGTTATTCAACTTTGAATGTGAATAAAAATGAATTTGCAGGTTGCAAAACGAAATGAAGCTCACAATTCGCTATAACTGATGTGTGCTGATTTTATCGTTATGACATCCGGGAACAAATCGTCAACTACAATACTGCGATGACGTCAAATTTTCAATATGGCATCTCCCTTAAAGAGCTCTCCGCGATTACGCCGATCAGAGCACAGCAAGTTGGCGACTCTCTCCCTTGAGGCTCTCTACACCATTCCAGCCGGGTGTACGCACACATTGAAACCTGTATTCATGTGATTCGGAACCGGTCGGTTCACTTCGAGTCAGCTCGGACAATCGAGAGAGAACCAACTATCCGTCGGTCTTTGTCTTCTCAATATGTTTTACGATCGGCTAACTCCGTGCGAGATCGGAAAAAGTTTAAAACCCACGCGGTCGACTTACCGAAAAGTTTCACCGCTTTTTCTTTTCGAAGCGACAATGTTATTGTAATCAGTATCGAAATGACTTACCCGGCACCCCGGGCAATTCTCAGCCGGGGCCCTTCGATATTTTTTTCGTTTTTTTTTCAATTAAAGAGCCAGTTCAATACTGATTATTAAATTATCACAATGAAATATAGATTTGATGCATAGCATCATTCAATTGAATTGAAATCGAATATAAGTAAATAATTTTTCAATTATTATTTATCTTTCATAAATTTTATAAGATTATTGATTATTCTCATGACTGATTATGAAGCTTTCAAGAACTCCTATATGTATTGTATAGAAATTTTCTAATAGTTACGCATTTCTCATCATTATTTTAAATCTTGATGATTTTTCAATGGATTTCATTAGAATTGTCAATCAATCGATGGTTGAAAAATTCTAAGATAGTTTGGGGATCTATGATAAATGTCCTGCGGTGAATTCCATAATTTTCCCTGATAAATTAATTTCCAGAGATCACTATGATATTCCAATGAGGATAATCAAATCAACATCGATTATCAGATGTTGATCAACATCAAAATAATAAGACTGAATATTCAATTGATTGAGTGCAAATTATTTTCAATGGACTGAATAATTAGATTTGAGCATTCAAATTGATATTTCATCAGTTCACGCACTATCAGTCTCTTTCCTTCGCTGCATTACTTCATAGACGTAATATGTGGATCGAAATATGACAAGACCCCATAGCCTAGCGGCAAAAGACATGGTTCTTGCGAAAGAATGTTCGGGTTTGATTCTGTGTGGGGACATATCAATTTTTTTTGTCATCTCTCTGGTGAATAATTAAATTTCACATCCGATTATCATTTTTTACGTCATTACATCGTCATGTTATCAATAATCCTGATCTTTCAGAATGCACTTGCGGATTCGACCAAGTACAGGTCCGAGTTCTATTCTCGCTCTTGAAAGAAAATTTTCGTGTGTTATCTTGGCGGGTTCATGTCCTGAGGAATATCTTTTTTTCCGATTCCATATTATTCCTTCTTAATTCAAGCAACTGAAGATAGTAATTGTAATAATCTTATATTATAATGGGAACTCACTTTTTTTCGTTGCTGTTATTATATTGATATATTACTGGTTGACAGTACCATCTCCCCCAAAACAAACACCTCCATCATAAATGGATACTTGTACTTATAACACTTATAATCTAGATACTTGTCCTCATACTCGGAAATATATTATGAAATATTCCAGCCTTCATGATATTTGTCATACTCCTTAGAATCCATTGCTCTCCGTGAGGAGATTCAGAATCGATCGGTCTATATTCCACGGAGACAAAGTTTCGAAATTTTTTTATCAATTCGTCAAAGGGTTTGATGGAATTTGCAAGTATACTTTTTTAAAAACATTCCTCTGAAGTGATTCCATTTTCCATTCCAGTAGATTGCGAATCGATCGGTCTTTATTCGATGGACACAAGTTTCTGGAATTTTTTCCATCAATTTGTCACAGGAATTGATGGAATTTGCAAGTACACTCGTTTAAAAACGTTCCTTCGAAGTGATATTCATTGTTTTTCTTTTCAGAAGATTTCGAATCGATCGGTCTATATTCCACGGAGACAAAGTTTCGAAATTTTTTTATCAATTCGTCAAAGGGTTTGATGGAATTTGCAAGTATATTTTTTTAAAAACATTCCTCCGAAGTGATTTCATTTTTCATTTCAGTAGATTGCAAATCGATCGGTCTTTATTCGATGGACACAAATTTTTGAAATTTTTTCATCAATTCGTCACAGGAATTAATGGAATTTGCAAGTACACTTTTTCAAAAACGTTCCTCTGAAGTGCTATTCATTTCTCATTTCAGAAGATTCTGCATCGATCGGTCTACACAGTAAAAAAAAATTCCGTCATTGTGTAAAAAAGGAGTACGTGTCAAAATTCAAGTGTTGAATATTTAACTACGTGTTAAAATTCAAATGTTGGATATTGAACACTTTTGTGTGTTCATTTAACACACTGATCAAATGCTGTTCGATCGATTCATTTTCAACACATTAAAATGTTATTCGCGTTCAAATTAACACTTTGTGAGTGTCACTCCGGAATCAACACACGTTGAGTGTGTCGAAAAATGGTTAACATTCGCTTGTGTGTTGAATTTGACGAACAATTTTTTACTGTGTATATCTCATGGACACGAATATTTGGGAAATTTCCAATCGACTCGGACCTGTACTTGGTCGAATCCGCAAGTGCATTCTGAAAGATCAGAATTATTGATAACATGACGATGTAATGACATAAAAAATAATAATCGGATGTGAAATTTAATTATTCACCAGAGAGATGACAAAAAAAATTGATATGTCCTCACACAGAATCAAACCAGACCATTCTATTGCTAGAACCATGTCTTTTGCCGCTAGGCTATGGGGTCTTGTAATATTTCGATCCGCATATTACGTCTATGAAGTAATGCAGCGAAGGAAAGCGACTGATAGTGCGTGAAATGATGAAATATCAATTTGAATGCTCAAATCTAATTATTCAGTCCATTGAAAATAATTTGCACTCAATCAATTGAATATTCAGTCTTATTATTTTGATGTTGATCAACATCTGATAATCGATGTTGATTTGATTATCCTCATTGGAATATCATAGTGATCTCTGGAAATTAATTTATCAGGGAAAATTATGGAATTCACCGCAGGACATTTATCATGGATCCCCAAACTATCTTAGAATTTTTCAACCATCGATTGATTGACAATTCTAATGAAATTCATTGAAAAATCATCAAGATTTGAAATAATGATTAGAAATGCGTAACTATTAGAAAATTTCTATACAATACATATAGGAGTTCTTGAAAGCTTCATAATCAGTCATAAGAATAATCAATAATCTTATAAAATTTATGAAAAATAAATAATAATTGAAAAATTATTTACTTATATTCGATTTCAATTCAATTAAATGATGCTATGCATCAAATCTATATTTCATCGTGATAATTTAATAATCAGTATTGAAATGGCTTTTTAATTGAAAAAAGAACGAAAAAAATATCGAAGGGCCCCGGCCGGGAATTGCCCGGGGTGCCGGGTAAGTCATTTCGATACTGATTACAATGAAATTGTCGCTTGGAAAAGAAAAAGCGGTGAAACTTTTCGGTAAGTCGACCGCGTGGGTTTTAAACTTTTTCCGATCTTGCACGGAGTTAGCCGATCGTAAAACATATTGAGAAGACAAAGACCGACGGATAGTTAGTTCTCTCTCGATTGTCCGAGCTGACTCGAAGTGAACCGACCAGTTCCGAATCACATGAATACAGGTTTCAGTGTGTGCGTACACCCGGCCAGTGATGCCAGATTCGAGACCGAGACCGGTTTCACCCTCTCCATCGACCGCTTCCCCTCCCTCCCACCATACGGAATGAGTCGAGTGAGCGACAGAGAAAGAGTAACTATCACTCTCTCGCTCGCCCGACTTATTCCGCATGGTGGGAGAAAGGGGAAGCGGTCAATGGGGTGAGTTAATACGGTCTCGGTCTCGAATCTGGCATCACTGCACCCGGCTGGAATGGTGGGGACGAGAAATGGTCAGATGGAGAGGGTAAATCGAATCGGTCGACCAAATGCTGGCATCACTGGAGCAGTGATGCCAGAAAGGACTGTGTGGACGCAAAAATCATCCCCTCTACCCTACACACTTTGAAAGCTTTGTATGCGTGTGGTCACACCTATACGGAAGTTCCATTGTAAGGGACAGTGGAGGGGCTGATTCTTCCGTCCACGCGATATTTTCTGGCATCACTGCCGACGAGCGCGAAGATTGTCTCCCGAGCCGAAGGCGAGGGAGACAATCACACGAGTGGAAATTCCCCACTTCTCCCCGAGGTGAACATACTATTTTTTCCCACAACTGCAAGGAAAGTGAAAATCATCTGTTTAATTGCATATGAAATATTCATATGCATATTTCAGAACAAAAAGATAGTTTGTATTTTCCTCCCGCTGTGACACATTCGCTCGGATTCAACACTTTCTCCCCTAAAAATAGGTCAGAAAACATCAACTTTCCGTGCAGGTGTGGGAAAAACATATTTATGTATGTTCACTTTGATGAAAGTTCACGTTGATCTTCACGTTAATACGTTATGTTTACGTACTTGTGTGTCTAGGCCTTTATAGCCTGTCTTAAATCTCATGAAATATTCGCTTGATTTTCACGTGTACTTCCATCGATTCAAATACATCGTTTACTCCTCAATTCCGTTAAAATGATACAGGCTATTAATTTGGAGAACTTTGATAATTGTGCGATAAAATTCGCTTCTGTAAATCAAAATGAGTAACAAAAACAAAGGTACAACATATTTGTTACTCGAAATAAAATACTATATCAGTTGAATGTTAGTGTGTTGTTTACATCAGATTTGAGGCAGCATACACTTCATTCCAAAATTAATCAAAACGATCCAATTGCCCTAAAAGGTTCAACTACTTGTATGTATGTTCGATTGAAACATAAGTAACAATAGTTTTGTTTCCATGTTTTAGAATATTCTTTAATCCATTGTTCACATGTGCATCATTCTACTAATCATTTTTATATTAATTCTTCAGATAATAACGATGAGGCATATGCATATTTTGCATCAGTTCAATCAGGGAAACTATAATCCATTTTGTGAAAAAGAGATAGAAAATTTATACATATCAGTTGACGATGTTGATTAGTGAGTGAACATTCTCGCGTTTTTATTAAGTATATATTTCTGAGTTTCCTTTACATTCCATCATTTCTTATTATTCTCATAGTACATGTTGGCTGAAAAGTTTTGAAAGCGACACCTATCAACCAGTACAGGAATCAAAATTTATACGCTATTTTTATATTTCATCGTTCATTTGAACACACACACAATTTTATTCCGATCTGTCAATTCATTCCAGGGGGCTTCAACTCTGTAAGGAATACTGTTATGATTATTTTAATTTAGTTCCAATCCTTTAGTGTAGTGGCGCCCGGGTTCCCCAATGGAGGCGACCATGCTGCCCTCACTCTCAAAATATATGAACTAACGCAATATGGCAGCTATGTAGCGGTGAATTCAAACTTGATGTTGTATTTGAATTGATTAAAAAGTAAAAAATACAAAGATTATGAAAACCAATTATTCGATTCATTGAGATGCATTCGAAATGAATGTTTTTCAATAAATCAAGTGGTTGGTTTTCATGATCTTTGTATTTTCACTCCAAGATATATGAAACTGGTAAAATATAAAATTCCAAATTGTATAATTCAATTCAGGAATGATCACACACTGAATACATTTGCAATCATATTCTTTATTCGATATGCAAAAATATGCCAAATACTTGAGAGAAATTATTACATTACATACACTTCCAATCTTAATGAATAATTGATATGAGAAAAAATATTAAAAACATGAACTGCTAATTGTAATCCATTGTCCATCAATCATTGTAAAATGAGGAATAGACATTGCTGTAAAATACCCATAAAAATACGGAGCCCAATTTCATGAACTTCGATTCTATTTTATCAGTTTTTACAAGATTTGAAATGTTTATTTGAAACAGTGTCCACGGGATTTTATAGGATTTCATAATTGTCCAATTCAAGAAGGCTTTCGAAGTAGCTGATCTAGGTGATCCGAATTAGCTACTTCGGAAGTCTCTCAACCCTGCTAAAATTGCCAGGCAAAACCGGACAAACAATTGTTGTCAGGCTTTGAACAGTTTCTTTCTTAGGTAATCCAGGCAAAAACTGACAAACTTTCTGTCTGACAAACAAACAAACCGTTCAAAGCCTGACAACAATTTTTTGTCCGGTTCTGCTTGGCATTTTTAGCAGGAAAGTGTTTGGAGTGTGATTAATAAGCACAGAACAATTACTGAAACAGTACCCCAACAGAACCAAATCTGCGTACGTCCAGGGAACGTCCACATACGTATCAGAGGGGTATGTGGAACGTCCCTGGACGTACGCAGATTTTGGTTCTGTTGAGGTAAGGTATCAGTTCCATTCAAACAACAACGAATTTAATTGAAACAGTGAAGTATCTTTTGAACCTTCATCAGGATATATTATTAAGGATAATCAGAATGACTATTTTTCTGTGTACAGTAGGGTTTTTTTTTTACGAGGGGAAAAATGCATAATGCACCATCAGAGGCATGATCCAGGTCTCCGGTGTGTGGGACTCTCCCCCACTAAAAAACCCCTCTCCGCTGAGCACTGCCTTTGCTTCGGGAATGCGCAGATGTTACTTCAGGCTGATGCTCCTCTTCTGCCTTTGGTCACGGCGAATTGTCTGCTGTGTCGTCCTGGTTTATTTAATATATAGTATTCCTCATGTAATTCATCCAGGAAATAATAATGGCATATAAATATCGATTAGTGATCAATGTATCAAAATAGGAAGTTACTTATGAAATCAAACGTCATTCAATTCATTATTTTGTTGCGAATTAGAAAATTACTCACCCATACAGCACACCAGTTCAGAAAGAGTTCATAAAGAACTCAATTGGGACTGGAAGAATTCAATATGAATTCTCAAGAATTCTTTCTGAATTTCTGTGCTGTGTGGGAAATCACGTCCCAGATAACATTTTGTGTTTTAAGAGGATATTAACTCCAAGACTCTAGCTCAATTATTTCTTCCAAATTATTCGAAACTGATGCAATCAAACTAATTAATTTTCATTCAGCTACCAAGTGTACATGCTAACATAGGTCTCTCAATGAAAATTACTAAATTTTACTGTGCCATTTCGAAATCATTTGGAAGAAATAGTTTGACCAAGGTCCCGACACTAGTATCCTTTTGAAATATGTTTGAGAATTTTGACACAATATTCAAAGATATTTTTTGGATTTTCCAAATTGTTCTTATTTCTAAAAGACATATGAAATATCTCTTCGAGAACATTTTTAAGACTTTTAGATGCCTTTTAGGAGTGTTTTGAAATTTAGAACAATTCAAGAAGTCCATAAGATATTTTTGGATGTTGCGTGAGACTTCTTAAATCTAAACCTTTCTAAAATATATCTCCAGACATGTAATATTATTTGGAGTTAGGGCTCGTCCATAAATTACGACAATTCCATGTTTGTTTCTCTTTCTCACCAACTTCAGAGTAACTGAGAGTGATGGAGAGGCAAATAATAAAATTTCTTACGTAACTTATGGACGATCCCTCATACAAGACTACAATTTTTGTTTGAAATATGAAAGAATTTCAAACGATTCAAAATGTCATATCAAAGGATACTGGTTTGTCTTCCCTCATGTAATCTTAGTATCATGTGCACGTCTCGTTGTTAATTGCTTATCTTGCCATCATGAATATCTCACCTTTAAATGTCAACTCTAATCTAATATTTAAACCTAAAGTCTTGAATAAATTGAAAAACATATATCATATAAATTTATATTATTATATCTCACTAAAAGATAAAGTTTGAAATGAAAATCATGAAGAAATATTCCTGTATTCCGTTCGTGAACGAGGAATATGAGAACAGACGATTAAGCATACGCCGCTGAGTTGAAATAAATCCCATCAATAGATTTATGAATTGATATATGATAATGATATTGATCAAACGAAATGCAGTACATTTTTACTGAGGAATCAAATAATTCAGATGATATACTTATCAGAAACAGTCGAACAAGAAGTTTATGTTGAATCTTCAACATAAATAATTTCCATAGAACTATGTTGCACTATCCCATTACTCCTCAAGATTCAGGCCTCCTTTTTCCATCACCTTGATAAATACAAAGATATTAAAGCTGTACAATATAGCGAATAAACTGGTGAACAAAATTCGCAGCTATCCTGAAGGGGTTCGTCATCGAAACTACATGTTTCATGAACGAAATTCGCATCTACCTTGGAGGGGTTCATTATGATGAATACTACGGGTGTCATAGACAAAGTTTGCAGCTACCTTAAAATGGTTCATCATCAACACTATACGTGTGATAAACAAAATTCGCACCTCCCCAAAAGACACTTATTACCAACAGAACAGAATGAATAAATTTATAGTTCATTTCAAGTTAACCCATACACAAACATGAATATGTAAGAAGTGTGTTTATATACCTGACGAGTATTCTTTCTTCGAGATGAATTATATTTATTGAAAGCTCTTTTAAACATGGTTGTAGTCCTTTTTAAATGACATTCCTTGCCGTTCAGATGCCTGTTGATATCTCTGCACCATTCTGTGATGTAACATTTTATGATTGGTATTACAATCATATTGTGGAGAGATTCGCGATGACTGTCACATAAACACCAGTTTGAGGATGTAGAATTTAAAGTCTCTGTCTTCAGCTTATGTGTCACATGAGATTGGAAGCCAAATTTATCCATAAGATATGGTAATTTGTCATATATTTCATTAAATATGTTATCAAAGAAAGAAGCTTTGTTCTGTATTATAGTAGGTCTCTGGAAACTAATTTTACAATTCATGCAATCTTTATACGGCTTTGTCTTCATGATTTCATCTGAAATCTTGTCTCTGCTATACCATTTACTTATTTGATTTGAGACCAAACAATTTTCTTCCTCGTCATCTTTATCCTCCAATTCCTCACCAAGAAGTTCTTTCAAAGTGACTAATATATCGCCGACATGTTCCTCTTCTAATTTCCTTTCGCGATTTTCAAAGATGACATTCTATTAATAAAAATACTTTTAAAAGAGCATCCAAATTGTCAACATGTGGGATCTATATTCCTGAAACCATGGCTGCGTATAACGCCAAATAAATTCTCAACAGGATCTTGATTAATATTACGAGGGCACAAATATTTAAATCCCAGTCCTTTAATCACTCGCCATAATTTTTCAAAGCCGTTAATGGTGACGATCCAATTTTTCAATGATGGAACAGGTTTACAAGGTTTTTCTGTAACACGATCTACAAATCTCATCTGTAATCACTTTCTTTTGCATTCATTCCAGAAATCATGATGAGGGCTGTTTTCAGAGATCATCAATCTGTAAGGAGCTTCTGGCTCAATAGTATGACCATTCAATGAATCAATCAAATTGTTGAAAAAGTATAAAACTTCAGCAGTTATTTTTCCATCAGAAGGCATCTTCATGGGACCAATTCTTGTTTCAACGTATCCTACAACAGTTCATTTTTTAATCACCTGGTAAAAAAGGTTCAACACATTTGATACCCAAGCTTTTCATATCTTCTTCAAATTCCTTATACTTATTCTCATATAAATTCTTAGAAGTTCTTGTTGGACTTGTATATTTGCCAAATTGATTCCATGTAGGTTCATATATAGAAAAGGTTTGTGATGGATTTTCAGGATTCTGATCGAGATGCCGAATGTGTAACTTCATTCCCACTTAGATGTTTTGGATAAAAGAATGAGAAGATTCAAGAAAATATGAAGAAGTTGGATATTAAAACTTCAATGAACATGAAGATGCAATACGCTTGACATGGAAATGTGAGATGGTTTATAAAATCATGAGCAAATTTTTGCGAAACATGGTAATCAGAAAACAAATAGAAAAAATGTAATACAAATATAAAGAAGTATATAATGAATAATCGTTTTTATAGATTATTTAATCATCACAAAGTATGCAGATAGAGCAAGTTTATCAATGCTTAGAAAACCACTTTCAATTAAAGTAAAAAGAACAACTGTGATGAATATTTGTAGTGAATTCGCTAAGAGTTAGTAAATTTAATTTGTTTTTAACATGAACAGTTCTTTTGATCCCATTTTCCAACTTGCATTTGATCCCCCAAGAGAACATGATGATTCGGATGAAAAACCGGATGGGAATCCGAATCAAACCCGGATGAAACTTTCCAGGTTTTCATCCGGGTGTATCAAGTGCAGATACGAGTTTTGCGGTGATTCTTTATCCGGTTTCATCCGGATCCTATCCGGGTTTTGGGACCAGATATTGTTTGGAATCTCAAATGAAACCCGAACAAGGAACCAAATGAGTTCTATCCAAACTTCATGCGAGATTCCGAAAAATATTCAGTATTAAAATCCAGATAGGATCCGGATGGGTAAAGAATCACTGCAAAACCCGTATCTGCGCCCGGATATACTCGGATAAAAACCCCGAAAGTTTCATCCGGGTTTGATTCGGATTCCCATCCGGTTCTTTTACCAGGAGAGTTGAATGTAAATCCATCTGAAATCAACCTAAAATCAGTCTATTTGACCCGTGTCCCCTTCGGTATTTTTTCAAGTAGATGTAGGTCAGAAAGATGTATCAAAAAAATGGTTCAACAGTGTCCATTATGACAGCCCTGCTCAAAATTGTCTACAGAGAACTATTGAAAAAAACAATGGTTTTCAATGACCGTTTTGAATCGGTAATTCACTATTTATCTATAGTTTTCAATCGGTAATTCAACATGGGTCTATAGTTTCCAATCATACGTCTTGTTTTGAATGGAGCAGGAAGTATACGAGGGTGGATTGATAAGTTTCCGGCCTGACCAAGAGATGGCGCCACTAGGCCTACCTTGAGGTGGCGTTCTATAGTACCATCCTTAGATAGCTTGTAGCTATAGTTTCAGTCCGATCGCCATGTTAGTTTAGTTTTGAGAGCACGCTGACCAAGACGCCTCTGTGTTTTTCGTAAAAATGGAAAAGCTGGAAAATCGTGCTGTCATCAAATACTTTTATTTGAAGGGGTTAACGTCGAAGGAAATTAAAGAAGAGATGGACTCAACACTGGGGACATCCTCCCCATCATATTCAACCGTTAAGCAGTGGGTTTCCGAGTTTGAAAAGGGTCGTGTGAGCACCTCTAATGAGCCTCGCTCAGGACGCCCCATTGAGGTCACAACTCCAGATATGATTGAAAAAATCCATCAAATAGTGCTGAAAGATCGCAGATTAAAAGTTCGTGAGATAGCTGAGACCTGTAAGATGTCATATGAACGTGTACAAAATATTTTGCACCAACATTTGTATATGGAAAAGCTCTGTGCAAGATGGGTGCCGCGTTTGCTAACAGTCGACCAAAAATTGATTCGAAAGAACATTTCTACCGCCAATTTGGCGTTGTATAAGCGTAATCCAAGCGAATTTTTGCATCGATTCGTAACCGTTGACGAAACTTGGGTCCACCACCACACTCCTGAAACCAAAGAACAGTCTAAACAGTGGATTGGACCAGGGGAACCAACTCCAAAGAAGGCAAAACAATTTTTCGGCGAACAAGGTTATGGCTACTGTTTTTTGGGATGCAAGAGGTATTAGATACATTGATTACCTTGAAAAGGGTAAAACTATCACTGGTCAATACTACGCAGACTTATTGCAACGTTTGAGCCACGAAGTGAAAATTAAACGACCTCATCTGGCGAAGAAAAAAATCTTGTTTAATCACGATAACGCACCAGCGCACACGTCAATCGTTGCGATGGCTAAAATCAACGATCTGAAGTTTGAATTAATGCCGCACCCTCCCTACTCTCCAGACCTAGCCCCGAGTGACTATTATCTGTTTCCTAACCTCAAAAAATGGCTTGGCGGTAAGAGATTTGCGGACAATGAAGAAGTAATCGAAGCTGTAAATGGGTATTTTGAGGAGCTTGACGAATCAGTCTATAGAGATGGCATTACTAGACTAGAACACCGCTATGAAAAATGTATCAGCCTTGGAGGAGATTATGTTGAGAAATAAAAAAAAAAAAATTCTTAAAAACGTTGTTTTTCTTGGTCAGGCCGGAAACTTATCAATCCACCCTCGTATTATAACAGTAGTTTATAATTGTGAAAAAGCCCACTATAAAAAACTATTGGAACAAATCAGATTATTGAAAACTGTAGAGAACCATTGTTATCGAAAAGTTATACTCCCACACAGACAAAAAGAGCTCTTTTAGATATCTAAAAGATGTCTTTGAAAACTGCAAGAGCTCTTGCAAGACCTTTCCAAAAGATCTCTTTTCGTGAGCGAAAAGATGTCTTATGCAACACCAATAGATATCTTCTAGTTGTCTTCAAGAAATCTAAAAGACATCTTCAAGAAATGTGTGAGAATTCTCAATGATTTCTTGAAGATGTCTTCAAGAGCTCTTGAAGAGATCTTAAATCCTTCTTGAAGAATTCTTAAATCCCTCCTGAAGACTTGCTGAAGAACTCTCAAATATCTCTTGAAGATTTCTTGAAAGTATTATTAAAATGTCTTGATTAAAATACTAAAATATCCATAACCATACGAATTCATTCATTATTTTGATTTATTAATTTGAATGAAGGCTTACCAAAGCATATGAGGTGTTTGCATATAATTCGAATGCAAAAATACTTCAAGCATTTTTCATGCATGTATAACCTAAATCCAAAATATTTCAACATTCAATTTCATTCACTTGAATCTGAATTTCGATACATTCTATCTTGCAGAAAAATGTGAAATTTGATGGAAATTTAATTCACGTACGTAAATAAAAAATAAAGTACAGTGGATAAGATAATAAATTGATATTCCTCTAATATATGATTCTGCATAATGATAGGTTAGTTTTTGCAAATAGGATCATTCGCTACAAAACAAAATATATTATTGTAATTAGGGATGCACCGGATCAGGTTTTTGCCGGATACCGGATACCGGATATCCGGCCTCACGATCGTTGCCGGATACCGGAAAATCCGGCCGGATCGCAATTGCCAGATATTCCGGCCAAATATCCGGGGGCCGGATATTGAACATTTTTTCGTATTGATTAAGAAAAATTGAAGAAAATTTGGAATTTATATCAACAATCTCGTTTCTCTGAAAATATTAATTTCCTATACTCAGAACAAGTCATAATTCTTATCAATCAGTTCTTATTCGTAATAAAGGATTGGATATAACTCTCATGCTTATGGATCATAACTCGTTTAGTTCTTTCATTCTTTCCAATCATTCCTAACAAATTCATACGTGACAGTTAATTTATAGTAATCCTAACGCTGCTGTCCTAGTTTCTATATTATAGACCCAGACAGCACAAGAATTGTAAAAGAGCTCATAATGAATACAATGTATTATTGAAGAACTTGGTTGGACCTCGTGTTGTATCTAGGGAATACTATGAAAGACTATACCATCTCGAACCCCCGGAATTTTTTATCACGAGTAAGGCATCAAATCCTCGACTGTGCATTAACCCGAACATTCATTTGCTCAAACTCCATTTGCCCAAATTCTATCAAACATCTCTTTCCAATTCTCAAGTTAAACAAAGGCAGGGCATAATGTGAGGAAATTTGAGAACTAACCGAAACGGTGGACACTCAATTTCTAAAAAAAAGGTACTGTATCGTCTTTGTGAATTAATAAAACGGTATATGATAATTAATAAACTTAATATCTATTTATGCATTCAATAAATGATATATCTATCTCATTACATTTTATTTAATCAAGATTCCTTTTTTATAAACTATGCTGTGAGAACATCAGCTGAGAAAAAAGAAATAGTCTTTCTATTTCGAGAGAAAACCCTTCAATATGAAGTGAGAAATTTGTGTGAAAAGTATTTCTTGAATTATTTGATGCTTCGTTGATTTTATTTTTGGCATCAAGATTCATTTTTTTAAAATGAATATCACTACTGAATCAATGATATCCCTCGATATGAGGTGAAAGGCTTATTTAAGAACAGGGCAGTATTGGATACTCGATTTGAAAAAATAAAAATAAAAAGGAAAACATTCAACTGAAAATTGGGTAATTCTTTAAGAACTAACCGTTTGTACGTTTCAGAACTGATCGTTTTCTTTTAGAACTAACTTTTTGGTAAGAAGTGACCCTTATATTATGCCCTGAACAAAGGGAGGGGGGGGGATAATTGTTGCACTGAAAATGTACATCAAACTTGAATTTTTCCGGTAAATGAATATTCGGACAAATGAGCAGTCGGGCAATTGATGCCCTGCCGGATTGTATTTCGCAAAAAAACAGGAGGCCAAATGCTACCTCTGAAGAGCTACCTTCTGCAGTGATATACTTTACGAATTGCAAGAGTTTGGAGCTGATTTCCGAAGAATCGCACGTGTACGTGTACCTTAGGCACTTTTGTGAAAAACCATTTTCATCCCAGATTTATTACCCTGCTTAAAGTGTCATAAAGAATCATAATCTATGATATTCTATACGATCCTATATGATACTTTAAGCAGGGTATATATCAAAGATTTATTTCAGTTGAAGGATTGTTGTTCCCGTTAAACAAAGCATTATTGAAGTAAATTAAAATGTTGATCTTGCTCTATTGAAATAATATATTCATTTGATTCAAAAAATTTTATAGTTCACCACTAGAGGGCGCAGAGGTTCAATCATTATAGATACGGTTTTGCGAATATTTACATTCTCTCTGCCGTAACCTAGTGTTCACTAAACATCGATAACTATGAAATCGATGAACATCGATGTTACATCGTATAACGATATAACATCGACCTGGGTAGGGGCTGAATTTTCCGAATGAACATTTCGCCGAATAGACATGATTTGACAATCGATAGTCACTTTTATTCAGTAATGACTAGAAATTACTAGCGATTGTCAAATTATGTCTATTCGGCGAAAATTTCGTTCAGCGAATTTACCCCCTACCATTGACCTGATATCGATCGATGAGATCTAACAAGATTCAACAAATTTTCCTCTGAAATAGCCCGTAACATTAGCCATTAATAATTCGACATGAATGACTCAAGTCATGAAAAAAAAGTCCCACGCCATTGATTACTGTATTCACATTAATCAAATGTATTGCTTCAGTATAGTATATTCCCAGATAAGAAAAATATGCTCATAATGGTATCATATTGGACCCATGGCAAAGAAAAAAAATGTTGGCATGATGGTATCAAGGTGTTTCTGTATCAAACACCGTTATTGAGGACAATCTATGTGAGCATTATGTTCCTCAATCATTGATGAAATATCGATGCGCGATGTGGCATTTGAAACAAGAGCCAATGACGGTGTTACATTTATGGCATCATGGATGCATTATGAGAAACCATTTCGCTCAAACATAATGGATACATTATTGACGCATACCGTGACATCCAAAACAAGAGCGAACTCATAATTTTTTCCAACACGGGCCGTTCGTGCCCAATAAAGTAATCGCTATTATATTTTCTCCGTGCACTAAATCTCACTAAATCTCATTGAAACTTTTCAAATCGGCTATAACCAGATCATTGTACAGTGAGTGAAGAAAGTCCGTGTTGGTTCCAACGGTAGATTTTTGGTATTCTGTCATTATTTTCAAAATTTTGAAATATTGCTCTCATTGATTGAGTGGATAACGAGTTCTGATGTTTTTTTATCATGCATCAGAGGGGTTACAATACTGCGAACTACAACAAAATTCCAAAAATCTGCCCGTTGGAACGGACACTGACTTTTCTACTCCCTGTACAAGATTCAATCAGATATGGCAAGATTCAACAGATTTCTTTAATTAGGGAAAACTGAAACGTTCCACTGAATATCATTTGAGCAATATTTCAATAATATTAAACAAGAGATTCATCCTCTGGGATAATATGAAGTTTATAGAAATTTTATTCAGTATCCGGCCGAATCGGAAAATGAGGCCGGATAGGCCGGATACCGGATCAGGGCCGGATTCCGGTGCATCCCTAATTGTAATGTAATTGGTTACACGTTTCTTTTCTGCGGCAATACTTTTATTATCCAGTATTGGATCTTGAATTTTTATGTATATATAATTAATTATATATAATTAATATTGCACAATATCATCGGCGTCGTCGTTCCTCACTGCACACGTGAAACAAATGCGCGGGACATTGTGAATAACTATACGTGAATTACTGCAATGTCCTCTCTAATTCTCTTTGATCTAATTGGTCTATTGGGATTGTTCTAAAAGTGCTCTTGAAGATGTCTTCAAGAAATGTTTATGAGTGTTCTTGAATATATCTCAATTACAGTTGTCTTATAGAACTCACGCAGCAAGAGATCTTTCATACATTTCTAAAAGACATCTTTAAGATGTCTCGTAGAAATGTCTCGAAGATACATGAATTCAGGACTCTTTTAGACGTCTTGAAGAACTGCTTGCTGTGTGGGCTCCTATTAACAACCATACAAACCATCGAAAACTACAGATCTATATTGAATTACCGATTGAAAACTATACGTTATTAGTGAATTACCGATTTAAAACGCTTATTCAAAACTATTCATATGCTATAGTGAATCATGGTTTTTTCTGTAGTAACCTACATTTTTCCATAGAAAATTCTAAGCAGGGAGTGCAATTCAATCTATTAAGAATTGACTAAACCCAAAATCAATTCAAATTGGAATCCAATGCATTTTTGTAACGTTTACTTGCATACCGAATATACACTGACGGGATTGAGGATAGTTTTCAAAATGCAGAAAATCTCATCAGAAATTTTTGTATAATTTATAAATGAAGATTGATGTTTATATGTATATGTATGTGATCATGCTTACCTCCATAATTTGCATTGAAATCGGTAAATTTTGCCAAAGTGGAACTAAAAATTTGCATTGCAGGTTTAACGCGCATTTTTTTCATTTTTTCAACCATTATATGAGCTTCTGTAATTTTCTTCAATTTCCTACTGTACTTGTACGTATGAATGTCGATATCAAAAGCGAGACGAATTATTTGCCAAGACGCGAATTTTCTTTTTTCAATGGGCATTTCATTTTTATCATGCAGTATTGTTGATCATATCTATCTCTAAATCCTTATCTATCATATTATTTCTCGTTCCTTTGGCTAGGTGAGGAGTATCATATATCGGGGTAATGTGTTGTCCTGCGATGATTATACTGTTACCTAGAAAATTTGTACAGGCATTAGAAATTTTTTATTTTTTTCAATATAATGCGCGTGTGGCCTAAATAATTTGAATAAAAATCTCTTTGAAAATGTATATGTGAGTAGCCTATATGAATCAATACCAATGGAAATACTAGCGCCTCGAAGTTAGCTGATTTCCTTTGTAAAATTTGGCAATAATAATCAAATATAATTGAAATATTTGAATGTACCTCTATTCTTTGAGTGGCTAAGAATAGGAATATATCGAGGTATTTGAATTTTATTTCACGATTCTTAAATAATTTTCTAGAGACAATTAGCTACTCTCGTAAGAATTCTCACTATCTAAATCCGAATCAGTAAAAACCACTGAGAATCAGTGAAATTTTACTGATTTGGATTTACAGGGCGATGATTATAGTTCTTTAGAGCTTTTCATGCATATTTCTCCATCCAGTTGATATCCCTGTAAGAAGGGAAGCGTGTATTAGAAAGTGTTTGGAACGTATTCATAAAATATTTAAAACGCACATTCAAGCGTACAGTGGAACATTAAAAGTATTGAACAGTGGATAGAGAAGATGTAAGATGTACTAAAAAAAGTAATCTGAAACATTCTTAAGCTATCGCCACTTTCTGTGTCACGTTCTCTTTTATCAGGAGTTACGCCGTTAGGATCCCGTTTAGGAAAGTTCGAATTATTAAAATCACTACCCACATAGCATACAAGAATTACTGATGAATTCTCAAACAGAAACTCTCTCGAATTCTTTTCAGATCCGAAGAATTCTCAACCCTAACAGCACTAAATTTTCTTGGACGTTTTTGAAAGGTTTGGAAAACCTCCGAGTGCTGTGAGGGAAAGAGTTTCAAGAAGAATTCGATTCGACGTACATTCATGGGTTTCCTTAGAATTATCCAAAAAGTCTCAGAGAATCTTAACAGACCTCGTGAATGTCTGACGAATCGAATTCTTTCTAAAGTTTCTTAAGAATTTTTTGAATTTATAATAAATTTACAAAAACTTCTTTTCTAGAATTCATCACTGATTCTTGAGTGCTATCTTAGTAGATTCTTTCCCACTAGTTCTCTCAGAAAAAACGGAATAAAATCTAAGTAGAGTTGCAACTGCATTTTATTTTAACTTTCAATGCACACGCTTAAAATTTTTCAGTTGGGAATTTCCTCAAAATCTCAACAGCAAAATGTGTCTCTGGGACGTTTTCTAAATCAGAAAACCTCCCTCACGGTTTACAAACATTCCATAAACGTTCCAATGACACGTTGTGCTGTTTGGGAATGGACTTCGAATACATCTTCCAAACAGCACTCAGTTTTTAAAACATTCTAAGATTATCTGGAAGTTATTGGGGTATTCAAAAAATATTTGAACGTCCTTCAAGTGACTCGATGCTGTTAGGATCGTCACCGACGATATATCTTGTATATGCCTACATACCACAATAATTCGCAACATATTCATAAATACTTCTTCTCATACTTCCGAAAGCATTCATTGAGATATCATTCGGAACTATTGTAGTACTATGTGGGTGGGGATAATAACCCGTATCGAGAAATTTTTCTGAGAATCTGTGGAAATCTCTCAAAATTCGGACATTCTTCGGAGTTACTGAGAATATCTGACTATTCCTGTGAATCACTGAAAAAACTCTAAGAATTTCTGAGAAACTCTCAAAATTGGCAGTTTTCACAAGGGAAACCATTGCTCAAAATACGATTTGAAAATTATTATGTAAAACTCACGAGGATTAAGATTGTTCTCCATCAGATATTGATTAGTCTCTCTTATAAGCCCTTTTACGAGTATAGCAGCACAATTAGTTGATAACTGATCACAAACAGTTGCAATGATTTGCAACCCAGTTTTAGATATTTCAGTGACCACAGTTTTAATGCACTGCTTTAGTACTTCCGTGCTTGTTTAACTTCCACAGCAACCATAAAACACTGGAATTTTCCAGCCTGTTGAAATTCCTCTGACCATGAAGACAATTGCATGATCAGCAAATACATTTGTGCGTTTAAAACCAAAATCTTGAAATCCTATAATTTGATCTCGTTTTGAATCATATTGTACCTGGGCGTTCAACTTCATTTCATCCCATATCAGTATAAAAACTTTCTGTTCTGGATCATTCATTTTGTCGACCTGAGTTTTCAAATTTCGAACTAAAGAAGGGCAAATGCCTGCTTCCAAAGGTAATTTCTTTAATAAGGTACGCAAAGTTGACGGAATCGGTAATGTGAAAAGTTGAGAAAGTAAATTGAGGCGATTGTTTGAAGATTGTCAATGCTAAAATTTTTTCGTCTATTGTATATTTTCTGCCCTGTAATTATAACGGAATAAGAAATACTATTAATGACATGAATGAAATGTATTATGTACAGCACACAGATATCCATCGAATATCCAGGATATCTGGGATATCCAATGAAGATGCAATGGACCTCAAATGGATATTCGACGGACATTTGGATATCTATTGAATATCTCATGGATGCCCTATCCAGGGGTGCTGGATGAGTAAGTCCCTCAATCAAAATAAAAAACCATACTTTCATATTTGGTTTATAATCACACCTCTCATAGCACTTTTCGTCTTCAATATATCTTGAGAAATTATTTAAAATAGTTCAAAAAGTCTTACGGAACATGAGAAGATATCTTTGAGAAGTGCCAAACAGTTTTTACCTCTCAAAGATATCTACAAAAACGATTTTAGGAATCTTCTACAAATGTCTAAAAGGCATCTTGTAGAAAGTTCCAAAAGGTTTGTGAAAACATTCTAGTATATATTAGACATGAGGACTGTTACAACATTTAAAGGATATCTTTTCGTGTTGCAAAAGATTTTTTCAAGTATTCGGAATGATTTTTCAATATATCTTTAGGACAAACAGTACTACGTGGACCCCTTAGACTGGAATTTGATGCCAGCGTTTTTGTCGCTACGATTATTCATTAACAGAGAAATTACAAGACCTGTTTTTTCTACTAATGTGTTGCTACGACAAAAACGCGGAAGAAAAATTTCAGCTCCACTTTTGAATTATGGGTCTAATTTGAGGTCTGCATATGATCAATTTGTGGTCACCTGCAATTGATAAAATTCATACTTGAACGACGAAGCATGAATTAATCACCAATCATGGTATCCACACTTAAAAAGTGAGGTAATCGTGACTCAAGTATGGGATTTGACCCAAAAGTATAGTTTTTTTGCTATGTTCAATGTTTGGTCACTGAAGCAAAGAACAATCCAGAATTTCAAATCAAATTATATCCGATTGAACATTTGATTTCGTTGTGCTGAAATGATGTTTTCATCAGGTAGACAGAAATTAATTGATTATTGTAATAAATTTTTTCACGCTTAACCCATCAGGTCCGGGAAATGCAGGATTTCAACTGTAATTTTAAACGTTGCAAATGATATATAAATCATTCAAAACTCATGGCAAACATACCTTACCTACTATTTTCGAGGTTGCTCTTTCGGTTGCTGAGGTCAAAATTACCTTCAGATGGCACTGGAATACCGATATGGCCGATTTAAAATAAAAAGTCGACAAAAAATTGGAGGATATTTGACTTTGTGATTTTCACGGGTTGAGAATGCACTCAAAGTTATTCGAAACATCAACCAAGGGTGCACAAAATATCTCAACTTTACGATAGAATTTTTTCCCAGACTTGAAGGAGACCTAACCTCTCTCAATTTACCATATATATCCACCAAAATAACTCGCAACTCTGAGAATCTAGAGAAAATTGACAGAACATATAATTTTATTCGTTCAGTATTCTTCAAGAGAAGTACCCGGAGGTTTTTGAGGTCGCTGACTCCGAATCAAACATCAGATTTTCAAAATTCAAAATGACGGGCGAAAAGTCAGAAAAAGCCTCGAAAATGGATGAAAATCGGTATGCTCAGGTTTTTGAGGTTCCTGATTACGGATCCATTATCAGATTTTCAATATTCAAGATGGGTGACCTGAGATGGTGGATGAAAAGTCAAAAAAAGCCTCGGAGATGGATTGAAATCGATCCACCGAGGTTATTGAGGTCGCTGATTACGAATTCAGCATTAGATTCCCACAATTCCAGATGGCGGACCCAAGATGGTGGACGAAAATTCGAGAAAACTCTCGAAGATGAATGAAAATCGGTGAACTGGGGTTTTTGAGGTCACTGACAACGAATCCAGCATCAGATGTTCAAAATTCAAGATGACGGATTCAATATGACATACCGAAATTCATGACATCACTCAAAATCATGCAATAATGTTTATACGTGAAGTTTCCCCAAGAAAATTGGTTGTTTTTGTCCGTTAATTATTCCATGTGCACGTTTCTAAAGTCAAACTACGTAGCAAGTTTCTTTTCTTGTATGTTCCCCAATGACTCAGTTCTTCATGCGATGAATTTCGTCTTTATTTCCTCCGATTCATTTGATGGTAATGTCAAATTCAATGACCCTAATAATAACTGTGTGATGTAATAAATGATCACAAAAAGGATCGCGAGGTGGCACCACGCACGATCCCTATTGATCGTAATCGGAAACTTTCAGGACTAGTTAGTTCACCCGAAAGAACATAGCTGTCGCTCGCTTATACGACAATCGGGAACACGTCTCCTCTCCCTCGCTATTCCTGTCCTCCTCTAATCCCTGCCCTCTTCCTATTTGTTGAGGTTTCCCGCCCCTAAGGAGGCAGCGCCACCTATACCACGGATGCCCGGAAGGATTGGTTCAACGCCAGGAGGCGATACCAACGCTATCTCGGCCGTTCCTAGATCGACAACCTCCCAGGAGGCTGGAAACCACTCGTGGGTAACACCATCTCTCTCCAACCCCGGACCACAGAGAAAGAGAGAGAGAGCTCGGATAAGTCGTCTCCGAGGATACTACCCCGGCCCTGAACCGGTGGAACAACGTCAGAGACCAACCCGACCACGCTGCACAGTGGGGAAATCTAGAAAAACGTGTTTCAAAATAACATTCTGGCAAGACTAATGGACCGATTTCAATGATCTTTCTTCCAAATTGAAGCTGATTAAATGCCAAACAAATCTATCGAAGCACATTTTGGAAAAGTCATCAAATTCAAAATGGCGGATCCAATATGGCGGACGAAAATGAAAAAATCTCGTCGAATCGTCTTCAAAATCGTTACTCGGGGGTTTTTGGGGTCGCTGATCACGAATCCAAGGTCAAAAATATCAAATTTCAAAATGGCGGATCCAATATGGCGGACGAAAATGAAAAACTCTCATCGAATCGTCTTCAAAACGTTACTCGGGGGTTTTTGGGGTCGCTGATCACGAATCCAAGGTCAAAAATATCAAATTCAAAATGGCGGATCCAATATGGCGGACAAAAATGAAAAAATCTCATCGAATCGTCTTCAAAACCGTTACTCGGGGGTTTTTGGGGTCGCTGATCACGAATCCAAGGTCAAAAATATCAAATTTCAAAATGGCGGATCCAATATGGCGGACGAAAATGAAAAACTCTCATCGAATCGTCTTCAAAACGTTACTCGGGGGTTTTTGGGGTCGCTGATCACGAATCCAAGGTCAAAAATATCAAATTTCAAAATGGCGGATCCAATATGGCGGACGAAAATGAAAAACTCTCATCGAATCGTCTTCAAAACGTTACTCGGGGGTTTTTGGGGTCGCTGATCACGAATCCAAGGTCAAAAATATCAAATTCAAAATGGCGGATCCAATATGGCGGACAAAAATGAAAAAATCTCATCGAATCGTCTTCAAAACCGTTACTCGGGGGTTTTTGGGGTCGCTGATCACGAATTCGTGGTCAAAAATATCAAATTCAGGATGGCAGATCCAATATGGCGAACATGAATTTGAAAAACTCACCGAATCGTCTTGAGGGTCATCACTGGAGGATTTGTGGGGTTCCTGATCACGAATTCATGGTCGAAAATGTCTAACTTCAAATGGCACACTCAATATCACTGTTGGACGTTTGAAATGAGATAATCTATAATCACTCCGAAACAATGAAAGGTAATGATAACGATAATGTCAGTGCTTTTCTATTGATTGTAATCCCAACCGTACTCAATCACTCATGGTTGACTCCTTTGGGTAAATAAGTCTTGCACATCTTTATCCAAGTTAATTGGAGAATGTTTCCATTCAGAACGCATATGACTGATCAATGGATCGGAAGAAATCAGCAATTTATGAATGATATCTTCATTCGTAACAAGTCTGTGCATCTTCCGGGTATTAAATTCTTTATAATGCTTGAAATCTTTGTTTCGGGCTTCCTGAGCCTCTTCTGACAGTTCTCCGATCGGTATTATATGAGAATCAATAATTTTTGAACCATGGATCAGAATTTTATGGAGTGATGGTGGCATATAGTACCATGGATAAAGTCGCACATATAGCTCCGCTGTTTGTGCACAATATTCTTCAAATTTCTGAGTCTCAATTTCTCTGCCACAAGCAAGGGTTTTCAGAATGACAGCAAATCTGCGGATTAATTCCTCATTCACTCCTGTGATTTTTGATGTGAGTTGTGGATCTTGGAAAAATCTCCTCGCGGTATTTCCATCATTGCTGGTACCTGATCCTTGTCTTGGCATATCTATGTGCAACCCAATTTCATTTTTGAATGCTTTCTGAATTTTCTCCTTAGCTTCTTTTTTTTTTATCTTGTCATCATTATTCCTTGCTGCCCACTTGCAGAAATCTAATCGATATGCTATGTGCAGTACAGTTCCCATCAAACGTATCCAAGCATGCAACGTAGAAAGCCCATACTTGAAGTTGTCAGGGATTTCGGGTTTCTGTTTTACTTTTGATAAATCGTTCATCTCTGACGGCTTTGCTCCACATATAACACAGTTCGACGATGATGTTGTATTAGTCAGAGCTTGACATACCTTTCCATCTATCATAGTGAGGAAAAACTCATGCTTAACCTCAAATTGGCCCATTGCTGTTTGTATTATGGTCGGATCAAGATGTTGTATTTGCTGTTGGATTATATCCACCTCGTGTCTTATTTTATCCAAATTTTCACGTGCATATTCAAATTTTATCGGGCGACAGTATTTGGTTGAGCACGGGCGAGGATTTTTCCAAATCAGTTGACGTCTTTCAAGGGTTTGAGCTTCCAGTTGCAAAGGGACCATTGAAATCATGAAAATAGATTCATCCGACAATGTTTCATCAGAAAAAGTCTGCTTATATTGACTCTGATTGGAAGCCCCATCACACCCCCATTTGCCTTGGAATTTCAAAGTAATGTCATGCCTATCAGTGGTACTGAACAATTCGGTTAAACATCCCATCACTTCCGGAATCTCCGATATGCGTCGAATGGTCAGGTCAATTAAACTTTTGAAATCAATCTCTGCACCACCTTCAGATACTGTCAAGGCTGAAGGTGGAGGGTAACACCTTCTTTTTGCATTAGCAAGATTTCTATATGAAGGAAAAACGTCGGCATTAACTGCTTTTACATGTAGGCGAATGGTTTCATACCCGTGTTTACTCAACTTTGCGTCTTCTATCATGCTCAGAGATTCATCAGCAGTTAATCGAGAATGAGGAATTGATGGATTTTTCATATTGTCTTCCTCCTCTAGTAATAATTTATTTATAGTATTTGCTAATCCCACTTTTCCAGCAGCTCTCAAATTACTCAAAAGCATCTTGGATTTCATCCACTGAATACAAATCTCTCAATGTACTCGTCTTTCTCCACTTAGTGGCTCGTGAACCATCATTGAAATCATTCAAAGATTTCCTACCAGCTTTTGAACTGTTCAACGATACTGTGAAGTCGGAATCCAGCCAGTCTTCGTTTTTTTTGTTAAATTCACTTTCGTTGAACAGTGCTGCTTTATATCTTCTATTAAAAGCAGGGATGAAGTATTGGGATACTTTATTTTTTATGATATTTGAATTTTCACGATCAAAGTGGAAGTGCGTATTAATGTAATCTGAGATTTCATCAACACTTTTACTCTTGCTTCCCAAAAGTATACTGGAAAGAATCCGATTTTTTATTTCGAAATGGTTCATCTTAGAAGGATGTGGCACAAGAAATGAATTTCCATTGAAATAACCACAAAAGATGACTTATCAACCATACACTGCGATATTACTTTAAAAACAACCACGACCTAGCTCACTCCAATATAATTATCAAAATCTCAACTACGATACATATGATATGAACATACTACTATATGAAAATCAAAATTTGCTTCAATCGCTATAACGTACGTTCAACGCTTTACAATACAATACAACACACAACAGCGTATATGAGGAAAAACAAAACACCGAACGGAAACAAAAGAAAAGCACGGGAGACGTTAGAATTTCAATTTATTACATTGATGTATCGTTAAACATCGCGATTCGACGTACACTGAGAAAAAACATTTCGTTATCTCAACCAAATTGTGTTTTGGTTGAATGCACAAAATATTTGTTTAGCACAACCACATTTCGGTTGATATAACCAAATTTTTAGTATAGTTAACCAAAATTTGTCAACCGAATTGATTTGGTTGGGCATATATCAACAAAATCTCTTGTTCATCACAACAAAAACATTTGGTTACCTGAACCAAAATTTGGTGTTTGGTAAATTAATTCTTTGTTTGGGCATATATCAACAAAACTGTTTGGTTAGTACAACAAAACATTCTTCTCAGTGTATCTTTTTCTTGTATGAAATAAATTCTGTATGGAGTTTCGTGTCTTTGAGGATATGTTCATATCATATGTGTCGTAGTTGAGATTTTGATCATTGATAGATGGAAAGGTATGTCAAGCTCTGACTAATACAAGATCATCGTCAAACTGTGTTATATTTGGAGCAAAGCCGTCAGAGATGAACGATTTATCAAAAGTAAAACAGAAACCCGAAATCCCTGACAACTTCAAGTATGGGCTTTCTACGTTGCATGCTTGGATACGTTTGATGGAAACTGTACTGCACATAGCATATCGATTAGATTTCTGCAAGTGGGCAGCAAGGAATAATGATGACAAGATAAAAAAAAAAGAAGCTAAGGAGAAAATTCAGAAAGAATACAAAATGAAATTGGGTTGCACATAGATATGCCAAGACAAGGATCAGGTACCAGCAATGATGGAAATACCGCGAGGAGATTTTTCCAAGATCCACAACTCACATCAAAAATCACAGGAGTGAATGAGGAATTAATCCGCAGATTTGCTGTCATTCTGAAAACCCTTGCTTGTGGCAGAGAAATTGAGACTCAGAAATTTGAAGAATATTGTGCACAAACAGCGGAGCTATATGTGCGACTTTATCCATGGTACTATATGCCACCATCACTCCATAAAATTCTGATCCATGGTTCAAAAATTATTGATTCTCATATAATACCGATCGGAGAACTGTCAGAAGAGGCTCAGGAAGCCCGAAACAAAGATTTCAAGCATTATAAAGAATTTAATACCCGGAAGATGCACAGACTTGTTACGAATGAAGATATCATTCATAAATTGCTGATTTCTTCCGATCCATTGATCAGTCATATGCGTTCTGAATGGAAACATTCTCCAATTAACTTGGATAAAGATGTGCAAGACTTATTTACCCAAAGGAGTCAACCATGAGTGATTGAGTACGGTTGGGATTACAATCAATAGAAAAGCACTGACATTATCGTTATCATTACCTTTCATTGTTTCGGAGTGATTATAGATTATCTCATTTCAAACTTCCAACAGTGATATTGAGTGTGCCATTTGAAGTTAGACATTTTCGACCATGAATTCGTGATCAGGAACCCCACAAATCCTCCAGTGATGACCCTCAAGACGATTCGGTGAGTTTTTCAAATTCATGTTCGCCATATTGGATCTGCCATCCTGAATTTGATATTTTTGACCACGAATTCGTGATCAGCGACCCCAAAAACCCCCGAGTAACGGTTTTGAAGACGATTCGATGAGATTTTTTCATTTTTGTCCGCCATATTGGATCCGCCATTTTGAATTTGATATTTTTGACCTTGGATTCGTGATCAGCGACCCCAAAAACCCCCGAGTAACGTTTTGAAGACGATTCGATGAGAGTTTTTCATTTTCGTCCGCCATATTGGATCCGCCATTTTGAAATTTGATATTTTTGACCTTGGATTCGTGATCAGCGACCCCAAAAACCCCCGAGTAACGATTTTGAAGACGATTCGACGAGATTTTTTCATTTTCGTCCGCCATATTGCCTCCGCCATCTTGAAATTGATGACTTTTCCAAAATGTGCTTCGATAGATTTGTTTGGCATTTAATCAGCTTTAATTTGGAAGAAAGATCATTGGAATCGGTCTATTAGTCTTGCCAGAATGTTATTTTGAAACACGTTTTTCTAGATTTCCCCACTGTGCGCTGTACCCCTTCTTCCGGCTCCACCAAACGATGGAAAAGGACAGAAACACCCGCACCCAGAAAACCTCCACAACGCGCATGCGCATACTCACCTAACGAGTAGCTGGAGGCCACCACCGCCCAAGCCCGTAAAACGAGCTCCAGAAGTGAGCTCCAACGGAAAGTCCCCGACGGGGTCTGTATATGATTTTGTGAACTCACCCGTCGGGCAAGAAGAAGGAATTGGTCATCTTACATGTCACTCCTTGTATAACTGAGCGATCGGCAAGTTCACGACAGAAGCGTTATTTTGGCAAAAGAAAGAATTTAACAATACAGTGAGTGCCCGGTGCCATCGGAGTTCGACACGTAGTAGAGAATTGCTCGTGTCACAAGGATTTTGACGGTGTGGAGTGCCTGTGCGGTGTTCTGGTGTAAAAGTGAGAGTGGTAAAACGGTGTCGTTCACGTGGCCTCCTCCACGTGTCCTCTCCTTTGATTTCTCTTTTCCCTCTTTGTTCTCATATAGAATCACCCCCTTCGCTCGTATTTGCCCTCCCCCGGTTACATTTTATGGTCGCGGTTCCCCTATATTCCCCTTTTTCTTGGTTAATGTAAACGGCTTTATCCGTGTAGAGTTTCCCCTCGTGATCGTGTCCTCCGTCTTTTCTCTCATTCCCTTGTGTTCCCTTGGTTAATTTTATGAACGTTGATTGTATTTATATATGTATTTTCTTATCACGACGCGGTCGTGTCCATTGTGAAGTCATTGAATTTGAAATACATATACACGTGGCAATACGTGTTTAACTGTATTCTCATATTTCCTTATTTGATTAATTAGAATCAACCCACCCCCTCTCCCTGAGCTTTTCCTTTTCCTTTGACCCCTCAAAACTGTCGTGAACACGTTGCTTGTTTCTGTTCAATATATTGCAGGTCCCGCTGTGGTGAATAAATATCCACGACAGGAGTCGTGGAGGCGCTCAACAACTCATGCGCCTTTGTGCATGGGTCCAGGTTATACCCATGACAAATTGGCGGTAGACGAGAAGCGAGATTGGGCCCATCGTTATCACCGACGGGCACAAGGGCACAGAACCATCCGTTGGACAATGGATGATTCGTCCCCGGAACTCAGGCCCTCTGAGCCCGGATCTTCCTTGAATCCCGCACCCCCAACCCGTTCGAGACACATCCGGAAATTCTTACTCTCCTTTTGAGCTCTCCTCGGGACAACCCACGAGTCCACCCATATTGAATCAGCCCCCAACTCCCAACATATTCCCACGTCCCACGCTGTATCGTCTACCACATTTACTACGACGACAACCATTGTGAACGTCGACACCCGTGCCCCCATAACTGCCCCAATCACTTCTGTTCCCCAGAGGCGAATTATTCCCGCCAATCTCGGTGACTCTGGGTCAGCTATCGTGCAAAGCCCACCTCTGGTCACCTATCCACAATATTTTTCGACCATCCTCCCCAATCACACGGTGCATTCCAGTGATTTCCCCCCGTCTGCCCCAAGAACCACCCAATATGGCTCAGGAGGACACTCTTCGGCGCAAATCACGCCAACAACCTACATCTCCCAACCGATGGCCACAAAAGTGAGTCATAGCGCCCCGACAATCCCCACGACTGCTCCTACTCATGGAATTTATAGCACTCCCAGCCCTCAATTGGCCCAACCCTATGGGTGCATCAATGATCCCAGCAGTTCGGTACCCGTGACCCAACACTTATACTCCCATGCCCCGACTCCCACGACAGTAGCGTCGATCCCTACTCAGCCCTCGTACTCTCAACCGCCAGTAGACTTCTCCCCCATACCGACGTCCCAAGCCCCGAGCAACCTACATGTCACTCCTCATTGGCAACAACAAGCCCATTTGCTACCCCTGATCACCTCCCAGTATGCCATGACCCAACCCTCTTATTCTCTTCCCCCTTATTACCAACCAACCAGCATTAACACGTGGCCCAGTCCCCAACCCCCATCCGTTATGACCCCATACGTCCCGGCCGGAGCTCATCGCAGCAATCTAGCTGCTATTACCCGGGATCGGCGTCTGTCCTTCTCCGGACTAGACGGCGATCCTGCGGAATTCCTGTGAAGATTGATTGGATACCGGGCCATGCGAAATTTGTCGGATTTGGAAGTCCTCAACTCAATGCCCACGGTTATAAAGGACATTGCCCTACAATGGTTCCGTATCAAGAGAACGTCCTTCACTTCCCTAGATTCCTTCCATAGTTCCTTCCGATATAGATTTGGTTCCGCGGATTACGAAGGAAAACTGCGCCTACAGGTGCTCACTCGATTTCAAGGACCAGATGAGACACCCGCAAATCACATCAATTGTGTGCAGCTTTTATGGTTAAGCATGCGCAGACCTTATCCTCTGGAAGAACAGCTTTCTCTGACGCTGGATCACATGCGTCCCACAGTGGGGCCAAATGCCAAAAAGCTGGACAAAATTATAAGGGGCTCTCAAATTCGCTTGCAACTTCGTACTCGGGAAGTTTATGGGGTCACTGATTACGAATCTGTTGTCAGAATTTCAAAATTCAAAATGGCGGATCCAATATGGCGGACGAAAATTGAAAGAAACCATCGGATTTTCTTCAAACTTGGTGATCAAGGGTTTTTGGGGTCGCTGATTACGAATCTGCTGTTTGAGTTTCAAAATTCAAAATGGCGAATCCAATATGGCGGACGGAAATTTGAAAAATCATCGGATTCTCCTCAAATTGGGTACCCAACGGTTTTTGGGGTCGCTGATTACGGATCCGTTGTTCTCATTTTGAAATTCAAAATGGCGGATCCAATATGGTGGACGAAAATTGGGAAAATTATCGGATTCTTTTCAAATTGGGTACCCAGGGATTTTTGGGGTCGCTGATTACCAATCCGTTGTCTGCATTTCGAAATTCAGAATGGCGGATCCAATATGGTGGAATAAAATCGAGAAGATCATCGGATTTTCTTCAAACTCGGCATCCAGGAGTTTTTGGGGTCACCAATTACGAATCCGTTGTCAAAATTTTGAAATTCAGAATGGCGGATCCAATATGGTGGACAAAAATTAAGAAAATCATCGCATTTTCTTCGAACTCGGTACTCATGGGTTTCTGTGGTCGCTGATTACGAATCCACGGTCTGAAATTCAAAATTCAAAATAACGGACCCAATATAGCGGATGAAAATTGTAAAAATCATCGGATTCCCTTCAAACTCGGTACCCAGGGGTTTTCGGGATCGCTGATCACGAATCCGTTGTCAGAATTCCGAAATTCAGGATGGCGGATGCCAAAGATCAAAACTTCATTCATAACTTAATATTAAACAAGAACTAAACGGCCCATTTTGTTGTTCCTATTATGATCATTATCATTATTATTTCGAACATTGAATCATTATTAATATAATTATCGAATGATATTACCACACCAAATGTGTTAAATCGAAAGATATATACATTCACAATATATACAATAATATAAAAAACTGAAATCGTAATGGTTTTTACTTTCGCCACACTTTTTTTACTCAGATCAGTCTTCTTCTTCACTCTCAGAGGAAGATAATGGCAAAGTTACGTTGTCTTTATCAAGTATATCCGGAGTTTTGATCAGGCTTAACACGTCTCTAGGGAGAAACTTTAGTTTTTTCTTGGGCAACTGTCTTTTACTCGATGACATTGGATCAGAACTCAAAAGGAACCATTTAAAAATGTCTTCATTCGTTTTTTCTCTACTGCATTCCCTGGAGTGATGCTCTCGGTACCTTTGGAAATGAATGTTGTTAAGATATTTGAATATAATTATGTATTCATCGACACCGTTGAAGCTTTTGATCTCAACATGACAAGCAGAATCAAGGAAAAACAAAAAGCAGCTGCACTTTGGGGTCATCAGTATAAAGTTTTGAATAAATCCTCTAATTCATAAGTTTACTTGATTCTCAAAATTGTTTTCTAGTCTATGAATTCATGTTTCCAGAGGATGAACAATGTGGCTTATTAATAAAAAAAAGTATATGAATATTCATAATTCCCCGAATTCCTTACCAGAACAAAACAATCTTCGCGAACATATATTCTCGTGGTTACCATAAATATATAGTTTGCCTAGTAGTCAAAAACGTATTGTGCAATGTATCAAACTGATTGCAGTACTTGAGAAGTCAAATTTTTCCCTTCAAAGTGTCGAGTCCACTGTGACAAATATAGACTATTATTAAGTGATATACATCATTTTCACCTTTTAAAATCTTTGTTACGAGCCTCTTGTGCTTCCTCAGTCAATTGGCCTATAGGTAGAAGAGTAGATGCAATGATTTCAGGTCCGTGGATCAAAAACTTGTGCATCGTAGGTGACATTGGGTACCACGGATATTTTGTCGCGTAGTAGCGTGCCGTGTCTAAAGCGTAACTCCGAAACTTTTCAACGTCTACTTCATGGCCACTTGACACGGTAGCTAATACTACATGAAGTCGTTGTATTAGGTTGACATCCACCCCTGTGATTTCGGGAGAAACTTCGGGTTGTGCGAAAAATCGCCTAGCGGTATTCCCATCATTTGAGTTCCCAAACCCTGGCTTAGGAACATCGACAATGAGGCCACATTTTTCTTTAAAACTTTTCTGTACAACCTTTTTTCGTTCTTCCACCAAAGCTTTATCTTGTTTTCGTGCTTGCCACTTCTGAATAGGTAGCTTATAAGACAAATGTAGGAGGCCCTCAAAAAATCGTATCCAGCCGTGTAGACAAGACAAACCAAACTGGAGGTTTTCGGTTTTGACCGGCCTGGATACTATATCATCAATTTTGTTGAATTCCTTAGATGTGGCACCACATATATAGCACTTCTGGGTATAGGTTGTCTCAGTTATGGCATTGCATACCTTCCCGTCCACCATAGAAAAAATCATCTCATGTTTCACTGAAACATGTTTTTCATCAGTTCTGAAAGAAGTAGCCCTCAGATTTTCTATTTCATTATCAACCCGTAGCTTCTCTGCAACCGAAACTTCAGTTGATTCTTTCACAAACTCTATTTTGATTGGCCTACAAAATCTGGTTGATGATGGCCTTGGATTCTGCCAAATTATTTTTGAATTGCAATGTAGGCGGAGAGGCACAAGTGAAGTAATGAACACAGCGGAATCACTAGCTTCCGAACTTTGATATGCTTGTTTGTATGAGGAGTGGCCAGAGCTCCCATCAAACCCCCATTTGGAAATAAGTACCAGGTTTTGTAACTCTTCATCAGATAAAGTTGACAAAACCGAATTCTGTAGCTTTAAAATACGTGTAGCTGTGTGATCAAGAAGTGCTTGTAGTTGCACAACAGCGCAGGTTTTTGTTATTCGAATAAATTCCTTGTCAGGGAAACACATGCGTTTGGCCAGTTGAATTTTTTTATAAGGTGGAAATTTCTGCGGATCAGCTTCACGCAATAAGCAGTACTGATGTTTTGAGAGCTCGGCATCTACTAGGAGAGCTAGAGCATCTTCATCATTCAACATCTTTGGCTCATTCCGCTTGAAAGTTTGATAACCTTTCATATACATTTTGGCAAGCTCAGGATCAGAAGATGTAACATCCTTTACAATTTGTGCGGCTTCGATCTGTCCAGACGCTCTCAAACACATTTGTGTGGCGTAAGACAGCTCTGAGATAGGAGTATTTACTCTGATATTCTCCGTTTTCCTACGTTTCGTTCTTTCTGAACATTCGTTGAATTCAACAAGAGGTCTTCCCACTTGCGTGTGAACAGTTACAGAATGGGGATTCCTGAAAGTAAAAAACACTACCTCTTGTTTTAACCATTCTTCATTATTTTGATGCAATCGTTCTTCGGTCCTTTGAGAAGATTCCCATCTCTTTTTAAATACACATTTAAAAGTAGATAAAAGGTTAGAGATCTCTGTAGTTTTGTTATCCGGACAACACGTTATCTCGATGATTTTTCCTTGAAGGAAAGTGAACTTTTCATCCAACGTAGGTAGAGGACTGCTCCTTAAAATATTGTACATCTCTCCCCGAGTCATAGATATTGAATCATCTTTGAAATCTACAAACGTTGTAGAATTCGATAAAATTCGCTACAGAAACCCCATGTGTTTCTAAAAATTTTCCTAATTTTCTTGGGTTGGATTCAACCCTCTTAAGCTAATTTTTTTTGCAGTCAACTGTTCAAATTAAACTACTAAGAAAATATAGGTTGTTGAAACACTCACCTATGGCAGCGGAATCCATCTCATTTGGAATTGTATGTCAACATTGAATGATTTTAAAAAACGAAAAATATTCACCAAGCTCCAAACTTGCACGCGGAAAAAAGTTTACGGTAACGATTACTAGCAAGAGTAAGAATTCGGTGACAGCTATTGCACAATTGTGATAAGCACCATTTGAAATCAGACCGATTACAACCAACTATTTACGTTGCCATGGAAACGATAGGTTAACATAAGAACGATCACCAAATCGCGAGTCATGATTCAGTTCACGAAAAATGTTGGTAGTTTTATTGTCATTTCCCATAGTGAATTCATCAACTCATAGTAAATTCACTACGAATATTCTCCAGCAATACTGTTTTTCTCTCAATTGTCCATCATCTTCCTAAATATCAATGATTTCTGGCTTTTGTGTACCCTAAGCCCGCGATGAGAAGAAAAACGAATGGTAATCAATCTCATACAGTTTTCCTCGTGCAGCAAATGTACACTGGAAATAAAACACATACTAACGTTGAGATAAAATTCAAAGCGAATCTACTGAATTCTGAGTTTTGTGTCCACCATATTAGATACGCTATCTTTGATTCTTGGAATTTGACAACTGATTCGTAATCAATGACCCCACAAAACCCTGGATACCGAGTTTGAAGGAAATCCGACGATTTTTTCAATTTTCATCCGCCATATTGGATCCGCCATTTTGAATTTTGAAATTCAAACAACGGATTCGTAATCAGCGACCTCAGAAACCCCTGGGTCACGAATTTGAAGAAAATCCGATGATTTCTTTCGATTTTCGTCCGCCATATTGGATCCGCCATTTTGAATTCCGAAATGAAGACAACGGATTCATAATCAGCGACCCCACAAACTTCTGCATATCAAGTTTCAGACGGATCTAAGGGCTCCTCATCACTCCGTCTAATTTTTTGTGATTTCCTGCACAAAAACATGGCGGAATTGCTTAGGGGCAGACATGGGCAGCCGTTTTTTCTTCTGATGTTTAGGTCAGAGTCCCATCTACCACCCCCAATAAGTTAAACGACGTAATTTTGCGTAATTCTCTACTATTCCTCCAAAAACCAAACACATTTTCTCATTTATAGATATAGAAATTACATCCAATCATTGCTCTGTCAGTATTTTCCACTCTCCAAATTGATATTCTCTTAATTCTTAGTGTATTCTTCATAGTTTCAGTAATAGACTCCAATTTGAAAAAGTTAAATCGGTTCATTTTTCGAGACACAGCGTCTTTTTGAACATGCTCGTTATTTTACTGTCTTTCAATCACGCGGATTATACTTCAAGGAGGGTATTTTGCAACTGGTACACAAGGGCAGGGGGAGGGGATCAGATCTTCTTATATCAGAATTCCAATACTTGGGACATCACCTTACTTATCCCAAGGGTCAAATATCCCCAACTACAAACTTCATTTTTGGGGTTTTGGCCAGCTTTTTGGCATTTGGCCCCACTATGCGTCCGGAGTATCGCTGCCAGATGATAAGGGCATCATTTAATACCTACGAGCAAATGGAAATGCGGGCCCTTGAAGTCGAGCGATCACTCAGGCCCCAGGAAATCCCTATCCAACTCCCCACTAGCCCTCCCGGAATTGGCTTATAAGCCAAAGAAGATCCCACAGAAAAATTCCCAATCCCTAGCCTCCCTAGAGACTTCCCCTGCCGCACCAATGTCCCAAGGAACCCCAAATTCCCCAAACGGAAGGAGTCCAAGAAGAAACAGACACTCAACCCACCACTTCCCGAGACTCCTACCCTACAACCTACATATGCAGCAAAGGCTGCCCTACCTGCCTCTCCTCCACCCAATCCCCGACGATTCGCCCAAGCCAATCAGACCTCACAATCGCCATCCTCTGCCAAACCCCAACCATTGATGGCTATTCCCGTGCCCCCGGGCTATGCACCCCATAGTTCCCCCAGAAATTCCCCACAACCCATCCGGAGGGTTCCGGACTCAACCCCGAACGGATCAATAGAATGTTGGCGCTGCAGGGGACGTGGATATTTTTCAAAACAATGTGCCACCCCTTGTGGCTTCAATCACTCCCCCAAAAGGAAGGGCGAGGGAAACTGAACAGAGGAACGGTGATCAGGGTCCACCCAACCTCTGGTAGCGCGCCCTCGTCGACCCTAAAACACCACTCTACCCCCGGACATCGGGTACTCGCCCACCAACCCCAACAGAGTACGGAGAGGGAAAATTCACCACAACCCTCTACACTTTCGGGATTCCACTGGGATGAAAACCCACCCCTACCCCAACGAGATTTACACCTGCCCACCCCAGATGATACTCCTAGGGAATTATCATTGGTTCCACCGCCTACCCAAAATCCCTTGGATTTTTTCGATTTATTCCCTGAAACCACCCCTGACCTGAATAATTCCGAAGCGGTTGTGCTTTGAAAACACCTACCCTTCCACCCGACCCCGGACGTTCAAAACTTCGTAGAACACACCCTCCTCAACGGCCTGATGTCCAATCTACCCCACAAACCGAAACCAATCGCAAGAAGTAACCCTTCTCAGAGCCCCCCAGAAGTCCCTGCACACCCCCCAATAGAAAATAATCCGGAGAGGTCGATTCACAGATCCTTATATGAAGATGAATACCCTTTTGAAGAATCTATCGCTTCGGAGGAACCCACCCCCTCGTTAACCCTACCCCACAGAGGAATCACCCCCTACCGAAAAAAGCGTTATACCAAACCCCCAGAATACCCTGGACACACCCCTCCGAGCGACCTCGTCGCGAATGTACCCCCTAGAATTCACCCGAGGTCAGAAATGGATAATCCCCCAGATCCTGAAAGAACACCCGGACTGAGGCTGGCCTCCCATGGACAGGAATTCGTTCCGGCGGAATGACTTTAAACCAGTCGCTTTCACAATTTCTTTTAGAGCGTTCTATCAGAAATCCATAAAAAATTGTGCATTGGTTCAATTTTCATTCCGCCGGAACGAATTCCGGTCCATGGGAGGCCAGCCTAAGCAACCTTTTTCCGCTCTGAGAGTTTCAGCCCGAACACAACTCAGGGAACCCCACGAAGGGAACACAATAACCACCACTCGAATGACCCGAGCCCCCTACCCCGAATATACTTGACCATCAGGATCGGCCCCTACGAAATTCCTGCCCTCATGGATACAGGTGCATCATGTACCTTCTTCGGTCCTACTGGTCGTGACTTACTGCGGGTTCTCAAAATCCCTGTCAAAAGAGCCTCCTCCGGTGCCGTGAAGGTCGCCAATGGAAAAATTGAGCCCATTTCGGAGGAAGCGCAGGTACCAATATAAATTCTGAACGTTAAAAAGACTTCAACTTGTCGGGTGGTACCTGGCCTAGATGTTGATTTCATCCTTGGGATGGATTTCTTTCAGGAATTCGGTTTGGTTTTTGATGGGTTCAGTTGCCGTTGGCGTATCGGAGGACAGGAAGAGAACTGGCAGTACTTCACTTCAAGCCCCGAGACTCCAATCCCGCCACCCACCCTTCACGGTTTACTACCCTTAAACCGCTCCCAACAAACCCGGTTAGAGAGTTTCGTTAAGCAGGAAGTCCCTTCCCTAACCCGTTCATCTGGAGCTATCTTGTTGACTCCCCACCACATTGATATCCAGGGACATCTAGGCAAGAAGCGCAGATACTACCCGGTCAGCC
Source organism: Gonatopus flavifemur (assembly GCA_018340375.1). Classification (NCBI taxonomy): domain Eukaryota; kingdom Metazoa; phylum Arthropoda; class Insecta; order Hymenoptera; family Dryinidae; genus Gonatopus; species Gonatopus flavifemur. The sequence continues at coordinate 3,447,852 of JAFFJZ010000016.1, forward strand.
CAAAGGTCAGAGAAGAAATGTACAAGGAAGTAGATAGGATGCTGGCCGAAGGAATAGTCGAACCTGCTTCGAGCGATTGGTTAAGTCTGATCGTAATGGTGAAGAGAAGGAAAGTAGAACCTCAAGACGAGGAACTACAACGCATAATCGCTCGGGAAGGGGAGATCAAACCCAGAAGCAAGTACAGGTTCTGCGTGGTTGACCGTGAAGTCAACAAGGTAACCATAAAGGACGCCTATCCCCTTCTCTACATGAGTAGTATGCTGGACAAATTACGTTCGGCCCGGTACATCTCCACCATTGATCTCAGTCAAGCCTATCACCAGATTCCCATGGACCCTCGCTCGAAAGAAATCACGGCTTTCACGGTCCCTGGCCGTGGTTCATTCCAATTCACCCGTATGTCCCATGGCTTGACTAATGCCCCTGCCACCTTCCAACGACTCATGGACAAACTGATTGGTCCCTCCCTAGAACCCCACGCATTTGCGTATTTGTACGATATCATCATCGTCACGGAAACATTTGAGGACCATCTAATCCGGCTAAAGAAAGTATTAGACAGAATAAGAGAAGCTGGGTTGGCCATCAAACCGGAAAAATGTGAATGGTGTAAGTCGGAGGTGAGATACCTCGGCTTTCTGGTCAACCAAAATGGTCTTCAAATGGATCCTAGTGAAATCGAGCCCGTACTGAACTACCCTCCACCCACTAATCTAAAAAGACTTCAGAGATTACTCGGTATGGCGTCGTGGTACCGACGTTTCATCGAACATTTCGCCACGATTGCCGCCCCGCTTCATAAGTTAACCAAGAAAGGTTCAGCATGGAAGTGGGAGAACACGGAACAAGAGGCCTTTGAAGTTCTGAAGAAGTCCATAGCTTCAGCCCCTATCCTGGTTCGCCCTCATTTTTCCCAGCCCTTCGCCCTCCAAACAGATGCCAGTAACACTGGTCTCGGCGCTGTCCTCACCCAGTCTTTAGAGGGGGGGGGAGAGAGTTATTGCTTCCGCAAGCAGAACTCCAAACAGCGCTGAAAAAAATTACTCCGTGACAGAGCGAGAATGCCTGGCCATTCTCTGGGCCATGAAGAAATTTCGAGAATACTTGGAAGGTTACTACTTCACCGTGATAACCAACCACGCAAGTTTGAAGTGGCTATATCAACTTCATAACCCAACAGGGAAACTAGCCAGATGGGCTCTGGAACTCCTGGAGTGTGATTTTGATATAGTCCACAGAAAAGGCGCCCTCCACCATGTCCCCGATGCCCTGTCATGGATGTACGAAGGAGATTCCCCCACGGCATCTGCCCTGAAACCTTCCACTTCCCAAGCCCCTGACCCACAAATTACCCTGCCTCAAGATGATACCCCCGTGGGTTGGTACACCAAGAGATATAACGCCCTGCAGTCACACCCCAGACACTACCCCAACTGGAGGATCGTGAATGGCCGGATCTACGTCAAGCGTCCCGACCTACTGGTTAGTCAAGTCATGGACGACTACAACGAATGGAAACTGGTCGTTCCCGATGCCTTCAGGGCCCCAATTGGCCCCACGTTGGACGCCAATTTGTGATGGGTATAACCTGGACCCATGCACAAAGGCGCATGAGTTGTTGAGCACCTCCACGACTCCTGTCGTGGATATTTATTTACCACAGCGGGACCTGCAATATATTGAACAGAAACAAGTAACGTGTTCACGACAGTTTTGAGGGATCAAAGGAAAAGGAAAAGTTCAGGGAGAGGGTTGATTCTAATTAATCAAATAAGGAAATACGAAAATAAAGTTTAACACGTGTTGCCACATGTATATGTATTTCGAATTCAATGACTTTACCATGGACACGACCGCGTCGTGATAAGAAAATACATATATAAATACAATCAACGTTCATGAAATTAACCAAGGGAACACAAGGAAATGAGAGAAAAGACGGAGGGCACGATCGCGAGGGAAAACTTTACATGGATAGAACCGTTTACATTAACCAAGAAAAAGGGGAATACAGGGAAACCGCGACCATAAAATGTAACCGGGGGAGGGCAAATACGAGCGAAGGGGGTGATTCTATATGAGAACAAAGAGGGAAAAGAGAAATCAAAGGAGAGGGCACGTGGAGGAGGCCACGTGAACGACACCGTTTTACCACTTTTACTTTTACACCAGAACACCGTATAGGCACTCCACACTGTCAAAATCCTTGTGACACGAGCAATTCTCTACTACGTGTCGAACTCCGATGGCACCGGGCACTCACCGTATTGTTGAACTCTTTCTTTTTCCAAAATAACGCTTCTGTCGTGAACTTGCCGATCGCTCGGTTATACAAGAAGTGACATGTAAGATGGCCACTTTCTTCTTTTTGCCCGACGGGTGAGTTCACAAAATCATATACAGGCCCCGTCGGGGACTCTCCGTTGGAGCTTACTTCTGGAGCTCGTTTTACGTGCTTGGGCGGTGGTGGCCTCCAGCTTAGTGTTTTCACATGATCCCTCACGACCTTGCATTAACTAGATAGCCCAATCAGATGAAGAGAGAAATCCCTTTGTGGAAACACTGCTCCAGCTACTCGTTAGGTGAGTGTGCGCATGCGCGTTGTGGAGGTTTTCTGGGCACGGGTGTTTCTGTCCTTTTCCATCGTTTGGTGGGGCCGGAAGAAGGGGTACAGCGTGGTCGGGTTGATCTCTGCCGTTGTTCCACCGGCCCAGGGAAGGGGTGGTATCCTCGGAGACCACTCATCCTAGCTCTCTCTTTCTTTCTCTGTGGTCCGGGGTTGGAGAGAGATGGTGTTACCCACGAGTGGTTTCCAGCCTCCTGGGAGGTTGTCGATCTAGGAACGGCCGAGATAGCGTTGGTATAGCCTCCTGGCGTTGAACCAATCCTTCCGGGCATCCGTGGTATAAGTGGCGCTGCCTCCTTAGGGGCGGGAAACCTCAACAGAAAAAGGCCAGGGATTAGAGGACAGGAATAGCGAGGGAGAGGAGACGTGTTCCCGATTCTTGTATAAGCGAGCGACAGCTATGTTCTTTCGGGTGAACTAACTAGTCCTGAAAGTTCCCGATTAGGATCGATAGGGATCGTACACGGTGCCACCTCGCGACTTTTTTTGTGATAATTTATTACATCACAACTGATGTTCACTTCTTAATTTTCATCACGTGTCCCCAGTCTAATTACACTTTAGAATACTAATATTTTCTAAATCATTGAACTCGAAATTCAGACATACTATTGTTTATCCTATACAACTGTATTGATCGTTTTTCTTTGATATTCGAATATTTTTCCTCACTTGTCGAGGGTAATTGATTTCCGGCCCGCTTTCTTTCCTTCTCGCACTCATTATCACTCGAAATATGGCACCAAAACGCAAAAGAAAGTCAACAAATCGTGCAGATTATGAGGTGTACACATTGGATGATGATTATGATCAAATATTACTCCTACCAAATTCAAATGATTCTGGAGACTCAGATGAAGAATCCGATATCGATTACGATGGCAATTCCAATGAAATAGATGAAATTCTATCCGAGTGTTCATACAAAAAAGTATCTAGGTCATATGATGATAACCAAACAAAGTTGGAGAAAGATCATGATTATGTTTGGGTTGATGGTGAGAAAAAGTATAACAATGAACTGATGAATGAATGTTTTCTCAGTGGAAGTCAGAAAAGATCTATACGTGAATCTTCACATGTTCAACTATCTGAACACTTTTTTTCAATTGAAATGAAAAATTATACAGTGGAAGCCACCAAAGAGAATGGATATACTCTAAGTCTGAATGATTCGGACACTTATTTAGGAATTTCGATTTTATCAAGCTTCAATAGCTAAGTTCGTTTACCGATGTCCCAAGTTACCCCAACTCGCTCCAAGTATTTTGGATTCGCTACTTCCAGTTTAAGCAACGAAATGATTGGTTTGGTACAAGTTGGAGCAACTCAGGGCACGTAGAACGAACGAACCTAATAAACGTAAATCTCAAAAAGATTATTGGTCCCTTGACCCTCTTTTAAGTTGTGAAATTGTCCGATCTGCCATGTCACGTGATACTTTCCTCGAAATCAAATCGAACATGAAGTATTCAAAAACTAGCGATGAAAAAAAGATGATAAAGCTTGGCGAGTTCGGGTATTGTTGGACAAATTCCGTAAGAATATTCAAAAATTTGGGTTTTTTGAATCTGCGTTATCGGTGGACGAAATGATGGCTCAATCTTATGCCAGAACCAGCTTGAAGCAATTCATCCGCGGAAAACCGATACGATGCGGTTTGAAATTTTGGGGACTTTGTTCGGCGAACGAATATTTGTTTGATCTCGACCTGTACTGTGGAAAGGGATCATGAGTTGATGAACTTAACAAATGCGCCCTCGGTACAAAAGTGGTCATGCATCTATTGGATAAATTTCTCAAGGATACACCCTCCTCTACCATATCGGAATATCATTTGTATCATGACAATTATTTTACTAGCGTTGATCTCATGTTGCACCTGAGGAGTTACGCAATAGACACCGCGTGAGACAGACGTGTTTCGAGTAGGGCTCCCGTAAATCATTGTATTACGTTCAAGGTATAGAGAAATATCCGTCAGTTTGATGAAAAATGGCTACAAACGATGAATTGATGGCTGTTCTGGTGGACCTGAAAAGTGATGTGAAGGCAATAAAAGCACAAACGAATAAGTTAGAGGCGACTTCCAATTTTCTAGTTAAAGCCAATGAAGACTTAACAAAAGAAGTGAAATCTTACAAGAAAAGATGTGAAAACGTGCGGAAACAGTGCGCAAGTTTGGAAAATCAAGTGACTAATTTGAACAAGGAAATTGAAAACTTGAAAATCAAGGAAAGAGCAAACAATCTAATTTTATACAATGTGCCAGAGCTTTCCCAAAAAAACGAACACGTACTGTCAACCGTCCTCGATATTTTCAATAAAGCTGAGATAAATATTGGAAATCAAAATATAGAGTATACCAGAAGACTAAGAAGTAAACAAGGTACAAGGCCGATCCTGATTAGATTCACACACTCTCGAATGAAATACGAAATATTCGAAAATGTAAACAAACTTTGAGTATGTAACATTTCGATTGCTAATGACTACACTATGCAGCAACGAGAAACAAGGAAAAAGCTCTTACAATTTCAAACCAAACTCAAAGAGCACGGGAAATCTTCAAAAATAAAAGGAAGCAATATAATTTTTGAGGAAAAGTTATACGATATTAATAGTATACAAGAAAAAATCCGAAGCATCCAGTTAGAAGGACGAGAAATGCACAAATCAGATGGAAACGAAAGTTCGGACAGTATGGATTCATGTTTATCGACCTCCTCCACCGCAAGCCGCAAGAGAGGAAAAAATAGGAGCTCTGCCCGCTAACCGTCCGATTCCAAAATTTTCCTTCAACGATCGCCATTTCGAACGCTGTTGCAGATGATGCAGGTATTCGCGGGACCACTTCGCCCAGAAATCTTGCAGCATTCTTTGAAGCAGCTGCCACCGTGTTAGATAATTAACCCGCTCTTGGATGAGACTAGGTTCGGGAATGCTAACTAAAGGGCCTTCAACCAGAGAGTGCCCTGGGGTAAGGACGGAAAGGTCGTCTGGAGGGTCTGATATTGGACATAAGGGCCTAGAATTCAAACAAGCTTCTATCTGGGCCATGACAGTAGCGAGCTCCTCGAAAGTCAGTCTCTGCTCTCCGATGACCTTGATCAAGTGAGTTTTGACACTTTTGATACCCGCCTCCCACAACCCTCCGAAATGAGGCGCTTGCGGAGGAATGAATTTCCATGAGGTGCCATCACTGGCTAGAACCTGTGCTATGTCACGATAGAAGTTAGAGGACGCGTGAAAGAGGGTCCTCAATTCATTGTTGGACCCGTGAAAGGTCGTACTATTATCAGAGTGTAGTTCTAATGGCAGGCCACGACGACCTGCGAACCGGCGGAACGCCGCTAGGAATGAGTTCGACGAGCAATCACCTACGACTTAGAGATGAACTGCCTTAGTAGCCAGGCACACGAACAGGCAAATGTGTGCTTTAGTAGTGGTTGCTCCTCGACCCTTTTTCGAATTGAGGAGGAAAGGGCCGGCGTAATCGAGGCCAGTTCAGGTGAAGGGACGATCAGGCGTCAAGCGTGCTGCTGGAATTTGACCCATTTGTTGGGTTCCTAACTTCAGACGGCTCCTAAAGCAGGTGATGCACCGCCGGATGTGTGATTTCACTAAGACCCTTGCGCTTACTATCCAAACTTGTCCTAACAGGGTACCCATCGTGAGTGCAACTCCTCCGTGAAGTGCTTGACGATGTGCTTGAGAAACGAATAGTTCACTGGGGGCTCCACTTCTCGGAAGAATCAGGGGATGCTTCGCATCGTAACGGAGCTGGGAGTGTTGTAGCCTTCCTCCACCTCGAAGAAGTACGCGTTCATCCAAGAAAGGATTGAGCGTGTTAAGTACGCTCTCATGAGGAAGACCACGATTAACTTCTAGAGCAGCTATTTCAATTGGGTAAATAGTCGATTGGACCGACTTGATGAGACGCGTGCTCTTAACTTTTCAACGGTGATAAAAGGAGAAGGAACAGCTCCACGCTGACAACGTTGGATAAAGCGTAAACACTGAGCAACGACTCGCGTCAATCTAGTTAAGGAAGAACATCGAGATATCAACTCCAACATAACATTTACTTGTTCTCTCGCATGGGCAACCAGAACAGATGCGCGGCGCGTTTCCACCGGCACTACTCCCTCAACTGTTGGCTGTCGAGGCCAGAATTCTTCCTTCAGCGTTAGCCATTGCGGTCCTCGCCACCACAACGAAGAAGATTGTAGACCGAAAGAGGATGGGCCTCGAGTGGCCAAATCCGCCGGATTCTCTTGAGTTGGAACGTAGTTCCACTGAGCTTCTGGGAGCGATGTCTGGACAAAGGAAACTCGATTGGCCACAAAGGTGGTCCAAGCGCTTGGATGCTCATTTATGCAAGCGAGTGCAACTCAGCTATGAAGCCATGCTGGAATTGGAATATTTGCAAAGGTCTGGGATTTGCGAATTTGAAGGAGAAGCTTCACCAATAGAGCAGCTGAACACAGTTCCAATTACGGAACACTCAGCGTTTTTACTGGAGCCACTTTGGTTTTTGAAGTTAGAATGGAAACCGTATAGCCGCCTTGAATTGATGGTAGTCGCAGGTATACTACGGCTGAATAGGCGCGAGTCGAAGCGTCCACGAACCCGTGAAGTTGTAAGTCTGCAGTTCCTGGGGCGTATCCTATCCTACGCGGGATGCGAAGAGTCGTTAACTCTGTCAAGGTTGTCGAATACTCCTCCCATTTTTCTCTAACATGGAGAGGGACAGAGGCATCCCAATCCACCTTAAGCAGCCATAAATCTTGGATCAGAATCTTCGCTACCACTGTGATTGGAGAGATCCATCCTAAGGGGTCAAATACACGTGAAATACTGGATAAAATGGAGCGTTTCGTGGGACTCTTACTAGGAATATCGCTTGGGGTGTTGACTGGGGTCGGAATTGCGAAACTGAAAGCATCCTCTGTCGGGATCCATATGATACCCAACATTCGGAGAGGTTCATGAGGATTGAACGAGTGAGAGCTCAGTTCCACCGAAGTACGGTCCAAGCCGCTTGAAAGTGCCGGATGATTTGCGGACCATTTGTCTAATGGGAAACCAGCGGAGTTCATGATACCTAGCAATTGCTCCCGAATCTGTAATGCGGCTGAAATATCGTTGGCACCTGAAAGAACATCGTCCACAAAGGTCTCGTACAAGATGGAGTGAGCGCCTAAGGGAAAACTCTCGCCCTCATCATGGGCCAATTGGATTGAGGTTTTCAGCGCGAGGAAAGGCGCACAAGCTGTGCCGTAAGTCACCGTAGCTAACCGAAAATCTCGAATGCCAGTTTCGCCCGATTCTCTCCATACAATCCTCTGCGAGTCTTGGTCGTCTGGGTGCACCAAGATTTGGCGGAACATTTTCGCAATGTCCGCGGAAAAAACGAATTTATGACGACGCCAATCCAGAATTATGAGGAACAAATCGGATTGAAGGGCCGGACCTGGAAAGAGATTTTGATTCAAGGAATCCCCAGAAGCGACTCGTCTCTAAGCGTCGAATACAACTCTAATTTCTCTACTCTGACTAGATAACCGGAATACTGGATGGTGCGGCAGGTACCACGCAGAGCAAGGACGATTCTTTTCTGAAGGAACTTCTCTCATATCGCCCCAAATCGCGATATTCTGACAAGAAATTGGTATAATTGTGTTTTAAGTCAGGATCTCGTTGAAAACGTCTTTCCAAGTGAGACAGTGAAGAGACGGCCACTTTCCTCGTTTCCTCTGCTATTGATGGACGGCTTGGCTTGAACGGAATGCGTACAATATAACGTCCCTCCGGGTTCCGAGAATGAGTCTCCTGGGAGTGGCGCTCACACTGAGCCACAACTGAGCCACGTTCTCTGAAACAAAGCTAAGTTCAGATCCTGGATCCAGCAAAGCTCTTACCAAGATACTCTGCCCAGAAGGAGCTTTCACTCTCATTTGAGCAGTGGCCAGCAATATCGACTTGGTCAGCGACGAAGTGTTGGCAAGATGGGTGACGACTGGTTCCGCCTTCGAAGAAACAGAGTCCACACTTGTTCCACGAGTGTGCGCCGATCCTTGTATGCTCGCGGGATCAGAAGATTTCGAATCCCGTGAGCTTTCCTCCTCATGAATGAGTGAATTTTGCCGTCTACCGCAATGGGAACATCGCCGATCGGATTGACAATCGCGCACAGCGTGATTGCCTGAGCAATTATAGCATAAGTCGAGTCGATTTATGGTGTTTCGACGGTCCTGAATGGACTTAGAGACGAAGTCCGGGTAGTTCGTGATATAGTGCAAATTCTTACACAAGGAACATTTCCTCGAAGTGGAAGTATTGGAGCGTGAAGACGAGGGGTGAGAAGCGGAATGGAAAGCGTGCGATGATGCGCGCAGATTCGAAGAGAAACTAACCCCTTTGACGGATGAAAACGAATTTGATTTGGCCTGTTTGGGATTGGAAGAACTCGGTCGTAAGTTTGGAGCCGAATCAAGGGCTTCTAGGGCTCGAATACGGCCCTCAAGGAAGGACGTCAATCTCATGAAGGTTGAGGGTTCGGTCTTTTGACCATTCGCTGTCTTCCAATCTCTTCTTGATCGGGGATCCAATCTCGTTACGGTCAGATATATCAAAAGAATGTCCCACTTATCAGTCGGACAATCTAATGTCCCGAGAGCTCCGACTGATTCAAGAGTAGTATGATAAATACGACGTAATTCTGTAGCTGATTCAGTAGAAGTACCCTTCATTTGAAAGAGGGAAGCTACATGTGAATTTATCAACAATCTTTTGTTGTCATACCGATTATCCAAAGTGTCCCATGCTAAAGTGAAATTCGCATTCTGGACAGGAATGTTACTGATCAGCTGCGCAGGTTCTCCTACCAAACAAGATTTTAAATGCTGAAGTTTTTGCACGTTTGGTAAGTCGTTTCTGATAATGATCATTGATTGAAATATATCACGGAAGTTACGCCATTCACTATATTCTCCTGAGAATTTTGGCAAAGACAACCTAGGAGGTTGACTAGGGTATGAAACGATGGTGGAGGTTCGTTGCACAAAGCTCTCATTCATGGTGCTGTTGGCATCTACTACTGGAATGTTTAATTTTTCCTTAAAATCGAGAAGTTGGCCTAGCTGGTTTGAATAATCTTCTTCCGTATCATTATAAGCGTGGTGTTGAAAATATGGATCAGCTTGCGAAACTTTATCCGTGTATGATAATAATTCGAAGTGGCGAGCATTGTAATTTTTCCAAAGACTGTCTAGTCTCTCGAGTCTCGCATTGACAACTCCGTGGGTTATTTTTGCCTCGCCTAACTTCCTAAGATTGGGTATTATTCGAGAAATTGAATGAGAATCTTCGGTTTGAGCTCTGATTAACGATGCCATATTAATCGAATAAGAAATCGCAAGATGAGTATAACTATCGATTGACGTGAGTTTGATCGAAGTACAACAGTTACGATGATATTTCGAATAAGAATTCAAACGTTACTTTATAATAAGTTTGAAATAACTCACCTCGAATCAACACGGCACAGTGAACGAGATTTCTTTCGTGGAGAAAGAGAATCGAAGTAGCAGTGGAAAGAAGAAGTAAGAAGAAGAAATACCGTACAGAGAATGAATCGTGGTTCGTCAAACTCGTGAACCAGGGAGTGCGGAAGAGAAGCTCATGAGAGTAGAAGATACGAGACGCGTAGCGCGAAGAGGAGAGGCTCGTTGTCGACCAGCTCGAGAGGAGAGTCGCCGATTTAGGAGAGATGCTCTAGCTTCGAATGCTGCTGATGGATTTCCCCTCACGCCGATGATGTCCGTTGGGAGGGGTGTGTGGAGAAGAATGCCAAGATGATGACGTCACTCCAGTAAAGGAAATTGGCGCGCAAATTCTCGTTATCAGCGTGTTGAACAAAGAAAGCGATATGTCCAATCGCTCGGAATGCACTCAAAGCACTGCACTTCCCGTTTATTTTTAGGAAAGAAAAAACACGTGGAAGCCGGATGGATCCGGCTTGAAGGACCAGGATGAAGAAAAAAGGGAATATGAAGGTAGATGGACTGTATCCAAGGAGAAATCTGGGAGAGAAGGAACGAAATCGAAGGAGAAAGAAGGCCCGCTTTCAATACGACACCTAAATTCGTTTTAACACGTTTGATTCCTCAAACGGACAACTTCACTTAACAACAAATAACTTCAATATGAAATTTTACAAGGAAGAAAAAAACCCGTGCACCTTTTGACGCGAGAACTCGACAAATATTCACGTGTGAAAATGAAACCCGGTTTTAGTAGAAGGCTTGAGTGAAAGAAGACCTTACCGTGTAGAGCGAGACTCGTAGACGACTATCGATATGCAAAAATGGCTCTCTTCACTTGTCACTATACTTGATAGCGGCAAGTAGAGAGAGGGGGTCCCAGGAGGTCCCATACCTCACGAACCCTCGCAAGCTACTCGGTCCACCTGCGAGAATTCAAGAGACACGAACAAAAGAAAGACCGAACAAAACAGTAAATATTATTGGAAACATCATATACGAGCCGGAGTGGCATCAGAAGGTTCCGAATGTATATACATTTATTTACACTATGCGGGTTCATAGAACATTCGAAAGGTTCTGATGCCACTTGGGCTTTGATATGATCTTTCCAATAATATTTACAGTTTGAATCACGGTGTAAGAAGTATAGGTGGTCCACCCCCCCCCCCCCCCCCCCCCCCCGTCATAGTATGAATGTTCTTATTTGACTCGGCTTGCGTTATGAATCTTAGAAGGCAGCACAGAGAATAATGACCTGAGTGTGAGGGAGAAACAAGTACTATCTATAGATAGTATATTTTTTTTTCTCTCTCACACTCAGGTCATCATTCTCTGTGCTGTCGTCTTGGATTCATAGTGCAAACCGAGTGATATGAGAAAAAAGATGGCGGACGAGTTGAACTACCTATATTTCTACCGTGGTTTGAATGCATTCATGACAGTGATACGATCAGAATTATTCACACATCACTTATATACACTTCTTTTCTGTGTCCTTATAAGAACCCAATCCATGGTTCAGTGACAAGTCACTTGGTTAGTAATCCAGAAAACCCAGGTTCGATCCCAGCTACGGAAATTTTTTTTTTATTTTTCACAAAAACATGACCGAAATGTGACCAGAAATATCTGTCCCATATAACGGTAATGTTTGGGTCATTTGTGTACACGTGATCAAAATTGTACAAAACCTTTCTCATCTCTACGGTAATGTTTTGGTCCGTTCTGCAACATGACCACGATATCACCGAAAAGATCCCATAATATTGTGGTAATTCCATGGTCTCTTCCATGAAAATGACCAAAATTGAGGAGTCGGATGCAATAAGGGGGTGTACGCTCGAAAACACTGAAAAGTATTGTCCACCCGTGACGTCACACGCCAAAATCGAAAGTTGGAATTTCGAAATTTGAAAAATACTAGGTGATAGGTCTCAAAAAATCAATGTGAGTCTCCCATTACGATTTTTTTCTGTGATCGATAGTTTGTGAGTAAAAAAAGAAAAACTGCAAATTTTTTCTCTTCAGAAATCAATGTTTTTCAACATTAAACTCGTTGTAACTCAGTCATTTTTCGACGTATCAAGATAAATCTTATGGATTCTGATCCGTAAGACTTCCCCGAAAACGATAATGTCCTAAAAGTTCGTAAAAATTAATAAAAAATTAATAAATTTACAATTCGGCGTAAAAATCACGTTTTTCATGCTTTGCATTGAAAAAGTGGTGAGGGAAGTTTGAGCTACAAAAAACTTCCAGTGACAAAGTTGTTCGTTAGTGTGTGGACAAACTTTTTAGAGAATTTCACATCAATTCAACTATTAGTTCACGAAATACAGCGATTTATTTATGAACGCGCAACTGAAATTCATCACATTTTATGTCGTTCAACGACAGAATATCAGGGACCAGGAAAGATTATATTTACTCGATTTTTCAACCCTGGTTTATGTTTTTTGGGTCGGGGAATTCGAATATCGAAGTATTTTTACAAGATTCGTTATCCAATTCTTTTAAATAAACAATTCAATTGTTTGTAACGTTTTTATGGACAAACTATTCACTTTAGGGAAAAATTATCTCCATAACACGGTTCTTTACCTTTTCGGGATAAGTTCTGTATATGAGATTCCTTCAATTTCTCAATTGTTTATTGAAATATAATTACTAAATTTGAATAAATAAGACAATAATTCTAAAAAATCCATATCTTAAAATGGGTTCATATGTAGTTTAGGTCGGAAAATTGCATTCCCTGACGATAATGTTTCGGTAAAATTTTGATCCAAAAAATTCACAAAACCACCCCTAATATGACCGTTTGCGGTCATTTCTCCGGATACTTTTTGGTCTTTTTTTGGAAATTCATTGGTCAATTCGTGGTCCATTTTTTGGTAAATTCGAATCCACTAGGAAAAGTTCCCTACATTGAAAGTGACGTATCTACAGACGATTGTAAAATTACAGATTTCTAATAAAATCACCACACTGAATGAAGGGAAATTCACATTTGTTTCAGTATGAATTTTACACTCATAGTAGTGAATTTATATCCATATCAATGAAAAAACGTCACTTTCAATGTAAGGGAACTTTATTACCTACTTTGGAAATGGTGAATTTCAAAAAAATTTTTCACGATGTAAAATAAACTGATGATGAATAAAAATCATAATATTTTGATCGCGTGAAAATTGGCACACGTTCGTAGTGTGCTTAATCAAAAGTTTATAGTCAAATTATATTAGGAAAAGTTGAATTATATATGTTGCTGAAGTTTGAATCGTTTATTGGAACGAATTAATAATCGAATCACGAAATACTCAGATCCAACCTCAGTTAAAAACCCAAAATTTTGCAGCACATTCTTCAAACGATGTTTTTACTCTCAAGATTTCCATTTGAGGTGATAAATAACGATGATTGATCATATTTTGTGAGTTTGAATTTTCGTTTCGTTTTTGTAAACGATTCAAACTTCTACAACATTATTATATTAGTGACATGCTATGTATGGTGAGTTACTATGCATTGAGAATATTTCAAAGGGGTTAAATCTCGGTGTAAGAAGGTCTTATCAACTAAGCTATAGACCGCCGTTGGCATTGCCTGCTTAAAACCATCATTTGAACTTAGAATAGATATAATTCGCACACGCTTGATGTAACCTACAGTTACGTCACATGAAGCGTGTTTAAAACGGGATCAAAAGCTTATGGAGCGTATATGGAACGTATGATTCCATCACTTTACAGCAAACGAGCATCACACGCTCCAGGAAGAGGGAATTGAAACCTTTTTCGCTTCGTATGCGCTTCCATCGCATTTTGTGTATACGCTTCATTTTCACCAGGGATACTATGAATGTGCATAGTATATATACAGGGTGGGGCATTTAAAGTGTCGCGGGCGTTTTTTCCAAAAATGAAGTGAGATACGAGAAAATTTTTCGGACAAAAGTTGTAGGGTACCGAGGGGGACATCCGATGGTGGCCTTGGCTTTTACCTCAAATCTCATCTTCAAGGGCATTCTGAGATCAACTCTTGTTTTTTAAATAGCATCTCATATTTTTTACTGCAGATTTGGATTCTAGGTCAAAAACCAAGAAACTTTTGTCTGAACCATTTTCCTGAAATCCGCAAAGATGGCGCTCTAATCGATATTGTTCCATTTTGAATCTGACATTCGAATAACTCGAAAACGAAGGGTCTTGCAAAAGAATGTTTCGTACAAAAGTTGTCAATACACAACACATTTCAATCGTCTACATTACCACCATTCAGAGCTCACGCGATGTAAACAAACGACGGGGTTCAGTGAAAATTCACGATTTTGAAAGTCAGTTTGTCAGTTACATTTGATTATTACTTGGTTTATGACAAATTGAAAATCATGGATATCCGATACACGGTTTCTGAAAAGATCGATATGATCTACATTTACGGTGAAGTGCATAAGAACCCCAGACAAGCATATGACTTGTATGCAGAACGATTTCCTGAAAGAACAACGCCATCCATTAGGTATTTTCAACGCATTACAAAATTATTCTCAGAAACGGGAAGTGTTACAAGGGAAAAACGACATCGAATGAGAACTGTTAGCGGAGAAAATGCGGAAGTTAATGTACTAGCTGCAGTAGCCAATAATCCACACGTGAGCTCTCGTGAAATTGAACTCCATTCGGGAATTTCTCGAAGAAGTGTTCTTCGAATACTGAAACGTCACAAATTCCATCCGTATCACATTTGTTTGCATCAAGACCTTCACGGTGATGATTTCGAAAATCGTGTACAGTTTTGTCGATGGGGTCTAGCGTAAATGCACAATAACAACTTCATCAACATATTATTTTCTGATGAGTCGACGTTCACCAATCATGGTCAAGTAAATCGACATAATATGCATTACTGGGCGACAGAAAATCCAAGATGGTTACGTCAAGTAGAGCATCAAAGACAATGGGCTGTGAATGTTTGGTGTGGTATTTTTCGATCTCGAGTAATTGGACCGTACTTCATTGCAGATACGCTAAATGGAGAGAAGTACAGACATTTCTTAGATCAAGTACTTCCAACATTACTTGAAGACATACCTATTCAGGAACGATTGAATATGTGGTATCAACACGATGGTTGTCCATCCCATTATGCAGTCACAGCTCGAGAAATATTGGACAGAGATTATCCTGGACGATGGATAGGACGTCGTGGACCAGTTCATTGGCCTGCCCGTTCTCCGGATCTTACTTCTCCAGATTTTTTTTTATGGGGATACATGAAAGATACAGTTTATCAACAAGCACCGACTACACCTGAGAATATGCGTCAACGAATCATCAATGCATGCGCGAGCATCAATGAAGATATTTTAGCACGAGTTCAGCAATCTTTTGTAAAACGTTTTGAAATGTGTATTGAAGTCGAAGGCCATCATTTTGAGCATCTACTGCATTAAAATTATCCAAGTGATGTAGAGGATTGAAATGTGTTGTGTTTTGTCTGTTATACCCCATCACCTCCGTTTCAGTTCAAGGGATCCCCCTTGGAATCAGACAACTTTTGTCCGAAACATTCTCCTCCAAGACCCTTCGTTTTCGAGTTATTCTAATGTCAGATTCAGTATGGAACAATATCGATTAGAGCGCCATCTTTGCGGATTTCAGGAAAATGGTGCAGACAAAAGTTTCTTGGTTTTTGACCTAGAATCCAAATCTGCAGTAAAAAATATGAGATGCTATTTGAAAAACAAGAGTTGACCTCAGAATGCCCTTGAAGATGAGATTTGAGGTCAAAGCCAAGGCCACCATCGGATGTCCCCCTCGATACCCTACAATTTTTGTCCGAAAAATTTTCTCGTATCTCATTTTATTTTTGGAAAAAACGCCCGCGACACTTTAAATGCCCCACCCTGTATATACAACATTCTGATGCTGCTAGGGAAAAGGAAAAGTAATCTAATACGACACACGTTACGGCATGATAGCTTATTGGAAACGTATTGGAAGGAAAAATGAATGGTGAGACTTGCAAAGGTAGACCTAGATTAAGTTATATGAAACAGATTATACAAGACAAAGGATGTTACACGGGATTTTAATTAGTTCCTCTTCAACCCCGTCAATCCCTACACAGCACATTAGCCCTCGATATGTTCATGAAGAACTCTTTATGAACTCTTATGGTCCCAAAGACCATTCATTATACACAAACCCTGTCCTGTTACGCTATCTGGGTCTTGAGAATTATCCTCTGGTGAAGAGAATTGATGTACCACCTCAAATGTTTCCCAAGAATTCATTCAAGACCGATGATTTTCACTAGAATTTTTGATTATGAGATATTTCGAGGAAGTGGTAATAAACCTCACAAGAAAACATCCATCATATGAAGAATATGTTCATTCTTCCATTCCTTCATGATGGATATCTGTCGGAATTGTCATAACAGAAAATCATTTGCAACATGTTTGTACTGTGTAAAAAGTGGAGAACAATTTCCTCAATTGAATGTAAGCAAGAAATATTCTACGCAAGAGTTATTACAGATAAGAATTAGAAGCTTTCAATATTGATTTTTTGATGCACTTTGCACTGAGAAAAAAAAAAAGAGAAATTACAGTTTGTTCTGTAATTTTTGGCTCTATACCAAATTTCTTGCAAATACAGCAGAGAAATCTGTAATGTTTTATATCATAAGATGTAATAATAGAAGTAAAGTATTTATTTTGAAATATTACATTTTCTTTCAGGAAATGTCACCGAACAAATTCTCTACTTCCAATAGTCAGTTTTATATTGAAAGATTCAGAGTTACCACGATAATAATAGCAATAAAAAAAATGTAAATATTGCGTTATGAACACGATAATATGAATAGCGTATGTTCTTACTGTGAAGTTTACATTTTTTCTGTCGATGCTAAAGACTCTTTAAACATTACATTTTTCTTTTGTAATGTATTCAGCTTTGTGGGTAAATCTTACGGTGTTTGGTTGTTACCGACCGATTCCATTGCGACGTTGTCAAAATTACATTTTCTGGTCGTTACGGCTGTTTGAAAATATAAACGCTTACACTTAGAATAGAGTGACCAGTGAACAACGAACGGGTATATGACAACACACGAAAATTGAATCGCAAGTGCTTTCAAGGTGTTTGTTTTCAGTGTGTGCTTCTGTTGTATTGTTGGAACACTGCGTCTAATATGAATTTGAATAACCATTCACACTGTGGAAACCCATTTTTCCATCATTCCCAATTCCTGTCGTATTTTCATTGTTTATATGGATAACGAATAAATATGTTTCTAAACTTTAGGAACAGAGCCAACATTCAAATCCGTGTGATGTACTCGCGTCTAGTTTGGAATCTTCATTGACACAATTGCCTAATGTGATTTGGTCATCGCTTCATCCAGGACAAACTGATACACTTCCTCCTTGGCATTGTACTTCCTCTCAGAATTTTCCAGGAGCTCCTCAACTGAGTCAGAACATTTCCAGACTCCACCAAGTCAGCACCAAATTAAGCATTTCACAAGATAATCAAAGGGAGAAGCTTTTCATTTTCTTCAGTATATACCCGTGCAGTACCTTTCGCGGATTTTCAATCACCCCAACCTGCTAAAAATTCCCAATGAGGAACCATTAAAAACGATAAATTTTCTCTATAGTTTTCAATAAGGTTTTTGAATACGGAATTTACTATGTTGTAATCTTCTTAAACGATAGAACTTTAATCGTTCCTTATCGTGTCGTATAAAATTTAACAGGATGTATGTGGTTTCATCAGAAAATACGTACAAAAAAGTACCACTTATTTGAAAAATAACACTCATTTATTCTAAAATAAGTAGTACTTTTTCTGTAAAAATTTTACAATAACACCACTTACGTTTTATGATGAATTGTATAGAATACGATGAGGAAAGATAGAGTTCTATCGTTCAAGAACGATAAAAAATTGTAAATCCCGTATTCAAAAACCTAATTGAAAACTATAGAGAAAGTTTATCGTTTTGAATCTTTCTGTATTGGGAATTTTTAGTAGAATGTATTCAGAAAATAGTTTTAATTTATATCATTCATGGAAGCATTGATTGCCAAATTCTCGATGCATTGTCCCTTACAGAAAAATGTCAAGTTTACATTCTGACGAAGCAAAGAGTACATTTTCCCTGGTACTCGCATTGAACAAAGTAAGGTCTGCGAAAAATGTAAACTTTCTTGGATCTACGTTGAATTTTCTATGTTGCATACTGAGAATGTAATATTTATTGTGGCTGCATTCAATTTCCTGCGTTGTCTCTCGAAGATGTAATTTTTACGGTGTGGTCTTTGAATTTTCTTCGGAATATAAAATTGACGATTTTTTTCGCACCAGGCCGAAAATTCCCTTAGAAAATGTAAAACTTGTGCACTTTCATATGAATTCCTCTCTTTTTTTTCTCAGTGTGTGAAGCATAATATTACCTAAATCCCTAGTGAAAATCATCCATATATGACCACATATGCATGACTTCATGGCAACTCACGTGACTGGTAATTGAGAAAACTCCAGATCGATTCCAATTGCGGCAGAAATTCTTGGTCAATGACAGAGCAAGGTATCTGTGGGTGTTTACCAATATTTAAAACTTTCAAGAATTTTTTAATATATATTTAACGAATATTCGAGATTTCTTGAAAATATCTTGAAGAGTTCTTCAAGAGATCTCGAAAATTTCTCAAAGATTCCTTATTGAAAACTTCTGAAACTTTTCTTTAAGAGTTCTCGAAGAATCATTAAGGATATCTTTGAGAACTGTTTAAGATATCTTTAGGGAATCCTCAAGAACGCTTTTAGAATTCTATACGCGTTTGATAAGATGTTCACCAGGATTTATTACCAATTTATTCAGAAAAGTTTCCAAGAGTAATTTGAGATATATGCATGTTTATGTGGATCGCGTTTGGGGACTTTCATGATGAAAAAAAGTAAAGAACTCGCGATACTAAAGAAACTCTCAGTGGGAAAGTTGTTGCGAACATATTCAACAACAATCAAAACAAGCAATTGCACTTTTGTATTATGAGTGATCGGTTTTTTATGCAAACATATTCATTTCATCCAGATTCCAAAAAAATATTTTCTATGCATGAAAATCCCTGATCTTCGGATGAGTTATGAAATTTCAATGAAGTCTTCACAGTATTTTCCTCCTTTTATATCACAAGTTTAATATTATCACATAAAGAAATGTATTCCGTAACGTGTCACAGAGAAAAACAATTCTTTTCAGAGGAATAGCAATCCATCGATTCACCAAGACCTTTTGTCAACTTAAATACACCGAAATTCTCACATTGGATCTGATTGAATTTTCTTCAATTTTTTCCCATGGAGGATCAGAATTTTTCAGAGAATGCTTTATATAGGGTTGAGCTCTCCAACATTTTATGAAAAAATTCCTTATGTAGGATCGCAGCTATGTAGCAACACACTCGTGTAGCATCGAGGCATTTGTACAAAAGAATATCATATGTAGGATCGAGCATATGTCGCATCGAGCCGTTCGACATTACGTCCAAAAAATCCTTATGCAGGATCGCAGCTATGTAGCAACGCACTTCTGTAGCATCGAGGCATTTGTACAAAAGAATATCATATGTAGGATCGAGCATACTTAGCATCGAGTCCTCTGTACGAAGAAATACCATATGTAGAATCGAGCATATGTAGCATCGAAGCACCTGTACAAAGGAACACCATATGTAGGATCGAGCATATGTAGCATCGAGCCGATCGACATTTTGTAAAAAACTCCTTATGTAGGATCGCAGCTATGTAGCAACACACTTATGTAGCAGCGAGTCACTTGTACAAAGGGATATCATATGTAGGATCGAGCCGTTCGACATGTCGTCAAAAAAATCCTTATGTACGATCGCAGCTATGTGGCAACGCACTTATGTAGCATCGAGGCATTTGTACGAAAGAATATCATATGTAGGATCGAGCTTATGTAGCATCGAGCCGTTCGACATTACGTCAAAAAAATCCTTATGCAGGATCGCAGCTATGTGGCAACGCACTTATGTAGCATCGAGGCACTTGGACATAATATGTAGGATCGCCGCTATGTAGGATCAAAAATATGTAGCATTGAAGGCGACTCAAAATCACAGATTCCAATTCAAAACAATTATATTTTTCTCCATTCTATCATCATCCCACACTAGAATCTCATACCAGATTAGTGATGTCGCGAGAAACGAGAAAATCGAGACGAGACGAGAAGCCCATGGCGAGAAACGAGACGAGTCGAAAAAGACCCTACCCGAGAAATTTACAAGACGAGACGAGAATGATTAAACGAGAATCAAAAATTCAGTTCGAAGGAGTGTAACATGATGTTTTCAATAAAAAATATCGAGAAATCGAGACGAGAATTAGCCAATTCTCGTCTCGTCTCGCGGCATCGCTATACTACATCCCGTACCAAGGATGAGGGGGGTTGCTGCCCCGAGTAACAGGTTCAAGGGGGTGCCAAATGTTTGATCTACTTCAAATTTTGCTGAATGAGAAGGTTCGTGCTTCACTTATCAAAATCAACTTTCAAGCAAAGGGGGTGCTCAATCATCAGGTTCACCCCAGGTACCAGAAAACCCTGGCACGCTATTGTATGCTTCCGACATTTCTGCAAATTTTGCAAACTCCATAAGAAGAGGAAGGATACAAGGATTGAAATTTGCACAAATATCGGAAGCATCCATTAATTATTCCGAATCAATTTTCCTAATATTGAATTCAAAAGGCAACTCCTATGTTGTACATGAACGTCGCTGACGTTTTCGATGTAAGATTGTTCAATTTCACTGCAAAAATTCAGAATACAGAATAGTACAGAATAGGATCTAAATTCTGTACACAAGACTCCTCACACAGCATAAAAGTTCAGGATACATTCAGAATAAATACCTTTGGAACTATGAAAATTCACAAAGAATTCTTTACAAATACATCAGGTACTACTGTGTTGTCTGGGTTCAAATCCAAACATTTCTATTATTTTCGTACAAAATTCAAATTGAAAAGAACTCCTCATTTTTTTAATGCTATTCTATTTCAGATATTTTATTGGGAACTCTGGTTAACGTCTCATGACGGTTCATAAAAGTATAGTTCAATCGTGAAAGATTATGAATTTTTCAGCAGGATATTCCGCTAACAGAAAAATGCGTCTCTGAGATGTTTTCTGAACGTTTAGCAAACCTTTCCTTACGTTTTATAAACATTTCATAAATGTTCTAGTGGCACTTTGTGTTGTCTGATAAATAAGGTATGAAATTTTATGACATTGTACTTATAATTCGTTTTGAATTTGTATGGAATATTCATAGACAAACATAAATAATCATAAAGAATCAGTTCTGATTCGATGTATAATCAATTATGAAGAAAAAAATCATAATAAACTCTCATGTCAAACAAAATGTTGCCGCAGCAGGGATCGAATTCAGGTTTTCTCAGTCATTGATCCAATCACTTGTCATTGAGTCATGCACCAAACGTATCAAGTTGTGGGAAAAGAGTATTTAAAACCGCCGTGTGAATAATTCTCATTGCATTGCTATAATAAATATATATGGAAGGTGAAGGTAATTGGAAAAATCAAGTCACAATATTTGAGGAATGCAACAATTTTTCCGCGTATATCATAAGCCTTTGCTATTATGAGTCTTTGCTTTGTCCATGAAAATTATTCTCAAATCTGAAAATCTTAAAAAAAACCACAGTTTTCACGATGTAAAAGTTGCAAGTTGTTTGCAACTCTCAAATGTTGGTACGTGATTTTTTTAATCATATTCATTTTTCAAATCCATTTATTATAATGATGCAATAAGAATTATTCACACAGTGGTTATAAATACTTCTTCCCCATGACATAACGACAAATTTGTCCATGGCTAAATGACAAAACACCCCACAGACATGACTGCAGGCATTTTAAAGGGCCAGTAATGGGCTCTTCAAAGGCATTGGAGGACCATCAACGGGCCATTGAAACGCCCTTAATCATTGTTTGTAGGGACTGGATTAATAACTTGAGTATCCAAAGTTCAATCCCTGCTGCAGAAACATTTTTTTGATCATAAGAATTTATTATGAATCTTTGTTCATATTAAATCATACATTAAATCAAGACTGATTGTTTTATGATTATGTTTAACTCAGCGTATTCCATAAAAATTCATGGCGAATCATAAGCACAATGCCATGAAATTTTATATCTGAATCATGTATGATCAAACTATCCTTTAATTAATTACCATGAGACTTTGCCCGGGTTAATTCATTTTGGTGAGATTTTTTACAATATTATCACGATGTGTAATAAAAGTTCAGTAAATTACTTTTTTCTCAATTTTCCATCCTCTATGATAGCAAAAATTTTACAATGGAATAAAAAAAATTCGTTTCAGGGTTGTAAACGCAACTTCAATGATATTATTTTATTTATGATCATTAAAAAAAATATATTACTCTGGTTAAAGTCACATAGCGATTCATAAAAAACTCATTCGATCATGAAAAATTGTGGATTCTGCGACAGGATATTCTGTGAGCTATGAAATTTAATGAAATTGTGTTTATGGTACACTATGAATCTGTATGGAACATTCATAGTCAAATATATGAAAAATCATAGAAAATCAGTGCTGATTATGATTCAATATGGAAATTCATTCAATTATGATTCACTATAAAAATTGAGATTTAAAAAAAATTCATAAATGCTAAAAGGTTGAGGGAAAAACATTTTCCCTCAACCGGGTTTGAACGAAGGTCCTTTCAATCACCATTCCGCTGACTCGTCATTGAGCCATGGACCGGTTTGTTAAGAAATGATGGGAAAGAAGTGTTCATAACGGACGTATGAATCTTCCTTTTCGCATTGCTGAAACGGATGAATTCCAAGGATGAATATTATTGGAAAAATCATATAAGAGGATTTGAGAGATATGAAAAATTTTTCTCGTATATTGACAGTTGTTTGTTTTGCTGATGAAGATTATTCTAAAATCTGAAAATTTTCAAAAAACCGCAGTTGTCATGATATGAAGCAAGTTATTTGCAACTCTCAAATCCTCGTTCATGATTTTTCAAATGATATCCATGTTTTGAATCCATTACAGCAATGCGATTAAAATGGTTCACACGGCACTTATAAACACTTCTTTCCCAACATTTTATAACACAAAGAATCGGTCCATGGCTCAATGACAAGTCAGCGAAATAGTAATTGAAAGAACCTACGTTCAATTTCAGTGGCGAGAAAATTTTTTTCCCTCAACATTTAGCATTTATGAATTTTTTTCATTATGAATTTTCATATTGAATCATAATCAGCATTGATTTTCAATTATTTTTCATATGTTTACCTATCCATATTCCATAGATTCATAGTGTACCATAAGCACAATATCATAAAATTTCATAGCTAACTTATGAATATCCTGTCGCAGAATCCACTATTTTTCATGATCGAATGAGTCTTTTATGAATCGTTATGTGACTTTAACCAGGTTAATATTAATGTGAATATGATATGATGGGAACAAAAATACCCTAATAGCATACAATATTGTAAAATATCATTAAATTTGCTAAAAATATTATAGAAATTTTATGTCATTCAATATTCCTATCATATTCTTACCACATTGAATAATATTTTTAAATATTTTCTAGTATTAGATTATAAATATGATTTCGAAATAGTGAATATGAGGAAATCATTTATAATCGTATTCCGGCATGAATATAATTATGAAAAAATTAAATTCCAAACTTTCCGAAAAGTTATCCAGTCAAATATTGTTCCGCAATTATGGTACACTCAGAAAAATCAGGTTTCCATCATGAGACGGCACCCGTCTCAAACAGAGTCCGTTTCACTGATGAAATAGAGCTGTTTCGCCATTATAATCGGCCGTCTGCACGGAAAGAACTCTGAAGCTACCGTAGTATGTGAGCCTGTCGCACTATAGTAGCTTGGCTGCCCACATACGAGCGTAGTGCCGCTGTGTACCAAAGTTGATTCGACAGTCAGCCAATGTTGTATGACGAAGCGCCGAATTGAATTTGCTCCTGAGCCATACAATCGTGGTATTACACGGGAGCAAATTCAATTCAGCGCTTCGTCATACAACATTGGCTGACTGTCGAATCAACTTTGGTACACAGCGGCACTACGCTCGTATGTGGGCAGCCAAGCTACTATAGTGCGACAGGCTCACATACTACGGAGCTTCTCTTTCCGTGTGGATATAAAGATCGGGCAGGTGAATGAGCAGACGAAAATCGTCCGCTCTTGAAATCAATTCCGTCTTGTCACAAGACGAAATATATTTCACGACAAAAAAGTGTCTCTGATTTGCTCTCAAAAACGCGTCAATATCTTCTATTGTTTTCTGTCTTATTATTAAAAAAAAAAGCCCGTCTTGTCATCAAACGGATTCCATTACATTAAAAGAGGGAATTGTCTGTTAATTAAATGGAATCGTTTAAGACGGTTTCCGTCTTCTGGTAAAACGAATTTCCGTTTGGAAATATTTTGAAACGGGATTGTTTTATGATTATGTGATCTCGTCTTGTCGTTAGACGATATATTTCTGAGTGTATACTTGTGAAATGTTAGCGGATACAAATTTGAACTCAGTGGATTTTATTTACGGTCTGAATAGGAGGGTAACATCAATTGAATCGACGGGAAGAAGAACGCGAACCGCGTTGCAAGTTTGATCCAAACCAGGGTTCCCCAAAAATTTGAAGAGTCATTTTCCCTGACTTTTCCTGACTTTCACTGACCAGGTTCAAAATTTTCCCTGACTCTCAAATAAGTATACCCAGATAGCACAAAAGTTGCTCCAAATTGTACCAAACCAATCAATTTGTTTCTATAACTAGAAATAGCGAATCCGAAATACTTGGAGCAAGTTGGGATAACTTAGGACGCCACTAAGCAAACTCAGCTTATAAATGAAATTGTGGAATTGTCATGATTTAAGATGGAATATTGTTACAACTTACCAGTATATCGCATCGCCACCAAATTCCCTTGAATATGAGTGTGATGAGTACATACATTCTGTCAAAAAAGTACCGGGAATTCTTGAAAAAAAAACACAAAATATTTGTTATTCTTCCAAATCTATTGTATCGCCTTCAAAGTAGCCCCCTCCCGAAATGATACATTTATGCCAACGAACAATCCAATCATCAAAACATTTTTTATACGCTTTTTCCGGAATCGATTTCAGTTCTCGCCGTGAATTCTCTTCAATATCTTCTATCGATTCAAAACGGGTGCCTCGAAGTGGTAATTCAAGATTTGGAAACAGAAAAAAGTCGGCTGGAGCCAGATCAGGTGAATACGGCGGCTGTCCGATGATATTTGTTGAGTTTTTGGCCAAAAATTAGTTCACAATGAAAGCCTTGTGAGATGGTGCATTATCGTGATGCAAAATCCATGAATTTTCTTTCTATAAATCTGGCCTTTTTCGACGAATTTGCTCTCTTAAACGCCGCATAACGCTTAGGTGATATTCTTTATTCACCGTCTGACCTTCTGGCAAGAATTCCGAATGTACGACGCCGCGATAATCAAGAAACACAGTCAACATTACCTTCACTTTTGATCGGCTTTGGCGTGGCTTTTTCGGTTTCGGCTCAGCTGGAAGCCGCCACTCCAAAGCTTGTTGACTGATTTGCATGTCATATTCGTAAACCCATGTCTCATCACCTGTTATAATGCGTGTTATGAATGTGGAGTCGAAATTGACTCGTTCTAGCATGTCTTCAGCGACCTGTACGCGATTCAGTTATTGGAGAAAATTCAAGTCTTTCAGAACTAATCGAGCGGCAACGCGTTTCATGTCCAAACAATCATGTAAAATAGTATGAACCACTGATCTATAGTATACACTGGATAGTGGATATCATGACTGCACTATGTAAAGTTATGTTCCTATTAGAAGCCATTTTAATCTTGGTTTCGTGCAGGAATTCGCGCGAAATTTTGAACTGTATGGATTGCGTGCAATACTTAATCCGTATGATTATGAATAAAAACGCAATATACGATCATTGGGAATAATCATTTGTCCATAATATTTACTTTGTTTATTTAAAATACCTACGTTACGTGTCCTAGACTCGATAGTGCCTTGGTATTTGATAGTGCAGCACTTATAACCTCCAAATAAATGTTACCGGTGTAATATAATTTCATTTATTGTAAGAATTGGAGTTTGAGTTTGTTAAGTTTGATAAATTTATTGAATTGAATTATTGACGACGCAATTTGAACCGTAAATTTGAATCGTAATAAACTATTTTATACATGAAATAGTGGTGTAGTCAATGAAAGGGATGTAAAATTAAAATATCCACTGTCGAATATTAAAATGTAGCTTTGTTTTTCACATTTTCAATTAAATTTTGCGAATAAATTTGATTTGAATCTATATTGATGGATGGTAATGATTCTCGGATATCTAGTTTGGTCACAAATACTGAAAATTACCAACGTTTTGAGTAAAATATTCACAACAAAAATTTCAAATCCTCTGCCTCCAGCGTAGAACTCCTGCAGGAGTTTCCTGCTTTGGTATGCATGCATACCAAATTGATAATTTCACTATTTTCTATAATTCATTTACACTAAGTATAAGTAACTTTGTTACCTGCATTAAATTCAATATTTTGACAAGGCTGAGAAATTCCTATATTGAAAGCAGGATACATACATTTTGCATCGTTAAAAATGTAATTCTCGTATACTTAACACAGTAATATTACAAAAGTGATTCTATGATTAAACAACGTGAGTTTGTAAATTAGTTTTTCATTTGTTACTGTGCAAGAGAATTGTGAAAAATTTATTGAAAATTCTTCTCGAACATTTGTGTTGCCTGTAATTTTAGATATGAAAGGTTTTAGATGGAGGTTTTGCATAAATATAAATATGACAGATTTTTATTCCTTATTATCTAATAACAATAATTATTCAAGTTGATGTGAAAAATTTAATGTATGCAGAAAAATATTTCCAGAAGAATACAAATGGATTTTCAGTTTGATATTTACAATTTTAATAAACCACAATTTTATGTAATTACAGTTTGAAACGTTCATTAAAACGAAATCAGTATTATTATAAATGAAATTTGATAGTTAATAACGCCATTTCATGATTAATTCATTTAATTAACATGTATTCCTTATTGAAAAATTCCAATTGAAACTGATAAGTGTAGTTTGATCGGAATCAATGGGTTCGTATTAATTTTCCGTGTCATTTTGTCACACCTGCTATGGGTTTCTATTGGATTTCATGTGGGAGTCAATATTCTATTGGTGTTTATTATTAAAATCGGTAAAACTTCATGAATATCGATGGAAAATAATTTCCCATTGGAAAATCATGTCGTTTTGTCACAAGATCTATGAGAATCTATTAGAATTAATATATTGGAAGTTTTCAACAGGGTTGCTTAGCAAAATATTGTAATAATGATGGCATGCAACAAATGACATTTCATTTTGTTTTGTATTAATCATGAAATCGTTTCGAAAAAACATTCATACCTAATTAATTTACTATACCTGAGGGAATTCTGCCCAGATAACACAACAGTTCGTGAGCCGTTTCAAAAGAGTTCTTAAAATAAATTCTGGAAGAATTATTTGTTCGAACTATTAACGAGTTCTCAAGGAGTTCTTTGAATTCTGAAAGAATTATTTAACAGCTCTATGATGAATGCCTTGAGTGTTCTATGAGAGTGTCGAAAGAATACTTCAAGATTAATTGAAGAACTCCTTAATGTCCGCTTGTTAGAACTCTTATGAAGCTCTGTCCTTGCTAGAGAAGAACTTCCTACGAATTCAACGTGAATGTTGAATTCCTGCCTGTTCCTGTCGATTCAATGATTGTGAAGAAGTATTTAGTAGAAATGATTAGGTGATGATAGTTGGTTTGAGTCCATAAAATAAAGGAATATGTAATTAGTGATATTTAATGAGAACAAAAAACTAATTATATACGTTTTGTTTTTAGCTTTGTGTATATTGCAAATATTTTGGCATTCATTGATACTAAAAATTTCAATGATTAGTTTGATCGATTTTGTAGGTTATATTTTTACAAGGTGTCTAAACTTTAATATGTTCTGATAATTTAATGAACGTTGTAGAAATAAAAACTTGATGAACGTAAAAGATGATATGAACCATTCATTCAATATTTATCCACGTACACCTGATATTTTAAAGTAATTTTTATATTTGATAAACACATGAGTTCCGTGAGAGTTCTTCAGTCATTCATTTCAGGAGTTCGCAACGATTTCTGTTAACTAATGGATAGAGCTCCTCAAGAGTTCTATTAATCGGACATTAACGACTTCTTGACGTAATTGGAAAGAACACTTGTCGATTACTTCAGAGTTCTTGAAGAATGCTTTTTACTAATGCTGAGTTCTTCAGGAACTCTTCAAGAATTTTTTGTGTTATCTGGGATGTGATTCAAATTGTATGCACTATATATAAAAAATATCTGCAAACTTCGCAATGATTAAGAAGCGTCAGCGTTATTGAGACAAACGTGAATGTTCTTGGTTGGAATGTTCTCTCCAATGGCGAAGATCTGTAAATGAAAGTTCTCAACATTATCATATCTGAAAAGTATTAAAAAAGATAGCATAACAGAATGAAAATAAGATGAAACGATTGAGAAAAAACATTCAATCTTCATTCAATAATGTAATTTTATTTGTTCCATAAAAGCCGAAATGTAAGAACAAATAATAAATGAAAAAATAATAATTAAATATGGGAAGAAACTGTGGTAAACATATAATAAATGGAAACATGCGATAATCAGATATTACAAATGCAGTATAACACACATTATTAATATTTGTATTCTTGTTTTACCAAAAATCGCGTGCAAAAATAATAAATAATTAATAAATTATGAAAAATATATCTCAGAAAAGAAAACTGTGTTAAAGATATCATACATAGACATATCCAACAGTACAGAGTTACCAATGTGATACACATTATTACGAAACAAAAAATGCAATAGTTTTATTACAGAATAAACACATATATCATGCGACTATTATGGTCACTATAAAAGAAATAAATTAAAAATATATACAGAAACATGTAAAAGACATGCATAAGAAACAGTTGGGCAAAGCTGGGGTAAACAGTTGGGTAAAAATTCTGGTAAAGCTCTCATAAAAATCACTATGATACTGCATATATAGAAATAGTTATTGGTGTTCCCAAATGAGTCTTCGGGTCATATTGTGTCTAAGTTTTGTCCCTACTAATTGTTCAGAAACGGCTTTGGTCTTTGCAAACATTCTCAAATGGATGTAGGTTTTACTAACAGCTTTTATCAAATTATATATGTGATTAGAGTCTTCCACGGAATCATCGAACAAATGTTCGTTCAATGACTCGAACAACGAACATGGTAACTGTAGCATATCGTACATAATTTTTGAGCAAAGAACTGAGGCAAAATTTTTTTCATGTGGTATTGTTTTTAATTTATTGAGAGATTGACGAAAGAGCTTTTCAGTGTAGCTGCAGATCTTCACAACAGATTCGCTGGGATAAATCAAGCCTCCTCGATTTTTTGTGGTAATCAATGCGTACTTTTCAGGAGTAGTAGAATCACAACGATCCAGCAAAGCGAACCGGCAAATTTCACATTTTATTGTTGGATGTTTTTGATTTGTCAGTTTCTTAACAACCCAGCCAGCGATATAAATTATGCAAGTTTCTGTAAATTGTGAAAATGATGACGGCAAAGTACCATTGAAATGTGAAAATTCGTCCATAAAAATTTGCTCATAATCATTACTAATCGTTATATCATCTAAGCCATATTTTTTAGTAACACGCAAATTTGCAGCGATTTCATACGTTTTGGCATCGAACATATCACCTTTTGTTTTCGTGGATGGAACTGTCAGTATTGACGTGTTATCCTGAGCTTCTGCATTACCGTTGGAAGCGCGGATTTGATGGCACACTAACATTCGCTTGTATGCGGTAACAAACTGCATGCAAGTTGGATTAGGACACCATCCACCGCATTTCCTGATAGCGCAGAAGAAGAGCTCGAGATGATCCTGGCTAAGTTTATAAGTAAGCAAATACTTCAACTGCGAATCTACCGGTTTCACATAATCTTCGTAAATCCCAATTACGGCAGAAATGGCTGAGACGAAACCGGTAAATCCGGTATGCCTTCTTGTGTCACGCATCAATTTACCTTGCCGATCACGTATGTTCGCCAAATACTCTATCGCGTCTTCCATAGGCTTACGCCAAAAGCATTCGTTGGAAGGACGCAAAGGAGCTTTAAATCCTTTCCCAAAAGGATTCCTAGAATTTAAAAAATCAAAGACTTGATCTATACAGCGAATAAATTGAACCGTTGCTTCACTGCCTTGGAATTCTTGTAGACCCAACGTTTTGTTGCAGTATTCGATAGCATCTGCAACGCTAGCACTCAGTGTTTGAGCTGCCCATGAAACTTTCATTTTCATTTTCTGATATTCTATGTGACATTTCTTTAATTTATTTCCCGCTCTAAGCCCCTCTTTTTCCTGAAGCACACATAAATTTTCAATGAAACACCAATTAATTACATTGCCTGTGGAGTCTACAAGAATTCTCAAGTCACCGAAACAATTACGTAGTAATTTTAACATATGACATGCATCAAGAATGGCGTATACTTTCTTTCCTGTACTGGGGTGAGGGAAGAAAGGGCGAGGGTTATTAATATCAAAGACAACTCCAAGCTCCTTCATTATGTACACATGCTGCGCCGGACCGTCTAACGTAATCGAGATCACTTCGACTTCAATCTCATGTAATCGACGCAAGCTCTCTGTAATGAGTTCGACAAGGATGGAACTATCTATACCATTTATCAAAAAATGGGCTATAGGCAGCTTCCATCGCTGATCAACTCCTACGACCATAAAAACGAGTGCGTCTTTCGCTAAAAGACTATCATCGCTCCTTTCCTCATATGATGTTCCAATATCTACATAGCCACGTACGATCCCATTTGGTGCACGTTGCACCCCTTTTTTGATGCCCATTTCGTCTAGCATAAAAGATACTAAGACTTTTTTATCCACTTTTTTAGCTTCAGCAACCCGTAATTTTAAAGCCTCAAAACTTTCGCTGGTGAATCCGGGTTCACCATCAATGGATGCATACCAACACCTCAGAGTGCTGGGATCAGGGAGAGCTTTACCGAATTTTTCCCGTACAAAAAGATAAGCTTTCGGCGAATAAAAGTGCAATGTTAGCGCAAATGATCTGAGAGCTGGAGGATATTGTTCACGAGAAATTTTACCGTGAGAATTATTTTTTAAAAAACGTTCCAAGAATTCAGATATGTCCTCATCAGCAATAGCATCAAGAGCAGCAAGTGCATTCCCAGAAACGAGCATTTTATCTTTTAGTTCACTTACGATATCTTTCAGGCTGCTGATTTCTGCGGCCATGCGCTTCATTTTTCGTTTCTGTGCCTTACTGTCCTTGCTTAGTTCGGATAATTTTTCTCTTGTATTTTCGAGTTTCCTTTTCAACGTCTTCGGCGAATTTTCATAATTATGATCTTCTAGCACACTGCGATGAGATCGAGTTGTCTTGGGCGTACTTGAATGTGATGTCGATGTGAAATCCATGCCATGATTCTCGTCGTTCTCATCAGAGCCCCAGGCGACTCTTTTGTTACTCGGCTCAGCATCAGCATCACAATTATGAACTATGGCCGCATCAGTATTGAATTCAGTTACATCTTCAGTGGTTCTTTCACTCGATAAACTGCAGGTGAATTTCATGCTGTGGTCATTGTTTCTCAAGTGTTTCACAGCAAGTTCCTCACTTGGAATTGTAGAAATCTCTGAGAAAAGTTTTAACGTAATTCACATTAATGCTCTCATGTCCTCTAGCAAAAAACATGAATATAACTTTGCTTTTAATCAAATGTTATTATTTCACAGTTTTGAAAATTTGTCTTCTAATGAAACTTCATTCTAAATAACTCTTTTGGAAAAATCCAATATATTCTAATAGATTCAGGGCTGGGGAATATTTCATTAAAACGTATTTGAAATACATGAATTATAAGTATTTTATATTTTTCATTTGAGATACATTTTTTGGAGCATTTTGTGTTTGAAATACATTTTTTGGAGTATTTTGCCCAGCCCTAAATAGATTTCCATACATTTTGTAAAGATTTATCAATAGAAATTTTTTGTTATATTAGTACTTACGAGTTTTTACCGATCGTACCAATGAAACCGGAGGTGAGCTGGGAGAGATTGTTAACGCTGTTGTAAACTCATGGAGAGTTCAACTTTTGTTTCCTTTTAAAAATTTATTCGAATCAGTTGAATTATTGAGTTTGATTTGAACAAGGCAATCAGAACTAGTGTTTAAAAAAAAAGGTCGAACACACCAATCAGAATTCAGACCATATTTTTAGTATAGCGTTAGCAATCCCTCTCAACTCTTCTCTGATAAAACTCAATAAAATATCGACTTACAAACTCACAGAGTCCAATGAAAACCTTATAGCAGCTTTGACAAAGCGACACGGATAATTGATAGAAAACTACTATTTTCGATAAAATTACATTTATTGGTCCCTGGCTGAAATCACTAACAAAACCTGAAGAGTTCGGAAATAATTTGTTTAGATTCTAAACACAACTAAACGATTTACTTGGGTTTACTATGTGTTTTTGTCCAAATTCTTACCAGGGGTTTTTATTGAAATTCATTCATACAGAATTTTGGTCACCTATCATTTCTGAAGGAGCAAAATCAAAATATTTATGCTTCTTTTACTATACCTGTATGATTGATTGATTGGAATATATTTGGGACCGCAGTTGGCTTCAATCTTCCTCCTGGATAGTAGCATGATGGATCAAAATGCTTTGAACATAGTACACTCCTTTTCGTTGGTACAAAATTGAGCACAGGCATATTCATGATCCACTTATCCAGAACGTCCTTCCTTGAAAAAGGGAATCTACGAATAAAAGGAATAAATATGAATGTAGTCGTCAATGTAAATTTTTTGTTTTTATCATAGACACTAAAGTTGCCCAGCATACTTATGAAATTTAAGGACTTGATTTTTATTCTTCTTCGCTTTGCAATAAGAGCAAGCAAATTCATAATCTCCAAATATTGATGGCACGCTTCCTGGGGCAAGTGTTACATTTGTAGCAGCGATTATTATGTCTTTCTGTTCGAAATGATCAGAACATAATAGTGCGGACGAAGTAATTTGTTGTGGAGTGAAATTCATGTTTCGCAACCATTTTTTCAATCTCTCAGGCTCCTTAAATGGAAATCTGTCAGGAACAAAATATAATTGAAAAAAGAGGTGATTCGAATTTATTCATCTCAGATTTTGAATAATTGTGCTTATACAGGAGGTTACATACTACATTTCATAAAAAACATTTGAGATATAAGATACTTTCAAATAACTTTACCTGTGTTTCAATCAAAAAGCTCAGATTTGATTCCAGACATACCTTATTGTTATGGTTGTATACCACAGCATGTTATATGTAATTGTAATGATTAATTGTGATATATTCTAAAAATATATTCCGAACATTTGTAACTTACCCGTGAAATGTTCTGAAAGATTCTGAGCTCCATTTGAATCCGCAAAAAATGCATGAAGCAACCATCTTTGAGGTTATGTTTTTCACCACACGAAAGTAAACACTGCACAAAACCAAGAATAAAATGGCTTCTAATGGGAACACTCCCCACCACCGCTTCCACTATCCAGTGTATACTATAGATCAGTGGTATGAACTGATTCGTAAGACACAGAAAGTTCACCTGCTATCTCTCTCAAACTTAGGTGACGATTTTCAGTCACCATTTCCTTCACTTTATCGATATTAACTTCAGTTAAAGACGTCGATGGACGACCAGAGTGAGGCAAATCTTCCACCACATCTCGACCACTTTTGAATGCACTGTACCACTCATATGCACGTGTTTTTGATAGAGTCAATTCACCGTAAGCCTTCTCCAATATTTTCAGCGATTCGGCACACGAAATTCCATTTGCAACGCAAAATTTAAAACAAATTCTTTGTCCAATCTTTGTATCCATTGTGACAATCGCGGGACACACTTGAGAGAACTGAAAAGATCGAGCACTATAAACAAACTGAATGACAGATGACAGTCGAATTCCGCGTCAATATACAGGACGAATGTACCAACTTAACAACAAAAAGAATGTTGACAAACCCGTCAGCCGCACTTTTTAAATGATCAATTCCCGGTACTTCTTTAACAGAATGTATATGTATACTTGCTTTCCATATAATGGTATCAAGGGCGTATTCAGAAACTCACTATCCTCCTTTGAGGGGACTCGAGCATAAAGATGTAATTTCATGGGGCGTCGAGCATCAAGCGTCAACATTAGAAGGAAAGAGAAGAACTGTGTGACCTCTCTTTCGTTCTAATGTTGACGCTTGATGCTCGACGCCCCATGAAATTACAGCTTAAGGAAGTGGGGGACGGAAAAATTCAAATTTGTTAATGTTTGGAGGTTAAAATTTTACAATTTTATTTTTGAGCCTTCAGAAATCACTTAGCCATTCAAGGTTTGCGGCGATGTGGAACTCTAGGCATGTAATTTATTATCATTCACTTCAAGTAAGGTAGTGAATTTTTGGATATTCCCTTGAATGGTATTACACTTCACTCTAAAAAATTTGGCAGTGTTAGGTAAAGTCCACTCCGGATGGTGTTGTTTCAACACCTGACGGTGTTATTTCGACACCGTATGGTGTCGTTCTAATACCATTTTGAATTATTTTAACACTGAATTCCGGAGTGGACTTTTATAGAATCCGCGCGGTGTTAATTCTGACCCCGCTTTTCTTACAGTATTTTGGAGGTGAGCTACGGATTGAAATAAAATAAGCACAGTCAATAGATCAATTGTGAATACTCATTCTCTTGACATCGCGTTTTGAACCAAACCAAAGGAATGGTATTTCCAAACAAAATCGCAAGGCAATTCAATGAAATTTATACTTCACCCATACAGCACAAGAGTTCCTGTTATGCTCATGAATATGTATTTATTATGAATATTTTGAATTCAAAACGAACTCTTAATGAATAACTTAACCCTCAGCCTCCACACGAGTGCGAATTCGCACCACCAAACATTCAATAACCAGTAACTTTCCACATAATACATTGCTTTCACATTGAATTTTGTCACAGAATACATTACCTTCTCTTTTACTTATTAACATCAATGGATGTCTCGGAAAATTTCACCTTGAATTCATGTAATTTTCACTTTCATCTTGATTTATTTGCACGAAATTACACAAGATGAAAATTGGAAAGCCAAATTCGCACTCGTGTGGAGGTAGTGGTTGCATGAATGAGGTGTGGAGGCTGAGGGTTAATGTTCAGAAAGAATTCGTATCAAGACTCCATAATCAATTCTGCGTGCATTCAATGCATTTTGATTTTGACTTCATTGAATTCTCATTGAATTCATTATTGGTTGCATAACGGCGACTATTCAGAGAGTCTTTGGGAAGTCTTTATGAATTCAAATTGATCATTTGTGCTGGCTGGGTAAAAAATACACAAATGGACCTCGAAAATTTTCTGCTGGAATCAAATGTTCCAATTTTCCCTGACTTTTTATAAATTTCAATGGATTTCCCAGACTAACGGAGCATTTTGCAAACGTTCCTTGACTTTCCCTGATTGAATAAGAATTCCCTGACTTTCCCTGACTTTTCCTGATTGAATAAGAATTCCCTGACTTTCCCTGACTTTCAATGTGTGGGGGGGCTCTGCAAACGGTCCCGTTGGAGGTCGAAAAAAAGTCGGAATTTTGAAAATCTAAAAATACTAGATGATAGGGCTTGGAAAATGAATACCAATATCTGTTTACCATTTTTCTCTAGGTTACATAGTTTTCGAGAAAAAAAATAAAAACTTCCTATTTTTTCGCACCAAAAATCAATATTTTCCAATATTAAACTCGTTCTAACTCGGTCATTTTTCGATGTATCGGAATGAACCTTGCGAATTTCGATTCGTAAGACTTTTCCGAAGACAACAATGTAGTGAAAGTTTGTAAAAATTGATAATGAGTGAATAAATTTTTAATCCGAAGTGAAAATCACTTTTTCGATGCTTTGCATTGAAAAAGTGTCGGGGGAAGTATGAGCTACAAAAAACTTCTAGGGACAAAGTTGTTCGCTAGTATATGGACAAACTTTGTGGA
Source organism: Gonatopus flavifemur (assembly GCA_018340375.1). NCBI lineage: Eukaryota > Metazoa > Arthropoda > Insecta > Hymenoptera > Dryinidae > Gonatopus > Gonatopus flavifemur. The sequence goes on from JAFFJZ010000016.1 coordinate 3,484,440, forward strand.
AATTTTTAGATCGATTGGACGATGAGTTTGTAAAATACAGCGATTTATTCATTAGAGCGGAATGGAAACTTCATGATTTTGCGTCGTTTACCCGTTGAATATTGAAATTCGTAGAAGAAAATGTATTCATTGGATTTCATCGTGGATTTACGTTTTTTGGGTCAGAGAATCCAAATGTCGAAGAATTTGTGTAAAAATAGTTATGAATTTCTTTGTTATAAACTGTTTAATTGGATAATGAATAAATAAACAATTGGATGAAGAATTTCACAAAAATTCTCCGATATTCGGATTCTCCGACCCAAAAAACATAAACGCACGATGAGAAATCCAGTGAATACATTTTTTTCTACGAATTTCAATATTTAACGAGTAAACGACGCAAAATCATGAAAAGTTTCCGTTCCGCTCTAATGAATAAATCGCTGTATTTTACAAACTCATCGTCCAATCGATCTAAAAATTTCCACAAAGTTTGTCCATATACTAGCGAACAACTTTGTCCCTAGAAGTTTTTTGTAGCTCATACTTCCCCCGACACTTTTTCAATGCAAAGCATCGAAAAAGTGATTTTCACTTCGGATTAAAAATTTATTCACTCATTATCAATTTTTACAAACTTTCACTACATTGTTGTCTTCGGAAAAGTCTTACGAATCGAAATCCGCAAGGTTCATTCCGATACATCGAAAAATGACCGAGTTAGAACGAGTTTAATATTGGAAAATATTGATTTTTGGTGCGAAAAAATAGGAAGTTTTTATTTTTTTTCTCGAAAACTATGTAACCTAGAGAAAAATGGTAAACGGATATTGGTATTCATTTTCCAAGCCCTATCATCTAGTATTTTTAGATGTTCAAAATTCCGACTTTTTTTTCAACCTCCAACGGGACCGTTTGGATCAAACTTGCAACGCGGTTCGAGCGCTCGTCGAGTTCTTGTTCCCGTCGATTCAATTCTCTGTTGGTATGTCATTCTCCACATCATAGTCCTACGTAGTTCCTACTTTCTGTGGAATGGGTTATAGAGGGCGCTCGAATCAGTAGAAATTCTGAAAAAGTGGTCCCTCACGATTCACGATTCCCCTATCTCGTTAGCAATCTCTTCAACTCATCTTTGCTCATCTCTGGCTATGCTATGAACTATTCAGTGTATACTATAGATCAGTGTACAGAATATACAGAAAAAATGCTATAACTGTCTCTTCTTTTTTTCCATGTATAAAAAAGAGAGTTATAGAAAATGAATAAGTTATAATTATATCAATAGCCAATATTTCATGTTTATCTCTTTCCCTGACTTCTTTCATATCATATTGTTATTCATGTAGCATTGAAAAATCATGAAAATTTTTGAAATCAAAACCACGAATAATTGAAGATGGAATTTCGAATCTTTTGGATATTGGATGGTACCGGTTTCTCTGCAGATAGCAAACATGAGTAGTGACAATTAAACGAAATGGAATTGGTGTGTGTACATACGTACGTACGTTTATTTATATGTATATACACAAACAGTTTCCAACGGATCAACAACCGATCAAACTGTAAAAACTGTTTCCCTTCAGGATTACGAACCGGGATGCCTAATTTTGTTTGCGAAGGGAAAGTAAGTGCTGCTGCTGCTTCTGCTGTAGTTCTCTCGATTCTGTAAGTGGGCGAATGACAAGGCTTTTGGGATTACAAATTTGATGCGTAACAGTCGTCACATCATTAATATCATGTTTTTTTTCAAAACACTTGAACGCAACAGAGATCTCTTGTGTATCGGGTGTATATTAATGACACTTATGTGTGTATTATTATTGCAATCAGTTGAACAACTCATTCATTTCGTTTATGTACTCACACTGTAAAGTACGATATAATATAAACTTTCCTGAGACTTGGCGTGTTATTCATTTATATATAAAACCAATTAATTTTTTCTGTAATCGAATATAGTTGAGAAGAATCAAAGTACATCATATAATACTTTTATTAATACAAACAACGACAGATAATTACTATATTCGATTACTATATTCAAATGATGATATAACATTTTTTTCTCTGTATTTATCTTGTTTTTTCTTTGCTATCATCATTAACAAAATGATAATAACGATCGTGAAATTCGATTTCACTAATGAATAGTTTACCCTAAGATCAAAGAGTGCAGAGCGTGTCCTTTTTATGCTCTAATTGTCATAATTAATAAGTTTAAGGGTCCATGGAACTTGAAAAAACAAATGAAGTGATCGTACTAGGAGGAATATCTTCTTTTTTCATCTTCTTTTTTATTGGCAATATATCTTTCTTGATTGTTCTTCAAGGTTGATTCGTGGTGAATGGTGTCACCCCATTGTTGGCCATATTGTCAAGAACGCCGCTTATATAAGCTGCAACATCTATCGTCGCTTCTTCGGCGTGTCTGATAAAAGGATGCTCTAAGAGCTTGTTATATTTCGGTCGTTGGGTTTCTTCTTTGATTAAACTTTAAACAATGCAATCAGATGATTAGAGACATTTTCTTCAATTTGATCTCATAATTGACTCACCATGTATTGACAAAGTTAACAAAATCCATTGTAAAGTGGTTTCCATTTTCATTAGGCGACAGTCGGGGAGGATCACCTTGTACCACTTGATACAACTGCTCAAAAACGGAATTCCATTTGGGATAAGGAAAATAACCAGTTGCCACCTCCATCAATGTTATACCCAATGACCAAACATCGCTCCTCACATCGTAACCCCTTGCCCTTTGAGGATCTATCCTCTCTGGCTAAAAATTCACCAAAATATCCTAAATGAATTTATCTTTGTTTCTTTCTATTCTCAACTTACCGCCATATATGGTCTGCATCCAGCATCTCGTGTTCGTGCAATGGAATCCACTAACTGTCCTGATATACCAAAGTCACAGAGTTTTATATTTCCTCGACGATCCAATAAAATATTGCTAGGTTTCACATCTCTGTGAATTATTCTTAATTTTTCCTTGAGATAATTCAATGCCTTAACAGTGGCTACAGTTATCTTCCCCAGAATACATTCCGGTATCCTCTCGTTCAGTCTTTCGTAGATGAACTTGTAAAATTTGTCTAAAGAGGTGTCCATCAATTCCATGCAGATCCAACAGTCACCCTATTCAACGACAAGAGTGAGTTACATTGATATTTTTCATCTGTGTTTACATAAACCAGATTCAAACCTCTTTGAATAAAGCCCCATAGAATTGCACAATGCATGGACATTCGTTGGACTTCATTACAACTTCCAAGTCCATTAAAAGTTGCTTTTGTTCCCTTTCATCTACTGTAGAACGAATTCTCTTCACAGCCATAACGGTATTGCTTATCCTATGTATCATCTTATTTACAGTGCCAAAACCTCCTCTCCCGATTTCACCCAGGTCTTGCAAGTCCTCGCTTGTAAAATCGTACACCATGTCTGGAGTCAACTGTAATTTCCCTGTACTCTGCATGGATTGGCACATTCGTAACTTGTCCCTGAAAGGTAATACAATTATTTCATATTCGATATCCTGTATACAGATATTTTTGGTACCTTGCTTTGTCAGGAAGAAATTCTGGTTGCTGCGTTGATGAACGTGGCCTGGCTGGTAGCTTAGGTAAAGATAAAGGCAAGCTTGGACGAGATGCTCTGCAGATGATATAATTGATCATTTCATAAGAGCATTATATGAACTTGGCGTAATATATCTTCACATATTAGAATACATACATGGGAGGACATGCCGATGTCCCAGAAGAATTTGATAAAGTAGAGTTAGTGGAATTGGAAAAGCTCAAGTTATTTCCTTGAGTTTGGAAACTGAGCTTCAACTGTCTCCTCTTTTCTGCTAAAAATACCGTAACTCTCTTACAACTTTCTTAACTCAACTGAAATCAAATACTCGTTTGGATATCAACATACCTGACATTTCATTTTGGATATCATTATTGGATCGAAAGTCCAATCGTTGAAAGTTGAATGATCTCCCAGACCCTAAAAAAACCCAATGATCTTTAGGATATTGCAAATTTTGAAAACCATGAAGTTTTGTTTGCAAATGACTCTGAGGTTAGATTTGTTAAGGAAGGGATATAAAACTGAATGTATTTGCCATGAATAAATATCCGTAACTAACCTTGATTGGTCTGACCGGAGGAATTTCCTTGATTTTCTGCCATTTCAAAGATTTCAAAAGTATGTACACTGATTACCACTGTGAAATCTCCTCAGACGTTAATCTCTCGCTTAGGAGACTCTTCTGTGAGAGCTTAATCTGGCGTAAACAGTTCGTAGTGGGCGCACCATTTGTACAGCTTCGTACCACCACCAATTGTGATAATAATTAATTGGAAATAGTGTTTTCAAATAATGTTTAAAGAAAATTTGAGAATTCTAAAACTGCAATACTTGCACCACTTCACATTACACAACCTCTTCTCAGGGTACCCAAGGTATAATGGTGAAGAAAAAACACGAGTTTCAGCGCCGCCAGGGAGTTGTCTCGGAACTATGAGTAATATATATATGTATATGTTTATACATATATATATATATGGAGTATATCACGTGACCATATTTCCTGTATACCACGTGACCATATTAGATATTTGAAAATTTGCAGAAATGATTTGATACATTCCGATACGTATTCGTACCATGGGGATAAGTATGAATGAAAAATGTAATTTTCATTCATATTGAAAAAATCATTGATTGATTCAAATGATGAATTGTTCTTCTTCAAATCAAATTATCCCCAAGAACAAAGTAGAATACGATTTAAATATCGCGTATCAGAATGTGAACTGAGCATATATGAAAATATTTATCAAGTTTGAATCATTTTTCTTATGAGAAAAAACTGATACATGTATTTTTATATCTTTTCAGAGGATACTTGATAGGTATATTCAATTCAATAGAGTGCATGAGGTTTTCCCTTGTTCAATTGGAAATTTGTTCCAATGAACAATTTACACTTTCTCGAAATACATGAAAAGTGAAATTTGGGACAAAGTACTTCTAGAGTACAGTTTATTCCTTATTTGATATGATTTTGAATCGAATGGCTTATTATGACAAATTTTTGAAGTAACTTTTGATAATAAATCTTTGTGAAGTATCTATCGTACCAATAGTTCATGATAATCAGAGTAGAGAAAACTCACTGCGCTCTCAATATATCAGTCAATTTCTCCATCGAATAAAGTTTTGTAGATGTCTACTACTTATTCGCAGAAAATTTATTCCACAAAGTGCCTAGTTATTTTAAAAATAATATCTCTCTATTTCACATGCTAATCACTTGAAAAATCATTGCAAGTGTACAAAAGTTATGATGATAGTACATTCTTTCACAAAATGCAACTTTGTATCTTCGTCACTCTATGAAAGAAGAATAAAGTTGTGGAACATTGTTTTCTGGATATACTAATATTCTCAATACTCTTCCAAAAAAAATTCAATTACTGTCTCTGCTGAGTGATTACCTAATCTATGGACACTGATCAAGTATTCGTTGGCAAAGTATTTCAAAATACAACACTCGATGAATGTAACACATTACCCTAGTTAAAGTCTCTTAGCAATTCATGAGAGAATGTTCTTGATAAGCTGATGAATATATATTCATAGGTATTCATGATGCATCATCAGCACAGATTCATAGGACTTTGTGGTTTACTTATGAATGTCCTGTTGCAAAATCCATAATGCCTCATAGTGAGAACATTTTTTTATGACTTGCTATGCGACTTCAACCAGGGAAGGTAATTACTCAGCAGAGACAGTAATTGAATGTTGTCTGGAAAAGTATTAGAGAATATTAGTATATTAAGAAAACAATGTTCCACAACTTTATTCTTCCTTCATAGAGTAACAAAGATATGTTATTTCTACAATACAAAATTTGTATAAACTGAAATAACCAGGGACTTCGTTCAAATAAATTTCCTGCAGATAAATAGTAGGTATCCACAAAACTTTAGTCGATGGAGAAATTGACTGATATATTGAGAGCGCAGTGAGTTTTCTCTACTCTGATTATCATGAACAATTGGCACAATAGATACTTACCAGACATTTGTTGTCAAAAATTACTCCAAAGGAACTGCATTGAACTACACATGTAATGATAAATAATTAGACTTGAACGAATTATTATTAGAGAAAACTCACTGCGGTTCCAATATATCAATCAAATTCTCCATCGACTAAAGTTTTGTGGATACCTACTACTGCTTTGCAGGGAGTTTATTCCAACAATATGCCTGGTTATTTTAGTTTATACAGATTTGACATTGAAAAAATAACATCTCTTTATTTCACTTGCTGATTCCACGAAAAATCATTGCATGTGTACAAAAGTTATGATGATAGTACATTCTTTCATAAAATGCAACTTTGTATCTTCGTCACTCTATGAAAGAAGAATAAAGTTGTGGAACATTGTTTTCTTGATATACTAATATTCTCAAATACTTTTCCAGAAAAAATTCAATTACCGTCTTTGCTGAGTAATTACCTCCCCTGGTTGAAGTGGCATAGCAAGTCATAAAAAAATGTTCTTACTATGAACCATTATGGATTTTGCAACAGGACATTCAAGTAAACCACAAAGTCCTATGAATCTGTGGTGATGATGCATCATGAATACCTATGAATATATATTCATAAGCTTATCAAGAACATTTTCTCATGAATTGCTAAGAGACTTTAACTAGGGTAGTCTGTTACATTTATCGGGTGTTGTATTTTGAAATACTTTGCCAACGAATACTTGATCAGTTGTCCATATGTAATCCGTCAGCAGAGATAGTCATTGAATTTTTTCTGGAAAAGTATTTGGGAATATTAGTATATCAAGAGAACAATGTTCCACCACTTTATTCTTCTTTCATAGAGTGACGAAGATACAAAGTTGCATTTTATGAAAGAATGTACTATCATCATAACTTTTGTACACATGCAATGATTTTTCGTGTAATCAGCAAGTGAAATAAAGAGATGTTATTTTTTCAATGACAAATCTCTATACACTAAAATAACCAGGCATATTGTTGGAATAAATTCCCTGCAAATCAGTAGTAGGTATTCACAAAACTTTAGTCGATGGAGAATTTGACTGATATATTGGAACCGCAGTGAGTTTTCTCTAATAATAATCCGTTCAAGTCTAATTATTTATCATTACATGTGTAGTTCAATGCAGTTCCTTTGGAGTAATTTTTGACAACAAATGTCTGGTAAGTATCTATTGTGCCAATTGTTCATGATAATCAGAGTAGAGAAAACTCACTGCGCTCTCAATATATCAGTCAATTTCTCCATCGACTAAAGTTTTGTGGATACCTACTATTTATCTGCAGGAAATTTATTTGAACGAAGTCCCTGGTTATTTCAGTTTATACAAATTTTGTATTGTAGAAATAACATATCTTTGTTACTCTATGAAGGAAGAATAAAGTTGTGGAACATTGTTTTCTTAATATATTAATATCCTCTAATACTTTTCCAGACAAAATTCAATTACTGTCTCTGCTGAGTAATTACCTCCCTTGGTTGAAGTCGCATAGCACGTCATAAAAAAATGTTCTCACTATGAGGCATTATGGATTTTGCAACAGGACATTCATAAGTAAACCACAAAGTCCTATTAATCTGTGCTGATGATGCATCATGAATACGAATGAATACCCGGCGAAAAAATTTCTTCTAATTTCTCATATTTTTTCATCATTTTTTTTCATAATTTTCTCATAAAATCTCATAATTTCTCAAGGATTTGGAACATCATTATGAGATATGATGTTTTCATAATTTCCCATAATTTTCTCATGAAATTCTCATATTTTCTCATAATTTTTGCATAAAATTCTATAATTTTTGAAGGAGTTTGAACACTCTTATAAGAAATGCTTTTCTCATAATTTTTCATATCTTTTCATAAATTCTCATAAATTTCGAATAAAATCTCACCATTTTTCAAAAAAAGAGGTGCTGTTATAAAAAAACAATTCCCTTTTAAAATTTCCAAATTTTTTATAATCTCTCCAAAACATACATATGTTCATAAAGTCACATAAGATTTATCATTTATTGTTTTGATAAGACGCTATGGAACCTTCCAAAGTAGCTAATCCAAGTGATCCGGATCACTTGGATCACCCTACAAACAATGATTAATGGCGCTTCAATGGCCCGCTGATGGCCCTGCGATGCCGGTGCAGAGCCGTTACCGGGCCTTTGAAACGCCTACAGTCGTGTTTGCTGGGCAGTTACTTCAGCAGGCTTCTATGTTTTCGTGTGTGTTGATATTCCATATTATCCTTCTCGTCTTTACGGATGCGAGAAGAAACTGTATTAAATTTTTAAGAAATTAGGACATATATGCAATTCTTTTGAGAAATTAGGAAATTATATGATGATACACTTTTATTTCTGAATAATTGTAACTTTTTTGATCAGAAATTATGAGTTTTTATGAAAAACCATATCTCATAGTCATCATTATATTTATGAAAAATTTTCTGTAATTTTATGAGAAATTATGAAAATATATGAAATAATATGATTTCATTTATGAGAAATTATGACTTATTATGAGAAAACATTTCTCATACTAAATGTTCCAATTCCTTGAGAAATTATGAAAATTTATGACATTTATGAAAATATAAGAGAAATTATAAGAAATATGAAAAAATACTGAAACATATGAGAAATTATGTGAAACTTTTTCGTCAGGGTATCTATTCATAAGCTTATCGAGAACATTTTCTCATGAATTGCTAAGAGACTTTAACTAGGGTAATCTGTTACATTCATCGAGTGTTGTATTTTGAAATACTTTGCCAACGAATACTTGATCAGTGTCCATAGATTAGGTAATCACTCAGCAGAGACAGTAATTGAATTTTTTCTGGAAAAGTATTGAGAATATTAGTATATTCAGAAAACAATGTTCCACAACTTTATTCTTCTTTCATAGAGTGACGAAGATACAAGGTTGCATTTTATGAAAGAATGTACTATCATCATAACTTTTGTACACTTGCAATGATTTTTCAAGTGATTAGCATGTGAAATAGAGAGATGTTATTTTTAAAATAACTAGGCACTTTGTGGAATAAATTTCCTGCGAATAAGTAGTAGACATCCACAAAACTTTATTCGATGGAGAAATTGACTGATATATTGAGAGCGCAGTGAGTTTTCTCTACTCTGATTATCATGAACTATTGGTACGATAGATACTTCACAAAGATTTATTGTCAAAAGTTACTTCAAAAATTTGTCATAATAGGCCATTCGATTCAAAATCATATCAAATAAGGAATAAACCGTACTCTAGAAGTACTTTGTCCCAAATTTCACTTTTTATGTATATCGATAAAGCGTAAATTGTTCATTGGAACAAATTTTCAATTGAACAAGGGAAAATCTCATGCACTCTATTGAATTGAATATACCTATCAAGTATCCTCTGAAAAAATATGAAAATACATGTTTCAGTTTTTTCTCATAAGAAAAATGATTCAAACTTGATGAATATTTTCATATATGCTCAGTTCACATTCTGATACGCGATATTTAAATCGTATTCTACTTTGTTCTTGGGGATAATTTGATTTTAAGAAGAACAAGATAAAATTCATTAATTCTGGAATGGCCCCTTGAATTTCAACTTCCTCAGGGCTCCATCAATTTTTTGATCCGGTCCTGCGTCATATTAAATGGAGCTATTCTCCCCAGATGCGAGACCGAAACCGCTTTTACCCTCTCCATCGACCGCTTCCCCTTTCTCCCACCATGCGGAATAAGTCGGGCGAGCGAGAGAGTGATAGTCACTCTTTCTCTATCGCTCACTCGACTTATTCCGTTTGGTGGGAGAAAGGGGAAGCGGTCAATGGGGTGAGTAAAAACGGTCTCGGTCTCGAATCTGGCATCACTGCTCCACGGAGATAGGTGGTATCTACGTGGAGACCACGGAGATGCGAAGGAGTGTCCTGTTAGGGTTGTAATGATAGGCGATAGGTAGGATCCATGTTCAAATCTCTTCTGTACTTCAAAAATTTTATCTTTGAAAGTTCATCAGAGATTTGATGCGCGTTCCCGATGATGGCTGTTCCCCTAAGCGACAATCAAGATCCCGCATAACCTGGGAGACGAAAATAATTTTTTTGAATGAAAATAATTTTGTCGATTTCATGTGTTGTTGATGTTTTTCAACTTAATTTTCTTACAGGTAATTTTTAATTACTTGCATATTGGAAAAAAAACGTTTGTATATGAATGTACATACATATTTCATTCATGTGTTTTCAAATCCTCATCCCTATCAGATTCATCATTTGAATAAGTCCATGATTTTTTCAATATGAATGAAAGTTATATTTTTCATTCATATTTATCCCCATGGTACGAATACATATCGGAATGTATCAAATCATTTTTGCTAATTTTTAAATATCTAATATGGTCACGTGGTATACAGGACATATGGTCACGTAGTATATAGGAAATATGGTCACGTGATATACTTGGTATATATATATGTGTAAATATACATATATATATTACTCATAGTTCCGAGACAACTCCCTGGCGGCGCTGGAACTCGTGGTTTTGCTTTCCCATTATACCTTGGGTACCCTGCCTCTTCTTGCCTCTTCTTTACTACCACCACCATCACCACCACTGAAACACCAAAACCATCACTAGACCACTGCTGCCAAATTCGAGGCATTAGGTTCGTTCGTTCTACGTGCCCCGAGTTGCTCCAACTTGTACCAAACCAATCATTTTGTTTGTGTAACTGGAAATAGCGAATCCAAAATACTTGAAGTAAGTAGAGGTAACTTGGGATACGACCAGTGATGCCAGATTCGAGACCGAAACCGTTCTTACTCTCCCCATCGACCGCTTCCCCTTCCTCCCACCATGCGGTTCAAGTCGGACGAGTGAGAGAGTGATAGTTACTCCTCTCTCGCCCACCCGACCAAATTCGTATGGTGGGAGAAAGGGGAAGCGGTCAATGGAGAGGGTAAGAAAAGTCTCGGTCTCGAATCTGGCATCACTGGATACGACTAAACGACCTTAGCTACACATCGTTCCTTCCCCCACCTTCCCCCTCGCCGAACAACTCTCTTTTCCACCGCCATAATCAAATCAGGCGAGTGAGAGAAAAAGTAACTCACTTTCCCTCTCGCTCGCCCGACTTGATTCGCATAGTGGGGGAAAGGAGAGTGGTTCGATGGAGAGGGAAGGAACGGTGTATGCTCCGAATCTGTCAGCACTGCACTAGACGAATCTCTTACGAATATTCGGTTGGTTTGGATTGGTTATTATTCCGATTGTTCCTTCGTTCAATCGATCGCTCGACTTTCGTTTAAATGGCAGAGATCTTAGAGCATATACTACTGGAGCGAGCATTGCCTATGATTTCAATAGAAATAAGTGTGGTTAAATTGAGAGAGAGGAAGAAATCCGACTTTTAGGCACTTGTCTCTCTTTTCATCCAATGAGTTTTAAACAAAGATAGCACTGCCTAAAATTCGGAACTCTTATTCTATCTCATTGAACTATATAACATACTGGAAAGAACACTGGCGAAATTCCCTATAGGATGGAAGAAGAGATCTTTCGTCAGTGTGAAATGCAAGATGAAATAGCGTTGTTTCTTTTCAATACATGCATCTTGAAAAGGGATGATGAGTGTAAAGGGTATCTGCTTCTTCTTCTCGCACAGTGTACCCAACTGTCTCTCTTTGACGAAAAATTCTTGAATCATGTTCATTCCAGTATATTATACAGTTCAATGTTCTATCTTCAATTCAAACTAACTACACTCCTCCGTAGCCTTCGCTCGCTCCAGTAGTATATGCTTTAAGGCAGAGATATTGAAGTGAGTGATGCCAGATTCGGGTGTGTGTCAAAGATTCGAATTATAAATGTTTCGAAACCTTAGTTGAATAAAGAGGTTGTACGTTGCTATTCTTTTCAACTAAGGTTTCGAAACATTTACAATTCGAATCTTTGACATACACCCCCAGATTCGAGGCCGAGGAGGTTTTCACCCTCTCCATCGACCGCTTCCCCTTTCTCTCTCACCATGCGGATTGAGTCGGGCGAGCGAGAGAGAAAGAGTAACTGTCACGGTAGGGGGTCTTTTTGCCGAAAACGTTTTTCACCGAATACACTGTAATTTGACAATCGATAGTCACCTCTAGAAATCACTAGGAGATTTCGTAGTGATCTCTACAAATGACTAGCGATTGTCGAATTAAGTTTATTCGGCGAAAAACTTTTTCGGCAAAAAGACCTCCTACCAACTGTCACTCCCTCGCTCACCCGACTTAATCCGCATGGTGGGAGAAAGGCAGTGTTCCCAACCTCTCAGCAAAGAATTGTGTGCTCAGGAGTGTAAAATTATAGTACAAGTCCAAAAATTAAAGTACATTTATAAAATTTCATCTAATTTTATTCAATCATTAATTATCGATATAATGAATGCCTCAAAAACTATTTATCATTATTTATTACAACTGCATAAGTTTTATCCGTTATAATGAGGTAGTGTTCTTTCATTAGTGTGGTAAAGAGAGATAGCTGTTGATAGTGATATGTTGATGAAAGATAAATGAATCCTTACAGTAAAGAGAAAAATGCTGAATTGCACGCAAGAGTAGTATACCATAATCTCGAATCTTTATAACCTCGAATTTTTCTCATTGGTTAAAAACTAGTAATTTATAGTGAAGTTACTCAAATTCCCTAGTTTTTAACCTATGAACGAAATTCAGAGTTATGAGCATTCGGGATTATGATGTATTACCTCCAAAAGAAGGGGAGGTACTTTGATACAATAATATATGGCTGACTCAACTAAACTGAAGAATCTGTAAAGAGTACTTATTCTAGTATCTGTGGTATAGGGGGCAATGACTGGAACTAAAATTTTGATTAGTACCCAAGTAACACAGAAAGAAGTTCTAAAAATGTACTCCAACATTTTGAGAATGTTCCAGCACGTTCCTAGAATGTTCGAGCACTTCCTAAGAACTTCTGGTGTTACTTGGGTCATGCAATTCTTTCTGCAAATTCAGATGTACCGAAGAATTCTTGAAAGAATATCATATCACATGGAATTCGAATAAAAAACAACCAAATGAATTATAACTTTGTTATTTTTGATTAAACTCAATGCTTGGCCAATGAACTTTGATTTACATGAACCTTATAATATAACAATATTCTTCAATGACGCAACGATTGAAATAGTTAAAAACCATATATTAAATGATTCAGAGTCTCTCTGTTCCTACCTATTTCTATCACCCACATAGCACAAATGTCTCAGTAATATTTCCAGAATATTCTGGAGACATTGTCATATTGTCAGAATATTCTGGAGATATGACTGAGACACATTTGTGCTATATGGGCAAATTCCACACGGTTTTTGTCTTTCTCCATCGTGTTTTTTTCTTTCTTTCTTTTTCTTCCCTGGTGGAAATCAACCATATATGTTCTGAAGATTCATAGCATATATGGCCCATATATGGTTTATTATATGCCCTAGTGGAAATGCACCACATATGACCCATATATGACCCATATATGGATCATATATGTTATGAGTAATCCAAACATATATGAACCATATATGACTCATATATGACCCATATATGGCCCATATACATAGGGGTATAAAAAAAGTCTCTCCTACGAGAATTGAACGCGGTCCGTTGGGACCGGACTCCATCCCCCTTTCGCTGGAGCCACCGCCGGTCGCTTGAAAGAAGCGACTTCTGTCACGTATATGAACTCCCGCTGATTCTTGAAAACCATATATAGCTCATATATGAACTCCGAATTGGTAGATCAACAATTGTGGATCACATATAAAACATATATGAGTTATTGCAGGTCAGATTCATAATGAGTTCCTCAATATTTTTAGAATAATTATTTTTGAATTCTTCGTTGAAAAATATGAGATATTTGTCAAATTTGTTTGTTTGCTCTTTTTTATTTTATTGTGTTCACCGGTTTACAATGTGTCAGAGCTTTTAGTTTTGACAAATCCAGTTGTTTTTGAATGCGTGTATCTCGGAAAGGTCTCAACACTCAGAATTTATAAGGCATAAAAGTTGGGATTTTTTCTGAACTGAGAATTCATAAAGAATTCTATATGAATACAGGTGGAATTTTTGTGTTGTATGGGTTTTAAATAAACCTAATATTGCGTAATATGTAATGAAACAATAGGCTCAAGTTTCAATAAGATGTTACACCAACTCTATTCTCTCAGTACGTGATTGTCAAAGCAAAATTAAGCGAATCTTCCTTTGGCGAAATACTGTGGGAGGCTTCGTCTTCAAGTTATAAGCAGAATAAATTTCAACGAGAAAATTAAATTTTAAAATCAAGACTACCTTCTATTTTTGACATAGATTGCATCTAAAATATGCCAAAAATTTATATACTACACTAAAACATTAAGAATATGCTGTCAGTTCAAAATGAAGATCTGAGAATGAGAGGGAAATATTCTTAAAGTTCAACACAAGTCGACGAGAAATGAATTAGAAGCATGCACTGCACGCACAAGCGTTGATCTAAAGTAGGTCGTAGTGGGGATGAGCGCAGATTTTAGTGAACTAGATAGTAATCAGTATTCAAAAGGTTACGAACCAATCACTGGAAAATATGAAAACAAGAATGTTGAAAATTTACTAATGTTTCCAAAATACGTGTCGTAGACAATACATATTTATATACGATAGAGGTACGCACAACAAAGCTACATGAATATATAATGTTTATATTGAACATTGCTCAGTAATTTGGGAAAAATAATTTCACAAGTAGGAATGAAAGCTACAAGGTATTCAAATATTCTACTTTTTGATGGAGTTATTATTCGTAGTTATGTGGCACTAGTATTTCTCACATCATAAGACTACCCAACTAACATTCAGACATCTTAAAGATATCTTTAAGAAGTCTCAATGCGTTTGTAAGAAGTCTTAAAAAACGTTCTAAAAGATACCGAAACGAATCCTAAAAGATGTCTTATGAAACACGTATAGAATTCGAAAACATATCTTGAAGAGTTCTTAAAGATGTCTTGAAGAGTTCTTAAAGATGTCTTGGAGAATTCATAAAAACGTCTTGGAAGACTCTTGAATTTGTTCACAAAAAAAATTCTTAACCTTTTCTTTTTCCTTTCCCTCCTGTTTCTTCAACTGCTCTCGCGTTCCGATAAAGTTTACCTGATTTCGACCCTTGTTGTGACGGGAATCGAACCCATTCACTTGATGATATATTTACGCCTCGGTCACTTGAGCTATACGTACAACATGGTAGAGACGCCCATAATTGTCAATATGACATAATGAAATATGTCAGCGGTGTCCAGTTTCAAAGTGAAAATGATCTTTTGAACAAACTGTTATCACATGAATAAATATCAAAAGAGTTGAATGTAATTACAAATAGGAAAGATGAATAAATTTAGTGAAACATATTTAGAAATCAATTCTGTGTTCTAGTGGTCGTTAATATTTCGTGAATACCGCAGATTCTTCCTAAAGTATTTCTGACGAATTGTTGTGAAGTGGATATTCGGTAATTTTATTGTGCACGTCATAAGGCGACAAAATCGTACTTTTTACAAACTTTCAAATTTCTTGATATCTCAATGATTGATTCAAGCTTTTAATTCATGGATATGGAATCACCTCATTTGCAATACAATTGTAATAACAGGTACATTCAAAGTTTTATTCTGTGTTATTCATGATCATGTGCTTATATAACCTCAAAGCTGCTGAAAAATGTATCTTCTTAAACGTGTCTTAATCAAGACATCTTTCAGAAATCTCCTCAAGACTTCTAAAAGATATCTTCAAGAACTCTTCAATAACGTTCTTGAAGATCTCTGAATCAAGACATCTTTTAGAAATCTTTTACAAGATGTCTTTCCAACACTTCTAAGAGATATCTTTAAGAACTCTTCAAGAAAGTTCTTAAAGATCTCTCAATTGAGTATTCTTTTAGATATCTTCAAGAACTGAAATGTTAGTTGGGTATCAATTGATGAAGTGTTTACTGTAGTTTATAAGAAATATCGTTGTACATCCTTTTTGAATATCTACACTGTCAGAAATATCTGGAAGTTTTTTTCAATCACGTACATGAAGTCAGGTCAATACAAATTTTAAATTTAATTTCATGTACAAAAACATGAAAAAAATATAGATTATGCTATAGTTTACATTAAATTTCATGTAAAATGTGTATGAAACTCAATTCATGCACGTATTTGAAAAAAACTTCTAGCAAATGCATTAAAATTAATGCAGAAATTTCTAACAGCGTAATGATTACAAAACTGAACGTATGATAATATTTATTGAACATTTTATGAAAGTTTTGCATAAGTTGGGTAAATTTGGATGAACTTATAAGATCTATTAATAATATTTAAGCAATTGATAAGTGTACTGAATAATATGAAAATCAATGCTGTATTTCACCAATCCATTTCTCTCAGTGCAGATCTCTCGAATGCCGTGGAGTAACATTTTCAAAAACGAAACGAAAATTATCGTTATGTTCCAGAAATTAGTTTTGCTTGTGGAATTTGTAAATCAAACGTATTCGAATTTGAATGAAATGCTCTTTTCACTTCCATCGTCGAATTACGGCAAAATACGTCTTTGGAAAGAAATTTTCTCTTGACTTTGTGGAAAGTTGAGGCAAAATTCTAAGTTCCATGCCTTGGTGATAATTTTTTGTATTGGAAGCTTTTCAAGATACAGGCATTCGAAAAAAAGTGGGTTTTAGAAACCAAGAACTTCGACATATGTTGTAAACCTGAAATCATAATAGAATAAGAAAATAAGAAGCGAATGATACGTATCTTACATTTTTCAACAGAGAATTCGGGATAACCATTTCAAAAATATTTATGAACTCTTGGAAAATCCGATATGAAATGATCCATACATAGCAAATAATTATACCAAATATGAATCATATATGTTTTTGACCGTTTCCTGCAAACATATATGTTGCGCGCGGTACCATATATGCGTTATATGTATCACTGATGAAGCTTCGGCCACATATATGAGGCATATATGGGTCATATATGTGTCATATATGGGGCATATATGGGACATATATGGAGCATATATGGGACATATATGGGGCATATATGGGACATATATGGGACATATATGGTCATATATGTTTTGTGGGAATCATATATGGATCATATATGGGTCATATATGATTCATTTCCACTAGGGTGCTTTGGGTGAATAAACCATATATGGACCATATGAAAAACGAATAAGCAGAAATATATATCCCATCACGCGATCCATGTATGATTTCATGTATCTGTAGAAGAATTGAATTTCATTTCAATCATACGTGGATCATAGAGGATTCAGTAGGGACCGCTCATCTCGTTTGAGGTGCATATGTCGTAAAGGAAAAGAAATCTTTTCCCAGCCGAATTTTGTCCAAGACCTAGGTTCACAGTTTTTCTCATAAATTGAAATATAAAGGAAAAAATTTTCTTTCTCAGAATTTGAAATTCGGGCACTATGCAGACGTAGATAAAGGCTCAAAGAATCATTCCTGAAAATTTCAGATTTTCTCGTGAATTCCGTTTCAAGTATTTCTTTGCAAGAGAACTTACTCCAATTGTAACTTTGGTATCCTCTTAAGAAATAGAATACTCCCATGGGACACGGATGTTCCACAAAAAATCAAAGTAATCCTTGAGAAAATCACAAAAAATTCTCAGAACTCATTAAAAATTGTTTTGGAACTATTGTGCCGCAGCAACTTTTTTCAGAAATGAAATCCTATTTCAAGATGCACTTCTGAAGTATGAGCGATATATTTCGTTGATGAATATTTTTCTAAAACACCCTATTGCATGTAATTTTGTAATGACATTACTCAATCAGTCAGAATATTGATTACGGTTTGAATCAATGAATTCTAAAATATTTCAGTTCCCATCAACGCATGTTGAACATTCCTTTTTGAAATCATGTCACTCACTGCAGAATGATAAACAATATACGAGGTGTGTTCAAAAAGTAAGGTGACTTTTCAAATTTCGCGGGCAACGTACTTTCGATTATCGATTTTTTTGTTTTGTTATGTTGGCACACTCTTCCCGAACATCTGTACCAAGTTTCAAGTGTATAGCATTTTTTGTTTGGTTGTGACAGGCGTAAAGGTTATAAGTGTTTCGCGTGCTCGGCGATTTCTTGCTATCGAAAAATATGGACCAAAGGATTTGCATCAAATTTTGTGTAAAAAATAAAATAAAGTGCTCCGAAACACTTAAAATGTTGACAGTAGCATACGGTGAAACTGTTCTGAGTAAAAAAAATGTTTACAAGTGGTACAAACTCTTCCAAGATGGCCGGGAAGATGCCAATGACGACCCTCGCTCTGGACGCCCAAGCACGTCAACAACTGATGGAAACGTTCAAGCAGTGAAGAAAATTGTTGTGGAAAATCGTCGAATCACTATCAGAGAAGTTGCTGGGGATGTTGGTTTATCGCTTGGCTCGTGCCATGAAATTTTTTCTAACGTTTTGGGCATGAGACGTGTGTCATCGAAGTTTGTTCCGAAATTGCTAAATTTTGACCAAAAGAACCGTCGCATGAACATCGCTCAAGAACTGTTGAATGACGTCAACGACGACCCAGATTCACTCAAAAGGGTCATAACTGGTGACGAATCATGGGTATATGGTGATGATGTCGAAACCAGAGTCCAATCGTCCCAATGGAAGACCCCAGATGAGCCAAGACCGAAAAAAGCACGCCAAGTTCGATCAAATGTCAAAGTTTTGCTCACTGTTTTCTTCGATTACCATGGCGTGGTGCATCAGGAGTTCTTACCATATGGTCGTACGGTCAATAAACAGTATTATCTTGAAGTTATGCGCCGTTTGCGAGAAGCAATACGAAGAAAACGTCCAGAATTGTGGAAAAATAATTCATGGCTTTTGCATCACGATAATGCCCCTGTTCACTCATCTTTGCTTGTGAGAGATTTTTTGGCCAAAAACAACACCACAATCATGCCTCAGCCACCATATTCACCGGATTTGGCCCCATGTGACTTTTTCTTGTTCCCAAAACTAAAGAGACCTATGAAAGGACGGAGATTTGCAACGATTGAAGAGATGAAGACTGCATCGCTGGAAGAGCTCAAGGCTATACCGAAAAGTGCTTATGAGAAGTGCTTTGAGGATTGGAAAAACCGTTGGCATGAGTGTATTGTATCTGAGGGGGATTACTTTGAAGGGGACAACATAAATATTGATAAATAAATAAATATTTTTTCTTAAAAATACAAAGTCACCTTACTTTTTGAACACACCTCGTATGAATGTCAACAGCCTATGTGACAATTTCTTCCTTCAATACTTTCATCTGTTCAACAATGCAAAGCATGAAGATCAAGAGATTAGGATATCAGAATGATTAATTTTTAGTATTTTTGTACAAACCTATGTTTGTATTTCAAATTTCTACAGTAGTTTTCACCAATTTTTTAAACATTTGGTTCAAGTTTTTTCGTTATTACAAGATATATATGTGTACTTAAATATTACATATAATATACATATGCAGTGTTGACCCCAGTTCATTTTCAGGAATGAAGGAACGAAGGAGACAAATAATTCTAAAACAATTATAACTCAAAAAACGGTCGGTGCCTCCTATACTGTAACACTTAAAGTGACCGCTCCACCCGCTTCTGATTTTATTTGATCAAATATTTATTTGAAAAAAGAAAATTAGCAGAAGTAATAGATTTTAATATCACTAAGAGGCAAACAAATAATGATGGAGATATCACAGATATTCAAGATGGTTCCGAATATCACAGAATGAAAGGAATAATAAAAGGACATTATGATATCACATTCATGTGGAATACAGACGGCGTTGTTATCACTCAAAGTTCAGGGGTTGATATTTGGCCTCCACAATTTACTATTTGTGATGTACCTCCTTCATTAAGAGCAGTTTTCACAGTCGTAACTGGACTCTGGTGTGATACCAGAAAACCTGATATGAACGTCTTTTTGAAACCATTTGTAAAATCGCTCGAAGGAATATATACAAAAAACGGGGTTCCATGGACTCATCCACAGACTGCAAAACAACATATTTCGCACGTTGCTGCAACCCTTCGCGTAGTCGATGCCCCAGTCCGAGCAGATTTATTTAATACTCTGGCGAAAAAGTTTCACATAATTTCTCATATGTTTCAGTATTTTTTCATATTCCTTATAATTTCTCATATATTTTCATAAATGTCATAAATTTTCGTAATTTCTCAAGAAATTGGAACAGCTGGTATGAGAAATATTTTCTCATAATAAGTCATAATTTCTCATGAATGAAATCATATTATTTTATATATTTTCATAATTTCTCATAAAATGACATAAGATTCTTCATAAATATAATGATGACTATGAGATATTGTTCTTCATAAAAAGTCATAATTCTTTATAAAAACTCATAATTTCTGACCAAAAAAGTTACAATTATCCATAAATAAAAGTGTATGATCATATGATTTTCTAATTTCTGAAAAGAATTGCATATATGTCCTAATTTCTTACGAATTCCATACAGTTTCTTCTCGCATCCGTGAAGACGAGAAGGATAATATGAAATATCAACACATATGAAAACATAGAAGACTGCCGAAGTAACTGATCCAAGTGATGCGGACCAATTTTCAAGTTTTTTGATTGGTTGAAAAGTGATCCGGCTCACTTGGATTAGCTACTTCGGAAGGTTCCATAGCGTCTTATAAAAAAAATAAATGATGAATCTTATGTGACTTTATGAACATATGTTTTGGAGAGATTATAAAAAACTTGGAAATTTCAGAAGGGAATTGTTTTTTTTTATAACAGCACCTCTTTTTTATAAAAATGGTGAGATTTTATTCACAATTCATGAGAATTTATGAGAAATTATCAAATAGTATGAGGATTATGAAAAATTATGAAAAATTATGACAAAAGCATTTCTCATAACAGTGTGCAACCTCCTTCAGAAATTATGGAATTTTATCCAAAAATTATGAGAAAATATGGAAATTCCATGAGAAAATTATGGAAAATTATGAAAACATTATATCTTATCATGATGTTCCAAATGAGAAATTATGAGAAATTTTTTCGCCAGGGTATACAACACCATAATATCTTATATGGATGTAATTTTTGTGAACAAAAAAGAGAACGGAGTTCCAAACCGAATGCAGATATTGAAAAATCATATTTTCTTTATACAGAGAATCCAGCATGTCTTCGCAATTCAGAACGAATCGTACAGCAAGCTATACAAGCTGAACGTTTCACAAATCTTTGGTTTTTTGTGAAAGAACCGTGGTTCATTGGAAATTACATGAACGATGTCAACCACTTCTTATCTTCTGTAAGACCACCTGAGTTTTTACAACGCATACCAAGAAGTATTTCTGTACTATCGAAACGGAAAGCTACCGAACTTCGCGCTTGGCTGCTTTTTCATTCATTGCAGATTATTACTAAATTTGGTAATGTAAAATACAGGCAACATTGGTGTTTGTTGTTAGCCGCATCTTTCATACTATTGCAAGATACAGTTACGAAATCAGAAATCAAAAAAGCAGACTTAATGTTGAGAATGTTTGTTAATGATGTTGGAAGATTATATCGGAACCAAGATTATACTTATAATGTTCACCAATTACTCCATCTGCCTCTGAGTGTGGAACGTTGGAGACCTTTGTGGGCAAATTCAGCGTTCTTATTCGAAAATAATAATGGCTTCTTGTCAAAACTTATCCATGGAACCAGAGTACAGGGTAAAGAATTCATTGTTAATCTGAGATTAATGCAGGGTTATCAAACGTTGAGAAACAAAACGTTGGATTTGAACCGAAATGATAAAGAAACAAAATTGTTGAACCCACGATTCATTGAACTCAATGGTGCTGAAGGTAACATTATAAGGGGGAACAATCTAATTTTGGTGAAAATGTTTCCTAAGGCTCTAATTGGAACTGAATATTTTACTACTGTTTTATATGATAAAAACTTAAGAAGGAAAAACTCTGCCGTTTTTTTCGAACATGTGGTTGCAGGTGAAGGATTTGGAGAAATACGATTTTTTTCCCATGGAAAGTGTTCGGAAACACAAGAGATAAGGAATTATTGTTTCGTTAATGTTTTTAAAATTAATCAGTCCGAGTATTTCTTCAACGAAAAAACGATGGATCGTGTGAAAAATATTGCACCAATAATAAAAACAGGCAATTTTATTGTTTCGGAAATATCAGACATCAAAATGAAAATTATGTTAATTGAAGACTACGCATGTATGAAACCGAATAATGCAGAAACAAATGAATGAATAATATTAAAAAATACAGTCCCATCTGATATAGCCTTGAGGAAAATTTTCCTTTTTTTTCGACAAAAATGCTTCAAATTCATCTTTTTTCTATCCTTTTGTTAAAAAAAAGGCTGGTTAGAAACAGAAATCATAGAAAAAATTAAAGCAAATTTTCTTGGAATTTTGCATCATCTTCTACATTGGTTCCATCGGATTCTCATCGTTTGGAATATATTTCGTATTCACAGTGCTCAATAGAACATGTTAAATGTTATTCAAAACTATTGGAGAGTAATCGATTGTGAGTAATTACTTCTACCAAATTCTGATATCTTCCAATTTATACGTATACCCATATAACGTCAATCAATGTTGAGCAGTTTATACTCGATATTTCAGATAAAGCATATGCATACAAATCTTCCATACACTGAAAAACCATTCCTGTTTTCGAATCAAATTTTTGTACCCCATATTCCTTCCACTATGAGGAACTATTATTCGATTCAATCACTTTGATTCACGAAAGATGAGGAAAATTGAATTATTGTCTTAGATTATTATTTTTTTGTTTCTTATACCTCTCAAATTGTATGAAATGATTTTGAATAAAACCTTGTAAATTCAAACAATGCAAATATAGTTTTGATTCTCAAAAATAACCTGTTCTTTTGATGTTGTTAGTTAACTATATTCATCTACTTGCAGTTTATGGTGGGGATTCAAATACCACAAATCATACTGTTACTTTTCTATATATCATCAAGGACCGCGTCATTATCTGGAGATAAAGGAATTTCAACGAAGGAATCAAATTGTTGATATCTCAAAATTTGAATCCTAGATTCAGTTCCACTAAAATTGAGTTTCTCCTCTGTTGGTTTAGTATGTGTCACAAAATTCCGGATCATAAACTTTGAAACGCCCTGTATTTTCATGCTCTGGTTGATACATCCGAAGAAAATATTTCCGTTCAAGCGACCAGCGGTGGCTTGAGGGATAGAGCTTAGGTATTCAGTTCCGACGACTCGCGTTCAATTCTTGAGGAAGTGTTTTTTTTTGCATCCTGATCCATTGTTCCTTCAATCCTATGTCATACCTCTTTGTCATGAGAGAATTGTTTTCTTCTCTTTCAAGATTATATTTCGAGAAAAAAGGACTTCTTTATGAATAAATTCTTTCCTTGCACACAGAAAAAAGTATTTTCTGATTCAAATAAATATATTATTTCAATTGAACGGCAGACACATTTGATTTCATTTGAATTATTCTTCGTCTAATGGAAAGAAAAATTCATTTGTATGAAAAAAATCTGTTGAAATTTAAATAAATTTTGTCCTTTCAATAGGATTTAATAAATATCAACACATATTAATATGGCATGATACTGGAAAAACGATATATTAGGATGAATTGAAAAAAAAACACTTCTACGAGAATTGAACGCGGGGGTCATGGGGACCAGATGCCGTCGCTCTTTTACCCAAACCACCGCCGACCACTTGGGCAAACATATTTCCTTCGCGTATATCAACTTACACTCACTTTCCAAACTTCGAAATCTCAAAAACTGAGCTGAGTTACGTAAGATAAAAGTCAAAATGGTATTCCTTAAAGGCATTACGGAGTCCCGAGAAATGCTAAATTTCTCCCCCCGCATTTTTCTAAAAAATGACTGAATGAATCGAAAGATAATGAGTTGACGCATCTTCTGTGAATCACGGAATGCTCTTAAAGGGCGCCTAAGATAGACGTACACGTAATTTTCATTGAAAAGTCGCTCCCGACTCTCGCGACCTTTCCTTCTTAGTACATTCGTATATGCTTCCCGCTTTTTTGCATTACCATATGGCTCATGTATGGATTTGAAATTGGAAAACGCACATATGTGGACCATATATGAAAACGTATATGGCAAATGATCACACCATATATGAATCATATATGTTTTTGACTTTTTCCTGTAAACATATATGTTCCGCGCTGAACCATATATGCTCTATATATGCCACTGAGATTTTCACCCACATATATGGGCCATATATGAGTCATATATGGGTCATATATGTTTTTTCAGAATCATATATGGGTTATATATGGCCCATATATGATTCATTTCCACTAGGGTTATCAGGGAAAGCCAGTCAAGTTACTGGACACGCCTCTGTAACGATATATGTGTTTATTAATATATTGTAAGAATTATTAGGCATGATCAGATTATCCTCATCGCTATCACATTCAGTGGACTGAGAAGTCGTTTCTGTCTTGTCACGTTTACAAGAATAAAGCATGTCTCTGGTCATTCGACTAAACTCTGTTTTAGTTGGCTCATAACTCACACAATCTAATCCAACTCGTTGACTAGATAAAAGTAATCCATTAACAGTTGATGTTACCAACTTATTTCTACTTTTAGTTTTGATCAAATTCAGTCTACTCATTAGAATGCGGAAGAGATAATACTTTCAAAGCGAATTGAGATAAGTTTTTGAATTGCATCAAATTTTAATCGCCGGGATCACTATTCAATAGTTTATGCCAAAATATATCACAATCATCTTTCACGTTAATTTCAGGAGGAAGTTCAAAATTTGTTAATAGTCTCCATTCGTCATAAATATTCTGATAATCATCTGGTGTTACAAGACGCGGTAATGACTGCATTAAAGGCATAAGTGATGGCGTTTCTATTCTTGTCCTTCGAAGCATAGCTTTTGAACCCAGATAACACAATAATTCGTGAGCCGTTCCAAAAGAGTTTTTGAACTAAATTCTGGAAGAATTATTTTTCCGAACTCTTGACGAGTTCTCAAAGAGTTCCTTGAATTCTAAAATAATTATTCGACAGCTCTGTAATAAATCCCTTGGGTGTTCTATAAGAGTATTAAAAGAACACTTTGAGATGACTTGAAGGACTCTTTAATGTCCGCTTGTTAGAACTCTTATGAAGCTCTGTCTCTGCTAAAGAAGAACTTCCTACGAATTCAATGTACATGCTGAATTCCCGCAGATTTCTATGCTTGTGAAAAAGCGTTTAGTAAGAATAATTAAGTGATGATGATTGGTTCGAGTCCATAAAATAAAGAAATATGTGATCAGTAATATTGAATGAGAACAAAAAACTAATCATATATATTTTGTTTTCCACTCGTGTAAATTACAAACACTTTGGCATCCATCGATACTAAAAATTTCAATGATGGATTTGGTATGATCAACTTTGTAGGTTATATTTTTAAAAAGTGCCTGAACTCCAATATTTTCTGTTAATTGAATGATCGTTCGATAAATAAAAGCTTGATGAACGTAGAAGATCAGATGAATCAATCGTTGAATAATTATCCATATACACATAATATGTTACAATGATTTTTATATTTGATAAACACATGAGTTCCGTGAGAGTTCTTTAATCATTCATGTCAAGAGTTCGCAACGACTTCTGTCAATTAATGGACCGAGATCATCAAAAGTTCTATCAACAGGACATTAACGACTTTTTAGGGTAATCAAAAAGAACACTTATCGATTACTTTAGAATTCTTGATGAATGCTCTTTGCAAATGCCGAGTTCTTCAGGAACTCTTCAAGAATTTCTTGTGTTATCTGGGAAGGTTGCAATACACACAATCTTTGGACTGAAAGGTCTCCAAAATCCAATCGAGACTTGATTTCAACACATCCAATGCTCAAAAATTGAATACAATTATTAAAAAAGTCTTCTCTTAATTTAACATTATTATCCCATTGGGGAGGATTTAAAAAAGTCATGACATGCATTTCAATATAGATTTGAGTGTGAGGCAGGAATTTTCCTTTATCTTTTGGATTAATTTTGATAATGGAGCATTCTTTACATAATTTGGCTGCATGTAACTTTCTAGGAGCTCTATGTAAGTTGTTTTAACCATGTCATACATCGATGTTATCATTGGTTTTTCAAATTGAAATCTTTGATTCAATCTTGTAAATTTAGGTAAAACCCATTCCAAAAATAAATAATATAATTTTACGAGAGGATTTTGGAGATATGTCAAGATTAATTCAGCTGAACGTAGTTTTAGTTCAAATGCTTGCAGGGTGAAATAATTCTTCAACGGTTCCCACTGCTCTAATAATCTATCGACAACTGCCGACAAGGAAAGCCATCGGGTTTGAGAAGGATGAAGCATCTTGTGGATTTCTACATCTAAGAATTCTTGAAACTGTTTGAATTGAAATTGCCTTTTTCGCACTCGCACTAAAAAAATTGAAAACTTCGCGAGCCAAATCCTCACATCGCCGGGGCAGTTCCTTACAAGCTGTACTTGCGCACAAATGCAAGGAATGGCAAATGCATTTGAAAACACATATATCAGGACATCAAAGTCTAAATCTCGTTGCAACTGAATTATTGCTGCCCATCATTGTGTTACAACCATCTGAAGCAAAACCGATGGCATTCGAAAAAGGTACTCCATTTTCATCAAAAGACGTTTTGACACAATTGAAAAGGTGTTCCGCGGTTGCGGTGTCTACCTGGCTTTCATCATTGAATATTTGACACAAATCCCAAAAACGACTCACAATTTTCTTCTCCTCAGAATCATAAAACCTGTAATTTGTATGAATTATCATATATATTTCATAAAAAGAATAATAAAGTAAGATAAAAACACCACAAACTGTATTTATTACCGGACGACAATGCACAAAGTGTTGATTGCAGATATATCAGTAGATTCATCGATCATTATACTGAACTTAGTGGATGCTTCCGATTGCGAGAGCTCTTGGTGCCAGGGGCCATGATTCAGCCAATGGGGAATCTAGTATTCTAGCCCTAGGGGCTGGCCCCCGCCGGCGATCGGAAGCATCCAGTATACTTCAATTTGCTAGTAAAAATTTCTTTTTCTGTTGCTCCAATAACGTTTTTTATAATTGCAAAAGCCTTAGTACTTTTCATTTGCAATTCTTGAGCAATTTTTGAATCAGGAAAACAGTTTTTTAATAACGGAACTGAATGAAATATTATGTTCAGCAAGTAAACCACATAGTTTCACTTCTGCTCTGTCAACACTGTTCAGCGTTTTATTTGTAATATGTTAGATTTTGAGTAAAATTGGTAATAGGTTTCTGTTTTTCTGTGCTGCCAATGTTACCCCATACAGCACCGGGAGGTTTCTTGAACGTTCAGAAGATGTGCTTGATTTCACAGAGAACGTGCAAATAACGTCTCAGGATGTTCTAAAAACGTCGCATGTATGTCCCAGGGACATGCAAATGTCTCGGTTAGTTCTATCTATGTCCCCGTATGACTTTGTGGTTTTTCAAGGTTAGTTTATATGAAAGTACGTTTAGGAGACACGATGAGAACGTCTGGTAGTAGATCAAAAGAACGTGTTTAAAACGTATTCAAGGATATCAAATGGGAAGGTACTTTAAACGTTTGTAAAACTTGCTTCAGCGGGACCAAAATACGCAAAACCAAGAGCACGTTTTCAAAACGTTCAAAGAACTTTCTGTGCTGTCTGGGACGTTGATGACTTTTCCCTTGCGCATGCGATCGAATAACATATATTTCTGCAGTAATTGATTCCTCACACAGAACGCATCAAGCTTTGTACACGTCAGATGGGCCATGACGAAGCCATTTACTGAAATCATTTTCTTTTAGCCACTCAGATTTGAATTTTTGTTCACGTCTAACCCATACAGCACCGGGAGGTTTTCTGGACGTTCCGAAAACGTGCTTAGTTACACAGAGAACGTGCAAATAACGTCTCATGATGTTCTAAAAACGTCGCATGTATGTCGCAGGAACATGCAAATGTCCCGTTTAGTTCTATTCATGTCTTCTTGCAATGTTCTTGGGACGTATTCAAGGAAGGGTTTTCACAACGTTCCGCGGCGTTGCACATATGTTTTTAAAAGGTTAGTTTTCATGGAAGCACGTTTAGAAAACGCGAAAAGAACGTCCCGTAGTACATGAAAAGAACGTGCTCGGTACGTATTCATGTGCATCAAAAGCGAAGGTACTCTAAACATTTGGAAAATATGTGCCGTAGGCACCAACACACGCGGAACCAAGATTATGTTTATAAAACATCCAGAGAACTTTCTGTGCTGTCTGGGAACCTCAGTTTTGGCTTCCTTTTTAGGTGGTGTATCTGGTGGAGTGTTTGGGGATTGATTTCCATTATTTGAATCCGTTTCAATGAATACTTGCACATATATATATCACAAATATGATTTTAAGTGTAAAACTTTAGAATATCACATTCGAAGACATTAACCTCACCGAGTGTTTACTGATTAACAGTCATCTCTTCTCAACGGCTGTAATTTGAATTGAAAAAAATACCACTACTTATGCATTCTCATGAAGAGACGAACTCCCCGATGTACGCTAATCGAACTAGTGCATGGTTGCCAGGGAAATCATTGTACATGGTTGTGATTTAGCATTGGCAGCTCCTAGGATCGTATACTGTTTTGATTCACCAGTTCTGATAGAATCTTAGAGATCATTGGTCGCTCTGTAAGAATTGAGCAATCAACACCGTGTACGACCCTAAGAGGTGCCAATGCTGTTTTGATTGGTTAATTCTTTCAGATTTAACAGTCATATGTTCAATCACAATTCTCAATTGTCAATATATTATTGACCGATCATTATATTAAATTGACCGATAAATGAAGTGTGTGATAATTTGATTAACAACCTTAGAAGGAGGAAAAATTTTTCATATAAGTCAACGGTAAGGAGAAATTATAGTACGTTTGCGTCACATAACGGTTATTCATTGTACATAGTACAGGAGATAGAAATTATGTGACACGTACTACCCGAAGAGCACATGAAGCTTCAGCGAACGTTCAGATCACATGTGTATAGATCGGGCCGGAGGTTCATTAGAGCTACTTTTAGATTCACAAACGTCTGACGAAGGTTCTACGGACGTTGAAATGTCCGCCTCGAAATACGTTCAGGAAACATAGATGGAACGTTCGCTGAAGGTTCATCGAAGGTTTAACGAAGCTCCACAAAAATATCTATACTTAGATTAATTTATAATAATTTATGTTTATTAATTAATTCATTTTTCATATAATTTGATCAGAATTAATATACGTATAGATATTTTTGTGGAGCTCCGTTAAACCTTCGATGAACCTTCAGCGAACGTTCCATCTATGTTTCCTGAACGTATTTCGAGGCGGACATCTCAACGTTCGTAGTACCTTTGACGAACGTTTGTGAATCTAAAAGTTGGCTTTCATAAACCTTCAAGCCGATCTATAAAGATCTAATCTGAACGTTCGCTGAAGCTTCATGTTCTCTTCGGGTATAAATATGTGACGGTTGGGAACACTGAAGAAAGGGGAAGCGGTCGATGGAGAGGGTCAAAACGGTCTCGAATCTGGCATCACTGATTGAATTATAACCCTGTATAACCCCGGGGAAGTAGAGTATCTTAAGCCCTAAAATCATAAGCCCAAAAGGCTATATGCCCGAATGTCCGTCAGTCCGAAGTTGCATAACCCCCCATAAAAAATCATGAGTTTGAGCATAAATCAATTATTAGATACTTTTGTATGATTCGAAGCATCGATAAACCATCAACAGAAGCATATTTCACGTTCAAATTGTATAAAAGTATCTGATAATTGATTTATACTAAAATTCATAATTTTTTATTCAGGGTTATGCAACTTTGAGCATGGAGCCTTTCGGGTTCCTGAAATTCGTGCATATGATTTTAGAGCTTACGATACTCTACTCCCCGGATACTCATGCTAGCGACTGTTGCGCACGACATCATTAGAAGAAAATGGAGGTCCGAGTTGAGAACATCTTTCCTTTTTTTTCTTCTAATGATGTTGAGCGTGACAGTCACTAGCAGTAGACTGTCGCAGTCCCGGAATTTCATTTCCACCAAAGTCCGATGTACCGGATTGCAGAATCCCGAAGGTGCACAGTCCCGAATGATTCCTGGACGTTTCTAGTTATCTGACAATTCTGTTCAAAGTTACTGAAAATCTTTCGTGACTGTGCACCTTCGGGATTCTGCAATTCCGTACATCGAACTCTCGGGAAAATGACCCTTCGGGTCTGCAACACTATCGTCACTAGCATGATGCTGGTCTCCCATGCAACCGGATTGTCCGGAACGGAACGCTCATAATTGGTGGATCCCTAGTATTGTTATAGTTATATCCAAATGAAACTAGTATTCTACCAATTAGGATCGTTTCGTTCCGGACAATCCGGTTGCATGGGAGACCAGCCTAAGGCTACTCTCCCATGGACCGGAATTCGTTCCGGCGGAATGACTTTCAACCAATCGCTTTCACAATTTCTTTTAGAGCGTTCTATCAGAAATCTATGAAAAATTGTGCATTCGATTGCGATTGCCTTGAATGTGCGTAAGGCAACCGTTTTGTAAAACTGTGAAGCCTTCCGAAGTAGCTGATCTGATCATCTGGTCATGACCAGATCACCTTTGATTGGTTGAGAAAGTGATCTGGTCATAACCAGATGATCAGGTCAGTTACTTCGGAAAGCTCCCATATGGTATGATTCTATGAGGAAATCAATGTCTAGTTTTTGATGTTTAATAAAAAAAGCTCAGCAGTATATGAATATATAAAAATGAGTGCTCCGCTACCAACGTGTTGTTAGAACTATACGTAGCAACATGTATTTTTACCAACTGTGGGACCCGCTGGGTTCGCTGAATCGATTCCGGATGTCGGAACGGTTTTTTTCTGAATCAAGATTGTCTCGAATGTATAAGGCAACCCGTATGGAAATATTTCGCTGGAAAATTTCTAAAAATCTTTGTAGAATTTTCGAAGAATTCTGATGTTCCTCTGCAAAAGTCTAATAAAGTATGAGAAACTCTGAGATTTCGATGAAAAATCTAACATTTTTGGGACATGTCAGAGTTACGGTGGATGATACGAAATAAAATGAGATTATAATGTAAGATCATATATTTGTTAAGATGTTTTACAAGAACATGTTATCGCGACAACATCTGAACGAGAAGTAAGTATGTAAGACATGTGAAGCGGAAGAATCGAAAACCAGGCTAGAGAGGGCAGCGCAGGATAAAGACTTGTAACTCATAAAGCGTGCGATATTCAAAATAATACTTAAACACTTCCCCTAGAGTCTTAGTTTGTGATTTTCCTATTTAAACAGAACCCAACCCAGCGGATTTGATACACCATTCGTGCTTCAAACGTGGTAGTCCCTTGGTGAATACGTCGGCGATCTGCTGTTTAGTAGCTATGTGTTTCACCGTAAGGTCGTCATTCCTTATTGCATCTCGTATAAAATGATGACGTAAATCGATGTGCTCCGTTCTCGAATGATGAACAGAATTCTTTGCTAATTTTAACGCACTTCGATTGTTACAATAAACGATTGGATTTGATAGATCATTAAAACCCAATTCTTTCAGAAATCGTTGTAGAAAAATACATTCTTTTGCACTATCCGTGAGTGCCATGTACTCGGCTTCAGTAGTAGACAGGGCCACGGTTGGCTGCTTCCTAGCATCCCACGAAACCGGACTTTCGTTGAGTATAAACGTCTATCCTATATAAGACCTTCTATCGTCGCAGCTATTTCCCCAATCTGCATCCGCAAAAACTTCAAGGGGACCCGAATCCGTTCCATAGATCAATCCGAGATCAGCCGTACCTCGAAGATACCTTAATACCCGCTTCGCAGCGGTCCAGTGCTCTTTACCGTAAGCATTATTGAATTGTCCCAAATAGCTGATAGCAAATGCTATATCTGGTCGTGTAGCGGCTGCTAAGTACGTAAGGGCTCCGACCAACTCTCGAAAAGGAAGCTTGAAATCTTCCTCGGTTGGATCGGTATTTTTCTTCAATTTTGCGTTGTTATCGATTGGAGTTGCGACTGGTTTGCACTCAAACATTCCAAATCTGTTCAAGATTTCCTTTATATATCCCTGCTGGTGCATGGTAATTTTTCCTCTGTACTGACCAAACTCTATGTCCAAACAATAATGAGCAGGTCGAAGATCCTTGATATTGAATTTGCTTGACAACTTCTCTTCGAATTTTAATATCTGTTGATGATTACAACAGCTGATCAGTATATGGTCTACGTGAATGAGTATAAGCATCAGCTCTTCCCCTGATCCCACACAATACAAACACACAGCAACAGTTCTTCAAGACGTCTAAAAGAGTCCTGAATTCATGTATCTTCAAGACATTTCTAAAAGACATCTTAAAGATGTCTTGAAGAAACACCTTGGTACCATGATGCAAACATTTCTTGGCGTGAATGTCACCATTATGATGGCATTATTGAGACATTTTTCTATCTGGGTTATGAATACAAATATTTATTGCGTTTGAATAATACTGTGAAAGGTAATGGATTTACTCTCATATCCCTTACAACGGTCGCACGCATTTCACGCGCATAAGATGCTAGCCAATTGCGCGCAAATCCACTCGCAATTCACGCAACAGAAAGCGACGTACCTGTATCCGACTTTGCACGCGATTCAAGAGCTCCAATGTCATGTGATTCGCGCGCAAAATGTTATCTGGGATATGGGAAAATATCCATTCCATTCAGGTAATCTCATAGGTAATTTTGTATAGAATGAATGAACTATAGCTTATAAAGTGGATTCAATTGATAATGAATGGCATGAAATGGATGATTAAAGATTATGTAAAGAATCAATAATTGAATCATCGCTCATAATCAGAAAGTGGAATTCATCAAATATCAAATATAATCAGAACGTGGAATCATCAAAAAACCCCAATGCAGTATAAAAAGTTTTTAGAACGAGAAACTCATGACACAACCTCAATGAGATATAAGAAGTTTGAAAAACGTTGAAGGTTGAGATTGGTCTCCAGGCACTTTAGTGACATTGAAGTATATCAAATATTTTAAATTGAAACTATTAATTGAACAAAACGATTCCTCAAGAGGCAAAATCACAACAGATATGCCACAGATCTTGACGACATACTGGACTCATTAGTTTCTCGGAGTAGAATCACAAGTGGATGGAGTCAAAGCAGAAATGAAGCAGACGAATCATAAATCTGTACGCTAGCTATTTAGCTAGACGATAGCTGTCACTATCAATTCCATTCGGTGGCCTCTTAGTCGAGTGGAGCAAACGCAAGAGTGAAGTGAATATATTACAGATCTATCCAATTCTATTATTAGATTCTTTGGATAGCATCACAGGGGGATGAGGATGAAACAAAATGAAGCAAACATACCCTAGATCTGTATGTTAGCTACCAATACTATCAATTTCATTTATGTTCAAGAATCCGATAACAGCCTTTGTCAAAGACACTTACTGAATCTTGTACAATATTCTAGTTGAAGTCAATGCAGTAGAATGTAGTTCATGTTGTTGTTGTTGTTGTTGTAGTCAATGTAGTTGATTGATGTCTGATTTTTAATCAGATGTGGTTAGATTCAATGGACTGTTCCATTAGATAATACTTTTCATCAAAACTAGAAAGACAATAAAATTATATTAAACATATGTACCTTTTCTTACCACACATCTCTTTATGGTTTTCTCCCTGAAGAAAGATGAAAAAGATTTGGAACAGTTATTTTAGAATAAGCAACATCTCTAGTCGCTTTAGTTGAGCTTGAGTATAGTCATTGTCGATCAGGGTATGCAGGGAGGACAATGTTTCATTCATTCACTTCTCTCTGAGCAGGCTCAATATCATCTGTTTCATCATTTGCTCAGGATTCTAGTTGGGAAATAGTATAGACCAGTGGACTGCCCATCAAGGGTATGGTAAAATCCACTATAATTTTACTTGTAAAGAAATAGCAAATAAACTTGAATAATTCTCAAGCAAGCTCGGTATAATCTTTCCCATCATTGTCTACGATCCTAATTGAAGGAATTGACAGTAGCTGGCTGTTGGTCAGGAGTCATAATATACCCATTATGTTTTGGCTTATAGAAAGATTGCGAATCAATTTGAATCATTCCCCTTGAACATACTCCGTATGATCCATTTGATCATCTACCCATGACTCTAGTAGGAGGGTAGGACAGTAGTGGACTGTCCGTGAAGGGCTTATGATAAATCCGATATGCTTTTGCCTCAGAATTGATAAATTTGTATTACTTTCCTTGACTAAACCTGGTATGATTTTCTATTATTTGTCTCTGGTTCCGGTTGGAGGAACCAACAATAGCAAACTGTCCGTCAGAGATTATGGTATGTCTACTATGCTTTTGCCTGTAAAGGAATCATGC
Source organism: Gonatopus flavifemur (assembly GCA_018340375.1). Lineage (NCBI taxonomy): Eukaryota > Metazoa > Arthropoda > Insecta > Hymenoptera > Dryinidae > Gonatopus > Gonatopus flavifemur. The sequence goes on from JAFFJZ010000016.1 coordinate 3,519,191, forward strand.
ATCTTATGAATAATCCATCATACAGAGCTTACCTGTATATATTCCAATTTTCTGAATGTAGCAGATAGATTTATTTATTACTTCCTTAAACTTTTTCTGTTTTTTTTACAAATAACCTCTTCATCATTTATTCATTCATTCGTTCATGAATTTTTTTCAAGTAATATATAAAAGTATATATAATTCCAAGTTATTTGTTCGTGTTTGATTGTTGTTCTGAATAACCTGTAGTGATCTGTAATTCATTCATTTTTCAATTATTCTTCGAATATTATAATAACCTATCAACACATCGCCTCATTGACAGGTTTTATTTGTTTACGTATTTACAATGCATATAATATACTCTATATGTATTAAAATGAACGCTATTGGACGTTGGTAAAAAGAAAGAGACAAAATTCATCTATGATCCACACCATTGGATATTTTAGATAAAGGAGAGCAAATATTGGAACGCACCCCTATGATAGCGGAAAACTATCGTGATAGAAGTGGGTAGAAGGAATCAGGGTTGGGTAGGTATCAAATTGACGTATTAATACGTAGTGAATATTACGTATCCTAGATAGAAAAGCATGCTCTGAATGTTTTGTAACATAACGTGCCGTAAACATACTATCATGAACTCCGCTCAGCTTGCAATGATGCATAGAATGTAAATATTATGTTTCAATTATGGTGCCATCACCTCGTTTTGCTACCAATAACAATGCTTTATGCGGAAACACCTTGGCGCCATTATGCGAACATTTCTTGGCGTGCATGTCACCATTATGATGGCATTATGGAGACATTTTTCTATCTGGGTATCATACCGTGTAACAAACCCCTCTTTCAGGGTCTTCTCACGTAATAAATGTAATTTATGTATTGATACGCATTGATACGTACGTATCATACTCGCGTAATAAATGTAACAAACCCTCCAGTGACGCGTCATTACCCAACCCTGGAAGGAATTAATGACGATGTGATGAACCAGCATCTTAATCTTGTGATCGCATGAAAATTTGAAAACGTGTATATTTCGGAATCGCATGAATTGATCAAGTCCGTAGTGTGTTCAATCGAAAGTGCATATTCGAATTATATAACGAAAGTTTAATTATTTTTTCACGAAATACAATGTGTGGTAAGTTATTGTGCATTGAAGTCTTCCTCGGTCGGTAAAAACCTGGTTTACGTGTTTAGATACACGGTAGCGCACGACTTCTGCTTTTTTTCTTATTCATCTTTTTCAAAAAGATTCTTCTCATGTACTTGGCGTCGACACGCTACCGCGTCTCTTGATAACTTTTATTTTCCAAAAGTTGGAATGATGGATAAAAAAATTTTTTCTCCAGGAACTCAAAGCGTAGAAAACACTACATTTGATATGAATTTTATTGTAATCGCGTATGCAGAAAGTAGTAGAAATTCGGATTGTTTCTCCAATTGTCATTAAAACAAGTTTTTTCCTTTAATGTCATTTCATGATTTGGTTTACCGAATTCGACATGAAGTTTCATACTGTTCATAAACATTTCATAAAATCATTCCAAACCCGTTTTGAGTTATCAATTCTTTCAATCCGAGTATGTACGATAACTTGGTCTCACAGTTGACGTGGTTTGACTTGATAGGATTTAGGAGGTTTTTCCGTCAGGATTTTTTTCGAAAATTTTCATCAAAATCAAAAATACCTAAAAAATATATTAGGAATATATCTTCAACGTATGTTCATTGGAATGTCTGATACAGTATATACTTAAGTCTTTGAAACGTTTTGAAAAATGTATAAAACTTGATAAAATTATAACGAGAATTATCGAGCAGAATTTCAAAAAAATTCATACTCTCCAATGGATGAAAAAACGTAACATTCATAATTCATTCGTAGAATGGAAGGATTCTTGTGATCATGTCTGTTCAATTAATAAAACGTCTCAAAAAATCAAAGTGGGATGAACTGTGTGTATACAGGAAATAGCAAACGCTTGTAATACAATACAAATAAATTCATTGATGTGTAATTCTACGTAGTCTGTCGTCAATGACCACAAAACCACTAGTAATAAAACAAGTTGGTCGACTGACGGGTGTCGATCTGAACATCCAATATAACCTCACCTAACCTAGTCTAATGTGGCAACCCGCAGGCTATCGTGCAACGTATACACAACGGATACGCATCGAATGAAATGAATCGAGAAAGAGACAAGAGGCAACAAATTGAACGAAACGAGTATATAGAGAAAGAAGTATGTTTTACGGGCGGGGCATAAACAGGCACAGAGGCCGAGCAAGATGGAATAAATAAGGAACGAATGATTGAGTATAGCAAAAGAGAAGGGGGCCGGAGAGGAAAGGTACTGAGCTGGAGTATCGCAGACAGCGTGAAACTAAGCAAGCCACTCGTGGCGTCTCAGTCGCAGAATTGCACGCGTTCAACAAGTGCATTATTTTATGTGTATGCATCAAGTATACATTGTGATTTCGGTCCATGTTTTGATTTTTGTTATTTTCCCCATTTTCCCTTCTCATGTCGATGATTAGTTGTGTTCAGTGATTGGTACTACAAACAAAATGTAATATTGCTTTTGTATATAACAATACTCGTGGCTCCCGAACATTTATTCAACATCTGATGCGAATGTCAAATCGGAACACGGCTGAACTTGATTTGTGAAATATATACGGTACTGCCAGTCGTGCTTTAAAGGTTAGGATTCACAAGGTGGTTGGATTTTGGTGCTACATCACGATTCTAGAGTGCCACCTAGTACATTGAACTACTCGAAAATAATAATCCCATTCATACACGTTCTGCTTCAAGCAATATATTTACGATTATTCGAAGTGAACGAAACATCATTGAATGAACAATAATAATGGTGGTATAGCTTGTTTGTTGTGTACAACACCGAGAAAGTGGTATGACAATAACAGACACAACGACGGATCTAATAGTGTAAGCAAAGTCGACGACACGCGGGAGAAACAGCAAGAGAAAGAGCAGGTCATGCGAGTGACGTAAGGTAACGGAATCTCCTTACGGACATATATAACTGCGAAGAAAGAGTATTGTGAATGCATGACATTTTTAGAGACATGTCATTTTATATGCGTTCCTTAATTAGAAAATGCTTATTTCAAACTTGTATGAAATCTCATAATACCATAGAAGGGCATTACAGATTTGTAACTTATAATTTATGTAGAAAACAACAATATAAGACGGAGGACGTTATATGAAGGCTCCGTCTAGAGACACGCTAACCTGTCCCTAATTTTTAAATTTGAGACACCGTGAGATTTTCAAATTCTCGTGGATGTAGTAAGTACTCGAGGGATTTTCTACAGACAGGTCAAATTTCGCGTGTCTTTAATTTTTTGACACTGAAACACGCGAAAAATTTCCCCTGGCTCGAATTTTCAATCCAATACACGGGAAATTTCGCGTGTCTGTATCCACGAGAACTCAAAAACTCAACGTGTCTCGAATTTTGAAATTGCAGACAGGCTAACATGGCTCTAGACACAGCCTTATATAAATGCAATGTGTACAAGTGAGAAATTACTTATAGTATTCCAAATATGGTATGAAAATATATGATTTACAGAATGCTAATTAATGCATTTCTTATTCAGAATGAAAATGATGATATTCATTCAATGACATGCATCGAATACACCATGAGAACACACCAAATATGGTTCTGTTCACTACTATATGATTCATATTCCAATGATTTATTCACGAACTAAAGACATGAGAGATATGCAAATTTGTTATGTAAGGTATCAAATTTCCAACTTTGGAGTTTGGAATTTTTATCAAGTTGAGAAGGAGAATACAAGCAAAAATGAATTTTCAATCGCAAGTTTCTAAATAAGGAAGCTTGAATATAACTTTGGAGAACAGATTTTCCTCAACCAAAGTAATTTATTCTCCGAAGCAGAACGCCACATAATAAACCCAAAAGTTTTGCCATAAAAAATTGTATACAGCGATATAAAAAAAAGACTTGATGAAAGGATTGCCAATTGCTAAACACATGAAAAACTATGAAGACAAAATTGATAAAGCTTCATTCAATATCTTGAAAATTCATGCGCAAATTAGAAGCTGTTTAGCCTGTACAAATTTGAAGAATGTTACACTTATGTGGATATTCAAATTACAAAGAACAAACAATGAATATCCAGATGAGATTCCAGGTTCATCATCTGTCACTTCGAATTTTCAACCAAAATTCTAGAACATAAAACTCTTACAACATTGAATCAATATTCATCTTTGACATGAAGTTCTATGAGATGAATACTGGAATTTTATTGAAATTCTTGGTATAAATTGAATAGAAGCTCGAACAACTCTTTAATTAAAACATAAGATCAGAATTCCACGATAAATTCGCTAAATAACAGAAATGTTTGAAAGTATAAAGAACAATTAACGCGAAGAAATAAAAGATCCGCTTTCTTATTCAAACGTATTATTTTCTAATACAACTTTCTCCTGTTCACGTTTTTGGTTGAAGAAAGATAGAAAAAAATGAAAGAAAAATCTCCAAGAATCTTCATTCTTAGTTACTGTATTCGAATTATTGTGATTTTGGATTTTTCTGTATGCTAGTTCAGTGAAAAATTGTTCAAAATCATTCAAGTATTTCTGAAACATTTCACACGAAGAATTCGGTTAGTGTCACACGGTGAAACATAATTCGCTATGATAGCTAGAAGTTAGCTGCGATAGCTAAGCAGAGCTGCAAACTAGTCACTGAAGTCAGTTGAAGTCAGTATTTTGATGCAGGTCAGTGAGTTATCAGTTTTTTACTAAATTGGGCAGTACAGTCAGTATTGAAGTCATTGAATCTCTCTTTCCAACTTGATATTTCACTCATCCCTTTCAGAATAGAACAATTAAAAATTTCAATTTTTTTTAGAAAATTCAAAATTATTGAATCATCTTCCACAGAATTGTGTCAATCAATTTTCGAATTCAATTGAATGTTGAAAGTGATGAAAATTAATAGAAGGAACGTAGGCTCTTTTGAGTTCTCGTTTTCATTGTCCTGCAATTTTTTCTATGCTCACTATCGGTTGAATCCCATGCACGGCAATGTAACAGGGTTGGCCCGAAAAAACCCGACCCGGTTTTACCCACTGGGTTTTTTCAGATAAAACCCAATCAAAGACCCACTGAAAAGAATCATGGATGGATGGGTTGTAGAACAATAAAATTAAATTTCATGAATAAAATTTAAATTTTTCATTCAATTGAAAAATTCAGATTCTTAGAATAGAATTCATATTTTCAAATTTTTCAACTGTTTCCTCTATATATTATTCGTATCTTACGTACTGCATGTATTATTATGTTATAATTTTATGTTTATAAATGTACAAATTTCATGAAATTTTATTCTATATGTGTTCATGAAATGTTATCATAAATTTTTTTTTTGGAATTCATAAGAAGAGTTTCAAGAAACTACGTGGACGAATGTTTTAGAACACACACGTCCTAATATTTAATGTTGCTGAAATTTGAATCGTTCATTGAAACGGATTAATAATCGAGTAACGAAATACTCAGATCCATCCTCAGTTCAAGACCCAAAATCTCGCAGCACATTCTTTAAACAATGTTTTCACTCTCAACAAGTCAATTTGAGGTGATAAATAACGGTAGTTCATCGTATTGAGGTGAAAACAACAATAGAAAATTGAAAAAATTTGAAAAATCCGAAAAAATCTGAAAGAATCTGAAAGAACCCGAAAAAATTCGAAAAGACCCACAAAATTGCGAAAAAAACCCGAAAAAACTCAAATCGGTTGGGTTTTTTCCAACCCTCCAATGTACCGTAGGTGAATTAGCGGTTGATACGGGAGATGAATTGTTATGAACAAATGATTTTGACGAATAGGTAAAACAGTGAAACCCCGTAATAAGAAACTTCCCCAGTTTCCCGCTTGAGAGTCTTCCCCCATTCCGACTACCGATTCCGAGCTCAAATTTCTTCTGCGCGCAACCCCGCAATAAGAACATCGAGTTTCAGACAGTTGTGGAAGTCATTTTGAAACAAAACCTCAGTGATATTTTATTATCATTCCATTTGTTTCATTCGTAATCGAATGAATATTATATAAATATTGTACAAAAGTTATTGAACTTATCTTTAGAAATAATGAACATAGGATTTTGAAGAATAAAAATCCATTTACTTCAAGCTCTTCATATAGAACATCAAAAGCCGTGGTAATTGAAAAAGTTTCTGAATCTTGTTGAAAATTGTTTTCAACTGTAATAGGATCCAGCTGGTATTGGTAAAGACTGCATTCATCCGGAGAAATAGTATATTCATTTAGAGTAACGCAGTTGACTTTTGGAAATAAATGAGAACTTCCAGACTTCTCGCGACCCCCTGAGCATATTTGAGATGAATTTTTTCTTTTACTTTTATTTTGTAAATAAGCATGAGCACATAAACGCATTTAAATGAGCGTTAGAACAAATGATGGGCAATCACAGCTCGAACGGCTGAGGCAAAGGTTTATTAATCCGGGTTCGTCGCCGAAAATGCGAGAAAAAGACAAAGAGGGAGGAGTGTTGGCAATTTAGAAGTAGTGAGGGAACCCTGATTCGCAGGAAAGCTCTTCCCTTTGGAGGCTTTTAGTTTCTTATTGCGGGGTCTTACTGTACTAGGAGTGTTCTGCAAGAACAATATGTTTCCTCAACAGAATTGTTTGATTCTCTCGTTAACGTAATATCTAATCACGTAAGTATGTAGTTGAATATAATTTCTTGATATTGTAAACGAATTATGGGAGCAATTTGGTGATCTCAACATTTATTGGAGGAAAATTATGGTTTTTCTCTCCTGATCGACTTAAAGTTATATTGTTGATGATATTTGCAGATCCAAAATTCTCATCAGATATTGTTGGTAGATTTGATATTAATTTTGTTAGATAAATTGTCAATGAGAACTTTTGATCTATCCACATTGTTACCAATATAATTTGAAGTCAGTCAAGAGAGAAACTATCATTTCCCCCAATATTTGCCTGAACTGCTAATTTGTGGATATGAAATCTATAAACAGTATCAGATGATGAATCTTTATGTGTGAAGATCATTATCAATATAAGTTTGAGTCAATCAGGAAGACAAAATTATTCTCCCTCAAAAATTATCCAACCTTCAGGGAAATTCACTTCATTTTGACCAAAACGCTTCATTTTTCCGCCAATTTTTGTGAGAAAAAATGAAGCGTTTTGCTCAAAATGAAGTAAATTTTCCTCAGGGAGATTACAAAATTTTCCATCCAATTTGTTTATATTGTCAGCAAATCATATTCAACTATGTGCTTCTATAATTGAGTATCACTTTGACGAGAAAAACGAACATTTTTAATGGGAAAATGTATTTTATTCTCAAAACACTTCCATTATCAACTTTTTTTTCAAATAATGTGTCAATAAAAATCAATTTTCTGCATCAAGCATTCATTTATCTATAGTAAAATCCTGTTCATCGGATATTATTGACAGTAAGCGGGGAAAAAATTCTCAGAATCAGTGAAAACAAAAATTGAAAAAGTATATGTCTTTTGTAATGTGCTTCAATTGAAAAATTCAAATGATGAATAAGGATTGGAGAATCGATTTGGAGAAATCTGTTGAGAATTGATTTTTTAATAGGATTCGAAAATGCAGGGTTTGAGAAGGGAAACTTGATAGCAGACTTTAGTCTATATATACATGATGGCCACACAACCTTGAAACCTTGAAAGCCTAGGAATAGCCTGGAATTGAATTCTAGAACCTGGAAACCTTTAAACACCTGGAATTCCAAAAATTCCAAGAAGCAATCTGGATATTTCACTTTTCGATTTTCACATTGCAATTACATAGAAAATTTGAACCGTTCTTAATTGCTCGCGCCACACAGTAGGGTGGAATAGGAAAACGAGATTCATAATAACGTTCAGAGCGTAGTTCTGAACCGATTTTAATGATTCTTTCCAAAAGATTCAGCATTAAATTCTCAAGAGATCTGTGAGAGTCGATCTTTAAATTTTTTTTTATTCACCCTTTTATGTTAATGCCAATGGCAGAAAGAATGTGAAATTTTTCAAATCTTCCATTTATCTCGTCCTAAAGTTTTTTCTGCGCTCAATATCACTTGAATCCGATGCCCGCAAGTGTACTGTAAGTGAATAATCGGCATATGCAGGATAATTATTGTTATTGAAAAATTATTCAATCATATGGTGAATATTAGTGATTTTTAACATGCTAAGCTATTTTCCGATCAAAATTCAGGGTTGCAAAAAACCCAACCCACCTGGGTTTTTTTGGGTTTTATAAAATTTATTCAGATTCGATTGCGTCACAATGAAAATATTCAATTGACGTTCATAATTTGGTTCCATAAGTAGTTTAACAATGTTCTGAAACTTTGAATGGTTTAATATTGCCACAGTTCAACTTTCATATTCAAACTTCAGTTAATCTCACAGCTGATCTACATTTTTTTTCTTATGTGTGGTATATGAATATTTTCTCAATAAATAGATAATTAGTTTTTAGAGCCATGGAGCGTTTGTGAATGACCACTTTCAGATTTAATAAAAAGCGAGAAAATATTTGCTACAAACTTACAGGCATATTAACCCTCAACCACGCACCATGAAGCTGAAACTAGCAGACCACTTGTAGCAGACCAGTAAAAAACTTTTGGTTGAGACTGTACTTTCAAGTTATAAGTTATTGCCAGAAGGATTTTGGACAAACGGAGACTGCTAGGTGAATGAAATTGACCATATCTTATAGATTTTGATGCGAGGAATCGATTGGAATGAGTCCCGAGACGATAAAATGATATTTGGAGGAGTTATTGACGATTTGAATGTGAGAGAAGTTGGAAATCCTGTCATCGATCACAGTTTTTCCCTGCCTTCTATTATCTAGCAAAGAGATATTTTATGCAATGATGGTTTTTCTTATAGTATTTTTGATTCTGCATCGAATGGTGTGTGTTTCGGAACGGTACGCGATTGTATTTGACGGTTATGGGAGAAATTGAGTTCCTGAAAGACACGGAATCAGCGCAAATCACCGGAAATCGCAGTAATTCCATGCCTTCTACCATTCGGCAAAGGGATTTTTGGTTCGCTGATGACTTTTCTTATAGTATTTTCGATGCTGATTCGAATGAAATGGGTTTCGTAAAGGTACGCGAACGTCTTCACTGATTTTTTTAGGGGATTACGCCCCGTGAATACAGGAACGGGAAGCAAAGGCCGATGAATGGCAAACTTTCCATGCCTTCTACAATTCAGCAAAGGAATTTTTGGTTCGCTGATGACTTTTCTCATAGTTTTTTCGATGCTGATTCGAATGGAATGGGTTTTGTAAAGGTACGCGAACGTCTTCACTGATTTTTTGGGGGATTACATGTCGGTAAAACTCGAACATGAGGCGCGTGGCAATGAATGACAAACTTTCCATGCCTTCTACAATTCAGCAAAGGAATTTTTGGTTCGCTGATGACTTTTCTTATAGTATTTTCGATGCTGAATCGAATGAGATGGGTTTCGTAGAGGTACGCGAACGTCTTGACTGATTTTTTTAGGGGATTACGCCCCGTGAACACAGGAACGGGAAGCAAAGGCCGATGAATGGCAAACTTTCCATGCCTTTTACAATTCAGCAAAGGAATTTTTGGTTCGCTGATGGCTTGTCTTATAGTATTTTCGATGCCCATTCGAATGAAATGGGTTTTGTAAAGGTACGCGAACGTCTTCACTGATTTTTTGGGGGATTACATATCGGTAAAACTCGAACATGAGGCGCGTGGTAATGAATGACAAACTTTCCATGCCTTCTACCATTCAGCAAAGGAATTTTTGATTCGTTGATGACTTCTCTTATAGTATGTTCGTTGCTGATTCGAATGAGATGGGTTTCGTAAAGGTACGCGAACGTCTTGACTGATTTTTCAGGAGATTACGTCTCAGGAACACAGGAACGGTAAGAAAGGACGAGGAAGGACAAACTTTCCATACCTTCTACAATTCAGCAAAGGAATTTTTGGTTCGCTGATGGCTTTTCTTATAGTATTTTCGATACTGATTAGAATGGAATGGGTTTTGTAAAGGTACGCGAACGTCTTCACTGATTTTTTGGGGGATTACATATCGGTAAAACTCGAACATGAGGCGCGTGGCAATGAATGACAAACTTTCCTTGCCTTCTACCATTCAGCAAAGGAATTTTTGATTCGTTGATGACTTTTCTTATAGTATTTTCGTTGCTGATTCGAATGAGATGGGTTTCGTAAAGGTACGCGAACGTCTTGACTGTTTTTTTAGGAGATTACGTCCCAGGAACACAGGAACGGTAAGAAAGGACGAGGAAGGACAAACTTTCCTTGCCTTCTACCATTCAGCAAAAGAATTTTTGGTTCGCTGATGACTTTTCTTATAGTATTTTCGATGCTGAATCGAATGAGATGGGTTTCGTGAAGGTACACGAACGTACAAGAACCCGTTCTTGTGTTCACGGGGCGTAATCCCCTAAAGAATCAGTGAAGACATTCGCGTACCTTTCTGGAACCCATCTCATTCGATTCAGCATCGAAAATACTATAAGAAAATTCATCAGCGAACCAAAAATTCCTTTGCTGAATGGTAGAAGGCTTGGAAAGTTTGTCATTCATTGTCCTTTGCTTCCCGTTCTTGTGTTCACGGCGCGTAATCCCCTAAAGAATCAGTGAAGACATTCGCGTACCTTTCTGGAACCCATCTCATTCGATTCAGCATCGAAAATACTATAAGAAAATTCATCAGCGAACCAAAAATTCCTTTGCTGAATTGTAGAACGCATGGAAAGTTTGTCATTCATCGTCCTTTGCTTCCGTACCTGTGTTCCTGGGACGTAATCTCTTCAAAAATCAGTGAAAACGTTCGCGTACCTCAACGAAACCCGTCTCATTCGATTCAGCATCGAAAATACTATAAGAACAGCCATCAGCGAACCAAAAATTCCTTTGTTGAATGGTAGAAGGCGAGGAGAGTTTGTTATTCATCGCCTTTTGCTTCCCGTTCCCGTGTTCCCGGGACATAATTCCCGGAAAATCAGTCAAGACGTTCGCGTACCTTCACGAAACCCATCTCATTCGAATCAGCAACGAAAATACTATAAGAAAAGTCATCAGCAAACCAAAAATTCCTTTGCTGAATGGTAGAAGGCATGGAAAGTTTGTCATTCATTGCCACGTGCCTCATGTTCGAGTTTTACCGACATGTAATCCCCCAAAAAATCAGTGAAGACGTTCGCGTACCTTTACAAAACCCATTCCATTCGAATCAGCATCGAAGTTACTATAAGAAAAGCCATCAGCGAACCAAAAAGTCCTTTGCTGAATTGTAGAAGGTATGGAAAGTTTGTCCTTCCTCGTCCTTTCTTACCGTTCCTGTGTTCCTGGGACGTAATCTCCTAAAAAATCAGTCAAGACGTTCGCGTACCTTTACGAAACCAATCTCATTCGAATCAGCAACGAAAATACTATAAGAAAAGTCATCAACGAATCAAAAACTCCTTTGCTGAATGGTAGAAGGCATGGAAAGTTTGCCATTCATCGGCCTTTGCTTCCCGTTCCTGTGTTCACGGGGCGTAATCCCCTAAAAAAATCAGTGAGGACGTTCACGTACCTTTAAAAAACCCATTTCATTCGAATCAGCATCGAAAAAACTATGAGAAAAGTCATCAGCGAACCAAAAATTCCTTTGCTGAATTGTAAAAGGCATGGAAAGTTTGCCATTCATCGGCCTTTGCTTCCCGTTCCTGTGTTTACGGGGCGTAATCCCTTAAAAAAATCAGTGAAGACGTTCGCGTACCTTTACAAAACCCATTCCATTCGAATCAGCATCGAAAAAACTATGAGAAAAGTCATCAGCGAACCAAAAATTCCTTTGCTGAATTGTAGAAGGCATGGAAAGTTTGCCATTCATCGGCCTTTGCTTCCCGTTCCTGTATTCACGGGGCGTAATCCCCTAAAAAAATCAGTGAAGACGTTCGCGTACCTTTACGAAACCCATTTCATTCGAATCAGCATCGAAAATACTATAAGAAAAGTCATCAGCGAACCAAAAATTCCTTTGCTGAATTCTAGAAGGCATGGACAGTTTGCCATTCATCGTCCTTTCTTACCGTTCCTGTGTTCCTAGGACGTAATCTCCTAAAAAATCAGTGACGACGTCCGCGTACCTCCACGAAACCCATCTCATTCGATTCAGCATCGAAAATACTATAAGAAAAGTCATCAGCGAACCAAAAATTCCTTTGCTGAATGGTAGAAGGCATGGAAAGTTTGTCATTCATTGCCACGCGCCTCATGTTCGAGTTTTACCGATATGTAATCCCCTAAAAAATCAGTGAAGGCGTTCGCGTACCTTGCTGAAACCCATCTCATTCGATTCAGCATCGAAAATACTATAAGAAAAGTCATCAGCGAACCAAAAAGTCCTTTGCTGAATGGTAGAAGGCATGGAATTACTGCGATTTCCGGTGATTTGCGCTGATTCCGTGTCTCTCAGGAACTCAATTTCTCCCATAACCGTCAAATACAATCGCGTACCGTTCCGAAACACACACCATTCGATGCAGAATCAAAAATACTATAAGAAAAACCATCATTGGATAAAATATCTCCTTGCTAGATAATAGAAGGCATGGAAAAACTGTGATCGATGACAGGATTTCCAACTTCTCTCACATTCAAATCGTCAATAACTCCTCCAAATATCATCGTCTCGGGACCTATTCCAATCGATTCCTCGCATCAAAATCTATAAGATATGGTCAATTTCATTCACCTAGCAGTCTCCGTTTGTCCAAAATCCTTCTGGCAATAACTTATAACTTGAAAGTACATTCTCAACCAAAAGTTTTTTACTGGTCTGCTAGAAGTGGTCTGCTAGTTTCAGCTTCATTTCTATTTAGATATCCTAAGGTGGAATAATCTTCGTACATCTTCGTCGTAAAATTATTACAGGAAATGTCAGCTTTGTCTATTACGATCTCTAGTGGATTTACGTGCACACAAAACCTTCCACTTGATATATTTAGAACTTGAATGTGAATTCCAGATGTCTGGAAGCTTATGATGTAAGATTATTCCCACGGTCACCGCTGGTTTCGAATAATTCGAGAGATCACATTCACCTCTATAATACTCGTGAATTTCAATGAGTTTCAGAAATTGGGATAATTGATTGAGGGAAATAAATATTCAAAAATAATTAGGATAGTTACCGTAAAACGGGGCTACTTTTTACACTTTTTGACAGTTTTTTGTCTGTAACTTTTTTTTAACATCAAGGATTGATAATGTTTTTTCCCCAACAGAACATTGTATCCTTCTACTATTGAATTATCATCAATATGAAGCCCCACTACCCCTCCACAATTTTGTATACATATTTTTCTTAGTGTCAAAGTTACCCCGTGTGTGGGGCTACTTTGACAAGGCATTGAAATTCGTATCATGTCAAAGACCTGGAACGTAAAAGTTATTTTCACATCATTTTGATGAAAAAATAATAATATTTAATGAATTATACGGAAAATCAAATGAGAAAACACGAACTTTACCAATTAATTCATCTTTATTGAATCAAAATTTAACATAATAATACGGAACACTTAGCGTACAATTATAAGCACGTAATCAGTCTTGAAATTATCTTTGGAATCATCATGAACTGTACAATAATAGGGAACACTAAAAATAGTTATTCATCTGTATCCTCGCATACCGTACATTCATAAGCAGGATTGGTTGAGCTTTTGTTACATACGCCGCAGATCCAATTTTTGCAAGTGACGCAGCGAATCCAATCTGGGGCATGATGGTAAAATCGGAAGTCACACTTGCAAATGTAACAGAGATTGTTGTCCTTTTTCTTGCCTTTTTTCTTACCATTCTTCTTGCTCTCCTTCTTGCGCTTTACGCCCTTCTTGTGAGATAAATCACTTAGAGGAACATCCTCATCGGAAGATGTCTGGCTTGTCATAGACGGCATGGAAGAAGTCGATGGGACTGATGCGAAGGTCAGATCATTCTCGATAGCTGAGGTAGTTTTATCGACTGAGACATTGTTTTCGGGTTCTGGGGCATCATCGATTGTTGCAGCATCTTGACTGGTCACGGATATCTGTGTACCTGGTTGATTAACGATTTTCTTTCCTCTTCTATGTCGAATTCTTTCAGAATTGTAGCCCCTTGTCTCTTTTAAAAACTCCAACAGACTATTGTCTAGGACACGTCCAGTTTCTGAATGATCTGCTGGAAGTTTTCTCAAAACGGCTCCCGGATTGCAAGGGTAAAGACCTGTAGTTCTGAAGGAACTCTGTAGATTTTTCTGTATATTAGGAGCCAATACATCCATCAATCTCTTTAACAGCATAGGAAACTGTGCCTTAGGGATGACACCTCGTATTCTTGATTCTTTCCTCCAGTTATTCAGAACCTTCCGCCATTGTTTTTTTAAAGGTCCATAGACACCCACGTCTAGTGGTTGCATCATGTGCGTCGAGTTTGGTATCACAGTTGTAAAATAAATGTTCTCTTCCAAAGCAGTTTTGATAACTTCAGGTGAAAAATGAGAAGCCAAATGGTCACCAATGACAACAACTTTTTCATTCCCTTTCCTGTGTTCTTGAATATGCGGTAACAATATTTTGAAGAACCATACTTCGAAGAGGTTCATATCAAACCAGCCGCTGCTACTGTTCCTGTAAACAGTTCCAGGCGGCCCACCCTGTGTCCAGTTGTCGTACAGGTGTTTCGATTTGTAAACAACCATGGGAGGAGTCAATTGTCCTTCAGCTGTGCCACAGAACATGATGCTGATAGATGATTTCGAATGCTCCTGGACTCTTTCAACGCGTTTATATCCTCGACGTACTAGCACTTTTATCGCCCCCGGGTCGTCAGTAACATTTGTCTCATCATAATTATAAATCAAAGCAGGACGTGTCTCTTCTAAAGCTGGTCTCAAATTCTCAAAAAACTGTTTGATCTCGTTAGGACCCACCGATGCCCTTGCAGTTTTTATGTTTGTGGCCAGTCTTTGTGTGAGATTATTCCGAGCTGCAAATCCGTTCACAAAGTCAACGCCCGGCAAGTTGTTTTTCCATTGTATCACAACTCTACCTTCCTTGTTCAACATCATTTGAACGGTGGTTCGAATGTCGGACTTTGTGAAAGGAAAACCCCAATCTGCTAGTACACACAAGGTATCTGCTATCAGTTGCTCACTCTGAGGCGTCAAAACGGTGGGATGACCTGGCTTCCCTTCGTGTTTTTGATTGATCCTGTGATGAATGGTGATTCTATTAACTTTATATTTCTTGGCGGCACCTGCCACGGTAAGTGTCCCAGCTTTCACTTCCGCAATGGCTTTTGCAAGGTCCTCATCACTATAATTTTTATAGTTTCGAGCACCCAATCTTCTTTTATATGTTCTGACCATTACGATGTATTTGTCATGCAAATAAAAGTAAGGTTAACCTATAATCAAATACAAAAACCATATATACTCCCATTTGAATCATAGATGCATACATATATGTCTTAATCTACCAAAATTCATATATATTTACGTGAATAACAATTTAAACTCACCGAAAAAGCAAACTGTACGAAGCCGTATTCACAATGTAAACAACAACGACGAAAACGCTTAGATGAGTCGGTAAGTCAGGTGATTGCAACTCAATCCACTCCTCGCACTCCCCTCCCACCGCAGGAAGTCACGTAAGTTCGCTCCGCGCGCATTTAAACCGTATTTTACGCTCTGTCAAAGTAGCCCCAAAAAGTGTCAAAGTTACCCTCAAAGTCAAAGTAGCCCCGTTTTACGGTATTCATGTTCGCAATTTTTTGACAAATCGACAGAGAACGCGACAAACACCCGACTGGAAATTCTGTCACATTTGATCGGGTTAACCCTGGTGTTTGATGAGGACCCGATCAGGACCTGGTCGGGTCCTAATCAAACGCCGGGGTTAACCCGATTGAATTTCTAGTCGGGCAGATAAACACGGAACTACAATCGTTCGTGTCAAAAACATTTTGGTGTCAGGATTTTCGATTTTGAAACAAAAAATCTATCCGTCTCTGGAAACGATCACATAGATGAACCGTTGAGTATAAGCACGACAAATATAATTAAAAATGGAAATGTCAAGGTGTAATTAAACTTTATGAAACTAATTTCAAGCACAAAAAAGTTCAAGATCATTCCAGATCATTGCATATTTGCAATCATTGTTGTCAATATTCTCTCATCAATTCTAATCAATATCGAAATTTGATTAAATTTTTTTGAATAAAAACCATGAACAAAATATCAAAAAATTCATTGTTCGATTTGTTCTTAATGATGGTTAGCGAGAGAAGGTCAATTATACGATGTAAAAGAGAACATGATTTCTAACGAGTCGGGACACTATAAAGCACACCTGTATCGCATAGAACGCCCTTGGGGCCCTGCAAGTCTTAACAGTTCAGACAGGTAGTCTTTAAGCTCACTCGTGCTCCGCAGGATTTGGCCGAACAATTGGTTTGCTTTAGGTTCGCATCCATTTCTCTTTCTCCCACATACAAAAGAGAGATCGGAATTGTCTGACCACCTACTTGCTAACTTCAAATTACGTTCCTGGAAAGTAGAGAGGCCGCATACGTTCCCACCGATGTTTTCGACCTCGGCTGGCTTTGCGTACATAATAATTTTGGCCGTTGGGATATCGTCGCTCATTTTTCTCATCCTTCCTCTTTGTCCTTCTTTCTTTGTTTCTTTATTGCTTCCTTTTTTCTTTGCTTTCTTTCTCATATTTTTTTTCTCTGGTATACATATAAGTTGCAGCAACCACATGGAACCCGGATCGCAGCATTTTATATCAAATTAATGATTCATTACATATGGAAAAGAGTACATACATGTGTAATATGTAAATTCAAGAACACGCCCGTGTGATCAATTTTCATGCACCTTCTCACAAACCAAGTAATCTGGACTGGATTTCATTTGATCTATATAAAAAAATGTACCATCGAACAGTTGTTGGTTACAGATTGAGCTCTAGTTTTGCATTTGGTTATTAATTATTATTTTGATTGGGATTCTTTTGATATCATCAATGATTGAAATATTATTTTTTCATTTGAGCCAATCTATATTTTAGAATACTTGAATCTTTTTTACTTCTCTCAAAAAAAATGTATTAATAAGTGTTTTACTTGGCGTATTTGTAAATATGCAAAATCTTATCATGATTCTGTTGGATTTGATCCCTACTGTTTGGATGATTTAACCGACAAAAGACGAAATGGTTCATCGTAATGACACGAAAATCCCTTTTTTTTTACTTAAAAAAAAATCCCCCATGTCTTGAGGCCAGAAAGTAAAACAAAAATTGTGAAACCTCGTCATAGTTTTTACAGTTTTTTTTCCGTATATATCTTGAGAATGGAACATTTACACATCAACCAGATGATAATCAATCGAGACAAATAGTGCATGACTTTTCGGTTTGAATACAAGCATAAAAGTGATTCTGAATGTCCTGAAAAGACCAGAAAACGTACAAACCATTTAATTTGACCGAGTTGGTGTTGACGCCCTCATAACGTGCAACGAGAAAGCGCCAAGCGAGAAGTCTCCTCATTGTGTACCCGTTTGGAGTGAAAAAACGAAGAGATGGAGAAAAATACCGGTGAAGACACGTTCAACATGAAATCATGCAAGTACGAGAGAGTGAACACCGGTGAATGCGTACGCATTACATACAGACAGGTTGATCAGGTTGGAAATCTATAAAGTGGCACGTCAAATGAGTACAATTCTCCGCAAATTGTGTAGGTTGACTCATACGGTGATATTTCAAATATTCGGAATAAAATCCACAAAATCGTATAATACTCTCAGCTCTTATGCAGCATGCGCATTTGATCATTTTCTCACTTTCACTCCAATTGTTTCTTTACCGATCCTCTGCAGTTCACTCCCGTCAAATACTGCTGCATGAATAATATCCCGTTTTCACCATATAATGATTCTATCGCTGATATAAGGTGTAATAAACATTTATAACAGCCGTACAGCTGGCGGGGAAGACCAGATTATAATACTTTGCGTTCTCTTGCATCGCTCCTTCGCCGTAAGAGAACATGAATACTAATCGAAATGTCAAAATACAATGGATGCACTCACTTGAAACACGTACACGTTTTTTTCAATAAAGACACTTCAATCGTGCTCTCTTATAAAATGCATTTTCTGTAATCCCTGCATGATACCTCCATATATAAATGTATTATCGTTGATCTAACGATCTATTAATCGCATGACCAATCAAGCATATGTCACAGTTCTCATTATTTGCTTTTCCGATCAGCTTCATCACCTATGGTTGTTATTGTTGCTGCTGCCGTTGTTGCTGATTCAAAGGTCTTTAAGACTTCATATCTATATGATGATTGCAACACGTCGAACAAGGCCACCTACTTCACCACGTGTTTTAACTTTTACTTTATTAATATGTGCGCGTCTGTATACTCGATTCATGAATGGCGATACTTACGTGAACTGAAAAATTTTCACGCCTCAGCGTGAATGAAAAATGAAAAACTCTGAACTGATGAATCTTTGAATCCAGATTCCATGATTCATGATCGATCATCTAAATGGGGTAATTCATTTCAACAATGCAACCCAGAAAAAGTAGGTTATTCTAAATCTAGTTCAACACTACAAGTACTATGTAATATCCTGCAGTGTTGAAGTGGATGTTTTTTTCTACAAATTATCTTGAGAAGGAGAAATGTATTATTTAAGAGCATTTCCACCTAGAAGTTGAACTACACGGAGAAAAATGTGTTATAAAATTTATTAGATCTCTAATAACCTTTGCTAAAAAATATGGTAAAAATGGGGATAGCTATCTGATATGATACTGAGTACTATAAGCACATGAAGAAGATCAATATTTACTTTTTATAAGTTTTATTAGAAAATTTATTCAAATTAATTATATAACATAATACACAGTATATACAATGCATTGATGTGTTTTAGAACTATCTTGTACAGCTTATGATAATTTTATTATAAAACTGGCAATAAGAGATATTAGAAAACAGAAATGTACATCGGAAAGAATATTGTATTCAAAATGACTGTTGTACTGTACTATTCGTGCACCATATTGAAAATTACAGCAGACATTATGGTGTTTTTATCCAATTTTACAGGAAATACCACAATTTCTATTGTAATTTTCAATATAGTGATGCGCAAATAGTAAACTATAATAGTCATTTGGAATGCGATATTCTTTTCGTTCACCATGAAAACGAATATGCCCACAATTCAAGAGGAGGTAAAGCAGTTGTATGAAGAATCATAGATTACTCTCATGTTTCCCTCATGTTTCCCTCATGTTTCCGTTCGCAAAAAAATCAACGAAGATGGAAAATCGAATATTCATCAAATCCCTTCTTCCATAGTTGCAAAATCACTGATGTGATCCGAACAAAAATGAGACGTTCTCGTTTCCTCACTGAGCTCCACATTTTGACAAAAAATGATCCAAATTCATTCCAACAATAGTTATCGTGGACCAACCAAATTTGAAGATCTCAGACAGATACACGCGAACACTCTCGGGGATCGCATTTTTTCGACGTTTCAAAGTGTTTTCCAAAGACCAAACACCCTTCTCCCGACAATAGATTTTTGACCTTATCACAATATTTCCATTTCCTCATGTATAAGGATATAAAGAACATGGAAGTGAAAAATATGCGATTTCTTCTAGTCTTTGTGAGATTCTGAAATTACAATACAATATCAGAATTGCATTTTGAGGGTCTCACCAAATTGAATAAGTTCAAAAAACAGTGCTGAAAGTTTTCAAAAATTGATAATATACATCAACATACCCAATTGAATTCCACAAGTGCTTGGGAATTTCTTCGAAATATGTTATATTATGTCACAGTTGTACAAAATTTAAGACAAATTGCACATTTTTCTACTCTTCGTATTTTTATTGATTATACTTATTAATAATAATACAATAATACAATACTTATAATGATCATATTCCTAAAAAAATACTAACATATTTCTTATATGGATATTCCTTACATATTAAATCTCAGTCTTATGAGTTCTCTAACTTTCTCTAACGTTCGGAGCGTCGTCAACGCCACCTCGCGCCCGTTCAGGAAGTCTTTATTAGATGGTTTTATCGACAGTATTAGAAATTTTGTTGCGAATTTTCTTTTCGTTATAAGTTTTATCAATATCTATTATATATTTTATTACATGTTAATATACATGTTTTTATTATAATTAGTGTGTGGAACTGATTATATTTCTTATTGAATTTCAATATAATCGTTTTATTATAAAAATATATCAGGTCACATTAGATTGAATTTTGAAACTGATTATATTTTTGAATACATCGTTTTAGAGAATTTTTACTATACGATTTTTATTATACATTTCTCTCCGTGTAACTAAATCATATAATTGAACCCGTACAGCACGCGGACATTTCTCCGTCGCCTCCACGTCGCCTCTCCGTTCTTTCCACTGTGACGTAACCACGTCTTTTTCCATATATTTTTTTTTTCTCTTTCTCTCTTCCGCGATTATCATGCATTGAGTCTTTCCCCGATGTTCATGTCGAGGAACGAGTCGATGCATGATGTGCATAAGAATATACATAAGCATCTTCAACCTATACAGAAAAAAACTCCATTGTTTCAAAGTAAGATAGACCAGACCCTGAGAAAATACTTTTTCAAGATCCGATTGTCTACAAGTGACCCTTTTTTTTGTCGACCCTCAAACACCGGCAGGAAACCTGCAGTTGAGGAATGCACATAAAAAAAAAGAGGTACTACTCGTGGAGACCAGTATTGACCAACATCGTTGCCAACTATTTTTCGAGGGAGAATTAATTTCAAATATCCTATTTAAATCACGTTCAAATCTTAACTTCATGAAATTATGTAGATTTTACGGAAGACAGGTGTACCCCTGTAATAAGGGTATATACCCGACTAGAAATTTACCCCATGGACCAGATCAGGTAAACCTTGATCCAGATCAGGTCCTGATAAGGCAACCTCATCAGGACCTATCAAGTCATGTCACGCTGCACTATTATGAGGACCCCATCAGGAAAGACTAATTAGGATTTTGTGAGGAATTCCTTACTAAAACCTCAAAAATAAATCAAAACTAATCTATGAGCCTGTGTGAAAATTGCAGTTCGGTTGACAGATGTGAGGTTAAATTTATGTGATCAACAAATGGATGAATTATTCTTGTGAAATGTGTGGTGGTTATTTCTTGAATAATGTGTATCAAAAAGTCTGTTAGTAAGTGCAAAATGATTAAGTAAATCAGTCATAGCTGTTGTAACGTGTCAAAAAATCGTAATTTGTTGATGCAGTGAAAATGAATTTTCTTCAAATACTTACATCAGCACTTCTAGGCAAAAACTCAGAGATCATATTGATTTTGTAAGAAATATGAGTCATGAAGAACTCATTTGATCAAAAATATGTCAAAAGAATGTTCAAAATGAATAACAAAAAACTTGAATTATTCACTTGCAGCTCGTCGGATGGTTTTATTTTTCAAATTGAAGAGCACTCTTGGAGTTGAAATTTTCAAATTTGAGAAAAAAGCCTTATCTTCTGAGTTGAATTTGTTGTTAGGGTGATAATAAACTTGTAGGAAGAGTTTGAAAGTTGAGTGGAATCTATATTGATCCGGAAAGTCCAAATCGTGTGGCAAAAGTTAGAAAATCTGTCAACTTAGCTGACAGCGCATGGGTATTCTATCAGCTTTTCTTTACTAAACCAAATGCTGGCAGGAGAAATTCATCAAAATATAGTGAATTCAAAGTGATGTGAAGTAAGAGAGGACAGATACATGCATTGAATTTTATTAGTTATTATAAAAATGTTGATAAATATGGTAAGGCTATGTATGACTCAATGTATCGTCTCTCAATATTTTTGTTTCAATGATTTGCATTTTTGAGGGTGCATTTTCGTATCTTTTCACCAGTAACTAGTGTTAGGTTGAGAAAACATGTGTATTGAACCTGTTTCATAAATATAATAACATTTATTTGTAGGCACATGACACAACATTATTGGAACAAAAATATGGGAAGACGACACTTTGGATCTTCTATAGTCTTTTCTTATTTTTTAGAACGTTTATGAGAACGAATAAAATCTAATGAATATTTCGGTCCTCCCTTACTTCACATCACTTTGAATCCACTATATTTTGATGAATTTCTCCTGCCAGCATTTGGTTTAGTGAAGAAAAGCCCATGCGCCGTGAGCTAAGTTGACAGATTTTCTAACTTTTGCCACACGATTTGGACTTTCCTGATCAATATAGATTCCACTCAACTTTCAAACTCTTCTCACAAGTTTATCATCACCCTAACAACAAATTCAACTCAGAAAATGAGGCTTTTTTCTGAAATTAACAAATTTCAACTTCAAGAGTACTCTTTAATTTGAAAAGTAAAACCATCCGTCGAGCTGAAAGTGAATAATTCAAGTTTTTTGCATTTCATTTTGAACATTCGCTTGAAATATTTTTGATCGAATGAGTTCTTCATGACCTTTATTATTACAAAATGATTGGGATTTCTGAGTTTTTTCCGAGAAATACTGATGTAAATTAATATTGATATAGATATTGTCGTTGTTGATATTATCGTATATTTGAATAGAATTAATTGTCACCACATCAGCAACTTATGATTTTTTACATATTACAGCAGTGATAACTGATTCAATAATTCATTTTGCACTCAATAACAGATTTTTTTATGCGTATTAATCAAGAAATAACGAAAGAAGAGTACTTGTTCGAAACTTATATTTGATTATGACGAAACACATATTCATTCAGTTCATATATACTCTTCGAATAATACTCAGATGATGTGATGTGTAGGAAAGAAAAATGATGCTGAATAGTCAATAAATCAACCTTATGAGAATTGTGATAAGTTAAATGAAATACTTATTTCGCTGGTGATGGTTGAACGTTTGCTAAGTTTTTTTCGCTGTATGCATAACGTGGAAAATCTTGTGAAATTTTCATAAGTTCCGCCTAATTAAAACCCAAATAGTTAGTTTTCAATTCACATTGAGAATAGATTGAACAAATTGTTCAACAGTTTTCTGAAGTAGGTAATGTGTTCGGAAAGAAGGGATTGAATTTAAAAACAGGCACAGTTGAAAATCGTTCAAACATGTTCTTCTTATTGAAGGAAAATTTGTTTAATCAAAGAGTGTACAATCTGAAATCAAGTCTGTACATTCTTGTATTCAGTTTATCAAACTATGTCCATGATCTTAGGATGACCGAATGAGGTCCTGATGCGGATACAGCGAGGAAAACCTACTTCGACCTTTTCAGGATAATTTGAGGAAATCCTGACTAGGACCAAATGAGGTCATCCATACGTGAGTCATCCACACCTAATCCCGATCAGGACCGTAACGGGTATTCCTTATTTCGGATGACCTTGTCAGGTCCTCATCATATGTTGGGTTAACCTGATGACAATTTCCAGTCGGGTAACTGCAATATGACCCTGAATGAAATCGAGTAACTTTTAATGAGCACAAAATCAAGTTTGAAATTAGTCCTCTATAGAAGAGTCGCAACAATGTAAAAGAACATAGAAGAAAATGTCTAGGTCCCAAAAATCAATACTAAAAAAAAAACCGGACGTACAGATTAGAAATTCCGTACCCGCATCCCATAAAAAAAAATTCCGTTGTCTGAAATAACAAGACATATTATATAAGAGAATAACGAATATATTTAATATACAAACGCCAACACTTCTAATCATGAACAACAATAATGTTAAATATTGTTAGTTCATATTTAGAAGATGTATTACAAATGAATTGATTATTATCGTTTTTTCTCTTTCAAACAGCAATGTGATTAGATTCGAAAAAAGGGAAAACAAAGTTATGTTTAACAATAAATCTTCAACCATTTAGCGATAAACAACCATAGAGATCCTGAAATGTAAAACATTTAAATCATCCAACAGCCAAATAATAACCAGACTTAGATTAAATAATCTTATCTGAAATTATAAAACGTTCAGCAAATTCTAAGTTTTTTTTTTCAATTCAAATATTTAACAGTAAAATTGAATTTCTAATAACTTTCGCCATTATATCTATAACAATATAATTAGAATTCTTTTATCGATTAATAAAACATAGAATAAGTACACACACACGCATATATACATATGTATACATGTATCGTGCTTTCTCTCTCGCACCCGCCAGAGTTCGAGGATCCAAGTATCGATAGTCGAAACTTGGTTCACGCGTACACTTTTCCAGGCGAACAGATATAGAATTTTAAAAACAAAGATCAGAAACGTCCACCAGCATGGAAAATCGAAGAGGGGGAAAGCCCTTAAATACAGGGCCCTCAGGGCTAGAAAAACACTCCTTGTGAAAATCTTGTTCAACTATATAGTTGTTCTTGACGATCACATAGGATCAGTATTTTTCAAACCAAACTTTCTTTTCCAAGTCCCAAGTGATATCTTTAAAAAAAAAAACTTTATTCAAGAAATCTCGCGATCAGTAGTCATTGTTCAGTATAACCAAAGTAAGTATTCAGATTCGAAACGTTTACATCCTTACACGGAGAGAAATTTGGAGATATTGAATCACTGAGCTTCGTGTGATTTTTCATCTCGGAATTAGATGATTTTGTATCTCGAAAAGCATACAGTTCGTCAGTGTTGCGATATTCGTCGAGCTGGGAAATTGCAGCTTGGTCACGTGACCACATTTCGCACTCACACATGTGAGCACTATTATCGGTGAACCGCTCACCGACAAGAGCGCTTACATGCATTAGTGCGAAATGTAGTCACGTGACCAAGCTGCGATTTCCCAGCTCAACGGATATCGCAACACTGCAGTTCGTGATAGAAAATCACCAATCGGTTGATTTTGCTTCACGTCAGTTGCGAGATGCAAAATCATGTTGAGTTCGTTGATTTAATATCCCCAAATTTCTCTCCGTGTAGTTCTGAGAAAATTTCCTTGTATCAAGAGTACAGTTTTTTAAGAAACGGATTTCTTGAAACATCACAATATGTTATTGGTGATAGTAATTATTTCTCTCAGTGTATATTGAAAGAATGACTGATCAAATTTTATGGAATGAATAGTAAAAGAATGAACTTAGAAACAAATCACACGGATTTCAAAACTTTTTTTCATCATCAACAAAACTATCATTTCTGTTTAGGATTACGAATTGCGATACTTTTGAGAATATTTTCACCAACTCCTGGCCTCTCACACTCAAATATTTCTGCGAACTTTTCAGGTCTTTCAATTTTGCACTTGAATTCCCTACCTCAGTAGTTGGTGATGCATTTTCTAAATCGTTGAATAAAATATCAAAATTCACAAACGTTATTCACGGTTCTCGTTAGTACGAATAGTACACCTTAATTTGACCATTCGGGAAATGATCAGTTCCAGAGTTCATAATTAATTTATTTGGAAGTGTAAGAATTCAAAATGGATTCATCATGAATTTTTTATGAACTGTTGTGCTGTGTGGAAGTCAGATGCTCTCTTATCTATTCCAAATTTTCAATCAGATTCTTATGCTCGATGAGAATTCCTCTTTGTTTTCCTGAAGTATCTTGTTCGTATATAGCACATATCGTAAACATTTTTTGAACATGGAAATGATTGAGAAATTCAGAGTACGGTGATTCGCTTAGCGGATCATTCAAATTTTTTGTAACAGATTGATAAAATGCTCTACAAAACAATCGTGTAAGCGAGATGAAGTATTGGGAGTACAAATTAATTCGGTCCGTTTTTTTACAGTTGAAGATGCGTTTATTTCAGAAGAACATGAATTATCAAATTAATCAAAGTATTGTCCATCGCTGGCTATCACTTTTTCCCATTCTTCGGGTAATTTTCGAATTCCGTTACGGAAAAACGTCTCGTCTTTCAAGGCGATCCAAGTTAGGAGCCAATTTTCGATTTCTTCAAACGAAGTGACCCGGTGGCCTGCCAAATCGTGCTGCATCTGTCGGAATAACCAGTAATCAGAAGGAGCAATGTCCGGCGAGTACGGCGGGTGCGGTAGAATATCCCACTTCAACGTTTCCAGATAATTTTTCACTACTTTTGCGACATAAGGCCGAGCTTTATTGTGTAAAAGAATAACTTTGTCATGTATTCCGGACGTTTTTCTCGTAACGCACGACTCAAACGAATCAATTGTAGCCTATACCGATCACCCGTGATAGAATCACTAGGTTTCAGCGGTTTCATGATTATTCATGGTTTTTCCCAAGCAGCAACGGAAGTTCAAAGCATATACGAAATAGAAACGTTCGTAGAATGTACGAATGAGATACGAAGAACATATAATGAACGTTAACCTTTAGAGGACGGGACTGGTCCCAAAAGGGACCACCCGGGGAAAGAGGATTTTGAGTGTTTTTCAAGGGTGGATTTTTGTGCTGAGAACGAAAAAAATAATGAAAAAAATCCAGGATGCGTCCTTGACCTTGAAAAAAGTCAATTCAAGGTCAAATTTTTTTTTCTCCATATATTGAACTCAAACTGTGTATAACTACGTTTTTTGATGTGCTGAGTACGAAAAAAAAGTGAAAAAAATCCTGGATGCGTCCTTCACTTTGGAAAAGGTAATTCCAAGATCCAATTAACTTATTTCTTTCATATTTTGACTATTCTGAAAAGGACCGTCCAAGATATGATCACCGTACTTTAGATGAATGAACGCGAAATTTGTATATATGTATGTGGATATATTTATATATATATATATATACAGGGTGTCCCAGAACACATGTTTGACCCATGACAGCATATTCTGCAACCAAAATGCAATTTTTTCCCGTTTGGAAAAAAATTTTTGGAGGCTTCGTTCTTGAGATATGAGCATTTTTAGATTTTTTTAAAAATCCAAATAACTCAGAAGCATCGTATGTTACATACTTGAGTCCAATACCATTCGCCAAGTTGGGAAACGGCGGATCTCTAGAAAAAAAATTGAACTATTATATCTCTATTTGTTCCGGAGCTACAGCGATTTGAAGTTGCTGAATTCTGATTGGCTGGAAGCACAAAAATTTCAAATCACTGTAGCTCCGGAACGAATAGGGATATAATAGTTTAATTTTTTTTTCTAGAGATCCGCCGTTTTTCAACTTAGCAAATTGTATCGGACTGAAGTATGTAGTATACGATGCTTCTGAGTTATTTGGATTTTTAAAAAAATCTAAAAATGCTCATATCTCAAGAACGGAGCCTCCAAAAATTTTTTCTCAAACGGGAAAAAATTGCATTTTGGTTGCAGAATATGCTCTCAAAAGGTCGGACATGTGTTCTGGGACATATGCATACGTACTCAAGATGTCAAACGAACACGGGATGGGTAATTTACTTCACACACTGAACTTCTTAGGAATCCAATGTGACAGACCCAGTAGAGCATGGAAGGTAATCGGAGCACGGCTATGAAAACCTCAAATAGTAGGTTATGCAGCTGAGGAGCGTTACCCACTATTCGATCACATCTTTAGACCGGATTCACAGGGTACACAAGGTATAATGTAGAACCAAAAACACGAGTTCCAGCGCCGCCTACAACCTGGTCGGGAACTAAAGCCCACACACACAACGATACTACATATACGTTTACCCTCATACTAATAGCGCCTTTAGTGTGAGTGTAAACGTATATGTGGTATTGTTGTGTGTGTGAGCTTTAGTTCCCGACCAAGTTGTACGCGGCGCTGGAACTCGTGTTTTTGTTTCTACATTATACTTTGGGTACCCTGCGGATTCATCCTCGAACCGGGTGTGCCTAATGGCAAAGAAGGGATTCCTAAGAAAATCAGTGTTTGAAGTAAATTACCCACTCTGTGTTCGTTTGACATCTTGGGTACATATACATATATAAATATAAATATATCCATATAAACATACAAATTTCGCGTTCATTCATCTCAGGTACGGTGATCATAACTTGGACGGTCCTTTTCAGGATAGTTCAAGAGCGTTCTCATTTGGCGGTGGTTATTTGATCAACATTCTTCTTTAGGATATTTCGCGGTTCCTCTCCACAGGTCCGGCGATAGTACCCCACGCAGGCTTTTCCAAGATATTTCGAACGGATCCTCATTTGGCTGTGGTTATTTCACCAACAGTTCCTATTAGAACATTTGACGGTCTTCCTTCTCAGGTGCAGATCCTTTTTATTCAGTAGCTGCTGTTCTATAAAATGACTGACAGAGAGGCTTGGAGTAGCGGTAAATTCGAACCAGAAGAACAAGATCCTGGGAATGAAGAATTTGAAGCCATTAATTTGGAAGACCCCACCTGTGACCGAACTCAAATTTTTCATGATGCGAATTTTCACCCATCAATCAGAGATTTCGAAGGGAACTCCAGAATGAATCCTAACGCTCCTATAACGGGAAATTTGTCAATAGATTTTTTCAATCATTTTTCCGATTCTTCCCTGGTTCAAAGGATTGTAGACGAGACAAATCGTTACCATGCCCAGAATCCTCAAAGTTCATCTTCCCATATGAAAGACTGGTGCCCTTTGACCAAAGATGAATTTGAAATGTTTCTTGGTCTCTCAATTCTCATGGTCCATGTACGGAAAGGTGATTTGAAAGATTATTGGTCTACGGATCCTTTGCTTCATACTCCGATTTTTCGAGAAAGAATGCATCGTGATAGATATTTGCAAATTCTGCGACAATTACACTTCCAAGATAATGAAGATGATTCAGAATTTGTCAATCATCCTTTACGGAAAATCAAACCAGTGATAGACCACCTACAAAGTAAATTTTCGGCAGCTCTCATACCAGGCAAAAACCTGTGTATAAACGAAAGTCTGTTATTGTGGAAAGGTAGGCTTCGATTCAAAGAATATATTCCGTTGCTCAATACAAGTCGCTCATAATTATGCTTGGATGGCAATGAAATGGGAAGACAAACGAAGTGTTCGCATGCTTATAAGTGTACACGAACCAGAATTCTGTGCAACTGGGAACAAAAATTATAAAACAAAAGAAGACACAACGTGTATTCATGAATACAATAAGAATATGGGCGGCATTGATAATATTGATAGACAACTCTCGATAACGGAAACAGTGCGAAAAACGATGAAGTGGTATAGGAAGCTTTTTTTTCACCTTATTGATTGATGCCTGTGTAATGCTCATGCTTTATACAGACTGAAAAATCAAGAACAAACATCTTTTCCTTCATTTCGTTTACGAGTAGCTAGAGGATTAATGGAACTGGAGTTTCCTGAAAACATTCCCCGTAACGAACTCTGTGCCACTCGATTACTTGGTCGCCACTTCCCCCAATGTACTACAAAACGAAGGTGCCAATTGTGTAGTTTGCGTAAAAAAACATCTCAAACGAACTCCATATGCTCCATTTGCGATATACCTCTATGCATAACGTCATGCTTTGAAGAGTACCACACTAAAGTAACATTGCCATGAGATTGATTGATTCAAGATCACATGAGGGGCAAGGGGACTCACGGTGATGAAGCACCCCGATGTGAGAGGCAAGGGGACTCACGGTAATGAAGCACCCCGACGTGAGAGGCAAGGGGACTCACGGTAATGAAGCACCCCGACGTGAGAGGCAAGAGGACTCACGGTAGTGAAGCACCCCGACGTGAGAGGCAGGGGGACCCACGGTAATAAAGCACCCCGACGTGAGAGGCAAGGGGACTCACGGTAATGAAGCACCCCGACGTGAGAGGCAAGGGGACTCACGGTAGTGAAGCACCCCGACGTGAGAGGCAAGGGGACTCACGGTAATAAAGCACCCCGACGTGAGAGGCAAGGGGACTCACGGTAATAAAGCACCCCGACGTGAGAGGCAAGGGGACTCACGGTAATGAAGCACCCCGGCGTGAGAGGCAAGGGGACTCACGAAAAACAAGCACCCCAAAGGGATCAAATTTTCGCCGCGTCCACGTCGCTGGTCCTGGGTCATGCTGAGAGCGAACAGTCATATAATTGCTTTGGTTTCTTGATAAACTGTATCTACAGCTGGAATATATTTTCCGAATTTTTTACTGTTTTTGTCGTACCCAGATCCTCAACGAACTTCAAGATGTCTTGGGTCAAAATGAGGGAAACAATATTCTACCTTGAAGTGTTTTCATGTAGAATCAATAATACTTCCAGGACTTTTCACAATTTTTTCCTCACTCAGCACATCAAAAAACATAGATGTAAGAGGTGAGAGTTCGAAATATGAAATAAATAAATAAATTGGATCTTGGAATTACCTTTTCCAAGGTCAAGGACGCATCCTTGATTTTTTCCATCATTTTTTCCTGACTCAGCACATCGAAAGACGTAGATATGCACAGTTTGAGTTCAATATATGTGGGAAAAAGAATTTGACCTTGAATTGACCTTGAATCGACCTTCTTCAAGGTCAAGGACGCATCTTTGATTTTTTCCACCATTTTTTTCGTACTCAGAACATCAAAAAACGTAGATTTGCACAGTTTGAGTTCAATATATGGAGAAAAAAACAGATTCGCCCTTGGATCGACCTTGGATCGACTTCTTCCAAGGTCAAGGACGCATCCTTGATTTTCTCCACCATTGTTTTCTTACTCAGCACATCAAAAAACGTAGATATGCACAGTTTGAGTTCAATATATGGAGAAAAAACAAATTCGACCTTGGATCGACCTTGGATCGACCTTTTCCAAGGTCAAGGACGCATCCTGGATTTTTCCCACTATTTTTTTCGTTTTCAGCGCAAAGAATTATTATGAAAAACACCCAAAAATCATTTCACACATTTTTTTGCATTGACCTTTCTCTTCCGGACGGGACTGGTCCCAAAAGAGACCACCTGTTTGGTCGGAGGTTGGTCGTGAGTTATATATTTGATTTATGCATCAAATGCACGATTTTAAAGAGGTCGATTTGTACTGAAAATTCCCCGTCCTCTAAAGGTTAATGAAATTTCCGAATGAGACTGTTTTAAATATACTTAGAACGTACATAGTACACTGAGAAAAGTATTTATTCATAGTGAACAAGATTTGTTAATAGTTAACAAATCCTATATTTGCTTATGGGGAAATAAATATTGAGTTATCATCCAGCGTCATATTTGAGATCATTTTTTGTATCAAATCCATATTTGTTAACTATTAACGAACCGTGTTTTTGTGCGAAATTCCTGTTTCATAATTCTAAAACTTGGGAATGTACATCAAAGCATTATTAAATTGCCTGAATGGGATATGAGGTTGAGAAAATTGTCGCATAATTGGCTTTGAATATTCGTGAGAATAAGTCAAATCAAACAAAATTGGAATAACACTCTGGAATTAATCAAATGAAATGATGAATTATGCGGGAGAATATTATCACTGTTAGAAAAATATGTCTTGAATTTAATGATAATCATTATAAAATTTTTTACAAAATATTGTTATCAGATTTGACAATGTATTTTATAATGAAAATTGTGTATTAAATTCAATAACTGTTAAGAAGTTTTGCCAAAATACAAAAAAAATTCAGATTGGAAATTTGATTTATCACCAAATCTCTTCACGCTTCGTGAATTTTATGTTCTCGAGATTCCTCTGGAGTGAGTGTTTAATCATCAATGTAAGTCAATTCATTGAATGAATATAGAAGCACACCCAATAGATTCTGTCTCTCTCCCAATTCTCCCAAAGCCTCCCAAACCGGTTTTTTGGTTTAACCCTGGTTTTTTGGGTTTAAACCTGGTTTTTTTGGGTTTCAATATATTTCTTTCAGTTTTTATAGCCTTAAGTTGCATTTCTCACTCATGAATGAATTGGAATATATATACACAAAGCAAGCAGTGCCTTATTTGAGTGAAATATATCGCATTGAAAATTTTGAAAAGGAAAACCAATTTCCCTGCTCTTTCCGTGCCTAACTTGTTTCGTAGAGCAGATTGGACAAGTCCAAATCACAAGAACTCCCGTTCAACGCTCGCAGGAGATGATTGTGCAGCCAGCAATTGTTCTGTGATCTGAAATACACCGTTGTCAAATATATCGATGTCTGGTTTTTGGCTTCTGTACCACTCATAACAAGTTACATTAGCTGTAACCTCATGTTATTTATTCGTTCCAATAAACGATTCGCACTCCAGCAACATCACATTTTCCAGTTGAATAAAGTTTTGACAAAGCTTTGATAGCATACCATAGCGTCACAAAAATCATTTATTCATTCATGTATATATTTTTTTGAATAAATTTATTGAAAACCCCTAAGTATCGGAGGCAGTTTTGAAAATCTGCATCAATTTTTGTTTGGGAATAATTGTTGCACAGTAAAAAGAAAGACTTACTTTAAGCTGAAATCTTAGCTGAATCCACAATGCAAACTAAATGAGCTTTTTCGAATGAAATTCAGTGTACAGAAAAGTCGCTTGAAACCAGTCCACTATTCATCTGAAATTCAGTTGATTATCAAACTGAAATTCATAAAGTTTAGCGATATTCGCTTTTCACATAATTCAGATGATATATGAACACATAATCTAGATAGCATTTTGAAGCTCCCCCTACACCCGCGTGTAATTTGTATGCAGAAACTGATCCAGATGTGTTGCTTCCTGACCGTACTAGCAGGTTGCACGCAAAACCTCATCCGGATGCGTCGCACAGTGGGGCCAAATGCCAAAAAGCTGGCCAAAACCCCAAAAATGAAGTTTGTAGTTGGGGATATTTGACCCTTGGGATAAGTAAGGTGATGTCCTAAGTATTGGAATTCTGATATAAGAAGATCTGATCCCCTCCCCCTGCCCTTGTGTACCAGTTGCAAAATACCCTCCTTGAAGTATAATCCGCGTGATTGAAAGACAGTAAAATAATGAGCATGTTCAAAAAGACGCTGTGTCTCGAAAAATGAACCGATTCAACTTTTTCGAATTGGAGTCTATTACTGAAACTGTGTAGAATACACTAAAAATTAAGAGGATATCAATTTGATGAGTGGAAAATACTGACAGAGCAATGATTGGATGTAATTTCTATATCTATAAATGAGAAAATGTGTTTGGTTTTTGAAGGATTAGTGGAGAATTACGCAAAATTACGTCGTTTAACTTATTGGAGGTGGTAGATGGGACTCTTACCTAAACATAAGAAAAAAAAACGGCTGCCCATGTCTGCCCCTAAGCAATTCCGCCATGTTTTTGTGCAGGAAATCACAAAAAATTAGACGGAGTGATGAGGAGTCCTTAGATCCGTCTGAAACTTGATATGCAGAAGTTTGTGGGGTCGCTGATTATGAATCCGTTGTCTTCATTTCGGAATTCAGAATGGCGGATCCAATATGGCGGACGAAAATTGAAAGAAATCATCGGATTTTCTTCAAATTCGTTACCCAGGGGTTTCTGAGGTCGCTGATGACGAATCCGTTGTTTGAATTTCAAAATTCAAAATGGCGGATCCAATATGGCGGATGAAAATTGAAAAAATCATCGGATTGCCTTCAAACTCGGTACCCTGAGGTTTTTAAGGTCGCTGATTCCGAATCCGGTGTCTGAATTCCGGAATTCAGAATGGCGGATCCAGTTTGGCAGAAAAAAATTGAAAAAATCATCAGATTCCCTTCAAACTCGGTATCCAGGGTTTTGCGGGGTCATTGATTACGAATCAGTTGTCAAATTCCAAGAATCAAAGATAGCGTATCTAATATGGTGGACACAAAACTCAGAATTCAGTAGATTCGCTTTGAATTTTATCTCAACGTTAGTATGTGTTTTATTTCCAGTGTACATTTGCTGCACGAGGAAAACTGTATGAGATTGATTACCATTCGTTTTTCTTCTCATCGCGGACTTAGGGTACACAAAAGCCAGAAATCATTGATATTTAGGAAGATGATGGACCATTGAGAGAAAAACAGTATTGCTGGAGAATATTCGTAGTGAATTTACTATGAGTTGATGAATTCACTATGGGAAATGACGATAAAACTACCAACATTTAGTATTATTACTACGAATTTTTGGTAACTTCACTGCTAACATTCTTCAGCGATGCTCTTTTTCCCTAAAGTAACCGTAATTTTC
Source organism: Gonatopus flavifemur (assembly GCA_018340375.1). NCBI lineage: Eukaryota > Metazoa > Arthropoda > Insecta > Hymenoptera > Dryinidae > Gonatopus > Gonatopus flavifemur. The sequence goes on from JAFFJZ010000016.1 coordinate 3,553,491, forward strand.
CTAAATGTTTATAAATGTTATTCAAGTATTGATATCTCTTTTCTTTTCGTGAACTGAATCATGACTCGCGATTTGGTGATCGTTCTTATGTTAACCTATCGTTTCCATGGCAACGTAAATAGTTGGTTGTAATCGGTCTGATTTCAAATGGTGCTTATCACAATTGTGCAATAGCTGTCACCGAATTCTTACTCTTGCTAGTAATCGTTACCGTAAACTTTTTTCCGCGTGCAAGTTTGGAGCTTGGTGAATATTTTTCGTTTTTTAAAATCATTCAATGTTGACATACAATTCCAAATGAGATGGATTCCGCTGCCATAGGTGAGTGTTTCAACAACCTATATTTTCTTAGTAGTTTAATTTGAACAGTTGACTGCAAAAAAAATTAGCTTAAGAGGGTTGAATCCAACCCAAGAAAATTAGGAAAATTTTTAGAAACACATGGGGTTTCTGTAGCGAATTTTATCGAATTCTACAACGTTTGTAGATTTCAAAGATGATTCAATATCTATGACTCGGAGAGAGATGTACAATATTTTAAGGAGCAGTCCTCTACCTACGTTGGATGAAAAGTTCACTTTCCTTCAAGGAAAAATCATCGAGATAACGTGTTGTCCGGATAACAAAACTACAGAGATCTCTAACCTTTTATCTACTTCTAAATGTGTATTTAAAAAGAGATGGGAATCTTCTCAAAGGACCGAAGAACGATTTCATCAAAATAATGAAGAATGGTTAAAACAAGAGGTAGTGTTTTTTACTTTCAGGAATCCCCATTCTGTAACTGTTCACACGCAAGTGGGAAGACCTCTTGTTGAATTCAACGAATGTTCAGAAAGAACGAAACGTAGGAAAACGGAGAATATCAGAGTAAATACTCCTATCTCAGAGCTGTCTTACGCCACACAAATGTGTTTGAGAGCGTCTGGACAGATCGAAGCCGCACAAATTGTAAAGGATGTTCTTCTTCTGATCCTGAGCGTGCCAAAATGTATATGAAAGGTTATCAAACTTTCAAGCGGAATGAGCCAAAGATGTTGAATGATGAAGATGCTCTAGCTCTCCTAGTAGATGCCGAGCTCTCAAAACATCAGTACTGCTTATTGCGTGAAGCTGATCCGCAGAAATTTCCACCTTATAAAAAAATTCAACTGGCCAAACGCATGTGTTTCCCTGACAAGGAATTTATTCAAATAACAGAAACCTGCGCTGTTGTGCAACTACAAGCACTTCTTGATCACACAGCTACACGTATTTTAAAGTTACAGAATTCGGTTTTGTCAATTTTATCTGATGAAGAGTTACAAAACCTAGTACTTATTTCCAAATGGGGGTTTGATGGGAGCTCTGGCCACTCCTCATACAAACAAGCATATCAAAGTTTGGAAGCTAGTGATTCCGCTGTGTTCATTACTTCACTTGTGCCTCTCCGCCTACACTGCAATTCGAAAATAATTTGGCAGAATCCAAGGCCATCATCAACCAGATTTTGTAGGCCAATCAAAATAGAGTTTGTGAAAGAATCAACTGGAGTTTCGGTTGCAGAGAAGCTACGGGTTGATAATGAAATAGAAAATCTGAGGGCTACTTCTTTCAGAACTGATGAAAAACATGTTTCAGTGAAACATGAGATGATTTTTTCTATGGTGGACGGGAAGGTATGCAATGCCATAACTGAGACAACCTATACCCAGAAGTGCTATATATATATGTGGTGCCACATCTAAGGAATTCAACAAAATTGATGATATAGTATCCAGGCCGGTCAAAACCGAAAATCTCCAGTTTGGTTTGTCTTGTCTACACGGCTGGATACGATTTTTTGAGGGCCTCCTCCATTTGTCTTATAAGCTACCTATTCAGAAGTGGCAAGCACGAAAACAAGATAAAGCTTTGGTGGAAGAACGAAAAAAGGTTGTACAGAAAAGTTTTAAAGAAAAATGTGGCCTCATTGTCGATGTTCCTAAGCCAGGGTTTGGGAACTCAAATGATGGGAATACCGCTAGGCGATTTTTCGCACAACCCGAAGTTTCTGCCGAAATCACAGGGGTGGATGTCAACCTAATACAACGACTTCATGTAGTATTAGCTACCGTTTCAAGTGGCCATGAAATAGACGTTGAAGAGTTTCGGAGTTACGCTTTAGACACGGCACGCTACTACGCGACAAAATATCCGTGGTACCCAATGTCACCTACGATGCACAAGTTTTTGATCCACGGACCTGAAATCATTGCATCTGCTCTTCAACCTATAGGCCAATTGACTGAGGAAGCACAAGAGGCTCGTAACAAAGATTTCAAAAGGTGAAAATGATGTATATCACTTAATAATAGTCTATATTTGTCACAGTGGACTCGACACTTTGAAGGGAAAAATTTGACTTCTCAAGTACTGCAATCAGTTTGATACATTGCACAATACGTTTTTGACTACTAGGCAAACTATATATTTATGGTAACCACGAGAATATATGTTCGCGAAGATTGTTTTGTTCTGGTAAGGAATTCGGGGAATTATGAATATTCATATACTTTTTTTTATTAATAAGCCAAATTGTTCATCCTCTGGAAAAATAAATTCATAGACTAGAAAACAATTTTGAGAATCAAGTAAACTTATAAATTAGAGGATTTATTCAAAACTTTATACTGATGACCCCAAAGTGCAGCTGCTTTTTGTTTTTCCTTGATTTTGCTTGTCATGTTGAGATCAAAAGCTTTAACGGTGTCGATGAATACATGATTATATTCAAATATCTTAACAAAATTCATTTCCAAAGGTACCGAGAGCATCACTCCAGGAAATGCAGTAGAGAAAAAACGAATGAAGACATTTTTAAATGGTTCCTTTTGAGTTCTGATCCAATGTTATCGAGTAAAAGACAGTTGCCCAAGAAAAAACTGAAGTTTCTCCCTAGAGACGTGTTAAGCCTGATCAAAACTCCGGATATACTTGATAAAGACAACGTAACTTTCCCATTATCTTCCTCTGAGAGTGAAGAAGAAGACTGATCTGAGTGAAAAAAGTGTGGCAAAAGTAAAAACCATTACGATTTCAGTTTTTTATATTATTGTATATATTGTGAATGTATATATCTTCCGATTTAACACATTTGGTGTGTTAATATCATTCGATAATTATATTAATAATGATTCAATGTTGGAAATAATAATAATAATGATCATAATGGGAACAACAAAATGGGCCGTTTAGTTCTTGTTTAATATTAAGTTATGAATGAAGTTTTGATTTTTGGCATCCGCCATCCTGAATTTCGGAATTCTGACAACGGATTCGTGATCAGCGATCCCGAAAACCCCTGGGTACCGAGTTTGAAGGGAATCCGATGATTTTTACAATTTTCGTCCGCTTTATTGGGTCCGTTATTTTGAATTTTGAATTTCAGACCGTGGATTCGTAATCAGCGACCACAGAAACCCCTGAGTACCGAGTTTGAAGAAAATGCGATGATTTTCTTAATTTTTGTGCACCATATTGGATCCGCCATTCTGAATTTCAAAATTTTGACAACGGATTCGTAATTGGTGACCCCAAAAACTCCTGGATGCCGAGTTTGAAGAAAATCCGATGACCTTCTCGATTTTATTCCACCATATTGGATCCGCCATTTCGAATTTCGAAATGCAGACAACGGATTTGTAATCAGCGACCCCAAAAATCCCTGGGTACCCAATTTGAAAAGAATCCGATAATTTTTTCAATTTTCGTCCGCCATATTGGATTCGCCATTCTGAATTTGGGAACTAAGACAGCGGATTCGTAATCAGCGACCCCGAAAACCCCTGATCACCAAATTTGAAGAAAATCCGATGATCTTCTCGATTTTATTCCACCATATTGGATCCGCCATCTTGAATTTCGAAATGAGAACAACGGATCCGTAATCAGCGACCCCAAAAACCGTTGGGTACCCAATTTGAGGAGAATCCGAAGATTCTTAAAATTTTCGTCCGCCATATTGGATTCGCCATTTTGAATTTTGGAACTCAAACAGCAGATTCGTAATCAGCGACCCCAAAAACCCCTGATCACCAAGTTTGAAGAAAATCCGATGGTTTCTTTCAATTTTCGTCCGCCATATTGGATCCGCCATTCTGAATTTTGAAATTCTGACAACGGATTCGTAATCAGTGACCCCATAAACTTCCCGAGTACGAAGTCGCAAGCGAATTTGAGAGCCCCTTATAATTTTGTCCAGCTTTTTGGCATTTGGCCCCACTGTGCGTCGCCTTGTGAGAGCACGTTATCTGGGAAAGGAGTTCCAAACATAAACCGAAGCATACGAAATTGTGCTCAAATTTTTCTTTCAAAATCCGTAAAGAATGAAAATTGCACTGAGAAAAATGAAATGTACTTTTTGGCTCCGTACAAACTTTTTGGCATATTATGTCATTATTACATTTTATGATATGAAACATTACAGTTTTCTCTGTTTTATTCGCCAAAAAGTTTGTACGGAGCCAAAAAGTACATTTTATTTCTCTCAAATGTCCAAAGTGTGTCAAGATGAAATCTTCGAAGGTATATTTGGGATCATACGTGGAATGTAAATTTGGATTTCATATTCATAATACAATTCATACGAAATATAATGTTTGAATACAAAAAATTTATAAAATTTGTTGCACAATATTCTGAAACCATCGTAAGGTTAAAGATAGTTGTGTTCGAGGTACCAGGTCAAATTTGGAATATTCTCTTATCTCCCAAATGTAAATTTTTACATATTTCGCGGATACAATCAAATCGAAATTTCTCACGCTGTAGTCAACGCTTCTCTCATTTAAAATCGGGTTTCATATCACAATAAGAAAGTATATAACCAAGAATGAAGATTAGACTCTGATAAGTTTTAGTGTTTTACTGATTTTTGGGCATTATCAAAGAATTATAAAAGAAATAACCTCCAATTTGGAAAAATTTATCATACTTCGGTTTCCAAATATCCACGAATGATACAAAATTCCACATTTATATTTAGATTTCAATCTCAGGTATGTACATTAGAGCATATACTACTGGAGTGACCATGCCATATTACAACAATGTTGCAACGCCGGTCTCGTTTGCGCGGGCAGAGAGAGCAATAAAAGTCAGGAGGATCTCTCTTTCCAGCTATTGTTGATTGATTGTAACAACAGAATTAATAACGCTTTCTGTTATAGCAACTACCCGACTGGAAATTCAGTCACATTTGATCGGGTTAACCCGGTGTTCCATAAGGACCCGATTAGGACCTGGTCGGGTCCTAATCAAACGCCGGGTTAACCCGATTGAATTTCTAGTCGGGTAATAAACATCAACTACCCATCTACTATGTATATCTTATGAACGTTCGACCCCCCCCCCCCCTCCCAGACAGCATCATGTTCTCTGGACGTTTTTAAAACGTTCTAAGAATGTTTTCAACACGCCCGGACGGTCTTAGAACGTTTTCGAAACCTCCGACTGCTGTTAGGGCCCGGTGTTGTACGGGAAGTGCTCTTAAAAGGGTATTCTCAAGAGGCAAGTGCTCTCAAAAGGATGCTTTCAAGATAATCACACATCTCTGGTGAAAGGAACCATAAAAAGAGTCAAAAACCGCATAGAAAATGATTTAGAGTTGTTTCTATCTATAGCTGGTTGCGAGTAATTTCACACTCAAGGATGTAACAGGTTACATTACATCTGTTATATTAGTATATCATTGCGTTTACATTGGTGATATAGTCACCACAGAATATTAATATAAAACACTTAATGTAACCTGTTACATGCTTGAGTGTGAAATTACTCGCAACCAGCTTGTTGTAACAACGTTCTTGTTACAAAGACAGTGATGTGTTAGATGGGTAGACAGACAGATCGTCCTGACTTCTATAACGTTTTCACTTGACATATCTCAAACTACTGCTTTGGTTAAACGCTCGCTTGAGTGGTATATGCTCTAAAGTATGTGCAGTGAGTGAAAAAAGTCCGTGTCGGTTTTAAGGAAAAAATTTTAGGGCTTTGTTATGATTTGTAATATTGTGACCCTTTTGATACATAATCGAAGCAATATAACTCGTTATCTATTCCATTAATAAAAGCAAGTTATCACCATCACATCAATAACGACAGAATATCAAAAATCTTCCCGTTGGAATCGACACGGACTTTTTTTTACTCACCGTACTTAATTATCATCCATTCCAAATTTATATTCATCACGTAATTTATGAACAAACTGCGCAAAATTTTATCCGTTTCTTTTGATACTTGAATATTCTCAAATACTATGTTACTACAGTTCAGCTAGCTCAGCTAATCAAACATCCACTATAGTCAATGAACCTTCAATTAGTGATCCAATAGTGCGGTTGCCGGTGGCTTTTATCATGTATCTTTCAGAAACAACCCCACCCAAGTAACACAAAAGGCTAAAAATGCTGAAAATGTGTTGGAAATCCCTACGAATATGCTTAGAACCTCCAAATGAGATTGTTTCAAATAATTATGTGATATATACCTTCATAGAATATCTTTACGAATTTATCCAAAATAGTTTCATCTGCACATATCCTTCACATTCATAGGACAAGCATAGCATATCTGAAAATTTCTGGCGTTACTTGGGCAGAGACTAGCATGTTTACGTGCAAGAAGAACCGATTTGTCATCAATGGGTGTTTGGGCTCGGAATATTGGAGGAATGGAACGGAATTTTTCCGAAATTCCATTTTTCCGAAATGGATAGAAAAGCATCCCACACAGCACCCTGGTCCCGATGAATTCATTGTAAGATTCTTCAAGAGTCCCCGTTATGACAGTTCAGAATGAGTCCTTTATGAGACCCCGGTATTCATGAAGAATTTTTAGAGAATTCTCAAGAATGTATTATGTATTGTTCCGGAACTGACATAACAGGAGTTCATTTGGGACATGCTTGTGCTGTGTGGAGCTCTCAAATTGAATTTTTCAATGAGTGTTACTTATGAATTTGTTTCAAAATTTCCTAAGAGGAAATAATATGAAATTGGAAACTCACTTACCACACCTATTTATATTCATGGATAACAAGTATATCTCTACAGTAATGAAGTGTGATAAATTGAAGACGATGTCAATTATAGAATTTATTATCACTGGAAGATACATGTTTTTAACTCATTTATGCGTGAATAAAAATAATATTTAAGATAGTTTCAAATTTTCAAGAGCATCCACGACCGTTTGTGAATTTTCAAAAATCTTCGTGAAATCACAAAATTTTTTGAATGTTTACAAACTTTTATTTGGCAATTTACAAAAAAAGTTTGTGTAAAAAACTGCCAAACTTCTTTGGCAGTTTAGGAAGTATATTTTTTACAGTGTAGATTATTCATTTGATATGCTCTGAAACAAGTATCGTAACATCCTATTTACGATAAATTGTATTAAGAAACTTTCCGCTTAATCATATTCCAAATGAACTGAATTTATTGTAAGTTTGTATGTAGGCTCAAATCATTACGACTACTCAATTCAAGTCATTGCCGGAATTGAGTTGCAAACAAATGAAGTATTTCTTTTTACTGTGTGATATCATAACTACACCGCAGAAAATTCGCATCACTTAAATTAACAAAATCAAGACAAGTGTATCATTGTAGTTGACATAATCGAAAAATTAACCAATGCAACTGAAAAAAATGGTTGAATTGAGGGGTCTTTCTGGTTAAAATTTTTATCCAAACATTTTGCTTTCATAGAAAAAATAGAGATATCGTTTTGAAAATTTGAAGCTATGTTTATTGGAGATCACGTATGGCAAACAAATTCGTTTTAGATCTAAAAATAGCTATTTGTGTATCTAAAGAGGAAAGTGAATTTCCGACGAGTGTGAGATTTGTTACACCAGCCGAAGGCGAGTGCTACAGCACTGTACAGAAATCTCACGAGTGAGGTACCGTCACTTCCTCCCGCAGGATGTCCAGCGTCGCTGGCTCACTGGATTCCCTGACTTTTCAGAAATTTCCCCTAACTATTTTGGAATTCGAAAATTTTTCGAATCATAACTCATTGTATTGTATGTCATTTTTATATTCAAAGGGATTATTCGAATGAAGAGTTCTTTTGGGGTAAGATGTTATGCCTCTCATAGCTTGAGGAAGGATTTTATAATCATTCCTAATTCTCATAATTGTATATATAGTGTAAATACGAGCAAAATAATGGAAAGAGTCTCTTTTCGATCTTTTTCCTTCTTAAATAAATGCAAAAATTTCGGATTTCACAAAGCATGAATGACACATGTTTTATTTGACTGAAAAACTAATCGAATTCCATGAAAGCAAATTAACTAAGATTTTCTCAGAACATTGTACAGTTCACAGTGATCTGGAAGCCATGATAGGTTTGACTAAAATGTTAACGAAAACGACTTTGAGGGTTCGTTTCCTACATGTCTACAGACTAATATCCCGTTTGAATTGAAATCCTATCTGATCCTTTTCTCGAGATATTTCGGAATGAAGAAGTTGAAATTGGTGAATTTCAGGTGGATGTACTTAGTGGACGCATGAAAAGTAGCTGATAGTGATATTCCGCTAAATGATTGTAGTAGTATAATATAATATGGAAATACGTATTGGGACATGTATTATCACCTGAAATATGTTGAATGAATAAACTACTACAATCATTTAGCGGAATATCACCATCAGCTACTTTTCATGCGTCTACTAAGTACATCCACCTGAAATTCACCAATTTCAACTTCTTCATTCCGAGATATCTCGAGAAAAGGATCAGATAGGATTTCAATTCAAACGGGATATTAGTCTGTAGACATGTAGGAAACGAACCCCCAAAGTCGTTTTCGTTAACATTTTAGTCAAACCTATCATGGCTTCCAGATCACTGTGAGTTTTTAATAAGATTGGATCCAAGAATATTACATGTGGGATCCCGGGGGAAAAAACCACGTGGAAAACAACGTTGGAAACAACGTTGAAAACTAGGTTGAAAACAACGTTGTTTAACATGGTAAAATGGTCCCAGCTTGAGAGATACATTCATACAAAACCGTAGCCAATGAGAGGCAGGGAAGTCGGATCTTAGATCTCAAAAATCCAAGTTCGATTCCGAGGAAAATTGATTTTTTGTTTTTTCATTTAGGAATGTAACTTTTGTTGTCACATTTTCAACGTTGTTTCCAACGTTGTTCTCGACGTTGTTTTTAACGTTGTTTTGAAAATTAAAGACATTTTCCTCAATCGTCAAAAAAATGCTGGAAATTTTTCAGAGTTTCGTCAGAATTTATTCAGAGTGCAATTTTGTTTCTATTTGAATCAAATGAAAACTCTTCTAAACTCTGAAAAAAGTCTGTACAGAATGTTCTCAAAATATTGGATTTCTCATCAAAATTTCAGAGTTTTGCAGATAAAATGCGATGTTTCCAGAGATTATTCATGCTGTCAAAACACCATTTTATTTATTAAAAAAATCGTGACGAAGTTTTGAAAAATTGGTTCTCGAGGAACATAGACTAATTGATTCAGAATCTTTTGGAACGGAAAATGAAAAGGTCGTAGGAGAGGGATTTTCCTCGCCTTAACTTGTAAATTCTACCAAGTGCTGGCTCAAATCGATGCGGAAATTTGGAACATTCGTTTTCAAGAGATATAGACCAATCGATTTAGAATCTTCTAAAATGAACAATGATAGGCCATGGGAGAGAAGTTTTTTTTCATCTTGACTTCTAAATTTTTCCAAGTGTCGGTTTAGAACGATGAAAAATGGTCAAATTCATATAATATTGTACAAATATTCTTGTAAATAGGGACTCGGTTAGAGGGCGTGTGTGTGGATACAGCGTGAATGCGATCGTGACGTGTTTGCATGCAATTATAGAAATTTTAAAGCAATCAATAAGGTAAAAAACTGTTAGAAGTGTGCGAAGTATCCCTAGGTTAGTGTGCGAAGTAGAGGTGAAGGATATATTCAGTTGTCAATATAGAGTTAATCAGGTGAAAGAAAACTGCGAGAAAAAGTTAGGTTATGACAGGGTGGCGACAGAACCGGGAAATCAGGGAAATCAGGGAAATCTCAGGGAAATCAGGGAAATCTCAGGGAAATCTCATGGAATTTCGAAAACGACATTGAAAACTCAGGGAAATGTGTGGGAAGTCGAGTTTCAAATTGAGATTCGGTATTGCCATTGTTTTCTTTTTACTTTTACCTAACTTTTAACTAATTCTTATGGAAATCTCACATTGGAAATAATATATATAAATATAATTTTTTGATTTTTTTTCTTATCAAAATGAAATTGACTGAAGGAAACATTTAACAATTTTTCAATACAGGAAATAGCTGATATCTAAAGGAATATAAATGAATTGTAATAATCAGTCAGATTTTTTAAAATTTTTCTAGAATATTTCGAGAATACCTAATTCTTACAGTTCATCTGTATTCCTCTAGTGAATGAATTTGAAATATTTTCTGTATTGAAAAATTGTTGATTGTTAATTGATCTTTTCATTCAATTCTATTCTGATATGGAAACAACTTTCAGTGCTTTTTTCAAAAAATCATAATTGACCAAAATTTATCCAGTAGAACATAGAAAGTGAGTTTGTAACTTTCACTACACAAAAATTTGAAAAATCAGTCAATAACCTGATAGCACATGAAAAATTCTTTCTCAAGAACAAGAAATAGAATTGCTCAAGGACTCCTTTTGAATTTGATGAATTCAACAAGAGTTTGGAGGAGTTCAATGTTTGAGACATTAACGAGTCCTGTGAGAGTACTGAAACAATTCTGAAAGTATTCTCACAGTACCCTCATAGTATTCGTGAATGTCTCAAACATTGAACTCCTCCAGAGTTCATTATAAATTCATTAGTTCGAAAAGAGTTCTTGAAGAATTCTATTTCTTGTTCTTGAAAAAGAATCCATCGTGTTTTATCTGGGTACAGATCTCATACAGCACGTCTACTCTGTAAATCCGAATCAATGAAAAGTACTGAGAATCAGTGAATTTCACTGGCGAATCAGTCCTAAGTCGTCCACAGTGGACGACTTAGCACTGGTTGGTCAGTGGAATTCACTGATTCTCAGTACTTTTCACTGATTCGGATTTAGAGAGTGAATATGGCATTTATCAAGTATTTAATGGATATTCAAATATTCGTCTAATATTCATTTGACGTCCATTGGATCTGCATTGGATGTCGAAAATATCTTAGATATCCAATTTATATCTTTGTGCCGTATGAGATTTGGCTTGGTTTGGAAGAAGAATACAAAAAATGATGAAACAAACCTCCAGAAAACCTTTTATTTATATACAGGCACGAATCGCATTGTAGTTGTTCTCGGAAATTTTCACGAATACTTTCCCAGTAAAGATTTTTGAATTCCTCTTTTGGATCACTCTAAAAGATACATTGAAGCGATCCAAAAGATGCCTTACAATTTTGCATAATACATCTCCTATATACGTTTAAGATATCTATGTCCCGTAAGATTTCCACAAAAATGTTTATTGGGTTCCCTTTCACCATATAAATTGGGAAATAACCCCGCTTAAAAAGACTTATAAGAACCGATTAGAAAATTTTTGCCTGAATTCGATTGGTTTACGTCAAGGAAGAGGTGATCAAAATCTTGCTAATCTTTCACCTGTATTCAAGTGGTCCTTACTCTCTTTTCAAAACCATTTAGAATCTATCAACCTTGAGCGGACGGGACTAGTCTCAAAAGGGAACACCCTGGGAAACACCATTTTTCTTGTTCCTCAGGGGAAATTTGGTGTGTTGAACACAGGAGAAATGGTAAAAAATTTTTTGAGTCACCCGGTCCTCTAAAGGTTAAGGAGGTAGCCTGGTGTAAAACATCAGAAATAAGCACTTTTTTGTGAATGTATTTCAGAAACAACTGTTCAGCATATAGTTTTGCAATTTGCAGCATTTATTGTTCGCATATTGAAGAATTCAAATTAATTTTTTGGTGCAATCATGTGAAAGTTTGAGCAAGGTACAGCAGCAAATATGGAAAAAGAGTGAAAATTCACTCTTATGGAGTGAAAACTCACTCTTTAGGAGTGAAATCTCACTCTTGTTGGACTTGCAGTATTTTCACTCTTTAGGAGTGGATTTCCACTCCAAAAAATTTGGAGAGTAATTTTTCTTAAATGAAAAACAAAAAAAGGTGTTTGTCTTTTCTTGTTCTATGCCAGGCTATCCCCTTAAGAGATATTTTCCCTCAGTATTTGGTTAGATTGTCCAAGCCACCAACATCCCCAATTTGTGGAAATCGGCGATTCGGATGATTGGAGTTCGGATAATTGGAGTTCTACTGTATTACTCTTATTTTGTCATGTATTTTACCAGAGCTGGGTTCGTTACGTAATTTTTTAAATTCTTACGTAATATACCTGGTTTCTGAAGTATAATGTATGTAAGATCCTTTAACCCTCCTCAAGAGCAAGAAGTTGATTTTGCACGTAAAATACTCAGTTTTTTTTTTACATCCCTATCAAAAAAATCCAGGTGAGTCCCATGGAAATCTACATGGGAATTCCTGGAAATTTCATGGGTACCCATTGATCTCCATGTGGGTTCCTAGGCAATCTTAGGTGTGACTCGCGGTGACTTTTGACGGGGGTGTCATCAACCATATAAAATACTCGGAAGTATATTATTATATCAACTCTGCACGGAGAGATATGTAGAATTAAATTGACTATGATGCTTTGTAATCGAAGAACAGGCTGAACTTACAATGAAATTTACTGTGACGAAACAATACGCAGTAAAAAATTTTGTAATAAAAACTGTCCACTCAATATTCGTATTGGAAGTCAACACAAAAAATTATCAAATTGATAGAGTTTCAATGTAAATTAACGCTTTCGCGTCAATTCCACACATTCTTTGTATCAATATTTGAAACGAATTTTGAGTGGACCGTTTGGGACATGCGCATGTGTTGAAGATACACAAAATTTTTTACTCTGTAGACACCTGATCACATTTACAATGTTTTACAGTAAATTCCATTGGAAAGTCAGTCTGTTCTTCGGTTTCAATGATCACGTAGTAAATTTAACTATAAATATCTCTCCGTGTACGTTCAACGATTGAAATTATCAAATTTTATGCTTATCATCAAACTTTTATTTGCTGAGTCGAAATAATTAATACTTGAACGTTGGAAAACATTTTATTTGTACATAATATAAAAGTTCACAAACCTCAGAGAAATTTACAAAAAGTACTCCTGGAAAACCGGGAATTCTCAGGGAATTTGGAAATGAGATTTTTGTCGCCACCCTGTTATGGCGTCTAGAGTTTCGAAAGGAGGGAAAGGGAACTCCGGCGGTGAAGGAAGTAAACAGAGAACACTATAGATGTCGCTACAAACAGGTAAAAAAGTGATATTTGATGAAGAGGTTATGTTAAAGGAGGACATGAAAAGGGAAATAAAACAGTTGAGAGATGACAGGAAAAAATCTGAGGGAATGATGAATAGATGTGAGGAAATGATGAAAAAATTTGAGGAAAAAGAAAAAATGTGGTAGGAAAACTTAGAGATGTGGGAAGAGAAAATAGAACAGATCGAAATAAAAATCGAAAATAAGTATGACAGTGTATCTGTCGATACAGAGAGTGAATATGGGAGTCTTAGAAGCGAAATGAGTAGTTTAAGAAGTGGAAAACAGTATGCGATGAGTGAGAGAAGTAGTAATTGGGAGGGTACTATAGGTAGCGAAGGGCTTAGCAGTAGAGGAATAGACAAAATAAAAAAGATGCTGACCGATAAAGAAAAAGTAGAGCGAAAGAACAATTTGTGATAAAGGGATGGAACATAAGAGAAGGGAGTTTCAGAGATGACGCAGTAGAATTTATTAGAGGTAAATTCAACATTGAAGTAGAAACGACGAAAGTAAAAAGAAGTGGTAATGTAATTATTATGACACTAAGAAACGTTGAAGAGAAAATATTTACATTGATAGTCACCTTACATGGGAAGAGAGAAGAATACAAAATGATATTAGGCAATGGGCAAAAAAACCAGGGAAAAAAAGGTGTGAAGGTTAAAGTAGGTTTTGGGAGGGTTGAAATTAATGGGGTTTGGAAAAACTGGAAGGAAATTGAACAAATAGAAAAAGAAAAAAGTGAGGGAAACAGGCTAATAGAGAGTGAAGGGACAAACGAGGAAAAGAGTAACGAACAGGAAGCAAATTTTCAGTAAGAAGGAAGTGGAAGAGGGGAAAAAGGAAAAATAGGAAATGTTATAAAATAAAGATGAAAGGATATAATAAAAGATGCGATACAAAAATAGGAAATGAGATTATTATTTTGTTGTGGAATATTGCAGGTGTGAAAAATAAAGAAAAAGAGTTCTGGAATTATATTGAAAAATTTGACTGTATTGGTCTCATAGAAACATGGATAGAGGATAAAGGGTGGGAGTCAATAAGAGACAAATTGCCAAAGACACACATTTGGGAATGTGAGTATGCAAAAAGGGAGCAAAAGCGAGGTAGAGCGAAAGGAGGAATAATAATAGGTACGAGAAAAGAATTTCAAATAAAAGATGAAAAAATAGTAAAGAAGAAGGATGGATTAGTAGGAAAAGTGATTAATATAAAGGAGAAAACAATCAACATGTGGGCAGTATATAATACAGGCAAAGAGAAGATAAAAGAGTTTTTAAAAGAAATAACGGAAGAAGAAAGAAAAGATAGCATAATAATTGGGAGGGGACTTTAATATAAGAACGGGTAATTCAGATTCTAACATGGGAAATGAAAATCGTGAAGACGATGTACAGAGAAGCAGTAAGGATAAGGTTATTGGGAATCAAGGCAAAGAATTGATAGAATTTATAAAAGGAGAAGGTTGGTATTTATTGAACGGTAATGAAGAAGGTGATTGGGAAGGAGAATACACATACATAGGGCCAAGAGGTAATATAGTTATAGATTATTGTATACTAAATGAAGAGAGTAAAGCGGTGTTAGAAGACTTTAGAATTGGTGGACGGATAGAATCTGATCATATGCCTCTAGAAACAAGTTTGAATATAGATATAGAAAAAATGCAGAGAGGCAAAAAATCAAAGGTAAGAAGAGGAATTGTTAAATGGGATAGAGAGGGAATTGATATCTACAAAAGCAGAACAGAAGACGAAGGGGAAGGTACAGAAGGTACGATTGGAAAGGAATGGGAAGAAATAAAGTCGATTGTTAGGAATAATATGGTCAAGAAGATAATTAATCAAAAAGAAATAGAAATAGGGCACAAAATATGGTGGGACAGAAGCTGCACTAGAGAGAAAAGGAAAGTGCATAGAATCTACTGGAAATGGAGGAAAGGACGAGTTAGCAAGGAAGACAGTCGCAGGAAGAAAAGCTGTGGAAAAGCCTCAAAAAAGAAACTGAAATATGGAAGTATCTGAATACTAGGAGGGAAGAAAGACAACCAGTTCGGAATGAAATAGGAAAACAAGAATGGAAGAAGCATTTTATGGATTTGCTGAATGGAGCGGAAAGCATGGAGGAAGGGGAAAATCAAAAGGAAGAAAGAAGAAATGATATAAAAAAGGATGAGGAAGAACTAGATGAAGCTGAAATTGTGAAGGCTATTAATAAATTGAAAAGAAATAAAGCATCGGGCTCGGATGGAATTCCGGGTGAGGCGTGGATCTATGCAGGAAAGGGTATAAAAAACAAGTTGATAGAACTGATACGACAAATATGGGATCATGAAGAGATACCAGAGGATTGGAAATTAGGTATAATTGTGTTATTGCATAAGGAAGGGGACAAGAATGATGTAAAAAATTATAGAGGAATCTTTCTGTTGAATACGGCGTACAAGGTGTTTGCTGAAGTGATGAGAAGTAGACTAGAAGAGGAAGTAGAGAAGAAAAAACTTATACCGGAGAGTCAAACTGGGTTTAGAGAAGGTAGATCCACTATGGACAATATATATATATTCTAAACCACATAATGCAAAGAAATCAGAATGAAGGAGTTTATGCACTATTTCTGGATTTACAAGCAGCTTTTGATACGGTCAACAGAGAGAAACTCTGAAAAAAATTGGAGAAAGACCAAGTAAGTGATTACCTGATAAGGAAAGTAAAGGCCATGTATGGAGAAACAAAGATGTTGGTAAGAACCAAGGAAGGATACACGGAAAAATTCTGGGTTACAAAAGGACTTAAGCAGGGTTGTAGTTTGAGCCCGATTTTGTTTAATTTATATGTGGCTGACTTGGATCAAAAATTGGAAAAACGAAATATTGGAGGGGTGAAATTAATCAAGGAAAGGTTGTGGTCCTTGACTTACGCTGATGACACGGTGATTCTGGCTAACAACAGGGAAGCTATGCTAGATATGATAGACTCAACAAGGGAATTTTTAAAAGAAAAAGATCTGAAGGCAAATGTGGGAAAAACAAAGATTTCGATTTTCAACAAAAAAAGGGAAAAGCAGAGGAAAAACATGGGAGTGGAATCAAGAAGACATTGAAGAAGTGGAGAAATTTAAGTTCCTCGGTTTTACTTTCAACAGGAGAGGTAACTATAAAGATCATTTAAAAGAATTGAAATTCGAAGGGAAAATGGCCTTGAACGTGGGGATTAGGAGAATGGGTGGTGTGTAGGTATGACTTTGTCAGAAGATGGAAACTGTTCGACTACTTGGTAAGGAGTGTGATGGAGTATGGATGCGAAATTTGGGGCTGGGGAGAAAGAGGAGAATTGGAAAAATTGCAACTAGATTATGTTACGTGGTTGTTTCAACTGGATTTTCAAACACCGAAACATATAATAGGCAAAGAACTAGGTATAGAAAAGTTAAGAGTGAGGTGGGGAATAAGGTGTATGAAATATGACGATAAAATCGAAAAAGCAAGAAGAGATCAACTGATCAAAAAATGCTGAGAAGAAAAAGAATACTTAGGTAGAAAGGATAGATATGGTATAGAGAAAGAAAGATTTTATAATAGGAATGGTTTAGGTCTAGAACTGGTTGAACGGAAAAAAGATTTAGGACAAGATATAGAGCATGAAATAAGGAAAAGGGAGGACGATATAAAGAAACAAAATGAGGAAAATAGAATAGAAAGAGCTAAATACAATACCAGATACAAGGAAATAAAATGTACAGGTAATCCAGAATGCCTGCTGAAGAAGAATATATGTAAGGGAGGATGGGGTGAGGGGGTTGAAGCGCTGTGTAAGTTGAGGTGCGGAAATATGGAGATAGGGAATAAATACTGGATAGATGAAGAATCAAGGAAATGCGAATTTTGTCAAAAAGATTTGGGAATATTAGAGCATTATACAATATGTGAGGAGAGCGGACAATGGTTTGAAGAAATAGGAGAAAATAGGCAGGAAAGGATAAAAATACTTTTTAACGGGCTACTAGCGTCGGTAACTCACGTCATGGGTTAGAAAGAGACAGAATCATATGATAGAAAGAGAGGTTCGTTACCGACGCTAGTGTCCCGTTAACGATGAAATAAATGAGGTCAATGTAAAGGTTTTGTGTAAATTCTTAAGAGAAAAAAGGAAAAGAGCAATATAAGGAGATAGAACAAGGAAGACGAATAAGTTTTCAAGATAATAGATAAGCAGGATACACCAAGCAATTTACAAAGGTTAGAGTTAAGTTTTTGAGTAAGACAGAGAAGGTGAACATGTACATAAAATATAGAGTCAAAACGTGTTTATTTTAAAAAATGATATATGTTTCAATTTGAATTACAAATTTCGAAACGTGATAAAAAAAACAATGATGTCTTATATATAA
The DNA here is from genome assembly GCA_018340375.1 of Gonatopus flavifemur. NCBI lineage: Eukaryota > Metazoa > Arthropoda > Insecta > Hymenoptera > Dryinidae > Gonatopus > Gonatopus flavifemur. The sequence goes on from JAFFJZ010000016.1 coordinate 3,571,294, forward strand.
TATAAAGTAGTATATAAGTGTTCACAAAAAGGTGCTGAAATATAATTTGTGAGATGAAAATTGTAATGATAAATTTTGAGTAAAAATGTATGTAGGTTAAGAAAGTGTGGGTTATGAATGGGATAAGGATCTATGTAAACCGAGTCCACTCTGAGCTTGAGGCTGGAGTTTAATAGATATATATATAAAATATTCTTGTAAAGAATATTGCTACTGAAATATTCTTATGGGTAATTCTCATTTTCGACAAAAATTAGTGTGACCACCGTGTTTCTAATTACTGGATGGGTGATTTTTTGTGATAAATAACGCGTCGTTCAATAAGTCCCGAGACTAACAACAAAAACAACATTTTTTTTTCAAAAATCATTTTTATTCATAAATATAATCTCCTTCTAAAGTGATACAATCTTTCCAACGCCTTTCGAACATTTCTATACCATGTTTATAGAAGGATTTATCCTTTGCTTCAAAATAGGCTTCAGTTTCAGCAATGACCTCCTCATTCGAGCCAAATTGTTTTCCTTGAAGCATTTTTTTGAGATCAGCAAAGAGCCAGTAGTCGCTGGGGGCTAAATCTGGCGAATATTGGGGGTAGGGAAGCAAATCAAAGCCCAACTCGTTGAATTTTGCCACTCGTGTGGAAATTTAACCCGGGCCATTACTGGCCCTGACTTGAAGAATCTGCGCCAGTACTGGTACGGTTTAAATTTCCACATGGGCATTGTTTTCATGGACTTGTGGCATGGTGCATTTGCTTCGTGAAGAAGGATTTTTTTCTTCTTGATGTGCGGTCGTTTTGCTGCGATCTCCTCCTTCAAACGTACCAACAAGTCCATATAATAATCACTGTTGATCGATTTACCTTTTTCCAAGTAGTCAATGAAAATCACGCCATGTGCATCCCAAAAAACAGACGCCATGACTTTGCCAGCAGACTGCTGCGTTTTTGGACGCTTTGGGCGGCTTTCGCCAGCCATGTGCCACTCAGATGATTGCCGATTCGACTCCGGAGTGAAATCATGTATCCATATTTCATCCATGGTCACGTATCGACGCAGGAAATTCTTTTTATTGCGAGTAAATAGCGATAAACAGCTCTCTGAATCGTCGACTCGTTGCTGTTTTTGTTCCACTGAAAGCAATCGTGGCACCCACTTGGAAAAAACCTTTTCCATGCTCAATTTTTCATGAAGGATTGTAAATACACTTCTAGATGATATCTGCGTCATTTCTGCAATCTCACGGACCTTAACTTTGCGATTTTTCATTACGATTTTCAACACTTCACACACATTTTCCGGTGTAACGGCTTCCAATGGCCTACCCGAACGTTCCGCATCGTTTGCGTCCGTACGACCACGTTTAAACTCAGCATACCAACGACAAATCGTTGGTTTGGATGGAGAGGAGTCCGGGTAACGTTTTTCAAGCCATTGCTGGGCTTCTACGGTGTTTTTACCCATTAAAAAACAATGTTTTATCAACACGCAAAATTCGCTTTCTTCGATTTTTCAAACAAATTACGAAGTGACTTTACTCTAACCTCGATAACTCTGCTGTTTGTGGTCCGATCGACGTGAAATTTTTACACGTTTCATGTGAAGGTTCGCACTCTAGGGAAACGTGCTCAGTTTGGTACTACTAGCACCATCTCTGGGTTAGTCTCGGGACTTATTGAACGATGTGTTAGTAGACGAAATACTATCCTCTCAATGGATCTTGAAGTCCCCTTAATTCCTACTCACTCAGATCACTTCCCGGTAGTGTCGAAATTAAGAATGAGGGTACGATGAAAAGCAGAAGAGAACCAAATAGGATGGGTTGAAGGATTGGCAAATCTTTTCACTAACGAAATGAGCTTCTCTCAAAATATATCATTAGTCGATACGGACACTGATACGTTGGAAAATAATATTAACACAACAATCAATCCAACTGCGACAAAAATAGGAATGTTTAAAAAATACAATAGAAGCACATACAAAAAACCTTGATACAATACTCAATGCGCAAAAGCAAAACAAGTCATGAGAAAGGAACTAAGATTATGCCAAGTGAATAAATTTTCAGAATCTACAGTGCATGAATATTCACAAAGTAAGAAGGAGTTAGAATATATATTAGATACGGAAAAAAGGAAATTTAAAAACTCAACTATCTTGTCAATTACAAAGGCGAAAAATACCAAAGAATTCTGGAAATTAGTAAACCCATTCAGAGTAAAAGTAAAGAAACTCTGCCAATTGGCACACGATTTCCTCGTTCTTAATCAGTCAATTATGATGAGACTTTTGAATTTTTAATACATTTTATTAAAAAAAACTATACATGTATAAATTTTTTATAATCTTCGTCCTCTCTCTTCTGTAGAGTAATGAAGAATATTCCCCGAAAATTTCAGACTGTTTTATGAGTTCACTTCGAAGAAATCTTACAGACAAAATCTCCAAGATAGGTTCCTCTAATCTTGATTCAATTCTCACAGACATCACTTCTGACTATCATCATGAAGTTATATTCGGAGATATGAACGCTGATCTGAACTCACAGTCCTTCGATGCTTCTTATCTTCGAGGGCTATCTTATCACACACAGCATTAATATGTGCATCGTTCCGTTTGAGACCACACTGTTAGAAAAATCTGTCTTAAATTTAATAATAATTATTATGAAGTTTTTTACATAATATTATTATTAAATTTGATACTGTATTGTATATTGAAAACTGAATATTAGATTTAATAACAATTATTATAAATTTATATACATGAAATTTCTATGAAATCCAATAATGTATTACATATTAAAATTTATAATTCTGAATTATGAATGAACAGAAAAAAATCTTGAAGTTCTCAACAGAAATCATTGGGAATTTCCTTCATATTTTGGAATCCTCGAAACTCTTCCGAAGTGAGTACGTAATCGTGAATGTAGTCAAAGTCAATTGGAGCGCAAAGTTTTGGGGGCCTAACGGGGGATCGAACCTGCTTTCCTACCAAACCTAACCTACGACCTCACGCCTCAACCAGCTTGACTACATCACGATTGAAGAAATCGACTGTAAAATACGATGTAGTTTTAGATATCACATATGCTCTGTACACACACACGTATATACATACATTCATAAAAGTATTCCATTTTGATTCCGTAAATAGAGTTGCATTGATAAAAATATGAAAGAGAAAAGAACAAGACAAGACTTACCCATATTTCAAAGTTATCTTGTTATCAACTATATGTGTATAAAAACTTCGGGAGTTTGTTAATTAGTGATAATTAAGAGGTTATGGATTCTATCACATGTATACACGTATATACTATTATATGCTCCCAAAAACAAAGTGCGCAGTGAATTATGCGCATAGAAGCCATCTTTAATATTTTAACATGTATTATTGTAATTTTTCATTATAGATTATTAGGATTAGGAAGTTTGCATGGAATTTAATAATATATTTTGAATTTTCATAACCGGTTATTAATTTTCATGCATTCAATGTGAAAATTCATAAACATGTTGTGAATCACAGAATATTATTAATTTTAAGATGTACTTATAGAATTTCATCAGAATTTTCATATCAAATTTAAGAACTTTTCTAACAGTGCACTCATCATATTAGGTGTATAACTTTGTTTCCGCCGTTTTGCAATAGATGGCTGTAGCGGTAAGTGGTAGTTGAAATAAACAGATCATAAATGTCATACAATAAGCTTAGGTATTTGTAAACATAACGCCATCGAAATATTAGTTGATTTGTGTCTGCATCATAAAGTTTTTCTCGATTAAACATGTCAGCTTACGAGCCAAATTCTCATCATTTGCGGGGGGTTTTTAATTTTCTGCTTTGATGTGAAGAAATCCGCGGCTTAGGCTCATCGAATGCTCTCAAATACCTATGGCGAGGCCGCTATTAGTGAAAGAACGTGCCGTGGGTGGTTTCAACGCTTCAAGAACGGAGATTTTCACGTCGAAGACCAGCATGGCGGTGGAAGAGAGGAGGTTTTCGAAGATGCAGAATTGGAGGCATTACTTGATCAAGACTCGTGTCAAACGCAACAAGAATTGGCAGGATCATTGGGAGTGACGCAACCAGCCATTTCAAAACGTCTGGAAGTCATGGGAATGATTCAGAAACAAGGGAATCAGGTGCCGTACGAGTTGAAGCCGAGATATGTTGGACGGCGTTTGTGTGTTTGTGAGCAGCTGCTTGCAAGGCAAAGACGGAACGGGTTCCTGCATCGCATTATGACTGGGGACGAAAAATGGGTCCACTACGATAATCCCACGCGCAGAATATCATGGGGATATCCCGGCCATGCTTCCACGTCGACGGCCAAACCGAATATTCACGGTTCCAAGGTTATGCTCAGTATTTGGTGGGACCAGCTCGGCGTAGTGTATTATGAGTTGTTGAAACCGACTGAAACAATCACAGGCGATCGTTATCGAACGCAATTAATGCGTTTGAGCCAAGCATTGAAAGACAAACGGCCGCAATACAACGAGAGACATGATAAAGTGATTTTACAGCATGACAATGCTCGACCAATGTTGTGAAAGTGGTCAAGACATACTTGGAAACTTTGAAATGGGAAGTCCTACCCCACCCGCCGTATTCTCCAGACGTTGCTCCCTCGGACTATCACTTATTCCGATCAATGGCACACGGCCTAACTGACGAGCACTTCCGGTCTTATGAACAAGTAAAAAACCGGATCGATTCGTGGATCGCTTCAAAAGATGACCAGTTTTTTCAACGTGGAATTCGTATGCTGCCCGAAAGATGGGAGAAAGTAGTGGCCAGCGATGGACAATACTCTGAATTATAAATGTATAACCAGTTTTTTACAATAAAGCCTCGAATTTCGGAAAAAACGGCGGAAGCAAAGTTATACACCTAATACTAAAACCACCTCTACGTGGTTCGACGTGTGCTTAGTTTATGATGTATCTAATGTTGTGAGGAGGGGGCAGGTTGAGGTACCGTTTTTGTCAAATCATGATGTAATATATGTTCAACATTCATTTAAGTCGCTCAATGCTGATGTACCACGAACAAAAAGTAGGAAATGCACAAGATTAAACTGTCAGATGTTGCCCTCGCAATTACAACTAGTCTCCATGGATCAAAACACTGTCCAATGTTTGAATGATCCTATTGAAAATTTCAATTCCTCGCTCCGTGAATCATTAGAACTGCATGCTCCTGTTGTTTCAAACCGATTAAATAGTACGAAATATGTTCCTTGGATTAAAAAAGAAATCGAAGAATTTATCAAATTGCGGAACCAGGCGCGACGACATTATCAACGATGTTCTAATCCAGAATTAGACAATCATTACCGCTCAGAATACAGCAGACTGAGAAACCTAGTCATTTTCTTGATGAAATCAAGAGGAAATCTGAAGAGGAATTTTTTGAGATGCGACTTTCCCAAACTGAGGGATCGAGGCAGTTGTGGAGGGAACTCAGAAGTTTGAAAATAATCAAAGATGGGAAATCTCACCCCAACACAGTTGTCAAGTTCTCATTGGAAAACCTTCAGCAATATTTTTCATCGGTTTATAATAGTGCTCCATCAAATAGACCTAGTGTGCTTGATGCTTCTTATACCTTTGATGATTCACTATTCTATTTCCCGTACACCACACACACTGATTTGCAACGTTACGTACGTTTCTCACAACCTTCCTTTTCTGGCCCTGATGAACTACCTGGTAGATTTCGCTCTCATTGTGTTCCCTCCATTTCGACTGCACTTCTCGATATCATAAATTAATCATTCACTAGTTGTCAATTTCCTCAAGTTTGGAAATTCTCATACCTCTGTACCGGAAACGAGAAATTCGGCTAACGTAATTGAATTTCGTCCAATTTCTATACTATGCAAATGCAGAAAAATTTTGGAAAAACTTGTACACCATTATCTTCTCACTTACTTATGAAAGAATGAGTTGTTAGATCCTTATCAATATGGTTTCGCTAAACATAATTCTACACAAACAGCACTCATCAATATTATCGATGATATTCGCAAGGGAGTTGATCAGCGGATAAGTTCAAAATCATACAGGTTTAAAAATGGGATGAAGAAATTTCCCCAAGGTACAGAGTTCCAAGTGTGTACGTATCGTACCTTGAGTGCGTGACGATCACACCATCGATTTTCAGTGTATTGTTTTATGAAAAAAGTAATTATCAAATTTATTTTCTTAATTTTGCCTATCACATTGCTCAATACAACCATCTAGATTACCCCTTCCAAATGAATGATTGATTCACGACACACGGTTGAAGAAAACACGTCATACTTTATTAGAACATTATTGTAATAATTAGTCATACCAATTTGTCATCTTGGACCCATTGAATTTCTTTTTATTGATAATCAATTTTCATGGAAACGTGGTTACTGTAACTGGTAAAAGTAACTGTAAGTAGTGACTTTCTTTGTACAAGTTATAGTACTCTGATTATTCACAAAATTGAATTATTCCTACATAAATGTACAGAATGATATTAAACAATTTGCAGTATTTATAATTATCAATGTTCTGATCCTTCTGAAAGGTTGTTCCTATCCTCTAATTTTTATGCCTTCTTCGGGTCTTTGAGAATATATCATATTGCACTGCCGAAGAGTGAGTTTTAAGAATAAACGATGAATGTTCCATAGTTATCACATGATGGTATTTGAGAGTTCCTGCTATCATTTTTGCAGATGCAAATCGTTTTTTAAGTGCCTTAGTAGCCTCTATATGAGTACTCTTTGGACTGAAAAAAATTACAGTTTCTTTCAAATGTTCCTTAGCCCACTGATAAAGAGCATCCGCAGTCAAAATTCGATTTCCATTTGATGATGCTTGCAGACTTGCACGTGGTGCAAGTCTCTTCAAATTTCCACCAATACCGTCGCAAGGTCCTTTGCCATGTGCACTTGCATGAAAATGCCACTCAGCCGCAATTCAAAAATCATGCTCATGATGTAGAAGATTTGCAAAATTATATTCATTTTTAAAATGTTGCGATGCTCCATCAGTGAAGTAGAAGATTTTTTCACAATCAGAATTATCATGCAGATACTTTGTAACAATTTTTTGAAATTCATAAACAGCTACCGTATCATGAGTCAGATTATCAGACGAAATTGCTATACTGCGATGTCTCAACTCATCTGTTCTGTAATAAATTACTGTTGTGAAAATGGTAACTCGGTTGTTATTCCAATGAAACGATTGAATAGCATTCTGAGCAATAAATGCATAGTTTTCAGCAAAATCACATGTAACTATGAATTCTCCGATTATTTTCTTCTCCTGATCAGATACGAATGCGTACAACTCTCTCAGTTCATAAGCCGCACCGACAAAGTTTGTTCCATTATCCGACCATATGTGTGCTGGTTTACCTCGTCGGGCTATGAAACGTCTTAATGTTGCAAGAAAGGTCTCAGTTGACAAATCTGTCACTAACTCCAAATGTACTGCAGTTGTAACAAAACATATAAATATACATAAATAGCATTTCAAATGTTTTCCACCTCGACCCTTTCGGTCCTTTATCATGAAAGGCCCAGCATAATCTTTTCCTGTAGTATGGACCGGCGGAGCGGATGTTACTCGATTTTCTGGAAGCATTCCCATTTTAAAGTCAATCGATCTGGTTTGACCCGAAAACACGTAATGCACCTATGACATGTTCGTCGTGCCTGATTGCGCCCTGCGATAGGCCAGAATTGATCCCGGATTGATGATAATAACAATTGAGGACCCGCATGTAGAAGCCTACGGTGTTCCTGGTCGAAAATTGATTCAGTTAATTTATGTTTTGCAGGTAATATCATTGGATGTTCTTTCGCATATTCAAACTTGGACATTTGAAGCCGACCACCCACTCTCAAGACACCCTGTGAATCTAAGAATGGGGACAATTTATTAACTGTGTTTTGAATTTGAAGTTCCTTCCCTTTCTCGAGCAACGAGATTTCATTTGCGAAAACCTGCCTGTGAGCTATTCTTACCAAAGAAGTCAACGCCTTATCGATTTCCTGTGTTGATAAGGGTTCCAACTTACGGTTTTGTGGATTTTTGGTGTTAAAAATGAAGCGAAAACAATAAGCAACTGTACGAATTAGTCGATTCATATCCGAAAACTTGTGGAATGGAAAAGCCATATCTACGTTTACCGCTATCAAGACTTGCATCTTCTTCTTCAACTCAGGGATTTCAGGTGGCATGGAAGGGCGCAAATTGTCCCAAACTTCCTCGCGTTGTGTCAACCAGATTGGACCATTCCACCATAGAGACATACTCTCTAGTCGTGCAGGATTGACACCGCGAGATAAAAGATCCGCGGGATTGTCGGTACCCCGGATATGACGCCAATCGTAAGTATGAGTTAGCGATTGGATCTGTGCGACCCGATTTGCCACGAAAGTCTGTAGAAGATGGGGTGAAGTATTGATCCACGCCGAAGCTATCGTGGAATCTGACCACAAAACCACCCTGTCCACTTCCAATTGTATTGAATTCACTACCTTTTGCAATAATCGAGCCAATATCAAAGCGGCACATAGCTCCAACCTTGGTCCCTGGCAGAAATTCCTCTAGTAATTCGCTAGTTGTAACACTTGCCCTCACGAAAAACTAGAGTTCAAATTCAGCACCTTTTCAGTTCAATCACCAACTTATAGGTGTTCTTATACATATAATATATATAAATATTACATTATACATTATATATATATACATATTATGTATATCTAATAACATAAAATATATAATAAATATACATATGAGGTCTCTAGTTTTTCACGAGGGGAAGTGTTACAACTCGTGAATTACTAGACAAATTTCTACCAGGGGTATTGTTAATGATTTCAAAGGCGCCACCTTACTTTTGGCACATAGTAATTGGACATCAACCCCGCGATCCCGATCCACACTACGAACATAAATACATGCGCCGTATGCTTGCTCAGAAGCATCAGCGAACCCATGCACTTGGATACTAATCGGTAACTGGCATATCACTCTTCTAGGAATTTTGATTCTATTCATTTCAATCAATTCGCTTCTAAACTGTATCCAAACAGTGTGTAAATCAGAAGGCAAACCCTCATCCCACGCCATATTATGCTGCCACAATTTTTGTAACAGAATTTTCGCGATCACAATAGCAGGGCTCAATAATCCCAACGGATCAAATACCCGCGATATATCAGCCAACATAGAACGCTTTGTAACTGATGCTGTCCTTACGAATGGAGTTATTGAGAACATGAGCATGTCCGATTCAGCCGACCAATGGAGACCCAACGTTTTGGATCTCTCATCGTCACCAAATCGCAATCGATCCGATTTCGAATCAGCAGTTTGGATACTCCGTAGGACCTCTTTATTATTAGACAGCCATTTACGCAATCTGAAACAACCAGACTCAAGTATCATATTTACATCTGTACAAGATTGAATCGCAATTTCGACAGTATCCGTTCCTGTAACCATGTCATCGACACAAAAGTCGTTCATAATTATTTTTGCAGCCTGTGGATTAGAACCAATGTTTTCATTGGCTAATTGCCTCAAAGAACGCACAGCTAGAAAAGGGGCCGATGTTGTCCCGTAATTGACAGTATTTAATTGATATATGCGTAACGGCTCTTGAGGATGTGCTCTCCAAAATATTTTTTGTAGTGACCTTTGACTTGGATGTATTAATATCATTCTATACATTTTCTCGATATCAGCACAGATTGCAATTTGGTGTTGACGAAATCTTATCAATATAGATAGAAGATCATTTTGAATCGCTGGGCCTACTGGTTGAATATCATTCAAAGAGTACCCTGAATCAGTTTTTGCGGACCCATCAAAGACCACTCTGAGCCGTGTGGAAGAATTGCTCTCCTTCACCACTCCATGGTGTGGCATATAGAACTCTACCGTATCACTGGATGGACCTGAGACCTCAGACATGTGTCCTAAAATTTTGTATTCATTCATAAAATTTCTATATTCGTCTCCTAGTCGAGAGTTCCTTTGTAATTTCGATTCAAGAGCAAAAAATCTTTTCAAGGCCAAACCCTTGGAATCTCCTAAAAATGATCAAGGTTTTCTCAATGGTATTGTCACAATAAATCTACCTTCTGAATCTCGTTTGGTTGTTTCAATAAAATGGTCGTCACACATTCTCTCATCTTCTGATAAAAAATGATTAGGACTCTTGTCTTCTTCAAGTTCCCAAAATTTCATTAACTGATCTTGAATATCAATTCACCTACTAAAATTACAACTCACAGATTCAGAGGCAGGAAAACAAGAAGAAAGTCCTGAAATGATCCAACCCAAGCGTGTCTTTTGAAGAACAGGCTGTCCTGATCCAAGGTTGATCTGTCCTATACATAACAATTCGAAAAACATTTCAGCACCCAACAGCAGGTCAATTTTATGAGGTGTGTGGAATCCTGGATCAGCGAGTTTGATATGCGCTGGTATTTTTAATTGTGAACAATCGATCTTGTGAGGCAGCAAAGTGTCTGAAATGCTAGGAATAACCAAGCAATTTATGAATCTACTATAGTTCTGAGTACAAGATTCAACCTCAACTGAAACTCTGTGTTTGATTTCGGATGTTGTCCGATTAATTCCATTCACGGCTATAGTTATATCCGATCTATCTAGCCTTAATTTTTCACAAAGGTCAATGGTAATAAAATGCGATTGCGATCCCGAATCGAGGAGAGCGCGGCAAGTGTGAGGATAACCATTCGAATCACTGACCTGAACTAATGCCGTGGGTAATAGTATACTTGTCGCTTGTGCAAAATTACAAGCCGTACTTGAACTAGTTGTGTCTTGATTTGATGAACCGGGATCAATTTGTTCAGTGGATGCTATCTGGAGAGATCTCGTTTGTGATTTGGGTTGATTTGGAAAATGCAAGAATGTATGATGTTTTGCTTGACATTTTCTGCAACCACCCGAAGTACAAATTCTTTTGAACGTGTCCCGATTTCGAACAATTAATGCAGAGTTTTGAATCTTTCGATTGATTTAATCGATCATAAGCTGACAATCCCAAGAACCGAGGACAATTGGTTATATAATGCTCCCCTTTGCACATTACACAAACTAGGATATTTATATTCATGAACGATTTTTGATTGTTCGTTTCATGCAATTGCTTCTTCGGCTCTTCGCGGTCAATCTTAATATTTTGCAAAAGGTCAGCTCTAGTAGCCAAATATCCTCTGAATTCTTCCATAGTAGGAAAGTCTCTCTGTGGTTTGAATTCTTCCCATTCGCGGAGAGTGACCCTATCGAGTTTACTACTAAGTTGGAAAATCATCAGTTGTTCCCACCAACGATCTTCAGGTAGACCAATTGCTCTTAGTGCCTGAGAATGCTTCAAGATTTGATCACTCAATTCATATAACCCGTCAGCTGATTCGCGTTGAAGAACCGGGGCAGATTGTAATGTTCTAAAATGATTTTTCAGCAACAATCGATTATTTGTAAAACGCTCACACAACAATTTCCATGCGACTTCATAATTATCACTCGGAAATTGCACAGAATTTATAACTCTAGATGCTGCACCTCGAGTCGCCGAACGAAGATAATGAAATTTTTGAGTATTATCCAACTTAGGATTATTGTGAATTAATGACTCAAATGTGTTCTTGAATTCCAACCACCGATCATGAGACCCTTCAAACGACGGAAGATGAATCTGAGGTAGTTTTACGTTTGTTACAGGAATTTGGGCTAATTGTGGTATTGCATTGTTTGATCTAACCGAATCATCATCTCTATTTTTTCTATTTTCCTCAATGATTCCCTTGCCGATAGACAACGCATTAAAATAAGAAGTTTCGACAATTTCTCTTTCTACCAATTCTTCATCCTCATTGTCATTCAACAATTCCAACTCCGATTGAATGTTATTGAATTCTAGATATACGTTTTCTAATGCTTCTAAACGAGATTGTAACTCAATTATAGATGCGTTGTTCATTTCGTCAATATCTTGATTTGACGCTTGTAATTTATTCAAAAAATTCGTGAATTGAGTAATTCGTTTTTTGACTACTCCTCTCTTTCTTTTCAATTGTTTGAATTCCTCTGACATCTTGACAGATTTATTATCTACAAATGACCTTTGATAAATGAAAGAAACAAAATGTCAACTCTACTTAAATCATGGTGATTTTAGTTAAATCAACTACGAACAAACGACTATGTTTATGACATTCGATATCGTAATAACCAATCATTTACGACATATACTTTTGACTATCGAACACAAGAAAAACAGTAAATATTTTTTCTTTACACTAGATTGATTCTCCTTGTACATAAACAAATCGTAACACTACTCACTTCAATGTTCACATTACAAACGAAATATCGATAACTATCGAACTCGCTCTATTCCATTCGTCGATAACACGATGATTTGTGAGAGCCGACGATGTGGCGACACTCGATGTGTAGGTAAAGTAGATTCCGTGCTCGCTCGTTCGATGAAAAGGTCGACGATCCCCAAACGAAATATCCTCAATGCGACAGTATATCAAGATGCAAAAAATTGTTTTCTCTTTTTTCATGAATTGATGACACCGTTTCCAAGTGTTTATTTCACTTTCATTGGTAGTATATTCACAATATCAAGTCCACAATGCAACATGTAATAATTGCGATTCTGTGAGGACGCCACTAATAATGGCCGACGAACGTTCTAGAATGTTCACTAGCTTGCGCAACTCAACGCGTTATACGATTTCAACTATGCACACTGCACATTCAATCAAATGTTATTAACTCTTAAGTGATGATAGTTTAACCAATTATTACAGTTCAAATGACAATATTTGTGATCAATTCACGATAGAAAACCACTGGAACATATGGCAGTTCGATAAATTTTCTTTCTTCTTGACGAACCTCGAGTTCAACTAAACGATATCCATTAGCTCGAACAATTATCACAATCCAAACGATCGATTTACGATATACGCAACCGAAAAATTCGACAATTTAACATGTATTTTCTCGACGAACTCCGAGTTTTTAACGAAATGATACGATCCGAACACGAAGGACCAAAAAATTATGTTTAATATTGGTAAATCACTGTTTACACTTTTGAATATTGATGAACGAATTTATTGTATTTGATTAAAAAACGGACTGACGAGACTTGACATGCCGAACGCATGTTGTTGGTTTCATGTCCTCGATACGAATAAATGCCACGAACCCACGCTCCCCCGACAATACGCCATCGATAGATGGCGCCACCAAATCGCGCTCAATTCAAGCTCCAACAGACATCTAGCATTAAATTCACGTTTTCATGGTAAACACACACGCATACGGTATGAGTTTCAGAAGCTCCAGCGAGTACACAATTGAGAGGTCTCAGCTGTGAAAATTTCGATAAGCTCACATCAACTGTAGGATTCTTCAATTTGAATGAAGAATACAATTCGGCAAGATTGCATAAAATCAATCTTTTTTGAACATGTTCACGCGTTCCATCATTAGTTTTGATCGAAACATAATCCTTCATGCCTGGCAATATCCGGCTATTTTCATCATCCAAGTAAAATGCTATGATGGAATTTTCAATCTCACAAGATAACCTTCGTCCTCTCTTTGGATTTAGTGATGTTAGAATCCCGTTTTCAGCTACCAACTGTATGGCTTCCCTAGCTTGACGTTCCGAAGCGTTGAATTCAGTAGCCAATGTCCTTGGTCCTCATGATTTCGGAGCAAGGGTTAGAAGCAAAATCTTTTCTGAGTAACTGGAAGACTGTTTGAATTCTTCTTTGATTTGATCGAGAACTTCAATAGCTGATTCACGATGTTTTATTTGACACTTTCGATTTAAATTCTCAGACATTTTTGTTGATGGAACGGAAACATCTTCTTCATTTGAATCAAAAGTTTCCTCCTCGTTAATTTCAAGGTGTGGGGCATCATCCTCTTCTTCGAATAATGTTTGATCCTAAGAGATAATAGAAATTTCTCAATTATCCCAGTTTTCTCCTCATTAGAACATTTTGGGGCTGCACTGAGAAGAATAAATAGTGGACTCAACTACGCACGACAGTTGGATATGTTCAAATGCAATACTTCTTTGATTCGATTAGATTTGTAGTTGACTCACCTACAAATACTTGAATGAACCTTGAATTCAAATTGAATTGACGAAGGATTGTATTTGAACGTATCCAACTGTCGTGCGTAGTTGCCTCCATTATCTTTTTTCTCAATGTATACTGTGTACTTTTTTAATGAATCGAATAATAAAGCGGAACTACCTCAAGTGAATTATTCTCGCATGTATCCATCTGAACAGATTGGACATCGTACAAAAGTGACATTGAAGATAGTACAGTCATGTCTTTCCTGCATCTACTACATATTCGGGTATCAGAGGGTAGATGATGATATTTTTTTCTCAGATTTGAAGATAAGGTTCGAAGATCTGAAGATTTTTTGTGACAGGGGTATTGAAATGGATTGAAACAACGATCACCTGAACTCCTCCGTTCCATTGTGTTATTACATGTAGGAAAAAGTCCTTCCTCAATAGAATAATTCAGCAGAAAATCAATCACAAAAACTTCATAAACAAGAAAGTTTCACTGATTTGATATTTATCTCTGTACATTCAAAACGACACAAAACCGTTGATGAGTTCAGATTGGAGAGAATGAGGTTGGTTAGGTTACAAATGAAAAAGAATCAGGTTACCCTGGAAACATCCACAGTCACTATTCAATTGAAGCTTCAGGGCAGAAGTTCATATGATTGATAAGGATGAATTCAAATCCTCAGTGGATTAGAATCAGAGAATAACATTAAGGATCAGAGGATATTTGATTTGTGGAAGTGATTTTCACTGATAATGATACAGAAAATCACGGCAGAATGAATTATTCATGAGCATAAAATATTATTACACAATGTTGGCGTAGTGTTGTATTTATACACGATGGTAGCGGGTGGACGTGTGAGGTCTGAGTACTTAAACCCCTCTGTAATTTCGAGGAATCTTCTGATCCCATTTCCTTATCTGTATGATTTTGAAGCTGAAGAATCAAGCTTTCGATTTATCAAGGTTTCATCAATATCAAAAGGGGCGCAGTGACCGAAAAATGCAAAAATACTTTTAAAAATCGAATTTCTATGTGAAATATTCCTTCTGTATGAATGAAAGTATTTTCATCGTAAAATTCAGAAAAAATCCTAACAATATCAATAATGATTGATTAATGAGTATGATGAGTTTTCGAACAAACGCAGATCAAAAATATCTTGAAAATTTAAACCCCCGTACCACGAAAACCTGACTTCCTAGAAACCTGGTGTTAACACAATTTGAAGAGGGTCACTGGTACAACAAATTCATGGAATTCCATCAACATTGATGAGATTGAAATTTTCAGGTGGGAACACCCATATAGGGTTTGACAACAGGCCCAGTCTTGGCCCAATACTGGAAACCCAACGTTAGATAATGGCGCGGTATTGGTGATTCCAGTTGGGTCATTACTGGCCCATTGCTGGATGATAACTTGGGCCCAGTACCCAAACCATTAATGGCCCATTACAGTGAACCAAGATTGGCCCAGTGATGAAAAACCACCGTCGCTCAATATAAAATCGGTGGATTTCACTTCTGATTACTAAATAAGAACAATGTAATAATTATTACAACCGATATCCATTTAACAACAGAATGTATTTTTCCTATAATTATGTGTTCTTACACATATATGTTGATATATACTTTATGAACGAAAAAAAATATATATATATACATATATAATATATTATAGAAGAACATACTTCATCAAAACAATGGATATGAAATCTGAATATGAAAAAGGAAAAAGAGACATATTCTTATGACTATTAATTCTTCTTATAATTATTTGCTGTCACACATATATATTGATATATATATTGCATGAAAGAAAAAATATATATATACATACATATTATATATTATAAAAGAACATACTTTATGAAAACAATGGATATGGAATCGAGATATGAAAAAAGAAAAGGAGACATATTCTTATGACTAATAATTTTTCTCTCATTTTACTATAAAAAAATTAGTGATTAAGTTTGTTTATTCTTCGAATTTTCAGCCCTTTCTTTTCGTCCTCCATCTCGATCAGGAGCACCTGACAACCATCGACCAACTTTTCCTGGCAACCCCTGAATTTCTTGAGCATTTCCGAATTTCTCAATCAGTATAGCTGTAATATAAAACATATTGATTATTGTATGAATTATGAGAAAAAATCCATGATGAAATTTGATAAAAAACTGATTTTGGTATCAACTACAATCCTCAAAATCATTAACAATCCGAATTATTCAAACAAACCTTTTAAACAGTTATAGGTTTCTGTTGTGCTAAAATTTCTTTTGCCAACACCCCGAATTTTTCTTCCAGTACCAGAGTATTCCATTTCAACATTTTTGGTGATTGTCGCTAACATAATCGCACCGATGCAGCTATTCATTCGACTTTCTCCACAAATTACTACTCGGAATAGTGATTTCTGGAAACAGCAAATTGGCAAATTGTATTACGAAATTTCCATGTGATAATGTCATATTCCATATCTTTATTGATAATCACCAATGACTCTTTCTTTGTATCCGAATTCGATAATGAATTTTCAAATTCGAGGAAGTCAGTCAATGTATTCAATGGTAATGCAACACCTAAAGCTTCTTGTACCTCTTGTAGACCAGTTGCTGGCTTCTCTATATTTTTATTGGCAATGAATGTGTGCTTCGTTTCTTTCACCCCAGCTTTGATATCATATAATATGCTTCGTTTCATGGAAACCATTTGACCCAATACAATTTCCGTCAACAAACAAAATTGCACGTCAATATAATCTTTCAATAACACTGAAAATTGAATCTATTAGTCATAGTACGTTTTTCATTAAGTTCAAAATTATTGTGTAAAATTATGCACTCAATTTCTCCAATTCAAACTCACATAAATTGGGATCAACTTGACGAGTTGAAAATTCTTCGGAAATAGATGCGAGTTGTTTTGCTGTGAAAAAATGTATATTAAAGCAAATGATGAAATACTTGAAAAACCATGAATGAATTGCATGATGTAAGAAGAATTTCTTCAAGTACACTTGAATTTTTTTTATAACGAACCCAGCTCTTTTTCTGTGAACTTGGTGGTGTGTTTCTGTAATTCACTTTGTTGAAATTTTTCATGGTGTGGTGCTGATGCTGGGGAGATTACATTCGAATTAGAATTTTCCGTTGATTCATCTATTATTTCTTTTGTCATTTTTGATCTCGAATGTTGTTTGTTAGTAGTCAACATGGATTTCACTTGGCCAAGTTCCTCTATTAAAGAAATCTGTGAATGTTTTGCTTGTTGACTGGGTTTCTTGGAAAAACTTTCATCATCTGTACTCTTCACATCAGCAGTTTTACATGCACGTTTCATACGTCTTTTGCCTTGTTTCAAGTTTCCTGTGATCAACAATCATCAAAATTGTACCTGCAATATGTAACGCTACTATAGAGGTATAAGAGTAGAGCGGGGAGTCATAGCAAAGGAGAAATGTAACATCAAAGAAGAGAGAGCGATATACCAATTCTGTGACTAGCCGATGAGCAAAAGTTGTAAAACTTTACTGTGTCTCTCTCTTCCTCCTTCTACGAGCATATTATATGTCTTCGATTCATTCCCCTCCTTTGTTCTTATACCTGTATGGATGTTACGTACACTGAAATTCATTCAATATATAAAAATATTTACCTGCATAAGCTACGACTTCAATCTCATATGATTCCCACGTTTCTTTTGCTTCCTTCAATGATTCCAACCAATCAGGAATATTATCCCATTCATTTTCAGGAGGGTATTGACAAAATTTTTTTTCTTCTTCCTCATAAATCCATGAAGACGGTACTAAATCTATTTCATCTTTGTTCTTTTTCCTGGGTAAAAAAATTACAACAGCATAAGCTGGATCTTGTTGATTGTCATCAGTCATCTGATGGAAAGAGGAAAATTATTCTGTTAATTATATAAAATATAAATTTACTATGGAATTCAGTGGAAAATTGGGAAATTATAATCAAATATTATCCTGTGATTAACATATAGAAAAAATAGTATTAGGAATGATACCCAGTATTAGGAATAATTATTGAGGTTAGAAAAAGAATAATCTAAAACTCTTGGATACAAATCTGCGATTTGAGGTTAGAACTGATTATTTTGAAACGAAAGGTTTTGATAAAAAGTAATAGTACTTACATTTGACGATTGATTTCTAATATCTTCGTTTCTGTTTGTAGTCCGGTTGCTATTATTCTTCAGCTCGACAAAGTAATGACTCCGTAGAATCCCTATGATAGAGTAGAACCGTCTTCAACTTGCTCCAATTTTCATCTGAGTGAATATATTGTAAGGAGCGATACCTGATTGATGGCGTCTGAAAATGGCGGATCTAATTAAAGTCGTCGAAAATCGTTGTGAACATTCCTAAACTTCAATGAACTTGAAATAACCAATGAATGCACTCGAACGTTGCCACCATTTCCAAACGAAATGTCAGCATTGACCAGATTATAATAAAGGCTATAATTTTATATTTCTATTTCTTTCACTCATCCGCGAAACGTACCGCGTCATCTAGTGGTAACTGACGTTACCTCCTCACACGACGACGAAACTTGAGCGAAGATCGAAAATAGAAAATAAAGAAGTATTTATAATCGTGAAAACATACCCGTCATATGTATACAAACAAATTCAAATTTTTATCATTTCTGTAAATCATCTATGAGAGTTTGTTTATGTGAATGTTTTTATTTTTAGGTGTTGAAATGGGGGAGATGTATTGAGTTTTGAACGTTATGATTTTTTAAAAGTATTCCTTAGCATTAAAAATTGAATAGCACAACACTTACATATTACATCATATCAATGTAATAAGGAAATCGCATAGTACTTATTATGCATTTCCAATAGCACACACTTGCACTGTATGTTTCTCGTGGATATAATCTTTTCTGTCGTTGAAAATTCAGTACCGAATGCAACTCCAAGTTCAATCGACGAAGTTGGATAATTAAAAACATTGTTGAGGGCTGGCATTTCTGTACCCAATACGAATATGTCGTTTCCTTTGAAAAGTTGAGAATTGTGTCCCTTTTTCACTAAAATTTTGTTCACCAAAAATACTTTGTTATTTTTCAATTGAATTAAATTGTCAGGTTTCACTGACTTTATAGTGAAACCATTCATTTGGATTTTATTCAAAACAATGTATTCTTGTTCGCAATGAACATATATTTTAATTTTTTTTGGTATGAAACAGTTGTTCATCATGGTTTTTTTCTGAATTCCTAATTTTTCTCCATTTTCAAGCTCTGACAGTCGATTTATAATTTGTGTTAATGGTTTATTTGGCGATTTCACAAGTTTTTTAAATATGCCGATGAAACTTTCACCCCAAAAAGCGGATTGATCACTGAATGGTAAATTTAAGTTTTTCACATCATCACTTATATGAATTAGGTTATGCCAATTGAGGACTTGACACTCTCGACCATAGATGCGAGGCGATAATGAAAAAAATGTTCGCAATAAATACTTTGCATAATCGTTGTGAGTGATCATTAATGTTTCGCTGTGTAAAATGCGACAAGCTACAAACAAAAGTAGAAAATGTTTATAACACTCACTCGGCAAAATATTTTTCAACACGATTGGTCCACAATACAATAAAAAAAACCGAAATTGCGTTGCCTTCCATTGAGACAAGTTCTTGAGATCAAATTTTTTCCGTTGAAATTCAACAGGCACATTTGGCGTTAGTTGTTGCATTATACGATGTAAGGAATTCACTTCCCGCAGTTTTAAACGTGCAATATTCTTCCGTAAAACCCAATTTTCGAGGAGAGATTTCATGACTCCGTTATAGAGGAGATGCATTGAATCAAGCATCATCGATTCTATAGGATCAAACTTAGGCAATCGTAGTAATGGACTCTGAAGATTTTCTTTATGATGTTCAGGTTGCTCCATTTCTTCGAAAGATTGTTTAGTACGTAGTTGACAATCGATTTCGGGATAAATTCTTCTGCTCTTTCGTTTTTCACCAACTGATTCCCCTTTAACAGTGCATCTTTCGCACGCATAAAATGCACCTGGAGATTTAATGCATTTGAGAAATGCTCTCGCAGGAGAGTCAGCAATAATCCCCAAAATTTCGAATGAATATTTCTTATTGAATAAGAACAGGCCATCTCGATCTAATTTTAATGCTTCTTCAATGAAATCATGTAAAAATTCCGAAACACTTTGAGGCTTAGAATCTCCTGCAAATATTGCAGCAATGAAAGGTTTGGAAATATAATTCTCATGGAAAACCTTAAGTGTTATAGGCCACACTTGTAGTTGAGAATTATTAAATAGTTGCATGCCATCTATATGTACGAAAACAGTGATTCTCGTTTCACTATACACATCAGGTGAAAGAACTTTCTTCAGTCCATTCTCTATGCCTAAATATATATATTCACCATCATTTCCTTTTCTCGTTGACATGATTTGTAAAAATCGACGATGTTGAGTGCCTAACAATGCCTCAGCAGTTTTTGGCAATGACGGATGACCCATTTCTCTTAAGACAACTAATAATTCTGAAATCACAGTCAATTGTAATGCACCTAAGTTCTTCAATGCCCACTGCTTGATTCTTTCCTTTATTCCATCATCTTGAGGCATTTCTTCATCAAATACAACATTTTCTTCGCTTCTACTGGAGAAACTATTTTGATCAATATTTTCACAATTTCGTCCAGATTAGGAACTTGTTGAGATTGGTTGGTAGGAACCTCAATTTCTTCAATATTAGAGGTTAAATCACAACGATGAGGTTCATTGTTGTCATTGTCACGTAACTCGATAGAAGTACCTTGCACTTCATCACATTCACAATCATCAGTCACCCTGTTTCTTAATTGTCGATGTTTTTTTAAGCGGTAATAATTTTTGGACATTTTGAAATCTGTTATTTTGAATGTAGATAAAGGTAAAATACCGAGTGCCAAATTTACTGAATAAGTTCACAATACAACCCACTAGCTATTATTCAATAGCGTATTATATAACGTTTGTGTCGGGCCATGCTCACATTTTCGTTTCCACTGTATTCTATGTAGGGAAGCGTGAGGTTGGAAATAATTGAGACAAAAAATAACAATATACACGAATACATGGTACAATGAAAACAAAAGAAACTGAAATTTATGCGGGACAGTTATTACAACTCATGAAATATATAATTTCAATCTGACGAATTCAATCATATTTTTTCAAGGGACTAAGATTTTACTTCACGTTCCTTCGTGTACGTGTGGTACGCGTTGAGTGACCGGTCTCGGGCATCGATTGTATTCATTGATCGATGTAAACATCCTTGCTTGTAAATATTGACATTTTTCGAGTACTAATTCGATCTCTCTTCGAGCGAACGGATTATATAAATTTCAAGAGTTATGAAGTATAGACAAACATATTATTATAACAATTAATGAAACTTATTTCAAAAGCACAAATTGTAGTTACATAAAATAAATATCTATTTCACACTTATCAAGTATATATTCTTTAACAAGAAATAAATCTTGATCTCGAGGGAAAATTACCAAAATCGGAAGCTATCTGTTAATGAAACTAAAGTGTACGTGTAGTTTAGGCATCCGTGAGAAAATGCGATTTAGGCGGTTATCTTCTCGCGGCTTAGTTTTCGAGATATTTATTTTTTGGAGAATGAGCTCAATCAAGGAGCAGTGAATATACGCGAAAAAAGAAAGCCAATTCAAGCGACCAATCGTGGCTTGAAGGACAGAGCCTCGGCGTTCAATTCCGTCGACCCGTGTTCACAGCTTCTGAAAGTTTATTTTTAATTCATTCTAATACATTATTTCTTCAGTCTTATGTTGTACCATTCATCCTGAGAGAATTGTTTCGTTTTTCTCTTTCGAAATTGTACATAGAGAAACAAATAGCTGTATCTATAAGCACATTTGTTTTCTGTACATTTTTACTGATATTTCACCGATGCATTTTTTTGATGTATCTGAATCTTGATTTGCAAAACATACCTTTGGGTGATAGACTGTGAAGAAACATTTCAAACACAAAGCTATTTCTCACACCATGTGCAGACAATTAATGCTACGCCTGCATATTCACGATTCTTGAAAGTGGAAAAAAACAATTTTTTCATGAAAAATGGTACGACATGAGACGGAACGTACAATGTATTGGAATAATTTGAAAAAAAATCATCTCAATCATACAAAATGCGTATGACATAACAAAGACGAATGAAAACTTTTTGATAGTGATCAGTTTTTAGCGTTACTGGCCAAACATGTATGCTATATCACTAGCCAATCACTGGCGATTATTGGGTATTCAAGCACTGGCATCTTAGTCAACCAGTAATTAATCAACGATGGGCCAGTACTGGGACTCCAACTGTTGGCCGATTCTTGTAAACCATACAACGGCCAGTTATTGGCAGTTTTGTCATTCTTGGCGACCCTATATGGGCACTTGGCGAATTTTACCCCATACGCTCCATATAACCTACCATTACGTTACATGAAGCATATGCGGAACGTGATCGGAAGTTTATGAAACGTATGCAGAACGTATGATTTGATGACTTTCCAGCAAGCGGGTGTCATATACGCTCCAGAAAGAGGGAGTTGAAACGTTTTTCGCTTCGTATACGTTTCCTTCTCGCTTTGTGTATCCGCTTCATTTTCACCAGGGAAGTAGGGACAAAATCACATTGTGGGGTTATGCATTGATATATTTTGTCATTAAAATTAATACACTGTCTAGTGAAGAGTGACGGAATTCTGTTATTTATTGATAGAAAGTATAGTAATTCAATGACAAAACATAATCCGTAACCTTACTATGTGATTTTGTTCTTACTTCACTGTAAACAGGGTTCCCACAGACCTGGAAAGTCAGGGAAAGTCAGTGAAAGTCAGGGAAATTGACTTTTGGTCATGGAAAGTCAGGGAACTTCATTTTTGGTCAGGGAAAGTCAGGGAAATCGTCCTTCAGTCAGAAAAAATTTCCAAAATCATCAAATAGATGTGCGGAGAAAAAAGTATTTCTTTGAATTTAAGAAATGGTGATTTGGATCGGTTCGAATGAATATTTCTTTGACAAAAATATCGTTTCCATGTGCAGTTATTGTCACAAGTCCGCTAACAGTTCCAATGGAAACATCTTTATATGATATGTTATTGCTGTTATTTGAGAATTTGTTACTTATCGGGTGATAGAAGAAACATATATGATGGTATACAGTTGAAGAAAAATTTTTTGAATTCATCAATAATAACGTATTCAAAAATATTTCCGTTAGAACTGCTACCGGACTCGTTAAAACAACTATATGTACAATCCGCTCTCTAAATAGTACCGTGGACCTTTCTCTCACTCGAATGTATTTTCTTGATAAAGTGAAAAAACACTGTTCATTACTATTCAGAGAGCGGATTGTAAATCAATGTATTATTCCAAAATAACAGCGAATAATAAATTTTTTTACGTAACGAAGAAATATTCACTGTTTGCAAAGAAACCAGGTCCAAACGTCTATTTGAACTTATTCAAAGTACAATTTTTTAGATTCGAAGGAATACGTTTTTATGGAGGATGAAGTTCGGAAAATCTCAACATCATGATGTCTCCTCGAAGGAAAAAACACACATGAGAAAGAAAGATATATGAATAAATAGATGTGATTCGATACGGATTGTTGGATACAAAAAAAGGTACCCTATTTCAAATACCAGACAGAACCGGGAAAAAAAATTTTCAGTCGGATTTTGATCGGTTTTTGTTCCATGCTAAATGATTCCAAATATGAAGTGGAAGCTGTCGGCCGCAGGGGTTATGTTTTGGCTGAGACTGTACCTGAACAAAACGACCGAACTATTTGGTTATTTTCTCCATAAAAACATGCTAAAATGAGATAATTATGTGTCTAAAGATATGAATTTGAGGTATTTGAGACGAGGAATTCGAAAATGAAAGATTTTTCACGATACGAGGTCGTTTTCATACGATTTTTTGCAGAGAAACGAGGAGTTATATATTGGTTCTAACGAATTTCATCACCTACTGATGAGACGACGTCCGATTCGGGGGATAAAATGCATCAATTCTTATAGTATTTTGTCTGAGGAATCCGATGGTATATGATTAATTTTGGTACGCGGCCGTTTTCATGGAGTTTTCGTCGAGAGAAGGAGAGATTTTTGTGAATTTCTACAGAATTTGCATGGATTTCGTTATTTAAAGACAAGTCGACGTCCGATTCTTGGGGTAAAATCTATGGATTCTTATGAGGAATGGTGTGCAGAATCCAGTGATATACGGCTCATTGCGGTACGCGGGCGTGTTCTCGATTTTTCACGCCAAAAGTCGTTGACTGGTATTTGACGGAATTATCAATACATATGCGAATTCTTCCATCGGCTGCAGGGTTCTCGTTCGATTGGAAGGATGAGATGCATCAATTCTTATAGTAAATTGTACAAGGAATCCAATGGGGTATGGCTCATTCCGGTACGCGGCCGTTTTCATGGGGTTTTCGTCGAGAGAAAGGGAGATTTTTGTGAATTTCCACACAATTTGCATGAATTTCGTTATTTAAAGACAAGTCGACGTCTGATTCTTGGGGTAAAATCTATGGATTCTTATGAGGAATGGTGTGCAGAATCCAGTGATATACGGCTCATTCCGGTACGTGGCCGTGTTCTCGGTTTTTCACGCCAAAAGTCGTTGACTGGTATTTGACGAATTATCAATACATATGCAAATTCTTCCATCGGCTGCAGGGTTCTCGTTCGATTGAGAGAATGGGATGCATCAATTCTTATAGTAAATTGTACAAGGAATCCAATGGTGTATGGCTCATTCCGGTACGAGGCCGTTTCCATGGAGTTTTCGTCGAGAGAAGGGGAGGCTTATGTCAATTCCCACAGAATTTGCATGGATTTCGGTATGTAAAGACAAGTCGACGTCCGATTCTTGAGGTAAAATCTATGGATTCTTATGAGGAATTGTCTGCAGAATCCAGTGATATACGACTCATTCCGGTACGCGGCCGTGTTCTTGATTTTTCACGCGAAAGGTTGTTGACTGGTGTTTTAGGGAATTATCAATACATATGCGAATTCTTCCATCGGCCGGAAGGTTGTCGTTCGATTGGGAGAATCTGATACATCAATTCTTATAGGACATCGTCCAAGGAATCCAGTAATATACGGCTCATTCCGGCACCCTGCGGTGTTCCTGATTTCTCACGCCAAAAGTCTCATCAAAATCCATAGATTGTACCCCGAAAATCGGACGTCGACTTGTTCTCAAATAACGAAATTCATGCAAATTCTGTGGAGATTCACAAAAATCTCCCCTTCTCTCGACGAAAACTCCATGGAACCGGCCGCGTACCGGAATGAGCTATGCACCATTGGATTCTTTGGACAATTTTCTATAAGAATTGATGCATCTCATTCTTCCAATCGAACGAGAACCCTGCAGCCGATGGAAGAATTTGCATAATCTCGATTATTCCGTCAAATATCAGCCAACGCGTTACGTGAAAAATCAAGAACCTGGCAGCGTACCGGAATGAGCCGTATAACATTGGATTCCTTGGACAATTCCGTATAAGAATTGATGCATCTTATTCTTTCAATCGAACGAGAACCCTGCAGCCGATGGAAGAATTTGCATATATATTGATAATTCCGTCAAATACCAGTCAACGACTTTTGCATGAAAAATCAAGAACACGGCCGTGTACCAGCATGAGCCGTATATCACTGGATTCCGCAGACCATTCCTCATAAGAATCCATAGATTTTACCCCAAGAATCGGATGTCGACTTGTCTTCAAATAACGAAATTCATGCAAATTCTGTGGAAATTGACAAAAATTTCCCCTTCTCTGGACGAAAACTCCATGAAAACGGCCGCGTACCAGAATGAGTCATACACCATTGGATTCCTTGGACAATCCCGTATAAGAATCGATGCATCTCATTCTTTCAATCGAACGAGAACCCTGCAGCCGATGGAAGAATTTGCATATATATTGATAATTCCGTCAAATACCAGTCAACGACTTTTGCATGAAAAATCAAGAACACGGCCGTGTACCAGCATGAGCCGTATATCACTGGATTCCGCAGACCATTCCTCATAAGAATCCATAGATTTTACCCCAAGAATCGGATGTCGACTTGTCTTCAAATACCGAAATTCATGCAAATTCTGGGAAATTGACATAAGTCTCCCCTTCTCTCGACGTAAACTCCATGGAAACGGCCGCGTACCGAAATGAGCCATACACCATTGGATTCCTTGGACAATTCCGTATAAGAATTGATGCATCCCATTCTTTCAATCGAACGAGAACCCTGCATCCAATGGAAGAATTTGCATATGTATTGATAATTCCGTCAAATACCAGCCACCGACTTTTGGCGTGAAAAATCAAGAGCACGGCCGCGTACCGGAATGAGCCGTATATCACTGGATTCTGCAGACAATTCCTCATGAGAATCCATAAATTTTACCCCAAGAATTGGACGTCGACTTGTCTTTAAATAACGAAATTCATGCAAATTCTGTTGAAATTCACAAAAATCTCCCCTTCTCTCGACGAAAAACGGCCGCGTACCAAAATGAATCATATACCATCGGATTCCTCAGACAAAATCCTATAAGAATTGATGCATATTATCCTCCGAATTGGACGTCGTCTCATCAGTAGGTGATGAAATTCGTTAGAACCAATATATAACTCCTCGTTTCTCTGCAAAAAATCCTATGAAAACGACCTCGTATCGTGAAAAATCTTCCATTTTCGAATTCCTCGTCTCAAATACTACAAATTCATATCTTTAGATATCATCATTATCTCATTTTAGCATGTTTTTATGGAGAAAATATCCAAATAGTTCGGTCGTTTTGTTCGTTCAGGTTCAGTCCCGGCCAAAACATAACCCCTGCGGCCGACACCTTCCACTTCATATTCCAAATGTAACCTGGCAAGACTTTTAACGGAATTCGACAGGTTTCATGTGCTTTTGTCTGGTTTGTACATCAAATGAGCACTGTTATACAAACTAGACAAAAGCACATGAAACCGATTAAATGCGGGTCAAAAGTGTATAAGGGTCTGGTCTGGCATTTTCAGCACGGTAATGAGTTTAGAGAATAAGAAGGATCATCTCATTTCCATAAGAGAAATCCCAACTACTTGGGGTTCTTACAGTGAATGTTGAAATTCTCCAGATATTAGGGATGTTTCATGGTTGATTTTTCCCCTAGGAAACAAATAGATTGTTCCAACCATTTTACGTCACTAATATTCACTTAATTAAATTGATCTTTAGATAAAAAAAATTCAGGATCAATCACCCCACACAGCCCAGAAGTTCAAAAAGAATTCTTGAGAGTTCATAATGAATTCTTTGAATCCCATTTGAACTCTTAATGAACTCTTTTTGAACTGGTATGCTGTATAGGAGAGAACCCTGCTCTGGTCTCAAAGTACTTGGAGACGGGTTACGTTCGTTATTCGTTATTACGTTCGTTGAATGTTTTAACCTGTTCACTGTTTTTATATCAATTTTATTTGAGGAGACGATGATTTTTGTTGTATATGTACTGTAATTCTATGGCTTTCTTTTAAAAGGAGAATTTGTATTGAATTTGGTGCATTTTACTTTAGCACATGGAACATATGTTCATAATTATACATTATGCTCTACTGAAACAGTTTTATTCATACTTTCACTCATTCAACATGAGATTGATAATTTATTTTCGTTCCAATTAAACGTATTGTACAATGATTATTCTTGCTGAAATATGTGATATTAATTTTTTAGTTCAGTTCTGAAATGAAAAGTGAAGTTTGTTTCATTATTCACATTTCATATGTGAATCAATTTTTGAATGTATAATCCTTTATGTTTCTCTACAATAAAAAAATTCTGTTCTCTTGATTTTCTATAAGAGAAAGTTCCAAAGTTTCAAGTTGAAGTTTTTGTTAAATTATTTATTTGTGACTGCAAATATACCAAATCCTTATAAAAACAGTTTGAGTACATGTCTTTCATTTTTTCTTCTTTTTGATCTGATCCTTTATTCGATGGTTATATGTGCAGTTTCAATTTCGTAATTAATTTCGTAATTTAGTAGTTTCGTTCATTACAGGCAACCGACTATGTTTATATATTATTTACCTCTTCCTATACAA
Organism: Gonatopus flavifemur; assembly: GCA_018340375.1. Classification (NCBI taxonomy): domain Eukaryota; kingdom Metazoa; phylum Arthropoda; class Insecta; order Hymenoptera; family Dryinidae; genus Gonatopus; species Gonatopus flavifemur. Next base: position 3,599,710 of record JAFFJZ010000016.1, read on the forward strand.
CCAAAATCTCCTGGCGAAATTGCCCATAAAAAGATGTGAAGTAATTAACACATACACGTGTTATGAGAATTCCCATAAGTCCTGATAGGGAAAATTCCAACCAGGAAACATCAATATTCCCAATGTTTCAGCAAATTTCCCATATAATGTGATGGGAAAAATCCTACCATTCTTCATTAATACTCTCAACATTTTTAGGAATATTCCTACATATTATCATGGTAAAAATACTAACCTATATTATGAATGATCCCAATATTTTCGGGAATATTCCTATATGTTGGCATGGTAAAAATACCAACCTACATTATGAATGATCCCAATATTTGTGGGAATATTCCTATATGTTGTCATGGTAAAAATACCAACTTATATTATGAATGATCCCAATATTTTTGGGAATATTCCTATATGTTGGCATGGTAAAAATACCAACCTACATTATGAATGATCCCAATATTTGTGGGAATATTCCTATATGTTGTCATGGTAAAAATACCAACTTATATTATGAATGATCCCAATATTTTTGGGAATTCGTGGACCGGATTTCACAGGTATCTTCTGCAGCCAAAATGCAATAGTTTCCCGTTTGAAAACAATTTTTTCGACGCTTTGTTTGGGAGATAAAAGCATTTTTAGATTTTTTTAAATCCAAATCATTCAAAGGCACTGTGTGCTACATACTTGGGCTTACCGCTAACCACCATCCGCTAAGTTGGAAAACGGCGGATCTGTGAACAAAAATCAAAGTATTTTATCATCGATAGTTCCGGAGCTATAGCGATTCAAAGTTGCTGAATTCTGATTGGCTGAAAGCTAAAAAGTTTCAAATCGTTTTTTGTAAATTTCTCAGCTCTGATTTAGAAATTCAAATTGTTTGTTAAAGTACTACTATTCAAGGCAGAAGGAATAAATTTTCATTGAAAGTCGTACGCCTAACGTACAAGAAATAAATTTTTGTTCTGGAAGTCCTACACTCAGCGTAGTAATATTTGACAAAAGTTCACAACTTGTCTATGCTCAGTGTAAGGATCTGTATTACCTACACTGAGCAAACAATTTATGAACTTGTACAATAGTACTACGCTGAATATAGGACTTTCCCAAAAAAAATTTATCTCTTCTACGTTGAGCGTAAGACTTTTTCACAAGGAAACTTTATTTCTTGTCCATTAAGCGTAGACTTTCATGGTAAAATATCATTTCTTCCACACTGAACATAAAATTTCAACAACAGAAACTGTGATTTCCCAAACCAGATATAACAAATTCACAAACATTTTCCACAGTGTAGGGTTATCACTCTTTGTGAACATCGGTACCCAATTTATTGAGAATATCATCTAAAATCTGGAATGATTGATTATAAAATTCAAATTGGGTAAAACAATACAATCAATAGTATATTGATTCTCAATAATTGAGGATGATAACAATGATGAACATAAAATCAATATACTCACTGAATATGATTCCCTCCTTTTTCTGTGAAAAATTTGGTCAATAGATATAACTATATAAACCAATGGGTTTCTCCAATGAAAGTGTAACCTGCAAATAAAATCTTTATCAGTACATTGTGAAAAAACTATATAAGACTTTTTAAGGAATTTGTCAACTACTGATTTCTCTCCGATTTGCCGGTATAGATTTTAGGTTGAGAAATCAAAACAGAACATCAAAATCTATTGTCTCATGTGATGAACTACTTTTATAAATAATTCATCATGACATTATATGTACTTACCAGATGGACAACGAATCTCCCGTCAAAGCGTTATAAATTCAACATTTATAAAGACATCATGGATAGATCACGCGTCGTTGCATCCAGTTGCATCTGCCATGATACCGGTGTCGATCAGAATCGATACAAGTCGAGCGTGCGTTAACGTGCGTTGCGCAAACTCACTGTACCCCCTTCATAGTGCACCACGATAGGTTAGGAAAGTTCCGCATAAATGTTCGTAAACATGCCAATTCGTTGGTGATTTTAATGGAAGACAGGAAAATTCCTACTCAAGTATGGGAATATCGATTCCCTACATACAGTTTGGAATTTTCTCATGTTTTGATATGGGAAATTTCCGATTATTTTTTACAGTGCACTCAAGCCACTGCCGGTCCTTCGATTGAGTGTACTTTCTTTGCGTATATCGACTCGCACTCTATCTTCAAATTCACATATCTAGAAAACGAATTTCCATTACAATGAAAGCTGAAACCGAAATGCATGAACAGTTCTTCCGACGACTACTAAAGTTACACGTACACAGAAGTTTCATAAAAAAAATAGCTCCCACCACTGGCGATCTCCCCTTGGTAGTTGAGAACAACACAATTTTTATGTTCAATCTTGAGTTGAATAACATTTGTGTCATTTTGACATTTTTTTTCACTTGTTTGAATGATTTCACATTATAAATCAGTTGAGACCTGATTACACGAGGACTGTCTGTAGAAGTTACACGTGGTTGTGTTGAATATTTAACAGAAAATTCATGACACACGGATTTTTCAACACATTTACACAAAATTTTCAACTGTGTGGTAAAGTAAAATATTTCAGGTAACTTTTCCACGCGTATAGTTTAAACCTATGTTGGATTTCTTTTCATGGGATAATTCATTTTTCACCTTATTTATATGGACTAGTTTATAGCGAAGATCATGTTTATAATTCGAATTTATATGTTCTCTCGCATGATAAGTCGAATTCAATCATAATTCAGCTTCATTTACCATCCCGGTCATGGTTAGTCACTCCCTTATGTTGCTTGTGCGTAAAGACCCAATGAGACAAGCTCAATTGGCTGCGTGCCATTCCGATGATGAGAAAATCCTATCAAGCTCCAACATATTAATGTCGTTTGGAAGTTTCGTCACTGAGTTTGTATAATTCAATACGAAAAATGTTCCTCCCGTTTTCACGTCATTAACCCAATATTCATGAACCCAAACTTTACGAGATTAATCATGTAATCCTGTCGAATACAAGCGTTATGCAAAGGCGTGTAAAAAATTTCACTTCAATTACATGACTTGATCTCTGGAGCTTTACCTTCTAGTTCCTTTTTTTGTATATTTTGGTGGGTAACGTCTACATACAATTAGGAAAATTATTTCAACTTGTTTATCAAGATACTCTAACAACCGCTCATAAAACCTGTTGATTTCTAATGCGTAAACATTTATAGACCGTACCAAATGTACTATAGAGTCTACGGTCGAGCGAACACCGGAGATTTTACGTGTTATACGAAGTACCGCTTTCACATACAAAATTCAGCTCGACCTGTGTCTAGATAACCAATGCCACGACTCACTTATTTATGGTCAGTTTTCCATTTTTTGTTTATTATTTTTCATTGAAACACTCACCATACCCGTCGTATTCACGGTGTTTGAAAATAATCAAGTACCGGTTACATATTTCATTATATACACTGAATGTAAAATGTGATGAACTGTAATCGAAGAGAAAATTCATACGATTTGTTTTTTCTTTTGTTTTTGCAGAAAAACAAACAAATTATCATCGTCTGAAAAAGAACAATATAAATTGCCATACTTGTACCAAGGCGGAAGACGAAATGAGCGAACGTGGTACGAAGGCGCTTGAACTTTGGTGTCGTCGAATAACCGATGGTTATTCTGGCGTAAATATACAAAACATGACTACATCATGGAGAGACGGTCTTGCATTTTGCGCTATGGTTCATCACTTTCGACCTGATCTTTTGTAAGTTTTTTCTTCATACATGCATAATTAATTTCTAAGTCATATTAAGCCTGTACAGGAACACACTACGTATAACGTAGTTAAAGTTTGAATCGTTTCTGGAAACGGATTTGTAATCGAATGCAAAATTACTGAAGGGTGAATCTTTACTTTTTTTTTTCATAAAATTTTTAATTACTCTGTAGTATTTAACAGAAATAATTCGGGGAAATACTCATCGATTTCAAATAAGATGTTCTCATATTTACTTCGAATTCCTTTCGATAAAGGATTCAAACTCGCGCATTGTCTACTCTATTCACTAAAGTAAATATTAAGAGATGAATGATTTTCGTTATAGCGATTTCAATAACTTGGATAAAGAAGATGTGTACGGAAATAATGAGTTAGCATTCAGAATGGCTGAGCAACATCTTGGCATACCTGCTCTTTTGGACGCGGAAGATATGGCATCGTGCACGGTGCCGGATCGATTATCGATTCTAACGTACCTTTCACAGTTCTATCAAACTTTTGGAGGTGAGTGAGTCAGCGTAAAACTCATAGTTCAAAGCTGGTTTCAATTGCTACATTTTATTCTTTTTGTTCTTTGAACAGGTTCATCCCCGAGTCGTTTGGCTCTGAATAGAACGACAAGTGAAAACTCCGCTGATAGAATTGCCCCGGTATCGGACTCTCCCAAACCGAAGGTACTAATTCTAACTACTCCTTCAACTGAATATGATCAAACGGTCAAAGTTAAAATCTGTTTTTTCTTCTAATTTTCTTCAGCAGGTTTATACTTTTAGTATTTTTTCGAGTACCGTTGTATGCGTCTATTTTTCAAGGTACTATCTTTTTTTTAACGATACATCAGTCAAACGCTTTGTTTCCGTCATTTTCTTTTGCAAGCTTTTCTCCTTTTTTTTATCTCAAGCATATCACGTATCGACATATATCATCTTTGCGAATTATTAATCCAAGCCATGTCTGGTAAAAAAAGTTTTTCTTCCTTTGTATTCTGTTACGTATATGTATGTGTCGGTATCTCGCCGAATGAACGAACCGTTCGTATCAACGTTACCGATATGTTATGCGATCGTCATTCGTATCGTTCAAATCTATGCATTAGAAACTTATTATTTCCTCTCACCATTGCTTTTTGTTCTCCAGGAGGAAAGCTTGGACTTAATGGGGCAATATAAACCTGAAATATTCTGCTAGAAGGTAATTTGCTTCGTCGTTTATTGTTTTGCTTCTTGTTCCTTTGTTCTGTATTTTTCTTTTTATAGTAGTCGTAATGCATGTCTTTCTATATATTCTTCTATTATGCTCGAACACTACTTCATACTTCTACGTAAATCATTACAATGATGAAATACAATAACAACTTTGGTGTTGGTTCTTCTAATTACGTATGTATAACTATTTTTCTATATATATTCATCATACATTTAAATTGATACTCATTTGTTTCTATTGGCATGTTAATCAATACACTTTTTGGAATAGAAAAGTTAATGCACGTTACAATAGTTATTTGATTTTTATTATTGATTTGTATTTTCAACAAAGAGAATTGTTTGAATCTTCGATATATTCTATTACTTAAAAATAAATAAATCCCTGTTATAAGTAACTGGACGATTGAAATATGAGGATCAACTGAAGAAAGCTTTCGACCGATGAAAGTACACGTGTATTCAATACGATATTGAACTAGATTAACAGGAGGCACTTGAACAGTATCCCATTATATCTTTTGAACCTATGAATTATTTATTACACAATTTCTGGAAGGCATCTTTTTTCAGTTGATTCTTTATTCAACTCAAGTTGTTACGCAATCAGTTTATCACTTCTTGAGAAATATTAGGTGTATCACTTAATTTTTGACTTATTTTCACAAAGTGTTTTATATTATAAAATACATAAACACCAGATCAATCCTCGAAATATTGTCCATTGTTTTCGATGACCTCCCACCGTCGATCGGCCAACATACAACTACCATCGAAAAGAAAACTTGCAGGCTTTGGGGCGCTAAAAGTCATCGACGAATTTTCGTACGTTGTCCAGAGTTTGGAAGCGGCTATCCTTCAAGGCATGCTGCATGGATCAGAAGAGATGATAATCAGATGGAGATCAGTCCGGTGAATGGGAAAACTTCCCAGCCCAAGTTTAAAATGGTTTGCTCAACCGCATGAGCAGCATGAGGTCGAGCGTTTTCATGAAGCAACATAAATTTTCGGCTTCCTTGCCCAGTAAATGGCCGCTTCTCCTTAGGACTGTCGTGCAATTTGTTCAATTGTTGGCTGTAACGTTCTGCGGTAACTGTTTGACCTGTTTCTAACGGTTCGTAATACAATACACCCTTCATATCCCACCAGATGCAGAGGAGAACCTTCTTCAAGTGGATTCTTTGTTGGGAAGTGGATGTTGACGGTTTTCCGGGATCCACCCATGACTTTCTGCGTTTGGAATTAGCAAAAAGCATATATCTTCCATCTTCCGTCACAATTTTCCACAAAAAATTCTTCCTTTGGTACTTGGCGAGCAGCGAAAGGCATGTGTTCATTCGTTGACCAAGGTTCTGTTCGGTCAATTCATGTGGCATCCATCTTCCTGCCTTTTGTAATTTTCCTATCGCATGTGATCGTTTGGAGATGGCTGCTTGAGTAACTACTAGTTGATCTACAACCTGTTTTTGGGTTTGCGTTGAGTCCTTGTCGATGAATTTTCGCAATTCAGCGTCTTCAAATTTCGGAGGCTGTCCAGGACGTTCCCGATCACCGAGATCGAAATCACTATTCGTGAATCGTTTGTATCGATATTTATGCGTACTATAAAACATAACATTATCACCAAGAATGGAACAAATCGAATTGCATGCTTCAATGGCTTGTTTTCCTTGTTGGAACTCGTAGAGGCCTTAGGAAAGTTTTCCTCGTTCATGCTAAATTTCCTTATTGTTGTCCCTATTTTTTCCTCAAAACATGGAAGAGAACATGGAAAATCGGCAAGTTTATGGGAATGAATGGGGAAAACTTGGGGGAATGCAGTGCCGAATATGCTGCTTATCGGTTACCATCGTATATACTACTGTTTTGTGAGGTTATGTAGCTCTTGCAGGTATGATATATAGTGTATCAGAAACTTTGAGATTAACTCTTTGAAACCGCAAATGAGGGCGGGAATCTTTCAATTTCAAATAGGAATTTCTACTCGATGAAAAAGAAGTCAAAAATCAAGTTATACACCTAATACAAACTCTACATTTGATGTAACTAGAAAAGAATTGAAGACGAAAAGAATAAAATTTACCACATTCACTTAGATCTACTATTCCAGAAAAATTGAACTAGAATTCAAGATTTCAGATTCATCAAGTTCCCTCCTTCCACAGTTCTGAACAAAAATACTGGATCAATCATAAAGAAGATTCTTATTGCAATTATTACCAACATCATTAATCTGCATTTTCATGAGAACTGAGGACAAAGATTTGAATCCGATCCGCGTAATATTTTAGGAAACTTGAAATATCCTTCAAAAACTGAAATCCATTATTTCCGTGACTGATGATGTGAAACCAGAGAAAAAATCATACATTTGAAAACGTTAAGAATAATTGCGTACATAATTTTCCCTCCGAGTGTATTAGAAAGAATGATATTCCATAGTCTCAAAATGAATTCAAAAACAGTCACTAAATCGAAGTGCAATCAAATGTACACTGAGAGAAATTTATAGTCAAATTCACTATGGAATCATAGAAATAGAAGGACCTAATGACTTCTGATGAAATTTACTATGTCATAAGAATAGAAACCTGACCATATTTACAATGTTTTACAGTGAATTTCATCAAAAGTGAGTATATTGCCCCATTCCTATAATTCCATAGCAAATTTGACTATGAATTCCTCTCAGTGTATTACCGGATATTCAAATCACTGAGTTTTAATTCAAGTCGACCAAACCGATCAAACCATTGGTAAAGAACGATGAGGAGGAGCATGTGGGACCAACTTGATTCCAACCGGTGTAAAGTTGTGTCAAGCTGGTGCCAATTATAGACTATGATGGTTGATGCAACAACCGATGTGCGACCACCTTGGTTGCAACTGGTGCTAGTTACAGGCCATGTCGACTGACGCAACAACCAATATAGGATCAACTTAGTTCCAGCTAGACTGGCCTGATTCCACTTGTACCAACTTAAACTTGACTCATTTCAAGTGCACCAATATCAGAATGATTTTGAAAAATCAACATGATGCACGTTTTTTGTTATACCAGGATCAACTGAAGAACTCTAACAGAAAAATATCAACAAATATATGTGTTTTGTGAATGCCAACAGCCTGACAAACTGATGACCCAATCGTGACCCATACAGCACCGAGAGGTCTTTTGAACGTTCATAAAACATACTTGGTTACACAGAGAACGTGCAAATAACGTCTCAGGATGTTCTAAGAATGTCACATGTGTGTCCTTGGCACGTGCAAATGTCCCGATTAGTTCTATTCATGTGCACCATGCGACGTCTTTGAAACGTGTTCAATAAAGGTTTCTATAACGCTCTGCGAAGCTGCATACATGTTTCCAGAGGTTAGTTTTCATGACAGTCTGTTGAGAAAACATTATGAGAACGCCCTGTAGTAGATGAAAAGAATGTGTTGAGAATGTATTCAGCGGCATCCAAAATGCAGGTATTCTAAACATTTAGAAAATCTACTCTTCAGAGACCAAAGCACGCAGAACCAAATGCATGTTTTCAAAACGTTCAGATAACTTTCTGTGCTAACTGGGGATATATGCCTGATTGCAAAATTTAAAGGAACGACACCTTTCAAATTGATTATAAATCAAAGAAAAATCTCTCGAATGCCAGTGGAACGAAGCTCTGCGGCAATTTGATGAAAATGTCAAAACCCTGGATAAATGGTACAGAATTTCTGTTCTGCTGGAATTCCCAAGATTCATTCATCACTATCTGAGGCCGTACCAAGCATGGTCTGCCTCAGGTTGATACTAGAACTGGGTAGCACCATGCAGGGTAATTCTGACCTCTAGGTAGACTCATATTAGGTAGTACCAGCCCAGACAGGACCAACCTGATCCCATATAGATTGCTTCTAGCATGGTCCCACCTGAGATGGTTGGACCATGTAACCGAATTCCTAACCTAGGGCAAACCTAGCTGGACCCAGCTGGGTTTTTTTCAACAGGGTATGTACTTCTTAAGGATTTCTGTCAACGTATCCAAGATATCTAATGTAGCATCCGAAGCAAAATTCATTCACAAGCCTTTCTAAAAGAAGCATCATTATTGAATAGCTTGGCTCATGTTGCATAAAACATCTTCCAAAAATGTTTTGGAACTGCATAACCTCTAAGGTTGTGTCGAGTCATAATGACTGACAAAAAGCATTTTGTTAGAAATGTCGACGTATATATGTACGGGATATCGAGATATTAAATAACATTCCGTATACGTATAAAAAAGACAAACATAGTTTATTTTGAAGTAATACAAAAGTTGCCGTAACTGGCACGTCACGTTGAACGGTCAACAGAGAAGTCAGAAAAGCCACGAACGCCGCACAAGCGAGTTCAACATAATGCATATAGATGTCGCGCTCAATGATGAACCAGTATATATATATCTAATGGTTCAACACATTTCACGTCACTCTAATTGCAGTTCTGAATATTAATTGTAGTTTTGGCTCATAACAATGGCTTTTCAACATCACCACCAGACATAAGCCCCGCGTTACTGTAGATGGAATCTCAAAATTTCCTATTGCATGATCATAGAACTATATTCCGTGAGTTCACACTTTACCTCCATGATTTGGATATAAATCCGAAGAATCAATTGAAACTAGGCAGGCATAATTTTGTACATCCGACAAAACTGTATAAGAAGTTTCGAGACGGTATACAAATTCATAACGATAAACATCACCATTTTATCTTCCTGCCATGTAAATTGAATATAACTGTGACAATATTGCCACATGATGTGAAATGATATATGCCAGGAATATGTTATGTAAAATATTCCGTTTTCCATGAGATTATGCGTTGTTCACATACTGAACATAATTTTTACACATTATGTGTTATACGGGACGAATGTGGGAATCATTATATCGTAGTAGTCTTTCACCACTCTCGTACTTGGACAATATTGATAAGGATTATGATGAATCATTATGGACAGACAAATGACAAGCAGAAGAGATATTGATGAGAAATCACGCTGGATTTTGAAAGCACAGAATAAAATTATGATGATCACTTGAACAGTTCGCATAATGATGGATAAAAATAAAGAAAGAATAAGATCACCACAATCGAGTTCCGTAGGTTTTGCTGAATTATTGTTGGAGAAGAATGTTACGTCATACGTGAAGGCGCGCCCAGGGAGAAATAGGAAATTTCAATGAATACAGGGTGGACCATTTTAAGTGTGTAGTCAAATATCTCGGAAACTAGGGCAGATGAAAAAAAAGGTGTCGAATGAAAACTTCAGGGTTCCAGAGGAGGGGAAGTATGGTGCTGACCTTGAAAAATTCCAGAGGTCGTTTTGAAGGTCATTTAGGGGTCAAGATGGTTTTTTCAAACCGCACCCTCCTTTTTCTACCATGTCATGTGAAAGCTGGTTTCAAACCTCTACAAAACACTGTCAAAGACCCCCTTCCGCCCATTAGGGTGCAAGTTTTGGACCATCGAAGTTATTGAACTACTCTCAGCGCTACCCAGGAACAACGACGTGGACGTGGTAGATCTCTGTTCCCTCCGGGGTGCTTGATTATTGTAAGTCCCCTTGCCTCTCACATGTGGGGTGCATGATGGTGTTACAACAATTGTTCGAAGTTGTTTCCCTCTATTTGGATACACAATCCCAGTCTCCGCCAAAAATTTGGAAAAGTTTGCAGTAACATTAATCGAGGTATGTTCGCTCAAACAGTGCGGATACGATCGAGCATATGTTCCCTCGTTGTTGATTAGGCTTTGAACACTTCATCTTTTAAGAATCCCCACAAGAAAAAGTCGAGGTATGTCAAGTCGGGTGAACGTGGATCCCACGCAACTGGCCCACCTCGTCCGATCCACCTCCCCGGGAAAAGGTTGATCAAGCTAATCTCTCACAATCAATGCGTAGTGGGGTGGTGCTCCATCCAGTTGGACCCACATCATCTGCGTTTTTTGTAGATCCAGGTTCTCAAGCAAGCCTGGTGAATGATCCGTCAGAAATTCCAGAAATATGGGACCGTTCAAAGTGCCGTTGAAAAAATATGGACTGGCTCAATAGCCATTCACGATCCTGCACCACACATTTACGCTCCAGCGATGTTGGTTGTCGATTGTTCGGTACCAATGCGGATCAACATCCAAACAGTAATGAGAGTTGTGTCCATTTGAATGTCCAGTGCTCTGAAAACACGCTTCGTCGGACAACATTACATAGTCGAAGAACTGAGGATCGTCAACTAGCCTTGTCTGCGCCCAGTCGCAGAATCTAATCCGAAGTCTCATGTCGTTTGGAGTAAGAGCTTATAAGAGCTCCTAATCTTGGTCTCTCTATTGGAATCACCACGCCCATCCACGCAATCACGCTCTCAGTGGCCCCAGTCCGCGCTCGTAGTTATCAATAAGTTCGACGGCTCATAACTTGCACCCTAATGAGTGAAAGGGAGTCCATGACCAGTGTTTCGTGAATGGTTCGGAACCAGCTTTCACATGCAATGGTAAAAAAATGGGGGTCTGGTTTGGAAAAATCATCTTGACCCCTAAATGACCTTCAAAACGACCTCTGAAGAATTTTTCAAGGTCAGCACCATACTTCCCCCCCTGTAACCCCGAATTTTCCATTCGAAACCTTTTTTTTTTATCTTCCCTAGTTTCCGAGATATTTGACTATATCACTTAAAATGATCCACTCTGTATATGAGGATGATTCATGAACAAATGACGTAACATATGAATAGAAGTATATGTAATGATTATCTCTAAATTCTTTGGATGAAAAATTCACTGTTGAAGATTGAAAATACTGCAAGTCGAACAAGAATGAAATTTCATTCCCAAACAGTGAATTTTCACTCCATAAGAGTGAATTTTTATTCTTGGGAGTGAAATTTTAACAAACTTCGAAGAGTGGAATTCTACCTGTTTATAGGAGAGTATTTAAAGAGAGTAATTCACTCTTATGGAGTTCAAACTCACTCTAAAGAAGTGGAATTTCACTTTTGTTGGACTTCCAGTATTTCCACTCTTTAGGAGTGGATTGTCCCTCCAAGAAATTCAGAGATTTTGAGAATACCCAGGAAGTAACGAATCCAATAATCTGGATTTTCCTAAAATATATTCCAATACACAAAAAAAGATTGTGCAGCGAACAGTAATATAGTTTGTTCAACAGTAGAGTAACACTAGATATGTCCAACTAAATCTGGTTAGTGACTCAACTATATGCAATTGAATCAGCTCCAATTTTTGTTAATTCGACGGTATATTCGTTGACTTTGTTATGGTATTAATTTGTTCCAAAGAAAACCCTCAACCACAGGATATGGTTGATGTTCGACGAAATGTGTCTGCAGTGTATATTGGCTCATTTCCTACCTTTGAGGCTCACATCGAAAAAAAATGTAAAACTTCTTCTTATTGAACACCCGTTCGAGATTTTGTTTGTAGTCTGATAATTTTTCGTTTTAATGAATTACTCCAAAGTCACTGAAAACAACGATTTGAGAAAACATGGTGGTATACATGAAGTAACGTGTGCATCCATAGGCGGTGGTAATACGAGTGAATACATTCCTGCCGCAGTGCTGCCAGATTCGGAACTAAAAAAAGTAACTTACTTTCCCTCACTCGCCCAACTTGATTCGCATGGTAGGGGAAAGGAGAAAGATAGTTGAGAGTCATATGTTGAAGAAAAATAAAGCCACCCTTTCAGTTAAGAAAGAAATATCGAATTGTGTATGTTCAGAAGAGAAGGAATCATTCATGTACCTGGTCAGATACCCAGATCAGGTACACATGTGTACCTGACGAGACTAAATCATGAAATATTTAAGAAGCATTCATTTCAATATGTATATACCCCGAGAGAACAAAAACGCTCAACGAACGTTCATCCAACTCCACATGAAGCTACGAACATTTGAAGGTTTATTGAACGTCCGTTGAATGCAAATTTATGTAACATCAACCTAAAATTGATGTATTTAGCTTATGTTCCCTTGGAGCAGTTCAATAATTAAGCCAAATCCAGTCGTGAGTTGATTTGTACAACTATATGGTGCTATCATTGTATAGAACTGCCTTGCTAGACAGCCAAAATTGAAGGTTTTGAATTCATAAAGACTTCTCAGATGCCTTTTGGATGGTCTCCATTATGCGAGTAGGAATTAATTCAATCAATTTACAGTGAATGCATGTTGATAAGTGTAATGCTCGGGAATTATTCATGAAATCGTGAGATAATTTCTTCCTGAACATCATGTTCGACAAATGTACATATTGATCCCAAAGTATTCATCATCAATACATATTGATTAGTAGACATCGGATTATATGCACTATCAAAATGCCAAAATATGCATGTAAATATGCACGAAAAAAGAACAAAATATGCACCAAATATGCACTAATGAAAAAGTTACAATTTGATTTGAAATTAACATTTTATTGCTCGAATATTGAATCTAAGCTTTATAAATCAAATTAATCTCCGCAAATTGCACAATATACTTTAGAAAATGAATCAATCCCAAATTATGAATTATAATTCATATAAAAATATACTACTATATATATCTTTCCAAATTTTTTATTCGAAATTTGTGACGCTTGTCGTTAAGTATCAATTTATAAGCCGAAAAAAAGCGTTCTACATCTACCGATGTCATCAGATAGAATTAAAAATATGGTGCCATTTCCATAGAAATCATTTCAGGCAGAATTTGACTTGTCCCGTTAATATAAAAATTCACTCGTTCGAGCACTTTGAAACTTGGATTTTTTGACAACACAGTGTCTAATTTATTTCGGATTTCAATCGAGAATGATTCTTCTATTTTTTTCATTACGATAATTCAGTTGAAGATCCTGCTGTATTGAAACCTTAGGGTCTGACAGTAAAGTTTCCAGAATACAACTATGAAGAATCTCTTAGGAAAAGAATTTAAATAGTTCAAATCCATTATTTATTTCTACAATTTCGGAAACCCTTGACATTTTACACTAAAATATGCACTATCAACGAAAAAATATCATTATATGCAAAATTGTATGAAAAAGTCATTATATGCGTTTTGTATATGCACATATGCAAATGCACATAATCCGATGTCTATTGATTAGCATAACGGGAGCTTTTTGCGGGGACTCTTGTACCGTATGGGTTTATATGCTGAATATAAAAAATTGATTTCAATAAAACTCGTGTAATTGTAACAATTTCAATTTTTGCATCCACAAAAGCAGCTGAAAAGCTACACTGTTGAAAATAGTACACAGTCTTGTATCTTAAAACGGGGTGGATAGGCCCATTTTGGGGTGAATAGGATCACCCATGAAAGATTTGAAATGAAGTCATAACTAATTACGAGGGTGGATTGATAAGTTTCCGGCCTGACCAAGAGATGGCGCCACTAGGCCTACCTTGAGGTGGCGTTCTATAGTACCATCCTTAGATAGCTTGTAGCTATAGTTTCAGTCCGATCGCCATGTTAGTTTAGTTTTGAGAGCACGCTGACCAAGACGCCTCTGTGTTTTTCGTAAAAATGGAAAAGCTGGAAAATCGTGCTGTCATCAAATACTTTTATTTGAAGGGGTTAACGCCGAAGGAAATTAAAGAAGAGATGGACTCAACACTGGGGACATCCTCCCCATCATATTCAACCGTTAAGCAGTGGGTTTCCGAGTTTAAAAAGGGTCGTGTGAGCACCTCTGATGAGCCTCGCTCAGGACGCCCCATTGAGGTCACAACTCCAGATATGATCGAAAAAATCCATCAAATAGTGCTGAAAGATCGCAGATTAAAAGTTCGTGAGATAGCTGAGACCTGTAAGATGTCATATGAACGTGTACAAAATATTTTGCACCAACATTTGTATATGGAAAAGCTCTGTGCAAGATGGGTGCCGCGTTTGCTAACAGTCGACCAAAAATTGATTCGAAAGAACATTTCTACGGCCAATTTGGCGTTGTATAAACGTAATCCAAGCGAATTTTTGCGTCGATTCGTAACCGTTGACGAAACTTGGGTCCACCACTACACTCCTGAAACCAAAGAACAGTCTAAACAGTGGATTGGACCAGGGGAACCAACTCCAAAGAAGGCAAAAACAATTTTTTCGGCGAACAAGGTTATGGCTACTGTTTTTTGGGATGCAAGAGGTATCATATACATTGATTACCTTGAAAAGGGTAAAACTATCACTGGTCAATACTACGCAGACTTATTGCAACGTTTGAGCCACGAAGTGAAAATTAAACGACCTCATCTGGCGAAGAAAAAAATCTTGTTTCATCACGATAACGCACCAGCGCACACGTCAATCGTTGCGATGGCTAAAATCAACGATCTGAAGTTTGAATTAATGCCGCACCCTCCCTACTCTCCAGACCTAGCCCCGAGTGACTATTATCTGTTTCCTAACCTCAAAAAATGGCTTGGCGGTAAGAGATTTGCGGACAATGAAGAAGTAATCGAAGCTGTGAATGGGTATTTTGAGGAGCTTGACGAATCAGTCTATAGAGATGGCATTACTAGACTAGAACACCGCTATGAGAAATGTATCAGCCTTGGAGGAGATTATGTTGAGAAATAAAAAAAAAAAAATTCTTAAAAACGTTGTTTTTCTTGGTCAGGCCGGAAACTTATCAATCCACCTTCATATGTGGCTATTAGAAATATTAAATGCTTACTATTCACCATTTTTATCATTCGAACAATTAGTTACAAATTCATTTAACATTTTTTACGTTGTGTAATTCCATTCACCTCAACAATCCTATTCGATAGTTTTTTCTTGCAGTTGGTCCCTTTGTCACAAAATGTGATGTATAAAAAACATTTTTTGACTTCTGTCCTTCAGCAAGTCTTTCATCATGAGGAAAATTGATTATCGGACCCTGCTTATAAACTTCTTATAAAAAAAAAAATTAAATTTTCTTCAGATAAAATGAACAGTACAATAAAAAATAACTCCTTTATAAATGATTCCTACACTCAAGGAGATACTAGCACCGTGGTCTTAGCCAAATCGTTCATTTCAAACTATTCAAAAATGGCTTTATACAATCAAAATACCGCTTTGTACAACAATTCTTCAGAGCATATAAAATTGCCAAACAGAGCGATATTTTAATTTTATTGGAAAATTTCCGAGTAGTTTGGAATAAACAATGTGGCTCGTCTCATAGCACTAGTATCCCTTCAAGCCAGCCACTGGTCATAGACCACTAGCCATTTTGTATTAGCCAGTTTTTGTTGAAAATTACCATATTATAAATTTTTACGAACAAAATTTCTGAAGATTCTCTACGCCTCAAAGAATCAGTAGAAACTGGAGGCTTCCGAAGTAGGTGATCCGAATCAGCTACTTCAGAAGCCTCCACCCAGTTTGGAAGATTTTATTCAATAGTTTTCGAATAAACTGGCCAATACGGAATAACTAGCGTCTCTTGCTATCTTTTGATTTCAGCTCTTTCTAATCAATGTTGCGAGTCACCAATGCTAGTATTCCCTCAAGAGGATAGGTATCAGAGTTACTATTCAAGCGCGTTTTTCTTCGTACCAAAATACATAGAACTGAATTCATAAACAAAGTTAAGCAAAGAACTGTATGTGCTGTCTGGGTAGGACTCGGACACATTCCGAATCGAAATTCAAAACCTCCTTTCCCCCCAACTATGGAAGGTAAGGGAATTTGTACCATTTTTACGGGAAAAGGAAGAGCTTTATCGTTCTCCTTTACCTCTCAAAGTGGTGCGAATTTCCTGGTCTTTCATAGGTAGGGAGAAAGGAGATTTTGGGTTTCTGTTGGAAAAGAAATATTTTTGTAATTTGATTTATACAAGGTGTCCCAGAATTCGTGAACCGGATTCCACAGGTATATTCTGCAGCCAAAATGCAATAATTTCCCGTTTGAAGAAAATTTTTTCGAGTTTTGAAGATATAATCATTTTTAGATTTTTTTCAAATCCAAATCATTCAAAAACACTGTATGCTACATACTTGAGCTTAACACCATTCGCTAAGTTGGAAAACGGCGGATTTGTGGTTAAAAAATCAGACTATTTTATCATTGATAGTTCCGGAGCTATAGCGATTTGAAGTTGCTGAATTCTGATTGGCTGAGAGCTGAAAGATTTCAGATCGCTATAGCTCCGAAACTATCAATGATAAAATAGTTTAATTTTTTTCCACAGATCCGCCGTTTTCCAACTTAGCGAATGGCATTGATCTCAAGTATGTAGCATACAGTGCCTTTGAATGATGTACATTTGAACAAAAATCCAAAAATGCTCATATCTCCAAAACTAAGCGTCAAAAAAATTTTTTTCAAATGAGAAATTATTGCATTTTGGCTGCAGAATACACCTGTAAAATCCGATTCGCGAATTCTGGGACCCCCTGTATTTTATCAATATGCTTATTGTTCCAATAGCCGTTTAAGTGAATTGATAGAAGATATTTCAGAACAAAAAGATATGCATTGGAATAAGAGAAATATTTCTTGACCGCTGTTGAGAGAATTGTACTGAATTAAGATAAAAAGTCAAGGTTACTCCAACATTTGGCTCTTGTTTCATAGCCATGAGAAGTATCCGGAAAACATAGGTAATACACCTGAAAAAAACTACCCGGGAAATTCTAAATTTTCCACCCGGGAATTTGACCCAAGCCTTATACTCGACACCCTGGAACGGTGTATGCCTCGAATCTGGCGGCACTGGAATCCTGCGTGCCGCAGCAGCGCTATGAACTCGAGACTATCACGTGACTTGTGCGACCAATCAAAATAAACCTTGCGTACTTCAACAAACCAGGCGCCTTGAACTGATTAGTTTCAATAACAGAAATCGGCACTTA
Organism: Gonatopus flavifemur; assembly: GCA_018340375.1. Classification (NCBI taxonomy): domain Eukaryota; kingdom Metazoa; phylum Arthropoda; class Insecta; order Hymenoptera; family Dryinidae; genus Gonatopus; species Gonatopus flavifemur. The sequence continues at coordinate 3,617,565 of JAFFJZ010000016.1, forward strand.
CAATGATTCGAGAAAATCGTCTAGAATGATTTGATAATGATATCAAGTATTCCTAATCTGTAATTACGACATGATGTTTGAATAATTCACATATCGAATAGTAGCAGTAATAATTTTCTTACAGAACGTTTAAATCTGCCCTTAACAGTTTTAACAGTAACAGTTCTTATAATATGATCTTGACCAGCATGAATTGTTATGATTCTACCTAATGGCCAGTGCATAGTAGGGACATTGTCCTCCATCACAATAACCAGTTTGCCTTTCTGTAGATCATCAGGTTTAGCACTATGCCATTTTTTCCATACAGTCAGTTCGGGCAGGTATTCTTTACGCCAACGCACCCAGAAATGTTATCTTAATTGTTGAGCATGTTGCCAACTCAATAATCTACCAACAGGAGAATCGATGAAGCAATGTTCTGGAGTAGCAATCAATGCTTCACCTTTGATAAAGTGTCCGTGGGTGATAGCTGTCAAGTCATTTTGATCCGACGACATTTTGGTTAATTCGGAAAATTGAGAATCGCTTCAATCTCATTTACATAAGTACGTAAAGCTCTATAATCGAGAACATTATTACACACGATACGCACTCAGTGATGTTTGAAACAACGGACTTCAGACTCCCATTAACCGCCGAAATGCGGTGAACGGGGTGGTATAAAGTGCCAGTTGAGATTTTCAGTTGTGGCAAAGTAATTAACTCCTTGAGTGTGTTCTTCTGAAAATAAAAACGCATAAATGTCATTCATTTCGTTCTCCGCTCCGTCAATATTGGTAGCGTTATCGCAATGAATATCAGAGCTACGCCCTCTACGTGGAAAAAATCTTTTTAAACAAGCGATGAATGACTCAGTAGTAAGGTCACTTAGGATTTCTAGGTGCACGGCTCGTGTGGCGAAGCAGACGAAGACGGCAACAAAACTTTGATTTTGCCACGGTTTCGGAAGCGCTTTCCTCTAATATAAAATGGACCGCAGAAATCTACACTGCATTTCAGAAAAGTTCGACTGTATACAACACGATCTTTTGGAAGATCACTCATAATATAATTGCAAGGTCTAGATTGAGCCCGTTTACATATAACGCACTTATATATGACGCTTTTAATTATAGATGGGGCATTTATAATCTAATAAGTCAATCTGAGAGAATTCAACATTGATTGAATCCCCGTATGCAAATTTTCAACATGTTCGTTAAGAATTATCAGTTCGGTGATAATATGCTTTTTAGGGAATAACATTGGATGTTATTGTGAATATTTCATGTTGGGGTGTCCATGTCTTCCACCAACACGGAGTATATCTTCTGCATTGACAAAAGGATTAAGAGGTGTCTAAGAACCCTCGGCGGACCTGTTGGATTCCAATGTTATTATGGTATCAGAGAATCCTTCTGATTCTACGCGTGGTATGATACCGTCATGTGCTGCTTGGAGTTCTAATGTGGATAATTCTCCAGTCCGTTTCTCAGCGTGAATGGCGTTATATCGAAACTCAAGTGCGAAGTGCCGATTGGCTGGATCTCTCAAATGATAAAAGTGGGTTTCACATTAAGGATGGGCGATGTTACATCGATTATTGCAACATCGATGCTTTTTTTACACGATGTTTTTGAAAACCGATACATCGATATATCGATACTTTTACATGAAACCATTGGAAAATTTATTGGATGTTTGACTTGACACACAAGCTACGTAAACGTGAACCTAACGAATGAGAGACTGCGTAAAGTAATAAGAAAAATGAATAATGAGATAGATTTTGAACTAAGCGACAATCAGAACGAGGCGCCAGTCGATGAACATGTTTCGTGTGATGAATCTGCTGCTGATTTGAAGTTTTGGGCGATTCATAAGAGTATTGTTGCAGTCCAAGCCGGACTAAGAGATCCTGATGGAGAAAACGTCGAGTTAAAACAATTTTCAAGCCAATCCGTGGTAGAAAGATCGGCTGATCCGCTTCAATATTGGAATAAGATAAAAAACGCATACCCCAAATTATACCCAATTGCGATGTGATATCTCTCAATCGTAGCCACTTCTGTTCCAGCTGAAGGCTTGTTTTTGAAAGCAGGAGTCGTGAAAAACCAATTGAGAAACAGATCAACAGGAAAAAGATTGTCAAAACTTTTATTCCTCGGTTCTTTAAATGAGGAAATGTAGAATTCAACATAAGATTACATAACATGAGAAGACATACAGTACATGAATGTGAAGACATAAATTTTCACTTTTGATACATATGAGTAATTCCACATCAACTGGGACAGGTACGAAACCTCATGTCTTCAGAAACACCCGAGTTTTTTTTCACCTGTTCCGTACTATCAAAAAATAACTGAATTTTTTTCAGATTTTTATAATGATTCTTTTGCTAGTTAAGGACGATCGAAAATTTCTGTAAATTGACAGACCGCTCCCATTCAACCATTAATATCTTTGGTTCTACTGAACTTACGGAATCCAGCTTCGGCTCATTTTAGAGCTCTCGAATTGTACTTTTGTCATAAATTTTCCACATTCTACGCAAGTTGAAAATTTGGTGATTGTTCAAACAATTTATTGATAAAATCAATTTTTAAGCAATTTTACACTCTCAGAAAATTTCGAAGAGAATATGAGCGCGTTCCTCGTTAAATTTTCTATAAAATATGTCAATTTCAAGTTGGAGCACGAATGGACAATCATGCGAAAACAATAAATTCACTGCGCCTCCGGTGCCGCTGATGATATACGCACTGAGAGGATTATGTTAGGATACAAGGATTTAATTATAACCCATCAAATATCAAAGCCATTTTCTTGAAACTACTTTATTCGCATATAGAAACTGTAGAAAATATCGTAACAGCTGAAAAACTTTTAACTTGTAACTTTTGTTTTGACACAGGTTTTACACAGTGCAACGGAAGTGTTGCACGTACGGTGTTCACTCTTTCAAATGGAGCTTGTAGGATCATCATTTCTGCATGGTACTCTTCATTTGTGAAACAACAAATTTTGATATTTGTGATGTTCCTATTATTTTCAATTCATCCATAGAACTTTCTCGGTGTGTTGATAGGATCCTGATGGGGTTCCATGCTCGCTTTGACAACTAATCTTTCGAGTGTCCCTCCAATGCCGTCACATGGACCCTTCCCATGCAGTGATGCCAGATTCGAGACCGAGACCGTTTTTACTCACCCCATTGACCGCTTCCCCTTTCTCCCACCATGCGGAATAAGTTGGGCGAGCGAGATAGTGATAGTCACTCTTTTTCTGTCGTTCACTCGACTTATTCCGCATGGTGGGAGAAAGGGGAAGCGGTCAATGGGGTGATTAAAAACGGTCTCGAATCTGGCATCACTGTTCCCATGTGCTGTTGCACAGAAATGCCATTCAGCTGGCACGCCAAAATCTTCTTCATGGTCACAGAGGTTTATGAAATTTTTCTTGTTCTTATATTGAGCACTAGCTCCGTCTGAGAAATGAATTATTTTTCGCACATAACGAATCTTATTCTTCAAATATGTTATCAACTTTCGTTGAAAGAGGTGGACAGCAACTGTATCGTGCTTCAAGGATTCTGCGATCGCTACGAAATTTTTGTGTCTTATCTCTCCATTTTCTTTGTAGTAAATAACAACCGGATGTAATGCCACTTGGTGGTTATTCCAGTGTATCCCCTGAACGGCATCTTGAATTACGAATGCGTAATTTTCGGAAAAATCGCAGACAATTAGGCATCCTCCGGTTTTCAAACTATTTTTCCGCTCTACGAAAAACTACGATTGCTGTTCAGCAATGAATGCATGAGTGACCAATCCATCGAGCTTCACGCACAGCTTTTCCAAAGAATCCTGTACAGGTGCTTTCATCGTTTCCAAATTTGTTCGGTCGCAAAGTGGGGCCAAAACCCAAAAAGTTGGAAAAAATTATAAGGAGTTTTTAGAATTGCTTGGAAATTGGGACCAGGGGGTTTCGGGGATCGCTGATTACGAATCCGTTGTCAAAATTGCGAAAATCAAATTGGCGGATCCAATATGGCGGACAAAATTTCGAAAATTCATCGGATTTCTTTGAAACTCAGTTCCACATGGTTTTTCAGATTGCTAATTACGAATCCGTTGTCAAAATTGCGAAATTCAAAATGGCGGATCCAATATGGCGGACGAAAATTCGACAATCCATCGAATTTCTTCAAAACTCAGTACCTGATAGTTTTTGGGGTTGTTCATCACGAATCCGCTGTCAAAATTGCGAAATTCAAAATGGTGGATCCAATATGGCAGACAAAATTTCGACAATTTATCGGATTTCTTTGAAACTCAGTATCAAATAGTTTCTCAGGTTGCTGATTACGAATCCGTTGTCAAATGTGCGAAATTCAAAATGGCGAATCCAATATGGTGGACGAAAATTCGAAAATTCATCGAATTTCTTCGAAACTCAGTACCCGATATTTTTTGAGGTTGCTAATTACGCATCCGTTGTCAAAATTTCAAAATAAAAAACGGTAGATCCAATATGGTGCACAAAAATTCGAAAATTCATGAGATTTCCTTCAACGTCAGTAGGGGAGACCGGGGATAGTTGACTAAGTTTTCACACGAACATTTATATCTTTGGCGTTTCAATAGCTGTTCATTCCGAAACCGTTGGATTCGTTGAACAGACTATCTAGCTATTGGAAATAATCAACAATAGTGTTAAAATGACCCATGGTAGTGTTTTTTTATTCAATTTTCTGAAATGTTCACACTTAGTCAACCTACCCCATGTACGGGGTTAGTTGGCCATATACTTGGGATAAGTTGACTAATATGATAATTCAGTGTAATCATCAGGTAATTACAATACAGAAAACATATCAATTGCTATTGAGCCTTATATTTGGAAAAATTCAACAATATGATCTTCGTCGATTTCAGAACTTTTGGATTTTTATCACAATTGCACGTAACCTTCGCCATAATTCTTTCATAAAACATTATAGTAATATCATATCAGTCTTTACAAAATAAAAATATAGTTTTCGTCACAAAAATAAAAATCCTTACTTTTTTTATTGAATATTTTTAATCTTGATATAGGATCTTGATCTTGATAATCCTATATTCAATAATATTCATCGTATTATCAGTTTCATTACGTTTCATAAACATCTTTAAATAAAAAAATGAAAATAAATATGAAATTCAATTCTTCATCCATAATAAATATCAGCTGCCTCCTTTAAATAATCGGCTAATGTCACTTCTCCCTCATCATTGAAAATTTGCCTGCTTTTCACATATCCCGCACTGCTCAGAGATAATTCAGCTCTTGTAGAAGTTGGATTTTCTTCTAATTTTTTCTTCATTCCCTTCACATACCGATGTAGTGTTTTATAAGGGATATCATATTTTTTTGCAATTGAATGGATACTTTTCTCATCAAAAATTACTTCTTGACAAGCTCTCTCTAAGATGTCTTTGGGTGTACCAGCACGTTCAGTCTTCCTTTTGTACGTTCTCATTATCCTGTAACAATAACATTGGAATACAGTCTGATAGATCAGGCTAGATGAATTTTCCATGTCAATTCAATCTGGACTACTGTCCTAAGCGACACCGCAATGCACACACGTTTCTCTTTGTGTCAATATTTCATTCACACTACAGCTATTCATTGTCATTTCAAATATCATGTATTAAATGCAAAGATTAATCAATGATTTAAACATATTTTATCACAAGTATCTATTATATGACTAATGAACATACCAAAATTATGCACTTGAAAAATTCTTGAAATCATGTATTCAAGGCAGATATCTTCATGTATAAAGTATATGTTTTTACATGTTTTAACATATGTTGTATAAAGTATATGTACATGTGTAAAGTAAAATATATGTTTCATACGTAGTTATTAGGTACTGTTACGTTTCTGTCATATAAGAATATTCAAAAGAAAAATATGTATCCCATACGTATTTGCAATCCATAATGCAGTTCGGGGTTAGTTGACTGACAAGTCATTCAGCCCATTAGATTAGTCAACCAACCCCGGAAAAAATTAGTCAACTCGCCCCGAAAGCCATTTTTGGATGCGGTCACGTGTGAAACCTAACCTACGAGACCAACTTGAAAGTAATGCTACATTATATGAAGAAAAACTATAAAACTAATATCTAGATACATAGAGGAGTCATTAATAATGAATATGTGCACATGGCAACAAAAAATGTGAGAGAGTGAAATTTTACTTACGTGTCTGATAAATTAAAAATCTGTCCTCACTTAAGAACGACGTGTGATTGCGACTGCACGTTTAGGACAAACAAGCGGGATGCCAAGTACGATACTCAGCCTTGGTTACACGATGCAGCATAGCACCACCGACGAGATTTTGACCGTTAGTCTACTTACCCCTATAGCCAACTATCCCCGGTCTCCCCTACCCAGTACTTTTTGAGGTTGTTAATCCGTTGCCAAAGTTGAAGGTTAACGATTGAAGAAATTATTGCTCACGTGTCATCTACGCAGATGAATTATAAAAAAACCCATATATAAAATATTCTGTACCAGGAATTAAAATTACAAGACGGAGAGTATTTTGACTTACCTGAACCTAAAGCTGTTGTATCCATATTGTTAGACATTTGTTAATATAACTCCTAAGAAAATTTCACCGAACTGAAATTCGGTAACAAATGACAGTTGTAATCACGCGCCCGTCAACTTGCTGCAATGTTCCGCAGAAATCGGACAGTAGTGGGAGGAAGAATATGTCACGCAAATTCATGGTGGAGAAAACGATCCAGTAATATATAACGTTGACAAAAAACAGAAGACATACAGATGTTCAGACGTTTCATTTTTCAAATTGATTCCACTTTTTGCGTATAGCTTCTCAATTGTGGCGCTGATTATGGATCCGTGGTCGAAATTCCGAAATTCAAATTGTTTGATCCGATATGCTGGATGAGAACGGAATGGCAAATGTATTAAATTCTACACGAAAACGCCGGATTTATAATCATCGACCCTGAAAAAAACCCCGAGTGCGAACTGTAAAGGACAACCGACGAATATGAGCATCTCAGTCCACCATATTGGAATTTGAAAATTTTGTCAACCGACCCAGTCACTCCGCAAACTTCCTAGCGCGAAATTTGAAGAAAATCCCATAATTTTGAGAATTTTGGTCCGCCATATTGGATCTGCCATTTTGAATGTAGGAATTCTGACAATCGATTCATAATCAGTGACCCCGAAAACCCCTGTCATACCGATTTTCAAACGAATTTGAGAACTCTTGATAATTCCCTCAAATTTTCTGTGATTGTCATCATGCGGTCTGAGACACTTCCTTCACAAAATCATGTCGGAATCTTAAAGGGGCAAAAAGTGGCAACTTTCTCTTGTTTCATGTTGAAGGTGAGACCTTCGTCTACAATCTCCAATAAGTAGAATGGCTGGGAAATTCTGGGAACACAACTTTTTCCTCAACAAACCAAACGAATTTCCAAATTCAGAGATATAAAAATCACATCCAATCATTACACTGTTGTCATTTGCCATTCGATAAATTGATATTCCTCTGATTATTAGTATATTCTATACACTTTCAGCAGTAGATTCCATTTTTGAAAAGTTCGATCGGTTCATTTTTCGAGACACAGCGTCTCTTTGAACATGGACATCATTTTACTATTCCGTGGTCACACGAATGGTACCTCACAGGAGGGTACTTTCAAACTGGTATACAAGGGGAGGGAGAGCAGATGACATCTTCTTATATCTGAATTGTGATACTCGGGACATTACTTTACTTACCGCAACGGTCAAATATTCCAAATTACAACCTTCATTTTTTGTATTTTTTCCAACTTTTTGGCATTTAGCCCCACTATGGGTCGACTGATACCCATTGTCTGTACGTTATAGTGGCCCGCAACTCATTCTCGAATAAATCTTGTAATTGCTGTTCCAAATTTGATGTACCAGGACAGTTGATACAGGTTTTTCAAATGGCAGTCAACTGTTGATGGATTGCATAACATTCGGGCTAAGCAATCCTCATAGTTCTGTATTAGCTGTGGCCTGCTGGATGTAAGATGAGTAATCCTCGCACCATCAATCATCAATTCCACATCTTCATGCATGGCAAAAACGCAAACACAATGAGTTCCACTCGCTCCAAGGAGTACACACTGTTTCGCTCTGAGTTCAGCTAATTTCGAAGAACCAATTTTCACGTTCGGGTATTCTTCTGAGAAAATCCGATATGTTTCTTTCAAATTAGTGAGTAATAATCTTTCCTACTTTGGAATTTTCTGTACATTCTCATTAATAGTCACGTAGTTTTTTTCCCAGGCATAACACGGCTTGTTTCGTCCGATGTATGAAAGTCTACGACTTGTTGCTCGAAATGTTCCGGTAATCTTATAACTAATTTTTTATTAGTTCCGGACAAAATATCACATTCCTTAGCTAATTTTTTTGAAATGCTGATCATACGATTGGAAGCATCAGGATTCCCACGAATTTTACTAAAAGGCCAATCTTCGAAGATGGTAAAAATCCGAATTTTCAGGGTTCTATCACTCGTCTTATAGAAACATTCTTCCAGTTCGTCGATAATCGAAATTTCTGCATCGTCTACTTTTGAATCCTTATTACCTTTCATCTTGGAAACTTTTTCAGCTGATACGTCGCTTACTTTCTTCAATTTTTCCTGCGGAGATTTCTTTTGTGATATTTTTTTCTGTTTGATTGGAGAGGCCCCTAATTCTTTGAGACTCTCATTTAGTTGGATAATATTAAGAGGGATCGATATTGATGACACCTCACTTATATTCATTGAAATACTGGTGCTATCTTCATTGTCATTATAAATTTTTGAAGGCCCAGCATCGTCTGTCTTCGAAAACAGTGTATAACCGCGTTCCACATTTTTACTGGAGATCTTAGAAGGTCCAGCAGTATCATACATTGATGGCAATGCAGTTTCACTACGTTTGTTTTCACTCGACTGTTTCAGAAATCGTAACCGACAGGAATTACAGATTTTCTGTTCCCCTGACAATGACGGGTTCCTTTCCAATAAATGTTCATTATCTTGAGAGGTACACGTCTGAGGTTTTTTTGCTGCTTTCTTCCGTGTATTTTTAGGTTGAACGGATTGCAACAATAATCAAAACGGTTTTTTAATTTTCCGGACGTAGTCATCCTTGCACGCATAAAATTTCATTTCATCGAAATTTCAGAATTTTTTGAACGTTCTACTCTACTGAGGTCTCAATATAACCGGGTATGAAGATGGAAAGGATCAGTCAATCATACAACACAATTTACTCCTAGATAAAGTAGTACCCAGAACGAAGTCGTCTCAGTAGTGATGCCAGACATCTACCGGATACCACAGAATTACCTCCTCTATGGGGCGATCGCGAAACACGCATGCTGTACTATGCATATATATACATGAGCGTTCAAAATTATTTTGTAGGTGGAATTTTTCAAATCTTGTAAACAGTGTTACAAACATTACGGAATGCAAATTATAGAATAAAATACCGCTAGCGTGCAGTGGCAGTAGCGGAACGAATTAATTTTGTTGCATCCGTGTCCATCAGTTCTCAAACTTGAAATTCACATATTTTATATGAAATTGAACGAGAAACACGCTCATATTTCTTTCGAAATTTTCTGAGGGTGTCAAATTGCTAAAAAATTGATTTTAATCATAAGTTGTTTAAACAATTACCGAATTTTAGACTTGCGCAGAATATAAACAAATTATAATGAAAGTGCGATTCAAGAGCTTCAAGATGAGCTGAAGTTGGATTTTGTAGGTTCAGTAGAACCAAAGATATTGATATTTGGATGGGAGCGGTCAGTCGATTTATAGAAATTTTCAATCGTCTATAACTAGCAAAATAATTCTTATAAAAATCTGAGAAACATTACAAGTCATGTTCTGGTAATATGGGACCCATTAAAAATTTAACGACTGAATTTACGGAGACACCAAGGTCAAATTTTACTGAAATTTGTCCCCCTTGACGTGGAATTACTCATATATGTTATCGTTTCTTCCGCTACATATTATTCATTCACAGCTCATTTGAAAAAAAGACATAAACATTGATTTTTTTTCAAATCGATGTTTTTCTGTCGATTAATCGATTTATTAAAATCGAAAGAAAAGAATAATCGATGTTTCAGCATCGATGTTTCAGCATCGATGTTTTTTTCCAACATCGCCCATCCCTAGTTCATATCCAACCGATATGTCCATGCCGTGATCTAATAGATTTCCATGATTACAGTTAGAAACAAATATAACCCCCAAAATAGAAAGACGTAATGAATCTATCATGAGACGGTGACTGCCTACATGATGATCCTTGATAAAAGAAAAAAAAATTATTCTCATTGGAACCGAACTTGAAACTTCTGGATTAATCAGACAATCCTGAAACAGCTCAGCTGTACGCCTCTATGAATTTAACCACACATCTGGATTCATATCAAGTCCATGGGATCATAAATAACGCATACATGAGATTAATCATTTTGAATAATCTTGATCTGTTCTGGCATAGAATTATGATCAATTTATGAAATTGAAATGTTATCCATGTCAAAAAAATAATCATGATTATAATATTTGAAACTTTGCTTGTTGTTGAAATTTGAGCACTTATTATAATGAGAAATGACGAGGGTATAACTTTCTCAAATATCTTTCAAACATATCATGGTTAAAATCGAGTGCCCTTTGTTTATTTTGTGATGTATTGGTTGAAAAGGGAATTGAATTATATTTCCTGAATGATGATCCGTTAAGCTCATTTGCATCCCGTTATACAACAATCCTATCACAATCGAGCGTAAAACTGATTGAATTATTTAAAAATTCATAAAAGTCCCATGCCAAAACAGGTATTACATCTTGAGTATTCAAATTACGTTAAATATGCGTCCCCAATAGAATGTCTTAGGTGTACGAGGGTGGATTGATAAGTTTCCGGCCTGACCAAGAGATGGCGCCACTAGGCCTACCTTGAGGTGGCGTTCTATAGTACCATCCTTAGATAGCTTGTAGCTATAGTTTCAGTCCGATCGCCATGTTAGTTTAGTTTTGAGAGCACGTTGACCAAGACGCCTCTGTGTTTTTCGTAAAAATGGAGAAGCTGGAAAATCGTGCTGTCATCAAATACTTTTATTTGAAGGGGTTAACGCCGAAGGAAATTAAAGAAGAGATGGACTCAACACTGGGGACATCCTCCCCATCATATTCAACTGTTAAGCAGTGGGTTTCCGAGTTTAAAAAGGGTCGTGTGAGCACCTCTGATGAGCCTCGCTCAGGACGCCCCATTGAGGTCACAACTCCAGATATGATCGAAAAAATCCATCAAATAGTGCTGAAAGATCGCAGATTAAAAGTTCGTGAGATAGCTGAGACCTGTAAGATGTCATATGAACGTGTACAAAATATTTTGCACCAACATTTGTATATGGAAAAGCTCTGTGCAAGATGGGTGCCGCGTTTGCTAACAGTCGACCAAAAATTGATTCGAAAGAACATTTCTACCGCCAATTTGGCGTTGTATAAGCGTAATCCAAGCGAATTTTTGCGTCGATTCGTAACCGTTGACGAAACTTGGGTCCACCACTACACTCCTGAAACCAAAGAATAGTCTAAACAGTGGATTGGACCAGGGGAACCAACTCCAAAGAAGGCAAAAACAATTTTTTCGGCGAACAAGGTTATGGCTACTGTTTTTTGGGATGCAAGAGGTATTATATACATTGATTACCTTGAAAAGGGTGAAACTATCACTGGTCAATACTACGCAGACTTATTGCAACGTTTGAGCCACGAAGTGAAAATTAAACGACCTCATCTGGCGAAGAAAAAAATCTTGTTTAATCACGATAACGCACCAGCGCACACGTCAATCGTTGCGATGGCTAAAATCAACGATCTGAAGTTTGAATTAATGCCGCACCCTCCCTACTCTCCAGACCTAGCCCCGAGTGACTATTATCTGTTTCCTAACCTCAAAAAATGGCTTGGCGGTAAGAGATTTGCGGACAATGAAGAAGTAATCGAAGCTGTAAATGGATATTTTGAGGAGCTTGACGAATCAGTCTATAGAGATGGCATTACTAGACTAGAACACCGCTATGAGAAATGTATCAGCCTTGGAGGAGATTATGTTGAGAAATAAAATAAAAAAAATTCTTAAAAACGTTGTTTTTCTTGGTCAGGCCGGAAATTTATCAATCCACCCTCGTATAACTTTGCTTCCGCAGTTTTTTTCCGAGGTTCGAGGCTTTATTGTAAAAAACTGGTTATACATTTATGATTCAAAGTATTGTCCATCGCTGGCCACTACTTTCTCCCATTCTTCGGGCAGCATACGAATCCAGCGTTGAAAAAACTGCACTGAAAAAATCGTATACTAGAATTGAGAATATTCCTCTAAAATATGAGGCTAGTACATATTCCTCTGAGATTTAGAGGATTGATGTGGGAGTTCCTCTGAACATTAGAACATCTACCACTGATATTAGGAAGAAAATGTACTAGGCTCATATTATAGAGTAGATTCTCATTTTTAGAATATGATTTTTTGGGTGTGGTCATCTTTTGAAGCGATCCACGAATCAATCCAATTTTTCATTTCTCCATAAGACCGGAAGTGCTAGTCAGCGAGGCCGGGTGCCATTGCTTGAAACAATTGATAGTCCGAGGGAGCAACGTCTGGAGAACACGGCGGGTGGGGTAGGACTTCCCATTTCAAAGTTTCTAAGTATGTCTTGACCACTTTCGCAACATGGGGTCGAGCATTGCTACGCTGTAAAATCATTTTATCATGTCTTCCGTTATATTGCGGCCGTTTGTCTTTCAATGCTCGGCTCAAATGCATTGATTGCGTTCGATAACGATCGCCTGCGATTCTTCCAGTCGGTTTTAACAACTCATAATACACTACGCCGAGCTGGTCCCACCAAATACCGAGCATAACCTTGGAACCGTGAATATTCGGTTTGGCCGTCGACGTGGAAGCATGGCCGGGATATCCCCATGATTTTCTGCGCTTGGGATTATCGTAATGAACTTATTTTTCGTCCCCAGTCACAATGCGATGCAGAAATCCCTTCCGTCTTTGCCTTGCAAGCAGCTGTTTACAAACACACAAACGCCGTTCAACATCTCTCGGCTTCAACTCGTACGGCACTCAATTTGCTTGTTTCTGAATCATTCCCATGACTTCCAGGCGTTTTGAAATGGCTGGTTGCGTCACTCCCAATAATCCTGTCAATTCTTGTTGCGTTTGACACGAGTCTTGATCAAGTAATGCCTCCAATTCTGCATCTTCGAAAACCTTCTCTCTTCCACCGCCATGCTGGTCTTCGACGTTAAAATCACCGTTCTTGAAGCGTTGAAACCACCCACGGCACGTTCTTTCACTAATAGCGGCCTCACCATAGGTATTTGAGAGCATTCGATAAGCCTCAGCCGCGGATTTCTTCACATTAAAGCAGAAAATTAAAACCTCCCGCAAATGACGAGAATTTGGCTCGTAAGCTGACATGTTTAATCGAGAATAACTTTATGATGCAGACACAAATCAACTAATATTTCGATGGCGTTATGTTTACAAATACCTAAGCTTATTGTATGACATTTATGATCTATTTATTTCAACTACCACTCACCGCTACAGCCATCTATTGCAAAACGGCGGAAGCAAAGCTATACACCTAATAAAAAATGGGAATTTCTGTATCATGTAGTTGATTTATCGATTAATCAAGAACGACTGTTAGAAAATTCATAATTTCATCTGTAACTGATTCATCATTTTCTGAAATTCATATACAGTCAGGTCGCGAGTGTGCGGGAGGCCATTTACCCGAAAGCAGTAAAGTCTGTGGTTATTCGAGGTGGGCTAGCAATTTCTGGTAATTTTGTCCGGATTGACAAATCATTGTCTTTGGGGTAAATGCAATTTCGGGCACTTGGTACCTTAACTCCATATACAGATGGGAGCGGATCACATTCATGAAGCTCCATTGAAAATAATCACAAATAAAAATCCTTTAAAAAAAAAGTTGATGATCTCAGTATTATATCTGTTCATTCCATCTTGGGTTGTAATGATTGGTGTGGCTTTTTACCTCCGTCATCTAATTGACGTATTTATGTTGTTCGTATTCTGATTGGCATGTGGTTTTACCCTACTGTGATTGGTGATTTGTTTGAGCAACCTATTTCACGCGTTTGTTTGTATATTTTGAATTTTGGATTCGAGAAAAATTTTGTTGACATTCTGCGTGATGATAGTCCCGAATGAAAGGTCAATTATTGAAAGAGGAAAAATTACCCCGCAATGTTGAAACCAAAAATATGTCATCGCGTTGTTTTCAGATAAGTTTTTCATAAATACATATAGTAACGATCACATCGAACTTTAATGGTTATGTTTTGGAATTCGATACTTTGTGTCCGATATAATTTCTTCCACATACATTCACTATTCAGAGCATACAAAAGGGTACATGTGAAGCGATTGAATCTTTGGAGTGACATTCCATGGGATCTGGTCAACGAATATTCCATGGTAGAATGAGATTCAGTGTATTTAGGGTCTGACTTTTGAACCAACGATGAATTTCAAATACAAGCCTGGATGATCCAAACCTTCTGCTGGCCTCAACACAATTGAAAATTCTAAAATGGAACTTGAATGCGGAGAAAATTTTATGTCATACTCTTGGAAACATTGATAGCAGCTTCAAAGTCATAATACAGATGAAAGAATGAACGTTTTCAACGTGCAAATGAAATGGATTCTCTTACTGCCTCTAAACCCACCACATATGAGTGACTGTGATATTCCATGGGATCTAGCTGGGACATGAAAATTACATGCTGAATGAGATTCATTGAATCTATATGAATGTCTGAATAATTCAGATTTTTTCCAGTCCCGACACAATCATGAATTCCTCTTTCTCCATAATTCCATAAAGACGTGTGATGAATAATAATAATTATCAATATGAACATTCTAATACACTGTAAAAAATAATCGGGATTCTCCTGTGTACATCAACCGGAAAATTCCAATCACTGATTAGGAAATCAATTTCCAGTACATTTATATGAAATTTCCCATACATTTATCTGAAAATTCCAAACTTTATGGGACTCTTCCCAACATTTCACAGTAAATTTCCGGACAAGTTGGGAAAATTCCTAACGCAAGTATGTGTTAATTACTTCATATAAATATATAGGAATTCTCCGAT
The DNA here is from genome assembly GCA_018340375.1 of Gonatopus flavifemur. Taxonomy (NCBI): domain Eukaryota; kingdom Metazoa; phylum Arthropoda; class Insecta; order Hymenoptera; family Dryinidae; genus Gonatopus; species Gonatopus flavifemur. The sequence goes on from JAFFJZ010000016.1 coordinate 3,632,876, forward strand.
AAAATTTTTCACAGCGTACACTGAAAAAAAAATTTATTCCAGTCAAATAAATATTTATTTGTCCTGTACCAAAGAAATATTTATTAGAATTAACAAAATATTCTTTGGAACCAAAATAATTTATTTGAATTGAATAGATGGTTTTAATCGTTTATTTTATTCGAATAAATTATTTTGGTTCCAAAGAATATTTTGTTGATTCTAATAAATATTTCTTTGGTACAGGACAAATAAATATTTATTTGACTGGAATAAATTTTTTTTTCAGTGTAGCTACTTAACAATCTATGATCAAACGTGCCCAGAGGTATTTAATTAGTATACTGGAAAACTTCAGTTATTTGAAATTTCAGTTTTTCGAGAATACAGTACGCTCTTTGAATAGTGCCACAGACCTCTTTCTCGCTCGAATGCCTACCCTTGATAGAGCGAGAAAGACACTATTCGACACTTTTCGGAAAGCGGACTGTCACTCAGAAAATCTCGACGTCTGAAATTTATTGTGTCCTTCATAAAAACTTGTAATTAAATTCAATTGAAAAATGATTCCCATTTTGTTCCTTATCTATATGATAACAATGAGCAGGAAGGATTCTTCGATGATCTTAAAATTATTTCCAATATTTCAGTAAAACCCTTCGATAGGAACGCTCACCCTCTTTATCATTCGGATTGTCCCTGCCTTGTGTTGGAGAAAAGAAAAGAATCCCTTCTCTTGAAGAAAAATGAGCTCTCATTGAAAGGGTTTTACTGTATTGAAAAGGAACATCAAGAATGCTCCATTGTTTGATTATAGCAAAGCTCTTGGTATGTTCAACCAGAATTTTCCACATTATTTTGTAATCCCCTTCCATCTGTATATGAATCTCCAACAATTATTAATCAGTTACAGATGAAATTATGAATTTTCAAATAGTCGTTCTTGAATAATCGATAAATCAACGATGCAGGAATTCACATTATTGACATTCTTATGGGGACGCATATTTCACTCAACTCAAATACTCAAGATGTAATACCTGTTTTAGCATGAAGACTTTTATGAATTTCTGAATAATTCAGTCAGGTTTATGCTCTATTTCTCAAGAGGACAAGATGGCCGCCGAACGTTCAATGAACATTCAACAAACGTTCGATAAACTTCCGGACATTTCTGCGTTCAAGGAACATTCCACGAACGTTTGGATATCTTGGTTCTCTTAGGGTTGTAATCAAATTTTCGTGTAATAAAATGCAGATGAGCTTCCCTGATCATCATTTAGGAAATATATTTCCATTCCCTTTTCAACCAATTCATCTGAAAATGAACAAAAGTTCTTTGATTTAACCATGACATGTTTGTAAGGTGTTTGAGAAAATTGTGTTCATTTTGCTTATATTGTAGGGGAATCAAGAAATTCTTTGGTAACAGTCATTTTCTAAATAATCCCTTGTTACTTGTCATTAGAATGTGTCTTCAAGTTTCAACAACAAGCAAAGTTATAAATCATAGAAACTGATCATGATTCTTTGCGAGAACAGATCAAGATTATTCAGAATGATTAATCCCATGTATGCGTTATTTATAATCCCATGGACTTGATATGAATCCAGATGTGTGGTCCAATTCATAGAGGTGTACAGCCGAGCGGTTATGGGATTGTCTGGTGAACCCAGAAGTTTCAAGTTCGATTCCAATCACAATGATTTTTTTTCTTTTAGCAAGGATCATCATTAAGGCACTCACCGTCTCATGATAGATTCATTACGTCTTTCTATTTTGGGGGTTATATTTGTTTCTAACTGTAACTATGGAAATTCATTAGATCCCGGTATGAACATACCGGTTGGATTCCTACCCACTTTTATCATTTGAGAGATCCAGCCCACCCCGACGCAATATGAAGTTCATCTCCAACCGATCGGCACTTCGCACTTGGGAATCTCAAATAATATGTCATCACTCGTTTTAATTTATTGAATGATGGAAATCTACTAAAGATTTCACAAGTCTCTGGTCTTGTCACTAGTACTAAGGTAGAACGTTGTTCAGGAACTTCTCTGATGACTCTCTCAGAATGTGGCCAGTTATCTTCGGTTTGAGATAATCATGTGGGCCATTAAACCGAAATACATCGTTCATCAACTCAGAAGGCACTTTTCCTCGTGGAATAACGTCCACTGAATTGTCATCTGATCTAACATGATGCCACTCTGAAGGAGATACTGATTTAAGAATATCTGTCACTCTGTTACCGATAAAAATCTTCAATGTGTGAGGAGGAGTATTAATCCAGGTGGGAGCAATCATTGAATCTGACCAAAAGAATATCTCTTCGAATGAGATGTCACGTAATGATTTGATTACACCATCCCATAATTGTGCCAATAATAAGGCTGAACGGAGCTCCAAACGAGACAAAGTAATGCCATTTAGAGGTGCATCGCGAGATTTTGAACATAACAATTGCACAAAACAGTTCAGGTCAGTTTCTCTTTTGTCGCAAGATCGAATATAGATACAAACACCGTAGGCACGCTCACTCGCATCGCAAAAACCGTGTAGTTGTAAAAGAATAACGTTGCCAATGATGACCCTACAATCAATGGACATGGTTTGTAATAGTGGTAATTATTGTTTATAATTTATCCAGCATGTGTATACATCATGTGGTACAGTCTCATCCCAGTCAAATTTGATTCCCCATAACGATTGCATTATCAATTTCGCAACTACAGTTACAGGTCCCAGCAGCCCCAATGGATCACACAATTTCGCTACTTGTGACAAAATTGCACGTTTCGTTACAATTTGAGTACTAGTTATATCAGCTATAATGAATGCGATTGGATCTTGTTTAGGGTTCCAATGAACACCAAGAGCCTCAGTAGTTCCGTTTTGATTGAGGCATAAGTGTTCATCTTGATATAAATTCGATGAACCGTTGATCAGTTGCGAATCATTTGAAGCCCACTGTCTTAATTTAAAGCCGCTTTCGTTAGTGACAAGTAATATGTCAGTGAGAATTTTCTGTGCTTCAGCCAATGTTTGGATGCCTGTTATCATGTCATCAACATAAAAATCATTTGCCAAAACATTTGCTGCCTCATGATAAAATTTCTTGTAATCATCTGCTAGCTGTTTCAAAGTTCTGATTCCCGGGTAAAAATGCGAACCGGCCCAATCCTGGCCCCGTCGAGGCCCTGTTTAGGAGGGTCTTGGCCCGGATAGGGCCCGGACAGGGCCACTTTTCAATCAGGGAAATTTCTACCTGGGTCGCTAGAAACGGCGCAGATGATGTACCATATGTAATAGTATTCAACTCGAACGTTTCCAACTTCCGATCAGGATTTTCTCGCCATAATATTTTTTGAAATTCACGATCATCTTGGAGAATAAGTATTTGGCGATATATTTATTCTATGTCAGCTGTGAGTACGAAAGTGTGACATTTGAAACGAACGATTATCGAAAATAAGGTCTCCTGAATTGTTGGATTGATTCACAGATTATTGTTCAATGGAAAACCAGTGGTAGTTTTCGCAGAACCATCAGAAACCACACGTACTTCTGTTGTCAGATCGATATCTTCAATAACTGCATGGTGAGGTACATGAAAACCTTGGTTAATTGAAGCATTCGATATCTCACACATATTCAATACAAGTTTCGAATATTCATTCACAAAGGATACGTATTGTTTTTTCAATCCATCGTTTTTGCTTAACATTTTTTCTGATGAGAGGAGTCTCCTGTGAGCTGATTAATGAGAATCTCCTGACAGTCCATTCAAAAAGTCCGTAGGATGACACATAGATGGCATTAATAGAATTTTTTCATATGATTTTTATTTAGCACTAACCTTCAAACGATACGTGTGTGATTTTAATGGCAATCTGACTGATTCGTGAGTTATAGCATTTTGTGTGAAGCAACTTTTGTTATTGAAAAAAAAAATGGAAAAAATTGATTTCGAGTTTTGATGAAGCATTGCTTTTTGATGGAAAAAAAATACAGTGGAAACCGAACAATGGCTTGATAAACATTATCCGGACTCTGCTCCATCGAGACAAATGGTAGAGAGGTGAATTGTTGAATTTAAACGTGGTCGAACCAGCGCAAATGATGCAGAGCGCAGTGGACGCCGAAATGAAGCTGTTATTCCAGGAAAAATGAAAAAAAATCCACAAATCGGTTTATAAACGATCTCAAATTGAAGGTGCACGAGCTAGCTAACATTGTAAAGATATCAGATGGTAGTGTTTTCACCATTTCAAACGAATATTTGGGTATGTGAAAGCTCTGTGCAAAGTGAGTGCCGCGTGAGCTCACAGTCGACCAAAAACTATGACGAATTGATGCTTCAGAGGAGTGTTTGGCGCTGTTGAACCGCAATAAAATCGAATTCTATCGTCGATATGTGACAATGGATGGAACATGGCTTCACCATTATACACCAGAATCCAAAAGACAGTCAGCTGACTGGACAGCAGTCGACGAATCGAATCCAAAGCGAGTAAAGACGCAACAGTCGGCCGGTAAGGTGATGGTGTTTATATTTTGGGATGCGAAGGGAATAATATTCATCGACTATCTCCAAAAAGGAAGCACCATCAACAGCGATTATTATTGTACACTTTTGAATCGATTGAAGGCTGAAATCACGAAGAAGCAGCCACATTTGCGAAAGAAGAAAGTGTTGGTCCACCAAGACAATGCATCGCATCAAAATCGATGGAAACGATGGCAAAATTGAATTAATTGGGCTGCGAATTGCTTACCCACACACCGTATTCTTCAGATTTAGCCCCCAGCGACTTTTTTTTTGTTTTCAGATCTCAAGAGAATGCTTGCTGGAAAGAAATTGAAGTCAAATGATGAAGTAATCGCTGAAACTGAGGCCTATTTTGAAGAGAAAGAGAAATCGTACTATAGAAATGATATCGAAACGTTGGAAAATCGCTATACTCGTTGTATCGCCCTCTAAGGGAACCATGTTGAATAATAAAATCGAGTTTTGTCAAAGTTTTGTTTTCTTCTCACTTATCCTACGGACATATTGAATGACCTGGTAATGTTATAGAATTTTCCTCGAAAGCAAGTCTTACAATATATTTACCAGAGATGGGATCGCGGTTTGTGTTATTTCAATAATGTAATTCTGCTGATTTTCCATTTGAAGACAATATTTACTTGTCATTGGTTCTTCTATTTCCCAAAATTTTTGAATTTGTTGGTATAAATCATTCATTACTAAATTACAGATAGTTTGGTCGGATGAGTTTGATTGAGCAACTGATCCCGTCAAAATCCATGCAACTAATTTTAATTTTCTTTGCATTATGATATAATGACCGTTCAATTGTATTTGACCAACATTCAAAAGCGAATAAAACCATTCCGCGCCCAGAAGAGCATCAATCTCAGCTGGTTTGTTACAATTTGGATCTGCAAATCTAATGTCAGATGGAATATGTTCAATTGCATTTCATTTGGTAAGCATTGAGATGGAAGTATTTCTATGATTTTTGGTGATATTCAGAAATGAACGCTATCTGTAAAATTACTATGTTTTGATTCAATTGTTGCACATAATGAATAATTCACCCTTGATACTGATTGTTGAATTTCGCTAATGGTGATAGTATTTCTTTGTTTTGATGAACCCGATTTGTCAGCCACTTGGTCCGAAATAAAATCTGATTGGGAACCAGAATCGAGTGATACTCTGCACGTTTGTGAATTACCAGATATATCAATTACATTGATTATCTGGTTGGATAATATAACATGTGTTTGTTCATCCAGTTTTGAAAATATCGCAAAAATTGGGAATAATGCTAAGAATGGTTTCTTTGTAGCTTCTAGTGCACGATAATGTTTGATTGCAGTATCTAATAACTCTTCCAAGGTGGTTGCACTTACAGAGTGGCCACAGACCGGGAAAACCGGGAATTATCAGGGAATTTTATTTAACCGGGATTTATCAGGGAAATTGCAGGGAATCTTTCAAGTGATCAGGGAATTTTTCATTTCGATAGAAATCTTATGTAAAACGCTCTACTTTGATGATTTTTTCATATACTACTGTGGGCAAAAAGTAAGGTGAATTTGTTTGTAAAATGAAAAATCTTCATTTATTCTTCTACATCAATTTCATCCCCTTCAAAGTAATCTCCTCAAAGTAAGTGAAGTAAGAATAGCCAGAAGTCACACGGAGCCAAATCAGGCGAATACGGTGGTTGCGGAACGATATGCGTCGAATTTTTGGCAAAATGGTCACGAAGAACAAGTGCAGTATGAGACGGTGCATTATCGTGATGCAAAAACCAAGAGTTGTTGGCCCATAATTCTGGTCTTTTTAGACGAATTGCTTCACGCAAACGACGCATAACGCTTAAATAATATTCCTTATTGACAGTTTGGCGAGGTGGAAGGAATTCATGGTGCACCACAGCACGAAAATCGTAAAAACTGTCATCATGACCTTGATTTTTGAACGACTTTGACGTGCTCTTTTCGGTCTGGCCTCGAGCACCCCTTTAGCACGATATTCGCTTGATTGGTCGGTTGTTTCAGGGTCGTAAGCATAAATCCAAGTCTCATCTCCCGTAATCATGCATTTGAGCTTGTCCTGATAGTCAGAAAGCATTGTTTCACACACATCAACGCGACGACTTTTTCGCAAGAAATTGAGCGTTTTCGATACCAAACGAGACTTGACTTTTCGTAGGCCCAAATGGTCTTTCAAAATGGTTTTCACAGATCCTTCTGATATTCCGATCATATCAGTAAGGTCTCTAACAGTCAACCGACGATTTTTGAGCACTAATTCCTTCACTCCATCGACGTGTTGGTCATCTGTTGACGTCGATGGTCGTCCGGAGCGTTCCAAGTCATCAACACGTTCTCGACCCTCTTTGAAGTCTTTGTACCACTTATAAACATTTTTCTGCGACATGGTAGAATCACCAAAGGCCTTTCGCAACATCCTCAAAGTTTCCGCAACCGAAATTTCATTCCGCAAACAAAATTTGATTGCACTTCTCTGCTCAATTAAATCAGACATTGTGAGAATCGAAAAATGCACTCTTGGTCGTTTGGTAAACACAAGCATAAATGTATTACTGATAATGACATTGACATGAAATTTGGCAGAGATGTCATTAACAATCCTGCCAACTTAAGAAAAAAAGAACTAGCTTGAAATGTCAATTCCCATGCGATGACCCATGCGAACTAACTGGGCATTTACAGAAGGGTACTTACTAGAAGAATGGGGTATATATTGATTATTTACATACAACCTGTATCCTGAACAGAAAACTTGCAATAAAATTCCGACATCTTGCGAGGACTAACTACAATTCGTAACAGCGGAAAAAGTATCAGGAGAGAAATGTTACATTACAAATTACTATATTTCTAGCAAGTACGAGACAGACTTTTCTTTATGATGACATTTACTCCAGTACCTCCTGAAAAATTACTATATCTGATAGTAGAATATGCAAGGATCCTTCTGTATTATAATATCAGATACAGTAATTTTTCAGAGAGTACCGGAGTGAATGTCGGTGTGTTTATAATATAACATTTCTCTCCGTGTATAACTTCGTTTTAAAACCACATTCCTTCGTTTCAATGAATTAATGAGTTCAATCAATCTATGTATTTTTTCATTTGACTCAACATTTCTTTCAAAACGACATTTCAACAAAGAGAAACGTCTAAAATTCTCAAAAATATAAACATCTGAATAATTTCAATCCACAGAATACTTTTCCACAGAAATATGCTTAGGAATCGGAAACTATCTTTGAGATCCGAATTCAAAGCAGTGAATAAGATTATTCCTTTTCATTGTCATAAAAGGTGTTTTTTCTATATCGACTGAAATTGTGATTGTTCCTGAAAAGATTTAATAACTCAAAAAACAATGCTGAAATTAGCTCGAGGAAGTAGTTCAAGTACAGGGCCGCGACGTGACGGAGTAATATAAATTTTAAACTCCTGCTTATGAATACAAAAATCGGGCTACTTTCTCGGACTAATTTCAGCATCTCTTCAAAATTGTTATATTTCTCCCCTCCTGATTCGCTTAAAAATAGAAAATAATAAGTACCTGCATTTTTTTTACAACTGGAAAGAGATGCAAGTATTGATTATTTTTCATTTTATTCACTCCTACTTGAAAAAGATAGACACAGAAATTGAGGATCTATTAATTTCTGTATAGAGAGAAATGAATGCTGTTGAGCTGTACACTGAAAAAAAGCACTACTTCAGATAAAGAAACCGTTTCTTCAAATAGAGACAAAGGAATATCCTCCCAATTTCATGTATATTTTATTGTATCGGTGACCATTTAATCGAATCGATAAAGCATATTTTGGAACGAAGAAATATACATTTGAATGAGAGGAATATTTCCTTTCCACTATTGGAAAGAATGATTTTTTCGTCTAAAGTAATTTTCTCTCACAAGTCTACAATGAGATATTGAAAGCGAAAAACCTACCAGACAGCGCAAGAATACTTAAAGAATTCAAAAGGATTCATTCGGCGTTTTTGAACGGTCCCCGTTATGTCTGCACCCAATGAACGCTTTGAGAATTGATTGCATTCAAACCAGTGTTTCCACAAAGGGATTTCTTTCTTCATTTGATTGGGCTATCTAGTTAATGCAAGGTCGTGATTGGTCAATTCTCTTAGAAAGCGGGATCACGTGGAAACACTGATTCAAACTGAATTTTCGATGAATTCTCTTTGAACATAATGAGTTCATAAGCTGTTCATTTGGTGCAGCCATTAACGGAGGTTCATATGGAATTATAGCGTGCTGTTTGGACCTGTATGTTGGAATGAATGTTATTCGTTCAGCACATGATTCTCCAATTGACTATGTATAGTATGATATCCGCAAAAAAACTGAGAAAGTTGAATCGTTTTTCATTTGGATTATTCTAGATCCAATCACTGATTTGTTTCGAATGAATAATTAGAACTTGAAGAGCATATATCATTCAAGTTACAATGGGAAAAATATTTATTCATCCTCTCTTCGTAAAATTTATTTTTAGAAATTAAGTATTCAATTTGATACAGAAATTGATGATGTGTGGGGAATGAGTTCTTTATTTAGAAGATGAATTTATTTAGGGCAAGCATTCTCCCTAGTAAAAATGAATCATATAAGAGCATACATAAAGCATATAGAAACCATATATGGTCATATATGGCCATATATAATTCATACGCAATCCATATTGAATCCGTATATGATCATATATGGCCCATACAGAATCCATATATGACCTTTCGATGCAAGACTTTCCCATACATATGAAAAAATTCTGTCACATATGAAATATTTTTCGTATATGGATTTTATATGGATTATATATGAGTCATATATGATCATACATGGATCACATATGGATTAAATATGGATTGTATATGATTCTATGCATTTTCATATATGAATCATATATGAATTTTATATGTATTATGTATGGATTATGTATGGGTCATATATGTTCGTTTTCTACTAGGGCTATTATTTGATTTAATTGAATATTTCATCAATCCCAAAAAATGTACTATGGAGAGGAGAAAAATGAACTATTTATTTGTCGAGAAGGAATTTTTCCAGTGGATATGAATATGGATACATATTCCAAACGATAATTACCAATGTTTAGTTTTATTCCAAACTTCATATAAAGAAGTAGAAGAGCCTTCGAATCAATTGTGGGAATTTAAAGAAATCGTTTCTTCCGTCATAATTAGTGACATTAGAAAACTAAACTCAGGGCATTCATAAGTACAAATGTGTATCACAGATCAATAAGGATTTGATGAAATATTTTCTGTGATGAATTAATAGACTTGTTCTGATCAAAGAATCTTTCTGTCAGTATGATATTTTCCTTGGTCCCCTTGAAATAATATTTTTCTCGTAGTACCTATATGCGTAATATCTCCATGAATTAACTCTCATTAATAATGATTTACTTGCAACAATTATATAATTCTCTCAAATATAAGTCTCCACAGTTCCACCCGAATCAAACCAATTCTTATATGGAGACCGAATAATCTTTCACTTCAAGAAATCCATTGCTATTCATATCCTGTGTTTCATTAATTCAAGCAAAGGCATTATAACATCGAAGATCTTGTGATGGATATTTGTATTTTTTCTAAAATAATGTCTCCTGATATTCTTTATCAACATCATGTCATAATATTTCGATTCCCGATTCTGGGGTAGTGGAATATTGTATACAATCACTATTGTATTGTATTGTATTTCTTTAACTATAATTCAATTTTATTTAACATTAATTGAATGGATAATATGATTTCTTGATGGGAAACATAAGAGGTATGTCTTATTTTTACTCTAGAACTGGAGAAAGACTCAGTGTACTTAAATGGGTCCAGATTATGGTGGATAACTTGCAAAAACAGCTGAATACCGGAATATCAGGGAGAAATGTGCGAATAGTCCTGGAAAACCTGGAAGTATCAGGGAATTTCGTCAGCCTTTTTTTATGGCCACCCTGTAGCTTTCGTTGGTATCTGCTCCAATTCAAACAAACCCTGGATTCGATTTTATCTCACTGCTGTGGGATCATCATGATAATTTTGTAACATTGACCACGCTACGTCGTAGTTGTCGTCAGAAATACCTATTGACTCAATTTTCTCAAATGCTTTGCTGGTAAGACAGGATCTCGAATACATAAGCTTTGCGATGGATTGAGTTGAACGTTATTACGAATCGCACTTGTAAAAGAATTCGCGGAACTTGGCCAAGCCTCATATGAGCCAGCAAATTGAAGAAGTCGCATCTTGGGAAATTTTGTTGCGGCATCAGCTGCATTTGCAGCAACGTCATTCATGCCTTGAATCAGTATTGCAGGAGGTACGACAGGTAGTACAACAGGAGGTACATTTACATTTTCGATTCCTTCCCGGACAACATTAATACGATCATTTTCTTGAACAATTTTTTGTGCCTGGGCTAAGCACTTGGAATAGGAATTTTCAACCTCTAAGCGTTTGTTATACTGTCCGTCTACTTCATCTTCTCCAACTAATTTTTCGAGTTTAGTTTGAATTTCTTCAAATCTCTCGATTGTAGCTGTCAATAATGCTACTTTACGTAATTCTAACATTTCTGGATTTTCAGCATAATTGCTCAAAAAACTTGTGTAAAAAAAAAGTAATTTTGCCTGAATAGCACCTCTTTGTCTTCCTAATGAAGTTGAGTTTAATTTTGAAAATTTACAGATAATTATGTTCTAATTGAATGACACATCTCAATAGAGCTTTTTTAACGAATGATTCATTAATTTATCTCTAATCTATACAAATATATATTCAAAGTTTCGCAAGGGAAAAAGTACCAGACAACCATAAGAATATGTTTTGTATTGAATATTTGAAAATATTTCATTTCAGAAGTTCAAAACCATTGGCAGAATGTGAATTATCAAGAATTGAGTCGATATATCGAGATTCATATAACCCCCAAATTGACGCGAAACAAAATTTGACTGCATAACACGTCGTTCAATAAGTCCCGAGACTAACAACGAAAACGACATTTTTTTCTTTTGGAAAATCATTTTTATTCATGAATATAATCTCCTTTTAGAGTGATACAATCTTTCCAACGCCTTTCCAACATTCCTATCCCATGTTTATAGAAGGATTTATCTTTTGCTTCAAAATAGGATTCAGGTTCGGCAATGACTCCCTCATTCAAGCTAAATTTTTTTCCCTGGAGCATATTTTTGAGATCAGCAAAGAGCCAGTAGTCGCTGGGGGCTAAATCTGACGAATATGGGGGATGGGGAAGCAAATCAAAGCCCAACTCGTTGAATTTTGCCATTGTTTTCATGGACTTGTGGCATGGTGCATTGTCTTGGTGAGAAAGAATTTTTTTCTTCTTCCTGTGCGGTCGTTTTGCTGCGATCTCCTCCAAACGTACCAACAAGTCCATATAATAATCACTGTTGATCGATTTACCTTTTTCCAGGTAGTTAATGAAAATCACGCCATGTGTATCCCAAAAAACTTACATTTTCCGGTGTAACGGCTTCCAATGCCTTACCCGAACGTTCTGCATCGTTTGTGTCCGTACGACCGCGTGTAAACTCAGCATATCAACGACAAATCGTTGATTTGGATGGAGAGGAGTCCAGGTAACGTTTTTCAAGTCATTGCTGGGCTTCTACGGTGTCTTTACCCATTAAAAAACAATGTTTTATCAACACGCGAAACTCGCTTTCCTCCATTTTTCAAACAAATGACGAAGTGACTTGACTCTAACCTCGATAACTCTGCTGTTTGTGGTCTGATTGACGTGAAATTTTTACACGTTTCATGTGAAGGTTCGCACTCTAGGGAAACGTAGCCAGTTTGGTACTACTAGCACCATCTCTGGGTTAGTCTCGGGACTTATTGAACGATGTGTTACAATGTATTAAAGAGATGTAAATGTGATTCATCAAATCTATCGATACAGGCTCCACCTCAGTTAATTTGCATCTCCTCGGAAAGGAATGATATTAGAAGATTTGGCAAAAGTTTGATCATTAACAAATTCTCAATCCAAATGTTTCATAAATATTCCATGGGAACCTGAATAAGACTATACCGGACATTCGCACCCAATATCTCAGTAATATTTCTAGAATATTACAATGTCTGGCTCAGAACATTCTGTGTGAAATATTCATACAAGATCCTATAGATATTGTGGATATAATATTCCGTTAAAAATGTTCTGAGAACCTTCCAATTGGAACATTGCACATATAATGATCTGTAATGTTCTGGAAATCCACGATGGAGAATATGCTGGAATTGTCGCAAATGGAATGTTATGAAAATATGACAGTAGCAATATTTTATGAAGCAAATTGAATTTTCATACGCTTGACCCAGGACTTGGTAAAATTTACAATTCAAGATCGAAAAAAACGCTTCTCCTACGACCTATTCTCTTTTCGTTTCAGAAGATTCTGAATCGATTGGTCTATATTTCACGGAAACGAAATCTTCAAACTACCATCATGATGATTGCAATAAATGGCACTTTGAGAGTGGTTCCGTCATTTCGGAGATTCGCAGATGTGATAGAAGCCTTCACTCTCATTCGCAGAACCCGGGTTCAATCTTCACGGGGGGAACTTCCTAATAATCGATTTTGAAGCAAGTTTTCTTCCACTCAAAGTGATTCTGGTCAAGCTCATTCATCATTTCTAGAAGTGAACTGTGAAGAGATTTTCTTTTAACCCAAAGTAATATGCTGTGAACTTTTTAATATATGTGATTGTTACATTTTTTCCGTACAGAATATCGCTGAAACGATCACAGCAATATTTCAGGATGTCTCCAGAATTTTACCTTGAAGATTTCAGCAATGTTTCAGAATATCTCCAGAATTTTACAAAGATGATGACATGAGACATCCCGCGGCCATTGTGACAATCTTCTTGAGATGTTTCTCAGAAAATTACACATTCCAAATGCAATATTCTGACAATATTGCTGGCACATCCGGTGCTGTATGGGTACATCCCTGGTATATACATACGATGTTTTCTGAACGTCCCAAAACATTTTCACAATATTCCAATGTTCAGAAGACGTTTCAAGGATGTTGATAGTACCTCCCGGTTGTGTATGGGTTTCTATGGTCAATTCGTCCCACTCAATGATTCAAACTTTCGTAACATGAGTAGTTATACACCTCCATGGGGAACTCCCTCCAGTTGCCTTTTTGGGGGCACCCTATAGTGATGTAACAGTGGGTGGTCCAGAGTTCGACTCAAACAAGATGGTTCAGATAACATCACGACCCTCAAAGATGAGTTCCTAAGATGATGAGAAAGAGATTTTCACAGAACATAATGTTGAATAAAGGAATTAAATGATAATATAAAAATAATTGTTTAAAATTTTATTTTCAGGTCAATAAATGAATAGAGCCAATAAACCTTCCGAAAAGAGATTTTTCTTCTTGTATCAAAGTTGGAGGTCTCTCGTAAGACGTATGAAAGAATGTCTCGAATAGTATACGAATATACTATACTGCTGAAGTTTAAATCATTCATAGAAACGGAACGAAATTCAAAATTCACAAAATCTGATAAATCTTTGTTATCCATTTTCTAGAATGAAGTGTTTGGGACTGGGAACGCGTTTGAAAAATGTTCTGCATGATTTTGAGTCCTTGACAACTGAGCATTTTGTTTTTCAATTAGTAATTCATTCAATTAGTTTCATCTTGTCGGTAGAGACAATAGTACCCAGTTCATTTAACTCATGGTTATCGTAGGTTGGTCTAACGGAAATTGTACTGAAAAGAACATCTCTGATATAAAGTAATACGAGGTGTGTTCAAAAAGTAAGGTGACTTTTCAAATTTCGCGGGCAACGTACTTTCGATTATCGATTTTTTTGTTTTGTTATGTTGGCACACTCTTCCCGAACATCTGTACCAAGTTTCAAGTGTATAGCATTTTTTGTTTGGTTGTGAGAGGCGTAAAGGTTATAAGTGTTCTGCGTGCTCGGCGATTTCTTGCTATCAAAAAATATGGATCAAAGGATTTGCATCAAATTTTGTGTAAAAAATAAAATAAAGTGCTCCGAAACACTTAAAATGTTGACAGTAGCATACGGTGAAACTGTTCTGAGTAAAAAAAATGTTTACAAGTGGTACAAACTCTTCCAAGATGGCCGGGAAGATGCCAATGACGAGCCTCGCTCTGGACGCCCAAGCACGTCAACAACTGATGAAAACGTTCAAGCAGTGAAGAAAATTGTTTTGGAAAATCGTCGAATCACTATCAGAGAAGTTGCTGAGGATGTTGGTTTATCGCTTGGCTCGTGCCATGAAATTTTTTCTAACGTTTTGGGCATGAGACGTGTGTCAGCGAAGTTTAGTCCGAAATTGCTAAATTTTGACCAAAAGAACCGTCGCATGAGCATCGCTCAAGAACTGTTGAATGACGTCAACGACGACCCAGATTTACTCAAAAGGGTCATAACTGGTGACGAATCATGAGTATATGGTTATGATGTCGAAACCAAAGTCCAATCGTCCCAATGGAAGACCCCAGATGAGCCAAGACCGAAAAAAGCACGCCAAGTTCGATCAAATGTCAAAGTTTTGCTCACTGTTTTCTTCGATTACCATGGCGTGGTGCATCAGGAGTTCTTACCATATGGTCCTACGGTCAATAAACAGTATTATCTTGAAGTTATGCGCCGTTTGCGAGAAGCAATACGAAGAAAACGTCCAGAATTGTGGAAAAATAATTCATGGCTTTTGCATCACGATAATGCCCCTGCTCACTCATCTTTGCTTGTGAGAGATTTTTTGGCCAAAAACAACACCACAATCATGCCTCAGCCACCATATTCACCGGATGTGGCCCCATGTGACTTTTTCTTGTTCCCAAAACTAAAAAGACCCATGAAAGGACGGAGATTTGCAACGATTGAAGAGATAAAGACTGCATCGCTGGAAGAGCTCAAGGCTATACCGAAAAGTGCTTATGAGAAGTGCTTTGAGGATTGGAAAAACCGTTAGCATAAGTGTATTGTATCTGAGGGGGATTACTTTGAAGGGGACAACATAAATATTGATAAATAAATAAATATTTTTTCTTAAAAATACAAAGTCACCTTACTTTTTGAACACACCTCGTATATCATTTTATATCATCATTATATATTATATATGATCATGTATATCACTCATCTCTAAGTGAAACTGATATGGGACTATTATAACGCTTTGATCTACGACTATGGTATAAATTTCAACGGAATCGGGTAAGTCAAACGGCAGATATACGCACGTTCGCAGTTTGTTGACAGAGCGACTGAGTTGATGATGAACAGACAGACACGGACCCAAAAATTTTTCTCCGAGCTCGAAGAAACATTTCGGAACAAGGAATTTTCAGCTCCTCGGAATGATCACAAAACTCCCCTCTAACGAGACGAGGAAACATTTTGATGTGAGAAATATTCATTTTGGAGACAAAAAGATTGTTGTTCTCTTGAAACGCTCACACATCTCCCCTCTAATGGTGAAGCAAGATATCCGTAAGCGTACCAGAAAATTATTGCGCTTTTGTATAGAAAATACTGTGATGAACATTAAGAACTTCCCTGTATTAAATTTCATTATAAAAAGCTTGAAAGCAGGTTCTCTCCAAGCGATCTGAAGATGAGGTGATTTCCTTGATTTCTTTTTTTCATAAAACGAGGAAAATAAATTCCTCCAGTTTTTCAACACATGTCACATAAATCTGATCATATATGAAGACATTTTTTTTCTATGTTCTGTTTCTATGTTTGTTCGATAGATAGCGTTAATAGGAGTGGAAGGCTCCTCTATGGTTATTATTTACTATCGTTATAGAAGAATCACGAACACTGATCTCTAATATACATTGGATAGGCGTATACAGGCCTCCCAGTATATAATTCTTGTGACGAATTGAACGTGATAGAAGACTCTGAGCAGCCATTTGTATTCCGGGCTGAATGTTGATTGTGTGCGGTGAATTTGAATGTGATCGATATGTTTTGTGAAATATATTAGTATTAATCAAATATTGATCGTTATTATTGTTCGATATGATGAAAAACTGTGAAAGAATAGTTGATTGAAGTTTGAATCATTTAAAGTTTTTTCATGATTTGAAATATTTTTTTCTAGTTTCAAACTAGAAAAACTCAATATGTAATAACAGTAGATCATTATGTCTGATATAAAATTCAAGTTGAAATGATTTCAGACACAATTGGGAAGAACAAATCAATAATTTGATGATTGTATGAATATACAAAATATATTCCCCTGGAAACATATTTATCAAGTTTAAATTTACCGCTAAAAATTGAGCATTCAGCCCGGAATGCAAATGGCGCTCACCTCTTCTATTCGTCATAACGATTTTTACGTATACCCCATTCAGTGTATAATTAAGGTGTAATTTCATGCGAGTGATGAGCGACGAGCGATACATTAGCTGAAAAGAGGGGTAATGTGGGACTTCTCTGTTCATCTAAAGTATCGCTCGTCGCTCTCATCGCTTGCATGAAATCACAACTTTAGAGATGAGTGATCACGAACGATCCTCCCTAGTGATACAGTGAAACGGCGATGGGACATTAAATATGGTTAGCAGATGTAATGAGATTCACATTAAAATCGAAATCATGACGAAATAGTGGTATTGTACTATTTAAAAAGGTTACTTACATTCAATTTTCGGGCATCAATTACTTGATTTATTTTATTCATCTGTAGCATTCTTAGGTGGATTTCAGTTTTGGGTAATGTGCAGGCTCCTGACACTTTATTGATTTTTCACTAGATTCATATCCATTAAATGTCCTCTATCCGCTAGGAGCACTGGATGGCATGTTGGCAAATTTTGGATGAACGTAAGAATTGATGCGCAGATACTCCATCGAACTCGTACGCAATGTCATACGCTTACGTGAGAAGTGTTCATTGAATGTACGGAATTGTCAGGGGCATGGTAATGTGCAAGTGAGGTGATCGTAGTAAGCAATTCTTATCAGCTTTTTCCACGAAAATCCCTATAAAGTACTAGTTCATTAGATGCACAGTAAAAAAAATTTCGTCATTGTGTTAAAAAGAAGTACGTGTCAAAATTCAAGTGTGGAATATTTAACTACGTGTTAAAATTCAAGTGTTGAATATTTAACACTTTTGTGTGTTCATTTAACACACTGATCAAATGCTGTTCGATTGATTCATTTTCAACACATTAAAATGTTATTCGAGTTTAAATTGACACTTTATAAGTGTCACTCTGGAATCAACACACATTGAGTGTGAAGAAAAATGGTTAACATTCGCTTGTGTGTTGAATTTGACGAAAAATTTTTTACTGTGTGGTTTCTTCCGTTTCACTTAGAAGTATACACAATCATTGGAAGGCTCCTCCCTGATTCTTCCATTTCGATGTTATTTACCCAGCAGAAAAATGTTAGAATTAGCCTCAAGAATCACTAACCGAAAAGAAGAAACTTTGATCTAGAACATTCTATATGTATATGCACAATGATTAATCGAAAAAAACCTTTAAAAAACTAAAGATTTCAATCAAATTCAATTTGAACCTTTCATTAATCGGAGAACCTTTATAACCCTAACCCTAACCTTTCAAAAACACATTAACCTCAACCCAAACCTTTAAAACTTCTTTTAATTAACCTTGAACGTAACTTCAACCCAGAACGCAGATCTTCATTCACTTTAACCCGAATCCTAACCCTCAATGATTTGGGTCTCAGTCCCTGCTAATGGGAGAATTTTTACAAATTGTCATATCGAATATAGTAATTCTTATAAATTGTCCGACTGAATAAGATCGTATAGTCAAGTCTAGCTATCAAAATAGTAATTTATATTATACTTTTTCTCTCCGTGTATTATTAAATGTTTTGATGATCGAATGTTTAAAAAAAACAGTAAACAATAGTGGCGTGATGTCAAAACATTGATGTTAGTTGATTTTATAGTCATTGATGTTTACTGAATCCTAGCTGGCAGGGCGTATATATAAAAGGGCGATTGATAAGTCCGGAAATCTCAGGATTGAATCAGCTCAGTGGAGCCCCGTCCCCAATCCAACTGGCCCTCCGAAATCGGGAGAACGGGTAAAGAAAACGGATTGAAAAAGTATACGCCATTTAAATGAATCATTTCAGCTATTTCAACTCTTGAACCGTAAGTCTCCTTGAAATCACGTCAACCGTAACCCCCGGTCTGACAGATCATTATTACTTTTTTCGAAATATTTAGTGTTGTTAGAAGTGGAGAAAACTTTTTTTAGATCGTTATAAGATACATTAATTCATTTTGATGTACGCATCCATGATATAAAAAGTTTTTTTACATGTTCAAACGCATGATGCATTGTCCACTCTATCAAATACGCAATGACGTGTTTGGAAATTAAATTGTCAAGCTGTATTATCCGAATCGACGGTAATTTTAAAATGTGGAGGGAAATTCAATCACGTATCGAGGCCAATCAGAAAATTAACTGCGGTGAATCGACATTCATCCAACGGGGAATTTGTTACACAATTGATATGCTAGAATTCGTACTGACGAGTGACTAGGAATCAATAACAATCCTGTCAAACCTCAAATTTCAATGTTTTGTGCTGTAACCTGTTGTTTTTAAAGCACTACAGGTTTGTTCCTCATCTTCAATGTTTTTCAGGAAGTAAATAATTCAAGAAATAATCTTCCATGTAAAATGATAGAAATATAGTTAATTCAATTTTTATTTCGAATAGACTTTGAAGGGAATAAATTCTCTTTGGTAAAAAAAAAGATGTATCTGAATATCGTTGAACCTCCGTGGAAACTTTTCATAGCCATAAATTCCAGTACATGTGAGTTATTTTTAGTGATTAAGAATAAGTTTATGCACCTCAAATGTTTAGAGGTAAAGGAAGCACAGAAAA
Organism: Gonatopus flavifemur; assembly: GCA_018340375.1. Classification (NCBI taxonomy): domain Eukaryota; kingdom Metazoa; phylum Arthropoda; class Insecta; order Hymenoptera; family Dryinidae; genus Gonatopus; species Gonatopus flavifemur. The sequence goes on from JAFFJZ010000016.1 coordinate 3,652,407, forward strand.
AGAGAGGAGGAAATTGATTTTTCTGTCTCACTCGTATAGTTTCATTGCCAGATACTTATTTGTGAAGGATGCACGGGATAATTGCCTGTATTCAGTAAACAGTCGGAGTACTGTATTTGGATAGAATCTCTTACAATCAAGGTAATCTAGTTATGGAATATACTCTTCCTTGAACTTATAACCATGTTTGATACGTCCAAGAGTATACGTTGATATTGAAATCATTGGGACACAAAGTGGTGATTGACGACACAGTACCAAATGAAAAGACAAAAAAATTCTTTGATTTATTATTCCAAAGTATTAATGGAAATGAACATATGATATTCTAGTGAAAAATGATGTGAAAAGAAAAATAATCATGTGCATTATCAAAGATTTGTTGTATTTTTATTCGTAAATAATTCTTTGACTGCTCTCCGTAACCTCGAATATTCCTGATCATGTGTGATGAAGATATAATATACATATAACCTGGGAGAATAAAAACCTCCAAAACCTGTGATGAATCTATTTGAACGTTCAGATATGTTCAATGAACATGCACAGAGGTTTGTTCTTTTGAGGAATTGATAGATACCCACGCGGAATAATTTTCCAAATTATGTATAATTTATATAGAATTCAATATAGTGCATATACAAGTTACATATAGACTGCGAAAGTTTGTGAAAATATACATTTTTACCGTTACATATCCTAAGTAGCAGAAGAGGTTAGAAATGCTAAGAGCGTGTTTGGAAAATCCTACGAACATGCGTAAAACCTCCAAATGAGACTGTTTCGAATAGTATGTGCTATGCACCTCCATAGAATATCTTAACGAATTTATCCAAAATAGTCTCATTCGTACATTCCTTTCATATTCATAGAGTCACCATAGCATATTTGAGAAATTCTTGTGCTACTTGGGATCTCTTGCATATTCAACATCAATGAAATAGAATAGTACGATATATACTTTTTTCTTGAATGGAAAGATGCTGGCCATTATTTCATATCTTTTACGTGTGAAAAACTTTTCTTTTCCTCTCTCTCCCTCTCTGTGAGTATAAACCTGCACGCTTTCGCCTCGCTCTGTCTTTCCCGACTATTTCACTGCTTGCTTTGTGGCCTTTTTGGGGTCGGCCTTGTTTCAGTGCATCCCCTATCGGCTCGGGCATTTTTTGAGCTTCTCACGATAGGTAGCCGTTATTTCTGTGGTCGATGGTGGATGATTTATAACTTGCATCGATCGCGCTTTGCTAAACGGGATTACACATGCTTTTTGCACGCCGCTCTTATCGTTCGCCTTCTATCATCCATTGGTATGTCATCTTTATACATCATCACGGTAACGCTGAGTATTGGCCATATTACCACATCCACACTGTACAGCACGAACCACACTCTATAGCACGATCTTCGGGAACCTTGGCGACTACATCTTTGACGGCATTCTACCTGGATTAACATCATCTTTTAACAAGGTTTTTCCACACAGGCTTTCTCATTATTTACATGATATACATAGATAATTAACCCAAATAGGAATTGTTCCTAAAACTAGATCTCATTAAATTATTTCGGAATTACAAAACGAATTACTGAAATGTCAGCAGAATAGAGTCCTTGGGAAATGCAATTTGCCTTTCGTCATACTATATATTGTACTGTATGGGGTAAAATTCGCCAAGTGTTCCCACCTGAAAATTTCAATCCCATCAATGTTGATGAAATTCCATGAATTTGTTTTACTAGTGACCCTCTTCAAATTGTGTCAACACCAGGTTTTTAGGAAGTCAGGTTTTCGTGATACAGGGGTTTAAATTGTCAAAATTTTTATGATCTGCGTTTTTTCGAAAAATCATCATCCTCATTAATTCCATTTAATGAAAATATGTTATCATTGATATTGTTAGGATTTTTCCTAAATTTTACGATAAAAATACTTTTATTCATGCGGAAGGAATATTTCACACAGAAATTCGATTTTCAAAAGTATTTTCGCATTTTTCAGTCACTGCGCCCCTTTTGATATTGATGAAACCTTGATAAATCGAAAGCTTGATTCCTTAGCTTCAAAATCATATAGGTTTAAAAATGGGACGAAGAAATTTCCCCAAGGTACAGAGTTCCAAGTGTGTACGTATCGTACCTTGAGTGCGTGACGATCACACCGTCGATTTTCAGTGTATTGTTTTATGAAAAAAGTAATTATCAAATTTATTTTCTCAATTTTGCCTACCACATTGCTCAATACAACCATCTAGATTACCCCCTTCAAATGAATAATTGATTCACGACACACGGTTGAAGAAGACACGTCATACTTTATTAGAACATTATTGTAATAATTAGTCATACCAATTTGTCATCTTGGACCCACTAAATTTCTTTTTATGGATAATCAATTTTTATGGAAACGCGGCTACTGTAACTGGTAAAAGTGACTATAAGTACTGACTTTCTTTGTACAAGTTATAGTACTCTGATTATTTACAAAATTGAATTATTGCTACATAAATGTACAGAATGATATTAAACAATTTGCAGTATTTATCATTATCAATCTTCTGATCCTTCTGAAAGGTTGTTCCTATACTCTAATTTTTATGCCTCCTTCGGGTCTTTGGGAATATATCATATTGCACTGCCGAAGAGTGAGTTTTTAGAAATACACGATGAATGTTCCATAGGTATTACACAATGGTATTTGAGAGCTCCTGCTATCGTTTTTGCGGATGCAAATGGTTTTTCAAGTGCTTTCGTAGCCTCTATATGAGTACTCTTTGGACTGAAATAAATTACAGTTTCTTTCAGATGTTCTTTAGCCCACTGATAAAGAGCATCCGCAGTCAAAATTTGATTTTCATTCGATGATGCTTGCAGACTTGCACGTGCTGCAAGTCTCTTCAAATTTCCACCAATACCGTCGCAAGGTCCTTTGCCATGTGCACTTGCATGAAAATGCCACTCAGCCGCAATTCCAAAATCATGTTCATGATGTAGATTTGCAAAATTATATTTATTTTTGAAATGTTGTGATGCTCCATCAGTGGAGTAGAAGATTTCTTCACATTCAAAATTATCTTGCGAATACTTTGTATTAGGTGTACAAATAAGTTTCCGCGGTTTGTCAAAAGATGGCCCCACCAGAAGGTTATGGAGAAATTGTCAGATGTAAAACGTAATATCCCAAGTTTAGTCATCTGGCAACACCATAACCTTAAAGTACTAGTGATTCCGTATCAGCATCACGTAATTTTTTTCGTGCAAAAATGTCAAGTTTTATTCCGAATAAGCATCATTTGCGGGAACTTTTGATTTACTTCTTTAATGTGAAAAAATCTGCAGCTGAGGCGCATCGATTGCTTCTAGAAGCATATGGTGAAGCTGCTTTAAGTGAGAGAAGTTGTCAGGAATGGTTTCAAAAGTTTAGGAACGGTGAGTTTGACGTTAAAGACAAAGAACGCAGTGGAAGGCCGAAAGTGTACGAAGACATGGAATTAGAAGTACTATTGGAGGAAGATTCGTCCCAAACGCAAAAAGAACTTGCACTTACTCTACAAGTGACTCAACAAGCAATTTCACATCGTTTAAAATCGTTAGGAATGATTCAAAAACAAGGAAATTGGGTTCCATATGAACTAAAGCCGAGAGACGTTGAACGCCGATTATGCATGAGTGAAATGCTGCTTGCCAGGAATAAAAAAAAGAGTTTTTTGCATCGTATAGTCACTGGTGACGAAAAATGAATTCACTACGATAATCCAAAGAAGAGAAAGTCATGGGTTAAGCCCGGCGAACCATCAACATCGACAGCTAAGCCGAATATTCATGGAAAAAAACTCATGCTGTGTATTTGGTGGGATCAGCTTGGTGTCGTGTATTATGAATTGCTGAAACCAAGCGAAACCATTACTGGAGCTCTCTACCGAACACAATTGATGAGATTGAGTCGGGCACTTAAGGAAAAACGCGCCCATTACTACTCCAGACACGACAAAATTATTCTTCTACACGATAATGCTCGTCCACATGTTGCGGCGCCGGTAAAAACATACTTGGAAACACTCAACTGGGAAGTTTTACCCCACCCGCCGTATTCACCAGACTTAGCCCCTTCTGATTATCACCTGTTCCGGTCGATGGCACATGGTCTGTCTGAGCAGCGCTTCACATCATATGAAGACACCAAAAATTGGGTAGATTTGTGGATAGCGTCAAAAGATGAAGAGTTTTTTCGACGGGGTATCCGAATGTTGCCAGAAAGATGGGGAAAAGTAGTGGCAAATGATGGAAAATACTTTGAATAAAACGTAATGTACTTTTCCTTTACAATAAATTCCTAATTTTTTTATAAAAAACCGCGGAAACTTATTTGTACACCTAATAATAATTTTTCGAAATTCATAAACAGCTACCGTATCACGAGTCAGAATATCAGACAAAATTGGTATACTGCGATGTCTTAACTCATCTGTTCTGTAATAAATTACTGTTGTGAAAATGGTAACTTGATTGTTATTCCAATGAAACGATTGAATAGCATTCTGAGTAATGAATGCATAGTTTTCAGCAAAATCACATGTAACTATGAATTCTCCGGCCTTCGAATTATCCTTGTGATTCTTAAGAAAGCACGATTGCTCCTTTGCTATAAAAGCGTGAGATTTCAACTTATGTAACCGTTCACAGAGATTCTCCACGAAATCTCCTGCGTCTGCTATTTCAGTTTTCAAAGTGCTGCGATCAGTTTGTTGCCAAATTTGATATTCTACTCTCTCAATGTACTGGTCTGTAAGATTCGATTGAAGAAAATCCTCAAAATTGTCTATTCCAGGACACGCCAAACACTTGTCCAGGTAGCATTCAGAAGTAGGATCATCACATACAAGCATGTTAATAGCATCATGGTGAGAAGCCATGGGGAAATCTGTCGCAAACGTTAGTTTTTGTAAACTTATGGCATCTAGCATTAAATTCACGTTTTCATGATAAATACACACGCATACGGTATGAGTTCCAGAAGCTGCAGCGAGTACACAATTGCGAGATCTCAGCTGTGAAAATTTCGATAAGCTCACATCAACTGTAGGATTCTTCAATTTGAATGAAGAATACAATTCGGCAAGATTGCATAAAATCAATCTTTTTTGAACATGTTCACGCGTTCCATCATTAGTTTTGATCGAAACATAATCCTTCATGCCTGGCAATATCCGGCTATTTTCATCATCCAAGTAAAATGCTATGATGGAATTTTCAATCTCGCAAGATAACCTTCGTCCTCGCTTTGGATTTGGTGATGTTAGAATCCCGTTTCCAGCTACCAACTGTATGGCTTTCCTAGCTTGACGTTCCGAAGCGTTGAATTCAGTAGCCAATGTCCTTCGTCCCCATGATTTTGGAGCAAGGGTTAGAAGCAAAATCTTTTCTGAGTAACTGGAAGACTGTTTGAATTTTTCTTTGATTTGATCGAGAACTTCAATAGCTGATGCATGATGTTTTATCTGACACTTTCGATTTAAATTTTCAGACATTTTTGTTGATGGAACGGGAAAAACTTCTTCATTTATATCAAAAGTTTCTTCCTCGTTAATTTCAAAGCGTGCACTTGGCGAATTTTACCCCACCTATGGAACATTCATCGTTTATTCTTAAAACTCACTCTTCGGCAGTGCAATATGATATATTCCCAAAGACCCGAAGAAGGCATGAAAATTAGAGTGTAGGCACAACCTTTCAGAAGGATCAGAAGATTGATAATTATAAATACCGCAAATTGTTCAATATCATTCTGTACATTTATGTAGCACTGATTCAATTTTGTAAATAATCAGAGTACTATAACTTGTACAAAGAAAGTCACTACTTACAGTTACTTTTACCAGTTACAGTAGCCGCGTTTCCATAAGAATTGATTATCAATAAAAAGAAATTTAGTGGGTCCAAGATGCCAAATTGGTATGACTAATTATTACAATAATGTTCTAATAAAGTATGACGTGTCTTTTTCAACCGTGTGTCGTAAATCAATTATTCATTTGAAGGGGGTAATCTAGATGGTTGTATTGAGCAATGTGGTAGGCAAAATTGGGAAAATAAATTTGATAATTACTTTTTTCATAAAACAATACACTGAAAATCGATGATGTGATCGTCACGCACTCAAGGTACGATACGTACACACTTGGAACTCTGTACCTTGGGGAAATTTCTTCGTCCCATTTTTGAACCTATATGATTTTGAAGCTAAGGAATCAAGCTTTCGATTTATCAAGGTTTCATCAATATCAAAAGGGGCGCAGTGACCAAAAAATGCGAGAATACTTTTGAAAATCGAATTTCTGTGTGAAATATTCCTTCCGCATGAATAAAAGTATTTTTATCGTAAAATTTAGGAAAAATCCTAACAATATCAATGATAACATATTTTCATTGAATGGAATTAATGAGGATGATGATTTTTCGAAAAAACGCAGATCATAAAAATTTTGACAATTCAAACCCCTGTATCACGACAACCTGACTTCCTAGAAACCTGGTGTTGACACAATTCGAAGAGGGTCACTAGTAAAACAAATTCATGGAATTTCATCAACATTGATGAAATTGAAATTTTCAGGTGGGAACATTTGGCGAATTTTACCCCGTATATAGTATGACAAAAAGCAAATTGAATTCTCCAAGGACTCTATTCTGCTGACATTTCAGTAGTTCATTTTGTAATTCCGAAAGGATTCAATGAGATATAGTTTTTGGAACTTTTGTTATTTGGGTAATTGTTTGTGCATTATTCAGCGCGAGTCTGAATTATAATTGTAATTATCTAGCGTGATTATTACGTTGTTTTGACGATTTCTCACGTATTTTGGTGTGTGTTTCATACATACTATGATGGTGAGTATATAGATACATGCACATTGTTCGGCGTATTCTTCAATCATACGGCACACTTGCATAATTCGCATCTTCCTCTGTCCTGAGAATGGTACGATAGTTTTTGTTGATACACGGAGAAAAATAAAGTCCAAAGAATTACCACGTTCCTATTAAATTGGCAAGATACGAGAAAACATGACTGTAATTGTTACACAGTGTAGTAAAAATCTGTACTTGATCATCTGTAACGTTGCATGCTCATGCTAAAGAGTGTCAGGCAAACCATTCATTCTTACTACATTGTCTATCAATAAAAGTAGTATTTTCCCGTATCTTGCCAAATTAGTAGAAAATGTAGTAATCTTCTAAACTTCATTTTTCTCCGTGTAGCGTAGTGTTGATACTCGATTAATCGATCTCGTGTCTGAACTGTGAAACAGATTGGTTTATAGTTATCCTAAGCGTCCTGATAGCGATTTTCACTCTCTATAATTCAGATTTGATTTGGTGTCTTGTACATTTCGCCCATCGGCTTTCGTGTTATCACTCCTACAATGGATCCTGTCTACTCAATTTGTAGAAAGTCAGTCAAAACGGACGTCATCAAGTGTATACTATGTATAAAATACTTTCACCTTGGATTTGTGAAACTCCATGAAACGCATAATCAGAACGATGAGCTCGTACTTTGCAAAGGTCCTTCGGAATCTCATCACACGTCCATCTTCTCCACCTTACTGGATTTGTTTGTAGTGGACGATCTTTCTAAAGTGATCAGTTATGAACAAAAGGAGATGCCTTTCCTATCTCGGCATGACATGATACAAATCGAATATCTTTTGAACCTAACTTCTCGTCGACAACAGACTATTACTGTGCGCGATTACTTGCATTTCAATGGGCAAGATATCGATCTATTTTCGACCCTGCTGAACATCGAAAATCCGGGTATTACTGATATTAAAGACCGCGTTGAAGTTATCAATGTTCACCTTTTAGATCTATTCGATAAGACAGTACCGTTCAGAAGTTTTACACCAAGATGTCCTCCTGCTCCTTGGATAACTCGGGAGATTCGCGATCTCACCCGGAAACGCAACACCGCAAGTCGGACATACCTTTGCACACGAAATCCTGAAAGTCGACTACTCTCCACACGGTTGAGAAACACTGTGGTTTCTTCCCTTAGGATTGCGAAGCGTCAATTTTATGATTATAGATTGATGGGTGCTACCGGCTATCGTATGATTTGGAGAGAACTTCGCACCTTCAAAATAATTGAATTCACTGGCAACCATTCGATCGCGGATAATTTTTGAGTGAATCAACTTAGTTCACATTTCTGCGCTGGCTTTGATCCTGCCTGTCCTCCACCACCTATCCCCGACCGGAGTCTTGGGGAGAGTGACAATCTTTTCTTTTTCCCTTACTTGACTTGTGATGATCTGTCACACTTCCACCATTTTTCTAACTCAAATCGTATCCCCCCCTGATGGGTTGTCTGGTCGATTTCTTAACCTGATCGCTTCGTCCATTTTTCCATTCCTACACACACTATCCAACTCCTCTCTCATGCTCTCCATATTTCCTTCAGTTTGGAAACGTTCATACATCACACCAATTCCTAAAATAAAGACTCCACAATCTCCATGTGACTTTTGCCCTATTTCTATTCTCTGCGAGTCATCAAAAATACTTGAAAAGATTGTCCATCACTACATGTATAATTTCTTGACCAGGAACTCTCTAATGGACCTTCATCAGCGTAGTTTCATACGTTATCGCTTCACTCAAACTGTCCTCTTGAAATCAACCGATGATGTCCGTGAAGCGACTGATTAAACTTGCTTTTTCAACATATCTACCCCCGCGTTGGAATGGTTCTAGTCCTATCCATCTGACCGCGCGCAAGCTGTTAAAGGCTCTAGAAGTTTGTACGAGTTCATCACTCTTATAATTATATTTTCTCTATTTTCTTAATAATTGATAATATGTGCGATTATTAATGAGATTTGTATTTTTATATCCCTATTTTGCTCATTCTGTGTAATTTGTGATTATCCACACTGTACTATGTATTATAAGTTACTGCGCATGCGCGTTCTACGACGAAATCGACGGAGGCACGCGCAGTGATGCCAGCATTTGGTCGACCGAGTCGATTTACCCTCTCCATCTGACCATTTCTCGTCCCCACCATTCCAGCCGGGTGTACGCAAACATTGAAACCCGTATTCATGTGATTCGGGACCGGTCGGTTCACTTCGAGTCAGCTCGGACAATCGAGAGAAAACCAACTATCCGTCGGTCTTTGTCTTCTCAATATGTTTTACGATCGGCTAACTCCGTGCAAGATCGGAAAAAGTTTAAAGCCCACGCGGTCGACTTACCGAAAAGTTTCACCGCTTTTTCTTTTCCAAGCGACAATTTTATTGTAATCAGTATCGAACTGACTTACCCGGCACCCCGGGAAATTCTCGGCCGGGGCCCTTCGATATTTTTTCGTTTTTTTTTTCAATTAAAGAGCCAGTTCAATACTGATTATTAAATTATCACGATGAAATATAGATTTGATGCATATGTTATGACGGAGACGACACGAGAGGTCATCGAACCATCGTTGCATGACTGTGGTCCAGCGTGGCCTCTGGAACGAATTATATCGGCCCGAGCGGTAAGACCGATAGAACTAAGAAATTTGGGTTTTCTGCCTTAAAGGGCATCGAGACACCCTTCCTGTTTAAGATTAGTAGGGGTAGATAAGAAAAAGAAAGTGAAGATTTACCACATCAGTTGAGAAATTTGATTCAATCGATATGTTTTTGAGTAGTCAGGGTTACGAATATATAATCATCTATATAAAGAGGAAAACAATAATTCTTTTACAAGTATGTGTCTGTATATATATATATATGTGTGTGTGACTTCACTTCTGGAAAATCTACCGTAACTAACTTGTCTATTTTTTCTCATGTTGTGTCCTCTGCGCTTGATCAAAATGCCCAAGTGGATACTATATATACAGACTTCTCAAAGGCTTTTGACAGAGTTGATCATAATATATTCTTAAATGAATTAAGTAATTTAGGTATCCGCGGCGATTTCTTGTCGTGGTTACAGAGTTATATTCTGAATCGTACGCAATCAGTTCGTGTCTCTCAATATTTTTCTGATTCATTCTTTGTATCCTCAGGTGTACCGCAAGGCTCACATCTAGGTCCTTTATTATTTATTATTTTCATTAATGATATCTCTACGATTTTCAAGTACTGCACACATCTTCTTTTTGCTGATGACCTGAAACTGTTTATGATTATAAGAACTTACAGAGATGCTCAAAATCTGCAATCTGATTTGGATCGGTTACAATCTTGGTGTGTGCTATCTAATATGTCAATCAATCTCACTAAATGCCATGTGATGAGATTTCATAGAGGTAGAAATGCTATTTATTTTCCTTTTAACTTGTCTCATTCTCTGTTATCACCTATAAATACTGTTCGTGATCTTGGAGTTTCATTTGACTCTCGTTTTAACTTTTCAGATCATTACAATTACATAGTTGGTACTTCCATGAAATCTCTCGGATTCATCAAGCGCGTTTGTGAAGATTTTCGTGATCCTGTTGCACTTCGAACACTGTATTGTACGTTAGACCTCATCTTGAGTATGCGTCTCAAATTTGGAGTCCTCATTTAATTCGGGATTGTACAGACTTGGAAAGAGCTCAGCATAAGTTTCTGCGTTTTGCTGCCTATCAGATAGGCCGTCCATTGAGCGTCACTTGTCATGATTACTCATTGATTATGGCTCTACTCAACTTGCCTTCCTTGGAATCACGTCGTTTGTTCAATGATTTTTCATTTTCGTATAAAATTGTTAATGGGAAAATTCGCTGCCCTCAACTGCTTGGACTTGTACGTTTTAATGTCCCTTCTCGTTTATTAAGACGCCCTAAATTGTTCAATCCAATTTCTTATAAATCGAAATATGGTTATTCTGGTCCGGTAAATCTGATATCTATCCTACCAAATTCTCACAGTGATGTGCTTGAATTATTTTCATCTCATTCTGATCTTAGGAATTCTCTTTCTCTTATTTGTGAAATTTAATATCTAATTGTCCTTTTCACCTATAATACACGTTAACTGTTGTTGTAATATAAGATGCATGTAGTCGAGCCTAACATGATGCTTAATGCTTTGATGCATAATATATATGATGTGGTTCAAATAATGTATATTCTATGTACCAAAGGGTCTTTTATACCCGTATAAACGAAATAAATCAATATAATGACATAAAAAATGATAATCTGATGTGAAATTCAATTATTCACCAGAGAGATGAAAAAACAAATGAAATGTCTCCACACAGAATCGAACCCGACCGTTCTTTCGCAAGAACCATGTCTTTTGCCGCTAGGCTATGGGGTCTTGTAATATTTCGAACCACATATCACATCTATGAAGTAATGCAGCGAAGGAAAGAGACTGATAGTGCGTGAAATGATGAAATATCAATTTGAATGCTCAAATCTAATTATTCAGTCCATTGAAAATAATTTGCACTCAATCAATTGAATATTCAGTCTTATTATTTTGATGTTGATCAACATCTGATAATCGATGTTGATTTGATTATCCTCATTGGAATATCATAGTGATCTCTGAAAATAAATTTATCAGGGAAAATTATGGAATTCACCGCAGGACATTTATCATAGATCCCCAAACTATCGTAGAATTTTTCAACCATCGATTGATTGACAATTCTAATGAAATTCATTGAAAAATCATCAAGATTTAAAATAATGATTAGAAATGCGTAACTATCAGAAAATTTTTATACAATACATATAGGAGTTCTTGAAAGCTTCATAGTCAGTCATAAGAATAACCAATAATCTTATAAAATTTATGAAAAATAAATAATAATTGAAAAATTATTTACTCATATTCGATTTTAATTCAATTAAATGATGCTATGCATCAAATCTATATTTCATCGTGATAATTTAATAATCAGTATTGAACTGGCTCTTTAATTGAAAAAAAAAACCAAAAAATATCGAAGGGCCCCGGCCGAGAATTGCCCGGGGTGCCGGGTAAGTCAGTTCGATACTGATTACAATAAAATTGTTGCTTGGAAAAGAAAAAGCGGTGAAACTTCTCGGTAAGTCGACCGCGTGGGCTTTAAACTTTTTCCGATCTTGCACGGAGGTAGCCAATCGTAAAACATATTGAGAAGACAAAGACCGACGGATAGTTGGTTCTCTCTCGATTGTCCGAGCTGACTCGAAGTGAATCGACCGGTTCCGAATCACATGAATACGGGGCTCAATGTGTGCGTACACCCGGCTGGAATAGTGGGGACGAGAAATGGTCAGATGGAGAGGGTAAATCGACTCGGTCGACCAAATGCTGGCATCACTGGTTTGAGGATGCATGTTTTTGAGATATTTGCATTTAAAGATTGAAATGGGAAACCCTGTATGTATATAAAAATCGACGATATTTTTCAAGCGTTCATTACTCTCTCTATTCGCTCCCGAGGGAGTAATGAAAACGTACTGTACAAGCGTATTCGACTGCGCACGCGCACTCAGCATTGGTTAGGAAAGGTAAGGAATACACAGTTCCACTGCCGCATCATAGGTATGAAATACGACTATTTTAGCGTAGCCGGGAAAATAAAATTTTCCTCTACTTCTAATAATTCCGAATATCTCAAAGAAAGTAATAGTGGTCATTCAGACCGGGGCACAGTGTGAGATTCCAACGATCTAGCGGAACTTGAGTCAATTTTGCAATTAATTAATACATTCACAATTATGGTGAATCAAATAAGTTGCACATCCCTTATTGAAAAATCCATGAATATTTCTGGTCAAAACCACATTGATCACGTTTGACCGTATATGGGGAATGCGCCATGACCAATTTGAACATCAACAGTAATTTTTGTTGATAGATTGATTAATCGATTGGTAGTTGCGTGGAACCTCACAACGGAAAGTTTTTATGAATGAACTGTTATTCCACTGTGTCATATGTATCATATGTTGTCCGTTATTTATATATTTCACCATAGAAACCATCACACAATTCCTTGACTTTGAACGAGATAATCAAATTTCACATTCGTTTCAAATTTTTCATAGATTTTTTATGTCATTGGGCCTTCTTTGCGGATTCATTGTGGAGGTGAGTTGTTGAGCTCATAAAATCGACAGGAAAATCTTGCACAAAAGCTCCTCATGATTTTTTTCCGATGCGTCGGGAAATCCTAGGTCGCATTCTAAAAAAATGATCATGAGCTTTTACGCAAATTTGCTCAAGATTTTCCGGTCGATTTTAGAAGTTCAACAACTCACCTTCACAATTAATCCGCAGAAAAGGCCCAATAACCTCAAATAACTATAATAAATTTTTAACACATGTGAAATTTGATTATCTCGTTTAAAGTCAACGAATTGTTCGATGATTTCCCTTACAGCACCGGAAATATCCACGTTGACTCTACATTGCCTCCACGTGAAATCTTCGTTCATCTACGTCCACCATTTATACACGTAGAGTCCACGAAGATGTGACGTAGAAATCAGCGGATGTGCTGTTAGGGTTCTATGGTGAAATATACAGGGTGTCCCATTTTAATCTGTCACGTAAAATATCTCGAAAACGAATAGATTCAGAAGAAAATGTTGCGGGAAAAAAATGTGAGAATCTGAGGGGTACATCCGATGGTGAACTTGGCTTTGACCTCAGATCCCACTTTCATGGTGGTCATTCTGAGGTCAACTCATGTTTTTCGAATGGAATCCCCTATTTTTTACTACCGGTTCAGATTCTACGCTAAAAACCAAGGAACTTTTGTCTCAAACGTTTTTTCGAAATCCTCATAGATGGCGCTCTAATTGATGAGAAAATGAGAATTCTCAAACCCTCGGATTGTATTCTGTCTAACATAATACTCAACCCTTGAGTGTTTCTCATCTCCCGGAAATTGCCGTCGGTTGTGTTTTGTTTTGGTCTTGTTCTTGGAAATTGTTATTGTTTTGATTCACGTGTGAATACCGTAGAAATTTAGCATTCCCAAACTGCTCAGTTCTCTGTTATCATTTGGAGGAAACACATTTCTAAATATCTAGTCTGATTACGCGCCAAACGATATTGTTGACGTTTTGTTGTGTCTTGGTGAAGCGCGGGGAAATTATGTTGAACCTGTGAGAACGTTTCAACGTCGTTTTCCAGATCGGAGGTGTCCAAATCGCATTACGATCCGATTTCTTGAACAACGTGCTCGTCAAGGTCTCCTCAAACGACAGAGGAACAAGAAAGTTTATGCGGATGACAATGATCCTGATGTGAGATCGCTGGCTGTGCTGGCATTAATTCATATTAATCCCCATATCAGTCTTCGGGATATTGAGAAAATGACCGAGATTCCTCGATCCACAGCTCAGCGTATCTTGAAATCGTTGGATTATCATCCGTACCATATCACTTTGGTGCAATCTCTAACAGCTGAGGATTTCATAACAAGATTGAACGCACGTGGGCCCAACGGAGAATTGAAGAAGATCCTACTTTCTCTCATCACGTTATGTTCTCTGATGAGGCAATATTTCACAATGTTGGAATTCTCAATAGGTACAATTGCCATTATCGGAGTGCTCAGAATCCTTACTGGGTCCGTACAATTAATCATCAACATCGTTGGAGTGTGAACGTTTGGTGCGGAATTGTAGATTCCAGGATCATAGGGCCGTATTTTTTTGAAGGAAACCTCACTGGCGCGGAGTATCTTCGTTTTTCGCATTTTGAACTCCCTGCTCTTATGGAAGACGTAAGTCTTGACGTGAGATCAAGGATGTGGTTCCAACAGGATGGAGCACCTCCTCATCACATGCGAATTATTCGAAAATTTCTGGACGAGAAGTTTCCCAGAAGGTGGATTGGCCGTGGAGGACCTGTGCGATGGCCACCTAGGTCGCCAGATCTGACGTCGCCTGATTATTTCTTGTGGGGTTACATAAAAAATGTTGTATTCCGTGAACCTCCAACAACACGCGATGACATGAAAGATCGAATGAGAAGAGCATGCACAGCAATAACACCTGCTACGTTGCAAGCAACTGTAGAAAACTTTCATAAAAGATTTGCGCTTTGTCAAAGGCAAAACGGTGCTCATTTTGAACATCTTTTGAATGCCTAATGCGTTTCCGAAGATACACCTCCAGTTCAGACAATCGGCCCTTTTCAGGGCCACAATGATGTGTAAAGTCCGATCGCGCAACCTCCTCGTGGTGCACATTGGGTAATGCTGATGCCGACGGCAATTTCCGGAAGATGAGAAACACTCAAGAGTTGAGCATTATGTTAGACAGAATACAATCCGAGGGTTTGAGAATTCTCATTTCCTCATCAATTAGAGCGCCATCTATGGGGATTTCGAAAAAACGTTTGAGACAAAAGTTCCTCGGTTTTTAGCGTAGAATCTAAACCGGTAGTAAAAAATAGGGGATTCCGTTCGAAAAACATGAGTTGACCTCAGAATGACCTTTAAAGTGGGATCTGAGGTCAAAGCCAAGTTCACCATCGGATGTACCCCTCAGATTCTCACATTTTTTTCCCGGAACATTTTCTTCTGAATCTATTCGTTTTCGAGATATTCTAAGTGACAGATTAAAATGGGACACCCTGTATAAGCAACGGACAACCTACGATACGTACGACACAGTGGAATAACAGTTCATTCATAAAAATTTTCCGTTATGAGGCTACGCAGATAAGGCCAAATGTGATCAATGTGGTTTTTACCAGAAATATTCATGAATTTGGTTATAAGGGATGTGTAGCTTATTTAATTCACCATCATTGTGAACATATTAATTGATTGCAAAATTGACTTGAGTTCCGCTAGACCGTTGAAATTCCACACCGCCCGGGGGTTACGGTTGACGTGATTTTGAGGAGAGTTACGGTTTAAGGGTTAATAAAGATGATCTATAGAGTATAGATATGGCATTTTGATCGCAAAAACATATAAAACATTCACATCGGCCCAAAACTCGATTATCATTTGAATAGGTCCGATTGATCAGACAAGAGAATTTGAACTTCCAATAAGGTAACTGTGGGTTGTATCGGCCACTCAAGGACACTTCCTCGTCCATCAAGAATTTCGAATATTCAGTTGAATATTTCAATGATTTAAGATTATAGTGTGATTTCTTATACATTATTATAACAGAATATCCATTTAAACGAACTCTGAATACACGAATTTATTTTTAGTAATCGCCAAAATAATAGGTTCTTTGATGATGCGAATATCGGCCGGTTACTGATCATTCCAGTCATCATGAGATAGGGTTTTCAGCCGGCAGTTGATAAATACATATCTTATTGGAATATAATGAAATTTATTGATGCAGGATGAATTCCCTGGCGGAAAGCGTTACATGGTTTCTGGTCAGTTTCTGGCTAGTAGCCAGAAACTGGGTGTTTCTGGTCGGTCACTGGCTAGTTACCGAGTAGTAGCTGGCCAGTGGCCAGCTGAACTGGGCAAATTTCTACCAAGGTTATTTGGCTGTCTATTTCCATTTTTCGTTGACATTTTAATTTTTTCAATCATAATAAAATCAATCAATTCCATTGAAATTTTTTATCTTGTAGGGTCGATCGTGGAACATTGAATCATTTACTTGTTTGTCGTATGGATGATCCATTTTGTACAGCAGCAATAGCTTTTTTAAAATCATTCATAGAATAGTGTAATCTTTCAGATACCATTTCCTTCAAAACATACATGTTTTATTATCCGTTTTGATTTTTATTAATTGCCAAAAAAACATACGTTTTCAAGTTGAAAATGTAAATTAAGACCTGGCCGATACACTCAACAGGTTTGTCAGTTTTGCGAACTCAAACATTTTTTCATTAACGTGAAACTTTCATTTCGTCAATGACACAAAATGATTTGCAGAATGCATTATGTTGAACGGCCAGACTTTCATCGTATGTTGATTTGAAAAATTCCCAAAAGCGATCCTAATCTCTTATTCAAACGTACTTACTTTCCAGTCTTCGAGGTTAAAACCGCTTGTGTTGACAAATTTTTATGTTCAGGGACGCAAGTCACCTTCTTGACAAAAACAATTTTCTTTTTAAGCAGGAATGCAAGTCATTTATAACTCTTACTTTTATGTTCTTGGAACATCGAAGAGTTATCCTGCGTTGTGTAGTTCGTTATGTGAAGTTCGTAGTATTAAAAACAAATATATGAAAATAGTGGCCGATATGAAACCAACTTCGGGTGGCCGATATAAACAACGAGGTCAATACAACTCACAGGTACCTTAGTTGTTTCAAAGCGTACTGACATATTTATTGTTATCAATCAAAATGAGTCACTAATCAAAATTATTTGTACTTGTGTTTACAGGTAGCGTCGCATTTGGGTATGCGGAGGGACTCGTGCGCCGTATGTAGACTGCCGATCTTCCTCGCCGAAAAACTGGTTGTAGCTCATACTGCTTATCATCGAGTTTGTTTTCGCTGTGCTCGTTGCGAGAATCAGTTGACACCAGGAAATTATTACGAGACTGAGGAGGGTCAGTTCTGTTGCGAAACTTGTCCAGACGAAGAAGAAGAGGAAGAACAACAATCTGCATCTTCATCGATGTCAACTTTTTCACCCGTTCGAAAATATAAAGATTCAGTTTCGATGACGGAAAAGCAAAAGTTGAGAGAGCAAGATAACATGAACAAATCGATTGGTTCGAATTATCGTAAGTCCCTCAGCGACGAGGAGAAATCTGAACAGAAAATACTAGAACAAGATTTGAACGATCACCGCCAATGCTTTGAGAGAAACCATCTGCAATCTTCGCCCATACCGGAATTGATTTCGCAAACCTCACAAATGAGATTGAATTTTGTATCGAGTCAATTAAATAAAAATTTTGCTATCAATAAAAGTGAAGAGAATGTCGATGGTGTCGGTATCGATATTGATTCGTCGCAACGATCAACGGCGCAGGTCAACTCCACATTCCCAGATGACGACGACCAAGAAGAAGAAGAAGAAGGAGAAGAAGAAGAAGAAGATGATGATGATGATGATGATGATGATGATGATGATGATGATGATGATGATGATGATGATGATGATGATGATGATGATGATGATGATGATGATGATGAAGAGGAAGATGGCAGAATGACAGATTCTAATTTCTGTTTTGATAAAAAAACTTTACCAAATGTGCCTCGAGAGGAACACCTCAATTCTAATGAGATATCGGACAAATATATTGATTCATGTTGTACAGACACAGATAGGCATACAAGAGATAATGATGTAAATAAGAGCATGCTAGATGTAAGTTCAAGTTTAAAGATCAAGGATAATGATGAATATCAAATTTCTGCTGCCATTGAGTCCCATGACATATATAGTAACAAATCAAATAGTAGTACAAGTGACAGTACGTATGATACCAAAGAGCCGACCAATTTGGTCACTGGAGTAAACAACAATGAACACCTTTCGTTAGTACAGCAACGACTGCAAGTATTTGAAGAACCGCAGAAGAAATTGAGGAACCCCTCACATGTTGTACACCAGACAGAGGATTCTAAAATTCAAGTTGATCAGGAGGAAAACATCTCTGATACAATAGATATACAAAAATACGAAGAAGGCTCTATTAGTTCTGATATAACAAATATTAGTTTGACAACAAACGTAAAAGGGATAGATGTGAATAACGAAAATCAGGAAGACTATCCGGAAGATCTGAATCCCTTCAAAAGTGATGAAGAGGAAAAAGAAGTACAGAGGAGTCACATAATGTCTCGTCCAAAGCCGTCCACAAATCCTTTTGATACAGATGATCATAATGAGGAAATAGAAGCGCAGGAAAGTAGTAATAATAAAGTAATAACACCTAAGCCAGCTGCACGGATTAATGTAACTAATAAAGAGAAGGAACAGAATGTAGAAGAAACACAGACACCCGTGAAACGACGCCTGGTAGCGCCAAAAATTAATCTCAATCCTTTTTGGAGTGACGATGAGAATGAACCTGATAGCAATGTGGATACCGGGAAGGGTAGCCAAGAGAATATGCCTGTCCCAAAACCGAGGACCATGTATGTTGCTTCAACTGATTCACTAACTCAAAATTTGTTTTCGTAGTTTAGCTTTCAATACAATTTGTATTCAACTTCCGAAGCATACTCACCCTAGCGAATCTGATCATACAGCAATTTCCTCTATTTTGTGATATGATTTAGTATCGCTGCTTAAAAGATCCGATTCAAACCTATTAACTGTTCAAACAGTATGAATCAGATTTTTGTCTAAGAATTTTTATATTTGACCTTATTCAAATCTAATTGGTTTGAATATGAAATTTTTACTCAATGAGATATAATCAGGAAATTCGGATCATGTACATTCAAATTTACTGATTATATCCCATTGCACAGCGGGCCAGGTGACGCTCAAAATTGGCCAAAAACCAACAATCCCTTCCACGCTCAATCATCATGGTTTCATAAAATAGACAACTTGGAGTATCCATTACAAAATTTTTATTCTGTTTGGCTCATATGTGGGCTCAGAACAGCATAGTGAAGTAAGGAGATGTTATTTTTTCTCTGATGAGTTTATGATTCTTTTCCTTTACATGAAAAACTGAACTCATCATTTCTGCAGTTTTCCTTCGTGTAATTTTCATCATTTCAGTACCCTGAGTCTGGGAACATTCGTGACAATTTGTGGAGGTTGTTCGAACTTGCGTTTTGTGACCTTTTGTGCCTGTATTCTCACGATTTACATTTTTGTACGGCATTTCGTTCTACCGCACCACGCGGCACCACCTTCTGATAACGAAATCAAACTGTCGGAGTTTTCTTTATGATGTCCACGTTGAACTCAATCAGCGATATTTTGCGGATATTTGAATATGCCCATAAATAAACGTAATTAAGATGTACTAAGACGCCAGGATACCTTAGATTTTAGGTTTCGTTTGAATAGTTTGAAGATTAATATCTGTAGGTTTTCGGGGTCATTGATTATGAATCTACAATCAGATTTCGGGATTCCCAAATGAGCGATCCAAAATGGCGGACTTGAATTCTAAAAGGCGTTGAATGTTCTTTGAATTTCTCACTCGAGGGTATTTAAATGGCAAACATTTGGAATTCCAAATTGTATGACAACCCTCCTGAGCATTTCCGTTAGAACCTCTCATTAACATTGCAGCGATATTGATGTGATCATAGAAATACATGTCTATCAATTTCCAAATACAATATTACAAAAGTAACTCGTAGAAATATCGTTGAAATATCACTTCACAACATAGTATCACAGCAATTTGCTTGTAATTGGATTTTGTAATATTATTGTTGTAATTCTAATAACAGGTACTATCTAGATCGCATCAATATCGCTGCAATTTTAACTCATCAAGGCCTATGGCTGAACCAGCAGGGATAAAAAAACAGCAGCATATGGATTCTTAGGATGCTGGGGGCGTATAAAATTGCTATGGGAAAACTATGAAAAAAAGAATTGTTTGAGCAAATTACGGAAAAAGTAGTTTCGCATATGATTTGATATCGCCATTCGATTTTACAAAAAATCGTTTTGAAAACATGTGTAACATTTCCATTTTGCACCTCGTATTCGTTTGAGAAAAAATAATAAACAATTATATGTATATGTGACATTCATTTCAGCCCATGCCTAAGCCAACGGAGATGAAAAAAAGCAGCATATGGATTCTCGAGATGCTGGCGAGTGTATGAAATTGTGATGAAAAAACTTCGAAAAACAATTGTTGATAAACCAATTGTTTAAAAAAATTACGGAAAAATTAGTGTTGTATAAAAAACTGATCTCGCCATTCAATTGTCAGAAGGAATGTTTTGAAGATGTTCATTCTCACATAAATACAAATTTATACGCTCCCTAGCGCCCCAAGAGTCCACATACAACTTTTTTTCATCCTCGCTGGCTTAGCCATGGGCTGAAATGAATGTCACTTATCCAATAATTGTTAATCATTCTTCCAAACAAATACGAGATGCACAATAATTTTTTCCGTAGAATCGAATGGCGATATCAGTTCACATGTAAAACTACGTTTTCTGTAATTCGTTTGAACAATATTTTTATAAAGAATTTTTTTCACAGTTTTTTTGTCGCAATTTTATACACTCTCCAGGATCATAAGAATCCATATGCTACTGTTCTTTCATTCTCGCTGATTAAGCCATGGGCCTCAATGGGTTTTTGCAAGGTTCTAACGGGAATGCTCAGTGGGAGTCGAGGTAAAATTGGTTCATGTTACTACGGAATTCTGATTGATTTGTGTCAATGCGTAATGTTTAATTGTCGTCAAGAATTAATTCCCAATATTTAACGATACTCGAGCACTGATATCCTCTGTTTTTTTCCATCATACCGCATTTCTCTCTTTGAATGCATGGATTAGGAAAGAAATGAAAGATGTAGCCAGTCGAGTACCCAGTGGCGTAGCAAGGGGGGTTCCGCTACCGCGTCCGCCCCGGGTACCATTTGGCCACGCTACGCCACTGCGAGTACCCTCAATATAATTTGTTTGATGGTTTTTACAACTGACCAAAAGAAATAATCTGAGAGTTAAGGTCCTGAGTTGAGCGTCAACTATCGTGCTCACTCCTATTCTCATTTCCTTTCAATGGCACGACTTACTTTTTGGTGGGGAAACTGTCCTACAACAAAGGGTTAATAATGATCAAATCAAATTGATTTTTGCATAGAATTATCATCTAGATTCAAGCGCTTTGAAGGAAATTTTGTGAATTTCTCAAATTTCAATCCACCATATTGGACCGGCCATTTTCAATTTTCGAAATCTCACTCCAGATTCGTGATCAGCGGTCACGCGAACTCTTGTAAAGTCAATTTGAAGGAGATTCTGAAGATTTCTCACATTTGAGTTCGCTATGTTGAATCGTCATTTTGAATTTCCAAAATCCGACTCCAGATTCGCACTCAGCAACCTCCAAAACCCCAGGGTATCAAGTTTCAAACGATTCCAACGACTTTTCGAATCTTGGCTACTTTTTCGAGTGTTTTGGCCCAATGTGCATTGAGTAGGAATTTCCTATTCAACTGATTATATTTGAATAAGATCAAATAGGAAAATTCCCGGACAAAAATCTGATTCAAACTGATTGACGAGTTGATAAGTTTAAATCGGATTTTTGAAGCAGGCATGGTATACAATCAATATGAATCTGATAGTAATTCAGTAAAATATCAAAACGTGAAGAGAAGTGAATTGAAAATATACCGTATGCCTGTGAAATTTTTATACTTGAAGTATGCTGAAATATTTCCAATCATTTGGTACCCAGTAAACACACGCACGTTTTAAAAACGTCAAAAACAGTCAATAACCACACGTTGTGAATTAGTAATATTCTTGCGTTGATTCAACGTAAAAATGTCGCGGCAGATCACGTGTTTTTCAACCATAAAATAACGTCATATCAACGGTTTGAACATCGTTTAAAAGACGTTAAATATTGACGTGTCCTAATGATGGTTCTAAAACATGAATTGAATCCAACAAATTATTTTGAAAACTTCTCATTCAATATCGAGAACAATAGTATTTCTGAGTATGACAGAATTTGGAAAGTATGCCACACTATTTACTATCTTGCTCGTTGTTGAAATTTTGACCATTGTTCGGGTTCGTTCGACATTTTGAGCAGAATATCTTCAATTGAAGTTCAAACACAAGGTGTTATAAACACATTTTAAACGCGTGGTTCGAACCCGTTGAAAACACGTTTTTTGAGGATGTCGTTTGATGGTTATTTTTGAATATTAGTTGAAATTACATGTCATCAAAACGTCATTCCTGGTCGTCTATTTCCCTATCAAATTTTAACTAAAAATCAACGTTATGAAACCAACGACTGACGTCCGTTTGACAGTCTAACGTTCTTTCAACGTTGAAATAACGTGTGTGTGTTTATTGGGTATTAACCCATTAATGCCCATGGCGAAACTGCTGGGCCTACGGGGAAAGTAACTATTGGAAATAGGATATCTGGGTGGAGGATGAACATCCACGGAGAAAAAAAATTTTTACAATTTGTTTAAACAATTATTGTTCAAACAATTTATTGAAAATATCAATTCAAGTGGATGAAAACCCCGGGATCGTGTTCTACGGAAAATTTCATCTAAGAATAGGTGGTTTGGAAAGTTTTCAACCATCGCATTTGTTTGTCGATAAAAATTATAAACAATTTCGAATACTCCATACTAGGGGTGTGCGGGTAGCACTTTTTATCGGGTCGGGTCGGGTTCGGGTATTTGTATTTCTTTTCGGGTCGGGTCGGGTACCCGATTAAATCGGGTTTTCCAAGTCGGGTACCCGAATATAATAAAATCGCTTGAATTTAATATTTTCAACTTCTATTCGAAGTTGCCATTGCCGTTGATATTTCAAGGACAAATTGTCTTGAGCGATTGTAGGATCCGTGGATGTTCATCCTCCACCCAGATATTCTATTTCCAATAGTGACTTTTCCCGTAGGCCCAGCAGTTTCACCGTGGGCACCAACGGGTATGGAGTATTCGAAATTGTTTATAATTGTTATTTACAAACCAATGCGATGGTTGAAAACTTTCCAAACCACCTATTCTTATATGAAATTTTCCGTAGAACACGATCCCGGGGTTTTCATCCACTTGAATTGATATTTTCAACAAATTGTTTAAACAAATTGTGAAAATTATTTTTTCCCCGTGGATGTTCATCCTCCACCCAGATATCCTATTTCCAATAGTGACTTTTCCCGTAGGCCCAGCAGTTTCACCGTGGGCACCAACGGGTATGGAGTATTCGAAATTGTTTATAATTGTTATTTACAAACCAATGCGATGGTTGAAAACTTTCCAAACCATCTATTCTTATATGAAATTTTCCGTAGAACACGATCCCGGGGTTTTCATCCACTTGAATTGATATTTTCAACAAATTGTTTAAACAAATTGTGAAAATTATTTTTTCCCCGTGGATGTTCATCCTCCACCCAGATATCCTATTTCCAATAGTGACTTTTCCCGTAGGCCCAGCAGTTTCACCGTGGGCACCAACGGGTATGGAGTATTCGAAATTGTTTATAATTGTTATTTACAAACCAATGCGATGGTTGAAAACTTTCCAAATCACCTATTCTTATATGAAATTTTCCGTAGAACACGATCCCGGGGTTTTCATCCACTTGAATTGATATTTTCAACAAATTGTTTAAACAAATTGTGAAAATTATTTTTTCCCCGTGGATGTTCATCCTTCACCCAGATATCCTATTCCCAACAGTCACTTTTTCCGTAGGCCCAGCAGTTTCACCGTGGGTACCAACGGGTATGAAGTATTCGAAATTGTTTATAATTGTTATTTACAAACCAATGCGATGGTTGAAAACTTTCCAAATCACCTATTCTTATATGAAATTTTCCGTAGAACACGATCCCGGGGTTTTCATCCACTTGAATTGATATTTTCAACAAATTGTTTAAACAAATTGTAAAAATTTTTTTTCTCCGTGGATGTTCATCCTCGACCCAGATATCCTATCTCCAATAGTTGCTCTTCCCGTAGGCCCAGCAGTTTCACCTTGGGCACGACCGGGTATGGAGTATAGGGGTGTGCGGGTACCTGAGTCATCGGGTTTTTATCGGGTCGGGTCGGGTTTTTCAATTACCCGTGTTCTTCCGGTACCCGATTACATTCGGGTAATTCAAATATAGCAAACGCTTTCCTCAGCAGAAAATATTGTGACAGCAATTCGATCAAGATTGCTGACAAAACATGTGGAAGAGTTGTGCTTCCTCCATTCAAATTTAAAAATATGAAAAAAGAATGATATTTATAAGAAGAATATTTATTTTCATTGAGGTTCAAGATTATATATTGTGGTTACTAAATACGAAAATAGATAATATATTATTTATGAGATATAAATGTGATTATATTCTTTAATTGAATTAAAAAATAAACATAAACATTCCATGAAGCAATTTGGAGATTTCTCAATGCGCTGCATAATCAATTACATGGAGTAAAAACCCTAATAGACTTGTAGTGAATATGGCATTCTTCATATTAGAATTGAATTCATATGAAATCCCCTTATTCCTACAATCGCTCAAGACAATTTGTCCTTGAAATATCAACGGCAATGGCAACTTCGAATAGAAGTTGAAAATATTAAATTCAAGCGATTTTATTATATTCGGGTACCCGACTTGGAAAACCCGATTTAATCGGGTACCCGACCCGACCCAAAAAGAAATACAAATACCCGAACCCGACCCGACCCGATAAAAAGTGCTACCCGCACACCCCTAGTATGGAGTATTCGAAATTGTTTATAATTTTTATTGACAAACAAATGCGATGGTTGAAAACTTTCCAAACCACCTATTCTTAGATGAAATTTTCCGTAGAACACGATCCCGGGGTTTTCATCCACGTGAATTGATATTTTCAACAAAATGTTCAATCAATAATTGTTTAAACAAATTGTAAAAATTTTTTTTCTCCGTGGATGTTCATCCTCCACCCAAATATCCTATTTCCAATAGTTTCTTTCCCCGTAGGCCAAGCAGTTTCGCCATGGGCATTAATGGGTTAATTCAGTACAAATTGGGTATGAATTTAGTATGAATCCTCCAAGATCTATTACCGAGAACGTATCGGATTTCAGTATATTTTTAGTATGAATTGAGCTTAATTTCGGTAACAGTATCATTTGAGTATAATTGAGGTATGAAAAGTTCACAAACATACCGGATAAGTTGATCATGATCAAAGTATGATCGTATTTGTTAAGGTAGATTCAAGAAAAGGATCTAAAACATAATATGAATCTAATTTTGCCTAAATTTTTGTAAACACGTTTGAATGTATCTTTCAAATCAATGCGTGATGAAATAAGATATTTCTTATACATATTATTTGTGGTTTGACGTAGGCATACATCAGAATCAGGATCATTGGAATGGAAATTTAATTCGAGTCGCAGAGATATCTACGCGTCCAATAGTTCCATAATCAGTTCAGAATCTGCTTTCACGCCTAATGGAACTTATCGCAAAAAGAAGCTTGCGCCTCTGCCGCCACTGTCTTCGAAAGAAACATCTGATGCGTTGACATTGCCTACATCAAGATTGCATTCGTCATTAACAAGTGATGTGAGTCATACTGATGTGATTCCAATTATTTCAGACTACGATAGTAAAAATTCGATAAAGAATTCTGAGCCAGGGAAAAAGTAAAACTAATGTATATTCTTTGATGTCGTTCTTTGTGAAAGTTTCAAATCAGAATAGCACTGCTGTTGCTGGAATTATAATCAAAGCAACATTTCTAGCACTCAACTTTTAAGTACATCATTCAGCAATATGGACAGCATTGGAACTATAGTATATCTGGCCCTGATTTCCGCTCTCGTATATTTTGAAAAGTTTTCGGTTGATTACTCTTAAGCATTGATGTAAATTCGCCTTTCCTAGTCTATATAGGTTCATGAACCTACACAGTAACGAATGAAGTCGGGTGAAAGATCCTTTTCGGATGGTAAAATAATCGAGTGTTGAAATGAACACTGCTGAATGTGTTTTTCAACGCTCAGCTGTATTCAAAACGCTTGATAACAATTTCATTTTTCTCAGTATTGAATTTTACTCGCCCCAACGTGGAATAATTCAAAGACATACGAAAATATCAATACACGGAAGAGTGTGAAATACACTCGCCGTTCATAGTAGAAAAGAAGTACTCCCGCGTGTGGACCTGTACGAACCACTCAGTGTGTTACTTGAGTGTTAAATTTCACACTCAATTCTTTACTGTGTATATAGGTCCATGGTTCAATATATATCATATTATAAATAGTATTAAAGGAGCCAATTTGAATTCTTCAAGGACTCTATTCTGCTGACATTTCAGAGATTCATTTTGTAATTCCGAAATCAATCGGTGAGATCTGCCCACTGAACATTCCCATGAGAACCTCGCATTAAAATTGCAGCAATCTTGATGCGATCTTGAAAGTACCTGTTTCTCGATTTAAACATACAATATCACAGATGTACTTTGTAGGAATATCGTTATTATATTTGGATTGACTAAACTTTGTTTGAATCAAATAAATTTCTATTTGAATATGAACCTACTAGAGTTTTAATTCGATCAAATGAAAAATTTATTTGATCCAAATAAATTTTTAGTCATTTCAAATAAAATTTACTTGAATTGAGTAAAAATTTACTGGATGCAATGAAATATCTAGTAGGTTTATATCCAAGCAAATCATTTTTCTGGGTGTGACAATATTACAATGCCTCCAGAATATTGCAGAATATTCTGAAAATATTACTGAGACATTTGTGCTATGCGGGTTTGTATGTTAATATACCTGTTGTAATTCTCACAACAGGTACTTTCAAGATCGCATCAATTTCGTTGCAATATTAACGGAATATCAACATACCATCCGAGTAAAGATTTTGTCTGCAAGATTTCTCCGAACTGAATTCATGAAACAGTTTGAAATTTTCAGGGAATATTCTTTGATACTTTATAAATCGCGGTACAGAGTCGAAATTTCAAATTTCGAAAAAAGTTCTTGTTCTCAGTCGGTGAAAGAGAATTTCTTTCCGAAATCTCAAATTCGGGCTCTGTACCGCGATTAATGAAGTATCAAAGAATATTCCCTGAAAATTTCGAACTGTTTCATGAATTCAGTTCGGAGAAATCTTGCAGAAAAAATCTTTACTCGGATGGCACGCTGGTATCCTGTTAATGCAAGTTTATAACAGAGATATGACTCAGTGGGATAGTTTTTGAAATTTGTTCTATCTCAGACTGAATCTGTATATTTGGTGTAGGGATACGCCGGATATCCGGTTCTGTTCCGGCCGCATCGAATATTCTTCAAAATGGAATTTGAAATATCTCTGTTGTAAAATTCCCACTAAACCTCATAGTCCGATTTCATGAATTCCAAGTTTTGATGAGGCTTGATATGTGTATTTGAAAAAGTACCTACAAAATTCCATGAAATTTCATAAGGCTTAAAAAATTGATTGGTTTTCAGAATACATCTCTGCGAACCACTCCTCGATCACGTAAAGCTAAACCAGCTCCACTTCCGCCCATGTTCGCTAGTACTCCACATAATATTTCTACAAACTCTTTAAACCTTGATGAATCTCCAATGCATGGAACCCACAAAAGTAATGTGCACAATGTATGGGAAAATTTGAAAACCAATAAAAACGAAGCGAATCGAAATCGGCAAGGTTTGGCAACAATTTTGGGTGAAGATGATGCATGCTGTAAAGGATTCTCCAATAAGACTATGCAAGGAAAATGGAAGAGGAAAAAAGGTCCAGCTCCACCACGACCGATGCCTCATAGAAGAAAAGTATGTTTTATTTGTATGGAAATTTAATTATGCCCACTGAGCATTCCCGTTAGAACCTTGCATTAATATTGTAGCAATTTTGAAAGTCCCTATTATGAAAATTACAGCAGTAATATTACAACATGCGATTACAAGTCAATTGTAGCGATGTTGCGTTGTCAAATGATATTCTGACGATATTTATGTAATTTACTTTTGTAGAATTATATTTGTAAATTGAAAGGCAGGTACTTTCAAGATCACCTCAATATCGCTGCAATATTAATGCGAGGTTCTAACAGAAATGCTCAGTGGATGATCAGTGACAGTAGAAGGAAACATTGTGTTCTAATGATGAGAGAAACAATTGATCAATATCATGTTATTTAGAAAATCATCAATCAAAATGTGAATTGTCAATGTACACACTTCACCAAGTTTCTATCTTACCCACTGAGTATGTAATATTACAACACATTGCAACAATGTGATTTTCATTCCGCGTTCAGAACATTATGAAGCGCTGTCACAATACCATCCATATACTTTACAGGAGTAATGTTTGTAAAAATGATATCATTGCAATGTTATGTGGATTGAGAATCATCGCAACAAAGTAGCATATGTGACGTATGCAATGTTCCAAATCTGTCTTCCATATCAAATAGATTCAAGCTCTTGGCCATATTGACGCAATGTGGCTGTGATGATGCCTTGGACACGGACAATTTCCATGCAGTGATCAATGAATTCATGAATTTAACTCACAACTGCGTGCTCGAACCAAGTTTTTTTTTCATTTCAATAACATGAGTGCTCAAGCGAGCAGACCAAGTCGTCCCAAAAGAACACTTGATATTATTTGCAAGATGATGAATACTCAAATTCTATAGGGGAGAGTCGGGTATAGCGGGAATAAGTTTACATTTCATTCTTTACAAGGTATAAAAGCTGAAATTTGCGGAACCTTGATCGTGCTATCTTGAAGAGCAGGAATCCAACTTAATTTTGAGATACACGAACGCACACAAATCTCAAGCTGATGCGCTAAGTTTATCAATTCTTCAAAAACCGAAGAGTTCGGATAAAGTGGGAAATTGTCGTGTAATGTGGGAAATGCACTGAATCTGTTGGAAACAAATATAAATTGGAATTCAAATACCGATATTCATTAATTTTGAACCTATAGCTGACAAATATATTACTTCAAACATTTTGAACATTGCCTGTTCAAAACTGAAAAATTCGTTGATCTAATCGGTTATCAAGTGTCACATGAGCAAATATCTGAATTCTAAGTGAAATCTGTATTTTATCCCTTTATCTATCATGCCATACCCAAAATCCGTATTAATACGCCCTATTTTTCCTATGACGCTGAGCATTCCACTCGACAAGTGATTTCCCACATTACCCAACTAATATCTCACACATACATACATGCATATATTTGAGACCGTAATGGATTATTATAAATGGATCAATCATGACGTGGAGAATATTAAAAAAAATACCCAAAACATAACTCGGAAAAAATCCTCAAAATCTCCTTTTCATTTCTTTTGCGAAAACAATGGAGCGATATATGCTGATATGTCTATGACTCATGAAAAATGATTCGACATCGAAAACTACATGTCACATGACTTAGGCCACTTCCAAATACACGACTATACAGAAATAGTTGACCTTTCCCACCTTACCCGACTTCTCATTTCACCTGACTTTTCCCTAAATATTAGATTTCAATATGACAAAAAATGGAGACATATCAAAAAGGACATCTTTTGACAGAAAACATTTATCTACAGAAACTCATTGTTGAACCGATTGGAGTCCCTGGCAAAAAACACTTCTTAAATCATATTATATATATTCAAAAACGTAATAAGGAATCATTAGAAATAGTGGGAACAATATGGCAATGTCAAAATCACACCTTATTCCCAAATCTTTCCTATTGCTTCTCCGTTTTGTAAAAGGATTTAGGACAGTTTTTGCCAGGGCTGCCCAGCTTGAACATCGGGAGGTGACGAATAAGAAGTTTTTTAATTCATCAAAGTAAACGATTAATATTATAGCCTGTGATGGACCAAGCTGTCTTGAAAATATCCCGCATAATAATTCATCATCATCATCATGAAGTAGTCAGTCTTATGACTGGTTTGATGAAATCCTTCAACCCTGTCTATTATCCGCTAGGCGCTTGATTTCTACATATCTACGGCAACCCTTATCTGGTATAATTTGCTTCATATCCCTTAATGTAGGTCTACCTTTTCGAGTTTTACCATTCATTTTTCCTTCCAATATTGTTTTCAATAAGCTATCATGCCTTAATGTGTGGCCTATCAGATTACTTCTTCTTTTCACGACATGTCTCAAAAGACTTCTTTTTTCATTTACCTTCTCAAGTACTTCTCCATTTGTTACTTTCTCTATCCACTTTACTCCAAGCATCCTTCTATAACACCACATTTCAAAAGCTTCGAGTAACTGTTTTTTTTTGGTAGGAAGCTTGTTTTCCTTGTGCTATTCTCGCTCTTATATCTCTTTCGCTTTGACCGTTTTCTGTAATTATGCTTCCCAGATATTTAAATTCGTTGACTTGCTGATTCGGCACATGACGTATTAAATCCCATAGATTCAAATTAGTCATTCCCGCAATGCAGTCAATTGAAATTCACTGTTTGTACTTTTGAAAACTTCACATTTTCGATAATGCTCTGATTAGGCATAACACTCATTGGATATCATTTGATTCTCATGTGTAACTGGGTCATTTATTCCGATTGATTAACTCTGTCCATTCGCCCATTAGTTCTTATTCATTTACGTTGGGTGACTCGTGGTAGTGCTCATCGAAACTAATTGTATTCAATCCGGATATCGGTTGCACAATGTTCTGAATCAATCTCATTCAATCCTCATTGTTACTATCCTGCGTTCATAGTCGTGTTCCTCCCATTGAATCCCATTATCTATTCCGTTCCATCATCCCAGGTCAAATGCTGATCCGTTCTCATTCTTTGATTCGTCATTTTTCTTATCAATTCTCAATCACAAATATCCCAGATTTTCTATATTGAATTTGCTGATTGATGCTGATTGAATGACGATCTGCAATACACTCATTGAATTCTATGAATTGCATGTGAAATTTCAAATGTTCAAATCATTATCCAATCCAGAAACATAAATACGTATACACCGCATTACATTCGATTAAATTCCTTCTCAATATTTTCCTATGAATGCGGGTCCACCCATTACATCTGTATATTGCTTATTCGGTACTATTCATACAGTCATGTGTATTTGTTACTATTGGAAATGACCAAATCCGATTGGAGTTCAATCATCATCCATCGGTGCTTTGGAGTACTCCTCATTCATTCAATGGAATTTGGTCATAATCAATCGTTTATTTTAACGAGGGATGGTATAGGCAGAAAAATCTTATTTAGTACCTCTTTTGGAAATATATGTACGCCAAACTATGTCAAAAAGTACCATCAAATTATGCCAAGAAGTACAATGAAACTATGGTCAAAATTATTCTTCGATACGCGGTTTCTAACAATTTTTTAAAAGAGCGTGAAAAATTACGATAATTTTTAATGAACACAAACTACATATCTTAAACTAAAATTACTATAATTGTCCAAACTCATATGTAACGCTGAATTATACTAAACAGTATATAAAAAAAACTCATCTGCAAATATTCCCTAAGAGAACAAAAACCTTGACGAATGTTCATTGAACGTTCGCAAACGTCTAGGAACATTCAATGAATGTTCCTGGAGGTTTGTGTTCTCTTGAGGTTGGATAGCCAAAAATTGGCTACGAAAGCTATTTTTTAGGTCCCACATCTATTCTCTCAGCCGTAATAGCGCGTAATGTAACTGTCACAGCACGAATATCATAACTAAATTCTTTCCGTTACCGTTATTATATATTATGAAGTGAAATGAAAAAGAGAGATAACGCATTCATTTTTGCATGTACGGCAGAATTACGTTGAAACTACTTCAAATACCTACACGATTTCAAATATTTCCGTAGGACGTGAAAATTCAGGACTATTTGCGTCGAACAAGGACAACGTATATTCAGACTGAATTAAATATTAAATATTAATATATCTATACCAAATCATGTCGACAAATTATCGTGAGAATGTTTGGTTTCCACGTATAAACACTTTTTACATACAGCACAAAGTTTTTCAGAAATATCTCAGAATATTGCTACGATGTGACTGTGACTCACTGTTGCCAGTAAACCTCTAGATGTAACAGAATTCATCAATCAAGAGACGCGGTAGCGTCTCGACGCCAAGTACAGGAAAACCCTGAAAGAAAAAAAAAATGAAAAAGCATAAGTCGTGCGCTACCGTGTATCTTTACTCGAAAACCAAGATTTTCTATAGTCAAAAAATCTTTAACCCACAATAACTCATCACAAATTGAATTTCACGAAAAAATAATTGCACTTCTATTATATAATTCGAATACACACTTTCGATTAAGCACACTACGAAGTTGATCCGTTCACGCGATCCCGAGATACAAACGTTTCAAATTTTCATGCGATCAAAATATCAGGATTTTTCTTCATCATCATTGCCACTTTCGATTTATTTTAATCACGATAGCGACTATAGTTTTTCGTCATCGGAATTCGGGAGGGTTTCTTCCATTGGCATAGAGATATTCTGTCTCTTTCTTCTTGGGACATCCAATATTCTGTCCTTTTTCCTTTCTTCCAATATCCAATAGCATTCACTTCAGTTAATGTATATTATAATCCAAACATCCAATAGCGTGCATTTCAGTGTAGTGTGGTCTATACATTGTCAAAACATAAACAAATAACCTGTCAATGAGGCGATGTGTTGATAGGTTATTATAATATTAAAAGAATAATTGAAAAATGGATGAATTGTGAATTGCAGGTTATACTACATTATAGGTATTACAGGTCATTATAACAACAATCGAACGCACACAAATAACCTGGAATTATATATACTTTTATATATGACTTGAAAAAATTCATGAATGGATTAATGAATAAATGATGAAGAGGTTATTTGTAAAAAAAAAACACAAAAAGTTTGAGAAAGGTATAAATAAATCTATTTGCTACATTCAGGAAATTGCTATATACATAGGTAAGCTCTGTATGATGTATTATTCATAAAATACAATATTCCTTTACAGACAACAGCTCAGCAGAAATACCGTAATGAACAGTCTGCTACTGTTGGTTCTTACCACCAGAACCACAGGCTGATGATCAAATAAATCATACAAGGTCTAGTTGAAAATAATTATTCAAATTTATGCATTACTTTTTAGGTGAAATCTTATGGGATATACCATAACCCCCTTACAAACAATCTACTATCAGGTTCTCCTGCTAGAGTCGTTGGAAAATGATCAAATGGATCATATCGAGCATGCTCAAGGGAAAAGATTCAAGTTTATTTGCAATTCCTCCACATACCAGAAAGTCAGAGATATATCATAAGTTCTGACGGACAGCCAACTACTGGAGCCTTCCGAAGTAGCTGATCAAAACCAGATGACCAGCTACTTCGGAAGGCTCCACTGTCGATTTCTCTAATTAGGATCATAGGCAATCGATGAAAAAGATCATACCGAGCCTGCTCAAGGGTGATGATTGCCGTTTATTTGCTATTTTTTTTACAGGCAAAAGTATAATGGATATACCATAATCTCTAATGGAATCCACTATTCTGCAATCAGAATCGTGAACAAATAATGAAACAGAATAGTGAATAGATAATAAATGTAAATTCAATTATAGCAAGTTTGAAAAACATTCGAAAATAAGGTTAGTCACCGAGCACTTCAGGTATACTAAAATATGACATCCTGAATCAAAATTATGAACTAAGTACAAAATGGTTTCCCTAGATTCTTTGAGTAAAATTACAGGTGGATCAAGAAAAAGTAGAAAGGCTGCAGGTATACTATACATCTGTATGTTACTTACCACCACGATCACTATCATCAGGTAGCGTAGAAGGAAAATGAAGAAAAGGCAGAAGTGCAGTGGATATACAAGTCCTTGCGTTGAATAATACCATTATCAGATTCTTCCAACAGAATCATAGGTGGATGAAGAAAAAGCAAAAAGGATGTAAATGTGTCATAAATCTTTATGTTATGTACCACAATAATCAATGTCATCGGATAGCGTCATAGGAAAATGAAGAAAGGGCAGAAGTGCAGTGGATATACAAGTCCTTGCATTGAATAATACCACTATCAGATCCTTCCAACAGAATCATAGGTGGATGAAGAAAAAGCAAAAAGGATGTAGATGTACCATACATCTGTACGTTAAATCCTACCATGATCATTAGATAGCGTTGAAGGAAAATGCAGAAAAGATAGGAGCGCAGTGGATATATCACAAATCTTTGCATCGGGTGCATTCCACTGACCAATTGACGAATGATTAGAGAGACTGTTTAGGATCAACTCAACGAAAATTGAGCAGATACAATATTCTGATTATAGAAATTGTTGCAGAACAACTACAGGTCAACTTGACTGATGTGACTGGATGTGACAATTCATTCTGAATGTTTTCTTCCGCAGTTCCATCTTTTCAGTTGTTCCATTCAAGCTGGATTATATTTGTGTTCTTACAAACCATCATTTTTATCTTTACTTATCTTGTTTTTGGAATGATTCAATTCTCAAATATCGTGAATATTAAATGGTTTGGATATTTGATACAATATTGCTTTTTAATGATCATAAATCACTTTGAATACATTTTGAACATTTCATGGATCCTAGAGTTATTAAATCTCTCAACCCAAAATACTCTATGAGAATTTAATAAAATTCATGATATTTGAGAATTGAATCATTCCAAAGCCAAGATAACCCGTGTGGAAATATTTCGCTGAAAAATGTCTGCAAAACTATGAAAAATCTCTGAAAAAAAATGAAAAAACTCTGAGAAACTCTGAAATTTTGATGAGAAATTTAATATTTTTGGGACATTCTTTACAGACTTTTTTCAGACTTTTTTCAGAGTTTCTCAGAGTTTTTTCATACTTTTTCAGAGAAATAGTAACGAAATTGCACTCTGAAAAAACTCTGACAAAACTCTAATAAATTGTTGACATTTTTCTGATTATTGAAAAATCCTGAGACTCAATAAATACATTCATATGCCGTATTCAAATATCATGTGTGAAAAAGTGTTCGAAAATTTTTTAATTTTTTTCTCAAAGTCAGAAAAATGTTAGCAATTCCTCAGAGTTTTGTCAGAGTTTTTTCAGAGTGCAATTTCGTTACTATTTCTCTGAAAAAGTATGAAAAAACTCTGAGAAACTCTGAAGAAAGTCTGAAAAAAGTCTGTAAAGAATGTCCCAAAAATATTAAATTTCTCATCAAAATTTCAGAGTTTCTCAGAGTTTTTTCATTTTTTTTCAGAGATTTTTCATAGTTTTGCAGACATTTTTCAGCGAAATATTTCCACACGGGAAGTAAAGATAAAAATGATGGTTTGTAAGAACACAAATATAATCCAGCTTGAATGGAACAACTGAAAAGATGGAACATTGGAAGAGAACATTCAGAATGAATTGTCACATCCAGTCACATCACCCTGGTGAAAATGGAGCCTTCTGGGAAGAGTTACAAAGACGTTATTAGAGAGTCCTATAAGAGTAATCGAAGGGTCAATTCAAAGTATCAGAAGCGTTTCGCAGGAGTCATTTGGCGGATGTAAAGCATGCATGAAAGTGAAAAAAAGAAAGTAAAAAAAAAGAATTTGCAAAGAGGAATCGAACCAAGAACTTCTGAACTCGGGAGAAAGTCCTTCACCGCTAGGCTAACATCGGTGATTGAAAAATGGGAACTTTATTTCCCTCATGAAGTGTGTCATAAGGGAATGTGCTTTAAATTCAATCTTTCTCATTGAATTAAAATGATTTTTCATCCTAAAAGTTTACAAATCAATTTCAATATCCCATGTGTAATCATTAAATGTGCAAAAGAATTTAATTAACTTGCACATATCAAACATCATCAAATTACAGTTCGATAATTCAAAACAATTGTGGTTTAGTAATTATATTGGTATATGTATCTTGAATACGAATAAAATTTTTTAGCTTAACAACTGGTATAAACGGTAAAGAATACCCTCTAAACATTCTAACCTCAAAATCATATAATTCTCAATCAATCAAAACATATACACAAGGGAAGTCCTATAAGCGTGTTGAAAACCTTCACTACTGAAACATCGTAAACATCAGGAAAGAGTTATTGAAGAGTTGGAGAAGAGTGTTCAGTAAGAAGGGTGCGTTGGACGTTCAATGAAATGTGATAGCACGCTCAACCAAATTTGCCTTAGAGTCATTACCGGTCGAAACTTTTCACAAACGCTTCTGTCACTTTATTGCACACTTTGACGGTGTTTCAAGCACGTTCGATTTTTACCAGGGCAGTCA
This sequence comes from Gonatopus flavifemur, assembly GCA_018340375.1. Lineage (NCBI taxonomy): Eukaryota > Metazoa > Arthropoda > Insecta > Hymenoptera > Dryinidae > Gonatopus > Gonatopus flavifemur. The sequence goes on from JAFFJZ010000016.1 coordinate 3,689,292, forward strand.
AGTTGACCTGTAGTTGTTCTGCAACAATTTCTATAATCAGAATATTGTATCTGCTCAATTTTCGTTGAGTTGATCCTAAACAGTCTCTCTAATCATTCGTCAATTGGTCAGTGGAATGCACCCGATGCAAAGATTTGTGATATATCCACTGCGCTCCTATCTTTTCTGCATTTTCCTTCAACGCTATCTAATGATCATGGTAGGATTTAACGTACAGATGTATGGTACATCTACATCCTTTTTGCTTTTTCTTCATCCACCTATGATTCTGTTGGAAGGATCTGATAGTGGTATTATTCAATGCAAGGACTTGTATATCCACTGCACTTCTGCCCTTTCTTCATTTTCCTATGACGCTATCCGATGACATTGATTATTGTGGTACATAACATAAAGATTTATGACACATTTACATCCTTTTTGCTTTTTCTTCATCCACCTATGATTCTGTTGGAAGAATCTGATAATGGTATTATGCAACGCAAGGACTTGTATATCCACTGCACTTCTGCCTTTTCTTCATTTTCCTTCTACGCTACCTGATGATAGTGATCGTGATGGTAAGTAACATACAGATGTATAGTATACCTGCATCCTTTCTACTTTTTCTTGGTCCACCTGTAATTTTACTCAAAGAATTTACTCACTGAAAAAACTTTTTCACCTGGGTACTCAGGAATAAGGATATTGGATAATATATAATCCAGGGGCCAAAATATTGATGAAAAGTCAACAGAAATTCACGCGTTAAACGTAATGGGTCTCCCTATTGTTGACGGCGTTTCTTCTTATTTGAATGCAGTAATGCAGTATATATTGTACTGTGCTTCTAAGACAAAACAGTTACTTTTATCTGACCCCAATGACATCATAAATATTTCAATTCAGAACTACAATTCGCAAAAAAACCTTGATATCATAGCTTTAAAACAGCTTGCAGGTCCACAATACTTGCATAATCACTCCCAAGATGCAGGAGAATTCATCGCTTCTATTTGCGAGAATTCAATGGCTATTAAAAATTTAGTGAAGCACCAAATAATTACCTTAACGGAATGTACGAAATGTGAATATACCGAAAATATTGTTGGTACAAATTGTGTTACACGTCTTGGGCTATCTCCAATTTCACAAAAATCATTTGGGTTTCGAGAAATATTCAAGTTCAATTTTTCAACATCGAAAATTTTCGAAGATTCTTGTGACAATTGTAATAACTTGCATAAAACTAAAAAATCATTTATAGCAGCGTCAGAACAATATGTAATTGTGCAATTGATGATGTTTAATCACAATAATGTTGAAGCAACAAAGGTAGAAAATATAAACATTGAAGCAGTACCAACTTCAAAAATTATAATTGCACAACACTTTTATAAAGTTATAGCTGTTGTTTTTGATCAGGGTAAAAATATTTCTGAAGATAATTTCACATGTATGTTACGAAGTGAAGGTACAAAGTGGATATTTATTCATGATCTGCAAGTTGAAGAGCGACATTGGCCACGCAATGCTAAAAACTCGTATATATATTCCTTTGAAAAGCAATAATTTCGCTTCATCATAAAATTAGAATTCAATTACTGTGATATTGTACAGTTTTGAAGAATATAGAATACCTCTATAATACCATAACGCACCAAATATTCTTGAAAAATTTTTTCGAATGATTTCGATGGATATTCCACAAAATTCTGAAAAATATCTGGTACAGTACTAGAAAGTGTCTTCAATCTGGTATCTTGAAGGTATATCTTCTTGTTGCATGATAAATATTTGACATCTCTTTACCCAGATAGCAAAAGTTCCAAGAACTAGATCCCATTGAATCCTTCTGGAACCACAAAATGAATCACTGAAATGTCAGTTGGATGGAGTTCTTGGAGAATTCAAATCGCCTTTTGTCATACTATATACAGTACAATATACAGTATGACAAAAGGCGATTTGAATTCTCCAAGGACTCTATTCTGCTGACATTTCAGTAGTTCGTTTTGTGGTCACGAAAGAATTCAATGAGATCTAATTTTTGGAACTTTTGCTATCTGCTACTTTTCACAATGATTCAAAAGAGTGACCGAAAAATGTTTGCTGGAAAGCTATTTTTAGCTTCATGCTAAACAGTACAAATTCTATCTTGCAGAAAAAATTTCTGTTGGATACCTTGAATATATTGTACGCAAGTTTCCTCTGTCTGTAAGATCTATGTTGTTTCGATTGTCTTATAATGATTTCTTGAAAACACTGGAAATTTCCGCACAAGACATGTTCAGCACAATATCGTGGGCTGTTTTGAGCGGCGTGAGCTCCTTTGAGCGCTGTGAGTTGCTTTGAGCGCTTTGAGCTGCTTTGAGCGCCAGCTTATCAGTCAAGGAAAATTTAGTTTTCGGAATTCTTCACACGTATATTTGTTCATGGGAATTCGCTTTCCTTCCCTTCTTTCCTTCATTCTTCATTTCGATAATCTATTGCCGTCCAATGATGAGATGACTGATGGAAATCCAAGTGGATTTTTATATCACATAAGTTATCTGAGGACATTTCCTTCATTCCTACGATTGCCATAAACTCGACAGGGGTATTTCATTTTTATTTGGGTTCAGTTAGAAGCATATTCAGAAAAAGAAGTGAAATCCCCAAAAAAACTCCAAAAAAGTTAAAAAATAACGCCAAGTACATGAAAATCCCAAAAACAAAAAATAAAAAAATCTGAAAACACATTTCAAAGGAAAATTTCACTGCATTCAGAATTACGAGGGGATATAAAACGATATGCTCCATTTGAAAAAAAAAGATATGAAATCAATATGAGCGACCAAGTACATTGGTTATCCAAAGGATATGTGAAAGATTTTTGGTATATTGTAACTTCAGTTTGTTTGAACTGTATTGAAGGTAATTTATGATTTTCAAAACAGCATTATTGTATTGAAAAAATAAATAGAACAAGTGTATCGTTCTGCTCGTATATATAGATACCAAAAAGTGAAAAAAAAGTAGAATTCCACAAAACATACAAATGTCTCACAAAAACCCCTAAAAACTCCAACACAGTAAAAAATAACGTCAAATCCCAAAAACCATACAAACGTTTTACAATAACGCTTGGAAAAAAATCCTTGAAAGAAATACTTCAGTCTTTCCGGAAGATTACTTGATATAACAAATATACCATTAAAAAAAAAGATGTGAAAGGCAACCCTGTTTCGGAATTCGCATCAACCAGTAACACTTGGCGTGGCCGAAGAAGATTTTATGAAATTATATCATTTAAATTTCTTGTTTAATGTTCTATAGAAATTCATTTGTATATAATAAAGGCTAAAAACTTCTACCATCGGCCACGCCAAGTGTTGCTGGTTGATGCGAATTCCGAAACAGGGTTGCCTTTCACATCTTTTTTTTTAATGGTATATTTGTTATATCAAGTAATCTTCCGGAAAGAGTGAAGTATTTTTTCCAAGGATTTTTTTTCAAGCGTTATTGTAAAACGTTTGTATGGTTTTTGGGATTTGACGTTATTTTTTACTGTGTTGGAGTTTTTAGGGGTTTTTGTGAGACATTTGTATGTTTTGTGGAATTCTACTTTTTTTTTCACTTTTTGGTATCTATATATACGAGCAGAACGATACGCTCGTTCTATTTATTTTTTTAATACAATAATGCTTTTTTGAAAATCATAAATTACCTTCAATACAGTTTAAACAAACTGAAGTTACAATATACCAAAAATCTTTCACATATCCTTTGGATAACCAATGTACTTGGTCGCTCATATTGATACATATTTTTTTTCCAAATGGAGCATATCCTTTTATATCCCCTCGAAATTCTGAATGCAGTGAAATTTTCCTTTGGAATGTGTTTTTAGATTTTTTTATTCTTGATTTTTGAGATTTTCATGTACTTGGCGTTATTTTTTTACTTTTTTGGAGTTTTTTTTGGTCAATTATTCTTATTGATTAGGATGTTCAATCAGAAAAAAATGAAAACCTCTGGTTGGCAACAGAGCTGTGATTGTATAACAGATAACACACGAAGAATTATTTTTCAAGCACAAGAATAAAATCCTTCAAGAACTATTTTCGAACCAATGAATTCATAAAGAGCTCTGGAGGAGTTCAATGTTTCGAACATTAACGAGTTCTTTGGAAGTATCCCAACAATACTTTCAGCAGTCTCAAAGGATTTATTAATGTCTCAAACATTGTACTCCCCCAGAGCCCTTTATGAATTCATTAGTTCCCCAAGAGTTCTTGAAGAATTCTATTCTTGTTTTTAAAAAAGAATTCTTCGTGCGTTATCAGGGAGGGATATGCAGTGTTCAAGATGAAGGAACATGCGATAAAGTGTCGCGATTCGAGATGATATGATTTGCATTTCGAGATGATAATATCGATTCGAATGATATAGAATGACGAGATGTGATCATTGAAAGAAACATAATGCGCGTGCGCGTTGTGAACAAGGTTGGGTAATGACACGTCATTGGAGGATTTGTTACATTTATTACCTAGTAAACATAGGTCCCCCAAATGCCTTTTAAAGCTGTCTTTTTACAGCGCGGTTTAAGAGATTTGAGAACACATCGTTTTGCCTCCTTTGAGGGATGTCGAAAAGTTATCTTGAAAGAAGTCTCAAAGCTTACTATTTTCAGAACACTTCTATATGTATGACATCTCAAAAACCCCTTTTCAGTACACAACTTTAAGAAATTCAAAAAGGCAACAAATACATGTCTTTCGGACGACCAAAAGATGTCAAACAAAGACAACCTCAAGTTGTCTACACTGTAAAAAAAATTTGTTGAATTCTAAACAAAAATGCTTGGAAATTTACAAACTTGGTTTGGAAAAATAATTTCCGAACCTTTTTTGTAAATTGCCGAACAAAAGTTTGTGAATTTTCAAAAATCTTCGTGGAATTACAAAATTTTTTGAATGTTTACAAACTTTTATTTGGTAATTTACAAAAAAAGTTTGTGTAAAAAACTGCCAAACTTCTTTGGCAGTTTAGGAAGTATATTTTTTACAGTGTAATCAACGAAACGCATGGATGGTATAGCGGCATTTGCATACAATTATTAAAACTGACATTATTTCTATTACGTTACACTCCAAGAGAAAAATAACGTAAGAGAACGTAAAAATGGATATTTCAACGCTTAGTTAATTAATATTTATAGAACACCGAAGGTCTCATAAATGTCCAAGGACTGTAAATGAATTGTGCATTTGTAAGGTTTTTTTCTAAAGGATACGATAGTAAAAAAACAGAAAATTTTTCCTCAACATAAATATCGCACGTAAATTACATACAATGAAATCTGTACGAGATGTTTTCCAAGTAAATAAATAAAGTTGGCCGTAACATAAATATCACATGTCAATTACACACAATGAATGATTTCTCAGCTAAATACAGTCGACTCTCGGATCTTTCACACCCGAATCTTTTACTCAATCGGACCTTTTACTGCAATTCTCTCGAACCTTTCACTTTAGGTACAGCCCTTTCAACCCCCACCTTTGCTGTTCGCTCGACCAATTATTTCAAACATAACCCCACCTCTTTTGAATAAATGTTCAAACAAAACACGAAACAAACTGAATTCGAATCATAGTCGAAACTGGTTAACTTACAGGGACCAAAATGTTTTTCAACCATTGAGTTTATGAATTATAAAGGTTTTTAAATAATTAAAAGATCTGACGAAGGTTCGAAACAGGAAAGTTCCAAAGGTACAGCAAGGCTGTATTAATGTTGCAACAGTATAGGAAGAACCCATAATTTCCAATCACAGGAATCTTTATTGAACATGAATTGAATGAACATTATGAATTACGAGCACATTGCCACATCAAGTTCATTTCTGATGTAATATATATGTTATACCTCGTTATTTTTTAGGTTTATGGAAAATAATTACGAATGTAATATAACACTTTAGTTTTATGACAGCCTCTCGTATCACAGTTTCTTCTTCATGTTTGTATTTTATTTGAATAATACTAATTCCAGATAATTCTACAAAAATATTTATTTAGTACTTTTAATTTTTTCAAGCAACGCTTTCTACAAAATTGTCTATTGCAAATAGGGAATTAAAGATTTCTGTTGGGGGATTTTCTTGGCTTGAAAGCCAGGTAAATAATTTCCTACAGCATGAAGAAGTCTCTATATTGGTTGGAATAAGATGGTTAAAAGATTCTCCATTGCTGCTACCGAGTGCTACCTTGGATCCAGTAATTCATATCATCTATCGAATAAGTCTCATCTTCAGAAAGCTGGTTTGCCAATGTTACAAGTTGTCTTGTACATGATTCCAATTCATTAACCGTAGTAGAAGTCATGTGGTTAGTGCTTATTTTTTTCCATACATGTTGGATTGTTTTTTCGCCAACAGAATCCCATGCAACCGAAAGTGCGTGACAGTAATCCAAAACGGTTCAAGATTTTGAAAAAACTTGCCGAACTGTCCCTTCTCCACTTGTGGACAGTAGTTTCCGTAGAAATCTTTGACAATATGCTTTCTTCAAAGCCCCGATTACTCCTCGATCCATTGGTTGAATCAATACGGTAACGTTCGGAGGGAGGTAAGTAATTGTACAACGTGGATCTATTGCATTCAGTTCCATAAGATCAGGATGACTCGGAGCATTGTCCAAAATTAGAAGAATTTTATCAGTTGCGTTAACTCTTCGGGCTTTGACCTCTGGTAAAAGAAGATTCTTGAACCATTCTCGAAATATTCCGCGATCCATCCACGCGCTGCGTTGCGCGCTATACAGTACTGGAAGATGAGTCACATTTTTGAAAGAACCAGGTTTTTGCGATTTTCCGATCACTTTTAAAGGGATTTTATGAGTGCCAGTAGCGTTTGTGCAAACCATCATCGTCAACCGATCTTTTGGGGCTTTGAAACCTGAAGCCTCTTTTCCAGTCCGCATGACAAGAGTATTCGTTGGCAGTGCTCTCCACACAAGACCCGTTTCATCCGCGTTGTATACATACTCCCATTCATACCTTGAAAACAAACCAGAGATATTACAATTCATCAGCTTTTCTATAAATAATCCCAAATAGCATTTGAGCTTGTCATAAGCTTCTCAGACTTGTAATTATTATGATATTATATTAGATTATTGTATGTAATTTACATGTGATATTTATGTTACGGCCAACTCTACTTATTTACTTGGAAAAGATCTCGTTCAGATGACATTTGAAAGTCCTCTTAAAGTGAAATTCAGAAGATATCTTATGGATGGCTCAGCCATCCATACATGACAACTTAAAATCATCTTGAGTTCAACTCCAAGACATCTTGAACAGTTCAAGATGTCTTGTCTTGAACACATCATTTGGTTGGACATTGGTTGTCTTTAAGAATTCTTGAAAGTCTCTTATTTGCATTTCTTGTAGACAACCCATAACTTCTCACAGACATCTTGAAGAATACCTCAACACGGAAAAAAGAAAACACCACGGGTTACTGTGAATGACAGCGATCGGTTGAAAAACAAATGAAAACACGCTTGGATAATGAGGATTAGCGCGATCACAGTGATGGGTATTGTAATGAAATGCGTCAACGCTGACTGGACAGTAATGAGGACTGGGAAAGGCAGTACTGCATAGAATGAATTTGAGTTTCAATGTATTTTTATGATTCACAGTAACCATTGCTGTTTTCTTTTTTCCGTGAAGTTGACTTCTTGTTTACTGGGTGCGCGAGTATGATACGTCATATGTAGCGTGTATTAATACAAAAATTACATATATTACGTGAGAAGACCCTGAAAGAGGGGTTTGTTACATCACCTGATCGCGAGATGAATAATCGCTGGAAAGGTTGGGTGATGTAATATCTCGTGGATTTCCTGCGTGCATGCATTACGAGAAATACAGGAACCTATTCTTCAGTAGTCCACGTTATTCCAGTTCAGAATGAAGTCCTTATGAATCTCTGGTATTCGAAAAAAATTCTTGAAGAACTTTGAGGAATATCCTGTTAACTGGCACACGACTTCCTCGTTCCTACACTGTAAGAAAATTTCACCGGAAAATTCCAGTACATGTACTGGAAGCAATTAACCTGTACATGTACCGGAAAATTTTAGCACATTTGTACTGCAAAAATTCAGTGCAAACGTTATGGAATTTCAGTATCAAAACTGGAAATTTTCTGAGCCTCGGTACTGGAATTTTCCAGTACACGAACTGGACTTTTCCAGGACATGTACTGGAAAATTAATGCTGAAAATATCCATGAAAATTGAAAAAAAATTGCTCACGCAAAGTGATTTTGCAGGGTCCTTGTGTTCCAAGATGATTGAGAAACTTTTGATCGTTCATTTGGATGGACAGAAACTCATGTCTACCTAACGGGATTTGAACTTACACTTTTCTACCTGCCTACCAACTGAAACCTGAGACCTAACCGATGAGCTATAGCGCGACATGTTGGAAAGCCAGCTTGGGTTACTACATATGCTTCATATCTAGAATACACAAGAGGATAAGTCTTGGAAAAACCTCATATATCAATTTTATTGGCTACAATTACAATTATTATTCAAAATCTCAATCAGGAAATTTTCAATATAAGGACTTGAAATTTTTCCTGCCAGAAATGACGAAGTCCAATAAAAGTGGAAAATTTCAGTGCAACGGTGATTAAATTCCGTTGCATAGCAACTGGAAAATTCCATCACACGACCTGAAAATTGCAGTTCAAAACCTGTATAATTCAATTGCATAGTAACTGGAAAATTCCATCACAAAACCTGAGAATTGCAGTTAAAAACCTGTATAATTCCAGTATACCAACGATTAGGTTTTTTTTTTCTAAATTCCAAATTTTTTATCGTCCTTTTTGAGGGGATATTTTTTTCTGGTGCACAAGAACTATAAAATTGTAATACGAGCCGGTAAAATTTTCGCGAAATCATGGCAAAATTTCAATACATCATCTCAAACTTGAAAATTCCAGTACAATGACTGAATTTTCAGTTATGCTTGGTAAATTTTCAGTAACGTAACAACAAAATCTCTGTACATGTACTGGAATATCCATATTCCAGTACTAGCACTGGAAATTTCCAGTCCAGTTGCACAGTAGATTTCCAGTTTTTTTTTACAGTGTACTTTACCAATTATGATGAAACATTTGAAAATATCGTCAAATAATTTAGATTGCTAGATACTCTTTTTCCACATTCCTCAACCGATTGGGATGAAACTTATATGAGAACACTGTGATATCATAACTGAACCGCAGTATAACCTTTATTGCAATCGGATAACAGGAAGCGGAAACACGCCCGGTCCCAAAATCACAATGGTTGATAACATGATTCCTTTCTGTCTCCCGTTTTCTTGTAAGGATCAGGTTGAGACTTATATGGGACCACCATCGGCACTACATAAAACTGTGGTAAAAATTTCATAACGATCGGATGATAGGAACGGAAGATATCCGCATGATAATGGTATGTACCAGATTTTCAAATTTTGTTTCGAAGCTTAGTGCTTGACATTTTCTTCCCTCACTTCCGATTCGCTTCAAATTCATATCCTACCACTAACATCACTTGTATCGAATATGCTCAAAGTTCCATGGCGTTCGGATGACACGAACATAGGGAAGGGATGCTTCCAAAAATATGGCCGAAAAATGCGAATCGCAAAAGAAGATTTTCCCCAGTTTCCAACTGATTGGGATGAAAATCATATGGGACCACTAGTGTATCATACTCAGAACGTGATATCAATTCCATGACAATCGAATAATAGGAAACGGAGATATGAGCGTTCGCAAAGTCACCATTTTTTTAACATTTTCCCTCACCCCTCCGGTTCTTCTGTAATAATCAGGTTGAAACTTATATGAGAATATTATCGCCTCACTCTAAGACTGTAGTATGGATTTCATCGAAATCGGATGAGTGGAACGGGAGATATCCGCGTTCGCTGTTTGTTGACAGACTGAACTCCTATGCGACAGACAGACACGAAACCAAAAATCTTCCCCGAGTTTGGAGAAACATTTCGGCCCAAGAGATTTTGAGTTTGGAGACAAAAAAATTTTCGGTCCCCGGAAACGATCATAAAGCTTCTCTCTAACGAGGAAGCAATTCATTATAAATTCTCTCGAAACCGAGATAATGTTGTGTGGGCCATCGCTGAATACTGAAGATTTTGGTCCACTCTTGGACCATTTTCCAGTATCAGAAAACTTTTCAAGAGTTCTGCAATAACTCCCAAAAATATTACAATGTGATCGAGAGGAGAATTTTCAAAGAGCTATATTCTTCGGATATTTGCGAGTTCTCCAAGTACACCGTACGTATCCATTTGAATACTTCCGATAGTCTTGGAGAATTCTTTTCGAGGATTCGTAATTTTTTTCAAATTCTTATAGAACTTCTTGTACTGCCTGCCTACACAGCACTCCAGCTGAGGAGGAGTGCATAATGAATTAATTTAGCACTAAAAGAATTCAAAATGAATGCATTGAGAACTCTTTCTGATCTGTGTCGCTGCGTGGGTGAGCAGAATCATAAAACTCGGGAAGCAACGGTGACCGCGAAGTAGTCGTCGGCGCTAGTGTTCAAGAAAAAAAAACGTCAATGTTGAAATGATCAATGCATCGATTATTTTCCAAGAACATTATTACATCGATTTTGTCAAGATGAGATGATACTTCTATTATGGTGGAAATTATGGTGGGAGGTGGATTTGCCGAAGAAACATCATTTGACAATCGCCCGTGATAAATGAAAAGTGACTAGCGATTGTCAAATTATGTCTATTCGGCGAAATGTTTATTCCGGAAATTCACCCCCTACCGAAATTACAGACACAAATACAAGATAGCCTTGTCATATGCTGGAAGGTAAATAAACTAAATAATCGTTGGTCGGAAAATCTGTGTCCCAAGAGGCGATATTCTGAATGTTCATTATCTTTAACATTTTTGATTGAATAATATGGCTCGTTCCTCGTAGATTCTATGAGACCGGCCACTTCGCAGTTTTCAGAACAATTAACATTTGGAATATTTACCTTCCAAACACGAATTTTCGGATAAATCCATCTCTCGGAATATTCGCTTTGAAGAATATAACGGGGCTACCGACCGGTAATCAATGGTGCCGGATAAAATGCGGAGTATAACGTACATTGGTTCATTCTTTACATGAAGGATAGAGGAATGGAGTACGATCGCAAACTTCTAAAGTGCTCCCGAAAACGTATTCTAGATTGACCTCGAAAGTAGTGCTGATGGACGTGTTTACCAGTATGTACTACTGAGTAACCATGAAAACCGAGTGATTCACCACTAAGATCCCGATTTTCACTGTTGTAAGTGCCATCAAATGTGAAAAAATTGGGACTAAAAAGACGGCGATTTTTTGCCATTTTCCGTTGGAGAAAATCGACCTCGATCGTACCCCTTTCATCTATTCTCCATGACTCTTCCAAAGACTGCAATATGAATGTTTGGCTCTACATGTGTGATTAGGATTTTTATTGTTAACCCGATATTATTTTCTTTGAACGGAAACTCGTTGTTTCTTCGCGTTCGAACGTCTCTTACCAAGAATTCATATCAGGATCTCGTGCCGACGAGTTCACTAGGAAAGGACACTTTAAAAAGGAAGTCACCAACATACAATATATATAGAAAGCCTTGTATATCATACGGTTTCTTTATTACCAACCCCCTTCAGGGGAAGAAAAAAACAAACAATAGAAAAGGATGTAAAATTTACATGAGCTCACTGACACACAAAAATAAACATACGGCTACAGTTCCATTGAACACGAAAGGGAGATTCTTCCTCCCCCCCTTTGAACTATTCAGAATGGGAACAATTGCAATAAACGACGAGTTTTCTGCATCAACCCGACCACGAAGGATTTACAGCATTTTTCTCTCGACTGTCAACGGAGGTGACGAGGTTCTCGCCGCCCTACTTAACGATCATGCGGGGACTACTCCGTCACAGTGATAATCGACTCGGTCGACCAAATGCTGGCATCACTGATGCCAGCATTTGGTCGACCGAGTCGATTTACCCTCTTCATCTGACCATTTCTCGTCCCCACCATTCCAGCCGGGTGTACGCAAACATTGAAACCCGTATTCATATGATTCGGGACCGGTCGGTTCACTTCGAGTCAGCTCGGACAATCGAGAGAAAACCAACTATCCGTCGGTCTTTGTCTTCTCAATATGTTTTACGATCGGCTAACTCCGTGCAAGATCGGAAAAAGTTTAAAGCCCACGTGGTCGACTTACCGAAAAGTTTCACCGCTTTTTCTTTTCCAAGCGACAATTTTATTGTAATCAGTATCGAACTGACTTACCCGGCACCCCGGGCAATTCTCGGCCGGGGCCCTTCGATATTTTTTCCGTTTTTTTTTTCAATTAAAGAGCCAGTTCAATACTGATTATTAAATTATCACGATGAAATATAGATTTGATGCATAGCATCATTTAATTGAATTAAAATCGAATATAAGTAAATAATTTTCCAATTATTATTCATTTTTCATAAATTTTATAAGATTATTGGTTATTCTTATGACTGATTATGAAGCTTCCAAGAACTCCTATATGTATTGTATAAAAATTTTCTAATAGTTACGCATTTCCAATCATTATTTCAAATCTTGATGATTTTTCAATGAATTTCATTAGAATTGTCAATCAATCGATGGTTGAAAAATTCTAAGATAGTTTGGGGATCTATGATAAATGTCCTGCGGTGAATAATAATATTCCATAATATTCCCTGATAAATTAATTCTCAGAGATCACTATGATATTCCAATGAGGATAATCAAATCAACATCGATTATCAGATGTTGATCAACATCAAAATAATAAGACTGAATATTCGATTAAGGGGTCTGTCTAGTAGCTCGCGCCGAAAAAAACGCGATTTTCGTGATTATTCCTTGGGATACTGGATGAAGGTAATGATATAAAAGTTATTAGGCTTAGTGAATACACTCTTGAAATACATAAAAAAACTTTTTTCTTTTATTTTATACATGTATTATGACCAAAAACGTCAGCCAAACGCAACACCTCGAAAAGTAGGTAGGTCCGCCTTGTTGATAAAATCTCGGAGCTGTGTTGTCTGAGACAAAAAAATCGAAGTGCTCTAGGTTTGGTATGACAATGGCTATGTCCCCTATGAATTTTATTCAATTATTTCGAAAAATAAAAAAATGGTAAAGAAAAAACAAAAAATTTTCAAAAAACCGTTTTTTTTCGCCGATTTTTGAAAAAAGAATATAGTAAAATTCAAAATTTTCGAAAAAAATTCATAGGGGACATAGCGATAGGTTTAAAGAATATGTGTTCCAAATTTCATAAGGATCGGTCGAGTAGTTTCGAAAATTTCATCAACAAGGCGAGTAAAAACGTTGTTTCGAGAATAACGCGTTTAAAGTTTTTTTTACATGAAATTCTTAAAAAAAAATTACTTACGCCTAGTCAGCGATGCCTGGTCCGTACAAAATTCCTTCAGATTGTTCGAAGAGTTGACTTTCTTCCAATCTTTTTCCAAACGAAACCAAAACGATTTTTCAAAAGTGAGTTACTAGACAGACCCCTTAATTGAGCGCAAATTATTTTCAATGTTTCTTGATTGCTTTAAAACACTGCGGAATACAAGCGATTTTCTGAAGTTGGAGAAAATTGGTTAAAAAAAGTAAGCATGCAAGTTAGGTCACTTCTGAAAATTTGCTGAAAAGGTGAAGGAATGCATTCCATACATCAGGTATGGAATTTGTAGCCGATATTTATTTATTTCAAATGGTTCTAACAGTGGAATAATGAAATATCACTAACAATGAAATCATAATCACTGATTCCATGGTCTATCTTTCTCTCCCTTCGGCATGCCATTCTAAAATAGAAAAATCACCGAATACTGGAGATGACATCCAATATAAACACTATTCTGATCATCAAAGATGATCAAAATGGTGTTTGAATACCTATATGACAAGAAAAACTAGTGGCCTAACCTGCATGTTTTGGGTGGCCCAATTTACATATTCAATGCAACTTTGCAATTGCAAGAGCATTATTCTAATTTCACAATATGATTGAAATACGTTTTGTGTGATTCAAAGAAATTAAGAGAGAAACCTAATAGATTGATTTACCTTCATCAATCGATGAACACTGTCCTCTTTGTACGACATGAAATAAATTAGAATAAAACTTTTTTGCACGTTTCTCCACTTGCCTTCTGGAATACTCACAAGAGGTGTCTGTTTTTGCATTCTATGCACATGAAAAGTTAACATATGATAAGACTCGACTTCAATCGTCATGAAATCAGAGTTGCCAACGGTTGAAAATACAAAAAATTCCCTGGCCTAACCTGCATGCCGGTTCAACCTGCATGCTTCTCCCCTACTTTTCTGAAGGGTGTCTTCCCATGTTACTATTACATGTTGTCATGAACGTTCGTTCAGCAACTAGATATATGATGAGAACGCTCTCAGAAGGTACTACCAATCCACCACGATGTTTCGCAAGAATAAGAGAAATTCCCGTATTTGAATAATTTGTACGAGTTTCACACGTATTTGCCTGCACTGGGAAGGAAAGACGAGTGATGCGCTGATGGTCAAAGAGTCCCACACTGTTGCTAACCAATCGGGTGTTACCAAGAGTATATCGCTATTGGTAGGAACAATAAAACACTTTTGATGACCAATTGTGTGTTACCAACAGTATATCGCTATTGGTAAACATAGTAAGACGCTGATGGAAGTGAATAGAAACCTCAAGGGGATACCAGCGATCCCCGCTGATGCAACCCGCCACACAAATGTACCGACTGAGTAAACATTTTCTCTGCAAGAATACTCTGAACTGAATTCATAAAAAAGCATGAAACTTTTAGGAATCAATCTTTAATCCTTCATCTATCACGCTACACCGCCCGAATTTTGAATTCCGGAAAAAAATTCATGTTACTGACTGAGAAAAAAATTCTCCCTCGAAATTCAAAATTCGGGCGGTGTAGCGTGATAAATGAAGGATCAAAGATTGATTCCTGAAAGTTTCATGCTTTTTTATGAATTCAGTTCAGAGTATTCTTGCAGAGAAAATGTTTACTCAGTCGGTACATTTGTGTGGCGGGTTGCATCAGCGGGGATCGCTGGTATCCCTTTGAAAGAGAAATGCGAAGTGAGCTATTGTTGAAGAGTGCATCACTATTGTGACCAATAGTGAATCCGTAGTATATTTAATGTATCAGGGAAAATGTATTCTGACATTTTAATAATGAAAATACATCCCCGTTGTTTTTGCAAATGGTTTTATTAAATGCATAAGAAATCAGTGAACTGATATAAATGAAGAACTATTCATCAAATATGATGTGATTTTTATTAAATAATCTTAGTATGATAAATATGAATACGCGATGAGAATTGAAGAGAAATCACATTATAATATATTTAAAAAATTATGTAATGAGGTATTCATTCAGATAATGTTTTGAAATATTCGAAGTCCTATAAGGGATCATCAAAACATTCGTGCTATAGCTTCGAGATAAAGTGCAAGTGATGTGATTTGGAAATTGGAAGATCCGAATCAGATAGATTAGACATCCTTAATTTATATCACGTAGACTACTTGCATGAAGTATTCCTCCACAAATGTTTTGATGATTCCTCATAGGACTTCCAATATTTCAAAACATTATCTGAATACCTCATTATATAATTTTTTAAATATATTATATTGTGATTTCTCTTCAAGTCTGATCGCGTATTCATATTTATCATAGTAAAGTTATGTAATAAAAATCACATCATATTTGATAAATAGTTCTTTATTTATATTAATTCACTGATTTCTCATGCATATAAAACATTCAAACTAATGGTATTAATATTCGAATTAATATCATCCAATAGAAGTTTTATCTTGTCGAACGATGCCATTTCAAGCGAATGAGAAGAATATAAGAGGTAGAATAAACAGAGCACACTGTAAGCACGTCCGTATCAGCCGAATGTTAGCAGCGGACCCCATTTCTTATGCCTATGATAAAACCATTTGCAAAACCAACGCGGATGTATTTTCATTATTAAATTGTCAGAATAAATTTTTCTTGGTACATTAAATACATTACGGATTCACTATTGGTTACAATAGTGATGCACTATTCAACAATAGCTCACTTGGCATTTCTCTTCTAAGGTTTCCATTTGCTTCCAACAGCGTTTTACTATGCTTACCAATAGCGATATACTCTTGGTACGCACAATTGGTCATCAAAAGTGTTTTATTGTTCCTACTAGGGGTGTGCGGGTAGCACTTTTTATCGGGTCGGGTCGGGTTCGGGTATTTGTATTTCTTTTCGGGTCGGGTCGGGTACCCGATTAAATCGGGTTTTCCAAGTCGGGTACCCGAATATAATAAAATCGCTTGAATTTAATATTTTCAACTTCTATTCGAAGTTGCCATTGCCGTTGATATTTTAAGGACAAATTGTCTTGAGCGATTGTAGGAATAAGGGGATTTCATATGAATTCAATTCTAATATGAAGAATGCCATATTCACTACAAGTCTATTAGGGTTGTTACTCCATGTAATTGATTATGCAGCGCATTGAGAAATCTCCAACTTGCTTCATGGAATGTTTATATTTATTTTTTAATTCAATTGAAAAATATAATCACATTTATATCTCATAAATAATATATTATCTATTTTCGTATTTAGTAACCACAATATAGAATCTTGAACATCAATGAAAATAAATATTCTTCTTAGAAATATCATTCTTTTTTCATATTTTTAAATTTGAATGGAGGAAGCACAACTCTTCCACATGTTTTGTCAGCAATCTTGATCGAGTTGCTGTCACAATATTTCCTGCTGAGGAAAACGTTTGCTATATTTGAATTACCCGAATGTAATCGGGTACCCGAAAAACTCGGGTAATTGAAAAACCCGACCCGACGGGTTCCCGACCCGACCCGACCCGATAAAAACCCGATGACTCGGGTACCCGCACACCCCTAGTTCCTACCAATAGCGATATACTCTTGGTAACACCCGATTGGTTAGCAATAGTGTGGGACTCTTTGACCAACAGCGCATCGCTCGTATTTTTTTCCCAGTGTGGCAAGCTGTGATGCACTCGCATTTTATAGTGTTGGGTAACTCGCGAACTACGTAACCCGCTATGTACCCTATAGAGTGGGCCGGAAAAACAATTTTTTTTTCGATCGTGACACCTCAGAAAGGCCGAGCCGAGGCAAATGCAACAAGAAAAATTCGGAAGAGAATATCTTCAGTTCGCGCATCGCATTTGAAGTTTGAAAAATCGCTATGTTCCGCAGTTTGTTGTCAATTTTTCATAAATACTGGGCTGATCCCTGTCAAAATCCTATATGTTCGTATGTCAAGTTTGAGGCATGAGAAACACACAACCACATCAATACCTGTCCTTTAAAAATATTCATTGTCGCGCCGAAAGATGAAAGAAAACACATTGTTTTGGAAAAATGGTGATATTTATTCAATTTCGTCACTTTTACTTTTTCATTTTCAGTATAAAAACTTTTGTACCTGGTGAATATACGTTTATCTTAAATTCTTTTATCAAATAGAATGTACTTAAAAATCGGATTTTTTTGAAAATTCGGACATTATCGATCTTGATGAGAGGGTCGTCCTGTTGAAGCCGTCTCTTGCCTCAGCAACGCACACTTTCCGAGATGCTTCGGTCACAAGTTTGACACATTGTTCAACAGTTTGGGTATGACAAGGGAAGCTCTCGAAGTCCGGTCGTAACGGTGTGCCAGTCTATCAAAATTTTTATATCCTCATTCGTGATTTTCCTCAATAGTGGAGGTGGGGAGATATCACCATTATCCCATCGAATCATATCCACGTAATCTGCTGCTTCGAAATTGATATGAGTCTTGGTGTCCTGAAGTTTCGAACAGTGTGTCCTTTGCAAAGTGATCGAGCTTCTAACACTCGACGAAGCCCCAGTTCTCTGGAGATATTTCTTCTTTCGTCCACAATCATTGCCAAAATCGAATTTTTGGGGTGAGCAAAGAAAGTGTTTCGTTCAATTACCGGATTGATGACATTCAGCAAGTCTTGAGTTAAATATCGTGAAGTTTTGATGGTTTCCCAAATTATCTTTGGCCCATCTGTGAAATTTTTGCTATTTTTGATCTTGGACCAGATAGGCATGGAACATTTCAAAATAAAATGTATATCAATTTCACGCTTACTAAGCGTAGAAGATCAAAACTAGCAAAAATTGCACACATGGGCCAAAGATAATTTGGGAAACCATCAAAACTTCACGATACTCAACTCAAGACTTGCTAAATGTGATCAATCCAGTGATTGAACGGAACGCTTCCTTTGCTCACCCCGAAAATTCGGATTTGGCAATGATTGTGGATAAAAGAAGAAATATCAGAGAACTGGGGCTTCGTCGAGTGTTGAAAGCTCGATCACTCACGTTACTTAAGTACATTCTGTTGAATGAAAGAATTCAAGATAAACGTATATTCACCAGGTACAAAAGTTTTTATACTGAAAATGAAAAAGTAAAAGTGACGAAATTGAATAAATCACCATTTTTTCGAAACAACGTGTTTTCTTTCATCTTTCGGTGCGAAAATGAATATTTTTAAAGGCAGTTATTGATGTGGTTTTGTTTTTCTCATACCTCAAACTTGACATACGAACATATAGGATTTCGACAGGGATCAGCCCAGTATTTATAAAAAATTGAGAACAAACTGCGGAATATAGCGATTTTTCAAACTTCGAGTGCGATCCGTGAACTGAAGATATTATTCGATTTCAATTTTTCTTGTTGCATTTGTCTCGGCTGAGCCAAGAGAAACTTTTCTAAGGTGTCGCGATCAAACAAAAACAATTGTTCTTTCGGCCCACCCTACTATGTACCCTACGGCATTTCCAAAAAATTCACAAAGGTCATCACGTGTCATCCAACTGAAATTCAAAAATTCTCCCAAGTCATCAACAATAGAAGATGAATTGCTATTTTGTATTCCACATTTTCCTCAACTCTCTGATTTTCGATTGCGTTATACACATTCAGATCGTATCTATCAATCTTCGCTATTTTTTTTCGATTAGAGGAAATATTAAAAATTGTTGTGCTGTCCATTACAGTCACATTACCAGTCGCAATATGTACATCATGACGAATTAAAAGTCTTCTGTACGTAGAGATAAACTGTGCCACAGTTGAGTTTGGGCTGGGGACGGGCGATGTTGGAACAAAACATCGATGCTGAAACATCGATTGTTGTTTTCTTTCGATTTTAATAAATCGATTAATCGACAAAAAAAATATTGATTTAAAAGAAAATCGATGTTTCTTGTCTTTTCTTCAAATGAGCTGTAAATGAATAATATGTAGCGGGAGAAACTATAACATATATGTATCAAAAGTAAAAATTTATGTCTTCACATTCATGTATTATATTTTTTATCTCCATAATAATTTACATCAGTTTTTTAATTTATCTGTATGTAACGATAATAATTTATTGACTAGTCACATCAGTTTTGGTGAAGTTTGGTAACTTTTAATAATGAAGGTTCAATCTTATGTAAAATTCCACATTTCCTCATCTAAGGAACCGAGAAATAAAAGTTTTGATCATCTTTTTCCTGGTCATCTGTTTCTCAATTGGTTTTTCACGACTCCTGCTTTCGAGAATAAGCGTCCAGCTGGAACAGGAGTTGTTCCGATTGAGAGATATTTGATCGCGATTGCGTATAATTTGGGGTATGCGTTTTTCATCTTATTCCAATATTGAAGCGGATCAGTCGATCTTTCTACCACGAACCACCATTGTTTTTTTATGAGAAATCTTGATTTCCATTCATTGCATCTGAAATCACTATAAATAAGGTAAATATTGAAATTGAGCAACATATTACCCGTACAAGACAATCACCGATGGGATCCGTCACCTCCACATACAATTTAGGTGGAATATTGGTGGATGAGGTAGATGGGTGGAGGCATGGTTGCTCGAGGAAAATACGACGTGGTGGCAACAGAGAAATGTCCGGCGTCGATTTTTATGCGGACATCCCTCCGTTACCACCACGTCGCATTTTCCTCAAGCAACCATCCCTCTACCGAACCACCTCATCCACCGATTTCCCACCTAAATTCTATGTGGAGGCGACAGATCCCATCGGTGGTTATCTTGTACGGATAGTGTAACTTTGAGAGGATGCATTATTTGTACTAATTCATGACAGAAATATAATTACCTCAACAGAACCACAATCCTCGTACGTCCATGGAACGTCCACATACGTCTTCGCGTTCCCTGAGCGTACGCAAATTTTGGTTCTGTTGAGGTAGAAATAAAATAAGTACCAGTTTCCCTTGTGCTTGAATGGGCAAATAGTATAGGAATTTTTCCTTGCCTCAAACGAGATAATTTATCACGGTGATCTATACAATCATCCGTAAAATGATTAGCACATAGTCTACTATATTTGTGTGGCGTCCAATTTTCTCTGCCCATACTTTGGACCCATTTGGATTTCAGAACTTCATCTTGTGGAAATCTAGTGGAGTACACATCAATATGAATATGAGAAGATAATGATTGCATCAACGACCTAATCATGTTTTAATATGCATATGACATTTTGACACATGATACTAACCCCAAAAACTTCGTAAGACTTACCTATAAAAACTAAATCCTGTATATTTAGAGGATTGCTTTTCGCAGTAAGCGCAATGGACCATTATCGCCACGATTGAAACTATTCCTCACTTTTCCAGGATTGCATTCCAGTTGATAGCGATTCCAATGGGTTTACAAAATCAGGTTGAGAATCTCTGCGACTTTGAACTTCATTACCAAAAGTTGATGAAGCATGTAACAAAATCACCCCCACTTCCACAATTTACCCTGAGGGCCACGCATGCGCAATTATATTGTGTTGAGTACAAACCACCCTTTGAGAGGTGCTGATGGAGCTCCTATTCATGGTACCCCCACTCCCTGCTATCGTCTATCCAGTTAGTATATAGATCAGTGATTTCGCTGAATAGACATGATTTCAGTGATGCCAGGAAAGACGGTGTGGACCGAGAAATCAGCCCCTCTACCGTGCACACGATGAAACTTTCGTACGATTTGCTTGATATAACTTGATCTAGGTCTACCTTTCCCAGTTTTACCATTCATTCTCCCTCCCAATATTGTTTTCAATAAACTCTCATGCCGTAATGTGTGTCCTATAAGATTGCTTCTCCTTTTCACGATGTGTTTCAAAAGATTTCTTTCTTCATTTATCTGCTCGAGTACTTCTTCATTTTTGACTTTGTCTATTCATTTTATTCTGAGCATCCTCCTATAAAACCACATTTCAAAAGCTTCAAGTCTTCGTTGATCAGTTTTCCCCATTGTCCAAGTTTCGCAACCATAAAATGCTGTGCTCCAAACGTAACTTTTCAAGAATTTCTTCCTTACTTCCGAGCTCATATGTTTTTCAGCATAATAACTGTTTCTTTTGGTAAAAAACCTGTTTCCCTTGTGCTATTCTTGCTCTTATATCCCTTCCGCTTTTGCCGTTTTCTGTAATTATGCTTCCTAGATATTTGAATTCTTCCACTTGTTCAATTGTCTCGGTATCTGTTTTGATTTTCGTTCTTCTAGCTGTTTTCGCTGCTGTACACATCATGAATTTCGTTTTGTCTTCATTTATATTTATACAATAGTTTTCCAATAATATTGTTCTCATAGTGTTGAGAATATTTTCTAACTCAGTACTACTCGTGGCAAGTATAGCTATGTCATCCGCGAATCTCAACATACTTATATTTTCTCCCTGAATCTTCAATTTCGATTGAATTTCCTCCTTCACTTCGTTCATTGCTTCTTCTATATATAAATTGAAAATCAGTGGCGATAATGAGCATCCTTGGCTCACCCCTCTTCTTATTTGTACTTCTCCTTCCTGACCCTCTATGTCAATTATTGCACTTTGATTCTGATATAATTCGTATATTTTTCTCCTACCTTTATAATTTATTCCCACCTTCTTCAGGATCGCAAACATCTTCTCCCAGTTCACATTATCGAAAGCCTTTTGTATATCTACAAAACCTATGTACACAGATTTCTTCAGCGCTATCCTTTCCTCTATTACTGCCCTAAGTGCTAAAATTGCTTCTCGCGTTCCCCTATTTTTTCTAAAATCAAACTGATCTTCTGCCAATCTACTCTCTATTTCATTTTCCATCCTCCTGTATATAATTTTGGTCGGTATTTCCGAAGCATGTGAAGTGTAACTGATCGTTCTGTAGTTCTCGCATTTGTCTGCCCCTTGTTTTTTCGGGATAGCGACAATTTTATTCTTTTGGAAATCTTCCGGTACTTCTCCTTTTTCGTACATATCTCTAATCAATTCAAACAGTGCGTCACGAGTTGTATGTATGTATGTATGTATGCATTTATTCATATTCTGTCGGCGCCCTCTTACAATGGTTTGAAGGCGCCGCCCCCCTACAATTTACTTCCCTCTTCCAAACTCTTTCGCACATCCTTCATCAACTAAACATACAATAAAACCCGACAAAAAGAAAAAAGAAACCAGAAATCCATAATACCGTAACTACTCTGTCTCTCTCTCTCTCACCCATCTCCTCTCCATCAAGCACAACAAAAGAAAAACCATAATTTCTACCATCAAAATATAAAAACACTCATTGTCTTTTCCTCCTCTTCACTTCACTATAAACTCCCCAACGTATCATTTTCCCTCCTCTTCCCTCCCGCACTCCTCTTCTTCTCCCCGTCTTTTCATCTCCCTTTCTAGCCCCATCTTCTCCTCTAGCACCTCCAGCAGTTCCGCATTATCCTTCAACGCTCTCATCCGACACCTCGTACGATGATGTTTCTTCTTCTCCATATTTTATCTTCCTCTCTCCAATCTTCCATCCTCGTCCACATCTTCTTCTTCTCCTTCCCCCACTCCTCTTCCTCCTTCTCGCACCCTCTGCTCTCTCTTCTCCCGTCACTCGGTTCTCGGCTCCTCTCTCCTCTATCACCGCGTTCCTTCCTCGCTGACGCTTCCTCTCGTTCTCCGCTGTCTCCCTTATCCTCCACGCTTCCCTTCCTAATCGGCTCTTCCACCTCCTTTACCTCTCGCTTCTCTTCTTCCCTACTCCTGCTTCTCCCCTCTTCCGGTAGATGGCGCCTCTCCGATTGACCTTCATCTCCTCTTTTCTTCCTTGCCGACTCCTCTCCTTCCTCCCCACAATCTTCCTTATCCTCCTTGCTCATCTCCCTTATCAGCATTTCTTCTCCCACCCCTGTCGGCTTTTCCCCTTCTTCCACCGTTGGCAGCACTTCCGCTCCCCTGTCTCCCTTCCACTCCTCCAATACTTCTTCCATCTTCTCCATTATTCTTTTCATCACCTCCTCTCTCTGTTTTTTACCCTCCTCCTTCATTTTCTCCTCGATCTTCTTCTCCGATTCATCCTCCCTTCTTCTTAACCTCTCTTCCACGAGTCTATCAATCTCTTCTCTCTCTTCATCACTTCAGCACGTGTCCTGAACTCCCTGTATTTCTTTTTAACTTCACCAACCGCCTCCTCTTCACTGCTTCAGATAAATTTTATCCACGGATAAAGTAAACCGCCAACACTTTCACCTTCACGCCTCTTTTTCTTACTTCTTCCACTTTTCTACCGCACTACTCCACTTTTCTTTCCCGCTAACTCTCACCCGACTCTACACCTTCGCCATCTTACCGGAAGCACCCAGTGCGTCACGAGTTCCTTCACTGAAGGCTTTTATAAGGTCCGCACTCATGCCATCTATGCCTGGCGCTTTATTATCTTTCAATTCTTTCAAAGCCTTGTCGAATTCTGATCTCAATATCGAATCTCCCAATTCTTCCTCATCTACATCCTCCTCCTTCTCTAAAAGTGCTATATCATCGTTTCCTCTATACAAGTCTTCCAAATGACTGATCCACTGTTCTATTTTCTCTTCCGTTTTTATCAATTGTCGTCCTAGAGAGTTTCTAATCTTATTGCTTCTAGATTCCATTTGTCCGAAAAATCTTTCAATAATCCTATATGTTTCATCTATTTTTCCTAAATGCAATCTTATTTCCATTTCCTGACATTTCTCTTCTAACCACTGTTTTTTTTGCTTTCCTTGATTCTCTTATCACTTTATTTCTCAATGATTTGTATCGTTGCTGGCCTTCTTGGCTATCATTATCCTTGTATTTTCTTCTTTCATCCATTAATTCTAAAATTTCTCCCGTTATCCATGGGTTTTTAGGTTCTACCCCATTATTCTTCAAAATCTTATCCGCATATTCTCCTATATTCCCCTTCATTTTTGTCCATCTCCTCTCTATTCCCAAGTCTTTCTCTTTTTGATCTCCCAACTTTTCATCCAACATTTTCTCGA
This sequence comes from Gonatopus flavifemur, assembly GCA_018340375.1. NCBI lineage: Eukaryota > Metazoa > Arthropoda > Insecta > Hymenoptera > Dryinidae > Gonatopus > Gonatopus flavifemur. The sequence goes on from JAFFJZ010000016.1 coordinate 3,713,815, forward strand.
ATGTCTCATGTGTTTATTTTCGCTTGAGGTTCTTCAAATTCCATCTTTTCTGCATTTTCCTTTTCTTCTTCAGAGATTTGAATTTCAGAGAACATTTCATCATCAACATATTATGATATCTGCACTGGGATAAGTTTTACAGTTTTTCACTTGGCTTCTAAATCTTTGTTTCACTAATATGTAATCAATTTGGTATCTTGCTGTATCTCCTAGTTAGTCATAGAAATTTTCAATTCTTCCGCACTTCTACTCTCGTCTACAGCATTTTACGATTCTGAATATTTCCAAACGAAAATGAACGATGCTTGCAAACATGTATCAACTATAAGTATTGATAGACTCAACTACGCAGGGAAGGAATATCAAATACGTGCTCGCGTACTATTCCGTTCGAATTTGTAGTTCTTACGTATTTCTATAATGCAAACTTTTCTGCATACTCGTACAAGACAATACCGATCCTCTACCTTCTAGTTCGGTAGATCATAGTTGGTTAGTTTGAGAAACGTGACTGCTTCGGATGTTTTATTCCAAACTATTGCTGAAATAGGTATTTCTGTGTCGTCACTTCATGTGTTCTCACTCCAGAAGTGCAAATTCCTTCTATAATCAGGTACATTATCTCATTCCATGCGGTTTGAAGCAGGGGAGACCGGGGATAGTTGACCATAGGGGTGAGTAGACTACCGGCGAAAATCTCGGTGAAGACGCAAGTGTCGCGTTTTTCAACTACAGCTGAATAATTTTCCTTATTAACCGGTTCAGTGGTCAGGGACGCAAAGTCATTGTCGCATATTGTTGGGGAGTAGTAACACATTTTCACTATATGAACCATGTAAGTAAAATTTATCTTTCGTACATGCTTTGTTGTGACGTAGACAAATTTATTGTTAATGCCTTTGCTATTGATCCAGGTATTGGTTTTATAGCTGTTCTCCATATGGCATAACATTATTCTCGAGTCACTGTTGTGAGTTAGGTTTTATATGTGATCAAGTACAAAATGACGTTTGGAGCTAGTTGACTAATTACCCGTTTCAGGGCTGGATAAGTGGTGACCCCGTGATCTCACACTAATTACTACACGGAAAGACCGAGTTTATCAAAATTTCGGAACATAACTATGAATTTAGGGGAAAAAAGCATCACTGAAAAATTTTCCCAGTGATTTTACCAAAAATACCAAAAGGTGATAGTCTCATGGTTATTTTTCACAGTGAATTCTTCAGTGATGTTCCACTTCATTGATTTGAAGTCATTCTTCGAAATATTAATAAACTTGGTGTTTCCGTATATATTTGTCAACTTCCCAAGCGTATGGTCAACTAACCCCAGACATGGGGTAAATTGACCAAGTGTGAGTCATGTTAGAAAATGAATTAGATATTCATTACCATGGTTTATTTTGACATTTTTGTGAATAATTCCGAACAGCCTAATAGTGTCTCTATCAATTTCAGTAGCTTCCATACGCATCGGTATTGGAGCAGAAAAAATATACATATCCTGGCAAAAACTTGGTCAACTATCCCCGGTCTCCCCTGCATGGCCGCTGTTAGGCGTGATTTTTCAAGGGAACATGAATCCTCAGGAACATCCGAACCACGTATCGGACGTCCAACTCAAGTAGCATAAGAACATTTCAAACAGTCTGCGTTCATTCTGAGATCACGCGTAGGATGTGCAGATGAGACTGTTTTGGATAAATTCGAAAAATACATTCTGAGAAAGTGCACAGAATGTACTTATCCGAAACAGTCTGATTCGAATATTCTAAGAATGTTCATGAAACATGCTCAGAATTTTCAAGAACCTGCTTGGTATTTCTAACTTGTTGTGCTACTTGGGAATAGACGTTCAAGTACGTGTATTGGATGTTCATTTAGGTTTGGGTTTTCTTAAGGTTCTTAACATCATTTGGCGTCAATATATTTCCATGAGAGGAATTACAAGTCAATTTCAACATTGTTAACTTTACCTCTCAAGAGGATGCTAGCGTCGGTATCAGACTTCTCTTTCTACACAATGATTCTGTCTCTTCGTAACCAATGATGAGAGTTACCGACGCTAGTATCCCCTTAACGGAACATTGATATGGATAAAACGTAAATGCAAATTAACAAAATTAAAAATGTGTTGCAGATAAAAGTTATGTCAATGAAGGATGTGAAATTAGAACTGGAAGAAATCGAAACGCAACAACAAGGTCTGGAGAGACAAGGGGTACGACTGGAACAATTAATCAGAGATAAAACGGAATCAGAATCTTGTAGTGATGGTAATTATATCATATATCTTATATCATATGACCGAATCAGGAATATACACAGACACAGCACAAGCATCTTCCAAATGAACTTCAATCTTGTAAGTTCTAGAAGAATTAATCAAGAATTCTTGATAGTTATGTGACAATTCTTTTTGAATGACGAGAATTATCCATGAAAAACTCATCCTGAGTTGTCGTAAAGAATTCTAAGATGAATTCATGAAGTATCATTTATGAATACTCCTGGATCAGTCCTAACCATAGTATGTAGGTACTAACCGTTCATTATTTCTCTTCTTGTTGAACAAAAATTTGATAAACATGTCTGATTCTTCTTCACACTTAGCTATTTCCATAGATTTTTTATTATTTTCGAAGGAGTGTTCTAATGTTGCGAACTTTTGAGCACATTTCTTCATTCAAAAGTGCATAAGAATTCAAATTCAATTATCAACATCCACTCCTATTCTTGTCATTCAAAGAATTTAAACCGAAAAAGGAAAATGGAGAAATTTTCCGTATAGGATGACAACGCATTTTTTCAAGCCTTTAGATGGACATTTGAACAATATCCCTGGGGGAATGTGGAGTAGTAGAAAAGCAGTATATAAGTAGTTCTGATTGTGCAAAAAAAGTAGTGTATAAGCAGTTGAGAAGTAGTAAAGGAAAATACGATTACCTCTGGGAAAAACGTACGTAGGAGGGAAAATAAAAAGGGACGCGGAAAATAGACTCTAATCTATACAGGACAGAATCAGAGTGATATTCGGTGATTGAGATGTAAATTGAACGATGTTGAAAAAAGATGATTTTTGATGCAAATCCATGTCGCACGCGTGTCGACGTCTAGCGGAGAGGCGTGGTCACATCAACGAAACAACGAGAGGAAAAGAACGGAGAAGTGCGATGGTCATGTCTCCAATGTCTTGACGCAGGGAGGGGGTATGAGTGGTGGAAAGGTTGAGTTGATGGTGGGAATGAGAGGTTTTTTTCCCAGTCTACCGGTTCTATGGGTATTACATGGGGTATATCTATACTGTGGGAGTACCTGGGAGATGTTGCATCATATTACACGAGGATTTAAAATCAATAAGAAGGATATAACTGTAGAAGTACTGGACAAGTTGTGGAAAAATGGTACATAAGTCGTTGATGGCATTCTCACTTTTTATTCTCAATCTAAAGGTTCTATGGGTATTTTACGGGGTATATCTATACTGCAGGTGTTATGTCAAAACTTTTCAGTTTTTGAATAATGAGCGAGTAGTTGAAGGAATACATCTAATCAGAGTCCGATGCTCCCTTTGAAACCCCACTTCAGCTAGGAAATATCTTAAACAAGGACTAGGGAGAGGATATCATGAATGAAGATATGTTTCTTCTTAATGCTGAAATTTATTCGGATTTATTCTTGAATGAATTGGATATTCTAATTAATATTTCAAATTATATAAAAGAGGATATAACATATTCGATGACCAATTAGACAGTGAAAATGTATATAGAGTAAGATATTAACATAATATTTTCTATAATTTTAGAATATTCTTGCTTCTCAAAAGAAGAAAAAGAGGTTTCACATATTCTAAAGACTTCTATGAACGAATTTAATGGTGTATTTTACTTTATTAGGTGTATAACTTTGCTTCCGCCGTTTCTTTCCGAAATTCGAGGCTTTATTGGAAAAAACTGGTTATACATTTATGATTGTCCATCGCTGGCCACTACTTTCTCCCATCTTTGGGGCAGCATACGAATCCCGCGTTAAAAAAACTGGTCAACTTTTGAAGCGATCCATGAATCGATCCAATTTTTCACTTCTTCATAAGACCGGAAGTGCTGGTCAGCTAGGCCGTGTGCCATTGATCGGAACAAGTGATAGTCCGAGGGAGCAACGTCTGGAGAATACGGTGGGTGGGGTAGGATTTCCCATTTCAAAGCTTCCAAGTATGTCTTGACCACTTTCGCAACTTGGGGTCGAGCATTGTCATGCTGTAAAATCACTTTATCATGTCTCTCGTTGTATTGCGGCCGTTTGTCTTTCAATGCTCGGCTCAAACGCATTAATTGCGTTCGATAACGATCGCCTGTGATTGTTTCAGTCGGTTTTAACAACTCATAATACACTAGGCCGAGCTGGTCCCACCAAATACTGAGCATAACCTTGGAACCGTGAATATTCGGTTTGGCCGTCGACGTGGAAGCATGGCCGGGATATCCCCATGATATTCTGCGCGTGGGATTATCGTAAGGAACCCATTTTTCGTCCCCAGTCACAATGCGATGCAGAAATCCCTTCCGTCTTTGCCTTGCAAGCAGCTGTTCACAAACACACAAACGCCGTTCAACATCTCTCGGCTTCAACTCGTACGACACCCAATTTCCTTATTTCTGAATCATTCCTATGACTTTCAGGCGTTTTGAAATGGCCGGTTGCGTTACTCCCAATGGTCCTGCCAATTCTTGTTGCGTCCGACACGAGTCTTGATCAAGTAATGCCTCCAATTCTGCATCTTCGAAAACCTTCTCTCTTCCACCGCCATGTTGGTCTTCGACGTTAAAATCACCGTTCTTGAAGCGTTGAAACCACCCTCGGCACGTTTTTTCACTAATAGCGGCCTCACTATAGGTATTTGAGAGCATTCGATGAGCCTCGGCCGCAGATTCCTTCATATTGAAGCAGAAAATTACAACACTATATAATTGAATTTAATAATAGAAATTGAACAAAATTAGAGATTCTGTTGGCCCAAGAAGTCAGAGATTCTGATGGCCTGAGGAGTAACGATGCTGGTGACCCGGAAATTCAAAGATTCTGTTGGCATATAATTTGGAATGAAGAAAAAGAAAGGGAAGAGTTAGTTTTATCACAAAATCCTGGAATGAATGAAAATTTTATCATCATTGTAGATTGAATTTCTCTGGGGGTTACCCAGTAGTTAATTCAATTCGTAGGAATAGAGTGTTCATCTCTATTCATGCAAAAGTAATAGAAAAGATTGGATAATTAGGAAGTTCAAAACAAGTGATCAAAGATGAAGGGATTTAGGGAAGGAATGAGAATATTCAGGTTCCCGATGAATTCTCTCGATCAAGAAATTCATTTAATAACGAATATCATCATTGTATTCTCTGGGAAGGATTTGAGGGAAGAGGAAATTGATTAGGTGATTTTTGATGTAACATTTAAATTCAATAGGAGGTGAACCTATGGTTCTTACAGGGGGTACAGCTATTTGTATTATTATAAGCAACTCACAAAGAGTTCTGGAAAGTGGATTTGTATTTGATTCGTCTCTAAATGACTTGTAACTTTCGAGGACTCTAGTAGTAATTTAAATTCATTCAATTCTTTAACACTCTTTTCTAGAGTATTTTCAGGGACTTTCAAATTTTTTAGAAATGAATTCAATTTTTTTTCTTTCAGATCAAGCGTACTGGTTTGAATGCGCTGGTGTTTTTTAGCGATTAAGATAAGATTTTCTGAATGCAAGATCTGGTTCTTGATTTCGATTTCCACTGAAAAAAAGAAGAGGGGATTCAATAATCAGGACCTTCGTTTATACAGATTTCAAATAGTTTGACAAGATGATAATGATATTACAAATGGAAAAAAAAGAGAATTTTGTATAACTTTACATAGAAATTCTACTTACTTCTGGGAGAAAATTGAAGATATAAAACCTTAAGATTGTATATATCTTTTGGTAGCTGATCTGTTCAAAATTCACCCTCGAGGGTTCAAAACCCTCGGAAACCCTTGAAACCCAAGTTTATTATGAATCTGTGCACAAATGCGATGAAGACTGAATTCAGGTCCGCCATAATGGATTTGTGGGCTTGGATTTCCCTTCTGCCTGCAGAATCGGAGTGAGAACCCTCAAAAACCACTCAAACCCATGTTTCATGTGAATTTGTCCATATATGTGGCAATGACTAGATCCACGTTCGTGATCTTGGATTCGAATTCAGCACCCTCGAAAACCTGTAGGACCTATATTTCATGAGAATCTGTCCACATATGGGACTATGACTGAGTTTACGTCCACCTTATTGGATCCGTCATCTGCAATTGATCTTTTGACGTCATATTCGGATGGGGCAACCTCGGAAACCCCTAAAACCCATATCCTATGGGAATTTGTTGATGAATGCCGACACGACTGAATGCACGTGAGCCACATGGGATCCATCATCTTGAATCTGTTTCATGACTCAAGATTTGGGTTCAGCACACTCGAAAACGCCCAGAATCCATGTTCCATATAAATCTTCGATTCGTCCTCTGGCTCCGGATTTAGACTTAGCGGCCTCAAAAACTCTTAAAAGCCGTGTTTCAAATAAATCTGTCCACAAATGCGGAAATGACTTGATTCACGTCCGCCATCTTGGATTCGTTTTCTGACTATGGATTCGATTTCGGCACTCTCGAAAACTCCTAGAACCCATGTTTCATATAAATCTGTTCCCGAATGCGGGAATGACCAAATCCACGTCCGCCATCTAAGATTCATTTTCTGACTACAGATTCGATTTCAGCTCCCTCGAAAACCCCTGGAACCCATGTTCCATATCAATCTGGCCACAAATGCGAAAATAACTCCATCCACGGCCGCCATCTTGGATTCGTTTCCTGATTATAGAATCGGTTTCAGCACCCTCGAAAACCCCTAGACCCGATGTTCCATATAAACCTGTCCAAAAATGCGAAAATGACTAAATTCACGTCCGCCATATTGGATCCACCATCTTGGAGTCGTTTTCCGACTGGAGATTCGGTTTCAGTACCCTCGGAAACCCCTAGAACCTATCTTTCACAATAATCCGTTTATTTAAGCCAGAGTAATGAATATTCTAAGCCCGCGGAGAAAATGACATTTATGGGGCATTCCATGTCAAGTGTACCCGCCTAAAAACCTTCATCGCTGGAATTTTGATGAAACTTGGTGGAGTTGTTGTACTATTGGAGTACATAATTTGTGCAGAAGGGGGGAAGGAAATATCGATGGATTGCCAAGACACAGGGGCTCAAAGTTTTGGACACGTTTGTCTTCGTTGAATTAAAACTCAGTTATCATTATTTTTTGTTAATGCAAGTTATGGTTTTCGTCGGTTTTTTTCCGTTATTTCCACTAGATTTGGAGACAATTCTCCAAATTAATTATTTCTGCAAAAAAAAGTGATGTTTATTTTTCTTTTCGATTTTTTTTAGAGATCGGCATTTTTGAAAGTTTTTTAATTACGCTCAATCGAGAGCTTATTTTCTCCCTTCAGATTCATTGGTCACACATGATGGACTCTCATGAACTCATCAGTGAACTAATCGTTAAAGCCGGCACGACCCAGCTGCCAAGCGCGCTGAACATACTGGTCAGCCGTCACCCGGTACGGCGATGTTGATGAAAATTTTTTTCTATAGACTACTGCCAAATGATTGATAAAATACATAGAACATGCTTTATTTACTGTAGAAATTATTCATTATCATTATTAATATTCTCATTTTCTCATTCCTAATGAACAAATTTCGTATTTTGTTTATAGAAGTATATACAATTTTCTCACAATAACGTTATAAATAGTGTTACAAGTTGGTGGATCTTGTGTATGGAATTGAAAAAGAATGTGTGCATCAAGTTCTCTTAATTTTTTTCTGAAATTTTGGAAAAAAATTGCTTCTAGAACAGGAAGAATATCTTCTAACTTGGAAAGTCGTTTGTGGAACTGGGACGAACGCATGATATTTTTTTGTCCCCGGAATCGCTTCCGCACAGTCAAATCGACACTTCAGCTCATCTCGTATCTTTCCATGGCTCTCTTTAGAACTAAAAAATATTTTTGTTTCCAAAAGGTTATCTTTCGCCCCAGCATAGAATGCATTGCAGGTTAAAATTTGATCCCTTGAGGATGCCTGTAAACTTGCACGCATTGCTAATCTTTTTATGTTCCCGCCGATACCATCACATGACCCTTCGCCATATGCAGTCTCATGGAAGTGCCACTCAGCTTCAATACCAAAATCCTCCTCATGATGGAGTAGATTTTGGAAATTGTATTTGTTTTTGAAATGCTGTGCTGCTCCATCGGAGAAATAAAATATCCTCTTAACATTGGACTTTTCTTGCAAGTACGTAATCAATATTTTTTGGAAAGCATACACCGCGAGAAATCTTAGAATTCATAAATGAAAGAAGAAAATACAAGAATAATGATAGCCAAGAGGGCCAGGAACGATACAAATCATTGAGAAATAAAATAATAACAGAATCAAGGAAAGCAAAAGAACAGCGGTTAGAAGAGAAATATCAGGAAATGGAAATAAGATTGCATTTAGGAAAAATAGATGGAGCATATAGGATTATTGAAAGATTTTTCGGACAAATGAAATCTAGAAGCAATAAGATTAGAAACTCTCTAGGATGACAATTGATAAAAACGGAAGAGAAAATAGAACAGTGGATCAGTCATTTGGAAGACTTGTATAGAGGAAACGATGATATAGCACTTTTAGAGAAGGAGGAGGATGTAGATGAGGAAGAATTGGGAGATTCGATATTGAGATCAGAATTCGACAAGGCTTTGAAAGAATTGAAAAATAATAAAGCGCCAGGCATAGATGGCATAATTGCGGACCTTATAAAAGCCTCCAGTGAAGGAACTCGTGACGGACTGTTTGAATTGATTAGAGATATGTACGAAAAAGGAGAAGTACCGGAAGATTTCCAAAAAAATAAAATTGTCGCTATCCCGAAAAAACAAGGGGCAGACAAATGCGAGAACTACAGAACGATCAGTTTAACTTCACATGTTTCGAAAATACTGACCAAAATTATATACAGGAGGATGGAAAATAAAATAGAGAGTAGATTGGCAGAAGATCAGTTTGGTTTTAGAAAAAATAGGGGAACGCGAGAAGCAATTTTAGCACTTAGGGCAGTAATAGAGAAAAGGATAGCGCTGAAGAAATCTGTGTACATAGGTTTTGTAGATATACAAAAGGCTTTCGATAATGTGGACTGGGAGAAGATGTTTGCGATCCTGAAGAAGGTGGAAATAAATTATAAAGGTAGGAGAATAATATACGAATTATATAAGAATCAAAGTGCAATAATAGACATAGAGGGTCAGGAAGGGGAAGCACAAATAAGAAGAGGGGTGAGACAAGGATGCTCATTATCGCCACTGATTTTCAATTTATATATAGAAGAAGCAATGAACGAAGTGAAGGAGGAAATTCAATCGAAATTACAGATTCGGAGAGAAAATATAAGTATGTTGAGATTCGCGGATGACATAGCTATACTTGCCACGAGTAGTACTGAGCTAGAAAATATTCTCAACATTATGAGAACAATATTATTGGGAAACTATTGTATGAATATAAATGAAGACAAAACAAAATTCATGATGTGTACAGCAGCGAAAAAGCTAGAAGAACGAAAATCAAAATAGATTCCGAGACAATTGAACAGGTGAAAGAATTCAAATATCTAGGAAGCATAATTACAGAAAACGGCAAAAGCGGAAAAGATATAAGAGCAAGAATAGCACAAGGGAAACAGGTTTTTTACCAAAAGAAACTGTTATTATGCTGAAAAACATATAAGCTTGGAAGTAAGGAAGAAATTCTTGAAAAGTTATGTTTGGAGCACAGCACTATATGGTTGCGAAACTTGGACAATGGGGAAAACTGATCAACGAAGACTTGGAGCTTTTGAAATGTGGTGTTATAGGAGGATGCTCAGAATAAAATGAATAGACAAAGTCAAAAATGAAGAAGTACTCGAGCAGAAAAATGAAGAAAGAAATCTTTTGAAACACATCGTGAAAGGGAGGAGCAATCTTATTGGACACACATTACGGCATGAGAGTTTATTGAAAACAATATTGGAAGGGAAAATGAATGGTAAAACTATTAAAGATAGACCTAGAGCAAGTTATATGAAGCAAATCGTACAAGACAAGGGATGTAGTAGATATGTAGAAATTAAACGTTTGGCGGATAATAGACAGGGGTGAACGGTTTCATCAAACCAGTCGTAAGACTGATTACTTCATGATGATGATGATACACCGCAACTGTGTCATGTTTTAGATCATCGGATAAAATTGCCATACTTTCATGTGCAATATCATTCCCCTTTTTATAATAAAACACGACTGTCAATATTGTGATCTGATCGTTATCCCAATGGAAAGATTGCGCAGCATTTCGCGCGATAAAAGAATAATTCTCAGCGAAGTCACATGTTACGAGAAATTCCCCTTCGTTCAGACTTTGCTTAATATGTTTCGAAAAATCTGACTGCTGTTGAGCAATGAAAGAATGGGGTCTCAACTTTCGCAAGCGATCAAAAAACTCATCCACAAAATCTTCTGAATCCATGACTACAGTGACCAAGGTACTCCTGTCGGTCTGTTGCCAGTTTTGGGATTCTATATTCTCAATGTCCTGATCTGCAAGAACTGATTTGAGGGATTCTTTCACAGTTTTGATATCAGGGCACTTTTCACATTCATTAAGGTGACATTCTGCACTGTTGAAAATTCCTTGAATTTTAATGCACTCTTAATGTACCAGTGTACATGAAATTTCAACTTGAAGGTACATTAAATGATATTCAAGTATTATTACATTAATTTTCAAATCATGTGGAATTGAATTACAATTTCAAGTATCAGTACATTAAAAATTAACTTAGAGTAAATCGATAGAGATTTGAGAAAATAACATAACCATCAATAATGTTTGAAATTGAGTGAATAAATTGAATAATTATAATCTTTTTGTGATTATAAATTTTGGAATTATTCTTCTCAATCGCATCAGGTGACACTCTACGAGTCTTGTCGTGAAGAGTGCTTGAACGACACTGAACCCCAACAGAACCAAAAATTCGTGTTCGTCCAGGAAACCTCCAAAGGACGTCTGAGAAACGTATTTGGACGTTTCCTGGACGTACACAAATTTTAGGTTCTGTTGGGGAAGAGTACGAAATTTTGCGCGAAATATTTTCGTGAACCACGTGAGAAATACGAATTTTATAAATACGATGATCAAATACATGCTTGGGATTGAGGATTTTAATTTCATAGTGGTTCTGAAACATTATGGGATCGATGGAAAATTCTCACGATTGAAGGTTATAATTCAGAAAATTTGGCTTCCTATATTTCAGAACCAATATGGAATGAGAATTTGCATCCACAGTGCGCAATCCCATGCACGTACCCTGGTAGAAATTTCACAAATTTTTTCCTATGACTGATGAGGCGCTAGAGAGGAAAAACTGAGCACAAAAAACTAGCGAGGTACTGGTCAATTACTGATAAGTTGAATCCAACTAGCGTTGGTTGGTCAAAACTAGTGACGTACTTATTAGTATGTAATAAGTTGAACTAATTGATAATGTGGAGTAAAACCATCTCTAATAATTATACAAGTGCTTACTAAAATATATATGAAATGGAGAAGAATGAACTTTTCAATTCTAAAATGAATAAAATATTGTTCACACTTGATATCGGAAATGTCAGTACCCATCAGGGTTGGGTACGCATAATACGGTAGGTTTTATACAAGGAATATTGTGCGCATAAAACTCATGCAGATAATGCAGATAACTAAAGGGGGTTTTCTGCATCATCTTTTTTCATGGTCAAGTTGAGTTATAATTTTCAAATTATGAATTGTTTATCATTTCGACATTCATAAATATCTATTTCATATATTCTGAATTTTGAATTTCAAGTCGGAATTAATTGTACAATGTTTTATGCATTCTCTGCATTTTCTGCGTATTCTACATGTTTTATGCATAATCTGCGCATAGTTAACGCATATTACTTATCGCACGCGCACAGAACCCATCCCTCGTACCCATACAGCACGTATTTCATGAAGATTTTTAAACAGCTGAACAGGTTTTTCCATTAATTTTTACATATAATTACAGGTGATATAAATGAGAAAGAAAATGTAACAAATCTGTTTGTATTTTAGAATTGAAATATAGTTTACGGATATGAGGTTGACTTCTTTGAATTGAAAAATAAAAATTAATTATTTTCGTGAAATGTGTGATCGTTAGTTCTTAATTAATATGTATTAAAAAAATCTATCATTCAGTGCAACATGAATTATTGAATCAGTCATAGCTGTTGTAATATGTAAAAAATCATAATTTGTTGATGCAGTGAGAATGAGTTTTATTCAAATACTTACATCAATATTTCTCAGGAAAAACTCAGAGATCAAATCATTTTTGTAGTAATATGAGTCATGAAGAACTCATTCAATCAAAACTATTTTGAGCGAATGTTTAAAATAAATTTCCAAAAACTTGGATTATTCTCGCTGACTCGATACCCCAGTATTGTCAGCTACGTTAACAGATTTTCCAAGTTTTGCAATACGGTTTTGACTTTCCTGATCAATATGGATTCCACCCAACCTTCAAACTCTTCCTACAAGTTTGTCACTACTCTAATAACAAATTCAAGACCGAAAATAAGACTTTTTTCTCCAATTTGCAAATGTCAACTTTGACAGTACTCTTCAAGAGTAAAAGCATCCAACGAGCTTTATGTGAATAATCCAAGTTTTCAGAAATTTATTTTAAACATTCGCTTAAAATAGTTTTGATTAAATGAGTTCTTCATGACTCATATTACTACAAAAATGGTTTGATCTCTGAGTTTTTTCTGAGAAATATTGATGTAATTGAATAAAACTCATTCTCACTGCATCAACAAATTATGATTTTTTACATATTACAACAGCTATGACTGATTCAATAATTCATGTTGCACTGAATGATAGATTTTTTTGATACATATCAATTAAGAACTAACGATCACACATTTCACGGAAATAATTAAGTTTTTTTTTTCAATTCAAAGAAGTCAACCTCATTTCCGTAAACTATATTTCAATTCTAAAATAATTCATTCATTGTTTTTCATCACATAAACTTAACCTCACATCTGTCAACCGAATTGCAATTTTCACATAGGCTAATAGATTATTATACTCAACCGATGAATTGAATCAGATATCCACGTCATTTACATTGATCTTTTCTAATAAACCACGTAGGTACCGGTTTAGCTTAGGTCGTTGGGGCGTTAGGATAGTAGATCGCGCAACATTAGGTAGGGATTGGTTTAGGTGGTTCGATTCTCTTCGAGGTTTCCAATTTTCTCTCCATGACATGAGAACGTAGTGAATAACGTGGTCGTCAATCTGCAAGTGTTCTCCTCCGAAACATGTTTCTTGCTTGAAAAAAAAAAAAAAAATTCACTGGAAGTTTTCTTCTGGAACGCGAATGAAAATTCATATACAAATTTCATGTATTCGTACATTAAATTTCAAATCCATGTACATTAAATTTAATGTATGTAGACTTGAAATTTGTGGAACCAGTACATGAATTTTCAGTTACGTACTTGAAAAAAACTCCCAGTAGATTTACATTAAAATTCATGCGGAAATTTTTAACAGTGTGAAGTCGGTGCTGTACATGTCATTATTTTGAAAATATCTCGGTACGTTTGGAATGGAAAGTCAGTTCCACAAGTCAAGTCTTTGAAATTGACAGCCTCCAGCATCAAATTCACATTTTCATGGTAAACGCGAACACATACGGTATGAGTACCACTGGCTCCGGCGAGAACACAGTTCCGTGGTCTAAGTTGACAAAATCATAAGACAGCTTCACATTGATGTCAAAACAAAACAATGCTCACGTCAACTTCAGTGGAGAGTCTGGTTGAGCATGAAGAATGTTGTGAATTCTGTAGCATTATTTTGTTGAAATGATTAACAATGATAATAAATCATTTCTACAGTAAATAAAGCATCTTAAAATTTTTCATCGCCGTACCGGCTGACGGCTGACCAGTATGTTCAGCGCGTTTGGAAGCTGGATCGTGCCGGCTTTAACGATTAAATTTACTGATGAGTTCATGAGAGTCCATCATGTGTGACCAATGATTTTGAAGGGAAAAGAATAAGCTTTCGATTGAGCGTAATTAAAAAATTTTCAAAAATGCCGATCTCTAAAAAAAATTGAAAAGAAAAATAAACATCACTTTTTTTTGCAGAAATAATCAATTTGGAGAATTGTCTTCATATCTATTGGAAAGAACGGAAAAAAACCGACGAAAACCATAACTTGCTTAGAAAAAATAATAATAATAACTGAGTTATAATTCAACGAAGACAAACGTGTCCAAAACTTTGAGCCCCTGTATCTCGGCAACCCGTCGATATTTCCTACCCCCCTTCTGCACAAATTATGTACTCCAATAGTACAACAACTCCACCAAGTTTCATCAAAATTCCAGCGTTGAAGGTTTTTAGGCGGGTACACTTGACGTGGAATGCCCCATATATATGTATGCAGTGGAGAAAATTTTCCCCGAGATCACCTATTTTCCGCAGTAAAAATACACAAAAAGTTTGAGGACTTGTCCGATTCCAATAAAAATTGAATGCTCCTCCCCTGAATAAAATATCTCAACAAACCTGAAGATTTTTTGAGTAAATGTTTTCAAATTACTTAGGAGCTCTTCCGACTACTTTCGAACCAAGATTTGACACATGTAGGAAGTTTCAAATCACTTGGGATTTTGTTCCGCATCACAGTTCATCCCACCGACTTCTGCGATTCAGATCCAAAGAGTTCAGGTTCACTTGCATATTACCTGAAGTACATTACAGATTCCGTTCACTCAGAAAAAAGTGGAAGAAGACTGTGTCCATGCTTTTCCACTCTATTCCAGCACCAATGAGCTTAGGAACAGTTACGAATGGTATGCACATCATGGCTTCAATTTACTTGGGCGTACATTGGGTGCCGACCTACTTCCGCTTATTTATGAAAAATCGGAAACAAAATTTTGACGAATGTTTCTTGTCAAAATGCATCTTGTCACTGGATCGATTTCCGCGAGTCCACGTTAAAAGCTTAACTAAATACTCTCGTACATTTCAACTCTATTTCCGTATCAATGAGTTGAGGAACAGTTACGAATAGTATACACATCATGACTCCAAATTACTTGGGGATATTGTGGGCTTTGGTATACTTCGGTCTACTTGCGAAAAATTGGAAGGAAAACTTTGATAAATGTTTCCGCATCTTGTCACTTCATCGACTTCCGCGAATTTTCGAGAGAAATTGTCTTTTCATTGAAAACGGTCAATTTGTGTATTGACACAGAATAGATATTTTTCTGGAATATATTGCCAGAAAGCTGGGAAAAAATAACCATCTTCATGTCGGACAACATTTTCATACGTTCATTAGGCATTCATCGGTGTACATAGTATACCAAGGACAGAGTGCCTACTGCACCCGCTATCGTGCCGTGTGACAGTATCTTTTGGAATATTTGAACAATCCAATTGAGAATTGCACAGTTTTTCATTCCATGCAATACTGATTGATAACCCGTGGGCTCGTCTGTGTGTCTGTCTGGGTGTCTGTCCCTCTGTATATGGGATAGCTCTGGAGGAAGTGGACGAAATGGATTGAAATTTATAGGGGACTTTCCTGAAACCCTTTCCAAGATACCGTTTTTTTTCATCGGAATCCGACAAGTCCTTCTATTTTCCTCTGAAAAAATAGGTGATCTCGGAGAAAATTTTCTCCGCTGTATACATATGTAATACATCGTTCAATAAGTCCCGAGACTAACGCAGAGATGGTGCTAGTAGTACCAAACTGACCACGTTCCTCTAGAGTGCGAACCTTCGCATGAAACGTGTGAAAATTCCACGTCGATCGGAACACAAACAGCAGAGTTATTGAGGTGAGAGTAAAGTCACTTTGTAATTTGTTTGAAAAATGGAAAAAAGCGAGTTTCGCGTGTTGATGAAACATTGTTCTTCAATGGATGAGGACACCATCTGAGCCCAGCAATGGCTTGAAATACGTTACCCGGACTCCTGTCCATCCAAACCAACCATTTGTCATTGGTATGCTGAGTTTAAACAGGGTCGTACGGACACAAACGATGCGGAACGTTCGGGTAGGCCATTGGAAGCCGTTGCACCGAAAATGTGAGTGAAGTGTTGAAAATCGTAATTACGTTTTTTTTTCCAAAGAAATTAACTCTAATCTGCATTGGAATCAGTCCCGATCTTCGGAGAAAAGCGATGAACAAGAATACATAGACAAACAGAAACATCGAATTTCTGCTTATTATGGTTGGTTATGTGGATGATTACGGGAATACGTGATCATTTAAACACTGGTTCTAAACTGAGACCATCACAATCGTTCTTCTCCTTCGCATATTCAATCATCTACATTTATCAATTTATTCCATTCGATTCAATCGAAGAAATGAATCACTATCCATCCTCTAAAATTATTGATATGATGCTTGTGCTTGGCTCATGTCGCAATAATTACAATGAAGCCGCAAGAGTTCACCGGGATCGGTATCCCGATCGCCGCATCGCACTGACGAGGAGTATTGCAGCGAGATCTAAGACATCACCGGTACAATGAAAATGATATCCGTGCACTCACCATATTGGGACTTATCCACTTGGACCCTCATGTTAGTAGCAGATCGTTGGCACGAATAACTGGTATACCCCTGACTACTGTTTTGAGAATCTTGAAGCATGTCAAATATCGACCATACCACATTACGTTAACTCAAGCTCTCATTCCAAACGACATGAGACGAAATAGATTCTGCAACTGGGCACGAGCAAGGCTGGTTGACGATCCTCAATTCTTCGACTATGTAATGTTCTCCGACAAAGCATCTTTTCAGAGCACTGGGCATTTGAATAGGCACAACTCTCATTGCTGGTCGGATGTTAATCCGCATTGGTATCGAACAATCGACAACCAACATCGCTGGAGCGTAAATGTGTGGTGCAGGATCGTGAATGGCTATTTAGCCAGTCCATATTTTTTCAACGGCACTTTGAACGGCCCCATGTTTCTGGAATTCCTGGCGGATCATTTACCAGGCTTGCTTGGGGATCTGGATTTACAAACAAGGCAGAGGATGTGGGTCCAACTAGATGGAGCGCCACCTCATTACGCATTGATCGTGAGAGAATACCTTGATCATCATTTCCCGGGAAGGTGGATTGGACGAGGTGGGCCAGTTGCGTGGCCCCCACGCTCACCCGACTTGACATCTCCCGACTTTTTCTTGTGGGGATTTCTGAAAGACGAAGCATCCAAGGCCCAACCACCAACGAGGGAGGACATGATCGATCGCATTCGCACTGTTTGTGCCAATATACCGCGATCAGTGTTTCTAAAGACGGTTACAAATTTTCGGCGGAGACTGGGATTATGTATCCAGGCAGACGAGGGTAACTTCGAGCAATTATTGTAACAGCATCAAGCACCCCTCATGTGAGAGGCAAAGGGACTCACAATAATCAAGCACCCCACATGTGAGAGGCAAGGGGACTCACAATAATCAACCACTCCGGAGGGAACAGAGAACTACCACGTCCACGTTGTTGTTCCTGGGTAGCGCTAAGAGCAGTTCATCAATAACTTCGACGGTCCATACCTTGCACCCCGATGGGCGGAAAGGGATCCATGACCAGTCTCTTGTAAAGGGTTTGAAACCAGCTTCCCCATGCCATGATAAAAAAATCGGGGTCTCATTCAAAAAAACCATCTTGACCCCTAAATGACCTTCAAAATGACCTCTGAGGAATTTTTCAAGGTCAGCATCATACTGACTCCTTGGAACCCTAAACTTTCCATCTGGAACATTTTTTTCCATCTCCACTAGTTTCCGAGATATTTGACTGTATCTCTTCAAATGGACCACCCTGTATATATACGTCATTTTCTCTGCAGTCTCTGAATATTCGTTAGCGTGGCTTGAATTATCATGCAACATGGGTCCTAGAGGTTTTTCGAGGGTGCTGAATCCGGATCTGGAGTCAAATCCCGAATTCAAGATGGCGGACAGGATGAACCGAAAGTGAATTTGTGAATTTGGCATTCGCAAACAGATTTATATGAAACATGTGTCAAGGGGGTTTTCGAGGGTGAGGAATTCGAATCTGATGTGGAAAAACGAATTCAAGATGGCGGATCCAACATGGCGGACGTGGATTTAGTTGTTTGGGCAATTATGGACGGGTCCTTATGAAACGTAGGTTCTAGGGGTTTCCGAGGGTGTTGAATACGAAATCTGGGCTCAAATGTTGAAAGAAAATAGGAATTTCGATCTTTCCGTGTAAGCTTCACTGCATCCGAAGACTCTCCAAGAGCTGGTTGACGTTGTGACAACTGCGCACTAGTGAGAATCCAAAAGTGAAGGAAATAGCTATTGAAACAAATGAAGCCTGAAAATATTCCGATTCATTCCTAAATTACGCCTAAATAACTCTTCGTTACGCTTATTACGCTTGAATGACTTTTAGCTCATGCTTTCGTCGCGCTTCCAGGCTTTATCTTCACCAGGACAGTTGAAATTCCGCAGTTCTCCAGGTACATGTTTCTGAATCATTTTGATGGTATAAAGCATGGTGGGCAATAAGTTTCAGGCTTTCTAAATATTACATTCACAAAGTTTCTTAATTGAGTGACAAACCGATGAGTGCCTTTTCATATATCTCTGGATATCTGAATTGCTCAAAATGCGAGCGAAGCGAGCATATGCGGGCCACGATCCATTCAAAATGGGCGAGGCGAATTTAGGAGGGGGTTGGACTGCTGAGCGAAGCGAAGCAGTCAGGGGCCGGAGTCCTCGGGTGCTTTTCACTAATCGTACAACGTCAAACAAAAGTGGATTCTTCAGATCCTGAAATTTCAAAAATTCATAATTTGGGGATTTCGAATAATACCAGGTGTATAAGTATGAAACCGGAATTTTTGTACAGAAGAAACACGTTTATTCTAATGATATGATACAAAGTAACTTATTCAAAGTATTGTCCGTCGCTATCTATACATTTTTCCCATCTTTCTGGCAATTTGTGGATTCCGCGCCAAAAGAACTCTTGCTCTTCTGAGGCAAACCAGTCATCGAGCCATCTTCGTAAGAAGTAAAGGGCTGCTCAGCAAGTGCGTGTCCCATCGATGCAAACAAGTAGTAATCGGATGGGGCAAGGTCCGGTGAGTAAGGCGCCTGCTGGAGAATCTCCCAACGGAACGACTCTATCGTTCCCTGGACCTGTTTTGCTTTGTGTCCAGCACCAGTGCATTGTCATGCAGCAAAATCACCTTGTGTTGTCTTTGTTGGTATTCTGGTCGTTTTTCACGCAAAACTCGATCCAAATCGATCATTTGTTGTCGGTAGCGTTGAGTATTGGCAGTTTCCCCAGGTTTCAGCAGCTCGTAGTAAATTACGCCCTCCTGATCCCACCAAACACACAGCATTGTCTTTCGTCCGGCTTTTCCATGGCTTTCAACCGAAGGGAGATGGCTTCTCGGGTCACCTTTAACTGATCCATCAGTTGTTGTTGTGTTTGAGCGTCGTCTTCGTCCAACAAGGCTTGCAGGTCAGCGTCTTCAAACTTTTTCTGTGGTCTTCCACTTTCTTCGTTTCTGACGTCAAAATTGCCACTTTTGAACCGTTTGAACCACTCGAAACACTGTGTTTTACCGAGAGCATGCTCACCAAACGCCTCCACAAGCATTCGATGCGATTCGGCTGCGGTTTTCTTCAGATGAAAACAGAAAAGTAGTGCTGTCCTCAAATCGTAATTTGTTGGCACAAAACTCGACATGTTTATCTCTAATAAACTAATGCTACTGAATGAAACTCGTGTTATTGTGAGTTGGAAATCTTTGTCGGATATCAATACAATAACAAGACACCGCTGACGTGATGTGTCGGTAACTGCATCGACATCTAGCGCCACCTATGGGCAAATTCCGGTTTCATACTTACACACCTGGTATGTTGAAATGAAAGAATAAGGGTCCAATATTCATCCACCAGAAATTCAGAAAGAAACATTCAACGCCCAGGTAGCACACGCACGTTCTGAGAATGTTCTGCGAATATACGTTGAGGATATTCGAATATTATATGGAGACTGTTTTTATGTCCTAATATATTCTACGCACATTCCCAGAATGTTCGAATGAGACTGTTTTGAATATTCTCAGAATATGATGCCACGAATATTGTGGGTATATTAGAGAGAAATGCTGTGAAATAAAAATTTCCGTGAATATGAACTAATGTTATATATGTAAGATGTAAAATATGTAATATATGAAAAGTAAGGTAAATTTTTAATTTAAATTTCGCGGGTTCGACATTTCAGGCTAATTCTTTTTCTCTCAAGTTGGCAGGACTGTTAATGACATCTGTGCCAAATTCCATGTCAATGTCATTATCAGTAATACATTTACGCTTGTGTTTACCAAACGATCAAGAGTGCATTTTTCGATTTTTACAATGTCTGATTTAATCGAGCAGAGAAGTGCAATCAAATTTTGTTTGCGGAATGAAATTTCGGCTGCGGAAACTTTGAGGATGTTGCGGAAGGCCTTTGGTGATTCTGCCATGTCGCAGAAAAATGTTTATAAGTGGTACAAAGACTTCGAAGGGGGTGGAGAACGTGTTGATGACTTGACGCGCTCCGGACGACCATCGACGTCAACAGATGACCAACACGTCGATGAAGTGAAGGAATTAGTGCTCAAAAATCGTCGGTTGACTGTTAAAGACTCTACTGATATGATGCGTGAAGCAATTCGTCTAAAAAGACCAGAATTATGGGCCAACAACTCTTGGTTTTTGCATCACGATAATGCACCGTCTCATACTGCAGTCGTTCTTCGTGACCATTTCGCCAAAAATTCGACGCATATCGTTCCGCAACCACCGTATTCACCTGATTTGGCTCCGTGTGACTTCTGGCTATTCCCAAAACTCAAGAGACCACTCCGGGGAAAGCGTTTCGAGTCGATTGAGGAGATAAAAGCTGAATCGAAGAAGGCGCTGATGGCTATACCCGAAAGGGACTATTTAGCATGTTTCGATGATTGGAAGAAATGTTGGCATAAGTGTATTTTATCGAGAGGGGATTACTTTGAAGGGGATGAAATTGATATAGAAGAATAAATGAAGATTTTTCATTTTACAATTAAATTCACCTCACTTTTTGCCCACAGTTGTATCACCGAAAACTACTTCACAATTGATTTTTTTTATCATTGAAGATCTGTCATCACGAATTGTTGGCAATATTATGGATCCATATAGATGGATGAGATACTTATGATCGCAACAGGCAATCACAATATATACATCATCATGGAGTGATCAGTCCTATGACTGGTTGGATGAAATCCTCCAACCCTGTCTATTATCCGTTAGACGCTCAATTTCTACATATCTGCGACAACCCTTATTGTGTATAATTTGCTTCATATAACTCAATCTAGGTTCACCTTTTCGAGTTTTACCATTCATGTTTCCTCCCAATATTGTTTTCAATGAGTTATCATACCTTAATGTATGTCCTATCAGATTACTTCTTCTCACGACATGTCTCAAAAGACTTCTTTTTCATTCATCTTCTCAAGTACTTCTTCATTTTTCACTCTCTCTATCCACTTCATTCTGAGCATCCTTCTATAACACCACATTTCGGAAGCTTCAAGTCTTCGTTGGTCCATTTTCCCAATTGTCCAAGTTTCGCAACCATATAATGCTGTGCTCAAAACGTAACTCTTCAAGAATCTCTTGCTTACTGCTAAGCTAATATTCTTCGAACATAGTAATTGTTTCGTTTGGTGGGAAGCCTGTTTTCCTTGTGCTATTCTCGGTCTTATATCTCTTTCGCTTTTACCGTTTTCTGTAATTATGCTTCGTAGATATTTAAATTCTTTGACTTGCTGAATTGTCTCTGCATCTATTTTGATTCCCGTCCTCTTTGATGTTTTCGGTGTTGTAGTATATCCTTGGTCAAGAAGACGAAGTGAACAGGAACAAAAAATTGTCTCCCAAATGTTTCCGCACTGCAATGCCTCTTCGTCACGTCAATTGCGGAAAAGAACTTGGAACATTTGTGGTCGACAAAACGAAATAAACGGAAACGAATTTGTTTTCTGATACTTCCGTAATTCCAACACTGGACTTTTTAGGTTCAGTTCCGCATTTTGGAAATCAATTCAATTGCAAATTCAACGTTTGATTGATAAAAGAAAAATGTTGCGGAAATGTAATAAAAATTCTTCCGATCTGATTCAAACATTTGGAACATTCCGTGAATTTTTCAACATCTGTATCTCCGCCGCATATCACTTGGGAAATTTATTCCTACCTAAAGAGGATTTGAACTATTACCTACCTACCTGTACCTATCTTCAAGACTTGCCTACTTGAACCTCTAAGCTTTCCTCACGCGCTGTTTTGGAGGCGCATATTGCTCAACATACTGTACAGCTGCTCAAAGCATTAATCACGCATGCGTGATTGTGAGTGCTGGTGTTTCCATACAGACGTAAGAGAATTGTTCCATGCATTTCCGATCTATTTTTGCATGAGTATACTTAGAAGTAGTTGCGTTTAGTACACTCATATATGACTTGTGATCAATAAGTTGCATCTTGGGTTTCCATTTGTTTGGGTTCAGTCATGCAAAATCGGGAATTGAATTTTGACGAATGTTTACGCGTCGTATGACCTGATCAACTTCTGAGGAAGTCCGTTCACGCGTGAAAAAAAAAAATTTCGATTACATCGAATCATCTTGGGTACGAATCTAAATACTTTCAATTATGAAGAAACGTGGGTAGAATGCTGAAAAATTTGTAGGTTTTTTCGCGAGCAAGAATTTTTGAGACTGAATGAGTGAGCGGATACTAGTGCAGAGGTGATCCCATCTGGTGGCATGTTGCACAGACACGAATACTTCAAGGTAAACTCATAAAAATCTCCGAAATTTTTAGGGATACATACAAGATCAACATTTTGGATTTCGAAAAAAAATTTTTTTCTCAAAAATGCATGGAAGTATTTTCTTTAGACAAATAAATTGAAATCGAATATGTCTCTAAGTGATTGGAAGTCATTCATGCGGACATTAAACGTAACTACTTGCAAGTATATTCGTGCGGAAAGAGATTAGAAATACATGGAAACAGTATCCTCAGGCCTGAATGGAATCCTGCGGAAGTTGTTTAGGTCATAAAGAAAAATGCGTGAACATTTGTCACAATTCAGAAACAGTTTTCCTTCATTTCCGCGGACATGAACAGAATTCATAGTATATTTCAAGTAATACGTTAGTGAATTTAAACTCCCCTCATGGGTATTGCGGAAGTCGTCGGCATCAACTGGGATGTGGAAAAGAATCCTAAATAATTGGAGACTCTTCTAAGTGTCAAATCTCGGGTCAGAAGTATTCGGAAGACATCCTAAGTAATTTGAAAACATTCATTCCCGAACCATTTACGTCTCTTTGAGTATTTCAACCGGGGTGCAGAAACACTCTTGTTCAGTATCAGCTGAATTCCACGTAAGCAGAAGCGCATCACAGCGATGCGAGAGTGTGCGGAAAACATTTCGTTTTGTTCTGGTGGAATCAACAGATCTGACGTGGCGCGTAAGTGGACGGAAGATCTTCACGTTAGAATATGCATAAATATACAATCGCAAAAGTGCTGAAATTAACTCATAATATTCGTGAACAATTGTATTCCGTTCCAGTGGAATCCTGCGCAATCAAACTCGATACCACTTTCAGCGAAAACAAACCTCAACCTTTCTACTCCGTATGGATATCAACATGGGGAACATGTTTTGTTTCGGAAGATATTCGTAAGCAATCGTAACCTCTTCTCTTATGTAAAATTACAAAATGGGAACCCTTGGATCTTCTCGTAACATATTGGGAAGCTTTGGAAACAATTCAGTTCGTAATAGTTGCCGTATGCTTCCATTTTTCGGCTAGGGATCACTTGACTGGATTTTTCATCAGGAAATACTCGAAATAATTGAATATCAGGTCACTGTTTCTATTCAGTCGCTTCAGTCAGGCTTAAGTGTAGTCATTGTCTATCGGGGTATGCAAGGAGGATAATATTTTATCAATTCACTATTCTTCGAGTAGGCTTGATACTATCTGTTTTATTATTCGTTCCCGATTCTGGTTGCAGAATAGTAGATACTAGTAGACTGTCCATTGGGGATTATGGTATGTCTATTATATTTTTGCCTGTATAAAAATAGCAAATAAACTTTGATGAACATCCTATTATTTGTTCTACGTATTATTGTTTGTGTAGTTTTGATGAAGAGTATTATATCTAATGACAATTTCTTTGTAAAACAGAATCATAATGAATATGAATGAATACGCTGAACATCCTTGCATCCAGCGAAATGTCCTTGCATCCAGCATCCATTCAGAATCGTAACCAAATGTAAAGCAGATTGTACAAAGTCTGTTTGAAGAAAATCGAGCATATGGAATTATACATGTTGCTGAAGTTTGAATCGTTTATTGAAGCGAATTAGTGCCCGAATAACACAATACTTAGCTATCAGATACCAAAAATCTTGCAGTACATTTTTTAAATGAAGTTTTCAGTTCTAAGGAGTTGATTCGAAGTGAGAAAATGACAATGGTTCGTTAGATTTTGTCACATTAAAATTTCGGTTCGTTTCTGTAAACGATTCAAACTTCAAGAACGTAATTATACCTTCTCTATAAAGGCTGGTTTATAACTATTAAAGAATAATTGTAGTTCAGCTCAACTAAAGTGACTGAACAGATGACTGATACTTGAGTCTAATGCTATATTTGAAATCAAGGCTCCAAGTCACAATGTATTCCGAGGTCGTCTAAATTGAAATTATAAAAAATTTTTGTTTTTTCACATCTTGTGCCTGCTATTATGAATGCTAAGAGTATCTTTTGGCATAATCCGAAACTTAATATGATTCATACATCAGCAAAATGTTATTGTATGGTTTTACACACGTTGATTTATTCAGGCCATTTTAACATAGGTCGTATCCCCAGTCACTTTAGTCAGACTGCAATCTTGACTAGTTTCTATGAAGAGAATATTGTTTCATGCTTTTGATTTTCCCTGAGGAGATTGTATATAATCTCCTTCGCTTTTGTCCGCAAATCATGAAGAAAACATTAACTGCAAAACAGTCGACACTGGAAACAGTAGAACATCTGCCACACTTACGTTTGTACGAAAATTGTGAATGAGGATAATGATTAACTATATGCCCCATAAATTTGAACAACTTCACAAACAATACAGTTATTTAAACTTGACCTTTTTTACTTGAAACTGGTGACAGAATCTCAATAATTCCTTCCTGAAGGTACCTCTCGTAAGTTTCTTGACCAAGATGAATTCAAAATCTATTTCTATTTGTTATAATTTACAATTGATAAAGAAAAAAACAAGCATGTGGGGAAAAGAGTAGAAATATCGGTTGAAAAAACAAATCAGATTTTGAATAGTAGTTGTGATAGTAGGTAGTTAATGATTTATTTCTTTAACATTTTGATTTTCTTCAAATAGAGAGATAAGATAATCAGGTTGAGAGGATAATATTCATGAAAATGAGTGGAATCCCTACAAAAACTCCAAAAAAGTAAGAAAATAACGCCAAGTCCATGGAAGAATGTAAATCTCTCACAATAACAATTGACAAAAACTCCTTGGAACAAAAACTTCACTCTGTCCAGAATTCTACTTGAAGTGGCAAATATACTATTTCAAAGAAGAGAAAAAAAGATGTGAAATGCATCCATCCATCATTTATGATATGTGAACAATTTACATTTTTTGTTGAGACAAATAATTCCATATTCAGATCCTTCGTTCTGAAAAATGTGGATATAATAGGACAGTTGAACAATAATAGTATTAGGATCATTCTCATATTTGCTTAAATTTAATTAGCACATATAGGGTGTCCCAGAATTCGCGGACCGTATTTCACAGGTATATTCTACAGCCGAAATGCAATAATTTCCCGTTTGAAAAAAATTTTTTCGACGCTCAGTTTTGGAAATATGAGCATCTTTAGATTTTTTTCAAAAACAAATCATTCAAAAACACAGTATGCTACATACTTGAGCTCAACACCATTCGCTAAGTTGGGAAACGGCGGATCTGTTGAAAAAAATTAAACTATTTCATCATCGATAGTTCCGGAGCTATGGCGATTTGAAATTTTTTAGCTTTCAGCCAATCAGAATTCAGCAACTTGAAATCGCTATAGCTCCGGAACTATCAATGATAAAATAGTTCAATTTTTTTTCCGCAAATCCGCCGTTTCCTAACTTGGCGAATGGTGTTAAGCTCAAGTATGTAGTATACATGAACAATTGAGGAATTGAAACATATTTCGTACAAAACTTGTTCCTCATAAAGTGAGAAAATTTTTTGTTAAAATCATTTTTCTCCAAAGTCAATGATTTATCCATAAGAATGTTATAAACAATTAAATTGTTGGTTAAAAAACATTGAAGAACGAATCTCGCAAAAATTATTCGATATTTGCATTCTTCAAACTGAAAAGACATAGATCTACGTTGAGAAATCGAGTGAATACAATCTCTCATTCGTATACTTATATTCAGCCGGTGAACGACGAAAAGCATGGAAAACTTCCGTTGCGCGCTAATAAACAAATCGCCGTATTCTCCAAACAAATGGTCCAATCGATCTAAAAATCTCCACAAAACTTGTCCATACACCAGCGAACAACTTTGGCACTGGATGTTTTTCGTAGCCCGTACTTCCTCCATCACTTTTTCAATGCGAAGCATGGGAAACATGGTTTCCACTTCGGATTAAAAAATTGGTAAATTGTTGTGAACTTCCACAAATTTTTCACACGTCGTTGTCTTCGGGGGTGTCTTAGGAATTAGAATTCGCAACATTCATTATGATACGTTGAGAGATCACCGCGTTAGAACGAATTTAATGTTGGAAAACATTGATTTTTGATCCGAAAAAATAGGTGCTTTTTATTTTCTTTATCGAAAGCTATGAATCTTGCAAAAAAGTCGTTGAAGGAGGCTTAAATTGGTTTTTAAAGACCTATCACCCAGTATATTTCAATTTTTGAAATTCCAATTTTCAATTCTGACATGTGACGTCACGGCTTGGACAATACTTTTACCGCACTTCGAGCGCACGGCGAGTTCTTCTTCAATTTTTGGAGCTTCATAGTTTGAAAATACATGAAACCATCGAATTTTTCAAATCATCAGAGACATGCATTCAATTGAGAAGAAAGTTGCTCTAATGGAAAAAAACTTCTCTGAAAATCTCTATTGATTCCTCTAAATTTCACTGAGAACCACTGAATCTAACTGAATAACTCTGAAAATTGTGAGAATTTTGTTGAACTTTGGGAAACTCTGGAAATATCTGAAAACTTCTGAACAACCTCTTGCCTATTGGACACGCTTTTTCACTGAAAATTCCTCTGAATATTTATGAATAACTCTGAGAGACTCTGAATTTGTCTGAAAAACTATCAACATCTTTGAATTCCTTTGAAAAACTGTTGATTGAAAATGTTTATTGTCTGTTTATTGATCAGAGCTGAATTGAAACATCTGATTCATTTCCTCTTCCAGAGCGGAATGCTGAAGTTGACATTCAAAACTTAGTTTGAACCAACATAATGTATGTTGGGAAGAAGTTGTCATATGCCTGAACCCATTCATCACTTCTATTGTGTTATATCCATTGAAGAGATTCAAAGTTTATTTTTCTCAGAAATCTTCATGTTTATTATTCGATTGTATAAAAAATGCACGGCATAATCTAAGGGTCAGTCCTAACCAAAAAGTTAATAATACAAGAAAACGGTTAGTTCTAGAACGTTACAACGGTTAGTGTAACAGCACATTCCCAATATAATTTATACATAAGATATATTGAATTATATATGGATCATATATAATTGAAAAAATTGTTCCACTTGAGTTGTTTATTTCCTTCTTAACAATTGAGTATCCAATATTTAAGTCAATTATAGATTTCACTTGGATTATGCCCTAAAAAAAGACATCATGTTATATACATTTTATAATACGAGGGACTTCGGAGGAAAAATCGGACTTTTGTTATGAAAAAGATATTCATAAACTTTTTCGTCAAATTCCTTCAGTAATCTTCAGAGTATTCTCCATTAGATTCGACGCATTTGTCAGGTGTTTTGTCCCATGGTTTGAAGCTTGTCTGCAACTGGTTACGTCCAGAGAATCTTGTTTTGAGATGTATCGAAACGACACTCTCTTTCAACAACCAAAGGGAAGAAAGGTTGGTGACCTTCTTTTGAATTCAGAATTCCCTCTTTTTATCTTCTTATGACAAGGACAGGAAGGAACGGACAATGAGAATGAGGTGATTCCAATGAACACACACTGAATTGTATTTGATTTGGATTTAATATATAAAAAAAATATTTGGATTCCGTGATACAAGAGGAGAAAAAAAAACTTACATAACAAAACAAAATGGAACAATTCCTATGAAAACGTTTTGTTAATAACTAATGATGTATATATATATATATATATATATTATAATTATTTAGATATATTTTATTCCATTTCCGTTCTCCAGGCACTCCAGACACCGGCAAAGGATAGTCGGTAAGAACAAATTTCTTGTAGTCCTTCCTG
Organism: Gonatopus flavifemur; assembly: GCA_018340375.1. Classification (NCBI taxonomy): domain Eukaryota; kingdom Metazoa; phylum Arthropoda; class Insecta; order Hymenoptera; family Dryinidae; genus Gonatopus; species Gonatopus flavifemur. The sequence continues at coordinate 3,742,728 of JAFFJZ010000016.1, forward strand.
CGTGAAGCGAATCTTTTCTACATCATTACAAGTCAGGGAACTAAATATATTCATTGACTAAATGATTGCAATTCTAATTGCCTCTTCACGCAGGTCCGACACTTGGGCGGGAGAGTTGGTCTCTTCAAACTCTGAGTTCTATGATTTGAATTGGAAGTACCAGCTCGTGGTTCTATGATTGTTGGAGGAGGCCTTGTTGGTTTTTAAATAACTCTTACAGAGTGGCCACAGACCGGGAAAACCGGGAATTATCAGGGAAATTTCAGGGAATCTTTCAAGTGATCAGGGAATTTTTCATTTTCATAGAAATCTTATGTAAAACGCTCTACTTTGATGATTTTTTTCATATAAGGGTCAGAATTTCTAAAATCAGCTCGGATTAAATTTTGATTCTCATAATTCAATGAAATGTACCAAAAATGATATTGATATGAGCTCTTTATGTTAGAAATGAGTCTACCAAATGATTTAGCAAAATATTTTTTTTATTATAAAAACAGGAAACTTCATTTACACTCAATTCCCGTGCGATGACCCATGCGAACTAACTGGGAATTTACAGAAGGGTACTTACTAAACCAATGGGGTATATATTGATTCTTTATATACAACCTGTATCCTGAACAGAAAACTTGCCTTAAAATTCCGACATCTTGCGAGGACTAACTACAATTCGTAACAGCGGAAAAAGTATCCGGAGAGAAATGTTACATTAAAAATTACTATATTGCTAGCAAGTACGAGACAGACTTTCCTTTATGATGACATTTACTCCAGTACTTTCTGAAAAATTACTATATCCGATAGTAGAATATGCAAGGATCCTTCTGTATTATATTATCAGATACAGTAATTTTTCAGAGAGTACCGGAGTAAATGTCGGTGTGTTTATAATATAACATCCCGAGTCGAAATTTTGCCCCTACTTTGATGCTAATAATGCTGTTTTCAGTAGGGGGATCAGATAGTAAAGTAGGAGCAGTTTCAATGAGATATTTTCTCCTACTTTGCCCCTACTAGTGGTAGATATTTCCTATTTCACCACTTGTAGGAGCAAAGTAGGTGCAAGATTTATCCTCTACTTTGACCCTACCACTCCTACACGGAGAATACTGCCACCCGAAAAGATTACTTTTTTTTATTTTTTCAGTGAACCAGTAACAGCAAGATTTATAAAATGCATTTTTTCCATGAGAATACAAAAGATCACGGGTGCTGTAGAAAACGTAATGGTTAGGATTCAGATTTTAAACCCGTAATTTTTCTACAGTATTCGTAAGCTTCCGTATTTTCATATAAAAATCCATTTTACAAACCTCTGTTTCTGGTTTACTAAAAAAATTTTCAAAAAGTCATATTTTCCAGCGGCATTGTTTCCGTGTATTCAGTCGATTGCAATCTCTGAAGAAACGATCAGTTCATAGTGGAAATAGATATTTTTGTATATGAAAGAAGGCTTATTCAAATTAATTCAACGATAATATATTGATAATCATTTTCTCCGTCATATTCAAATATGTACATCTACACCATGAATTTATTTCATATTAAATATAAAAAAGTTTTCTTACCACTTGTATTTATATGCATTTTGATAATCAAGCTTACGTGACAGTGCCAGTCAATAAAAAAGAACTTGAGTAATTTGATAAGTTTGTTTTTAATTTCCTCTTACCCAAGTAGAAATCTGACAAGGCATTGTCTAGTCAATATGAGGCCCCTGTAGGGATTTCATAGGGAACTTCTAGTTGAGATGAACTAGCAAGTTACTCACCGGTTACTTACAATATATATTAGACAAGTGAAACTCTCAAAAAACTATGGAGGATTTTTTATAAGTACCCAAGTAGAAATTACGCCTAGTCCATGGCTAGTGCCTCATGAGTTTTTCTATACTCCTGACGAGGGCCTTTTGAGGAAAACTCACCAGGTACTTATTTGTAATGTAACCTGTGTGTTATGAGGCACTTGCTAGTGGAATTCACAAGATACTGGTCAGTTACTATTTAGTTACTCTCTAAATACTAGTCAATTACCAACAAGTTTTTGACAGCAATTATATGCCAAAAAAATTGTGAAGTTATAATCATACATCAACAATGATTATTCAGTAAAATATGCATGCTTTGGCCCAAAATGTTTTTGAAAATAAAAAATTGAATTCTGAGCAAAAATCATGTTTCAGAGGAGACACTTGCAGATTACCACCAACGTTCACTTCGTGCTCAATGCGATGGAGTGAGTATTGGAAACCTCGGAGAGAATCGAACCTACCTAAACCAATTCCTACCTAATGTTGCGCGATTTACTATCCTAACGCCCTAACGACCTAAGCTAAACCGGTACCTACGCGATGCAATGGAAAAGATCAATTAAAGTGACGTATTTATCCGATTGAATCATCCGTCGGTTGAATATAATAATCTATGAGCCTGTGTGAAAATTGCAGTTCGGTTGACAGATGTGAGGTTAAATTTATGTGATCAAAAAATGGATGAATTATTTTCGTGAAATGTGTGGTGGTTATTTCTTGAATAATGTGTATCAAAAAATCTGTTAGTAAGTGCAAAATGAATTAGTAAATCAGTCATAGCTGTTGTAACATGTCAAAAAATCGTAATTCGTTGATGCAGTGAAAATGAATTTTCTTCAAATACTTACATCACTACTTATAGGCAAAAACTCAGAGATCATATTAATTTTGTAATAAATATGAGTCATGAAGAACTCATTTGATTAAAAATATGTCAAAAGAATGTTCAAAATGAATTGCAAAAAACTTGGATTATTTACTTGCAGCTCGACGGATGATTTTACTCTTCAAATTGAAGAGTATTCTTGAAGGTGAAATTTTCAAATTTGAGAAAAAAGCCTCATTTTCTGAGTTGAATTCGTTGTTAGGGTGATGATAAACTTGTGGGAAGAGTTTGAAAGTCAGGTGGAATCTATATTGATCAGGAAAGTCCAAATCGTGTGGCAAAAGTTAGAAAATCTGTCAACTTAGCTTACGGCACGTGGGTATTCTATCAGCTTTTCTTCACTAAACGAAATCTAGGCAGGAGAAATGTATCAAAATTTAGTAAAATCAAGTTGGTACAGAGTAAGAGAGGACAGATATATTCATTGAATTTTATTGGTTATTATAAAAATGTTGATAAATATGTAAAGGGTATGTATGACTCAATTTATATCGTCTCTCAATATTTTTGGTCAATGATTTTGTATTGTGTGCATTTTTGTATCTTTTCACTAGTAGGTTGAGGAAACATGTGTATTGAAACTGTTTCATAAATATAATAACATTCATTTGTAGGAACATGATACAACATTATTGGAACAAATTATTAAAAGACGACACAGTGGATCTTCTATAGCCATTGCTTTTTCATCAACATTTTTATAATAACCAATAAAATTCAATGAATATATCTGTCCTCTCTTACTCTGTACCAACTTGATTTTATTAAATTTTGATACATTTCTCCTGCCTAGGTTTCGTTTAGTGAAGAAAAGCTGATAGAATATCCATGTGCCGTGAGCTAAGTTGACAGATTTTCTAACTTTTGCCACACGATTTGGACTTTCCTGATCAATATAGATTCCACCCAACTTTCAAACTCTGCCTACAAGTTTATCATCACCCTAACAACAAATTCAGCTCAGAACATAAGGCTTTTTTCTCAAATTTGAAAATTTCAACTTCAAGAATACTCTTCAATTTGAAGAGTAAAATCATCCAACGCGCTTCAAGTGAATAATTCAAGCTTTTTGAAATTCATTCTAAACATTCGCTTGAAATATTTTTGATCAAATGAGTTCCTCGTGACTCATATTATTACAAAATTAATGTGAGTTTTTTGAGAAATGTGAGTTTTGAGAAATTCAATGTGAGTTTTTTTTTTCCGAGGAATATTGACAGGGTTGGGTACGCATAATACGGTAGGTTTTATGCAAGGAATATTGTGCGCATAAAACTCATGCAGATAATGCAGATAACTAAAGGGGGTTTTCTGCATCATCTTTTTTCATGGTCAAGTTGAGTTATAATTTTCAAATTATGAATTGTTTACCATTTCGACATTCATAAATATCTATTTCATATATTCTGAATTTTGAATTTCAAGTCGGAATTAATTGTACAATGTTTTATGCATTCTCTGCATTTTCTGCGTATTCTACATGTTTTATGCATAATCTGCGCATAGTTAACGCATATTACTTATCGCACGCGCACAGAACCCATCCCTGAATATTGATGTAAATCAATATTGATATTGATTGATATTGATATTGTTGTTGTTGATATTGTCGTGTATTTGAATAGAATTCATTTTCACCACATCAGCAAATCACGATTTTTTGACATGTTATAACAGCTATGACTGATTTACTAATTCATTTTGCACTTACTAACAGATTTTTTGATACACATTATTCAAGAAATAACCACCACACATTTCACGAAAATAATTCATCCATTTTTTGATCACATAAATTTAACCTCACATCTGTCAACCGAACTGCAATTTTCACACAGGCTCATAGATTACACTGCCATCTTCTGGCAAATAAATCTTGAAAGGGCCTGAATGATTCCTGACGAGGCTTACAAGTGTAGTAACAGTCTAGATATACTTATAAAAAATCCTCCATAGTTTTTTTAGAGTTTCACTTGTCTAATATATATTGTAAGTAACCAGTGAGTAACTTGCTAGTTTATCTCAACTAGAAGTTCCCTATGAAATCCCTATAGGGGCCTCATATTGACTAGACAATGCCTTCTCAGATTTCTACTTGGGATATACCCATCGGATGGATATTTATTTGGGTAAAGACAAATTTGATTTGATTCTAAAAAACAAAATTTTTGTTGATTCTATAAAATAAATATTTATTTTAATGGAATGAATGTTTAATTTGAATCAAGTAATAATTATTAGATTCGTATGTGAATAAGAATCTATTTGTTTGATGGATATAATTTTGATTTAATTGAGAATATGCGCTTTATGTCATATTATTATTATTCGAAAAATCCAACATGTAGGAGCATTAGGTTCAATGTAGGAGCAGTAGATTGTGGAGTAGAAAAATAGAATCAAAAAATATTCGAAGCGGAGAAGTAGGACCAAGTAGTTTCTATAGCGTGAAAATAGGGGCAATTTTACTGATTGGATCGACAAAGCAGGGGCAAAATTTCGACTCGGGATTTCTCTTCGTGTATAAATTCGTTTTAAAACCATATTCCTTCGTTTCAATTAATTAATGAGTTCAATCAATCTATGTATTTTTTTATTCGACTCAACATTTTTTTCAAAACGACATTTAAACAAAGAGAAACGTCTAAAATTCTCAAAAATATAAACATCTGAATAATTTCAATCCACAGAATACTTTTCTACAGAAATATGTTTAGGAATCGGAAACTGTCTTTGAGATCCGAATTCGAAGCAGTGAATAAGATTATTCCTTTTCATTGTCATGAAAGGTGTTTTTATATCGACTGAAATTGTTATTGTTCCTGGAAACATTGAATCACTCAAAAAACGATGCTGAAATTAGCTCGAGGAAGTAGCTTAAGTACAGGGCCGCGACATGACGGAGTAATATAAATTCCAAACTCCTGCTTATGAATACAAAAATCGGGCTACTTTCTCGGACTAATTTCAGCATCGTTTCAAAAGATGTTATATTTCTCCCCTCCTGATTCGCTCAAAAATAGAAAATAATAAGTACCTGCATTTTCTTTACAACTGGAATGAGATGCAAGTATTGATTATTTTTCATTTTATTCACTTCTACCTGAAAAAGATAGACACAGAAATTGAAGATCTATTAATTTCTGTATAGAGAGAAATGAATGCTGTTGAGCTGTACACTGAAAAAAAACACTACTTCAGATAAAGAAACCGTTCCTTCAAATAGAGACAAAGGAATATCCTCCCAATTTCATGTATATTTTATTGTATCGGTGACCATTTAATCGAATCGATCAAGCATATTTTGGAACAAAGGAATATACATTTGAATGAGAGGAATATTTCCTTTCCACTATTGGAAAGAATGATTTTTTTGTCTAAAGTCATTTTCTCTCACAAGTCTACAATGAGATATTGAAAGCGAAAAACCTACCAGACAGCGCAAGAATACTTGAAGAATTCAAAAGGATTCATTTGGCGTTTTTGAATGGTCCCCGTTATGGCTGCACCCAATGAACGCTCTGAGAATTTATTCCATTCCAACCAGTGTTTCCACAAAGGAATTTGATTGGGCTATCTAGTTAATGCAAGGACGTGATTGGTCAATTCTCGTAGAAAGAGGGATCATGTGGAAACACTGATTCAAACTGAATTTTCGATGAATTCTCTTTGAATATAATGAGTTCACAAGCTGTTCATTTGGTGCAGCCATTAACGGAAGGTCATATGGAATTATAGCGTGCTGTTTGGACCTGTATGTTGGAATGAATGTTAATCGTTCAGCACATGATTCTCCAATTGACTATGTATAGTATGATATCCGCAAAAAATACTGAGAAAGTTGAATTGTTTTTCATTTGGATTATTCTAGATCCAATCACTGATTTGTTTCCAATAAATAATTAGAACTTGAAGAGCATATATCATTCAAGTTACACTGGAAAAAATATTTATTTGTCCTCTCTTCGTAAAATTTATTTTTAGAAATCAAGTATTCAATTTGATATAGAAATTGATGATGTGTGGGGAATGAGTTCTTTATTTAGAAGATGAATTTATTTAGGGCAAGCATTCTGTTATTTGATTAAATTGAATATTTCATCAATCCCAAAAAATGTACTATGGAGAGAAGAAAATTAAACTATTTATTTGACAAGAAGGAATTTTTTTCAGTGGATATGAATATGGATACATATTCCAAACGATAATTACCAATGTTGAGTTTCATTCCAAACTTCATATAAAGAAGTAGAAGCGCCTTCGAATCAATTGTGGGAATTCAAAGAAATCGTTTCTCCTGTCATAATTAGTGACATTAGAAAACTAAACTCAGGGCATTAATAAGTACAAATGTGTATCACAGATGGATAAGGATTCGATTAAATATTTTCTGTGATAAATTAATAGACTTGTTCTGATCAAAGAATTTTTCTGTCGGTATGATATTTTCCTTGATCCCCTTGAAATAATATTCTTTTCGTAGTACCTATATGCGTAATATCTCCATGAATTAACTTTCATTGATAATGGTTTACTTGCAACAATTATATAATTCTCTCAAATATAAGTCTTCACAGTTCCACCCGAATCAAACCAGTTCTTATATGGAGACCGAATAATCTTTCACTCCAAGAAATCTATTGCTATTCATATCCTGTGTTTCATTAATTCAAGCAAAGGCATTATAACATCGAAGATCTTGTGATGGATATTCGCATTTTTTCTAAAATAATGTCTTCTGATTTTCTTTATCAACATCATGCCATAATATTTCGATTCCCGATTCTGGGATAGTGGAATATTGCATATAATCACTATTGTATTGTATTGTATTTTTGGAACTATAGTTCAATTTTATTTATCAATTATTAAATGGATAATATGATTTCTTGATGGGAAACATAAGAGGTATGACTTATTTTTACTCTAGAACTGGAGAAAGACTCAGTGTACTTGAATGGGTCGAGATTATGGTGAATAACTTGCAAAAAAAGTTGAATACTGAAGTATCAGGGAAAAATGTGCCAATAGCCCTGGAAAACCTGGAAGTATCAGGGAATTTCGTCGACCTTTTTTTGTGGCCACCCTGTCTTACCCGTTCCTCGAGTATTTCCATTATCAGGAATGCAATTCTCACCTCGATTTCTTTCAATTGAGTCTTGTTTTGCAGGATATTCCTCCTCACTCTGAGGGCCTGTTTGGAAGAGAGAGAATCATGCCTCTCCTTCCACAATTCTCACCTAAGTGTAAGCCTCCTTTCCAAGGGCTTGATCACCTTTAGGTAAGAAGGAATTATGTTGAACACTAAAAGGGAAAATATATATATACATAAGGAATAAGAGGGGGTATTTATTGATAATAATATTGATGAATTTATGCAGGCCAATTCAGGTTTTAATTTAAATTCATATTTGCTATTGGAAATGCATTGATTCAGTAAATGTAGAAATATAGATAAATAGTTCAATCAAAGAGAGAATTTCTTAACCCATTAAGTCCCAAAATGACATTTTTTCGTTGCATTTTTCAACGGCTGTATTTTCTAAGAAAAAGGGTTATGAAGAATTCCAGACCAACCAGTTTCGATGGAGAATTGACTGATCTTTCAGAATCTGATATTAGTTTTTTCGAGAAATGCACCTGTCACAAGATATACAGGTTTTTTTCCGAAAAAACGCGAATTTTAAAACTTCTTTTTTTCTTTATCTCATGTTTTCACATTGGAATCGTGTCATAATTCTTCTTGTAACTACGGAAACCGCGTCAATTTACTTCAAACTTTAATTTATGCCTTGAACAATTGGAAAAACTCACGTGGAAACAACCAAAATGGTGGCTTAAACGTGGAAAAAATGTCAAAAACTTGAAGAACTTTTCATTTGAAAACGATGGACTTTAGGAAAAAATTTGACTGAACAAAAAGTTCTTAGAATTAATCAAAGAACACGCTCAAATTTTTTTCAGGATTTTTTGACGCTTCTTTTGAATTTTCAAATTTTGGTGATTTTGGAAATTCAAAAAAGTTGTCAAAAAATTCTGAAAAAATCTGAGCCTGCTCTTTGATCAATTCTAAGAACTTTTTGTTCAGTAAAATTTTTTCCTAACCCACACAGCACCAAAAGTCTCCATGACATTAGCAAAATATTACATTTGAAATATGCAATATTCTGGAAAATGTCTCAAGAAGATTGTCAGAATGTCTCCAGGATGTCTCATGTCACCATCTTTGTGACATTCTGGAAACATTCTGAAATATCACAGAGATGATTGTTGTAATATTCTTGAGACATTCTGGACACGTTCTTAAACATCACCAGAATCTTTCAGCAAAATTCTGCACAGAAACAAAAATTTGATAATTGATCTTATTAACAAATTTACAAAATATCACTTTTAGTTGAAAAAAAAATTTCTTCAGGGTTTATTACCTTTAATCCAAGTTGTTGATAGGAATCTGATTCCGAATAACTCTTGTGAAAGGCAATTTCACAGTGAAAGCCAAGTTTTGGAGATTTTCTCCGATAGGGATTGAACCCGGGTCCTGCGAGTGAGAGACAAAGCCTCTATCACATCAGCGGATCTCCGAGATGACGTCAACGATCTCAAAGTACCATTTATGAAAATGATCTCATTGAAGAATTTTCAAAAATTCATTCCCGTGAGATTTATTAATTGATGAAGTTGATAATAATCACAAAAGTGATTTTAATCAACAATAACATCTGTAACACATAACCTCACTTTTGGAATATGGTTTTGTTCTGTGTTAAAACATGAGTTCATGACAGTAATAAATTAATGTGATTTTTGTGATAAGATTATATTTTGATTGGAATTCATTATTTTATGCTTCCCGATAAAAAATTATTCCCATCGTGTCATGTGTAAGAAATAAGCTAGAAAATATTACGACTTATGATTGTGCAATCATGATTCCACAAGTGTCCCTGTTTCTCATCAAAATCAAATCCTGAAGGAGACTTTTGTGAAATCATATTTATGGTATGTAAAAGTCACATTGATCTATTTCATTCTGAATAATCTATGAAAAGAGCATTAATAGTTGCCCGTGATGCTTTAAAGTGAAGTTCGTATCATTGGCATTTACTTATGTGAGCTCCTGATTATTTTTCAAGAGATCATCAAGTTACACTAAGCAAAATGTGAAGTGACGTGATTGTTGACAAGTGACGTGAAATGACTTCCTCACTCGAACAATGAACATCATGTAAAATGACCAGCCAGCTTATTAGAATAAATTTTTTTATAATTAGAGATATTATTTTATACATATATTGGGAGCGCAGTGAGTTTTCGTACTCTTGATTATTTATAATCACATGTATAGGTCAATGAAGTTATTTTTAAGTAATTTTTGCCAATCAATCTCTCATAAGTATCTATTGTGCCAATAGTTCATGGTATTCAGAATGAAGGAAACTCACTACGCTCTCAATATATTAGTCAATTTTTCTATCGACTCAAATTTTTGTGAATACCTACTTCTTATTTGCAAAGAATCTATTTCAATAAAGTAGCTGGTATTTTCACTTGATACAGATTGTTGTTTAGAAATATAACATAGGAAAAATTGGAAAAATTCTATATAGTTCAATGAAGTTATTTTCAAGTAAGTTTTGACAATCAATCCCTTATAAGTATCTATTATGCCAGTAATTCATGGTGATCGGAGTGAAGAGAACTCATTACACTCCCAGTATATAAGTCAGCTTTTCTATCGACTCAAGTTTGGTGAATACTCACTACTTATTCGCAAAGAATTTATTCCAACAAACTGGTCGGTAATTTCACTTTATACAGATTGTTGATTGGCAAAATAACATCACTTCATTTCACTTGACTACATGAAAAATCACTAGATGGAGGTATATAAAAGTAATAGTGATATTACATTCTTTCAGACAACTAGCATGATAGATACTTGACTGTGATTTAATTCCAAAAAATATTTGGATAACTACATAACACTACATATTTGGATATTTACATAACTTCATTGAATGTTACATACATGTAGTTATAAATGGAGCGTAAGATTCTTTTACCTTCAGAAGAATCATCTCTTAGATCACAAACACGGGGAATTTCCTTCATTACCATAACTTACATGCAACATGATAAATATTCAACTGATTTTGATTCTTACAAATTGACCAAATAATTTGTTCATATCTAATTATTTATACCCACACGTATGTACTTTTCATGTAATCAAGTGGAATGAGGTGATGTTATTTTTCCAATCAACAATCTGTATGAAGTAAAATGACCAGCCACTTTGTTGAAATAAATTCTTTGCGAATAAGAAGTAGATATCCATAAACTTCAGTCGATAGAGAAATTGACTTGTATATTGGGAGCGCAGTGAGTTTTCTTCACTCTGATTACCATGAACTATTGGCACGATAGATACTTATAAGCAATGGATTATCAAAAATCACTTAAAAATAACTTCATTGAACAATATATGTGGGTATAAATAATTAGATATGAACAAATTATTCAGTCAATTTATAAGAATGAAAATCAATTGAATATTTATCATGTTGCATGTAAGTCATGGTGATGAAGGAAATTCCCTAAACTATATAGTTTATGAACTATATATATATTAATGTTATATGAATGAATAAACTATGCTGATGAACTGTAATATTAATGAATTGTATAGTTCAATGAAGTTATTTTTAAGTAATTTTTGACAATCAATCTCTTTCAAGTATCTATCGTGCCAATAGTTCATGGTAATCAGAGTGAAGAAAACTCACTGCGCTCCAAATATATCAGTCAATTTCTCTATCGACTCAGGTTTTGTGGATACATACTTCTTATTCGCAAAGAATTTATTGCAACAAAGTGACTGGTCATTTCATTCTATACAGATTGTTGATTGGAAGAATACCATCATTTCATTCCGCTTAATGACCCCTTGAAAAATCACCAAAGGTGTACAAAAGTGGGGGTGACAGTACATTCTTTCATAAAATCCAATAACTTTATATCTTCATCATGCTATGAAAGAGGGGTAGAGCTGTCGAACATGGTTTTATCCATATACTAATATTTTAAAACTATTTTCCAGGAGAAACTGAATTACAGTCTGTGTTGAATAATTATCTGATCTCTCAAGTAGCAACAGAACGTTTCGAATGTTCTATGAACGTACATAGTATATATGTATAAACATGCGAGTACGTTCTATGAAGGTTCATAGTATATTCCAAACGTTCGGATGCTACTAGGGCTGTTGCACTAATCAAGTATTTGTTGGAGAAGTATTTCACAATACAATACTTACTTCAATAAAAATATTGTTTCATATTAAATACTTTTGACTTTAGTAAATTGTCTATGCAATGTATTATTTTCATTACATTGAAGTATGTATTTTATAATGATCTTTTCAAGAAGATATGCACAGAGAGGAACAATTTTTCACCGAAAATGTATTTTCTTGTTCCAAGAAAACTGTTCCTTCAACGCAATATGTGTATCCTTGGTACAAGAAAATGTTTCTTGAACTAAGAATGCAAATCCTGATTTAAGGAAATTCTTTCTTAATTGAAAACTACCTGAAACTAAATTCATGCAAGAGTCTAAAATTTTCAAGCAAGAATATTTGCAGGCTCATAAAGATTTGTATACGGTTAAAATTTCTGATTCCAAAGGAAATTGATAAAATAAACACCCGATTGAGGTACAAACAGAGTTTATTTAATGGATGAAATACCCCATAAGAAACAACGTACATGTGCTCGCCATCTTGGACGGTTGCCGGGGGCAGATAGAAGGTAGAGCGCGCATACAGTTCAGGCGCATCCACACACACACACGGGTACGAACATAGAGAGAAACTCGAAGTTGATGCTCGCACACATTGCGCATGTCTCTTAACCAAGGCAACTTATATAGGGTAACCAAGAGTTACTAAACTTATATACAGGGTGTCAATTCAATAAACTATTTTCTCCAACAGAAATGTTTTTGAAAATATTATTTTTTGTGATTTGTAATTTTGGCTGTAATTTTGACAGACACATAGATTCAGAATGTCTTGGAACGAAATATAAATCAACCACCAAATTGCAGGTTTCATGGTTATTCATGGTTTTTTCGCCTCCAACTACCAAATTGAACAAAGTCCCGGTGTAGGATAATGAAAAGTTTCAATGCTGTATATAATACTGCTACTGAAACATTCTGATTATATTTCATTTGCGACAAACTCCACATACTTCCATTATAGATTCTCAGAACATCGCATAATATCATATGTGCAATATTTCAATTGAAAGATTCTCAGAATATTTGTAATGGAATATTGTATCCGCAATATCCATGGAATCTCGTCAGAATATTTTACTAAGAATGTTCTCATTGAAATATTGTAATATTCTGGGAATGTTATTGAGACGTTGTGTGTTGTGTGGGAAAGTCCATCGTTTTCTAATAAAAAATTCTTGAAGTTTTTGTCCCCTATTCTGCAGTTTTTTTATAGTTTGGCATTTTTGAATATGCCTCTCATAATATATTTCACATGTAATATTATGAGTATCTTTGACATTTTTTTTATTCACAAAATTGTCTTTTTACAACATATAGTCCATGCCTCATATGTTCTCTCAACACTATCGACGTGATGACCCTGATAGATGATCAATGATTACATATCATCTAACATATAAAAGAAAATCGGTATTTTTGTGACTTGGTATTAGATCGCATTCTCTTATAAATCGCGAACCGTATTAGGACAATATATCAACGGAATACTTCATGTTCCACAGAAATAGAATTCAATAATAAACTTATCTATTGTGGGAAAAACATTGATTCCATAAAATAAGCAAATAGCACTTTAGCCTGACGAAACTGGTGATATTATTTATTGAAAGTAAAACAGACAATGTCTGCTTCATCAGGAAAACGCCCGAAACGGTCAAGTCACCAGCAAGATGTAGAAATTGAAGAGCGTGAAGATGGTGACTTTGATGCAATAATTGTTCCTCAGGATGATTGCTCTGGACCATCTGACTCTGATTCTGGAGGTTGTCAAATTTCTGATAATAAAGTTCCAAATATTAGTTATCATCAGGTTATGAGTAACTATGAAGACAATCAGTCAAAACTGGAGCCTGATCATATTTACGTATGGAAGAACGGAGAAAGAAAGTGTGAACAATATCCTGAAAATGAAAACTTACTCTCTGAGAAAACGAAAAAATTTATTCTTGAATCTTCATATGTACAGTTGTTCGAACTTTTTTTCTCCGCCGATTTGAAAAAATATATCATCGAAAGTACTCGTATGAATGACTGCGATTTAACATTAGATGAATTCGATATTTTTTTAGGGATAATTATAATGTCAATCTTCAATCAAAGGCAATCTCAGAAAGACTAATGGTCTAATCGGTCATTACTGGCCTGTCCTACTGTGGCAAAAGCAATGAGTCGTAATAAATTTCTCAAAATTAAATCAAAATTGAAATTTTCGAAACCTGAAGATCAGAATTATAATGACAGAGCTTGGAGAGTACGTGGTATTTTCGAAATTTTCAAGAGGAATGCTTTACGATTTGGTTTTTTCTCTACCGCTTTGTCGATAGATGAAATGATGGTGAAGTTTCACGGAAAAACCATTTTGCTCCAGTTTATACTCCGATGTGGCAAAGTCTGGGAACACCCCCATAACTTTTGAACGCAGCATGATAATTGGATCAAATATTTTTTGAATCGGAGGTTTCTTCATCCTAATCTTGGCATTACCCAGAATCAACGGCGTGGACGTGTCGGGAACCTGATTCCTTGTGTGTGTGTGTGTGTCTGTGGGTGAGTAGGTGTGTGTGGGTGGTTGTGGGTGGGTGTCGGTTTGTGTGGTTGCGTGTCGGAGTGTGTGTGTGTGGGTGGGTGGTTCGGTCGTATGGGCCTGTGTGACCCACACAGAACCACCCATACCCAGACACACCGACGCCCACACACAACCACACACGCACATGCACACCCACACACACACACACAAGGAATCAGGTTCCCGACACGTCTACGCCGTTGATTCTGGGTAATACGAAGATTGGGATAAAAAAACCTTCCATCCAATTATCATGTCCCGTTCGAAAGTTATGGGGGTGTTTCCAGACTTCGCCACATTAGAGTATCAAAATTACGATAACTCAGCGAAAAATGATCCGATTTCAAAAAACAAAAAACCGCTAGATTCGAGTTGTAAAACCCTATCGGATGGAGTATCACGAGCCCCCCGTCTCATTTGAGATTTTCACTCTCCCCCATCGGCCCCTACAGGGCTGAGGAACTCAAAGTCCCCGGTGAGACAGCCCTTGATTCCTCCTTTAATTTAAAAACTCTGCCAATTGGCACATGGCTTCCTCGTTTGTGTTGAAAAAAATACATGTTTTCTTTCTCTCTCCCGTTTTTCTTAGAGAATCAGGTTGAAATTCATATAGGACTGCGATCAATACTGCATAAAACTGTGGTTGAAATTTCATGACAATTGGATGATAGAAACGGAAGTCGTCCGCATGTTAACGATGTTTACGAAATTTCCAAATTTTGTTTCGAAGCTCAGTGCTTACCACTTCCTTCCTTCAATTCCGATTTGTTTGAAATTCACACCATACAACTAACCCCCCGTTAACTGATTTAACTACAAGTTGCATGGCAATTGGATGATACCGACATGGGGAAGGCATGCTTTCAAAATATTGTCAAATCATGTGAATCGCGAAACAAAAATTTCCCACAATTTTCAACCGATTGGGATGAAACTCACATGGGACCACTGTCGGATCATGACTCCAACGTGGTTTGAGTTTGATCGGGTTCGGATAATAGGAAGCAGAGAAACGCGCGTTTGCAAAATCACGATTTTTCGAAAAATTTCTCCTCACCCCTCCCGTTCTTCTGTAACGATGAGGTTGAAACTTATATGGAACCACTATCAACACTGCACATGACTCTGGTGAAAATTTCATCACGATCAAATAATACGAACAAAAGATATACACGTTCGCAAATTTGTTACATACACACAGACAAATAGACAGACAAAAAGGAACCTGATTTGCTTTTTTTTTACTCCCCCCAATTCCAATGTGCCTGAAATTTATATCATATAACTAACATCTCGTAAATCGAATATACTCAGAGTTCCAAGACATTCGGATAATATGGACATGGGAAAGGCATGCTTAAAAAAAAATACGGATCCCGAAGAAAAATTTTCCACAGTTTTCAGCCGATTTGGATGAAACTCATATGGGACCACTATCGGGTCATGACTAAAACGTGATTGACGTTTGATCGGATTCGGAAACAAAGATACACGCGTACGCAAAATGTTCATTTTTTGTCAGAGTTCTTCTTATCCACCCAATTCTTCTGAATGAATCAGGTTGAAACTTATATGGGACCACTATCACCCTAGTTCACAACTGTGACAAAAATTTCGAAACGATCGGATAAGCAGAATGGGAGATATGCGCGTACGAAACTTAGCGGGCTACAGCCACACAGACAGACAGACACGGTAACAAAATTGTTCCCCGAATTCTGAGGAACATTTTGGTCCAGGAGATTTTTAATGTCGAGACAAAAAAATTTTCGGCTCCTCGAAACGATCACAAAGCTTCCCTCTAAACCAGGAAGCAAAATGTATCAAATTTAATAATGAAAATATTTAAAAGTTTATATTTTTACTTCTTGAATAATCCCGACATTCGATCACGTGATCAGCGCATGTCTAGTACTGGAGAACGTGATCATTGTCTCGTGGTCTATGAACAATGCGACTCTTGTTCAGCTACTTCCCCTTCTCTGATATATTTATATTATAAGCGTGTTTCATAGACTAAAGCACTGGCGTAGTCATATAATCTATAGGAATATATCTTTGGATAAAAATTGTTCATGCACATGATTATATATACAGGGTGATTCAAAATTCCCGCACTCTTTTTTGGGAGTAGATTCCTGATGAAATTCTAAAACGATTTCTCCTTTTGCACAATGCTCTCCGACACATAATTTCCGAGATATAATTAATTAAAGTTGACTAATTATGAGGTAGATCCATCGGTTATTCAGGAGCGTCATAACAGAACAAGAGAGGAAGGTGCTTGCAGAGGGCGCTCATACGATCAGCTGATCGGTATAATCGATACGATTTACCAACATACAAATTGGTAAATTTTCTATGTAGAACGATTGAATTGATTATTGTCATGAATTCTTATCACGATATGCTGTAGGTGAAAGTTGTAATTTCAGTAATGATTTTTATTACGCAGACAAATGTAAAATAGTGTTATTTCGTAGGGATAGGGATTCAAGTGGGAGAAAAAAGTATAACTACTCGTTTTCAATCAGAATTTTCATGTAAAGAAAAAAACATGAGAATTTTCATTCATCCGATACCCAATTTGAACGCTTTGATTAGTAAGTTTAACACAAGAGATTGGATTCCGAATCCTGTATTCTGATTGGTCGAGAATCAATGTATGTTAGATCAATCCTCGGCCGTTTCAAATGATTCTTCTGAAGAATGTGTTTTCGACTTATCCCGACCACAACATTGAACAATGATGAATTCATTCGAATTCACCTTTTTTACATCATTCGATGATTATAAAGGGTTTATCGAACGTTAATAACTTACTTGAGATCACTCAAGATCATTCATGTTTAAATCAAAATCTAATTCAAATTGTGTGCAAGTTCGAGCGCGTTTCTACGTTTAGAAAATGTATTCGTCCTAAAAAGGACGGATTTGGTTAATCTTCAAAGACAATTCTTTTTCCATTTGAAATAACAATATGCCCTTTGAAGTCATATGTGCTTTGAATGAAACTGTTTCGAGCTATCACCTGATTGGTTGATTCGTATCACGAATGGTTGATTTAAGCTAAACAAACCGTATGTGATTACAATGTCAATCAAGTGCAATGATTGGGTCGTATACGATGTCACACCTTGTATTTTCGTCAAAATTGATGGATTCTGCAAGTTGAAGTAAGTTATTAACGTTCGATAAACCCTTTATAATCATCGAATGATGTAAAAAGGGTGAATTCGAATAAATTCATCATTGTTCAATGTTGTGGTTGGGATCAGTCGAAAACACATTTTTCAGAAGAATCATTTGAAACGGCCGAGGATTGATCTAACATACATTGATTCTCGACCAATCAGAATACCGGATTCGGAATCCAATCTCTTGTGTTGAACTTACTAATCAAAGCGTTCAAATTGGGTATCGGATGAATGAAAATTCTCATGTTTTCTTCTTTACATGAAAATTCTGATTGAAGACGAGTAGTTATACTTCTTTCTCCCACTTGAATCCCTATCCCTACGAAATAACACTATTTGACATTCGTCTGCGTAATAAAAATCATTACGGAAATGACAACTTTCACCTACAGCATATCGTGATGAGAATTCATGACAATAATCAATTTTTCCACAGTGTCGACGAATTCAATCGTTCTACATAGAAAATTTACCAATTTGTATGTTGGTAAATCGTATCGATTATACCGATCAGCTGATCGTATGAGCGCCCTCTGCAAGCACCTTCCTCTCTTGTTCTGTTATGACGCTCCTGAATGACCGATGGATCCACCTCATAATTAGTCAACTTTAATTAATTATATCTCGGAAATTATGCGTCGGAGAGCATTGTGCAAAAGGACAAATCGTTTCAGAATTTCATCAGGAATCTACTCCCAAAGAAGAGTGCGGGAATTTTGAATCACCCTGTATATATATATTAAAAAAGTTGAAGAGAAAGACGAGGATGTCACAAAATTTTCAAATTTGATAAGGTTTAGTGTTCTCTGCGAAGCTGTTTTTACCGAATCGACATCATCATTATGCTTTCCTTTTAGCGTTTTTCCCATTCGCGGAATTAGGAAAAAGTTACTTGGGGCTAGGTCTGAATAATACAGAGGGTGAGGAATGACAAAAACTATCCCTAAGATGTTAAATAGTGGATCACTGGTGAGGCCGCGTGTGCAGGGACGTTGTTGTGATAAATGAACCATTCACCTGATCGTCAGAGTCCTAGGCGTTTCTTCCGCACATCCTATCACAGACGTCCTCAAACTTCCAAATGGTATACTGCTTAAAAGTCTGGCCAGGGAGTACAAATTCCCGATGCACAATTCCACAAACATGAAAAAAAACCAATGATCATCAATGGTCTTTACATTCCACCTCAATCACTTCGCTTGTTATATGATGAAGTTTTGGATTAGAATAGGAAACCTCGTTATATACGCAATATTTGATCTTTCCCAATCGGAGTGGTTCGATTGAGTGAGTTTTGTGGGTGCCGCTCTCTGTTCTAAGCCTTGATATGAGCGATCTCTTATCGTGCACCCTCAGTTTGGGATATAAAAAGGGTGACAATCGACATAAGATTGAAGAAACACCGTAAATATGGTTTCACAAGAATTTATTTTTAGTATATATGAAGAAAAAGAAACACGAAATGAGGAATCAATGTGATTTTCGGTACAAAGTTTTCAATGTGAGTCTTTACAATATTTTATTACAAATGGTGGTTTGTTTGGGTGTGCTGAGAGTTACGCAGAGAGGGGGAAGAAAGGAATGGTCAAGTTCACTCATCGTGTTGGAAAAGTAAAGAACCCGTGAGGTTCCCTCTTTTCTATTTTTCTGGGATCGCGCCCTGATTTACGATGTAAAGTGTTGTTCTCCCTCTGTCCGTCCCCCTCACTTCAGTTCTCCGGTCTCTCTCTCTCTCTCTCTCTCTCTCTCTCTCTCTCTCTCGTGATGATGGTTGATGAGGATTCAATGTTTCTTTTCTTTAAAAAAAACACACTCACGACTAGCAATTCCGAAATCTGAGTTTAGGACAATTGAATTGATCAAATATTAAGTGAGTTCAACTAATACTACAAAGTCACCCCCGTTTGAATTTTGGAAGCGACTAAGGCAAATAGTAATGATTAATTGAGAAAAGCTCCGTTTTAAATTTTTGAAAGAAAATCTTCAAATTCTTGGGAACGCCGTGGAATCTTCAGAGGGTGAACTTTTAAGATGTATCGTGACTTGAATAGGAAAAAAAATCCTTATCAAATCCACCTCAACCGTATCACCATTTTACCCACCTGCGGAATAGGACTTGTTTGCTTTTTGGATTTTCGATTTTAACTTGATCAATTACGCGGAACTACTCTCCTGATTTTTCGTCGTCCGTCCTATTTACGTGTGTTCCACCTTAGTTGATGGAACCATATCCTATGCAAGAGGGGTTTTTCGCCGATTCGACTATCTGATGCAATAGTCGTTAGGTGTTCCAGTCGTTGAGTGAAAGAGACAGGGGATGGTCGGAGTGGTGCAGACAAAGACCGAGAGCTCGCGACATCATTCATTTTTCCACGTTGCTACGTTCTCGATGCTGTGCACCGGAACTCGCATCGATGTGTGCGTTGGTAAAAATGTCACCTTGGTTCCTTTCCTCCTTCTCAGCATTTTTTTTCTTCGTGAAGGCATACTCAATGTTCGATTTCTTTGATCATAAAAGAATAGGATTTAAATATATTTTTCTTCAGGGTATTGTAATGAATCTTTCCAGCTGATTACACATGGAATTGATGGAGGGAAATTAAGCAGCACAAGTCGTGTTACAACTGTGTTCATGATCTACACACTACACTGGGAAAAAAGGTTTCCTGAATTTATTCCAATCAAAAGGTTGGTTAACTAATAGCTTGTTGAGGATTAGTAAGTTTGCTTCTGGCAAGTAAGATCCTCTCCCAGCGTAGTGGATGGTCTCTTCTTTTGGGCTCTTTGTTATCGAAACAAGCATGTGTTTGAACACAATCTGCGCCATGAAAATTTCCCTCGAGGGATTATTTTCCCAATTTCTTATAGGTAATAGATACATACATATACGTGCATGCACATGCATACATATATTGGTATATAGATCTGTATATACATGCACGTGCATACACGTACACGCACTCATGTGCAATGTATACACGAAAGCACGTGCTCGTTGATTATATTCGTTAAATTTCACGACGGGTGAACTCATCGCCACGTAACATGCTTTTTCTGATCTGGGAGAGTCGGGAGTCCGCCACTAGCTTGACGCTTCCTTGGTTGCCGAGCCATACTCATGAAAGAAGAGGCAGAAAATTGAGGTAGAATGTGAATACGATGATCATTGGTTTTCTGTTCGTGTTCGTGGAATTGTGCTTTGGGAATTAGTACCCTCTGGTCACATTTTTAATCAACCGTTTCACTTGGAAGATTTAAAACGTTTGTGACGTGATGTGCTCAGGAGACGCCTGGAAATTTGGCGATCAGGTGACTGGTTCATTCAACACAATAACATCCTCACATACGCGGTCTTACGAGTGACCCACTATTTGGTATCTCAGGAATAGTATGTCATTTCTCACCCTTTACATTGGTCAGACCTAATCTCAAATAACTTTTTCCCACTTCCGCGAATGAGAAAAGCGCTAAGAGGGAAGCGTTATGATGCTGATGTGGAGTCGGTAAAAATAGCTTCGCAGGGGACACTGAATCTTAACAAATTTGAAAAGTTGCAGATAAGCTTCAAACAATGAGACAAAAGACCTGACAAGTGCATCAAATCCAATCGAGAGTACCCTAAAGGTTACTGAAGGAATTTTGTGAAAAAGTTTATGAATAAATTTTCCATAACAAAGGTTCGATTTTTCTTTAGTTACCCCTTGTATATGTAACGAATCATGAATTCAATTTAAATTACAATTGTAATGAAAAAACTTACAGAAACATCGCTCAGTTTGGACGTCGAAGAACTTGTTTTAGAACTATTCGCCTTAGTAAATGAAAAGAACGAATTGTTCAGGAGACAGGCCGAATTAATGTTACTCAGGAGACAACAGAGATTGGAAGAAGAACATGCGGATACAGAATATCAAATCCGATGCCTTATGTGTCAACCTGAAGCAACCAAAACGGATTTTGATAAACAAAGAGAGGAAGCATTAATACAAAGGTAAATTGTTTAGGGAAACAGATTAACAAAACATATAATAAATATCCTTTTTACGTTTAGATTGGTGGAGATTGTCGAAAGACGGAACGAAATAGTGGAGTGTCTTGAAATGGATCGTCGCAGAGAAGTAGAAGAAGATCGAAGTATACACGAGCAAATGGGGTTATATGCGGGTAAATACAAAATTCCAATCACATGCGGCTGATGATTTTGATTCATTACGAATCAATTAATGTTATTCATTTCAGCAAGGAACAAAGGGAATATCTCTAACGCGGATAATGATTCTAGCCGTTCTTCGAAATTAACGAAGGGTAAAATAAAAGACAAAATAACGGAGAAGAAGTCGAAAAAATCATCGAAAAAAGACGCAGACAAAGATGTGGATGAGACTGAAGTCAAAGTCAAACGCCATACCAAACGAAAATGGTTTTGAAATTCTTCGACTAGTGAAAGTTGCACAATTATCAGTGTACTTTTATACAGATATACATATAGATTCCAACATTCCATATTTTTTTGTATTTGTATTAATAATATGTTTAGCATTTTTGAAGAGAAAATATCGTTGTTTAAAGACAATGATAACCATGACGCTAATAAACTTTTTTGGCAGTTTGCTTATAGTAGATTGTTATTATCGGAACATCAACGAAATTTGGTTGAAATCCTTCGGAATACATCCATTCCAATCCCTGAATTAATCAAATTTTCATCAGAAGTTGCATTTTGTACTGCCACAATAAAAGGAAGTAAAAGAATAATAAACAATGAAATATCTCTGTGGACACTCTCGTTGCACCACATATCAGATACGTTCCAACTTTCAATCACATATTTGTAACTAATTCATTGCAGATACTTAGCTGAAACGTATCTAATACGTGTTTGCAACGAGAGTTAAGTTTCAACCTATTAGCAGTAGTATACGTTGTATAGGGTTGAAATACACTCCCTGTTCAGGTACGTTTCTACATTTTTGCCGCCCCCAACCTGAACTGGACTGTTGAGATTTTCAATTATTTCATCAAGTCTATCTATATTATTTGGGAGTAATCTAAAAAAACTACTCTAATTCCGCCGGTCCTCCACAATTTGCCGCGCTGGGCGAAACCCCAAGCCCTCCTTTTGGGGACGTCCCTGTCCTTGTCATTTATCTGTAAATTTTTTCTCAATTTTCTTCATTCATACCAAAATGTTCGACCCATCTCCCTCATGGCGATTGGTTTGTTCAGATCTATATGCTATATTATTCTCTTGTTTCAATTAAGGAAGTTGGAAGAAATTCTCAACTTTTCATAAAAATACTAAATAAAAATGTGAGAAGAATAAAATCACCTTGATGAAAATGAAAAGTATACACTAAACACGAACTTAACCCAAAAGCAGTGGATATTTTTCAATACTCTCCACTCTGAACGTGGATGTTAAGCTTCCTCAAAAATATCGTAATAATTCGTCATGCACTGACAAAGGAGCAACGTGGTTACAGGGACTATGTTCGCATGGTCAAAGATTCACGATTAAACAAGTTCAAGTTCAATCAATTTATTGAGATTAATGGAATAGCATCCAAGCCCTTACAATACAAACATGTTACATTCCCATGTAAAGATATAACCTAAGTTAACAGAAACAGGAGTAAACCAGTAAACATTAGCGTCATCTACAACTATCGGTGGCAAATATGAACATCAAAAATATAAATTCGTATTTACAAAGAATCTAAATAGTGCATCTAATATACATATTTTTTCATCCTTTACTAAATCAACTACATTTTTAGGATTTTTCAAACCAAGGTTATCCAAATCTGTAAAAAGAACAGATCCATCAAAATTATATTTCGGACAATTGAAGACAATATGATCGATATCTTGTAAAGATTCATTATCACAGTGACATTTAGGATTGTCGATATAATTTTTCAACCATAAAGACAAATTAAAGTTATAATGGTTAGTTCTTATTCTATTAATTAAAACTATAAATCTACGCGACTTCATTAAACTTCATAAACCATGGATTTTTATCAGTTTTATAAAAATTTTCAAAGTAAAATGCACCTTTGTTTTTGTTTAAGGACATCCTTTTTAACTCAGGGAAGAACTCAGACTTAATTTTATTGACCTTGATATTACTCAAACTAAAATGGGGTAACAAAACCTCGTTCCTTACATCTCAAATATCATTATTGCCAAAGTCAGAATTTAAGGCAGCTCTCTTGATGATCTCAGATGATCAGCAATATGATTGCCTACAATATTCTGGTGAGGAGGAATCCAACAAAAGATAAGGGACCCATTACTCTTTTTGAGCTCAACTATCACAGACGCAGCCTTCAGTCTCAACTTTATATTAAATGGATGAAGCTCTTTGTTAACGGTGTAAGATTTAAGACTTAGTAACGATGATCTAGAATCCGTGAACATAACATAATGCTCATTGAAATTTTGAATTAGACCCAAAGCTCTTTCTGAGGCATAATTCTCAGCAGAGAAAATATCACAGGCCTTTGGCAAGACAAAGCTCAGACCAACGTTCAGAGATGAAGAAAACACTGCAGCTCCCGTGGCACCGTCCTTATCAATAACCGAGCCGTCGGTAAAAATTGTGTTAGGTGAAGAATTTTAATTATTAGATCTACTGTAACAATCAAGAAAGTTCTCTAAGTCTAATTGGCTATTTATATTCAAACCAGAGTCTAAGTCTATAGGAAGATCGGCATGAAAGGAAAAGTAATCATGTGAAAAATGTAAATGAATACTTGAACTATAGTTCAGTAGTAGTATATACTACATTCTGATACGAAGAGTTTGAGCAGTGAATATGTAACAACAGACTCTCCTTAATATTTGGTTTATAAAAATTACCTTTGTCCTGAGCATTCTTGGGTCTTTTCAATTCCTCAATCACCGGAGGAGAATCAATACTTAAACATTTAACTAGATATCTGTGTCCCAGTATTAACCCATTAAGGCCCATGGCGAAACCATCGTGGATAAAAAAAACAGCGGATACGGGAATGATAGCATCTGATTGAAAGATTATTTTCCATAGAGGAAATTTTTTTTTTCCAATCGTTTAAACTATTAATCCTCATAAGTAGTTCTCACTACTATTGCACATCAGCAGTTTTTACTGCTATCCCACATCAGTAGTTCTCACTACCACCTCACATCAGCAATTTTCACTGCTATTCCACACCAGTAGTTCCCACTACTATCTCAGATCAGTAGTTCTCACTACTATTCCAAATCAGCAGTCTTCACTGCTATTGCACCTCAGTAGTTTTCACTAATTTTTCTGATCAATAGTTCACACTGTCATTCCTTTTAAGTAGTTTCTACTACTAATCAGTCTCAATCATTCAATTCCTGGGTTTGACTCTCGAGTATTCTCTTATTATTGCCGTATTTCACAGGTTTTTGAACTTTTGGTCTTTCTCTGGTTCGAGTAGCACTCTATCATGCCAAGAACTAAAAGATCAACTATGACAGTGGCTGATCTACTCGACAGTGTTGAAAACACTGACGATGCTGATGACAATGTTAGCAATCGTATTGATATTGCATTTATTCCAGAAACTGACTATGACACAGACTCAGGTTCTGATTCTGAAATGGAACCTGAAGTAGGCCTGAATACAGTTCTCCCTCACGGTTCTTATGAACAAGTGAAAGATTGGATGGGGGCCAAATTAACGAAAAACCAAATCAACGAAAAGTTGGTTGAAAAGGGAGATACGTCACACTCTCTCTTTTCAAACAATGATTCCGTTGATTTGGCCCCCATCCGAAAAATTCATACACTGATGCGCAAAAGCTCTTAGAACCAACTCATACTTTCAACTGGATTGGTGATTACAAACACGTAGAACAACCGGAATTGGACCATAGTTTGAGCGAAGAATCGTTGGTGGATATAAGATGGATGAATGCCCACGAATTATCTGAAGTTTCCTTTTCTAAAGAAATCAAGTGTCATATCATCGAAGCATCATCAGAAAATGGTATCGATTTATCGGAGGATTTATTCGATAAATTTATTGAAATCATTATTCTCTCTTCATTCAATTTAAGGAAGTCTCAACGGGACTATTGGCCTTCGGAATCAATTCTAGGATGCCAAATTGTCAAAGACACAATGTCCCGGAATCAATTCACCACTATAAAAAAGAACATCAAATTCTATGAAAATAACGAAAAGAATGTAACAGATAAAGTTTGGAAAGTTAGGAGTATTGATGATTTCTTCAGGCAAAATCTTGTGCGTTTTGGGTGGTTTAGCCACAACTTGTCGATAGATGAAATCATGGTGAAGTATTTTGGGCGTTTCGGCATAAAGCAATGCATAAGCAATAAGTCTGTAAGGTTCGGCATTAAACTATGGCCAATTTGTTCACGTGAAGGCTTCATCTTCGACGTAGATATTTATCCTGGAAAAGCGGGTAACGAGAATGAAACGTTCCTCAATTCCATTGGACTAGGTTCGGAAGTTGTGATGAAAATGCTTCAGGGACTATTGAACACGGTGCCGTTGGAAAACCTAAGGAATTACAATTTGTACTTGGACAATTTTTTCACTTCGCCTGATCTCCTGGCACACTTGGGGAAAATTGGACCATGTACTACAGGAACGGTGAGACATAATCGTGTTGAAGCTGAGGTTGTTCTACCAAAAAAGTGTGCAAGAGGAACATGTGTCAATCTACATGACGAAATGTCACATGTGAATTATATTACTGTGATGGACAGTAAGCCAGTTTCCGTACTTTCAAACTGCTATGGAAATGAGCCAAAAGTTCGGATGAGTAGATTTGTAAACAAAGTAGAAGGATGTATAGAGTTTCCTCAAGCCGTCTCAAGATATAATGAAAACATGGGAGGAGTAGACTTGCATGACCAACATTGCAATGATCTTCTTCCAGCTATTCGTGGGAAGAAATGGACTTGGTGTCTCTTTGTGAGACTACTTCAAGGATCTTTGACCAATGCTACAGTCCTTTATATTCTGGCAAATCCTGATACCAAAGAGGGATCCGAAGATAATGTATTGCTAGACCTTTCCCACAATATTGCTAAATTCGATGGATTGAGTGGGTACAGTGTGGCCAATGCTTGGCTCCGACAATTAGAATCAACGGTGAAATTGCGCAAATGGACCGAAGCCGTCGCGTTTGAAACGGCAAGATCTCATTTGGTTAGAGGTGCACGTGATTGGTATCTCAGCCAGTTAGACACTATTATGAATTGGATTACTTTTAGATCTGCCTTCAAGAACACTTTTATGAAGGAAAAATCACTCACTAAACGATGGGATGAGATGGAAGATAGAGTTCAAAAACCAAACGAAGATACTCGAGAATATTTTTCCAATAAGGTCAAGTTGTGCAAAAATCTCGGATTTGATCGATTAGAAACCAAAAATCAAGTTGCTATTGGAATACGATCGAGAGAAATAAGCAGATCGTTAGCATCCAGAGATCATCGAGACTTGGACCATTTATTACATAACATTTGTGAATTGGAAGCAATTGAAGCAGCTCGTCGGCAACGATTTACCAGTCATCGATCAGCAAATGTCAATTACCAACCCAAAGAAGAACAAGATGTCGTCGATATTGCGGACAAAAAGAAGAGTACTGACGTGAATATGGAAACGTTTGAAAGGGCACGTCGTGATAAACAAAACGGGGTTCGTGGGTGTGTTAAATGTCGTTCTGTAGATCGTTTGGCTAAAAATTGTTCGGTACAAAAAGAACTCAAATGTTTCAAGTATAATGAGAAAGAACATTTAGCCAGAAATTGGATGCTTCCGATTGCGAGAGCTCTTGGCCCCAGGGGCCATGATTCAGTCAATAGGAATTCAGTATTCTAGCCCTAGGGGCTAGCCCTCGCCTGCAATCAGGAGCATCCATTGTCTCAAACCGGTTGAGCCTGAGAATCAGAAAGTAAACATAGTTTCGTCAACAAATGTGAGTCGTTCTAGTCCTTACATTGAAATGATAACAATTAGCGATATTCCAGTATCAACTTATATTGATACAGGTAGTTCGGTGTGTGCTATTGAGGCTTCAATAGTATTAGAACACGGCTTTGATATCATTCGAAAAACTAATATACCGGCAGGATTCGGCAATAGTGATAATAATGTAAAGTCGTATGGAGTGATTGAGCGAAACATTCAAATAGATAGTTGCGCGCTAGTAAAGTTACTTTTTGTATTGTACCAGATGACGTGCAACCATACGAAGTGATAATTGGTCAATCTTCCCTAAATTTACCGAATGTAACTTATTTTAGAGCCGATAATGGAATATGTTTTGGAAACAGAGCCGATTTTTTCTCAAATTATAACGCAGATACTAATGATTCGACAGATTCATCCACTGTAAATATTATTAGCGAACAAAATATCAATCTTGAAAAAGAATCCATTAATTTCATAAATGTTGTTGATCATTCAAATAATTCTGTTTTTATGCCAATTGAAAATTTTAGTAACAAAACAGTCCAAATCAAGGCTGGTGATGAAGTATTGAAATCCATCATGCTCACAATCGAAGATGTGCCTCAATTTGAACCTCGTTACGAACCTGTTTCTGAATCAGATATTGTGGTAGATCCTTCTTTGGACGAGACTCAAATATACGAAATCGTAGATTTATTGAACAAATATAGAATAACTATCGCGAAAAATTTGACTGAATTAGGACGCACATCTGTGATCAAAATGGATATAGTAGGAAAGGATAAAGATTATGTTATCTATCCAAAACCATACAAAGCTACCTTGCGAGGAAGGGAAATAATGAAGGAAATCATAGGAGACTGGAAAAGACACGGTATCGTTTCAGAGACTGATTCACCATATGCTAGCCCTGTTTTGCTGGTGAAGAAAAGAGATAGCACTTATCGTTTAGTAGTCGATTATCGACGTTTAAATAAAGACACCGTTCGTATGAATTGTCTATTGCCAAATTTGGATGATGGATTAGATGAATTATATGGTTCAACTGTTTCTGCGAGTTTGGATTTGGCACATGGATATTTGCAGATCCCTTTGACGGAAGAAGCTAAAAAGAAGACAGCATTCATTACTCCTCATGAGACAGGACAATTTGAGAGAGCGATGTTTGGGTTGATGAATGCCCCATTCTATTTTGCTAAATTAATGCAAAAAATTTTTGGTCATACTAGTAAATCAGCTTTAGTCTATTTTGATGACATTTTAATATATGCTAAGGACTGGAACGAACTAATAGAGAAACTCTGTAAAATTTGAGAAATGTTGAAAGATGCAGGGCTCACATTAAATTTAGAAAAATGTAAATTTGGTTTACAGAAAATAGAATATTTGGGTTTTGTGATTAGTTCTGGAGGAATCGAACCGGATGAACGAAAGGTATCCGCTATTAAAGAATTCCCTGCACCGAAAAATGTGCATGAGGTTAGAAGATTTTACGGGTTGTGCAGTTTTTTTCGACGTTTCATTGATAAATCCGCATATTGAGCGGCATCTCTAATTTGTTTATTGAAAAAATATGCTCCGTTCATTTGGGGAGAGGACCAAGAATTAGCGTTCCGAACAATTGAAGAAAAATTAACATCGAAGCCTATAATGGCATTATGCAATCCTAACTCAAATAGAACAGAACTGCATACAGATGCATCCGCAGATGGATACGGAGCCATGTTGTTTCAGAGCGATGAAAAAGGAGAAATGCATCCTATATATGCAATTAGTCGTAGAACGTCTGGAGTAGAAAGAGCATATCACTCTAGTAAACTTGAGTTTTTGGCTATAGTCTGGGCGGTGAACCGTCTACGACAATTCTTGCTTCCTGTTCATTTTGTGATTGTGACGGACTGCCAGGCCCTGATTTATATTTCGTCGATTGAAACAAAAAATCCACAGATCATAAGAAAACTAGATTCATTAGCAGAATTTGACTACGAAATTCAACACAGAAAAGGTGAACGTATGAAACATGTAGACGCGTTATCGAGAGCACCAGTCGAACAAAGCGAGTTTGAAGCAAATAGAGAAATGGTGTTCAATATTTTCGTACGTGAAGAAGAAATCCACATGTATCAGCGTTCTGATGATGAATTGTTGAAGAAGGCACCACTGCTAGAAAATTCAGAACCAAATCAGCCTGATAAGAATAAAGTGATGAATGAAAAAAAAGATTATGTGCTACGAGACGGAATATTGTTCAAAATTGATAGGGAAAACAATAACAAAGAATTATATGTAGTCCCGCGAGCTATGCGTAAAGCATTAACAATTAAGAATCATGATCTAGTAAGTCATTTAGGCGTGGATAAAACTGTGAAACGTATGAAAGAATTTTATTATTTCCCAGGAATGCGATCTTATGTAAAAAATCATATCAGATCTTGCGTTGAATGTATACTGGCTAAGAACAAAACTAGGAAACGTGTAGGCGAGTTACATTGCATTTCACCAGGTAATAGACCGTTCGATATTATACATATGGATCATTTAGGACCATTTATATCAACGCCAAGGAAAAATAAATATATTTCGGCTATTATTTGCAATCTCATCAAATTCTGTCAATTGTACGCAGTCCGTGACGCGAAAGCCCAATCTACTGTCAAACGTCTACAAGAATTTGTGAATAAATTTGGTGCTCCATTTCGTGTTATTACTGACAGAGGGACGTCCTTTACTTCGAAGATATTTGAAGATTCTTGCGACAAATCAGGAATCAAACATACGCTGAATTCAAGCAGGCACCCGCAAGCAAATGGCCAGGTTGAGAGGCTAAATCAGACAATTTTGCCGGCTTTGCAGTCAAATTTATTGGACGTTGAAGATCATAATTGGGACTGTCTGGTTGCTAAATTAGAACAAGATGTAAATACTGCAGTCAACAAAACAACTGGTAAAACACCCTTCGAAGCAGTGCATGGATATATACCCAGGTTCGAAGCAGGCCAAACGAGAAGTCTGACACAAAATTCAGAAACGTACAGATCCCCTAAAGATATTTGGATGAATATCAAAGATATGATTGCGAAAGACCAACAACAGTAAAAAAATCGATACGATAATAAACGACAAACGAACGTTCAATATAAGGTCGGGGATATCGTCTTTATGAAAACGAATCCCATTGCAACTGGGGACTCCACAAAGCTCCAATCCAGATATAAAGGGCCATTGGTGATAACTCAGGTTTTACCATTTGATACGTACAGAGTGACGTCATTGTATAAACTTATGAAGGGCAGTACTATAAGTCACGTAAGTCAACTAAAAATATGGCGAGGATGGGTAGAGGACCACGGTGAAAATCTAACAGAGAAGGAAAGTACGAATATTCCAGAATCAGAAGATGATAATGCCGTACAGGAACAACAAGTTAATACTAACAACCGTCAAATTGAAAGTAAATCAAAGAACTTGTTAAACGCTTCAGAACAAATACAAACGGATGATATGTCAGCTCATCGCGATCAAGAGCAATCTCACTGCGGTAGAAAAAGTAGTCGTATCAAACGTTGTCCTGTTAAATTCAAAGATTATATTAGTGGATAAGTTCTTATAAGATTTGATACAAGTATGCGTCAATAATGATTATTTTTCTCCATTTTATTCAATGATGTTCTATTTGCATAATTGTCATATTCCTCTTTTAATCACTACCGAATGAGAGTATTCAATTATTTTTTCAGTTTTTAATGGGATTTGCGGAAAACAGTATTTTATAATTGTTACAAGTATTGCGAAAATTTACTGTAAGAGATAATTTCAACGAAGTTTTTGTAAAAAAAACGAATAAGGTTGTTAAATTATATGGTACAGTTATTATGATTAAATAACGCATAACATTGTTTAGACAGCTTGAGGGACCAAGCTGGAAGCGGGATGGCCAAGTGTAAGGAGCTTGTAGGTTGTGGCAAGCGTGATCTAATTTCATGTACTATCATCAAGTAAGTTGGCAACAGTGACCGGAAATATATGTAAGCCAAACGTGGCGTGGCGCGAGAGAGGCGTCGTTAGTATCGAGAGATAGACGTGTGGAGCCAAGAGGTGCGTAAGCAGGATGGAGCCACGTTTTTGTAAAAGTTATGATAATAAATGCAATTTCCATTTCATTCAATTATTTGTGTCTTGTTAGTCTCCTAACATATATTAGAAATGTTAATAAAAAATAATATTTTTTATATTCAACATATGACTATTCTTTTTCTTTTTCTTCTATTGGATAACGTTGAGTTGAGGAAAGTGCGTTGCCAAGGGCACATTGAAATTCTTCACGAATTTCTTCCGCAGCCATTGGAGAGATTCCATCTCTGTGTCTGTTCTTCAAGATATTGCAGAATTTCCTCAAGGCCTCTCCCGTTTTAGGTGGTGATTGTTCGCGTCCTCTGAAGTTCTTACTGTTCGTTTTGACAGTTAGATATTCAAGGAAATTATCAAAGTCTTTTATTGAAGTAATGGCATCTTTTCCCCTCAGATTAGGATGCACATTCTTAATTTCATGTTGAAGATCAATTAATTCACTACCTCTAATGATCAGAAGAGATGAATTACTTTTAGCATTAATTATTACTTGATCGATGATTTTTGGTCCCATAATTGAAGTAGATGGTGAATTAATGGGAGCAGTTGATGTTGATGCTATTTGTGTGTCTTGAGCTACGGTGGGTTTGATTTAATTTTTCTTGTTGTCGTTTAATCCAGAAAGACTATTATTCTTCCCTAGGCTTGACATTGCAGGGAAATTTTTGTTGAAATTTAAATCCAGTCTCCCACAGCCTGTGTTGTTGTTTCTTAACGTAGAATATCTAGCACAGTCTTTGAATAATTTGAATTTCTTTTTCGCTCCATAGGTAGATATATTATGGATAGCACTTTTTTCCATGACTATTTTATTCGTTCCATATTTGGTACAGTTCAAAGGAGTAGGTATATGTTCCTCACCACAATTTATGCATTTTGTATCTTTATTGCACTTTCCTCTGGGCACTTTGGCATCTGTGCTCAATTCCAAATGAAAGTTTTCTCCACAGTTGATGCACATCTTCTCGTTTTTACAAAAGTTTTTGGAATGACCAAAGTTATGACAGTTAAAACAGATTTTTACATTCTGTACATACTCCTTGACTCGGAAAGGCGACATCCCGAATAAATAAACAGAATCCGGTAAATATTCACCTTCAAAAGTGATCACAATGCTATCAGTTGGACCTTTTTCCCAACCTTTTTTTTCTTTATCAGATTTGACAAATTCATGAATTCTATAAACATCAAGAATTTTAAATTCACTCGTACCTTTATATCTATATAGATCTATTATTTGAAGCTGTTCAAAATACCATGTATTTTACCTTTTCTGCACAGGCTTCGATGAGGCACATATGCTGTAAGACCTGCTGCTCTCAGTTTCGGATTTACCACCAAATCATTAGCCTTCATAAAATCTTCGAAATCCACACCAACTTTTTTGAATCCCAGATCAACAACTTTGCAGTCTCTACCCGAAGGGAACATGAAGCTCCGACAAATGTTCAGAATAGATCATGATAGATCAGACTGAAGCTCTGTTGGAGCTCAAGTTTAGATTCGTAAACGTTCGACGAAGGTCCGATGAACGTTGAAATGTCCACTTGAAAATAGTTTGAATGAACGTTCATAAAACGTTCATCGAACGTTTACTAAAGGTTCGTTCGAGTTGCAATTTTTCGAACAAAGTTTTTTTCAAAGTATATTTTTCCACGAAAAAATGAAAGATTGAGGCATTTCTAACTATAATTGTAATTCCGTCTGAAACATAAAAAACTGAAGGTTGAATGAATCTTCGTAGAATCTTTAATAAACGTTCTATGAACCTTCATTCAAGCTATTTTCAAGCGGACATTTCAACGTTCATCGGACCTTCGTCGAACGTTTCCGAATCTAAACTTAAGCTCCAACGGAGCTTCAGTCTGATCTATCATGATCTATTCTGAACGTTCGTCGGAGCTTCATGTTCCCTTCGGGTAATACCCATACTAGCGAGTTGACAACATATCTCCATATGATATTGATGTTTGAGTTTTTTAGTCTTCGAATTGTCCGAAATAACTTCCACCCTGTGTGCGCTGGTCTCATATTGATGTTTGTATGAGTTGATGCTTTTTTTGTCGTCAGTTCTAATTCTCTTTGGATCTTCATTAATAATCTTACTGTCCTCTCCAGGTTCCCTTTTAAGCGGACCGTCATCATCTTCTCCATTGTTGTTATTAATATTATTATTGTCATTACTACCTTCTTTAGTCTTCATCATGTTATGTTGAGATTCATTCAGCAAGGAGTTTAATCCAGTGTTGATTATTTCGTTATTCAAAGTAACTTCTGTATCCATGTTTACCTCATTAATGTATCCATGTTTTATTTCCATCCGAACTCGTCCATTTTTCTCTCCCACTTTGTGACTCTAACTGTTAGAATAATACTTTATTCGTATAATAAAGAATACATATGATTATGTTCAAAAGGTATAATAATTGGTTATAAACGAACGATGCGTAAAACACTGGAACATCGCAGCTACAAATATATACGATCAGGCAACAGTAATGGCTGACCCAACGTACAAGACAAGATACAAAGTAATAATTATGAAAACTTGCGCACGCGCACGTACAAACTAAACGAGTCGTGGACTGCTGCCCCCTATATTTACGCAGGTTTTACAAAAAACGGCAATATATAATTTGAAGTATTCAAATACATAATCTAACACTAACCTCTGAAAGGTGAGGTCTATACCGAATCGAACTTTCGAACAATTAACAACAGAGATATGAGATTATTGTTTCAAAAATACTACCGCAATTAATCAATCTCTTTATTCTATCTTATATCACTCACAAATAGGCTACAAAGCCAAAAGCCAAAAAATCAACGTTTAACGCGGATGATATTAATAATACGTGTGCTCGCGTTGCTTCTATCGCCGGAAGTTTCACGATTCAACGACATGAAATTTGGTTATGATGACGAAAAAATGGAGACAAAATCACATGAATGTAGTTGTACCAACTACATAAGCAGGTCAAGGCGAAAATCAAGTACGCGCTGTGGTTGTGGCGACTAGTGATGAACGATATTCATTGATATTTGTGGATATCGATATTTTTTTATATGATATATCGATATTTTTCTGTCCGATATATATCGTTATCGATATATACTTCTTGGTGATGGGTTCATAAAAATTTTCAACTGATCAGAATAAAATATTTTTTAATTTTTCATTAGCTTGGGAAATTTTCTCTTGTCAGAGTGACCAACTGTGCATAATTTATGCATTTTTTCCCTTAGATCAATCCATCAGGATATTTAATTGAATAGAATGGCCAATGAAAAAAATTGAACAATTCTAGAATTGGTCATATCGATTCTTGTTTACTCAAAACACCTATCGGAAGCATGGATATACGAGTCTGGAAACTTCGATGGTAAGGGAAGTCTCTATTGAAGACTATGTTATCTGGTGCAATCTCCGCAATCTTTCGTAGTGTTCAAATCTAGGTATAATGCCGCGCAAAATTCTACTCACGAGTCACGACGCTATGCCTCGATCGTAGCGCCACTCATACATTCAATATATTAAATGATGAATTGTGTATTCACTTTTTCAATTTCGAAGGTGTCATTTGGATTTTGGACATTCATGAAAATCTCAAGTTCAATATTCGTGTTGTCTTTCTTTTCATTGAATTTGGACATTTTGTACGAATATCGAAAGCATCTATTATTTATTCACATTCCCATGCTGGTAGGGGCACTGAGAAAATAATTCAATTATATTTACTGAATGTTTCTTTGAATAGCGCGAGTTGATTTTTGTTTCAATATAACCAAATTTGAGTGTGATCAATTGACATTTATTTCCTGTAAATAAATGAGAATTGCGTTTATATTAATTGAATATTCACTGTTGATGAAAACAACTTCAGTTCAATGAAACATCATTCATACCAAACAAACATTCAATTTGTTGTATTTTATTGAATATTCTCAAAATATAATCAAACTGCTCTTTCCGTATTTGGATAGCAATTCAGAAATGATATTTATGCATAACAAAGTCTTCAAACAATATTTATGTATGTATATATGTGATCATCAATATTATCTATATAATATCGGAAGAATATCGATACTTCGGTTCCGATATTCATCGCATATCGATATTTCAGTTACGATGAATACCTATACCACAATATCGATATTTTCGTATGTTTCGTTTTCATACAAGTGGTGCCCTCATCCTTGTTTCTCAATTACTTATTTCTTGCGGTGCCACCACTGAACACGTCTCATTGGTTTGGGCAGTGATGCCAGCATTTGGTCGAACGAGTCGATTTACCCTCTCCATCTGACCATTTCTCGTCCCTACCATTCCAGCCAGGAGTACGCACACATTGAAACCCGTATTCATGTGATTCGGAACCGGTCGGTTCACTTCGAGTCAGCTCGGACAATCGAGAGAGAACCAACTATCCGTCGGTCTTTGTCTTCTCAATATGTTTTACGATCGGCTAACTCCGTGCAAGATCGGAAAAAATTTAAAGCCCACGCGGTCGACTTACCAAAAAGTTTCACCGCTTTTTCTTTTCCAAGCGCCAATTTTATTGTAATCAGTATCAAACTGACTTACCCGGCACCCTGGGCAATTCTCGGCCGGGGCCCTTCGATATTTTTTTCGTTTTTTTTTCAAATCAAGAGCCAGTTCAATACTGATTATTGAATTATCACGATGAAATATAGATTTGATGCATAGCATCATTTAATTGAATTAAAATCGAATATGAGTGAATAATTTTTCAATTATTATTTATTTTTCATAAATTTTATAAGATTATTGGTTATTCTTATGACTGATTATGAAGCTTTCAAGAACTCCTATATGTATTGTATAAAAATTTTCTAATAGTTACGTATTTCTAATCATTATTTTAAATCTTGATGATTTTTCAATGAATTTCATTAGAATTGTCAATCAATCGATGGTTGAAAAATTCTAAGATAGTTTGGGGATCTATGATAAATGTCCTGCGGTGAATTCCATAATTTTCCCTGATAAATTAATTTTCAGAGATCACTATGATATTCCAATAATGAGGATAATCAAATCAACATCGATTATCAGATGTTGATCAACATCAAAATAATCAGACTGAATATTCAATTGATTGAGTGCAAATTATTTTCAATGGACTGAATAATTAGATTTGAGCATTCAAATTGATATTTCATCATTTCACGCATTATCAGTCTCTTTCCTCCGCTGCATTACTTCATAGACGTAATATGTGGATCGAAATATTACAAGACCCCATAGCCTAGCGGCAAAAGACATGTTTCTTGCGGAAGAACGGTCGGGTTCTGTGTGGAGACATTTCATTTTTTTTTTTGTCATCTCTCTGGTGAATAATTAAATTTCACATCCGATTATTATTTTTTATGGCATTACATCGTCATGTTATCAATAATCCTGATCTTTCGGAATGCACTTGCGGATTCGACCAAGTACAGGTCCGAGTCGATTGGAAATTTCCCAAATATTCGTATCCATGAGATATGCACAGTAAAAAATTTTTCGTCAAATTCAACACACAAGCGAATGTTAACCATTTTTCTTCACACTCAACGTGTGTTGATTCCAGAGTGACACTCACAAAGTGTTAATTTGAACTCGAATAACATTTTAATGTGTTGAAAATGAATCGATCGAACAGCATTTGGTCAGTGTGTTCAATGAACACACAAAAGTGTAAAATATTCAACACTTGAATTTTGACACGTAGTTGAATATACAACACTTGAATTTTGACACGTACTTCTTTTTTACACAATGACGGAATTTCTTTTTACTGTGTAGACCGATCGATGCAGAATCATCTGAAGTGAGAAATGAATAGCACTTCAGAGGAACGTTTTTGAAAAAGTGTACTTGCAAATTCCATCAATTCCTGTGACGAATTGATGAAAAAATTTCAAAAATTTGTGTCCATCGAATAAAGACCGATCCATTCGAAATCTAATGAAATATGCTCGCAAATTCCATCAAACCCTTTGACGAATTGATAAAAAAATTTCGAAACTTTGTCTCCGTGGAATATAGACCGATCGATTCTGAATCACCCCACGGAGAGCAATGGATTCTAAGGAGTATGACAAATATCATGAAGGCTGGAATATTTCATAATATATTTCCGAGTATGAGGACAAGTATCTAGATTATAAGTGTTATGAGTACAAGTATCCATTTATGATGAAGGTGTTTGTTTTGGGGTAGATGGTACGTTCCTCTGAAGTGCTATTCATTTCTCATTTCAGAAGATTCTGCATCGATCGGTCTACACAGTAAGAAGAAATTCCGTCATTGTGTAAAAAAGAAGTACGTGTCAAAATTCAAGTGTTGAATATTTAACTACGTGTTAAAATTCAAGTGTTGAATATTTTACACTTTTGTGTGTTCATTGAACACACTGACCAAATGCTGTTCGATCGATTCATTTTCAACACATTAAAATGTTATTCGAATTCAAATTACCACTTTGTGAGTGTCACTCTGGAATCAACACACGTTGAGTGTGAAGAAAAATGGTTAACATTCGCTTGTGTGTTGAATTTGACGAAAAATTTTTTACTGTGTATATCTCATGGACACGAATATTTGGGAAATTTCCAATCGACTCGGACCTGTACTTGGTCGAATCCGCAAGTGCATTCCGAAAGATCAGGATTATTGATAACATGACGATGTAATGACATAAAAAATAATAATCGGATGTGAAATTTAATTATTCACCAGAGAGATGACAAAAAAAAAATGAAATGTCTCCAAACAGAATCGAACCCGACCGTTCTTCCGCAAGAAACATGTCTTTTGCCGCGAGGCTATGGGGTCTTGTAATATTTCGATCCACATATTACGTCTATGAAGTAATGCAGCGGAGGAAAGAGACTGATAATGCGTGAAATGATGAAATATCAATTTGAATGCTCAAATCTAATTATTCAGTCCATTGAAAATAATTTGCACTCAATCAATTGAATATTCAGTCTTATTATTTTAATGTTGATCAACATCTGATAATCGATGTTGATTTGATTATCCTCATTATTGGAATATCATAGTGATCTCTGAAAATTAATTTATCAGGGAAAATTATGGAATTCACCGCAGGACATTTATCATAGATCCCCAAACTATCTTAGAATTTTTCAACCATCGATTGATTGACAATTCTAATGAAATTCATTGAAAAATCATCAAGATTTAAAATAATGATCAGAAATACGTAACTATTAGAAAATTTTTATACAATACATATAGGAGTTCTTGAAAGCTTCATAATCAGTCATAAGAATAACCAATAATCTTATAAAATTTTATGAAAAATAAATAATAATTGAAAAATTATTTACTCATATTCGATTTTAATTCAATTAAATGATGCTATGCATCAAATCTATATTTCATCGTGATAATTCAATAATCAGTATTGAACTGGCTCTTGATTTGAAAAAAAAACGAAAAAAATATCGAAGGGCCCCGGCCGAGAATTGCCCAGGGTGCCGGGTAGGTCAGTTCGATACTGATTACAATAAAATTGTCGATTGGAAAAGAAAAAGCGGTGAAACTTTCCGGTGAGTGAACCGTGTGGGCTTTAAATTTTTTCCGATCTTGCACGGAGTTAGCCGATCGTAAAACACATTGAGAAGACAAAGACCGACGGATAGTTGGTTCTCTCTCGATTGTCCGAGCTGAGTCGAAGTGAACCGACCGGTTCCGAATCACATGAATACGGGTTTCAATGTGTGCGTACTCCCGGCTGGAATGGTGGGGACGAGAAATGGTCAGATGGAGAGGGTAAATCGACTCGTTCGACCAAATGCTGGCATCACTGGTTTGGCGCTCCTCTTTCCATTCCGCATTGAACAGTCATATAAAATACACGTATATTTTCAACAGACAATCGTATCAAATTATTTTACATGTTTTGAATCATCAAGAGAAAATATTCATGTACATACGTTGAGTTCGTACATAGTTTTTTTTGGTCCTTCGGTACGGATACCGAATCATCATCGTGTCACGTTAGTTTTCGTGAATACAAAAATCAAACGAATATTCATTGAGTTCGTAAATTCACGCGTTCATACACGTAATAAATCGAGTCGGTATCTACGACTACATAGCAAGACAATTATTAATACAAAGCTAATTCATCGCTTCGTGAGCAGTGCAAGTGAACCAGCGAATTTTCATCGTATACGATCAAAACGATATTGATCGTCATATTGATTATAAGCAATAAACAATCGATATTTCTGATATACGTAGAATCTCTACGGCATATTGTGAAGTGCAAAAAAAGTTCACATCGTGCGTTCAATTTACACGAAAAATCATTCGTGTTCACAATTTCGCAGACATTTCGTATGAATCGTTCAGCCAAAAGTTTGTGGCATCAGTGAGATTCTTGTGTGTGAAATAATAGACAGATTTGGACATATGCGATTGTTCGAGTATATTCATCGCATATCGTTGAAATATATTGAAGTGACTGGTTGAAACTCAAAGAACAAAGGCAAAGTTACACATCTCGGTGGGTGCTACATATCGATTATTATATTCGTATAATGTGGTATGCATGAAGAGAGGTCTATCGGACTTGCATTCACGTTGCCCGTACAGCACAATCACCGATCCTCCACCTAGAACTCCGGTAGACTTGAGGTGGAGAATTGGTGGAGGAATGGGCGCCGTAGAAATAAGGGAGAAATAAGGGGGAGTCTCCGTTGAGGCAACAGAGAGGCGACGTTGATTTGTCCGCCCCCTTTATTTTCAATAAAATTCATATCTGTCGATTTACACAACCAAATTTCAATGAGTGAATCCACTAACATAAATTTTATTGGAAATAAAGGGGGCGGACAAATCCACGTCGCCTCTCCGTTGCCTCAACGGAGACTCTCCCTTATTTCTACAGCTCTCATTTCTCCACTGATTCTCCACCTCCAGTTCACCGAAGTCCTAGGTGAAGAATCGGTGGTTGTGCTGTACGGGTGCGGAGCATCAGCCATTTTGGGTATCGTACAACACAACGGCGTCCTAGGAAGGCGGCCATCTGCAACACATTCGTAGCGTCGTGACATCATGGTCGCTGGTATGTACTGTTCAAAGGTTTCGTTTCGCATCTCCTTGTTCCCTTTATTGCTATTTTTCTAAGGAATCGATTGTATATATTGCATTATTTTTATCTTGATAAAATAACAATGGAGATAGGAGTTTTGAAGAAGAAACGAGGTCTCATAAAAATGCAATTATCGAAATTTCAAACGTTCTTGAACAATTATAACGATCATAATAAAAAATTCGAATTGCAAGCTAGATTAGAAAAAATTCAGGATTGCTGGAATTCTTTTGAGGATATACAATTTCAAATAGAATCATTGGCGGAAGAAGATGATCCGCAGGAAAATTATCGAGAAACATTTGAAGATGTATATTTTTCTGTTGTCGGGAAAGCCAGAGAGTTGTTAAATCCTGTTAGAGTTGCGCAAACTGATATTTCGAACCCATCAACTGTTACGGGTGTCAACAATGTTGAAGGCTCATCCGGAGAGTTATCAAATCCCGTCGAAGTTGTTCAAACTAACAATAATAATAATTCTACTCCATCAACCGTTACAGACACCAACAATGTTGACGGATCATCTACGGCACCTAGATTCAATGTAAAATCATCAGCACTGAAATTATTAGATTCTGATGGTGCATATGAAAGGTAGACTTAATTTCACGATACGTTCAAATCTATAATACACAACAATACCTCCTTGTCAAATGTGCAAAAATTCCATTATGCGATATCGTGTTTGAAGAGGGACGCGCATAGGATATTGAGTACAATCGAAATATCTGAAGCAAGTTATGCCGTTGCGTGGACCTTGTTGAAGGGTCATTTTGAAAACCACAGAATTACAGTCCATAGTCACATCAAAGCTATCTTTGAGCTCTCAGACAGCGCAGAAAGTTCTCTGAATGTTCTATAAACATAATCTCGGTTTCGCGTGTGTTGGTGCCCAAGGCACATATTTTCCAAATGTTTAGAGTACCTTCGCTTTTGAAGCACATGAATACATAACGAGCACGTTCTTCTCACATACTACGGAACGTTCTTTCCGCGTTTTCTCAACGTGCTTCCATGAGAACTAACCTTTTAAAGACATATGTGCAACGCCGCGGGACGTTGTGAAAACCTTTCCTCGAATACGTCCCAAGAACATTGCACGAAGACATGAATAGAACTAAACGGGACATTTGCATGTTCCTGCGACATACATGCGACGTTTTTAGAACATCATGAGACGTTATTTGCACGTTCTCTGTGTAACCAAGCACGTTTTCGGAACGTCGAGAAAACTTCCCGATGCTGTATGGGCTTCCACCATTGAATAAAGAATCGTATCAGGGCATTAGGAGTTTACACGACGATTTAGTGAAACATTTACGCTTTCTTGAGTCGTTAGGGCAACCAATTGATAGTTGAGATTCTCTGATCATTTATGTTGTGGCTTCTAAATTAGATGGCATTTCCGATGGCGAATGGGAAAAATTAGTCATTGATTTGTCTAAATTACCAAAGGTAGAGGATTTGACAACATCCTTGAATAATAGAGCTCAATTATTAGAAAGATTAGTTTGTGATAAGACTATCGACAATAAGAGCAAACGCGAACAAGATAAATTTCCGAAATCAGAACGTCATGATAAAACACTTGCTCATTTTTCGTCTAATGAAGTAAAATGCAATTTATGTGAAGGCTCTCATTATTTATATACGTGTAAGCAGTTTCTCAAAATGCCTGTAGATAAATGAATAGATTAGGTCAAAACCTTGAAGCTTTGCAACAACTGTCTGCGAATTGATCATTTTCCCAAACAATGCAAGGCGGGTGGTTGTAAGAAGTGTGGGAAAGGCATAACTCCTCGTTGCACTTTGAACATGATAAAGTCTCATCGAGACTCATTCAGGACCCAATCACGATGTTTTGGGTGCATCAGAGGTGGGGAGTCATTTGATTTCTGTTCACGTGGCACAAAAATCCGACGAACCGTACGTAATTTTAGCTACTGCGGAAGTTGGAATTTTTGATGCAAAGGGTCGATCAACGAAATGTCGAGCATTATTAGATATTGGCTCGCAATCTAATTTTATGACGAATGAACTATTCAAACAATTGCACCTCCTCAATAATCAAGTGGATGTACCAGCTTTTTGTGTAACCAAAAAGGTAACAAACTGTTCTATTTGTACGCGGGCCCAGATTGGGTCTAATTAAAAGAACTTCAAGATTGAATTGCCATTTTTTGTGATAGATCGCATAACTCGAAGGTTACCTATCGTCCGTTTGGATATTGATAATTTGAATATACCTACCGGTATAACATTAGCTGATCCGCATTTTCATAAGCCAGGAGATATCGATCTACTGCTTGATGCGGGCATATTCTGGTCTTTGTTTTGCGTGGGACAGATCCAGTTAGGTAAGAACGAACCGTACTTGCAAAAATCCAAATTGGGATTGATAGTTTCGGGGCCAATGATGCTTCCCAGTATTCAGCTCAATTCGATTTGTCAATTGAACACAAATCTCGAAATACGTGATCAGATCGAGCGATTCTGGAGGGTTGAGGAGTGTTCATTGCCAATTTCACGATCTCAAGAAGAGTTAGAGTGCGAGGAACATTTCCTTAATGCCACTACCCGTCAATCAGACGGTAGGTTCGTTGTAGGTCTTCCATTTCGTGATAACGTAAATCAGTTGGGTGACTCTTCAGATGGCGACTAAGAGATTTCACGCTCTTGAGAGAAGGTTATCTAGGGACTCATCTCTGGGAAAAGAATACGATCTTTTCATGACAGAATACGAAAATTTAGGACACATGTCCAAAGTCGAAAGTCTTGAGTTGAGCTCTTCTCCAAACTA
This sequence comes from Gonatopus flavifemur, assembly GCA_018340375.1. Classification (NCBI taxonomy): domain Eukaryota; kingdom Metazoa; phylum Arthropoda; class Insecta; order Hymenoptera; family Dryinidae; genus Gonatopus; species Gonatopus flavifemur. The sequence continues at coordinate 3,786,525 of JAFFJZ010000016.1, forward strand.
TTATTTGCCCCATCATGGGGGAGTTAAAAATTCCAGCGTAACCACTAAATTACGCGTCGTTTTTTATGCGTCCACAGTAACGACATCTAATTTGTCACTGAACGATACTCTAAAAGTGGGACCAGTAGTTCAAGATGATCTGATGGCAATCCTTCTTCGATTCCGAACACATCCCCACATTATTATAGCTGATGTAGAAAAAATGTACCGACAGGTATTGGTGCATCCTTATGATCGGGGTTATCAGCGTATTCTTTGGAGAAGAGACCCAACTGACAATATCAATCATTCTGAATTGAACACAGTCACATATGGCACTGCGTCAGCGTCTTTTCTAGCAATTAAGTCTTTGCAACAGACGGCTTTGGATTATCGTGAAACATATCCAGAAACTAGTCAAGTGGTCCTGAAAGATTTTTATGTTGACGATTTGATTACGGGCGCGAGCACAATCGAGGAAGCCACGAGAATCATTCGTGAGATTACGGAAATTTTGTCTAGTGGTTGTTTCCAATTGAGGAAATGGATGTTCAACGATAGCGTTCTGTATAAAAGCGTACCACTAGGAACGGAAAACATAGATAATTATTTGATCGATGAACAAAACACTAAAACTCTTGGACTTTCATGGAATTCGCCGGAAGACGTACTGTCCTATAGAGTCAATTTCGTAGAGAAGTTTCCATCTAAGATAACTAAGCAGTCAATTCTCTCTATAATTTCGCAAATTTCCGCCCCCTTGGGCCTTATCGGTCCTATTATAATTAAGGCTAAAATTATCATGCAACAATTGTGGCAGTTGGGCATTGATTGGGACGAGTCAGTTTCGATCGAAGTACATACTACTTGGACTCGCTTTTGTAATTGAATCCAAGGGATCAATCAAATTAGAGTTCCGCGACATGCAATGCGCTCCCAATCATCCGAATTACAATTACACATATTGAGTGACGCCTCCGAAGCAGCGTATGGCGCTTGTGCTTATTTGCGGGTCGTGGATTCCAATGGTCAAATATTCGCCGAACTTTTATGCGCAAAATCACGGGTCTTCCCGTTGAAAACGATCAGTTTGCCAAGTCTTGAGCTATGCGGTGCATTACTGGCAGCAAAATTAGGTGGAAAAATCATTGAATCTTCGCATCATGTTCAATTCGATACTTTTTTCTGGAGCGACTCGACAATAGTATTAGCATGAATTTCCACAGAGCCAAATCAGCTCAAGACATTTGTGGCTAACAGGGTGGCTGAAATTCAACAACTGTCCAACCCAAAGCAATGGAGACATGTTAGTACTAAAGATAACCCCGCGGACATAATTTCTCGGGGAATCGATCCCGATTCCTTACTGAAACTTGATTTGTGGTGGAAGGGAACTGTTTGGCTCGGTCTGGAGTAATCTGGATGGTATAATATTACACCGGCCCCATTAGTAGAAATCATAGATCGTCAAATCAAAACCTCAACGCTGGCATCACATCTCGTGAATCAAGAGTTATTCAAGCGTTATTGATCACTATTAAGATTGCAGACAATTACAGCGTACTGTTTGCGATTTTATCACAGTGCGCGATGTGACGTAAACGCTAGACCTCATGGATCTTTAGAAATTTCGGAATTGAAGAATGCGTTGATCGTTTTATCCAAGACCGTTCAAACAATGAGTTTTCGCGCGAATTGGGGGCATTGAAGTCTGGTGATTCCGTTCTCGCGACTAGTCGTTTGCTTCCCCTCAATCCGTGGTTAGATGAGCAGGGAATTATAAGAGTGAGAGGCAGATCAAGAAACTCTGATTTGCAGCACGATCATGAATATCCCATCGTATTACCGAGCAATCACGAATTTACGACATTGGTAGTGAGACATGAACATGAGTGACATCTGCACACAGGAAACCAGGCCACATTAAATGCTGTTCGTCAGAAATTTTGGATAATTAATGGTCGTAGTAGCGTGAGAAAAGTTTTGCGTGGGTGTGTAATCTGTTCTAAGGTGAACCCGGTTAATCTCGAATATAAAATGAGTAATTTGCCTGCACCTCGATTGAGAATTCAACGGCCTCTTGTTACAGCGGGTGTAGATTCCGCTGGTCCGTTTTTTATAAAGGACGGCAAATTACGCAATCGAAAATGAGTCAAATGCTCTTCGTGCGTTTTTGTTCGTTTTTCGAGTAAAGCAGTACATTTGGAATTGGCGGGAGATATGAGCAGCGAAACATTTTGAAACACGTTCAAAATATTTGTGGCCCATCGTGGATTATGTCGGGAGATTTATTCTGATAATGGAACCAACTTCGTTGGTGCCAGTAATGAGTTGAAGGAAATCGGCGATATTTCACAAGAAGTGAATCAATTCGCTCAATTCTCTGGTTTTTCTACAGAAAAATCATATAAAATGGAATTTTATTCCCTCACATGCTTCAAATTCTGGAGGATTGTGGAAATCTCGCGTAAAATCTGCTAAATATCACCTAGAGAGAATTCTGGCAAGTTTGCACTTGACGTTTGAGCAGATGTATACAGTTATAGTTCAAGTGGAATCGGTTTTAAATTCACGACCCCTTATGCCTTTATTGAGTGATCTCGATGCCTTGACTCTTGATCACCTCCTCATTGGCGAGGCGTTAGGTCAGTACCACAGCATGACCTCAGAGAGATTCCTGCCAATCGACTCAACCAATATCAGCACCTGCAACAACTCTTCCAACATTTTTGGCAACGATGGAAGAATGAATACCTATTCCACTTACAGTTTCGGCAAAAATGGAAAAGAGATAAACCCAATTATTTAAGGGAAGGCACTTTGGTGCTCATCAAAGACGACAATACTTCTCCTTTACATTGGAAGATGGGCAGAGGAGTGAAGCTTTATTTCGGATCAGACGATATTGTACGCGGGGTAGATCTAAAAACGTCCAGAAGAGTTTCAAAACGTCCCATGTCTAAAATATGTTGTTCGCCTTCCCAAGGTAATGATGATTCTCAATTTCATTCCATTTCAAACATAAAAAATATGTATTTGTATTTTTCACGATCCTAAATATTCCGAAGAGAATTTTATGTACTCGTTTATATAATTAACGGCTTTATTGTACTTTCCATTGTCATATTATATTATTCGACTATTTACGAGGTGTGTTCAAAAAGTAAGGTGACTTTGTATTTTTAAGAAAAAATATTTATTCATATTTATCAATATTTATGCTGTCCCCTTCAAAGTAATCCCCCTCAGATACAATACACTTATGCCAACGGTTTTTCCAATCCTCAAAGCACTTCTCATAAGCACTTTTCGGTATAGCCTTGAGCTCTCCCAGCGATGCAGTCTTTATCTCTTCAATCGTTGCAAATCTCCGTCCTTTCATAGGTCTCTTTAGTTTTGGGAACAAGAAAAAGTCACATGGGGCCAAATCCGGTGAATATGGTGGCTGAGGCATGATTGTGATGTTGTTTTTGGCCAAAAAATCTCTCACAAGCAAAGATGAGTGAGCAGGGGCATTATCGTGATGCAAAAGCCATGAATTATTTTTCCACAATTCTGGACGTTCTCTTCGTATTGCTTCTCGCAAATGGCGCATAACTTCAAAATAATACTGTTTATTAACCGTACGACCATATGGTAAGAACTCCTGATGCACTACGCCATGGTGATCGAAGAAAACAGTGAGCAAAACTTTTGACACACTTGACATTTGATCAAACTTGGCGTGCTTTTTTCGGTCTTGGCTCATCTGGGGTCTTCCATTGGGACGATTGGACTTTGGTTTCGACATCATAACCATATACCCATGATTCGTCACCAGTTATGACCCTTTTGAGTAAATCTGGGTCGTCGTTGACGTCATTCTTTTGGTCAAAATTTAGCAATTTCGGAACAAACTTCGCTGACACACGTCTCATGCCCAAAACGTTAGAAAAAATTTCATGGCACGAGCCAAGCGATGAACCAACATCCTCAGCAACTTCTCTGATAGTGATTCGACGATTTTCCAAAACAATTTTCTTCACTGCTTGAACGTTTTCATCAGTTGGTGACGTGCTTGGGCGTCCAGAGCGAGGCTCGTCATTGGCATCTTCCCGGCCATCTTGGAAGAGTTTGTACCACTTGTGAACATTTTTTTTACTCAGAACAGTTTCACCGTATGCTACTGTCAACATTTTAAGTGTTTCGGAGCACTTTATTTTATTTTTTACACAAAATTTGATGCAAATCCTTTGATCCATATTTTTCGATAGCAAGAAATCGCCGAGCACGCAAAACACTTATAATCTTTACGCCTCTCACAACCAAACAAAAAATGCTATACACTTGAAACTTGGTACAGATGTTCGGGAAGAGTGTGCCAACATAACAAAACAAAAAAATCGATAATCGAAAGTACGTTGCCCGCGAAATTTGAAAAGTCACCTTACTTTTTGAACACACCTCGTATCTAATTTTTTTGTTGAATGTATAACATCTCAATTTATTGTTAGATCTCATATGAGAGAGGTGCATCCAACCATTGAGACTTATTGAAAGTGAAGCCTTTCAAGCAGGGCGATATGTTTCGTTTTCATACAAGTGGTGCCCTCATCATTGTTTTTCAATTACTCATTTCTTGTGGCGCCACCGCTGTACGCGACCACTGAACGCGTGGTCATTGGTTCGGCGCTCTTCTTTCCATTCCGCATTGAACAGTCACATAGAATACACGTATATTTTCAACAGACAATCGTATCAAATTATTTTACACGTTTCGAATCATCAAGAGAAAATATTCATGTACGTTAAGCTCGTACATCGTAAATGTCGCCCACCACTTGTGCCGATCAGTGATGCCAGAATTTGATCGACCAATTCGATTTACCCTCTCCATCGGACCATTTCTCGTCTCCATCATTTCAGCCGGGTGCACGCACACAATGAAACCCGTATTCATGTGATTCGGGGGTGGTCGGTTCACTTCGAATCGGCTCGGACAATCGAGAGGGAGACAACTATCCGTCGGTCTTCCAACTGTCAACTGTTCAACCGTCAACGTTCAACTGTGATCTCAATATTTTTCACGATCGGCCGACTCCGTGAATTTTGAATAAAATAAAAATATTTATAATTGCGATTCACGATGAAATATAGATCTGATGCATCTCATCATTTGATTGGATTGAATCGAATATCGGTAAATAATTCTTCAATTATTAATTACTTTTCATGAATTTCATCAGATTATTGGTTATTCTTATGACTGATTATGAAGCTTCCAAGAACCCCTTTATGTATTCTATCAAAATTTTCAAATAGTTACGCATTTTTAATAATTATCTTGAATCTTGATGAATTTTTCAATGAATTTCATTGGAATTATCAATCAATCGATGCTTGAAGAATTCTCAGATAGTTCGGGGGGGGGGGGGACTATGATGAATATCCTGCGATGAATTCCATAATTTTTCCTGATCAAATAATCATTCAGGAATCACTACGATATTCCAATGGGAATAATCAAATCAACATCGATTATCAGATGGAATATCAAAATGGTGAGACTGAATATTTGATTGATTGAGTGCAATTTATTTCCAATTGACTGAATGATTAGATTTGAGCATTCAAATCGATATTTCATAATTTCACACACTATGAGTCTCTTTCCTTCGCTGAATTACTTCATAAAGGTAATATGTGGATCGAAATATTATGAGAACCCATAGCTCAGCGGCGAAAGACATGGTTATTGCAGAGGAATGGTCGAGTTCGATTCTGTGTGGGAACATTGCATTTTTTTTGTCATTTCTCTGGTGAATAATTAAATTTCACATCCGATTATTATTTTTTATTTCATTACATCGTCATGTTATCATTAATCCTAATGTTTCAAAATGCACTCGCGGATTTGGGCAAGTACTGGTTCGAGTCGATTGAAAATTTCGCAAATATTCGTGTCCGTGAGATATGGGCCAATCGATGCAGAATCTTCTGAAATGAGGGATGAATGGCACTCCAAAGGAACGTTCTTAAAAAAGTGTACTTGCAAATTTCCTCAAACCCTTTGACAAATTAATGAGAAAATTTCAAAAATTTGTCTCCGTGAAATATAGACCGATCGATTCGAAATCTCCTGGGATGGAAAATGAACAGAACTCCAGAGGAACGTTTTCAAGAAGTGCGTTTGCAAATTTTGTACTCCTTCCCACATCACCCAAGGGGTAAAGTACAAGCGAATGCGTTTTTCCCAACCCTGAGAGGAGGAATAGCTCAATTCCAGCCAGGAATACAAATCCATCGATTTTGATTTCAGACCGGAATGATACCTCCACTAGGGAAGGAGAAGTCGTAAACTGTATATCTAACGGAGTCTCTATGTGAACGATTTCTAAAATAGTTTGAGCTACCAGCATTTGCGTCGATTTCATAGCAGTGTATGTAAGATATGCCACAGCTGATGTAAATCACACTCTCCTGCTGTAAAATCAACTGAGATTGTGATAGCTCGTACCATTTTTCGAAATCATTCAAATTTAAACTCCATTGACTTCATAGACTCGGGAATTCCAACCAGAATATCATTGTAATATAGAACTGATGTCAAACACATCAATTCCATTGAACTTCATTCTGATTTCGATACAATACACCCAGGGGAGGAAGTTGTCAAATTTACATCTTATGAAGTCTAAATTTGAATGATTCCAAAAAATAGTACGAGCTATCACAATCTCAGTTGATTTTACAGCAGGAGAGTGTGATTCACATCAGCTGTGGCATATCTCACATGCACTGTTGTGAAATCGACGCAAATTCCGGTAGCTCAAACTATTTTAGAAATCGTCCAAATAGAGACTCCGTAAGATATACAGTTTACGACTTCTCCTTCCTTAGTGGAGGTATCATTTTGATCTGAAATCAAGATCGATGGATTTGTATTCCTGGCTGGATTGGGCTATTTCTCTTCCCAGGGTTGAAAAAAACGCGTCCGCTTGTACTTTACCCCTTGGGTGTGTTACGTAGTGAAACAGAGTTTCACTCTGTAGCAAATTTATTTATTTATCGACACGACCTGAGCGGCTAGGGCGAGTCGCTTATGTGGGTTTGTTCGAATTCTAAGTTCGCCGAAGGTTGTAAAGAGACCTAGGGCGGCAACCGTAGTCGTATTCTCAAAGAAAACTTCAGTGTAAATACTCAAGAATTGCGAATGAAAATTGGCATGAAATGAAGATGTGCAGTTTGGAGATAGTGAAAGAGAAGATCATTTAGTAAGGAAAGTGACAAATATATTTCTCTATTTAAATCCAGAATGAAATTACATTGATACTTGGAGTTATGTGAGTGTAGAAAAACGTGTGTGTGTTTGTGTAATACAGTTTTCTTTCTTACTCTTCGTTGTCTATTGGAAACCGTTGGTGATCCCGCTGGAGCTGTCCCTGAAGGGAGCAGTGTGGATGGTTGGACGTTAATGAGGAACAAATGGAGCCAAAATTCGGAGCCTAGGTCCCTCGTTTTGGATGGTGGTTCGCGCACTGAATTTACTCTACGATATTTCTTATTTAATCTAACTCAAAGATGAATCTTTGAGTGCGAAAATGAATTGAATGAAATGAGAGCGTTAATAGTCGGTTCTTCTGACAAGGTGGAATTTGTCGGAAAAGAATGTACCGGCACGTGGAACTTGTGAGACGATGTCACGGTACCCAAAGACTAGTTTGCAACTTTGATTCGTAAGGCCGCGAATTACACGATCTCTTGTACAAGGCGTGTCCCCGATAAATCCCGAAAATGTACTCTGGTGTTTTAATCATGCATGCTCTATTTACAAGAGTGCAGATTTCTTAATTATGGGAGTGGGGAATCGCGTGATTGCGTTTTCAGCCGTATTCAGCAAAGTTCCACGGTTGTTATGCTTAATAATTTCGTAGTGTGTGCGAGAAGGGAAAGAGGTATTAGAAAAGGAAGGAAACAAAGGTGCATAGCGTACTTTGGACTCTGCTCGAAGCATCATCAGCGATTTTCAAAGTCGACGTGTATTTCAAAGATTGTATGAATCGCTTAAAGTCATCTGAAAGAAAATAATAATTGAATTGTGTCTAGTCCAAAATGTTCACAATTGGAAAGGTGTTTATGGTCTAATGGTATTTTTTTTTGAGAAACTATGTTTCAGTAAATGGAAATAAATTGATGAAAGAATGCAGAAGAGAAAGATCGAAAAGAAATCAAGGTGGCTACGGAATTTCGTAGTCGTGAATCTCGTATAATCGAATGTGACCGGATGTAAGATTGCTGAGGTTGCAATCGTGGTTCACTTTGGTGATTTCTGTTCGTTCTTAGGAAGCTTGATATTTGAACTATATGAGATAATGTTCAAAGAGTAAGGATCGAGAAAGCGAACACGAAGTTGGACGAATGAATTGCGTTTTCTAATATCATTATTATATTGTATAGCTTCCTGGAAACAATTACGAATAAACACAATAGATGAGGTTGGTTGGCACATCACACCTCCCCACCCAAGAACAAGCATGGGGGAACGGAACGTTTCCACATGGTTGGACAAAGGTAAAAAAAAATGTGGAGACCAAAAACCTGATCGTTGTGTGCTGGCGAGAAAGAGAAACGGAATCTATATGAAAATTATTTCCAAATGAAGAAAGAGAGATGAGCAGAAATGGAGAAACAAATAATTTGTTCGGTTTTGGTCCTAAAATTCTCTTTGTTCCCGGTTCTTGTCTTATGTTATGTACTTAAAACGAAACAATATTCCGAGGCAGTGATCAGTGTTACATCAATTTGTTTCTAAAGCCTGATAGATGTTATGTAATTATTTATCAGAGGCAGTCTGTGATATCGAGAGAGCTTGTAGATCGTGTTTTTAATTTCGATTGTTGATCCTCAAGTTGGTTAGCTATATTTGTGTGTGGGTGTTTTGGTTTGTGTAAGCGGTGTTGTTTTGATGTTTTCATTGCAGGATATGGTTCTGGTTGAGGTAGTGGTGGTGGTGGTGGTGGTAGAGCTGGCCTAGTCGGTGCTGAATGCATTTCTTCGGTGATGTGATCTTCAGTGCGGGGATAATTGGTTCTGGGTTGTCTGAGGCGTTTTGATCTCCGTGATAAATACGTGTTATTGAAAGAACAGGTGTTTTTAAATTTTTTGTGTATCAACACAATGATTGCTATTGTTGATATGATTCCTATAAATGATGGTATTCCCATGAATGTTATGTGTGAAACAAGCTTATTCCTTTGTCGGTGTTGTATCTTTTCTGCTTCTCTTCCGATTTCATCCAGAGATATTGCATCTTCACTGTTGTCCCAATCGTTGGTAATTGGTGATTCTTTTGTTTTCATGGATTTCACTGCTTCTATGTGTTGAGAAGTAATGTGTGATATTAGGTTCGAGATATTCAGATTTGCTTTTGGTTGGAATTGAATCAGTTTCGAAACGTTGAAACGAAGTGTAGTCATCATAACAGTCGATTCTGTTGCAGCGGAGCATCCTGGTTCCAATTGGAAAATTCCTGTGCCTTGAATTTGAATTTTTCCTATTTGGTCGTTTGGGCAATGTATATCTATTACTTCTGTTCTGGGAATTGAGAATAGCCAGCCATGTCCTGATTTGAGCTGTTTCCAATAACTGTCTTGTGTTGGTAATATTTTTATTTTTCAGTCTGCGGGTAGTTGCTGTGGTGTTTCCAGTAATAGTTTCACTTCACAAGTTGGTCTTCTGGCTATTGATCGTAGGATTTTTGTTTGATGACAGATGTATACTTCATTTTTTTGACGGCAACTATAGAAGTCGTTTTCGGATAACAAGATGTAAAACATGTGATTTTCATCGATTGCTAGTATCTCTGCCTGTGGTTGTATGAAAGCTGATATGAGATGATGACTGAAATTTTGGATTGTTGGAAGTTTGTATGGTTCGAAAATTTCGTAGGTTATTTTGTCTAGTAGAGGAACAGTTAGGACGAATACTGTGTGGCCCCTGACGTGTGCGATTCTGAGTGTGATTAGGCCCTTGGTGTCCCCTGATTGGAGTTCTTGAGGTGATAATGGAAATTCGAGGTGAGAATTTTGCACTGTTTTTTGAGCTGCTTGGATGAGTTGATCTGGCGTTAGTAGCATAGGGTGAAGTATACCGTTCTTTGCGGAGGTGATGATGTCTATTATATGGCTGAGAGAGTAGTGATATTGGTCGATTAAGTGTCCTTGTTCGGTTATCCACTGTTGAAAATTTGTTTTGTATAGGTCTATTTTACTTTCACTGCGGTATTTGGTGAGTTCTGATCCCAACTGTTTTAATGATTGTGATAGATCGTGAATTTTTTGCGATTGATTTCTGAAAGATTCATGTATGCCGTGTGATTGAGATTTTATTATGTGTGTTTGATTTGCTAGCAATCCTGCAACGTTTGATTGACCCTTATATAATTTGTCTATTTCCTCGTTGTATTTTTCTGCTTCGTCTTCACTAAATGTGCCGAAAAGTATGTGTTGGATTGATCCTACGAATGCGAATGGTGCGTTTCGTTTTGTTTTGATTTTGTGTGTTGAAATTAATTTATTTAGAATGTATTCCAATTTTATTAATGCGTTCAATTTTTGATGTAGTTGTGCACCAACGGTTGTCAGGGAACAGTCATCTATAGTGTATGTTTTGCAGATGTTTTGTCCTTTGTGTATGTGGTGGTTGAGGTCGGGGGTGAGTTTGAGTAGTTCCGAGATGTACAAAAATGTTATCAAATTCCATTCTGTATGGTATAATTTTAAATGAGATCGTTTGTCGAAGGAGATTCCAATTCCTTGTGGTGAGTTCGTGATTTCGAAATTTTTCTGTCCGGAGAGTCCATTTATAACTGATAATAAGAGGAATATCCCGTACGTAGAGTGGTGTCTCATGATATTCATTGAGTGGTGGCACTGTTCCGAATCCTGTAATCAAAAAGAAATTTGTGGTTGGAATTTATGAATCGGATTTTTGGAGTAGGTATGTAGTTGAATGTTGGGGAAGGATAGAAATAATTGCTCATTGGATTGGATCTTGAGGGTGGGTAGGTATGTTTGTTGTCTGTCTGTTTTTTTTTGAAAAAATTTTTTTTTTGTGGGGGGTTCCCTGTTTTTTTTGTCCTTTTCTCTTTTTTCTTGCCCCTCTTTTGATTTTTCTTTTGTTCATTTTATTATTTTTTTTTTGGGGGGGGGGTTTGACAGACTGTTTTGTTTAATACTTTCTCTTTTTTTTAATGTATGTTGTTTTTTTTAAGGGGGTTCTTGTATGAATTTCGGTGGTTTGTACACTGTCAGAATTTTCTGATGAATATTTTTGTGTTAATGGTGTCAGTAATGATTCAGTTAGATTCTCCTATCATTAAGAGAGAGAGAAGAAGAAATTGAAATTTGAGCTTTCAGGAATTTTTGACAGTGTAGGGTGTGAGGAATTGAGTGATGTTTTCTTCTGTACTCCAGTTTCTCCTGTGCTTTCTCTCGCCAAGCTTCTCCAGTGTCCTGGGAGGTTCCTTAATAAGGTGTTGATGAACAATGCGGAAGTTCGATGCAGAATTTTTACGAGAAGAGTGAGAGAGAAAAAAAAATTGAAGGGAACTGTCAACCTGTCTCACGAGAAATTATTCGTCCGAGTTGGATTTTGGTTGTGGAAGAGAGAAAAAGGAATTCATTATCAGGTTTTATACTGTTTTTAATTTCGTCTCTTCATAAATTCCTAAGTTGTAATAGTGAGTTCTGAAGGTTAGTATTTCTGGTGTGAGGTAATCTGAGGAGTCTGTTGATAACATTCTGCTGAACGTGACTTTTGCCTACGCCGGCCCTTTGTCTTGATTATTCTTTGCTCTTTAGTATTATTCGTCCGGCTGTAGTCGTAGAGTTACGAGATTCTTCGTCGTCCGTCACATAAGGACCTTTTTTTTTTTTTAAAAAAAAAGAGGAAGAAAAAAAAATGTGCTTCCCGCGTCATTGGGCGATTGAGTTTGTGGATCCTCCGTTTGAGGTAGGAGTGTTGTTCGTGTTGTAATATCTAATTTATTCGCGAAAAGCGTGTAATAATGGAAAAAATGTGTAGGATATACCGGCCTTGGTCCCGGCGGTTGGATTTGTGGGAGAGGCTCGGGAGACGGGACTCGAAATGGATGTCGATGATCTCCACTTCCTCTTTGGCCATCTGAGGGTGACAGAATTAGGCGTCCTGGACGAAGATTCAGATCAGACCGACCCGTCCAGCGGACGAGTCCTGACGGTGTGGTGTCCGCGCGTTAGGGCTTTGATCTCACTGGCCCTTCGCGCCGGACGATTCTGAGACAATTCTTTTTTTCAATTTTTGTGCCACAATTGATGTATGTTTTTGATTGCAGTTGTTTTTGTATTTTTCTGATATTTCAAATGTAGTTTTTATATTGAAAGGTTAGTGGATTTTTCTTTTTTATTATCCTGTTCCCTCCCGTTGCTAGCGGTTTGTAACGTTCTTAATTATGACAATTCCGAGCGTTCACAAAGGAGCGTGAAGGTTTTCCTTTGGAAAATTTCGGAATTTTGAGAAATTTGGGAAATTCGAGAATTTCTGAGAAATTTTGAAAAATTGAGGAATTTGGGAAATTTGAAAATTTCTGAAAATTTTTGAAAAAGTTCAGAAAATTGGGAAATTTGAGAAATCCCGAAAAATTTTGAAAAATTGAGGAATCGGGGAAATTTGAGAATTTCCGAAAAATTTGGGAATTCCCGAAAAATTTTGAAAAAATTCGAAATTTTAAGAAATTTGGGAACTTCGAAAATTTCTGGAAAATTTCAGTAAAGTTGAGAATTTTGAAAAATCTTGGAAATTCGAAATTCTGGGGATAAATTGAAAATTTTTGAAGTGTTTGAAAATTATCAAAAAAAGTCCGGAACATCAAGAGTGAAATTGAGAGAGAAATCGAAAAATTTTTAGAAATTCTAGGAAATATCGAGGGAGAAGAAAGGAAACTGTCGAGAAGCAAAAAAAAGTTTTGAATCTTTGAAATAGTTGTACAGTCTTAAAAGAGAAATTGGGAAATGTTATGTGTTGTATGTACACTGAGAGAAGTGGTAACGATTTACTAGAAAAAATATGAATGGTCGCTCCATTGTGAGTCATCAGTCACCTCTTATGCAAAAAAAAGGTCGCCATGAGAATAAGAACGAGTGGTAACCAATTCCATACACTCTTCTTTTTTTGTGTATGTGTATATTGTAGGTGTATTGAATTTCAATTTTGTTAACTGTCGTTCCTATTCTTTTTCCCTGAATGAATTTATCTTCGATGACTTAGGAGAAAGCTTGTATCACGTTATACCCTGTATGTTTATATGTGGTCCGATGCTTCATCGTATTCTGTACGGTTGCGAGAAGGGAAGCAACTACGAATGGATGGAGCTCGAATAGACGGCGATAACTACATTGTTCGTGGTCCTCGTATGTTTCTTGGGTATATCATCTCTTATGTGTTAAGGAATCGAAAGTTTCGATATTATTTTGAACATTGGAATATTATTTCATGAACAATCTGATTCGCAATTAGCGAATGTTATTTATACAAAACATGTATATCTATACTCCTCCACACATAATTAATGTTACTTAGATGCAGATGAAGGAAAATCACTGATTCATGTATGTTTTGTATTTCGTTTTGTGGAAGATTCTGTTCTTCGTTTGTCACGTTACGTCAAGGATTAAGTTCAATGTTACGAATGGTTAGGGATGGAATAGACGGCGATAGCTCGTGCGTGGAAGCATATACTTCGATACTGTATTGAAGCAGGTAGGTATGCATGGTGTTTCCTAGTATATCGTGCATGTGCGCGTATGCATGCATGGAATCGTATGGCATTGCTATGATTGACCGATGGGCGGGATTTATGTGGCATTGTATACTGCTTTACATTGCTTATCACTCCACTCATTTTCTTATTCTCTTTCTTTGAAGGCTTGGGTACTTTCTCTTTTTCTTTGATCTCAGCCGTATTAATGGCTGCTCTAGAACTTGATATATATATATATATATATATATTCGTGCATTATTTTATGGCCGTAATAATGGCTGCTATGTATAAATGAATGTATTTGCGTCAATATATGTAAGCCGGTTTTAATTTGTCGAGATGGTTGGTGATATAAGAATTTTCATCTGTCTGAATTGAAGCATTGTTATTTTCAGAGATTTCTAAAATTTTGAAGGGGCCTATGTAATGTTTGTCGAATTTGCTAATTCTTGGTTCTTTTAGAACGTATACCATCTGTCCGGGAAAGAATTTCATTTCATTGGTTCTCTTATCATACTGTTCCTTCGATTTTTGCTTCGAATTTACTAGGTTTTTATGGGCTATTTCTCGAATTTTGTCTAGGTGGGGGATTAATTCGGTCAAGTACGAGTTATATGTTTGTAATTTCTCTGAATGTGGAAATGCTGAGGGTAATCGGGCTTGTTTACCAAGAACTAATTCGTAGGGAGAAAAATTTGTCGCTTCATGTGTAGAAGTATCATATGAGAACATTGCGAACGGTAAAAGTATGTCCCAGTCTTGATGTGATTCCATATAATGTTTCAAATATTCGGTTAGAACAATATGACTGCGTTCTAGAGATCCATTAGATTGTGGGCGATAACCAGAAGTTGAAATTTGTTTAATTTTGAAAATTTCCGCCAGTTGAGATAGAACATTTCCTACAAATGCTTTGCCTCTATCAGTCAAAATACATCTCGGTGCACCGAAAGTGGCGATGCAATAGCGAGCAAATGCATCGGCTATCGTTGGTGCTCTGGCATTGGGGATAGGGATGGCGAGACAGTATCTTGTAAATGTATCTTGCATTGTTAGAATGTATTTGTTTCCACTGGGGGTGATTGGAAGTGGTCCTACTATATCTAATGCAATCTTATCGAAAGGTTCTGACGGTGTATCTGTAATTAACATTGGTTTTCTTGTTTTGATTCTAACGAGTTTTTGTTCTTGGCAACTTTTACAAAATTTGATGTATGTTTGGATATCTTCAAATATTCTCTTCCAAAAATAATGTTGGCGTATTCTGTTATAAGTTTTTCCGACACCTTTATGACCAGCAAACAGACTTTCATGAAATTCTTTTATGATTTGAGGTCTAATTTCTGGTGGTGGAATTTCTATTTCTTCTGTACATAGGGTGATTTCGTAGGGTCCGTCTGAGAATATTTCTTCGAGTAGAGTTTTTAAATATTTCGGTCTTATGGGAGAAAATTGTCTAATGGGAGTGTTGACGCGAATGGTGAGCATGTTTTCTTCGTCCATAGCGTCTTTTAAATCTGTTGAATACTTTTTTAAGTTGTCTAGGGTAATTTTTTTTTTTAATGAGTGTGTTGCTATGATTGTATATGTACGGGAAGTTGTTCTTTCGGAGATTGAAATTTCTCCTCGTTTGGAGTGGTACTTTCGAATTTTCTCCGCTATAATGTAATTTAGTTCTGCTAATATTTTGTATGTGATGGAGTCGATTACTCCATCAGCAGGGGCGAAGTGGGCGTAGTTGTCTTTGACACTAGTCAGAGGTTTGTCCGAGATGAATACGGTACATTTTGGGATGATTATATCCGAGAATTCTAGCGGTGCAGGGGGTATGAATAGTGTAGATAAAATTGAGTCTTCTAATGGTATTTTGGATGTTTGCGTGTTATCTTCCGACTGTCTGAGTGGGATCTCGTATCCGTCAGCGTATATTAGTTGTTTGAATAATTCACTGATCGAATTTTCCTCATCATCGAGGTCGCCTGAGGGGTTGGGAATTGAAATTCTATGGGAAGTGTCGGTTGTCGGGGTATTTTGGAATGGATTTTGGGTTTGGCGGACTATGGTTTGTTCAAATGATGAGTTGTCTGATAGTATCTCCGAATCGTAGTTACTATGGGCTGGGCTTTGGTAGGGGGAGAAACCATGTATTTTCAATGTTTCTGATAAGGTTGGGTCCCAAATGTCTGAGATTGATGAGTTTGGAGTTAAGATAGGTGAATTTATGAGAGTTCTTGGGTCATCTGGATTGGATGGAAATTGGGTGGAGTTGGCATTCGGGTTTGGGTTGGATAGGGTTGATGGGTCTTCGTCTTTCAGGGTTATTTCATGGATGAGAGTAGGAAGTGGACTGGGTCTGAAGGATCCGAGGATTATAGATGGTTCGGTAGTGTTGTCAGGGTCGATTCGGTTTGTTTCGTCTGTTGGGTTAGGGTGTTCTTGGCCCCTACGTCTTTGTCTGACTCGAGCTGCGATGCAGCTCTCATCCGCTGGATTAGTATTTGTTTTGGTGGTATAAGTTGTGTCGTCTCCGTATTTGAGTTGAATGTGATTCGCTGAAACTATGGGATTCCGGGATAAAGCGTCTGCGTTAGCGTTGGCTTTACCCAGCTTATAGGCAATTGTATCTAAATTGGGATGAGATAAAACTTGATGAGCCCATTCACTCAAACGAGTTCCATTATCCTTGAAAGACTCTATATGGCGTAAGGGTTGATGATCTGTGATAATTGAGAATTTGGAATTGTGTAAGTATTGTTTAAACTGTTTTAGTGCATAAGTGATGGCGAGAAGTTCTTTTTCGAAGTTCTTTTTCGATGGTTGAATATCGAGTTTCAGTTTTCGTAAGAAGTCTAGATAAATATGCTACTGGGAGATCGCTTCCGACTTTTCCTTGGCTAAGGATTGCGCCCATGCCATGATCGGAGGCGTCAGTCGTGATTATAAATTCTTTGGAAAAATCTGGATATTGTAGTATTGGTCCAGAACAGAGGGTTTTCTTCAAAGTTTCGAAACTATTTTGTTGATTTTCGGTCCAGGTCAATCTTGTTTTCTTTTTCAAGAGATCTGAAAGAGGTTTCGCGACGGTGGAGAAGTTTTTAATGAATTTCCTGTAGTACCCAGCTAGTCCCAGGAATTGTCTGATTTGTTTTGTAGTGATGGGAGTTGGAAAGTTTCGAACTGCCTCTCATTCCTTTGGGTTGGGTCTCACGCCTTCTGATGTGAAAATATGTCCTAAACAAACTACTTTTCCTTTGAAAAGTTCACATTTTTCTGTTTGTAAGACCAGGTTATGTTTACGAAGCTGAGTGAACATTTCACGAATCAATTTTACGTGTTGTTCTACGGTAGATGAATAAATAATGATGTCATCTAAGTAGACACACAGTCCTTTCCCTATCATATCGGAGAAAATTCGATTCATCAACCGTTGGAAGGTGGCTGGCGCGTTTTTAAGGCCGAAAGGCATACGAACAAATTCGTAGTGCCCGAAAGTGGTTGAAGAGGCTGTTTTGTCTGTGTCATCGGGATGAACAGGGATTTGATGGAATCCACTGGCCAAATCGAAAGTTGAAAAATATTGTGCGCCTCCTAAGTTGTCGATAATGTCTGGTATTCGAGGAATCGGATGTCTGTCGTCTACTGTTTTTGCGTTAAGCGCGCGGTAATCTACAGCTATTCTCCATTTCTTTTTGCCGTCTGGCCCTGCCTTTTTGAGGACAGGGCGTAATGGAGCGTTATACGGAGATTCTGATGGAATAACAATTCCTAATTCTTGCCAATTTTTAACCTGTTTTTCGATTTCGTCGATTAATGCTGGTGCGTATGGATATTGAGGTTTATTGATCGCGGAGAAATCTACCTGGGGAATTCTATGAAACATTGTAGTACATTGTTTGAGAGCATCACCTGGCACATGAAAAATGTCAGGGAAATCTATGATTAAAGGTTCAGTAACTTTCCGGTGTTCTGGTTTCAATTTATCCAGATGTAGTAATTGATGGATCAAATGAGCTCTTTGGCCACCTTCTTTGGTGTCGATTATGTATTCACCAAAATCTTCTTCGCTATCCGTGGAAAAATTATCATCCTCCGCCGAGATATGCTCAGGAATTTGAACTTCATATTGATCTTTCACATCCGAGAATATATCCTCGGGTTGTGTAGATCTCGTTTCGGATTTTGTGACATTGACTGAGGGAGAGTTAGGAGGGTTTGGTTTCTTAAGTATGGATCGCTTGGGAGATTCTGATTCGATTTCAGTTTTATGAATTGACAAATTTTCCACAATTTCTTTTAATTCGCAATTGTTTGAGAAGTGGATTGGTTTTATTGGAGCTACTCCATTTACTATTGTGTTATGATGAAAGGAGATTTCAGTTTGATTTTGTACTAGGAAAGGTGTCCCTAAAATTCCATCGTATGGCACTTTGCAGTCCACTACGTAAAAGGATGCTGCTATGGGTTTCCTCGCAGAAACCAAATCCATGCCTAGTGTCCCTAATACGTTGGTTGAACCGGTTATACTAACGAGTGAAGTATGGTGGTCGTTATTGAAGTTAGAATTCAAAGATTTATGATGGATGATATTGACTTCCGAGCCTGTATCAATTAAAAATTCGCCTCCTCCTTTAATTAATTTAGTTGATTTCAAAAATAATGTAGGGGGTGAAGCATGTACTATCAGTTGTGTTTCTTTGTCTATTGTGAGAATCGAACCTTTCGGCGACTGTCCTGTGGATCTACGCTCATCGGTTCGCCGTGACGATGAGCGCGTTGGTAGTTGAGTGTTGAGTGGATTGTGAAGGGGGCTGACTTCGACTATTAGAGCGATTTGGGGAATGGCGGGGGAATGGGTATTGGGATTGGTTGGGAGAAGGACTTCGAGTTCTGGATTGACATCGTGGGCAAGGTGGGTCTCCCCATCAGGGGTCAGATTTCCCGTCGGAATGAGGGTTCCTATTTTCTCTGGATTTTTCGTGGCTCACTGGGTTTTGCGAATATTCTCGGTGAGTGTTATATATGTCTTGTTTATATTCCCGAGTCTCATGGATAATAGTCGTTCGTTCTATATGGTTCTTTCCAGCGTGGTGAAGACGGACTGTTTTGTCTCCAACGTGAATAATCCGGAGTGCTTATAGCGTATGTTTGTGGGGAATGAGACCTAGAAGCTCGGTGTTCGTTTTGATAATATGGATAGCGCGGGGGTCCGTAGGCATCTGGACGGGGTACGTGCCTTCGCGCTGTATCATGGGGGGTAGGATATTGAGGATAGGAAGGGGGTGGGAAACTGTAATCCTTTTGATAGGAGTAAGGAGGAGAATATTCAGGTTGATTTAAGGGATTGTGTAATTGAGAGGGGTTGTAATTGTTAAATTGGTTTTGTGAGCCCGCGTAATATGATTCCGCCTCTATGGCGCGAGTACAAACGTTGTCGTAGTTTGTTGGAGTACTCACTTCACATATCGGACGATTTTGTCGGGTAAGCCATCTAAACAACCCGTCATAGCTGCTTCATTCATGTCGTCCTTGGCTGCCCGTGTAAGAAGGGTATCGTTGTCTTCAATAAATAAGTTCGCATCCCGAACAACATAACTATATCTGTTCAAGAAGTCTCGAACTGTTTCGTTGGGACTGATGGAGGTGTTTTTTAAATCCCTCATAATTTGTTCGAATGATTTCGGCTTTGAAAATCTATTTCTGAGTTCTTTAGCTAAGTTCGATAATGTTTGATATTGTTTGCCATCTACAAAATGCTGAGCAGGGCCTGTGAGTCGAGTCTTGATTTTGTCTGTTAATATCAATCCTTCTATATCAGGATTCATTTTATTGAATCGATCAACTTCTTGTAGAAAAATTTGGAGTGGCGGTGAGTTGCCATCGAACAAGGGAATGCGAGACAATCGCTCGAAGATTCGGTACTCCGAATTGGATCGAGCGAATTCGATAAGGGTCCGTGAGACATCGGCATCCTGGTTTTCCATGGTTACTGCAGGGATTTGATGTTCGTTTAATTCGAGTTTCAATGTTTTTTTTTTTTTTTTGAGAGGAAAAAAAATCCTGTTGTATCTCAATGAAATTCGGCCAAATAATTCTTCGTTCTCTTTTTATTAGTTTGAATTTGCACGAATTTAGAAGTTAACCCGGATTTTCGAGAGATCGATTCGTATGCGGATTGAAATTTTCGCTGTGCTCGGATTCGGAGAATTTATGAGGTAAACTCCTGGTTCCTCTGGTTCTTCTATTGGAGTGTAAGGTGAACGTTCGCTAAGAGGTTTTACTAATTCAATTTCCAAATCAAAAATTCTGTGGAACAATTTGGCTTTTTCCGATTCAGATAGGGTTGAGTCTTGAAATAATTTCCATTTTCATTGCTCAAAGACTACTCTTCGTCCAGATTTAGGCATACATACAAAAAAAAATTACTTGCTTCAGAGGAGAACTCACCACAGACTGCAGTCAAGCTTTCTCGAAATCAAGTAAAAAAAGGTTCTCAAAGAGACTTCTCTTCTTAAAGCTTCCTTGTTTAGATGAGAGGTTCACCACAGAATGCAGTCAAACCTCCTTGAAGCCAAGTGGAAAATCGCAAAATAAAAGGGTCCTGTCCTGCCAATTCCCTGTTCAAGAGTGAAACTCACCACAGAATGCAGTCAAGTCTTCGTCGAGAACAAGTTGATTTGGGCCAAGAGGACTCCTTTCGATGTAAAAGGGGGAGGGAAAAAAGATCTCTAACAATTTCCTCTGAACTCCTCTCCGAAAACTGTTGACGGCTCTGTCAACCATCAAGCACCATCTATATCGGCAGTCACCGACAATCGAAAAAGCCCGTGAAAAGAATTCAAATTTTCCCGTTACTCCTCTACAGTGAGTGAAACAACCACCACAGAATGCAGTTGGAAGTCCCACAAACAGAGAAGAGAATAACTCGAAAAAAAAATCGGTACGGAGATTCAGGAACTTCACTTGAACAAAACTATTTTTCGGGCGAACTAGAGCACTAAAAAATTTGATGGAAATATTGGGAGGAACACACAAAGAAAAAATGATTAATCCGAACAAAGCTTGTATTTCAATCGAAAGATAAGACAAACTTGTTTAACGCGTTCGCGATATACGAAGCTACTCGTATACTTCCTATCGCGGTTAGTAATTCCCTAAGTTCTCGACTGTGAAAGATTGGGGTTCCTCGAGAACTGTTGTGACGTGAAATGCGATAACTTAGGTGTGATTGCAGTTTGCAATCACACTACATATGTGAATATTCAAATCAGATCACAATAGTAATAAAATATCAAACAAAGTCTGGATTCCAGCTTCTCATGGCACACGCTCGTATCTGGGATGGGTGGAAGTTATAGAATGCTCCGAGAAAAAAAACTCAAATCTATCGAATCTTGGATCGAATGCAGTAAATCTAACTGTTAATAGGTTGATCAAAAAAAAATTTCAGTGGTATTGAATGAAAAATGCGTTCGTTTAATCAGTTATAAGGAGATCAATTTGACAAAGAAAGAAAAAGTTTATGTTGAGAACTTGATTCGTACATTCAAAGTACAAAAAAGAGAACTCATTTTCAAAAAAAACGAAGGGAGGGTGAAACAAGCGTGTGGCACTGCTTCAATTAGAATACCTGTAAAGGATAAAATAGAAAAAAGGAGAAGAAACACATACATATGAACTTCAAAAATACAATTGGTAGTCTCCTTCGCCCCTGTAATCTGTAACAGCTGTCTATTCCTGGAAGATAATGCAAAGAAACGATAGGAGGAAAAAAAAAAATTATGTGTGTTGGTTGAGTGAATTACAGTTTTTTTTTCAAAAAAAAAGGGTAGATCTAATTTGTTGAGACTCAAATCGTCTCGACCCAACAAAGATTGTAAAGGAAAGAATGAAATTATCAAGAAAAGGATTCGAAAGAGAAGAGAAAAATCTTACTCCATGTATATAGATGAAATAAGGGAAGCGAGCGATACAATGAAGAAGAATGAATGCTCGAGCGCAACGAAAACGATACGCGTGCAACGTACGTGGTTGTCGTCGACGTTGAAGAAGAATTACGATTCTTCGTCAATGAGGGTGAGAAAAAGAATCTACACAGCGTATGCGTTGTACATTCGATGCGTCAGAATAATAATGAAGAGGATGGAGAGTTTTGAGAGAGCATGAAAATGTGAATAGAGAGTTGAATGAACTCACAGTTTCTATAGATGATTGATTGAATTATGAAAAATTTGTTGAATTGAAATAAATTGAATTCTCAACTGAAAAAAAAATGAATTCAATAGATAACGAATCTTGATAATAATTTTCTTTTTCAAGAGATGTCAAATTGAAATTAAAATGAGATGAACAAAAATTTCATCAATCACCACCAGTCAATTTCACTCGATTGAATGGCAGAGACAACGAAATGTCATCGATGAAATTCTACAACCTCACACCCGGCACCAATTTTGTTACGTAGTGAAACAGAGTTTCACTCTGTAGCAAATTTATTTATTCATCGACACGACCTGAGCGGCTAGGTCGAGTCGCTTATGTGGGTTTGTTCAAATTCTGAGTTCGCCGAAGGTTGTGAAGAGACCTAGGGCGGCAACCGTAGTCGTATTCTCAAAGGAAACTTCAGTGTAAATACTCAAGAATTGCGAATGAAAATTGGCATGAAATGAAGATGTGCAGTTTGGAGATAGTAAAAGAGAAGATCATTAAGTAAGGTAAGTGACAAATATATTTCTCTATTTAGATTTAGAATAAAATTACATTAATACTTGGAGTTATGTGAGTGTGGAAAAACGTGTGTGTGTTTGTGTAATACAGTTTTCTTTCTTACTCTTCGTTGTCTATTGAAAACCGTTGGTGATCCCGCTGGAGCTGGTCCTGAAGGGAGCAGTGTCGATGGTTGGACGTTAATGAGGAACAAATGGAGCCAGAATTCGGAGCCTAGGTCCCTCGTTTTGGATGGTGGTTCGCGCACTGAATTTACACTACGATATTTCTTATTTAATCTAACTCAAAGATGAATCTTTGAGTGCGAAAATGAATTGAATGAAATGAGAGCGTTGATAGTCGGTTTTTCTGACAAGGTGGAATTTGTCGGAAAAGAATGTACCGGCACGTGGAACTTGTGAGACGATGTCACGGTACCCAAAGACTAGTTTGCAACTTTGATTGGTAAGGCCGCGAATTACACGATCTCTTGTACAAGACGTGTCCCCGATAAATCCCGAAAATGTACTCTGGTGTTTTCATCATGCATGCTCTGTTTACAAGAGTGCAGATTTCTTAATTATGGGAGTGGGGAATCGCGTGATTGCGTTTTTAGCCGTATTCAGCAAAGTTCCACGGTTGTTATGCTCAATAATTCCGTAGTGTGTGCGAGAAGGAAAAGGGGTATTAGAAAAGGGAGGAAACAAAGGTGCATAGCGCACTTTGGACTCTGCTCATCAGCGATTTTCAAAGTCGACGTGTATTTTGAAGATTGTATGAATCGCTTAAAGTAATCTAAAAGAAAATAATAATTGAATTGTGTTGAGTTAAAAATGTTTACAATTGAAAAGGTGTTTATGGTCTAATGGTATTTTTTTTTTAGAAACAATGTTTCAGTAAATGAAAATAAATTGATGAAAGAATGCAGAAGAGAAAGATCGAAAAGAAATCAAGGTGGCTACGGAATTTCGTAGTCGTGAATCTCGTATAATCGAATGTGACCGGATGTAAGATTGCTGAGGTTGCAATCGTGGTTCACTTTGGTGATTTCTGTTCGTTCTTAGGAAGCTTAATATTTGACCTATATGAGATGATGTTTAAAGAGTAAGGAGCGAGAAGCGAACACGAAGTTAAACGAATAAATTGCATTTTCTAGAATTATTATTATATTGTATAGCTTTCTGGATTCTCCTCCTTTGTTGAAAATGTAGAAACAATTACGAATAAACACAATAGATGAGGTTTTTGGTTGGCACATCACAGGTGATGCGGAAAGGAGTACAAAATTCGCAAACGCACTTCTCGAAAAGGTTCCTCTGGAGTGCTATTCATGCCTCATTCCAGAAGATTCTGCATCGATTGGTGTATATCTCACGAACACGAATATTTGAGAAATTTTCAATCGACTCAAACCAGTACTTGGTTAATCCCGTGAGTGCATTTTGAAACATTGGGATTATTGATAACATGACGATGTAATGACATGAAGAATAATAATCAGATGTGAAATTTGATTATTCACCAGAGAAATGACACAAAAAATGCAATGTTCCCACACAGAATAGAACTTGACCGTTCCTCCGCAAGAATCATGAATATGTCTTTTGCCGCTGGGCTACGGCTCTCATAATATTTCGATCCACATATTACCTTTATGAAGTAATGCAGCGAAGGAAAAAGACTCATGGTGTGTGAAATGATAAAATATCAATTTGGATGCTCGAATCTCATTATTCAGTCCATTGGAAATAATCTGCACTCAATCAATCAAATATTCAGTCTTATCATTTTGATATTCCATCTGATAATCGATGTTGGTTTGATAAATCCCATTGGAATATCGCAGTGATTCCTGAATGATTATTTGATCAGGAAAAATTATGGAATTCATCGCGAGATATTTATCATAGATCTCCAAACTATCTGAGAATTTTCCAGCCATCGATTGATGATTCCAATAAAATCCATTGAAAATTCATCAAGATTCAAGATAATTATCAAAAATGCGTGACCATTAGAGACATTCTATAGAATACATATAGAGGTTCTTGGAAGCTTCATAATCAGTCATAAGAAGAATCCACAATCTTATGAAATTTATGAAAAATCAGTAATAATTGAGATTCTATTCACTGATATTCAATTTAATCCAATTAAATGATGAGATGCATCAGACCCGAGAAAAAAAATTCCACATATGGACCCATATGTGGATTCATATATGGTCATATATGAAAGTGGGGAATCTATCAGCATTGATCTCACTTCTCTCTGCTGTGGTTTTTCATCACATTTCATGTAAAATTGTGACATTTTTTTGTCCATATATGGGTGTATATGATAATGTATGATTGAATATGATCACATATGGCCATATACAGCTCCATTCATACATGATCATATATGGGCAAAATCCATATATGCTCATATATGTTTATATATGTTCATATGTATTTCATATATGTTCATATATGATCCATATATGTTCATATATGATCTATATATGATTCATATACGCTCATTTATGACCATATATGAATTATTTTTTCCCGGGGATCTATATTCCATAATGAATTGCAGTTATAAATATTTCTATTTCATTCAAAATTTACAATATCTTTGACATCGCAATTCATATTATCATGATAATTCAATAATCAGTATTGAACTGGCTCTTTTATTGAAAAAAAAACAAAAAAATATCGAAGGGCCCCGGCCGAGAATCGCCCGGGGCGCCGGGTGAGTCAGTTCGATGCTGATTGCAATAAAATTGTCGTTTGGCGTCAAAAAATACGTATAACAAAGTTCAATCATGGGTAAGCAATGTAACCTCATTAACTGTAGGCCAAAATACACTTCAGGTACGTATGCTATGCATGCAAGAATAAAAAGTGCTAGCGTACCAGGTTGAAAACTAATATGATAATGAAAAACAAAGAATAGGAAACTTATTCATAGGGATACTAGCATACTTAGTCAAAAAACCAATAAAATCAAGGAACACTTATTTATAGAACTCTATATCCAAGACGCCAACCAAATCAAACCAGGACACAGCCACGATATATAGGATACGCTACCAAATAATGTGCCCTCCCGTATGAAAATATTTCGCTGACAAACGTCTGCAAAACTATGAAAAATCTCTGAAAAAGAATGAAAAAACTCTGAGAATCTCTGAAATTTTGATGAGAAATCTAATATTCTTGGGACATTCTTCACAGACTCTTTCCAGACTTTTTTCAGAGTTCCTCAGAGTTCTTTCATACTTTTTCAGAGAAATAGTAACGGAATTGCACTCTGAAAAAACTCTGACAAAACTCTAATGAATTGTTGACATTTTTCTGATTATTAAAAAATCCTGAAATTCAATAAATACATTCATATGCCGTATCCAAATATCATGTGTGAGAAAGTGTTTGAAAATTTTTTAATTTTTTTCTGAAAGTCAGAAAAATGTTAGCAATCCATCAGAGTTTTGTCAGAGTTTTTTCAGAGTGCAATTTCGTTACTATTCCTCCGAAAAAGAATGAAAAAACTCTGAGACACTCTGAAAAAAGTCTAAAAAAAGTCTGTAAAGAATGTCCCAAAAATATTAGATTTCTCATCAAAATTTCAGAGATTCTCAGAATTCGTCAGAGTTTCTCAGAATTTTTTCATTTTTTTTCAGAGATTTTCCATAGTTTTACAGACATTTTTCAGCGAAATATTTCCATACGGGCTGACCTGATTCAGGTCTGGAAACCAGATGTGTAATAAGAATATACATGTACCGCGGGTAAAGTATAATGCATTATGACTCTCAAACACCTACCACCATCCATTGCATCGCTCCTCCAATATTGAAATCTCAGCGTGAAGCATCAGAAACTAGAAATCAACAGTAATGATTTTGTATACGCATTTACACTTGCAAAACACTGAAAAATTAACAATACTCGATAGGTAAAGTAAACCAATGTACTGAATCCTGGTTGAACCTCAGTCCCACTCGAAGGAAACCAGGAAACGTATGCCATGACAAACAGCCGTGGGACTCCAAAACCAGGAGAGGGAAGAGAAGAATCAGTCAACAGCCTCGTATATCTATCCGTCCCCAAAACGCACCTCAAATGGTACCAAGAGTGCTCCATCAAATTAAATATACGAAGGAGGAAGAAACAGCAGTCAAATGGAAGGAGAAATCACGGAGTGATTCACAAGAACACTAGAGAATCGTCGAATAGGTAATTGCGCAGACGTGCCTTCAACACTATATAGGAATCAATGGTATGAAATTGTTCAATCCTCCGCAGCAACAAATTGAAGAGATTCGGTACGGAATACGAAGGCACAAGCTTACCATAATTATTGTAAATTTTAGTTTTCACATAACATATAGATAAATCTCTTCTACTATATCCAGTGTTATTTATTCTTCTATATGTGAGGTCGCTAGAAGTCAGGACGGACGTATAGGGCGTGCAGGGAACAGAAGACGGAACGTAGTGTTAGTGTCTTTATTTGAGCGTTGTTTTACATGGTTCCTTCTTGAGTGCTAACGACCGAGTGTCTCGTCTCAGCTAGCGGCCTATATTTATGTGGTTCCTTAGTCCTTGCTCCGACCAATCACAACGTTATCCCACTTGTGTATGGTGATTGGCTGTTACTGGTACTCGAGCCTTGCTCGTGATCGCTCACAGCTCGGCCAATCCTGACGCAAGTTCGCCCTCGAACGTGTTTTATTTAAAGAATAATACAAATTACTTGTGGCTATACTTATGGAACTGACATAGAATAACGAAAACTTTGTAATAAATTTGTTAATAATATTGAGATATAAGTAACATCGATCTTAACACGAGTGTGTTGACCGAAACAATACAATTAATGACAGTTTGATGAAACAATTTTTCTTTTGTTTTAAATGTGTAGGCGAATAATAGTCACTTCACAATCAGATTTTTTACAACCTAAAAATACGAAGAATGATAGTCTCATAATGAAAAATATATACAGAACAATATACAGGAGAATAATAGTGATCTAGAATATAACTGATAGGATTTTGGATTTCAGAATTATAAACGTTTATGACTGTAATTTCAATTCGATCATCCAAGAATTATTAATGTTTATATAGGGTCGCATGTTTTTCGACTCCCATACGCCTTCGTAAGGCCTGTTACTGTTTTGAAAACCTTCTACATCGGCAATAACATAACGATTAAATCGGAGTTTTTTCATGACCTTGTAAGGACCTTTGAATTGTGGTAGTATTCTTTAGGATACACCCACTGTATTGCCAAAATTTTGAATCATGACTGAATCCCCTTTTTCGTATTCATTAGCTTCCTTCCTCTTCCTATCGGTCCTTTGCTGATTTTCCTCTTGAGACATTTCGGTTTTTCGCGCTGCATTTTCCCTAATCGCTTCTCAATCTCTCTCGTTTGGGTGAATATTTCCCTCTAAATAAGTTGCAATATCATCTCTCAGAGGTCCACGTTGGTTAGTACCAAATAGTATTTTACTGGGGGTTTCGCCTGTACTTTTGTTTATACTGTTATTTATTGAAAACTCTATATCTTGTAAAATCCGATACCAATACTTTTCCTTTTCATTATCGATCAATTTTGCAATCATTGGAATGATGACGCGATTCATTCGCTCCACCTGTCCATTCGCTTGCGGGGATCCCGTTGCTACTAATATGTGTTTGATTTCTTGTTCATCTACGTACGTTTGGAATTCTCGCGATGTAAATGCAGTGCCGCGATCCGAAATTGAGCACGCTGGTCTACTATAGTAAGAGGTGTATTCTTTAAGACAGCTGATTGTCTCTGTGCTAGTGGTACTTTTTGTCGCGTATAGTTTGACGTGTTTTGTAGATGCGTCTACAATAAGGAATATGTATTGCTTATATTTGTGTTTTTTTATCGACTGGACCGTGAAAGTCTACGTGTATAGTATGAAATGGAGCATTTCCCTTCGGAATCCTGTGTAGAAAACCTTCTCTAGAACCCGTTTTTGGAGAATAAGAAATGCATTTCAAACAATTTTTTATGTAAGTCACTAATTTTGTTTTCATATTCGGAAACCAGTAATTTTGTAAGATGATTCCCATGGTTTTCTCTACACTCATATGCCCCATTTCATTGTGACACTTGTGTATGATGTGATTTCCCATGGCCATGGGCACGTAAAACAATAATTTTTCTCGGCTTTTCCTATAAAGCAATCCGTTTCGCATTTCATAATTTTGATTTTCGGCTATTCCCAATTCATCTCGCAACGTTTTTAGCTTGGGATCCTCGCTTCGACATATGGCCAGGTTGAGTTCTAAAGGATTATCCTCTACTACGAGAATGTTGGTCGATCTACTCAGAGCATCTACGTGTAACATCCGATTACCCGCACGATGTTCTACTTCATAATCATAGTTTTGCAATTCCAGTGCCCACCTAGAAATACGAGCATTAATATCTCTCTTATTCAAAGTTAGCTTGAGAGATTCACAATCTGTAATTATTTTGAACTTGAGGCCGTGTAAATAGATTCTGAATCGATGCAGTGTATAAATGATAGCTAAAGTTTCCAGCTCGAAGCTGTGATATCGACTCCTCCACTTCTGTGGTTCTATCAGAAAAATAAAAAATAGGATGCATTTTCAAGTCCGCCTTTTTCTGCATCAAAATAGCACCAAATCCTATTGCACTAGCGTCACAATGCAATTCGGTTGCGTCATGCGGATTAAAAAACAGCCAATACTGGAGCAGACGTGAGTTTTCCTTTGATTGTTTCAAATGCTCGTAATTCGGTCGGACCCATCATGAATACCTTTCCTGATTTCAATAAATCATATGATGGTTTGGCGATAACAGCAAAATTTTCCACAAATTTACGAAAATAGGACCTTAATTCTATGAAGCTTCAAATGTCTTTTGTATTTTGAGTAATCGGAAAATTTTTTATTGCCAACAATCCATCATTAGTGGGACGTATTCCTTCGCGTGTGATTGAATAACCTAGGTACTGTATTCCTGTCAAAAGAAATTCGCACTTATCAATTCTTAGTTGTAATTTGTTTGAGACCAGTAGATAAAATCCTTTTTTTAGAATCGTGAAATGATGCTTTAACGTTTCAGAGACAATTAAAATATCGTCTAAATAGATGGCAATATCTCCAGATTCTATCAAATCTTTGAATATGTTATGAATAAACCTCTGGAAAACGGAAGGTCCCACTTTCAACCCAAACGGCATTTTCAAATATTCAAAATGACCTACAGGAGTGACAAACGCGGTGTATTGAACAGAATCTTTATCTATATCTATATGGAAAAATCCATCCTCCAAATCTAATCTACTGAAAAACTTCTTGTTATTTAAGATCAATAACTGGTCCTCGATGAGTGGTAATGGATGATTATCTCTCAACAAGATTCTATTCAACGCACGATAATCAATGCATAACCTTTGTTCGCCGTTTTTCTTTTTAGTCAGAACAATTGGGGAAGCATACTGAGATTCGCTAGGTCGTATGATACCTCTTAATAATAGATCGTCCAAAATAACACGTAATTTTTCTTTTTCCAAGAATGATAATCGACGCGGCTGAAAATATACAGGTTTTGCACTTGTAACTTTTAATTTCAATTCAAACTTCATATCTAGTGATTCCGGTCTTCCTGGTAGTATATAATATTTAGTAAATGTTTTTCTCATTTCCTGCAATACGGATGGAGATAAATTCGGATTAATTTTCAACTAATCAGTTTCCTGGATGTTTACTGCATCAACATCGATATTCATGATGGGTTTCACTTTTTCTTCCGCCTCAGCCTTGATGTTCAGATCAAATTTGAACGACTTCAATACATTCCTACACAATATTACACAAGAAGACATTGTATGATTTGGAACAACCAACAGCGAAATACTTTCTCGGACCTGATCGTTAATTTTAACATTCACTGTTATTTGTCCCAATATCACGAGTTCAGAACCATTTATGCCGAAAAATTTGTTTTTAAGCTCACAATTCCTATTGAATTTGAAATCTTGAATGACCCCTCCTTTTATCAAACTAACCGGACTGCCCGTATCAAATAGAGTTATCAAATGCAAAATATGTTTCGTATCCTCTGTACTTATCGCATACTGAACGAGTCTTTCGAAATCATGATCCATAGCACTGGTTAGAATCTTGGCGACTTCCCTCTTTTCCCGGGCCTCCTTCCACGGACAATCCTGTGCTTTGTGCTCCGTATCACTGCACGTGAAACACGATCCCCTCTCTCGTTTGGGTTGTCTGCAATCCTTAGCGATATGGCCGGTTTTATTACAGTTGAAACACTTAATTGATTTGTGCGCTGGTTCTTCCCGTTTATTCGTCTTGAAATCCTTGTTAGGTTTCGTTTTTGACGATCGATCTTCATCGACTTGCAACGATATCTTCTTGAGAGCATTCAACAAATCCGCTGCTGCTCCAAAATTTTGTATACGTGCTTGGTTTTGTAATTGTTGGTCAGGTATACCGTCTATTATATAATCCAACAATTCGTCGTTTGGTATCGGCACTCGATTTGCTTTGATAGTTTTGTCGTGGAAATAATCATGGAAAGTTTCGTCCGTGTTCCATACTCGTGCTTCGAATTTTTTCCTCAAATCCACTTTATTCGTCCTCACGTCAAATATATCCTTCATTTCCAATAAAATACCGTCCAAGTTTTCCTCCAAAATGTCGGACTTGGATCTAAACCAATTTTGGGCTTTCCCTTTTAGACGAGATCCTGATAATATTTTTGCCATATTACCATCTAGGTTATACGTCTGAATCAAGAGACGTGACTGTTTTTCCCACGTACCAAAATCATGATTGTTTCCGGTATATTCGGAAAACAGCTCTCCGATCTCCTTGACGTTCGCTTGTGCATTCGGGATAGCAACAATGGGTTCTTGTTCTTGTTGCCAACGCAAAACATCAGCCTCTCGCCTGGCTATAGCCAATTCTCTCTCCAATAATTCGTTCTCTTTTTGCAAGATTTCCATCCTTCGTGCCACTCTAATATCCGCATGCTCATCCTCCAACGACTGGAGTTTTGCCATCCAAGCTCCCTCTGGATCCGCTGCCGTTATGCGTTCAATCAGATCAGCGTGGATCCAATGGTCGATAAATTCATTCCCTTCAAGCACTCCTTGATCGTAGCTACGGTGAATTCTTGTGGAGTCTTCTTTTCGGTCATAGTTCATATTTCCTTTTTCACCTTTGCTTGCTGTACAGGACCTGTCACTACATACACAGAATTCAAATTTTATTTTCACGCACACACGCACAATGATCTTCGTTCCGATTCTGCACTTATGCTTGAAACTTCCTAGCACGTTTCACGAAAACCGACAGTAAACCAACTGATTGATTCAACACTCTTATTCACACGTACGTCGTAACTTACACCCGACCGATCAAAATCATTAACTACGCGTTCAAAGTGTAATTCGACTGATCGAACACACGGATAGTTTGACACTTATGTCCATAATTTTCAACCGCTCATCCACTCACAAGAAATTTATTATTTGACATATCAAACAGAATCACGCGAACAGTTGTATTCTACGATCGGCGCGCACACTCGTAGCATACGGTACACTCAAAACGTTGTAGTTCGACCGATCGAACTTTGGTACACCGTGTGACGCTTGCTGTTCCTACGTATCGAGCGAAAATCATTCAGCACTTCTGCCATTGATTTCTTTGAGCGTATTCACTTACAGCGATGCCTACGTAAAAAAATCGCTCCATTTCCTTCCGAATCCTACTTCTGAAAATCTGTGAGGTTGCTAGAGGCCAGGACGGACGTATAGGGTGTGCAGGAAACAGAAGACGGAACGTAGTGTTAGTGTCTTTATTTGAGCGTTGTTTTACATGGTTCCTTCTTGAGTGCTAACGACCGAGTG
The DNA here is from genome assembly GCA_018340375.1 of Gonatopus flavifemur. Lineage (NCBI taxonomy): Eukaryota > Metazoa > Arthropoda > Insecta > Hymenoptera > Dryinidae > Gonatopus > Gonatopus flavifemur. Next base: position 3,818,923 of record JAFFJZ010000016.1, read on the forward strand.
TCTCGGCGAGCGGCCTATATTTATGTGGTTTCTTAGTCCTTGTTTCGACCAATCACAACGTTATCCCACTTGTAGATGGTGATTGACTGTCACTGGTACTCGAGCCTTGCTCGTGATCGCTTACATATAAGAATCATCAAAGTAATAACGCGAAACTGTGATATATTTTTCTAATTGACTGTGACTCATACTGTTCAACGCTTTCAGATCAACACCGGGAAACAACATACGAATCAGTCTCAAAGACAACCCCTCAATACGATTTTTTTTATATTGCGGCGCACACGAATAGACACCTATTCCATATCTCAAATGGGATTTGATTAGAGCATGATATATAATTTCCTTACACTTTACAGGAATACTCCGATGAACTCGAAATAACCTGTAGATCATCATCTGCAGTTTATTCGGCGGGTGCTGGATATGCTCAGACCATTGAAGATTATCATCAAGGAATACGCCCAGGTATTTAATAACTCGCGTGTACTGAAGATAAGAACAGCCATCACACCTAATATCCTCCAAACACTGAACTGTATGTGCAACGAGTTTCAATGTATCATCATGCAGATTGTATTGTAATCTATTGTTGCGCATGAGCATCACCTGAGTTTTCAATTAATTTGAAGTAATTCTATTATTATACATATACTTGATCCTTTTCATCCATCCTTGGTAGTATCTGCTTCCTTTACGTGGTGGGGAGGATAAGTATCTCAGATTTGGGTCTCTTTTTCGAGCGGAATAAACTACTCGAGAGGGAGAATACAAACTGAGAGGAACTAAATCATCCCAACGCCAGAAACATCGGCAGAAACGGGAGGAAAGCAAGGGGAAACTACCTTCCTTGATATCTTTTAATATTCCCGAGGAAATGAAATCTTTTCTCCCAACCTGGAATTTTTGATTTTGATTTATTGGAAAAAAGAGCAACAACAACAACATGATGGCGTTCTCTCGGGTAAAATATTCCGGAGGTCGAATAGCCTCCCGTTCGGATCTCCGGGTGGAGGCTACTCGGGAGAGCGTCATCAAACAAGACAGAAAACCGAAGAGGATAGGGAAGGAAGAGAACATTCTTCGAGTCGAAGCGTGGAATGTTAGATCACTGAGACAATTAGAACAGGAAAATTATAAATTAGAAATGAAGAGGTTAGGTATTGATGTAATGGGAATTAGTGGAATGAGATGGCCGCAAGAAGGAGATTTCTGGAGTGGGGATTATAGAATCATTCATATAGTATCAAAGGAATGGTCAAGCAGGTGTGGGAATTACAATGCATAAAAGGATAGGGAATAGGATAGAAAATTATTTGCAACATAGCGAACGCATAATGATGGTCAGAGTTAGAACAAAACCGGTAGACACTGTTATAGTTCAAGTATACATGCCCACATCTGCATACTCAGAGGAAGATATCAAAAACACGTACGATGAAATAGAAGGAGTAATAGAATATGTGAAGGAGGAAGAAAATTCAATGATCATAGGCGACTGAAATGCGGTAGTAGGGCAAGGGGAAGAGGGCAACATAACAGGAGATTTTGCGTTAGGAGGAAGAAATGAAAGAGGACAACGTTTAATCGAATTTTGTGGAAGCCATAAAATGGTTATTACCAACACATTGTTCAAAAATCATCCAAGAAGAATCTATACTTGGAAAATGCCAGGAGATACAGCAAGATATCAAATTGATTTCATATTAGTCAAACAAAGATTCAGAAACCAAGTGAAAAGCTGTAAAACTTATCCAGGCGCGGATATAGATAGTGATCACAATATGTTGCTGATGAAATGTTCTCTGAAATTCGAAGCTCTGAAAAAGAAAAGGAAAATGCAAAAAAGATGGAATTTGAAGAATCTCAAACAAGGAAAAACACAAGAGGCATTCAAAGCTATGTTGGACGAAAAATTGGAGGATCGACAAGAGAAAGACTTGGAAATAGAGAGTAGATGGGCAAATATGAAGGGGAACATAGAGCAATGTGCAGATGAAATTCTGAAGAACGATGGGATAGAGCCTAAGAAACCATGGATAACAGAAGAAATTCTCGATTCAATTAATGAAAGGAGGAAACACAAGAATAAGAATGAGAACCAGACCAGCACACATACAAGGCACTGAGGAATCACATAATCAGAGAATCAAGGAAAGCAAAAGAACAATGTTTGGAGGGAAAATGTCAAGATATAGAAGTAAGATTACATTTGGGGAAAATCGATGAAGGATATAGGATGGTTGAGGGATTTTTTGGACAAATGAAATCTAGAAGCAGTAAGAGGTTTCAATAGAGTTTTGACAATATGTCTCATATTCGAATTCATTCAATCATCACCCAATGTTGAATCTCAAACAAATTCAATCACCAATAAGGCGCATAAGATACGCTCTTGTATCCGATGCTTAAAAGAGCATGATATTTTCATGATTGATAAAAGGTTCGTTCGTTTAATGTGCCCTGAGTTACTTCAACTGGCACTGTATTGGCTTATAAGCCAATCAATTTATTTTTATGCACGGGTGGATCCAACAGATGGTTCATCTCTCTCTCTCTCTCTCTCCGACCATTCAGATACACACGTTGAGAGAGGACGCGAAGGGGAGGGGGGTGATCTGCTGGATCCGCCCTTGTTTTTATGACAAAAAATATGAAATAGCGAATTTGATTTCAAATTTCCTGACATTTCCCTGATTTCCAGTCGTGTGAGAAACCTGTATGTTGTGTCGAAATCATATATGGCCGATATATGATTAATTTCTCGTGAAAAACGATAGCTTGGTTCGTTCTAAGGTGTTCTAAGTTAGCCCAACCTGCTCTAGATATTTTTGATTCGCCCTTCCACTTGTAAAAATGATTCAATTGGTTTTGTGCAAGTTGGGGCAATTGAGAACACCTCAGAAGAAAAAAAACTAATGTAAAAATATTTATAAATCGATGAGTATCGTATAAATGTATCCCTGGTGGAAATCCGAAAGTGACGGAAGCGGGTATTTGAACAAATGAAGCGTAAAAATGTTCCAATTCCCTCCTCAATTACGTTCAGATTACTGTTCGTCACGCTTGGATGACTTAAAAGTTATGCTTCCGTCGCGTTTCATCACGCTTCAACGCTGCATTTTTACCAGGGTATACCCATAAATCAACATTGATTGATGTTGAAAGAAAAAATCTTCACCTTTACGAATTTAAAAAAAAACCTAGTTTCAGAAATGATATCGATACATTCCCGACAAAACATCATAAGCAACATTTCAATCGAATCTTTGTTGATTGCATTTTTGGTTGTTTTTGATAATTAAGATGCTAAAAATGATGCCACAAAAAATTTGATTGAAATGTTGCTTACGATGTTTTGCCGGGAAGATACCGATATTGTGACGTTGTCATCCTTTATCAACCGCGCACAGACTATCTTAGATTCATTGTTCAGTTTGACCTTTTAATTTTGATCAAAGATTATGTATTTTATACAGAATTCTAATTCCAATGTTCAAGAAAATGGAACCCATGTATTGAATTCCCATAAACTCGATACCCAGATAGCACAAGAGTTCTAGAAGAATTCTATGAGAATACTTTGTATTCTTCATGAACTCTTTTAGAACTCTTGTGCTATCTGGGAATACTTTGAAGATGAGATATCATGTGGGTTTTATAATCTTCAATACGTCTGTGCACAGTTGAAAAATAATCTAATCGTAAAAAAATTCTAACCCAGAAATAGTGTTGCGGTTATTATGTTGTTCTTTCCTGAGGTGAACAGCGATTTTGTACCAGTGATGCCAGTATTCCCTAGAAAAATCTTCAGATTTTTTGGCATTGGTCATCTCTTTCTGAATTGAAAATATGATTGACCGGTTATACAAGGAATAACCAATCATCAGATGCTGAAGATTTTTCTAGGGAATACTGGCAACGCTGTTTTGTACAGACGTTGCATTTTCGGAGAGAGACTGGCCGAATGTTCATTTTTTTCTAATAAAGATAAACGTTGTCTCTTTCTTATATCGCCTTGCGCTTGCAAAGATAACTCACCAGGTGCAACTATCTTCTCTTCAGCTGTAACGCCTTCAAACCTCATTTTCAGATCCTGTGAAATGCTGTGTGTGATATCTTGCGATGGCTCTCCAACAGTCCCTATCGTTACAGTGTCTTCTTGTGGATTCACACTTCGAGGCATAATTTCTGGATTCTCTGCCAATTTCTGTTGAATTATTTTAGATATTGTCTGTGAATATATCAATATAATTGACCCATCAAGTCTCAAAATGACATTTTTGCGTTGTATTCTTCAACGGCTGTACTTTCTAAGAAAAAGGGTTATATAAAATTCCAGACCAACCAGTTTCGATGGAGAATTGACTGATCTTTCAGAATATGATATCAGTTTTTTCGAGAAATGCACCTGTCACAAGATATACAGGTTTTTTCCGAGAAAACGCGAATTTTAATATCTTCGCGAACTTCTTTATCTCTTTATCTCATGTTTTCACATTGGAATCGTGTCATAATCCTTCTTGTAACTACAGAAACCGCGTCAATTTACTTCAAACTTCAATTTATGTCTTGGACAATTGGGAAAACTCATGTGGAAACAACCAAAATGGCGGCCTAAACGTGGAAAAAATGTCAAAAACTTCAAGAGTTTTTCATTCGAAAACGATGGACTTGAGGAAAAAATTTTACTGGACAAAAAGTTCTTGAAATTGATCAAAGAACACGCTCAAATTTTTTCAGAATTCTTCGACAACTTTTTTGAATTCCCAAAATCGCCAAAATTTGGAAATTCAAAAAAGTTGTCAAAAAATTCTGAAAAAATTTGAGCGTGTTCTTTGATCAATTTCAAGAACTTTTTGTCCAGTAAAATGTTTTCCTCAAGTCCATCGTTTTCTAATAAAGAATTCTTGAAGTTTCTGTCCACTATTCTGCGGTTTTTTTATAGTCTGGCATTTTTGAATATGCCTCTTATAATATATTTCATATGGGATGTAACACGTCATTTTTGGTGAACATGTTTCATTCATATATGTTTTCATGTAGTGAATCGATTACGTATTATTGAAAATCTTTTGAAAACGTTACCCAACACGTCTTATCGTAAACTGTTCCATTGACTCCATGTGTATACATTCTTTAGCCGTCGAAATTTTGTTGCCGTTGTCCGGTCCTTACCACGTGGAGGTGAATCTAAAGAAAGACCCTCCTCTTCTTTTTTTTCAATTTTAAAATTTTTTTGGTAGTTTTTTAATTTTAGAAATTTTTTTTTGTTTGTGGTATATCTAAAGATGAAGTTTTATGTTGCACTACAGGTCGATGTAAGGCAGGAATTGCAAAAGTAAGAAGTGCAAATTGTACACATTCTATATGTCCTCATCCCACATTTTCTATGATCCCTACAATTTTTTCTTGCTATACCAGTAACAATTTCATGGAATCCTTCCCCTTTGATACCTTTTGCGAAATAATATTCAGCAAGTTCTGAAGCCATCTCCTTAGATCCAATTTTTTTGTCACGATTTGATAAATTATGGATTAGAAGGGCATTTGTTATCGATGATTGGATTAGTCGAAGAAAAATGGCCCAAGTCCATCTTTTTGCTCTCATGCATGGCATCAAATTACTACAATGTCCATCATGTAGATCGACACAACCCATGTATTCATTATATTGTGAGAAAGCTCTGGGAAATGGAATATCGTTTTTAGTTCTTGATTTTTTCGAATATCTTTTGACTGTTGACATTGGAGTTACACCTGCCGCGGTGGAAAGCAAAGATACTGGTTTTGAATCCATGATTGTGATATAGTTCAAACCGCTTTTTTCTTCGTGTTTGATTGAGAACGTTCCTCTTATTACTTTTTTACCCAATTCATTATCGGTATCCACTCTGTTTCCCTTCACGGTACCAGTTGCTCTCAAGCCGACTGTTTGCAAATAGATCAGTAAGTCTGGACTACAAAAAAAGTTATCGAAATATAAATGATATTGAATTATTCTCCGTGGAACAACATCAACAAGTAGCTTTTGGATCATCTGCATAACGACACGACTTCCTGAGGAACATTTGGATAGTTTTACTTGTTTCTCAGACGAATAAATATTCGACCCCTTGCCACAATGAATCTCACAATCGAACAGATATCCCTCTGAGTTACAAATGCCCCACATTTTGATGCCGAAGCGCGCGGGCTTATCTTTCATAAACTGGAGCAAAATGGTTTTTCCGTGAAACTTCACCATCATTTCACCTATCGACAAAGCGGTAGAGAAAAAACCAAATCGCAAAGCATTCCTCTTGAAAATTTCGAAAATACCACGTACTCTCCAAGCTCTGTCATTATAATTCTGATCTTCAGGTTTCGGAAATTTTAATTTTGATTCAATTTTGAGAAATTTATTACGACTCATTGCTCTTGCCACAGTAGGACAGGCCAGTAATGGCCGATTAGACCAATAGTCTTCCTGAGATTGCCTTCGATTGAAGATTGACATTATAATTATCCCTAAAAAAATATCGAATTCATCTAATGTTAAATCGCAGTCATTCATACGAGTACTTTCGATGATATATTTTTTCAAATCGGCGGAGAAAAAAAGTTCGAGCAACTGTACATATGAAGATTCGAGAATAAATTTTTTCGTTTTCTCAGAGAGTAAGTTTTCATTTTCAGGATATTGTTCACACTTTCTTCTCCGTTCTTCCATACGTAAATATGATCAGGCTCCAGTTTCGACTGATTTTCTTCATAGTTACTCATAACCTGATGATAACTAATATTTGGAACTTTATTATCAGAAATTAGACAACCTCCAGATCCAGATTCAGAATCAGAGTCAGATGGTCCAGAGCAATCATCCTGAGGAACAATTATTGCATCAAAGTCACCATCTTCACGCTCTTCAATTCCTACATCTTGCTGGTGACTTGATCGTTTCCGGCGTTTTCCTGATGAAGCAGACATTGTCTGTTTTACTTTCAATAAATAATATCACCAGTTTCGTCAGGCTAAAGTGCTATTTGTTTATTTTATGGAATCAATGTTTTTCCCACAATAGATAAGTTTATTATTGAATTCTATTTCTGTGGAACATGAAGTATTTCGTTGATATATTCTCCTCATACGGTTCGCGATTTATAAGAGAATGCAATCTAATACCAAGTCACAAAAATACCGATTTTCTTTCATATGTTAGATGATATGTAATCATTGATCATCTATCAGAGTCATCACGTCGATAGTGTTTAGAGAACATATGAGGCTTGGACTATATGTTGTAAAAAGACAATTTTGTGAATAAAGAAAATATCAAAGATACTCATAATATTACATGTGAAACATATTATGAGAGGCATATTCAAAAATGCCAAACTATAAAAAAACTGCAGAATAGCGGACAAAAACTTCAAGAATTTTTTATTAGAAAACGATGGACTTTAGGAAAAAATTTTACTGAACAAAAAGTTCTTAAAATTGATCAAAGAACACGCTCAATTTTTTTCAGAATTTTTTGACAACTTTTTTGAATTTCCAAAATCACCAAAATTTGAAAATTCAAAAAAAGCGTCGAAGAATTCTGAAAAAAACTTCAGCGTGTTCTTTGATCAATTCTAAGAACTTTTTGTTCAGTAAAAAATTTCCCTAAAGTCCATCGTTTTCGAATGGAAAATTCTTGAAGTTTTTGACATTTTTTCCACGTTTAAGCCGCCATTTTGGTTGTTTCCACATGAGTTTTTCCAATTGTCCAGGGCATAAATTAAAGTTTGGAATGAATTGACGCGGTTTCTGTAGTGACAAGAAGAATTATGACACGGATCCAATGTGAAAACATGAGATGAAGAGAAAAAGAAGTTTTGAAATTCGCGTTTTTTCGGGAAAAAAACCTGTATATCTTGTGACAGGTACATTTCTCGAAAAAACCAATATCAGATTCTGGAAGATCAGTCAATTCTCCATCGAAACTGATTGGTCTGGAATTTTTCATAACCCTTTTTCTCAGAAAGTACAGCCGTTGCAAAATGCAACGAAAAAATGTCATTTTGGGACTCAATGGGTTAATACAACAGTATAAAAATGTATTATAACATCAACTGCATATGAACTTGGGTGATTCTCCGCTTACGTTTGATGTTTGTTGTGGAATAAAATTGTCATTAATCTCGTTGATGGGAAGATTTTCTTGGTCTGTTTCCATTATGCTATTCGTTGCATTAGCACTCTGATTTTGTACTTGCAGTGGTGAAGGCACACCAGCAATGATAAAATTTTCACTTTCCATATTTGCAAATATGATTCTTCGATTTTTTGGTACAGCTTCTTCTGCACTTCTCGATATCGTCTGTAAATACAATGTACAAATAGTGAAGCAATACTTGTAATTATACCTCCTTCATAATGAATATTCATTTGTTAAAATAATTGAGTGATTACGAGATAATTCATACAATAGCTGTATCAATATTCATATATCATTCATTTCACTGAAGAATATGCATTCACATACTTTCGCATCGTTCGATTCATTTCAATTAATTAATGCTCCAAACTTCAAAGTAACGATAAAGGTTATTTACATAACAAGATTAAAACGTGATATGTATTTTGTGAGTGCAGTGTTTATTAATTAATTACTCAAAGTATATAATTTCCAATCTTACCACTGATTTCTGACCAGCAATTTGTTTCAAAACATTTTGCGGCGCAGGTGGATTCAACGTTGGTATGACACTAGATTTCAACTTTTTGACTTTCGAACACATCCAACTGTCGTCACTGAAATGTTTCCAACAGATTTTGAGTTGCTTTCTGATTATATTTCCAGAAGGCATATTGGATAACAGTGGATTATCTGCAAACTTGATCCATAACTCCTGTCGAATGAGATCCTTGGGGAAGCGATGACCTTTTTCGTTGGATCCAGACATACATCCTCGGACACAACAACTGTTTTGTCTCAGGGCCGAAAATTTGGATAATCATTTTGTTATTTTCCATTATATAAAACATTATGAATCATAACATTTTTCCAAACAGCAATATGTTGTATTCAATAAAATTCATTCAACTAAGGGAACGTACCCATACTACGTGGCCTTTTTATTTGTCTCGTTCCTTGTTGCACCAACTTCAGGCATAATGAGTAAGATAGAGAAGGAAGTAAGAAAAAGGTCACGTGGTATGGGTACGATCCCTAAGTTGTTTCAAATAATTGGTAATATGAACTGATGAACATGACAAAAATCGTACACTATGTACATTAGATATTATTCATCAAATCAAGTGAAATTAATTAACAGCACCACACAATAAATAATGAATTCATTCTAATGAAATATGGATTGATATTTGTGAAATACTTACGTTGTAACTCCATATCACTCCATATGCATAAAAACTGATGCTAAATCGATGTGTTGTTCAACTTGGTAGAATTGAATAAATTGCTTCTGCAATATATTCATAAAAAAGTATTCTTTTCATAAATCAATAATCATTTATTGAATAAAATGGAACATACTTTCAAACTATATACTTTTTGTAAGAGGTTATATCAGGTTATATGAGGTTATGGCGCGCAATACTTTGGAGTCATTTCACGAATATGGATTTAGTGTATGTGTGTGAGTATGGAACTATACTTGTGTTGGTGATTATAGGTGATACTCCCACTCCCTGCATTCCATTCGAACTTCCACTAATCCACACTTGAGAGCGCCACATTCAGTTCTGAAAATTTTATATCTCGGTTTATGCCCCCTGGAACGTGAGCAGACCCACACATTCGATTCGGTCTAGCCGCTCAGACCGTTTCGAACAATGAATAATTTGTAACGAGGTGATATGAACAACATTTGCCATCGCACTTCGTAACGAGCTGATCCTTAACATAGGTTCCAAATAATTTCATAATATAATTGATACTCCCAACAGGTCGATAATTTCCAATCTTTTTCTTATCACCTTTTTTAGGAATTGGAGTCAAGTGCACCGTTTTCAAAGTCTTCGGGATCTCGGAAGTGCTAATCATGATATTGAAAAGATGCAGCAGAGGCGACAACAAATGCAAAATATTCCTCTTTACGTCCCTCGGAAATAACCCGTCTGATCCAGCACCACAGTTCGCATTGAATCTTTCGATAATATCGATAAGCTCAAGTTTGGAGATGTACTTTGAACGAAACCCCGACAAAACATCCGCAGAATTCTCAAATTCAATATCATCAAAATCATTACTCTGGAAGTTCAAAGATAATCGATCAACTTTATCCTTAAAGATTGCATTAAAATCATTCGCCAAGGCATGAGTGTCGACGGGTTCTAAATTTCCCACCAAAGTTCGACAACTGTCTTTTTTCCCACATACGGAATGACCTCATTTACAGTTTCCCAAGTTTTCTTAATGTCTCTACTATGCTCATTGGACTTATCATAAGAATACTCATTTGTCCTATTCCTGATCAGTGCTGTTACTCTGTTTCTCAGAATTTTGAATTCTGTTCTCAACGAGCACTCTGATTTATTCCGTTTTGCCTGATCCCATATTGAGTTTCTCCTCTCCATTAAATCTAAAATTTCCTCACCCATCCAAGGGCAACAACCATTGAAGTCTCGTTTCTTAACTACGAAATAGGGAGAAAAAGCGAAGAAAAAGCAGGAAAGATCTGCAGATTATTGAGAAAAACAGAACAAAAACTGATGTGGAAAGAACAATTAGAATATCCAATTAAAATATCCAAATACTCCCCTACATTCATGTTCGATTGGCAGATGACGATATCTTCTGATGATCCGTGCAATTCTCCACATGACGCACATCTTGAATGGAACCTACATAATTGTAGGAGATTCTTCATCTTTCCGGATCCAAATCTTTCCATCGAGACCCCAGATGATTTTGTATTGTGAGTCCATTCCTACTTGCTTATTACTCCAGAAAAACTTTTTGAATGATGGAGTCCAATTTTCAATTAAATAAATCCTTGGCGTATTGTCTGACTTGAAAACCTCACCATCAGTAATAATTATCTTTCTGTTCTTGAGAACCAAATCTCTGTGCAACTTTGATTCAAATTCCACTATAATGTTTCCATTCTGGCTATTCCCATGCTCTTTCTGCCTCTGGGATGTAGGGACACGGGAGACATCATCAATGTCAGATATATTGATATCCAAGTTCAATTTGTCGAATAATGATTGTAATATATCACTCAAATTTTCACCCCTCGAAAATTCTACGTTACAAATCTCCAAGTTCTTTGCGGATACAGCACATTCTAAATTTGGAATTCTCACATTAGCAAACTCAATTTTAGCCGCGTTCTTAGACAATTTCGACTCAATCCGGACATTTTTTCCCTGAGGACCTCCAAATCCTCAGCAATGTCGGCTTGTATGTCTTTTTTGAAGTCACACATATCTTTCTCCATCCCCTTCTTGAGCTCATTTTGGAGGGATGAAAAGTCCTCACTCATACTCGCTTTGAAATCTCTGAATTCCTTCCCAAGACAATTTTCCAGTTGTGAAATCATATTTTTGATATCATCTACTCCATCCGAAGACTGTGTGTTAATAACCTTGCTGGTATAATTTCCCGCCATATGCACGTGTTGTTGTGTCGAAAGCACTGTTTTGCCACGATCACTCATACATTTCCAATGCTCCCTGCTGTTCTTGGACATGGATTTAAAAGTCTCCATGGATGAACCCGCGCACTGGGAATGTAACGACCCTTTGCATTTCGAACAGTTTATATATTCTCCTGTTTCGTTCAGTTCTTCTTGACATTTTGCACAAAGGTCCGCCATGATGGATTTACAAATTAAATGAGCAGGAGGTTGACGAGATGAAAATGTAACTTTTTCCGTATGAAATCACCTATGCACACTGGACAATATATATAAACTTTGATTCAGACATTTGAGGAAACGTTGAACATATCCTCTTAATTTTTTGTCCAAATGAATCGATGTACCGAAACAAAATTGATAGAGGAATGTCACCATGTGCAAATCGATTTCGGTCGCGTCTAATAGTAGTGGTAGTATCAGTAGTAGTAGTAGTGGTGATAGGAGTGGTGGTAGGAGTGGTGGTAGTAGTGGTAGTAGTAGTGGTTTTTTTTTTATGATTAGAGAGAAGGGGGACATGCATTCACGCACTCCGCGAGCGGGGGTGCGGGACTCCCTGGTGACCAGGACTACCCGCTCAAAACCCCTCCTCTTCCGCGTCCTCCCAGGTCCCAGTACGGTATCCGCGATTGGCTTCCCTTCGTACTGGGACCCTGCGTCTTGGTGGAGGCGCTCTCCTTTCATGCGGCTTCCCCTTCGCTCTCGTTTTTAGGATTTAGGTTTTGTGTGTGTGTATGTGTGTGTTGTTCGTGTTTTTTTTTGTTTCTCCGATTTCAATCCTCTTCCATTCATCGCTGTTGTAGGAAGTCTGTTTCCTCGCTCTTCTTCGTTAGCAACACATGTTTCGTCCACATTGCTACCTCGTGCCACCTCTCCTTGGTGCTGAGCATTATGTCTATCGCTGTATCCACCGTGACTTCTATATTCAGCTTTGCCTCCAGCTGATCGCGTGCCCCGGCCCATCTGTTGCAGGCGAATAACGTGTGGCATACGTCGTCTACTTCCCCTGAGCAGTAGTTGCACCTCGGTAGTGGTGGTAGTGGTGGTGATGGTAGTGGTGCCGGTGGTGGTGGTGGTAGCGGTGGTGGTGAATGTTCATAGAACCTGCTCAGAACTTCCAAGAACCTACTTATTTCTAACTTGTTGTGCTATTTGAGTTTGATGAAGCAATCTCGACATTACTAATCGCAATTACTTGATGAATGTTGCCTACAATGTTCCACATCAAAGCATGAGTTTCTGCTCTTGTCATCCATATGTCAAGTGATAATAGTAACGATTTTTCATTCAACATTTGCGGAAAAGATTGAAGACTGATGTACAGATGTTCTGATCACAATATCGAGATAGTTATTGGAGAAAAATGTCAAAAAAAGAAAGCTTTGATCAATATTCACGTTCCACAAAACATTATATTTTCAATGTGCTGCAAAGTATCCCTAGTGCTGCAAGTTCAGACGATAAGGAAGGAAACAGTCAAAGTCCTGTTGGAACAATGTTAATGTAGAAAGCGCATGAATATCCAATTCCGTTGGTAAAATACTTGTTTACATGAAAAATACTTTCTCAAAGCTAGAGAATTTGAGAAAAATGTGATTTGTAAATAATATGTTCATGAGAATAAGAACAAACCAACAAAATTTAGTTAAGAGTTTAATTTTGATTTTTACCTCATTATTGCCCTGGTGAAAATGGAAGTTTAAGAAAAACGTAAAGAAAGCGTATAATGAAGCGTAGATGGGAAGTAACAGGGAAGTAAAAGAGGAGTAAAAGAAACGTGGGAGAAGCTTATTCTGAGCGGGGGTTAGAACAAATGAAGCGTATGAGAATCCTTCTCGTGAAGAGGTGAAGGGAGCGTGAGATAAAGTGGTGTGAAACGAATAAAGGAGGTAAAGGAAGCGTATAATGGAGGATTATGAAGCTCACGTTGAAGACACAGGAAGAGGAAATATTTCCATCCCAAAATTCTATATTCAGCGTGAGGGGGATCTGTAATGATCATAAAGTATAGCATTCCACGCTTGCTAAACTTCCACAACTTCAAAGGCTCCTTGAATTTCGGAAATGGAGAATGTTCGTGAAGAATGCAGCTACAACATATATTCAAAAGAAAAAAATCGAAGACCGGGCCTTTTGAGAGAAATTTTTTTTCAAAAAATTTTGGGAAGAAAAATGTTTCAAGAATTCCCCCGAGAAGAGGATTCACTTGAGCAGATGTGTGAATTTTTGCAGAATTCAACCTCATCTCCCTGTTAAGATAATTGAAAATGAATAAAAATGTGATTTTTTGTTTGTTTGTACTGTCAAATCCATAAAACTGCATGAAAAAGGCTAATATTCAGTGTTTTGTCTTTGTTCGAGCACCTCTTTCACCCCACCAAATTTGGTCCAAATCGGAAACATGTTACGTTTTTTCGGCCGATCTGACGTGGAATGCCCCGTATATATATATATATAAACATATATTCCTCTTTCCTCTCTCTTCTTCACTGCAGCAAATATTGATGACCCACTTGGAGGGAAATTGAAACATGTAACTACTTGAAATTGAACAAAAAACAATTCAAACAACATATATAATCGAAACATGTGATCATTAGAATCGAAATTTTCAAACAACATATATAATCGGAACATGTAATCACTAGGAATTAATATATTGGGATGTTGAACCACATATGACGTCAATTTGACACATATACACGAACAACACCAACGCACACAATCAACAGAACAACACAAACTACATCAACATAATTTCGTGAACAAACAACACACGAAACGTATGCAATAGAAATACACAAGAAATGTAAGGGTGCGAAAGATGTTATCGAATGATAACATCTTTCTTGCCCAAGGGGGATGTGTTACGGCCATGCTTTGCTCACACACACTCACAAACACACACACACACACACGGATGGGGATCATCCAACGTAGCTTCAACCCTGTCGGAAAAACCCAGAAGGGAGCCATTACAAAACTTCCCCTTTTGAGGAGACGCTTCAGGAAAGTAAAGCGACGCTTGGCTGACACTTCGCTTTCCGACCGCCTACGAAGCGGATGTACTTTTCATTTACGAAAATAGATTGCTACTTGAAATTAAAATCGCTCTATTTGTTAACAGAAGATAACTTCATCCTCCCAACGTAACATTTGCAACTTCAGATTGAGTATCGATATTACTGGTTCTAGGGGGTTCGAATGACACTTCTTCGTATCCAATTTTGAATTCATTTCGATAAATGATGATTCGAATATTGGCGATATTCAATTCGAGTGATTATCATAAAATTTTTTGTAGACGATATTTTTCATCTCATTGGATTGACTTTGGTTCCAATGGAATTTTCAAAGCATTCTACGAACGTACTCTCGAAATTGCGATGTAGAGTTGCTCGTGACTGAAAACATCACGCCTCAAATCAATTCCAATTTTTTCAAATGTTTGACCTTGCGATTTGTTTGCAGTCATTGCGAAAGCGAGTTTTACTGGGAATTGTCTTCTTTCAAATGTAGAGGGATAGACATTTTCACAATACAGTGTAATGCGATCAACCCATTAGGGCCCATGGCGAAACCATCGCGGATAAAACGAAAGTGCATACGGGGATGACAGCATCTGATTGAAGGGTCATTTTCCATGGAGTAAGATTATTTTTTCCAATTGTTTAAACAATTTTGGCTCAAACAATTACATCAAAGAATCCAGATAAGGCAAAACCAACACCAGCATCCGATTCTACGCAAGAATTCATATAAAATCTATGAACGCAGAAATTTTTTTTCTCACTATATTTATTTGGAAAAATTAAATAAACAATTCCGAGTCAGACGAAAATTGTTCAAACAATTGGGAAAAATAATCTTACTCCATGGAAAATAATCTTCCAATCAGATGCTGTCATCTTCGTATCCAATTTTTTATATCCACGATGGTTTCGCCATGAGCCTTAATGGGTCAATGAAAACTAAGTCTCCTTCTCCGTCACCGTCAGTATTTTGCATTCAAGGAGATTGTTTTTCCCTGGTGAAAATGGATGCGGTAAGGAAGAGTAAACGAAGCGTATACTGGAGGGAAACAGAGACGTTGATGCGGAGTATACGGAGCTTGAATGGGAAGGATACAAAGAGTATGTGGAACGGGAATTGAAACAGAGGGAGCGTATAAAATTCAAGAAAATAAAATTGAGAAATTGAATCCCATAGTGAGAATCGAACCGGTGATCTTCACCGTGGAAGACGAGGGGCTTATCCATTGAGCCATGGAATCCTCGTTGGTATCGAGTGCTTAAAAATGTTATTTGAAGTCAGAGAAGGTAGGTCTCGCATACGCTTGATGTAACTCATTATTATGTTACATGGAGCGCGTGTGGAACAGGATCGAGAGCTTATAAAGCGTATACAGAACGTATGATATTATCACTCCACAGCAAGCAGACATCGCACGTTTGAGGAAGAGGGAATTGAAACGTTTCTCGCTTCGTATACGCTTCATAAGCTCTGTATATACGCTCAATTTTCACCAGGGTTCATTGCCAAGATTTGTAATGGAGTGTCGTTAAACAATCCTTGACGAATGCTCAATTTTCTGATCAACATAACTGTGTGATACTTTCGAAGTTTAGGTTTATGTGGTGACAACCCAGGCAGGTTTAGGGAATTCGAATATTCTGGTACAATAGCATCCTTAATATCACCATTGTTACAATTTTCAATATTATCAACATTTGTGTGAATTTTTTCGGTCCATTCATCCAATAACTCCATTACTTCGTTATCGATGTCATCAACATCATCATTTCTTGCTGATAATATTGCGCATCAGGTGGTGTTCTGGAAATGCTCATTCCTTATAACGGAACCATAAATTTCACCTACGATGTCAATTTCTCGTGCTACCGAGCATTGTTCAAGTACAATTATGTTATCTTCATCGTCATTTCCAGTTCCGTCTCCGACAATCAACAAATAAGCCGCAAATGTACTTCCTTCTAGCAAAGCTCTCATATTTTGAGTCGATGAGAATTCAGTGAAATAATGCCATAATTAACCAAACTTGATTGATAAATCAACATTTTCGCATCGTGCTCCATTCACTCTCACTGGCAGTAACTATCTGAAATCTCCACCCAAAATCATAAGTTTACCCCCAAATGTAAGATCGTTCTTCATCAAATCACGCAAAGTGCGATCTACTACTTCAAGTGCATAACGTGGTACCATCGGTGCTTCGTCCCAAATGAAAATATTAGGCTTTCTGAGATTTTCGGCTCCATGTGATTGGAATTCGATACGTGTTGTAGAATCATGAAGAAGAGGCACTGGCAATCCGAAAGTACGATGAACGGTCTCACCCTCTAATACAAAAATTGCGGCAATTCCTGTGAAAACCATCGTGCAAACTTTTTTGTTCAGAGCTTTGACCGAATGATACACTGTTGGGTATACTTCTGTTCCACCTGATCCGCCCGGCCTGTCAATATAAAAACATGAAATCATGTCATTTTCAGCACTACAATTCATTTTGTTCATAACAGTTCCAACTACTTTTTCTGCTGTTCGTTCAATTTCAAATGCTGATCTTGACCGATTCTATTGTGCTCATTAAGAGGTATTTCAGGAATTGTTCCCCCACTTCTGATATTCGAGGCGTTGATGGATATTGTGACGGATTAGATCCATCTCGTATCAGCATCGTGTTTATTTGAATGTAAGCTTTTTTTCGTGCTGCCTCATTCGGCAATGTTCGGGAGAAATCCTCTGACATGGCATCTTGGGAATCCTTCCACAAGTTTTGAGGATAAATTGATTGACAAAACATCAAAATTCTTACAAATAATTCGCGTAATTGACGTGGCATCATACTTCAGCTTCGTGCATTGCTCTCATCCATTCTTGGTCATTTTCAATCAACCCACGGGCTGAACGCTAATTTTAGATTCATCATCCCATACGATTGTACAAAAATATTGCATTGACGTATGGAGTTTTCTATTTCTTCCGCAAGATCTCTGTTCAGTTCAGGTGTGACTTGACAGCGAAAATCAGTGGCACAATTCCCGTCATAAATGAAGAGTTGTCCATACCTTGGTCGTTCTCTCACATCTGGATACAACGCTGTGTTCATTTGATAATGAATTCGTCGTTGAATTTTGGAACAATAAGGTCCGGGTCACCTGTTACTGAAATCATATGAATTGATGTTGAACGATGGAAAAGGAAACGAATTATTGTAATAACAAAGCTCATAGAAATGAGTCGATTCTGGATGCATACCGTCAAAGAGATGACGCAAAATTAAAGGAGGTCGTGGCAACGGTTGCAAATCAACTTCGCAATGACTGCAACAGTCTTGAAAAGAATCTGCCCTACGTTTATTTGAATGAACTCTTTCTTCTTTGAGATGTTAAGCTTGACAACGACAGCACAGATCATCCATAGCACCAATATAATGTTCTTGAACATTCTCAGTAACTGGAGATGTATATAACCACATTTCTATTCCGATAATCAAGTACTTCTGTTTTAGAGTATTGTAAATCGATATTGCATCCACTGTAGCATGGATCGTTGACATCCGAAATTCTCTCATAGTTGGTGAGAGCAGGAACATCGTCTGTGGAATTATTAAACGTAGTCTGAGTTACTTCTGAATTGACTTTAATAACACCGAAGACAACAATATGTGCAATTGTATGAATTGGTTCATCATATGAATTTTTGACAGATGAAGTGGAACTTGGTTGCAAGATTTTGACTGTAGAATGGGCAACAATTTTTGACCGTTCTTTATTCAAGCTATTTTCAAGAATATTTACATATCTTATTGATGAGGTGCTTACAGTTACATTTTCTTTTGTGCTGACAGCACCTGACAAATCGTTCTATGGCAATTTTTTGATAACGTGTGACTCCTTGGTTGATATTGTAACGAATTCCATTGATTTTGACGTTTCGATAGGAGCACTATTTGAGATTAGATTCCTTTTCGCAAAAATTACATCAGTTTGACGGTGAGGATTGGATATCTCGATTATTCGTCATTTCGAATCACTGCCCACTGTAAGTCGATTTCGACAATTTGGAATCATATTATTTTTCAAGTTACTTGATCGAAATGTGTTTTGTGATATAGAAATATTATTTGCAGGAGAAATCTTTGACTCAATTCTATCGTGCATAACATTTTTGTTTCAGATTTGATTTTTGAAAATGTATCAATAGAACTTGATGGTAGACAGTTAATATTTGGCAAATTGTGGACGGAAGTTTTATTCCAATTTTGACTGAATCCTTTTGATGATGAATCGTTATTTGTAAATGTTGTAATAATATGGAAGTCTTTCGTGGACACTGTGTGAAACTTCATGGATTTTGGCGTTTTGGCAGAAGAATGATTGAAAACGCGTTCATTTAGCTCCACTTCCTCATAATTTATGCTTTGAGATTTGGGCACTACTCTTGTTTGTGGCTTGCGATTTTCTGTAATTGCAAATTGATTTTGATTTCGAGAAATTGCCTGGTTCGTAGAATTTTCATTTCTGAAACGATTTTTCGTTGTGGGAGACTGAGATTTGACATTCAAGCCAGTAAAATTGGGTAAAGGGTGCCATCTGAAGTTGACATTATCCAAAATTATTATTCCTCTTTTCTCGCTTTTGCTGCTGAATAGTTCTTCATTCGCATTTCTCTTGGACATATTTTGTTATTTTACATTCATGAAGACAGGTAATTGATTGAATGAACATAAGACTTTTATCCCAACAATTTTAAGGAAAATTTGTATCTGTGTATCGTTAAATAACATCAAATTTATAGACAATAATCATAAGCATACGATAACTTTCGAAATTCATTTGTTTGACAGTCAATTATCAATGTTGGAACAGTTCCTATATTTTTAGTTTTTGTGTTCTGAAATTTCAATTTCTATAAGTCTTAAAGTCTCACATGTTCAGGGTACTCTCTCAATCATGGATTCCTCGATTCTATGTCCTTATTCTGGTTTCTTATTTGGGGTTTTTATTCTCTGTTCTTATTCTGGATGTTCATTTTTCGTTCTTATTCTGTGTTCCTATCTTAGGTTCCAGAATCTTATCGTATTGAAGATACGCTTCTTTGTCGTTCTCTGCCGAAAACATGCATTAAAAGCCGGTCGTGTCACAATGGAACCTGGAACGAAGAATAATGAATTATGATACTGTTTTGAAACAAATCCATATTCATTGAGATGGAGAAATAACATTCTCACCTTCAACACTTGCACCAATATATATGAGACACTTTTATCATGCAAAATGTTCATATATTATGCGATAAAAAGTCGAACGGTACACGATCGTTATATCCTGTTTGACAACATTGGGATGGCTGCACCAGGGGTTTATAACTTTAAATGAAATTTTTGAACGTGCTCGTAATTAGTTCGATATAATATAGTTTGATCGTCAATCGGAATTGCGTTTACTGTTTTCATTCACGTGATTACACACAACAAACTGAATTCATACAGAGTGGCGCAAGAGTCTGGAACCACCCCCCATAACTTTTGAACGGGGCATGATAATTGGATCAAATTTCTTTTGAATTGAAGGAGTGATCGAAGGCTATCTTAATGAGGAATTCGAGTTCCCCAGTCCTGTAGGGGACGATGAGGGGGTGGGGGGGAAGGGGACCAACATCCCAAATGAGAAGGGGGGGCTTGTGATACCCGAATCCAGCGGTTTTTTGTTTTTTGGAATCGGATCATTTTTCGCTGAGTTATCGTAATTTTCTTACTCTGATGTGGGGTTGTCTGGAAACAACCCCATAATTTTCAAACGGACCATGATAATTGGATCAAATTTTTTCTGAATCGGAGGTTTTTTATCCCAATCTTGGCATTGCCCAGAATCAACGGCGTGGACGTGTCGGGAACCTGATTCCATGGGTGTGTGTGTGAGTAGGTCTCTGTGGGTGTGCATGTGTGTGGGCGTCGGTTTCTGTGGGTATGGGTGATTGTGTGTGGGCCACATAGGTCCATACGACCGGACCACCCACCCATCCACACTTACTCACACACACACACACACACACACACACTTCCACACACAATCACATAAGTTTGTTATTAGTTATTGATTGTTTATTAGTTGTAATGATTTTTCGATCGATGCAACTCCGAATCATATCGATAGAGTTTGAAAGGTATGAAGCAAATATTGAACGGAATTCTATGTGATCGTGAAATTCCAACCGAAAAAATGATAGAAATGAATCAGAGTGACATTCCTATGTGAAGAAGTAGAATGGATTCAGATTAGCGTTGAATGGACTTGTGGATCAGGAAGTAGAAGAGAGGAACAGTGAAACTTTTTCTGAAGGTAAGTCATACAAATTACAAATTATTGATAAATTACATATTTCAGATTGCGCAAACTTTGAATGTCCCAAGGATTTTTGAAGGCTGAAAAATGAAACTTGCAATTTTGTTGGCATATGGAGGTTCAAATTTTTGACTTCCATCATTCACCTTCCCCAATAAATAAATTCCCACATTCCTCTGCGTTTTTCTAATTGTCTGAAATCTGACAGAAATGCACAGAGATGAACAGATTCCTGTCAGATTTCGGACGTGTTCAGAGAAATCTAGAGGAATGCGGAGATCATTTTTATTAATAGCTATTTTTTTTATTCTGTACTCTTTCAAAAATCATGAGGACATTCAAGGTTTGCGGCGATGCGTTATCTCAGGTATGTCATTCATTATTATTGATTTTGAATTTGTATTCATCACGTACCTCCTGGAAAAAGTTGGTGCAAAACTTGATTTTTTTCCTTCCTCCACTTCCTCATGCTCCAGTTCCCTGAAATGAATTTCAATTATCCATATATCTTTTTGGAGAATCGTCAAAAGTTTGACGTATAATACTTTTCTTCTGTATTTCACAAACGTTACCAGGAATGATCGGAATTGATTCATGGAATGGTTTTATTTGTTCCTATTTGTTGCTGAACAAGTTATACACTATAGGGACAAGGGTGAATAGAGCTTGGAAACAATTATGATGATGTATTCATGATAATATGAATTGTTATACAAAAAACCATACGGAAGGTGAATAAACCCTTGGAGTACACGAATCTTTATTTCACGATACTTGAAGGTGCGAAGTTGCATCAGCCTTTTGTGAGCATATCGTGTTTTTTTACAAGACTTCACTTTATTCTAACGTTCAATTCGCTGATCGAATCAAACGTTTGTAAATTTTCTTGAATAAACTACTTTCATCTGTTCACTTTTTTCTTTCTGGTTGATCACCTGTCAAAGGGCAACACCTCACACGATAACTAGATTAAGATGCGGGGGTCCAAGCGGAAAGACGCCTGTCATCGAAGTTAGTGGTACACGTCAATCCCCACTATTAGTCAGTGCGGCATCTCATATCATTACGTGCACACGTACCGCTTCAGTCCTCACGCGAAAACGTGGTTCATGAACACTATGTAAAGTACACCCCTCGGAGTTTGTTCGATCGATACTCTTTGTGTGAATCTCCTCCACATTCGAGCGGACTCCCGAATTTCAACGTCTGGCCAGCATCTCCACACATGAGGAATGATCCTTGGAAACTCCTCCTGCCTCATCTAAGTCGACCAACGATCTTCAATACGGGTCCGTACACAAACTCTTATATTCTGGCCAGAATTTTAGTTCTAACTTTGAACATTCTCTTATGATCATTTATTTAGTGTTTTCTAGCTTGTGTAGAATGATTTCATATGATCGTTCATTCAATAGTTTCTGTCTTGAATAGCGTTACCATTCAAGTCGTATCTAATATTTCCTTGATTAAAGACGGTATCTTCATTGAACGTTCTCGAGTCACCGTCATTATATGACAATTTGATGATGTATACGGAATTATTTGTAATTCGATAATTATAGCGTTCATTGAAACCTAATTCCACTTATTTTTAATTCAAAGAACATTCGACCTTTTCCAATTACAGTCCATTCATTTCTCCCTCCATCGTTCATAGTCTGGGATTCAATTACAAAGGAAATTCCCTGGTTTCGTATAAAATTACAGAAAATTCCACCCCGTTATTTTGTCAGAACGGCGAAGGCCGCATTACTTTCAATTGAAAGAAGAACGGCCAAATCAGTCGAATAAATGCCGAATTATGAACCGGCGGAGTTGCATGGTGCATATTTGCACGTGTGTTTACTCCGAAGGTGTGGAAGGATGCGTATACTTGGAGAGTTAAATTATGACTCAATTATTGTTTACAATTTGTTGTTTGTTTGTTATATTGTCCAGTCAATTCATTGAATTTAATGGAATAACATCCAACTCCTTTGTTGTATTGTAGGTTGACATGAATTGTACATATATTCTGTTTATGAATTAACAAACTATATATGTTTATTTTGGAAAACAACATATATACATACATATATTCTGTTTATGGATTAACAAACTATATATGTTTATTTTGGAAAACAAAAGCAGGCTTTTGATTTAACTTTCGACATTCATATTTACAGTGGTTATTTGAAATTGCCTTCATTCTTTACTATCCTTTTCGAAATATAAGAATATTCATCGGATGGTATGGAATCTCCGAAATGTGGAAAATATAAGACCAACAATTTAGAGGCTGTAGATTGACATGGTCACGAGTATCAGTGTAATGAGGGAGCAGGATTAACAAATGTGATCAGCTTGTAACGTAAGTGAAACATTATTTTATTTATTAAATACTCCATGTAATATAATTCATGATTTGCAAAAGACCGGGAAAATCTTGAGGATCTGGGCATGTCATGGAATGTTTTTTCCATCTCTAGGAACCGGAAAAATTCATAGATTTTACATCTCAATCCTGGAATTTCCGAAGTCCATTAATGTTTCGATGACGACTTCCTGAATAAGGGTTTGGTGAATAGTTGAAACGAAATTTATTGCTTACGGAGAAACATACTGTTTGACTCGAATAAATATATTATTTCAATAGTATAAAATCAACATTTGATTCCTTCTGAGTCATTTTTCGACGTATCAAGATGAATCTCACAGATTATGATTCGTACCACTTCCCCAAACACGACAATGTCGTGAAATTTTGTAAAATTCTTCAAACTCCATCAATGTCATTGGCGAATAATGAGATGAGATTTGACATTCGAATTTCAGGTATTGGGGATGTTCCAAATCCTACGGATCCCGTCACCATCCACCATGTGAAGCGAATGCGATAGGTATTGAACGTGACCCTCTGAATTGAAGTAAAAGTTATAAT
The DNA here is from genome assembly GCA_018340375.1 of Gonatopus flavifemur. Classification (NCBI taxonomy): domain Eukaryota; kingdom Metazoa; phylum Arthropoda; class Insecta; order Hymenoptera; family Dryinidae; genus Gonatopus; species Gonatopus flavifemur. The sequence goes on from JAFFJZ010000016.1 coordinate 3,842,841, forward strand.
CATGCTCCAGAGAACAATGCGTTGGAAAAACGGAAATTTTCCCAGGATTTGGAGAATAATATGATGGAACACGTGTCATTCAAAACATTACATGATATCTACATGGAAACGTCCATCAAGTACAGTGAGTTGGTTTTTTTCTACTTCTCAAAATGTCTCCAAACTATGAACATTATTGTTGGAGTATCTTAAGCAGCATCGGATTATACTATGAACGTGTTACGAATATTCAAAGTACATTCTATGCATATTCTAATCACACCGTTTTATATGTGCTATGGATATTTATCGAACATACGTTGTCGAATATACGATCGCACGTCAATCGGATGTCGATCTAATGTATATCGTACATCCCGAATGTACTATGTACGTACCAAGTATTAGGTGTGCAAGTTGAAACTCAGCTTTTTTTTGTCGAATTCAATTTGATTGAAAAAATACTCCTTTCAAGAATTATTCATTAAAATATTCGCCGTTATTATCTACAGTCTTTTGCCATTTAACGGGTAGTAGATAAATGCCTTCACGATCAAAACTTTGTGGTTTTGAAACAAAATAGTCATCCGGCCATTTACAGACGTCTTCGATATTCATGAAGTGCTGCTTCTCCAAATATGACGACATTGATCTGAATAAGTGTTAATCAGGAGGAGCCAAGTTTGGTGAATATGCCACGTGAGACACAACTTCCCAGCCTAAATTGAAGATGAGTTCCTGGGTTGGTTTTGCTGTATGTGGACGTGCATTATCATGCAACAGCATCACTTTTTGCCTTCCTTGCCCCTTAAATGGTCTTTTTTCCTCCAGAGCATCACTCACTTTGATCAGCTGGGCCCTGTAACGCTCAGCTGTAATAGTTTGGCCAGGTTCGAGAAGCTCGTAGTAAATGATTCCTTTCCAATCCCACCAGACACAGAGTATAACTTTCTTTGCATGAATATGCGGCTCTTCAACTGATGTAGATGACTGGCCCGGATCAACCCATGCTTCTCACGTTTAGGATTGTCGTACAAAATCCATTTTTCATCACTCGTAATGATTTTATGCAGAACATTCTTCTCCTTGAGCCGAGGAAGCAAATTCATGCAAATGGCAACTCTTTGTCTTTTATTTTCTCCCGTCAGTTTATGAGGAACCCATTTTCCTTCCTTCTGTATTTTTCTCAATGCATGCAATCGAAGTGAAATTGCTCGATGAGTAACTCCTTACTGTTCTGCGAGCTCTTCTTGAGTTTGACATGAATTTTCATTCAGTAAAACTTCAAGTTCTTCATCCTCAAATTTTTTGATTGCACCTGGACGTGGATCGTCCTCAAGACTGAAATTTTCATCACGGAATCTTAAACCACTTTTTCACTGTTGAATGGCTCACAGAATGTTGACCCAATATCGTACTAATCAAATCCGTAGCTTGGGCAGCATTTTTATTCATTTAAAAACAGAATAGAATACAATGGCGTAAATGTTGCTCACCGAAATCGATCTCATAAAATTGATACACAGGAAATTACTACTTAAGAATGACTGATATAACAACTGCAATGTCCACGCTACATATATAAAAAATGGCGGACGAATTGGATGCGTTCAAATATTTTATTCCATGCAACCAACTTAAAGCCGAGTTTCAATCTGCACAACCAATATATTGAGAACAATCCCACTCGAATGTTCTATAAAGGTTCACCATGCCTTCTTCGTACTAGGGGTGTACGGATATTCCGAAATCGAATCGAATTGGACATATGAAGATTCGATTCCGTTCGTTACCGAAAGCAGGGATTCCTGTGAGAAATATTCGAAGATTCGGAATCGCTGTGATTCGATTTCGAATTCAGAAAAGCAGCAAACCTCTTCAGGAAATTTCATCGAATCCTCTCCCTGCATTCCTCATCCGTTTGCTTCTCATTAAAAATCAGTGAAATTCATAATCTTCATGAGATTCAATAGTCCGTCAGATGCAATACATCTACAAATGGAGGAAACACTTATAATCGGAAGAAAACAATCGATTATTCGATCATAATCGGTATTGGAAAAATTTTGTTTTTTGGATTATCTACACTATCAAATTCAATCAGAATCAAATTCATTGCTAATATTCACATATCTTCAAGATATCTTCTCAAGATTTCTCTGAGATATCGCATAGGATCCGAAAAGATGTCTGGTGAAACATGATAAGAACAATGCAAGAACAATTTGTGTTCAAAGACTGAATTGTTCTTGAATCGCTCTTGTCGTGCTACATACTACAAGATATATAATTTTTTTTTTTTATAGAGAGGGAAATGCTTTATGCACCTTTAGGGAGCTGGTATTGTTGCTCCCCGGTGTGTGGGACTCCTGCTTCAGCTGAAGATGTTGAGCGCCAACCGCAGTTTACACACTAAAACCCACCTCTTCTCTCCTCGGACCCAGCCCGGAACCGTTTATCACATTACTTCGAGCTGGGCCCTTTTTCTCCCTGTGGGCGGAAGACCGCCATCAATTACCCTGCCCTATCCAGGTCCACCTTCTTGAGGCGGAGGATGGACTGTACGAAGGAGTCCACCGCCCGCCAACTGGAGTCACTTCGGAGCATCAGACTCACAATGTTCTCGGGAGTGATGTCTCCGAGCTCCGTCACTCGAAAAACGTGTGTTTGGCATGCTCCCTCTTGTCGGGACAATAGAGGCACTCGGGGGACGCTACTTTTCCCATTTGGTGCAGGTACTTCCTGAAGTATCCAGGGCCAGTAAGAAACTGGGTCAGGAAGTACCCCACCTCCCCATGCTCGCGTTCTGTCCACGGTCTGACCAGAGGAATGAGTCTTGCGGTCCATCTTTCCCTGGTCTCCTCATCCCAGGAGGCCTGCCACGCGAGGAACGTGCGGGTACGTTCCTCAGCCACCACTGCGCTTCTTTGCTCTCCAGCCCTGCTTCGCCGGAAGATGTTTTGTCGTTCCCTAGCGAGAAGCGCAACGGGAACGACTTCGGACACGACAAACACCGCAGGACCGTAGACCGTGCGATATGCAGACGCGACTCGGAGCGCTCCGAGTCTTTGGACTCGCTCAAGTCACCTAAAGCAGCTGTTCTTCTTCGTGGCATGCCCCCAGATCTCGGCACCACATAGGAGGACCGAGTTGACCATGGACATCAACAATCTACGTCTGCTCGACTTTGGGTCACCGACATTCGCCATTAGCCTGCTAAGAGCTGTTACCTTCTCAGCGGCTTTGTCGGCAGCCTTCCATGTGTGGTCCCGGAAGCTAAGCCTCCGGTCCGATGTGAGAACCACGATCTCTGTCTTACTGAGAGCCAGAGATAACCCATGCTCCCTCATCCAAGCTCTGATGCGTCGCATCGCCTAGTTGAGTACTAGTTGAGCTTGTGCAACGTCGCGGGCCTCCATGAGTAGGCCAACGTCGTCCGCAAACCCAACTAGTAGGGACTCATCGTGTATCTCCAACCTCAGCAGACCGTCATAAGCGACGTTCCAAAGATCGGGGCCCTGAATAGACCCCTGCGCCGCTCCCGACGTGATTTCAGTTCTCTCCCAACCCGCGGTAGTCTCGTGAACGAGAACACGGCCCTATAAATAGTGGTCCACCATCCTGAGGAGGTACAGAGGCGGACGAAACGTATGCTCCAATGCCCAGAGCATGTCGCTCCAGCGTGCGGAGTTGAACGCATTCCTCACGTCCAACGTCACGAGGAAGACCACCCGTCTAGAGTGAAGATTGTGATCCTGCACGCGCCGCACGGCCTCCAATACCTCCTGGACCGCATCGAGGGTCGAGCGATCCACACGGAACCCGTACTGCTGCAGTGACAGGCCACCCGCCTCATTGATCGCCTGAAGCAGTCTCCCCTTGAGGAGCCTTTCTGACACCTTCCCCGCTGTGTCTAACATGCACAGCGGCCGGTGAGAGGACGGCATCCCTGAATCGCCTGTACCCTCCTCGATGAGAGCAAAGCGAGCGAGCTTCCAGCGTGCGCTGAAGACACCAGCCGTCAGGCATGCGTTGTACATGTCTAACAGCAAGTAGGGTCGACAACGCCACACCATCTTGAAAACCTCCCTCGGCACACCATCCGGACCTGAAGTTTTGTTATTCTTCAGCTGACGTACGGCGACGCTCAGCTCCCCAGTGGTGGAGGGCGGGATGTCACCCACATCACCGAAGTCTTGGCTCGGCCGAACAGGGTGTGTCGGGAAGAGCTCCGAGACAACTAGCTCTGCGAGGGCTCCGTCCAACGTGACCGCCGATCGCCAGGCTCCCAGCCTCTGAGTCACAATTCTGTAACCCAGACCCCAGGGGTCCGCGTCGACAGTCAGTGCCAGCTTTTTTCAACAGGAGTCTTTGCTCTTATTGATAGCCCCGCGGAGCCGTCTCCTCACTGCCTTGTGTTCTGCCGACCTGGTCGCCGCTTCTGGACGATTTCTTGCCCTCTGAGCGGTCCTGCGTAGTCGAAGACACTACTTGCGCGCATCAGCAATTTCCGGAGTCCACCAGTACACGGGTCGCTTCCCGTGTCGAGGTCTCCTGCATGACATGGAGGCATCGCACGCGGAAGCCATCAGGCTCATGGTCGTGTCCACAAGAACGTCGACCATTGGAGCCCCACTGGAGGGTCACGGCCCCCGAGGATATCAGCTGTTCAAATCTTTGAACGTCGACCCGGTTGACGTTCCATCTTCTCGGCCGCCGGGGAGGCACCCTGCCCTCCCGTGCATCCTCGTGGACCCCAAACTCGATGTACTGATGGTCGCTGCCGTCGTAATCCTCGGCCACTCTCCAGTTCTGGATTCGGGGCGTCAGTTCCTCGGAGGCGAGGGAAATATCGGGGATGGTCTCCGAGTATCCTGGGTGACGGGACGTTGAGATGTTGCCAACGTTTAGGACCACCAAACCTCTGCTAGCCGCCATACCCAGGATGTATTTCCCTCTGGAGTTGGTGCAGTTCATGCCCCACTCCACCGCCCTGGAGTTGAAATCCTAGACAACGACCACTTGAGCAGTCGTGTCTTGGATTGCGTCCTCCAGGGCATCGATCTTCCACGAAAGGCTGCGATACGATCGTTCGGAGAGAGGTAGCAGCCGAAGACCACCACCCCTCCGCAATCGACCGAGACGAAGCCCTCGCCGGCACCGTGCCCCCGAACAAGCACCTTGCTGCGATTTGTCACCCAGGTCGCGGCGGTTCCAAGCACGTCTCGGTACCAGTCCGGTGAGTTCCGGTTCCGGTACTGCTCGCTGATCGCCACCAGGTTGGCGTTCCTCTCTCGCATCATCTGGAGCAGGAGATTATCCGCCACCAGGCTCCCGTTCAAGTTCGCCTGGAGGAGGTTGAATGTAACTTCTTTTTCTCCCGCTCCAGCACCTCCTTGAAGACCGCACACTCCCTTGTGTCGGGAGCGTGGGCCAGTCGAGCAGACTCTCTCCCCCTTCCTGCGCAGAGCATGCACCTTGGCTGAGCAGCGCACTCCCTCGCTCCATGTCTCCCTTCCCCACACTTGAAACAAAGGGTGGACCTATCGGTGGCAGTGCAGGATCGGGCGAGGTGGCCGTATCCGTTACAGCGGAAGCAGCGCTCCACCATCGCCCTCCTCCTGATCCTGCAGTTTACCCAGCCGACCTTGATATCCTGATCCTGTCGGCTGAGTGATTTGGCGGCAGTCATTCGATTACACTCTAAGATGGCCGCCCTCTGGCCCCTCATGTATGTTCCAGTTAGAGAGACCTTGATGTCAATAACGTCATCAAGATCCACTCGCAGGGCGGCCACTACGTCCTCAATTCCGGTGACGCAGTCCAGATCCGGAATATCGATTATCTCGCGGGGTTCCAGACTACGCACCACTGCTTCCTGCTCAAGGACGCCCTTCAAGGTGCCAGCGAACTCCCTCTCATCCTTGGTCTTGTTCCCAAGTTCGATTAGGAGGTCGCCGGCTCGGGTTTTGCGGATGCCCTTGATTCTGGCTTCGGCGTTCTCGGGCTTGACGTGTTTTCTTATCTCACCCAGGACCTGTGCGTACGTCCTTCCCTGACTCGTTTTGATCAGGATGGCTTCGGTCCTGGGTTTCGATGCTTTTCCCCCCCGCTTTTTGTTTTCATTTTTTTTCTTCTCCTTTCCCTCCGTATTTCCCGTTGAGGGCGCCGGGTTGCCACATCAAGGCGACCCGGGGCTCCCCTGTTGGTTGTTATTCGCCCGAGACTCACTCCTCTCCGCCTTCTTGGATTGCACAATCCCTGGGAGTTCATTCCTGGGAGGAAAGAGGCTCTTGCCCCGTAGGCGTCTCAATTCCACCGGTTGCTGCGACCGGTGTTTCACGCATTTTCGAAGAAGAAGGATTCCTTTCTTCCCTTTCCTGTTCCCCTCTTGCCCTCCTTCCGGACTCGTTTCCGGGCTCCTGTGTCTCTCGTCGGGTGCAGCAGGGGGTGCGTGGATGACAGCCGTGGCCTTCCTAGCCTCAGACATCAATCTTTGACCAGACCGCTCGGCTGCCCTCCTCGCCTCCCTGTTTTGCTCCACCCACGTGAGACTGGCGTCGAACGCCCGAGCGACGATGACGATGACGATGACGATGACGATGACGATGACGATGACGATGACGATGACGATGACGATGACGATGACGATGACGATGATTCAACGTTTAGTACGAACAAATTCATCATATGGTCAGCCCTCCACTGACAATAATGAGCGACTCTGACAAAGCAGTGAGGAATGTGTTCAAATCAATATTTCCAACTGCTCAAATCAACGGTTGTTCGTTTCACTATCCTCAAGTAAAAATTCATGCTTCATATTATTTCATGTAATCCTCATCATCATATATCATCATCATATCTGAATTGGAAATCACTTCCCTGCTTCAAATCTTGAATTGATTCGAATGGGAAATACGGATTTGCACCATGACGGGTCTCCCCTGCAATGAACAGATTCACGCCATTCCAAAATATTCTCTAATAGAATCCATGTAGAAAGACATCCACAATTGTGAACGATCACTACTCCCTGGTTGAAAAATGTTATTGAATTCCTATTGATTCATGTTGAGTCCGATACAGAAACATATTTCAAATCGAGAACCGAATCGGATCGACTTGTTTTTGCATCGGAATTGAATATAAAAAATATTTCAACTCTCTATAATTCTTTTCTATAGGCAATTGATAGGAGAATGAAGAAGATTGAATTCAAGGGAAGAATGAAGAATTTGCCGAATAATGAAATAGAGATGATCGATGAAAGGATTTTGAACATAGTAACGCTTGCGTATCTACCAGCGAACACGATACAAATTGGGATGGACTTGATGAAAAATGAATGCGAGAAGTTGCCCACACATCTGCATCCATATTTTGGAAAATTTTTTCAATGTTTTGATCATTTTTGGATGTCACAGATTGAACCAGAAGGTTTCAGTCTGCATAAGGCATTCAACTTTACCAACAATTTGGCGAAGACCAATCACCGGTTTCTTAACTCTTCCTTTTTGAAAAAAAGTGCGTGACAATGGCTCGGTAAGTTGAATAACACTAAGTGTTTATGAAGCTACCATACATGGGATCAAGCGATTCACGAAGTACGAAGTGGGGATTCACATCCCAAGAAGTCATATTCCGACAAATCGTTATTTGTTCGTCTATTGGAATCCACAAGAACTGAGTAATACAATTGGAACAAGAATAATGGGGATATTGAACTTCCGGGATATAACCGGTCGGGATGCAAAATTTTGGATCAATCGGTTTTCGGAATGAGTGAACTCCGGTATAAAACAGGTCTACCGCTGAAAATTTTGCTGTGAATATACCCACATAGCACTAATGTTCATCCTCAGGATGTCTCCGACATTCATGCGAATTTCAATACTTTGCCTTCGTCCGTCTTGTTGAGTTTGTCGTATTTGCACAAATGTTGGAGGCGTTCTGAGAAAGCGTTCTGAGAGAAAGGAGAGTACGCAAAATACAGTTTTCACGGATACCTGGGGATTGAATATTTCCTATGGTTCCCGACAGGTTTTCTCCCGTAAAAACCAAATATGATAACACAAATGGCGGGAAATCCAGGGAAGATTTCTGACCAGCCAAAAACATGCTTCAAGTTGTCTATTTTCAGTTTCGTAGAACAATACTCGGTATGTGTTCATAACGGCAATCTGCTGGTTGCCCAAATGATGTTTCGGACTATTTCCTGTGTAATTATTGAAGATGACCTTGACTGAGATGAAAATAAATGGGGATGAGACATCAAGATCGGAAAATGTGCCTAATACTCACCCTAGCAGAAATCATGTTAGTATTTCTCTAAGATATTACGAAGCTGTATAGGCCAGGCAAGTCCGTCACAAGGGCCTGATGAGGTCTTTCAAGGTCTAGAGAATGAGTGAAGTGATTTCCACTGATGTGATTTGCGGAACTATTCGAAAACATATGAATTTTTCCTGCCAAGTGTAAAAGATTCGCGACGCGCGCTTATCATGTTCTCTTACGATTATGTTCATTCCATATTTTCTATGATACAGAAATCCTCCATGTGAGGATAGAAATACGGTCCGACACTGGCTCAGTATTGCTGCTGTATCGGCAAATCCACAGCCGGAATTTTGGAACAAGGTGAAGTGGAGGTATTGGCGGAGGGGGAAAAACCTGTTGGGGAGCATAGGAAATATTCAATCCCCCAGGTGACCGTGAAAACCGCTATTTTGCATACCCTTCTTTCATACTATTGTAACAAACACGATGCAACTGACTTGTATTATTTGGAATTCCAATTCCTATTCTACATTCTAAATGAATACAAAAATGTTAAAAAACAATCAATTATAAACGAGACTATTATTCTCAATCCTATTCTCTATTCTACATTATTAATGAAAATGGATTATAGGAAAATCATGATCAGAACTTTAGAAAACCGTTATTCTTTAAGAGAAACAATGTTCTCAAATTGTTCGGATTGTGTTGAATGAGAGATCTTTTAGAATGCTTATTCGCAAAGATATCATCAACAAGTGTTTGTGCCATGTGTGTATGACCCGTACATTATTGATGCATGGTTAGAAATATGAACCATACATTCCAATTCATATTTGGAACAACTCAGCATACATAATAGAAATACACATGAGTACCCATACAGCACCGAAGATTTCATTAAGATTGCAGGAATCTAACGTTTGAAATATTGGAATATTCCTGTGATGTTGCTGTATGTGACACTGTGGTCTCAAAGTATCTTCAGAAACATTGCAATGACTGCTGATCTGACATGCCAATACAATATTTCTGGAATATCTCAAGCACAATTATGGAATATTCCATTGTAATGTTCCTTTTATAGTATATCAGAGACATTGCAAATGGATAACATTTCAATTGACAGATTTTCGACATATTCCTGTGGAAGGATACTGAAATGTAATGAAGATAAAAGATTGAAATGCAATTGCGACATTACTGGAACACTGTTAGAAAAATATGTCTCAATTTTAATGATAATTATTATGAAGTTTTTTCCATCATATTATTATCAGATTGGATAAGGTATTGTATATTGAAAATTGTGTGTTAAATTCAATAACAATTATTATGAATGTTTGCACATAAAATTATTTTGAAATTCGATAATGTGCCGTATATTACAATTAATAATCTCAAATTATGGGAAATGAGAAAAAAATCCTAAAATCCTAATGAGAGAAAATTGAGAATTTCCTTGATAATATTCTGAAATCAAACAATATTTTTATGTATCCTCTTTGCCTTCTCGCCCTCTATCACAACTAACCCTCTTCTTTCCTCTGTTCGACCTATCCCCGACCCTAACTCCTCCATCTGCTTGTCTGACCATACCTCTATCTTTTCTCCTTTCTCTATTTTCCTGTCTGATACTGACTCACCATTCCCTACTGTCCCTGCCTTCTCGTCTGATCCTAACTGCCCTTTCTCTACTCTCTAATTTTCCGCACGATGCCGCCACTATCCTCTTCACCAGTGTTGCCAGAACAGCAACACGGTTGCTAGATTTAGCACTATGAAAACATTTCTACCCCTGAATTTTTAAGTACAGCACTTAGCACTATGGATAGCACTTAGATTAAATATCTAGCACTATTTTTTCAAATGGAACATATATTTATAGGTCATTACTAATTGAAAATTTTAATTATCTGAGCTATTTGCATAATGGAAAGTTCTATAATTTATATGAAGAGTTTCCTTCTATGCCAAAGGATTATTTAAATTGAAATTATTCGTTGGAATAAAAAGTATGTATTGTATCGTGATTGAGGATTATTATTGGAAATATGTTGATTATTGAATAAATGATTACCTGATGGCAAAATTTTCAAGGATTAGTTTGATTCACCCTAAGGGGATAGGTCTTGCAGCATATCTATTTTGAAAAAAATCATTATATATATATATATATTCGGTCAAATAAAAATATTGTTTTGTTAGAAAAAAGTCCAGTTTACAGCAGGGTTGGAAGTCATTCAATTAAAACTCATTTGAATTGACGTTCAATGAACAATAAAAATTTAATTTTCAATTGAAATTTTTCTCAATTAAAAATTAAATTAAATTCCTAATTGAAATCTTTTTGCAACCAACAATTAAATTAAATTCTCAATAGAGGTAATTTCTATTTGACAAATCAATTCAATTGATTCAAAATCAAGCAATGGTTGATCCATTTTTCTTATGTTTTCTTGTTCTTTCTTAATTAACAAATACAGAAAAACAAGAGCGCATCAGGAAAATCAATCAATCATTGCTTGATTTTAAAGCAATTACATTTATTTGATAATTGGAAACGACTTCAATTAAGAATTCAATTTAATTTTTAAACTTTCAAATAAGAATTGAATTCTAATTGTTAATTGGGTGCTTCTTCAATTAACTAATTTACAACCCTGGTTTACAGTATATTGATACATGATTTTGGTCATTGAATATCGAATCAAATATCCCTGAACATCTATTCGGAGATGTAAAATGGAAAAATAAATATACAAGGTATCTCACTAAACACTCTGACCCTGCTGAATGTAAATTCCTGATATAACAGAATGTGCAAAATTCACAGATTCGAAATTCTCTATTTTTCCCGCGTTTTTTTCTAGCACTAACATTTGGCAACATCGAAAAAAATCTGGTACTGTCACCAATTCTAATTTAGCTCTGAACAGCACCGACTACTGCGTCATCTAGCTCTGCGAGTCTATAACCTTCTGGCAACACTGCTCTTCACTAGACTTCTCCCTAACTCATCCTCACGTCTACTCTTTTCCCCACTATCTGCTTCACCTCTCAATCCTATGCGCCGCCACCAATTTCCTTCTTCTCTCTTCTTACCTTCCCTTCTCCTGTCTCCCTCCTCTCCACCACGTTTCTACCTTCTATATTCTCTTCTTCAACTCCTCCTACACACCTCCCCAAGGTAAAACTCCACCGAAAACACCTACACTTCTAACACCACCTTTACCTCCACTCCACTCATAATTTCTCCTGCCTCATTTACCCTCTCAAATTCACTGAAAATTTTACCCTGCCACTCACACACTGCTCGCACGCACCTGTCAACCCGGAAGCCCTCAATCAACCAATATTTTCAAAATGTTTCAAAAATAAAAAAAATTGTACCCATTGGCGTATTTGTTTCTTAAGGTCAATTCTTTTGAACTGAGTTATCTTTATGCACTCGAATTTGCTTCGGAGTGAGATGGTAATCGTGAATGTCAATCGAGTAATTGAAGCGCAAAATTTTGGGATCTCATGGGGAATCGGACCTGCTCTCCTACCTAAACTAAACCTATCACGACCCAACGCCTCAACCACTTCGACTACATTGCCATTGAGGGAACTGATTGTGAAATACAGTGTAGTTTTAGATATCATTTATGCTCTGACGTCAATCATCATCACAATATAGATAAATAACGTCTTGACATGTTATCAGGGATGGAAATCTATGATCATGATGAAAATGTGACACCGTGTTTTTTTTTATGTAAATTTAATTTCAGTACAACCCACTGTAAAATCTGTAGTATTTTGGTATTCCACTCTGAAAACATGGTGTATTTGTGAAGTTTTGGTTTTTTCTCAGTAGGAAATGAGTATGAATTTGATAATTACAAAAAACATGAAACGATATACGAACAGGTGGAATTGAGTAAACGAATCGAAAAACAAACAGTTGAATCATCATCATCATGAAGTAATTAGTCTCACGACTGGTTTGATGAAACCCTCCACCCCTGTCTATTATCCGCCAAACGTTTAATTTCTACATATCTACTACATCCCTTGTCTTGTACGATTTGCTTCATATGACTTGCTCTAGGTCTACCTTTACCAGTTTTACCATTCATTTTCCCTTCCAATATTGTTTTCAATGAACTCTCATGCCGTAATGTGTGTCCTATAAGATTGCTTCTCCTTTTCACGATGTGTTTCAAAAGATTTCTTTCTTCATTGATCTGCTCGAGTACTTCTTCATTTTTGACTTTGTCTATCCATTTTATTCTGAGCATCCTCCTATAACACCACATTTCAAAAGCTTCAAGTCTTCGTTGATCAGTTTTCCCCATTGTCCAAGTTTCGCAACCATATAATGCTGTGCTCCAAACGTAACTTTTCAAGAATTTCTTCCTTACTTCTAAGCTTATATTTTTTGAGCATAATAACTGTCTCTTTTGGTAAAAAGCCTGTTTCCCTGGTGCTATTCTTGCTCTTATATCTCTTCCGCTTTTGCCGTTCTCTGTGATTATGCTTCCTAGATATTTGAATTCTTTCACCTGTTCAATTGTCTCGGTATCTATTTTGATTTTCGTTCTTCTAGCTGTTTTCGCTGCTGTACACATCATGAATTTTGTTTTGTCTTTATTTATATTCATACAATAGTTTTCCAATAATATTGTTCTCATAGTGTTGAGAATATTTTCTAACTCAGTACTACTCGTGGCCAATATAGCTATGTCATCCGCGAATCCCAACATACTTATATTTTCTCCCTGAATCTGTAATTTCGATTGAATTTCCTCCTTCACTTCGTTCATTGCTTCTTCTAGACATAAAGTGAAAATCAGTGGCGATAATGAGCATCCTTGTCTCACCCCTCTTCTTATTTGTGCTTCCCCTTCCTGACCCTCTATGTCTATTATTGCACTTTGATTCTTATATAATTCGTATATTATTCTTCTATCTTTATAATTTATTCCCACCTTCTTCAGGATCGCAAACATCTTCTCCCAGTCCACATTATCGAAAGCCTTTCGTATATCTACAAAACCTATGTACACAGATTTCTTCACCGCTATCTTTTTCTTTATTACTGCCCTGAGTGCTAAGATTGCTTCTCGCGTTCCCCTATTTTTCCTAAAACCAAACTGATCTTCTGCCAATCTACTCTCTATTTCATTTCCCATCCTCCTGTATATAATTTTGGTCAGTATTTTTGAAGCATGTGAAGTTAAACTGATCGTTCTGTAGTTCTCGCATTTGTCTGCCCCTTGTTTTTTCGGGATAGCGACAATTTTATCCTTTTGGAAATCTTCCGGTACTTCTCCTTTTTCGTACATATCTCTAATCAATTCAAACAGTGCGTCGCGAGTTCCTTTACTGGAGGCTTCTATAAGGTCCGCACTTATGCCATCTATGCCTGGCGCTTTATTATTCTTCAATTCTTTCAAAGCCTTGTCGAATTCTGATCTCAATATCGAATCTCCCAATTCTTCCTCATCTACATCCTCCTCCTTCTCTAAAAGTGCTATATCATCGTTTCCTCTATACAAGTCTTCCGAATGATTGATCCACTGTTCTATTTTCTCTTCCGTTTTTATCAATTGTCGTCCTAGAGAGTTTCTAATCTTATTGCTTCTAGATTTCATTTGTCCGAAAAATCTTTTAATAATTCTATATGCTTCATCTATTTTCCCTAAATGCAATCTTATTTATATTTTCTGACATTTCTCTTCTAACTACTGTTCTTTTGCTCTCCTTGATTCTCTTATTATTTTATTTCTCAATGATTTGTATCGTTGCTGGCCTTCTTGGCTATCATTATTCTTGTATTTTCTTCTTTCATTTATCAATTCTAAAATCTCTCCCGTTATCCATGGGTTTTTAGGTTCTACTCCATCATTCTTCAAAATCTTATCCGCACATTCTCTTATATTTCCCTTCATCTTTGTCCATCTCCTCTCTATTCCCAAGTCTTTCTCTTTTTGATCTCCCAATTTTTCATCCAACATTTTCTCGAATGCCTCATGTGTTTGTTTTTGCTTGAGGTTCTTCAAATTCCATCTTTTCTGCATTCTCCTTTTCTTCTTCAGAGATTCGAATTTCAGAGAACATTTCATCATCAACATATTATGGTCACTATCTATATCTGCACCGGGATAAGTTTTACAGTTTTTCACTTGGTTTCTAAATCTTTTTTTCACTAATATGTAATCGATTTGGTATCTTGCTGTATCTCCTGGCATTTTCCAAGTGTAGATTCTTCTTGGATGATTTTCAAATAAAGTATTTGTGATAACCATCTTATGATTTTCACAAAATTCGACTAAACGTTGTCCTCTATCGTTCCTCCTCCCTAACGCAAAATCTCCTATTATGTTGTCCTCTTTTCCTTGTACTACTACCGCATTCCAATCCCCCATCACTATCAAATTCTCTTCTCCCTTCACATATTCTATCACTTCTTCTATTTCTTCGTACGTTTTTTCAATATCTTCCTCCGAATATGCAGATGTGGGCATGTATACTTGGACTATGACTGTGTCTACCGGTTTTGTTCTGATTCTAACCATCATCACACGTTCATTATGTTGCAAATAATTTTCTATTCTATTTCCTACTCTTTTATGCATTACAATTCCTACACCTGCTTGACCGTTCTTTGATCCTGTATGAATTATTCTATAATCCCCACTCCAGAACTCGCCCTCTTGTGGCCATCTCATTTCGCTAATCCCCATTACGTCTATATTCAACCTATTCATTTCTAATTTCAAATTTTCTAATTTTCCCGCTTGCCTCAGTGATCTAACATTCCACGCTCCGACTCGAAGAATGTTGTTTCTTTTCCCTATCCTATTCTTCGGTTTCGTTCCTTGCTGATGAAGCTTCCTCGAGCAGCCTCCACCCGGAGATCCGAACGGGAGACTAGTTTACCTCTGGAATATTTTACCCGAGAGAGCGTCATCATGTATTTATTAATTTGTTTGTTTGTTTTTGTTACATAATATTCCAGGTTAGGAAAAGGTGTCATTTCCTCGGGAAGTATTGAAAAATGTCAAGGAAGGTAGTTTCCCCTTGCTTTCCTTCCGTTCAATTTTGCCGATGTTTCTGGCATTAGGATGATTTCGTTTCTCTCAGTTTGTATTCTTTCTCTTGAGTAGTTTATTCCACTCAAAAAAAAGATCCAACTCTGAGATACTCATCCTCCCCACCACGTAAAGGAAGCAGATACTACCAGGGATGGATAAAAAGGATATCAAGGACAGGTATCATGAATATCCCCCTGGGAGACCCGCAATCATCCACGGGGAGGCTCAGTTCAATGGCTGCAGAAAAATTTGAAAACAAAAAATATTACAATGACAAATGATCCGACCAAACTTGGAACTAAATCTGGAGAAATGACAAAATTGTTAGTCATGATCAACACAGGTCATATTCTCTAGGTTTTCTATGTGGCTTATGATTTGAATTAAGGTTATGTACAAATATATGTATGGACTAAATAAGGAGTAACTAGGATTGATATTTGCGAAAAAAGTGCCAAGTCAGTTCATGATAAAGGTTGGTGGAAATAATAATTTTTGAATATAATGAATATCAGTTTATATTATAGAGTTTAATTTGGTTTTATAATGTATTGTTGAAATATTCTTTCAATTTGAAATAAATTGTGAAATATATTGTTACGTACTTTATGATTGAAATATAAATTCATCATTCATTTACTAGTTCTGAAGGGAAATTCTAAGATTGACACATTCCTTAAAAACTTTTTATTAGAAATGAAAAACAGTTCACTTAATTTCCAAGTAATACTTACAGAAAATCACAGATTTCAAATAATCATACTATATTTGGTGGAAAGTGAATATTTCTCATATTTATGATGATCTAATATTGTTATCAACTGTATAATGTGAATATTGGAATATAATATTTTTACAGTTTGGAACATTGACAGATAGTTAATTTGGGAATTTTCAAAAGATGCCGAATTCAGGCGGAATCAAAATACTCGTTAGAATCATTATCATGATTTTGAATGATTCTAGAATGGTGTATGGTTATACAGGACGCTGTCATGTTGAAATTTCAAAATAAATCTTATGAACATTCAAAATCTTGATATATTTTTTGTGAAGTAGTATTTGAAATAATATGTTTATCAATTTGAACATTGAATAAACTTACATTTTCAAAACAATATTATTCCTGTGAAATTGTTGTTACTGAAATTCATTATACAAAAGTTCAAATATGTACCTATGATTTTAGAGGAATATCAGTAAGTTTATAATACGATATTAAATTTTCAAAAAATGTGCTTTATCTTTATAAAATATTTGATCTTTATAATTATTCAGATTGAATAATTTGATTAAACTTTCTTCGACTAAAATCTTCAAACTGAAAAATACCAATATACCTCAAACTTCTCAACAATGAAGCATTCAATAAATTCGAAAAGATATTGAACAAAAACAAATGTCTAAAAAAGATTTGAACAATGAAAATTATAATCTTGAATTTTGTATTTATCGAACTTCCTCAGGTATTAGATTCTTCGGCAAGACAAGAAACAAATTCAAGATTTCATAGTCCACTGAGATGAGAATTCTTTAAGTTCATCAGAAAGCCGTTGAACTTTAGAATCTACTATACCTACAGGGGTGGTCCTCGCTTTTTTCCGTTTATTGCCTGTTGAAGGATTTATAAGTGAAAAGAACCTGAAAACCGGAATAATACACACTTAATGAGCGGAAAACTGCGAACTCATTGAAAATGACATGAAGAAATAAGTTAGTCGAGATGATTACCTTTGGATAAATTCTAATGTGGAGCGTAGGTTGGAAAGATATTTCAATCACAATATAAAATATGATGGAAAGTTTATCGAAATGCCTTGCAAAAAGCCTTTAGTTTCAACTAAAATTTTACCAAACAATACTACGTGAGACTTTGCAGATTCATCGGAAATAGATTGACCTGTGAATACAATAAATTATGATATACATACGGTATTGATGGTACAGCAACATTTTTTGTAATCAATAATACTCAAATACCTCTTACTATAAGGATGGGATTTTCCGTGATTTCTTTTATCAGATCTCCATCTGTAGAAGTGACCTGAAAAGCGAAATCGCACAAAATCTTAGAAATGGTTGATTTTCATAATAATTCCGCCCACCTGACAGACTGTTTATTGTTCATTACAGTGATTTAAAAATTTAAAAAGCTCAAAGTACCATGACCATTATTTCAATTTATATTTTATACTTACTTGTGATAACTGATAGAGAGCATTTGTATTTCCTTTCATGAATCCGGCTACCAGCGTGAACAAAACAATCGAATTCGCTGTTTGATTTCTCGTAATATCATTGGCTTTCTTCTTTTCTCGAATTAAATTCAACATTCCATTGGCATGAGAGGCTTGTCCATGGATTTTTTTTGCTTCTTGAGACCAAAACCAGTACATAAAATCATTAATTTCGCTCGTTTTCTGGTTCAACTGTGTTGCCCATATCATAATTACGTCTTTGCCGAGTAAAGTGGATGCATTATCCAGTAAGAAATTACTTTGAAAGGGAAGAGGCCATCCGTCGATCACCTTAGTCAAATTTTCTAGAGAGTTACATCGATTGATAGTTGCTCTTTGAGAAGGGTATGTGTCATTCATCAATTTCTGACCTTCTCCATCAATGTGGTACTTCGGATTGTACAGCATTTTCCTTTTTTTTTCATGATTTTCTACATTCTCATTAGGTGGTAAGGGCGGAGCATAAGCGACGCACCCATACTCATCTTGTTTAAACTTCGACACGTTAGGAAGAGGATCTATGTTTTCTTCATCGTGTACAACTTTCTGCCGCTTGTTCTTTTTCTTTTTGTTTTCTTCCCCTTTTGAGTAATTAATGGAATTATAGATTTGGACAACAAAACTTTCCAAGCCAGAGTCAGCAAAATTTTCATTAATTTGTACTTCAAAGATAGGCTTATAAGTGCCATTATCATAATTGAACGGCGACTTTGCATATTGTTTGGCAGTACTGCGAGAATAATTCTTAACCTTTTGTACGATGAATTCTGATATGTAAGTGAAGACTTTCCTGATTGCTCTCTTTTTCATTTGTTTAAAATTGCTCGGTGGCTTTTCTGTTTTCATTAAATCCAAAATCGGATCTAATGCATTACTGACAGGACCTATTGGAAGAGGGATGAAAGTTCCTTGTCCCATAATATTTGGCTGTTGTTCTTGTGAGACTGATTTTTCCCCTGTTTCTCTCATAGTTTCATCTAATAAAAAGAAAAATTCACCAAAAATACTTTGTAATACTCACCATAAAATGTATATTATAAGATTTATTGGGAGTACAAATTAGTTTGGTCCGGTTTGGGAAGATGACTCTCGCTCTCATGAATGTTTCATAGTCACAACCAATTTCAATTGTTTCAGAGAGGTTAGACACCTCTGAATAATATTCAGTTGACATCACTCCGAGTTTCTTCTAGAATCCCGATTTTTACTTAGTGAAGTATGTCAAATTTCGTTTTAACTGAGCAGCATTTGCGGGAGGTGCTAGTTTCCTGTTTCAATTGGAAAAAAGTGCAGCTGAAGCCCATCGAATGCTTGTGGAAGTTTATGGTGACAATGCTCCAACTGATAAATCATGTAGGGAATAGTTTCGACGTTTCAAGAATGGCGATTTCAGTGTCGAAGACAAGCCTCGCTCAGGACAACCACAAAAATTCGAAAATGAGGAATTGGAGGCTTTACTTGACGAAGATCCGAGTCAAACGCAATAAGGGCTTGCGGAATCATTAGGAGTTATGCAACAAGCAGTTTCCGTATGATTACAATCCATGGGCATGATTCAAAAGCAAGGCAATTGGGTGCCTTATGACTTAAAGCCCAGAGACATTGAACGGCGATTTTTCACTTGCGAGCAGCTGATTCACAGACAACGAAGAAAGGGGTTCTTATATCGGATTGTGACAGGAGATGATAAATGGATATCCTACGATAACCCCAAGAAAAGAAAATACTATGCTATGCCCGGTCAATCGTTGCCATCGACTTCAGTATCGACACCAAACAGGAATATTCATGGTTCAAAGATCATGCTGTGTATCTGGTGGGACCAAAAGGGTGTTATATAATATGAGTTACCTTTTATTTCTACTTTAACACATTCTTGTAAATGATTTGGCAAATCGAGTTTTTGGATAACAGATTGAATTTTTTCGGTATATACTTGAATGTAAAAATCAGTGGCACCCTTCACTCTTACTTGGTATCTCAAATCAGCTCCAGATCTAAAATAACATTGGAAAAATTCATGTTTGTTACTGAGAGCAAATAATACGTTGATATAATTCTTACTCCAGCAAATAGCACGTTTGAAAAACGCGTGCTTGCTCTCAAATCTCAATGTCCACACTTTTATTAAAGGACCGAAAGCCAGTATGAGTTCAGGGTAATGTATCAAGTAATGATGTTTTGGGCGTAATGGAACATAAGGAAAATTATTTATTCTTACATCAAGATAATCTAGTATTAAATTTTGTAAATAGGCCAAATATGATACATTGATAGATAGTGCACAAATTATTTTCATGATTTCTGAAAGTAAAAGTAGCATTTTCCATACAAGATTTGTATATTTTCGATGAATTCTTCAATAATTATCACAGGTCAACAATTATAACTGTGTATGTTCGTGAGCGGATTATTGTGATTCATATTTGGAGAAGAATTTTAAAGTTAAAATATGTCGCAGTCAATGTAGCCAACAAAATATAGATGATTCTCCTACACAAACTTTTGTTCATTTCAAATGCCGCAGTCGATACCAATCCTTTCGGATCACTACCATGATTTTTCGTTTACTATCCGGGATGGAATTCATACACATTGATTAAAGAAACATTCCCTTTGAATAATAGTTTATCAAAGATTCCTTAAATAATAATCAGAGAGGAAATTCGCGACTCCTTCATCTCTTTATAAAAATATCTACAAAAAGTAATTACAATCAGAATGATGAAAAGAACATTACAATATCCAAAATAGCAAACAAAATTTTGCTGGGGAGATTATGATAGCAAATAGATTGCTATCATAATAAAAAGTTCGCTGCCCCAACAAGTCGTATGAACTGGAACAACGAGATTGCACCACATCATGGAATTTCATCAGTTTCATATTTCTTACTATATATGGGTCATTCCACTAGAAATTTACAATTAAAAAAAACTCTGCCTGTTGATAGGCAACGGATCAACGCGAAACTGATATGGAGCCATTATCGACCCCACAAATGAAAGGGATGAAAATTCCATAAAGATTGGACAATGAAAACGGGAGGTAGTCACATAATAGTGGCATTCCGAAATTTTTTAATTTTGTATCAAAGCTCAGTACTCACACTCCTCTTTCCTGAATCCTGATGTGCCTGAAGGTTATATCATAATATATATATATGTTATATATGTTCGAAGTTCCATGGCATTCGGATCATATGGACAAAGGGAAGACATGCTCCCTAAATATTGTCAAATGATGCGGATGGTGAACAAAAATTTTCCACAGTTTTCAATCGGTCATGATGAAACTTTTATGAAACTAGTATCGGATCATAACTACAACGTGGTATAAGTTTCATTGCAATCGGGAAATAGGGACCGGAGATATGAGCGTTCGCAAAATCACAATGCCTTATAGAATCATTCCTTTCTGTCTCCCATTCTTCTGTAAGAATCAAGTTGAAACGCGTGTGGGACCACTATTACCTCAGTCCACAATTGAAGGCCTGGATTTAATAACTCGCCGAGCGCTCGACCACGTTTCGGATCTGATCAAGGAAACCAGTGGAACGAAGAAACAAAGTTCGTCAAAATGAAAAATAAACAATATCCCAACCAGAAATTTACAACAGGCGCAGTACTGCACCAGTACTAGCCAAGACTGGCAGGGTGCTGGCATTTGTCTGGAATGATAATGCTTTTCAGTACTGGGGATTGAGTACTGATGTCATTATTCGCAATCAGTGCAGGGCCAGTACTGAGTTAGTACCTGGCCGGTATTAACACGGAGAAAAAGGAATTCGCTGTGGCAGCGAAATCTACTTTTGCTGGGTTCCTTTTGCCACAGAAGCAAATTTTTTTGCTGTGACAGCAAACTATTTGCTGTTCCAGCAATCTTGTTAGCTGCGACAGCGAATTTTCAGCTGTGGCAGCAACAAATGTTTGCCATCCCAGCAGAATTTGTTTGCTATTCTGTATATAATACTGAAAATTTGCTGACGAAGCAAACATTTTTCGCTGCCACAGCTAAAAAATTGCTGTCGTAGTTAACACGATTGCTGTTATAGCAAATTTTTAGCTAGGTCAGCAAAAAATTTTGCTATTCTATATATAATACCTCGATTTGCTGCGTCAGCAAATTTTTTCTCTCCGTGAAGTTCTCAGTACTGGTTCATCAGTACAGGCATATTACTGTATTTTTATGTATCCAGTACTGATCCCGTACGTGTTGACCAAGTGTTGGAGACCCAATACTGGCACTGTACTCCACCTGTTGTCAACATTGGCATATTACGGATTTTTCTGATTGGGATAGCCTGTTAGAACTACTTAAAACACAGATTTTTTTCGTGGAAAATTTTTCTCCATCATCAATAATTTGTGAGATAAAAATTAAGAAATGACAATTTTCATTTCCTCAAAATCAATATAATTCAAAGTATATTTTGCGGTTACTCAGCGAGAAGTGATTGGAATCACTTGAAATTTGGTATACCGCTTCATCATTGATCCTCAGAGACAACCAGTGAGTTCAATTTGTTCAAATATTTGATTATTCCATAAATATTCAATAATAAACAAAAGCTGTTCAGCACACGTGTTATCAAGGTTCCATGGAATAAAGTGTTGAGAAAATCTTCGATTTGGGGAAACTCAAGGCGACAAAGTTGGTCGTCAAGGTTCGAAGAAGCTTTCCTGAATTTTCAGATCAATTGAGTGAAAAATGTGGAAGATGTTCAACGATGTTCACGATGCCGCGGCTCGCTTGCCGTTACGGCAATGCTATTAAACTACGAAATACAACGCTACATGCGCGATGGTTCATAAGTGAGTCGCAGCATCGAAACAGTCCCCTCTAACGAGGAACATCCCTCTAACGAGGAACATCCCTCTAACGAGGAACATCCCTCTAACGAGGAAGCAAAAACATGAAAGGAGTTCATGAAAGGTATCCCAACTAGGAATTTGCCAGATCAGTCATAAGGGCATGGTTGGGCAATCTTAAGGTATACCTTATTGACCCTCTGAGAGTAAACATCCCCCGCGTCCTTCGGGGGGTACACAGGTGCGAATTCGCACCGCGTGACTTTGATGGCTTATAACTTCACTTTCAACTGATAGATTTTGATTTATTATTTCTTCAAATTGAACGCCGAAGGGTGAAAAATTAGATGGGATACCACAAAATGTGAGGAAAACAACTTTCATGAGCCAAAAATGAGTTCAAACAAAAGTTCCCACCCAAAAAATCACTTTTCCTTCGAAGTGTCGCCATTTTCTTACTAATTGTTAGAATTGAAAAAGCAACCATAGGTTTTGAAAAGGAAGAATCATACTTTATCCTGTTATGATTGACTATCCGATAATTTGAGGTAAAGTATTTTTCATCGCTGCTTGAAAGTGATGATTTTTCAGGAAATAAAAAATTGATTCACTCCCAAATATTTTCATGTACTATCGATTCAATTGGTTTTGAAATCAGGTTTTATTGATACAAAACATCAGATAACAGGAGATACAATGTTTTGAATATTTAACAATCTTTATTGGTCCATTTGGCAGATAACGCAGAGTGAAGAACGATGATCACGATTAGAGCACATACGTCTTTCGCATTTCGGATATTTCTTCCTTATTCGCAGTTTTTCTTGGCTATCGCAGAGTCCGCATTTAGCCCGTGTATTCTCATATATCACTGCAGTAGTTTCTGGTTCATGCATCTCAATTTTCAACATTTTAGTGATCGCCTGACGAATTGCAATTCGCACTTTCTGGTTTTCCACACGTCGTTGCAGTAACGGTTTGATCCAAGCGAACGACAAATCTTTGAGAGATCGATTCCTATTCAACTGCTCATTTTCTTCAACAAAGTTGTACAAGATGCATGAATTGATGCCACACTGATCAATCATATTGTAAAAGAATCGAAGTGGCCACCGTTTCGTTCCCCTCGTTACGGTGTAGTTATGGCATCTTTGGTCAAATGGATCAGTACCACATTTTGTCTTGTTGTACATTACAATCCTCTCAGGTTTCTCAGTATTTCGGTCGATGGCTTTTGAATGATGTAAACTTGATAGCAGCATCACGATCTTTTTTTTCTTGGGAACATAGGAGAGCAATGTCAAATCCCCATTGAATCCAAATCTAGAAGATTTCACTTCATCTGCTACCAGGGAATGATTTGGAATTTCTCGCTTATTTTTTCTAATGGT
Organism: Gonatopus flavifemur; assembly: GCA_018340375.1. Classification (NCBI taxonomy): domain Eukaryota; kingdom Metazoa; phylum Arthropoda; class Insecta; order Hymenoptera; family Dryinidae; genus Gonatopus; species Gonatopus flavifemur. Next base: position 3,866,624 of record JAFFJZ010000016.1, read on the forward strand.
ACCCAGAGCTATCAATTTATAATCCATGATCGAATCTTTGAACAATAGCGCAGAAGTAAACGAGTTATCCATTGTTATATGTCGATCACCATCTTTGATTGGCTGTACGAGTTTTTTGACATAATATGTAGGAACAGTATCACCTCTGTCAGGCTCAACTTTTCCTACATATGGCAGCGCTGAGATCATGTAGGACGTCGCACTGCCATTCATCATCACAATTTTCAGGCCATACTTATCGGGCTTATCTTTCATGTAGATGCGAAAAATGCACCTACCTCGAAAACTAGCCAACTGCTCATCCACAGTACAATACGACGATGATATACATACATTTTGGTACAATTTTCCATAAAAATTTCCCAAATTTCACCAATTGGAGCTAACCGGTCAGTTTCTCTTCGCTCAGCGTGCGTGCTTTTATCGTCAAACCGGAGACACCTCACCAAAAATTGGAATCTTTTCAGAGACATTGTGGTTCGATATATAGGTGGACCGTATTCATTCGACCAGAGATCTTTCATATCAAGGCGGTTTCGTTTGAAAATTCCCGCTGTCATCAACAAACCAATCAAAGCATTTATTTCTATAGCATCAGTATCGCAATGGAACGATTGCAAAAGTAACACCCCCTCTCTCACACGGCTCATTTCCTCATCTGTATGGGTCACAATTTTATCAATTATTTCTTGGCTCAGCAATAGGTTCCAAGCATCCAAGGACGATGTAATTTCACCAGCACTGCTTGACAGTTCTGGCGAATAGTTACGATGAATTGAACTGCGACCTCGACGTTCTGGGGCATTGAGTGACCACACCATGCTGTCCTTTTTATTTTTATTCGATACTGAGGAGCGTGGTCTACCCCTGGCACGTTTTTCAAGCTCAACGATACGTTTTCTCTTTGAAGCTGGTTGACTTTCAATGTCCATAAAATCACTGTCACTGTGCCTGTATTCATCAGCAGTATCTTCGGAGCCCTCTGATTCAGCAACAAACTCTGGATCATCGATGTCAGAGCATTCTTCCTCACTATCCACTTCGTCATTGTCTTCTTCGTCCAAGAGTTGGTTGACGACGGAGCTATTCCGAAAATTATATCGGCTTGAAGCCATTCCGACCTATGTGTATACAAATGTATAATGATACCTACATTCTACAATGAAACATACATATTTACACGGAAAAAAAGGACTGGAGATGTAGTTCATTCTAAAATAACTGTCCCAAATCTTTTTCATCTCTCTTCAGAAAGGAAACTATGAAGAGATCTCTGATAAGAAAAGGGACGTCCAATAGGATTTTGTTGTTTCTGTAGTTTTGATAAAGAGTATTATATCTAATCACAATTCATTTGTAAATAGAATCATAGTGGATACGCTAAACATTCTTGCACTCAGCGGAATGTCGTTTCTCCATACAGAATCGTAACCAAATGTAAAGCAGCCTATACAAAGTGTGTTTGAAGAAAATCGAGCATATGAAATTATACCGTCTGTATAAAGACTAGTTTATAACAAGTAAAGAATAATTGCAGTTCAGCTCAACCAAAGTGACTGGACAGATGACTGATACTTTCAACTAATGTTATATCTGAAATCAAGGCTCCAAGTCACAATGTATCCAGAGGTCGTCTAAATTGAAATTCTAAAACATTTTTGTTTCTTGATATCTTGAGCCTACTATATTATGAATGCTAGCATAGCATTCATATGCATTCATAGCATGAATGCACTCTTAGCTAAGAGTATCTTTTGGTATATCCTGACACCTGAAATGATCCATAGATTAGCAAGATGTTATTGTGTCGTTTTACATACTATGAATTAATCTATTCAGGTCATTTTAACATAGGTCGAGTCCCCAGTCACTTCAGTCAGACTGTGTTGTATGACAGATTGTGTCATACACACGGGCGAACACACCCGCGCCACGTAATCGGGGTTGTCCCGCTACAGTCAGTGAATCTATGACACGCGCTCGAGCAACATGTCAAATGCTAGCACTATTTGAATTAACTCTAACTTGTGATAAAATATACAAGTATATAGTTACTAAACAGACAAGTGGTCTGAATTTATTAAATAACCTTTTTCCCTCAATATCTATATGGTTGATAAATAATATTTATAAACCACAACAGACTGGAATATATTGATCTTCACTAGTTTCTATAAAGAGAATAATGTTTCATGCTTTTGATTTCCCTTGAGAAGATTGTATATAATCTGCTTCGATTTTGTCTACGAATCATGAAGGAAACATCAGCCGTAATTGCTTTGAAGCACTCGACACTAAAAACTGCAGGATATCTGCCATACCTGTGTTTGTACAGAAATTGTGAATGGGGATGATGATTAACTATATGCCCCAGAAATTCCAAAAACTTCACAAACAATACAATCATTCAAACTTCACCTTTTTCACTTGAAACAGAATTTCAATAATTCCTTCCTGAAGGTACCCTCGGCAGTTTCATGACCGAGATAAATTCAAAATCTATTTCTTTTCGCTATAATTCGAAATCGATGAAGGAAAAAACGAGCATGTAGAGAAAAGAGTAGAAATACTGGTTGAAGAAACACATCAGATTTCAAATAGTAGTTGATAATTTATTTCTTCGATATTATGATTATCATAAAATGCTGAGTGCACAATATCTATAACAATGAGTGAGAACCTCGCAAAAACTCCAAAAAAGTGAAACAATAACGTCAAGTCTATGAAAAAATACAACTCTCTTACAATAACAATTAGCAAAAAATTCTTGGAACAAAAACGTCACTCTGTCTAGAATTCTACTTGAAGTGGCAATCATACATTTCAAAAAAACAAAAGGGATGCGAAATCAATAACAGCTACCAAGTAAATTTGGCCATCCGAATGGTACCCGTGTGGAAAAATTGATCAGGATTCAATTAGGGCCTAATCCAAACAAATCAGGGCCAAGTGAGGAATCGATGTGGAATGTGACGCATAAACGATCAGGTCCTAATCGGGTGCCCATGAGGGTACAATCAGGCCCATAACAATCATCTTACATCCAAATATATTGTCCTAGCTAACATAATTGATGAATGAATCTTGAAATTACTCCAAATTCTCGAATATTATCGAAGCAGATGCAGTTGATTGATTCATAAACAATCAATTCTATTTTTTCCGAAAGAAAAGGGAGGTTATTTCAACTCTCTCAAGTATGAGTCAAATTAGATGTTTCATAATTCACTGAAAAAACTTCACAGGCCTTATTCTGTCGTCAAAATGTAATGATTTCCTATTTGGCAAAATTTGTTCGAGGTTTAGTTTTTGAGATATTAGAATTTATATATTTTTTTTCTCGAATCCACATCATTCAAAAGCACTGTGTGTTACATACTTGAGCTTGACACCATTGGCTAAGTTAGGAAACGGCGGATCTCTGGAAAAAATGTACTATTCAGTCATTTTTCGATTCAAGGTTACAGCAATTTGAAATTTTTTGGCTTCCAGCCGATCAGAATCCAGCAACTTTGAGTTATTATAGCTACAAAACATGGGATGACTGGATACTTTGATTTTTTTCTCAGAGATCCACGATTTTCCAATTTGACGAATCGTGTCAAGCTGAAGTATGTAACACACAGTGCTTTTGAATGATGTGGATTTGAAAAAAATTCTAAAAATGCTCCTATCTCAAAAACTAAGACAAAATTTTTCAGACCAGAAATACGCTTGTGAAATTCTTTCAGTGAACTATGAAACACCCGGTATATAGATATAAACATGGATATGGGTATGTATATATGTGTAAATAGATGTATGAATGAATTTACGTGTGTATATTTATATATTTGTATATGTATATATACATGTATGTATGAATGTATGTTAGGGGTGTGCGGGTACCCGAGTCATCGGGTTTTTATCGGGTCGGGTCGGGTCGGGTACCTGTCAGGTCGGGTTTTTCAATTACCCGAGTTTTTCGGGTACCCGATTACATTTGGGTAATTCAAATATAGCAAACGTTTTCCTCACCAGGAAATATTGTGACAGCAACTCGATCAAGATTGCTGACAAAACATGTGGAAGAGTTGTGCTCCCTCCATTCAAATTTAAAAATATGAAAAAAGAATGATATTTATAAGAAGAATATTTATTTTCATTGATGTTCAAGATTCTATATTGTGGTTACTGAATACGAAAATAGATAATATATTATTTATGAAATATAAATGTGATTATATTTTTTAATTGAATTAAAAAATAAATATAAACATTCCATGAAGCAATTTGGAGATTTCTTAATGCGCTGCATATTTAATTACATGGAGTAACAACCCTGATAGACTTGTAGTGAATATGGCATTCTCCATATTAGAATTGAATTCATATGAAATCCCCCCATTCCTACAATCGCTCAAGACAATTTGTCCTTGAAATATCAACGGCAATGGCAACTTCGAATAGAAGTTGAAAATATTAAATTCAAGCGATTTCATTATATTCGGGTACCCGACTTGGAAAACCCGATTTAATCGGGTACCCGACCCGACCCGACCCGAAAAGAAATACAAATACCCGAACCCGACCCGAAAAAAAAGTGCTACCCGCACACCCCTAATGTATGTATGCATGATCCACTAGAGCTCCCGAATATATTGTAGCAAATTTTGTATCCAAGATATTCCAAAATTGGTAGGGGGTCTTTTGGCCGAATCGACATGATTTGACAATCACTAATCGATTTCAGAGAACACTAAAGACTGACTAGCGATTGTCAAATCATGTCCATTCGGCCAAAAACTTTTTTGGTCAGAAGACCCCTTACCTCCAAAATTCAACTATAATTTCATTACTTTGTACTTTGTTCTATTAGACAGAAAAATACTCTGAAAATAATCCTTGATTGTGAATATTATTATTGATCGTGTATTATTATTATTATTATTATTATTGTTGTTATTATTGTTGTTTTTATCATCATCATATTTTATTAACTATTCATACATTTTTATTTGTAAAAATATAAAATCAAGACATGTTCCATAGATATCACTCGAGCTTATATATGTTATATGATTAGTATTCACAAGCTTTTATATTTCTTCGATTTGAAATGTTCCTGTCATGACATTTTTGAAATAAATTGATATGAGATTGATGATGTATATTCATTCATCAGGAATTCATTTTCATATCAACAGCGTTGCTCAAATCTGTTCATGGGTCACATTTCTAGTCCTCAATTTCAGTCAAACCAAATTTCTAACGGAATCAACCCACCAAAAAATAGAATAACCAATGACGCACAGAATTTCCAGCCGATAGACACCCTGAAGAATACGAATGTTACCATCCGAGCATGCTTTCTTCCTACCAAAATACTCTAATTTGAATTCATAGGAAATCCATACTTCAGACCGTTCGGATGACCACACACTTTCTTCGGTAGAGTGTCTCAGTCCCGAAGGTCAATTTTCCCGAAAGTCCGATACACCGAAATGCAGAATCCTGTTGTGTGTTGAACATCTACAAATCGTGGTAGTACCCATACAGCACCGGGAGGTCTTTTGAATGTTCAAAAAACGTGCTTGATCACACAGAGAACGTGGAAATAACGTTTCGGGATGTTCTAAGAACGTCACATGTATGTCCCAGGTACGTGCAAATGTCGCGGTTCGTTCTATTCATTTGCACCGTGCGACGTTCTGGAAACGTGTTCAATAAAGATTTCCACACTGAAAAAAAAATGTATTCCAGTCAAATAAATATTTATTTGTTTTGTACCAAAGAAATATTTATTAGAATTAACAAAATATTCTTTGGAACCAAAATAATTTATTGGAATCAAATAAAGGATTGAAACCATCTATTTAATTCAAATAAATTATTTTGGTTCGAAAGAATATTTTGGTCATTCTAATGAATATTTCTTCGCTACGGCACAAATAAATATTTATTTGACTGGAATAAATTTTTTTTTCCAGTGCAATACGTCGTGCGAAGCTGCGCATATGTTTTTGAAGGTTAGTTTTCATGAAAGTATGTTGGGAAAACGTTATGAGAACGGCCCGTAGTAGATGAAAAGAACGAGTTAAGAACACATTCAGGGGCATCCAAAATGCAGGTACTCTGAATATTTAAAAACCTTACTCCTCGGGGACCAAAACACGCAAAACCAAGTGCATGTTTTTAAAACGTTGAGAGAACTTTCTGTGCTTTCTGGGTAGTGAAACCAACGATGCTAGTTGGCTTGGAACACCCCAAATCTTATTTCTAGAAATCCATTGTTTTCATAGGTATTGAACACACGGTGGAAGCTGCAATGTCGCGACAAAATTTCAGTACCTTCAAATATAATAGTTAGATGGCTAGTAACATCTAGAAATATTTCGGTATATCGAACTTTCGGGAAAATGGACCTTCGGAACTGCGACACTCTACCATTTTTTTCAATGTACGAAGCACTTGCAAGTGTCTAGTTTCAGGCTAGTCAAGCGTTACAAAACTCGCGAATCCCTAGATCGGTTCAACTTGGAAATATTTGAAAATAGTATGATGTTCATCAAGGGGGGAGAGTGGGAATTTCCCACTTCTCCCCGAGGTGAACATACTATTTTTCCCCGCAACTGCAAGGAAAGTGAAAATCATCTGTTTAATTGCATATAAAATATTCATATGCATATTTCAGAACGAAAAGATAGTTTGTATTTTCCTCTCGCTGTGACACATTCGCTTGGAATTCAGCACTTCCTCCCCTCAAAAGAGGTCAGAAAACATCAACTTTCCGTGCAGGTGTGGGAAAAAGTAATAACCCGAAGGGAACATGAAGCTCCGACGAACGTTCAGAATAGATCATGATAGATCAGACTGAAGCTCCGTTGGAGCTCAAGTTTAGATTCGGAAACGTTCAACGAAGGTCCGATGAACGTTGAAATGTCCGCTTGAAAATAGCTCAAATGAAGGTTCATAGAACGTTTATTAAAGATTCTACGAAGATTCATTCAACCTTCAGTTTTTTATGTTTCAGACGGAATTACAATTATAGTTAGAAATGCCTCAATCTTTCATTTTTTCGTGGAAAAATATACTTTGAAAAAAACTTTGATCGAAAAATTGCAACTCGAACGAACCTTTAGTAAACGTTCGATGAACGTTTTATGAACGTTCATTCAAACTATTTTCAAGTGGACATTTCAACGTTCATCGGACCTTCGTCGAACGTTTACGAATCTAAACTTGAGCTCCAACGGAGCTTCAGTCTGATCTATCATGATCTATTCTGAACATTTGTCGGAGCTTCATGTTCCCTTCGGGAAGGTAACTGACCCCATTAGTGAACATTTAAGAACACAAGCACTCTAAATATAAATTATTTCATGAATAATTTCTTCAAAATGAATTTCCACGAGTAAATAAGGTAGATTGAGCATTTCAATTTTCTCTTACCGTGATTTTTTATTCATTTTCTAAGTGATAACAATAAAAATAATGAAATTAATGAAATGTTAACAATACCCCCATTAGTGAACGGGTCGCATGGATTAGTGAACGCTGATTGACCCCATTACTGAACGCGTAGAATCTGAGGCTGCTCAGATGAGTTATTATCACTTTCCTGATGATATTCGAAATATATTCTGTGCACATTCTAATGAGACCTTCTCATAGGTGCTATGCATATTCATCGAACGTATGTAATCGAATATATGACGGGACGTCAGTCGAACGTCGATTGAATGAATATCGTACATTTCAAATGTACTATGTACGTTGTGAGTGTATTTAAAACAGTCCCATTCGTATATTCTATGAACTTTCATGATATGTTCTTCGTATCTCATTCTCAAATTCTACCAACGTTTTTATTTCATATATACTTTGAACTTCTGTTGCTGCTTGAGTTACTTTGGCAAAAAAAATTGTGAATTTCAAGTGGAGTTTATAATTTTACATGTTTATTCCAATCCTTGGAGAAATTTATAGATTGATTGAAAAATTATGCGCATTATGAGAATTCATGAAAAAATTTTCCTAGAGTAGATACCTATGATATGAATTGTTACGTTTATTCGTTCAGTAATAGATTCACCGATCATTTTCGTGTGTGTATTTCTGAACGCGCAATTTTCTGGGTTAGCGACTGACAGTTATTGAAAATAACCCTATATTATCTTAATTTGAATGATATCAATAGATTGGATACATAAAAGAGTTCAATGGTCGCATTAATACTATGAAAATGCACAATTGAAAAAATGTCCATTCTCAACTCACCTTGTAAAATTCACGAAGGCAAAGCTCGTTGTGACACTCGGCATGAGTCTTTATTTATTTCGTGAATTACATTTTTCTTTCTTCCATTTGTTTTCGCATTCATCACGAACAATAATGTTTGAAGATTGGAATAATCTTCACAGCACGTAATAGGTAAACACTTCTTGTTCGTAAAAGAGGTTTTATTATCTCGAGGTTCACTAAAGAGGTCGCGTTCGCTAATGGGGTCAGTTACCTTATTTCTGATCCCTATTACACTTGTACTTGTTGAATTGATTTATCGATGAAAATTTCATGCTTCCGACAATTACGCAACATTCGCTAGCTCCGCAAAAAGAAATACACGCAATTATTGGTATTAGAAGTATGAATGATGGGAATACTCATTGTTAGATGTAGATTTTCGATAATGAGATTTGTTTTTTGAAATGGAATCTGACTTATAAATGAAACTGAAACTGGCACCCGTGAGGCTAGCAGCCGATTATCATAACTTTTTCCACAAAACTTTGATCAAAGATTCAAATATCTGAGACATTTAGTAGAAAGCCACTCAATTGATTTTTGGTGTGAACACAGCTAGAACCACATTGAAGCAAAAGTTACAACAATTAGCTGCTAGCTTTAGGTTGCTGGTTTTAGCTTAATGATTCATAACCTCCATTCGTGTTATTCACAAATTTGTGATAAGTCAGGGAATCTTACCCCTGCCGCGTAGGTTAGGTTGGAAGTACGCTTCCCCCGGTCCAATTGGCCTTGGTAGTGTAAAGGGACCGGGTTAACAAAAACCGAATAAACTAAAAAAAAAAAAAATTCACAAATTTGAATGAGTTCGAATTGTAAATAAAACTATGAATTACCCTTCAACTGATGAATCAAATTGTTTTTCTTCAATTTCATTCATATTTTATCAAATTTTCTCCATGATTAATGAAAAAAACAGGTATAAAATGGAATTATTCCGGCCCCGATGGGAGCCCTGTTGATACCCAATTAGGTTGTAATGATTTTTGCGTCACATTCACCATTTAATCCTTGTTAGGCCCCGATTATTATTATGGCGTTACTGATGGAATTTCTACACGGGTATGTAACCAATTTTTGAGATATTGTAACTTAATTTGTCAAAAATGCATTCGGCTTGTAATTTCTAAAAAAAAAACATCCTCATCTTGAAAACACGTATGGAGGAAATGGAATAGAAATTAGTTTGATCCATTCTACACACTAGAACTCTGAGTTATTGATTCCATATCTTCTTGTTTCAAACGGGGCACATCCTCTCATATATTTTTTTCGATTTGTTTCGTGAATTTTGATTACTCTTTCACGTACTTAGCGTTATTTGTTCACTTTTTTGGAGTTTTTTTTTTTATTTCACTAGTTTTTCTTAATCTTATATCTTCTTTAATATCCATTTCCTCCTGTAAAACAAACACCTGTATTCTTATTTTCTCTCATTTTCAGATAATTCTTCTCTCAAGAAGATACGAGTGTTTGTGGATGGGAGCCAACCCAGACAGCACAAAGCTCTGAAAGATAACATATCTTCAAGATCTTGTGATCTTGTGATCTTCAAGAGCTTTGCGTTGTCTGGGAAATCAACGAAACCATTGGTTGAGAATGGAAAGTATGATGTTTTATTCTTCCTAACCAGGAGTATGAGCCCAGGGGGGTCACTTCACCAAAAAATATGATCCTAATGTGTATTCTGCCCTCCCGCACCTCACTTCCCCACGCAGCAGGACTTGTGTTGATTCGAGTTGATAAATTGCATATAGGTTGTTTACTCAGTCGTACACAAACAAGTGACACCACTTGATGACGCGGGTGAATGGAGTACAGGGGATATGCTACACATACGGAACATATTTTTCACACAGGAGGCATGCGAAGTGTCATATCCTTAACTAACGGTTTCGATGAATTGGCCCTCATCCGTGTTTGTCTCGAACCTCTTTTTCTATTGTATAGGATTGTCTTTTTCTCACCAACATGATCGGATGATAAAAGCTCTTCTCAAATATCTCTAATAATGAGTATCTATTCTCACGCATTTCCACTTTCCCAGGTTCTAATTTTTGAACATAATATATTGAAAGGATGAGAATATGCTGTCGAATAAGATTTTTTTTCGATGCACACTGGCAAATAGACATCTATGAGAATGAAAATACGTGAGAATGGAGGTATTTTACATTTATGATATTCCTGATGGCACAGAGTTCATTGAAAAATTTCTTGACTCTCTAAAAACTTCAAAGTTCAAATGAAGTTTTTCAAAAATTCTTCATGAGTTCTGTGTTATCTGGAATTCGAGAACAGAATTGTCTAGAAACGAAGATAATTATGAAGAATACCCAGATAGTACCAATGGTCATTCATATCCATATGACTTGAATGAATTTAAAATTAATACATTTTGAATCCCCGGAAAATTGTTTCTGAAATTACAATAAGAATTCTTCTTGAACACTGAGGTGTTCATTAAGAATTCAATTCGAATTCAAGATATTCATAATGCATTCCTTTTCTACTTTCATACCTGGGGCTCTTTGCCCAAGCAGCAATAGAAGTTCAAAATATATACGAAATAGAAATGTTCGTAGAATGTACGAATGAGATACGAAGAATATGTAATGAACATCCATATAATGTTCGAATGAGAGTGTTTTAAATATATACTTTGAACGTACATAGTACATCCGAAATGTACGATATTCATTCAATCGACGTTCGATTGACGTACCGTCGTACATTCGATTACATACGTTCGATGAATATGCATATCATCTATGAAGCGGTTTTATTGGAATATGCATAAAACATATTTCGAATTTTCGAAGAACATTCATAGTATATTCGGGTGCTGCTTGGGTGTGGGGACTCTTAGGCTATCTGGGATAAAGTTTTGTGAGAATAGAAGTATAATTCAGCTCGAATGGAAGAACAAGAGTGAATCAACTTTTGAAGAGGTCATTTTAGAATGAATTGCATTTCCAGTCTCTTCGCTCAAACAAAACTATAATCATTCTATATGCATCATTGTCTGTGATTATCATCTCATTCATCACACGTATAACATTCCGAAATATCCTCACTCTCAAACATTTTATTTTCCATTGAATACCCGTATTTTTATTTCTGTTCATTTTCAGATAATTCTTCTCTCAAGTATTACTGATAATAAATATCTGTTTTTACATATTACCACTCCAACAGAAGCTCATTTTTGAATATATGTTGGAAGAAGAAAAATTTGCTGCTGAAGACAATTTTTTTCATTGCGAACACGGATTTAAAAATAAAAATCTGTAAAAGTGAAGGAATATACGAGAATGAAAATATTCTACATTGATGACATCAATATCGATATTGATACAATTATTTGAAAAAAAACGTGATCATAAGTAAAGATAGAAGTTTATAAGAATGGAAATGCAATCGAGCTCAAATGAAACAACTGGAGTGATTGAACTTTTGGAGACGATATTGGAAAATGAATTTCATCTCCAATCACACCAGTCACATTGATCTATAATTACTTCACGATTTCTATGATTATATTCTCATTATAAAATATGTAATATTCCGATCTATTGTTTCCTCAAATACTCGATTTTTCATTGAATATCCATATTTTCAATGCTGTTAAATTTCAGATAATTCTTCTCTCAAGTACTATTGATGATGAATATTTATTCTTATATAAGTATTTCCTTTTTCACAGATCCTTATGGTTAAATATATGTTCGGATGGGAAGATGGATTCGCTGGTGAATAAGATCCCAATAAAAAAACTCCAAAAGAGTAAGAAAATAACGCCAAGCACATGAAAATTCGTTCAATATCCACAAAAAAATCCATAAACCTATTTTCAACAGGAATTTCATTACATTTGAAATTTCGATGCAATACAAAAGGATATGCCCCATCTGAAAAAAAGATGTGAAATCAATATGAGTTGCCAAGTACATTTGATTATCCAAATGCCCAAGCAGCAACAGGAGTTCAACGTATACTGGGTGATTCAAAATTGCCGTACTCTTTTCTGAGAGCAGATTCTTGATGAAATTCTGAAAAGATTTTGGTCCGGAATATTCAGATCTGATCCTTGGAACGGAGATACGAGCATTTTCTAATTTTCCGAAAAATCTAAATACCTCGGAAGTACCATATTTCTGACTTTTGAATCCAACACCATTCACTAAGTCAGATTACGGGGTATCCCTGGAAAAAAGAAATCTAATTGGGCCTCTTTCGTTGTTGAGTTATAGCGGTTTGAAATTTTTTGCACTCCAGCCAATCAGAATTCAACAACTTCAGATCAGTATAACCCCACAACGAAGGAAGCTAAATTAGATTAATTATTTTCCAGAGATACCCTGTGATCTGGCTTAGTGAATGGTGTTGGATTCAAAAGTCAGAAATATGGTACTTCCGAAGTATTTGGATTTTTCAAAAAATTAAAAAATGCTCATGTCTCCGGATCTAAGGATTAGATCTAAATATTCCGGACCAAAATCTTTCCAGAATTTCATCAAGAATCTGCTCTCAGAAAAGTGTACGGCAATTTTGAATCACCCAGTATACGAAATAGAAACGTTCAGAGAATGTACGAATCAGATACGAAGAACATATAATGGACGTTCATAGAATATTCCAATGGGACTGTTCCAAATATACTTGGAACGTGCGTAGTACATTCGAAATGTGCGATATTCGTTCAATCAACGTTCGATTGACGTACTGTCGTATATTCGGTTACATACGTTCGATTAATATGCATAGCACCTATGAAACGGTCTCATTGGAATGTACATAGGACATATTTCGAATATTCAAAGAACTTTCATAGTATATTCTGATGCTACCTGGATGGTATATAAACGATTTCTTGTATATTGTGACTTCAATTTTTTTCAATTCAATCCGATGTGATTTATGATCTTTGAAAAACATCATTATATCAAAAATGAATATAAAGTGGAGTAGAAAAGAAATCGAGTTCAATCATTTGGCATACTACAAACAACTCTGACTTATTTTGAATCGAACGTGTTGTTTGTTTCTGAACAACTTTAAAATTCATGTTCATACGAAAAATTTGACGTGCCTAGTGGAAAATTCTGAGGTCTTATTATTAAACACTTTAGTCATAAAATCTTTATTGGCCACTTTGACAATCTTAACAATCTTTACTTTTCGCATCGACATGAATTTCAAAACTGTTCAGAAATGACCAACACATTTGGTTTAAAATAAGTCAGAGTTGTGATGATTGAATCTAATTCTTCTTCTACTCCACTTCATGTTCATTATTAATACAATGATGTTTTTCAAAGATCATAAATCACTTCGGATTGAATTGAAAAAAATTGAAGTCACAATATACAAAAAATCGTTTACATACCATTTGGATAATCAAATGTACTTGGCAGCTCATATTGATTCCACATCTTTCTTTTCAGATGGGGAATATCCTGTTGTATTGCATCGAAATTTTGGATGTAATGGAATTTCTGTTGAGGATAGGTTTATAGATTTTTTTTGTGGATATTGATGGCATTTTCATGTGCTTAGCGTTATTTCTTCCCTTCTTTGGAGTTCTCTAATGGGATTCCATTTCTTTTTCTGAAAATGCGTTCAATTGCAAACAAATGAAAATCAAATACACATTTCGAGTTTGATAGGAAACATAGCAATGAAGAAAATGTCCTCAGATTATTCCTGTGATATGAAAAACCATTTGGGTGCTCATTAATCATCTCATCATGGGACAGCAAAAGATTATTGGAATTGAGAATGAAGAAAAGAAGGAAAGGGCAGTGAATTTCCTCAAACAAGGCTACATGTGAAGAATTCTGGAAACTAAATGTTAGTTGACGCTGAAAGCAGCTCGGAGCATTCAGAGCAGCTCAAAATTTTGAACAATTCATTGTGTACCTTTCCACCGTCATGTTCTAAATCCTGAATTCATCAGTCCCAGCCAATCGTAGAGAAGATCTGAAAGTATGAACATATTTCATTGCGGATTCTTTGAGAAATGGACTTTTCCCTCCATGGACTATGGGAATGGAATTATGAAGCATACCCAGATATCGCAAATGATCATTCTTATCCAATATAACTCTAATGAATTCAAAATGAATTCGAAATGAATACATCTTGAATCTCCAGAAAATCATTTCCGAACTTGCAATATAAATTCTTCCTGAATACTAAGGTGTTGATCAACAATTTAATTTGAATTGAAAGTATTTATAATTATCATCATCATGAAGTGATCGGTCTTATGACTGGTTTGATGAAATCCACCAACCCTGTCTATTATCCGCTGAACACTTAATTTCTACATATCTACGGCAATCCTTATCTTGCATAATTTGTTTCATATAACTTAATCTAGGTCTACCTTTGCGAGTGTTACAATTCATTATATTTCCTTACAATATTCTTTCCAAAAAATTATCATGTCTTATCCTTTCAGATTCCTCCTTCTTTTCAAGACATGTTTCAAAAGACATCTTTTTCCATTTACCTTCTTAAGTACTTCTCCATTCATCACTCTCTATCCACTTTATTCTAAGCATACTTCCATAACACCACATTTCAAAAGCTGCGAATCTTCGTTGGTACGTCTTTCCAATTGTCCGAGTTTCGCAACCATATAATGCTGTGCCCCAAACGTAACTCTTCAAGAATTCCTTCCTTGCTGCTAAGCCAATATTTTGATCCCAAACTCGAATCTACCAATTCTTCTCCATCAACATCTTCCTCCCTCTCTAAAAATCCTATATTATCGCTTCCTTTATACGGATCTTCTGAATGATTAATCCATTGTTCTATTTTTCCCTCCGTTCTCATCAATTGTCTCCCTGGAGAATTGTTTATCTTACTGCTTTTAGATTTCATCTGTCCAAAAAATCTCCTAACAATCCTATATGCCTCATCTATTTTACCTAAATGTAATCTCATTTCTGTATCCTGACATTTTTCTTTTAACCATTGTCCTTTCGCTTTCCTTGATTCTCTTATCATTTTATTTCTCAGTGCCTTGTGTGTCTGCTGGTCTTGTTCGCTACTCTTATTCTTGTATTTCCCCTCTCATTAATTGAATCGAGAATTTCTCCCGTTATCCATGGTTTGTTAGGTTTTACTCCATCGTTCTTCAAAATTCCTTCTGCACATTGTTCTATGTTCCCCTTCTCATTCGTCCATCTACTCCCTATTTCCAAGTCTCAAGTGTTTGTTCTTGTTCAAGATTCTTCAAATTCCATCTTTGTTGCATTTTCCTTTTCCCCTTCAGAGCTTTGAATTCCAGAGAACATTGCATCAGCAACATATTGTGATCACTATCTATATTCGCGCCTGGATAAGTTTCACAGCTTCTCACTTGATTTCTAAATCTTCGTTTTACTAATATGTGATCAATTTGGTATCTTGCTGTATCTCCTGGCATTTTCCAAGTATAGATCTTTCTTGGATGATTTTCGAATAATGTGCTTGTAACACCCTTTTTATGACTTCCACAGAATTCGATCAAACGTTGTCCTCTTTCATTTCTTCTTCCTAACACAAAATCTCCTATTATGTTGCCCTCTTTTCCTTGCCCTACTACCGCATTCCAGTCACCTATGATCATTAAATTCTCTTCTCCCTTTACATATTCTATCACTTCTCCTATTTCATCGTACGTTTTTTCGACATCTTTCTCTGAGTACGCAGATGTGGGCATGTATACTTGAATCATAACAGTGTCCACTGGTTTTGTTCTAACTCTAACCATCATGACGCGTTCGCTATCTTGCAAATAATTCTCTATCCTATTCCCTACCCTTTTATGCATTATAATTCCCACACCTGCTTGACCATTCTTTGATCCTGTACGAATTATTCTATGATCCCAACTCCGGAAATCCCCTTCTTGCGGCCATCTTATTCCGCTAATTCTCATTACATCGATACCTAACCTATTCATTTCTACCCATGTGGAAATTGCCGGGGTTGACAAATCGCCCAGTACTGGAAAGGTTGTATTTGCCAGACTTCGGCAAAAACAACTGTTCCTGCTCAGGCCCATTACTGTTTTTCAACTGGCTGTACATGTTCGACGGAGTTGAGACGGTATTGGTTGGCGTGGACAGACAGTGTTGGGCCAGTAATGAATCAATACTGGCCGGAAAATACACGAATCGTAGTGTAACGGAGCCACGCCAGTACTGTGCCAAAGTTGGGATAACCATTCAATATATCCAATAGGCGATCGAGTGCCAGGATCGGTAGGGCAATGGCTAACTACAAAATCGGTAGTCGAACTACGTTAAAATTATGTCTATGGAAATCCGGCTGTTATGGTAAACCAAAGCGGCGCCAGTACTGAGCCAAAGTTGGGATTACCATTTCATATATTTGATAGCCGGCTTTATGCCAGTATCAATATGGCACTGGCTGACTATCAAATCGATGTTGTATTGTCGTTAAAATCGTAGCGATGGGGATCAGGCTATTAGGGTGAGCCGAAGCTTCACCAATACTGAGCCAGAGTTGGGATGCCATTCAATATATCTAATAGGCGATCGAGTGCCAGGATCGGTAGGGCAATGGCTAACTACAAGATCGGTAGTCGAACTACGTTAAAATTATGTCCATGGAAATCCGGCTGTTATGGTAAACCAAAGCGGCGCCAGTACTGAGCCAGAGTGCGGATTACTACTTCATAGATTTGATAGCCGACTATATGCCAGTATCAATATGGCACTGGCTGATTACGAAATCGATGTTGTATTGTCGTTAAAATCAATTCATTATGACAAATGGCGTGGTACTGGCGAGGTTGTATTTGCCAAAGTTCGGCAAAAACAACTGTGCCTGTTCAGAATCATTACCGTTTTTCAACTGTCGCCGAACATTCGCAAAATTTCAGCCGGTATTGGCTCGCGTGGACAGACGGTATAGGGTCAGTATCGAATGAATACTGTCTGGACAATACCCAGGATTTCGAGAAACGGTACCGCGCCAGTATTCAGCCAGAGTCGGTATTATCATTCCATATGTACAACAGACGGCAATATGCCAGTAATGATATGACTCTGGCTGACTACGAAATCGATAGTCGATTGATGTTGCAATTATGATCTTGGCAACTCGGCTGTTGTGGTCAGCCGGAGTCGCGCCAGTATTGAGCCAGAGTTGGTATTAGGATTCAATATTTTCGATAGACGACATGGTACCAGTATTGGTGGGACTCTGGTTGACTACGGAATCGGTAGTCGATTGACATTAAAATCACGATCTTGGCAACTTGATTTTTGTAGTGAGCCGGAGTCGCGCCAGTATCAAGACAGAGTTGGTATGATCATTCAATACGTTCGATAGAGAACAATGAGCCAGTATTGGTAGAATCTTGTTTCACTACGGAGTCTATGGTAAATTGCGTGACTTCAAGGGAATTGGTGCAACAAATGGGAATTTAAGTGGTCCGTTGTCAACTCGGAGATTAGCTGATGTGATAGAGACTCCGTCTCTCACTCGCAGGTCCCGGGTTCAGTCCAAGCCCAGTGAACTTTCATGAAACCACTTCCAAAGCGTCTTTCTCAGATAACGGCGATGAGGAAAATAGATTCACAAAGTTTTGAGAGTTCAAATTCAATGTATTTTTTTTTTCTTGAAATATAACACCGATCTCCAATTACCAGCACTGTGCCAGTACTGGGTCGGGTCTGAATTCCTACGTAGGATGTATTATTTTTACCCTCTACCACTTCTCATCCAGTACTGGCCGAACAACTGATTCTGTTGCAAATCTATGTGTTAGGCCCGGGACTCCTCAGCCCATGTGTTAGTTTTCCCTTGCTTTTCCTCCGTTTTTCCTGGCGTTGGGATGATTCAATTTCTCTGAGTTTGTATTCTCCCTCTCGAGTGGTTCATTCCACTCGAAAAAGAGACCCAAATCTGAGATACTCATCCTCCCCACCACGTAAAGAGAGCAGATACTACCAAGGATGGATAAAAAGGATATCAAGGACAGGTATCAATAATATTCCTCGGAAGACCCGCGATCATCCCACGGGGAGGAATAATGATCTAAGAATATCAAAATATATGAAAATAAAGATATTTAATATTCATGATATTCGAGAATTGAATCATCCGAAATTAAAGATGAAGGCAGATAAAAATGAAAGTTTGTGAGAATAGAAATGTAATTCAGCTTGAATGGAACATCAAGAGGGATAGAACTTTCGAAGAAAACATTTAGAATGAATTGTTTCTCCAGTCATATCAGTCAGGTTGACCTGGAGTTACCCTAGTGGAAATGCACCATATATGACCCATATATGCCCCATATATGAACCATATATGAACCATATATGACCCATATATGACCCATATATGACCCATATATGACCCATATATGACCCATATAAGGCCCATATACATAGGGGTATAAAAAAAGTCTCTCCTACGAGAATTGAACGCGGTTCGTTGGGACGGGACTCCATCCCCCTTTCACTGGAGCCACCACCGGTCGCTTGAAAGAAGCGACTTCTTTCACGTATATGAACTCCCGCTTATTCTTGGAAGCCATATATGGCTCATATATGAACTGCGAATTGGTAGATCATCAATTGTGGATCACATATAAAACATATATGAGTTATTGCAGGTCAGATTCACAATGAGTTCCTCAATATTTTTAGAATAATTATTTTTGAATTCTTCGTGGAAACATATGAGATATTTGTCAAATTTGTTTGTTTGCTCTTTTTTATTCTATTGTGTTCACCAGTTTACAATGTGTCAGAGCTTTTAGTTTGGACGAATCCAGTTTTTTTTTTAATGCGTGTATCTCCAAAAGGTCTCAACACACAGAATTTATAAGGCATAAAAGTTGGAATTTTTTCTGAACTTTTCAAAAATTCGAGTGAAATTTTTTTTCCCAATTTGTGTCTAGTGGAATTCCTACGGTGGAAGTAAAAATGGTAATTCATTCGAATTTGGACATTTTCAGCCCTTTGAGATCACCAGGAGTCCAGAAGACTCTAGGGGGAGTCTGTGGTTCCGTACCCTGATGAAAATTTTTGTCATAATTTCTCATAATTCCTCATTGTCCCAATTCATGGAGAAAATATGAGGAATTCTATTGTTCTTTCTCATATTCTCTCCATGAATTGAGACAATGAGAAATTATGAGGAATTATGACAAAAATTTTTGTCAGGGTAGCTTACAGTGCTTGTCGTGAATTTTAATTTGTGCTGCCTTCTGTTATTGTCAAAGACACCGAGATGTGAATTTTGTCGAGAAATCTGCAACAATATTTGAAAGACTGCGTGAATGACATCTGTTGCTTTGGTTTGGGGTCCGAAAGACCCTGTGTAACCTTTACGTAAGTGCTTTGAAGTGTGACCTGAACGGGCTAATTTTTTATCTAACAAACACGATCGATCTATGGTGCAAAGCAATACTTTTGGTTCAGTTCTGAAAATGGTAATTTCCTACGACATTCAAGAAATATAAATGAAACAAGACAAAAAAGATAACTCAATAACTTGAAGTTACACATCAATCCGTCCATGAAATGTCTCGTATCTATGCTGCATTACAAATCTTGAATAATCGAGCACGCGGAGTTCTCAGGCCGCCCTTGTTTTGTCCACACTGAGAGAAGAGATTATATGAACATTACCAAAATTCCAGTTATAGTTATTGAAAAGTATGATAATTGAGTGACACATGGGGATTGTAGATAAACGTTCCTTTCTTTTCAATTATAATCATCCCATATCTAATATACCACGCGATATTAAGAGAAAAAAGGATTATTTTATATACATTGGAGTATAAGCTACGCAATAAAATATTGCCCATCACTTTACAATATAGAGAAGTATGTGAATTCGGTTGACTGAATCCTCACTAAGTAGTTGAGTAGAATTTCACCATTATGCCTGTCAAATATTTCGATCCCTATTTATTGAAATATAATGGTCTACTTGTTGATTTTTGCGGCATATTTGATCAACCAATATCATGCAGTAAGAAAGGTGAAATTCTAATGGATTCAGTAATTGAATATCAATTTCAAAAGATCGATTCCCTAACACAAATAATAATAATTGCATTAATGTGACGCAAGCGCTAGGACTCAAATCAATTTCTTGTGAATAATGTACGCAAAAATGCGTGAGTGTATCTAAAATATCTCTCCGTACAGCATTTTTTCAGTGTTTCAAATCATGTTCTAAAAACCCCTAGACAGCAATACAGTTCAGAGAGAATTCACATTCAATACTCTTTGGATTCTGAGAATTCATAAAGGATTCTATATGAAAACAGGTGGAATTTTTGTGTTGTATGGGTTTTAAATGAACCTAATATTGCGTAATATGTAACGAAACAATTGGCTCAAGTTTCAATAAGATGTTAGACCAACTCTAGTCTTTCAGTACGTGATTGTCAAAGCAAAATTAAGCGAATCTTCCTTTAGCGAAATACTGTGGGAGGCTTCGTCTTCAAGTTATAAGCAAAATAAATTCCAACGAGAAAATTAAATTTTAAAATCAAGACTACCCTCCACTTTTGACAAAGATTGCATCTAAAATATGCCAAAAATTTATATACTACACTAAAACATTAAGAATATGCTGTCAGTTCAAAATGAAGATCTGAGAATGAGAGGGAAATATTCTTGAAGTTCAACACAAGTCGACGAGAAATGAATTAGAAGCACGCACTGCACGCACAAGCGTTGATCTAAAGTAGGTCGTAGTGGGGATGAGCGCAGATTTTAGTGAACTAGATAGTAATCAGTATTCAAAAGGTTACGAACCAATCACTGGAAAATATGAAAACAAGAATGTTCTTGAAAATTCACTAATGTTTCCAAAATACGTGTCGTAGACAATATATATTTATATACGATAGAGGTACGCACAACAAAGCTACATGAATATATAATGTTTATATTGAACATTGCTCAGTAATTTGGGAAAAATAATTTCACAAGTAGGAATGAAAGCTACAAGGTATTCAAATATTCTACTTTTTGATGGAGTTATTATTCGTAGTTATGTGGCACTAGTATTTCTCACATCATAAGACTATCAATTGATGAAGTGTTTACTGTAGTTTATAAGAAATATCGTTGTACATCCTTTTTGAATATCTAATGATTACAAAACTGAACGTATGATAATATTCATTGAACATTTTATTAAAGGTTTGCATAAGTTGGGTAAATTTGGATGAAGTTATAAGATCTATTACTAATATTCCAGCAATTGATAAGTTTACTGAATAATATGAAAATCAATGCTGTATTTCACCAATCCATTTCTCTCAGTGCAGATCTCTCGAATGCCGTGGAGTAACATTTTCAAAAACGAAACGAAAATTATCGTTATGTTCCAGAAATTAGTTTTGCTTGTGGAATTTGAAAATCAAACGTATTCGAATTTGAATGAAATACTCTTTTCACTTCCATCGTCGAATTACGGCGAAATACGTCTTTGGAAAGAAATTTTCTCTTGACTTTGTGAAAAGTTGAGGCAAAATCCTAAGTTCCATGCCTTCGTAATAATTTTTTGTGTTGAAAGCTTTCCAAGACACAGGCATTTGAAAAAAAGTGGGTTTTAGAGACCAAGAACTTCGACATGTATTGTAAACCTGAAATCATAATAGAATAAGAAAAAAAGAAACAAATGATACGTATCTCACATTTTTCAACAGAGAATTCGGGATAACCATTTCAAAAATATTTATGAACTCTTGGAAAATCCGATATGAAATGATCCATACATAGCAAATAATTATACCAAATATGAATCATATATGTTTTTGACAGTTTCCTGCGAACATATATGTTTTTGACCTTTTCCTGCAAACATATATGTTGCGCGCGGTACCATGTATGCTTTATATGTATCACTGATGAAGCTTCGGCCACATATATGGGGCATACATGGGTCATATATGTGTCATATATGGGGCGTATGTGGGACATATATGGTCATATATGTTCTGTGGGAATCATATATGAATCATATATGGGTCATATATGATTCATTTCCACTAGGGTATTGAACCACAATTTCTATTAGGTGTGCGAGTTGAAACTCGGCTTTTTTTTGTCAAATTCAATTTTATTAAAAAAATGCCCGGGAAAAAAATTCCATATATGGACCCATATATGGATTCATATACGCATTCATATATGAGCATATATGGATTCTGGCCATATATGTTCATATATGGTCATATATGAAAGTGGGGACTCTATCAGCATTGATCTCACTTCTCTCTCCTTTGGTTTTCCATCACATTCTATGTAAAATTGTGACATTTTTTTCTCCATATATGGATGTATATGATGATGTATGATTGAATATGATCACATATGGCCATATACAGTCTCATTCATACATGATCATATATGGCCAAAATCCATATATGCTCATATATGATCTCATATATGTTTATATATGTTCATGTATGATTCATACGCTCATATACGACCATATATGAATTATTTTTTCCCGGGTGCTCCTTTCAAGAACTATGGATCAAAATATTCGCCGTTATTATCTACAGTCTTTTGCCATTAATCGGGTAGTAGATGAATGCCTTCACGATAGAAACTTGGTGGTTTTGAAACAAAATAGTTGACGCGCATTATCATGCAGCAGCATCACTTTTCGTCTTTCTTGCCCCGTGAATGGTCTTTTTTCCTCCAGAGCATCACTTACTTTGATCAGCGGGCCTGGTAACGCTCAGCTGTAATGGTTTGGCCCGGTTCGAGAAGCTCTTAGTAAATGATTCCTTCCCAATCCCACCAGACACAGAGTAAAACTCTCTCTGCATGAATATGCGGTTCTTCAACTGATATAGATGGCTGGCCCGGGTCAACCCATGCTTTTCTACGTTTGGGATTGTCGTACAAAATCCATTTTCCATCACTCGTAATGATTTTATGCAGAAAGTTCTCCTTCTTGACCCGAGAAAGCAAATTTATGCAAATGGCAACTCTTTGTCTTTTATTTTCTTCCGTCAGTTTATGAGGAACCCATTTTCCTTCCTTCTGTATTTTTCCCAATGCATGCAATTGGAGTGGAATTGCTTGACGAGGAACTCCTTACTGTTCTGCAAGCTCTTCTTGAGTTTGACATGGATTTCCATTCAGTAAAACTTCAAGTTCTTCATCCTCACGTTTTTTCATTGCACCTGGACGTGGATCGTCCTCAAGACTGGGATTTCCATTAAGAAATCTTGTAAACCACCTTTCCACTGTTGAATGGCTCACAAAATTTTGACCCAATGTCGTAATAATCAATTCCACAGCTTGAGTAGCATTTTTATTCATTTGAAAACAGAACAGAGTACCATGGGGTAGATGTTGCTTATCGAAATCCATCTCATGAAATTGATACACTGGAAATTACTGCTTGAAAATGACTGATATGACAACTGCAATGTCCACACTACATATATAAAAAATGGCGTACGAATTGGATGCGCTCTAATATTTTGTTTCATGCAACCAACTTAAAGCCGAGTTTCAACTCGCACGCCTAATATAATCAGAATACTCCTGTATCTGCTCAACTTTTGTCGAGTTGGTCCTGAACAGTCTGCGTAATCATTCGTCATTTGGTCAGTCAAATGCATCTGATGCAGAAATTTTTGTTATATCTACAGCGCTGCTGTCTTCCCTCCATTTTCTCTCAACGCTAAGTGGTGATCATGATGGTTAGTGACATAGAGATGTATAGTACACCTGCGTCCTTCTTGCTTCTCCTTCATCGACCAGGGGATCTATTGGAAGAACCTGATAGTGGTATACCTGATGCAATAACTTGTTGAATATCCACTACGCTTCTGTCTGTTCTCCATTTTCTTACGAAGCTACCTATTGATATTGATCCTGCTGCTACACAATATACAGATGTATAATATATTAGCATCTTGCCTGTTTTTCCTTCATCCACCTGTAATTCTACTCGAAGAATCTAGGGATTCATTATCAATTGAATCCACTTTGTAATCTGTAATGCAAATTATTAGTGGTGGTCGTGAACTCACAGATCTATGATATATTCCCTTCAGTTTGTTTCTGCCTTATCCCCCTGAAACACTACGCAAGAATCTGATACCAGCATTGGATGGATTTGTGATATATCCACTGCACTTTTGCCTTTCGTTCGTTCGACTATGAGGCCACCGAATGAGATTGATAGTGACGAGAGCTAGCATACAAATTTGTGATACGTCTACTTCTTTCTCCTTCATCTCCAGCCATCTATGATTCTACTCCTAGGAAGTGATGAGCCCAGCATGTTGGAAGAATCTGTGGCATATCTACTGTGTTTCCGCCTTCGGAAAAATCGCTCCATCCATAGTTCTTATTGAAACAATGTTTGATATACTTTAATGTGACTAAAGTAACTGGGAACCAACCTCAACTCCCACCGTTGGACATCTCCCTGAGGTTTTGTCATGAACTTCACTTTCTAAGAACTTTTCATATCGCATTGGGGTTCTTTGATGAATTTCCCTTCCTGATTATAAGTGATGATTCTGTTATTGATCCATTACATAATCTCCAATCATCCATTTCATGGTAGTCATTATCAATTGAATCCACCTTGCAATCCGTAATTCATCCATTCAATACAAGATTTCCACAAGTCCGGCTATATGAAATTGTTAGTGGTGTTAGACGACGCATAGGTCTATGGTATATTTCCTTCTGTTTTGTGTTTCCTTATCCGCTTATGATACCACTCAAGTAATCCGATATCAAATCTTGGCGAAGAGAGTATCAGGCCAATGAGGAAAGATGAAAACGACGCAAATATACCATTCGATCTATACGTCGTCTACCACCACTATCCATCTCATTCAGATTATTTCATAGGCAATTTTGTATTGAATGGATGAACTACAGATCATAAAATGGATTCAACTGATAATGAATGGCATGGAATGGATGAATAAAGATTATGCAAGGAATCAATAACTGAATTATTGCCTATAATCAGAAAGTGGAATTCATCATATATCAAATACAGGGTGGTCCATTTGAAGTGATATAGTCAAATATCTCGGGAACTGGGAGAGATGGAAAAAAATGTTTCAGATAAAAAGCTTAGGGTTCCAAAGGGGAAGTATGATGCTGACCTTGAAAAATCCCTCAGAGGTCATTTTGAAGATCATTTGAGGGTCAAGATGGTTTCTTTGGATGGGACCCCCATTTTTGTATCATGGCACCGGAAAGCTGGTTTCAAACCCTTTACGAAACACTGGTCATGGACCCCTTTCCGCCCATTGGGGTGCAAGGTATGGACCGTCAAAGTTATTGATGAACTACTCTTAGCGCTACCCAGGAACAAAGACGTGGGCGTGGTAGTTCTCTGTTCCCTCCGGAGTGCTTAATTATCGTGAGTGCCCTTGTCTCTCACACGAGGGGTGCTTGATGCTGTTACAATGATTGCTCGAAGTTACCCCCCTCTGCCTGGATACATAATCCTGGTATGTTGGCACAAACAGTGCGGATGCGATCGATCATGTCCTCCCTCATTGACAAAAAAACTTCCAAATTTTTTTGGTAAGTCTACAAAGGAATTTTTTACAGTGTAACTCTCTTTGAAAATTCTCTGGGAGCTCGAAGGATTTTTGTATCCGTTCGAATGTGCATCCTAATCGACGTTATGTGGTATGGTCAATACTTCCAATGTTTCCAGCAACCTTTCGACAATTGTTGAGAGTCGATACTCATTTATAACCCTCATTGAATCAAATGGAATAATTTATTCGATTTGAAACGCAATAATCGTAATAAATCGTACACATTACTGCCAACCATAATAAGCAAAGACTCAGTGGTCCCGTTTTTTTCCCAATGAAATTAACTCTAATCTGCATTGAAATCAGTCTCGATCTTCGGAGAAAAACGATGAACAAGAATACATAAACAAACAGAAACATCGAATTTCTGTTTATTATGGTTGGTTATGTGAATGATCACGGAAATACGTGGTCATTTGAACACTGGTTCTAAACTGAGACCATCACAATCGTTCTTCTCCTTCGCATATTCAATCATCTACATTCATCAATTTATTCCATTCAATGCAATCGAAGGAATGAATCACTATCCACCCTCTGAAATTATCGATATGATGCTTGTGCTTGATTCATGTCACAATAATTACAACGAAGCCGCAAGAGTTTACTGGGATCGGTATCCCGATCGCCGCATCGCACACCCCATGACCATCCGTCGATTCGGATTGAGGGCTCGACGAGGAGTATTGCAGCGAGATCTGAGACATCACCGGTACGATGAGAATGATATCCGTGCACTCACCATATTGGGACTTATCCACTTGGACCCTCATGTTAGTAGCAGATCGTTGGCACGAATAACTGGTATACCCCGGACTACTGTTTTGAGAATCTTGAAGCATGCCAAATATCGACCATACCACATTACGTTAACTCAAGCTCTCACTCCAAATGACATGAGACTTCCAATTAGATCCTGCAACTGGGCACGAGCAAGGCTGGTTGACGATCCTCAATTCTTTGACTATGTAATGTTCCCCGACGAAGCATATTTTCAGAGCACTGGGCATTTGAATAGACACAACTCTCATTACTGGTCGGATGTTAATCCGCATTGGTATCGAGCAATCGATAACCAACATCGTCGGATCGTAAATGTGTGGTGCGGGATCGTCAATGGCTATTTAGTCGGTCCACATTTTTTCATCGGCACTTTAAACGGCCCCATGTTTCTGGAATTTCTGGCGGATCATTCACCAGGCTTGCTTGAGGATCTGGATTTACAAACAAGGCAAAGGATGTGAGTCCAACTGGATGGAGCGCCACCCCATTACGCATACCAAGAATACCTTGATCATCATTTCCCGGGAAGGTGGATTGGACGAGGTGGGCCAGTTGCGTGGCCTCCAGGCTCACTCGACTTGACATCTCGCGACTTTTTCTTGTGGCGATTTCTGAAAGAAGAAGTATTCAAGGCCCAACCAACAACGAGGGAGGACATGATCGATCGCATCCGCACTGTTTGTGCACACATACCGCGATCAGTGTTTCTGAAGACGGTTACAAATTTCCAGCGGAGACTGGGATTAGGTATCCAGGCAGAGGGGGGTAACTTTGAGCAATTATTGTGACAGCATCAAGCACCCCTCATGTGAGAGGCAAGGGGACTCACAATAATCAAGCATCCCACATGTGAGAGGCAAGGGGACTTAAAATAATCAAGCACTCCAGAGGGAACAGAAAACTACCACGCCCACGTCGTTGTTCCTGGGTAGTGCTAAGAGTAGTTCATCAATAACTTCGACGGTCCATACCTTGCACTCCAATTAGTGGAAAGGGATCCATGACCAGTGTTTCGTAAAGGGTTTGAAACCAGCTTTCCCATGCTATGATAAAAGAATGGGGGTCCTATTTAAAAAACCCATTTTGACCCCCAAATGACCTTCAAAATGACCTCTGAAGGATTTTTCAAGGTCAGCATCATACTTCTACTTTAGAACCCTCAATTTTTTATCTGAAACATTTTTCTCCATCTCAACTAGTTTCCGAGATATTTGACTATATCACTTCAAATGGACCACCCTGTTTAATCAGAACATAGAATTATCCAAAAACCCCAATGCAGTGTGAAAAGTTTCCAGGCTGTAAAGTTCATGGCAGAAGCTCAATGAGGTATAAGAAGTTTGAGAAACGTTTAAAGTTGAGGTTGGTCCCCAGGCACTTTAGTTACATTCGGGCATCTCAAATATTTTATATCAAAACTAATAATTGAACAGAACCATTTCTCTAGAAGCAAAAGCACACCAGATATGTCACGGATCTTGACGACATACTGGGCTCATCAGTTCTTCGGAGGAGAATCACAGTTGGGTGGAGAGAAAGCAGAAATGGAGCAGAAAAATCGTGAATTTGTACGCTAGCTATTGTCACTATCAATTCCATTCGGTGGCCTCATAGTCGAGTGGAGCAAAGCCAAGAGTGCACCGAATATATCACAGATCAATCCGATACTATTATTTGATTCTTCGAATAGCATCACAGGTGGATGAGGGTGGAACAAAATGGAGCAAACATACCATTGACATGTAGGGGAGAGTGGGGAGACTTGCACCATGGGGTGATATGCACCACAGCAGATATCTCTTAATTTTCCAAAATTTCTGAACTGTTCTTGCACGTGGCGTTTGCTGAATGGATGACCTGACTCCACACGAGTTCACAGGAATGTGGAATGAATCTCTGTTTTTTTATTGATATCAAAAGGTTTGGCACTCTCAAAATCGTTTGATTTGTGTCTCCTTAGTTTTTCAGTAAAAGTTTCCCATGATCTGTAAGTGATCCCAAACACCACGAAACCAATCTCAATCGAAAGTACAATCGTTGCACAATATTTTCATGATCCACTTTTTGACTGAAAATATCTGGAATTTTTTGTGAGCATCAGTAGTCTGTTGATGCCGTGAGGGGTGCAATGCACCACAAATTGCGGGAATAGTTGCACCACTTCCGATGTTTCATTTTTTTTATAGAAACAGGTATTCAGAATGATCCGTACACTCGGATGTTCGAATCTGAATGTTCTTCCGAAGAACAGAAGAGAGAAGGAGAGGAAGGAGAGAGAGAGAGAAAGATTCTTTTGTTTGATGAAATACTCTGTGAAACTCTTTGCTATTTCCATGAATGATCTCACTTCATATAAGTCAGGGGGGATAAACTCAATGAGAGAATTTTCATAATGAACTTCAGCGCCGCCAAGGGGAAGGCTACTGGAACTAACCTCACATGGATACATTTACACAAATGCTCAACAAATCATAAAAGTTTGTGACACAGTATCAGTGCCTTCATGTGAGATTAGTTCAAGTACCCTTCCTCTTGGCGGCGCTGAAATGAGTCTCAAGAACGTTCAATTGAGTTTATGCCTCCTGATATGAGTTGGTAGGAGTGACAAATTTCACTTGTTTCCTCCGTTCATAGCAAACACTCTTGTGCAATTAGTTTTCAATAAAAGGTTGTTGCTAGTATCAAACTCTAAACTGCATAAAGTCCATCTTGATCGTAAGTTCAGCTATTCACTTGTATATCTGATTATTCATTTCAAATAAATACTGATAAATAGATTTGAAAATAGTGGTTATTATTCCAATTAGCCCTGCTAAATTATCTCCATAAAGAACGATACAAAACGATAGATTTTTTCTATAGTTTTCAATGAGGTTTCTGAATACGGAATTTACGAAGTTATATCGTTATCAAACGATAGAACTCTATCGTTCCTTACCGTTTTCTATAAAAATTTGACAGATTGTATAGGGTTTTATCGTGAAATTCGTATTGGAAAAGTACTACTTATTCTAGAACACATAACTATTTTTTTTCCAAATAACTGATACTTCTCCTATACGAATTTCACGATAAAACCCTATACAATCTGTTAAATTTTTATAGAAAACGATAAAGAACGATAGAGTTCTATCGTTTGATAACGATATAACTTCGTAAATTCCGTATTCAGAAACCTCATTGAAAACTATAGAAAACATTTATCGTTTTGTATCGGTCCTTATTGGGAAAATTTAGCAGGGAGAGGATCAATTACTCAGGGAGAGAGAAAGAGAGAGAGAGAGAGAGAGAGAGAGGGAGAAAGAGCTAATTCGCAGGGTGGTGCAAATATCCCCACAGGGTGGTGCAAGTCTCCCGCCATGTGGGGAGAGTTGCACCAAACGCAATGTTTTTGAAGAACACTTATATCATTGATAGGATGTTAGATTCGACCTTGCTATCATTTGCAACTTAGAAAGGAATGTTTGCCCTGTCAAAATCCCATAAATAATATATCGAATGAAGTTAACCACGAAAGTTATAACGATGTAAAAAAAAAGTGGTGCAAGTGTCCCCACTCTCCCCTATGTTAGCTACCAATACTATCAATTTCATTTATATTCGAGAATCCGATAACAGCCTTTGTCGAAGAAACCCAGTGAATCTTGTACAACGTTCTAGTCAAAGTCAATGCAGTAGAATGTGGTTCATGTCGTTGTAGTCAGTGTAGTTGATGTCCGATTCTCAATCAGATTTGATTAAATAAAATGGCCTGTTGCATATGAGATAATGCTCTTCATCAAAACCACACAGACAATTAAATCCCCCAAAAAAACTCCAAAAAAGTAAAAAAATAACGCCAAGTACATGAAAATCCCAAAAACAAAGAATAAAAAAATCTAAAAACACATTCCAAAGGAAAATTTCACTGCATTCAGAATTTCGAGGGGATATAAAAGGATATGCTCCATTTGGAAAAAAAAGATATGAAATCAATATGAGCGACCAAGTACATTGGTTATCCAAAGGATATGTGAAAGATTTTTGGTATATTGTAACTTCAGTTTGTTTAAACTGTATTGAAGGTAATTTATGATTTTCAAAAAAGCATTATTGTATTAAAAAAATAAATAGAACAAGCGTATCGTTCTGCTCGTATATATAGACACCAAAAAGTGAAAAAAAAGTAGAATTCCACAAAACATACAAATGTCTCACAAAAACCCCTAAAAACTCCAACAAAGTAAAAAATAATGTCAAATCCCAAGAACCATACAAACGTTTTACAATAACGCTTGAAAAAAAATCCTTGAAAAAAATACTTCACTCTTTCCGTAAGATTACTTGATATATCGAATATACCATTAAAAAAAAAGATGTGAAAGGCAACCCTGTTTCGGAATTCGCATCAACCAGCAACACTTGGCGTGGCCGATGGTAGAAGTTTTTAGCCTTCATTATATACAAATGAATTCCTATACATCATTAAACAAGAAATTTAAATGATATAATTTCATGAAATCTTCTTCGGCCACGCCAAGTGTTACTGACTGATGCGAATTTCGAAACAGGGTTGCCTTTCACATCTTTTTTTTTAATGGTATATTTGTTATATCAAGTCATCTTACGGAAAGAGTGAAGTATTTTTTTCAAGGATTTTTTTTCAAGCGTTATTGTAAAACGTTTGTATGGTTCTTGGGATTTGACGTTATTTTTTACTTTGTTGGAGTTTTTAGGGGTTTTTGTGAGACATTTGTATGTTTTGTGGAATTCTACTTTTTTTTCACTTTTTGGTATCTATATATACGAGCAGAACGATACGCTTGTTCTATTTATTTTTTCAATACAATAATGCTTTTTTGAAAATCATAAATTACCTTCAATACAGTTTAAACAAACTGAAGTTACAATATACCAAAAATCTTTCACATATCCTTTGGATAACCAATGTACTTGGTCGCTCATATTGATTTCATATCTTTTCTTTCCAAATGGA
The DNA here is from genome assembly GCA_018340375.1 of Gonatopus flavifemur. NCBI lineage: Eukaryota > Metazoa > Arthropoda > Insecta > Hymenoptera > Dryinidae > Gonatopus > Gonatopus flavifemur. The sequence continues at coordinate 3,898,267 of JAFFJZ010000016.1, forward strand.
GCATATCCTTTTATATCCCCTCGAAATTCTGAATGCAGTGAAATTTTCCTTTGGAATGTGTTTTTAGATTTTTTTATTCTTTGTTTTTGGGATTTTCATGTACTTGGCGTTATTTTTTTACTTTTTTGGAGTTTTTTGGGGGGATTTCACTTCTTTTTCTAAATATGCTTCCAACTGAACCCAAATAAAAATGAAATACCCCTGTCGAGTTTATGGGAATCGTAGGAATGAAGGAAATGTCCTCAGATAACTTATGTGATATAAAAATCCACTTGGATTTCCATCAGTCATCATCATTGGACGGCAATGGATTATCGAAATAAAGAATGAAGAAGAGAAGGGAAGAAAAGCGAATTCCCATGCACAAATATACGTGTGAAGAATTCCGAAAACTAAATTTTCCTTGACTGATAAGTTGGCGCTCAAAGCAGCTCAAAGCGCTCAAAGCAACTCACAGCGCTCAAAGGAGCTCACGCCGCTCAAAACAGCCCACGATATTGTGCTGAACATGTCTTGTGCGGAAATTTCCAGTGTTTTCAAGAAATCATTGTAAGACAATCGAAACAACACAGATCTTACAGACAGAGGAAACTTGCGTACAATATATTCAAGGTATCCAACAGAAATTTGTTCTGCAAGATAGAATTTGTACTGTTTAGCATGAAGCTAAAAATAGCTTTCCAGCAAACATTTTTCGGTCACTTTTTTGAATCATTGTGAAAAGTAGCAGATAGCAAAAGTTCCAAAAATTAGATCTCATTGAATTCTTTCGTGACCACAAAACGAAATACTGAAATGTCAGCAGAATAGAGTCCTTGGAGAATTCAAATCGCCTTTTGTCATACTGTATATTGTACTGTATATAGTATGACAAAAGGCGATTTGAATTCTCCAAGAACTCCATTCTACTGACATTTCAGTGATTCATTTTGTGGTTCCAGAAGGATTCAATGGGATCTAGTTTTTGGAACTTTTGCTATCTGGGTAAAGAGATGTCAAATATTTATCATGCAACAAAAAGATATACCTTCAAGATATCAGATTGAAGACACTTTCCAATACTGTACCAGACATTTTTCAGAATTTTGTGGAATATCCATCGAAATCATTCGAAAAAATTTTTCAAGAATATTTGGTTCGTTATGGTATTATAAAGGTATTCTATATTCTTCAAAACTGTACAATATCACAGTAATTGAATTCTAATTTTATGATGAAGCGAAATTATTGCTTTTCAAAGAAATATATATACGAGTCTTTAGCATTGCGTGGCCAATGTCGCTCTTCAACTTGCAGATCATGAATAAATATCCACTTTGTCCCTTCACTTCGTAACATGCATGTGAAATTATGTTTAGAAATATTTTTACCCTGATGAAAAACAACAGCTATAACTTTATAAAAGTGTTGTGCAATTATAATTTTTGAAGTTGGTACTGCTTCAATGTTTATATTTTCTACCTTTGTTGCTTCAACATTATTGTGATTGAACATCATCAATTGCACAATTAAATATTGTTCTGACGCTGTTATAAATGATTTTTTAGTTTTATGCAAGTTATTACAATTGTTACAAGAATCTTCGAAAATTTTCGATGTTGAAAAATTGAACTTGAATATTTCTTGAAACTCAAATGATTTTTGTGAAATTGGAGGTAGCCCAAGACGTGTAATACAATTTGTACCAACAATATTTTCGGTATATTCACATTTCGTACATTCCGTTAAGGTAGTTATTTGGTGCTTCACTAAATTTTCAATAGCCATTGAATTCTTGCAAATAGAAGCGATTAATTCTCCTGCATCTTGTGAGTGATTATGCAAGTATTGCGGACCAGCAAGCTGTTTTGAAGCTATGGAATCAAGGTTTTTTTGCGAATTGTAGTTCTGAATTGAAATATTTATGATGTCATTGGGGTCAGATAAAAGTAATTGTTTTGTCTTAGAAGCACAGTACAATATACACTGCATCACTGCATTCAAATAAGAAGAAACACCGTCAACAATAGGAAGACCCATTACGTTTTACGCGTGAATTTCTGTTGATTTTTCATCAATATTTTGGCCCCTGGATTATATATTATCCAATATCCTTATTCCTGAGTACCCAGGTGAAAAAGTTTTTTCAGTGAGTAAATTTTTTGAGTAAAATTACAGGTGGATCAAGAAAAAGTAGAAAGGATGCAGGTATACTATACATCTCTATGTTACTTACCACCACGATCAATATCATCAGGTAGCGTAGAAGGAAAATGAAGAAAAGGCAGAAGTGCAGTGGATATACAAGTCCTCGCGTTGAATAATACCACTATCAGATTCTTCCAACAGAATCATAGGTGGATGAAGGAAAAGCAAAAAGGATGTAAATGTATCATACATCTTTATGTTATGTACCACAATAATCAATGTCATCGGATAGCGTCATAGGAAAATGAAGAAAAGGCAGAGGTGCAGTGGATATACGAGTCCTTGCATTGAATAATACCACTATCAGATTCTTCCAACAGAATCATAGGTGGATTAAGAAAAAGCAAAAAGGATGTAGATGTACCATACATCTGTACGTTAAATCCTACCATGATCATTAGGTAGCGTTGAAGGGAAATGCAGAAAAGATAGGAGCGCAGTGGATATATCACAAATCTTTGCATCGGGTGCTTTTCACTGACCAATTGACGAATGATTAGAGAGACTGTTTAGGATCAACTCAACGAAAATTGAGCGGATACAATATTCTGATTATAGAAATTGTTGCAGAACAACTACAGGTCAACTTGACTGATGTGACTGGATGTGACAATTCATTCTGAATGTTTTCTTCCGCAGTTCCATCTTTTCAGTTGTTCCATTCAAGCTGGATTATATTTGTGTTCTTACAAACCATCATTTTTATCTCTACTTATCTTGGTTTTGGAATGATTCAATTCTCAAATATCATGAATTTTATTGAATTGTCATAGAGTATTTTGGGTTGAGAGATTTAGTAACTCTAGGATCCATGAAATGTTCAAAATGTATTCAAAGTGATTCATGATCATTAAAAAGCAATATTGTATCAAATATCCAAACCATTTAATATTCATGATATTTGAGAATTGAATCATTCCAAAACCCAGATAAGTGAAGATAAAAATAATGGTTTGTAAGAACACAAATATAATCCAGCTTGAATGGAACAACTGAAAAGATGGAACTGCGGAAGAAAACATTCAGAATGAATTGTCACATCCAGTCACATCAGTCAAGTTGACCTGTAGTTGTTCTGCAACAATTTCTATAATCAGAATATTGTATCCGCTCAATTTTCGTTGAGTTGATCCTAAACAGTCTCTCTAATCATTCGTCAATTGGTCAGTGGAATGCACCCGATGCAAAGATTTGTGATATATCCACTGCGCTCCTATCTTTTCTGCATTTCCCTTCAACGCTACCTAATGATCATGGTAGGATTTAACGTACAGATGTATGGTACATCTACATCCTTTTTGCTTTTTCTTAATCCACCTATGATTCTGTTGGAAGAATCTGATAGTGGTATTATTCAATGCAAGGACTCGTATATCCACTGCACCTCTGCCTTTTCTTCATTTTCCTATGACGCTATCCGATGACATTGATTATTGTGGTACATAACATAAAGATGTATGATACATTTACATCCTTTTTGCTTTTCCTTCATCCACCTATGATTCTGTTGGAAGAATCTGATAGTGGTATTATTCAACGCAAGGACTTGTATATCCACTGCACTTCTGCCTTTTCTTCATTTTCCTTCTACGCTACCTGATGATATTGATCGTGGTGGTAAGTAACATACAGATGTATAGTATACCTGCATCCTTTCTACTTTTTCTTGATCCACCTGTAATTTCACTCAAAGAATCTAGGGGAACCATTTTGTACATAGTTCATAATTTTGATTCGGGATGTCATATTTTAGTATACCTGAAGTGCTCGGTGACTAACCTTATTTTCGAATGTTTTCCAAACTTGCTATAATTGAATTTACATTCATTATCTATTCACTATTCTGTTTCATTATTTGTTCACGATTCTGATTGCAGAATAGTGGATTTTATTAGAGATCATGGTATATCCATTATACTTTCGCCTGTAAAAAAATAGCAAATCAACTTCAATAATCACCCTTGAGCAGGCTCGGTATGATCTTTTTCATCGATTACCTATGATCCTAATTAAAGAAATCGACAGTGGAGCCTTCCGAAGTAGCTGGTCATCTGGTTTTGATCAGCTACTTCGGAAGGCTCCAGTAGTTGACTGTCCGTCAGAACTTATGATATATCTCTGACTTTCTGGTATGTGAAGGAATTGCAAATAAACTTGAATCTTTTCCCTTGAGCATGCTCGATATGATCCATTTGATCATTTTCCAACGACTCTAGCAGGAGAACCTGATAGTCGATTGTTTGTAAGGGGGTTATGGTATATCCGATAAGGTTTCACCTAAAAAGTAATGCATAAATTTGAATCATTATTTTCAACTAGACCTTGTATGATTTATTTGATCATCAGCCTGTGGTTCTGGTGGTAAGAACCAACAGTAGCAGACCGTTCATTACGGTATTTCTGCTGAGCTGTTGTCTGTAAAGGAATATTGTATTCTATGAATAATACATCATACAGAGCTTACCTGTGTATATAGCAATTTCCTGAATGTAGCAAATAGATTTATTTATACCTTTCTCAAACTTTTTCTGTTTTTTTTTTACAAATAACCTCTTCATCATTTATTCATTAATCCATTCATGAATTTTTTCAAGTCATATATAAAAGTATATATAATTCCAGGTTATTTGTGTGCGTTCGATTGTTGTTATAATGACCTGTAATACCTGTAATGTAGTATAACCTGCAATTCACAATTCATCCATTTTTCAATTATTCTTTCAATATTATAATAACCTATCAACACATCGCCTCATTGACAGGTTATTTGTTTATGTTTTGACAATGTATAGACCACACTACACTGAAATGCACGCTATTGGATGTTTGGATTATAATATACATTAACTGAAGTGAATGCTATTGGATATTGGAAGAAAGGAAAAAGGACAGAATATTGGATGTCCCAAGAAGGGAAGAGACAGAATATCTCTATGCCAATGGAAGAAACCCTCCCGAATTCCGATGACGAAAAACTATAGTCGCTATCGTGATTAAAATAAATTGAAAGTGGCGATGATGATGAAGAAAAATCCTGATATTTTGATCGCATGAAAATTTGAAACGTTTGTATCTCGGGATCGCGTGAACGGATCAACTTCGTAGTGTGCTTAATCGAAAGTGTGTATTCGAATTATATGATAGAAGTGCAATTATTTTTTCGTGAAATTCAATGTGTGATGATTTATTGTGGGTTAAAGATTTTTTGACTATAGAAAATCTTGGTTTTCGAGTAAAGATACACGGTAGCGCACGACTTATGCTTGTGCATTTTTTTTTCTTTCAGGGTGTTTTTTTTCCTTTCAGGGTTTTCCTGTACTTGGCGTCGAGACGCTACCGCGTCTCTTGATTATATTCAACGTACCTTTTTTCACCAGACATCTCTCTATGGTGTTCTCTTTGAAGGGAGAATGGAAATTATTTCTTTCAAATTCAATTATCACTTTTTCAAACGAAAACTTCGCAAAAATTCGCATCATTCATACATAAATGGTCACGCATTTATCGTCCTTCCATTCTTGTGTCGGTTCACACTTTGTATCAAGATTCAGATTACATGATTGCCCTGGTAAAAACGAAGTGTAACAAAATACATTTGCGATGCATTCCACGGCGCGCAACACCACACCGGGTACATTCGAATGAACCTCGCATTGCACTGTAACTACAGTGTAGCACTTTATTTTCACCAGGGTGTTGTGGAAACGGAATAGATGCTAAGCTCACGCCTGTATAAGGGCTTTTCTTCGCGCTCGCTTGCGAGTGAGCACTGAGTGTATATGTGTATGTGTAGTTTTAAGGGTTTGCATGATCTGCATTGAATTCGTTCGATTTCGAATTTAGTCGTTGCGAAGCGATCGTTCGACCATCTGTGTGTTCACCGTGTATCGAGCATACGTATCAGTATCAGTCATACCACACACACACATCTCGGATCATCAATCATGCGCTTTCTGTGTAAGGGTTCCTTCAAATTATAATGATTTGCCCTCAATCTGTTCATAACAACCTTTTTCCTAGACAATTTTATATCTTCATACCATGGGTATTTTTCACCCTTTCTATGAAATTCATCAATATATAATTTTCCTTTCCATTCTCATTCGTTAACAAATTTCCTCATTAACTTTTTCCAATTTGAATCTTTGAAAACGTTCCTTAAATCCCCCTGTACCACTTCATCTGGATCTCCTCCCTCTCCCAATGTCATCTTCGCCAAAAAGTCAGCTTTATCATTACCGTCGCTCCCCATCTGTCCTGGAATCCACCCAAAAACTATTTTCCCTCTATCCTTGTTATTATTCAAACTCTCATTCCATACTCTGATTTGTTTTCTAATTTCCGAAGAAATCAGATTTATATTAACCATACCATCATTATTTTTCAACGCCCTCAAGACACTTTCTGAATCCGCCAAGATCAAAACATTTGCTTTAACTATATTTTCTAATGCCACCTCTACTGCTTTAAATATAGCGACAGCTTCCGCAGTAAAAATAGAACTTCCTACATCTAGAGCTATGTCAAGCTTTTTCCCTTCATGACCACCAACTACCGCAGCCCCAACCTCTCCTATACCCTTTATCTTAAACCCATCAGTGTATAAAACAGTCGTTTGTCCACTCAAATTCCATTTTGTAATTAAATCATCTGACACTTGTTTGTCATATATTTTCGCTTCTCTATTATTCTTCCCTATGTTAGAATCGATATCTATATTCTGTATCACCTCGTCATAATCATAATCACAAATTTGAAAGTTTTTATCATCACTCTTTATCAAAGTCCTGCTATATTTTTTACATTTTTCATATACTTCAAAACTTCTACTTTTTCCTTGCTTTCTCTTTTTCCATCATTTTTCTCAATTCGTAACAATTCCAATTCAATCATTGAACTGCTCCCTCTACGTTCCATATTTTTTAAAATGAAATTTTCAGTTAGCATGTTGACGCGATCTCCCAAACTCATAATTCCAGCTTCTAAATGCATGATCACATTTATCGACGTAGAATTCCTGTACCCTGAAGACATTCTAATGCCTTTATTTCGAATCTTATTATTGATGTTCATATTTTTTGGACCTTGATGAAAAAAACTACTCCCGTAATCCACCACCGACCTCACCATGGTTTTATATAACATCACCATAGTTTTCACGTCTGCTCCTCATTCAATACCCGCCATATATCTCAATGAATTAAACCTTTTATCCCCCTTTTTCTTATTTCCTCAGCCTGCTCTCTGGATTTTAGCTCCGAACCCAAAATGATACCCAGAAATTTAGCTTTCTTACTTATCTTAGTTTCATTCCTCACTATATTAATCTTTTTCACCTTGTTTTCTCCACCCCTCTTGAAAATTATAACTTCTGTCTTCTTAGCAAACATTTTCAGTCCTAAATCTGTTAATCTTCGATCTTGACTGTTTCTTCGATTTTCTTAATATTACTTGTGAGATCTCTATCTCTTCTGTATATAACAACGTCACCTGCATATTGAAGATTTTCAACGCCATCCCCTAGATCTTCATAAACTCCTGTCGTATAAATATAATGCAGTATAGAACCTATAATAGCCCCTTGTGGAACACCCCTCGCAACATCTCTTATTATTTCTTCCCCGTAATAGTCTAAAATTATATTGTTTCTGTTCTTCAATCAGTTGCTCGTCAATACTATCAACCTCCCTGGAATTCCTATGTTTACCATTTTCATGAGTAATAGATTATGTAAGAGATTATCATAAGCACCCTGAATATCGATCAATACCGTCAACGTGCTCTGGTCTTCCAGAAATCCTAATTCAATATCCATTCTTAAACTTACAACGCTGTCAACACACGACGTACCTTTTCTAAAACTATTTTGTGTTCCATCTATTTTAGTATATCCTCTTCTTCCAGCCACCAAATTAATCTATCGTTTATTATTCTTTCTAACACCTTATACCTAAACAAGATGTTAAAGTGATTGGCCTCACCCCCCATTTACTTTGTCAATAAAAAAACACTTGACCCTTCTTCAAATGTTTTGGCATTACTTCAGTCCTCCAAAACCCATTGAATATCTTCAATAATTCCCATTTGATAACGTCTGGCAAAGCCTTAATAATTTTATTATCGATCCCATCTAACGCTGGTGCTTACTTTTCTCTCCCTTTTTTCAACTCCGTCATACTAAAATCTTCTTCCAACCTATCCTTGACTCCCTCACTCTTAACTTTCTCAACAATTTCATCTATCTCATCGTTTTCAACCCAGCTCACCGATAATTCACTTATTGCTTTTCTAGTTTCCTCTTCTTCCTTACCCCCATCATTCACTTTCCAGTCCATCTCCATCGCTGCATTTTTAAAAACTTTTGCTTTTCTTCGAACATATTTAATATTACTATTTTTATTCAATGAGCCTAAGAAGTTCTTATTACTCTCTCTACTTTTTTTATTCAACAGTTTCTTCACGTCTGCAACACATGTATTACATTCAATCTGATTTTTTAACGATCTATCTTTTCTATGATTTTTGAGAGCTAATTTGCTTTTCTCGATTACTGTTTCACAATCTACGCCCCACGATTTCAATTTCATTTTATTCTTCCATTTAATACATCTATATATTTTCCTTCTCTCCTCAATTCCCTCAACTGTCATGTCTTCCTTCCTACTTGAAATTCTATTGAAAATCCTAATGATAACTTCAATCAACTTCCCATATTTTTCTATATCACTCTCTTTCAAAAACCGATATCTTTTCTCAACTTTCTCCATCCTATTTTCAATTCTTCACCCAATCTTTTCCAATCCATCTTGTAGTTATGAATTTAATCACTAATTTTTTGATATTTAATATTCACGGTGAAATTTTTTAAATATCCTTTTATCGCCCTGGTTAAAAGAGTCCATTGAATCTGACAAATGAAATTCAATGAGATTTGGTCAGAACATTGTCCAAGTTTAATCGTAATTTAGTGAGATTTGGCCAGATTCAACGAGATTCACATGAAAGTTCTGACCAAATCTCATTGAAAAATCACCGGTGAGATTTGGTCAGAACATTGTCCACGTTTAATCGTAATTTAATGAGAATTGGTCAGGATCAATGGTTTCTTTTAACCAGGGTGGTATATGATCCGGCCCCACGATTCTTCTCCTTCTCCAGTCTCCATTTTACCAACTGAGGATTCTGAACAGAAAATTAAATCTGTGACTTTGTTTACTAGATCCATTACTCCCAACGTATGATTTTGTATCTGTATTACAGCAGGGAATATTCCAATTCTCCCAAAAATCCCACAATTTTTTCTCATAAAAATCTGAAAACTGACCGTTCCAACCCACATGATGGGCGTTGAAATCTCCCATAACTATGCACTCTCCATCATTCATTTTGCAACTCATTATTTCTTCCCATATCTCTTCATCAAACGCTATTCTCAGAGCTCTATAAATCACAATAATGCACAGCCACTCATTTTTATATTTTAATCTCACCCCCACTTTATCTATTTCTTTGCTGTTCATTTTGCCTAAATCATCTATTCTTCTTTATTCCAGATCCTTTCTGATGAATATTCCCACTACTCACCCTTTTTTACCCTTTCTATTTTTTCCGATCCAATCGAATCCTTTATATTTCATTTTATCGTTCTTCTTCAACCATGTTTCTACAATTCACAACAAATCGTAGTGATTGCTCCTTTGGGGCATTCCACGTCAAGTGTACCCGCCTAAAAACCTTAATCGCTGGAATTTTGATGAAACTTGGTGGAGTTGTTGTACTATTGGAGTACATAATTTGTGCAGAAGGGGGGAAGGAAATATCGACGGGTTGCCGAGATACAGGGGCTCAAAGTTTTGGACACGTTTATCTTCATTGAATTATAACTCAGTTACTATTATTTTTTTTCAAATGCAAGTTATAGTTTTCATCGGTTTTTTTCCGTTCTTTCCAATAGATATAAAGACAATTCTCCGAATTGATTATTTCTGCAAAAAAAGTGATTTTCCTTTTTCTTTTCGATTTTTTTAAAGATACTCATTTTTGAAAATTCTTTAATTACGCTCAATCGAAAGCTTATTCTTTTCCCTTCAAAATCATTGGTCACACATGATGGAGTCTCATGAACTCATCAGTGAATTTAATCGTTAAAGCCGGCACGATCCAGCTTCCAAGCGCGCTGAACATACTGGTCAGCCGTCACTCCGTACAGCGATGTTGATGAAAATTTTTTTCTATAGACTACTGCAAAATGATTGATAAAATACATAGAGCATGCTTCATTCACTGTAGAAATTATTTATTATCATTATTAATATTCTTATTTTCTCATTCCTAATGAACAAATTTTGTATTTTGTTTTTGGAAGTATATACAATTTTCTCACAATAACGTTATAAATAGTGTTACAAATTGGTGGATGTTGTGTATGGAATTGAAAAAGAATGTGTACATCAAGTTCTTTTAATTTTCTTCTGAAGTTTTGGAAAAAAATTGCTTCTAGAATAGGAAGAATATCTTCTTACTTGGAGAGTGGTTTGTGAAACTGGAACGGATGCATGATATTTTATTGCCCCCGGAATCGTTTTTGCACAGTCAAATCGACACTTCAGCTTATCTCGTATCTTTCCATGGCTCTCTTTAGAACTAGAAAATATTTTTTTTCCTAAAAAGTTATCTTTCGCCGAAGCATAAAATCCATCGCAGGTTAAAATTTTATCCCTTGAGGATGCCTGTGAACTTACACGCATTGCTAATCTTTTTATGTTCCCGCCGATAGCATCACATGACCCTTTACCATGTGCAGTCTGATGGAAGTGCCACTGAGCTTCAATACCAAAATCTTCCTCATCATGGAGTAGATTTTGGAAATTGTACTTGTTTTTGAAATGCTGTGCTGCTCCATCGGAGAAATAAAAATATCCTCTTAACATTGGACTCTTCTTGCAAGTATGTAATCAATATTTTTTGGAAAGCATACATTGCGACTGCGTCATGTTTTAGATCATCGGATAAAATTGCTATACTTTCATGTACAATATCATTCCCCTATTCATAATAAAACACGACTGTAAATATTGTAACCTGATCGTTATTCCAATGGAAAGATTGCGCAGCATTTTGCGCAATGAAAGAATAATTCTCAGCGAAGTCACATGTCACGAGAAATTCCCTTTCTTTCAGACTTTGCTGAATATGTTTCAAAAAATCTGACTGCTGTTTAGCAATGAAAGAATGGGGTCTTAACTTTCGCAAGCGATCAAAAAACTGATCCACAAAATCTTCTGAATCCATGACTACAGTGACCAAGGTACTCTTGTCGGTCTGTTGCCAGTTTTTGAATTCTATATTCTCAATGTCCTGATCTGCAAGAACTGACTTGAGGGATTCTTTCACAGTTCCGATATCAGGGCACTTCTCACATTCATTAAGGTGACATTCTGAAGTCGGTGTTGTACATGTCATTATTTTGAAAATATCTTGGTACGTTTGGAATGGAAAGTCAGTTCCACAAGTCAAGTCTTTGAGATTAACAGCTTCCAATATCAAATTCACATTTTCATGGTAAACGCAAACACATACGGTATGAATACCACTGGCTCCGGCGAGAACACAGTTCCGTGGTCTAAGTCGACAGAATTAAGAAAAACCTGTATTTATGGCAGGGTATGTGCTTTTAAAAATTTGGAATAATTCAGGAAGATTACATAAAACCAGTCTCTTCTGAACATGTTCACGAGATCCATCTGGTTTTCTGATCGACACGTAATCTTTCATCCCTGGCATGATACGACTATTCTCAACATCTTCATAAAAGGCAACGATCAAATGAGCTGTATCAATTGGTAGATTTTTACCTAATTTGGAATTTGGTTAGGTGAAAATACCACATTCTACAGTAAATGAAGCTTGTTAAAATTTTCATCGTCGTACCGGGTGACGCCTGACCAGTATGTTCAGCGCGCTTGGAAGCTGGATCGTGCCGGCTTTGACGATCAAATTCACTGATGAGTTCATGAGACTCCATCATGCGTAACCAATGATTTTGAAGGGAAAAGAATAAGCTTTCGATTGAGCGTAATTAATAAATTTTCAAAAATGCCGATCTTTAAAAAAATCGAAAAGAAAAAGGAAAGTCACTTTTTTTGCAGAAATAATCAATTTGAAGAATTTTATTCATATCTGTTGGAAAGAACGGAAAAAAACCGACGAAAACCATCACTTGCATTTGAAAGAAATAACAATAACTGAGTTATAATTCAACGAAGAAAAACGTGTCCAAAACTTTGAACCCCTGTATCTCGGCAACCCGTCGATATTTCCTTCCCCCCTTCTGCACAAATTATGTACTCCAATAGTACAACAAATCCACCAAGTTTCATCAAAATTCCAGTGATGAAGGTTCTTAGGCGGGTACACTAGACGATGCCCCCTTTGCCTTATTTCATTTAATTTACCTTTAACTTCTCTTGCATTACAACCTACAAATTTGAAATTTTTGTTTTTAATATCCATTGTTGATACCGAAAATCACTTCTTCCATTTATAGAGAAAGAACTTGATCCCAGTTGAACATACACTATTTTTCTGAAAAAAAATTCCCTGACTTTTCCCGGTTTTCCAGGTGGTTTTCGAATTTTTCCCTGACTTCATAAAAAAATATTCATTACTGGATCTGAAAAAGTTCCACACTATAATTCAATCAATAGCATAGTTCTGCGATAAAAACATCAGCACATTATGGATTCTTAATCGTTTTCGGAAGAAAAACGGTGATGAAATATAACAATTAATTCATTCCAGTGGATATCGTCTTTCAAGTTTCTATATTGGAAGCACCTCATTTCTTCGATAGGTAAAGCCTAGAAAAACAATGTTAAATTGGAAATAATATGTTTTAAATATTGAATAAACATCTTTTCATTTGAATAATTATGTAAATTCATAAATATTTGGTTTGATCAAAACTTTTTTAAAATAATGTAACGTATGAACATTATTCAAAACGAATCTGTAATTCAAAACAAAACCTAATCTGAACAGAGCTTAATTTATGATTGATATATTAATAAAGTGTATAAGAAATTGAAAAAATAAGGCATGTATTATAAGAAATCATGATTCCATTTAATATATTATTAGAATTCTATTACCACTGTTTCATTCCTAAATCTAATTCTTCCGTTTTTTGACGAGCATCATCAAAAATTTTCTTATTCTTCTTCTCAAGTTCCTTCAATTTTTCTAAAGCTTTACGTTTTTCTGCTTTTTGTTCCAGTGTTACATTTTCTTTTGATCTGTTCCTTTTTAAAGCTTCTTTTACTGATCACGTGGATTTCGCACAGCATGTAATAGGCCTTTACTTATTTCAATTTTTTTTATCCCACCATGGAACATAACTGCATAATGCACTTGTCGTTGGGCTATCAATGACATTTCGGAAAGATTCTCTATTAAAATCTTTTTATTAATTGAACACCCTCTCTCACAGAAAGCGTTGTCATGAGACAGAATGAGAATCATTTTCAAAAGAGAATGTAGATCTTCAAATTCAACAGATTTGGGAATGAAGCTCATCCATAAGTCAAGTTTATCATTTTCTATGAAGAAACTTGATGTTGTTTCCGAAAACAGTGGTCTATCACAAATATTTGTGAAAGACCTTTCAATTTCATCCGCTTGAGAGCCAGAGATCCAATTATTCTCTACAAAAATATCTAAAGTTTTATCCATTCTCGAAGATCTCAAAGATGGCACATTTTTGCTATAAAAATTTCTTTCTACTATTTGAATTGAATTCTTGAGGAAATGGGAATTTAAACATTTTGATTCTTATCTCACAAACTATCAATGATAGAAAAAAATATGTGTGTTCATGAGTTTTAATAGGCTATATTTATTTTTTTTCATTTTGACGAACTTGTTTTTCTTGTTTCACTGATAGACTGGATTAATTCCCGAGAGACGTTCGAGCACTCAGGCTGTTATTACATCCGTAGCATCAATTTTCGAGTAGTCAAAAATGAAAACCACCAATCTTTTTACCCAAAAACCGATGTTTCCCAACATCGAACTCGTTCAAAGTATCTCATTTTTCGACATATCGAAATGAACCTTGCAGTCTGGTTCGTAATTTTCCTAACGAAAGCAATGATGTTGACAAAATTTGTTGAAATCGATTGTTGATTAGTATATTTTTTTATGAGAACCTCCCCTTAATGAAGTGGTACTGATCAGGGTACTCAAGCCAACATGTTCACCATCTGAAACTGTAGAGGGCAATACTACAGCCACCAACACATAGCTCTTCTTTGTGTGCACATGAATGTGAAAAGCGGTATGTGTTAGTGGCTACAGTGTTGTCCTCTACAGTTTCAGATGGCGAACACGAAACGGCTTGGATACCCTGGTACTGATTCATCAACTCACACTCAAGTTCCTACTTCAAAGATGTTGATGATGAAACTCGTACTATTTTCAAATCCTGCATGTTTCAAATACTTTCCGGGTTACGCTAACCCATGTAAGCAGTTAGATGGTTAAGTGGATACGAGTATAAGTGGCTCCATCTGGTGGCATTTTTTTCCGCCCAAACATACGTGAAACTGAATGCATAAAAAAGTCTGAAACTTTCAGGGATGAACCTTCGAAGGTTTATCTAAGTCTGTACCGAGCAGGAGTTTTGAATTTCGACCAAAAAAAAAATTTACCAAGTGATGGAACAAATTGATGAAGAAATTTCAAAAATTGGTCTCCGTGGGATATAGACTAATCGATTGAGAATCTTCTGAAATGAAAAATGAAATGCACTTCAGAGGAACATTTTTTCAAAAGTGCACTTGCATATTTTACCAAGCGGTGAAGCAAATTGAACGAAAAAATCTCCAAAATTGATCTCCATGGGATATAGACCATTCGATTCAGAATCTTTTGAGATGAAAAATGAAAAGTACTTGAGAGGAACGTTTTTTGAAAAGTGCACCGCGAAATTGTATAGAAATTCCCTGTTTTCCAGAAAGTGGCCACCCTGACATAAGACAAAGGTACTCGAAAGGTATGAGTTAGCCTTTCTCCAATATTCACTTCCTTCTTACAATCATCTTCAAGACTCTCTCTATCACTTTTTCCGTCTTCAATATTCTCCCTATCAACACTACTTATACTGGTATAATATTTTCTGCAATATCATGGAAATGAAGATATGTCCCAAAACTGAACGAAATTCAATAAAATTGGACATCATCTCAACAAAATCGTAATAGTCAACGAATTTCAACAGAATTTTTCAGCTGGGGTTCCAATGACGAATATATATTTTGTTGGTTCATATATAACTGTTCTCAAAATCTCCATTTCATCACTGCAAGTAATAAAGAATCTTACGGTTGGGAGAGGGATTTTAATGGTGATTATATTAGTGTAATAATAAATCTCAATGAAAGAAACTCCAAAATAGTGAAGAAATAACGCCAAGCGTATGAAAATGCGATCAATATCTACAAAACAAATCTATGAACCTATTATCAACAGAAATTTCATTGCATTCAAAATTTCGATGCAATACAACAGGATATGCCCCATCTGAAAAAAAAGATGTGAAATCAATAGCGCTGCCAAGTACATTTGGTTATCAAAATGGTATGTAAACGGTTTTTTATATATTGTAACTTCAATATCTCTCAATTCTTTCCAGAGTGATTTTTGATCTTTGAAGAACATCATTGTATTACAAATGAATATACAGTGGAGTAGGAGAATAATTACGTCCAATCATTTGGCATACCAACTAGAAACAACTCTGACTTATTTTGAACTAAACGTGTTGGTCATTTCTCAACAGTTTTGAAATCCATGTCAATGCAAAACACTTGGCGTGGCCAATGAAGATTTTGTGATGAAAGTGTTTAATAATAAGAGCTCAAAATTTTCCACTAGCCACGTCAAGTTTTTCGTACACTGAGGAAACACCAGATTTGGCTCAAGTCCGTAAGGGTTTGGATACGGCGAATTTCGCCGCGCGCTTGAGTCAACTGAATGTCGATTGGATTGATTGACCGGAGACTTATTTCAATCGACATTCAGTTGACTCAAGCGCGCGGCGAAATTCGCCGTATCCAAACCCTTACGGGCTTGGCTTCAGTATTTTTTTTTCTGGGTGTATGGACCAGAGTTGCCAGATGAGCTTCAACGCTCAGGGGAAGAGTACCCCTACCATCACTTCATGTATATAATAGTCGTAAGTATTGGTGAGTAACACTTACAACACATACATATATGAGGTGATGGTGGGGGTACATTCCCCCTCAGCGTCGGAGCTCATCTGGCAGCTCTGGTATGGACATGAGTTTAAAAACTGTTCAGAAGTGATCAACACGTTTGGTTCAGAATAAATCAGAGTTATTTCTAGTAGGTATGCCAAATGATTGGACATAATTTTTCTTCTATTCCACTTTATATTCATTTTTAATACAATACTGTTTCTCGAAGATCATGAATCACTTTGAATAGAATTGAGAGAAATTGAAGTTACAATATACCCTGTTGGGGAAAACCAATTGATTCCAATGGTTTCCGATAGGACATGGTTTATCATTGGAAAATGATGTGTATTTGTCACGGCAACTCCACATGGATACCAATGGAAGGTCAACTTTCTGAAATATGAAGAGCGTATTAAAATGTATCGGAATCTGTTGGTATTTTCCCAAAGGTCATCTGATGTAGCGTGTTCGAATTGGATTCCATGTGGAATGATGAATGATAAATGTTCCTGAATGGAATTCATTTGGAGATACCAATCTGAATACTTTGATATATTTTCGTATGGGTATTCATTGGATTTTATACGGAAGACCAAATGAACAAGTTTTATCAATGGAATTCATCTGGAATGACAGAAGTGGGTTATTTCATAAACGTTTGTATTGGCATTCATTGGATTCTATCGGAAATACAGGAAACGTGTGTTTTCAACGGAATTCATTCGGAAATACCGAATTTTGGACCCTTAGGAATTGAATTTTTTAAAATTTAAGGAACACATTGGAACCTATTGGAAATTCCCAACCGCCATCCGATGTAACAGTTTTGAATTGGATCCTATGTGGAAACGCAAAACAAAATGTTTCCGATGGAATCCGTTTGGACATACCATACTAACTCATCCATTTTTGTATTGGTACTTATCGGATTGTTCCACATGCAACCAATATTGGAAACAAATAGTTTTTCCTCGTGGTATTTGAGGGGTCTTTCTGATACAGGCTTTCAAGAAAAAATCTTTGTTTTCAAACATTTGTTTCTCATAGAAAAAATTGAGATATCATTTTGAAAATTTGTAGGTACATTTATTAAACATTCAATATTCCAAGAATATTTTTTTTTTAGATTTAAACAAATTTTCTTTTCCGTTACACTGATTTAAACAACAAAAAAACTAAAAAATGACGGTGGGAGTGATTTGGGGCAACCGGATGATCTGAAAAAGACAATAAAAAGGCAAATTATTCCCTATTGAAGTGGCTATCGCAAGAACTAGGATCTTTTCGATTGGTCTAAAATTCTCCGATTTCTATCCGATTTTCCACCCTCAAAAATCGATTTTTTCGAAAAATGGCCGCCATTTTGTTATTTTTCAATGAAAAAAAAATATCCCAGTTCATGCGATAGCCACTTCAACAAGGAATAATTTACAATGTTTTTTTCCTTGTTCAGATCATCCGGTCGCCCCAAATCACTCCCACCGTCAGTTTTTAGTGTTTTTTTGTTCAAACTAGTGGGAAGATAAAAAAATTTGTTTGAATCTGAAAAAAAACATCTTTTGTAATATTTAATGTTCAGTAAACATACCTACAAATCTTCAAAACGATATCTCAATTCTTTCTATGAGAAAAAAATGTTTGAAAAACAAATTTTTCTGTAAAATCTTAACCAGAAAGACCCCTTAATCAAATAATACACCCAGAAGAAAAAGGTTGTAAAATTTTCTTCTTTTCAACCCACACAGCACAACAGTTCAAGAGGAATTCATAATGAATTCATTTGAACCCATGAGGCTTTACTTTCGGTAATGATTCTGGGATTTATCATCATTATCGCTAAAATCAGAATTCTCTTTTTCCGCCGTTTCAATTGAAATGAATATTATCCATTTTCGTAACTTAAAATGGAAACTGCGGAAGATGAAAATTCTGACTCTGAAGATAATGAGTAATATATCTCAAAATCGTTAATGAGAATATCATTACTGCCGATCTCTGCTGTAGATTGGTCTGGCAGCCATTTATCATAATTTCTCATACAATAAAAGTGCTCTGTGAAGAGGAATTGAGTATACACATCCCCCATAAAATCATCGTATATAATGGTATACTTCATCGTTTCATTTCTTAGCCGTTGATAATCCATGCCTATTACCGATAAATTAATGATTTTAGTATGAAATTCGATATATCTAGACATGAAAATTACGATCTTTGTGGTGAAATACGGTGCATATGGTGAAACATTCATCTGCATTCATGGGGAAAGTAAAAACGGGCTAAAATGGGCAAAAGAACATCCAATAAAACAATTGATAAAAGAACTGTAGTCATACCTTTTTAATATCCCAAATGGACAATCCGATTTCTATTAGATATCTGGAAGATGACTAAAAATTTTGTAAGATATCTCAAAATTTTTTCTGCCAGAGATCTCTAAGATATCTTAAAGATATCGTACGCAACACTATTATATATGTTTGAGATATCTGAAAAGAGATCTTTCAGAAGCTTCTTGAAGATATCTTAATTAGGTCTTATGTGAGAGCAAGATTAGAAATCCGAAAAATGAAAAATTTCAGAAGTCATACAAATCCCCTGGTGGTAATGTATATCATAATTTTTCATAATTCCCATGAAAGTCATAATTCTGTATATTTCGTCATTTGTTACAAATTCGAGGAGGAAATATTAGATTTTTCTTACCGAATTTGTAATTTATGAGGAAATATGAAAAATTGTGACTTTTATGAGAAATTATGGAAAATCATGAGATCTACCTTCGCCAGGGAATCGATACATGAATTCGATGAAGATGTTTCGAGGAGAACACACCCAGGAAAAAAAATTCCATATATGGACCCATATATGGATTCATATATGCATCCATATATGAGCATATATGGATTTTGGCCAGATATGTTCATATATGGTCATATATGAAAGTGGGGAATCTATCAGCATTGATCTTACTTCTCTCTCCTTTGGTTTTCCATCACATTCTATGTAAAATTGTGACATTTTTTTCTCCATATATGGATGTATATGATGATGTATGATTGAATATGATCACATATGGCCATATACAGTCTCATTTATACATGATCATATATGATAAAAATCCATATATGCTCATATATGATCTCATATATGTTTATATATGTTCATATGTATTTCATATATGTTCATATATGATTCATATATGATTCATATACGCTCATATACGACCATATATGAATTATTTTTTCCCGGGCAGTATGGTACAAATTCATGTATTCAGGTTCATAAATTCATTTTTGTGATAGTTCAAGATATTCAAGAAGTGCAATTGCCCCTTCAAATAGGATAAAATCGCATCGAGTAACTGCATGATATTTTGTTTTTTTATATATGTAAACGACAGTAAAGAGCAGGGTTCCCTGGTTAAAAAATCCAATAGGATCCGATAAAAACCGATTCAAGAATAATCGGAATGAATAGAGTCAATCGGAAAGGCTCAGCTACCGATTCAAAATGAATAGGAATCAATCGGGATCTCTTTTCTATAGGATTGAATCGAGGATTTACCGATAGAAAAATCTGTTGTTAATTTGAATGAATAAGACTTCGCGTGATCTCTTGTTCTGTATAAGAGATATCTGATTGGATGATTAAAATTTTGTCCATCTCATAAAGTGAACGGTTCTGATCGGAATTTTCCATAACCTCTATTGGAAGTATTGGGGAAATGTGTGGAATTGAATGAGTAATGAGTTTTTTTATGGGGAATTTCCGACCTCATTCAAAAATGTATAAATTTAATTGATCAATGGGTTTTAGTTGAATCATCCCAACATTCGAATCTATTGGGAATAATCGGGAAGTTTACAGATCCTAATATCCTACATGAGAAATTAGTTGAAACAACTAGTTACCTTGTAAGCGCATATGGACCCATTTTTTTTCGTTAGGACAACAATTTTATTAATTGATTTGACTAATTTGAAAAACTGGTTGAATCAATCAAAAAATTGGTTATTCTAACGGAAAAAATGGGTCCCTTAGTAGCATCAGAATGTTGTACGAGGGTGGATTGATAAGTTTCCGGCCTGGCCAAGAGATGGCGCCACTAGGCCTACCTTGAAGTGGCGTTCTATAATACCATCCTTAGATAGCTTGTAGCTATAGTTTCAGTCCGATCGCCATGTTAGTTTAGTTTTGAGAGCACGTTGACCAAGACGCCTCTGTGTTTTTCGTAAAAATGGAAAAGCTGGAAAATCGTGCTGTCATCAAATACTTTTATTTGAAGGGGTTAACGCCGAAGGAAATTAAAGAAGAGATGGACTCAACACTGGGGACATCCTCCCCATCATATTCAACCGTTAAGCAGTGGGTTTCCGAGTTTAAAAAGGGTCGTGTGAGCACCTCTGATGAGCCTCGCTCAGGACGCCCCATTGAGGTCACAACTCCAGATATGATCGAAAAAATCCATCAAATAGTGCTGAAAGATCGCAGATTAAAAGTTCGTGAGATAGCTGAGACCTGTAAGATGTCATATGAACGTGTACAAAATATTTTGCACCAACATTTGTATATGGAAAAGCTCTGTGCAAGATGAGTGCCGCGTTTGCTAACAGTCGACCAAAAATTGATTCGAAAGAACATTTCTACCGCCAATTTGGCGTTGTATAAGCGTAATCCAAGCGAATTTTTGCGTCGATTCGTAACCGTTGACGAAACTTGGGTCCACCACTACACTCCTGAAACCAAAGAACAGTCTAAACAGTGGATTGGACCAGGGAACCAACTCCAAAGAAGGCAAAAACAATTTTTTCGGCGAACAAGGTTATGGCTACTGTTTTTTGGGATGCAAGAGGTATTATATACATTGATTACCTTGAAAAGGGTAAAACTATCACTGGTCAATACTACGCAGACTTATTGCAACGTTTGAGCCACAAAGTGAAAATTAAACGACCTCATCTGGCGAAGAAAAAAATCTTGTTTCATCACGATAACGCACCAGCGCACACGTCAATCGTTGCGATGGCTAAAATCAACGATCTGAAGTTTGAATTAATGCCGCACCCTCCCTACTCTCCAGACCTAGCCCCGAGTGACTATTATCTGTTTCCTAACCTCAAAAAATGGCTTGGCGGTAAGAGATTTGCGGACAATGAAGAAGTAATCGAAGCTGTAAATGGGTATTTTGAGGAGCTTGACGAATCAGTCTATAGAGATGGCATTACTAGACTAGAACACCGCTATGAGAAATGTATCAGCCTTGGAGGAGATTATGTTGAGAAATAAAAAAAAAAAAATTCTTAAAAACGTGGGTTTTCTTGGTCAGGCCGGAAACTTATCAATCCACCCTCGTATATATACTATGCACATTCATAGTATATCTAGATATACTATGAACGTTCATAGTACATATACAACGTTTGGTTGCTACTTGGGTCCATATGCGCTTACAAGTCAAATAGTTATTTCAACTAATCTTTTGTTTCCGAGTAAAGCTATGTTCCGATAATAACCAATTCAGTTTTAGAATCGTTTTTATTACATCAGACCATCGGTTTCAAGTAAATAAAATACCGATCAAATCCAATTGAAAACTATGTTATTGGTGCCAATCGGAATTTTCATCGATCATGAAATACTGATTGAAACCAATTCGACAATATTTAATTGGTATTCATCGGAATTTTTATTGGTAACAAAATACCCATTGAAACCCATTGACAAATATTCAATTGGTATCAATCCGAATTTTTATTATTAATAAAAACCCATTGAATCCCATTGGGAAACATTTCGCAGGGATCAATCAAAATTCCCATGTTCAATAGTGTACCGATTAAATGCAATTAGACATTATTTCATTGATATCAATCGGAATTTTCATTGATTATGAAGTACCCATTGAATTACATTGAAAAATATTTTATTGGTATCAGTCGGAATTTTCATTATTAAGAAAATACCCATTGGTATTAAACGGAGTTTCTATTATTCATAAGATACCGATTGAACCTAATAGAAAAACATTTTTGTCATCAGATTCAATCAGATATTCTTGACCAGGATATGTTTGGCAATATGCCCCTCCAGAGCAGCGTATTAGGATGGCTTAAAGGTTAAGAAGGCAGGTCTTACAGGTAAGTAGATCGGTGATAGTTCGAATCCCCTCCAGGTAGGAATAAATTTCCCAAGTCATATGCGGAGATAGAGATGTTGGCGAATTCTCAATTGGATCCAGTTAGGAAATAATTCATTTACATCAATCAGAATTTTGATTAATAATAAAACACCCATTGAATTACATCAAAAAATACTCCATTGGTATCAATTGGAGTTTTGATTGATCATAAAATACCGACTGAATCCAATAGAAAAACATTTTATTGGTATCAATGGGAAATTTTCGATGCAGAAACCCAATTCATTCCAATAAATATAGTCTTATAGATGATATTTTAAGAGCTTCGATGCAATAGATTTTTCAGATATATTTCAGATATCTTATACAAGCATCTATGAGATATCTTTCTGAAGATTTCTATTATACATCTATCAGACATCTTTTAGATAAATCTTAAAGGTTTCTTCCATCGGATATCTTATATTCATCTTTAAGAACTTAAGGTTTACTGGGATTTCACCTTCTATGAAAATGACTACTCCTTCCTCGTAACCATTCTCACATTTCACTAGATCAATTTTATTTTTCACGAACGGTAACTGGAAATTTCTAATTTGAGATACTTGAATCGTTATATATTCTTTTGATCTAAGCAATTTGATAAACCCGTACATTGATGCTGTTTCCTGTCTTTGTATTCTTTACGACGATGAAAAAACACATTGTAGCCGGACAGGATATTCAAAATGTGAATATATAAAATTTTTCATTGGAAATGATCGATGATTGTGTTCAGAGAAATGTTCTGAGCATAACCATTGATTTGGCATAGTAAAATATACTCCGGAGAGCCGAAACATGATAGGTTAATGATGATTATTATCAAACGAGATATTGTGAATAACAACATTTGCATGAATGAAATCTTTTTCATCAACAAGTTAACCAAGATGCTCAGGAGGATGTTTTGAGCATAACTATCACTTTGTATTCATGAATTATGCTTTGGTAGCATAAAATAAAGTAATCAAGAATGAATTCATGCGGGTATATAAGGAGCGTTACCTCCGCATTTAGTCATTCAGTATCAGTTGCGAGTCAGAGGAAGACCTCGACGGGAATACTGTCTCCGAATAAAAAGTGTATGGAAGTGAAAATAAACTATCCTGTGAAACATGTCAAATTTTCTATTTATAAGAAAAATTATCAAGTGTGAAAAAATATCAATTAGAGAATTTTACGAGTTATTATACGGAAAATTCTTAATAATCTGTGGAGTGTTTTCCAATAGTATTTTTTCTGTGTTCGTACGGAAGATATAAGAAGAGCTTTGGTTATTTTCCCGCAAAATAACCTGGCGACCGAGAATCAATCTTCGAAGGTGATAAGTTTTTCGTGGCTTCTTCGGATCGGAGTTTTTCTCTATAGTTCAATTCATACATACGAATCTGCAAATACCACGCGAGATTATTCAAATATCATTTCGCATCGCACGGTATAGCTACAGAATTGGCGACCGTGACAGGACGGTGCTAGTTTGTGATTTTCAGGCGTCGAAAGTCAAATTTCGAAAATCTACGGTAGTCGTGCAAAAGTTACATCGCGAATCGCGGAATAATGAGTGCTAAAGTTCAGTGTAATATTTTAAATAAAGAATAGCCGCGCAAAGACTATTCATTGGATCGAGAACTAAGAATTTTCTTTTTCATTTTATTGAAAAAAAAAATTTGTTGTCTCGTTATGATAACACACAGTCCTGGGAACCGTGGCCGAGGAAGAAGTAACCGAGGTCGGAGGCAATCCATACAAAATCAAGAAGGATTGGAGAATATGGGGGGGTGTCCAAGGAATGGACAATGAATTAAATAATATAGAGCAATATGAGATTGAAAATAATGGATCAAGGCACGAAAATGATGGACAGAGTCAACAACTGGAGGATGAAGATAAACAACCCCCTAGTCGAAATCTTCAACAAGGAGTAAGAGGTAGACTACCGAGAAATGACAATTGTAAAGTATGTAGGTATTGTGTGTACGGCCCTGTGCGTTGCATATTTATGCGCATGCGTTATTACTGTCGTTTGGCAAGAAGACGCGTACAACAGTCAGTCAGAGCAAGCCACTAGGACGACACGCACGCCTATATAAAGTAAATTATAAGAACCGTTTCACATGTCTTTCTATATATGTATATTATGTATCTTCCATTAGTTATAACATGATTTTAAATGAAGATATATATATTATTGAAATATATAAGGAGACATTACAGTGGCGACGAGGATAAACTGATCGTGTGTTTAAATAAAAAGAAGTGTCTTTTGTCCCTGTTGGAAATATCCGTGACGCGAATGAGGCAATTGTGCTGTTCGATGTGCAAGACATTACACAATCGGAAGTTAGTAGTTCGAGGTGTTCAAAAAGAGATACACTCGAAATTGCGTCACAAGGGCGAAGGAAAAAGAATCAAATAGTGGATAATAAACAGCGTGTCTTAGGAATGTATGTGTCGACCAGATCAAAATTTTAGGCAGCCATGTTGAAAACCAGTGGTATCTGAAAAGTTGTGTACGTTTTCAAGGATATATTGAATATAAAAGGAAGTAAGTGGCGTCTAAATTAATGTGACTCGAAGAATCAAATGAGTGAAGAAGAACTAAAAGAGCTTGAAAAACAGTTGAATCAACAGCGTGCACAATTAGCACGTGAGTTTCAAACGTTGAATAAAGAAAAAACCGAATTTGCAATGGCCGCGAAGACTGTGGGGTCGATTAAAGAATATAATTTAACCATGGATTGGGAAGCGTGGTCGGAAAGATTAGAATTGTATTTCAGTGCAAATGACATAGCTGAAAATAAAAAAACGCCTGTTTTGTTAACACTTTTAAATGAAGATGTGTATAATTTGATAAAGAATTTGTGCGTGCCGGATAAACCCTCCACTAAAACGTTTAAAGATTTAGTAACGATTGTTCAAAATCACGTGATACCTAAACCAAATGAAATTATGGAGAGGTGTACATTTTTCGAATCTCGTCAGGAAGAGAACGAAGATGTTAAGTCGTATGTGGCGCGATTAAAAAAATTAGCAACACATTGTAATTTTGGTGCTAATCTGAACGATTACCTACGAGATAAATTGTGCTCAGGCATAAAGGATGTGCAGATCAAGAAAAGGCTGTTAGAAACAGCTAATTTGAGCTACGACGAAGCTTTCAGAACAGCGGTGACTATGGAAATGGCGGCTAGAGACGCCATTGGACCGCATGGTAACACACACAACGCAGAGAGAAGATCATCGGGGAACGGCAGCGCTTGCAATCAGAACGACAAAGATGTGAATTATATCAAGAAGCAACGAAAACAACAGCCATTGAAGAACAATAGCGTCGGTTCGTCATCATTCAAATGCTATCGTTGCGGTTTCTCTAACCATAAGGCTTCAGATTGTAAGTACAAAAATTATAAGTGTAATAAATGCTCTAAAGTAGGGCATTTAGCCGCCGTTTGAAACTCTAATAGAAAAAATGATCATTGTAAAGATTCGAATGCGAAAACATATAATAAGCAAAATTTTGTAAAAGGAATGGAGAATTTGGGTGAAGATTTTGATAGACTTTTCAATATTGATAACGAGATAAAATTTATAAACGAAAGTAAACTAACTATGGGTTTTAAAATTGGTAAGCAAATAGTACAATTTGGAATTGATACTGGTTCTAAAATTTCTGCGATATCTGAAGAATATTTCCGAGAATTAAAATTTGATTCGTCGCTCCTATGGCCATCAAATAAAAAATTCATAAGTTACCAAGGAGACATAATGACTCCTTTGGGGGTGATGAATGTTCCTATAGTCTGTCAAAATGAGACCAAAAAGTTGGATTTATATGTTTTGAAGGGAAGGAATAAACCCATCGTGGGTTTAGAATGGCTGAACGCTTTTGATTTAATATCAAAAACCGATAACAAGATTGTTATGAAAATAAATGCCATAGGAGTGAAGAGTCAAATTGAAGGAATGAATTCTGATGAACTAATGGACCAATTTAAACCAATTTTTTCTCCAGGTCTTGGAAAATATAATAAAAATGAATTTAAATTATATGTAAAAGAAAATACAAAGCCGGTTTATTGCAAACCAAGACCGGTGCCATACGCTCTGAAAAGTAGAATCGAGGAAGAGCTCAATAGGTTAATAAGTGAGGGAATTTTGGAAGCTGTGGAAGGAAGTGATTGGGCAACGCCAGTTGTACCAGTATTGAAAACAAATGGAAAAATTCGCATCTGTGGGGATTATAAAGTAACATTGAACCCACATTTAGTGATAGATAGACACCCGGTGCCAAGAATACAGGATATTTTGAACTCTTTGGGACCAGGGAAAATATTTTCGAAATTAGATCTCTCCCAAGCTTATCAACAAGTAGAGTTGGAGAGGGGTTCTAGACAATTGACAACAATCAATACCCATAAGGGATTATTTAGATTCACGAGATTGAGTTATGGGATAGCTTCTGCGCCAGGGTTGTTTCAGAGGGAGATGGAAAAACTATTTGGTAATATGGATGGTGTAGGCGTATTCTTTGATGACATCATAATTACTGGAAATTCCTTGGAACAGCATAACGTGCGACTAGAAGCAGTACTTGGAAAAATATTAGAGTGCGGACTTAAATTAGAAAAAACAAAATGTAAATTTTTCCAAAGTAAAATCAAATTCCTTGGGTACGAATTATCACAGGCAGGAATAGGGCCGTCAAGGGACAAAGTAGAAGCGATAAATGCTATTAAAAAACCAAAGAATGTTAAAGAATTGCAAATTTTCTTGGGAATGACAAATTTCTACGCGAAGTTCATCAAGGATTACGCTACCATCATGAACCCCCTGTATCGATTATTGCGAAAAGGTATTGAATGGCACTGGGATCATTTTTGCGATGAAGCTTTCAACTTAGCGAAAGGAAAACTGAAATCTGATGAAGTTTTAATTCAGTATAATCCACAACTTCCAGTCAAACTAACGTGCGACGCGTCACCGGTTGGGCTTGGTGCTGTTTTATCACATGTCTTATCAAAGGGAAACGAAAAAGTCATTGCTTACGCCTCGAGGGCATCAACTCAAGCAGAAGGGAACTACTCGCAGATTGATAGGGAGGCTCTTTCGATAGTATTCGGAGTTAAATCGTTCCACCAGTATTTATTTGGCCGTGAATTTTTATTGGAAACTGACCACAAACCTCTGATTTATATTTTTGGTCATGGAAGGGGTCTACCCCAGATGGCTGCGAGTAGGATCCAGCGCTGGGCGGTTTTTCTGGCCGGATATAATTATGTGATAAGTTATATTAAAGGAAAAGACAATTGTATAGCGGATGCGTTGTCGCGCTCAAGTATATGTAACAAATCATGCGAGGCGGAGTCTGATATCGACTCATATAGTTATCTTAATTACGTTGAAGAAGGAGAATTGTTAGATTTACAAGACGTGCAACGAGAAACATTATCGGATCCTATTTTGTGTGAAGTTAAGAAATATATTAGGCATGGATGGCCGAAAGTGGTCTCCGATAACATTGTTCCGTACAAACGTAAGGAAGGGGAATTGGATTTGGAGAAAGATATTGTAATGTGGGGTCATAGGATTATCATTCCAAATATTTTAAGATCCAAAATCCTCAATGAACTACATAAAGGGCACATGGGAGTGGTGAAAATGAAAATGTTGGCTCGATCCTATGTTTGGTGGCCCAAGATCGATGAAGAAATCGAAAAAATAGGCAAAGAATGTGAACCCTGTCTTAAGTTTGGTGACAACCCACCTAGATCAGTTTTGCATAATTG
The DNA here is from genome assembly GCA_018340375.1 of Gonatopus flavifemur. Taxonomy (NCBI): domain Eukaryota; kingdom Metazoa; phylum Arthropoda; class Insecta; order Hymenoptera; family Dryinidae; genus Gonatopus; species Gonatopus flavifemur. The sequence continues at coordinate 3,926,682 of JAFFJZ010000016.1, forward strand.
GGATTGGCCTAAGGGACCGGGAGTTCGAGTTCATGCAGATTTCCTTGGTCCTATCGAGGGAAGAATGTATTTGATTATCACTGACGCTTTTTCTAAATGGGTAGATGTGAAGGAAATGAAAAACATAACCTCGCAAAAAACGATCACCGCTTTCCGCGAATATTTCGCAACATGGGGTATTCCTTACAGATTAGTCACGGACAACGGTCCCAGTTTCGTGTCAGCGGAATTCGAAGATTTTCTAAGCAAAAATGAAGTCTCACACTCCAAAACCGCTCCTTATCACCCCGCATCAAATGGTGCAGCCGAAAATGCGGTGCGAACCTTTAAGAAAAAGTTTAAAATCTTTTTAGGAGAATGTGGAGATAGACATGAGGCGTTACAAAAGTATCTGTTCCATTATAGATCAACGCCACATTGCTCCACAGGATTAACACCTGCAGAATTGCAGATGAACAGGAAATTTAGAACACGATGGGATTTGCTACGGGAAAAAGCGAAAGATAAAACTATTAATAGTCTGGAGGCACAGAAAAAATATTTCAGCGGAAGCCGTAATGTAACGTTTAAAGTAGGAGATTCAATTGTAACTAAAGATTATACGAACAAAATTTGGATTCCGGGGAGAGTAATTGAGGTCATATCACCAGTAACATATTTAATTGAAACGAATGGTAATCGAATCATTAAACGTCATTGCGACCAAATTAAGCATTGTAATCTACCCCAACCTGTAGACCATGAGAATAAAACTAAGCTAGATTGCGATGATGATAGTTTCGACACAAATCTAGATGTAATTCCTAGAGAACCAAATAATCCTGAAATAGTCCATAAGGCAAACAAAAATGTAAATATAAACATGACACCCTCTAACAATGTAACTTCAGTCGTGGAGACCGAGGAAAAGGTAATCAGACCTTGTGAATCATTAAACAATGGAGAAATGAATACAGCCGAAATTGTAACTTTTCCGTTCGAAGCAAAAACTAGGAAATCATCAAGGATTAGGAAACCTCGAAAAATCATAGATTTGTAAGCATTTCTTGTATGTGTGGAGGAGTGTAAAGTATGTAGGTATTGTGTGTACGGCCCTGTGCGTTGCATATTTATGCGCATGCGTTATTACTGTCGTTTGGCAAGAAGACGCGTACAACAGTCAGTCAGAGCAAGCCACTAGGACGACACGCACGCCTATACAAAGTAAATTATAAGAACCGTTTCACATGTCTTTCTATATATGTATATTATGTATCTTCCATTAGTTATAACATGATTTTAAATAAAGATATATATATTATTGAAATATATAAGGAGACATTACAACAATCAAGTACAACGGGATCCATATCAAATCAATCTTGAATTACATCGTTTTGAGAATAGAATGGCGGATTCATTAAACCAATTTCAACAAGGTCTTAATGACCGTCTAAATAATGTTGAGGGTAATGTTCAAAGAATGAATGATCGATTAAACTATATGGAAAATCCTGTTGTTCATGATCACCAAAATGTTTACCGAGAAAGATTGATGGAACGAGAAAATAGAGAAGTCGAGAATAATATGAGAGCAGCGTCACTAGAAGAAACGCAAAACTCCAGCCGGTTTAGAAATTCAAGAGAAAATGGAGTACTGATGTTACTCAAAGAAATGTCATATTTGGGAAAGAAAGATCGAATCAACCCAATAAGGTTTTTAAATAGATTCGACGAAATTCTAGAGTATGAGAATGTGACGGACTTCGAAAAAAAATTCTTGTTTGCGAGATGCTTGAAAGATCAAGCAAAAACTTGGTACGAACTGAATGATTTCCGAGATTATACTCATGCAAAAGATGCTTTCATTAAATTTTTTTGGGGAGAGGGAGCCCAAGCAAGGTTTAGAGAAGAACTCTTGACCGTGAAATATAAATATAATAACGAAGAGACGATGTCGGAATATTTTCTGAGATTCGCTCGGGAGGCGCAGAATTTAAGCCCTCCAATGGGAGTGCATGAGATATTAAGATCATTGAAACGACATTTTCCGATGGATATCGCCCGAGAATTGAGACCAGGTATAACTCGCTTGATTGACGATGCAGCGACTCTATTGGATGAAATACTTCTTCTACCGACGAAGGCGATACGAAAGAAAAACTACAATAAGCAATGCCAAAGGAGGAAATATTCAAAAGAATAAACAAAATGAACGAAAGGATAAATAATTCCATAAATCAGTCAACATCAGAAAAACAATCTTGGAATACAAACTCTGAGCAAACTAACGAAGAAAACAAACCAACAGAGGATACCAGAATAAGGCAACGTAAAGATGGAGTGAAAACTCGTAGCCAGAGTAAAACGATATCGATGATTGAAAAATTACAAGAAGGCAATAATGAATACATAGATATAGAATAGAGGAAATTGGTGATTCAGATAGTATTAACCACGAAATTTCGGTTGTGCGTTTGGAGAATTTGGTAAAAGAGACGAAAGAAACACCAAAAACAACAATACAAGATGAAACAAGTGCTGTAGTAGTAGTGAAAATAGAAGAATATATGGAAAGAGCATTAATTTATACGGGAGCAAAAATTTCAGCTATTCCAAGGAATTTAGTGGATAAATTGGAAGAGAAAAATATCAGAATCAAAGAAATCCCAGTAAGGAATATAAATTTAGTGGGAGTTTTTTCGGATAAAGATTTGAATGTTAAGAGAATGGTACAAATTGAATTTGAGATGGGAAAGAAAAAATACACCGATTTTTGCTACGTGGTCGACAAGATAATTTTTCCACTGATTCTCGGTTCGGAATTTTTGACTAGATACGGAGCTGAGATTGATCTAGCAAACGGATTTTTTGAAGTGAACTTCGTAAAAAATGATAATTTGGCAACATATGCTGTATATAGAAGAAATGCATCCGACAATGAGAAAGTTTAGTCAAACATATACGACACTTTTTGGTCCTGAACTTGGTAAAATAACTACAGGAAAATGTAAGATGCCAATGTGGGATATACGGCCTTATAAATCTAAGATGTACCCAGTGCCATTAAAATATTTATCTGAAGTTAGGAACGTGATACGTAATCTGGAAGAGCAAGATATTATAACCAAAGGACAAACCGAGTATTTGAACCCATTGGTGATTGTAATAAAAAAAGAGAGTACTGAAATGATAATTTGCTTGGATGCGAGAATTTTAAATCAACGAATGGAGAATGACTACGCTCAACCTCCATCAATTGATGAAATATTATTCAAAATGAGACATAAACGTGTATTTTCAAGATTGGATATTAGGCACGCTTTTTGGCAAATAGAACTTGAAAGCGAAAGTAGAAAATACACTGGATTCCTTTTCGAAGGACAGACATACATGTTCAAGCGAATGCCGTTCGGTCTGAAGATATCGGGAGCAGTATTCACAAAAATCATCAATAATATTTACCAGAAGAAGTTGAGAAGAATGTAATCATATGTTTATACGATATGATGATCGCATCAGATAATGGAGCGGAACACGTTAATGACTTAGACAGAATTTTTAAGAAACTAGAGGAAGCTGGAGTGAAATTGAATTCGGACAAAAGCGAGTTTTTCCAGAAAAGTATTATTTTTTTGGGACATACATTCGACGAGTGGAAGGTGAAGATTAATGATGACACAAAGAAAAATATACTGAATTTTCCCAGACCGACATCTATAAAAAAGGTACATGCATTTCTTGGATTAATCAATTGCCCGTGTAGAAATTCCATCAGTAACGCGATAATAATAATCGGGGCCTAACAAGGATTAAATGGTAAATGTGACGAAAAAATCATTACAACCTAATTGGGTATCAACAGGGTTCCCATCGGGGCCGGAATAATTCCATTTTATACCTGTTTTTTTCATTAATCATGGAGAAAATTTGATAAAATATGAATCAAATTGAAGAAAATTGAGGAAAAACAATTTTATTCATCAGTTGAAGGGTAATTCATAGTTTTATTTACAATTAAAACTCATTCAAATTTGTGAATAATACGAATGGGGGTTATGAATCATTAAGCTGAAACCAGTGACCTAAAGCTAGCAGCTAATTGTTGTAACTTTTGATTCAATGTGGTTCCAGCTGTGTTCACATCAAAAATCAATTGAGTGGCATCCTTGGTGAAAGGGAAGCGTGTCATAAAGAGTAGCGGAAGCGTAAGCATGTTTCAGATTACTTTCCTAATACTTCTCATATGCTTCCTATCCACTCTCTAACTACGCTTCCGGACGTAAAACCCGGTTTCTATGAAATTGGGGTTCCTTCGAATACGCTTCACACACTTCAAATATACGTTCGAACCACTCTTAATGTTCCACTTGACGCTCGGTATACGCTTAAATCCACGTTCCAAATACTTTCCAACTACGTTCCTGACACTTTCTATTACACGCTTCCCTTTCACCAGGGATTCTACTAAATGTCTCAGGTATTTAAATCTTTGATCAAAGTTATGTGGGAAAAGTTATGATAATCGGCTGCTAGCTTTACGGGTGCCAGTTTCAGTTTCATTTATAAGTCAGATTCCATTTCGCAGAACAAATCTTATTATCAAAAATCTACATCTAAGAATGAGTATTTCCATCATTCATACTTCTAATACCAATACTTGCGTCTATTTCTTTTTGCGGAGCGAGCAAATGTTGCGTAATTGTCGAAAGCATGAAATTTTCATCGGTGAATCAATTCAACAAGTACAAGTGTAATAGGGATCAGAAATATTACTTTTTCAAATATTTCCAAGTTGAAATGATCTAAGGATTCGCGAGTTTTGTAACGCTTGACTAGCCTAACACTAGAGACTTGCAAATGGTTCGTGCATTGAAAAAAATGGTAGAGTGTCGCAGTTCCGAAGGTCCATTTTCCCGAAAGTTCGATATACCGAAATATTCCTAGATGTTACTAGCCATCTAACTATTATATTTTAAGGTACTGAAATTTTGTCACGACATTGCAGCTCCCACCGTGTGTTCAATACCTATGAAAACAATGGATTTCTAAAAATAAGATTTGGGGTGTTCCAAGCCAACTAGGCATTGTTGGTTTCACTACCCAGAAAGCACAGAAAATTCTCTCAACGTTTTGAAAACATGCACCTGGTTTTGCGTGTTTTGGTCCCCGAGGAATAAGTTTTTTAAATATTTAGAGTACCTGCATTTTGGATTCCCCTGAATACGTTCTTAACTCGTTTACTTCATCTACTACGGGCCGTTCTCATAACGTTTTCCCAACATACTTTCATGAAAACCAACCTTCAAAAACATATGCGCAGCTTCGCACAACGTATTGCACTGGAAAAAAAAAAATTTATTCCAGTCAAATAAATATTTATTTGTCCCGTAGCAAAGGAATATTCATTAGAATTAACAAAATATTCTTTGGAACCAAAATAATTTATCTGAATTGAATAGATGGTTTTAATCGTTTATTTGATTCCAATAAATTATTTTGGTTCCAAAAAATCTTTTGTTAATTCTAATAAATATTTCTTTGGTACAGGACAAATGAATATTTATTTGACTGGAATAAATTTTTTTTTCAGTGTGGAAACCTTTATTGAACACGTTGCCAGAACGTCGCACGGTGCAAATGAATAGAACGAACCGGGACATTTGCACGTACCTGGGACATACATGTGACGTTCTTAGAACATCCCGAAACGTTATACGTGTAATCATTGTTCACGTTCTCTGTGTAATCAAGCACGTTTTGTGAACATTCAAAAGACCTCCCGGTGCTGTATGGGTATTACCAGGATTTGTAGATGTTCAACACACAACAGGATTTTGCATTTCGATGTATCGGACTTTAGGGAAAATTGACCTTCGGGACTGAGACACTCTACCGGAAAAAGTGTGTGGTTATCCGAACGATCTGAAGTATGGATTTTCCTATGAATTCAAATTAGAGTATTTTGGTAGAAAGAAAGCATGCTCGGATGGTAACATTCGTATTCTTCAGGGTGTCTATCGGCTGGAAATTCTGTGCGTCATTGGTTATTCTATTCAACGTGAATTTTTGGTGGGTTCATTCCGTTAAAAGTTTGGTTTGACTGAAATTGAGGACTAGAAATGTGACCCATGAACAGATTTGAGCAACGTTGTTGATATAAAAATGAATTCCTGACGAATGAATATAAATCATCGATCTCATATCAATTTATTTAAAAAATGTCATGACAGGAACATTTCAAATCGAAGAATTATAAAAGCTTGTGAATACTAATCATATAACATATATAAGCTTGAGTGATATCTATGGAAAATGTCTTGATTTTATATTTTTACACTGAGAAAAATTATCTACTATAAATTACTAGACTCGCTAGTATATTGAGGATATACTTGCATTTTGAGGTTATATATCAAACATTCTCATCAAAAGCATCAGACTTTCTATTATAAAATGTCATTATCCTACCATTAACGCCCAGAAAGTCTGGTACTTTTGAAGAGAATGTTTGGTATATACCTTCAGAATGCAAGTATATCCGTAATATACTAGCGAGTCTAGTAATTTGTAATGAACAATTTTTCTCCGTGTACAAATAAAAATATATGAATAGGTAATAAGATATGATGATAATAAAAAAAACAATGACAACAACAATAATAATAATGATAATACACGATCAATAATCATGTTCACAATCAAGGATTATTTTTAGAGTATTTTTCTGTCTAATAGAACAAAGTACAAAGTAATAAAATTAAAGTTGAATTTTGGAGGTAAGGGGTCTTCTGACCAAAAAAGTTTTTGGCCGAATGGACATGATTTGACAATCGCCAATCATTCTTTAGTGTTCTCTGAAATCGATTAGTGATTGTCAAATCATGTCGATTCGGCCAAAAGACCCCCTACCAATTTTGGAATATCTTGAATACAAAATTTGTTACAATATATTCGGGAGCTCTAGTGGATTATGCATACATACATACATACATATATGTATATATACATATACAAATATACAAATATACACACGTAAATTCATTCATACATCTATTTACACATATATACATACCCATATCCATGTTTATATCTATATACCGGATGTTTCATAGTTCACTGAAAGAATTTCACAGGCGTATTTCCAGTCTGAAAAATTTTGTCTTAGTTTTTGAGATAGGAGCATTTTTAGGATTTTTTTCAAACCCAAATCATCCAAAAGCACTGTGTGTTACATACTTCAGCTTGACACGATTCATCAAGTTGGAAAATCGCGGATCTCTGAGAAAAAAATCAAAGTATCCAGTCATTCCATGTTTTGTAGCTATAATAACTCAAAGTTGCTGGATTCTGATCGGCTGGAAGCCAAAAAATTTGAAATTGCTATAACCTTAAATCGAAAAATGACAGAATAGTACATGTTTTCCAGAGATCCACCGTTTCCTAACTTAGCCAATGGTGTCAAGCTCAAGTATGTAACACACAGTGCTTTTGAATGATGTGGATTCGGAAAAAACATATAAAAATTCTAATATCTCACAAACTAAACCTCGAACAAATTTTGCCAAATAGGAAATCATTACATTTTGACTGCAGAATGACGCCTGTGAAGTTTTTTCAGTGAATTATGAAACGTCTAACTTGACTCATACTTCAGAGAGTTGAAATAACCTCCCTTTTCTTTCGGAAAGAATAGAATAGAAATAGTTTTTAACAAAATCGAAGAATTATTTAACCAAGCAGAAGAACTGCTTTTGATTGATGAAAGGGCACAATTTATAGTGGAAGCTGATGCGTCATAGTCAGGTTTAGGGGCTGCACTAATCTAAAGAAAAATGAATAATACAGAACAAAATGTTGCCTATATCTCACGAAAATTGAAAGCAGCTGAAAAGAAATATACGACTACCGAAAAAGAAGCGTTAGCCATAGAATGGGCATTGAAGAAATGGAGTATTTTGTTACTAGGAAGAAAAGTAATCATACGCACGGATCACCGAGCCCTACAATTCTTGAAGGCATGCATTTACTCCAGTTCAAGAGTAGCAAGGTGGCTAGAGTTTTTGCAAGAATTTGATATTGAAATTATATATATTCCGGGCAAAACGAATGAAAAAGCACACACGCTATCAAGAATAAATGATAATGAAAAGGGCGGAAAAATCAATCTACATGTAGGAAACATGAATAAAGAATTGTCAAAAATGGTGGGTGTGGAAAAATTCGAATATGACAGAGATGAAATGAAAAAATGGATCAAGATTTTGAAAAAAGCATACGTAGAAGATGAAGAAATGATCAAAATACAAAAATCAAACGGAAAAATCACACTGATTGATGAAAATGGAATGCTTTGATTAAAAATTGATCGAACAGAGAAGATCGCAATACCAAGCGCGATAGCATGGTTTTTTATTAGAGACATACACAGATATTTATTGCATATAGGAAGCGACAAAATACATGATATATGTAATAATAAGTTTGTGTTTAATAACATGTCACGTATAATCAAAGATGTGACAGCATCGTGCATCGAGTGGCAAAAATCGAAGTCCATACACAAAAAAAATGAGGGGATACCGTGCATGGAAATACCAGAAAAACCAGATGAGAAAATATCCTTAGATTTGTATGGTCCACTACCAGCAGGAAAATTAGGAGTGAAATACATCCTGGTGCTCTTGGATACGTTCACAGGGAAAGTTAAATTATACACTTTACGAAGTATAAAGACTGTGCCGATTATAAATAAATTGATGAATCAATATTTCAAACAACATAAGGTTCCAAAGGAAATACCAAGGAAAACAGTTTCAGTCGAAACAATGGAAGGAATTTGGATTAAAATATAATATTCAATTAAAATTTACGTCACCGTATAATCTACAATCAAATCCAGTGGAGAGAGTGATGAGAGAAATTGGAAGAACATTGAGGACGTATATTCATAACAAACAAACTGCATGGCCAGAATTGGTTGAAATTATTGAGGAAATAATGAATAACACCAAGCATGCGAGTATTGGAATTGCACCGAACGATTTTTACAATAACACTGAAGGAATACAATGGCTACGTGAAATTGATATATCTAATAAGGACAATAATAAAACGTATCAAGAATTAGTAAATCAAGTGAAATGTAAATTAAAAGAACAAGCGGAAAAAAGAGCAAGGTATTTCGTGCAAACGAAAAAAGGACATACCTATCAAATCGGTGATCGTGTTTTGATGAAAACACATTATTTATCAGATAAAAGAACTAAATATACATCAAAGTTAGATTACCGATTCCAAGGACCATATGAAATCAACAATATAATACGTCATAACGCTTATGAATCAATAGACCAAAAGGGAAAAATAATAGGAAGAATAAATATCAGGCAATTGAAAACATATCGACAACCCTTGTTAAAACCAACGGACGTACCGAAGTATTTACGCGATGCGGTGACATCTATGACTGACGAACGACAGTCGAAAGTAAGGATACAACGGAGTGAGCGGGTGAACGTAGAGATGGCGCCAGAGTAGATAACAAAGCCACGAAGGTAAAGCAACGAGTAAACTCAAGAGGCAGCACTGTTTCCCAGTAGTGAAAATAAAGATCGAAGGGATTATAAGAGCGTGCATCAGGAGCATTTCACATTGTGTCTAGTGATCAGTAGAGGAACATGAATCCAACAGCGAGACAAGTGATAGAAAGTGTTGAACCTTCAAGTAGCAATATCGACAAGATGGTACGCGTTGAGAAGGAAATAGCCGATTATAATATAGCTTACATGTAGAGAAAAAGGTATGAATAATAATGGATAAAAAAATTTTTTTCATATATATGTATAAACAATGTCATTTTGTGTATGGAAAGAATATATAATAGAATAAAATATGTGTGTGTTGTCGGCTACACAAAAATCTGGTTTCGGATAACAAAATATTTTTTTTTCCGAAAGGTGGGTGTGTGTAGCCGGACAGGATATTCAAAATGTGAATATATAAAATTTTTCATTGAAAATGATCGATGATTTTGTTCAGAGAAATGTTCTGAGCATAACCATTGATTTGGCAAAGTAAAATATACTCCGGAGAGCTAAGACATGATAGGTTAATGATGATTATTATCGAACGAGATACTGTGAATAACAATATTTGCATGAATAAAATCTTTTCATCAACAAGTTAACCAAGATGCTCAGGAGGATGTTTTGAGCGTAACTATCACTTTGTATTCATGAATTATGCTTTGGTAGCATAAAATTAAGTCATCAAGAATGAATTCATGCGGGTATATAAGGAGCGTTGACTCCGCATTTAGTAATTCAGTATCAGTTGCGAGTCAGAGGAAGACCTCGACGGGAATACTGTCTCCGAATAAAAAGTGTATGAAAGTGAAAATAAACTATCTATTGAAACATGTCAAATTGTTTATTTATAAGATGAATTATCAAGTGTGGAAGAATATCAATTAGAGAATTTTACGGGTTATTATACGGAAAATTCTTAATAATCTGTGGAGTGTTTTCCAATAGTATTTTTTCTGTGTTCGTACGGAAGATATAAGAAGAGCTTTGGTTATTTTCCCGCAAAATAACCTGGCGACCGAGAATCAATATTCGAAGGTGATACGTTTTTCGTGGCTTCTTCGGATCGGAGTTTTTCTCTATAGTTCAATTTACACATACGAATCTGCAAATACCACGCGAGATCATTCAAATATAATTTCGCATCGCACGGTATAGCTACAACATAACCATATAATCGTGATTTACTGACAGGCTTATTTATTTTGTTTCCCGAGTTACGGTATCTTGAACGCCCGAGGAAAAAAATTCCATATATGGACCCATATATGGATTCATATATGCATTCATATATGAGCGTATATGGATTTTGGCCATATATATGTTCATATATGAAAGTGAGGAATCTATCAGCATTGATTTCACTTCTCTCTCCTTTGGTTTTTCATCACATTCCATGTGAAATTGTGACATTTTTTTGTCCATATATGGATGTATATGATAAGGTATGATTGAATATGATCACATATGGCCATATACAGTCTCATTCATACATTATCATATATGACAAAAATCCATATATGCTCATATATGATCTCATATATGTTTATATACAGGGTGTCCCATTTTAATTTTTATATCGGAAAGACTCAAAAACGAGGAGTTTTGGAGGAAAATGTTCCGGACAAAAGTTGTGAGATTCCGAGGGGGACATCTGATGGTGACCTTGACTCCGGCCTCGGATGTCAACTTCAAGGTCATTCAGAGGTCAACTTTTGTTTCTTGTATGGAATCCCCTCTTTTTGACTGCAGATTCAGATTTGACGTTGAAAAACAAGAAACTTTTGTCTGAATCATTTCTCCGAATTCCGCATAGATGGCGCTCTAATCGATAAAAAATGAGTTTTATGAAACACTCGTGTTGCTTTCTGCGTAAAACGACATTTAACTCTCCAGTGTTTTTGTTCTCAGCGCCTGAGGATTACCGTCGCCAATGGAGTTACCCAATGTGCACCACGAGGAGGTTGAGCGATCGGATCTTGCACATCTTTGTGGCCCTGAAAATTCGATGGAACCCCATAGGTAAAAATCCAAAGTGGTAAGATCCGGAGACCTAGCTGGGATTCTCCATCGACCAATATTGACAATTATGTCTGTTCGTAGTACCGTTACTGTGAATTATTGCCAAACACAAGTACACATAAATACTTGTGTTTACCATGAACAAGAAAGTTCATACTAGAGCATTGTTTACAAACATAAGTGAAACGGAATGTTCCATATACTTCATTCATTCACAAATTCTTTTCGATATACGATTCAAACTTGAAGAAGATCTTTGATCAGTGTTGTGAAGGTCTCAATACCATGGATTATCCTTGGGGTGAAATACTTGATATTCTCCTCATACTAGGAGAATGTCGACGTAATTACGCTGCAGCATCAAGATTGTATGGAGAGAGGTATCCAAATAGACGCCAGCCTCCACTTCAGGCGATACGCTTAATAGGAAGACGAGTTAGAGGAATGAATATCCCAAGAGTCAGAAGGCGTGATGATGGAAATCGTATGGATGCACGCTCAGTAGCCGTTTTGGGAATGGTGCACCTGAATCCTCACGTTATTAACAGAGAAATCCAGTACCAATTAGGTATCCCAAGATCAACGGCACACCGCATACTAAGATCTGGTAAATATCATCCTTACCACATGACATTGGTGCAAGCATCAAGTGAAAATGATCTTAGACGTAGGGTTGGATTCGGTCAATGGGCCTCGGAGCAACCGCCTGGTTTTTTCCGATTACGTGATGTTTAGTGATGAGGCAACATTTCGCAGTAATGGTGTTATGAACAGACATAATTGTCATTATTGGTCAATTGAAAATCCCAGATGGCATCGACAAGTCGACAATCAACATCGCTGGGCTCTGAATGTGTGGTGTGGAATTTTGAATGGTCAGATCATTGGTCCTTATTTCTTCCAACATACTGTTAGGAAGGAAAATTATCTGCAATTGATTCGGGACAAATTACTAAGGATGTTGGAAGATGTTGATCTCTACACACGGAACAGGATGTGGCTTCAACAAGATGGGGCACCACCTCATAACGCTGCAATTGTCAGAAATTTCCTGAACACATCTTACCCACACAGATGGATTGGTCGCGGTGGATACATTGCCTGGCTGGCGAGGTCTCCGGATCTCACCCCTTTGGATTTTTACTTATGGGATTTCATCAAAGATGTAGTTTATGAAAGACCACCAACGATCAGGGATGACATGAAACGCCGAATACGAACTGTCTGCCGAACAATTCCACGTCATGTGCTTTTGTCGTCAGAACCACATTTTCAGAGACGAATTAGGTGATGCCAACAGGTCAACGGTGCAAATATCGAACATTTGATACGGTGAATTTCCATACATATTGCAGAGCGTTTGTCGTGAAAAATTACACACCTCTACAGTCCAGACAATCGGCCCTTTCCAGGGCCACAAAGATGTGCAAGATCCGATCGCTCAACCTCCTCGTGGTGCACATTGGGTAACTCTAATGGCGACGGTAATCCTCAGAAGCTGAAAAAAAACACTGAAGAGTTGAATGTCGTTTTACACAGAAAGCAATACGAGTGTTTCATAAAACTCATTTTTCATCGATTAGAGCGTCATCTGTGCGGAATTCGGAAAAATGATTCAGACAAAAGTGTCTTGTTTTCCAACGTCAAATCTGAATCTGCAGTCAAAAATAGGGGATTTAATTCAAGAAACAAAAGTTGACCTCTGGATGACCTTGAAGTTGAGATCCGAGGCCAAAGTCAAGGTCACCATCAGATGTCCCTCTCGGAATCTCACAACTTTTGTTCGAAACATTTTCCTTCAAAACTTCTTGTTTTTGAGTTATTCCGATATAAAAACGAGGAGTTCTGGAGGAAAATGTTCCGAACAAAAGTTGTGAGATTCCGAGGGGGATATCTGATGGTGACCTTGACTCTGGCCTCGGATGTCAACTTCAAGGTCATTCAGAGGTCAACTTTTGTTTCTTGTATAGAATCCCCTCTTTTTGACTGCAGATTCAGATTTGACGTTGAAAAACAAGAAACTTTTGTCTGAATCATTTCTCCGAATTCCGCATAGATGGCACTCTAATCGATAAAAAATGAGTTTTATGAAACACTCGTATTGCTTTCTGCGTGAAACGACATTTAACTCTCCAGTGTTTGTGTTCTCAGCGCCTGAGGATTACCGTCGCCAATGGAGTTACCCAATGTGCACCACGAGGAGGTTGATCGATCGGATTTTGCACATCTTTGTGGCCCTGAAAAGGGCCGATTGTCTGGACTGCTCTCTAAATACGGAAGAGTGGAACTTCCACTCGAACGGAAAAATAGGATACCTTCTGGCTGCCTGAAGGGTGAATTCCCACTCCAACAGAGTGAAATTCCACTCTTTAGGCAGTCAGAAGGGAACCTATCTTTCTGTTCGAGTGGAATTTCCACTCTTCCGTATTCAAAGAGTGTAGAGGTGTGTAAGTCCTCACGACAAACGCTCTGCAATATGTATGGAAATTCACCGTATCAAATGTTCGATATTTGCACCGTTGACCTGTTGGCATAACCTAATTCGTCTCTGAAAATGTGGTTCTAACGACATAAGCGCATGACGTGGAATTGTTCGGCAGACAGTTCGTATTCGGAGTTTCATGTCATCTCTGGTCGTTGGTGGTCTTTCATAAACTACATCTCCGATGAAACCCCATGAGTAAAAATCTAAAGAGGTAAGATCCGGAGACCTAGCCGGCCAGGCAATGTATCCACTGCGACCAATCCATCTTTGTAGGTAAGATGTGTTCAAGAAATTTCTGACAATTGCAGCGTTATGAGGTGGTGCCCCATCTTGTTGAAGCGACATCCTGTTCCGTGTGTAGAGATCAACATCTTCCAACATCGTTGGTAATTCGTCCCGAATCAATTGCAGATAATTTTCCTTCCTAACAGTATGTTGGAAGAAATAAGGACCAATGATCTGACCATTCAAAATCCCACACCACACATCCAGAGTCCAGCGATGTTGATTGTCACCTTGTCGATGCCATCTGGGATTTTCCATTGACCAATAATGACAATTACGCTGTTCATAACACCGTTACCGCGAAATGTTGCCTCATCACTAAACATCACGTAATTGAAAAAACCAGGCGGTTGCTTCGAGGCCCATTGACAGAATTCAACCCTACGTCTAAGATCATGTTCACTTAATGCTTGCACCAATGTAATGTGGCAAGGATGATATTTACCAGATCTTAGTATGCGGTGTGCCGTTGATCTTGGGATCCCTAATTGGTGCTCGATTTGTCTGGTACTAATGTGAGGATTCAGGTGCACCTTCCCTAACACGGCTACTGAGCGTGCATCCATACGATTTCCATCATAACGCCTTCTGACTCGTCGGGTATTCATTCTTCTAATTCGTCTTTTCATTGAGCGTATCACCTGAAGTGGAGGCTGGCGTCTATTTGGATACCTCTCTCCATACAATCTTGATGCTGCAGCGTAATTACGTCGACATTCTCCTAGTATCAGGAGAATATCAAGTATTCCACTCCAAGGATAATCCATGGTATCGAGAAAAGAAAATAATTGAGAAAAGAAATTGTGAATGAATACAGGATATTAAACATTTCGTTTCACTTATGTTTGTAAAGAATGCTGTAGTACGACCTCTCTTGTTCATGATAAACACAAGCATTGTTGTGTACTTGTGTACATAATACATTTGGCAACAATTCGCAGTAACGGTACTACGAATAGACATAATTGTCAATATTGGTCGATGGAAAATCCCAGGGCCACAAAGATATGCAAGATCCGATCACTAAACCTCCTCGTGGTGCACATTGGGTAACTCTCATGGCGACGGTAATCCTCAGGAGCTGGAAAAAAACACTGTAGAGTTAAATGTCGTTTCACACAGAAAGCAATACGAGTGTTTCATAACACTCATTTTTCATCGATTAGAGCGCTATCTGTGCGGAATTCGGGAAAATGATTCAGACAAAAGTTCCTTGTTTTTCAACGTCAAATCTGAATCTGCAGTCAAAAAGAGGGGATTCCATTCGAAAAACGAAAGTTGACCTCTGGACGACCTTGAAGTTGAGATCCGAGGTCAAAGTCAAGGTCACCATCAGATGTCCCCCTCGGAATCTCACAACTTTTGTTCGAAACATTTCCCTCCAGAACTCCTCGTTTTTGAGTTATTCCGATATAAAAATTAAAATGGGACACCCTGTATGTTCATATATATTTCATATATGTTCATATATGATTCATATACGCTCATATACGCCCATATATGAATTATTTTCTCCCAGGCGTTATCTGGATTCAAGGATGTAACTATACGAGGGATAACGGAGGGCGCTGAATAATCGATTTTTTCTTCAAACTAAGATCATGTACGTATATGAGATTCTGGAAACATTTTCATTCCAATTATAGAATATGCAAGGAAAAATGATTCTCCATTAATCCTTCCATTTCTTTTCATGAATAATACGTAAAAATCCTGATGTATCGTGTACCGGAGTGTCATGAACAAATGGAGTTGCGTTCGATTATTTTCTGGTGAATCAGTGACAGAGAGAGATGGGAATATTTTGTTCTTACCGATCGATCAGTTCTGCTCATTTGCATTTTGTTGTACTTGGAATTTATGACATGAAATTTTTGTTGATCGGATGTTCAGGGTTCATAGCTGTCCTTGGATCCTAACGGAATTATACAACCAATAAGATGCAAATAGATTATTTCACAATATTTATATTTGATATCTCAATAAATTCCGCTAAAAACATCAATAAGAGGATTGGAAATTGCTATTTCATTAATACATGTCTTATGGATGTCCTTCAATTCAGAGAACAAATGCAACTTGATGGAAAACGCCGCGCCGTACTCGTGATTCCTTATTCAATCAAATTCTCTTCTATTTTGAAAAACTTCGAATCAAATGTGATGCTCTCAATGGAAAGTTCCAATAAAATCCAATGAATTCTGTCATAATATTTATATCGGATATCCCAATCGATTCCGATAAAAAATATCAGTAAAATGATTTTGAATTGCTATTCAATGCATACATGTCATATAGACATCCTCCAATTATTGGAATATCGAATGCAAATTCATGGAAAACCGCCGTAGTCGTGAATTTGTATTGAATCAAATTCTCTTTCATTCAGAAAAACTTTTGATGAAATGTCGTTTTTTCAATGGGAAGTTCCAATGAAAACCAATGAATTTCACAATAGATGTATTGAATATCCCAATGAATTCCATTCAAAAATATCACTTGGGAATCGCTATTTCGTTCAATACATGTCTTATGAACGTTCTTCAATTGGAATACCAAATGCAAATCCATGGAAAATCGTCGCAGTGGTGATTTCGTATTCTCTTCCATTTCAGGAAACTTTGAATGAAATGTCATGCTTTTTAATGGAGAATTCCAATAGAATCCGATAAATGCTCTCTTAATATTCACATCGGATATCCCAATGGAATCCGATAAGCAATACATATGAATACAATGAACGTAAATCGTTATTTCATCCACACATGTTATATGGACATCCTTCAATTCAGATAACAATTGCAACTTGATGGAAAATGCCACGCCGTACTCGTCAATTCTTATCCAATCGAATTCCCTTCCATTTAGGAAAACTTCGAACGAAATTTCATTCTTTTAATGGAAAGTTCCAATGAAAACCAATAAATTCCTTCACAATACCTGTATTGGATATCCTAATGGATTCCGATGGAAAAATATCAATAAAATGCATTTGAATCGCTATTTCATTCATGCATACTATATGGACGTCCTCAAATTGGGATACCAAATGCAAATCGATGGAAAATTGTGGAATTTAAAATCGTAGGTATAAAGGGTTTTATCACATTAGATTCCCTTCCATCTCGAGGAACTTTGAATGACATGTGATTCTTTCAACGGAAAATTCCAACAAAATCCACTGAATTCTATAATAATATTCACATCGGATATCCCAATGGATTCCGACAAGACCTATCAATAACATGATTATAAATCGCTATTTAATTTATACATCTCATATGGATGTCCTCCGATTGGAGATTCCAATCATAAGGCGATAGAAGTGGCGGAATAAATGATTTGTCATCTGCGATAACAGGAATTTTTGGAACTCCCAATAGCAGCCTACGGCACTATGAACTGATTTCAATTGGGAAATTATGTGTAGGGGAGAGTGGGGCAAGTTTTCTATAGGGGCATCTTTTCCAATGCGTTATAATTGCTTAGTGTGCTGGAGGAGCGCACTGCTGGATGAATGGTCATGAGTAGTATCATCTAAGGTACCATTCACGGCAATATCAGGTTAATAGCTGCTTTCATCATAATAAGAGAACCGTTTTTACGATTTTGTCGTTGGTGAGTGAACTTTACATGTGTTGATTCGAATCGAAAAAAAAACATACTCACGTTATTCTGATTGTTTTGGTTGAATATGTGTTCATAAACGAAAGTCCCCTGAATCGAATGATGTGATAATTTCTGTAAATTACTCGCGTCTTTACGATTTTAACCTAGTTCCAAGGTGAAAAACGATGATGAGGCAAATTTTTCAACGTGAAACGGGGCAAATTGTCTCACAAAGAGAATTTGTCCCGGTCTCAACCAAGTGATTTTAGAGTGTTGCAAATGCATTTCTTATATTAAATGATTAGTCTTCGCGATTTGAGGTTAGTTTAGAGTTGGAAAACAATGATAAAGCAATGTTTTTCACTGCGGAAAATCATCTCAGTCTCAATCAGATTGTTGTAACGTATTACAAGAAAATTTATCGAAAAAGATAAGCAAATATTATTTGATATGATCTATCATTAAGTTGACATAGGTTACAGATGGTTTGGAATTATAAAAGGAAAACGAATCGTGGCTCCTACAGCCATGATTTAATGAAAGCAGCTGTCTTTTTGTTCTTCATACTTTTGCTTACTTTCTATGTACTACATTCGTTATTTCGTTTTCCTACATCACATCTACCCTCTATTGTGATTGGTTGCCAAATAAAAAAACGAATAAAATACTCAATTTGGATTCGAACTTAAATTTCTTATCTATTGTTGGCGATTTTGAATGAGTGAGAAAATTTGTCCCCATATGGTTCGGAGGTGTTGGAAAACTTGCCCCGTATGTGGGGCAAGTTTCCTCAAGTAACATGACTGCAAATAACACTATTTTGCAACAACATGCTTATGAAATCATCACATTTATTTATACTAGGTTGTAGTGGAAGCTTCAACCAGTAAAATAGTATCTCAAACGCCTTGAAATATGCAACGGGAAAAAATACAAAAATTGACAAAGAAAAAGTGGGAAAACATGCCCCACGATCCCCTACTTGTCACAGCATTTCCACATGGAATGAAATAACAGTATTATTAATTATTCAATCGCACTTTCCAATAAAATTCATACACCCAAAAGTTGGTCTATCCAGATAGAAGTGCATCAATATAAATATTGGAATCACATCATCCAGCCTATTCATTTTTGAAATGCCAATCCCAATAGAATAAGATTGGTACACTTCATGTACGAATACGGCTCAAACTATTTTCTCAGGCCCATATAGAATCACCGATTCATGTGGACAAACCAGAAAATCCTCATCGAATCAAATACTCATCAGCATTGTCATTCCAACTAGAAGCCAATCAATGCATAAAACTCATGAATTCCGATTCATGGACTATAAGGATTTCCAAATCAGAGCACAATGATGGAAATTCCCAACAATATCCAATACCTTCATTGCTTACATCTTCTGTCTTCCAAATAGACCCCATGGATTCCGATGGATTCCAATGGGCTTTCTATCGGAATCCATTGGATTTTTTCAATAGGAGAGGGAAGCTTTGTGATCGTTCCGAGGAGCCGAAATTTTTTTTATCTCGGAATTAAAATCTCCTAGATCACAATGTTCCTCAGAATTCGGGGAACAATTTTGTTGTCGTGTCTGTCTGTCTGTCGGTCTGTCTGTCGGGCTGTCTGTATGTGTGGCTGTAGCCCCCGTGGATGACTGCGGGTCTTCCAGGGGGATATTCATGATACCTGTCCTTGATATCCTTTTTATCCATCCCTGGTAGTATCTGCTTCCTTCACGTGGTGGGGAGGATAAGTATCTCAGAGTTGGATCTTTTTTTTGAGTGGAATAAACTACTCAAGAGAAAGAATACAAACTGAGAGAAACGAAATCATCCTAATGCCAGAAACATCGGCAAAATTAAACGGAAGGGAAGCAAGGGGAAACTACCTTCCTTGACATGTTTCAATACTTCCTGAGGAAATGAAACCTTTTTCCTAACCTGGAATATTATGTAACAAGAACAAACAAACAAATGAATGAATACATGATGGCGCTCTCTCGGGTAAAATATTCCGGAGGTGAACTAGTCTCCCGTTCGGATCTCCGGGTGGAGGCTGCTCGAGGAAGCTTCATCAGCAAGGAACGAAAACCGAAGAAGAGGATAGGGAAAAGAAACAACATTCTTCGAGTCGGAGCGTGGAATGTTAGATCACTGAGGCAAGCGGGAAAATTAGAAAATTTGAAATTAGAAATGGATAGGTTGAATATAGACGTAATGGGGATTAGCGAAATGAGATGGCCACAAGAGGGCGATTTCTGGAGTGGGGATTATAGAATAATTCATACAGGATCAAAGAACGGTCAAGCAGGTGTAGGAATTGTAATGCATAAAAGAGTAGGAAATAGAATAGAAAATTATTTGCAACATAATGAACGTGTGATGATGGTTAGAATCAGAACAAAACTGGTAGACACAGTCATAGTCCAAGTATACATGCCCACATCTGCATATTCGGAGGAAGATATTGAAGAAACGTACGAAGAAATAGAAGAAGTGATAGAATATGTGAAGGGAGAAGAGAATTTGATAGTGATGGGGGATTGGAATGCGGTAGTAGGACAAGGAAAAGAAGACAACATTATAGGAGATTTCGCGTTAGGGAGGAGGAATGATAGAGGACAACGTTTAGTCGAATTTTGTGAAAATCATAAGATGGTTATCACGAACACTTCATTCGAAAATCATCCAAGAAGAATCTACACTTGGAAAACGTCAGGAGATACAGCAAGATGACAAATTGATTACATATTAGTGAAACAAAGATTTAGAAACCAAGTGAAAAACTGTAAAACTTATCCCGGTGCAGATATAGATAGTGATCATAATGTGTTGATGATGAAATGTTCTCTGAAATTCAAATCTCTGGAGAAGAAAAGGAGAATGCAGAAAAGATGGAATTTGAAGAACCTCAAGCAAAAAGAAACACATGAGGCATTCGAGAAAATGTTGGATGGAAAATTAGGAGACCAAAAAGAGAAAGACTTGGGAATAGAGAGGAGATGGACAAAGATGAAGGGAAATATAAGAGAATGTGCGGATAAGATTTTGGAGAATGATGGATTAGAAGCTAAAAACCCATGGATAACGGGAGAAATTTTAGAATTGATAAATGAAAGAAGAAAATACAAGAATAATGATAGCCAAGAAGGCCAGCAACGATACAAATCATTGGGAAATAAAATAATAAAAGAATCAAGGAAAGCAAAAGAACAGTGGTTAGAAGAGAAATGTCAGGAAATAGAAATAAGATTGCATTTAGGAAAAATAGATGAAGCAGATAGGATTATCAAAAGATTTTTCGGACAAATGAAATCTAGAAGCAATAAGATTAGAAACTCTCTAGGACGACAATTGATGAAAACGGAAGAGGAAATAGAACAGTGGATCAATCATTTGGAAGACTTGTATAGAGGAAACGATGATATAGCACTATTAGAGAAGGAGGAGGATGTGGATGAGGAAGAATTGGGAGATTCGATATTGAGATCAGAATTCGACAAGGCTTTGAAAGAATTGAAAAATAATAAAGCGCCAGGCATAGATGGCATAAGTGCAGACCTTATAAAAGCTTCCAGTGAAGGAACTCGCGACGCACTGTTTGAATTGATTAGAGATATGTACGAAAAAGGAGAAGTACCGGAAGATTTCCAAAAGAATAAAATTGTCGCTATCCCGAAAAAACAAGGGGCAGACAAATGCGAGAACTACAGAACGATCAGTTTAACTTCACATGCTTCGAAAATACTGACCAAAATTATATACAGGAGGATGGAAAATAAAATAGAGAGTAGATTGGCAGAGGATCAGTTTGGTTTCAGAAAAAATAGGGGAACGCGAGAAGCAATCTTAGCACTCAGGGCAGTAATAGAGAAAAGGATAGCGCTGAAGAAATCTGTGTACATAGGTTTTGTAGATGTACAAAAGGCTTCCGATAATGTGGACTGGGAGAAGATGTTTGCGATCCTGAAGAAGGTGGGAATAAATTATAAAGATAGAAGAATGATATACGAATTATATAAGAATCAAAGTGCAATAATAGACATAGAGAGTCAGGAAGGGGAAGCACAAATAAGAAGAGGGGTGAGACAAGGATGCTCATCATCGCCACTGATTTTGAATTTATATATAGAAGAAGCAATGAACTAAGTGAAGGAGGAAATTCAATCGAAATTACAGATTCAGGGAGAGAATATAAGTATGTTGAGATTCGCGGATGACATAGCTATATTGGCCACGAGTAGTACTGAGTTAGAAAATATTCTCAACACTATGAGAGCAATATTATTGGAAAACTATTGTATGAATATAAATAAAGACAAAACAAGATTCATGATGTATACAGCAGCGAAAACAGCCAGAAGATCGAAAATCAAAATAGATACCGAGACAATTGAACAGGTGAAAGAATTCAAATATCTAGGAAGCATAATTACAGAGAACGGCAAAAGCGAAAGAGATATAAGAGCAAGAATAGCACAAAGGAAACAGGCTTTTTATCAAAAGAGACAGTTATTATGCTCAAAAAATATAAGCTTGGAAGTAAGGGAGAAAGTCTTGAAAAGTTACGTTTGGAGCACAGCATTATATGGTTGCGAAACTTGGACAATGGGTAAAACTGATCAATGAAGACTTGAAGCTTTTGGAATGTGGTGTTATAGGAGGATGCTCAGAATAAAATGGATAGACAAAGTCAAAAATGAAGAAGTACTCGAGCAGATAAATGAAGAAAGGAATCTTTTGAAACACATCGTGAAAAGGAGAAGCAATCTTATGGGACACACATACGGCAAGAGAGTTTATTGAAAACAATATTGGAAGGGAAAATGAATGGTAAAACTGGTAAAGGTAGACCTAGAGCAAGTTATATGAAGCAAATCGTACAAGACAAGGGATGTAGTAGATATGTAGAAATGAAACGTTTGGCGGATAATAGACAGGAGTGGAGGGTTTCATCAAACCAGTCGTAAGACTGATTACTTCATGATGATGATATCTCCCGTTCTGCTTATCCGATGGTTTCGAAATTTTTATCACAGTTGTAGACTAGGGTGATAATGGCCCCTGTCACGGAATGAGCGAGACTTCTAATTTCCCGTCGAGCTGACCGCAACCTTTACTCCTTTTTGACGATTTATGAAATGTTCGCTTTATATTATCAATGTTCAAATGCATATAATGTTATTTTTGTGTGTTTCAATAACGCAATTCCATTAATTCAATCAAATTCGTTCATCTGAGAGTGATTTATTTTATATTATAATACAATTGACTTGAAATTGATTAGAATATCTGATTCACAATATTTCGTCATTTTGGATAATCTCTAAAGCAATAATGAGAATTAGTTTTGTTTTTCCTACAAGTAGGAAGGAGCTGAACTTCCTGTTTTAAGTATAGAAAAATTTCTCGTGCAAACATTCTATAAAATGAAGATTCAACGGTTTAATATCAATTTGTTATCGTTTTCCTTGAGCGATTCGACGGAAGGAGGGAAATTCGGAGGAAAGGGGAAAAGATAGAGAGAGAAAAGCGTGATAAAAGAATAATCATGAAACTTACCGGTGGTTGAGTCTTGGTCATTGTAGAGTTGAGAATCTTGGTTAGTATGAATTTGGAAATATTGTCCGAAGGTGTATCCTTGGATTTCACTAGTCACTTTCACTACACTTAACAACAACAAAGAGGGGAAACATTAGAAGATTTCACGCGTGTCGCGGAGAAAACTCTGCTCCCTCAATCTCTCCAGGGAAAACCCCGGAGACCATATGGACCCCAACACGCCAAAAAAAAAAGATTTCGCAGGTCGCATCTATCTCGCAAGCGGAAGGGCCCAGAATTCTCATACAAGAGCAATTCATCCCTTCATGACTTGGGGAATAGCTGCGAGTACACATTTCTTGTTTATTTATACAGGGGGAAACATAGACCCCTGTTGAAATCTTTTTTGGCGGTTGTGAACCATTGGTCACCGTGGCCCTCCTGAAGAGAGAGAGGAAGAGAGTTTTAACGCGGAAAACTCACATCGCGGAAAACACACACGGTGGAGAGTTGAGTGGAGACTGACTAACAGTGCGTTGTCGAACGACGATCTCGGGGCCTGAAGGGGGTGGAAAAAAATGATGGAATGAAGGTGGGAGGAATATTTTTCCCGGCGTAGTCAGCACTTCAACCCAACGTCGGAATTCGAAGGAATCCGGTGTTGGGTTTCGGCGCCGATGAGTCCCGCACGTGCCTCATCGCTGTCAAGGACAGATTTTTGTGCTGGCCTCAACATCGGCAATGCACGTATGCGACCGGCCGAGAACAATGTAGGAGATTCATAAAAAGGACTGAGGAAATATTATTTGAAATCCGGTATATTCACAGGGAATACTATGGGAAACTCTAAGGAGGTTTTCCGAGTCCACCTTTCGACAACCCTGTCAAAAAAAAGGTGTTGAGAGAAAAGGGTAAGGGAGAGAACAATGACGAAAGAGATTTTAAGATAGCGAGGAGAAAAACGTGTGGTCAGGGGGAAGGCGGGCAAAAGTCTCGCAATCCGCCCCAAAACAATACTCTGAGGGTATTGCTTCGAGGTCGAAAAATTGCGGGACGTGACACCTCCCACCCCATATGGAACATCCTCTAAGGAGGATGCTCCCATCAGAGATGTGAGTGTACCCGCCTTACGCCAGACCAAGCGCTCTACCCGTTAAAGAGCTTTGAGAACGGAGAAAGGTTGAAGTCCCCGTCCTGTCGCAATCCTTACTCTAAAGATGCGGGCACGGGCCCCGCCATCGGGGCACACTTATGGGCGGGAAGGAGACAGCGTGTCCCGATGGCGGCTCCCGTGATTCGTAGTGTTTTTATTCGCTAATTACAATGGTTTTTAATGTATAGGAAGCAGGATGCATGGGGCGCGTCCAGAGGCGACATTCACACGCGGCAGTCTCTACGCCCATCCTCTCGCACCCCTTACAGAAGAGTACGTCGAGAGGGGCGGAGGGACAGTCGAGGTAGGGATGGCCTGGGTAACCGCAGTTCCAGTACCCCCTCCTAGGTGTCGGTCCAGTGGGCGCAGAGAAGGCGTGGGTTTCGCGCTCTGCATGGCGTTTGCGTCCTCCCCTGCAGCGGCGTCGTTTTCGGGTGGTGTTGGGAACGCCTGCGGGACCCTCCTGCGCATTGGTTGGACCAGCCTCACGCTGAGTTGAGGGCTCCGATGGTGAGGGCTCTGGCTCGGATCAAGCAGGTGATTGAGGGCGCGGCAGGTGAAACGGACCCGGGTGTATGTTATCACCGGGCTAGCCATCGTAGCGGGGCGTCCTCAGGGATTCACTCAAGGTGCGGCGGCTCAGCTCATGCCGGTTCTCGACGAACGCCATGTACGCGTCCCAACCATCGTCGTCGTGGGAAACAGCAGCCCGCAACGCGTCGGATCTCAACGCCCCCAGACTGCGCGCAGCTCAGCGCCCACCAGGAGAGCGTTATTTTCCGCCGTAGTTGGGTCGCGGCAGTCGTCAGCGGGCGCTGCCTGCTCATCTCGGTTTGGTTCAGCCTGGCTATGGGCCTGGACCACGGCTGTCAGGGAACGCCACACAGCGCGCAACTCCGCAGTGGTGAAATCCATGGCTACGGCAAGACAAGGCTGAATGAGCACGGATTCGAAAGATTATAATGGTATCAAGCTTGCAGGTAGGTAGAGGGAAAAAAAGGATCTCGGCCAACACGTGCAAGAGGAAATACTTTGCTGCATGCGATTCTAATAGTCGATTTCTTGTATCTCGACGGTGGAGGGGGGTAAGGGCACCCGACCCCTGGTCCTGCTGGCGATGAGTGAAGAGATAAACTCCAGCGCTTGGAACAGTTCTCTCGTGTCGAAAGTTGAGAGGAAGCGTTGCAAGTCCATCGTTTGAGTTGCTTGCTCTCTAGTCCCTCGCTCAGGATTGGGGTCCAAAACGCGTCTGGGAGTCTGGGTACGCTCATTCGTTCCCCTGGGTTGGGCCATTGTTCCTTTGGAAACCCTGGTGGGAGGAGAGCGGCGAGAATGAGAGTCATTGACATTGCGGTGCCAGGTCCTGGTTCTCTGCATCGCTGGGGAGTTGTGCCTGGGAGCAGAGGTGGAAGGGCGGTTATGGCAACACCGTTCGTGCTCGCGGAGAGAACGGGTTGTCACTAGGCACTTGCAA
The DNA here is from genome assembly GCA_018340375.1 of Gonatopus flavifemur. NCBI lineage: Eukaryota > Metazoa > Arthropoda > Insecta > Hymenoptera > Dryinidae > Gonatopus > Gonatopus flavifemur. The sequence goes on from JAFFJZ010000016.1 coordinate 3,952,825, forward strand.
TACATGCATGGCGAAGCGTTTGATGCAATTGGGACCTGTACAGAGTTCCCAATGTTAAGTTAAATTTCCAAAGCTTCAGTATATATATTGGACACCATGCGATGTCTTCGTGCAGGGACGTTCACATGTCTATGGCCGTTTGCGAGGGCAGGTCTTCGGGGGGCATGACCCCGCTCGACGAGGCACGAGTGCGCTTGCTTCCTCTTGAGGCACGCGAAGTAGCTCGCTTCTGTACCCCAGAGTACACGGGGCTCTCGGAACATGTGTGAAGGGGTTTGGGTTTGGTCTTGGGTAACAGGCGGGCGAAGGTGACTGGTACATAGCGTTTTGCTAAGGTGGTCAGCCACCCTATAACCAAAGTGCCTACTACAGTTGCCAACACTCCGGTAGAGTAATTCAGTGTGTCCAAGTTAGCTTATGTCCTTCGCTCCAGTTGTAGGTCTTCAGCATCCTGGATAATTCCTTCGAGAGGTTGCCCTCGTTCGGGCAGGAGTAGCAGATTAGAGTTGGACGTGAGAGGGGCCTCCATTTGTTCGATGGCGTCGTGGACCTCTGTGGTTTTAGCGCGTGGTACTAGATTGGTGATATTCAGGCTCAGTGGTGGAGCGAAGATGTAGACCTCACTGTGCTCGATTTCCATGGGCGCATGCAGTGACATATAGTGATTTTGAGTGGAGCATCCGGGGCTCAACTACAACAACCCTGAATTCTTGAGTTCCGCCATCAAGGTCTGCTTCTGGGGGCAAACTATCTGTAAATTTTCTCGTTGGGTCAACGAGAACAATCATCCATTCAAGGAGTCGATCCTGGTCCAGTGTGCCCCCAAAGACGAATCTAGTCTCACATCGCAGGCGTTGAGAGTTGACTCGACAGGATTAGTTAACAGCAGGGTCTCGCAGATTGGAGCGCTCTCGACTCGATAGGTAGGGCGGCTGAGATGGCAAATGTGGTTATGGCGGTACTTCCGACAATCTTGAAGATAGTCTTCGTCGGTGGTGAAGTAGCTCACTCGATCTCTAGAGACGGCCAGATATTTGGTTGAAGGGCGAATATAGGCCAACTTGTTTCCTCTATCGGCAGACCACTGGACCACAGGGAACAGGTGTAATTCATACAGATCGAACTCTTGGTGGTCCAGCAGGGGTACCTCGATGACGAAGAGCAGCCTTCCGTCCATCACCATGACATGTACTTCAGAAATAGTCATCAACTCATCGATGTGCATTTTGTGCACTAGGGTTGGGAATTCGTAGCCGGGCGACCTGCTTAATTTTTCTGGCGATATCATTCACTTCGGCTGGTGCCAGTATTTGGGGGTGCACCAACCCCAGTTTGCTGGAAAGGATAGCGTTGGTCAAGGTGGTTATGGCTGCTTCGTATTCCATTACCTCCAATTCCAAATGTTGTATCCAGGATAGGCCAGCGTTCATATGAGCCCGCAGATCTTCTTCCTTCTGTTCTTCGTGCACCCTTTTGAGCAAGAGGTCGGTACGGGTTCGCTCGGCAATGGTAGCATTTCTGAACCTGTCCAGCTCGGCGTGGACTCCATGGAGTTCCGACTGCGTGATCATAGCCTGCTTTTCTAAAAGGTTGGCTCACCTCTTTTGTTCCACGTGCAATTGGTCGATCTCTTGGGAGAAAAACTGGCCGTCTTGGTGGGTTAAGGTCCCGAAGAGTGTTCTGGATATTTCCCCTATTGGAGCAACTGGCGCTTCTCGTCGATAGAAAATTTCTTCCCTTATGTCCTGAGTTAGGGTCCATTCGGAATTCTTCCATGGGGTCAACGAGGTTAACCAGTTGGGTCTCCGATTGTTCTAAGTAATCCAGGCGGTGGCGTAGATGGTCCGCGGCGGGCCGGAATCCACACTCGAAGTCGAGTCTCTGCTTGCACTGGCTTACGACGTTTTCCAGTTGGGCCGGGATGGATGGCTTTTGTGCTAGGAGGGCTTTGATGTTCACGTAAGTCACTATCCTCCATTTGATGCGGATGAGCCGAATGTCCTCCAGTTGTTCGAAGTAGACGCCGGATCCATATGGTAAGGGGGTAATGTAGTAGTCACTTTGGTTGGGGGCGGCAGGGTCCTTAGGGACAGGCACCGAGCCCACCAAGACCAATGAGAAGAAAATGCCAAGAGCGTACCTGCTTGGACTGCAGGGTGGATTACAATATAAATACGCAGGTCTTAGCTTATTTATATTTTTAGTAATTTGTTTCCCACTTGGGACTCCGATTATGGTGTTATTTCTGTCTGTGAGTTGAATAATTCCATATGGGCCAACGTAGGGACTCCCCAGTTTTCCACGCTTGGGTTCTCCTAATACGTGAACTAGGTCACCAGCGTGAAATTCACGGGGATTTATGTGCTGATCGTAATATTGTTCCGATCTTTGTTTTGCGCCGCGGAGGTTAGCTCGAGCAATCTCGCGGATTTCGTCCATTCTTGTTATGAGGTCCAACAGAGAGGACCCATAAGTTTCCCAATTGTCGGCATCCGGGGAAGAAGTGGGTGAACGAGTGAGTTTACCGAATACGAGTTCATACGGCGTGAATTTAGTTTCCTCGTGTACGGCGGTCTTGTAGGAGAACATCGCGTAGGGAACCAGGTCGTCCCAATCGTGGCATTCGTCCACAAATGACCGTAGATAATCACCAAGCACGGCATGGCTGCGCTCGAGTGAGCCGTTAGCTTGAGGGTAATATCCCGGAGTGGTAATGTGTGAGATTTTGAAAATTTTGGCCAATTTATGCAGCACCTTATTGACGAAGGATGTGCCGCGATCTGTCAATACTACCCGAGGGCTACCGTATACGGATATGAAGCTCCGGGTGGAGGCATTTGCGGTCGTGGTAGACCTTATATCCGGGACAGGGACAGCCACGCGATACTTGGTTAATGAATCTTGTATGGTAAGTATATGGCGATTTCCCCTAGCCGTGGTGCGGAGGGGCCCCACAGTGTCGAGCACTATTCTATAAAAAGCGTCCGGTAGGGTATCGGTTATTAGCATGGGCTGCCGAGTTTTTATCCGCTCCAATTTTTGGAGCTGACAAATCGGACAGGTTTTTATAAGAGCTTGGACGTCCTCCCGCATCTTTGGCCAGTGAAAACGTTCGCGTAACCTTTTGTACGTTTTGGTGACGCCCTTATGTCCGCCCGTGAGACTAGCGTGACTTTCTTTCATTAGAGCATTTCTCTCTCCTTCTTCAGGCGTGATGATTCCGCCTAAACAAAGCCTTACAAATTTCCCGCTGCGATTGAAAACATTATCAAGAGAGTTCCTAAGAAAATTCCTAGTGAATTTCCTTATGCTATCTTGCAAGTCAGACAGTCTCAGGGACGTCACTTCTGTTAACTCCAAGGATTTCTTCAAGTTGTCCAAACACGACAGCACATCAGAAATCCCGAGTGCGCTGTAGCTCGCAGTTTCATAGAACATGTTGAAAACGCGGATTTCCCTATGTTTGGACACTACAGTCTGACCCACAGTGGGCTTGCGTTGTAGGAGCTCGAAAGTGGCAGTCAGTCCCAAATCAGCTAAGGCTTTGGAGCTGCTTGACAAGGTATGACAGTCGACAGCGAGGAAGTGCGCATAATTGCCCTTCTTGGCTGTCAGGAATCCTTTAGAAATTTTGACATTCCTTCCATTCCCAACGGGAGCCCCGCTCCTTCCCAGTGATGGGTATAACACTGAGGGATCGAAGGACTCATCGTCGAAAATGAGAGAAGAAATATCGGAAATCGAGGCTCCAGTTTCATTTGGTTGCCCAATTGTAGGCTGAGGTCGACGCGGCGCGGGACGCGGAGTTGAGCTCACGACGGGTGGATTCGGGGCCTCACTTGGAATGGAGGAGCGAATACTCGCAGGAGCATTTCTGGATCCCGTGATAATAGAGCGACGAGCGTCAATGATGGTTTCGGCGGTGTCATCGGCGGAATCGTCGGAGTCGCTGCTGGATGGGAGTAGGACTGTCTGATCGTTTTCTGAGCGACGTATGGAGGACTCATCCACCGATTCTGGCTGAAACTCCGGGGTCGGTTCGAATTTGTCGGAGGAGCTTCCATCTGAAGCGGCGTCATCGGGAGGTGGGTGCATTCTGGCTGGTCCCGGGTCATTATTCTCATCCTCCGATTCCTTGCTCAAATCAGAGAGCGGCGGGGAAAGGCTAACTCGTTCCCCACTAGGGAAGGCTCTATCACTAAAGCGAGGTTGGATTGGTCGACATGGAGTCGTTTGTTCCTCGACAAGGACAGCTCTCGGGAGGTTCCGATGCCGACGTTTGACTCTGGCCACGATCGTGCTTTCATTTAGAGCGTCCGGCATTTCCGAGCTCCTCGGAGTGATAGGGAAACTTTTAGCAACAGGTTGGGATGCCGCCAGGTTCCTAGAGAGCATCGGCGTTCCTATTTATTTTGCCCGGCTTATACACGACCCTATACTGATAGTCGGTGAGCTTGATGCGCCATCTCATGAGGCGAGAACTAGGTTCGGAGATCGAGTGTAACCACGCTGAAGGGTTATGATCAGTCACGACTGTAAATTCGCGCCCCCATAAGTAGGGCCGGAAGTGTTGCACTCCGAAAACAATCGCGAGGCACTCCTTCTCTATCGTAGAGTAGTTCAGCTCCGCGGCTTGGAGTACTCTGGAAGCATAGGCGATTGGGAGGTCTTGGCCCAGTTTGCCCTGACTAAGGATGGCGCCAATTGCTTCGATGGAGGCATCTATTGTCAAGATAAATGGCCTCTCAGAATCCGGGTATTGCAATATTGGCTGAGTGCACAGTACGTTTCGAAGATCCCCGAAGCTAGCTTGCTGCTCAGGCCCCCAAACGAACTCCACCGTCTGTTTAAGGAGGTTGGATAGAGGTTTTGCTCCCTTCGAGTAATCCTTGATAAAACGCCGATAGTAGCCCTTGAGGCCGAGAAATTGACGGATATTCGTCTGAGATCGGGGTACAGGGAAATTCATGACCGCGTGTATCTTACTAGGGTCAGGCCGTACGTCTTCGCTAGTAATGACGTGACCTAAATAGACAACTTCACGTCTTAGGAATTGACACTTTTTCTTCTGTAGCATGAGTTGGGCTTGTGATAACCACTTCATTAGTCCCTCTACACGATTGTCATGCTCGTGGAGATCTTCGGCGAATATGACGATGTCCAGATATACAAAAAGTTCGACTCCTTGCAATCCCGTGAGGACACCGTCCATGAGACGCTGAAACGTAGCTGGGGTATTTTTCAGCCCGAAAGGCATTCGCACGTACTCATAGTGCCCGCGAGGAGTGGAGAAAGCGGTTTTGGGCCTATCTTCGGGTTCCATCTCAATTTGATGAAATCCGCCAGTCAAGTCAAAAACAGAGAAGTACTTGGCCTCTCCCAATTTGTCGAGAATATCGACGATGTTTGGGAGGGGGTACGCATCTCCAAATGTTTTCTCATTGAGTGCGCGGAAGTCTATCACCATGCGCCATCGTGGATTTCCCTGCGAGTCCGCCTTCTTGGGCACAATTCATAGGGGCGAGTTGTATGGCGAACTCGAAGGCTGAATCACTCCGTTGGCCAAGAGTTTTGTGACTTGATTTTCGATCTCTTGCTCATGTACACGAGGGTACCTATACTGGCGGGTGTGGATGGGCATCTGATCGGTAGTAGGGATATTATGTTTGGTGTACGATGTGGCTGGGAGCGGATCACCAGGCAGGTGGAATCGTACAGAATATTTCTCGAGAATTTTGTGGACGTGATTGCGTTCCTCGGGGTTAAGGTGAGAAACGTCGATCATCTCCTTGACCTTCTTGACACGCTCAGAGGGAGACAGGGGAGAAGCTTCGCTGGAATTTTGACTCACGGTATCGTAAGGGAATAATTCTTGGGGCGGAATGTCTATTTCCATGTCTCTCTCACTAGCGTTGATGGCGAGTACGTAGCAAACGCCACCGTGGTTTGTGACGGCTGCGTTCCCCAGGTACAGATGATGTTTTAAGTCTACTTTAGGGAGGTATCCCTCCATCAAGGAGCAATCCTTCAAAGGAACAGGGACGACTTGTCTTGTTCTCACCTTGATAGTCGAAACCCTGTTTGGCGGTAGGTTCCGAGGTGCTGAAGTGGTTTATTTCAATTCTTGGGTTGAGTGAACCAGGGCATCGTCCTCGCTCACCGATTCATCATGGCAGCCCGTGAACGGGATAGGGCGAATGGGCCTACCCTGAGTCACTATCGCGTTGTGATGGAAGGAAATTTCGGCCTTCTCGTGCCGCAGATATTCCGAGCCTAGTATTCCATCGTACGGCAGAGAGAAATCCACGACATGGAAAGTTACGGGAGTGTCGAAAATATCGACTTGGGGCGTTCCTAACGTCGTAAGTTCGTCTGACGTGATTCCCGCAATGCGGAGGAGTGCATGCGTGTCCAGTAATACACGGGGCTGGAGGGCAAGAGCTTTGATGAGATTCACTTCAGAGCCTGTATCAATCAGAAATCGTCCTCCGTCCGTTCCCAGTTGAGGACTACGCAAATGGATGCAGGGAGGGCTGTCTAGTGGTTTGGTCCACCACACAAATCTTGGGCTCCGCTGAACCTTACGTTCCTCAGGCGCTGTTCCAACATTGGACTGCTCGATCGAGCGCCCGTCGATCGAGCTCCTTGGGAGTTCAAAAGAGTCTCCTTTCCGGAGGGGCCTACTTCTCTAGGGGCTCTTGGGCCCGGCGAAGGAGAGCGACTGGGATGAGGTCGTCGGTCTTTATGTGCAGAAGCGGAATGGCCCGGTTCTCCGCACTCCCAACAGCGAAATTCTTCGGTGGGGCGAGTGAGGATACCGCGTGGTGCACTGGAGGTTGGTTGTGGGGTTCCCGGTCGATCCAGCGACTTGTATGATTGACCATATTGGCCTTGGGGTCGAGGGGATGGTCCTGGGGAAGAACGTCCCGAGTCTCAAGGATGAGGAGATGGGCTCCTAGTCTCGGCACGATAGACCACGGGGTCTCGACGGCGCTCCGACGGACCCAAGCCATAATTCCGACCATCATAACGATGAGGAGAAGGGGAGCGAGGCCTTTCATAATAGGAGACCGGAGGCCTATGATAGTCGAGCTCGGAGCGAGGTTCCGAATAACGGGACGAATGAAATTCGTGATCAGCCGCATAGTAAGAACGATGGGCTCTCTCGTTGTCCCTAGGCTCGTAGCGCTGAACTCCGCGAGAGCGCGCCCTACTTTGTAATCCGAACTCGATTTCCTTAGTGGTCTTCATCGCATCCTCCAGGGTTTGAGGCCTAGTAGGGGAAACGCGAGTCTCCAATTCATGCGGGAGCCCGTTCAAGAAGGATCTGAGAGCGGTGGTGTCCAGAATCCTCTTCGCGTCGACACCTGGGGCGTTGGCCCGACCCGCAGCCGGGAGATCGTCGCCAAGGTCTTTCAGCGCATTCAATGCCCCGCGCACTGAATGATTTGTTCGGGCTGAATATCTAGACACGGTTTCGTCGTGGCGCATGCGTAGATTATTCAGCTCCGAATGAAAATAATCAAAGTCCCGATGTGGGGCAAATTCTGATTTGAGATGTTTGATTAAAAAGTTCGCGTTTTGGAACTCTAGGCCCGCCACACTCAAGCGCGCATCACCCATCAGTTTGGAAAGTACGCTCTTAACGAAGGAGCGTTCGGATCCGGCGGGAATTTGGGAGTGGCCATTTTCCACATCTTGGACGAAATGGCTTCAAAGAAGATTTCGCCCATCGTGGAAAGGGATGTGCATGGAGGCCGATCTCACGCCCAGATATTCAGTCAGGGAACTAACGGCCCCCACAAGGGATTGATCTAAATCCTGGCCCTTGTTGTGAGCCATATCGGGCGAATGCTTTCTGAATTATAAGCAGAAAACACTCGTAGACACATGCATACAATAAAACAAAATCAAGTATAACATTTGGCGATCTTTCTGTACGAGCAGCGGGATTTGGCCCTGGCATCCTGGGAGTGTATACATAGGGTGGTATAAGCCACATGGCTTGCAAACGCCCATATTTTTTCCTCTTAGAATGGATTTCCCCCGTTTACGAGCACAGCTCGGGACGACCGTCCCGAACTCGATTCCTGAGGGGTATGTCGGTTCCACCAGGAAAAAGGGCGGCAGAGAGCCGATCTTTTGGAAAGGCTCCTCATGCGCCGAACCATTCAGCGGACATCTTATAGCTCAAGCTGAGACAACGTGGCCGGTCTGACAAACCCATGACAGGCTACCGTCACGGGCATGCCGGCTGCTGCCACAGCGTGCTATGACGTGCGGTTCAGTACACATTGACAGGTTCGCCGTACACGCAGCGGGAGAATCCACTCAATTTAGTCATCGACAAAACTTTTGATGAGAACCACTTCCGGAATACTGGGGGGTCGCCCAGTAATTTCGCCTCAAAAACCATGGAGCGTTAGCCCATGGAGATGGTGACCGAAACCCAGCCGAGGCAAGTCGAGGAAAACTGAATCATGTGAGTCGATTCGTTTGAGAGGAGGTTCAATAACTTCGGTTTGATACGGTGAACCTTTGGTTTGAAGAGAATGAATCAAAAAGGAAAATTTTTCTTCTCTCAAATAAACTCACTCCCGAAACTTGCCCTCAACCAAATCTCGATGGCCCTTCTGGAAAAGAATCTATATATGTATACATATGTATATATACAGACACGCACTAACCTACCGCAAAAAAGGATTGAAAACGTACTTCGTCTGACTAATACACGTAAAAATGGAATATATTGAACATAACAGTTTATATTTTTCATGCTGTGTACAACATAAAGTGCATTTTCATGAATTCAGATGGACAATTTTGGTCATGTAATAACTGATGTGTATATGTATATTCGAAGTTTCGTACGTACAAAACAGCTGAATTGTAGTTTGTGAATAAACTTTGTTCCTTACAGTGAAAAAAAGTAAACCATGTGATGCACCATATGACATTAGATTTCGATGAATACACTAGGTGCTGAGATCAGTTCAGATAATTTTTATATTATTTTTTTAATAAATGGAAGTATACTGTGATGGTCGATTGAGTATATTGAGAGTCAATATAAATGTCTCAGAAAATCAATAGATAATGGTTTCATGAAATATTTGATTTACCTTGATCTATGAAATATTCTTATTTCGTTAAATAGAAGTTTCTTTAACCGTTTGATATTATCTTCCCATAAGACTGATATTATCAATTCTGAATGAAAATGTATATATCATAACGATGTGAGGTATAACGTTGATTCTATAATAATGAGAGAAAAAAACCCTATAAAACACTTATAAAAGAGGAAAACAATGATTTAATTTGTAGAGGATTCCTGTCTCATAAAAAAATTACAAGTAAATTAGATGGTTCTACTTCCTATATGCATCATTATTATGGAAATTATAGTTGTTTCATTCGAATATATTCTATTGAGTCGATTTTCCAATATCAGTTGATCGTAGGCTTTGTTCATCGTTTTTCCTCCCATTTTTACGACTGATATGAATTTCATTATGCTTTTCAATGGAAACTATTCAACTACCGCAGTTCAAATTCGAAAATTCTTTTGTTCCAAGGAAAAAAAATTTTATATATAGTTGTTCCAATGTTGTACACACGTTGTGATGAATGGAACCAAAATTTTGCGGAAAGGTGACAGTGAATGAGAGATTGGGAACTTTTTGGAAACATTCGACCTATTTTTTTGTATTTTGATCACGAATGGCAAAAAAAACGTACATACAAGAACCTTGATTATTCTTTTGTAAGTAGCAACATCACGGGTTCGTTGGAAATCATTCAAGTTAATTTATACTTTCGTTTCCTTTCACGTATGCGTTATCATCATTCATCAATTCATTATGTACAATTCGCGTTGAAATATATTTGTATCACTGCAATCACTTTTGTAACTTTGTTTGTTCTTTTCCATGAATCCGTATAATGATTCATTGAAAACTTTCCAAGATATTTGAGCCGTAATTGTGTTTCATTCGAATTTATTGCCTCTTGAAGATAATTGATATCGATTGAGGAATTTCTTGTATTTCCATATATTTATCAAAACAAATTCAAAACCTGAACGAATTCTGAAATGTTTCGTCAAAAGAATTGGAGGAACAATGAAGTCCTGTATCAACAAGTTACGAAGAGATAAAATTGAAGTAGATGCATTATTTGTAACGCACGTATACAAAGTACATACAACGCATATGTATGGTTTCGAAATATTGGAGGCATTGTGTGGTAATAATGAAAAGACATGAAGCAACAATTCAGGAACACAAGACTACGGGGAGTGGAAATTTAGGGAAATCACTGATTTGAAAGGGAGTGGAGAAATCGCATCTCGGGTTATCGTAAGTTCCTTTTTACGATAACTCGAGGTTTCGCGATTTTGACGGTATTCCACCGCACGTCACCAGTTTGTTACGGAATGAGCGAGACTTTTAATTTCCCGTCGAGCTCACCGCAACCTTTACTCCCTTTTGACGATTTATGAAATGTTCGCTTCATATTATCAATGTTCAAATGCATATAATGTTATTCTTGTGTGTTTTGATAACGCAATTTCATCAATTCAATCAAATTCGTTTATCTGAAAGTGATTTATTTTATATTTCAATACAATTGACTTGAAATTGATTACAATATCTGATTCACAATACTTCGTCATTTTGGATGATCTCTAAAGCAATAATGAGAATTATGTTTTGTTTTTCCTACAAGTAGAAAGGGGCTGAATTCTCTGTTTTGAGTATAAAAAAATTTCTCGTGCAAACATTTTATAAAATGAAGATTAAACGGTTTAATATTAATTTGTTATCGTTTTCCTTGAGTGATTCGACGGGAGGAGGGAAATTCGGAGGGAAGGGGAAAAGATAGAGAGAGAAAAGCGTGATAAAAGAATAATCATGAAACTTACCGGTGGTTGAGTCTTGGTTATTATAGAGTTGAGAGTCTTGGTTAGTATGAATTTGGAAATATTGTCCGGTGTACCCTTGGATTTCACTAGTCACTTTCACTACACTAAACAACAACAAAGAGGGGGAAACATTAGAAGATTTTACGCGTGTCGCGAAGAAAACTCTGCTTCCTCAATCTCTCCAGGAAAAACCCTGGAGACCGTTTGGACCCCAACACGCCAAAACAATAAAGATTCCACGGGTCGCATCTATCTCGCAAGCGGAAGGGCCCAGAATTCTCATACAAGAGCAATTCATCCCTTCATGACTTGGGAAATAGCTGCAAGTACACATTTCTTGTTCATTTATACAGGGGGAAACATAGACCCTTGTTGAAATCTTCTTCGGCGGTTGTGAACCATTGGTCACCGTGGCCCCCTGAAGAGAGAGAGCAAGAGAGTTCTAACGCGGAAAACTTACATCGCGGAAAACACACACGGTGGAGAGTTGAGCGGAGACTGACTGACAGGGCGTTGTCGAACGACGATCTCGGGGCCTGAAGGGGGTGAAAAAAAATGATGGAATAAAGGTGGGAGGAATATTTTTCCCGGCGTAGTCAGCACTTCAACCCAACGTCGGAATTCGAAGAAATCCGGTGTTGGGTTTCGGCGCCGATGAGTCCCGCACGTGCCTTATCGCTGTCGAGGACAGATTTTTGTGCTGGCCTCAACACCGACAATGCACGTATGCGACCGGCCGAGAACAATGTAGGAGATTCATAAAAAGGAATGAGGAAATATTATTTGAAATCAGGTATACTCACAGGGAATACTATGGGAAACTCTAAGGAGGTTTTCCGAGATCGCCTCTCGACAACCCTGTCAAAAAAAAGGTGTTGAGAGAAAAGGGTAAGGGAGAGAACAATGACGGTATAGTACACCCGCAACGTACGCAACGAAGAGTCGCACGCACACACGGATAATCGTGTATGCATGAGACTCCAAGCAGTAATACGTGAGAGTGTACGGTCGGAGAAGAAAAATATAAGTTTTATCCAAATCGGTTGAAGACTGGAAAATTCTTCTTTGGAATCTGTTCTTTTTTTAACCATGCCTTCCCCATGTCCATATTATCCGAATGTCTCGGAACTCTGAGTATATTTGATTCACGAGATGTTAGGTATATGATATAAATTGCAGGCACATTGGAATTGGGGGGGAATAGAAAAAAAGCGAATCAGGTTCCTTTTTGTCTGTCTATTTGTTTGTGTGTATGTAACCAATTTGCGAACGTGTATTTCTTTTGTTCGTATCATTCGATCGTGATGAAATTTTTACCAGAGTCATGTGCAGTGTTGATAGTGGTTCCATATAAGTTTCAACCTCATCGTTACAGAAGAACGGGAGGGATGAGGAGAAATTTTTTGAAAAATCGTGATTTTGTGAACCCGTATATCCCCGCTTCCTATTATCCGATTGCAACCAAACTCATACCACGTTCTGGTGATGATCCTATAGTGGCCCCATATGAGTGTCATTCTAATCGATTGAAAGCTGTGGAAAATCTTTGTTTCGCGATTCACATTATCTGACAATATTTTGAAAGCATGCCTCCCGCATGTCGGTATCATCCAAATGCCATGAAACTTGTAGTATAATCAGTTTACGGGGGGTTTGTTGTATGGTGTGAATTCCAAACAAATCGGAATTGAAGGAAGAAAGTGGTAAGCACTGAGCTTCGAAACAAAATTTGGAAATTTCGTAAACATCGTTAACATGCGGATAACTTCCGTTTCCATCATCCAATTGCCATCAAATGTTCACCACAACTTTATGCAGTGTTGGTCGCAGTCCTATATAAATTTTCAACCTGATTCTCTAAGAAAAACGGTAGAGAGAAAGAAAACACGTATTTTTTTTTCAACATAAATGAGGAAGCCATGTGCCAATCGGCAGAGTTTTTTTATTACCCGGTGCATTTTCTCTATCGCCTTTATGATAGAGACTGTATATTCTCCCGCATTATCGTTGTCAAAAAAACTTAATTTCAAAAATCTATTTGACAAATCAATTTTCGCTCCATAGTGAGTTAGGGATTCTAATCCCAGTATTAACGGGAAAATTATTCTTCCCACTACATAACAGAAATCAGTATATTTTTTTCCTCCCATTCCAAATTTGTATCATTTTTTCAACATCCAAATCTTTGTCGGCAAATGCCCCTACTGAATTAATGTTTTTGACTCGAATTTCCTTAACTTGATCATTCCCATTTTTCAGCTTGTCTACCAATTTTTTTGATATTGCTGAGATTTTTGCTCCGGTGTCTATTAAAGCCTGTTCCATGTATTGATTCATCTTAACCACCATCACGGCACTTGGTTCACTTTTTTCTGTTTTCGTTGAAGTATCCTTTTCTTCCTTTATCAAATTCTCCAATCTTACTGCAGAAATTCCAAAATCATCATTTCCTGTAACCCCAATTTCTTCTACTACTCCCATGTCTATATACTCATCAATCGCTATTTTCTTCTTTCTTAATCATCGATATCATTTTTGTTTGATTTCTTGTTCTGACTCCGTCGTTTAGTATGTTTACTGATGTTTTCACTTCACTTTTATTCTTCACACTTCTTGATGTTATATTTTTTGTTCCCATGTTGTTTTTCGATATTATTGGGTTATGATGTGATTGTGCAGCCTCCTCTTTCTGTTCAAACTGTCTTTGTCCTAAATACTTTCCTATTCTAGGAAAAAATCCTATCGTTCGTTTTCCGTTGATGTTTGGTCTTTCAAAAAATTCATGTTGATCGTGAATTTCTTCTAATATTTCTGTGGCATCATCCGGTGTACGAATTATTCCGGGGCGCAATTCCCCTGCAATGTCTATTGTGAAATGCCTTTTGACTGATCTGATAATCTCATGCGTCTCTATTGGCATTGTTCTAAATTTTGTGCCTCCCGTGCTAGCCGAAGAAGATATTCTGACATTGTTTCTTCATTGTCTCTCTTATATTTTCCGGTTATCCGGTGAATAACTCCTCTCGGGAACAGGCGTGGGCCTCTCCAACCCAAAAAAATTCAAGAAATGCTCTTTTCGTATGAGTGTAATTTTGAAAATCATTCAACTCATACCAATTTTTTGCCTGTTCTCTTAGACATCGAGCAAACGAAAATTTTCTTTCAAAATCTGAAACGTTTTCGTATTTCAAAAGTTCTCCAAAGTTATTAATGAAACGTACCGGATTCATTTCATCTTTTTTTCTTGAATATGTTATTTCCTTCAATATATTTATGATTCCGTTTTCTTTTTAACATCTGAATCGGTTAGATATACTCGTCTCCTCTGATCCTGCCCGTACCTCATTTTGATATCTCCGATTTCCTAATTGTTGTCTGCTTTCATCATCCTGTCTTTCTAAACTGATAGGTCTTTTTAGTTCACTTATGCGATGTTGCATTGATTGAACTTGGTTACCGATCATGTTGAATTGTGTATAAATATTTTGTTGAAAATTTCCAAACGTGTTCGCAATTCGATTTTCCAATTGAATAGCCTCGATGTAATCTTCGTTATGTTATTTGTGCCTTCTGAAATGATTTTCTTCCAAAATGTATAATATTTCCATCATTTTAAATGGAAGGAAGTCTGGTATTTGCATGAAGCTCGTTTGGTAAATAACCTCCAAATCTTGATATATCCTCAATTCGGTATGGAGTCTAGGGTTTTAACATACAAAATTTTTCTCCGCGTGAAAGAATATGAGGAGTTTTGAATATCTTGAACATTTATACAATACATATTCAATTATACAGGGTGGTGCAAAAGTCTGAATACACCCTAATAACTCCTGAACGGGTGAGGATAATGGGATGATTTTTTTTTGAATTCAACGAGAGAACAGAATCTACCATACTAAGAGGGTGAGAAGTCCTTAATCTTGGAGGGGGTGATGGGGGGGCAAAAATCTTGAATGAGGTGGGGAAGCTTGCGATAGCTCGTTTGATGGGGATTTTCAGCCCGAATACAGCCATTCCTTGTTTTTTGGAATCGGTCAATTTTTTCGTCGAATTATGACCACTTAAAGATTGTTTTGGGAGCAGTCAGAGCCGGTGTAAACCTTCCTAACTCTCCATCGGATGGAGATCTTTGGATGTTATTTTTGATAATGGGGGGGGGGGGTGCATGATGTATCATTCTAGGGAAGTGGATCCCTGAAATCAATCGGGAATAATGAATAACAATGGATCCATCAACAAATCAAGGTGAATAAGAAATACGAGGGTGGATTGATAAGTTTCCGGCCTGACCAAGAAAAACAACGTTTTTAAGAATTTTTTTTATTTCATTTCTCAACATAATCTCCTCCAAGGCTGATACATTTCTCATAGCGGTGTTCTAGTCTAGTAATGCCATCTCTATAGACTGATTCGTCAAGCTCCTCAAAATACCCATTCACAGCTTCGATTACTTCTTCATTGTCCGCAAATCTCTTACCGCCAAGCCATTTTTTGAGGTTAGGAAACAGATAATAGTCACTCGGGGCTAGGTCTGGAGAGTAGGGAGGGTGCGGCATTAATTCAAACTTCAGATCGTTGATTTTAGCCATCGCAACGATTGACGTGTGCGCTGGTGCGTTATCGTGATGAAACAAGATTTTTTTCTTCGCCAGATGAGGTCGTTTAATTTTCACTTTGTGGCTCAAACGTTGCAATAAGTCTGCGTAGTATTGACCAGTGATAGTTTTACCCTTTTCAAGGTAATCAATGTATATAATACCTCTTGCATCCCAAAAAACAGTAGCCATAAACTTGTTCGCCGAAAAATTGTTTTTGCCTTCTTTGGAGTTGGTTCCCTGGTCCAATCCACTGTTTAGACTGTTCTTTGGTTTCAGGAGTGTAGTGGTGGACCCAAGTTTCGTCAACGGTTACGAATCGACGCAAAAATTCGCTTGGATTACGCTTATACAACGCCAAATTGGCGGTAGAAATGTTCTTTCGAATCAATTTTTGGTCGACTGTTAGCAAACGCGGCACTCATCTTGCACAGAGCTTTTCCATATACAAATGTTGGTGCAAAATATTTTTTACACGTTCATATGACATCTTACAGGTCTCAGCTATCTCACGAACTTTTAATCTGCGATCTTTCAGCACTATTTGATGGATTTTTTCGATCATATCTGGAGTTGTGACCTCAATGGAGCGTCCTGAGCGAGGCTCATCAGAGGTGCTCACACGACCCTTTTTAAACTCGGAAACCCACTGCTCAACGGTTGAATATGATGGGGAGGATGTCCCCAGTGTTGAGTCCATCTCTTCTTTAATTTCCTTCGGCGTTAACCCCTTCAAATAAAAGTATTTGATGACAGCACGATTTTCCAGCTTTTCCATTTTTACGAAAAACACAGAGGCGTCTTGATCAACATGCTCTCAAAACTAAACTAACATGGCGATCGGACTGAAACAATAGCTACAAGCTATCTAAGGATGGTACTATAGAACGCCACCTCAAGGTAGGCCTAGTGGCGCCATCTCTTGGTCAGGCCGGAAACTTATCAATCCACCCTCGTAAGTGTAGAAGGATTGTACACATTACATAGCCCCTAGCCAAAGTGAATTGTTGATAAACATTAGGTTACAATCGGGATAATTGATCAGATGTGTCTTGGATTGTTGGTAGAGTTATTATTTTCTGAAAAAATGAGTTTGGGAAAGTTTGTTAATATCAACAAAAAGAAGATAAATTTTTTTGTTTTTTTTTCTCTTTAATTGCTGTGTTTTTTGTTGTTTGTTTGTTCATCCTTGTTAGAATTGCTGCTCCATTTTTATAGTCGTTTACTAACGAAAATTCGGAGAATCGCGCTTCTACGTCAAGCAATTGTTGATAAACATCAGTTAACAGTCGCGAAAATTGATGAATTGTGTCTGGAACCGTGGGTGGGGTCATTATCTTTCAGAACAATGCATTTGCAAAAGTGACAAGAATTCCTACTCAGTTGTCATGATTGTTTACTGAGAAAAACTTGGACGATCATGATTCCAACTCTAGAAACGGTTGAAAAGCATTGGTTCAAAATCCCGATCATTGATGAGATGTGTCTTGAATTGTTGGTAGGGTTATTACCTTGAATCGGAATGCATTGGGAAAAATCAACAAACATTCCTGATCAGTTTTCATAATCTTTCACTGCGGAACACTTGGTATATCGCCATTCCAATTCAAGGAATCATTAGTAGACATTAGTGACCAATCGCGATAATTGATCAATTGTGTCTGAAATTGTATCCCCCCGTGAGAGTGAGAATTCATAACCCTGGATGGCTGCTATGAGATTTGTAGGGAACACACATATCTCGAATCAAATTGGGAGCTTGCGACACATCTGTGGATGGCGTTTCTTTAACCTGAATCCAACCGTCTTTGATTTCATGAAATCGGTCGATCCTTCGCCGAGATATAGCAATTCCTATATTCCAGATGAGTGCCACTTCTTCTATTATTCTTTCACGCAAACCTTCTAAATCTTGTGCTCGATTTTAATAAACCCGATCTTTCGAATGTCCCCAAAGGAAAAAGTCTAATGGGGTCAAATCAGAAGATCAGGGGGGGGAAATGTTCGAGAATTATCAAGAATGTCGAAAACAATCGAATTTGTCCGAGAATATTCAAAAACTATCGAAAATATCGAAAATGTGCAAAGTTATCCGAAAATGTTGAAGAGATGTCGGAAGTATCGTGAAATGATGGGAAATGATCGAAAGTAGCCAGGAATGGTGAGGAACGCAAAGAAAAATGAAAATTATGATTCGAATGAACAGGTGAGAAAAACTTATGAAAAATCCTGAATCAACAGTTTTAGAGACGTTATAAGACGAGTGCGG
This sequence comes from Gonatopus flavifemur, assembly GCA_018340375.1. Classification (NCBI taxonomy): domain Eukaryota; kingdom Metazoa; phylum Arthropoda; class Insecta; order Hymenoptera; family Dryinidae; genus Gonatopus; species Gonatopus flavifemur. Next base: position 3,970,616 of record JAFFJZ010000016.1, read on the forward strand.
CGTGGAACGCGTGTATGACAAAGTTGGAGGGGGAACTTTGGCTAGGGGGCTACGTAATATGTGCGATCCTTCTACACTTATTTTTCATTCATCTTGATTTGTTGATGGATCCATTATCATTCATCATTCGCGATTGTTTTCGGGAATCTACTTCCCTTGAATGATACATCATGCGCCCCCCTCCCATTATCAAAAATAACATCCAAAGATCTCCATCCGATGGAGAGTTAGGAAGGTTACACCGGCTCTGACTGCTCTCAGAACAATCTTTAAGTGGTCATAATTCGATGGAAAAATTGATCGATTCCAAAAAACAAGAAACGGCTGTATTCGGGCTGAAAATCCCTATCAAACGAGCTATCGCAAGCTTCCCCACCTCATTCAAGATTTTCGCCCCCCCATCACCCCCTCCAAGATTAAGGACTTCTCACCCTCCTAATATGGTAGATTCTGTTCCCCCGTTGGATTTAAAAAAAAATCATCCCATTATCTCCACCCGTTCAGGAGTTATTAGGGTGTATTCAGATCTTTGTACCACCTTGTATACTGTAGAAAAAGCTCATAAAACATTCTTATTTGACCTCTGGGAACAATTCATGATAAATACTGGAAATATTTTGATTGGAACTCAAAATGACTTCTTTGAGAATTGTATGGTGAATAAAATTGGTTGTGAAGATGAATTCTTTGCGAACGCATCTGATATGTCGATTGAATATCACTACAAACAGTTTTAGGTGGACAAAACTGGTATTTTCCTTGAACTTCCTATGAATCCGTTTCAAATACTCCCGTTGTTCGTGAAGAACTGTTTCGAAAACCTTGGTATTCCAAACGAATTCTTATGGAATCCTTTGTGTTGTCTGGGTAGTGATTGTTTCTATTTTCATTGTTCCTTGCGCCTATCTTTCCCATAGAGTGCACCAGCTAACCTCAGTGGTAGGGCAGGTAGGCGCAGTTGACCTGAACCAATTCAAAATTATTTCGTGGGTCTAGGAATGACTTCTGGACCTTCAAACTGTTATCATCAGATGCCAAGGGTATCAGTTCCATGAAAATTCATCAATAAACATTCTCCGTTAATTAGTTGTCGATTCCGAAGACCATATTTAAAAACTGCGTCTACTCGCCCCGGTCTCCCCTACTTACATGAAAACTAACCTTTAAAAACATGTGTGCAGTTCCGCACAACATTATGGAAACCTTTATTGAACACGTTCCCAGAACGTCACATGGTACACGTGAATAGAACTAACCAAGACATTCGCACGTACCTGGGACATACATATGACGTTCTTAGAACATCCTGAGACGTTATTTGCGCGTTCTCTGTGTAACCAAGCACGTTGTCTCAACGTGCAAAAGACCTCCCGGTGTTATATGGGTGCGGACAATTTGATGATAGTCCTCATGAATATGAATATGACATAGTGGAACATGACAGTGGTGTATATTTTTAGAGTGAAAGTGATCTTTTGGGTAAAGTGTTATTACTGCACTGCAGAAATTTATGCAAAAACGATTCGTTAAAAAAAATTAAATTATAAATGAATTAATCCACTCACAGGACTTCTGTATTGTAAGTAATAAGTGCATATCGAAATATGCAAAAAATATGCAATCTGCATAAATTTCGCATATGCAAGATAACAAAAATACAATGCATTGTTTTCTGTACATACAAATGAACGTAAATAAAAAAACTCGCACACAGAATCGGTAGCATGATTATAGATAAGTTAACAATAAGTATCTACAGGGAAATCAAACAATAAACAACACCCAAAACAAGCAATAATAGACGATACTGAGAAACGATGAACTTACTCGTTATTAGTATAACAGTATGTAACAATGGTTTTTTCCAAATTACATACTTCGAATTGATAACGTTCATTCGTTGAAATCAATTTGTAAGCAGAAGAAGATCTTTCAACGTCACAAGATGTTACTGGTGCAAATTTATATTTAGACCATAAAGCAAATGGCACTGAGCAACTTGAAATTGGATGATTTTTCAATATTGTACTTATCCTGAAGAGTTCGTTGGAATCCAGATTCCTTTCCAGTACTTTATCAACTTTCATCGATAACTTTCCCCACAAGCTTCTGGGAAGGTTTTCATTTCACTAACGATAGTAGATACTTCCTTCATTGACTCTGCTAATGGCAAATTTTGGGTCTCCAACCTTCCCATAACCTGTGCAAGATGAAAAAAATGAGCTTTGGTAAAACACAAATCTTGCTCAAGTTTTGGCTCAATCAGAGCACCTTTAATTTTTTCTATACTTGAAAACTCTGAATCACTCGAATCGAAAAGATCAACCTGTTGATTTGGGAAATACATTAAGTATTCGTAATATAATATTAAAAATTATTGTGTTGATGTTAATAACTATAAAGAATATTTGAATATTCTCCCTGATGGAAACTTTTGTTCCTGTTTCCACCAGGAATTACCAGAAATAATGGAAAAAATTTTCGTTAGAGTTTTTACTCCAATAAATGGAATACTTTACAATTTCTTACGTTTTTTATGCCATCCAAGTTATCTGCATTAAATAAAGCCGCTTCTATCCATGTTCCCCATCTTGTTAGAATCGGTTTAGGTAGTAGTGGAACATTTTTCAAGTTTTCACGATAAACTTCAATACGAAGTGGAGCTTGCAAAAAAATCTTTTCCACGCTTGAAATTAACGTCTTTACAAGAGGAAACGAGAGTCGGATTCCTTCAGCAACTCTGTTGAGACCGTGAATCAAGCATATTACGTGAAGCATATTTGGATGAAAAACTTTCAAATTTTTGCCAGCTTCCAACATATGAGCAGCTGCGTCAGATGCAAGCAATAAAACTCTATCTTCGAAATTCTTATCTGGCCACAAAACATTTAAAGATGAATTGACAAATCGGGCGATTGTTTCATTATTCGTTTTTTCTTGTGGTTTACAGGCTACTAAATAAGGCTTCGTAGTTTCATTTTTACTTAATTTGCCTACAATCAAATTGGCTATTTGCCTCCCCAAAGAATCAGTGGTCTCATCCACAGATATCCAAATGTAGTTATCTCTCATTCCTTTTTCGATACTATCCATAGCCGAGTGATAGCACTTGTCTAAGTAATATTTTCTCAGTGTTGACTCATGAGGAATGCTTTTATGCGTATATTTTTTCAAAAAATGCCTCGAAATATCATTATCTAGACATCGCCAACTCACTTTAATAGCTATCATGGCTCGATACATATAGAAAAAAAAATGGTTGGATTTGTTAACTGTCGTTCCCGACGACACTGACTCATCAAAACTGATATTGATGTTTTCATTTCAAGATTCACCTAATAATATTGTTTCTGCCGACTTTGCACCTGCTTTATGTCGAATCGTAAGAATATGTTGAGTTAGCTGTGATTTTCTGTCATAATTAATCTCAAATATAAATGATTCCGTTCGGTTATTTATCAAATTATTATTCGATGTATTTAAAAATGATAATGAATCAAGTTTCGCTTCTAAAACATACCAGTTCATCACAGCAAACCCTGCAGTAAATATTTTGTCCATGAAAACTCAAATATTAATCATCAACGTCTCTTATCTAACTATTCATTTTCAAAAATTTACTTCGTTTCATTTTTGGCATTTTCAACTGAATACATTTTTTTTAATGTACCGTCAGTGTCTGATGGATATCACATATTTTTTTGGAATTATATTTATCTCATTGTTATTGAATAACAATTTATTAGTGGGAATGAGAATTTTACAAATTCATTTGAAGGCTGTACATAAAATTCATCGTAAGAATTTCAATAATTTACAAAATATTATGACTCGGAAATTCGTTACTTTTAGTGCTGGTATTGCAAGGTTACAAAATCGTACTTTCTGCAGAACTTCAAATTTATCAGTATTTACATGGTTTATTCGAACTTTGGGATTATGAACGAATTCATTGCCTTTGCAATTCGATTGTGACATTGAAAGTGTGATTCATACCCAGGTAGCACATGCCCATTCTGAGAATCTTCTGAGAATATACTTTGAGGATATTGGAATATTCTATAGAGATTTTTATGACGTGTGAATATATTCTACGCACATTCTCAAAATGTTTGAATGAGACCGTTCCAAATATTCTCAGAATATGATGCCACGAATATTGTGGGGATATTAGAAGGAATGCTGTTAAAATAAAAATTCCCGTCAATATAAACTTCTGCATATCACCGAAAACTACTTCGAAATCAATTTTTTTGATCATTAAACATCTGTAATCATGAATTGTTAGCAATATTATGGATTCACATGGATGGAAGAGGATTATTTTTCACACAAGGCATTCTCATAGAACATTTGCGATATTGAAATGCACCGTTCATGAATTTATTATTCCCCAAATACAAATTGGAATAATATATGATCCAAGGGTCTGTAGCCTGTCAACAACATCATCCGCCATTACTGAATTCATGTGATCACGATACTTGCGCATGCGCTGCTCATTAATATCCGTACAAACTTTGTAAGCATATTGTACGAACGTTCCTAGAATATTCGAAACAGTCGCATTCAAATGTTCTAAGAATCTTCTGGGAATATTTACGCATCTTCTACGCTTTTTGTGAGAATACTCGATCAAGTACATTTTACGGATGTTATGAGAGTATTCTCAGAATATTCTGTGTTACATAGGTCTGATCATGTACTCATAAACTCAAAACTGCTAATTTTGAAAATACATTTGGTCAGACTTCTTGAAGAAATCTTCTGAAAGACATCTTCGGAACATATCGAAAAGATGTACATGAGATACCTTTTCAATACGTCTTCTAGATGTCTTTCAAAAGATATCTTCAAGATGCCTTTTTGATATGTCTCGTAGATGTCTTTCAAAATGTATCTTCAAGATATTTTGAAGAAGTTCCTGGTTATTGGGGTATCTTATCAATGAAAATCCCAAGAATCGCAATAGTCTTTTTACATCAGCGATAGAATTCTTCTCTATGCACACGATGCTACAACTTATATCATTGCCCAGGACTAAACGATGTGCGTTCTGGTCATGTTATCCTTTTTTTCGAGTAGTTGGCGAGATTAAGCACTTGTAAGTTAAAAGAGCGTAATGGACAATAAAAATGATCGACAACGCAAATATGCTCATTTTGGTCCGATTCGCCTCGGTCTAACATTACTCTATGATAATTTTAGCGTCTCCTCTCTGAAAGTGACCAAAAATAATGTCTATCTCAACGGTCACTTTGGTCGTTATCAAATCCTGATCACAATATGACCAGAAAATTGCTTCCTCTGGTAATCTTTTGGTTATATTTTGGTCCAAGTAATTCACAAAAATACCTCCAATGTGACCGTCTCCGGTAATTTTTCTGAATACTTTTTGGTCATTCCTCGAAAATCAATTGGTCAATCTTCAATCCATCTTTTGGTAAATTCAAATCCACTGTGGTTGTTCCTAATTTTTTATCAATTTTGAATGAAAGAATGATAATTTGGCGTTATTCTAGGTACAATAATTGAAGTTTTTTCAAGAAAATAGAATCTCTGAATCCTCAAGATTAGAAAAACCGTCTGAAAATTTTGTGCTCGCACTTCGGGTTCATGGGGAAATAATATTGTTCACCGTTACGCACAGTGGTGTCAAATGCCAAAGAGATGGATGAAACTGTGAGAAGGCCTCAAATTTGCCTGAAACTGAAACTATTAGCAGAAACCCCGCTCTTTCCGCAAAATTGGAAAACAAATTTTTCCTTAGATTTCCCTATCAATTGAAATCAAACTTTCGTATGGAACTAGTGCGGAGTAGTTACTAAAACGTGGTGTAGGCTTCATTGCAATCGAATAAATAGAAACAGAAATACCAGCCATCGCAAAATCATATATTTCAATAAAATTCTGTTTCCATATTTGATCTTTCAGATCATGCATCGTGTGAGTCTCTCTTTGTGGCGAATTCTAATGGTTCCCAGTACTGGAATCTGCTGATAATTATCAGCCTTTGAGTGGGAGATGTTATGATTTGAGGATCTCACGCAGACAAGAACCTTAGTTTTAGCTGGATTGGAAAAAAATTGTTCTTTTATGTGACTTATTGAGGAACAGTAGCGAAGGACAGCAAAATCTAGATTTCTAAGCGTAGGGATTCGTATTCTGCGCACCCAAGAACATGGAAATAGTAGATTTTGTTGGACAAAATTATTGAAGAATTACTTTGTTTATGAACAAATTAAGGAAAACCAAGTGAACAATCGGATAATAACATTCATATTTAAAGATTCATGTTTGGAAAGCACCTATGTATACGATCCGTTTGTTTTTGAGTCGAAAATTATGAATAATTTCTTTTGTTATAAGTAATTCAGATCACAGTTATTCAAAAATGACAGATGAAAAGTTGTGAATTATGATATGAATTTGGAAGAATTTGAATGAATTTTAGAGATTTTTTCGGATCTAAAAACAAAAATATAATTCATTTTTCAATCAACAAATCAATGAATGATTGAGAAAACTTGGGATATCATGAATCATGAGCTGACATGGCGTCCCCAGCGAGTTCGAACCCATATAAGACTCTGGGAAAAAATCAAATGAATAATTCTTTTATTATAAATAAATCATTAAACAATTACTGAATATGGATCGCAAAATTATCAGCAACTTTGGAAACATGATCCTTGAAGTGTCTAGTTATCACCTGAATCCGTCCAAATCTAACCGTCGACGTTTAGATCGTTGTTTTTTATTTGTTCATAAGTTTGAGCGCACCGAAAGATCATCAAAATCGTCGATAAAAAAATTTTACCTTTGAAACTGTGTAGCGTCGAAACGACACAATTCTCCAAAAAACTCTGCCAATTGGCACACGGCTACCTCGTTCTTAGTCAGTCAAGTATGATGGGACTTTTTAATTTATAATACATTTTATCAGAAAAAACTATACATGTATAAATTTTTTATAATTCTTCGTCCTCTCTCTTCTGTAGAGTATTGAAGAATATTCCCTGGAATTTTCAGACTGTTTCATGAGTTAAGTTCGGAGAAATCTTACAGACAAAATCTTTACCTGGATGGTACGCTGGTATCCCGTTAAGAACACTCTCGGATCACAATTACCAGATGGTAAAATTTAATCGCAATCGTATAACAGGAAACGGAAACATGCCCGATCGCAAAATAAAAACACTGCATGAAGCTGTGGTGTAAATTTCATGACAATTGGATGATATAAACGGAAGTTATCCACATGTTAACGATGTTTACAAAATTTCCAAATTTTGTTTCGAAGCTCAGTGCTTACCACTTTCTTTCTTCAATTCCGATTTGTTTGAAATTCACACCATACAACAAACCCCCCGTAAACTGATTATACTACAAGTTTCATGACATTTGGATGATACCGACATGCGGAAGGCATGCTTTCAAAATATTGTCAAATAATGTGAATCGCGAAAGAAAAATTTTCCACAGTTTTCAATCGATTAGAATGAAACTCATATGGGGCCACTATAGGATCATCACCAGAACGTGGTATGAGTTTGATTGCAATCGGATAATAGGAAGCGGGAATATACGGGTTCGCAAAATCACAATTTTTCGAAAAATTTCTCCTCATCCCTCCCGTTCTTCTGTAACAATGAGGTTGAAACTTATATGGAACCACTATCAACACCGCACATGACTCTGGTGAAAATTTCATCACGATCAATAATACGAACAAAAGATATACACGTTCGCAAATTTGTTACATACACACAGACAAATGGACAGACAAAAAGAAACCTGACTTGCTTTTTGTTCACTCCCCCCAATTCCAATGGGCCTGAAATTTATATCGTATAACTAACATCTCGTAAATCGAATATACTCAGAGTTCCAAGACATTCGGATAATATGGACATGGGGAAGGCATACTTAAAAAAAAAATACAGATTCCAAAGAAAAATTTTCCACAGTTTTCAACCGATTTGGATAAAACTTATATGGGACCACTATCGGATCATGACTAAAACGTGGTTGGAGTCTGATTGGATTCGGAGAATAGGAAGCAAAGATACACGCGTACGCAAAATGTTCATTTTTTGTCAGAGTTCTTCTGATCTACTCAATTCTTCTGAACGAATCAGGTTGAAACTTATATGGGACCACTATCACCCTAATCTACAACTGTGACAAAAATTTCGAAACGATCGGATGAGCAGAACGGGAGATATGCGCGTACGAAATTTTGGTGTGCTACAGACAGACGAACAAACAGACAGACAGACACGGTAACAAAATTGTACCCCGCTTTCTGAGGAACATTTTGGTCTAGGAGATTTTCAATTTCGAGACAAAAAAATTTTCGGCTCCTCGAAACGATCACAAAGCTTCCCTCTAAACGAAGAAGCAAAATGACTGAAACATATTTTCCAGGAAATTTACCTGCCTGCACAGTAGAGAATAATCAGAATTTTCCCATACACAGCAACCAAAAAATTCCGATCATGCGATCGGAAATCAATTTCCGGTACAGATATATGAGATTTCCCATAAACTTGACTGAGAACTCTTAATTTCATTGGATTTTTATCATCATTTTCCAATAAATTCCGATTGTTAATTTTGCTTCCGCGTCTAGAGGGAAGCTTTGTGATCGTTTCGAGGAGCCGAAAATTTTTTTGTCCCGAAATTAAAAATCTCCTAGACCAAACTGTTCCTCAGAATTCGAGGAACAATAGTGTTACCGTGTCTGTCTGTCTGTGTAGATGTAGCCCCCCCTAAGTTTCGTACGCGCATATCTCCCGTTCTGCTTATCCGATCGTTTCGAAATTTTTATCACAGTTGTGGTGTTTCGTGTTCACGTATTAAACACTCGATATTTTCTCCTCACGATAAAGGCACTGAAAGAATTGCCAAAATGTATGATTATTTAGAACAATTATATTCATTTTGGTACATATAAAGATTGATTTTGTACGTTTTCCATGACACGCGTGGTTATGCCACAATGGCCGCTGCGAGAATGTCCTCGAAGTAGAAGATACGCCAACGGGGCCTAAAGGCACGAACGCACGGTTACCAATGCGAACCGCTGGATGTCACCGCACCCAACATGCCGGCGTCCTTGAAAGCTCTTACTTTCAATAAAATAACAATAAACAAATTGAAATATTAAACAAAATAGAAGTATGAATGAATAATTATCGCTGATAATGTTATGGATAATACAATGCGATATCATAATTACAATCCCATTCAGATTATGAGATAATTTGCAACATAAGTAATAAATCTTTGATGATGCACATAAACGCAAAAAAAAATAGGACCATTTGATGTGGATCGATTAATTAATAGCAAACTCAATACATATTGTGTTTTGGTTTGTTTCTAAATATTGCTCTAACTACATACAATACTAACTAGCAGAAAACAACAGCTATGATACAGCGAACTATTTTTTCATCGGCAATACACAAGTCTTTGACGCAGGGCGTCTGAAAATACCCTTATTTGTTTTAACATCTATCACGCGTATCACATCATCATTTCCGGGATAGACCTTAACAATTGTTCCCATTTTCCAGTCCGAAGGCATCGCATTATCGTCTTTCAAAAGAACCATAACCAAGTGGGAAATGCCAATATTGACAACTGGCCCATGCTTGGCAAAATACTGGGCTGCCAAGCATCGCGAACCAATATTGGTCCAATATACAACCGTTGTTCATTCTAGAGACCATGCCGGGTTTCATAGGAAATGCCAATATGACAACTGGTGCAAGCTTGGCAAAATACTGGGCTGCCAAGCATCGCGAACCAATATTGGTCTAATATGAAACCGTTGTTCATTCTAGAAACCATGCCGGGTTTCATAGGAAATGCCAATATGACAACTGGTGCAAGCTTGGCGAAATATTGGGCTGCCAAACATGGCGAACCAATATCAAACCAATATAAAACCGTTTGTTATTTGAGAACCCACACCATGTTTCATAAGGAATGCCTATACAACAAGTGGTTCAAGATTGGCAAAACATTAAGCTGCCAAGCATGGCGAACCAATACGGCCCAATATTAAACCATTTGTCATTTGAGAATCTATACCACGTTTCGTAGAGAATGTCATTACAACAAGTAGTTGAAGCTTGGCAAAACATTCAACTGTCAAGCATGGTGAACCGATATTGGGCCTATGTATAACCAATGTTCATTTGAGAACCTATGCCACATCTCCATGTTTGTGATTTTTACAGAGTTGTACCGATATCCCTGCTAAAAATCTTATCGTTTTCTATGGGAAATTTTTAGCAGGGATGGCATGAAAAATGACGTCATTTTTTTCTCCAAGAAGTATGTTTGAAGAATCAGGTTGAAGCATGGCAAAAGTTAATATACACAACTTGGGCCAGGTCCGGTTCAATCGTATGAGCCAAGTTCCAAAATACTCATAATACATGTATCATGAAACATTGGGCCATGCTTGGCATTGCATTCTGGCATTGAGTACCAAGCCTGGCACGAGGTTATCATTCCAAGCTTGCACCAAACTTGGGCCATTTTTTCCCATGGATTCTGGCCCAATATAAGTCATAATTGGGCCAAGATCGGGCCAAGCTTGGGCCATTTGTTAATTCCCACCTGGGTAGCTCCCTCCTTGATGTCACCAGATTTGTTTCGTTGCCACTTGACACGTTGTTGTAGATTTGACAAGTATTCGTTGCGCCACCGCCACCAGAAGTGTTGCACGATCTGCTGCAGACGCTCATAATTCGTCAATCTATTGATAGGTATTTCCTGGACATCTTGCTGAGGTATTGCCATCAAAGCTCCGCCGATAAGGCAATGGCCGGGAGTTAGAGGATCGAGATCATTTGGATTTCCGGATAATGGGGACAGCGGACGGGAATTCAGAATCGATTCAATTTGTACAACTATGGTGTATAATTCTTCGAATGCTAAATGCGCATTCATTAAGATCCTCTTTAAATGATATTTCGTTGATCTTACGACGGACTCCCACAAACCGCCAAAATTTGGTGCGTTTAGGGGAATGGAGCGCCATATTATCCCGTTTTGACATAAGAAACCAGAAAATTCAGATGATTCGCTTGCACCTTGTAGACAACTCTCCGATCTCGATGAAGTTACTACCATTATCCGAATGTATTTCACGTGGCAATCCGCGTCGGGAAACGAACCTCTTCAAAACGTTTAGAAACGTGTCGCTACGCATGTCGTCAGCAAGTTCCAAATGAACCGCTTTAGTAGCGAAGCAAACAAATACGCAAAGATAACATTTTATTAATTTTCTATACCGCAATTTTCCATCTTTTATGAGAAATGGACCCGCGAAATCCAAACCGACGATTGAAAAAGGCCGATCAATTTGCAACCGAGACGATGGTAAATTTCCCATTTTATATTGATGATCTGCTGGATTCACTTTGAAACAGGTCATGCATTCGCGCAAAACTTTCCGAACCGCACTTTCACCACCTATAGGCCAGAATCTCAAACGTACAGCAGCGAGAGTTGCCTGGTTGCCAGCATGCAAACTTCTCAAATGTTCATGGGTAATTATCAGCGTGGTAAATATGTGTTGACCAGGTATGATCATAGGATATTTCTGGTCATGTTGCAAATCTGAATTCTTCAATCTACCACCCACTCGCAACGCATCATTTTCATCTAACCATGGGTCCAAAGATAACAAATTGCTTGTCGCAGAAACCGATCCTTTCGCCTTTATTGATTGGATATCACTCATGAATTCATGGGTTTGCACAAGCTTTGTCAATACAATCAAAGCCTTGTTCATTTCCAATGAACTTAATACAACGCTAACCCTTGAACCCTCTTCATTTTTCGAGTTATGTATGAATCGCAGACAATACGCGACAACTCTCTGCAATTTTGATAACGTCGAATATCTATGAAATATGCTTTGATCCGAAATATACGTTACCAGAGTAGTGACTTTAGCCCGTTGTTCTATGGGATCAGATACAGGAAAAAACGTAGGAATATCCCATTGGGATTGTGACAAACTCGACCACTGCGGACCCTCCCACCATAACTTGGATTGGTTAAGCGCTTCCAGAGAGGATCCTCTAGAGAGTATATCCGCTGGATTATCATCCGACTTCACGTGGTTCCAATGAGCTGGTTCTGTCAATCGTTGTATTTCCGCGATTCGATTTGAAACAAAAGTCTTGAGTCTACTGGGTTCGCTCTTTATCCAAGTTAATACTATGCTTGAATCGCACCAGTACAAAATATCAAACTCAAGATGATTCAAAGATTGCATAATTTTTCCGGTCAACTTTGCGCTCAACAATGCACCACACAATTCTAACCGCGGCAAACTAATCGTCTTCAATGGAGCCACTCGTGTTTTCGCGCATAGTAACCTGACCCTAGTATCTTGTGAGTTAACTGTTCTCAAATAAGCGCAAGCTCCATATGCACCTTCCGACGCGTCGCGAAATATGTGTAGCTGAATCTCGATTAGCTCTAAGCAACTCGCATGACGTGGAACCTTTATTTGATCAATTTTACTTATTTGCTCACAAAAGCTAATCCATGAAGTATGGATTTCGATTGGCACCGACTCATCCCATCCGATTCCCATTTGCCAGATTTTTGGTAATATTTTCTTTGCTATTATGATTAAAGGGCTCAATAATCCTAACGGATCAAAAATCTGCGAAATTATAGAAAGTATTAAGCGTTTAGTTGTCTTTGATTTAGCCTTATCTGCACAATTTATGTTGTAATGAAAAATGTCCTTGTGAGAATTCCATTCTATTCCCAAAGCCTTAGTATTTTGTTCATCAATAATATATTTTTCTATGCTACATGTTTCATATTCGGATTGAACCATTTCTCGAAGTCTGTCGCTATTAGAAATCCATTTACGTAACGGAAAACACCCACTATTCAAAATTTCTTCACTTTCTTTATTAATTTTGCATGCCTTTTCGATTGAATCTGTACCAGTGATCATATCGTCTACATAAAAGTCTTCAAGAACAATTTTACTAGTATCGGGATAAATTTCTTCGTAATCGAATGCGGACTGTTGCAAGCATCTTATGGCAAGAAACGAAGCCGATGCCGTTCCGTATGTGAGGGTGTTTGATCGAAAATGTGTTAATTTGTCATTTGGAGCTGCTCTCCATACTATACGCTGAAATTCGCTATCAGCAGGATCCACCAAGACCTGCCTGTACATCTTCTCGATATCTGCGATTACAACGTAGGCATGAGTTCTGAATCTCATTAAAATGGACAGAAGGCCCTGCTGGATCACTGGACCAACCTTAAGGACTTCGTTCAATGAAACACCCGATGATGTTGACGCTGACGCGTCTAAAACAACCCTCATTTTAGTCGTGATACTAGCATTCTTGATAATCCCGTGATGCGGCATGTAATAATTTTTACATTGTTCCGAATCCAGCTCATGATCCATGCGCGACATGCGCCCTAAAGATTCGTACTCACGCATGAAATCGACATATTGCTGCCTCATGTTATCGTTTTTTGTGAGCTTTTTTTCTAATGAATGGAATCGTTCAATGGCCACCTCAACGGAAGACCCCAATTGAGCTACATTCTCACAAAAAAGCAACCTCACGATGAAACGTCCAGTCTTATCGCGCTTCACAGTATCAATAAACATTTCTTCGCATTCCATTTCCTCCTTCGTTAGGGTACATGGCAGTAAAATTTCTTCTATTTTCCAAAAATTTTCTATTTGGTTATAAATTTCTCGATTGAGATTGAGCTGACAAATAGTTGCATGATTATTACTTGATATTGCTATGGGACAGGAAATAATCCATCCTAACCTCGATTTTTGTAAATAGGGTTTGTTTGGGCCAAGTTGAATCTGACCAACAGCTCGGGGCTGCCAAAATACCCCTGCTCCTAAAAGCAAATCTATAGTTCCAGGCTCATGAAAACAAGGGTCAGCTAATTTAATACCAGAAGGTATTTTTAAATCATCGATATTGAGTCGTACTGCTGGCAATAATTGAGTGACTCGATCAACTGCTAAAAAGGACAAATCGACTTCAAAATCACCATAACTTGATTCAATTGTAGCTTGAGTCTTAATAGAAATATTTGTGATACTCTGACTTACTCCACACACTGGCACATCTACTCGAAATCGCGGTAAATTCAATTTCCTCATCAGATCATGCGTGATAAAATTTGACTGCGAACCATTGTCCAAAAGAGCGCGACACTTCGCAAACTTCCCTTGCGAATTACGAATTTTTACTTCAGCCGTTGCCAAAATAATGTATGCCTCATTTGATTGATACGCAGCGTGTGCTGAAATTGAACTTAATGATGAAATGATAGGGTTTGATGCTGAGGAACCAGCTTCTGAAGAACTTGCTGAAGCATTCGCTGGCGATTCCAAAGATGAATTATTTTCATCCAAATGTAACAACGAATTATGATGCTTCCCACATTTTTTACAATTGCGTGCCTTACACTGTTTCGGAAAATGATTGCTTCTCAAACAATTAGTACATGACTTGAATGATCTAATTTTTTCAATACGAGTTTGAACGGGTATTTCAATAAATTTTTTACACGAATATATAGGATGAGTCCCCTTACAAAATTCGCATTGAACAGCATTAGTGGTTACATGTGACAACGTTTTAATATTACGCTCGAATTTACCCTTTTCCTGATCTCGCTTGTTGAAATTATTACTATCCTTATTTCCGGCTAATTGTTCCAATAATTGACACCTTTCATTAAGGAACTTTTTTAAGGCATCTGAAGTTGGTAATTCATCTGTCGTTAAGATTGTTTGTTCCCATTCGCACTTCGAACCGATATCCAATTTCGATGCAATCAAATAAATAATAAATGAATCCCATTGACCCACCGGTTCACCCAAAGATTCTAATGCTCTCAAATTCTGTAATAAATTATCGTGTAATTTACGTAACAGCACGTGCGATTCTTCATTCAGCTGAGGCAAATCAAAAATTGCGCGAATATGGTTATGTACTGTAATACGCTTATTTTCAAACCGACCTTTGAGCAAATCCCACGCTACTTTGTAATTTGCATCCGATATCTCAATTGCACTCACCGCTTTGAGAGCATCACCCTTGAGACAAGAAATTAAATAATAAAGTTTTTGAATATTAGTGATAGATTTGTTATCGTGTATGATTGATTTAAACGTATCATGGAACTGCATCCACTTCTCATAACAACCATCGAAATCTAATAATTTCAATTCTGGCAATTTTGAACCTGCGGAAACAATACCCAGCGACACATTTCCCGCCGATTGAGAAGTACTTGCTTGCGTGCCATTCACTTGTGGCTCATTTGTTTGTGTCGAATTTACTCGCGGTTCATTGTTTTGCGAGCCATTCGCCTGACTCAATAATTCCCTAGCTTTAGCTACAACGGCAAAATAATTTTCTTGGAACGACTCGCGATGTCCTTCCTCAGACTCATCATCTGGTGCAAGCGCCTCAATCTGGATTTGCAAATCTTCAGAAGATTTCCAACTTTCATGAATTCTTTCAAGTCTTACTTCTAGTTCAAATTTCTTACTCAAATCCTTGAAATTCGTTGAAGATGTTTGGAATTTCGAAATTAATGTTTTAATTGCACCTCTTTTCTTTTTGAGAATTGCTAGTTCTACCTCCATTTCGACTAATTAATTGAAAATTACTCACGGAATTGAATCGATTCTATTTTGCAAATTTGTAAATACTTGAAATGAGGTGAGGAATAATGAACGGATACGGAGAAATTATGCAAGACGAACCAATCGATGAACGGCACCTTGTAGAACTTCTACTTCATCCTGATGACGTCATGATTTCCGTCGCCTTATTCGATGCCGTGGTCGAAACTCGATTCCTTGGATAATTGCATATGTCCACTGCTCAATGATAATAACACTTATTCTATTGGTGTTTTAGGTTCGAAATATATATAAATGTCAACCCAAAATCGATATACGAACTTTGCTTTCACTTATATACGATCGAAATTTCGAATAAATCGATGCGATAATCCAGTCACTTCTCTTTGATTGTTGCTTGAATTCTCAATTGTTATCGTTTTTACTCAAGCACTTATTCACTCTTTTTGCACATATGATGATTCGTTAAAGTTCGAATACGCGTCTCCTTTGATATAATGATGAAAATCACTGATGAAAATCGATACGTTCGATTTTGTGATAATGCTCGTTTAACACGATGCGAAAATTCTATACGATTCGATGCTGATCCGTTACAATCCGTGCCGAAGGACCATGTTTCGTGTTCACGTATAAAACACTCGATATTTTCTCTTCACGATAAAGGCACTGGAAGAATTGCCAAAATGTATTATTATTTAGAACAATTATATTTATTTTTGTACATATAAAGATTGATTTTGTACGTTTTCCATGAGACGCGTCGTTATGCTACAATGGACGCTGCGAGAATGCTCTCGAAGTAGAAGATACGCCAACGGGGCCTACAGGCACGAACGCACGGTTACCAATGCGAACCGCTAGATGTCACCGCACCCAACATGTGGACTAGGGTGATAGTGGTCCCATATAAGTTTTAACCTGATTCATTCAGAAGAATTGGGTGGATGAGAAGAACTCTGACAAGAAAAGAACATTTTGCGTACACGTGTATCTTTGCTTCCTATTATCCGAATCCGATCAAATTTCAACCACGTTTCAGTCATCACCCGATAGTGGTCCCATATAAGTTTTATCCAAATCGGATGAAAACTGTGGAAAATTTTTCTTTGGGATCTGTATTTTTTTTTAAAGCATGCCTTCCTCATGTCCATATTATCCGAATGCCTTGGAACTCTGAGTATATTCGATTTAAGGGATGCTAGTTATATGATATAAATTTCAGGCACATTGGAATTGGGGGGAGGAAAAAAAAAATCAGGTTCCTTTTTGTCTGTCGGTTTGTCTGTGTGCATGTAACAAACTTGCGAACGTGTATATCTATTGTTCGTATTATTCGATCGTAATGAAATTTTCACCAGAGTCATGTGCAGTGTTGATAGTGGTTCCATATAAGTTTCAACCTCATCGTTACAGAAGAACGGGAGGAGTGAGGAGAAATTTTTCGAAAAATCGTGATTTTGCGAACCCGTATATCTCCGCTTCCTATTATCCGATTGCAATCAAACTTGAACCACGTTCTGGTGATGATCCTATAGTGGCCCCATATGAGTTTCATTCTAATCGATTGAAAACTGTGGAAAATTTTTCTTTCGCGATTCACATTATTTGACAATATTTTGAAAGCATGCCTTCCGCATGTCGGTATCATCCAAATGCCATGAAACTTATAGTGTAATTAGTTTACGGGGGTTTAGTTGTATGGTGTGAATTTCAAACAAATCGGGATTGAAGGAAGAAAGTGGTAAGCACTGAGCTTCGGAACAAAATTTGGAAATTTCGTCAACATCGTTAACATGCGGATAACTTCCGTTTCTATCATCCAATTGTCATGAAATTCCCACCACAGCTTTATGCTGTGTAGATCGCAGTCCTATATAAATTTCAACCTGATTCTCTGAGAAAAACGGGAGAGAGAAAGAAAACATTCATTTTTTTTCAACACAAACGAGGAAGCCATGTGCCAATTGGCAGAGTTTCTTTATAAAACTATTTGGATGTGAAATGTCCAAAAGAGCGAATATGTAAAAAAATGTGATATTTAAAATTGTAATTCTTCCGATTGATAATTGGTTAGATATATCCAATCCATCAGCACGATTATAATGTTACATTTTTGTATCAGCTACGTACATATCTTCTGAAATCAATATCATTCGTGCTTGATGCATTCACAACCGGAGAGATTTTGGATATCAGTTGAATTAATTATGTGAACTTTCGTTATTCAGCGATACCTCGACCTGGAAGTGATGTGTAGCGATATGTCATGAGAACAACAAGCAGTGTCACATGCAAATTGTCCAACAAAGATATCAAAGCCAGTGGCAATACGACCAATTTGAAATCTTATTTCAACAATGAACATCCAACCTACAGAAAGATGTGCATACCTACATGTGATCCTGGAAGAAAAATGGACGGAACGGTAAGGCATGATTGATAGGATTTGGTTCATTTCTAACAGATTCCATTGAATTTCATGCTTTTAATTATGATCTCTGAACAGTTCTTTGGTATGTGTTGGAATTTTTGAATTTGTCAGATTCGATGGGAATATAATTGGAAAGTTTTTCAATGCTATGAATCATGTTCACAATAAATCAAAACTGAAAGTTATGATTGGTTTTGGAAAATTTTTTGTCCCAACTGACTGCGAAGTTTATACTCAGATTTCTTCAGACAGTCCACTAGGAATGTATGAAAAAAGCACAATACTTGTTACAGAATGTTTTCAATCTTCCAGTTGGAAAATTTTTGAATCATTCAAGAATTTACTAAAGTTCAATTTAATATGATCTTTCGTTGGTTGTCAATGATGACAGATTTGAAACATGAATTATAATGCAATCTCATTCTATCGATAGGAAATGACCAACAGTGAGGATGTCGAGGATCCCAATCCTGAAGCAGACACTGAATCTGATCACAATGCGGATGGAGATATTCTCAAACGATCAATTTCAAATTCACGAAGGGAGTTAACACAACCTCCGAAACCAATGAAAAGATGACAACACCGGGTGGATAAAATCTTAGGAAATCAGAAAGCTTTCCAAGGTGTGTGTAATGATTCTCGTTGAAATAGTGTTTTGATTCCATACACGAAAAAGGGGGATGGTGACCGTAAAGATCTGAAGTATAGTTAGAAGAGGAAGTATAAGTGGCGATATTGTATCGCTATGGTAACAATCAAGAGACGCGGTAACGTCTCGACGTCAAGTACATGAAGAAAATCTTTTTGAAATAGATGAAACAGATAAAACAGAAGTCGTGCGCTACTGTGTACCTATACACGTAAACCGGGTTTTCACCGACTGAGGAAAACTTCATTGCACAATAACTCACCACACATTGTATGTCGCGAAAAAATAATTAAACTCCCGTTATAGATTGAGTTTGTGAATATGACTCCGCGCTTTTTTGTTGAAATAAAACACATTTGCTTGTTCACAAAATTGAAGAACAGTTTATTCAAAGTATGCTCCATCCGCAGCTCACACCTTTGCCCATCTGTCAGGTAATTTATGTATTCCTTGCCTGAAGAAATCCTGATCTTTTGAGCTGATCCAATTATTAAGCCAAATTTTGATACTTTCGTATTTAGTGAACCGTTCTCCTGTAAGATCTGAATGCATTGTCCAAAATGAGTGGTAATCCGACGGAGCTATGTCTGGCGAATATAGCGGGTGGAAAAGTACTCCCCAGTTCTGTCCATCTAAATATTTTGTCATGACTTGTGCGATGTGCGGTTTGGCATTGTCATGTTGCAGAATTAATTGACTGTGCCTATTCATCCATTTTAGACGTTTTTTTCTATGGCTTGCTTTAAATGCATTAGTTGTCGTCGGTAAAGTTCTCCATTAATAGTGTGAGAGGGTTCGAGCAACTCATAATATACAACAGCTTTCTGATCCCACCAAATGCGGAGCATAACCTCGGCACAATGGATATTCCTTTTTGGCTGTAATGGGCCCGTTCACCTGGCTCCACCCAAGATTTTTGGCGTTTTAGATTCTCATAGTATAGCCATTTTTCATTTTCTGTGACTATTCGATGCAAAAATCTTTGTCGTTGCTGTCTTTGAAGTAGTATTTCACAGATTGTTTTCCGACCTCCCATGTCTTTTTCTCAGTTATTGAGTTTTTAAACCATTCCCATTGCTTTGAAATGCTTCACAACAGTTGATCGTTCAACATTCAATGCTGCAGCCAGTTCTGCTTGAGTCTGGCAAGAGTCTGCTGTTAATAATGCTCCCAAATCAGTATCTTCAAATTTTTTTGGTGGTCTTCTGTATTCCTTGTCCTCAATGCCAAAATCATTATTTTGAAATCGTCGAAACCATTCATTGCGAGTTGTGTTAGATGGAGCATGCTCACCGTAAATCTTCACGAGGGAACGAGACGTTTCCACTGCACTTTTCTTTGCAATAAAATAGTGTCACAACATTTCCCGCAAATGATGTTTACTTGGAACGAAAACCAACATGTTCAAGAAGGTGAAAATTTGTTGCTCATAAACCAAACCAAATGTCGCGTAGTGCGTTTAACAGCCGACAAAAAGTACTATAGAATACAAGTGTTGCTATCTATCAGTACACATGAGCAATATTAACAACGATATGTGTTAGGATAGGGCGGAGTCATACTCACACACCCAATAATTTGAATATGCACTTTCGATTGAACACACACGAACTTGATCAATTCATGCGATCCCGAGTTATGAATGTTTTCAAATTTTCATGCGATCACAAGATTACGATTCTGGTCCATCATTATTGTCATTAATTCCTTCTATCACAATAGTTTTTCGCTGTCGTAGGGATGCGTTCCAATATTCGCTCTCCTCTATCTAAATTATCCAATGATATCGATCATAGATGTATTCTGTCTCTTTTTTTTACCAACGTCCAATAGCGTCCATTTCAATATATATAGAGTATATACATTGTAAATTCTGTGATGTGACAAATCATCACGAAGAGTGTCGCGGGATGGCACCGCGCACGATCCCTATCGATCGTAATCGTAAACGCATAACCAGTTAGTTCACTCGTAAGAACACAGCTGTCGCTCGCTTACACGAGAATCGGGAACACATCTCCTCTCCCTCGCTATTCCTGTCCTCCTCTAATCCCTGTCCTTCTTCTATTTGTTGAGGTTTCCCGTCCTCAAGGAGGCAGCGCCACCTATACCACGGATGCTTGGTAGGATTGGTTCAACGTCAGGAGGCGATATCAACGCCATCTCGGCTGTTCCAAAATTGACAACCCTCAGGAGACTGGGAATCTCTCGCGGACAACACCATCTCTCTCCAACCCTGGACTAGAGAGAGAGAGAGAGAGAGTAAGATGAATCGTCTGCGAGGATGCCACCCCGTTCCTGGATCGGCGGAACAACGGCAGAGACCAACCCGACCACGCTGTACCCCTTCTCCCGGCCTCACCAAAGGAGAGAAAAGGACATAAACACCCGCACCCAGACGATCCCCAAAACGCACATGCGCACACTCACCCAACGAATAGTAAGAAGCCACTACCACCCGAGCGCGCAAGTCGAGCTCGAGAGTGCGCTCCAACGGAAAGTCACCGACGGGGTTTCGTATATGATTTTGTGAACTCACCCGTCGGTGAAGAAGAAGGAAGTGGCCATGTTGCCTGTCACTTCTTGCGTAACCGAGCGATTGGTGAGTTCGCGGAGAGCTTGTTGCGAAGAAAATCGAGAGAATTTACGAGACGGTGAGTGCCCGATGCCATCGGAGTTCGACACTTATTAGAGGATTATCCGAGCCTCAAGGATTGTGACGGTGTGGAGTGCCGGTGCGGTGTTTTGGTGAAAAGTAAAAGTGGTAAAACGGTGTCACTCACGTGGCCTCCTCCACGTGCCCTTTCCTTTGATTTCTCTTTTACCTCTCCGTTCTTGTATAGAATCACCCCCTTCGTTCGTATTTGCCCTCCCCCGGTTACATTTTATGGTCGCGGTTCCCCTGTATTTCCCTTTGTGTTGATTTATGTGAACGGCATAGTCCGTCAATAGATGTTCCCTCGTGGCCGCGCCCTCCGTAATCTTTTCTTAGTCCCTGTGTTCCCCAAATCAAATCGATAGACGAAGGAGTTGTTTGTATTCTTCTTCGCGCGACGGAGTCGCTTGCTCTGTGTAACCTTGTCAAATTGAGAATATATACGTGCTCTGCCACGTGTTTAACCTCATTTGGAGATTGTTCATTTGAGTGAATTAAACTCAACCCCCCCCCCCTCCCTGAGCTTATTCCTTTCCCCTTGACCCCTCAAAATTGCCGTGAACAAGTGACTTGCTTGTCATCAATATTTTTCAGGTCCTGCTGTAATATATAAATATCCACGACAGGAGTCGTGGAGGCGCTCAAGGATCCAAGCGCCTTTGTGCATGGTTTCCAAGGGAATACCATCACAAATTGACGCCCAACGTGGGGCACTGTGCATGAATTTGAGAGTTGGAAGCATCTGCCAACCCCCGAGGAACCATCGAAGAGTGTTTAACTGTGTTCGACTCTGACGACTACACATAGTCCTCTCGTCTTGAGTGATTCGTACTGAGTCGAGGAAGGAAATTGGAGTTTCTGGATGTTGACCTACTCCCGTAGGGTCATTTGGCGATAGTGAGGCATTGTAGAATCGAATCGTGCCCCTTTGCGGGTCACTGGGAGAACTAGCACCTGACTGCGACGGTGAGTCCGTTCCAGTTTTCTTCTAATTGAAATAACCTCAGTTCCGTCCTGCTAGTTTTGATGCATATATTTGGTTCCGTCCCCTTTTTTGTTTCTTTTCGAAAAGTTATAAGTGAGAGAGTGAGGTTGAATTCTTCTTGTCACAGTGATATCCCCTATTCAATAACTTCACGGTATTAACTGTCAAAAACAATAAAAATTTCAACTGTTGGATCAAGAAACATCGAAAACTCTGTGTAGAATTTGTATTAATCAGGGAATATTTATTCACCAATGCACGTTCGTTGGTGTTGTGAGATTATTCGTTTCGGAAGTAACGCAACATCAGGATTCATTGGTGTAACCATTCCAAATTAGTATCTATGCCAAGTTCATTGAGAATCCGAAACATTGAAAGAGAGGACCCCACATGAACAAAAAACTCTGAGTATCGGATTGATTTTTCAATGTATCTGTGTATACTATTTACTGGTGATCTTTATAATCGAATGATGTTTTCTATATTTCATTCTCAATTCGAGGTAAACATTTCATAAAAAATGAAATATAGAGGTCGATTTTTCATTATAGATTTTTCTTGATATACAATACAAGCGAATGATTAATTTCGATTATTTAATCGTCTTACTTGCTTTATGTTCACAAGTTAGGCATTAAGAATCCTATTATTTACTATCTATCTGTTTTCATTTTGCGTCTAAGCAAATTGTGATAGTGTTATGAAATTCATCGGTGCATCCACATAATTTCAATAGAACAACTGGATACAGAAAGAATAACAGTTAGCTGAAATTGATTCTATAAAATAATCGATGTATGATTCGAAATATTACTTCTGGTGAACTCTCGCTTTCATTACTAGAGTGCTTTGGTTACGTTTGTTCTTGTATTCGATTTCATAACTCAAAAATGTGTTTCAAATACTTTGGTATGATAATCGTTTGAGAATTGAATTAAATTTCTAATGACGTATGTCTTTATAATTTTTCTTCATTGACATATTTTTTTTGAAACTTATCTCAAAGCACGAATGAACAATCACGCGAAAGCTTCCCGATTTCCAATATAATTTCATTCGTCAATTAAATATGAATGACAGAACTATTATGGAATGGATTATTTTTGACTTTCAAATGAGTTGTGGGGGTTCCTCCAACTCAATCACAGTCACGTACATTGCGGGGTCGTGAAACCTTTCATTTAACACGATTGAAGTATTTGAAACGTATAAATAAATGAAATCCATAGTTCATTGATAATAAAAATATAAAATAACGATTATAAAGTCCAAAAAAACATATTTACGTGAGAATAATTCACGTTTTGTAATACTGGTTTATGATGATCAATTTATTTTGAATGAATTCAAAATAAATAATCATGCTACATCGTTTCAGTTGGGATGAATGTATATGAGTTAAATTATTCATTCTTTTTGAAAATCTTATTCGAAACGAGTGATTGGTATATGAGAACGGATGGAATTGTGGTAGGGAAATACCGGACTTCGAGCGTAAATTCCCTCCCGTTGTATCTTCAATTTTTTTTGTGGAAGAAAAGCTTGAGAAGGAGTGAATCAATTGCAGACGTATTAATGATTTGAAAATTGCCCTTATATTCGAGAGTATTTTGAAGTGTGAATTTATACATATATATATGTGTACACCGGGTCCGTTGATTTCAATAAAGGGGCAGATTTATACTACGAACGCGTTATAAATTATATCAAGCATCTTGCATACAGAGTTTAAGAGCTCCCAAAGAGCTAGCTAAGTCTCGTCTTGCTATCTATTACCGGAACAAATAGAAATCTGTAGTGACGAGTGTTTTTCTTGTGTACGTATCAATATACATATATATATATATATATATATATATATATATACAGGGTGGGGCATTTAAAGTGTCGCGGGCGTTTTTTCCAAAAATAAAATGAGATACGAGAAAATTTTTCGGACAAAAATTGTAGGGTATCGAGGGGGACATCCGATGGTGGCCTTGGCTTTGACCTCAAATCTCATCTTCAAGGGCATTCTGAGGTCAACTCTTGTTTTTTAAATAGCATCTCATATTTTTCACTGCAGATTTGGATTCTAGGTCAAAAACCAAGAAACTTTTGTCTGAACCATTTTCCTGAAATCCGCGAAGATGGCGCTCTAATCGATATTGTTCCATACTGAATCTGACATTAGAATAACTCGAAAACGAAGGGTCTTGGAGGAGAATGTTTCGGACAAAAGTTGTCTGATTCCAAGGGGGACCCCTTGAACTGAAACGGAGGTGATGGGGTATAACAGACAAAACACAACACATTTCAATCGTCTACATCACTTGGATAATTTTAATGCAGTAGATGCTGAAAATGATGGCCTTCGACTTCAACACACATTTCAAAACGTTTTACAAAAGATTGCTGAACTCGTGCTAAAATATCTTCATTGATGCTCGCGCATGCATTGACGATTCGTTGACGCATATTCTCAGGTGTAGTCGGTGCTTGTTGATAAACTGTATCTCTTATGTATCCCCATAAAAAAAAATCTGGAGAAGTAAGATCCGGAGAACGGGCAGGCCAATGAACTGGTCCACGACGTCCTATCCATCGTCCAGGATAATCTCTGTCCAATATTTCTCGAGCTGTGACTGCATAATGGGATGGACAACCATCGTGTTGATACCACATATTCAATCGTTCCTGAATAGGTATGTCTTCAAGTAATGTTGGAAGTACTTGATCTAAGAAATGTCTGTACTTCTCTCCATTTAGCGTATCTGCAATGAAGTACGGTCCAATTACTCGAGATCGAAAAATACCACACCAAACATTCACAGCCCATTGTCTTTGATGCTCTACTTGACGTAACCATCTTGGATTTTCTGTCGCCCAGTAATGCATATCATGTCGATTTACTTGACCATCATTGGTGAACGTCGACTCATCAGAAAATAATATGTTGATGAAGTTGTTATTGTACATTCGCGCTAGACCCCATCGACAAAACTGTACACGATTTTCGAAATCATCACCGTGAAGGTCTTGATGCAAACAAATGTGATACGGATGGAATTTGTGACGTTTCAGTATTCGAAGAACACTTCTCCGAGAAATTCCCGAATGGAGTTCAATTTCACGAGAGCTCACGTGTGGATTATTGGCTACTGCAGCTAGTACATCAACTTCCGCATTTTCTCCGCTAACAGTTCTCATTCGATGTCGTTTTTCCCTTGTAACACTTCCCGTTTCTGAGAATAATTTTGTAATGCGTTGAAAATACCTAATGGATGGCGTTGTTCTTTCAGGAAATCGTTCTGCATACAAGTCATATGCTTGTCTGGGGTTCTTATGCACTTCACCGTAAATGTAGATCATATCGATCTTTTCAGAAACCGTGTATCGGATATCCATGATTTTCAATTTGTCATAAACCGAGTAATAATCAAATGTCACTGACAACCTGACTTTCAAAATCGTGAATTTTCACTGAGCCCCGTCGTTTGTTTACATCGCGTGAGCTCTGAATGGTGGTAATGTAGACGATTGGAATGTGTTGTGTATTGACAACTTTTGTACGAAACATTCTTCTGCAAGACCCTTCGTTCTCGAGTTATTCGAATGTCAGATTCAAAATGGAACAATATCGATTAGAGCGCCATTTTTGCGGATTTCAGGAAAATGGTTCAGACAAAAGTTTCTTGGTTTTTGACCTAGAATCCAAATCTGCAGTAAAAAATATGAGATGCTATTTAAAAAACAAGAGTTGATCTCAGAATGCCCTTGAAGATGAGATTTGAGGTCAAAGCCAAGGCCACCATCGGATGTCCCCCTCGGTACCCTACAACTTTTGTCCGGAAAATTTTCTCGTATCTCACTTCATTTTCGGAAAAAACGCCCGCGACACTTTAAATGCCCCACCCTGTATATACAGGGCGTCCCATTTGAAACAGGACAGCTGAATAACTCTTCAGGGAATGGAGGGGCAAAAAATTGTTCAGATAAAAGTTGTAGGGTTTGAAGGGGGCCATAAGATGGTGACCTTGAATTTGACCTTGAGGTCAATTTTGAGCGTAATTGATGGTCAAAGTATGTTTCTTCAAATGGAAAACCCTACGTTCGACCTCGGAAATGGAAAGAGCGGGAAATTTTACATCCGAATATGTTAACATATCAGGTCATTTAGAGGTCATTTGAAGGTCAAAAAACCATTTTCTATGGATTTCCACGGAAAAGCCTCAAACGAGTTGTTTCTCTGACCGAAGTTATCAAAGTTAAAGTGAACCCCCACGTTTCGACCTTGAATTCGACCTTGAGAACGATAATGAATGCCTAATTTGGAACAATAATTAAAAAATTATTTATTTTTCCAGTTCGTCGTTTTATAATTACAGATGGCACAAATCCGTTGACGGGTGAGACACACTCATTGCAGGAGATGTTCGAATTGACCGCCATTTACTGCAATACATAACTCCAGCCGACGTCGGAAGTTCCCAAAAACAGACTGCAAAACTTCCGCACGAATATTCGCAATTGCGTATCTGATGCGTTGTTGTAGATCCACAGTTGTTGTTGGTCGGTTGGTATAAACGACATTTTTTACGTAACCCCACAAATAAAAATCTAGAGGGGTGAGATCAGGAGATCTTGCCGGCCACAGTACAAATCCACCTCGACCAATCCAACGATTGGGGAAAAGGATATTTAGATAATCCCTCACACATCGAGCAAAGTGTGGTGGTGCATCGTCTTGCTGATACCACATCCTCTGCCTAGTTGCTAATGTCACATCTTCCATGAGAACTGGTAATTCATTCTGTAAAAACTGTAGATAATTAGGACTGTTAACAGTTCCATCAAAAAAATACGGCCCAATAAGGGAACGTACCCATACTACGTGACCTTTTTATTTGTCTCGTTCCTTGTTGCACCAACTTCAGGCATAATGAGTAAGATAGAGAAGGAAGTAAGAAAAAGGTCACGTGGTATGGGTACGATCCCTAACTTGATTGTCTAGAATTCCACACCAAACATTTATACTCCACCGATGCTGATGATCAACTCGTTGAGTCCAGTGCGGGTTTCGCGCTGACCAATAGTGGCTATTGTGACGATTTAACAAGCCAGTACTTTTAAACGTTGATTCATCACTGAAAAGAACATATCGAAAGAAATCGGGCGCTTCGTTCAACCTCTGTAAAGCTCAATGGCAAAAGTTAACCCGATTCTGCATATCTTGTTGAGATAATTCTTGGGTCAGTGTGATGTGGTACGGATGATATTGAGCAGCTTGTAGAATTCTGTGTGCCGTACTGCGTGGAATACCCAAATCGCGTTCAATATCACGTGAACTAACATGAGGATTCATGTGTATTATTGCTGAAACAGCAACGCATCGAGGGTCGTTAAAGTCGAAACCTTGATTGTTTCGGCGTTGACCAATCCTTCCTTGTCGACAATTTCTTTCAACTTGGCGAATGACTTCTGGAGAAGGATGATGCTGCCGATCTCCAAACCGCTCTCTGTACAATCGTGACGCTCTTTGATACACTCCGTGACACTCACCCAAGATCATTAAAATATCAACACATTCGTTAGGTGAATAAACCATTCTGAACCCGCACTTAGACCGTAAACGATGAAAACTTCTTAATGATCATTTTCGTACTGATATGAAGAATAAACTCTGAAGGTTAGTTCTGTTTACTTTGAATTCAAGGTCGAAACGTGGGGTTTCACTTTAACTTTGATCACTTTGGTCAGAGAAACAACTCGTTTGAGGCTTTTCCGTGAAAATCCATAGAAAATGGTTTTTTGACCTCCAAATGACCTCTGAATGACCTGATATGTTAACATATTCGGACGTAAAATTCTCCGCTCTTTCCATTTCTGAGGTCGAACGTAGGGTTTTCCATTTGAAAAAACATACTTTGACCATCAATTATGCTCAAAATTGACCTCAAGGTCAAATTCAAGGTCACCATCTTATGGCCCTCTCCGAACCCTACAACTTTTATGTGAACAATTTTTTTCCTCCTCCATTCCCTGAAGAGTTATTCAGCTGTCCTGTTTCGAATGGGACGCCCTGTATATATATATGTGTGCATAGGGACATCATTGGATCGTTTTGTACATGGTGTTTCAATCATAACTCATCGCATTTGAGGTACCACAAAGGAATTTTTTTCTCGGAGACTTTTTTTTTCAAGGGATTTCCAATATTTCGGGTTATGAATGATCATTATTATTATTCTTATGCATGAGCTACTCGATCACTCGTTGCGTTCAGGAATTGAGAACCTCGAATAAGTTCCGTATTTCGAGTGGATCATTTGATTGAAGTATAATAATTTTGGTGAACCAAATGACGCTTGAAGTATAAAGATAGCATTTGGAACTCGTTACTTCTGATTATGTAGTTATTATTCGGAGCTCTTGCAGAAGCATATGGATTCCATTTGGGAATTCATATTGTGCGTTCGTTTTGTTTCTTTGAACATGGTTGGGGAACCAATGAAGTGTCTTCCACAAGAACGCGTAATATCTCTAAGATAATTTGTGAATTCGTCTTGTTTGCGCGAATAGATTTTTTTTTTCTTTTTTCGCATCATTGTACAGGCCTTCGGTGGTTTGAGAAATTATTCTCTTTCTTCTTCACCGATAAGGTAGATCGGCGTCTGTAACATAAGCACACATATTGTGGTGGACCAAGTTCATATTCTTTGCATGATTTTGATTTTTTTCCTTTTTATATCGGCTGTGTATACGACATATATATATATATATACACATCTTGAAAATTTTTTCTTGGCAATTGGCCATTTTGTCTATTTGTTGTTTTCAGCTTGTGGCGCCCATTGAACCCCACAACCCGTAACAGATACGGAAAAAACCATTATTCTCGATTGGACCACCTGAAATAATCGGATCATCCCCCTGTTCCCCAAGGCGTACCCCAACAGGACTCTGAATTCGATTCAATATATAGAATCGGAGGAATTAATTGAAATTCTCTCATAGCCTTCGGAGTCATTTATAAACCGCTACAGGAATTCTTTGCCGCTAGGGAATTTTGATCGATTGAGTGGAGAATCTTCGATTTTCTTCTCCTATTCTAAGCAAAGTTTCAGGAATTTGTTTGCTTTTGTATCCAACCATTCCGTGGCGTAAGCGGGTTTCATTCAGGGTGAACATAGTTCGGGAAATAGTTCCATTGCCTTCGTAATCAATCATTGTGGACAGACAACTATTATCAAGGGAATCCCGAGTTTTTTTTTCATTAGTTCCTTTATCAAACTTGTTTATCGGGAAGAGATTGAGGATACGTAATCCGTTTTATTTTTTTTTGTAAGAACGTGGAGAATTCGAAAACGGTTCCAAGAATTGGTTTTTTTTCTTTCCTTTCCTGAATAGTATTCCCATCTTGTCTGGGAAAATTGGGAAGCTAATACCGAATTGTCCGAAATTCCCCACGACTTTCGACCGAAAATGGACCCATCAGGCATCTCCGAACCCTCCCTAGAGGAAATTATAAGCCGACTTCGCAGTTTTGGGCTTTCCACGGAGGGAGATGAGAGAGAATTACGTGAGCGGTTACGAACTCATCCGGATCCCATTGTCGACCCCCCAGCCACTACCCAATCCGCCCTCTTAAACACCTTGCCCAGAATTTCGGGACTCCTCTGAAGATCCCAGTAACCTCCTTGATGATAGGCCCTCATCGCTTGGTTCCTCATACACGGAAGACCCTAGTGATGATTCGTGGATTGATACCCTCACCTCAGAAAAGTTAGTAGCTCTCCTAGTGGGCCATTCCCTCAATTGTGCGGGGACTGTCGGGGACAAGAGGGATCGAGCTCATCGATATTACCGAAGGGCACAAGGGGACAGAACCATCCGCTGGACGTTGGACGATCTGTCTCCGGAACTAAGGCCTACTGAGCTCGAACCCCTCTCGAATCCCGCACCCCCCGAATCCGTTCGAAACACATCCGGAGATACTCACTACCTTTTGAGCTCTCATCGGGGCACACCCACGAGTCCACCCATATCGAATCAGCTCCCAACTCCCAACATATTCCAACGTCCCATGCCGTATCGTCCACCACAGTTACTACGACGACAACCACTGTAAACGTCGACACCCGCGCCCCCATAACTGCCCCGACCACTTCTGGCCCCCAGAGGTGAATTATTCCCGCCAATATTAGTGACTTTGGGTCAACTGTCGTGCAAAGCCCACCCCTGGTCACCCATCCCCAATATTTTCCGACCATCCTCCCCAATCACACGGAAAATTGCAGTGATTTCCCCCAGTCTGCCCCAAGAACCACCGAATATGGCGCAGGAGGACAATCTTCGTCGCAAATCACGCCAACAACCTACATCTCCCAACCGATGGCCACAAGAGTGAGTTATAATGTCCCGACAATTCCCACGACTGCCCCTACTCATGGGATTTATAGCATTCCCGGCCCTCAATCGACCCGACCCTATGGATGCTCCAATAATCCCAGCAGTTCGGTACCCGTGACCCAGCACTTATACTCCTATGCCCCGACTCCAGCGACGATAGCGTCGATCCCTACTCAGGCCTCGTATTTCCAACCACCAGCAAACTTTTCCCCGATACCGACGTCCCAAGCCCCGAACAACTTACACGTCACTCCCCACTGGCAACAACAAGCCCATTTGCTACCTCCGGTCACCTCCCAGTATGCCCTGACCCAGCCCTCTGATTCCTTGCTCCCACACTACCAAGCTACCAGTATCAACACACGGCCCAGTACCCAACCACCATCCCATATGACCCCATAAGTCCCGGCCGGAGCCCATCGCAGCAACCTAGCTGCTATTGCCCGGGATCGGCGTCTGTCCTTCTTGGGACTAGACGGCGATCCCGAGGGATTCCTCTTAAGATTGAATGAATGTCGGGCCATGACCAACTTGTCGAATTTAGAAGTCCTCAACTTAATGCCCACCGTTCTAAAGGACATTGCCCTACAATGGTTTCGGATCAAGAGAACGTCCTTCACTTCCCTAGATTCCTTTTATAGTCCCTTCCGATATAGATTTGGTTCCGCGGATTACGAAGGGAAATTGCGCCTACAGGTGCTCACTCGATTTCAAGGACCAGATGAACCACCGGCAAATTACATCAATTGTGTACAACTTTTATGGTCGAGCATGTGGAGACCTTATCCTCTGGAAGAACAGCTTTCTCTGGCGCTAGATCACATGCGCCCGGAGTATCGCTGCCAGATGATGAGGGCATCATCCAACACATACGAGCGAATGGAAATGCGGGCCCTTGAAGTCGAGCGATCACTCAGGCCCCAGGAAATCCCTATACAACTCCCAACTTCCCAACTAGCACTCCCGGAATTGGTTTACAAGCCAAAGAAGACCCCACCGAAAGATTCCCAATCCCTAGCCTCCCTAGAGACTCCCCCTGCCACACCAGTGTCCCAAGGCACCCCAAATCCCCCTAAACGGAAGGACCCCAAGAAAAAACAAACACCCAACCCACCACCTCCCGAGACTCATACATCACAACCTACCTATGCAGCAAGAGCTGCCCTACCGGCCTCTCCTCCACCCAATCCCCGACGATTTGCACAAGCCAATCAGACCCCACCATCGCCCTCCTCTGCCAAACCCCAACCCTTGATGACTATTCCTGTGCCCCCGGGGTATGTACCCCATAGTTCCCCTAGAAATTCCCCACACAATTCCCCACAACCCACCCGGAGGGTTCCGGACTCAACCCCGAACGAATCAATAGAATGTTGGCGCTGCGAGGGGCGCTGACATTCTTCAAAACAATGTCCCACCCCTCATGGCTTCAATTACTCTCCCAAAAGAAAGGACGAGGGAAACTGAACAGAGGAAAGGTGACTAGGGTCCACTCAACCTCTGGTAGCACGCCCTCGACGACCCTAAAACACCACCCTACCCCCGGACATAGGGTACTCGCCTACCAACCACAACAGAGTACAGAAATGGAAAATACACCCCAAACCTCTACACTTTCGGGATCCCACTGGGATGAAAACCCACCCCTACCCCAACGAGAGCTATACCGGACCACCACAGATGAGACTCCTAGGGAATTACCATTGGTTCCACCCCCTACCCCAAGACCCTTGGATTTCTTCGATTTATTCTCCGAAACCACCCATGACCCGAATAATTCCGAAGCGGTTGTGCTTCGAAAACACCTACCCTTCCACCCGACCCCGGACGTTCGGAACTTCGTAGAACACACCCTCCTCAATGACCTGATGTCCAAACTACCCCAAAAACCGAAACCAATCGAGGGAAATAACCCCTTTCGGAATCCCCCAGAAGTCCCTGCACACTCACCGGAAGAGAATGATCCGGAGAGATGGATTCACAGATCCTTATATGAAGACGGATATCCTTATGAAGAATCTGTCTGTTCGGAGGAACTCACCCCCTCGTTCACCCTACCCCCCAGAGGAATCACCCCCTACCGGAAAAAACGATGTACCAGAACCCCAGAATCCCCTGGGCCCACCCTTCCGAGCGACTTAGTCGCGAATGCACCCCCCAGAATACACCCGTGGTCAGAAACCGATAATTTCCCAGACCCGGAAAGAACACCCGAACTGAGCAACCTGTTCCCGCCATCCCAGTCTCAGCCCGAACACGACCCTCTGAACACAACTCAGGGAACACCTCGAAGGGAACCCAATAGCCACCACCTGAATGACCCGAGCCCTCTAGCCCGAATATACTTGACCATCAGGATCGGCCCCTACGATATTCCTGCCCTCATAGATACAGGCGCATCATGTACCTTCTTCGGTCCTCCTGGACGTGACTTACTGCGGGTTCTCAAAATCCCTGTCAAAAGAGCCTCCTATGGCGCCGTGAAGGTCGCCAATGGAAAAATTGAGCCCATTTCGGAGGAAGCCCAGGTACCAATAGAAATTCTGAACGTCAAAAAGACTTTGACTTGCGGGTGGTACCGGGCCTAGATATTGATTTCATCCTTGGGATGGATTTCTTTTACGAATTCGGTTTGGTTTTGGATGGGTTCAATGGCCGTCGGCGTATCGGAGGTCAGGAAGAGAACTGGCAGTACTTCACTCCAAGCCCCAAGACCCCAATCCCGCCACCCACCCTTCACGGTTCACTACCCTCAAACCCCTCCCAACAAACCCGTTTGGAGAATTTTGTCAAACAGGAAGTCCCTTCCCTAACCCGTTCCTCTGGTGCTATCTTGTTGACTTCCCACCACATTGATGTCCAGGGACATCTAGGCAAGAAGCGCAGATATTACCCGGTCAGCCCAAAGGTGAGAGAAGAAATGTACAAGGAAGTAGATAGAATGCTGGCCGAAGGAATAGTCCAACCTTCTCCGAGCGATTGGTCGAGTCCGATCGTAATGGTGAAGAAAAGGAAAGTAGAATCCCAAAACGAGGAATTACAACGCATGATCGCTCGGGAAGGGGAGACCAAACCCAAAAGCGAGTACAGGTTCTGCGTGGACTACCGTGAAGTCAACGAGGTAACCAAAAAGGACGCCTACCCCCTCCCCTACATGAGTAGTATTCTGGACAAATTACGTTCGGCCCGGTACATCTCCACAATTGATCTTAGTCAAGCCTATCACCAGATTCCCATGGACCCTCGTTCGAAAGAAATCACGGCTTTTACGGTCCTTGGCCGTGGTTTATTTCAATTCACCCGTATGCCCTATGGCTTGACTAATGCCCTTGCCACCTTCCAACGACTCATGGACAAACTAATTGGTCCCTCCCTAGAGGCCCACGCATTTGCGTATTTGGACGATATCATTATCGTCACGGAAACATTTGAGGACCATCTAACCTGGCTCAAGAAAGTATGAGACAGGATAAGAGAAGCCGGGCTGGCCATCAATCCGGGAAAGTGCGAATGGTGCAAGTCGGAGGTGAGGTACCTCGGCTTCCTGGTCAACCAAAATGGTCTTCAAATGGATCCCAGTAAAATCGAGCCCGTATTGAACTACCCTCCACCCACCAATCTAAAAAGACTTCAGAGATTCCTCGGTATGGCGTCGTGGTACCGACGTTTTATCGAACATTTTGCCACGATCGCCGCCCCGCTCCATAAATTAACCAAGAAAGGTTCAGCGTGGAAGTGGGAAAACGCGGAACAAGAGGCCTTTGAATCTCTGAAGAAGTCCATAGCCTCAGCCCATATCCTGGTTTGCCCCGATTTTTCTCAGCCCTTCACCCTCCAGACAAATTCCAGTAACACTGGTCTCGGCGCTGTTCTCACCCAGTCTTTAGAGGGGGAGGAGAGAGTTATTGCTTTCGCAAGTAGAACTCTGAACAGCGCTGAGAAAAATTACTCCGTGACAGAGCGAGAATGTCTGGCCGTTCTCTGGGCCATCAAGAAATTCCGAGAATACTTGCAAGCGTGGAGCGTGGTGGCAGCGGATATCATGGGCCCCTTTCCCAAGAGCAAGCTCGGCAATAGGTACCTCCTAGTATGTATGGACCTATTGACCAAAGCGATTGAAGTTGCCGTCATGCGAACCGCTACTGCGAAAGCGATCTTGACGAGATTGAACGACGTGAATCGTCACGGCGCTCCGGAGGTCCTCATCACCGATAATGGAACCGAATTTGCCAACCGAGATCTTACCCAGTATCTGGCGTACCATGGCATTCGGCAGTCCCTCACTCCTGTATATCACCCGCAAGCGAAACCCGTGGAAAGGGTGAACCGAGTATGGAAGACCATGTTCAGAGCTTACCTGGACCAAGACCATCGGGAATGGGACAAGTACCTCCCAGAATTTCGCATGGCGTACAATACAGCGGTTCACTCTCCCACCCACGTAAGCCCAGCCCTCCTTGATTATGGCTTCAACCCACGTCCTTCCCAGTCCTACCGACGAGTCGTGGAAGGTCCCCAGAATGCCCTTGTAGATCTGCCCACCCGTACCGATCTAAGAGAATGGAAAGACCACATGCCCAGGGTTTCCGCCCTTCGGAATATTGTCGGTTAACAGCTGGACGAAGCTTTCGAACGCAAGTCTCGCTATTACAACAGTGGGAGAAGGGACGTTGTCTATCGGATAGGGGACAAGGTGATGAAACGGAACTTTGTCTTATCGGACGCTTCGCGACATTTTGCCGCGAAGTTGGCTAAGAAATATGGAGGCCCCTATACGATAACCAATGTCTGCTCCCCTGGCGTGTACGAGTTGGCTGACGAACAAGGACAGGTGGCTGGTCGGTTTTCGATAGTAGATTTGAAACCTTAATACCCGCCCGATGAAGCCCCTTCCCAAACCCAAGCCCCGGAAAACCCGGATAACTCCTCCCCAGGGACCCGGAAAAAACCCACCCCATGACCCTCCGATCCCGAAAACCGTGAAACCCCATAGAATGACCCGCTCTCTCTTATAGGTCTCTCCCTCTCGCTCCGTGGAATGATAGCCCATGGTCTGGATTGGGGAATGGGAAGACGCTATTCGTGTTGTCTCAGGTCGACGATCTCGTAGAACGCGATGGGTAACCCTCGCTGATCTCCACTCGTCATTCGAACTCGGCCTGACCACTCGAACTGCCGGTGACAGCGCTTTGAATTCCTATTCCCGGAATCACCGGTTCTCCTGAGGCTGAATCCATTCTCGAATGGTGTTCCAGTGCGAAATCAGGATGAGATGTAACCCTGAGGGGTAGTTCGGTTCCAATAACCGTTGGTAATTTAGGGCGGTTGTGATGTCTCGATCCGATTTCTCGTTTCAGCATTGGGCCCCACGGTAAGTGCGATTATAAGCTATCGTGCTTCCTGCTATGCGCTTCCACGACACCTCTCGTACTTCTACCCGCAAAGCCCGGCCCACGACCGTAGCAACCGCGGCGATAAGCCGGACACCCGCATGCAGCAGGCCGTTGTATTGCTCGACCGAAATCACCACTAGCACGCTTAGCATGCCGCTTATGACTGCCGTTTGCTTGTTACAGATATCGATACGAAAGGAAAAAAAAACAACAACAAACAAAAACATGCCACCCCAAACTGTCGAATCCACCCCACCGGAAGGTGTGCCAGCGTCGAAGGGTGAACTGATCACCGTGTGGGACTCCCCCCATCGCCCCCGGGTGGTGACAGGGAGGCTC
This sequence comes from Gonatopus flavifemur, assembly GCA_018340375.1. Lineage (NCBI taxonomy): Eukaryota > Metazoa > Arthropoda > Insecta > Hymenoptera > Dryinidae > Gonatopus > Gonatopus flavifemur. The sequence goes on from JAFFJZ010000016.1 coordinate 4,007,163, forward strand.
CGCGGTGGTCGGGGTTATCCGACGACGCTGATACACCGCCTGGTTCCCACCATCTACCGTCACCTCCCCGAGCTCTTCCTCCCCCCATATAATCCGTACCCGAATTCCCGCCCTAGCCCTCCGTTCCCACGTTGCCCCATTCCTATCCGACAACTCCCATCCCGCGTACCCCGGACCCCTTCACCCCCCCAGAACGTCCCGCCACCCCCGAGTCCGCTGACCCCGAACCCGAAAACCCCCTAAATCAGACCTATGTCATCGCTCCACTCCCCGACTCCCCACCCGCTCCCCGGCGCCTACCTACCCGGATCCCCATATCTCTTCCCGGCCCCTGTTCCGCCCCCTCTCACAGCCCATTGACCCGTCCGCCGGAAAGAGCTCCCTTGATACACCTGGCCTCCCTGGAACAATTCCCTCTGACGTCCCCTCCCCCAGATTTCCTCCGTTTCGTGACCCGGCCCCGCTCCTACACTCCCGACGTGCCCCAACTCCCCAAGCATGCCCCCAGGCCCGATCCTACACCCACCTTTCGGAGGCCCGCATTCACCCCACCCCACCCCAACTTCGTCCTGCCCACTTCCAAGCGACCTCTCCCCCTTCCCACGTTCCCAAACCAAAACCCCGCCGAAGACCAACCCCTGTTGATTCGTCTTCCCCACCCGTTCCCCTTATGTCCTTGATCATTCCTCCACCCCCTGGCTATGAACCTCTTCCCCCCTATATCGGTCCCCCCTCGAGGCGGTGTTGGAAGTGCGGTCAACCAGGCCACACGAAGTCCCGCTGCCCCTCCTAAAATCCCTGAATCCTCACCTCACCCCCCGTCCCTTTCCTCCGATCCCTGATGCCCCTCATTGGACCTCGATTCCCCGCCCTTCGCTCCCGAGTAACCCCTCGGCCCTGCCCCAAGCCCCTATGCCTGCCCCCGTCGTGCCCCGCCACTAGCAGTTCCCAGTGACCCTGGGAGAGAACTACAGTGGAACCCAGTAAGGAACTGCTTGTGCTGAATTCGTAGAAAGCTTTTTTTCATTTTCTTTTGTAGCTCTAAGTACGCTTTGGTATACGGGGTTATAATTGCTAAATCGGATGGGCGCGAGACGTGTTTCCGAGGAGGTTAAGCGAAGCGACAGAGAAAGATGTTTTGTTGAATACAGGACGTAGATGGCCCGAACGGACCGTGCTGGCACTTGGACATCGGCATGTCGAGTGCTTAGAGCGGGGGGAGTTGTGATGTGACAAATCATCACAAAGAGAGTCGCGGGATGGCACCGCGCACGATCCCTATCGATCGTAATCGTAAACGCATAACGAGTTAATTCACTCGTAAGAACACAGCTGTCGCTCGCTTACACGAGAATCGGGAACACATCTCCTCTCCCTCGCTATTCCCGTCCCCTTCTAATCCCTGTCCTTCTTCTATTTGGTGAGGTTTCCCGTCCCCAAGGAGGCAGCGCCACCTATACCACGGATGCTTGGTAGGATTGGTTCAACGTCAGGAGGCGATATCAACGCCATCTCGGCCGTTCCAAAATCGACAACCTCAAAATCGACAACCTCAAAATCGACAAAATCGAAGGAGACTGGAAATCCCTCGCGGACAACACCATCTCTCTCCAACCCTGGACTAGAGAGAGAGAGAGAGAGAGAGTAAGATGAATCGTCTGCGAGGATGCCACCCCGTTCCTGGATCGGCGGAACAACGGCAGAGACCAACCCAACCACGCTGTACCCCTTCTCCCGGCCTCACCAAAGGAGAGAAAAGGACATAAACACCCGCACCCAGACGATCCCCAAAACGCACATGTGTACACTAACCCCACGAATAGTAAGAAGCCACTACCACCCGAGCGCGCAAGTCGAGCTCGAGAGTGCGCTCCAACGGAAAGTCACCGACGGGGTTTCGTATATGATTTTGTGAACTCACCCGTCGGTGAAGAAGAAGGAAGTGGCCATGTTGCCCGTCACTTCTTGTGTAACCGAGCGATCGGTGAGTTCGCGGAGAGCTTGTTGCGAAGAAAATCGAGAGAATTTACGAGACGGTGAGTGCCCGATGCCATCGGAGTTCGACACTTATTAGAGGATTATCCGAGCCTCAAGGATTGTGACGGTGTGGAGTGCCGGTGCGGTGTTTTGGTGAAAAGTAAAAGTGGTAAAACGGTGTCACTCACGTGGCCTCCTCCACGTGCCCTTTCCTTTGATTTCTCTTTTACCTCTCCGTTCTCGTATAGAATCACCCCCTTCGTTCGTATTTGCCCTCCCCCAGTTACATTTTATGGTCGCGGTTCCCCTGTATTTCCCTTTGTGTTGATTTATGTAAACGGCATAGTCCGTCAATAGATGTTCCCTCGTGGCCGCGCCCTCCGTAATCTTTTCTTAGTCTCTGTGTTCCCCAAATCGAATCGATAGACGAAGGAGTTGTTTGTATTTTTCTTCGCGCGACGAAGTATGTGTGTAACTGTGTAACCTTGTGAAATTGAGAATACATACGTGCTCTGCGACGTGGTTAACCTCATTTGGAGATTGTTCATTTTAGTGAATTAAACTCAACCCACCCCCTCTCCCTGAGCTTATTCCTTTCCCCTTGAGCCCTTAAAATTGCCGTGAACAAGTGACTTGCTTGTCATCAATATTTTTCAGGTCCCGCTGTAATATATAAATATCCACGACAGGAGTCGTGAAGGCGCTCAAGGATCCAAGCGCCTTTGTGCATGGTTTCCAAGGAAATACCATCGCAATTCGTCAACAAATATAACCTGTCAATGAGGCGATGTGTTGATAGGTTATTAAAATACTGAGAGAAGGATTGAGAAATGAATGAATTACAGGTTATTACATTACAGGTTACTGCAGGTTATCCAGAACAACAATCAAACACAAACAAATAACTTGGAATTATATATACTTTTATATATTACTTTGAAGGAATTCATGAAAGAATGAATGAATGAACAGATGATGAAGAGTTTATTTGTAAGAAAGGACAGAAAAAGTTCGAGAAGGTATAAATGAATCTATTTTCTACATTCAGGAAATTGGAATATACATAGGTAAGCTCTGTTTAACGGATTATTCATAGAATGCATGATTCTTTCACAGGCAAAAGCATAGCGGATATACCATAATCCCTGACGGACAGTTTGCTACAGTTGGTTCCTGTTAACCGGGACCAGAGACAAATAATGGAAAATCATACAAGGTCTAGTTAAAGAAAATGATGCAAATTCATGAATTCTAAGGCAAATGCGTATCGGATATATCATAATCCCTTCACTGACAGTCCGCTACTGTCCTATCCCCCTACTAGATTCGTTGGCAGACGATCAGATGGATCATATGGAGTATGCTCGAGGAGAACGATCCAAATCGATTTGCAATCTTTTTATAGGTCAAAACATAACTGATATATTATAACTCCTGAGGGACAGCCAGCTACTGACAATTTCCCCAATTAGGATTGTAGACAATTGCAGGGCCGAATTCACCATAGAGGCGGACTAGGCGCCGCCTAGGGCCCCCCACGGTTGGGGGGCCCCCACTCATCGATCAGGTTTTGCAGAAATCGGAATTTTGATTCCTTAACCTTCATGAAAAAAGTAATCTTATTCACATACTTACTGCGGGGACAGTTTTGAAAATCAAAGGAATCCAACACTTTCCAGTAAACAGAATGTATTTCAAAGTATTGGAATATAATACTTCTGAATACACTTAGAAAATGCTATGTTTGACATGAAGTCAGTGATTCTTTCTGTAGCTACCAACGACCCAAACCTGGCGTTCTCTCAATGTGAAGAACTCTAGATTTGTTTGAGAAACTATGAATACCTCTGAAATCCTCTCAAAAACTCTTCTGTGAAAAATCCGTGAAATGTTCAGAGATTTTCAGTGAAATTTTCTCATCAGGGTAACGTTTCCTGGGCGTTTTACTTTTGCAATGAGTATTTGAATTGGCTTGATCAATATTATTCCTTTTATAAAGAAAAATAACACTCCTGATGAAAGAAATAGTATCAGCTCTAGTACTTATAGTGAAAATAGTATTGAGAAGAATTGAATTCCAATACTTTTTTAATATCAGTACGTTTTTTCATCTTTCGGAATTTCATTCCATATCACTTAATTTCTATGGAATTGATTAAGAAAGTTACACTGCTCTTATTTCAAAGAACCTCAATGTTTGGAGATTGGTCGCCTTACATGGGCCCGCCACGAAATTCTGCCTAGGGGCCCCACCATGGGTAAATCCGGCACTGGACAATTGGTGGGAAAGATTATCCCGAGCTTGCTTGAGAATTATCCCAGTTGATTTGCTATTTTCTCACAGATGAAATTATAGTGAATATACCATACCCTAATGGACAGTCCACTGGTCTATACTATTTCCCAATTCGAATCGTGAGCAAATGACCTGGATCAGGTCTCAAAGAATCATCCCTGAAAATTTCAGATTTTTTCATGAATTCAGTTTCGAGTATTTTAGTATAAGACAACGTGCTCCGATGGTAACCCTGGTATCTTCTGAATTCTGTTCAATTTCAGATCATTCTTCTCTGGAATATCAAGGATGATGAATATCTATTCTCATACCCCACACAGTGCAATAGTCTGAAAAGAACTCTCATTCAACTCATTTTGTTCTTCATGAATTCTTTGAGAATTCTTCTGAGACTGTAGTGCTATGTGGGATATTTCTACTCTCACAGATCTCCATTCTTAAACATGTATTGAAAGGATAAGGGGGATATGTTGTTGAATAAAGTTGTTTTCCATTTTCAATAATACATATTTGCAAATCAAGATCTGTGAGAATGCAAATATGTGAAAATAAAGTTATTTGACTTCGATCCCAACCAGCAGAAATGATCAATTCGAATTTATAAAGACAACCTGATATCCCTCAAATAGTTCCCGTTATGCTGATCAATAGGAATTCATCATGAATATTTTGAATTCAAAATGAAAACGTCTTGAATGTCCGGAAATTTCATCATGAAATTTCGATATGAGTCCTTTCTGAACATCAAGTTCTTCATTGATAGTTCATTTCGAATTCAAGATATTTGTAATGGATATTAGCATAACGGGAACTCTCTGCAGGAACTCGTGTGCTGTATGGGATGATACCCCAGGTAGCATAGGATTCATTGATTATTTCTTAAACAACTTTTTGAGAACTTTGGATTTTGAATGTAGTTTCTTGAGGATTCCTTATAAAGTCCATGTTATCTGTGATTTGAGAACAATAAATCAAGTGAAAATCAAAGGAACAAGTATGATTGTACAAAAGAATAGAGGTTTTTGAGAATAAAAATATAATTCAGCTTGAGTGTAACAACAGGAGGGATAAAACTTTCGCAGAGATCATTTGAGAATGGATCGTATCTTTAGTCACACGAGTCAGGCTACTAATAGTTATCCTACAACAATTCAGATCATTTCAAAATCATTTATAACATACATGGTATTCCGGAATGGTTTACTCTCAAGTACTTGGTGTTTCATAAAATATTCGTATTTTTATTTTTGTTCATTTTCAGGAAATTCTTTTCAATATCATATCTGATCATAAGTCTCTATCTCTACGTATTTGTACACTGATGAGTTCAGATTGTTTGATGTAATATAACATTGATCTACGCTGGAACACCAGAACAAAGGTGGGTGCCTATGAGTTTTGGGGGTCGGAGATTACGATCCCTGGGTCCATATGACCCCATCACGTCAGGATCAAGGTCAAGTCGAGGTCAAACATCTCAAATCGAAAGATATCATTTTTTTGGCCCCGGATTCCAAACCAGCGAGAAATTTTACATCCAAATACACTTCTACATTCAAATAAAAGTGGTATTTGCAGGTCATATTGAGGTCATATGTAGGTAAAATCCTGTTTTTGAACCTTTTGTTCGATATTAGGCTAAACAGGCTCTTGTATTAGTTGACTTTCACGTTTTGGGGGTCGGATATCACGATTCCTGGGTCCATATGACCCCATCACGTCAGGATCAAGGTCAAGTCGAGGTCAAACATCTCAAATCGAAAGATATAATTTTTTTGGCCCCGGATTCCGAACCAGCGGGAAATTTTACATCCAAATACACTTTTACATTCAAATAAAAGTGGTATTTGCAGGTCATATTGAGGTCATATGTGGGTAAAATCCTGTTTTTGAACCTTTTGTTCAATATTAGGCTAAACAGGCTCTTGTATTAGTTCACTTCCACGTTTTGGGGGTCGGAGATCACGATTCCTGGGTCCATATGACCCCATCACGTCAGGATCAAGGTCAAATGAAGGTCAAACATCTTCACATCGGAAGATATCTTTTTTTTGAATCCCGGATCCTGAACGGCCGGGAAATTTGAAATCTTCTTAGATTCTTATAATCCAATCAAGCTGATATCTGCAGGTCATATAGAGATAATCTGCAGGTCAAATGTTTTTTTTCGAATTCTCTGTCTTTCAAAATCTACTGTCGTAAATACTGTCGTTCCCATCGATTTTGGCGCTGATATACACGGGGGGAGTGGCAGACGTCACGCACGCATCGGAAATTGCGTGTCTATTGACAAAATTGAAGCCTTTCACGTTGGTCAAACAAACGTAACAATCAGAAGTATGACCTGTTGGTTTTCTCCATATCATTGGCCTCGAAAATGTTCGTTTATCAGATTCATTGAGGGCACTGCGACATCTAGAACATATGGATTGGGGTGTCCAAATCTTGTCGAATGTGTAGCTATCGATATCGAAGCACTCGTTATATTTTTTCTTTTCATTAAATCCGGAAACATAAATTTCTTCGATTGGGGAATATACTTCCTACACACTAGGGTGGAGTGAAAAACAAAAAAGTCTCTGAATCGAATCGTAATAGTGCGGAAAAGTTGCTACTCTTCAAGACGAACTCAGGAGAAAAAAAATTTTGAAATCGGATAAGATCTTCAACTCGCGCATTTCGTTTAAAGTTTTTGAATTTCATCGAAAATTCAAGGATATTTCAAAATATTCGAGTTCGCTTGATTGTTGTCCGATCAAGCTGATTTTTGGTTTGTGGTATTATATTGAGGTTTTTATTGGAGAAAAATATACCCCCTCCCCTCCTTGATAAAGCTTGAAGCGAATCAGAAAGTCCATTTTTCCCTCAAATCGCCCTGAATAACTCTGTCGACACCGTCCCGTTATATCGCAATAATTCCCACTGTATAGAATAATATCATTACTTCAGGTGAATCCCCCTTCCAAATAACGGCAAAGGGAGTAGAAAGGAGGGGAGGGCAGGGGCGGATCCAGAGATCTGTCTTGGGGGGGGGGGGGGAAAAGTACTTATTTGAACTTTGAAAAAAATAAAGATCGTAGGAATACAAAAACTCCCCATTGCCGGAACATATTTGGTTGGCTTGGGGGGGGGGGGTAATTGCCCCTACCACCCCCCCTTTGAATTCGCGCCTGGGGCAGGGGTTATATCCATGTTTTATTACAGTATGCAATATATGCAGCTCTTCGCCCGTCACACTTGTCACGACTCAGAACTCACCACGAGAAGGTGACTGCACCGCGAGTTCCACCCACGCCCTACCCAACCAACCAACCAAATGTGGGTATGGGCTCTATTTGAAGTCAGATTTTGTTTCGAATTGTGGCATTTCTGCTTGAGAGTTAAGAGTTGCTCGAATGTAGCCATCTCTCCTGTCGTGTCCATATACTTCTTTACTGGCTCTTGTTACCAGTTTTACACACCGTTCTACTGCCTGAGTGTGACAAGGGACTTTTTTCAGGTCTATTTCTAGTGTTGGTTTCTGTTTCTCCTCAATTAGCATCAAAATTTGCTGTGCGGAAAGAGAAGACAAGAGTGGGAGACAGGTAAGTGTAACCTTAGACCAATTGATGATGTCAAAGTACTCTTGCGCTTCAAAATTAAATTCAGGTACTTTAAAAGTCCTTACAAAAGCTTTTTTTGTCACAGGTTTTTCTTTTGTTTCGAGGACTCGCCTTAGACCTAGTTCTCTAATGCGCTCATCGTTATCCATTACCATGGACAGCAGAACATTTTCTGGATGGGCGAAGAAGCCGGTTGTCTGAATGACTTTATGTACAATATTCCTTACTTTAGGAAGTAACTTTCAACATCTTTTGATACAATCAAAAATGTGTTTTGGTCCTTCAAGAATAGAAGATTTTGTCTTAATTTGGAACCACAGTGGTGCGTATATGTGTAATATGTATGTCACTATAAGCTGCAGGGTTTCTGACGGGTTCGCAGTGGAAATATATAGCCTAAGAATTCTGTTAGCTGTGGTCAACCAACGAGCATGTGCTATTGGTCCCGGGTCACGGTTGGCTAGATCTGTTGAACAGGATCCTGAATCAATGCTAAGAGCAATCTCGTGTAAATATCTTCGATCTTTACTGAGGATTTTGAAATCAATCTCTGGCAGAACGCAGCTGATCGGCTGAAAATCAACCACAGGCAACGACTTACATTCTGCAAGTTGTTTGCAGATAGCACCTGTGAATGAATGAAGACCACTTGTTCCCCCATCAAGATCTTCGATGAGATGCCGCAAAGGCAATTCGTTAAAGTACATGAGGCAGATAACCCATTGTAAGGGTTTTTGTAATTTCATCTCAATATGTTTAATGGCTCCATTTTTCCAGCCAGTATTTGTTGCTGTACCATCGCAACCGATAACTGCAATACCAGATGTATCTATAGCATTGTCTTCGGAGTACCTCACAATGCTGAGGGCTGTATCCTTCCCGGTCTTTGAATCTGGTACTATATGGCAAACATATTTTGAGCCAGGTTCCTCAATAACAGAAATATGTTCTTCTTTTTTCTCTGTTTGGTAGCGTTTACCATTTCTTTCTTCTAAGTACAGTGTGTTATCTGATCTGCCGTCAAAGTACAAACACTTAGGACCCTCTGCTTGTCGCTCAATAAGCTGCGCTCCAACTGAACTAGCTCTGCATTTTTCTTTCTCACGTCTAATCTTGCTTCGATCAATAATCATAGATGAATTTTCATTAGTGACTAATCCCACATCTTTCAGCACGCTTGAAGCTATGGCTGCTGCTGCTCTGTCAGAAACCCCATACCGATCACATATCCCCCCAGTTGCTGGCAATGACAAACGCATTTGTTTTTTTCAGAAACAAAAGACGTTGAGCGTGGGAACTGAAAGGTTGCATCGTGCTGTTCATTGTCACTTTCTTCAGAATGTTTATTTTCTGTTTCAGGAAGAGTGCTAAAAGAAGACGGACCTGCAGCAATTTCTATAGAGGAGTGCTGCAGAAGATTACTACGTTCTTTCCTCTGCATTTGTTTTGTCAATCTTTTGGTTTCTGTCAAATCTTTGGCTCCAATTTTCCCCTTCCTCAAATACCTTTGTGCATACAGAAACTAGAGTTCTATTACAGGTGGTTTTCTGTTTTTAGGGCACCTGCATTGAATGACAACAGGATTGGAGCGAATGCATGCACTAAAAGATTTGTTGCAAATGCACTCACATGTCATAGGGCATTTACATGTAGAAATATCGAATAAAGTTTCACATGACTCTTGGATAAAGTTCTTGTACTTTTCATGTGTTTTTTCCCTGTTGTAAGATTTTCTGAGAACATAATATTTGTCATGCAGGACTTTTATTTTTTGTATTATTCTGGCATGAGAAACGGCAGGAATGGAAGCTTTGCAATACAATGCTTCCAATTGTGAGGCTACACTGCTAGCCACTAAAGAAAAGTTGACTTTCTTCCCGGAGCACAGTCTATATCTTTCCTGGTGAGAAGCTCTCACGACATCCGCAGATGTTGGGGGGAAGGAAAGCGGCAATGGTCTTGGGGCCCCGAAGAAAGGACACGCCGTGTCTTCACGTGTCAGGGACATTGATAACCGATAATCAAGAATGTGTAGGTGGAAATATATGCGATGCACACAAGTGCGTGTGGATTTTCTATAAGACACTCAGTCTACAATAACGCTGCGACGATACAACCGATAATCAAGAATGTGTATGTAGAAATACATGCAATGCACACAAGTGCGTGTGGATGTTCCATAAGACACTCAGTCTGCAATAACGCTGCGACGATACAACTCTACTGTGCTACTGGATAATTAGCAAAGACAAGTAAGGAATGCCAGCCATTGAGTTTATGCCCCATAAGCAATTTCAGTTCATATAATAATTGAAGCGATAAGGATATCCTATAATACATCGGAAATTGTTTCGATGTAACTGTAAGGCGTCGACACCTATTTAGGGTGATTTGAGAGGAAAACGTGCTTTATGACCCCGTGCAGGCTTTCTGTGTTACCCCCTCCCCGTGAAGGGAGGAGGGGGATATGTTTTTTCTTCCATTAAAAATCTCAACATAATGCGACAAACCAAAAATCAGCTCGATCGGACAATAATTAAGCAACCTGGAATATTTTGAAATATCCTTGAATTTTCGATGAAATTCAAAAACTTCAAACGAAATGCGCGAGTTGAAGATCTCATCCGATTTCAAAATTTTTTTTTTCCTGAGTTTGTCTCGAAGAGTAGCAACTTTTCCGCACTATTACGATTCGATTCAGAGACTTTTTTGTTTTTCACTCCACCCTACTACACACGGCACAGAAATTATTCACCCTGTTCATGCAAGACGAGGATTGACTTGTCGCATTCGACTCTATAAAGGCCAAGTTTCCCACCAATGTAAAGCTGCGGTCGCATGATGATGACGCCTACGGGCCCGCTTTCCCACCCTGACCAGCCGCCGGTTCTGGGGCTCCGAAACCCTGTCCCGTGACATTATTCCGTGTGGTTGCCATAACGGCATGGAGGCCGTAACCCAGGGACTTAGCCGAAAAGCGGGACAACTCCGTTGCCCGCCGTCACCACGGGGAGGTGCCCTGGGCGCAATCACACGTAATAACCGCTGAAATCGAACAAAAGGTTCGAAAGAAGGATTTTACCTGCATATTACCTTCATATGACCTGCAGATATGACTTTAATTTGAATGTGAAAGTGTATTTGGATGTAAAATTTCACGCTGGTTCGGAATTCAGGATCAGAAAAATTATATCTTTTGATTTGAAATGTTTGACCTTGATTTGACCTTGATTCTGACGTGATAAGGTCATATAGACCCCGGAATCGTGATCTGCGACCCCAAAAACGTAGAAATCAACTAATCCAAGACCTTGCCTAGGCAATATCAGAGAAGACATTCAAAAAAAGAATTTTACCTTCATATGACCTTCATATGACCTGCGGATATACCTTCAATTTGAATGTAGAAATGTATTTGGATGTAACATTTGTCGCTGGTTCGGAATCCGGGGTAAAAAAAATTATATCTTCCGATTTGAGATGTTTGACCCTGATTTGACCTTGAACCTGACGTGATAGGGTCATATTGACCTAGAAATCTCACTCTGCGACCCCAAAAACGCAAAAGTCAACTAATCCAAGAGCCTGTTTATCCTAATATCAGAGAAAAGATTCAAAAAAAGGATCCTACCTACATATGGCCTGCAAATACCACTTTTATTTGAATGTGAGAGTGTATTTGGATGTAAAATTCCCCGCTGGTTCGGAATCCGAGGCCAGAAAAATTATATCTTCCGATTTGAGATGTTTGACCTTGATTTGACCTTGATCCTGACGTGATGAGGTCATATGGACCCAGGAATCGTAATCTCCGACCCCCAAAACTTATAGGTACCCACCTCTGTTCTGGTGTTCCGGCGTAGATCAAATGTAAATCTGTGTAATCAGAGGGGACAATCTCAAAAATGTCCCAATTTGCCAAGCACCACCTGTCACTCTATCTGCGTTAGGAGAAAATTCTATCGGTTTATCTCTCCGATCTTGTGAAGAATAAGGAAAGCAGCGTATTTTTGCATTCAATTGATCATATGTGAACCACCCTTCCGAGACAAAGTAATGTCTCAATATACACAAGGCTAGATCACATGCACAGAATCCCTCAAGAATATCATGACCGAAACAAGGGGGTCACCCTGGATTACATACATGAAAATGTTGCAACTCATTGAATTTGCTATCAAACCTAACACCTAGTGTATGTTCATTTGATAATGGTCTGTGTTGCTCTAATGCATTTTTGTATGATTCAATTGTCCTCGAATCAAAAGTCTCAAGATGAAAGTTTTGTGAATTGAAACTTTTTCGATCAATTGAACAATATCGACAAAAATGCATCGACGTACTCAAATTCTCCACAAAGCCGCCTAGTGCATGGCTCCCCAAATCGTCTCCCGCAATGAAAACTAATCCAGCTTTCACCAATTCATGTTTGGGAATGTTGAATCCTTCACTTTCTAATATTTTCAAATCATTCACTATTCTACCATAAACAATATCATGGTCAAAATCATTTTCCTTACAAATTGCTACCAATTGAATTTGATTAATATGGCTGCGTAAGTAATCAGGTAAGTCACCAATACTGAGATATATGCCAATAATTTTATGTTTCTTCTTCGCAGGGCCAATTGGACACACTAACTCAAAAGCGTCTTGATATAAAATCAAACGCAAGGCCTCGGGATTATCTTGAAAATATTTATTATCCATGAACACTGTTCCATCCATGTAATCCTTCAATAATCCTGATTCAGAACGAATGGGTACATCAAAATTTATATTGATAGACTTATTTTGAAGAATTGCATTTAAAGTTTTCATAATTGGTACATAATAAAAAAATTTGTCTCCTCCAAGTCCTTATTTTTCAGGGTCTACAAATGGAAATAAATTCTTATAAGTATTCTTACGATGATAATCACTTTGGAGTGAATTGTCATTATTTAAAAAAGGATCTGATACTACATTTTCACAAATGAAATTTATCCCATCTTTTGAAATATTCTGCTGAGTTAAGTATTCACTTAAACGGTTCGTGATTCCTTCATGAGTTTGACTGTGTAAATTTTTCAATCCATTCGAAATGTACTGAATCACTATTTGTGGAATCAAATATTGAAATCCAAGTTTCATGTAAAATTGTGCCATACTTTGGAGAGATAACTTATTGTTATCAATCAATGTATTCGCTACTTTATTTTGTTCACATTGTTCAATCGTGTCAGAAATATGATGTGTGTCTCCTAAAACTTCATCGTCATATTGTTGTTCGGACTGTTCGTCGTCAGTTTGAACAATACTCAACGCACTTGATGAATCAATAATATTCCTCACATCTTTTATGATCTGATGTTTTCTTATCAAGTGGGCTGTGAAAGAATGTACCATTTTATAAATTTGTCCACATTCGTAAAGGGACACATAACTTCTATTCCATCTATGATATGGTCTTTTAAGTGTTTGATAAAATAATAATAATTATCCATTTCCTTTTTACAATACAGCACTGTGCATATGTATTTTCCTTTCTCGTTGGATGCACAAGTTGTGCTTCCAACCTCAACTTTATTGACATAAATTTTATGAAATCGAATTGAATGACCTCTTAAAGAACTTTTAGCGTCACAAACGGTATTGCATTCAGGCAATCCACATGGGAAATTCACTGATATATTTCCATGGAATCTAAGATGCTGTGAGTAATTTTTCAGATTTGTTATTTTTGAATCGCAAAATCGGCAAACGAATACGACATTTGTGCTATCTTCTGAATCTAAAAGGAATATATAATATGTATGGAATTACACACATCAATTCAATTTTTGATTATCCAATTTTGGCAAATAGAGTTGCATTGGTGGAAATATGAACGAGAAAAAAAGGAGATTTACCCATATTTCACAGTTTTCCCATTAATAACACGTATAAACCAGGGAGCATAATCTCAAATGCAACATTCTCAAACGGATTTCAGCGCTGCCGTACGGTAGTACAGTGAATTATTCGCCATAGATGCAACTAACACAAACAATGAACAAATCACACCGATTTTCGAATGAGTGTTAGTGTATACATGTAAAATAGTTCACTGTACTACCGTATGGCGGCGCTGAAATCCGTTTGAAAATTTGCTATTCGAGATTATGCCCCCTGGTATAAACTATTTCAGAAATCACTGAGAAATGTACTCCATGATTTACGTCAGAAATCTATTCATAGGTGAAAGGATCATAAAATCGGATGATATTGATATTATGCCAAGCATGAAAACAATACAACTATTTGAATTGAGACATATAATCAATTATATTCATACGCATATGTACTATTATGTACCAAAAAACCATGTGCGCAGTGAGCTACGCGCACGGAAGCCGTCTTTAACACTTCAATATGTATCATTGTTATTTGTTATCATGTGGTTATTAAGGTTGAGAAGTTTACATGTAATTTAATAGGACATTCTGAATTTTCATAATCGGTGATTAGTATTCATGCATATATCATAAAATTTCATAAACATATTGTAAATCACAAAATATTATTACTTTTAAGATGCAATTATGAAATTTCATAAGAATTTTTATATTAAATTTAAGAACTTTTCTAACAGTGAATCTATGTTGCTGTACGGGTAGTATCTCTGTGCATGACTTTTGATACGAGTCAACAACTACAAATTCATCAAAATCAGTGGATTCTCATCGGTTCCCATATCGCTGTAGGATTTTATGTATATGAAATGCCGTCTCTAACGCTTTCATAAATAATCAAGACACATGTTAATTGTACTTAGGCAAATTGTTCAAAATCCAGGAAAAAGCACAACAAACGTTCTACACGCACAAGAATACTCTGATCACGAGAAATTCAAAAGAACTGGCAAGAGTGGATAATATTGAACGCGTTCAAAGCGAAGTCGAATTAGGGATTTTGACAATTGAAGAATTTTTTGACAAATTCAATGGAGAATTAAAACGCCACAATGCGCAAGTTAAGATTCAGTTGGAAGGAGACAACGATGAGCATACAGAAGAAGAGATGAGTGGTACAGTGCCACTTGCTCAATCCCTAAACATATAACAATAAACCCCCACACCCAGACAGCACAACGTGCCACTGAAACGTTTATAGAAGGTTTATAAAACGTAGGGGAGGTCTTCTGGACGTTCAGAGAACCTCCTCAGCCATTTATTAAACCATTCATAAACGTTCCAGTGGCACGATGTGCTGTCTGGGAGATGCACATGCAGGATTGGACTCTAAAGATAGTCTTATTGTATAATAACAATACTAACAATAATAATAAATAGGATAAAAATAATGGAAATGATGAGGAATAAGAGATAATAATAGTAGTGATGAATTATGAAATAAAAATACTGAAAACAACCCTAGTAAAAAACGAACATATATGACCCATACATAATCCATACATAATACATAGAAAATTCATATATGATTCATATATGGAAATGCATAGAATCATATACAATCCATTTTTAATCCATATGTGATCCATATATGATCATATATGACTCATATATAATCCATATAAAATCCATATACGAAAAATATTTCATATGTGACAGAATTTTTTCACATGTATGGGAAAGCCTTGCATCGAAAGGTCATATATGGATTCTGTATGGGCCATATATGATCATATACGGATTCAATATGGATTGCGTATGAATTATATATGGTCATATATGACCATGTATGGTTTCTATATGCTTTATGTATGTTCTCATATGATTCATTTTTACTAGGGAATGAGACATAATATATAATGATAATATTGATAATAATTACAATGAAAATAAAATTAAAATAATTAAATAATGAAGAATAGGTAATAATGAAGATACGCTTCGAAAAACGATTCAAAATAATATATTTCATATCGTGAAAGATTACCCAAACAGCACTTTTGGTCTTCAAGATATCTTGAGGAACTCTTGAGGAAAGAAGTCTTGAGAAGTCTTGTGCAACATGAAAAGATAACCTCAAAGATGTCTAAAACAGTCCTCACTTCTAAAAGACATCTGAAAGATATATTTTAGGAGATCTAGAACTTTTCTTCCGAGTTTATATCTTCTAGGCATCTTATAGAAATCTTTTAGAAGTAAGAACGGTTTCAGATCTCTCGAAGATATCTTTTCATGTTGCATGAGACTTCTTAAATTCAGCTTGAGATATCTTTCAGAACTGAAATGCTGTGTGGGTATTATAATCTGAATGTTTGTATATTGGAAATCATTAAAAGAAGTAAGGTAACTGACCCCATTAGCGAACGCGACCCCTTTAGTGAACCTCGAGATAATAAAACCTCTTTTACGAACAAGAAGTGTTTACCTATTACGTGCTGTGAAGATTATTCCAATCTTCAAACATTATTGTTCGTGATTAATGCGAGAACAAATGGAAGAAAGAAAAATGTAATTCACGAAATAAATAAAGATTCATGCCGAGTGTCACAACGAGCTTTGCCTTCGTGAATCTTACAAGGTGAGTTAAGAATGGACATTTGCATTTTCATAGTATTAATGCGACCATTGAACTATCTTATGTATCCAATGATTTGATATTATTCAAATTAAGATAATATAGGGTTATTTTCAATAACTGTCAGTCGCTAACCTAGGAAATTGCGCGTTCAGAAATACACACACGAAAATGATTGGTGAATCTATTACTTAACGAATAAACGTAACAATTCATATCATTGGTATCTACTCCAGGAAAATTTTTTCATGAATTCTCATAATGCGCATAATTTTTCAATCAATCTATAAATTCCTCCAAGGATTGGAATAAACATGTAAAATTATAAACTCTACTTGAAATTCTCAATTTTTTTCGCCAAAGTAACTCAAGCAGCAACAGAAGTTCAAAGTATATATGAAATAAAAACGTTGGTAGAATTTGCGAATGAGATACGAAGAACATATCATGAAAGTTCATAGAATATACGAATGAGACTGTTTGAAAATATACTCAGAACGTACATAGTACATTTGAAATGTACGATATTCATTCAATCGACGTTCGACTGACGTCCCGTCATATATTCGATTACATACGTTCGATGAATATGCATAGCACCTATGAAAAGGTCTCATTAGAATGTGCACAGAATGTATTTCGAATATCATCAGGAAAGTGATAATAACTCATCTGAGCAGCCTCAGATTCTACGCGTTCAGTAATGGGGTCAATCAGCGTTCACTAATTCATGCGACCCGTTCACTAATGGGGGTATTGTTAACATTTCATTAATTTCATTATTTTTATTGTTATCACTTAGGAAATGAATAAAAAATCACGGTAAGAGAAAATTTAAATGCTCAATCTACCTTATTTCCTCGTGGAAATTCATTTTGAAGAAATTATTCATGAAATAATTTATATTTAGAGTGCTTGTGTTCTTAAATGTTCACTAATGGGGTCAGTTACCTTATAATTTATAATCAAAGTTCAATCCCAACTGTGGTGAAAATTGCGCTTTATATGTATACTCTGAAATTCGTTTAGGAAAGTCTATTTACAATGACAGACAGAATCCGATAAAAAATTGTTGTATGGATTTTCTCAGTTCACATCCCGGATATTCAAGTAGAAAACTCATTCATTGTCTAATCGCTTATGTGAAAAATTTCCAAATTGAGACATTCCATTACAAATTGATAGCAAATTTTGGGAACTCTCCTGTTCGGTATTCCCAGATTGCAATATCCATGCGGAAACTGATGCTGCAATTTACAATTCCCAGACAGAAGTAAGTACCCAGTGAACACTTATGAGAGAAAGAGCTCTTCAAGAGGTTTTTTGAAAGAGTTCTGTCGATGTTATCATGTTGATATCTGAATGTTTTTATTTTTCTGAGATCTCAGAATAAAATCCTCTCAAAGAGTTCGTTTGGATAACATTCAGGCAATCTCTTATTTTCTTCAGAAATCGACGCATCTGATAACCTGTCGATATTTTTATGTTAACCTTCTGAAAGGTCTATCTGATCTCACACATATTTGGGAGGTATTTAACAGCTCTGGATGATCACAGATTGTTCACTGGGTAGAAAGCTGGCAAGGTTTTGACCGGTTTTTAATCGGACAAATAACCCTTCAAAGCCACACAAGGATTCTTAGTAGAATCCTGTCGGGCATTTTCGAGAAACAAAAGTGCTGTTATATTTGATGAAGTGTTGGCGAGTCATTTAATGAATAACGCAGGCCTACAAAATTGAACTTTTTGTTTGGTGCAACAACTGTATCATACTTTTCCGAAGTATTTTGGCGCGCTGAATCCGAATCTGGCTTCAGAATTGCATTATTACGTGTGGTTTTTGAGATATTTCAACGTCAAAGTGTGAAAAACACCGTTTTTCGACATATTTGAGATTACGTGACGTCAGAATGTAATTTTTTCTCATGAAACTAGTAGATGCACCTCAAAATATAATCCATCCCCTTCCGAATGCCGTTGAGTTTGCTCGAATATCTTTTTTTTTACTGTGACACGACAATTTGAAATTTGTGTGTTCATGGATTTAGTGGATAGGTGGAATAACACAATTTTCAAACTGTCGTATCTCAGAGAAAAAAAAAGATATTTGAGCACACCTAATCGCATTTGGAAGAGAATGACTCATATTTTGAGATAATTATTTTTTGAGTAATGTGCGCATGCGCATACGCATAATGCTATACTTTTGACCCTAGGGAAGTTGCTTTGCAGGAAGAAAGCGAGTGAATAGTGGCGCCAACACACGCCACCAGTCTAAAACCTCGATTACCAAACTTTGTGACAGTTCCTTAGAAATGAATGGACTTTGTCTTCAAAAACGTGTAAGAAAAGAGTTACTTTCAATGCATTCGTTACAAAAAGTACACTGTTGGAAATATCTGTGTTGAATTTAATGTACTAGGTTTGGAAGTTTTTTACATGTACATTTGTACAACGCTGGTGAAGTTTGAATCGTTTATTGGAACGAATCATCCAACAACGAAATTTTCAGCTGTCAGCGACCCTCAAATCTTGTGGTCAACTTTGTTTAAAAATGTTTTCAATTCTAAAGAATTAACTTGAGAAGATGAATGAAGATGATTCATCAGATTTTGTGAGATTAGATTTCTCTTTCGTTTCTATAAACGATTCAAACTTCAACGACATTGTACATTAAACTCGAACATCTGAATGTCGAGGGATGTTGATTGCGTATGTATCGATGCATAAGTTTACGCAGTGAAGTTAGATGTATATCAGCTATTGAATTTAATGTATAAATGTATATGAATGGTTATGCAATTCACAAATATTTCTAACAGTGTAATATGTGCAACTTGGAACGAGAATTGGTGACTACGGCTTGTGTGATTCGTGTATCGTGTAAACCTCACCCTCACCACGATTACCAACTTTCGTCCTTCGCTGCACAATCTACTATTGTCAAATATATAGTCATTAAATTTAATTGATTCATTTTCGTGCTCAGTAATTCCGATATGTGGTCGTCCAGGAGGTGTTGTATGAATGATCCCAATACGTTTCGCTACATTTGTGGAGAATATGTGGTGAAAAAATTTGAAAAACCTCCCAGATAGCACAGAAGTCCCCTGACTCGTCAGAATAAATTCACTTAAATGAATTCATCAAGAAGACAATTTTATGAATTCATAATGGATTCTTGAAGAATACATTCGATCCCCGGAGTATTCTTTATGAATTTTCTAAGAACTCATATAGGACTTCATAAAGTACTAAATTTGAATCTATTAAGGATAACAAATGTATTTCCGTTATGTCAGTTCAGAACGCATTACTGGAGGAATTCTTTTATTAGACCTAAAGAATTCTTAATGAACTCAATCGATGAACTCTTTATGAGGTCATTTAGATGTCATTACAGGACGCGATAATTTCAACATTTGAAAAATTTTTCCATCTTTTTTTGAATTTGAACTCATGTGCGATATAATTGTAATATTATACTCTCTAAATTCTTTGGAGTGAATATTCACTCTTCAAAGAGTCAAAATACTGCAACTCTAGAATGGAGTAGGTGCTCAACTCTTGAAGAGTGAAATTTCACTCTTTAAGAGTCAATATTCACTCTTTTTCCCAAGAGTGAGTTTTTCACTCCAAACACCAGAGTCGATTTCCACTCTTATAGAGTGAAAATTCACTTTTTAAGAGTGAAATTTTTCACTCTTTCGGAGTTGCAGTATTTTCACTCCAAGGAATTTAAAGAGTCATATTATAGTATACTGTGATATTATATACGTATGTTATATGGGTCTATGTAAAAACTTCGCATTGTAAATGGTTCGAAAACTTGGTTGAAAAGAATAGCCATACGTAATCTTTTTATTCAACCAAGGTTCCGAACCATTTACATTCCGAAGTTTCTACTCTCTAAATTCTTTGGAGTGAATATTCACTTTTCAAAGAATCAAAATACTGCAACTCTAGAACGGAGTGGGAGCTCAACTCTTGAAGAGTGAAATTTCACTCTTTAAGAGTCAATATTCACTCTTTTTCCTAAGAGTGAGTTTTTCACTCCGAACACCAGAGTTGATTTCCACTCTTATAGAGTGAAAATTTACTATTTAAGACTGAAATTTTTCACTCTTTCGGGGTTGCAGTATTTTCACTCGGCAAGAGTGAATTTTCACTCCAAGAAATTTAGAGAGTATATAGACCTAGTTATATGAGTTATTCAAGTTACAGTCGAACCTCTCTATATGCAACTTCTCTCTGTTCCTCCTCTTTTATTTCTCTTGATAGGAATGAGACGAAAGTTCGATATAGAGAGAGGATTCGGTCCCGAGCAGTTCGATATAGAGAGTCCTGACTGTATTTCTTTTATAGGGATATGATATTTGAAAATCTCGAAAAAAGCTGTTGACACTATTTTTTTTTTCAAACGGTTGAATTGTGTCATTTTGCATTGTTTATTAGTATTTCTGGAGGTTTTTATGAACCTTTTGGGACTCCCAATTCATGTAATTTTATACTCTTTTTAAATTCATTTTTGAATTCTTAATGAACTCTTTTGGATGAAAAAAAGATGTCCCTCGGCACATCATTCTGAACTGTCATAACGGGACGAGTTTAAGAACTCTTTTTGAATTGATTTGGATGAGTTTAGGCAGTCATAAGACATTCATTGTGATATGAAAAGATTTCATTATGGATTCTTTCTGAACTGCTTGTGCTCTCTGGGCTATCATGGACTTTGTAAAAACGGCATATGTGGATTACATTAAGATGGAAATGAAGGCCCTAAACAAGCCGTGGCTTCCAAACATTGTTTGCAAGTTGTGTAGTGAGCATTCGAGACAGTGGACGAATGGTAAGCGTGGGCATTTAAAGTTTGGTGCACCTATGATTTGGAGTGAACCGAAAAACCATATTGATGACTGTTATTTTTGTGTTGTTAAATTACATGGTATGAATGAAAAGAGAATGACATATCCTGATTTACCGTCTGCTAAAAGGCCTCGACTGTACTCAGACGACATACCGTCTCCTATGAATCCAAATTTATCAGATTTGTCGGACATAGAGATGGTAGCAGTTTTTTCGGATGGGAATGACAGCGATTTTAAAGTATCAACAATGCCGTCATTTTACTCTCAAGATGCCTTGAGTGATTTAATAAGACACCTTGACCTGTCGAAAGAGAGATCTGAACTACCCTGGTTAAAAAAGCCAGTTGATTCTGGCCAAAACTCATCAACTCATGAGCATGTCAGATTTGGCCAGACCTTTGTCCATGCATAATGATAGTTAAATCCAATGAGATGGGTGATCGGGCAAGTGTCATTGATGAAACAGAAACAAACAGTATACCACTGAGATTATTCGAAGAATACAGTGGGATTTAATTGGCCTAATACAACTGAATTTTGTGGGATTCAGTGAGTAATCATATAAAAGCTTAATTCGAGTGAAATCTTGAATTCAATAGCTGAAATAGGGAATACGACGATGAATTTCTTTGGGAATAAAGATGCCATTGAACGTGCACTCACGTCAGATCTCACATGTAGTCACCTGGTACTCTGAACGAGAATCAATCGGATCATTACTGCACGCATCATTGAGTATATAGGACGAATAGCACAATGAGAATCAATTGGCATGCTGCTCAATGATCTGATTGGTATGGACAGGTACCATGGAGATCAAGCGAAGTGAGAAATAATGTGTATTCTGATGGGCATTTAGGTGGGATTCAATATGTGATTTGATCGGTCATTATTACGTATAATTATGAGTGTCAAGGAGGAATTACACTCTGAGAAACAATCGGAGTAACGCCTCCAAATACTTCCAGATCAGATGAGTAATCCACTTACGATGATGGAGGAGAATTAGTAGGGGTTTTGAGGTACGATCCGATGAGAATTGATAGATGATTACCGAGTGCTCTTCCTCAGATTGTATGAGTCATTCAACCATGAAATTTCACGCGCATTATTGATATAATCGAAGCCATTAGACAACGAGAATCATTCAGCATTTGGCCACATGATCAATGCCGAATGAATAAACAGTATCACGGTGGGATTTGATGAGAACCGATACGTAATCTGATGTGCATTTACGTCATATATTGATCGTAACTCAAGACATGCTGTTGATGGGATTTAATGCGTGATAGGATGATTCATTGTGACTTCCAAGATTGAGGGTTGTGAAGTTGCAACGTTATCAGAATCAATGGGAGTACAGACCGTTGACTGATTCGGATATGCTAAGTAGTACAATGATGAGAATCAATATGAATTTTGACGTGTGATAGCGAAAGATTATACATGAAATAAACGGACGCTGTGAATCAGATTTAGTGCGTAATTTGACCGGGATTCTAAGATGCAGTGTTCCTTGGTTAAAGACGACTGGCTCATGAGAATTAATGAGCACATCGCTCAATGGGTTATGTAGATTGCTAAGGCACTACCAAGATGAGATTGGGTGAGAATCAAAGCGTATTCTGACACACATTTGAGTGGTGTATTGGACTTGTGGTCAATGGGATTTAATGCGCAATTGGACCATTCGTAATCACTTCAGATATTGAGAGTATGAAATTACTGCCTTATGGGTATATTAATCGGAGTACAGACGGTACACTGATTTGGATATGCTAGGTAGTGAAATGATGAGAATCAATATGCATTTTGACGTATACTAGCGGAAGATTGGGAATGAGATAACCGGACGCTCCGAATGAGATTTGATGCGTAATTTGACCGAGATTCTCTAGCATACAGTATTTTTTGGTTGGAGACGATTGGCTCATAAGAATTAATGAGCACATCGCTCAGTGAGTGATATGGATTGAAAAGGCAGTACCAACATGAGATTTAGTGAGAATCGAAGCGTATTCTGACGTACATTTAACTGGTGTATTGAACTTGTGGTCAGTGGGATTTAATGCGTAATCAGACCATTCGTAATCACTTCAGATATTGAGAGTATGAAATTACTGCCTTATGGGTATATTAATCGGAGTACAGACGGTACACTGATTTGGATATGCTAGGTAGTGAAATGATGAGAATCAATATGCATTTTGACGTATACTAGCGGAAGATTGGAAATGTGATAACCGGACGCTCCGAATGAGATTTAATGCGTAATTTGACCGAGATTCTAGCATACAGTATTTTTTGGTGAAAGACGATTGGCTCATAAGGATTAATGAGCACATCGCTCAGTGGGTGATGTAGATTGAACGGGTAGTACCAAGATGAGACTCGGTGAGAATCAATGCTTTTTCTGACGCACATTTGAGTGAGGTATTGAACCTGTCGTCAATTAGATTTAATGCGTAATCGGACCATTCGTAACTACTTTCGAAATGGAGATAAAAATACTGCGTAACGATAATCAATCGACCCGCTAGCAGGGTCAGATATAGGGAAGGTGCCACCCAACCCTGGTTGATGAATTTCATCGAATTCCGGTTGAACCGATTGGTTCGTATTGAATCCGATGCAAAAACACAATTTGAGTCAGGGGTGTCCACGGATTGCTCAATTTGCTTCGCGACGAGTTCAGTTCGCTGGTACACCTCCGCGCGGACACCCGCGGAGCCACCGAACCAATGAACTGAACATGTCGCGAAGCAAATTGAGCACGCCGTGGACACCCCTGATTTAAGTCGTTGAATGAATCGATTTGACTTGTGTTTCTGAATCGAAATCCATAGACACGGCTTGCTGCTCGGTAATGAGGATGCTTATGTACAGGATGTAAAATAATTTACAGACCGGTTTTGATAAGTATATTTCGCAGCTGAAATGCAATAATTTCCCGTCCGAAAACTTTTTTGGCAGCTCAGCTTTTGAGACAACAGCATTTAAAATTGTTCTTCCAATTCTAAATCACTCGGAAGCCTTGTTCGATGAATACTTGAGCTTGAAATCGTTGGCCAAGTGGGAAAATAGCTGATCTGCGAAAAAAATCCAAGTATTTTATCGTCGGTTGTTACAGAGCTAAAGCGATTTGAAATGTTCTAGCTTCCAGCCAATCGGTATCCAGTAACTTTGAATCTTATAGCTTTGAAACAAACAATGATAGAATACTTGAATTTTGTTCTAGAGATCCACCGTCCTCCAACTTGACGAATAATGTCGAGCGCTTATGCAATACATCCCTACAAACAATAATATCTGGCATTACAATGGGCCACTGATGGCCTTACAATGCCGGTGTAGAGACATTACCGGACCTTTGAAATACCAGCAGTCGTGTTTGCTGGGATAATGCTTCCGCGTGATCTGAATCTGAGAGAAAATTCAAAAATGATTATATCTAAAAAATTCCACTCTTCATCAATGGAATGATTGAATCCGTAATTGCTTCGGATATTAGGAGTGTGAAATTACTGCTTCATGAGAATTAATCGAAATGTCAGTGGCGAATCCAGCGAGTTGTCCATCTTTCCCTCCTTCCATTCAAGTATGCAGGTTGAGAAAGAATGTGAAGAGGCCCTCCTCCCCCCCAAGAGACAGGTAGACGACTTGCTGCCAGTGATGCCACCATTCCAGCCGGGAGTACGCACACATTGAAACCCGTATTCATGTGATTCGGAACCAGTCGGTTCACTTCGAGTCAGCTCGGAAAATCGAGAGAGAACCAACTATCCGTCGGTCTTTGTCTTCTCAATATGTTTTACGATCGGCTAACTCCGTGCAAGATCGGAAAAAATTTAAAGCCCACGCGGTCGACTTACCGAAAAGTTTCACCGCTTTTTCTTTTCCAAGCGACAATTTTATTGTAATCAGTATCGAACTGACTTACCCGGCACCCCGGGCAATTCTCGGCCGGGGCCCTTCGATATTTTTTTCGTTTTTTTTTCAAATCGAGAGCCAGTTCAATACTGATTATGAAATTATCACGATGAAATATAAATTTGATGCATAGCATCATTTAATTGAATTAAAATCGAATATGAGTAAATAATTTTTCAATTATTATTCATTTTTCATAAATTTTATAAGATTATTGGTTATTCTTATGACTGATTATGGAGCTTTCAAGAACTCCTATATGTATTGTATAAAAATTTTCTAACAGTTGCGTATTTCTAATCATTATTTTAAATCTCGATGATTTTTCAATGAATTTCATTAGAATTGTCAATCAATCGATGGTTGAAAAATTCTAAGATAGTTTGGGGATCTATGATGAATGTCCTGCGGTGAATTCCATAATTTTCCCTGATAAATTAATTTTCAGAGATCACTATGATATTCCAGTAATGAGGATAATCAAATCAACATCGATGATCAGATGTTGATCAACATCAAAATAATAAGACTGAATATTCAATTGATTGAGTGCAAATTATTTTCAATGCACTGAATAATTAGATTTGAGCATTCAAATAGATATTTCATCATTTCACGCATTATCAGTCTCTTTCCTTCGCTGCATTACTTCATAGACGTAATATGTGGATCGAAATATTACAAGACCCCATAGCCTAGCGGCAAAAGACATGTTTCTTGCGGAAGAACGGTCGGGTTCGATTCTGTGTGGAGACAGTTCATTTTTTATGTCATCTCTCTGGTGAATAATTAAATTTCACATCCGATTATTATTTTTTATGTCATTACATCGTCATGTTATCAATAATCCTGATCTTCCGGACTGCACTTGCGGATTCGACTAAGTACAGGTCCGAGTCGATTGGAAATTTCCCAAATATTCGTGTCCATGAGATATACACAGTGAAAAATTTTTCGTCAAATTCAACACACAAGCGAATGTTAACCATTTTTCTTCACACTCAACGTGTGTTGATTCCAGAGTGACACTCACAAAGTGTTAATTCGAACTCGAATAACATTTTAATGTGTTGAAAATGAATCGATCGAACAGCATTTGATCAGTGTGTTAAATGAACACACAAAAGTGTTAAATTTTCAACACTCGAATTTTAACACGTAGTTCAATATTCAACACTTGAATTTTGGCACGTAGTTAAATATTCAACACTTGAATTTTGACACATACTTCTTTTTTACACAATGACGGAATTTCTTTTTACTGTGTAGACCGATCGATGCAGAATCTTCTGAAATGAGAAATGAATAGCACTTCAGAGGAACGTTTTTGAAGAAGTGTACTTGCAAATTCCATCAATTCCTGTGACGAATTGATGAAAAAATTTCAAAAATTTGTGTCCATCGGATAAAGACCGATCGATTCGAAATCTAATGAAATGAAAAATCAAATCACTTCGGAGGAACGTTTTTGAAAAAGTATACTTGCAAATTCCATCAAACCCTTTGACGAATTGATGAAAAAATTTCGAAACTTTGTCTCCGTGGAATATAGACTGATCGATTCTGAATCCCCTCACGCAGAGCAATGGATTGACGGAATTTCTTTTTACTGTGTAGACCGATCGATGCAGAATCTTCTGAAATGAGGAATTATTAGCACTTCAGAGGAACGTTTTTGAAGAAGTGTACTTGCAAATTCCATCAATTCCTGTGACGAATTGATGGAAAAATTTCAAAAATTTGTGTCCATCGAATGAAGACCGATCGATTCGAAATCTAATGAAATGAAAAATCAAATCACTTCGGAGGAACGTTTTTGAAAAAGTATACTTGCAAATTCCATCAAACCCTTTGACGAATTGATAAAAAAATTTCGAAACTTTGTCTCCGTGGAATATAGACTGATCGATTCGAAATCTTCTGAAAGGAAAAACAATGAATATCACTTCGAAGGAACGTTTTTAAAAGAGTGTACTTGCAAATTCCATCAATTCCTGTGACAAATTGATGGAAAAAATTTCAGAAACTTGTCTCCATCGAATAAAGACCGATCGATTTGCAATCTACTGAAATGAAAAATGAAATCACTTCGGAGGAATGTTTCTAAAAAAGTATACTTGCAAATTCCATCAAACCCTTTGACGAATTGATAGAAAAATTTCGGAACTTTGTCTCCGTGGAATATAGACCGATCGATTCTGGATCTCCCCACGGAGAGCAATGGATTCTAAGGAGTATGACAAATATCATGAAGGCTGGAATATTTCATAATATATTTTCGAGTATGAGGACAAGTATCTAGATTATACGTGTTATGAGTACAAGTATCCATTTATGATGAAGGTGTTTGTTTTGGGGTAGATGGTACCGTCACCCAGTAATATATCAATATAATAACAGCAAGGAAAAAAAGTTAGTTCCTATTATAATATAAGATTATTACAATTACTATCTTCAGTTGCTTGAATTGAGAAAAGAATAATATGAAATCGAAAAAAAAAAAATATTCCTCAGGACATGAACCCGCCAAGATACCACACGAAGAATCCTTTTTCAAGAGCGAGAATGGAACTCTTCAAGAATTCTTTTCGAACTAGTGAATTCATATAGAGCTCTGGAGTTGACAGTACCATCTACCCCAAAACAAACACCTTCATCATAAATGGATACTTGTACTTATAACACTTACAATCTAGATTCTTGTCCTCATACTCGAAAATATATTATGAAATATTCCAGCCTTCATGATATTTGTCATACTCCTTAGAATCCATTGCTCTGCGTGAGGGGATTCAGAATCGATCGGTCTATATTCCACGGAGACAAAGTTTCGAAATTTTTCCATCAATTCGTCAAAGGGTTTGATGGAACTTGCAAGTATACTTTTTCAAAAACGTTCCTCCGAAGTGATTTGATTTTTCATTTCATTAGATTTCGAATCGATCGGTCTTTATTCGATGGACACAAATTTTTGAAATTTTTTCATCAATTCGTCACAGGAATTGATGGAATTTGCAAGTACACTCCTTCAAAAACGTTCCTCTGAAGTGCTATTCATTTCTCATTTCAGAAGATTCTGCATCGATCGGTCTACACAGTAAAAAGAAATTCCGTCATTGTGTAAAAAAGAAGTACGTGTCAAAATTCAAGTGTTGAATATTTAACACTTTTGTGTGTTCATTTAACACACTGATCAAATGCTGTTCGATCGATTCATTCTCAACACATTAAAATGTTATTCGAGTTCAAATTAACACTTTGTGAGTGTCACTCTGGAATCAACACACGTTGAGTGTGAAGAAAAATGGTTAACATTCGCTTGTGTGTTGAATTTGACGAAAAATTTTTTACCGTGTATATCTCATGGACACGAATATTTGGGAAATTTCCATTCGACTCGGACCTGTACTTGGTCGAATCCGCAAGTGCATTCCGAAAGATCAGGATTATTGATAACATGACGATGTAATGACATAAAAAATAATAATCGGATGTGAAATTTAATTATTCACCAGAGAGATGACAAAAAAAAATGAAATGTCTCCACACAGAATCGAACCCGACCGTTCTTCCGCAAGAAACATGTCTTTTGCCGCTAGGCTATGGGGTCTTGTGATATTTCGATCCACATATTACGTCTATGAAGTAATGCAGCGAAGGAAAGAGACTGATAATGCGTGAAATGATGGAATATCTGTTTGAATGCTGAAATCTAATTATTCAGTCCATTGAAAATAATTTGCACTCAATCAATTGAATATTCAGTCTTATTATTTTGATGTTGATCAACATCTGATAATCGATGTTGATTTGATTATCCTCATTACTGGAATATCATCGTGATCTCTGAGAATTAATTTATCAGGGAAAATTATGGAATTCACCGCAGGACATTTATCATAGATCCCCAAACTATCTTAGAATTTTTCAACCATCGATTGATTGACAATTCTAATGAAATTCATTGAAAAATCATCAAGATTTAAAATAATGATTAGAAATACGCAACTATTAGAAAATTTTTATACAATACATATAGGAGTTCTTGAAAGCTTTATAATCAGTCATAAGAATAACCAATAATCTTATAAAATTTATGAAAAATAAATAGTAATTGAAAAATTATTCACTCATATTCGATTTTAATTCAATTAAATGATGCTATGCATCAAATTTATATTTCATCGTGATAATTTAATAATCAGTATTGAACTGGCTCTCGATTTGAGAAAAAAACGAAAAAAATATCGAAGGGCCCCGGCCGAGAATTGCCCGGGGTGCCGGGTAAGTCAGTTCGATACTGATTACAATAAAATTGTCGCTTGGAAAAGAAAAAGCGGTGAAACTTTTCGGTGAGTCGACCGCGTGGGCTTTAAATTCTTTCCGATCTTGCACGGCGTTAACCGATCGTAAAACATATTGAGAAGACAAAGACCGACGGATAGTTGGTTCTCTCTCGATTGTCCGAGCTGACTCGAAGTGAACCGACCAGTTCCGAATCACATGAATACGGGTTTCAATGTGTGCGTACTCCCGGCTGGAATGGTGGGGACGAGAAATGGTCAGATGGAGAGGGTAAATCGACTCGGTCGACCAAATGCTGGCATCACTGCTTCCTGGATCCGTCACCGCGAAGTTTAGATAATAGGCTTACCTGGAGCTGTCAGGGTTACAAAAATGATAATCCTTGATAATGATAATTCTTTTACCCCAACAATTCCGTAGTAAATTCAACTATAAATTTTTCTCAGTATAAATGAAGTGTTTGCTGCAGCGTTACAAAAGTGGCAGTGAAAAGTATACGGCGTTTGATTGGATAGGATACGAAGAGTATTAAAACCGGAAGTTAAAACAAAGGGAGTGAACAAAGTTAAAAAATCCTAAATGTCAAAATTGAACAGTTATGAACAGTCTTCGATATTGACCGCTCAACAATATTATTTGCAGTCAAAATACCGACGTTTTGCATGCACTTGATGGAACGTACTATCAAATCGCATGAAGCGTTTGGAAAACGATATTGCAAGCTTATGAAGCGGAAATAAAACGTATGATTTCGATTCTTCACAGCCAGCGAGCCCCACACGCGTCAGGAAAAGATTAGGACACTTTTTGCTTTGTATACGCTCCTTTTGAGCTCAGTGTATACGCTGAATTTCCACCAAAGGAATGAAAACACTATAACATGATAAGCTTCTGTGAGAATCAATTCCTATTCTGATATACATTCGAGTTATATGAATGATTTTTTCTGATTCGGAATTTTATCCTTGTACAAAGTTCCGGAAAAATGCGGACAAAAATGACACAAATGACAAAAATGACAAAAATACATTAGAAACGGACAACAAAAGAAAAAATATATGTCGTTTGTTATTCGTTTCTGATGTGCATTTGTCATTTAGTCGATTAGATGATTCATTATCCCTTCCAACATTGGGAGTGTAAAATTACCACATTATGAGAATCAATCGAGATATGGCCGATAGATTCACCTGAATCTGCTAGATTATACGTATGTGAGGACAATGCGAGTTTTGACGTATAATCAGAGCATTTATGAATCTGACTACCGGATGCTCTCATATGGTACAAATATCTCAGTAATATCTCCAAAATATTCTGGAAATACTACTCAGACAATCGTGCTATGTGGGATCTGAATGAGATATAATACGTTATATGAATGCGCAATGTGGAATATTTTTTTATCGGGATAATTTATCATTCTGGATTATTCCAGGCAAGAAATATAAAATTCAATATAACGTATTAAGATGACAAATAAATGAAATATATTTAAAATTTTTTTGATTGATGGTTGTTTTTTCATAATTTTTCATAGTTAATCTAAATCCTGTTCATGGATTAAAGCATCTCCACCATTTTCTCCATCTTCTGGACCGTTCTCACTTTCTTCACCTCAGTTTTTCATGATTTTCGTTTTCTTCTTCTTCTTTCTCTTCTTTTTCTTCGTCATTAATTTCTTGACTCGCTAATTCAGAAGAACCACCACTGTATGGATCGACGGTGATAATTATTTCTTCTCCTTTTTCAACGGCGCATGCTCCTAAAACACAACATCAAAAACACAGAAAACGGTAGTGGTAGTATACAAAAGATGTCCGTTTTTTAAATGTTCAGTGACTACACGAAAAGATTGTTTGCATTAATACTAGAGAAACTGTATCAAGTTTAAAGCAAAAATCATTGGTGAAAAATATTCTTAGTGGATTTGTGAGAAGTTGGTAATCATCACAGATATCTATATTACACTAGATTGCTAACGTACGGTAGTACATGGCCCAACAAAAACATGTATCAAACTTATGTACATAAGTGAGTGCGCGTCCTCGAAATAAGGCTCCGCCAATTTAAACCAATCAACTTCAACTATAACAGGGGGCTTATTCAACGCATGCGCATCTGCGCACTGTTCGTACATATTTTTGTGTGCCACTTTTTATGTACAATTTACGGGGTCGTTCGCGATCTAGTGTGATATAGATGTCTGTGGTAATCATATTATGATGATTGAATCTTGGAAATTCATGATTGCACTGCGAAAACTGACGCTTTTATTACAAGGAGGCAATCGCCAGCTGAAACATAGTTTATTTCACTGGGGAAACGAATCCGGTTCTCGATTAAAATGTACCGTCTCAAAATAATAGTCGAGCAGTTGTATAAATACATGAAAAACGTCCTTTCTTGCAATAAATCCCGTCCTCCTCACCAAAATTCGGATATCTCAAATTGTTCCTTGAGGTGGTTCCAGCAACTTTGAATAACGCATTATAAATTGATGAAAATGTAGTACAGCTGTGGTAAAAAGAAGTCTATTGAATCCCATAAATTAATGAAATTTGATACAAACTTTGCAATGGAAAATGCCTATTCAAACCTACACAATTCTTATTGAGTCCCATTAATTCAATCGGTTCCAAAGGGTTTTAACAGGTTTGAACGAGCGTGAATGATTATTGATCATCGCAAAGTTTGTAATAAATCTCATTAATCAATGGGATTTAATGGACTTTTAAATCCAGGAAGTATAGTTGAAGTACTCAAGAATCAATTGCCGTCACAAAATAGGTACATTAACAACAATATGATCGAGACATCAAAGATTGAAAATGTGACTTTTAACATGGAGTATTGCGATTCAAATACTCGTAAAGATGGATTCCAGTGCACTGCTAACAAACTGCTTGTGCTTGCGACTTTTCTGCATGCAATGAACTCACAAAGTATGTTCTCGCACGAAATTCTATCTAAGTGAGATTATGGATCTCAAAAACAATTTTTGAGAGTATTAAAAAAAAGATCTTAATAGGAAACCTCAGAACTTATCGATTTTTTCAAGGAGATTCGAATGAGTAAAAGGAAAACACAAGTTATCGACCAAGAAACATCAAACATCATGATTATCATTAACACATGATCATGATGATCATCATGATTATGGGACTTATTGATATTTTGCTGAATGAAAAATGAATTACCTTTTTCTTTTTTTCAATTTCCTTTTCACGTCAGAAATCAGTGAGCATAAAGTATTATTTACTTTTTTGACCATCTCCTGTTTCGATGCTTGAGAGATGTGCTTGAATTCTCGCTTATTTAAAAAAAAACTGTAGAGCCTCTGGAAATATTGAAAATGTCGATAACATAACAAGAAAGACGATGAAACTATAAATGAAACGAAAATTATACATGAAATAGAAATTTTTCTCGGTTTCTCAAATGCCTATATAGCCCCATACATTTCAGTATTATATCAATCGAAGGGCCTGCGGTCTAAACTTGCCAACATTTTTTGCCAAATTCATTTTTTTACCTCTCTTTCTTGTATTTGTCGATGCGGTTTTGACAATCTGCAACATCTTCGTAATCGGAAAAGCCTTGCGAATCAGAATATTCAACATTCATTATGATACATTGAAAAATGACTGAGGTAGAACGAGTTAAATATTGAAAAACAATAATTTTCGGTACGAAAAGATGTGCAGTTTCCATTTTTTTTCTCAAAAAATATTAATCCAAGAAAAAAATCGCAAACGGACACTTACATTGATTTTTCAAAACCTATCACCCAGTTTTTTTCCAAATTCCGGAATTCCAACTTTTGATTTTGGCGTGTGACGTCACGGCTTTTCCGCGGTTTCGAGCGTTAGGCCCCTTATTGCATCCGGGCCTCAATTACGTATACAAACGAAAAAATCAAAAAAACTTCGCAGATTCATGGAGAGAAAAATGTAGGGGATGTCCCGTGAATATTTGTCACGCATAAATCGCAAGAAGTCTCACGCGTTCATCCCGTGGAACTCTTGGAATAAAAGCATGAACCGGAGCACTTATCGCTGCCGCATTTGAAATAGTGCATAGGTCCGTGCTTTTATTTCAAGAATGCCTCCTTACGATCGGTACGCGATAGGTGTTCATGCGATTATTCCTTGTTTTTTGTTTCCGTGTTACAGGTCAATTCCGCTGAACCCCCTGCAGTGAACATCCTTACAACTTTGAATTGATCCATATCATTTACTCTTCATTCAAATGATCTGAAACTTGGAAATTTCACTCATCCCTGGAACCCGAAGGGAAAACTTGTATGAATGTTAGCACAGGTTTAGACCGTGAGCCTTCAATTATATTTCAATCTTGCACCTTCAGTACATTTCAATGAACTTTTACAAAAATATGTCAAAAACCTGTCAATCGAAATTGTAGCTATTTGCAATATTATCTCAGATATATTAAAAGAATAAATATTACAATGGAATACTTCAAAAATGTTTTTAAAATATTCCAGAAATATCACAAGAATGAATATTACAAAAGAATATTTCAAAAATGTTCTTGACATATTCCAAAAATATCACTGAAATATTTCAATGCTCCAAATGCTAGATTTCTGCAATCTTCATGGAATCTCCGGGGCTGTATGGGTATTCCTAAACTCGCTCCTCTTTTTCGTGCCAAATAAATTTGTTTATATTTTGCATGAGTGTTTCACTCGAGACGAAATTATAAATTTCAGGACTAAATCGAGACCGAAATCGAGACCTGGTCAATCTCGGCAAGACGATAGTGAAACACTACTTCTCATAGAAAGTCTGCACATAATTCACAAACTCTACGAAGTCGGTCATACTTTCATATAAATTCTTCATCAAAATAAAAATGTGCACATACAAATTTTCGAAAGATACCTTTTATAGCGTTCATTTTATTTCCGTCCAATTTATCGGGTTGTTTGGTAGCACTGGTGTTATTGGAACGCCTGCCAGTGACCGTACTTTTTTGAAGGACTTGCTCACTAAATAAGATTCTGGCAAGATCTCTTGTAAATATTACAGGATCTTTCAGAGCGAGCAAGCTATAAAATTGTGCGCTGGTGATCCAGCAATCACATCCCACATGCGTCTTGAATAAAATGAGAACAAATAATTACATATTCCATGTTCCGAGCAATAATGATAGACAATTCATCAATCACAACCCCAAGAGAACCAAGAACGTGCGTACGTCCAAGGGACGTCCACATACGTCTCTCTCACGTTCTTTGGAGTTTCAAATGTCCGCCGGACACTTCCCGTACAGCACAACCACCGATCCTCCACCGACGACTCCGGTGGTACGGAGGTGGAGGATCGATGGTTGTGCTGTACGGGTTGCACCTCCATAGGACGTCTAAAAGACGTGTATGGACGTCCCCTGGATGTACACAGATTTTGGTTCTCTTAGGGAAAGGTATCAATACTGGAAGTCGAATCAAGTTTTATCTTCTAACTCACTCAAACTGACGTTAAGGGGCTTCGAGCGCTCTCAATATTTAGGTATACACACACAGCAAATAGGTAGAATCTAAGCGGGGAAAATTTTGCGCCAAACTTTTCAAATACATTTACAATTCTCCAGCGCTCGAAGGCCCTTAGCATTCGTTGATTTTCGTCTGCCTATCAAATATTCTCATGGACATGCTTGTATTTCCTACGTTTCAAAGATATCTCAAATACATTACTGCAATACACGTATTCAAAAGGATTAACCCTCCGAGAACACATCTATTTTGTCATGCAACTTCAATCATCCACCAGTTTGAAACGACATGTACGAGGGTTACCGGATAAAATTTTTCACATGAAGAACAATCGTCATGAAAATCGAGGACACTAAAAGGAGGACTCAAAGATTTCGAATGATTGATCCCCTCTATTCAGGGTTGAAGATAAATTATCGTGTAATCTGCTCATTACGTGTCTTATATAGAATCTGATTTGATAATTTTGAGCGAATAACCCAATCAGGTCTCACACGATCGTTTTTTCTGGCAACCCTGCTTGTATTTTACTCGTTCCTCACACCAAGTACTTCGCAGCAAGTTTAAAAAACTATCTCATCTGTATGATGGATCTCGACTAGGGTAACGGTGCAATAAATAATACAGGTCCTCCAAAATATAGACGTCTGGTCATCCTGTGTACGATCGGCAAAAAAAACAACCACAGATACTTGAAACATTGACAAATTAATTGAAGAAAATCAAAATAGATTTGTTATAATTAACATTGTTTGAACAATTTCTCAAGCTGGTTGACGGATGGGTCTTTCAAACCCAGTGTGCTTTCGGAGGATTAAATATATCTCAAAAACATTTCTTGAACATACTCAACAGATCTCACAAAGAATATGTACAAAACATTTCTTCAAGATTTCCAAAACATGTAAGTGATCTTACAAAAAATGGTTTTTGTCACTGACGAATTTCGTAAGGAAATACAAAGTGCTTGTTCGTAGCATTTATCGGGAACGTTCACAGTGAAGAAATGATAAATGCAATAGTTTACATATTTTGGTTTCTCCGTTGTTTCTAAAGAAATGTTTCTATTGCATCCTATCTTTACTTTTTCTTCAAAACTTCAGAAAAGACATGAGAATTTTGTGAGCGTAACAAAGAATGGTGCAACCTTATTGAAAGATTCAGTCACACATGCCCCGAATAACGAAAAATCCGAAATATCCATCACTGATGACTTCGCAAAAAGCCCACATCCATTCCTCAAGTACGGCTCACAGGCCAAAAAAATCCGAGAATCGACTATGAGCCATCACGAAATGATCGTTGATCGAAACATTCGATTATTTTTTTATTCAGGTTATCTTAAAAATGACTAAACCCTTCCAATAACATTTCATTTAATAATCAATTCTATATTAACGATTCTTTTCAGAGGTATGTTGAAGCAAACGATGGATTAAAAATCAATTGAATTGCATTTTATTTTCTGAAATGAACCAAAAGTCACGTCATTATCCATTTTCTGAAAATATTAAATTATCGTCAAAAATAATCTTACAAGTCCTTCTCGTTTTCTCACATAACCCACAGCGACGGCCCCTACTCCAGGAGATTCTGTGTCGGGATTCATCTTCACAGAATTCTTGACGATCTCTGCATGAAAAAGCACACAACCAAATATGAGTTATTTCATGGATGTCCACGTCGCATCTCCGTAGAGGCGAGGTGGATAAAAGGGAAACGTGGATACAGGGTATAAAATCTTAGAAGTTATACGCAATTGGAATTTCTCAAAAAATCGATTTTTTTCTCAATTCTATTCTCGTAATGTAAAAATATTTAAGAATACATGCAGAAAATTCAAAGTCTACCCGACAAAGATTCTCGAAGTTACACGGCCATTCGTAAGAAATTTTCTTCTATGTGTAATGATCGAGCTGTTGACGTATAACCCTTTAAGAGAGGACACCAGGATGACTGACCATTTTCAAGGAACTACCTAGTCATTTTTTTTTAAGTTTTTGACACCAGTAAGGTATATAGAAACACAAGGTTGGAGGCTACATTAGACATATATTGGAGTGTATAAAAAAATTTATATATCAATGAAAAAACAACAAAATGGCAACGCTGTTGTACAATCAGTTTTCGGTCTTGTCGTGGCACGTAACCCGAACAGCACACCCACCGATGTCTCCGTCACATCTCCGTGGAAGCTCCGTGGAGGCAACGGAGACATCGGTGGGTGTGCTGTTAGGGAATGTAACTATCGTATACTTGATCCTAGAACAAACAGTGACAGTACTTTCATCAAATATGTTACTTTTAGCAGAGAAGTACCTAAAATTGTGTTCCACTGATTGAGAATAGTGAAAAATAGATCGGTTTTTATTCCCCAATTTATGGTCGAAAAATCGATACTTGTCTTCAAATTCGTCATTGAATTTTTGTTTTCTGAATTTTTGCCCCTTCAAGTACATACATCTTTTCACACCTTCGGAGTATACACAGATGCAAATCTGCACCAAGCAACTTTGCTCCAGTTCCACCAATTCAAAGGACAATGCAGATTAACATGACATGCAAGAAAATTTACAAACATTTGATTTAATCAGTGAAAGAAACGCCAGAATAAAATCAATTTTGGAAGAAAATCGATGTGTTTTCAAATGGTTGGTGCGAATTCGCACCTGTGTGTACCTAAAGGGTTAGTTTTCCCATTACGTCACTCCTAGAATCAACATATTTAACGAAAATATTCGATTTTTTGGTGTAGGATCAAGTATGCGACAGTTTAACTGCGTGATGCACTGAGAAAAAGGGTTTGGTTGAATATTATACAGCTAAGAAATTTAGTCCCCCTTAACTAAAAGTTTAGTTGAACCAAATGAATTTTATTTGTGACAGGTATATTTTTTACTTCCCTTGAATAAATTGTTTTATTCATATCTCAGACAAGTAGACTTTTATTTACGCCAGCTAAAATTTAGCTGGGACAACTAAATTTTGGTTGCCGCAGCTAGGTATCTTTCTCTCAGTGTGCGGACAGACTGGTAAAAACCAATTGTGTTATAACACGGCTTGTGCGCCGCCATTTTTTTCGTTTTTTCCTCATATAAATGAGTAAGCACAAGAGTGTACTGAGACAAAATAAGCATAAGCGTAAGCGTAAACCCAATGCACAGAACCTCACATGAAGTCTCTGCGTATTGCGCTTATGCTTAAGTGTATGCTTGCATAAAGTGTGTGCTTACTCCTCAAACATTTTTTGATATACTTTTATTTCTAATGCAATGTAAAAGTTGTTTTTTCTTCATAACTTCACTCTTTTCTGAGGGAAAAAAATGATGATTAGAATGGGAAATAGGCACTTGGAAATGGTTATCACCCTCGTGTCTTTCCTTAAGAAGTGATATCTGATAAGAGGTATAAAAAGATGAGTATTTTTTCGTTTATAATAATGAAGTTCATTTCCTAAAACCGATGACGTGAATTTTTTATACTATATGTTCCAACTTTTTTTTGCCAAAAATTCAACGAAAGGAATTGATCGTTCATAAAAATATCGCTGTTTTTCTTACATTCCCCTCCGCAGCGATTACTTTGCGTTGACCATCACCCGTGTTTCCGAAGTAGCTGACCACGACCAGATGGTCTGGACCACTCACTTTTGATTCGTTGAGAATTAAATTTCAACCAATAAAAAGTGAGTGGTCCAGACCATCTGGTCGTGGTAAACCACTTCGTAAGCACCCCACAACATCTCACGGGATTATCTAAAATCGAACAAACTAATAATAAATCTAGTGCTTCATCGAAGATTTCAATTTTTTTTTTCAAATCAATAAAATGGCGGCTTTTAACAGTTTATTCCCAATTTTCCAAGTGAAAAAGCATTAGTTCATTGTTGGTTCAACTAAAAATTTCCAAAATAATGAAAATCCTTTGATTGAGCACTACTTTTTAGTACTATTGATAAGCTGTGAGAATTTCATCGAAATCCATTGGATGATTTCTGAATTATACTGCTTACAGTCTTTATCAAACAAAACATTCTTCTGAGAAGAACGACTACACACGGAGAAAATTATGTAGGAAAAATTAATATATTCATAGCCGTGGGATATACCTTCACTATGACGAAGAGAACCATGAGTATGCGACAGATTATCACAACTCTTCTTAAGTTTTATATGCGGAGTAATAAGAAAATACAAAGTTATAGTTTCTATCGACATAATCAGGTATATCCTACGGGTACGATACTTTGTTTGATAAATCTTTAATGTAAAATTTTTTCTTTGCACTATAAAAAGTACGGAGTGGAAATAACATCGAAAATGTTCTTAAAAAGTCCAGTGTGGGTTGTGGTGTTGAAATCACTCTACTTAGAATCGAATTGATACAAATCGGTGTTGAATTCAACACTATTTGAGTTTGATTGTACTTTGGACCACTGATTTTATCCAGTGTACTTGTTATTGGGGGTCCTGGATTCCTTCACTAATTGTAGGATATGTCGGAAACGGTTCATCGGATTGATTTGAAATTTTCAGAGAATGTTTTTGAAACATCATACTTCAACGAAACAAACAAAAGAAAAAAATCGATATCTTGAGAATTCTAACTAGATGCCACCCCTTGAAACATAAAAAGAAACGGATGTCTCACAATGTATTTGAAGAACTTGAAAGATAATAGAGGCCTGAAACTTCATGTCGCTTGAATGAATAAAATTTCAATTTCTACTGTCAACCCCAGAACAGGTATATGGGGTCTGTGAGACCCCAGGGCGTTTTTTCCTTCTCAGCATCTGAGCATCTCTTTATTGGAGATAGTTCTTCATCCAAATCTTTCAAAACTATACACCCTGACAAACATAATCTGCCCGAAGTAACTTTAGTGACCGTTTAGTTTCAAATGAGATGACAGCGATTTTAAATTTTTTTTGTTTTTTGCGTGCCTGTTCTAGGGTTCAAAATATCTTGGGATTTCATTCACTTTCCAAAAACACTTTTGAATGAATTTTTCAATACTCGGTGATTGAATTGAGAATTCACTTACATGTAATGCATTTTTAAATGTTTGGTGCATTACATTACCCATAATACCATAATTTGGTAATTGAATTCTCATTCATATGTAATTAGAATCTTGATAAATTTTTCAAGTACATGAATGGACATTGCTTTCATCACGTATGAATGAAGTTCCAGGCATAAAAGTTTTTATAATGTATTATTGTTTTTATAGTGTATAGTGATGGGGGATTGGAACGCGGTAGTAGGACAAGGAAAAGGGGACAACATAATAGGAGATTTTGCGTTAGGGAGGAGGAACGATAGAGGACAACGTTTGGTCGAATTTTGTGAAAATCATAAGATGGTTATCACAAACACTTTATTTGAAAATCATCCAAGAAGAATCTACACTTGGCAAATGCCAGGGGATACAGCAAGATACCAAATCGATCACATATTAGTGAAACAAAGATTTAAAAAACCAAGTGAAAAACTGTAACACTTATTCCAGTGCAGATATAGATAGTGATCATAATATGCTGATGATGAAATGTTCTCTGAAATTCAAATCTCTGAAGAAGAAGAGGAAAATGCAGAAAAGATGGAATTTGAAGAACCTCAAGCAAAAACAAGCACATGAGGCATTCGAGAAAATGTTGGATGAAAAATTGGGAGATCAAAGAGAGAAAGACTTGGGAATAGAGGGGAGATAGACAGAGATGAGGGGGAATATAAGAGAACGTGCGGATAAGACTTTGGAGAATAATGGAGTAGAACCTAAAAACCCATGGATAACGGAAGAAATTTTAGAATTGATAAATGAGAGAAGAAAATACAAGAATAATGATAGCCAAGAAGGCCAGCAACGATACAAATCATTGAGGAATGAAATAATAAGAGAATCAAGGAAAGCAAAAGAACAGTGGTTAGAAGAGGAATGTCAGGAAATAGAAATAAGATTGCATTAAGGAAGAATAGATGAAGCATATAGGATTATTAAGAGATTTTTCGGACAAATGAAATCTAGAAGCAATAAGATTAGAAACTCTCTAGGACGACAATTGATAAAAACGGAAGAGAAAATAGAACAGTGGATCAATCATTCGGAAGACTTGTATAAAGGAAAAGATGATATAGCACTTTTAGAGAAGGAGGAGGATGTAGATGAGGAAGAATTGGGAGATTCGATATTGAGATCAGAATTCGACAAGGCTTTGAAAGAATTGAAAAATAATAAAGCGCCAGGCATAGATGGCATAAGTGCGGACCTTATAAAAGCCTCCAGTGAAGGAACTCGTGACGCACTGTTTGAATTGATTAGAGATATGTACGAAAAAGGCCAAGTACCGGAAGATTTCCAAAACAATAAAATTGTCGCTATCCCGAAAAAACAAGGGGCAGACAAATGCGAGAACTACAGAACCATCAGTTTAACTTCACATGCTTCGAAGATACTGACCAAAATTATATACAGGAGGATGGAAAATAAAATAGAGAGTAGATTGGCAGAAGATCAGTTTGGTTTTAGGAAAAATAGGGGAACGCGAGAAGCAATTTTAGCACTTAGGGCAGTAATAGAGAAAAGAATAGCGCTGAAGAAATCTGTGTACATAGGGTTTGTAGATATACAAAAGGCTTTCGATAATGTGGACTTGGAGAAGATGTTTGCGATCCTGAAGAAGGTGGGAATAAATTATAAAGATAGAAGAATAATATACGAATTATATAAGAATCAAAGTGCAATAATCGACATAGAGGGTCAGGAAGGGGAAGCACAAATAGGAAGAGGGGTGAGACAAGGATGCTCATTATCGCCACTGATTTTCAATTTATATATAGAAGAAGCAATGAACGAAGTGAAGGAGGAAATTCAATCGAAATCACAGATCCAGGGAGAAAATATAAGTATGTTGAGATTCGCGGATGACATAGCTACACTTGCGACGAGTAGTACTGAGTTAGAAAATATTCTCAACACTATGAGAACAATATTATTGGAAAACTATTGTATGAATATAAATAAAGACAAAACAAAATTCATGATGTGTACAGCAGCGAAAACAGCTAGAAGAACGAAAATCAAAATAGATACCGAGACAATTGAACAGGTGAAAGAATTCAAATATCTAGGAAGCATAATCACAGAAAACGGCAAGAGCGAAAGAGATACAAGAGCAAGAATAGCACAAGGGAAACAGGCTTTTTACCAAAAGAAACAGTTATTAGGCTCAAAAAATATAAGCTTGGAAGTAAGGAAAAAATTCTTGAAAAATTACGTTTGGAGCACAGCACTATGTGGTTGCGAAACTTGGACAATGGGGAAAACTGATCAACGAAGACTTGAAGCTTTTGAAATGTGGTGTCATAGGAGGATGCTCAGAATAAAATGGATAGACAAAGTCAAAAATGAAGAAGTACTCGAGCAGATAAATGAAGAAAGAAATCTTTTGAAACACATCGTGAAAAGGAGAAGCAATCTTATAGGACACACATTACGGCATGAGAGTTTATTGAAAACAATATTGGAAGGGAAAATGAATGGTAAAACTGGTAAAGGTAGACCTAGAGCAAGTTATATGGAGCAAATCGTACAAGACAAGGGATGTAGTAGATACGTAGAAATTAAAGGTTTGGCGGATAATAGACAGGGGTGGAGGGTTTCATCAAACCAGTCGTAAGACTGATTACTTCATGATGATGAGTGTATTATTATTACTACGATTCTTGCGTGCACATGTATATGCATATTCGTTAAATGAATTGATGTGTAATATACTTATTTTTTCTTGGTGCATGTGAATTGCATTTCGTAGATGAATAACTTATTTTAATATATATATACATATATGACATATTTATGTATATATACATATATATACATATATATAATTCCTCAATCAGTTCAAAGTAAATTTGAATTCTCGAGAAAAATTGTGGGGGAATTTCATTAACATAGAAAAAGGTTCTCAAGGATTTAAATTATATACCTTTCATTTCTACGACGGTTTCAATCACTGTATTCTGATACTTATCGTTGAAAGTTTGTAAAATGCCATTTCTTCCTGTTTCGGCGTTGAGCATATAATCCTTAGCGGTCAATTCATTTTTCAGTGATTTTATGTCTTTATTTCGCTTAGAAATGATTTCCTTTAGTCGTTTATTTTCCGCTCTCAAAATTCCTTCGGTGCTTCCAGTGTTCAATTTCTTCT
The DNA here is from genome assembly GCA_018340375.1 of Gonatopus flavifemur. NCBI lineage: Eukaryota > Metazoa > Arthropoda > Insecta > Hymenoptera > Dryinidae > Gonatopus > Gonatopus flavifemur. The sequence goes on from JAFFJZ010000016.1 coordinate 4,050,379, forward strand.
TCCCATCCACCTAGTACATACGTTAGTAGTGAATAAAATTGAACCAAATCTATGGCGAAAGGTGTAATGCGGAAAAACAATTATCTTGTAGCATTGTACCTACGTTACCCTGCTAAAAATTTCCCAGAGAAACCGATGGGGTGTTTCAAATTCCATATAGGATCCCCATAACATTTAATATATAATTCTTTGGTCATCATATATGGAATTTGAAACATCCTATCGGTTTCTATGAGGAATTTTTAGCAGGGTAGATCAATAGGTTCGTTCGTTCTACGTGTTCTGGGTTGCTCTAACTTGTAACAAACCAATCATTTCGTTCCTATAATTGGAAATAACGAATCCAAAATACTTGGAGCAAGTTGGGGTAACTTGGGACACCACTCAACGAACTTAGCTAATGTTCAAATTTCATCACGTTACTCATAATGCAATCAAATGCCTAGTATAGCTCCCGTTTTAATTTTCAAGTTTGATTAGAACAATCCCTCGTCGCACATAATATTTATGTGATTATTATTATAAATATGATCATATATGGTAAAAATATAATAGGAATATTGAATTTACATGTATTACTTCTATTCAGCGTTGCCAACTTGACGGATTTTCCGTTAGATCTGACGGATTTGGATGACATAGAACGGAACAAAATGCCATCTAACGGATGACGGATTTTTCAACGGGAAAGTATGAGCAGTGTGTTCAACATGACGGATTTTCCCTCAGATCTGTCGAATTCGAGAAAACGATGCCTTCTGTCATATTTTACTAATTTTATTCATGAAAACAAAGAATCTTATGCATTCAGTATTGATACACAAACACAATTAACTTTCGATTAAATACGTATTGAAAAATATGCACAATAAATATGCAATTTTATACTTTTGAAGAATACAATTGCAGTGGGTCTGCTTTCATGATCCAGTCGCCAGAGGGCCGGTGGAACTTTGACTAGCAGCGAAAAGGTACCCGCGAGTGCTCTCATCTCCTTTCTGATCAAACCTGGTCTATTTATCGAATGATACATCGATACATGATCGATATTTAATGAACACTGTCCGTAAGTTAGATTCACACTGATGTGCATAATCAAAACAGTTTTTCGTACGGTTGCCGTGACTTGTACTATATTTCAAGAATGCCGAAAAAACTTTATAAACAAAAGTTCCGCAATGAATGGCTTCAAGATAATTTATTCAAAGATTGGATGATTCGAAAAAAGGATCCCTCATCAGGTGAATTTTTTGCCGAGTGCAAATTGTGTCGGTGTATTGTGAGTCATACGCAGAGGTATTCCGATTTGAAAACTCATGCTACTTCGAAGAAACACATAAACAATACGAGAATTTTAGCACTATCGCGACAAAAAACTATTAACTATCCTAAAAAATCCACAGATAAAACTAAAACCTGTGAAGCTTACCTATCACTTTTTATTGCTGAAAATTCTAGCGTTTCAACCGTAGATAATTTAGGAAAAGTGATGAAACGAGCCATTAATGATTCTGAAGCTGTTAGAGATCTTCGATTACACCGTACAAAATGTTCGAACATTATAAAAAATGTATTGAACATTCACTTCAGAGAGGATTTGAAACGGGATATTGGTGATGGCCCATTCAGTTTACTGTTAGATGAATCTACTGACATTAGTGTCGTGAAGTATCTTGGAATCGTTATAAGATATTATAGTACGACATCAAAAACAATAAACACTACTTTCCTGAAATTAGCTCCTCTAACTGAATGCACAGCTGATGGACTAATTTACGCAGTGAAAGATACTTTGGAGGGATTTGATTTGGATTCTAAAAATCTTCTTGGTATAGGTACTGACAATGCCAGCGTTATGACAGGAGTGAATAATGGCGTGTGCGCAAAACTCAAAAAAGAAATTCCAAGATTAACTCTGGTACGATGCGTGTGCCATTCAATTCAGCTCGCCACATCTCATGCGTTAGAAGGCACTTTGCCCAGGAATTTAGATTTCATGATATCTGAAACGTACAATTGGTTCGCTCAATCTTCAAGTCGTCAAGCTGAATACAAAGAAATATACAAGTTGATTAATGATGGTCATGAACCTTTGAAAATAGTGCGAGCCTGTCAAACTCGTTGGCTATCGATTCACTCTGCCATTGAAAGAATTTTGCAACAATGGATTGAGCTCAAAACACTTTTTGAGATCAACAAAAAAACTTATACCGCTGAATTATTGTACAATATGTATAAAGACGAGAGTGATTTTGCTCTACTGTCCTTCTTATGCCCAATACTGGAAGAATTACAACGCGTGAACAAAGCCTTTGAAGCTAACAATGCCGATCCCTGTAAATTGTTCAAAGATTCCATCACGCTCATCGGATTTTTGGTTTCTAAAGTAGTTTTACCTCGACAAAACATTGATCCAATCACAATAGATGTAGAAAAATATTTAGACCCGAAACCATATCTTGGTTTCAGTTTCGAATCAAAGATGAGCGAAATGAAAGAAAAAAAATGATAAATGAACAAAATGAGCAAGAACTACGCCAACGATGCATCAAATTTGTTATAAAGTTGATACAAGGATTACGTTCCAGGTGAGTCAAGACCATCTTACATTCTCTCCTACGTCTCCAGTCACTCTTTTGGTATGTGCATTAAATTATATTGTTTTTCTTGAGATTACCTGATAATATCGATGTGTTGCAAAAAACAGATTTGCTTTCTTGCAAAAATGTATTGAAGACCCACAAAGAATCCTTGTCACCTTTATTGAACCATATTCAGTATCCAGGTGGTGTCATATCATTGATAGGAACTCAATGGAGTGCAATAAATTCCACAAAGTGGACGAGAATGAATAATACAATAGAATTTTGGTCAGAGGTGAGGGAATATGAAGATGCATCTGGCAGTAATCCTTTTGAAGAATTAAGTGATTTTGCTTTTTCTTTGTTATTATTACCATATTCAAATGCTGAAGTTGAAAGAGTATCCAGTGTGATGAATGGAGTGGAATCAAAACTTAGGAATAAGATGAAAACAGAAATGGTGAACGCAATTTTAAATATACGATCAGGGTTGAAACGGCACGGTAAAACCTGTCATACATATGAATTGCCGGGAAAAATCATTAATATGGTGAAAACATTAGAAAGCTACAAACAGCCTTCAATGTTGACAGCTCCCATAATACAAACACAATCTGAAAGTGACAATGATTCCGATGATTTTGATTTGGATTATTAATTACTTGATGCTAAAAGAAGATTTATTTCTGTTATCAACAATATTTCTAGTTTATATATTCCAGAGAACGTTAAAAATTGGGATAGAAACCAATATATTTATGAAAATGTGAATTTATAATAAAATATCATTTACATCTAAAAGTTTGTTGAATTAACACTTTGAAAATACGAAATTACCAATTTTCAAAAACCATCTCTCTTCAATCCAGAATTTCGCATTCTTCTTCTTTTCTGCTCCATGTGACACAAGTGGCTAACAAATTCAGTTGGATGATTTCGATTGATTAATTCATATGGAGCCAAGCAATAACGCCTTTGTCTCTTTCAGAATAGACCAATGGGTGAGATCTAACGGAATTTGCTGGCAACACTCTCAGGGTTACACATACACAAAGTTGTCAACTAAATTATCGTATACTTCATTCATTGGTCAATTCTCATAGAATCAAAGATCTGATTGGTTAATCTAATGAAATTTACCAGACAACTACGTGCAGGATAATTTTATTAACAACCCTGTATGCAGGTCCTATAGCAACTTCCCACAGACTTCTATATAATACATCACGCTGCGAACCTGTTATAGTTTGTGATGGGTTCAAGTGAAGTCGAAATGAATCCAAAAAATTTTTAGTAACTATTATTTTCATCAAAGTATGACTAGTAACCCATAATGATTTTTCGGATTTATTTCATTCGGGCCTACTGATCCCTACCACCGATATTGCTTCTGAGATTGTATTGACAAAACTAGTATATTTTAGTGATTTCCCTAAAAAGTACTAATTTTCAACGAATCAGGACATTTCGGGCTGACACATTTTTGGGACAATCCCGGTCTACCGTCTGTGCAACTCCCATAGCAAGGTTATCAACAATATTGTCGGGTCAATCTACCCACCAACTGTATGACCTTGCACAGGCCTAACGGAAAAATTAACGGGAAAAATGTTTACTTTGACGGATTTTTAACGGAATTTCATATCGTCCTTGACGGAAGTTGAAAATAATTGTTGGCAACACTGCTTCTATTGTACGTTTGGTATATTCAATAATATTTCACAATATCATGTGCTACTAGACATAAGAAAGGCAAAAGTATAAGAACTGAAATTGTGCTAATGTTACTCTTGTGGAATACCTAGGAAGCATACAATGTTCTGAAGAATTTTTTAAAACAAAAAGGCTATTTGAAAATTGTACGAGATTTCTTTGAATGTGGACGTATTAAACATCCCCAAACAAGGTATGAAGAATCCGGACATACATTTTTTAAACACTTCCAAGACGTTTCACTAAGAGGACCGATGTGACCTGTGATCTTCATGTTGCAGTACATGAACTATGAAGAAATAAGTAAAATCGGGGCACGAAGAAAAATAAAATTTTAAAAATCATTTTTTTACATTTTGACCAAATCGACATGATACGAGAAAATAACACCCTTGTTGAAGAACCCTATTGGATCTTGCCAAATCTAATTGCATCACGTCCCATATAGTACCAGACATTTCTATGTTGTCTCTAAGTTGCCTCTACGTGACATTACCTTTCATTCATCTTGCATCCACGTCTACCATTTATGTACATAGAGTCAACGGAGATGCGACGTGGACATCGGTGGGTGTGCAATGTTCTACTTGGAGCTAATTTTGGGATTTGTAATTACATTTGATTAATCCCATTCAAATCTCATTAAAACCTGAACAAAGTTATTGCTACATTCTATTGGATTTGATTTCGGTGGATTTTATGGATTATTTTTTAAAAACAAGGCACTGTTATTATACGAAAATGTAGTAAAAATGTGTACTGGAACACTTGTCAAATTTCACGCTCATGCTAAAGAATGTCAGGCGAATTATTCATTTTTACTACACTGTCTAATGATAACAGTAGTATTTTGTCGTATCTTGCCAATTTAGGGGCCGTCCATAAATTACGTAACGCTGTTCACTATTTCCTCCTTTATCTCACTCATTATGTCTGAAGTTGGTGCGAAAAGGAACGATAGAAAAAAAAGCGTTACGTAATTTATGGACGATCCCTTAGTAGAAACACGTAATAACTTTTCGAACTTTATTTTTTGCGTATGGATACAACATTGAGCCTGCAAAGAAATTTCCGTAATAAAAAACATTCCAGAAATTTCTCAATTCTCTTGGTATCGTTTTTGCGTGGTTTCACGTTGTATTCACCGATCTTGCTCATCCATCTCGAATCCATGTGATTCTGTGGGCAGACAGCGGATATTATTTTATCAACGGTCTGATTACGGTGATATCATCTGAGTGTAGTATGTATACTTATAGGTATTGTGTTTATTTCACAATACCTATAAGTTTTCAAAAAATTCTCGGGACACTATTCTTTTGCTGAAAGGATATGTATGACCCAGATAGAAAAATTCCTCAATGATGCCATCATAATGGTGGACATGTACGCCAAGAAATGTTTCCATCATGGTGTCAAGGTGTTTCCGCATGAAGCATTGCTATTTATGGCAAACCGAGACAATGCCACCATAGTGAAAACACAATGTTTGAATATCAAAAATCTTTGTATGTTAGAATATTGTATGGGGATCCTCCATATATGACGTCACGCTGTTCTCAATACTTCTTTTTCTATCTCAAACCGCGTACTATATTACAAAGGAAACTATATCTCTATATACTATTTGGGAATAATACTTCTGTACCTTTCATAGAGGTGCTAGTTGGAAACATGTAAGATGAACAAAGATAAAGGTAGATTTCAATTCGCCTCACGAATCTATAAGAAAATAAGAGAAATACATAATCCATTCATACATATATATATCAGTGAGATGGAGCAACAAGGAACGAAACATATGAAACCGTGACGTAATATATGGACGATCCCTATGTAGCATTGCAAGCTGAGCAAAGCTTGTGGTAGTATGTTTATTGCACGTTATGTTACAAAATATTCAATGCATGTTTTTCTATCTGGGGATTGCTTGATCGTTCAGAAGCGATGGAGAAAATTGTTTTCATTTAAATATCACACGAAATTTGAATTTATCGAAAGTTATAGTGAAGTTTATACGAAGTTACATTTTTCTCACTGTTTTGCATGCCTCCATGTCATGGAGTGTCAAGGAAAATTATTTCCAATATGGGTGATTCGGTGATAATTTTTCAAATGCTCACTGTCATTCTTAAGACCAAATGAAACAACTTTTTCATTCATCATTTTTCAATTCGAAACCTACTTTCAGAGTCAACACAGTGAAAGGTGAAGATCATTTTCATCTTGAATATCAGTTTATTTCAAGTTTCAACCAAAATGAGCTTTGCTCAAAGTGAAATTAAGCACCAAAAACAAATGTCGAAAACATGGAAAAGCCTAAATTTCAGTCGAATTCTAGAGTAAGATACAACCACATTCAGTTAGACTTTTGACAGTGACACAATCAAGCAGAAGCTACAAAAGTATACTCATTGCTGATCAGAGGAGCCTATGTATTCAGCACCTTAATGAACAACTTATTTTTTTTATAACTGAAAATCTAAGCTCCGGATCAAAAAATGATAAATTGAGAAGTTGTATGAGATTTTTATGTGACAAATTCATAACACATGTCACGAAAACTGATAGCCCAATCATTGGGAACGTTATTTTGCAAAAGTCCAATCATGAACATTTGTACTTCTACAAACTATTCCCATTAACCCATTAAGTCCCATACTTTGTACAGCGCAGATAGCACCAAACTATCGACGTTATTAATTGCATTGGCAGAAAATATGATATACGTGTTGTTGTGTTTGACGATTTGACAAATTGTCCATGGAACAAAACACTATTCCTCCTATCATGAGTGTATTTCTATTAGAGTTTATTGTGAATTCGACTCACCTGTTTCTTACATTCTGGTTTTGAGCTGTGGGTTGGTGAAATATCTTTTTTAGGTTTCTTATTCGCATATTTTGTGCCTGATGTGTTTGTATCACATGTTTCTTTTCGTTTTTTGATTTGTGACTTAGGATTTCCCTCGGACACTGTTTTTTCGATCTGAGAATGTTGAATATCCAATATAACCCACTCATTTTAAAATGCCTAATAGTTTTTCTTAACTCACCTGTTCATTATTCTTTTTTGTTGAATTTATGTGATGATCATCTGATTTATTTGTTGCATTTTGATTTGCACCTTTCACCTTGCTTTGTTTGGTCGTTTTTTTCTCACAAACATTTTCTTTGTTCTGAAAATACGTAGATCATCAACTTTTCAAGATATTTCACATAAAATCCTAGTGCAGAGGAAGTTAATACTGAAGAGCATTAGAAAATTATTTCCGGGTTAGTGGAAAAGTGTATTGGATCGTGTATATGAAGCATCAGGTAGAATATTATAAGTATCCTAGGAGTGTACAAAAAGTAAGAATAAAAATAAATTTCAATCGAAAATGAGGCTTCATATGTTGATGATGTCAAAGGGATGGATGGATGTTAGAATGTGATTGGGAAGTAATTCAAAGTATTTAAAAATTTCTAACACTTTTCAATATATGCTTCTCTTCCACTGGCGCATATAATATGGCAACTTACATGATCAACATTAGCACTTTTTCCATCATTTTCTTTGGTGTTGGATTTTTCATTATCAATTTTACTGCCTTGTCCATCATTTTCCTTATTTTTAGATTCTTCATGATCTATACTTGTGTGATTTCTATTATTTTCTTTATTCTTAGGTTTTGCATGAACAATATCAGCGCTTTTGCCATGAGTTCCCTTAGTTTTAGATTTTTCATCCTTCGCATTTTGTTCAATATTTTCAATTCGTCTAGCCAGAATTTGTTCAATATTTGATATGTTTGGTACAGTATTCTGTAATGTACAAAGACGATCATTGCCCTCGCATTGATTTATTCAATTGATTCGGATGATGTAGGATATCATTTGGATGCAAAAAATTTTTCCGCGGGTATGAGTGGAAATCGAAGTACATTTTTCAATACCATACGATAAAGTTTGATTTATCTCACTCTCATACGAGGAGAAGTTTATTTCATATCACACTATTTTTGCTAAGACCACAAAAAATTCGCGATACTAATAGGACTATCCTTAAACCAACCAATTATTCGATTATGCAAGTGGAAAGCAAAACGTCATATCCAGAGTCTAAAAAATCCTTGAAACCAATTATAAAACCGGGAAGGCAACGAATGATTGACGCTTAAAATGAATTAATCGAGTATTACAGTAATTTCCAACATCTCTAATTCTTTCAACTATTATTCTGTTCAAATCAACCATTTTATGCTTGCAGAATTCTTTATAAATTCTTGAGAATTCTCTTTGAATATCAACAGTATTATCTTTAATTTTGTTTACAAAATTTGTTATAACATGTACGTAAGCATTCACCTTAGGTGTAAGTTTACTATTTTCGAAATCAGACAATTCGGATGCTGATTCACACAAATGTGTTGGATACAATCGAGGTCGGCTCGATTCTATTCTTCCCTTCAACGTTTCTTCCGTGTCTGTTGTGATGAATGAAAAATGATGGAAAAGAAATACAATTGGTAGTAAAAGAATGTTGTTGAAAACATTGAAAATTAGTAATGGTTTCAAAAGCCCAGAAAACCAGGAATCCCTTTTGAAAGTCGAAAAGATTCAGAAAATCAAAGATGATCAAAGAAAATGTACACAAAAAAATGCAATAAACAAACATGCATGATCATGCTTCCAATACACTGAGAAAACTGTTCAGTTATGGTGACTAAAAGTTTAGTGAAATACGACCTCGGATAAAAAATTCAGTTGTCTTAACTCAATATTAGTCCCTACAACTGACAATTCTTGTTGAAATAAACAATATTCCAGTTCAGGTAACTCAACGGGATACCAGCGTACCATCCGAGTGAATATTCTCTCTGACGGATTTCTCAGAACTGAACTTATGAAACAGTCTGAAATTTTCAGGGATGAATCTTTAAATGTTAAACTAGGTCTGTGCAGAGCCAGAATTTTGGGATTTGAGAAGAAAATTTTTTTCTCAGCCGGTAACAACAATTTGCTTTTCGAAATTCAAAATTCTAGCCCTGTACAGACCTAGTGTAACCTTCGAAGGTTCATCCCTAAAAACTTCACTGTTTCACATGAGTTCAGTTCTGAGAAATCCGTCAGAAAAAATTTTCACTCGGATGGTACGCTGGTTACTTAAACAGGTGGAAAAAAGTTTGAGAATTCCAGTGGACCTGAACTGTACTGGAATCGAGTTTTTAACAATTCAATGAAAGGTTAACGAAAATTCAAATATGCAGTAACAAATAAACGAAAACAAAAAGAAATTCATAGTACACAAAAAATTCTCGGTTGGAAATTGATATCGATGCGGATTGAAATTATAAACAACAAGAATGAATAATTATTCATTCTAATAAAATAAATTTACAAACAGCTGACCATATTTCAATACCACACTAGTGATTAAGAACAGAATTAATAATGAGCTGTGAGTATGTACAAGAATGATTGTTTCAATTGATTTGTCCCATACAGCACACTAATTTAGGAAGAATTTGCAAAGAATTCAATTGAGGCCCGAGAGAATTTAATATTAATTCCTAAGAATTCTATTTGAATTCCTGGGCTGCGTGGCGTATTTCATGATTATTAAAGCCCCAGTATTAAAAAATATTAGAATCAATTATGTGTTCGAAGTATTACAAGTGGATTAGAATTTCACAACAGTGTGCAATATCATTGGGCTCGTGAAAAAAATGTACGTACGTATCGAATAATAAATTTGCTACTTTTTGAATACTTAATACAAATTCTGATATCTTCTGTTTTTCAGATATCGTTGCTCGAATGAATGAGGAGGATGTAAGAAGGAATATTTTATTACCTCTCTATTTATCCACTTATTATCAAAATTGACTGAAAAAAAAGATGCAAAATGAGCAAAGAGGTAAGCAGAAAGAAAAACTGAAGGGCAAGAAACTATAAAAGTTTCTCCAAAGAAAAACTGAGCGTTGAATAAGCAGATGCACACACGGATAGCGGAGAAGATTGAGATAAAATGATAATTTTATTGAATTCATTAATTATCATTCAATCTGGTTAAGCCACTCAAGGTTCGGTTACAACCAAACTTATTGCATGAAAATTTTTCAAGTTTTCACTCACTATAATATACGAATATATTATAAGTTGCTTTCACTTTTGATGTTTATAAAAACAGTATCATTATGTTGGTCTGGAAACAAATAATATCAAAGTATGTTCAATTGTTATAATAGTGAGAATATTTTTTCCTTCCAATTTTCATTTTGTAAATTCAGATTTCATCAATCAATCAATCAATAAATCAATCGATTAGAAATTGTTGGGACAATATATGCCAATCAGGTACATGTGATGGTATTTTGCGGTAAATCAGCTGGTAGTTACTCTTATCATTTTTGAAAATCATTGTATGAATACAAGAAACTACTTTGGAGACAAAAGAAGGAGATTTTGAGAAAAAAATGAATCCTAACCCACAAATGAAACTAATTGGAGAATTTGAGATTATTTTGTTCATCCGAATGCAGCGTGTCTTGGAAATAATTCAAATGAATGCTAACAAATTCACCGCTAGATACCAGATACCATGGCGTAGGTACATGTGAGGTATTTTGACATGAATTAGCTAACGATGACTTCCATCATTTTTTCAAAGTTACTATATCGAGCCGAAACAAGCAGAGTCTAACATACAAATGGGAATGATTCAAGGATTTGAGTTCATTTTCCCTATTCGGATACAGGGTTTTCTAAAAAGAATGAAAATCCTTGCCAGCAAGTTTTCTGCTAAATAACATGATACATCTTCAAATACTTTTTTATATTGAATGAAATCGGATAAAAAATGAGGTGTGAAAATTAATGAATCACTGCTTACCTGCGACATCAATCACTGAAGCCACAAATGCTTGACGAATTCCATCATCGGGGACAATATCGTAGAATTTTTTCTTCTCAATATGATCTGCGTTGAAATGTTCAATCCAGCAAGTTGGAATATACCCCTCCTCCCCCTCTTTGGTATTAATGAAAGCGTACATTACCCTGTGTGAACAATCAAAATATAATCAATACGAATATAGTTCATAGTATGAAAGAAGTTTTTAAAAAAGAACACTTGGTTGAGAAATTCAAGTTCATATGAAAATTTTCGGAAAAATAATCTATTAAACTGATGAATTTCGAATGTTCACATATTAATTTCTTATTTTTCGTATCCAGTCATGAAAAAAGATCGCTGTTTCTGGATTTTGTTGATTTAGGTTAAGAACAATTGTTTCCAGTATGACATCGTTAAGATGAACCACAGAAAGTAATTTATTGATTATAATAATTATATCCACCTAAATTTATACAACCTTTCAATGTTTTTCACATAAAACACAGCACCAGAAAATTTATAGCACAAGAGAATTTGGAAGAATTCTTCACGAAGAACTAGCACGTTGCAACGTATTACTCATCGGTTTGCCAGAAGTGCTGAGAATTGGCGGTATAACGATATAACCGCAAAATTTATCTTCAAATTCTCCTATTGGCTAGGGCATCTTTTCTCATGGCGGCACATACGCTGTGGAGTCGCCGAAAAATTCCGGTGCACCCAGATCATTGGCTACTTCATTTGGAACCACCCAATGAGATTTCGATCTCTCAAAGAATCAAGCAATAGACTCATTGTACCTATATTTATGCGGCAACCATGCTGTAGACTAAGTCATGCGATGTTCTTATTGATTTACTACAAAATGATTGAAAACACAATACAATAAAAAACAAGTAATCATAAATTACATAAATTATTAGATACTTTTTTATGGACAATAATGCGCATGACATTTGTCACATTTCTATAATAAACGTGTCATATACTCTAATCTGACCAGTAACGTTTTTGTTTCCGCATATATAAAGAAATCCATCGAATCAAAACAAAATTCAAAGATAAGCGGTAACAAATGTCAGTTACGAACAGCTTCTTCGAATATACTCTTATTTCTACTCAGTGTCGATTAAACAATAAGTACAAACGAGGAGGAGGAATTTACAGTCTATTACATTGTTTGAAAAATTCCATTGAAGTTTTTTATACGTTTTCAGTGAATATTATAGTTTAAACAATTTCTTACTTTGAGAAGTGAGTATTGATGAAAAACACTGCTTAAAATTTTTATAGGGAAGTAGTGAGAAAATGGATTATTTTTTATGAGTGTTCGAATCAGTCATTCGCTACTGATGTGCAGGTTTGGTTTTCGATAATTCACCATTGATTTCTAATTTTCAACAGAATGTGTTTTTTTTGCAATAAAGAAACTTCTTGAAGGGAATGAATCATATTTGTCTCATACATGATTTTGATAAAACGTATGTGACCTATATATGAACCATATAATTCATACGTGGGACTTTTCCAGTATTCAACACACTAGTACCATCATTCACCAAATGTACCAGGATTCATACGTCTTATGTGAATCATGGTATGGTAACGCAATGGCTTGAATAGCTTATGTATGAATTTTACAAAATTTATATACAAGTCCAATAAAATTCATTTCTATCAAGATATAGCCATGATATACCCATCTTAGTTGAATCGTATGGCTCATCGATGGCTTGTACAGTTCATATATGAAGTTTACAAAACTCATATACGAGTCCAATCAGATCCATTTCTACGAGGATATACCTATGATATATACATCTTATGTGAATCGTATGACTCATCGATGACTTGTACAGCTCATATTTTACAAAATTCACATACGATTCCACTTAGATTTATTTATACTAGAGTAGAGCGTGATAAGTTCTTGATGGTGTGAGAATTTGCCATACAAATTTTTTGAAAATAAAAACTTTATGTCACTTGATTATTGGAACGTTTTTTCTGAAAAATTCCTGATATTTCTCACATTGTTACTTATATTTCAGGTTTGATGTGAACAGAACATAAAAATATTCTGCAAGTATGGAACAGAAGAAAAATGAAAAAAGACCATACAAGTATCATTTGTCGGAATCAACACCACATCCTCGAACTGCCAAACGATGGCGTCAAATGCAAAAAATCGGTGAAATGATATCCCATTATTGGAGTCCATGTAACGTCAGGAATGGGGTTTATATTTCGATAAGGATATAATACGTATTTCTAAATAGATTTTTTCAAGAAGTTTATCAAATCATTCAAGTTGCCTAATCTTGATTTCCATATTATTGATTGATCACATCCCTGGTGAAACGTTTTTTCTGAATATATCTGATTTTTTCCGAATATAATTTACTTTCTTTGAATTTATCTTCCTTATTAGACATGTTTTTCGCTTCAGTTCTTCACATTCCCCTTGTTACTTGATAAATTGAATTGAAAAACTGTTCATTTCTGTGAATAACCTTGCACTAGCTTTGAATAACTGTACAAATCTCTGAAAAATATGGGAAAAATTCCATAGTTATTCAAGAAAATCCAAAATATTTGGGAGATTTCTGTTAAATTTCAGAGGCAATGTAGAGAGATATAGAGAAATTCAGCCAAAAACCCAATAAAACAAACAGACGTCATAAAGATGTCTTCCAAAATCATTCTAAAAAATATCTTCTGGAGTTCTAAGAGATATCTAAAAGAGCTCTGAAAGATATATGATCTTGAAAGACATCTTTTCGACTCGAATTGTTTATTGAGAAGCAGGTCCAATAAGTAAGAGACATTCAGAGAAATTATTTTGGCAGGGGATATATATAGTGTTTTTTATCAGATATATCCAGGGCGGCGAAACGGGTGTGGAGCTGTGGAGTACTCCACACCTGCTAAAAGAGAGTGTGGAACTTCACATCTGCTGAATTGCTCGATTCTCAAAATTTCATAATGGAGAATTTTTCGAACTTGTTAAAATATAATGTTTTGAGCAATCTTGATAAATTTCCCCATGAAAAATTCACGTCAAAAAGAGTCGGTGCCGAATCAACGAAAAACCAAATCAACGAAAAAAAATTTACTAGCAGTATGAAGTTGTCATTTTGTTGCAGTATGAAATGAAATTAGTCATAGGTCATTGTTTAAATTAAACGAAAATTCTTTATGTTAACCTATTCACTGCACCCGTTTATTACAGTAGACACGTGATTCATCATTCTAATGGAATTATTAATGATCTTCCTAATCGATCGGTACAGTCAAACTGTTTCAAACGTCTGTAGAGAACGAAAATCGGTTTGTTGTTATCATAAACATAACCATACTATAATCATAAACATAACAAAGGGAAATTAAGTTTACCGTGGGGTTGTGTTAGCAAATCAATGTTTTTTACTCTTCGTTTAATTTGATCAATGATCTATGACTAATTCCATTTCATACTGCAACGAAATGACAACTCCATACTGCTAGTGAATTTTTTTTCGTTGATTTGGTTTTTCGTTGATTCGGCACCGACCCGTCAAAAACGAATACAAATCTTATATCCGTTTACTACGCGTTGCTTTCATTGTAATTTACAACAAACACAAACGAAGATATTGAGAATTACGAACATCTTCCACACAAAACCACTACTTCGGTTCGACGTAGAACTTAGGTGGAGAATCGGGGGATGAACAGTTGCTCGTCAGAGAAGCGACGTGGAGGCAGCGATCTACCTCATCCACCGATTCCCCATCCAAATTGTACGTCGAGGCGACGAACGTCGTCGGTGGATGTTTTTTCCGGGCTGCAATCAAACATTGGAAATGGACTGTAGTGGAAATTTTAAATGGATTCGTATGAAAATTTGTCAATGGATACAAAAGTGAGTTGAAACGAATAGAAATGCAATCCAATTTCATCCAATTGAATGCTATTTTCGGACATATTCACAATAATACCCTGTTGAAAACGTCTCATAAATTCAAGTCAATTCTGGTTATCTCTAGGACATAAACCGCACTCTATAAATTCCTTGGAGTGAAGAATTCACTCTTAAACAGTGAAAATACTGCGAGTCTAACAAGAGTGGGATTTCACTCCATGAGGGTGAGTTTTCACTCTATCGGAGTGGAATTTTAACTAGTTGTAGAGAGTGAACATTCACTTTTATGGAGTAAAAACTCACTCCTTAAGAGTGGGATCCCACTCTTGTTAGATTCGCAGGATTTCCACTCTTTAGGAGTGGATTTTCACTCCAAGAAATTTAGAGAGCATGAAATCTAGTAGAAAAACTTGATTGTATTGGGCTTTATGAGATTTTGCAAATGAATCTGATTGAATCTTATGAAGTTTTCATAAAATTTTCGCATGCTCATTTGAAATCATAAAAGCCCATAAGTTCTGGGATAGAAACCGCATATAATTTGATAAAAACTCTTCACAATTTATATGAACCAATGAGATTTGTATCTGAGAATTTATGAGACTTTTTCAACAGGGTATCAAAACGATCAATTACGCATGTATGCAAATATTCTATAAAATTAAATAAAAATAGTCCAAACCGCATTTGATGTAAATCATTAAAAAAGTGCAGGAGAACATCAAATGCGGATAAAACTGTTTCTTATTCGATTCTATGCCTAATTGATCGCTTTGATCCTTAGTAGATGAGAAGTGTTCGTAATTCCAAACGTCTTTGTTCGTATTCCTTGTAAATTAAAATGGAAGGAACGCATGGTAAACGAACACTCCAAATCGAAGTGTGTTGTTGTAATAACTTTCAACACACTTCAGTTTGCAGTGAATAGAATTTCCAATTGAAATTCTCATAGTGTGATTTAAAAAGATATCGAAATGATCTGTAATGTTTCGACTTCTGCCAATCTTCTAATGTGTTTATCAAGAGCTCTGAACGATATCTGAAAGATATCACTGCATACCTTTTAAACAGCATTAAGAACTATTGAGAATACATCGGGCAGATGTCAGAAATCGACGCACTAGACATCGTTTCGACATCTTTTAGATTCCGTTATGAGTCATAGTCTTTTAGCGGGAAGTACTTTTTGTCTCAACGAAATATGTCTTTCCATGGGGTCAAGGAGAAGTACTCCTTACTGATAATACTCCGGGAGTACAAAAATGCCCATCTCTGATTATTACGGTTCCCATTCTTGCTCAAAAACTTGTTTGCTGGCGATACGAGCATTATTTTCATGAGTAATTTACATGAGTCGCAGGTCGTGAAGTTCATGATAGCATTTCTGCTGACATTGAAGATAACCAAACATTAGGAAATGAATCGTCTCCAAGTATAAGTGAAGGAATAACGGATGATGAAATGCATGTAACGGATGGCATTCTAAGTGATGAGAGGGACACGAAGAACTTTGAGATGCGTCATCTTGAAGGTAACACTGTCACTGATGATCAAGCTCCTTCGAAAACTAAATCTTCTACTGACGAAAACGACAGCAGCGATATTATCGGATACGATTACGGGCGCAATGATAAAAATGATGAGTATGACGATGATAGCGATAGTGGTGATAGTGATAATGACGATGATGACAAAGACGATGATGATGAACATATTGATGTCGATAACAACGATCCCGATGATTTCACAGAGAAATTCCATCAAACATTTGCATTGAATTCAATAATGTTTGAACAATCACAGTGTACCGTACAGCAAGTATTAAATATGATTCAAGTGATGGCTTTCAGATTCAATTTTTCAGCAGGAGCAGGGCATGTTATTTTTCAATATACGAAAGTTTTAGCTGGTCCTGCTTGGAAAAATGTTAATATTAGTAAATATTATACGAAAAAATTATTCAATCCAGGTGATGAAAAAAAACTTTATGTATTCTATTGTGAAAAATGTTGTGTTACTCTAGGTGAGTCATTAACCAAAACAATTTACAAAAATCCAGACAAATTATTTGTGAAAAATGTGAAGAATCGTATAAGATATCAACATCGTCATTGAATTATTTTATTACAATTGATCTTGAGTATCAGTTACGTTCTATACTCAACGATAAGAGAATTCGGGAAAGTGTTATAAATATTTCATCTCAAAATATCAAACGTATTAAACATTCACCAGACGATATATCTGATATTTGTGACGGTGAAATATTTCAAAAGAATAAGTTCTTGACCAATTACTGTAATGACATTGTACTTACCTTAAATGTGAATATCGACGGTGCATCCATACTTGAATCTTCTAATTATAATTTATGGTCTACACAATGCGTTGTAAACGAATTTCCATTTGAAATTAGATTCAAAACATTACTTTCAGGTGCTTTATGGTATACTCCTGTCGAACCAACTCCTAAAATGATGAATCTTTATGTGAATGTTTTTATTGAACAAATCGAACCTCTAATGAATAAAGGAATAACTTTGAAAGATGATAATGATAAGGACGTAAAATTTTATGTCTTGCCGTTGCTATTTCCAGTAGATTCTGTGGCTCGACCGATTTTAACCAACAGATTTCAATTTAACGCATATCAAAGATGCAGTTGGTGTTATATTTATGGTACTTACCAAGCAAATGCAATGAGGTATTTGATTACCGAGGACACTCCTGAAAAACGAAATATGATGAAATACGTGAAAAACGTACAGGATAGTGAAGAATTAGGGAAGCCAATACGAGGAGTGAAAGGTCCATCATCATTGATGTCAATACCTGATTTTGATTGTGTTTGGGGATTACCATTTGAATATCAGCACGGAGTATTACTGGGCGTGGTGCGGCAGTTATGGGATATCTGGACAAGTCCTGGCAGTCCGGTTAAATTAACAGTTGCACAAAGAACCATCATAGATGAAAGATTGATTCATATTAGAAGACCAAAAGAAATGTACAGACTTCCAGAATATTTAAGAAAAAAATCCAAATGGAAATCGTCTGATTGGTTATTTTAGTTATTGTTTGACAGTCTACCTTGTCTGCGCGATGTTTTGCCAAACGATGTTTTCAAATCGTACATGCTTCTTGTAAAGAGTATGTATTGTTTGTTGGATTCAAAAATGTCTCATGAATGCCTTGTTCAGTGCGAAATTGATTTATTAACATTTGTCGCACAAAGCGAAGGTTTTTATGGTCCAGGTTTTATGACATTCAACGTTCATGCTCTCATTCATGTTGTGGAAAGTGTCAGAAAAGCTGGACCATTGTGAGCAACTTCTTTGTATCCGCACGAAGGAAACATTGCAAAAATAAAGAAATGCGTTTCTGGCCCAAAAGGAGTACTTGATCAAATAGCCAACAAATGTTCGGAAATGAATGGGATGAGAGAAGCTCTAGTTTTAATGTCATGCAATGATGGTCCTGCATTTTGTAAAACCATATTTGAAAGGAAAAAGCATATTATGAAATTCCACACATCAGACGGAAACGCGGTTTTGCCAATCGAAACAGAGTATGTAGAATGTAATAAGTATGGGAGATGTTTTTATGATGGCAAAGTATATAATGGATTCATTTATACTCGACCCAAAAGAAGTGATAACACTATTGTTCAATTGAATAATGATGTAATTGTGCAAATTTGCTATTCCTTTTTGGATAGGAACCAGTGTCGCGTCAAGGTACGCAATATTATAACTATACCTTTCATAATGGACGAGGTTGAGATACCGCAAATGCAATGTATAGTAAGTATAGACAATAATGGATTTGAGATTCCTATTAATGAAATTGAAATGAAATCAGTTCGTATTGAGATCGAAAACGAATATTCATACGTACGTATTCCACCACGTTTACCAGATGTTCAGTAATGTCTCATAGAACAATGTCTTCTTAATAAGAACTGTTAATTGTAGAAAGAAAATTTTCGCGGTTCGAAGGTTGATTTTGTATATATGTATATATTTGTTAAGGGGACTCGAGTACGAGGAAGTGGGGAAGGGAAGCAGGCAAATTTTGCGCGAAGTTTTTATAAAAGGTACGTAATTAATACAAATCCGGAGTGAATAATAATGAATTACTTACCTGGGATTGCGCATTGCTGCAAACTTAGAATGTCTCAATGATTTCTAAAGGCCAACAAATAAAATTGTGAAACTTGTTGACGTTTGGAGGTCAAAACTTTACAATTCAATTTGTTGGACTCTAGAAATCATTGAGACATTCTCAGTTTGCAGCAATGCGCAATCCCAGGTAAATAATTCATTATTATTCACTTTGAATTTCTATTAATCACGTATGTTTTGAAAAAAATTTGACTACTCTCATCCCCCGCTTCCTCATGCTCGAGTACCCTCAAGTAAACCTATGAATAAGTGACCCTCTTGTTTTAAAGGTACAGTAATTTTTTCTTCTTACAAGTTTCCCGCGATATTTATTATATTAGAAATATATTTAATTGTTTTCAATTATCGTTTATGACAATCTGTATCATGCGTACCCATCCAGCACCTAATATTACAGTAATATTACTGTGATATTACAGGAATATTGAAATAATATTACAGTAATATTGCAGCAATATTCCGATGATATTTGTGCTGAGGGGGGTTGATTTCTTCCGAGGTATTTTGCAGACTTTTTGTGACTTCTGGCTCAAAAAGATATTAGTGGCTACCGTTTTGCAACTCCTTATGTTAACTCACGTTCTTTTTAGCGTAAATTCTCTTTCATAAGCTTCATTTTGGTTCTTTTTATGTTGTTTACATGTTCAGCTTTTCATGCTGTGGTTCGTATACATATTTTTCTATCACCGAACTGAAACAAGTACATTAGAATAGTTCGCAACCGTCGATAAGGTTGCAATTCGTTCAAGGAAACAATTGCAAGACAGAGATTTTCGACTGAAATATTGCGCACTGAACGTATGTGTCGATAGCACTGTGATGATTCCTCATCACAAAATTATGTTTGAACATTTTCCTTATGTATGTATGTACCCTATTGATGGACTCCAACAGAAATCGATAAGGATGATTTTATGTCGTTTTGTCACAGCATCTACGAGAATCTATTGGAACATATTGGACTTATTCAATAGGGTACGTACTAATATTATGAGATGAAATTATATTGCTGTATGTACTGTATCTTGGATTACAAAATTGAAATTACGTTATTAAACTATGATTCGAAACTCACTATTGGACAAAATTGTATTCATCTGATTTTGGTTTTTTTTTTCCATTGAATTGGATAATTTTTTTAGTGCCCCTCTCATTTTATGTGTTGTTAGAAGAAAAGAGGCACCTTTTGCAATAACACAGATTGGTCCCAGTTCTTTCTGATTCATGCTGCCTTCATTTCCATTTTAAGATTCATGTTAATTTCTTCACGTGTACCTTACATTTATTTCTCTTAGCGTTTATTTGTGATGCGGAGGCAGGTACAGGGCTGAGGAAGCGGAATAAAGTGTTTATCATGCGTATAAATGATTTTCTTCCGCCCGCATAGAGAAATAAATGTAGAGCACACATCGGAAAAGTACCAAGGATTGGAAACTCAAGATCAGCAGCAACATGCTAATAGACTTCCAGTCCCTGCGTAAAAAAACCAGGCAGAACTGAGCGAAAAATTGTTTTCAGGTTTGGAACGGTTTTTGTCCCAGGACCCCAATAACAGAGGTTCGAAAAACTGGGTCTCATTGAATCCTTTCGGAACCACAACATGAACTACTGGAAGGTCAGCAGAATAGAGTCCTTGTAGAATTCAATTCGCCTTTTGTTATACCATATATTGCACTGTTTATAGTATGACAAAAGGCGAATTGAATTCTACAAGGACCCTATTCTGCTGACATTTCAGTAGTTGTCTTTGTGGTTCCGAAAGAATTCAATGAGATCCAGTTTTTGGAACTTTTGCTATCTGGAGGAAATCCGGTCAGAGACTAACAAATGTCTATAGAGCTGATTTACCGGTATACCTGATTCTGTCCGGAGTTACTAAAACGGTAGCATCTTGACAGAAGCTGACAGAAAAATTCTAGTCTATACGTGTTTGAAACATGAAAATGCCTGGGTTAATCATACCTATTGACTGAATTTTTCTAAATATTTTCATTTGAAAAAGATTAAAAATCAATTAATAAGCTTGTAAGCTTATACGAGGTGTGTTCAAAAAGTGAGGTGACTTTGTATTTTCAAGAAAAAATATTTATTTATTTATCAATATTTATGTTGTCCCCTTCAAAGTAATCCCCCTCAGATACAATACACTTATGCCAACGGTTTTTCCAATCCTCAAAGCACTTCTCATAAGCACTTTTCGGTATAGCCTTGAGCTCTTCCAGCGATGCAGTCTTTATCCCTTCAATCGTTGCAAATCACCGTCCTTTCATAGGTCTCTTTAGTTTTGGGAACAAGAAAAAGTGACATGGGGCCAAATCCGGTGAATATGGTGGCTGAGGCATGATTGTGGTGTTGTTTTTGGCCAAAAAATCTCTCACAAGCAAAGATGAGTGAGCAGGGGCATTATCGCGATGCAAAAGCCATGAATTATTTTTCCACAATTCTGGACGTTTTCTTCGTATTGCTTCTCGCAAACGGCGCATAACTTCAAGATAATACTGTTTATTGACCGTACGACCATATGGTGAGAACTCCTGATGCACCACGCCATGGTAATCGAAGAAAACAGTGAGCAAAACTTCGACATTTGATCGAACTTGGCGTGCTTTTTTCGATCTTGGCTCATCTGGGGTCTTCCATTGGGACGATTGGACTTTGGTTTCGACATCATAACCATATACCCATGATTCGTCACCAGTTATGACACTTTTTGAGTAAATCTGGGTCGTCGTTGACGTCATTCAACAGTTCTTGAGCGATGCTCATGCGACGGTTCTTTTGGTCAAAATTTAGCAATTTCGGAACAAACTTCGCTGACACACGTCTCATGCCCAAAACGTTAGGAAAAATTTCATGGCACGAGCCAAGCGATAAACCAACATCCCCTCAGCAACTTCTCTGATAGTGATTCGGCGATTTTCCAAAACAATTTTCTTCACTGCTTGAACGTTTTCATCAGTTGCCGACGTGCTTGGGCGTCCAGAGCGAGGCTCGTCATTGGCATCTTTCCGGCCATCTTGGAAGAGTTTGTACCACTTGTAAACACTTTTTTTACTCAGAACAGTTTCACCGTATGCTACTGTCAACATTTTAAGTGTTTCGGAGCACTTTATTTTATTTTTCACACAAAATTTGATGCAAATCCTTTGATCCATATTTTTCGATAGCAAGGAATCGCCGAGCACGCAAAACACTTATAGCCTTTACGCCTCTCACAACCAAACAAAAAATGCTATACACTTGAAACTTGGTACAGATGTTCGGGAAGAGTGTGCCAACATAACAAAACAAAAAAATCGATAATCGAAAGTACGTTGCCCGCAAAATTTAAAAAGTCACCTTACTTTTTGAACACACCTCGTATAAATCATATATGATTGATTGGAAGAATAGTTGGATTTTGGAGTGAATTTCATACACAGACTTGTATACATAGACTGATAACATGGTATATACTTTATTACACCTGTCAAAAAATGTTTTCATAATCTCTCATACCCATACAGCACAAATCTCCTGGCGTTATCCTCAGGATATCCTTCGGATATTGCAATATTCCCAGGATGTCTGAGGCCGTCACCAGGAGATTTTGTGCGGTGTGGGTATGTTCTATCATGATTTCAAATTTTTTATATCTTCTCATAAATTTTCATAATTGTCATAAACTTTCTTAACCGTCATAAATCTTCATAAACTCTCAAGGATTTAGAACATTCAGAATAACAGATGTTTTTTCATAGTAAGTCATAATTCATCATGAGTGGAAACATATTATTTCATATATTCCTATAATTTCTCATAAAATTACGTGCAATTTTCCATAAATATAATGATGATTATAAAATACGGCGCTGCATAGGAATTCATAATATCTCTCAAGAACTTTGTTTTCTTCTGCAAAACACTTATTAGATCTCAACACTCGAATCGTCACATGCTTCACTCGGCAAAGAGCACCCACTACGTATAAAGACTCAGCTGATCCTATATAAGATCAGTAAACCACTGATTAAATCCCATTGATCCCGATGAGCGCTCAGCGAAATGAATCGATTAACTGTTTCAGCTTCAAACTGAGAGCTGAGAATTCGTTGCAGTAAAATATTCATTCAATCTGATTACACGAATCGACACATACCTCATTGGATCTCACTTGGCATTCGGCGCTTACTTTTTACAAAGATTGAACAACGGCCATAGGAGATCAGTAGATCACTCATTGAATCTCATTGAATCCAATCAGCGTACCGCGTGATGAATACGATCGATTCTCTCAGCTTCGAATATTGAAAATCTGAAGTTCCAACGACTAACCGTAGCAGTGAAATACTCATTAAATCTGAATCCTCGAATCGGCACATACCTCATTAGATCTCACTTGGTATTCGTCGCTCACTTTTTACGAAGATTCAACGACTCCTATAGGTCATCAGCGAATCACTCATTGAATCCCATAGAATCCGATGAGCGCTCCACGTGATGAATACGATCGAGTCTCTCAGCTTTTAACATTGAAAACCTGAAATTTCCACTAACTATCCGTTGTAGTAGAACACTCATTCAATCTGAACCCTTGAATCGGCACATACATCATTAGATCTCACTCGGCATTCGGCGCTTACTTTTCACAAAGATTCAGCAACACGCATATCAGATTATTGAATCACTCGTTGAATCCCATGGAGTCCGATGAGCGCTCCACGTGATGAATACGATCGACTCTACCAGCTCCGAACATTTAAAATCTGAAATCTCCACTGATGGTCTGTTTCTGCAAAACACTCATTGAATCCCAACATTCAAATCGCTACTTGCCTCATTACATCTCACACATCATAGAGCTCCTATTTCTTACAAACATCAAACGATTTCCAAATAAAATGTGTAAATGACCCATTGAATCCCGTGGCGACTAATCAATCTCTACCGTTATGAATCCGATACTAATTTCCATGATCCCATATGTTATCAACTTCTTAATTCCAATTGACCATTTCCGTACAGTTACCCATTTGTTCTCATTCATTTACGTCCTCTGAACAAGGTAAGCGCTAATCAGAAATGAAGGTTTTTAATCAGTATTCCGCTCGGACAATGTTCTGGCTGAATCTCATTCAATCGCTGTCATAGTGATTTTGGTCAAGTTCCTAATCAATCTCATTTCCCAATCTCTCCCTCCATCCCAGGTGAAGTGATGGTTCATTCCTATTCATCGATTCGTCATTTCCCATAATACTTCTGATCTACTAAAAACCTAGATTCCTATACTCAAGCCACCGTTTGATCCTGAACAAATTACGATGAGTGAAGCACTGGTTGCATCTGATAAATTTTCAGGTGAAAATTCAATTATCCAAATGCCAGTTGTA
The DNA here is from genome assembly GCA_018340375.1 of Gonatopus flavifemur. Classification (NCBI taxonomy): domain Eukaryota; kingdom Metazoa; phylum Arthropoda; class Insecta; order Hymenoptera; family Dryinidae; genus Gonatopus; species Gonatopus flavifemur. The sequence goes on from JAFFJZ010000016.1 coordinate 4,075,010, forward strand.
TCTAGAACTATAAATTTGTACATCCCGCATCAGATCCAGTTGAATCTAACCTCCCCTTTTGCCTAGAAGTAAGAGTCCCTCATTCCATCTGCATATTACCCATTAAATCCCTCCCACAACATCTACTCCACTGCTTACAGTTGAATCTGACCAAATCTGATCAACGCTCAATCGTCAGGCATCGATGCTCTCAAGTATTTCTCAGTTGGTTAACGAGATTTGGTCAGAATCAACTGGATTTTTTAACCAGGGTACTAGCATCTCGTCTCAAAGAAAAGAATCTTTTATCTCAAGGTACCAAAATTACATTTCATCGCTATCGCGAAAAAGAATTTCTTCCATTCTTCAATTCAGAAAATGATGTGGTTTTTTGTAATGACATTGGCGGTCTGTTAACAAAAATAGGACTCTCAGGCTACAAAGCTGATGAATGGAGATTGTTCATGGACAGTTCAAAGCGGAGTTTGAAATGCGTTTTACTGCATATTGGCAATAAGTTCGCAGCTGTGCCTATCGCTCATTCTACGAAATTAAAAGAGGAGTATCAAATTATAGATCTTGTTTTGAAAAAACTTAAGTACTCAGATCACCAATGGGTTATATGCGTCGATTTAAGAATGGTCAACTTCTTGTTAGGTCAACAAAGTAGATATACTAAATTTCCATGTCTTATCTGTTTTTGGGACAGCAGAGCAAAACATGACCATTGGATCAAGGAAGATTGGCCTGTGAGAGAGAGAATGACGGTTGGGTAAAAAATATTATAAATCCGCCTTTGGTTTTTAGAGATAAGATCATTTCGCCTCCATTACACATCAAATTGGGACTTATGAAGCAGTATGTGAAGGCATTAGATAAAACTGGTCCATGTTTTGCTTATATTTCAAGGAAGGTTCTAGGTCTGAGTTCAGGAAAACTAAAAGCCGGTATTTTTGATGGCCCTCATATAAGAGTTTTGATGAAAGACAGTGATTTTATTCATTCAATGAATGATTTAGAAGCAGCGGCTTTTGAAATCTTTTGTTGTCGCTGTGAAAAATTTCTTAGGAAATACAAAAGCCAAAAATTACGAGAAATTAGTTGAAGACCTTTTAATCAGCTTTAAAAATCTTGGATGGAATATGAGCATGAAGGTACACTATCTGCACAGTCATTTAGACAAGTTCCTGAGAATCTTGGTGCATATAGCGAAGAACAAGGTGAACGTTTCCACCAAGATTTAAAAGTGATGGAAGACAGATACCAAGGTCGCTGGGATGAACAAATGATGGCATATTCCTGTTTGAGTATCACACCCCTAGTAGAAATGCACCATATATGGCCCATATATGACCCATATATGGCCCATATACATAGGGGTGTAAAAAAGTCTCTCCTACAAGAATTGAACGCGGTTCGTTGGGACCGGACTCCATCCCCCTTTCACTGGAGCCACCGCCGGTCGCTTGAAAGAAGCGACTTCTTTCACGTATATGAAGTCCCGCTTATTCTTGGAAACCATATATGGCTCATATATGAACTCCGAATTGGTAGATCAACAATTGTGGATCACATATAAAACATATATGAGTTATTGCAGGTCAGATTCACAATGAGTTCCTCAATATTTTTAGAATAATTATTTTTGAATTCTTCGTTGAAAAATATGAGATATTTGTCAAATTTGTTTGTTTGCTCTTTTTTATTTTATTGTGTTCACCAGTTTACAATGTGTCAGAGCTTTTAGTTCTGACAAATCCAGTTTTTTTTAAATGCGTGTATCTCCAAAAGGTCTCAACACACAGAATTACTAATAAGGCATAAAAGTTGGGATTTTTTCTGAACTTTTCAAAAATTCGAGTGAGATTTTTTTTTCCAATTTTTGTCTAGTGGAATTCCTACGGTGGAAGTAAAAATGATAGTTTATTCGAATTTGGACATTTTCAGCTCTTTCAGATCACCAGGAATCCAAAAGGCTCTAGGGGGAGTCTGTGGTTCCGTACCCTGACGAAAATTTTTGTCATAATTTCTCATAATTTCTCATTGTCCCAATTCATGGAGAGAATATGAGGAATTCTATTGTTCTTTCTCATATTTTCTCCATAAATTGGGACAATGAGAAATTATGAGAAATTATGACAAAAATTTTCGTCAGGGTAACTTACAGTGCTTGTCGTGAATTTTAATTTGTGCTGCCTTCTGTTATTGTCAAAGACACCGAGATGTGAATTTTGCCGAGAAATCTGCAACAATATTTGAGAGACTGCGTGAATGACATCTGTTGCTTTGGTTTGGGGTCCGGAAGAACCTGTGTAACCTTTACGTAAGTACTTTGAAGTGTGACCTCAACGGGTTAATTTTTTTATTCAACAAACACGATCGATCTATGGTGCATAGCAATACTTTTGGTTCAGTTCTTTTCACTTCCATCGTCGAATTACGGCAAAATACGTCCTTGGAAAGAAATTTTCTCTTGACTTTGTGAAAAGTTGAGGCAAAATCCTAAGTTCCATGCCTTGGTAATAATTTTTTGTATTGAAAGCTTTCCAAGATACAGGCATTTGAGAAAAAGTGGGGTTTAGAGACCAAGAACTTCGACATATGTTGTAAACCTGAAATCATAATAGAATAAGAAAGATAGAAACAAATGATACGTATCTCACATTTTTCAACAGAGAATTCGGGATAACCATTTCAAAAATATTTATGAACTCTTGGAAAATCCGATATGAAATGATCCATACATACCGAATAATTATACCAAATATGAATCATATATGTTTTTGACCGTTTCCTGCAAACATATATGTTGCGCGCGGTACCATATATGCCCATATGTATCACTGATGAAGCTTCGGCCACATATATGGGGCATATATGGGACATATATGGGGCATATATGGGACATATATGGGGCATATATGGGACATATATGGGGCATATATGGGGCATATATGGTCATATATGTTTTTTGGGAATCATATATGGATCATATATGGGTTATATATGATTCATTTCCACTAGGGACGGGAGTGTTCCAGAGACGTTCATCGTAAGAAATCTCGAAAAAGAAGTTTTGAACCTGTTAATTGATTCAATAAAATGTTGCTAATTTGAAGAATAATTTGATAAAATGTTGTTAACGTGTGGAATGATTGAATAAAACGTTTCAAAATCGTCCATTCTCATTTTATTTCACACCTGCGATTTTTTGAAAACTACACGTAGCATTAAAAACATAAGTATATTTCCAGAGTCAGGGTATCGAATATACTCAAAATCTGCTTTAGTTTTAGCGGCACCAAAATCATCGTAGACCTGTGTAACCTCTGAAAACAGTCCCATTTTCTTTGCGAAAACTCTCACAAACCATGAGGAATTCTGGAATTTTAATGAAAATGTAACACATCTGGAACGTTCTGTACAGACTTGTTTCACCAGTTTTCAGAGTTTTTCAGAGTTTGTTGAAAGTTTTTTGATTTGTTTCTATGTCGAATAGAAATGAAATAGCACCGGTAAATCGGCCGATTTCATTCCTACGTTTTATTAAAAAATGCTGTAATATGATTGACATACTGATCTGTACAAAGCTTGTACATTAGGGTGGTTCTTATTTTATATATAAAAAGTGTTTTTTCATTTTTTTTTGTCAACAAAAAAAGTTTTCGGGATGGACGCCCTCTCATTTTGTTCTACATCATGAAGGAGTGCTACAATATTTTTTACATAATTTTCAAAAAAGATTGGGTGGTGCCTCACAGCGTCTTAAGTTTGAACTTGAAACTCCGTGAGGCACCACCGAAGCTCTTTTGAAAATTATGTAAAAAATATTGTAGCACTCCTTCATGATGTAGAACAAAATGGGAGGGCGTCCATACCGGAAACTTTTTTGTTGACAAAAAAAATGAGAAAACATTTTTTATATATAAAATAAGGACCACCCTATTGTACATATACTAAGGAACATTTTCACAGGAAGGTATTCCAATTATATCCAAACATTATAGACTGATAAGTCAGAATAAAATTGGATAATTTGTTGGCGGTGATATGTGCTTTGAGTTTACCGTTTATAACGTCATTTGAACCCACGGGAAGAAGAACTCGACGAGCGCTCGGACCGCGGTAAAAGTATTGTCCAAGCGGTCACGTGGGGGACCGAAAAAAAAGACGGAATTTTGGAAAACTCAAAATACTGGGTGATAGGGCTTGAAAAATCAATACGAGTGTTCGTTTACAATGTTCTTCTATGATCAATAGTTTTCGAGAGAAAAATTAAAAAGTACCTCTTTTTCTCGTACTAAAAATGAATGTTTTTTCATCTTAAACTCGTTATAACCCGAGTAGTTTCCAACGTATCAAGATGAGTCTTGCAGATTCTGATTCGGAACACTCCCCCGAAGATGACGATCTCGACAAAATTTCCAAAAATTGATGCAAAATTAATGAATTTTCAATTTGAAGTGAAAACTTGGTTTTCAACGAAGAGGAAAACTTTGCATTGAAAAAGTGTCGGAGGAAGTATGAGCTGCGAAAAACTTCCAGCGACAAAGTTGTTCGCTAGTGTGCGGACAAACTTTATGGGAAGTTTCAGATCAATTGGACTATTGGTTCGAAAGATACAGCGATTTATCCATCAGCTCGCAACGGAAATTTCTCATGACTCTACGTCGTTTACCTGCTGAATATGAGGATCCGAATGAAAGGTTGCATTCACTCGATTTCCCAACGTAGATTCATGTTTTTTTGGTCGAAGCATCCAAATATCCAACTATTTTTGCGAAATTCGATATACATTGTTCTTTTTTATAAACAATTTTTATTCAACGCATCATTGTTCAATCCTTATTCTGCAAGATGAAAATTAAAGATCGAACATTTGTGTGCTCTCTCGAACTCAATAGTTTCCGAAACTCATTTCACGATTACTTGGCCAAATCTTATCGGAATGATATAAACATTGATATCCAGATTTGATGTGTATTGCCGAAGCTTGTAAAATGATTCGAATGATGAAAACATTTCGTTTTTCGATAATATTTGATAACGAATTAGTGGCTCTCAGGCTCGTGTTTTCCGAGTTTCAACGACACAAAGTGTCGAGCGAAGAGTGAAATTGAGAAAACTTCGAACAATAAAGTTATGCTCTTATGTTTGAGGGAGTTTTTTTGGAGATTTGAAATTAATCGAACAAAAAATATGGGGTTTATGATTTATGGAAAACAAGCGGAGCCGCCGAGCACGCAGGACTTCGGTGTTGATGAATGAAGACACAAAACATAAAATTCAAACAAATGCCTATATAGTAATTGCAACCGTAAGAATAGAAAACATCACTCCCTCCGATGTGAGAAAAAGTGCATAATTCCACATTTTGAACGATTTTATTATTGAATTCATTTCCCGGGTTAGTGTAATAATAATGTCTGATAAAAACAGTTCAGAAACTGGTCGAAAACGTACAAGAAATCCGAACAATTGGATAAAGAACAAAAATAAAAAGGCTAAAAATGAGGTTTGTATATTCCGTATATATATTTAGTATAATACAGTGTGCAATGGAATGGTGCTGTCAACAAATTTCTTAATTTTCCATGCATAACTGAGACATAATACATTGTTTTTTCGCAGTCATCGATGTATAAATATTTCTGTATCTAACAGTCATCCAACCCATAGAGCATCGAAGATTCCATTACGACCGCAGAAATCTAACGTTTGAAATATTGGAATATTCTTGTAATATTGCTGCATGTCGTACTGAGATTTCAAAGTCCTTCCACAAATATTGCAATGTCCGCTAATCTTACATTGCAATACAAGATTTCTGAATTATTTTTGAAATATTTCAAGAACATTTATGAAATATTTCATTGTAATGTTTCTTTTGTAATATATCTGAGACATTGCAAATAGGTAACATTTCAGTTGACAGATTTTTGATTTATTCTTGTGGAACAATATTGAAATGTAATGAAGATGAAAGAATGAAATACAATTGATACATTACTGAAATAATTTTTAAATAGTGTGTTACAGTCGATACAAAATTATTACTTAAAAATAATTATTCAATGTTGAGAACTTAGGTAGTGTTTGGAATATCGAATTGTATAACGCGATCATTTGGTATTACAGGGACGAGAATATCCCTGGTAGAAATATCATAAGTTTTTCCCCACAACTCGTGAGGCACTAGTGAGGGAGAACTAGTTAAGTAAAACTGGTGAATTACTGGTCAGTAAGTGATAAGTTTAACTCAACTAACTATTTGGGTTATAATTAGGCGGAACTTATGAGAATTTCACAAGATTTCCCACGTTATGCATACAGAAAAACACTTAACAAACGTTCAACCATCACCAGCGAAATAAGTATTTCATATAACTTATCACAATTCTCATGAGGTTGATTTATTAACTATTCAGCATCATTTTTCTTTTCTACACGACACATCATCATACACGTCATTTGAGTATTATTCAAAGAGCATGAACTGAATGAATATGTGTCCCGTCATAATCGAATATAAGTTTCGACCAAGTACTCTTCTTTCGTCATTTCTTGATTAATATGCATGAAAAATCTGTTATTGAGTGCAAAATGAATTATGGAATGAGTCATCACTGTTGTAATATGTGAAAAATCGTAATTTGCTGATGTGGTGAAAATGAATTCTATTCAAATACACGACAATATCAACAACAACAATATTAATATCAATCAATATCAATATTGATTTACATCAATATTTCTCGGAAAAAAAACTCACATTTCTCAAAAAACTCACATGAATTTTGTAATAATATGAGTCACGAAGAACTCATTTGATCAAAAATATTCCAAGCGAATGTTTAAAATGAATTCCAAAAAGCTTGAATTATTTACTTGAAGCGCGTTGGATGATTTTACTCTTCAATTTAAAGAGTATTCTTGAAGTTGAAATTTTCAAATTTGAGAAAAAAGCCTTATGTCCTGAGTTGAATTTGTTGTTAGGGTGATGATAAACTTGTAGCAAGAGTTTGAAAGTTGGGTGAAATCTATATTGATCAGGAAAGTCCAAATCGTGAGGCAAAAGTTAGAAAATCTGTCAACTTAGCTCACGGCACATGGGTATTCTATCAGCTTTTCTTCACTAAACGAAATCTAGGCGGGAGAAATGTATCAAAATTTAGTAAAATCAAGTTGGTACAGAGTAAGAGAGGACAGATATATTCTTCGAATTTTATTGGTTATTATATAAATGTTGATAAATAAGGAAAGGCTATAGAGGATCCAATGTGTCATCTTTTAATATTTTTGTTCCAATAATGTTGTATCATGTTCCTACAAATAAATGTTATTATATTTATAAAACAGGTTCGATACACATGTTTTCTCGACCTACTAGTGAAAAGATACAAAAATGCACACAATATAAAATCATTGAAACAAAAATATTGAGAGACGATAAATTGAGTCATACATAGCCTTTACGTATTTATCAACATTTTTATAATAACCAGTAAAATTCAATGAATATATATGTCCTCTCTTACTCTGTACCAACTTGATTTCACTAAATTTTGATACATTTCTCCTGCCTAGATTTCGTTTAGTGAAGAAAAGCCAATAGAATACCCATGTGCCGTTTGCTAAGTTGACAGATTTTCTAACTTTTGCCACACGATTTGGACTTTCCTGATCAATATAGATTCCACCCAACTTTCAAACTCTTCGTACAAGTTTGTCATCACCCTAACAACGAATTCAACTCACAAAAGAAGTCTTTTTCCTCAAATTTGAAAATTTCAACATGAAGAGTACTCTTCAATTTGAAACGTAAAACCATCCGTCGAGCTGCAAGTGAATAATTCAAGTTTTTTGCAATTCATTTTGAACATTCTTTTGACATATTTTTGATCAAATGAGTTCTTCATGACTCATATTTATTACAAAATTAATATGATCTCCAAGTTTTTGCCTGGAAGTATTGATGTAAGTATTTGAAGAAAATTCATTTTCACTGCATCAACAAATTACGATTTTTTGACATGTTACAACAGCTATGACTGATTCACTAATTCATTTTGCACTCACTAACAGATTTTTTGATACACATTATTCAAGAAATAACTACCACACATTCCACAAAAATAATTCATCCATTTTTTGATCACATAAAGTTAACCTCACATCTGTCAACCGAACTGCAATTTTCACACAGGCTCATAGATTATTATATTCAACCGACGGATGATCGAATCGGATAAACACGTCACTTTAATTGATCTTTTCTAATGCATCGCGTAGGTACCGGTTTAGCTTAGGTCGTTAGGGCGTTAGGATAGTAGATCGCGCAACATTAGGTAGGAATTGGTTTAGGTAGGTTCGATTCTCTCCGAGGTTTCCAATATTCTCTTCATCGCATTGAGCACGAAGTGAACGTTGGTGGTAATCTGCAAGTGTCCCCTCTGAAACATGATTTTTGCTCGAAATTCAATTTTTTAATTTCAAAAACATTTTGGGCCAAAGCATGCATATTTTACTGAATAATCATTGTGAATGTATTATTATAACTTCACAACTTTTTTGGCATATAATTGTTGTCATGAGTGTGGCGCTAGTTTCTTACAAGTTTCTGGTCAGTTACTACTGAGTGCCTCGCTAGTTTTGATGGCTAGAATTTAGTTAAGTGAAGTGTTACATTCTACTAAGTTACTCGTAAGTTTTCCTTATAAGTGACTCACAAGTAAGATAGGTAAACTTATGAGTAACTCTCGATGTACTAGAGAAAATTTCTACCAGGGATGTTCCGACTTCTGGGAAATCTATTGCAGCTAAGCAATTCAAACCCGTAAATTCGTGCTGCGTAAAACAGTGTTTCCAAAATATTCCTGTTCAACAACAACAAAAATTTCATGACACATTTTGGAACTATAGCAAATATGATTCTCAAAATATTTTCCTCGCTGGATTAATGAAAAAGAGAGCGCCAAATGTTACAGGAAATGCGCAGAATAAAGTTGTTTTGTGGAATTATGTTTTGCATGCTGAATTCGGTGACATAAAGACTTGTCAACAATTTTTATGTAATTTATTGAACATAGGACAAGGGCGATTCACAACTATACAGAAAAAGATATTACATAATGAAACTATCGAAGATAGTCGGGGAAAACATGGAAATCACGTAGTGCGATTGACCGAAGATGTAAAACAAATGATCCATCAACACTGTTTGTTAATCCCACACTCTGAGTCGCATTATAAACGTCGAGCCGGTCAAACGTCTAGTTTACAATATTTTGATCATCCTCATTTAACACTGAAAGAAATATACGCTTTGATTTTGGAATATTATACAGCGAAAACAGGTTGTGAAAATCCTCCGATTGATTTATCAACCTTCTCTCAATATTTTAATCGTCATTTGAATTTTTCTTTCTCAATACCACGCACTGATGTTTGTAACATGTGTTTTGGACAAGAGCGGCAAAACAATCCTGGTGATGAGTTCAAACAGCATAAAAAAAGTATAGAAGAGTACAAAATATTGAAGAAGAAAATGTTGGCAGAAGAAAATGTGTTATGTCTTGAATTTGATTTCGGTCAAAATTTACCTTTGCCGAAAATTCCTGTATCAGATCAGTTCTACAAGAGATTGCTTTGGCTACACGTTTTTAACGTGCATGTCTTCGGTGAACATGGCAGAAGTTACATGTTCTTTTTTTTAGAAGGAAATTTTAAGAAAGGTGGTAATACTGTGTGCAATTTTATCTTACATGCAATGAAGAAAGAATTGGAGCTTAATTATTACAATAAAATTTATTTGTTTTCGGATGGTTGCGGTGGTCAGAATAAAAACCGTTTCCTCGTCTCTTTCTTATCATCGTTGGCTCAAGAATTGCAACTTGAATTTGAACATGTGTATCCAGTTCGTGGACATTCATACTGCCCTTGCGATCGGAATTTTGGAGTATATGGCAAAAAAAAGAAACAACTTGAAACTATTGAAACGGATGATTACAGGAAAATGTCAGAGATATTAAGAATCTGCAAATCAGCAAAGCAGTACGGATTCAATATTTTCCTAACGGTCAAATCAATATATTCCAAAGTTACAATGGAGAACCAAAAATTCATATCATCAAATCTTCAGTGAGTTTACATGCATTATGCAAATCACCACTAGCTGCTCCAACTGGCATGAGTGCAGAGAAGATGAAAGATTTACAAACTTTATTAAAATATTTGAGTCCAAAAGGTGTAAAATTTTTTGAAAGTTCATTTTCGAAAATATCAATTAGAAAACCTAAAAATAAAGAATAAATATTCACTCTAATGATATAATTTCTTCTTTTGGTTCAAAATATATTGTATGCAGTTTGAATCGTTTATTTACATGGATTTTTTTACAGTGTATTGTGTCCAAGGGGGGCAATTTTGGTTCATTACACAGAGAAAAAGATTTCGCTATCTGAATGAATCCGTCTTCGCTAAGTGGATTGAATAGAAATTCGCTGTATTAACGAACCAATGCGCTGGATTAACGAACTAATTCGCTGTTTTTACGTATTGATTCGTTATAATTATCAGTCCTTCACTGGTCTTGCGGAGCTTGATTCGTTGAAAATATCATTGGCGTTTATTTCAGCAAACTTGCTTGCTGTCCATATAATAACGAGCGAATTTCGCTGGAACAGCGAAATTCTTGCTATCCCAGCGAATCTTTCTTCTCCGTGTACCCTCACAACACAACTGCTTTCAGTTACCTTTCGATACCTTTCTGAAACGTGTAACACCTTTCAGAAAGGTATCGAAAGGTAACGGAAAGCAGTTGTGCGGTGAGGGTGACATTGAATTCGAATTAAATTTGTCCGAATTCAATTCGACAATCATGTCTATAAACAATTCAAAGTTCACTAGCATTTCCAAATCATTTATCACTGAAGGAAAAGTACAAATAATGAACTTTTATCACGAGGTTTGTATGTGTCATATATGATGTGAATGATATCCAAACACGTTGCATGAGACATTTTAAACTTGTTTGAAATATATTTCAAGATATGAATATGATGTTATACAGGACCCGTTCATGAGACGAGATCGTTTTACATAAATCATAAACCCCATATTTTTTGTTCGATTAATTTCAAATTTCCAGAAAACCTTCCTCAAACATAAGAGCATAACTTTATTGTTCGAAGTTTTCTTAATTTCACTTTTCGCTAGACACTTTGTGTCGTTGAAACTCGGAAAACACGAGCCTGAGAGCCACTAATTCGTTATCAAATATTATTGAAAAACGAAATGTTTTCATCATTCGAATCATTTTACAAGCTTCGGCAATACACATCGAATCTGGATATCAATGTTTATATCATTCCGATAAGATTTGGCCAAGTAATCGTGAAATAAGTTTCGGAAACTATTGAGTTCGAGAGAGCACAAAAATGTTCAATCTTTGATTTTCATCTTGCAGAATAAGGATTGAACAATGATACGTTGAATAAAAATTGTTTATAAAAAAGAACAATGTATGACGAATTTTGCAAGAATAGTTGGATATTTGGATGCTTCGACCAAAAAAACATGAATCTACGTTGGGAAATCGAGTGAATGCAACCTTTCATTCGGATCCTCATATTCAGCAGGTGAACGACGTAGAGTCATGAGAAATTTCCGTTGCGAGCTGATGGATAAATCGCTGTATCTTTCGAACCAATAGTCCAATTGATCTGAAACTTTCCATAAAGTTTGTCCGCACACTAGCGAACAACTTTGTGGCTGGAAGTTTTTCGTAGCTCATACTTCCTCCGACACTTTTTCAATGCAAAGTTTTCCTCTTCGTTGAAAACCAAGTTTTCACTTCAAATTGAAAATTCATTAATTTTGCATCAATTTTTGGAAATTTTGTCGAGATCGTCATCTTCGGGGGAGTGTTCCGAATCAGAATCTGCAAGACTCATCTTGATACGTTGAAAACTGCTCGGGTTATAACGAGTTTAAGATGAAAAAACATTCATTTTTAGTACGAGAAAAAGAGGTACTTTCTAATTTTTCTCTCGAAAACTATTGATCATAGGAAAACATTGTAAACGAACACTCGTATTGATTTTTCAAGCCCTATCACCCAGTATTTTCAGTTTTCCAAAATTCCGACTTTTTTTTCGGTCCCCCACGTGACCGCTTGGACAATACTTTTACCGCGGTTCGAGCGCTCGTCGAGTTCTTCCCGTGGGTTCATTTATAGAATCCATAGACTCATTCGGAAGAATAAAATAAATGAGCACACATAAAGCATTTTGTGTCTCAAGGGATATTTTATGAAGGTTTTATGAATCGTAATTATATAATTTTGGAATTCAACTCAAATTCTCAACGTTTCAAGACACAGAAAGTGCTCCAATGAAAAACTCGAACTTTCAAGTGGAAACGGTTGCGCAGTTAGCATCACCGGCGAACAAGAAAGTATCAGTAACTTTCTTGAAAGACGAAAGTGGCTTGAGAATTGTGAGGTTGAGTTTACCCCCAAAATAGGGAAAATATATTAATTGTTATGATAATATTGTTGTTATCATAATATTGTTGTTGTCATAATATTATTATTCTTCATATCTTTATCCATTTTGTCGAAATTGAAAAGAAAAACTAACAAACATTTACAAAAACTTTGAATAAATCACTTTCTATAAGTTCATTGTTCGATCCCATCAAGCTTACGTGATTTAATCTTTTACGAATGTATATATATATATATATATATATATATACATGTGCACATATATACGTATACGCATGTATATATTACACTTTAAAAACTTATAATTTACGTCATAAATCATTATTCAAAACCTCATGTGTTATGACAAGAAATGTTCCTTCAATTTGAACAAAGCTTCTAAAATATTTTATGTTACCCTGAGAGGAAAAATTTCCGGGAACGATAAAATATTTAATTGAATAGTCGCCATAAAATACTTAATCGATTTGAATGAACTTTCATTGATTCAATTGGATAAATTTGTCCATTGATGAAATATTTCATAGAATATAAAATATTCGTTTGATTGAATAAACATTTAATCGAGTCAATGAAAGTTTGTTCAAATCAATCAAATATTTTACGGCGACTATTCAACTAAATATTTTATTGTTCACGGAAATTTTTTCTCTCCATGTATGCACATACAACATATATTATTATATGATAATGAAATATGAATGAAATCATTCTTCTTCTTCTCCAATAACACCAGTTGAAGTTTTAGAATTATTCAGAAATATGTTTTCTAGCGGAGCCGAGTTCCAGTCAATGAAAGTGATATGACTCCAAACAGACGTGATTCATTCTGATTCCAATTCAAAGCATTCAAATTCTTTTCCGCCAAAAATGAATTTGTATCAACGAATGAATTAAGAGGATTCGAACATGAGGAAACAGCGGAGGGGACAAGTGACATTCCGCGCGAACTTTTTTCGATAAGGTACGTCATTAATACAAATTACAAGTGACTCATTGATGAACAATCACGTATCTGGGATTGCGCACTGCTGCAAAAATTTGAAAATTATATTTTTCTGCCTTCATGAATCATTGGGAAAATCTAATTTTGCTTCAGTGCGCAACCCCATATACGTGATGGATCATTATTCACTTGGAATTTGTATTAATTACGTACCTTTGGATTTCTGATTTCATCCGTTCGTTTTGATGCTCCATGACCATTAAATGGTACCTCGGTATCGTCGTCATAAACACTAGGGATGTACCAGATATCCGGCCTCGATCCGGTATCCGGCACGATTTGTCTGACCCGGCAGGATCACCGGATAGGACTCATATCTGGCCGGATACAGATAATTTGTATTGTTATGGAAAAAAAATGTCCTCATCAATGAATCTGTTATTATTGAAATATGGATCACATAATATTCAATTGGACTTCTCTGTTTTTGAGAATTATCATAGGTTATCTCAATTTCATTATTAAAAATCGCTTTCCTCCGTGAGAAAGTCGATTTCAATTTGTATGAATTTATTTGAATGCAGTTTTTACATTATATCAATGTTTTCCTGAAAACTTGATTACAAACATCGTTGGAAGCCCGTACGGAAATATTTCGTTGAAATGATCACGAATAATATGTGAAGAACATTGCATTTTCTGTATAAAATCTGAGAAATTCGTAAAAAAAGTACGATTAATGAAAAAACCTGAAAGATTTTGTACAGACTTTGTATCAACTTTTTTTCAGTTCATCAGAGGTTTTCCCAGACAAATATCAACCAAATCGTACTTTCAACAGATTATGATGAAACTCTCATGAATTCCTAAGATTTTTATGATTAATGAAGAAATCTGTCCATTTTCAGACACTTTTGCATATCAGGGTTGTCAGATATAAACCAGGACAGTTTGGTCATTGGTTCCGTCTTTGAGAATCTGGAATATGAATGGTGAGATACATGAGAATTATCCAATCAACGACTTTCCTGGTTTTTATCTGGCAACCCTATTGCACATATGATATTAGAACATATGAGTCTACCGTGAGGTTAAAAAGGTTATATTTTCTGTTTCAAGTAATCAATGTTCTTTATTTTTCGTTTTATTCAATCAATATTTCATACTACATCAATAGACAACTTCACTCTCCTGGGAATTTTCCTTTTCGTTGATCTGGACTTCCGTTGATTTGCCCCCCACCTGCTGGGATCAGTGATGCCAGCATTTGGTCGACCGAGTCGATTTACCCTCTCCATCTGACCATTTCTCGTCCCCACCATTCCAGCCGGGTGTACGCACACATTGAAACCCGTATTCATGTGATTCGGAACCGGTCGGTTCACTTCGAGTCAGCTCGGCAAAATGAGAGAGAACCAACTATCCGTCGGTCTTTCAATATATTTTACGATCGGCTAACTCCGTGCAAGATCGGAAAAAGTTTAAAGCCCACGCGGTCGACTTACCGGAAAGTTTCACCGCTTTTTCTTTTCCAAGCAACAATTTTATTGTAATCAGTATTGAACTGACTTACCCGGCACCCCGGGCAATTCTCGGCCAGGGCCCTTCGATATTTCTTCGTTTTTTTTTCAATTAAAGAGCCAGTTCAATACTGATTATTGAATTATCACGATGAAATATAGATTTGATGCGTATGTTATGACGGTGGAGGAGACGACACGAGAGGTCATCGAACCATCGTTGCATGACTGTGGTCTAGCGTGGCCTCTGGAACGAATTATATCGGCCCGAGCGGTAAGACCGATAGAACTAAGAAATTTGGGTTTTCTGCCTTAAAGGGCATCGAGACACCCTTCCTGTTTGAGATTGGTAGGGGTAGATAAGAAAAAGGAAGTGAAGATTTACCGCTTCAGTTGAGGAATTTGATTTAATCGATATGTTTTTGAGTAGTCAGGGTTACGAATTTATAATCAACTATATAAAGAGGAAAACAATAATTCTTTTACAAGTATGTGTCTGTATATATATATATATATATATATATATATATATATATATATATATATATATATATATATATGTGTGTGTGACGGGGGAAGCAAGTGAAGTATTGAGAGAGAGTTAAGTAAGAAGGAAGGAAAGGAAGGAAAGCCATAGAAAAGAGTTTCACTCACCGTTCTGCAAGCTGGTGTCGGTACTTGTTTTATGTTTTGATTAATGATTGGAGATTGTTTGTTATAATTATCAATCTTTTTATTCGGGGTGTAGGTCTTGTCCAATTCCTTTTGTTGGTGGAAACTAAAATGAAACTAATGCACTTATACACTGTACTATTTCTCGAGTTTCTCTCTCTTTCTCGATCCCTCGCAGGAGCGATGGCACCCATGGGTGCGGAGGAATAACCCGACACCATCAAAAGGGCTCCAGTGTATATCCGCCCTCCGAGCGGAAGGGCTCTGAGCGTTTCCTTTTTCGCTCATCCCTTCATAGCTCGAAGGGTGGATACACGAGTTCACTTTTGAGATTTTCACCAGGGGAAAGCATAAACCCCTGGTGGAGCTTTCGTACCGCCGGCATCCTCACCCATGAGAGACAACGTCCCAAGAGAGAGGGAGAGAGTAAGAGTACTTACTTCTTCTTTAAACGGTTTTAATCGCGGTTGAGAGAAGACTGGTTGCCCGATGGCAATCGCCGACCAAGAAGGGAATCTATGGTGAAAAGTGGGAGGTTTATTGTTCTCAGCCTAATCAGTACTTCAACATGCCACCAAGATTTCTAGGAAATCCGGTGTCAAATTTCCCTGCCGATGGGCCTTCGTACGTGACTTATCGCTGCTGAGGCCTGCATTTTGCTGGCCTAAACAACGGAAAGCCACGGCACATGGCTCCGCGGAGAGCAATCAACCGTGTGTCCAAAAGAAAGGAATATAAGAATTTAGAATTCTGGTGATCACGTATATACACATGCATACAAATGTATATATGAATACATATATACACCCGCATACACGTGAATAGCTATTGTAACTAGGTTCAGCAACAGCCACCGTGCAAGTCATAAGCATAAGGGAAAAAAAGGTTGAAGATGGCGTGAAGAAAGGAAAAAGAACGACAAAGTAGAAAGAGGCACCCGTTGTGTGGTCACGCCGAGGCTCACACACACGAGGGAGAGAGAAGAGGTAGAGAATGAGGGAAAGAGAGGAATATTACGAGTTGCTCCGTCGCTCGTCGATGCACAATCGACGTTCAAGGAAGTTTCCAAACGAAATATAATTCTGTGAAGTCGGCGAAATTGTTTTGAAATTAAGTTCACGTTCACTTGAGGTGAATTATAATTGTATCGTAAATTATTGTATAGAATTTTGGAAAAATTTCGTGGGAAAATTTCCTCGAACGTGACACATAGCATCATTTAATTGAATTAAAATCGAATATGAGTAAATAATTTTCCAATTATTATTGATTTTCCACGAATTTTATAAGATTATTGGTTATCTTTATGACTGATTATGGAGCTTCCAAGAACTCCTATATGTATTGTATAAAAATTTTCTAATAGTTACGCATTTCTAATCATTATTTTAAATCTTGATGATTTTTCAATGAATTTCATTAGAATTGTCGATCAATCGATGGTTGAAAAATTCTAAGATAGTTTGGGGATCTATGATAAATGTCCTGCGGTGAATTTCATAATTTTCCGTGATAAATTAATTTTCAGGGATCACTATGATATTCCAATGAGGATAATCAAATCAACATCGATTATCAGATGTTGATAAACATCAAAATAATAAGACTGAATATTCAATTGATTGAGTGCAAATTATTTTGAATGGACTGAATAATTAGATTTGAGCATTCAAATTGATATTTCATCATTCCACGCACCATCAGTCTCTTTCCTTCGCTGCATTACTTCATAGATGTAATATGTGGTTCGGAATATCACAAGACCCCATAGCCTAGCGGCAAAAGACATGGTTCTTGCGAAAGAACGGTCGGGTTCGATTCTGTGTGGAGACATTTCATTTGTTTTGTCATCTCTCTGGTGGATAATTGAATTTCACATCCGATTATCATTTTTCATGTCATTGTATCGTCATGTTATCAATAATCCTGATCTCTCAGAATGCACTTGCGGATTCGACCAAGTACAGGTCCGAGTCGATTGGAAATTTCCCAAATATTCGTGTCCATGAGATATACACAGTGAAAAATTTTTCGTCAAATTCAACACACAAGCGAATGTTAACCATTTTTCTTCACACTCAACGTGTGTTGATTTCAGAGTGACACTCACAAAGTGTTAATTTGAACTCGAATAACATTTCAATGTGTTGAAAATGAATCGATCGAACAGCATTTGATCAGTGTGTTAAATGGACACGTAAAAGTGTTAAATATTCAACACTTGAATTTTAACACGTAGTTAAATATTCAACACTTGATTTTCGACACGTACTTCTTTTTTACACAATGACGGAATTTTTTTTTACTGTGTAGACCGATCGATGCAAAATCTTCTGAAATGAGAAATGATTAGCACTCCAGAGGAACGTTTTTGAAAAAGTGTACTTGCGAATTCCATCAATTCCTGTGACGAATTGATGAAAAAAATTCAAAAATTTGTGTCCATCGAATAAAGATCGATCGATGCGGAATCTAATGAAATGAAAAATCGAATCACTTCGGAGGAACGTTTTTGAAAAAGTATACTTGCAAATTCCATCAAACCCTTCGACGAATTGATGAAAAAATTCGAAACTTTGTCTCCGTGGAATATAGACCGATCGATTCTGAATCTCCTCACGGAGAGCAATGGATTCTAAGGAGTATGACGAATATCATGAAGGCTGGAATATTTCATAATATATTTTCGAGCATGAGGACAAGTATCTAGATTATAAGTGTTATAAGTACAAGTATCCATTCATGATGGAGGTGTTTGTTTTGGGGTAGATGGTACTGTCAACCAGTAATATATCAATATAATAACAGCAAGGAAAAAGTTAGTTCCTATCAAAATATAAGATTATTACAATTACTATGTTCAGTTGCTTGAATTAAGAAAAGAATAATATGAAATCGGAAAAAAAGATATTCCTGAGGACATGAACCCGTCAAGAAAACACACGAAGAATTCTTTTTCAAGAGCGAGAATAGAACTCTTCAAGAACTAATGAATTCATATAGAGCTCTGGAGGTGTTCGATCTGTTGGACATTGACAAGCTCTTTGAGGATATCGGAAATATTGTTCGAGTACTCTCAAGTATACTTTTTTAAAAACATTCCTCCGAAGTGATTTCATTTTTCATTCCAGTAGATTGCGAATCGATCGGTCTTTATTCGATGGACACAAATTTTTGAAATTTTTCCATCAATTCGTCACAGGAATTGATGAAATTTGCAAGTACACTTCTTCAAAAACGTTCCTCTGAAGTGCTATTCATTTCTCATTTCAGAAGATTCTGCATCGATCGGTCTATATTCCACGGAGACAAACTTTAAACATTTTTTTATCAATTCGTCAAAGGGTTTGATCGAATTTGCAGGTATACTCTTTCAAAAACGTTACTCCGAAGCTATTTAATGTTTCATTTCATTAGATTTCGAATCGATCGGTCTTTATTCGATGGGCACAAATTTTCGAAATTTTTTCATCAATTTGGATATCTCATGGACACGAATATTTGGGAAATTTCCAATCGACTCGGACCTGTACTTGGTCGAATCCGCAAGTGCATTCTGAAAGATCAGGATTATTGATAACATGACGATATAATCTTTCCGATTTATTAATCAATATCGGTGGAGTGTTCAATAAAATCTCATCCTTGAAAAATTCTTCCGGTCCTGGTGATGATGGTATTCCTCCTAATTTTCTAAAATCTTGCAAGTTCGTCATTTTTCGGCCTTTGTGGTTGATCTTCAACAGCTCTTCATCCTCTGGAATATTTCCTTTTCAATGGAAATCCAGCTTGATTACTCCTATCTTCAAATCTGGGGACCGTTCTGACGTGAGAAACTATAGACCAATTAGTATCATGAATGTTATGCCGAAAATATTCGAAGATATAGTTACTGATGAAATAACACCATTGTTTTCTGATATCATTTCTGATTTTCAGCATGGCTTCACTTCTGGAAAATCTACCGTAACTAACTTGTCTATTCTTTCTCATGTCGTGTCCTCTGCGCTTGATCAAAATGTCCAAGTGGATACTATATATACAGACTTCTCAAAGGCTTTTGACAGAGTTGACCATAATATATTGTTAAATAAATTAAGTAATTTGGGTATTCGCAGCAATTTCTTGTCGTGGTTACAGAGTTATATTCTGAATCGTATGCAATCAGTTGGTGTCTCTCAATATTTCTCTGATTCATTTTTTGTATCCTCAGGTGTACCGCAAGGCTCACATCTAGGTCCTTTATTATTTATTATTTTCATTAATGATATCTCTACGATTTTCAAGTACTGCACACATCTTCTTTTTGCTGATGACCTGAAACTGTTTATGATTATAAGAACTTACAGAGATGCTCAAAATCTGCGATCTGATTTGGATCGGTTACAATCCTGGTGTGTGCTATCTAATATGTCATTAAATCTCACTAAATGCCATGTGATGAGATTCCATAGAGGTAAAAATGCTATTTATTTGCCTTATAACTTGTCTCATTCTCTGTTATCACCTATAAATACTGTTCGTGATTATGGAGTTTCATTTGACTCTCGTTTTAACTTCTCAGATCATTACAATTACATACTTGGTACTTCCATGAAATCTCTCGGATTCATCAAGCGCGTTTGTGAAGATTTCCGTGATCCTGTTGCACTTCGAATACTGTATTGTACTTTAGTTAGACCTCATCTTGAGTGTGCGTCTCAAATTTGGAGTCCTCATTCAATTCGGGATTGTACAGACTTGGAAAGAGTTCAGCATAAGTTCCTGCGTTTCGCTGCCTATCAGATAGGCCGTCCGTTGAGTGTCACTTGTCATGATTACTCATTGATTATGGCTCTACTTAACTTGCCTCCCTTGGAATCACGTCGTTTGTTCAATGATTCTTCATTTTTGTATCAAATTGTCAATGGGAAAATTCGCTGCCCTCAACTGTTTGGACTTGTGACCAGTTTCATCGCCCGAATGACACTTCGAAGTATTTTGATCTGTGCGACAATCTTTCGCGATATGATTATCTCGTCCGCAGCGTTAACATAGATTTTCTATGCCTAAACGTCGATAGTCTATGCGTGATTTCGATCTGGATCTTTGTATATTTTGATTTGAACGATTACCCGCACGCTTTGTGTTCCCTCCACTCGAACTATGGTATTTGTAACCATGTTGCTTTGTCACTTGATTAATCTCGTTAGAACATCCAGATCGTACTGTTTGATTCTGTTTCACTGCTATTTCACGACTATCGATTCCCGACGCCTCCAACGCGATTGCTTTATTCATAATTTCTTCCAACGTAGATGAATCTGACTGAAGTATTTTTTCTCGAATTGAATTGTCACATAAACCTCGAATAAACTGAGCACGTGGGAAAATTTCAGCAATCGAACTCCTACATTCACACGATGACACAAATTCACATTCACTGATATCCTTTTGAAGTGCAGCCACATATTCCGCGATTGATTGCTTCTCTGTCTGATACGTTGATAAAAATCGATGTTGTGCTACTAACACATTCCTCTTCGGACATAAATGATTCTCCAGAACCTTTGCAAGATCATCATATAACATGTCGTTTGGATTTTTCGGTGCAACTAGTGCTCCCACCACGTGATAATGAGTTGCTCCTATTGAATTCAACAGCATTTGAGCACTTAATTCTTCATCTGCTAATACATTTTTCATCGTTAGATAGTTTTCGAAACGTTGACGGTAATATTTCAGATTTTCTTTCTTTGAATCAAATGTTTCGAATTGAGGTAGAAACGTCGTAGCGGTGCTCACTGGATTTTGAGGGACACCGGCACTGGCGGCCCCAGCGGCTTCATTCTGTTGTAGAAGAGCCTGTTGATTTGCAGTTAATGCTGCCATAAGCCTTGCAAATTGTTCTCCATCTATTCTGAATTCATTTGAACCCAACCTTTTTACACGTTTAAAACACGCGTGAAGATGCACTAGTTCATAACGTATGAACAAAAACACCCGATAGCTGTCGCGACCGGATCCATCTTGGACAACGGAAACACACGCGTGTAGACGCACGAAATCTTTGTTTTTCTCTTTCCTTCACCGATACGCACAGAAAAATAATTATCACTGAAGGATCGACTTTCATTTCCACCTCGTCACCAATTGTTGTAACGAATAAAGAGCATTGGAATTGTACAGGAATTGAATACACGTAATCGATTAACACTTTCTTATTATATACTTGTAACGACGCGTGCTTCCAATGACTACTGGAAAGACTCGACTCTCTATATCTTTCCGTGGCGCTGACGCACCCTCTATGTGGTAACGACTGAACTATAATAGATACGTAGACACACAACATATCATCCAGTGATGTCGACAGAATGGATTTCTTTGTACGAGGGTGGATTGATAAGTTTCCGGCCTGACCAAGAAAAACAACGTTTTTAAGAATTTTATTTCTTTTTTATTTATTTCTCAACATAATCTCCTCCAAGGCTGATACATTTCTCATAGCGGTGTTCTAGTCTAGTAATGCCATCTCTATAGACTGATTCGTCAAGCTCCTCAAAATACCCATTTACAGCTTCGATTACTTCTTCATTGTCCGCAAATCTCTTACCGCCAAGCCATTTTTTGAGGTTAGGAAACAGATAATAGTCACTCGGGGCTAGGTCTGGAGAGTAGGGAGGGTGCGGCATTAATTCAAACTTCAGATCGTTGATTTTAGCCATCGCAACGATTGACGTGTGCGCTGGTGCGTTATCGTGATGAAACAAGATTTTTTTCTTCGCCAGATGAGGTCGTTTAATTTTCACTTCGTGGCTCAAACGTTGCAATAAGTCTGCGTAGTATTGACCAGTGATAGTTTTACCCTTTTCAAGGTAATCAATGTATATAATACCTCTTGCATCCCAAAAAACAGTAGCCATAACCTTGTTCGCCGAAAAATTGTTTTGCCTTCTTTGGAGTTGGTTCCCCTGGTCCAATCCACTGTTTAGACTGTTCTTTGGTTTCAGGAGTGTAGTGGTGGACCCAAGTTTCGTCAACGGTTACGAATCGACGCAAACATTCGCTTGGATTACGCTTATACAACGCCAAATTGGCGGTAGAAATGTTCTTTCGAATCAATTTTTGGTCGACTGTTAGCAAACGCGGCACCCATCTTGCACAGAGCTTTTCCATATACAAATGTTGGTGCAAAATATTTTGTACACGTTCATATGACATCTTACAGGTCTCAGCTATCTCACGAACTTTTAATCTGCGATCTTTCAGCACTATTTGATGGATTTTTTCGATCATATCTGGAGTTGTGACCTCAATGGGGCGTCCTGAGCGAGGCTCATCAGAGGTGCTCACACGACCCTTTCTAAATTCGGAAACCCACTGCTTAACGGTTGAATATGATGGAGAGGATGTCCCCAGTGTTGAGTCCATCTCTTCTTCAATTTCCTTCGGCGTTAACCCCTTCAAATAAAAGTATTTGATGACAGCACGATTTTCCAGCTTTTCCATTTTTACGAAAAACACAGAGGCGTTTTGGTCAGCGTGCTCTCAAAACTAAACTAGCATGGCGATCGGACTGAAACTATAGCTACAAGCTATCTAAGGATGGTACTATAGAACGCCACCTCAAGGTAGGCCTAGTGGCGCCATCTCTTGGTCAGGCCGGAAACTTATCAATCCACCCTCGTATACGTATTTTTATGATTGATCTGAATACTTTCTGTGCACATGAATTTTAATATTATTTTGTGAGAAAATTGTGGTGAATTTTGAGATTTGTAAGTGAATAATATGTTTGTCTTGAAGAAGAAGTTTACGAAGTTCGTATATGATGATTTATATCAAATTTCAATAGGATTGATGTCCTCCCCGTGGATGATTGCGCCTCCCCGTGGATGATTGCGGGTCTTCCAGGGGGATATTCATGATACCTGTCCTTGATATCCTTTTTATCCATCCCTGGTAGTATCTGCTTCCTTTACGTGGTGGGGAGGATAAGTATCTCAGAGTTGGATCTTTTTTTTTGAGTGGAATAAACTACTCAAGAGAAAGAATACAAACTGAGAGAAACAAAATCGTCCTAATGCCAGAAACATCGGCAAAATCAAACAGAAGGAAAGCAAGGGGAAACTACCTTCCTTGATATGTTTCAATACTTCCCGAGGAAATGAAACCTTTTTCCTAACCTGGAATATTATGTAACAAAAACAAACGAACAAATTAATAAATACATGATGGCGCTCTCTCGAGTAAAATATTCCGGAGGTAAACTAGTCTCCCGTTCGGATCTCCGGGTGGAGGCTGATCGAGGAAGCTTCATCAGCAAGGAACGAAAACCGAAGGATAGGATAGGGAAAAGAAACAACATTCTTTGAGTCGGAGCGTGGAATGTTAGATCACTGAAGCAAGCGGGAAAATTAGAAAATTTGAAATTAGAAATGAATAGGTTGAATATGGACGTAATGGGGATTAGCGGAATGAGATGGCGATAAGAGGGCGATTTCTGGAGTGGGGATTACAGAATAATTCATACAGGATCAAAGAACGGTCAAGCAGGTGTGGGAATTGTGATGCATAAAAGAGTGGGGAATAGAATAGAAAATTATTTGCAACATAATGAACGTGTGATGATGGTTAGAATCAGAACAAAACCGGTAGACACAGTCATAGTCCAAGTATACATGCCCACATCTGCATATTCGGAGGAAGATATTGAAAAAACGTACGAAGAAATAGAAGAAGTGATAGAATATGTGAAGGGAGAAGAGAATTTGATAGTGATGGGGGATTGGAATGCGGTAGTAGGACAAGGAAAAGAGGACAACATTATAGGAGATTTCGCGTTAGGGAGGAGGAACGATAGAGGACAACGTTTAGTCGAATTTTGTGAAAATCATAAGATGGTTATCACAAACACTTTATTCGAAAATCATCCAAGAAGAATCTACACTTGGAAAATGCCAGGAGATACAGCAAGATACCAAATTGATTACATATTAGTGAAACAAAGATTTAGAAACCAAGTGAAAAACTGTAAAACTTATCCCGGTGCAGATATAGATAGTGATCATAATATGTTGATGATGAAATGTTCTCTGAAATTCAAATCTCTGAAGAAGAAAAGGAAAATGCAGAAAAGATGGAATTTGAAGAACTTCAAGCAAAAACAAACACATGGGGCATTCGAGGAAATGTTGGATGAAAAATTGGGAGATCAAAAAGAGAAAGACTTGGGAATAGAGAGGAGATGGACAAAGATGAAGGGGAATATAAGAGAATGTGCGGATAAGATTTTGGAGAATGATGGAATAGAAGCTAAAAACCCATGGATAACGGGAGAAATTTTAGAATTGATAAATGAAAGAAGAAAATACAAGAATAATGATAGCCAAGAAGGCCAGCAACGATACAAATCATTGAGAAATAAAATAATAAGAGAATCAAGGAAAGCAAAAGAACAGTGGTTAGAAGAGAAATGTGAGGAAATAGGAATAAGATTGCATTTAGGAAAAATAGATGAAGCATATAGGATTATTAAAAGATTTTTCGGACAAATGAAATCTAGAAGCAATAAGATTAGAAACTCTCTAGGACGACAATTGATAAAAACGGAAGAGAAAATAGAACAGTGGATCAATCATTTGAAAGACTTGTATAGAGGAAACGATGATATAGCACTATTAGAGAAGGGGGAGGATGTAGATGAGGAAGAATTGGGAGATTCGATATTGAGATCAGAATTCGACAAGGGTTTGAAAGAATTGAAAAACAATAAAGCGCCAGGCATAGATGGCATAAGTGCGGACCTTATAAAAGCCTCCAGTGAAGGAACTCGCGACGCACTGTTTGAATTGATTAGAGATATGTACGAAAAAGGAGAAGTACCGGAAGATTTCCAAAAGAATAAAATTGTCGCTATCCCGAAAAAACAAGGGGCAGACAAATGCGAGAACTACAGAACGATCAGTTTAACTTCACATGCTTCGAAAATACTGACCAAAATTATATACAGGAGGATGGAAAATAAAATAGAGAGTAGATTGGTAGAGGATCAGTTTGGTTTCAGAAAACATAGGGGAACGCAAGAAGCAATCTCAGCACTCAGGGCAGTAATAGAGAAAAGGATAGCGCTGAAGAAATCTGTGTACATAGGTTTTGTAGATATACAAAAGGCTCTCGATAATGTGGACTGGGAGAAGATGTTTGCGATCCTGAAGAAGGTGGGAATAAATTATAAAGATAGAAGAATAATATACGAATTATATAAGAATCAAAGTGCAATAATAGACATAGAGGGTCAGGAAGGGGAAGCACAAATAAGAAGAGGGGTGAGACAAGGATGCTCATTATCGCCACTGATGTTCAATTTATATATAGAAGAAGCAATGAACGAAGTGAAGGAGGAAATTCAATCGAAATTACAGATTCAGGGAGAAAATATAAGTATGTTGAGATTCGCGGATGACATAGCTATATTGGCCACGAGTAGTACTGAGTTAGAAAATATTCTCAACACTATGAAAACAATATTACTAGATAACTATTGTATGAATATAAATAAAGACAAAACAAAATTCATGATGTGTACAGCAGCGAAAACAGCTAGAAAAACGAGAATCAAAATAGATACCGAGACAATTGAACAGGTGAAAGAATTCAAATATCTAGGAAGCATAATTACAGAGAACGGCAAAAGCGAAAGAGATATAAGAGCAAGAATAGCACAAGGGAAACAGGCTTTTTATCAAAAGAGACAGTTATTATGCTCAAAAAATATAAGCTTGGAAGTAAGGAAGAAATTCTTGAAAAGTTACGTTTGGAGCACAGCATTATATGGTTGCGAAACTTGGACAATGGGGAAAACTGATCAACGAAGACTTGAAGCTTTTGAAATGTGGTGTTATAGGAGGATGCTCAGAATAAAATGGATAGACAAAGTCAAAAATGAAGAAGTACTCGAGCAGATAAATGAAGAAAGAAATCTTTTCAAACACATCGTGAAAAGGAGAAGCAATCTTATAGGACACACATTACGGCATGAGAGTTTATTGAAAACAATATTGGAAGGGAAAATGAATGGTAAAACTGGTAAAGGTAGACCTAGAGCAAGTTATATGAAGCAAATCGTACAAGACAAGGGATGTAGTAGATATGTAGAAATTAAACGTTTGGCGGATAATAGACAGGGGTGGAGGGTTTCATCAAACCAGTCGTAAGACTGATTACTTCATGATGAGGATTAATGTATATTTGGATCTCTCGAGATCTCCGTATGTTCAATTCAATTGAAAGAATCTCAATATAAATCAGGGATTGTCACGTCACCCGTTTTCCTAATTCATTATACATGAGATATATATAAAAAATATTCAATTCGGATACTATAAATACACATTCCCTTTCTAAAATTGACATGTTACGGAAAATCCATAAGATTTTATTCGTGACGCTATTGGTTACTCAGAATTTCCGCCTTCAACTCTTTCGGTGGAGTGAGAAATTCTTTTTTTTTTTTAGGAGTGGTGGGTGAGTACGTGAATAGTGGATGATTCCCTTCCGCACTCATTTGCGGTATATCACTGGATGGGTTCACTTCCAAGTTCGATTCGACATTGATCTCGGTGTTTTTCTATATAATTAAAAATATATCAGTTTAATACGTTTCCAGTTAAATACGGTGCGTGTATTTTTATATCAGAAAAAATTATAAAGAAGTGGTCACTTGTGAATAGTGTGAGTGTATGTGTAAAAAACATTGGGATTTGATTTTGAGTGATAATATATGTGAAGATTGGATTACTTCTCGATCATAAGGTGAGAAATAAGAATTTATTGTTGATTTGATATTTCGATTCCGTGAACAAAAATTCATAATGGGGCGTAGAAAAATTGAACGTACGCGCGAAGAAAAAGAAAATTCTTAACGTCTAAGGCGGAAAAGAAATGCTGGATACCAGCATCGTCATCGTGACCGTATAAGAAGCGCGGAAAATTCCAGTGATCATTCAGTGGTTTCACAAAATCAAATTACGAATTCAGCAGAGGTTACAGGGAACACGACATCACAAAACAATAACTGAGCACGGCAGAACCATTATCGATTACGTCGTAGAGGTATTGATGACAGTTCACAATTGAATTTTCCGTACAATGATATTGTTGAACATTATATTGGGACAATGAACGTTTCTTGTATCTTTTGTAATGCGAAACATTTTCAAGTTGAAAAAGGAATGCAGCCGGGAAATTCTTTCAATGATTGTTGTAATCATTGAAATGTGTTTTTGAATCCTCTACCTGAACCGCCTTCACAGTTGCGAGGTCCCTTTGATGGTTCTGACTCGCGGTCAAAATCATTTCATGAGCGGATTCGGAGTTATAATAGTGCCTTTTGTTTTGCATCGTTTGATGCAAATTTAGTTAATGTTTCTGGATCGCGCCGGGCTCCATATTGCTTCAAAATTCAAGGTCAAATATATTACCAGCTATACATCATGCTCCAAATGAACCACCAAGTCACGTTCAACTCTTCATCGTGGATATGAACGAGGCTGCTTAGCATCGATTGAATTCTAATTCGGCTTCGAACGGTGATATACTATTGACGATAGATGACATGATGAGAACACACAATATTTTTGCACAATCGTTCGAAATGATGAGTGAGGAATTGAAACTCCAACAAAAAAGAGTTCAAAGATCTGGAGGAAATATCTCCGATGAGCTTCAACTATTATTCACTTCAAAACCGGGTGTAGATCGAAATCGTTATAATTTTCAAAGGTGTAATGGAGTTGCCACGGTATTTTATACCACAGCTGATGGAGAAATCCCCGAGTCGTATGTTACTGTACGTAATAAAAATACGAAAGAACTGCAATCGGTTAGTACCATGGATCCTCATGTTGAACCATGGATTTATCCGTTATTTTATCCATATGGTACTGGAGGTTGGCATCGAAATCTATTTCTGAAAAATAAAGATAAACGGATCACTAGATGTGCCTATACAAGGTATCGAATAGCCATACGGGATGAATTCAACAGTATTATTATGGGTCGGCGATTGTTTCAACAATGGCTTGTGGATTCTTATGTAAAAATTGAGGGAGATAGGATGAAATTTTTATGAGATAATTCAAAAAAACTCCGAGTTGACAGTTATGTAGGCTCACAAGACCATTTAGAAAACATAGGTAATAATATAAATGCTCGCTTAGGTAAAGTCATCATATTACCTTCATCGTACGTGGGCTCTCCAAGAAGTATGATGCAACATTACCAAGATTCAATGGCAATTGTACGTCAATTTGGAAAGCCTGACCTGTTTATCACAATGACTTGTAACCCACAATGGCGAGAGATCCAAGAGAATCTCTTACCTGGCCAACAAGCACAAGACAGGCCAGACCTTTGTAATCGTGTGTTTAATATTAAGAAAGATTATTTATTGGATTTCATCATTCGTCAAAATTTTTTCGGCAATGTGAAAGCATTTGTATATGTGATTGAATTCCGAAAACGAGGATTGCCGCATATGCATTTATTGGTAACTTCAAACCAAAATAGTGAAATTACGGTTGCATCTGTTGTTGACCGGTATATTTGTGCAGAAATTCCTCATCCTGACGACCATCCTGTTTTGCATGCTATTGTTATGAAACATATGATCCATGGACCTTGTTGCACTTGGTGTGAGAAAGATGGACAGTGTTCAAAACATTAAACCAAAGCAGTTTCGTGAAGAAACCTCCTCAGATAATGATGGTTATCCTTTTCATCGTAGACGAAATACTGGAGTTGTTTTTGAACGTCCTGGTAATTATATCGTTGATAATCGCCATGTTGTTTTATATTGTCCAACATTATTACTTCTTTTCAACTGTCATATTAATGTTGAAGTAGTTCCCAGTGTAAGGTCTGTTATATGTATATATATGTAAATACGTGTTTAAAGGGCATGATGCCGCTTCGGTTGTAGTTAACGAATCTTCCGGTGACGATCCAGTTGTCAATCATGACGAAATACATAATTACATAGAAGCTCGTTATGTAGGACCTGTTGAGGCAGCGTGGCGTATTTTAAGTAAACCCTTACAAGCAAAAAGACACACAATTATAAGGTTACCTGTACATTTACCGAATAAACATTCGATTGTGATCCCCGAAGATGTTGACGAGTATGCATTGAGAACTGCATTGAATAAAGTTACAATGTTGATGGAATACTTTGCACTCAATGTTCGTGATGCACAAGCAAGAAAATATACATATTCGGAAATCCCTTGCCATTATGTGTTCAAGGAAGTTGAAGAAAACGATCAAAATTTATTCAAATGGGTACCTCGTAAGGCTCAATTTGATGTTATTGGTCGGATGTATTCAATAAGTCCCTCACAAACAGAATTATTCCACTTGCGATTATTATTACTGAGAGTCAAAGAAGCTTCCAAGATTTAAGAACAGTGGAACGGGAAGTTTATCCATCTTTTACTGCTACATGTTTAGCTTTGGGACTGATTGGAGATGACGAAGAATGGGACCGAGCAATGCAAGAGGGTGTTATTCGGATGATGCCGGAGCGACTTCGGAGATTGTTTATGAGAATTTTGATTTACTGTCATCCTCTCAACCCACAGCTATTGTGGGAAAAGTTTGAAATCTCACTATCAGAAGATTATATTAGGCGATTGGGTGAAACTGAAGTTATAAAACATGCTTGTGCTCGAATCAGTCAGTTACTGAATGCAGAAGGATGGGATTTGTCACAATTTCCTGAAATGGCACAAATTGAAAATGTGAATACTGAAGAATTCGTACTATATGAACAAAATACAGAAATGGGCATGGAACAATATCAACAGCTCAATGAAAAACAAAAAGGGATAGTGGATGAGATTTTAGAGTCGGTTGATAATATTAGTCTTCATCAGACTAATACAAACACAACTTGTTATTATATAGATGGACCTGTAGGATCTGGGAAAACATTCATTCATACTACTCTTTCAAAATTACTGAAAATCAGAGCGAAAAATGTGTGCGCTATGGCTTTCACTGGTATTGCTGCAACTTTACTCCCCAATGGTAGAACTGTTCATGGAATCTGAGGACTGCCGGTTCCCCTATTCCATGATTCATCTTCGAATATCAAGATCCAATCTAAAGAAGGTGAATATCTGGAAACTGTAGACGTTTTTATTTGAGATGAAGCACCTATGGCTCCCCGTGATGCTTTAGAAATTATGGATCGTACATTGCGTGATATTATGGACAATAATTCACCGCTCGGTGGTAAAATAGTTATTTCAGGAGGCGATTTCAGAAAACTGCTGCCAATTAAGCTACATGCCACTCGAACTGAGACAATATACCTTTCAATTAAACGAAGTGTTCTATGGTCACTGTTCCAAATATTTTCTCTAACGCAAAATATGCGTGCTTTGCCTGAAGAAATTGAATTCTCACGATTCATTCTCAATGTTGGTGACGGAGATTTGAATACTGGAAATGATATAGTTCTTCCAGATACTTTAATAGCTCCATCAAATGCTGATATTGTTCAAGACATATATGGTGATTTCATTCGAAGAAAATCGTATGAGAAAACCACCACATGTGCCATACTATCTGCAAGGAATAGTGATGTCGATGAAATCAATGGATAAGTTGTTGAATTATTGAATTCTGATACTCAGAAAACATATACCAGTGTAGACACAATTTCAAATTCGTGTGAGAATGGAGAAATGGGTGAAGCTATTTTGCCTGAATATCTGAACACAGTATCTCCTCCGTCTTTGCCAGTACACGAATTACGTCTGAGAGTTAATACCGCAGTGATGCTCATACGAAATCTGAGTATCAGTGAGGGGCTATGCAATGGTACAAGGTTATTGGTACTTGAACTTGGGAATAACCTACTCCGATGTGAGATCTTAACAGGTGATAAACAGGGTGACATGGTGTTCCTCAATCGTATTACACTTTATTGCGAAAACGATTATCCTTTCACCTTCTCTAGAAGACAATTCCCAATGAAATGAGCTTTTGGAATGACCATTATTGAAGCACAAGGACAGACTTTCAACAAAATTGGAATTGATCTTCGTAAAGATGTTTTCAATCACGGACAGTTATACGTTGCTTTATCACGTGTTCGTTCTTGGAAATCGTTGAAAGTTTACCTTGGTAACCAAAGAACTGATAGAGCGGTTAAAAGTTATGTGTACGAAGAGTTGTTCCTGTGAGAAAAGAATAATGACTGCAGTTTTATAAACAGAATTGGAAAATTTTTTGTTTAAAGAATCACCATTGGATATTGAACGATTGTTGAAGTTTTGATGTTTTTTATCAGAGCAAGGAATTGTTGATTCCTTATTCGTTATTGAGACAAATTTGATGAATAGAGCATATATATTTGATGATAACGACAGTTGATTGTGATTGGGAAGGGAGAGAACGATGTTGATGAGGATCCATGATGCTGATTGTTGATGATGATGATTGATGATGATTGAGGATAAGGGTGAGGATGAGGATGAGGATGATTGATGATGATTGTTGATGATGATGATTGATGATGATTGAGGATGAGGGTGAGGATGAGGATGAGGATGATTGATGATGATTGAGGATGAGGATGAGGATGAGGATGAGGATGAGGGCGAGGGCGAGGGCGAGGGCGACGGCGAGGGCGACGGCGAGGGCGACGGCGAGGGCGACGGCGACGGCGAGGGCGAGGGCGACGGTGAAAGCGAGGGCGAGGCGATTGAAACGAGTGAGAGGTGCGGTAGAGGCGAGGAGATCAAAACGACCCGAGAGAATGGTGAAGGTCGCCGAGGCTCTATCGCACCCTCACTCGCCTCAATCGTCTTTCTGCCCGTGATACACACGATATTTTTTGTTGAACGCTGAGTGAACTACCAGAGATGAAAACTGTTTCCTTTTACTTGCAAAGAGGTATACATAATAAAGGATGTATTGTTCAAACACTTTCAATTAGACAATCAGTGAATATTCTAGAAATCCAACGTTATTTATTGAATTACAAATAAGTAGTTCTATATAAATGAGTCACATTATTTTTGTCATATTCGTAATGAAAAACAAAAAATAACAGATAAGAACGAAAAGCGCAGGTTTTCATTCATCATATCCAAATGAGGTGTTCCTTTGTGAACCCATTGAGCTCATGGCTAGCTCAACACAAACAAACAAAAAAATATAAATTCAATCCTAACAAACAGAACGTATGAAACTTGTTGAAAAATTTCCGGTATCATAACAGAACTTCCCATCCAGCACTTAATATTACAGTAATATTACAGCAATATTTAAATACCGCAGTAATATGACTGCGATATTCATGTTGAGTGGGTTCTTATCTCGATTTTTAACAGTTTGGAGGTTCCATCGGAAAAATAATTAGTATGCACTGGTACACATATTACCAAGACTCTTATAAAGAAAATACCCGCTCAATTCTTGTTACTTCAACATAATCGATAACATATGAATTTGATTATATATGTATATAGCGTGTACTAATCATTTCTCCGATAGAACCTTGAAACCCTTAAAAATCAAAATACGAAGTTCCAAGGTAGTACCATCTAAATGTTCCATAACACGTCTTCCAGATATCTGAAAGATATATTTTAAATCATTCTTTAAGAGATAAAATCCATCAGATATTTAAGAAACGTCGTATGCAACATTTTCTGACAAATTTCAGATCGATTGTGTTC
Source organism: Gonatopus flavifemur (assembly GCA_018340375.1). Lineage (NCBI taxonomy): Eukaryota > Metazoa > Arthropoda > Insecta > Hymenoptera > Dryinidae > Gonatopus > Gonatopus flavifemur. Next base: position 4,108,367 of record JAFFJZ010000016.1, read on the forward strand.
GTTGGGATGTCAATATTTTCTTCATCTCCGTCGTCTTCGTCTATTCAAACACTACACTGAGAGAAGAGCAGTTTAGAGGTTCTGTAAATAGTAATATATTTGTTCAGTAAATCTGAATATTACTTAACTTTCAGCAATCTTTTATGAAATTTCGATGAACATTGCTGAGATGTTGCTTCACGTGACTCACTGTTCTTCAACCGTTTCCTCCAAAATTTGATGTTTATGACCAAACTCGCTACGTATCACTCGATTTCTGAACGGTTCAGTAACGTGAGGCAAAATCTCAGCAATGTTCATCGAAATTTCATGAAAGATTGCTGGAAGTTAAGTAATATTTGAATTTACTGAACAAATATATTACTATTTATAGAACCTCTAAACCGCTCTTCTCTTAGCGTACCTTCAAGTAAGTTTAATGAAAAACAAAATTGTGAGCAACACAATTGTGGGCACGTAAACTACAAGAAGTTAATTAAAATGACAATATTTGTTGTCTCTGTAGTTGGAAAAATGAACAAAAAAATGGGGAATAAACACAATGTTCTTGAAGAACAAATCATTTTTTCTGGACAGAATTCTCAATTTTTCTTTTCTTTGTATAATAGTTCAAGGAAATATCATTTTGAAAATCCCAGCTGTTCCATATTAGTTATTTTATTTGATAATTTTTATTCGAAGACAATTGAATCAGACTGTGTAAACTGAAATTTCGAATATTCTATATACATCTGTCAAAATGTATGTAATTCAGATGTAATGTTTCCAATAAATAATTATGAAATAAAATAACTGATATGGAATAGTAAGGGTTCTGTATTCAATACCTCATTTGATATAAGCACAATATTGCTCTTGTAAATAAATTTAACAATTTGAGAAGTAATTATTTCCTCACACAAAAGAAAAGTTATATGTGCTTTCTTAACAAAAGATGTGTAGATCTAAAATGTATGTACGATGAAAGTCATTCATATTTTTTTATCTTCCACATCAGATGTATTTTCTTCGGATGGTTCCTCCACCCAGTGATTTGGCATCAACTTCTGTTGCTAAAATATGAAAGAATTATCATATAGCAATACATATCAATACTCAATTATATATTGTTATTCCCATCAATCATATATTGTTAGTATGCCTTTTTAATACCTAGAATGACATTAGATGCATCTCAATATGTAAATCAAATTTTTGGCGTTTTGTTAAAATTTTAAACATTGAAAACTACTATCTGTGAGAGTTTAGTAATTGAAAACAAATTCGTTTCAGGGCATAATTTGAGTGGAATTCAGAAGTGGTCGAATCTTTGATTATTGAAATTTTAAAAAGGAAAGAAGAAATTGAAATAGAAAAGTTTCCAAAATTATGTATAATTTATATATAATTGAATAATTATATATATTTAATATATAAATTATATTGGGAATGTGACATTATAGTAACCGTTTTGACGTTTTATAACTAACCGTTTTCTTGTATAACCAACCCTCAAATCATGCCCTCATTCATATTCCGCTGTGAAGAGAATCAGAATGTTTCGAAAACTGAAAATTTCGAAACTATGTTGTTACTGTTCATCTCCGACCGGCGATGACGAATTTAATTGCCATATCTACTATAAAGGTGATCGTAATAATCTTCACTACACTGAAAAAAGAATTTGTTCCAGTCCAATAAATGTTTATTTGTCCTCTATCCTCGAGTGGTGCTGAGTTAGAGAATACCCTCAACACTATGAAGTCAATATTACTAGAAAACTATTGTATGAATATGAATGAGGACAAAACAAAATTCATGATTTGTACAACAGCGAAAACATCAAGAAGAACGAAAATCAAAATAGATGCAGAGACAATTCAACAAGTGAAAGAATTCAAATATCTAGGAAGCATAATTACAGAAAACGGTAAAAGCGAAAGAGATATAAAAGCAAGAATAGCACAAGGAAAACAGGCTTTCCACCAAAAGGAACAGTTACTATGCTCAAAGAATATCAGCCTAGCAATAAGGAAGAAATTCTTGAAGAGTTACGTTTGGAGCACAGCATTATATGATTGCGAAACTTGGACAATTGGGAAAACGGATCAACGAAGACTTGGAGCTTTCGAAATGTGGTGTTATAGGAGGATGCTTAGAGTAAAGTGGATAGAGAAAGTGAAAAATGAAGAAGTACTTGAGAAGGTGAATGAGAGAAGAAGTCTTTTGAGACATGTCGTGAAGAGAAGAAATCTTTTGAGACATGTCGTGAAGAGAAGAAGTCTTTTGAGACATGTCGTGAAGAGAAGAAGTCTTTTGAGACATGTCGTGAAGAGAAGAAGTAATCTGATAGGACACACATTAAGGCATGATAGCTCATTGAAAACAATATTAGAAGGAAAAATGAATGGTAAAACTCGAAGAGGTAGACCTAGATTAAGCTATATGAAGCAAATTATACAAGATAAGGGTTGTCGTAGATATGCAGAAATTAAGCGGTTAGCGGATAATAGACAGGGTTGGGGATTCCATCAAACCAGTCATGAGACTGATTACTTCATGATGTTGATGTCCTCTATCCAATAAATATTCATTAGAATCAACAGAATTATTCATCATGACCATTTATTTAGTTCGAATAAATTATCTTGGTTACTAAGAATATTCTGTTGATTCTAATAAATATTTATTGGATAGAGAACAAATAAACATTTATTTGACTGGAATGAATTTTTTTTTTAGTGTATCTAACTGCATTTGCATTTATTTTTTTAAACGATCACTGCCATCCGCAATTACGATGACGTTTTATTTTTCTTCTTGTATACAAGATGACCCAAACCGGACTTATATCTTTACCTCTTAACCGCATTGCGTATCATTTGTGATACAAACAGGGCCGGATTAATGCATGGACAAGACTGGACATGTGCCAGAAGCCCGAACGTTTTGGAAGGGCTTCCGTCAATCACATACATGAAAAAATATGCTTCAACTTCAAGTCTATTAGGAAACTTGCCCTTACAAAGGAGCTCTCATGAACATGTCACACAATCACCAACGATATAAAACAATTCCTACCCATATGAAAAAATTTCTAAAATTCTGAAGAATTTATTTACGAATTATATACAATTTTTCATCAAATGTTCACAATTTCGAATATTTTTTCCACTTGGGGCATTTCCGGTCGGAAAAAAATCATACGGTAAGAGGTTGGAGGGCATATCACGCAGCCAAAATACAACAAACTTACTATTGAGAAAAATTTAATTTGAGATTTGGTTGTTACAGTATGAACATTTCGAAATTATTTTCAAATTCGAATAACTCACAAGCGCTGTATGATACACGGAGAAAAATGCAGCTCGAGTGAATAGTAATCTTTTGATGAAAATTGAAGAATATTTCTCAAAATCTAAGAATATTTCTTAAAATCTGAGAGTTTTTCTCAAGTAGCGTAGTGAAGAGAAAATGATTCACATTTTTGTTGAATTCTATTTGAAAAACACTGAAAAATTATCAATATTCAACAAACAACAGGAAGATATGTGAATTTTTCTAAAGTCGCGCGTAAAATTCTACAAAGTGGATAAGGAAATTTCGAAATCCTTAATATTATATCCTTATATCCTTATATTCACTTTGGAAAATTTTACGTGCGACTTTAGAAAAATTCATATATCTTCCCGTTGTTTGTTAAGTATTGATAATTTTTCAGTGTTTTTCAAATAGAATTCAACAAAACTGTGAACCGTTTTCTCTTTACTACGCTACTTAAGAAAAACTCTCAGATTTTAAGAAATATTCTTTGATTTTCATCAAAATTTTACTATGCACTCGAGCTGCATTTTTCCCCGTGTACATACTTGAGCTTGATACCATCTACTAAGTTGAGACACGGTGAATTTGTAGAATACAATTGAAGTATCCTATTAGTTTTCAATATGGAGTTATAGTTATTTACAATATTTCGACTTCCAACCATCCAGACTTGTGCAACTTCAAATCTTTATAGCTCCGAAACAAAGAATGTCAAGATAGTTCAATTTTTCTGCAGGAATTCGTTGTATTAGAACTTAGCAAATGTCGTGGAACTCCAGTATGCATATCACACGCTATAAAAAATATTCGAAATTTTTCCATACTATTGTAAAGGAAATTTCCCATACTTGTATGAGAAAAGTTAATTGCGGTTTACGGATAGGAATTTTTACATAAGAACACATGAAAATTATTATTTTTCTTGGGTTTTTACTGTAAGTTCATAAGATTTTCCCGAATATTTATGAGAAATCTCCTGCCCATGTATGTGTTAATTGCTTCACATACGAGTATGTAAAAATTCCCATAAAAACTTTCCAGAGTGCAGTACTTCTGAGTGATTCAAATTTGAAAGGAAACCTAACAGTACAAGTCTCTTATCTCATGGATTAAACCTCGAATCAAATTTTGGCGAATTGAAAAGTTGTATTTTGACTGCAGAAAAAAATACAAGCCTTCAAAATATAATCTATCCAGCTTGAATCACCTCGTGTATATTCATAAAATTGCTTATGTCATAAATCATGTGCAGAAAAGTACCTTTGGAGATGATGGCCCTTCTGCTGCCTGCAGTACTGGTATCCTGTTTGCATTCATATAATCTTTCAAAGTTATGAAGTTTCCTTCCGTTTCCTTAATATCATTGATGTTTCGTATTTTGATGTACAATGGGTTTGCTGTCAGTAAAAAAAACTCATTTCATACATTTGTTGAATCCAATGAACAATTAAAGGGATTGGAGCATGGGGAAGTGATGGAGAGGAAAAGTAAAATTTTGCGCCAACTGTTCTCAAAAGGTACGTAATGAATACAAATTCAAAGTATAAATAATAAATTTCTCAAATCTTGACTGCATGTCATGTATTTCACCCAAGTTCCTGAAGAACTCACTGATTTCTATAAGATGAAGAGGTGAAAAAGGATATATGATTAGAGAAATTTTTGTCTGGGTTTTGTTTGAAATGTAAATTAAATACATTTTCAGAACAATTTAAAACTTTCCGTGAACTATTTGAAACACTTTTTTTATGTGATGAAAGTAAGTGTTCAATGCATTCCAAGTACACGGAGAAAAATGCAGCTCGAGAGGAAAGTAATCTTTTGATGAAAATTGAAGAATATTTCTTAAAATCTCAGAGTTTTCCTTGAGTAGTGTAGTAAAGAGAAAACGGTTCACATTTTTGTTGAATTTTATCAGAAAAACACTGAAAAATTATCAATGCTTAACAAACAATAGAAAGATATATGAACTTTTCTCAAGTGGTGCGTAAAATTTTATAAAGTGAAAGGATTTCGAAATTTTCTTATCCACTTGGTAAAATTTTACGCGCAATTTGAGAAAAGTTCATATATCTTTTTATTGTTTGTTAAGTATTGATAATTTTCCAGTGTTTTCAATAGAATTCAACAAAAATGTGAACCGTTTTCTCTTTACTACGCTATTTAAGGAAAACTCTCAGATTTTAGGAAATATTCTTCAATTTTCATCAGAAGATTACTTTCCTCTCGAGCTGCATTTTTCTCCGTGTACAAATACAGAGTCATAATTGTTGCTCTCGAAATACATTTATAAATGCATTAACTATGTATTTTAATAGGGTTACCATATGTGTCCGGGGAAAAACCCGGACATGTACTCTTTTCAAGAATGCGGGAACATCCGCCAGGGTTTTCGACTTGTACTCTCAGTACTCTTTTTGTTCTCTTTTTAGAGAAGGAATTAGATCTACATTTTAATATCGGAAAACCCGTATTATAAAGAGTACATGTCCGGGTTTTCCTGGACGTATGGTAACCCTATATTTCAAGCGTCCCATAATAGTCCTATTCAGAAAGTATCTCAAAAAGATTCAGAATTCATCATTTTAAATGCATTCAAAACGCATTGTGTATACTTTTGATGTATTTGAATACATTAAAATAATGCATTGGAAATATATTTTGAATGTTTCATCGAAATAAATTTTGAAAGCTTGTTTAGTTACGTGGGCTTACGAGTTTTCAAACCACAGACAATTTTTATGTTCATTATATCATCCTCAATCGTTACTAATTCCATCCTTCCATATTTCAACATTCTAACATTGAACGATGTTCTCTCATGTCAATATCTTAAAATGATCAGATTTGAAATACTTCGAAAAAAAAATTAAATTCGACTAACGGATTCCCGTAACGTGTAGTGATCAGCAAGTAATTTTTTTGCGAGGTAATACATATTTTGTGCATGTGACAACTCCATTTACAAATCTGTTGATATTAAAAAATGTGATTCACAAACAATTTGTGTGGAATTTCTATGCATTTGTATTCAATAGTAATTAGGATTCTGAACAAATTTTATATAATACCACATTGAGGGTTTGATGGAACACACTATTGAAGTGTGTTTCTGAGGTTTTCCAAAGCTTTAAACAACAAAATGACGGCGTCTCAGTATTTTTTCTGAGACATCTTTTTTTTGGTGGTCGGAAAATTTACTCCCGCAGATTCAAAGATACAATTACGAACCAAGAAAATTTTGATTCAATATGATACGCCATAGCAGTATGTAAGATTTTTTTTCCATAATGCATGATTCATTTTTTATCAACAATTTTCGAGTAATTGTGGTTCTAGCGTTTTCAAACTTTTTTTCCAAAAACACACAATTTCCGCAAAAAAACAATTGAACGAAAAAATTACACGTGCTGCTGCAGCTAATATCATACTGAATCAGGGTTTTCTTGATTCATGTTGTATCTTTGAATTTGCTGGAGTAAATGGTTCGGTCACGAAACAAAAAATGCCCCAGGAAAAATACTATGGAGCCGCCATTTTGTTGTTTACAGTTCCGAACAAATTCAAGAACATACTCTAATAATGGTATCATATAGAACTTTTTACCAAATTCTGACACCATAGAAACTTCGTATAAACTTCATAAGCCACACCAAGTGAACCAGAATGAGAGAATATAAACAAATGTATATCTCATTTTCATATAATTCAAATAATAAATACTGTTTTATAAAAAAAGTTACATATGATTGAAAAACCATGCTATGAAAACCATTTATAATTCTAGGGAATACCTCACTGGGGATTGAAGTGTCAGCTCTTAGCTTTCTGTTATGAAAAGTTTCAAATATACACACTGGGGATGAGCAGGATTGGGAAAATTTATGAGTTAATTAATATTGATATTGTAAAATATTACGGAACAGTAAATTCACATCCGACACTTACCATTTGCATGTAAATATCCCGTTATTTCTAAAGGTTGTCCCTTATCAAGGATTTTGTTATCCGTTATTTCCTTTAATCTTAGTTCGATCTTATGAATCTTATCTGTCAATGATCCAGAATAATGGACGATTTCTCCGTGTTTATTTTGGATTGAAATGAATTTGGATTTCAACCACCCTCGAAGACCTGAAAATAAATTAATGTGGAGTCCATTTATCTAACAATCATGATGATACTTTTTTCAACCGTGAAGGTTCACCAAAAATTCCTGATACTCTCAAAATTAATAATTTCATATAAAACATCTATCGAGTTTCTATTAGAAATGAGTGAGATTAATATTACCGATGTTTTTGTATAAAAATGATGTACAGTAGCCGTTCGATTTTCTTCCACCCTTTCCAAGCCTTTCTTTGTGACTAATAGAAGGAAAGAAAATTCAAAAAAGAGGTCGAACCGAAGGAAATTCAACGTCCACTGTACCAGACTTCTATTAAAATTCCATCAAAAATGTACAGGAACTAGCCTAATATTTTACAGAAACAAAATGCTTTGGTGAAAATAAAGCGTGTACGAAGCAAAAAATGTTTTAATTCCCTCCTAAATTGCGTCTGAATGGCTCTTTGTTACGCATAGGTGACTCTGGATTCACGCTTTCGACGTGCTTTTGTTGCGCTTCAACGCTTCATTTTCACCAGGGTGTTTTTGAAGTTCCGATTGTTTATAGGAACTAAACGAAAATTCAAATCCATAAAATCTGTTGAATCATCTTTATTGATCTTTTCGAATCAACGCTTTGTAACTGAAATAGTACATTGTTTCCCGAGCGAAAAAACGGTCGTTTGCACAAACGACCGTTTTCTTCGAGGTGAACATACTGTTTTTTCCAAGAATGAAATGTAAAATTTTGAATCTTCAACAGTTGGATATTGTGTTGCGCGATTACTAATTCGTTTGAAAAACCGATTCAAACTACAGCAGCATGAAACAAATTGATATCGAGGAGATACCCATGAAGAAAAATATTACCCATTCCTCTCGAGGTAGAGATTGATGATATTTGACATCATCCATACTTTGTACAGAGAAATTGCCGAGTTTATATTGAATTTAATACAATTTCAATGAAAATTTCATAAAAGTATTATAAAAAGTATCGATACTGCCAAGTATCGCCCATCCCTATATCGAGAATTTTTACAAAACAGAACATATATAAATTATGTATGGATATAATTCATATATGACCTACACATTTTCTATAGATATAATGTATGACCGTATTTCGTATTATATGAATATGAATATTTCTACGTGTGTTTTTACACATTAACGGTGTTCAAAAGATATGGAATACAAATAATACCCCGGAAAAAATAACGCGAATCTAATGCATTAGATCTATGTAAATGTGAAAGAATGAGAAATTTAGTGCTTTGCAGATCGGTTCAAATCTATGGGAGTCTAATTAATCTTCTTCAAAAATACTCAATTTTTAGAAACCACCTGAAAGTGAAGGAAATGGGCAGTTGGTACATGTAAATTGCGATTGATTAACATGATGAACTTTCGTTAATTTTTACTGATGATTTGTTGCTTTGTTAATCTATCTAGATTTAAATAGATGTACATTTTCTACCCTGTCAAAAATGGGCATCTTGGATTGCCTAGGAACTCACATGAAAATCAGTAGGTACCTATGAATTCCCATGTGATTTCTATAAGACCCACCTGGATTTTTTTGATAGGGTAGATCCCTACCGTACGAAGCAAAAAACGGTCAACCCAATTTTTTGTCCAAAATAAGATTCTTGTACCATTTGATTTAGAGAATTTCCCTGAATCAGATGACGTCAAAAAATTTTTGTTAAAAAAAATTGAGTCAATCATTTTTTTTGCCAGGGAGGCAGATCTAACGAGATTTAATTAGATCCACTGAGATCTAAATCATTTTTTTTCGGGTATATACATTTCTGTGTGTATAAAATGTGTATGTACATATTTTGAATATTACTGCATAAGATTATATCTCCTTAAAAGTGGGATTCCGAAGGTAGCACCTGCTCTATTTTTGTTAGAAAATACATTGTAAAAATCCATGAAGACTAAATATATTCTCTATAAAAAAGAACAGTCACTGTTTACGAAGTCTCGTTCCTCTCCTTACGGATAAAAAAAAATGAATAAGCATGTTATTCATTTACTATGCTTTTCTTTCACCGTACTTTACAACACAAATACAAACAAAAAATCCGTTTGAAATTACAGATATCCACAATCACACAGGTATCACAATGATCAATTACATATACAGGTTGTCCCAAAATTTGCGGACCGAATTTTACAGGTATATTCTGCAGGCAAAATGGAATAATTTCCCGTTTGAAAAAAATTTTTTGAAAGCTTAGTTTTTGAGATATGAGCATTTTGAAATGTTTTTAAAAATCCGAATAATTCAGAAGCATTGTATGCTACATACTTCAGCCCAATACCATTTGCTGAGGTAGGAAACGGCGGGTCTCTGGAAAAAAATTGAACTATCCTATAATTTTTTGTTTTGGAGCTATAACGATTTGAAGTTAAGGAATTCTGATTGGCTGGAAGCTCAAAAATTTCAAATCGCTGTTGCTCCGGAACGAAGAGAGATCATCATCATCATGAAGTAATCAGTCTTACGACTGGTTTGATGAAACCCTCCACCCCTGTCTATTATCCGCCAAACGTTCAGTTTCTACATATCTACTACATCCCTTGTCTTGTACGATTTGCTTCATATAACTTGCTCTAGGTCTACCTTTACCAGTTTTACCATTCATTTTCCCTTCCAATATTGTTTTCAATAAACCCTCATGCTGTAATGTGTGTCCTATAAGATTGCTTCTCCTTTTCACGATGTGTTTGAAAAGATTTCTTTTCTCATTTATCTGCTCGAGTACTTCTTCATTTTTGACTTCGTCTATCCATTTCATTCTGAGCATCCTCCTATAACACCACATTTCAAAAGCTTCAAGTCTTCGTTGATCAGTTTCCCCCATTGTCCAAGTTTCGCAACCATATAATGCTGTGCTCCAAACGTAACTTTTCAAGAATTTCTTCCTTACTTCCAAGCTTATATTTTTTGAGCATAATAACTGTTTCTTTTGGTAAAAAGCCTGTTTCCCTTGTACTATTCTTGCTCTTATATCTCTTTCGCTTTTGCCGTTTTCTGTAATTATGCTTCCTAGATATTTGAATTCTTTCACCTGTTCAATTGTTTCGGTATCTATTTCGATTTTCGTTCTCCTAGCTGTTTTCGCTGATGTACACATCATGAATTTTGTTCTGTCTTCATTTATATTCATACATCAGTTTTCCAATAATATTGTTCTCATAGTGTTGAGAATATTTTCTAACTCAGTACTACTCGTCGCAAGTGTAGCTATGTCATCCGCGAATCTCAACATACTTATATTTTCTCCCTGAATCTGTAATTTCGATTGAATTTCCTCCTACACTTCGTTCATTGCTTCTTCTATATATAAATTGAAAATCAGTGGCGATAATGAGCATCCTTGTCTCACCCCTCTCCTTATTTGTGCTTCCCCTTCCTGACCCTCTATGTCTATTATTGCACTTTGATTCTCAAATAATTCGTATATTATTCTTCTATCTTTATAATTTATTCCCACCTTCTTCAGGATCGCAAACATCTTCTCCAAGTCCACATTATCGAAAGCCTTTTGTATATCTACAAAACCTATGTACACAGATTTCTTTAGCGCTATTCTTTTCTCTATTACCGCCCTAAGTGCTAAAATTGCTTCTCGCGTTCCCCTTTTTTTTCTAAAACCAAACTGATCCTCTGCCAATCTACTCTCTATTTTATTTTCCATCCTCCTGTATATAGTTTTGGTCAGTATCTTCGAAGCATGTGAAGTTAAACTGATCGTTCTGTAGTTCTCGCATTTGTCTGTCCCCTGTTTTTTCGGGATAGCGACAATTTTATTCTTTTGGAAATCTTCCGGTACTTCGCCTTTTCCTACATATCTCTAATCAATTCAAACAGTGCGTCACGAGTTCCTTCACTGGAGGCTTTTATAAGGTCCGCACTTATGCCATCTATGCCTGGCGCTTTATTATTTTTCAACTCTTTCAAAGCCTTGTCGAATTCTGATCTCAATATCGAATCTCCCAATTCTTCCTTATCTACATCCTCCTCCTTCTCTAAAAGTGCTATACCATCTTTTCCTCTATACAAGTCTTCCAAATGATTGATCCACTGTTCTATTTTCTCTTCCGTTTTTATCAATTGTCGTCCTAGAGAGTTTCTAATCTTATTGCTTCTAGATTTCATTTGTCCGAAAAATCTTTTAATAATCCTATATGCTTCATTTATTTTTCCTAAACGCAATCTTAGTCCTATTTCCTGACATTTCTCTTCTAACCACTGTTCTTTTGCTTTCCTTGATTCTCTTATTATTTTATTTCTCAATGATTTGTATCGTTGCTGGCCTTCTTGGCTATCATTACTCTTGTATTTTCTCCTTTCATTTATCAATTCTAAAATTTCTCCCGTTATCCATGGGTTTTTAGGTTCTACTCCATTATTCTTCAAAGTCTTATCCGCACATTCTCTTATATTCCCCTTCATCTCTGTCCATCTCCTCTCTATTCCCAGGTCTTTCTCTTTTTGATCTCCCAATTTTTCATCCAACATTTCCTCGAATGCCCCATGTGTTTGTTTTTGCTTGAAGTTCTTCAAATTCCATCTTTTCTGCATTTTCCTTTTCTTCTTCAGAGATTTGAATTTCAGAGAACATTTCATCATCAACATATTATGATCACTATCTATATCTGCACTGGGATGTTTTACAGTTTTTCACTTGGTTTCTAAACCTTTGTTTCACTAATATGTAATCGATTTGGTATCTTGCTGCATCTCCTGGCATTTTCCAAGTGTAGATCCTTCTTGGATGATTTTCAAATAAAGTGTTTGTGATAACCATCTTATGATTTTCACAAAATTCGACTAAACGTTGGCCTCTATCGTTCCTCCTCCCTAACGCAAAATCTCCTATTATGTTGTCCTCTTTTCCTTTTCCTACTACCGCATTCCAATCCCCCATCACTATCAAATTCTCTTCTCCCTTCACATATTCTATCACTTCTTCTATTTCTTCGTACGTTTTTTCAATATCTTCCTCCGGATATGCAGATGTGGGCATGTATACTTGGACTATGACTGTGTCTACCGGTTTTGTTCTGATTCTAACCATCATCACACGTTCATTATGTCGCAAATAATTTTCTATTCTATTTCCTACTCTTTTATGCATTACAATTCCTACACCTGCTTGACCGTTCTTCGATCCTGTATGAATTATTCTATAATCCCCACTCCAGAAATCGCCCTCTTGTGGCCATCTCATTTCGCTAATCCCCATTACATCTATATTCAACCTATTCATTTCTAATTTAAAATTTTCTTATTTTCCCACTTGCCTCAGTGATCTAACATTCCACGCTCCGACTCGAAGAATGTTGTTTCTTTTCGCTATCCTATTCTTCGGTTTTCGTTCTTTGCTGATGAAGCTTCCTCGAGCAGCCTCCACCCGGAGATCCGAACGGGAGACTAGTTTACCTCCGGAATATTTTACCTGAGAGAGCGCCATCATGTATTTATTAATTTGTTCGTTTGCTTTTGTTACATAATATTCCAGGTTATGAAAAGGTTTCATTTCCTCGGGAAGTATTGAAACATGTCAAGGAAGGTAGTTTCCCCTTGCTTTCCTTCCGTTTTTGCCGATGTTTCTGGCATTAGGATGATTTCGTTCCTCTCAGTTTGTATTCTTTCTCTTCAGTAGTTCATTCCACTTAAAAAAAAGATCCAACTCTGAGATACTTATCCTCCCCACCACGTAAAGGAAGCAGATACTACCAGGGATGGATAAAAAGGATATCAAGGACAGGTATCATGAATATCCCCCTGGAAGACCCGCAATCATCCACGGGGAGGGAAGAGAGATAGGATAGTTCAATTTTTTTTCAGAGATCCGCCGTTTTCCAACTCAACGAATGGTATTAGGCTGAAGTATGTAGCATACGTTGCTTCTGAGTTATTTGGATTTGAAAAAAAAATTCCAAAATGCTCATATCTCAAAAACTAAGCCTCCAAGAAATTTTTTTCAAACGGAAAATTATCGCATTTTACCTGGAGAATACACCTGTAAAATCCGGTCCGCGAGTTCTGGGACACCCTGTATAATGGAACAAGAAACAGTTGCATCCGCATTTATGTAATTCATCTGCACTTTCCCAATGATTCACATCAACTACCGATGAAATCGTTTATATTCAATTTTATGTGTGGTTAATCGTTTCAATATATGATATTCGATTGTGAATATGTGTAGTTTCAAATATATTTGTATTAATTGTAAGATACGATGGAAGGAACGCATAAGTAAACTGACAAAATTCTTATTCAGTCTTAATGTAAATTTTCCTTAAGCATATTTCCAATCACAGTTGGAATCCACTATCCATTTCATTTAGGTAATTTCATAGGCAATTTTGTATTGAATGGATGAACCACAGATTATAAAGTAGATTCAATTGATAATGAATGACATGAAATTGATGATCAAAGATTATGTAATTAATCAATAACTGAATCAGCGCTTATAATCAGAAAGTGGAATTCATCCAAAAATCCCAATGCAGTATACAAAGTTTTTAAAATGAGAAGTTCATGACACAACCTCAATGAGATATAAGAAGTTTCAAAAACCTTGGAGGTTGAGGTTGGTCTCCGGGCACTTCAGTTACATTGAAGTATATCAAATATTTCCAATCAAAACTATTAATTGAATAAAACGATTTCTCTAGAGGCAAAAGCACAGCAGATATGCCACAGATCCTGACGACATACTGGACTCATCAGTTTCTCGGAGTAGAATCACAAGTGGATGGAGACAAAGCAGAAATGAAGTAGACGAATCATAAATTTGTACGCTAGCTATCTAGCTAGACGATAGCTGTCACTATCAATTCCATTCGGTGGCCTCTTAGTGGAGTGAAGCAAAGGCAAGAGTGCAGTAAATATATCACAGATCCATCCGATACCATTATTAGATTCTTTGAATAGCATAACAGGTGGATGAAGATGAAACAAAATGAAGCAAACATACCATAAATCTGTATGTTAGCTACCAATACTATCAATTCCATTGATATTCAAGAATCCGATAACAGCCCTCGTCAAAGAAACCTACTCCATGTTGTTGTTGTAGTCCATGTAGTTGATGTCTGATTCTCAATCAGATTTGGTTGGATTCAATGGACTGTTCCATTATATAATACTCTTAACCAAAACTGTAAAAAAACAATAAAATTATATTAAACGTCCCTTTTCTTACTAGACATCTCTTTATGGTTCCCTTTCTGAATTTTCATATTTGCCATCAATATTCATGAAGAATATTGGGTCATAGTTCTTCATCGTATATTAGATGTTTTGATTTATTCATTATTATATTTAATAATAATATAACCTGTCATCACATCATATTTAAGGTTATATTATAATGAAGAAAAATCAAGAAGCATGCATATGTATCATACATCTTTATGTTATGTACCACAATGATCAATGTCATTAGGTAGCGTCATAGGAAAATGAAGAAAAGGCAGAAGTGCAGTGGATATACAAGTCCTTGCGTTCAAAAATACCACTATCAGATTCTTCCAACAGAATCATAGGTGGATAAAGAAAAATCAAGAAGGATGCAAATATACCATACATCTGTACGTTAAATCCTACCACGATCATTAGGTAGCGTTGAAGGGAAATCCAGAAAAGATAGGAGCGCAGTGGATATACCACAAATCTTTGCATCGGGTGCATTCCACTGACTAATTGACGAATGATTAGAGACTGTTCAGGATCAACTCGACGAAAATCGAACAGATACAATATTCTGATTATAGAAATTGTTACAGAACAACTACAGGTCAACTTGACTGATGTGACTGGATGTGACAATTCATTCTGAATGTTTTCTTCCAAAGTTCCATCTTTTGAGTTGTTCCATCCAAGCTGGATTATATTTGTGTTCTTACAAACCTTCATTTTATCTTTACTTATCTTGGTTTTGGAATGATTCAATTCTCAAATATCATGAATATTAAATGGTTTGGATATTCGATACAATATTGCTTTTTAACGATCATGAATCACTTTAAATGCATTTTGAACATTTCATAAATCCTAGGGGAACAAATCAACCAGCCAGACCTTGTTATGTACCAATAAAAGGTCTGGTTGATTCATTGATTTTTTCTATTCATCATCATCATCATTTCTAAAATTGACATGTCACGGATAATCCGTAAGATTTTATTCGTGACGCTATTAGTTGTTCGGAATTTGTCCCTCTACCTCTCCCGGTATAATGGAGAATCGTACCCTTTAGGAGTGGTGGGTGCCATAGCTCCAGAAGCGTAATCTACGCGCGCGTAGCGCACGTGTGTCACTTCTAGTATCATATATATTTCATGTATAATGAGTGACGAAAACGAGTGACGTTATGGTCCCTGATGGAAACTACGTCAGACTTATATAAAATTGTACTTTGAAATGATACGACCGTTTTTTCGAACCTCTCTTCCTATCATATAGGCGTGTCTTTTTCTAATCAATGTGTTACGATAGTCACCCCTATATCATCTCAAGAGGATACGAGTTAACCGACGGATCTTGATTTTTCCCGACCAAATGACTCGAAACTGAATTTATAAAAAATTCTGAAAATTTCAGGAATGATGCTATGAGACTCTATCTACATTCGGACAGAGCTTGGATTCCAAAATTCAAACTCTGTACAGATATAGGTAGTCCAAAATAATCAGTCCTGAAAACTTGGATCTTGAATGAATTCAGTCTCGAGTAATTCGGTTGGAAGAAGTCGTGCTCCGTCAACGCGCTCGATCCTCTGGAAATGATACGAGCATTACTATCGGGACACATTAGTTAGAAAAGGACACACCTATACGATAGAAAAAGAGGTCTGGAAAAACGCTCGTATCACATCAAAGGAATTCTCTAAGTTGAATGGAACGTAAGAGCATGAAAGATGTATGAATGATAACAAATCAAGATGTGCAATGACTGACATTATTCAATTCCATTTCCTCTGCGATATTATCTGCTGGTAACCCCCCACACAGAACATTGAACTTTCACGCCTGCTCCATTATTCACTTAGAATCGAAACATCCGTACAGGAGCTGCTTGATGATCCACTGTAATTGATTTTGGCATTCCAACCGCATCGACAAATATCATCATTTCCTTGAACATATGAAATGTAATAAATATGAAAAGCTGATGTGAATAAGAATTCTAATGTGATTGGAGATATGAAAATATTGATACTTACACAGTTGCATCAAATATTTTGATGTTCATCAATGCTTTTGAAGAAGTCGATTGCGGCATCTTTTTTCGTAATTCAAAACAATATTTATGAAAACTACATCGTGAGAGAATACAATTCATTGATTAGTTGTTCATGAAAATGTAATAACTAAGGGGAAAGATGTGATTTACTCACGAGTTTTGAAGGATGTTGCGTCTATGTTGTCCGTCTACGATATGAGAGTATTATAACTTCTCCTGTTCCGTGTTATATCCTTGTCGATAGATATTAGGTGCATAACTTAAATTTTTACTCTTTCTTCATTAGGCAGAAATATTCCCGCCCCCATTTGCGGTTTCAAAGGGTTAACCTCAAAGTTTCTCATACACTTTATATTATACCTGCGAGAGCTACATACCCTCACAAAACAGTAGTATATACAATGGCGACCGGTAAGCAGCACATTCGGCACTGCATTCTCTATGAGTTCCAACAAGGAAAACAAGCAATTGAAGCATGCGATTCAATTTGTTCTACTCTCGGTGATGATGTTGTGTCTTATGATACGTGTGAATATTGGTATAAACGATTCGCAAATCTTGGCGATCGGAAACGTCCTGGACAGCCTCCGAAATTTGAAGATGCTGAATTGCAAAAATTACCCGACGAAGACTCAACGCAAACCGAGAAACAGCTTGCAGCTCAGCTGAGAGTTACTCAAGCAGCTATCTCCAAACGATTACACGCGATGGGAAAAATACAAGAGGTAGGGAGATAGGTGCCACATGAATTGACCGATCAGAACCTTGATCAACGAATGCTGAACAACAGAGTTGATAGCGATCCTTGAATCCTAACAGAATTGTCCAATCACAAATCTCTGTTGAATAGGATAACCAATAAGGGGAAAAAAGCAATTCAAGGATTATCAACCCTGACCAAGTACCAAAAGGAGAATTTTTTGTTGAAAATTGTGACGGGAGATGAAAAATATATTCCTTCTGCTAATCCCAAACGCAAAAATCCATGGGTGGATCCCGGACAACCATCAACATCCACTTCCCAACAGCGTATCCATTTGACTAAGGTTCTCATCTGCATCTGGTGGGATATGAAAGGTGTACTGTATTACAAACTGTTAGAAAGAGGTCAAACAGTTACTGCAGAACGCTACAACCAACAATTGAAAAAATTGCACGACATTCTTGAGGAGAAGAGGCCATTCACTGGGCAAGAAAGCCGGAAAGTTATGTTGCTCCATGATAATGCTCGGCCTCATGTCACTCGCACGACTCAAAAAACCATTTTGAACTTGGGCTGAGAAATTCTTCTCCATGCGGCATATTCACCGGACTTAGCTCCATCTGATTATCATCTCTTCCGGTCTATGCAGCATGCCTTGAAGGATGCCCGCTTCCAAACTCTGGACGATGTACGAAAATTCGTCAATGACTTCATCGCCTCGAAGCCTGCAAGTTTTTTCCGCAATGGTATTTGTATGTTGCCCGATCGATGGCTGAAGATCATCGAAAACAACGAACAATATTTCTAGGATTCACGGGAAAAAATGAATTCATTGTGATAGAAAGGAATATATGGCTGATGGAATACAGCCAGACTCACAATATATTCATTCACAACTGCATGGAGAAATAATCATAACACATCAACCGTTGAGCTATCATTCACGACAAATTTGAATCAGAGGATTCCGCCCCCTGACTGCTCCGGTTCGCTCAGCAGTCTGACCTCCTTAAAAATTCGCTTCGCTCATTTTGAATGGATCGTAGCCCCACATATGCTCGCTTCGCTCGCATTTTGAACAATTCAGATATCCGGGGATATATGGAAAGGCACTCTCCAGTTTTTCCTTCAATTGAGAAACTTTGTAAATGTAATGTTCAGAAAGCCTGAAACTTCTTGCCCACCGTCCTTTACACCATCTTCAAATGATTCAGAAACATGTACCTGGGGAACTGCAGAATTTCAACCATTCTGGTAAAAACAGAGCCTGGAAGCGCGACGAAAGCGTGAGCTAAAAGTCATTGAGGCGTAATAAGCGCAACGAAGAGTTATTTAGGCGTAATTTAGGAATGAATCGGAATATTTTCAGGCTTCATTTGTTTCAATAGCTACTTCCCTCACTTTTGGATTCTCACTAGTGCCTGATTGTCATACCGTCAAACAGCTCTTGAAGAGTCTTCGGATGCAGTAAAGCTTACGCAGGAAGATCGTCATTATTATTTTCCTCCAACATTGAAGCCCAGATTTTGATTCAGCACCCTGGAAAATCTTTAGAACCCGTGTTACATATGACAATATAATTTTGTTCATTAGAATCAGGATCACTATATTCACGTCCGCCATCGTGGATCCGCTATCTTGAATTCGGGATGTGACCCCAGATTCGAATTTAGCACCCTCGAAAACCCCTCGAACTCATGTTTCATATAAATCTGCCCACAAATGCAAAATTGACTAAATTAACGTCCGCCATCTTGAATTCGTTTTTCGACGTCAAATTCGAATTCCTCACCCTACAAACCCCCTAGGACCCATGTTTTATACAAGTCTGTCCACAAATGCGAAGTTGACTGAATTAACGTCCGCCATCTTGGATCCGCTATCTTGAATTCGGGATTTGACCCCAGATTCGAATTCAGCACCCTCTAAAACTGCGGAGAAAATGACATATATAACATATATATGTATACAGCGGAGAAAATTTTCTCCGAGATCACGTATTTTCCCAGAAAAAAGAATACAAGGACTTGTCCGATTGCAATAAAAAAAAAATTGTCCTTGGGGAAGGGTTTGAGGAAGGTCCCCTATAAATTTCATCCAATTCGACCCACCCGGTCCAGAGGTATCCTGAGTACAGACAGACAGACAGACATACAGACAACCCCACGGATTATCAATCAGTATTGCATGAAATGAAAAACTATTCAACTTCCAATTGGTTTACTCAAATATTTTAGGAGATACGGTCAGAGTGTACGATAGTGGGTGCAATAGGCACTCCGCGCTGGTATACCACGTACACCGATGAGTGTCTAAAAACGTATTCATCATTCTTTGCAACGCGGTTTATGAATCACGAACATACAGCATAATTCTAAGTGGCTCCTATTATCATATGACTCGGACAGCTTCCTCGTTCAGAAACTACACCCAAACGAGGATAACCCTGATGTTTAAATGTTTCTTTGGTTTCTACTTGCTACGCCAGTAATACACGAAGATTGTGTCACTAACTGTTGTGCACGGACTGCTCAAATAGTGTTAATTCGATAATATCACATAAACGTTCTGTTAGGTAGAGTTCTCGTGATAACTTATAAGTTAAATCTGAAATTTATTATAAAAAGGAAATCTTCTAAAATAAAAACTTGAGGATGCTTAGAGAATCAATCTAAGCCCGATCTATATCACAAATATGTGAATTTGTAAGTTAATCACAAAGATAAGAATTTTGGTGATTGTCCGGGAGTGCTATATAAGGAGCATTGCGAGCGCCGTGTGTTCATTCCAAGTTCTCTTACGGTAGCGCACGGACCAAAAGAACGACTGCGGAATCGAAGTGAGAATTATTTGAAGTGTTTGTTTCATCATAGTGAGAAGTTTGTTACTCAATCAATAATATTCTTGTGTTGACATTAATCATGAATTCTTGAAATTCCATATAGTGTCAATCCCTATCTTAATTCAAACCAAAAGTTGTTAACTTCAATTGTTCTTTAATTTATGTATCGTCTCAGATGTTCATTGAAACGTGAGATACAAGGGAATAAAGTTTGTTTGTTTGCACTACAAAACAAGCTGACGCCGTGGAAATCAATCTTCATGGGTGTAGATCATTAATCGTATCGAAAAATATTCCAAGTGTTTTTTTCGATTTTTCTCGAATTGAGTGTGGTAATCTTATACGAATCTGCATAGATTGTAATTATTAGGTGTACAAATAAGTTTCCGCGGTTTGTCAAAAGATGGCCCCACCAGAAGGTTATGGAGAAATTGTCAGATGTAAAACGTAATATCCCAAGTTTAGTCATCTGGCAACACCATAACCTTAAAGTACTAGTGATTCCGTATCAGCATCACGTAATTTTTTTCGTGCAAAAATGTCAAGTTTTATTCCGAATAAGCATCATTTGCGGGAACTTTTGATTTACTTCTTTAATGTGAAAAAATCTGCAGCTGAGGCGCATCGATTGCTTCTAGAAGCATATGGTGAAGCTGCTTTAAGTGAGAGAAGTTGTCAGGAATGGTTTCAAAAGTTTAAGAACGGTGAGTTTGACGTTAAAGACAAAGAACGCAGTGGAAGGCCGAAAGTGTACGAAGACATGGAATTGGAAGTACTATTGGAGGAAGATTCGTCCCAAACGCAAAAAGAACTTGCACTTACTCTACAAGTGACTCAACAAGCAATTTCACATCGTTTAAAATCGTTAGGAATGATTCAAAAACAAAGAAATTGGGTTCCATATGAACTAAAGCCGAGAGACGTTGAACGCCGATTATGCATGAGTGAAATGCTGCTTGCCAGGAATAAAAAAAAAGGGTTTTTTGCATCGTATAGTCACTGGTGACGACAAATGGATTCACTACGATAATCCAAAGAAGAGAAAGTCATGGGTTAAGCCCGGCGAACCATCAACATTGACAGCTAAGCCGAATATTCATGGAAAAAAACTCATGCTGTGTATTTGGTGGGATCAGCTTGGTGTCGTGTATTATGAATTGCTGAAACCAAGCGAAACCATTACTGGAGCTCTCTACCGAACACAATTGATGAGATTGAGTCGGGCACTTAAGGAAAAACGCGCCCATTACTACTCCAGACACGACAAAATTATTCTTTTACACGATAATGCTCGTCCACATGTTGCGGCGCCGGTAAAAACATACTTGGAAACACTCAACTGGGAAGTTTTACCCCACCCGCCGTATTCACCAGACTCAGCCCCTTCTGATTATCACCTGTTCCGGTCGATGGCACATGGTCTGTCTGAGCAGCGCTTCACATCATATGAAGACACCAAAAATTAGGTAGATTTGTGGATAGCGTCAAAAGATGAAGAGTTTTTTCGACGGGGTATCCGAATGTTGCCAGCAAGATGGGGAAAAGTAGTGGCAAATGATGGAAAATACTTTGAATAAAACGTAATGTACTTTTCCTTTACAATAAATTCCTAATTTTTTATAAAAAACCGCGGAAACTTATTTGTACACCTAATAATTGTTCAATTAATCAACAGTACAACTACAGTGTTCAGTTCTTATATGTCGATACCTCAGCTCTACATGGATGGAATGTCTTCAAAAACATTACAATCGAAAGTTCATTTTCATATTACATGGTCAAACTTATTATTAAACTTTGAATACATATTCAACCAATTTCGAGATATGCGTGAATTGAAGTACCTTCGAGGTTGAATATTTTGTTGGTCGTTATGTAAAAACTAAGACATCACGAATCATAGAGAAATATGTTGTGGAAGTTTGAATCGTTTATAGAAACGAAACGAAAATTCAAACTCACCAAATTTGATAAATGAGCGTCATTCATCTTCTCGATTTCACTCCTTGGAACTAGAAATATCGTTCAAAGATGCATTGCAAAATTTTTTTATTCCTACCAGCTGATTATTATGTTATTTGAGTATTAATTCGTTCCAATAAACGATCCCAACTTCGGCAAAATGGGAAAATATAATCTAGAAATAAACCTCATCCATCAATATCTTGGAATTCATTGAATTCATTCGGAATGTGTAGACTCCTTTGATCAGTATAGGAATAAGCTTCCAATTAGGAGTACAGAAGCTTTTGGCTCGAATTATGACATTCCAAATTGAGATTATTCTAAGCATCTAACAATTGGAGTTTATTTTGAAAGTCAGTTTACGATTATGTTGACTTCTCAATTATAATGTGATATTAACGTTTTGATATTGGGAAATATCATTTCAAGATATCCAAAGTCGGGCCAATCAATAGCGTTTTGCCACGATGGGAGAATGCTGCAAACAAAATGTTCATGTTCCAGTGAAAATTGATGACCACCTCCCTATGGAAAAGATCTCATAGAAACTGATACGTGGAATCTATGAGACTTTATGAGATTTTATATGAGCATTTGTCCAGGGGTTTATGAGATTTCATAATGCCATTATGCGGATTAATAAGCACAAAATTGGATTTTATCAGGTTTTATAAGCAATCGTGGAAAATCTCATAAAGACGTCGAGAATGAAAATTCCCTATGAGATTTTGGTGTGCTTTTGTCCAGGAGTTCATCAGAATGTATCAGCATTTATAAGACCTTTTCAACAGGGCTTCCACATAGCGATAGAGGTTAGGTGGTTCCAAAAGTGTTCTAAACAATATCTTCAAGACGTTTTATGCAACATGAAAAGAACAAGATTTAACAATGATTTGCCCTCAAAAAGGGCCTTTCTCAAATTGTTCTTTTCATATTGCATAAAATATTTCAAACATCTCTTTTTGAATACTTTTGAAGATGCATAACCTCTACTGCCATGTGAGCTCACTTGGAAACACCAGTGGAAGATTTCATCTGTTACATCTGAATTAGTTGATAGACTGTGCAGCTAATTGTGTTGAGGTGTCGTACCCATACAATCAAGTCGCTCTTTTGGAGTGGAAGTATAGACGACACCGCAAAATATTTCAGTGGTGAGAACTATATTTCATCAGCAATGAAGTTCATTTACTACAGCTAAACTTCTAATCTCAACGAAATCCAGCGACATCGCTCAGCTGGGATACCAAGAAATCTTCGTAATGAACCTAAACATTCTTTTCCGTGTTGAGCTGGTGTTCATGTATTTTATGATATAAAATATTTTTTGTGGAAAGAAGTCAAAAATCAAGTAATACATTGTGATACACCTAATTAGTCATACACCCAATTCGTTTGTTTTCATACACACAGTAAAAAGTAAATCTTAATTCCATGATCGACTGATTTTCAGATGAGGCTCAAAATCAGCAATGTTACGATTTCAGCCGTAATATGGGATGAAAAACAGTTATGGCCGTATTAAATTCAATTAAACCGGATAATATGCTGATTATCAGCAATGCATATCTTATAGGCAGCCATGTAGAGTTTGATGGATAATTCAGTAAAAAATATCTGAAAATAAGATTAGAATTCTTTCATTGTTACAATTTCTTTTCGGTGTTACAATTGTTTATACGTACACATATATATTTGCATATAAATAATGACAGTTTCAATTCAGTCAAATTATTTCAGGATTTTTATTTATTATTCAAGGTGTCTAACAAATTCGGTAGCAGTTTGTAATATCACTTTCGTAAAAGCTTCTTATTGGATTTTCCGCACTGTCAATGGATTTTTTATGTCGACACTTTCACTTTAACATTACAACACAAATTGGAATTAATTCAAACTTTCGGGGGTATTCACATTTTCACTAATTCTCAGTTCCCGTGAAATGTTTTCCAAATTTATCTTCGACTCCACACTACACATACCATCAAATTATACTATTATGAAATTATTTATCACATGCGTCGATCGAAACGGTACCGTGGCGAAGTGGTTAAACGCAAAGGACTAGGACAGGTTATTCCAGCAACAATGTGGGTTCGAATCTCCCGATGAGGGTTAAAGATGTTCAATCTTCAAAAACTACGATCATGATATAATTGAATAGTCAACAAGTGAAGTGAATAAATTCACACAGCAGGGAACTTTCATTTTGCATTCTCCGAATAAACACAAACAACGTCCTCGTCGTCGATAGGTAACGTTATGTTCAGAAGAACAAAACAAAAAACAATGGACGAACCCATTTATCAGGAATAATTCGCTTTGAATTTCAGTTCAAAATCAGTTTCAATTTCAGTTCAATAGGGATCAATGTTAGCTGTATTCTTGTTTGAGTTTGAGAAGGTTTTCCAGTAGCTGACTTTAAGTCTGATGAGTCTTCTTTCGGCTGCATCTTAAATTCAGCTTATATTTTAACTGGAATCAGGTTTTTCTTTTTACCGTGCACATAAATATACATGTATAATACATGTATATACAGGGTGTCCCATTTTAATTTTTATATCGGAATAACTCAAAAAAAAGGAGTTTTGGAGGAAATTTTTCCCCACAAAAGTTGTGAGATTCCGAGGGGGACATCTGATGGTGACCTTGACTTTGGCCTCGGATCTCGACTTCAAGGTCATTCCGAGGTCAACTTTTGTTTCTTGAATGAAACCCCCTATTCTTAACTGCAGATTCAGATTGGACGTTGAAAAGCAAGAAACTTTTGTCTGAATCATTTTTCCGAATTCCGCACAGATGGCGCTCTAATCGATAAGAAATGAGTTTCATGAGACACTCGTATTGCTTTCTATGTGAAACGACATTTAACTCTCCAGTTTTTTTTTTCAGCTTCTGAGGATTACCGTCGCGATTAAAGTTACCCAACGTGCACCACGAGGAGGTCGAGCGATCGGATTTTGCACATCTTTCAGGCCCTGAAAAGGGCCGATTGTCTGGACTGTAGAGGTGTGTAATTTTCCACGACGAACGCTCTGCAATATGTATGAAAATTCACCGTATCAAATGTTCGATATTTGCACCGTTGACCTGTTGGCATAACCTAATTCGTCTCTGAAAATGTGGTTCTAACGACAAAAGCACATGACGTGGAATTGTTCGGCAGACAGTTCGTATTCGGCGTTTCATGTCATCTCTGGTCGTTGGTGGTCTTTCATAGACTGCATCTTTGATGAAACCCCATAAGTAAAAATCCAGAGGGGTGAGATCCGGAGACCTAGCCGGCCAGGCAATGTATCCACTGCGACCAATCCATCTGTGTGGGTAAGATGTGTTTAAGAAATTTCTGACAATTGCAGCGTTATGAGGTGGTGCCCCATCATGTTGAAGCCACATCCTGTTCCGTGTGTAGAGATCAACATCTTCCAACATCCTTGGTAATTTGTCCCGAATCAATTGCAGATAATTTTCCTTCCTAACAGTATGTTGGAAGAAATAAGGACCAATGATCTGACCATTCGAAATCCCACACCACACATTCAGAGTCCAGCGATGTTGATTGTCAACTTGTCGATGCCATCTGGGATTTTCAATTGACCAATAATGACAATTATGTCTGTTCATAACACCGTTACTGCAAAATGTTGCCTCATCACTAAACATCACGTAATTGAGAAAACCAGGCGGTTGCTCCGAGGCCCATTGACCGAATTCAACCCTACGTCCAAGATCATCTTCACTTAATGCTTGCACCAATGTAATGTGGTAAGGATGATATTTACCAGGTCTTAGTATGCGGTGTACCCTTGATTTTGGGATACCTGATTGGTGCTGGATTTCTCTGGTACTAACGTGAGGATTCAGGTGCACCATTCCTAAAACGGCTACTAAGCGTGCATCCATACGATTTCCATCATAACGCCTGCTGACTCGTGGGATATTCATTCTTCCAACTCGTCTTTCTATTGAGCATATCGCCTGAAGTGAAGGCTGGCGTCTATTTGGATACCTCTCTCCATACAATCTTGATGCTGCAGCGTAATTACGTCGACATTCTCCTGGTATGAGGAGAATATCAAGTATTTCACCCCAAGGATAATCCATGGTATTGAGACCTTCACAACACTGATCAAAGATCTTCTTCAAGTTTGAATCGTATATCGAAAAGAATTCGCGAATGAATGAAGGATATTAAACATTCCGTTTCACTTATGTTCGTAAACAATGCTCTAGTATGAACTTTCTTGTTCATGATAAACACAAGTATTGTTTTGTGCTTGTGTTTGGCAACAATTCACAGTAACGGTACTACGAAAAGACATAATTGTCAATATTGGTCGATGGAAAATCCCAGCTAGGTCTGCGGATCTTACCACTTTGGATTTTCACTCATGGGGTTCTATCAAATTTTCAGGGCCACAAAGATGTGCAAGATCCGATCGCTCAACCTCCTCGTGGTGCACATTGGGTAACTCTTATGGCGACGGTAATCCTCAGAAGCTGAAAAAAAACACTGGAGAGTTAAGTGTCGTTTTACACAGAAAGCAATACGAGTGTTTCATAAAACTCATTTTTTATCGATTAGAGCGCCATCTGTGTGGAATTCGGAAGAATGATTCAGACAAAAGTTCCTTGTTTTTCAACGTCAAATCTGAATCTGCAGTCAAAAATAGGGGATTTCATTCAAGGAACAAAAGTTGACCTCTGAATGACCTTGAAGTTGAGATCCGAGGCCAAAGTCAAGGTCACTATCAGATGTCCCCCTCGGAATCTCACAACTTTTGTTCGAAACATTTTCCTCCAAAACTCCTCGTTTTTGAGTTATTCCGAAATAAAAATTAAAATGGGACACCCTGTATATGTATGTATAGGGGCAGTTTTGGGAACATTTTTTAAACCGTTATAAAATGATGCTAAATGACATTTCTAATCATCCTGTCCGGGAAATTTTGACTTTGAGTGTTTGGTTCCTGAGAAAATTGAAAATATGTATTCAGTGGCATATTTGCGGACATCACAATTCACATCAAATTAAGGTCATTCCAATCGCAATCGTAAGTTTTTCCAGTGGCACTCATCTTCAGAACATCCTTCGAAACGTTTGCCAATTGGGAACAAACATTCAATGAACCTTTTCTTCAGATATCCCAATAACACAAACTTCATCGATGAAACGGTTGGTATGAGGACACGAATTATATATCCAAGGGCAGTTTTGAGGACTCCTCTGGAGGGTGTTATCCGATGTGCGGAACATTGAATACTCGATCATCGTACTAATATTCCTGGAATTAGTGGGCGATTCCTTGGGGATTCCTCCATGGATCCCAGAATAAGTTTTTTATTAACTCCTATTACCGGAAAATCATTCTCCGAGTACTGAATAGGTGCTTCTGACAGCTCGGGAGTAGAATGAAGTGGGTTATATTCTAATCAATTGAAAAATTGGAAGAAGACTCCCTTATTTTTGATTGATTAAAAAATAACCCACTCTTCTCCATTTCCGAAGTAACGGAAGCACAATCAGCAATGACTATATTTACACTGGACCACCAATAATATCATGATAACCTCATTTTCTACATCCTACATGGTTTCACAAGTCCTTATTCCTGGTGGGAATTTGGACAAATACACACACTGATTTCAAATAAACCGTTCATTGCATTCAGGAACTGAAAATATATGTAACTACTATTACCATTCATTCATTTTCCTTTAATTTTCCTGGCCTTCCCTAGCAGAATTACAGATCCCAATTTAGTATATGTAATGGTAATTTTCTGTATCTTGTAAGAAATGGAAAAATAATATCACAACCAGCTTGAGACATCACAACGAATGATCTTGTAATGCTATTTTTCTGAATGTGGAAGCATCACACCCCAGATAGCAGAGAGTCTTGAAGAATTCTTGAAGAACATTATTTGAACTCTAGAGTTCTTGAAGAGTTCTTCAAGAATTCATCGACGAACTCTGTGTCATCTGGGACGGTTGTGATTGAAAAATTCCAACGATGTTTTAAATACCTGATTTTTCATTTAGATCCATTTTTGCAGCACCTTGAAGGTAAACCACTGAACTCACAGATATCACGTCCACAAAATGTCATAAAGTTCCCTGCTTGATTCAAGTTAGGATTATATAATTTCAGCATGAAGGCACCAATTAATGCCTCGATTCGACTCGAAAAAATCATTACTCGCACACCCCTATATTTTGGAATACCAAATTTCAGGATATGACTTCCCAGGCTGCACACAAGCCCTGATGTCAGATGGCACGAGATTACCCCCTCCCTCACGCCTATCTGTATAGAAATCTCACACACACAGTGTAACGGCCGACAAAGCAAATTTGATTATGTGGAGCGTGTTGGAGGGGGTAATCTCGTGCCATCTGGCATCACTGCACACAAGAATCCCAAATAAATTCTGAAAAAAGAACTCTTGAAGATTTCTTCCAGCATACAAAGCGTCTTCAAAGAGTTCGAAAAGAATTCGATTCGTCAGACATTTGCGAGTTCCGTTGAAATCCTTAAAGGAATCTCATAAAATTTTAACAAAACTCACAAATGTCTGACGAATCGAAGTCTTTTAAAACTCTTTTGGAACACTTTGCATTCTGAAAGGGTTCTTCGAGAATTCTTTTTTCAGAATTCATTTGAGATTCTTGTGTACTGTCTGGGAAGCCTTCCGAAGTAGCTGACCTGATCATCTGATCATGACCAGATCACCTTTGATTGGTTGAGAAAGTGATCTGGTCATGGCCAGATGATCAGGTCAGCTACTTCGGAAGGCTCCTAGGTAGCAGAGCTGCCAGATGGGCATTCCCGTTGGGGACATTGCACCCCCATCATCGTTCATATACATGCTCGCACTTTCACACGAAACCTATACACACATGTAACTTATATACATGGGACGATAGAAGGGGTACAGCTCCCCTCAATGGCAATGCCCATCTGGCAGCTTTGCTGGGTAGGTATACTTATGAGAGGCTTCCGAAGTAGTCGATCCTGACCTTTGGATCTCGATCCAATCGATTCACGACCAATCAAAAAGCTGGAAAAGTAATCCGAGGATCAGGATCAACTACTTCGCAAGCCTCCATAAGTATCGGTATACACATGATACGATAGTGAGCAGAGCTACCAGATTAGCATTTTTCTCTCATTGATCTATTGTCTACATCCCCATCGTGGTTCCATAAGGTCGACCCCTGTCGTCCCGAATGTCCGCTAGCCCGAAATTTTTTGATTGGTCAAAAACTAGTACTTTTCAGTAATCTCCTCGAAAAATACTAGTTTACAAGGAATGAGCAAATTTCGGGCTAACAAACATTCGGGACACCAAGGTCTACCGTCTTCCAAATCCTGGATTTATACATTCAGCCAATTGTAAAGAAGATCCAAAAGTGAGAACGTATGGTATTGCGAATTCTCTTAGAAATGCACTTGTAAATCCCGGATCCAGAATTCAGACCAGAGCTGCCAGATTGGCATTGCCATTGTGAGGGGAAAGTTACCCCTGCCATCGTTCATATACATACTCTCACCTCCACGCGAAACTTACACATACAATGTCATACATGTAACTCATATACATGGGACGATAGTGGGGGTACACTTCTCCTCAATGGCAATGCCAATCTGGCAGCTCTGGTTCGGACAAAGAATTCTTTTCAATGTTCAGAACTCCAAGGAGCGTGTACAATGTTCATTGGTCAATTCTCGGAGAACAGCAAATCACGTCCAATATTCTATGAGAAGCGATCAATCAGAATCGTGTACGATCTTAGGAGTTCTGAACACTGGTTTCCGTGGAGGAGCCTTCCGAAGCAGCTGATCAATGTGATCGGATCAGCTTCTCAACCAATCAAAAAGGTTGAAAGTGACCGGATCACCTAGATTAGCGACTTCGGAACAGTGATCCCAGATGAGCTCCGAAATAAGGGGAAGAGTAATGCTGAGAAAGAAAAAACCTCCTGGGATCTGAGAGACCCCTATGCGTGTTCTAGGGTTTATACATTCCATAGAGATATTATACTAGAGGAGACTAGTCAAGGGACATGACCGTCACACGAATAAAAAGAGAAAGCTGCAAACAACAGGAAAAAGAGAACGAATATGGTGAAGTGAGCATCAATGGACTTACCATAACCACTCGAATGGAAATGTCTTGTATCCAAATGTGTTGTGGCATTTCTCGGTTTTCTTCCGAATACGTTTCCAATACCTTGTCCAATATATATATTACCATTGAGGTTTCAACATTGAATACTCATTGAATGAATTTATGTATTGGACACAAACCTGCAAGGGCGAATGTTATGTCCGAATGGAATTTGAGAATCTCAATTTGGAGGAAAAAAACTTGATTCACATAATTTGTTGGAATCCCTCCGTTTGGAACAAACTTTTCTCGACTGAATTCTCGCGAACTGGTTTCAGGAGAAATTCGGAAGTATTCAATCACTTTTATGCAGCAAAAAGATTATAATGCATCGAAACTCCTTCAAATTCTATCGCACGCTGAAATATTCCGGGTAGACTTTCATATTCGTTGGAGGGAAATAAATTCAGTTCTCCAACACATGTGAAATCAGCGCTGGAATTTGCGAAGATGTATATCCAATGGATTTGTCTGGGAACTGCCAGTCTTGTGATGTTCTTTACACGATTTCCCACTCAATATTCGTGATTTCAGGAAAGTGGTGCTTTTGCGGACATACGAAATATACCAAGAGACAATTTCGAGGACTTCTACCAAATTCAGTGGTTGATTCGAGGACAGTGAATTTCAAATTTGTGGCAGTTTCGCGCACTAAATTAAATTAGCTGTTATGATTCAGATATGACATATTTATGAACGCGGAGAAGATATCAGAATACGTCTCCGATCATGTACAAATGAATTATATAATGCCCTTCAATGCTCACACATGAATGAGCGATTTCCGGATTGATTGTGTGGGGTGAGCCGGTACTGTAACCGAGATAGAAGTCTGCGGGATTTGTATTTGAATGTAGTCCGCTCCGACGTTCCGTGGGATTCGTCTGGAACGATTGGAACAGGTGCGTTTGAGGGGTTCATGCAGATATATTTTGGAGACATACTGACTAGGGACACTCAATTTGAAGATTCAAATGAAAAGACCGCGATTTGGCAAGACACAATTTTCATGTGATTGGTTCACATTTTTGGTCTATGACAGGCCTCATCCTAAGCGATCTACCGTGCTAATTCGGAATGATATCTGGGAATGGACAATCACACTCATTGCGGAGAATGAATAATTATCAATGAAGATGCATTTGGATGTTACTGAACTCTCCAAATACCTGGAGGAATTGTCATATGCGTTCCCGGCGTAAACCTGAATGTGATATCTTCATGGAATCGTTCCTAATTCTCGGAAGCCGGACAAGTCACACGACAGTTTGCGAGGATGTAACTTCGACCGATTTACTGGGGAGAGGATTCCCTGGGAAGGGATTTTGTGGCAGTTTCGCGGACTCCATTAGTTGAGCCCTAACTACTCATAAATGAAATATCGATGATTGCGAAAATGGTTTTAGAATACATCTCAGATCATGTAGGAATGGATTATAAATGCTCCCCAATGTTCACCCGTGAATGCTCGATTTCTCAATCGATTCCGTGAGACCATCCAGTACACTGTTATAAGAAGTCTCAAACATAGTACGAAATTCTTCATTGCATATCACGTTGCCATATCCAATTTAATATTGGTCCTTGAGTTTGATATGGAGGTTGAACTTCTCAACTCCTTTTTTGGAATGTAACAATTGTTTCATAAATTCCTCGAACGTGGCATTAGAATTAAACAGACCATCCTGCACATAAGGAGAGAATTCCCCAACATTAGGAATTATATTATTGAATCCAATACTCTATTTTGGAATTCAATGAACTGTTCGGGCGAGAAACTTCATAATATTCTTATAGATATTCACGGAGATTTTTCTAACGGTGTACTGGAACTGAGATCTGATATTCCGCGCAATTTGCACCTGCATTCCGTTCGCTCCGACATTCCGTCGGAATCTGTCCAGAACAATGGGGACAGGTGCGTTTGAGAAGTTCATGCAGATATATTTTGGAGACATATTGACTGGTGACAATTGATTTACAGGTTATAATGAAAAAACCGTGATTTGGGAAAACGCATTTCTCACGTTATCGGTTCCTGTGTTTCTTCTATAACAGCTTTTCGGAATAAAAACCTCCCGTGCTGATTCTGAATGATGTCGGGGTCTGGCCAATCCTTATAATTAGGAAAAATCGAAACATCATTGTCAATCAAGATCTATTCAGATGTTACCGAACTGTCAGATTCCCTGGGGGGATTCTGATATTCGGTGTCATCCATCACGTGAAACCGAATGCGATATTACCGAAGAATTGGTCCCAACTTTTCAAAAGTTGTACAAATAAGACAACAGTCTGCGGGGATTTTCACTTGAAGAGATTCCCTGAAGGTGGGATCAGTCATTCAAAGTTCTTTGGATGACCCCCAAATGAATATCGATCGCGTTTGAAGAGTGGAACATTCGCGGACAAATAAAGTATACCACGGGGTAGTTTCGAGGACTTTCCCCATATTGAGTGGTGGATTCAAGAACAGTGAGTCCCGAATCTGTGGCAGATTCGCGGACTCCATTGGTTGAGCTCTAATTGCTAATCAATTGAATATTGATGATTGCGGAAATGGTTTTAGGATACATCTCCGATCATTCAAAAGTGCATTATGAGGTGCTCTCTACTGTTCACCCATGAATGTCCGATTTCTTGACCGATTCCGTGAGACCAGCCAGTACACCGTTACAGAAATTCTCGGACATGATACTGAATTCTTTATTGCATATCATATTGCAATATCCAATTCAATATTGGTCCTCGAGTTCGATATATATTGAGCTTCTGAACTTCCTCCCTGAATAGTAACAATTGTCCCGTCAATTCCTCGGGTCGGTGCCGAATCAACGAAAAACCAAATCAACGAAAAAAAATTTACTAGCAGTATTAAGTTGTCATTTTGTTGCAGTATGAAATGAAATTAGTCATAGATCATTGATTGAACTAAACGAAAAGTAAAAAACATTGATTTGCTAACACAACCCCACGGTAAACTTAATTCCCCTTTGTTATGTTTATGATTATGGTATGGTTATGTTTATGATAACAACAGACCGATTTTCGTTCTCTACAGACGTTTGAAACAGTTTGATTGTACCGATCGATTAGGAAGATCATTAATAATTTTATTAGAATGATTAATTACGTGTCTACTGTAATGAACGGGTGCAGTGAATAGGTTAACATAAAGAATTTTCGTTCAATTTAATCAATGATCTATGACTAATTTCATTTTATACTGCAACAAAATGACAACTTCATACTGCTAGTAAATTTTTTTTCGTTGATTTCCTTTTTCGTTGATTCGGCACCGACCTAATTCCTCAAACTTGTTATTGGAATTGAGCAGACCATTCTGCACATAAGGAGAGAATCACCCGAGATTGAGAATTATAATATTGAATCCGATATTGTATTTTAAAATTCCATGAACTGTTCGTCCGAGAACCCCCATGATATCCTTATGGATATTCATGCAGATTTTTCTAACAGTGTACTATAACTGAGATCTGAGATTCCGCGCGAGGGGCACCTGCATTCCTGCCTTTGGTCAATATTGGCCCTTGATGGAGAAAATCCCCCGTGCTGATTGAACTTGATGTAGGGGACTAGCCAATCTTTGTAATTGGAAGAACTCGGAACATCATTCTCAACCGAGATCTTT
Source organism: Gonatopus flavifemur (assembly GCA_018340375.1). Lineage (NCBI taxonomy): Eukaryota > Metazoa > Arthropoda > Insecta > Hymenoptera > Dryinidae > Gonatopus > Gonatopus flavifemur. Next base: position 4,142,393 of record JAFFJZ010000016.1, read on the forward strand.
TCGGGTGTTACTGAACTGTCAGATTCCCTGGAGGGATTCTCATATTTGGTGCGATCCATCGCGTGGATCCGAATGCAATATGACCGAAGAATTGGTCCCAACTTCCCAAAAGTCGTGCAGATAAGACGACGGTCTGCATGGATGGTTACTTGGAGACATCCCCCGGGAGTAGGATCAGTCATTCCAGGTTCTTCGAACAATCAGGGAATGAATATCGATGGCGTTCAAGAAATGGAACATTCGCAGACACATAGAGTATACCAAGGGGTAGTTTCGAAGACTTTCCCCATATTAAGTGGTGGAGCCGAGGACAGTGGATCCCGAATCTGTGGCAGATTCGCGGACTCCATTAGTTGAGCCCTAACTACTCATAAATGAAATATCGATGATTGCGAAAATGGTTTTAGAATACATCTCCGATCATTTACAAATGGATTATAAAATGCTCTCCAATGTTCACCCATGAATGTTCGAATTCTCGATCGATTCCGTGGGACCATCCAGTACACTGTTGGAAAAATTGTCGAACACAATACGAAATCCTCCATTGCACATTATATTGCCGTATCCAATTCAATATTGGTCCTTGAGTTTGATATGAATGTTGAACTGCTGAACTTTCTCCCTGAAATGTAACAATTGTTTCATCAACTTCACGAATTTGTTATTGAAATTGAGCAGACCATCCTGCACATAAGAAAAGAATCTCCCGACAATAAGAATTATATTATTGAATCCAATATGCTATTATGCAATTCAATGGACTGTTCACGTGAGAAATTCAATAACATTCCTATGGAGATTCATGCCAATTTTCCTAACGGTGAACTGTAACTGAGATCTAAGTTTCCGCGCGATTTTGCACTCGCATTTCGTCTGCTCCAAAATTCCGTCAGAATTTGTCCAAAACGTTGGTAACAGGTGCGTTTGAGAAATTCATGCGGGTATAGGAGCCTCCCGAAGTAGCTGACCTGATCACCTGATCATGACCAGATTACCGTTGATTGGCTGAGAAGTGATCTGGTCATGACCAGATGATCAAGTCAGTTATTCCGGAAAGCTTCATATTTTGGAGACATACTGACTGATGACAATTGATTTACAGGTTATCATGGAGAAACCGTGATTTGGGAAAACACAATTCTCACGTCATCGGTTTCTGTCTTTGTTCTATAACAGCTCTCCGAAGTAGAAATACCCCGTGCTGATTCTCAATGATGTCGGAGTCCGGCCAATCCTTTCGAGTGAGAAAAATTGGAACACGATTGTCAATCGAGATCTATTCGGATGTTACTGAACTGTCCAATTCCCTGGGAGAATTCTGATATTCGTTGCCATCCATCGCTTGAACCCGAATACAATATGACCGAAGAATTGGTCCCAACTCTCCAAAAGTCGTACAAATAAGACGACAGTCTGCATGGATGGTCACTTGGAGACATCTCCCGAGAGTAGGATCAGTCATCCCAGGTTTTTTGAACGATCACTGGATGAATATCGATGGCGTGGAACATTCGCGGACAAATAGAGTCCACCAAGGGGTAGTTTTGAGGACGTTCCTCAAATTGAGTGGTGGATTCAAGGACAGTGAGTCCCGAATCTGTGGCAGATTCGCGGACTCCATTGGTTGAGGCCTAACTACTCATGAATCAAATATTGAAGATTGCGGAAATGGTTTTAGAATACATCTCCGATCATCCAAAAATGGATTATAAAATGCTCTCCAATGTTCACCCATGAATGTTCGATTCCTCAACCGATTCCGTAAGACCATCTACACTGTGAGACGGATTCTCAAACATCATGCATGATCCTTTATCGCATGTCATATTCTCATATTGAATTCGATATTTTGGTTCTTGAGTTCGATATGAATGTTGAACTTCCGAACTTTCTTTCTGAAATGTAGGGATTGTTCCATCAATGCAACGACCTTGTTATTGGAATTAGGCAGACCATCCTGCACACAAGGAAAGTATCTTCCAACAAAGAGAATTATATTATTGAATCCAATATTCTATTTTGAAATCCAATGAAATGTTCGTGCGAGAAACTTGATGATATTCTTATGGAGGTTCACGCAGATTCTTCTAACGGTGTACTGAAACTGTGTTCCAAGATTCCGTGGGATTTGCACCTTCATTCCGTCCGCTCCGACATTTCGTCAGAATTTGTCCGGAACAATAGGAACAGGTGCGTTTGAGGTATTCACGCAGATAAATTTTGAAGACATACTGATTGGTGACAATTGATTTACAGGTCATAATGGAAAAACCACGATTCGAGAAAACACATTTCTCACGTAATCGGTTTCTGTGTTTGTTCTATAGCAGCTTTTCGAGATACAAATACCCTGTGCAGAATCTGAATGATGTCGGAGTCTGGCTAATCCCTTCGAATAAGAAAATTTGAAACATCATCGTCAATCAAGATCTATTCAGATGTTACTGAACTGTCATATTCCCTGGGGGGATTCTGATATTCGGTGCCGTCCATCGCGTGAACCCGAATGCAATATCACCGGAGAATTGGTCCCAACTTTCCAAAAGTCGTACAAATAAGACGACAGTCTGCATGGATTGTCACTTGGGGAAATTCCCCGGAAGTAGGATCAGTCATTCAAAGTTCTCTCAACGATCACTGGATGAGTATCGATGGAATGGTATCGCCTTCAAAAAGTGGAACATTCGCGGACAAAGAAAGTATACCAAGGGGTAGTTTCGAGGACTTTTCCTAAATTGAGTGGTGGATTTGAGGACCGTAAGTCCCCAATTTCCGGCAGTCTCGCGGACTCCATTGGATTAGCTCTAACTATTTAGGAATTAAATATTGATGAACGCGCAGATGGTTTTGAAAAAGTTGCGTTCAGAAAGTTCATGTAGTTCCACAGACATATCGACGGGAACAATTGATCCACAAATTGGAATGAAGAAACCGCGATTTGGCAGAACACAATTTCAATGTAATCGATTCCCATCTTTGGGCAAAGAGATTTTTCGCTTCCAAAGCAATCTCCCGTGCTTATTCAAAATGATGTCTGGAAGTGGATAATCACTCTCATTCGGAAGAATGAAGCATCATTATCAATCAAGATCCCTTTGGATGATATTTCATGTTTGGATGTTCGGTTTTTGTTGGAGAATGTGGGATTCGATTTCGAATAAGCATTCCTGCTCAACTTTCGCACGGACATGACGTCACTCAAATCGCGAAATCTATTGATTTCCCATATGTAATACTTGACTGATCCTTCCATTCCTCAATTGTTTGGGAATCCAGCAAATTTCCAAAGGCAGGGATACCTCGTGATCTGACTTAAAGAATGGTGATGGATTCAAAAGTCAGAAATATGGTACTTCCGAGGTATTTGGATTTTTCAAAAAATGCTCATATCTCCGGATCTAAGGATCAGATCTAGATATTCCGGATGAAAATTCTTCCAGAATTTCATCAAGAATCTGCTCTCAGAAAAGTGTACGGCAATTTTGAATCACCCAGTATATATAAACAGGGTGTCCCATTGTAATTTTTATATCGGAATAACTCAAAAACAAGGAGTTTTGGAGGAAAATGTTTCGAACAAAAGTTGTGAGATTCCGAGGGGGGCATCTGATGGTGACCTTGACTTTGCCTCGGATCTCAACTTCAAGGTCATTCAGAGGTCAACTTTTGTTTCTTAAATAAAATCCCCTATTTTTGACTGCAGATTCAGATTTGACGTTGAAAAACAAGAAACTTTTGTCTGAATCATTCTTCCGAATTCCGCACAGATGGCGCTCTAATCGATAAAAAATAAGTTTAATGAAACACTCGTATTGCTTCCTGTGTAAAACGACATTTAACTCTCCAGTGTTCTTTTTCAGCTTCTGAGGATTACCGTCGCCATTAGAGTTTGATTTGATTTGATTTGATTTGATTTATTTTACGGGCTAAGACGCCCTTTAGGTACAAAAGTATGTAAACAATATCATGGCGGTTAACAAAAGAAAATTTTCAAATAAAGTACTAAAAAGTAAATTACAATAAGACACGGTGTAAATTATCACGAACCTTGAAGTATAGATATGGAATAATACATAAATTATAATCTCACACTCTTCTTAGAGAAAGCCTTCTGGGCCGATTTCTTAAAGATTGATACTGACCCCGAAAAGAAATCAAGATCATCTTTATATGAGTTTGCCAAGCAACAGATGCGGTTGACTGGATCAGAATAAAAATAATGTGAAGTGAACATCGGAATATTGAAAAGCGAAGGCTTTCATAGAGTTCTAGATGGTACATTGAAGTTTAAAAGAGAGAGTAGTTCAGGACAGCTGATTTGACCATTAATGATTTTGAAAATGAAAACGAGATCGTCAACCAACCTACGAGCTTCAAGCGTGGTCATGTCAAACGATCTCATTAACGGTCCATAATCATGGCAGGACACGGTCATGGGAGTGAAATTTTTAAAAGCTAAGAAACGCAAAAACTTGTGCTGAACTCTCTCAATCAGTTTACAATATTTATCTTGGTGAGGCGACCAGATCTGGGACGCATATTCTAAATTAGGTCTGACAAGAGCATTGTATAGTGCCAAGAGTGTTGAGGGTTCTTTGAAGTCTTTAGACATACGCTTCAGAAATCCGAGTTGCTTCATAGCCGTATTAACCATATTTTGATAATGCAAAGTGAAATTGAACTTAGAATCAATTATAGTTCCTAAATCATGCATACTCTGAACAACCTCTAAGCTAGACCCGTTCAATTCATATGAGAACATGACTGGTTGCATCTTACGCGAAAGTCTCATTACTTTACACTCCGATATATTCAGTTGCAGTTTATTCAAGGCACACCATGACTCCGGCCTATGCAAATCGGATTGTAATGCGATGACATCAGCGTATGATAAGATTCTCAAGAATAATTTCAAATCATCCGCGAAAAGTAAAAATTTAACATGCTTGAAATTGTCACCAATATCATTAATAAATGAAATAAATAGCAATGGGCCTAAATGCGACCCTTGCGGAACACCTGATTGTACATTGATAGACCTTGAGATGAAATTCTTAACCTTAACAGTTTGAGTTCTATTCGTAAGATAGCTTCTCATCCAATTAAGAATATTTCCACGGAAACCAAGGCGGTATAATTTAGATAAGAGAATATTATGATCTACAGTATCAAAGGCTTTTGTGAAATCAGTATAAACTGTATCTACCTGACCGTTATTATCCAAAACTCTTGATACATAGTTACAATAAATAGCCAAGTTGGTGATAGTTGAACGACCAGGCATAAAACCATGTTGCATATCCGAAATGACGCCAGAAAACAGTGGAGATATTATATCAGTTACCAAGCTTTCAAATAGTTTGGGAATTGCACTTATGATAGATATTGGCCTGTAATTTTTCACATCTGCTCTGCAACCAGCCTTAAAAATCGGCGAGACCAAACTATTTTTCCAGCGGGTAGGAAAATGACCAGAAGATAAGGAGGCGTTGAAAATCAACCACAGTGGTCGTGATAATATGTAGCTGCAGGATTTCAAAACAAAGGGAATCCATCATCGCCAGGACCCTTATTGATATGCAAAGAGTTGATTCCCATAAGCACCGTTCCAATGTTAATATAGAGATCAGAGATATCCAAATCAGAATTGGATTCTAAATTAGGAGTCAGATCATTGTGAGAAACATAAACAGACTCAAAGTGAGCAGCGAACAAGTCAACAATTTCACGCCCAGAGGTAACTGAGATTCCATCCATAACCATTTTACCCGGAATACCATTGTCGGGTAGACGAGAATTTACATAGTTCCAAAAGCCTTTGATACTATGAGGAATTTGCAATTCCGTTGAGCGAACATAATCATTATAACACTTATCCACTAATTTTTTACATTGAGCACGCAAATCAGAGAAAACATGATAATCTTGTATCCGATTATATTTCTTATACATACAATGTGCTCCTTTTCGGCACGTATCAGATCGATCAACTGTTTAGAAAACCATCTAGGGTATTTGGAATCACGAGAATAATATTTAGGAACGTACAAATCAATTGCGTAATTCATAATCTCATACAAACACTCAACCGCATCATCAATAGTCAAAACACTAAGTAATGAATCCCAAGGGATTTGATTGAAAAAATTTCGAATTGTAGTATAATCACCCAAATTGAAATTATAACGAAAAATATTATCTCGCGGAAGATAATTAATTGAAACCACATCCAGTATAGAAAGAAGAGGTGGATGATATTTATCACAGGTGAGAAGAGACTCAGCAGGTAATGTTGTCACTACAGAACTGTCATTTGTAAATAACAGATCAAGCATAATACCAAAATCATTACATATATCATTCTTCAAGGATAAATTTGAGAAGTTAAAATATTCACAGACAAATTGTATCGACTGCACTTCATTACATGTTGCACCGGGAATTATGTCACATGATAAATTTGCACTAGTTAAACGCCAAGAAGCATGTGGTAGATTATAATCACCATATAGATAAAAAGAGAGATCCTGATTGGCACTCAGAATAGCTTCCACACTCTTACAATGATCTTCATAAAGATGCGCAGATGATGATGGCGGAATATAGACGGCTCCAAAAATCGATTCCGAAGAACCCATCCTGACTTTTATAAACAAATGTTCAACATTTGAGTGCTCATCGATTAATTCAGAACTCGGAATGCCATTTTTCACTGCTATCAAGACTCCTCCTCCCCTCTCACAATGACTAGTCAGTAGAGATCTATCCTTTCTGTATACAGTGTAACCGTGCGAGCCGATTTCCGTTGATAAAATTTCATCAGAAAGCCAAGTTTCCGATAAAATGATGATGTCATAGCGATCGACAGAGGCTGTGACTGCACAATGAAGCGCATTTAGTTCAGTACGAAGGCCGCGGACATTTTGATAGTACACTCAAGGGCGGGTTACAGGTTTTTCTGTGATGATGAGTGACGAGTCTTATTTATTGGAACAATTTTCGGTACACCATTTACATATCTAATCGTCCGAGATGGATCGTTTAGGTCTTTCAGACGATCCCGGAGACTGTTTAAGTGAGCCCGTTGACGAGGAGTACTATCAAGAGAAAATTTCACCGGACCCCTGTAGGCAGACTTCCCTCTGATGATATCCAATGGCGTACTGCTGGAGGGGAAAGTCACACATAAGGGACGAATTTTGTTTTTATCACTATTGGGTCTGCCTATACGACGAATATGTATACCGTCATAGGAGTCAGGTTTAATTTCCGATAGGACTTTTTTAACCTCAGCAGTCTCAGAAGGCCCCGATGAGCCCTTCTCAGAAATATTAAACATAATGATATTGAATGATCGACTCCGCCGATCCTCCAGTTCACTGGAAAATTCTTCTTCGTCAAGTGAAGTCTTTGAAAGATCATTGCCATTAGATCTACCAGTTTCAAGCATAGAAACTCTCGTATTCAAATTAGAAACTGTGGTCGTCAATTCATCGATTCTAGCATTGAATTTATTTAATTTGTCATTTAAAACAGAAATTTCACTTTTGATAATCGCACGAATGTTTGACAACAACACAGAGTCACATTCCTCGCTTTGTAGAGATGACAGAGCAGGTGTTCTCAACGTCTCACAATCTAATAAAATTCCAGTATGCCATGGATGATTAGTTCTGATCAAACACGAAGTTCCAGGATGAGGAACGATGCCACAGGAGCTACAAGAAACTGGATCCTTGACGGATTTGGTGCACCCCTTGCAGATTGTAGCAGGCATTATCAGAATGAAAGAAAAATAGCAGAAGGAGAGTATACGTTGAGAACACTGAGCAATGAAGTGATACACACAAAAACGTATATGTGTAGCGGCCACACGAATCCACTCACACCGAGAGATGTAGATAGAGCCGACGTATACACAGATTCAATGTATACCAGAATATAATATCATCGATGAAGTTTAATTTCCAATTCAAATGCAAAAATTAACGCACAGACTGCACTGGAGGTTCTGTTATGCACGGTCATAGACACTTCGTTAGATAAGGAGAGCACATGCGAAAACACACCACCAATACTGAAGAACGACACTTGAATAATTCAAAAAACTGCGGACAATAGTTTTGTGACCGAATACTTAGGACGCCATTTTGAAGTTACCCAATGTGCACCACGAGGAGGTTGAGCGATCGGATCTTGCACATCTTTGTGACCCTGAAAATTTGATGAAACCCCATAAGTAAAAATCCAAAGTGGTAAGATCCGCAGACCTAGCTGGGATTTTCCATCGACCAATATTGACAATTATGTCTGTTCGTAGTACCATTACTGTGAATTGTTGCCAAACATGAGTACACATAAATACTTGTGTTTATCATGAACAAGAAAGTTCATACTGGAGCATCGCTTACAAACATGAGTGAAACGGAATGTTTCATATCCTTCATTCATTCACAAATTCTTTTCGATATACGATTCAAACCTGAAGAAGATCTTTGATCAGTGTTGTGAAGGTCTCAATACCATGAATTATCCTTGGGGTGGAATACTTGATATTCTCCTCATACTAGGAGAATGTCGACGTAATTACGCTGCAGCATCAAGATTGTATGGAGAGAGGTATCCAAAAAGACGCTAGCCTTCACTTCAGGCGATACGCTCAATAGGAAGACGAGTTAGAAGAATGAATATCCCACGAGTCAGAAGGCGTTATGATGGAAATCGTATGGATGCACGCTCAGTAGCCGCTTTAGGAATGGTGCACCTGAATCCTCACGTTAGTACAAGAGAAATCCAGCACCAATTAGGTATCCCGAAATCAAGGGCACACCGCATACTAAGATCTGGTAAATATCATCCTCACCACATTACATTGGTGCAAGCATTAAGTGAAGATGATCTTAGACATAGGGTTGAATTCGGTCAATGGGCCTCGGAGCAACCGCCTGGTTTTCCCAATTACGTGATGTTCAGTGATGAGGCAACATTTCGCAGTAACGGTGTTATGAACAGACATAATTGTCATTATTGGTCAATTGAAAATCGCAGATGGCAACGACAAGTTGAGGATGTGTGGTGTGGGATTTTGAATGGTCAGATCATTAGTCCTTATTCCTTCCAACATACTGTTAGGAAGGAAGATGATCTGCAATTGATTCGGGACAAATTACCAAGGATGTTGGAAGATGTAGATCAGGGGGCATAATCTCAAATGCAACATTCTCAAACGGATTCCAGCGCTGCCGTACGGTAGTACAGTGAATTATTCGCCATAGATACAACTAACACAAACAATGAACAAATCACACCGATTTTCGAATTAGTGTTAGTGTATGCATGTAAAATAGTTCACTGTACTACCGTATGGCGGCGCTGAAATCCGTTTGAAAATTTTCTATTCGAGATTATGCCCCCTGATGTAGATCTCTACACACGGAACAGGATGTAGCTTCGACATGATGGGGCGCCACCTCATAACGCTGCAATTAACAGAAATTTCTTAAACGCATCTTACCCACACAGATGGATTGGTCGCGGTGGATACATTGCCTGGCGAGCTAGGTCTCCGGATCTTACCCCTTTGGATTTCTACTTATGCGGTTTCATCAAAGATGTAGTCTATGAAAGACCACCAACGACCAGAGATGACATGAAACGCCGAATACGAACTGTCTGCCGAACAATTCCACGTCATGTGCTTTTGTCGTTAGAACCACATTTTCAGACACGAATTAGGTTATGCCAACAGGTCAACGGTGCAAATATCGGACATTTGATACGGTGAATCTTCATACATATTGCAGAGCGTTTGTCGTGAAAAATTACACACCTCTACAGTCCAGACAATCGGCCCTTTCCAGGGCCACAAAGATGTGCAAAATCCGATCGCCCAACCTCCTCGTGGTGCACATTGGGTAACTCTTATCGCGACGGTAATCCTCAGAAGCTGAAAAAAAACACTGGAGAGTTAAGTGTCGTTTTACACAGAAAGCAATACGAGTGTTTCATAAAACTCATTTTTTATCGATTAGAGCGCCATCTGTGTGGAATTCGGAAGAATGATTCAGACAAAAGTTCCTTGTTTTTCAACGTCAAATCTGAATCTGCAGTCAAAAATAGGGGATTCCATTCAAGAAACAAAAGTTGACCTCTGAATGACCTCGAAGTTGAGATCCGAGGCCAAAGTCAAGGTCACTATCAGATGTCGCCCTCGGAATCCCACAACTTTTGTTCGAAACATTTTCCTCCAAAACTCCTCGTTTTTGAGTTATTCCAATATAAAAATTAAAATGGGACAACCTGTATATATGTATATATATATATATATATATATATATATATATGGGCATTTCCATTACTTTTCGACGAGAGTGTGCGCGCTCACATCGCCGATTCCGCTCATGATTTTTCATACGAAAGTAGGTACTGAAAGTAGGTTGAATCCTAATTTTTAGCCAAAAATTTTCAAAACTGTGGGAGTGGTCATTTTTCAAAGTTTCAAAATCGGTCTTTTTTTAGGGATTTTCGATCATTTTTTTCTCAGGGCGTGTTCAATCAAATGACTTCGCTGAACCCGCATCTTCTGCGTTGGAATGTTTATTTTCTCGACAAAGTTTTCCCCTCCATGTACTCTGAAGTCCCTTGTTTTCACATTCAATTATACAGATACGAATTTGTGGAAATTGATAAATTTTCAATGGTCTGGCAAATTGACAATTTACAATCAATCGAGTTCCAAGTCGCGTCAAAATGTCCATCTTCGATCACACTTTTCAAACTTTTATGAGGAATTTGAATCGGTCGAATATGAACGGAGCTATGAGCCTCCAAATATGTCGCGTTTTGAGAAAATCGTCATTTTCATACCATCGAAACTTTCCTCTCGGAACTTCGGTTTGCTTGAAATTAACAGGAAAGTTGCTTCAATATGACCTCAAAAAGCCCTGGAAACTTCAAGTTTGGAATCGAGCTTGGAACTGAGTTATGAATTTTCAAACATCCCGAAAATTGCATTATTTCAAATATTCTCCGTGAACAATTTCTCATACATCTAATGGATTATTCACTTGTTTTGTCATTCAACGTTTACAAAAAAACGAGCTGAAGAAACGTTGCTTGGAGTTCCAGATAGACACACCCAAGAAATAAACAACGCTTATGCATCGAGAATTTCAAGTTTCAATATTAAAATAACAAAGAACTGGATGTAGAATGATGAAACATTCGAAGACCTCATATTATCTTCACAAAATAAATTTGAACAATGCAAAACTGTTAGTGAAAAAAATCCAAATATTTACGTTATTACCACTATCATGGCAATTCAAACGAGTTCAGCAATATTTTGATTGTACCCAATATATGTTCCAAGCATCCAGGAAGTCAAAAGTACAGAATGGGACGATAAAGTTTGATACATGTATCAGTTCTCCTTAGGATTATGCGATAGTGAAATTTGATTAGATTGCATCTCATCAATTTTATTCGAATTTATAAGTCCCAAATTTATTTTTGATCCGAATCATAAAAATGAAAAATATTGAATTCCATTTCAGGTACATTAACAATGAGAGAGAGAAAAGAATACTCAAAAATCTCTAATGAAATGAGAGATATGATAAAAAATTACTACCTGGACGAAAAAAATTGTTATATTTGTCCAGGTATAAGGCAATACAAAAAAAACGTGCGAGTGATTCCGAGGCAAGAGAATTAGTACAAAAGAAAATGTGACTGTATACAATTCGAGATGTATATAGTAATTTTATTGATGATTATTCGGGAAATGAAAGTCTACCTGGATTTTCTTTCTTCGCCTCAATAAGGCCAGAGGAATGTGTTTTCGCTGGTGATCCCGGGACTCATGAAATTTGTGTCTGCACCGAACATGAAAATATTAAGTTGAAGTTGTCTGCTTTGAGAACCACTATGAAATATAGAGAACTAATTGCAGCCGCAGTTTGTAATGTTGATGATGCATATTGCATGTTACATGGATATCAAAACTGTCCCGGGGTAGCAGGTATTGAAAGTTTACTGAATGAAACGAATATCGCTGATGACTTGATTGATCACAAACAATGGGATGCAGAAGGCAGTAGAGCAGCACTTAAAAATCACACTGAGAAGAAGAAAAATTTTTTGGAAACTTTATGTTCCAATGTATGGAAATCAACAATCCATCATTTTACTGCAGACTCACAGAAAAGTTATTTATATGACTGCAAATAGAAATTAGAATACGATACTTGTATTATTACGATGGATTTTTCAGAGAACTATTCTCTCATTATACAAAGATCTGTTCAATCATTTCACTATAATAATACACAAGCAACAATTCACCCTTTCTGCGTTTATTACGAAGATCCACAAGCGGCTGATGAAAAAGAACTCCAACAGATAAGTTTTTGTGTAATAAGTGCTACGACTGATCATGTTGCATACACTATTCACGCTCTCCAAGAAAAACTGATGCAAATAATAAGAGATGAATTTCCATGGATAAAAAATGTTATCTATTTCTCAGATGGGGCACCAACTCAATATAAAAATAAGTGAGTATTCCTAAGGATTTCTGTGTTCGAGACACTCATAAAAAGCAATCAAAATGGGTTTGCATCCTTAAATTGGAACAATTTCCAGCTATCTAGTGAATTTCTGATTCAATGCTTATGTTTCTTTTACATTAAGGAATAATTTAGCGAATGGTTGCTGCCTTGAAAAAGATTTTGGCATTAAAGTTACGTCATATAATTTTTTCGCAACTAGTCATGGAAAGAGTGTCTTTGATGGAATTGGAGGTACGTTGAAGAGGACAGTGATGCGACATTGCATAAGATCACCACCTGAAAATCAAGTGACAACTCCATTCGAGATGTACAAATATGTTTCAAGTGAAGATGTACAAATATGTTTCGAGTGAAGTAAAAAGTATAGGGTAGATGACATGGTTCGAATTTCCAATAGAACAATGATCAATGATAGTACAATAAAAGAACGATATACGATATTTTCAGACCAATATTAGTAGCCCATACTGACGTTGAGAAACATAGACAAAAAATTGAAAAGAAGATTTGAAACTGTCTAAAAACAATTGAGGACACTAGAATTAACCATTCTTTTACACCTATTGATGACAATACCTTTGAAGTGAGAGTGACTTCTTTCGGAAAAGATTATAAAGTCGCTCAACTATGCTAGCACTCACATCATACCTTTTCGTACTCCATTGTGATATTGAAATATGGAATACACAGGGTTCAAGATGATGTTGCTGTAATAGTGACCAATAAACTCGACTATTATTATTATTATGATTTTATTATTATTATTATTATTATTATTATTATCATTATCATTATCATTATCAACTCCGCTTTGAACCGGTCCCAAGCCCGGGACCCCATCTTGCAAGTGATGGGGGAGGAGGAGGGATAGAGGAGTAACACTCCTCTGAAAAACCGCGGTCCATCTGGCTCCGGATGGTAGCACCGCGTAAGGGACCCTGCCTAGGGTCACAGGTGACACCTGGCCAGCGGTCTCGGCGGCGGATGAGAGAAGGAACTCCCCAACCAGGTCGGGGGCGGAAGAGCCACTTCCACGAAATTCCAGGCGCGTCTGTTCCCGTACCGGGCGGCGTCCTGGTCAGTGTCTGTTTCCCCGTGTTAGGGGCGGCCGATCAACCATATCTTCTAAAACCGATTCAAATATGGCCAGTACGAAGACGCAAGAAACCATTACCGTCCAGGGGGGATCGGACCTCCCAGGGCCGGCGCTAGACAGGGATGTGCGAACGGGCCCCGCAGCGTCGTTATCATGCAACCGTAGTACAATGGAGGTGGCTCACTTGGCCTCCATTGTGAACATTGCGCCAAGTGATGGAGAACGAATAGAAAAGGGGGGTGACGGTGGAGATGATTTGGCTTCCCTTAGGACGCTCATCATTGAATCGGAGGGGGAGGCGGAAGAGAGGCTCGCAGGAATGCGTCGCCCAATCCAAGGCATGGTGGATGCCATCCAGAAACAGCCCAACGTCAATCGAACCGTGAAGGATGGCATCCCAAGACTGTTGGAGGAGCTGGATGGGCTGCAGGAGGACACGGGGACGTACGCTCATGTCCGACAGGCCATAGACCACGGAGCGTTCGATAGACGGACAGGGAGACCGATACCCGCCCCACGGAATTCCCTTGGAAGCTCGCCTCCAACGAGTGGTCAAAAGCGCCCCGCTGTGAGCCCGCCGGAGGCTCCAAGAGCTCCAGTCCGGATGCCCAAGAGGAGAAAATCCACTGTGGCCCCCCCACAAGAGGAGTGGACAGTGGTCGAGTCGAAGGAGGGGAAGGAGAGGAAGAAGGAGCGGAAGAAGGAACGAAAGGAGAAGGACAGGGCAACAACGGCCAACCCTCCCGCGCAACCTCCGGTGAAGCAGGCTCCGACATCGAGACCCCAGCAGAAACGACGGCGGTGGACTGTGAAACCGGGCGCAATCACCGTGAAACCTGCAGGAGGGGAAACGTACGCGGATGCCCTGTCCACCGTCCGCCACGCTGTGAGACCGCAGGAGCTTGGGGTCGAGGTGAGCGCGGTCCGTCGCACAAGGAACGGTGAGGTCCTCATTGAAATAAAAAAAGCGACGGACCAGGCCAGGCCGTCTTTCTCGGAGGCGCTCAAGCAGGCTGCACAGGAGGTGGGCAGCGTCCGGGAGCTGAGGCCAACAGCCAGGCTCGAGATTCGAGACTTGGACGTTTGCTCCACTAAGATGGAAGTGGAGGCTGCACTGCAGAACAAATTACAAGAGTACGGCGGGATCCTGCAGGTTACGCTAACGAAGCCCACCGTGCGTGGTCAAGTCTCGGCCCTTGTTACGGTTGAACAAGTGGCCGCGGAGAGACTGATGGCCACTGGCAAGATCAGGGTGGGCTGGATCAACAAATGCAGGATCCGGGAAAGAGAGGTCGTACCGAGATGCTACAAGTGTCTCGGTTACGGCCATCAAAGCCGCGGCTGCCAAGGGCCTGACCGGAGCAAGATCTGCTTCCGGTGTGGCGCAGAGGGCCACAAGGCAGCGGGATGTACCAGAGATTCCGCCTGTTACCTCTGCACCGCGGCGGGGAAGCCCGGAACTCACCAAGCGGGTTCCGGGAAGTGTGACGTTCTCCGCAGGGTCCTCGCCCAGGCGGAAGGCAGCAACGTCTGGAATGGTGGTCGTTCTGAAGTGTAACCTCAATAGGAGTAGGGTGGCTCATGACCTCCTGGCCCAGATCTGTCTCGAGAAGAAAGCTGACATAGTTCTTATGAACGAACAGTATCGAGACAGAGAAGGGTCAGGATGGTTCTCCGATCTCCTCGGCACGGCGGCAATTTGGATCCCTGACACGCGACACTGCTATGTCGCTTCCCATTGTTCCGGCAGAGGCTTTGTGTGGGACTGTACGGGACATGGAGGGCCATAAAATAGTAGCCGGAGACTTCAAATCCAAGTCTCTCGAATGGGGCGAAGCCAGGCCAGATTCCCGGGGTGGACGAGTTATGGACATGGCATCCAGAACTGGTCTGTTGGTGCTTAACACCGGTACAACGTCTACCTTCGGAGGCCTGGCTATCGACAGACGATCTTGGACATCTCTCTCGCGACGAAACATCTGGTGCGCCGTGTCGAGGGCTGGAGGGTGATCGAGGACTACACAGCCAGCGATCACCAATATATCACATTCAACATCTAAGATGTAGCTCCAGCCCGTGGCGCGCGTAACCACCTGACGCCCAGATGGAACGTCGCGAAGATGAGCCCTGAGAGACTGTCTCCGGCGTTGGAACGTGGACAGCTGGCTTTGGACGGGATCCAACAAGAGCTGCCCTCCCGTGGACGAGCAGAAGCAGTGGTGGATATTGCAATGCGTCACATCCACCGCGCTTGTCGGGAGGCAGTGCCGAGGATTTGGAGAAGAAATGGAAGGAGACCGCTATATTGGTGGACGGACGAGATCGCGGCGTTGAGGAGCGGGAGTCTCAGACTCAGACGCATCACCCAGCGCTCGAGGCCCCGCTATCGTGGCGACGCAGCCCCCAAAATCGCCGCCTACCAAGCAGCGAGGAAGCGGTTACGCCGGGCCATGAATGAGAGCCAGCACCGATGCTGGAAGGCGCTTGAACAGGATCTTGAGGATGAT
The DNA here is from genome assembly GCA_018340375.1 of Gonatopus flavifemur. Classification (NCBI taxonomy): domain Eukaryota; kingdom Metazoa; phylum Arthropoda; class Insecta; order Hymenoptera; family Dryinidae; genus Gonatopus; species Gonatopus flavifemur. Next base: position 4,158,571 of record JAFFJZ010000016.1, read on the forward strand.
CCTTGGGGGTTGAGGTATAGGATAGTGCTCCACAAATTGGGGACCGACTCAAACGGTACTCCCAAAAACGCGGAGACTCTCAAGAAGATCGTTGTCAGGCTTTTTCCCCAACACCCCAAGCGCTCAAGCCGTCCTTCAACACCTGGAGACCCGGAGACTCCTTCCTTCACGGGGGTGGAGGTAGCGATTGCCGCGCGCTCGCTCAAGAACAAAAAAGCCCCGGGTCCGGACGGCTTACCAGCAGAGGTGCTGAAGGCAGTTGCGCAGAGCCATTCAAAGCTCTTGCTCGACATGTATAACGCCTGCCTGCGAGCGCGGATTTTCCATACCCGCTGAAAACTGGCTAGGTTGGCGTTGGTGAGCAAGGGGCCAGCAGACGACCCGTCATCTTACAGGCCCCTGTGCATGCCGGATACAGCCGGCAAACTCTTGGAGAAACTCCTCAGGCCTCGCCTCCACGGAGCCACCAAAGCCGCTGGAGACCTCTCCAAACGTCAATATGGCTCTAGGAGAGGGAGGTCGACGGTTCACGCTATTCAGGAGGTGGTCGAGGCAGCTAGGGGCACGGAGCGTGGAAATCATTATTCTCGCCCCGTTTGTCTGCTGGTCACGTTGGATGTGCGCAACGCCTTCAACTCGGTCAGATGGAGCGACGCTATAAGCAAGCTGGAGCGGGACTTCCGAGTGCCCGAATATCTCATGAGGGTACTCGACGACTACCTGAGATCCCGCTCCCTAATGTATGAGACCGAGGTTGGCCCGGTGGAGAGAAAGTTGACCTCTGGAGCGGCTCAAGGCTCCATACTGGGACCCGATATATGCAACGCTACCTATGACGGGATTCTTTGTATGGAGCTGCCGGAGGGGGTGTTCCTGGTTGAGTATGCGGATGACATCGATGCGGTCATCATCGCACGCTCCATCGAACAGGCGCAGATGCAACTAGACCATGCGTCGCGTCCGTTCCTGGATGGACGACCACGGATTGCAGCTGGCATCGGCGAAGACCGAGATTGTGCTCCTCACCAAGAAGTATATCCCCCTGATCAGGGGTATGCAGGTAGGACAGGTGACGGTCCAGCGGACAAGGTGGCGGGAATAGTCACATCGTTGAGCAGGGTCATGGCCAATATTGGCGGCCCCCGACCCTGCAGGAGAAAACTACTCCTACGAACCGCCGAGTCTATTATGCTCTACGGTGCCGAAGTCTGGGCCGAAGCGCTGCGGTACGAAAAATACCGGAAGCGCATGACCGCAGTTCAGTGGAGAGGGGCCCCCCGTATCGCCCGCTCCTACCGCACGGTTTGGGAGCCTGCAGCGTTGGTCGTTACGGGGGTCATATCAATTGACCTCCTCGCCGAGGAACGGAAATCCGTCCACCACGGAGCTTCCGTCGCAGGGAGGGATGAAGCGAGGCATCAAGCTAGAGACGTGTCTTTGCGTACCTGGCAAGAACGGTGGGAAGGGGCGTCGCGAGCCAGATAGACAGCGAGGATAATACCTCGTCTAGATTCCTGGCTCAACCGTCAGCATGGGGAAGTCAATTTCTTCCTCACTCAGCTGCTGACGGGGCACGGTCTGTTCCAGGCCTACCTCTGTAGAATGGGCAAGGTGCAGGAACCAGACTGTGTCTTCTGCGACTCCCAACGAGACGATGCCCTTCACACGTTCTTCGAGTGTAAGGAGTGGCGGGCGGAAAGAAGTCGTCTCGAAGAGATCTACGGCAGTGTGACTCCAGAGAACATCGTTGGGGTCATGCTGCTGAGCCAGGACGCATGGACTAATGTCACCTGCTTTACGCAGTCGGTCCTGCAACGGGAGAAGAGGGTCCTCGATGCGAGAGCCAGTAGGGGTCGCGGAGGGGTCACGTGGAACGTGGCCCGAAATCCGTGGCATGGATTTCGGGCTGAAGTAATGTGTTGAACAGTTCCGGGGGGGCGTCAAATGCCTGTCAAGAGGGGGTTTTGGTGGGTATACTGCGATCGGCAACTGTCATCTCCAGCCACAGCGGGAGTTCCACACACCGGGGAGCAATGACATCACTTCCCTGACGGTGGACAAAGCATTCCCCTCTTCATAAAAAAAAATTGATATTATTTTATTATTATCATTTTATCATTATTATCTCACCATCATTATTATTATTATCTCATTATTATTATTATTATTATTATTATCATCATTATCATCATCATTATATATGCTGACATGATGAACATAAATGAATGGTTCGATGCAATTTTCGGGATGTTTGAAAATTCATAACTCAGATCCAAGCTCGATTCCAAACTTGAAATTTCCAGGGCTCTTTGAGGTCATAACAAAGCAACTTTCCTGTAAATTCCAAGCAAATCGAAGTTCCGAGAAAAGAGTTTAAGCTGTATGAAAATGACGATTTTCTCAAAACGCGACATATTTGAAGGCTCATAGCTCCATTCATATTTGACCGATTCGAATTTCTCATGAGAATTTGGAAAATGTGATCGAAGACGAAAATTTTGACGCGACTTGGAACTCGATTGATTGTAAATTGTCGGTTTCTCAGGCCACTGAAAATTTCTCAATTTTCACAAATTTGTATCTGTGTATAATTGAATGTACAAACAAGGGACTTCGGAGTACATGGAGGAAAAAATTTTCTCAAAAAGAAACACATTCCAATGCAGAAAATGTGGGATCGGCAAAGTCATTTGATTGAACACGCCCTGAGAAAAAAATTATTGAAAATCCCCCAGAAATGACCGGTTTTGGAACTTTGAAAAATTCCCACTCCCACAGTGTTGAAAATTTTTGGCTGAAAATTGGGATCTAATCTACTTTCAGTACGTACTTTCGTATAAAAAATCATGAGCGAAATCGGTGATGTGAGCGTGCACACTTTCGTCGAGAAGTAATGGATATACATACACATGCATTAATCGACATCGAGATATATCATCCAGCCACCAGGGCATTCATATTCTAGTTCATTCATTGATAAATTCCCGCAGTGTAACGTGTTTATTATATTGGTGCCGCTATGACGGATATGGACGTGCTAAAGAACAAGAGGAAAGTATTGAAGGGTCCTTGTACCCGGATGAAAAATGATATTGATCCCCTAAAAGAAATAACGCCAGCTGTTTTGTCTGAGGTTATGGAACGAAAGGCAAAAATGGATGCATATCAGGAACAGTATCAGAGCATTGAAGATCCTATCGATGAAATTTAGATTGATGGGAATGACGACGACAGAACGATATTTGAAAATGTTCATTATGCTCTGTCTGCCAGAATGCGTCTCATAATGTATGGGAAGTACGGTTAATGTTGTTGATCAAAATACTTCTCCCGCCATGGAATGATCCACTTCCACCCATAGTGGTCAGATTCCAAATAAAAGTCATGTAAGACTGCCAAAAATTAGCTTACCTATATTTTCTGGCAAATACGACGAGTGGGTACCATTTTTTAATGTTCTTGATTCAGTCATAAATAAGAATAACAGTCTCACAAAAATACAAAAATCCCAATATCTCCGTCATCTCCAACTGGCGATGCAGCTGGCGTTATTCACTCGTTAGAATTATCCAAAGCCAATTATGATGTTGCATTGAAGCTTATGAAAGATAGATACAATAACAATCGAGTTATTGTGTACAGTCAGATGAAGGAAATATTTGAATTACGTCACATGTATAAAGAGAACCATCAACAATTGGAAACAATAATAGATGGCGTTGCCAAACATCTACGAGCTTTAAATTCGTTGCGTAAACCCACAAATGATTGGGACGATCTTTATATTGACCACGAAAATAGATTCAACAACAAACAAAGAGTGGCAGAACCTTCATTGATGGCAATGAGTTGCCTACTCTAAATCAATTGATAGAATTCATCACTGGGAAATGTCAGGCATTAGAAGTTATCAGCAATAAAAGCATTCCCGTGGAGGCACGACCCTCAAATTTGAATAATCATAAAACTAAGAAACAAACGATGTCTCATGTATCCACGATAAAAAGCAAATGTGTATTCTGCCAGGGTGATCACGTTATCTATTATTGTTCAGAATTTTTGAAATTCTCAAAATCTGCTCGATTGGCAAAAATACGTGAACGAAAAATTTGTACGAATTGTCTGCGTTCCCATGCTCATGGTTCCAGTAAATACACTTCAGGAGCTTGTAAGAACTGTGGAGAAGAACATAATACACTTTTGCATTTAGATTCAACACCCAGATTGAATATCGCTTCCAATAATAAACCCAATGAAAGTGAAGTTGACGAAAATTCAGGTTCACTAGTCTCGGCGTACAGTACCTTAGCTCAATGCAATTTTTCGTCATTATCAACTGCTCTCATTGATGTTTCCGATGTTAATGGTAAAAGGGTACTCGCTCGTGCATTACTTGACCCCGGATCGCAGGCTTCGGTCGTGACTAATTGTTTATTTGAGCAATTAATATACCTTCACGTGCTATAAATATATCAATATCTGGAATCAATAAAACATCTCCTACAGCGAATCGGATGGCAAAAATCAAATTCCAATAGAGATTCACCTCTTACGGGTCAACATTAGATTGCATTATGACTGACGTAATCACGGATAAAATTCCCAATTTCTCGATCAGTAAACATAGTTCACGCATTCCCAACTGCTTAACATTAGCCGATCCAGGTTTTCATGTACCTTCAGGAATAGATATACTCATTGGGATAGATTTATTCTGGCAGCTTATATGTGTTGGCCAAATCAAGGCTAATGAGCATCACCCATTGCTACAAAAAACTTTATTAGGATGGATATTAGCCGGACGCATCAGTAGCGTAACCAATAAAAACTTACAGATTGATAATTTTCCCATACAAACAAGTTCAGATACTTCACATAATCAATTAGTAAAATTTTGGGAATTAGATGATATTCCTGAAGATTGTAATAATTTCACAAGGAATGAACAAGAATGGGTAGATCATTTCTTCAATACATTTTCGCGTGACGCGGACGGCCGCTTCATAGTCAGACTTCCCTTTAACATTGGAGTTTTGTCACGAATCGGAGACTCGAAACAAATTGCCATGAATCGGTTCAAAGAACTAGAATCAAAATTAAATGAAAATCTTGCCCTAAAGGAACAATATTCTCAATTCATCAGAGAATATGAGGATTTGGGACACATGATCGAGATCAATGGAAATGAATTAGATGTTTCATCTCCACATTTTTACTTACCCCATCATTGCGTTAGCAAACCAGATAGTCTGACAACAAAACTGCGCGTACTCTTTGATGGCTCATGTGAAACAACCACGGGTGTCTCCATAAATGATGCATTATTAGTGGGTCCAGTAATACAAGAATTATTTTCAATATTGGTTAGATTCAGAACACACATCTTTGTATTTACCGCAGATATTACAAAGATGTACAGACGAATAAGAGTACATCCCTCTAATACTCGATTTCAGCGTATAATATGGCGCTACGATTCCCAGGATGAATTGAAAACTTATGAGCTACTGACTGTGACGTACGGTACAGCTTCGGTTTCTTATCTATCCACGCAATGTATGGCACAGTTAGCTGAAGAAGAGTGTAATTCTTCTCCCATCGGGTCACAGGTCGTCCAGCGCGATTTTTATGTCGATGACTTATTAACAGGCTGCAATTCTATTTGCGCTGCAAAGGAATCCCGCGATCAAGTCATTGAATTACTTGACAAGGGAGGTTTCGCTCTTGATGAATGGGCTTCTAACGCGCTCCAAATACCTGACTCTAATCAAATTTCAGCCAGCAATTATGTAATCCACTTTGATGAAGACACAGAGTCAAAAATTCTCGGTGTACGTTGAATCCTCTAGACGACTGCTTCTTATTCCCCATTAATATTGAAAATAACAATTTTCTAATCACGAAGCGTGTTATTTTGTCCGATACTGTCAAGATATTTGATCCTCTTGGAATTCTGGCGCCGGTTGTGATAATCCCCAAACTCCTTATACAGGAGTTATGGCAATTAGGGAATGATTGGGATGCATCGGTTCCCCAACACATACATACACGCTGGAACAAATTAAAGCTTCAATTAGAATCTTTAAATTCGTTCAAGATATCACGATGTGTAAAGTCAACGATTGCTGATCCTGGTCTTGAGATTCACGGATTTTGTGATGCCAGCCAAATGGCTTACGGTGCATGTTTTCATGTGAGATCAAGTACATGCTCGGGAACTTCACAATTCCGGTTTCTTTGTGCGAAATCGCGAGTTGCCCCTCTTAAAATTCTTTCTATTCCTCGATTGGAGTTGTGTCCAGCGCGTTTGCTATCGCAATTATTGGACAAAATTAGAGACCCGATAGATCTATTAAATATCCCTATTCATTTGTGGTCCGATTCCACCATTGTGTTCAATTGGTTGAAGAATTGTTCAAAAAAATTGACAGTATTCGTTGGCAATCGAGTTGCTGAAATACAACGACTAACTAATTCTACTGAGTGGAAGCATGTTTGTTCTAGTGACAATCCTGCTGATGCAATATCTCGTGGAATGGAACCCTCCGCACTATCTGAGCACCAATTGTGGTGGCAGGGCCCTCTGTGGTTGGGCGATCCGAAGGAATTATAGCCAGACTCCATTGTTCCTTGTTTAACTACTGAGCTTCCTCAGCTTCGAAAAATTGTTGCAAATGTGGCTCGCGTCAACGAGGATTCCATCATCAATTTGTTGGAGCGCTATTCTGATCTGAATAAAATCATTCGCGCAGTTGCTTACTGGCTGTGACTTATTCAATTCGTCAGGGATAGGTCGCAACAAGATAAAAAATCAGGTCCTATTGATCGTAGTAAGGCGTTACACGCTATATGCCGTTGCGTTCAAAATGCCGTGTTTTTTGACGAAATTCAAGCAATATCTCGAAATGTTGATATAAACAGAAATAGTGAGTTGATAGCGTTATTACCCTTTTTAGATGATCTGAACCTATTGCGTGTGGGAGGCCGATTGAAAACTTCAAACCTAGATTACAATACTAAACATCAAATATTATTGCCTAATAATCACCGATTGACTTATTCAATTATAGAAAATGAACATAAACGTAACATGCATTCTGGTGTGAGATCCACGGTATATGCGATTAGACAAAATTATAATGCGTTGTCACTACGACAAAAAAGATTATTCAAAATTGTGTCCGTGCTTCAAATGTGAACCTACTATGTCTACTATAAAAATGGGTGATTAACCCTTAGCAAGAATAGAGCCTCCTAGGGCTTTTGCGAATTGTGGCGTTGACTACGCTGGGCCCCTGCTGATGAAAGAGAGCAAAATGCGAAACGCAAAACAAATTGAATCATATATTTCTGTATTTGTATGTTTTTCTACCAACGCGGTGCACATGGAATTGGTCACTGATTTGACTGCTGAATCCTTTTTAGGTACATTAAGGAGGTTCATGGCTCGCAGAGGTAAACCAAATAATATTCACTCAGATAATGGCACTAATTTTGTTGGTGCCTCTTGAGAGCTTGACGAATTATATAAATTCTTTATCGATGAACAAGTGCAAAATAAAATAACTGAATTTCTTTGCGAGTCACAAGTTACCTGGCATTTTATTCCTCCCGACGCGCCTCATTATGGAGGCTTGTGGGAGTCAGCAGTCAAGCCGGCCAAAACCCATTTGTATCGCGTGACGCTAAATGCACTCTTAACGTATGAAGAGATGTCAACTCTTTTGTATGAAATTGAAGCTATACGTAATTCTAGACCTTCAACGGATCTGAGGATCCACACGATTTGAATTGTTTAACGCCTGGACATTTCTTGGTCGGTCAGTCATTGAATACATTCGCTCAGCCTAATTCATGCGGAATAAACGAAAACCGATTGTCTCGTTGGCAATATGTTGGGCAAATGGGACAACACTTTGGGTGGCGCTGGAATTTTAAATATTGAAACAATCTGCAACAACGAAATAAATGGCGTTCCAACATAGGAGCATCATCGTGTGTAGGACAAATTGTTCCAATTAAATCGCAAAGTACGTCACCGCTGCAATGGCCAATAGGTAGAGTCCAGGAAGTGCATGTTGTTACTGATGGTTTAATGAGGACTGCTACTATCAAGACTCCTAACGGTTCATTTGTGAAACCCATTACTAAGCTCTGCATACTGCCAATCGAGACATCATAAACATTGTAAATAATGAATCTATAATTTTAAGTTACTTAAATTGTAACTTCTGATTTATTTAGCCACTAAGAATTTAAATTGCTCTGGAATCATTAATCCCGTATTCTCTATCCTAATTCATTCTGTGTTGGAAGTAGAGCCTTCCAAGGGCGCCGATGTACGATTTATAGTTTGTATTTCGCGCTTTTTGTTTACGTGTACTGTTCATTGTGCTTCGGCACATTTCGGCCGCCTTCGTCCGTTCTCGGTCGTGGTTGTTTATGGTGTAGCGTCGCGTCTCCTCCAGTCAGCAACGAATCGCCGTCAAGTACGCAACACGCGTGAGCGAGTACAAAAGTCTCTCCATTAGAAAAAGTTCAACGTGTAAAATGATTAATTTCATGTACGTTCGGAAAGAACCTTCATAAAATGAAAAGAGAAGGAAAAGTTTCCGATATTCAAATAAAGAGCAAATATTGTTTTTTTGTCCACCGATTCATTCCTATTGATTCCGATGCGGCAACACAATTCAAACCTATTAATTCCATCTTTTTTATCGGTTTGAACTGAGTTTCTGGATCGGAATCAATCGGATTGTTCAACCAAGGCAAGGATGAACGTTGGTCCATTGCTCGCGATTTGGAGTTTTTCTTCCGTTTATTTGGTAAACAATCATCGTCTCTCCTCAATCATGCATGTGATCAAAGTTATGGGTACGGAAGTTCGTCCAAATCACTATAATCTGTGTATGTCGACAGATTAGCTGCGCATCAAGGCCGTAAAAAATCACTGTCTGATGCCAAAAAACCCAAGCATCACATAGCAACGCTTATTTACACATGGCGTAGGTATACTCACGCACTACTAGAGGGGGTTTACAACAATTAATCTGAGAAGAGAAAGATTTAAAATTACATACAATTTACATGAAGTTGTATGGAAATTATATGTAATTTTGCAAATTTTCCCACTCAAGGAGTTCAAAACCGGGTCCAAATTCATCTCTATCCGGGTCAAAGCACCAGCAGAGATGATTCAAGAAGATTCATTCAGAGCAGGCTCTCAGATACAGAGGAACCTCGTTTATTTCAACTCTCGGAAATGTGACAGTCTCGTTTATTTCGAGCCGAGAGGGCCACCATCAACATGAAGCTCAAGACGGGTTCACATAACCGTCTCTTGATTGAGTGACACTGATCGTTACTGGAAACGCGCCTTGAGATCGTTCAAACGTGGGAGAGAGGGGAGAAGTTTGGCATTGAAATAAACGAGACGTTTGAGTTGAAATAAACGAGAGTTGGAATGAACGAGGTCTTACTGTAACATGTAAACTTGTCTTGAGGGCCCAGAGTTGTTCGATTGTTTTTGACTTGTTGTTGACAACCTTGTGAGTGTAAGGTTGCTACAACTCTGCTGCAAGAGTTTTGTAAACTGTACCCTTATCGTGTATCAACTAGGGAGCTTATATCAAGCTCGTCACAAGCTTGCCTGACAAAATTGCAGTAAGGTTCAATTGCTACCTGGAATTGTGATTATCCAGTATTTCTGAATCATTCACAACAAATTGTTTCGTCGACGTAATATTTTTCAATTCAACTCCCATATGCTCGAAGAAATTCAAGGGAATTGAACCAATATTCACATCAGGTGTGACTGTTATTGCTGGGTACCCTGGCGATTCATTCAAAAGATATTTTTCAAAATTCTCATCAAAAAGTTCTTGGCACCTAACGATTCTTCAATCTTTTATACACTACATACATAATACACAATCTATACAAAATTTTTACTAATCAAATCTTTATTCAGCATACCATTCGGATCTTCATTTATCTATCTATACATTTCTTACTCCTCTTTAAATTATACAGTTCTTCAACTTCATCATTGGTCAATTCAAAGTATTTTACTTCAAATTTCAACGCAAGGAAATCACAGAGACGTTGAAAACATTGGACTACAAATGAGCACGGCAAAACGTAATTCCAACAGGGTGGGGTTTAGTTCAGAACTGATGACCGGGGGCGGGGGGGAGGGTTGAAATGGAAAAATTCTAATGTATGATCCAATCTTATCTGGAGGTGCAGTGCACTCCTGTATTCTATAGGTAGCGGATTATTGACAGTCAAATTCATTGCCAACTCGTTTAAGACATTTTATTCCAACAATTTTAAAAAGTGATGTATTTCTGAATTTTGAAAATCGTGTGTAGAGTTCCACACGTTCTCTCTTAGTTCATTTTAGTAGGTGTGGAGTACCCTATAGCTCCACCCCCGTTTCGCCGCGCGTGACTGCAAATATTTACTTACAAATAAACGGGTTCCAGAGAGATCATGCTTATACTATTATAGTATAATGCGCCCGTGGTGGAATTTTCTCTACTGGAGGAGGGGACGAACAATCCTAAAGATCGTTTTTCAGTGACATATCTAAACAGAAATTGTCGTAAGCGTACATAGAACTGAGTTTATCCTCTGGAATACTCGCAAAACTCTGAAGAGTTACATTTTTCGATTGCGAAAATATATTTGATATACTGGTTTTGCCGTAAAAGTTTTCCGACGGAGAGGATGAATCTTCGGATTCACCGGAGAATTTCTCCTCGATCTCCTCCAAGCTACGTCCCCGAGTTTCCGGAAGGATTGTTATTGCGAAAATAGCGCCTACTGAACCGACAGCGGCGAATATCCACATAGTTCTTTCCAAACCAATTCCCGCGTTAACTGTCGGATACATCTTAATGGTGAGGAAAGTTAATAATTGTACTATACTTGTCGTGAAACCACCTAAGGGTCCTCGATACTTCAACGGATACAATTCCGATGTCATGACCCATGGTAACGTTAAGAAACCTATCATGGATGCAGCCACGTGACCACTGATACACACCAACGGCACCCAAGAGGGTAATGTGAAACTGTAGAAAGATGGAAATGGATCAATGGAATCCTCAATATGCAAGATTATGTATATGCACACGAACCTGATTGAGAATGCTACACCCATGGCGGAGACTGCCATTCCAAATCCGCTGACGAATGTTAGCATTTTTCGACCAAAATTATTCGCCAGAACAGCACCCGCTATCGAAGCTAGAAGTCTAATGAATCCGATTCCAACGCTTCCTATGTACTCGTTCACGTTGACTCCCACATCTTTCAGTACACTTACAGCGTAGAATAAAATAATATAGATTCCGGAGAGTTGTTGAAGGATGAAAAAACATAGTAATATCACGAAAGGTTTCCACACTTTCGGAGTGAGTAATTCTTTCAATACTTTGCTCTTTTCCTTCTCTTGATTGACATTGCATAGTTCTTTGTATTCGGCATCTGCGTTCAAACCAGCCCCACGTAGCCACAACAACGATTCTTGAGCCTCTTTCATACGCCCCCTGGAAGCTAGCCAAACCGGAGTTTCCGGTATCATTCTAGAAAATACGATTCATCATTTGTTATATTTTATTTTGTTTCAGGTCTGAAATGAATGTCACACTGAGTCAAACTTTCTGAAGTGGGCCACTAAAAGTTGACTAGTTGAATTTTATATTTTGCATTGCATATTCTTGAAGGTTTATATCTCAAAATGGTTGTCCTGAAATTTTTTTGAAAAATTTCAATTTGTTCAAAAGTTATGAACAAATGAATTTTTAGACACTTTTTTTTCAAATGTCCATTATTCACAGAATTTTTGATAAAAGTGTACCAAATTTTGAGGGTAACTATAAAAATAGTCAAAGAATACGATTCTGTATTCGTTTTAACGAAAAAATGTTATTTATCTATCAATAATTAATTTTGCAATAAACCATTCACAATTCATCTAACTTCTCGTATGGTTAGAACAATAATTTTTTTCAGCTTTTATTCTTCAAACATTTCCCTAACTAAACGTTGAAGAAAATTTTTGTGTTTTTCAAAAGGAAAAAACTTACGAATTTTCAAACACTGCCGCAGGGGTGGTGCTGCGGCTGCACGCGCAGGCGATACTACGGTGCCACATGCACGTCTCTAGCAAGCACTTATCTATTGATATGTGTCTTTAATATTCACATTTGCATGTTGTATAAAACAATTTTTAATATGGATAATTTTATTTGCAAACGTTCAATACAACACTTTCGGCAGTATTAGAAATGATCTTACATTCAAGACTTTTCATATTGAAAAGTTTGAAGCAATGATACTGCCTGGTACTCCCTATAGTTTTAGCTTGTGTGAAACGTCTTTCCAAGTCTTTTTTTATGCTTTTCATATTCCTCAATTGGACAGAAATCAAAATTAATTTTTTTGAAAAAACCACGAGCCCATTCAAAAAGTTTTCGCGGCGTTGCAATCGTCTTATTTTGTGAGCTCGCACGATAAGCACTCCTTTCGACGCATCCACCGATGCCATCGCAAGCTTCTTTGCCGTGCGCAGTCGCAAAGAAGTGCCACTCAGCTGACGAACCGAACTCTCTTTCGTGATATAATAAATTCAAAAGATTAAAACGATTCTTATATTGGGACCCAGCTCCATCAAGAAAGTAATGAATTTTTCCAAAATTTCATTCACCAAACTTCGTTTTTAAAAATTTGATCATTTTTGTGTTGTACAAATGCACTCCGATGGCATCGTGATTTTCATATTCTGAAAAAACCACGTAATTTATGTTGTTGATAATATTATTTTTTCTTTGATAAATCACGTAGACATGTTATGTGACCTGAATCTTGCTCCAGTGTTGAGACTGGATAGCATCCTGAACGTGGAATGAATAATTTTCAAAAAAATCAAGTGTAACAAGGAAGTCACCATCTTCAAGTGCATTTTTCAAGTGCTCTGGATACGCTGTTTGAGACTTAGCAATGAAGTCGTGTTTTGGAATATTTGGCAATTCAGTGGTTAGATTTGAAAAAAAAATAATGTTACTTTTCGTTTGAGTGAGTAATTGACATCTGAAAATTGAAAATTAAAACTCATGATTGTTACTCAATAGCATATTAACAAATTTATCTACAGAATGTATATACCCGTCTGTTGTGAGCCACTGATTGAGAGAAATTTTTTTGATTTTATAATTTTGTAAAAATATTTCCAAGTCTTTCATTATCTTTGACGTTCCAGGGCACTTATTACAATTTCCCAAGTCACACTTTTCGGATGCGTTTTCACAGATCATTTTTTCGAGATAATCGTGATAAGTATTTTTAAGATCAATTTTTTTACGGGCAAGTTCTTCTTTTAAGCCTCTCAATTTAAGCCGAATATTGCCGTGTATCTTACAAACACAAACATTGTGTGTGCCTTTAGTACCTACTGGTATGCATTTCTGTGGTCTCAATGCTCTGAATGCGGATGAGTAAATTTAAACGTCCGTATTATTATTCAAAAAATGACCGTGTAAATTTCTTGTATCACCCAGCAGAAGGCGTTTCTGAACAAAACATTTCATAATTTCAGATTTAAACACGTTAAAATAATCGATTGATTTGAATTTTGTCAAATTGTAATTGTGACTTTCAAAATTCTTTTAATAAAATTTGTTTATGTCTCGAAAATAAAAATTGGATCTACGTTTTTGTAATCTCAACTTACTGTTTCGTGTTGACGTTTCTCATCAACTACAACAGATTTAAAATCTCTCACTCCAGGCATAACTCGGCTAACGTCGTCCGATGAAAAAAATTCTTTAACTTTTGATATTACATCCACACTCATGGCTCGGCCTTTTTTTTATCCGGACGTGTACCGTAGCCTCGATTATCACGCAAACTTTTAGCAATAGAAGCCATAAGTCTACTTACACCAAATTCTCTTGCGATTTTGCGAATCGACCAGTTCACAGTTATTGATGTCAACAATGGCATTTCTTCACTCCGAGATGTAGCACGAGATAAAGCTATTTCAATATCACTAATATAGTTACTTAGATCACTACTGCTGCAACCATTTGAATTCTTACCAACACCGATTGATTTCAATACAAGCTGATTATCTTGATCGGACAAATTTAAATGCAAATTTTTTGCAGGTGATGCCGTAATTGCTTCTTGAACTGCAATTGCTAGTCTCAATCTTTTTCTTTCGTCATCCACAGATTCACACACATAATCACAGTCGTCATTTGTCTCGGATATTTCAGATTCATCTTTTTCTTCTGTTTCCATTCCTTCTTTCCCATGTTCTTTCAACTTTTCATCTTCTTGTTGCTTCTCTTCCTGATTCTCGGTTTTTTCAAACTTCACCGACTCTAAATTCCGATACAGCTGCCCTTTGCACGTAGCACATACATACCAAATATAAATCACTAAAATTTGTATAATTTCCCGAAAAAAAAGTCAAGTTTTTTCTGTGACAATTATGCTTTTTTTTATTAAACGGATTACAGCATTTCAGTAGTGGTGTCATGATGACAAAAGGCCGACCGAAATAACGAACACTACATTTGTAGACGAATGTAAACAACTACGAAAGTAATAAACAAATGCGAACGCGTATAAGCCTCGCACACGCGAGCGCTTCGCATTTGTTTATCCATGGGCGGTGAATTTGAAACTTAAAATTTTTTTTATTGGACTAAAACCATTGCGTTTAAAACAAAATTGAAATTTACAAAAGTCGGTTTTGAGAATCGCAGGACATGTATTTCCTAGCTGCAAAGTTTGGATACGAGCGATGCCGTGACATCGTCGTGCAGCCGCAGCACCACCTGCGCGGCGATGTTTAAAAATTCGTAACTTTTTTCCTTTTGGGAAGCACAAAAATTTTTTTCAACGGTCAGTTAGGGAACAGTTTGAAGAATAAAAGCTGAAAAAAATCATCGTTCTAACCAGACGAGAAATTAGATAAATTGTAAATTGTTCATTGCAAAATTAATTATTAATAAATAAATAACATTTTTTTCCTAAACGAATACAGAATCGTGTTCTTTGACTATTTTTATACTCACCCTCCAAATTTGGTAAACTTTCATAAAAAATCTGTGAATAATGGACATTTGAAAAAAAAAGTGTCTAAAAGTTCATTTGTTCATAACTTTTGAACAAATTGAAATTTTTCAAAAAAATTTCAGGACAATCATTTTGAGATATAAACCTTCAAGAATATGCAATGCAAAATATGAAATCCAACTAGTCAACTTTTAGTGACCCACTTCAGAAAGTTTGACTCACTACTTTTCTGCTGGTTCCACTGTTCTAATTTGAGTATATTGAGCATTTCAGGGTGTCCACAATCTGGATGATCAGGGGATAAGAAGTCAGGGAAAATTATGGAAACACTCTCAAAATCTGAGAAGTCAAGAAATTCCTCTCATGTTTTCCAAATTCCTCCAAATTTTCTAACAATCAAGAATAACAGAATTGTAGAGTTATTTAAGAATTTATGATTGCATGAGCACCCGAGTAGAAATGAAAAAAGGTCTATTCGAGGCCAAGTCCTGGTTCAAGTTGAAGTGGTCTGGGATACTTGGACACCACTTGGACAGGGATACTTCCTTTGCATATACCAACTTGCATTTGATCTTCAAATTTGTATATTTAGGAAACTCGGCCCCATTAGAATGAAACCCAAAACCAAGATGAATGAAGAGGAATGAATAGTTTCTCGACGAGTACCAAAGTTACATGTACATGGAACTTCTATTAAAAAGTAGCTTCCACCACTGGCGATCTCCCCTTGGTAGTTGCGAATAACACAATTTTTATGTTAGAACTTGAGTTGAATGAAATTTTTGTCGTTTAGATACTCCTCTTCACTTGTTTGAATGATTTTACATTATGAATCAGTTGAGACCTGATTACAGAAGGAGTGTCTGTAGCAGTTACACATATTTCTGTTGAATATTTAACAGAAAATTCATGGCACACAGATTTTTCAACACATTTACACAAACTCTCCAACTGTGTAGTCATAATTACGATGAAGGGGCTTTCTGAAAGAAAGGTGTATTCATAATTGTGGGCAGATTGAATTCTTACACGGAGGAAGACAATTTGCTGACGCAGCAAATCGAGGTAATGTATATAGAATGTCAAATTGTTTTGCTAACCTAACTAAAAATTTGCTACCAAGGCTAACTGAATTGCTGAGAGAGCAAAATGATTGACTGAAACAGCGAATTTCTCGCTGGACTCGCAACATTTTTAGTATCATATTTTAACGGTACGAATGTGTGATTAGACATTCGCACGGTTACAACGCCTCGCGCGATAGTCATCAAGCATAATCTTCAGGTTCAAAGAATTGTATATGAATGAAAGATGGTGTATTTCAAATTCGCATATCGATGTAGTGAAACTCTGTGCGAAAGTTTCTTCGACCAGCCCTTTATTGAAAAAACGTCAACACACAAGGCGTATGAAACGTGTTGTGTGATCTAATACATGCAAACGGCAATGTGTGTCGCGATGACTGTAATGTTCGGTCGACGAAACTACGGCAAGAAAGAAAAATCACGTGCGACAAACGAGACGGATTTCGATGAATCGCGTCAAAATAATGAATTGCAATATTGATTTCAAAGAGCCATTCAATTTTACAATTGAGATCAAGAATAATTTCTTCATTGTCCAACTAACATTGAATTCAAATTGAAATTATAATCAGATCAACGCGGTAAAGGAAAAGATCGATCGCACGAACGATAATCAAATGATAAGAGAGTTCAAGAAAATTATTCGATAACAAAAGCTTATAAGCAAATCCGACAGAGGAATGAAGCGCCCGTAATTTAAAATAAACTTTTCACAATATAAGTATAGGTCAAAAGTGATGAAAAGGCGAACTTGATACATCTCTGCTCTGGCAAGAATCGACATCAGTTACGATTCGTCTTCAACGAATCTTCTCATTCAAAAGGCTTATCCTCACAGTTCTTTTTGCTTTTCTTCCAGCGACGAATGTTCATGAGTCCTTCTCATTGCGAGCGGGATATACTGACATTCGATTGACTAGTCATATTGAGAAAATACGCACACTTCCACAATGACATGGTGCTTATCGCAAGCTATGTAGTCCAATGTGTCAGTGTGTGGTAGGAGATGTTTCATGTTCCCAAGTGTGATTGTTCCGTCCAATAATGTCGCGAGACCTGCAGGAGTGAAAATATGTGAAGATGAGGATATTCAACGTTGATGATATCGAAGAATAGAATTATTTGAAAACAAGCGTAATCAAAACTGAAGATAGAAGTTCGCAAGAATGGAGATACAATTCAGCTTGAATGGAACAACTGGAAGATTCAAACTTTTAGAAAGAATATTTTAGAATCAATTCTATCTCCACCCACACAGGACACCTACGTCGCCTCACCGTGAAATTCGGGGAGAAAAAAGGTCTAGGTGGATACAGCGTGGTACGGCGGAGAAGCAGCGTAGAGGCTACGCAGAAATGTCCGCCCGAAAAAACGGCCCGGACATTTCTCCGTCGCCTCTACGTTGCTTCTCCATCGTACCACGTAATATCTACCACTCCCTCTCTTCTCCCTCAGTTCTACGGAGATGTGACGTAATTCTCCAGTGAGTGTCCTGTGTGGGTAGCTACATGAATCAGGTTGATCTCCAGTCATTCCAAAACAATATCCGTAATTATAATATTATTTATACATATATCATACCCCGAAATATTCTCTCTCTCAAATACTCCATTTTCGATTGAACATTTTCCATCAGAGATCTGTATTCTCAATCCTCTCAATTTTCAGATAATTCTTTCCTACATATCACTGTTGATAAATATCTATTCTCACATCTTGCCACTCCCACGAATCCTCATCAACAAATATATGTTGGAATGAGGGAAAAAATGGGCGGTTGAATAGGATTATTTTTATTTTTGACACATATCTAAGAATAATGATCTGTAAATATCAAAATATATGAAAATGAATATATTGAATACAAATGATATTCGAGAGTTGAATCATTCCCAAACATAGATAAAGGAAGATAAAAATAAAAGTTTGTAGGAATAGAAATGTAATCCAGCTTGAATGAAACATCTGAAGAGATAGAACTTTGGAAGAGGATATTTAGAATGAATTGTATCTCCAGTCGTATCAGTCAGGTTGACCTGTAGTTATTCTACAACAATTTCTATAATCAGAGTACTTTTGCATCTGCTCAATTTTCGTCGAGTTGATCCTAAACACCCTCCCCGTGGATGATTGCGGGTCTTCCAGGGGGATATTCATGATACCTGTCCTTGATATCCTTTTTATCCATCCCTGGTAGTATCTGCTTCCTTTACGTGGTGGGGAGGATAAGTATCTCAGAGTTGGATCTTTTTTTTTGAGTGGAATAAACTACTCAAGAGAAAGAATACAAACTGAGAGAAACGAAATCATCCTAATGCCAGAAACATCGGCAAAATCAAACGGAAGGAAAGCAAGGGGAAACTACCTTCCTTGACATGTTTCAATACTTCCCGAGGAAATGAAACCTTTTTCCTAACCTGGAATATTATGTAACAAAAACAAACAAACAAATTAATAAATACATGATGGTGCTCTCTCGAGTAAAATATTCCGGAGGTAAACTAGTCTCCCGTTCGGATCTCCGGGTGGAGGCTGCTCGAGGAAGCTTCATCAGCAAGGAACGAAAACCGAAGAATAGGATAGGGAAAAGAAACAACATTCTTCGAGTCGGAGCGTGGAATGTTAGATCACTGAGGCAAGCGGGAAAATTAGAAAATTTGAAATTAGAAATGAATAGGTTGAATATAGACGTAATGGGGATTAGCGAAATGAGATGGCCACAAGAGGGCGATTTCTGGAGTGGGGATTATAGAATAATTCATACAGGATCAAAGAACGGTCAAGCAGGTGTAGGAATTGTAATGCATAAAAGAGTAGGAAATAGAATAGAAAATTATTTGCAACATAATGAACGTGTGATGATGGTTAGAATCAGAACAAAACCGGTAGACACAGTCATAGTCCAAGTATACATGCCCACATCTGCATATTCGGAGGAAGATATTGAAAAAACGTACGAAGAAATAGAAGAAGTGATAGAATATGTGAAGGGAGAAGAGAATTTGATAGTGATGGGGGATTGGAATGCGGTAGTAGGACAAGGAAAAGAGGACAACATTATAGGAGATTTCGCGTTAGGGAGGAGGAACGATAGAGGACAACGTTTAGTCGAATTTTGTGAAAATCATAAGATGGTTATCACAAACACTTTATTCGAAAATCATCCAAGAAGAATCTACACTTGGAAAATGCCAGGAGATACAGCAAGATACCAAATTGATTACATATTAGTGAAACAAAGATTTAGAAACCAAGTGAAAAACTGTAAAACTTATCCCGGTGCAGATATAGATAGTGACCATAATATGTTGATGATGAAATGTTCTCTAAAATTCAAATCTCTGAAGAAGAAAAGGAAAATGCAGAAAAGATGGAATTTGAAGAACCTCAAGCAAAAACAAACACATGAGGCATTCGAGAAAATGTTGGATGAAAAATTGGGAGATCAAAAAGAGAAAGACTTGGGAATAGAGAGTAGATGGACAAAGATGAAGGGGAATATAAGAGAATGTGCGGATAAGATTTTGAAGAATGATGGAGTAGAAGCTAAAAACCCATGGATAACGGGAGAAATTTTAGATTTGATAAATGAAAGAAGAAAATACAAGAATAATGATAGCCAAGAAGGCCAGCAACGATACAAATCATTGAGGAATAAAATAATAAGAGAATCAAGGAAAGCAAAAGAACAGTGGTTAGAAGAGAAATGTCAGGAAATAGAAATAAGATTGCATTTAGGAAAAATAGATGAAGCATATAGAATTATTAAAAGATTTTTCGGACAAATGAAATCTAGAAGCAATAAGATTAGAAACTCTCTAGGACGACAATTGATAAAAACGGAAGAGAAAATAGAACAGTGGATCAATCATTTGGAAGACTTGTATAGAGGAAACGATGATATAGCACTATTAGAGAAGGAGGAGGATGTAGATGAGGAAGAATTGGGAGATTCGATATTGAGATCAGAATTCGACAAGGCTTTGAAAGAATTGAAAAATAATAAAGCGCCAGGCATAGATGGCATAAGTGCGGACCTTATAAAAGCCTCCAGTGAAGGAACTCGCGACGCACTGTTTGAATTGATTAGAGATATGTACGAAAAAGGAGAAGTACCGGAAGATTTCCAAAAGAATAAAATTGTCGCTATCCCGAAAAAACAAGGGGCAGACAAATGCGAGAACTACAGAACGATCAGTTTAACTTCACATGCTTCGAAAATACTGACCAAAATTATATACAGGAGGATGGAAAATAAAATAGAGAGTAGATTGGCGGAGGATCAGTTTGGTTTTAGAAAAAATAGGGGAACGCGAGAAGCAATCTTAGCACTCAGGGCAGTAATAGAGAGAAGGATAGCGCTGAAGAAATCTGTGTACATAGGTTTTGTAGATATACAAAAGGCTTTCGATAATGTGGACTGGGAGAAGATGTTTGCGATCCTGAAGAAGGTGGGAATAAATTATAAAGATAGAAGAATAATATACGAATTATATAAGAATCAAAGTGCAATAATAGACATAGAGGGTCAGGAAGGGGAAGCACAAATAAGAAGAGGGGTGAGACAAGGATGCTCATTATCGCCACTGATGTTCAATTTATATATAGAAGAAGCAATGAACGAAGTGAAGGAGGAAATTCAATCGAAATTACAGATTCAGGGAGAAAATATAAGTATGTTGAGATTCGCGGATGACATAGCTATATTGGCCACGAGTAGTACTGAGTTAGAAAATATTCTCAACACTATGAGAACAATATTATTGGAAAACTATTTTATGAATATAAATAAAGACAAAACAAAATTCATGATGTGTACAGCAGCGAAAACATCTAGAAGAACGAGAATCAAAATAGATACCGAGGCAATTGAACAGGTGAAAGAATTCAAATATCTAGGAAGCATAATTACAGAGAACGGCAAAAGCGAAAGAGATATAAGAGCAAGAATAGCACAAGGGAAACAGGCTTTTTATCAAAAGAGACAGTTATTAGGCTCAAAAAATATAAGCTTGGAAGTAAGGAAGAAATTCTTGAAAAGTTACGTTTGGAGCACAGCATTATATGGTTGCGAAACTTGGACAATGGGGAAAACTGATCAACGAAGACTTGAAGCTTTTGAAATGTGGTGTTATAGGAGGATGCTCAGAATAAAATGGATAGACAAAGTCAAAAATGAAGAAGTACTCGAGCAGATAAATGAAGAAAGAAATCTTTTGAAACACATCGTGAAAAGGAGAAGCAATCTCATAGGACACACATTACGGCATGAGAGTTTATTGAAAACAATATTGGAAGGGAAAATGAATGGTAAAACTGGTAAAGGTAGACCTAGAGCAAGTTATATGAAGCAAATCGTACAAGACAAGGGATGTAGTAGATATGTAGAAATTAAACGTTTGGCGGATAATAGACAGGGGTGGAGGGTTTCATCAAACCAGTCGTAAGACTGATTACTCCATGATGATGATGATGATGATGATCCTAAACAGTCTGCGTAATCATTCGTCAATTGGTCAGTCAAGTGCATCCGGAACAAAAATTTGTGTCATATCCACAGCGATCCTGTCTTTCCTTCATTTTCTTTCAATGTTACCTAATGATCATGATGGTAAGTGACACACCGCCCTCGTGGGAATCCCAATCTTGATAGTTTTCCAGGAATGCTCAGAATATTTCCACAGACTTTCAGAATTATTCTGAGTTTTGTGGAGACTTGCGGAGATTTGGAGGAAATGTCCGAATTTCCAGAGTTTTTCAAAAATTCTCAGAGAAATATTTCCACCATGGAGGTGTGTAGTACATCTGCGTCCTTCTTGCTTTTTCTTCAACTACCAGTGATTTTATTGGAAGCATCTGATGGTAGTATACTCGACGCAAGGAACTGTTGTATATTCTCTGCGCTCCTGCCTTTTCTTCATCTTCCTATGACGCTACATAATGATATTGATCATGATTGATTGATGATCGATCATGCTGGGATGTAATGTACAGATGTATAGCACACCTGTATCCTCCTTGCTTTTTCTCCTTTCACCAGTGATCCTATTGGAAGAATTTGATAGTAGTATACCTGGTGCAAAGACTTGATGAATATCCACTACGCTCCTGTCTTTTCTTCATTTCCTTACAACGCTAACTATTGATATTGATCCTGCTGGTGCACGACATGTAGATGTATGGTATATCTGCATCTTGCCTGTTTTTCCCCATCTACCTGTAACTCTGCACGAAGAATCTAGGGATTCATTATCAATTGAATCCACTTTGTAATCTGTAATGCAAATCAATAGTGGTGATAGCAAACTCACAGAAGTGAGGCATATTCGCCCATTTCGTTTCTTTCTTGTCCCTCTGAAACACTACGCAAAGAGTCTGATACCAGCATCGGATAGATCTGTGATATATCCACTGCGCATTTGCCTTTTCTTCGTTCGACTATGGGGCCACCGGAAAAAGGTTGATAGTGGCTATAGCTAGCATACAGATTCATGATACGTCTGCTTCATTTCTGCTTCGCTCCAGCCACCTATGATTGTACTCCAAGGAACTGATGAGTCCAGCATGTTGTAAGAATCTTTGGCATATTCACTGTGTTTTCGCCTTTGAAAAAATCGCTTTGATATACTCCAATGTGACTAAAGTAATTGGAGACCAACTTCGACTTCTACCGTTAGTCAAACTATTCACATCTCTCTGAGGTTTTGTTATGAACATCACTTTCTGAAAATTTTTTATATTGCATCGGGGTTTTTTGATGGATTCATGCCATTCATTATCAATGGAATTCACTTTGTAATCTGTAGTTCATCCATTCAATACAAAATTCCCACAAGACCGACCATATGAAATTGATAGTGGTGGTAGACGACGTACAGGTCTATGGTATATTTACTTCTTCTCCGTGTTGTCTCATACACCTGTGATACTACTCAAGCAATCCGATAACAACTCTTGGTCAAGAAAGTATCAGGCCAATGAGGAAGAGCAAAAACGAAGCGAATATACAATTCGATCTGTACGTCGTCCACCGCCACACTGAGAGAAGTGGAAAGTAACGATTGCCATGTACAAATAATAATTGGGGGACAGCTTCGTGGATTTGGTTTCGGATACTATGGAGAATCGTAGCAATGTTCATGCACATGGGAATGGTCACCATTTACATGAAGATGGATGCAAAATAACGAAGTCGCCATCATCAACTTAGAGATTCTGTCATGCAACTACCATTTCCGCATGGTAATGGTTACAGTTCACTTTTCTTAGTGCACTATCCATTTCATTTAGGTGATTTTATAGGCAATTTTGTATTGAATGGATGCACTACAGTTGATAAAGTGGTCCAATTGATAATGAATGGCATGAAACGGATGATCAAAAATTATGTAACGAATCAATAACTGAATCATCCCTCAGCAACAGAAGGTGGAATCCATCAAATATAAAATATAATCAGAACATGGGATTCTCCGAAAACCCAAATGCAGTATGAAAGCTTTCTAGAATGAGAAGTTTATGACACGACCTCTATGAGATATAAGAAGTTTGGAAACGGTGAAGGTTGAGGTTGGTCTCCAGGCACTTCAGTTACATCGAAGTTTATCAAATATTCAAAATCAAAACTATCAATTGAACAAAACGATTTTTCTAGAGGCAAAAGCACAGATCCTGACGACATACTGGACTCATCCGTTTCTCGGAGTAGAATCACAGGTGGATGGAGACAAACCAGACATGGATCAGACGAATCATAAATTTGTATGTTAGCTATTTAGCTATACGATAGCTGTCACTATCAATTGCATTCGGTGGCTTGTTAGTCGAGTGAAGCGAAGGCAAGTGCAGTGAATATATCACAGATCCATCCGATACTATTATCAGATTCTCTAAATGGCATCACAGGTGGACGAGGATGAAACAAAATGAAGCAAACATACCATGGATCCGTATGTTAGTGACCAATACTATCAATTTCATTCATATTCAAGAATCCGATAAGAGCCTTCGT
Source organism: Gonatopus flavifemur (assembly GCA_018340375.1). Taxonomy (NCBI): domain Eukaryota; kingdom Metazoa; phylum Arthropoda; class Insecta; order Hymenoptera; family Dryinidae; genus Gonatopus; species Gonatopus flavifemur. Next base: position 4,182,760 of record JAFFJZ010000016.1, read on the forward strand.
CGAAGAAACCTACTTCATGTTGTTGTTGTTGTCGTCCATGTAGTTGATGTCTGATTCTTAATCAGATTTGGTTAGATTCAATGGACTGGTCCATCATATAATACTCTTCATCGGAAGTACAAAGACAATAAAATTAATTCAACCGTACCTTCTTCTACGAGACATCTGTTCATGGTTTTCCCTCTGCAGAAGGATGAAAAGGATTTGAGACGGTTATCTTAGAATAAGCAACATATCTAGTCGCTTCAGTTGAGCTTGAGTGTAGTCATTGTCGATCAGGGTTTTGGGGGGAGGATATTGTTTCATCTATTCACTGCCCTCTGAGCAGGCTGTCAGTAGACTGTCCATCAAGGGTATGGTATATCCATTATAATTCCATCTGTGAGGAAATAGCAAATCAACTTGAATAATCCTCAAGCAAGCTCGGAAGAATCTTTCCCACCAATTGTCTACAATCCTAAGTGGAGACATCGACAGTAGCTGGCTGTCCCCCAGGAGTTATGATATATCCGTTATGTTTTGACCTATAGAAAGATTGCCAATCAATTTAATCCATTCCCTTTGAGCATACTCCGTATGACCCATTTGATAATCTGCCAATGACTCTAGTGGGAGGATAGGACAATAGCGCACTGTCCGTGAAGAGATTATGATATATCCGATATGCTTTGGCCTCAGAATTTATAAATTTGGATTATCTCCCTTGACTAAACCTTGCATGATTTTCCATTATTTGTCTCTGGTTCCGGTTAGAAGAACCAACAGTGGCTGACTGTGCGTCAGGGATTATGGTGTATCTGCTATGCTTCTGCCTGTGAAGGAATCATGCATCTCATCAATAATCCATCATATAGAGCTTACCTGTGTATATTCCAGCTCTCTGAATGTAGCAAATAGATTTATTTATACCTCCCTCCAACTTTTTGTTTCTTTTCTCACAAATAACCTCTTCATCATTCTATACATTTATTCATCCATGGATTTTTCTGAGTGATGTATAAAAGTATATATAATTCCAAGTTATATGTGTTTGATTGGTATTCTGAATAACCTGTAGTAACCCGTAATGTAATTACCTGTAATTCATTCATATTTTAATTATTCTTTTAATATTATAATAACCTATCAACACATCGCCCCATTGACAGATCATTTGTTTATGTTCTGTCAATGTATGGACCTTAGAGCATATACTACTGGAGCAAGCGAAGGCTACGGAGAAGTGTGGTTAGTTTGAATTAAAGATAGAATGGGAGTTCCCACTTTTAGGCACTGCTATCTTCATTTGAATCTCATTAGATGAAAAGAGAAACAATTGCCTGAAAGACGGATATCTTCCTCTCTCAGTTCAACCACACTTATTTTTATTGAAATCATAGGCAATGCTCGCTCCAGTAGTATATGCCCTAAGGTATAGACCATACTACACTGGAATGAACGCTATTGGATGTTGGAAAAAAGGGAGAGATAGATACATCTATACTATTGCGAGAATTGAAAACCCACCTTAGAGACCTAAACACACAAGCTACGTAAACGTCAATGCAAGGAACAGAAGCCTGCGTAGATCACGTATATGGTTCCTGCGCATACGTCTCTTACGTCCACATATAGTTTGTTTGTCTAGACCTTCAGATAGTGATGAGATTTATTGTGATAAAAGAAATCGATTAATGTGAACCACAATGTTGATTGATGATGTTTTGATCGTATGAAATTTCAAAAACGCTCATATTTCAGGGTCGCGTGAACTGATCGAGTTCAGAGTGTGCCCAAATGAAAGTGTGGAGTCGAATTATACAACCAAAGTGTAATTATTTTTTCGTGACATTCAACGTGTGATAAGTGATTGTGCATTGAAAATTTGTTCAGGAGGTTAAATCTCGGTTTAGGAGTGAAGATATACAGTAGCGCGTGACTTCCGCTTTTCCACCCAGATGTTCCTTTGTTGTTTTTTTTCATGTTCTTGGAGTCGAGACGCTACCGCGTCTCTGGATTAATTCTAAAAAATTGCTCATGCAACATCAACATGTACCTCAAAAGTGTCTGGTGAAAGGTATCTTTGAGAATGCTAGAAAACCTCTTCAGAAAACTTCGACAAGTCTTAAGCTAAGACCTCCGGAACATATATTTTCGCGTTGCAGAAGAAAATTTTTAAGATTTTTGTTCTATTCCCCTCCTCTTTTTGGGGTTGTGAGGATATGATAATTGTACTGGAAATATCAAATTTCTGAGGAGACTTCCGATCGATTGAAAAAAAATCCATTCTGATTGACCAATCCCGCTCTGAGATATAAATGATCAAAGTGTACGAGTTGTATTCCAAGGTACATATGCCACTTTTCATGTTTGGTCCCAAAAATATATTTTCTGAAAGGTACGAAAGTGACTACTTTTGGTACAGGGGAAAAAATAACGTGTCCAAGAACTTCTCCATTTCCATGGTAGAAGGAAAATATTTTCCAGAACATATAAAGATTTTTCATACATTTGTAGTCACAAATGTATATCCATATATGGTCTGAATGTAGGTTGAAAATAGAACGATATCGAAGGCTGCAACCTACACGGAGAAAAATGCGACTGGAAAACAGTAATTTCTAAGAGAATATAAGAATATTGCTTGATTTGGTGGTAAACGTGAGATGGTTCCGATTTTAGTTGGACTTTACTAATGAGAAATGAAAAATCAATGATACATAAAAAAGGTTGAGAAAAAATATGAAATTCTCGAAAATCGAGCATGAAATTTTAGTATCCATTTTCTGAAATTCATCGATCTCTCCTCATATTTCAGTTCCTGTCGAGGGGAATTCAACAAAAGTTTGAATCATTTCAGCGTTACTTGAAAAAAATTAAGAAATATTCTTCGATTCTCATTAGAATGACTTTATTTCCGAGTCTTATTTCTCTCCATATACCGCTTCAATATCACACCACGAGCTGTACATGAAGGCTTGTAGCTTGGAATTTTTTCGCTCGAGGCGAGGATCTAGTTTCGGCGGCTTATATATACCATAGTACCCAGACAGCCGTGAAGTCATCACAGGATTCTCCAAAAAATATCTGAATATCAGAGAAAAGAATTTGGCTTCCTAATTCTGCGCCCCCTTGAGACTGGTGCTCCTAACGCAGGCCCCATTGACCACGCCCTTGTTACGTCGATGTGTCAAAGCCCTCTATCCTCTATGGAGAAGCATTTTACGCCAATCACTCTACCATACTTAGTACTTTTGGAGTCAACAATGAGTGATGGTTTCTCCACAACTTTTCTATCTCTTCAAATATCAACTTTTATGAAATTCAGTATGCACTGGATGAGATTTATTGGAGGCAAGATTTCGAGTCCACACAGTTCAATAACCTAGCGACAACCAGTACCACTGGTTGAGTCTCAGTTAGTTGGTACCTCGAACTTCTCACCTCCTCCCGTCCAATCCCTCGTGCCTCAGGTGTTCAAAAATGACGCAACTTTGGCAAACTACTCAGATTACTGTAACCCAGCGCGTACCCTGAAGGCTAGACATCCTCAGCTTACATTTCACACCTTGGTCATATTTTTAGATTGACCTCGAATTTGACAAAGGAGGGGGGGTGGTATCAAATTTGACAGAGAATATATGCTCTATATATTCTTCTTATCAGAGAACCAAGTCTTTCCTCATATTTCTCCAAAATATTCTGACTTATGCGGGGTCGTAATGGACCGTGTGAAGAATATCGTTCTTTGACTTTTATGCCTCATTTTCGGGATGACTCCACTGTTCTTCGACATTCCCATGTTCATATTCCGACCCAGCGTACTGAGAAACGTAAAAAACCAGCCTCGATTTAGTTTCCACGCTCAGGGCAAAAATAGACCCTTTTTACTCACCCTCCTTCCACACTCATTTTGTATTAACTGAGTTTCTACAACCTTTATGAAATACAGCATGAAGCATTAGTCCCAGTAGAAATCGCTCTACTCATTCTCTAGGTCTTACAAGACTTCATTACACAGAGAAAAATGCTGCTCGAAACTAGAAGATTTTTCTCCTCTTTCTTAGTAAATCAAGGAAGTTGATAAAATACATTTTGACATGAACATACGGAAGATTACGGACGTTGTAGAAAGAGTACTGGGTGGAAGTCAAGTTCAAAACGCTAAATGTTGGTTTTTATACAGCGCATATCAGAATTTTCCTGTTAAATGTTGGACATTTTAACCTTACCTATAGTGGACCATTTGAAGTGATATAGTCCAATATCATGGGAACTAGTGGAGATGAAAAAGAATGTTTCCAATGGAAAGTTGACCTTGCTGACCTTGAAAAATCCTTCAGAGGTCATTTTAGAGGTTATTGAGGGGTCAAGATGGTTTTTTGAAACCGAAACCCCCATTTTACTACCATGGCATTCGAAAGCTGGTTTTAAACCCTTCACAAAAAAATAGTCATGGACCCCTTTCCGCCCATTGGGATGCGAGTTATGGACCGTCGAAGTCATTGATGACCGCGCGCGCCGACTGGTGCTACCGGAAAGCGTAAGTGCGTGAATAGGTGTGATGATTCCAGTTGTGACGGGAAGAATATGATAAAATATTCGTACGGTTACAACGCCGTGCGATAGTTAAAATTCATACATAGGAATTCTAAAATTACATATCGATAGTTAGATTGTACATAGAAGTTTCGACGATCAAGCCGATATAGAAAAAACGTCGACACACAGTACGCACGGGCGTCGCATGTTTTGAACCACACAGACACTCATCGAATGTATGCGACGATGACATAAGAGAGTTTGATCGAGGAGACTACGGGAAGAAAAGAGGATCATGTATGGATGCAATAGACGGATTTCAGAGGAAAGGAGAGAACTGTGCGATGTCGCTAGCATCGCCACGTTGCGAGCGCAAACCGAGCAGACAAGCGGGAGAGCTTGTCGCGATACGGTAGCAGAAGGACGCATCTAATGCACGAACACTTAATGTGATATTAATAATTGTAATGACTCTTATATTACTAAAGACGTACGGCAACGTAAAAGTATAATATGAATGTGTATCGTAATTCATAGGACATGTTGAAATAAATGAGCAACAGTGATTCATATACGATTGTGTATTTAATGTGTATACATAACCCGGCAAACACAAAACATGGCGACGAGGATAAAGTTTTCGGAAATAACAACCGCGTGTGAATGTTCGTAAAGCAACGCGACTAACTCGTGAAGTAACAATTCGAACAGCTCTGTTGAGAGAGAAAATAAGTGATCAGTGCTTATAAATTCGCGATAAACACGTAATTCACATAAAGTGAAAAGAAGAAAAACTAAAGTAATATTGAATTAATTTCAATTTGTTTGCCAGAGCGAAGATGGCTCAAGTGAATCAACTGGTTGCACAACCGGGAGAATTGTCTCTTCAAGGCAATCTGAAAGAGAATTTGAAGAATTTTAAAAGGAAATTCGAGTTATACGTACTCGCAAACGCCAAATTAATTGACACGGAAACAGTGAAGACGGCGATACTACATTCCATAATTGGTGACGACGCGAATGAGCTTATCGATAGCTTGAATCTCACGGATAAACCGGTGAAGGACATTTTCGACGGGTTGGATAAATATTGCTCACCTAAAAGTAATATCATTGTCGAGCAATTTCGATTCTTCCAAAGGAACCAGCTCCCTGGTGAACCGATCGAAAGATTTATTCTTGAATTAAGAAAACTAATCAAGACGTGCAATTTTGGGACTCTGGCCGATGACCTGTTAAAAGTTAGAATAGTTCTTGGAATCAATGATAAGCCTTTACAAGAACGACTTCTACGTGAGCCAGACATAACCTTGGATAATGTCGTTAAACTGTGCCGTGCTTCGGAGCTTGCAAAAGCAAGCCAGGCTGAAGTAAACAAAGAAATGACGCCTCAAAAATTTGAAAAGTTCTCGATCGACGAAATAAACATACAGAGGAACAAAGATGCTGCTACCTATAATAAACAGTGGAACAATAGTCAACAAAGACGATTCAACACATCATCAACGACAACTAGAGGATATCGAAACGACAATAACAAACCATTTAACTGCAAGAAGTGTGGGAAGACACACACAAGGGGGAACTGTCCAGCCCACAACAAAACATGTACTATCTGTGGAGGATTACATCACTTCGCTGTAGGATGTACTCAACGATCATCGAATATGAATAATAATGCTAAGGTAGACAAAAGAAATCTAGGTGAGAATAAAATTTCTAAAACGAATAATTCACGATTAGAAGAACTTAATTGTATTTATCTAAATAGTCTTTCCCTAATGGAAAACCCAAGAATACATAACGTATCAAATGTAAACATTACTAAATATAACCTTGATTACAGGTCAGATTCCAAAGTCAAAATAGATTGTATGAATAGAGGAACTAAACAAAATGAATTGTGGAAGGAAACCTTAATATTTGGAGATAAATATGCAATAAGATATAAACTCGACTCGGGTAGCGACGTGTCGACCTTGCCACTCACAATATATAATAAGATGAAAAACAAAGCACCGACGTCTACGATAGAGAAGAATCCTGTAATTGCAAAGGCATACGGGAACAACAGACTCAAGGTATGGGGAACAATAATAATGCCTTTCTCCTGCAAAAATAAAACATTTTACGAGAAGTTTTATATAATTGATGATCGATCCACTGGAAAATTAGAGCCTTTATTAAGTAGAAATATGTGCGTTGAATTAAATCTAATACGAAGAATTCATAGTATCAAAAGCTTTGAAGAAACGTCGTCAACGGAAAACAATGTAACGTATAAAGATAAACAAGAGATAATCTCTAAATTTAATGATGTATTTCAAGGTGTAGGTAAATTTCCGGAGAAATATGAGTTTAAACTGAAATCAGATTCAAAACCAGCTTACGCATCGCATACGAGAATTCCGTTAAAATTGAAATCACTCTATAGTGATAAACCAGATCAATTAATTAAACAGGATATATTAGAATTAGTTGAAGAACCAGTCGAATGGTTAAACGACATCGTAATTGTTGAAAAACCAAATAAAAATATTCGAGTTTGCTTAAATCCTAAAAAATTAAACGAAAGTATCATTATGGAGAAATTTCCAATACCCACTTTAAGGGAGATAACTCCTTTAATGAAGGGGAAAAAGTTTTATAGTCTTCTCGATATCAAAGATGCATTTTACCACATTGAATTGGGTGAACATTCGAGCAAATTATGCTCCTTTACGAGTCCAATAGGGACAATGAAATTTAAACGAATGCCATTTGGCATAAACACAGCTCCGGAAGTTTTCCAAAAACTAATTCACAAATATCTAGGTGATATCCCTGGAGTCATCATTTACTTCGATGACATCCTTGTGGTTGCAAACACTAAGGAAGAAGCAGGACAAAATAATCAAAATTATTCTAGAAAAGGCTCGATTATATAATATTAAATTTAATCCTGAGAAATTCCAGTATTGCGTACCTAGAATCAAATTTCTTGGTCATAATTTCGACGGAAAAGGAATGTCAATTGACCAAGGGAGAATTGAGGCGATTCAAAATCTAAGCCCACCAAAGAACAAAAAACAAGTACAAAAATTACTAGGAATGATCAATTATGTGCGCGAATTCGTACCGAATCTTGCAGATTTGACGCAACCCATTCGAGATCTTTTAAGAAATAATATAGAATATCGATGGACGGATATTCACGATAAAGTTTTGAAGCGTATTAAAGAACAGTTGTCGCAATCGCCAGTATTGGTTAGCTTTGATCCGAAACAAAAGATTATAATTCAAACGGATGCGTCAGAATCTGGTATAGGTTCGTGCTTGTTTCAAGAAAGTGGAGTAGTTTCATATGCTTCAAGATCACTAACTGATAGTGAAGCCAGGTGGGCTCAGATTGAGAAGGAATTATTGGCGGTGGAATTTGCATGTAAGAAATTTCATGAATATATATATGGGTTTGAAGTGACAGTACATACTGATCACAAACCCCTTCTCGCAATAATGGGAAAAAGTATGTCTAAAATACAAAACAATAGATTGAAACGAATTAAGGCGAGATTGATGATATATAATATAAATTTAGTATATATTCCAGGCAAAGACATGTTAGTGGCAGACTACCTGAGTCGAGATTATATTAATGTATCAAAACAGAATACAGATACAAATGAAAATGACGTTGTAATCCACTCCCTTGGTTGTAACGAATTGATCATCTCGAACGATAGACTGAATGAATTCCAAAGAGAAACCACTCAAGAACCGACACTTAGCAAAATCTTAAACTATGTTCAGAGAGGGTGGCCTCGTGCAGCAAGGGAAGTGGAAGATCAAGAATTCAAAACATATTTTAGCGAAAGGGAAAATATTACTGTTGAAAATAATTTATGTTATCTAGATAATAAGCTAATTGTTCCTAAAAAACTAAGGTTATATGTTCTAGAAACGCTGCACGAAACTCATATCGGCATGAATAAGTTGTGTGAGCTAGCGAAATCTTTATTCTTTTGGCCACGCATGGCTGCGGAAATTAAAAGTTTTGTCAAGACATGCGAAATATGTCAAAAATACGCGCCTGCTCAACCAAAATATCCTCTATTCTTACACGAAGTACCAAACACGCCATTTCTTGAAATAGGCGTTGATATAGCGGAATTTAGCGGTAAAATATTACTTGTATTACAAGATTACTATTCTAGGTGGCTAGAAGCTGTAGAACTAAAATCTAAATCATCAAGTGCTGTTATTAGAGAATTGAAGAAAATATTTAGCCGATTTGGAATACCTAGAATAGTGATCGCAGATAATAATCCGTTCGCTAGTTATGAATTTAAAATGTTTGCAGAACAGTGGGAATTTAAAATAATCACATCTAGTCCATATCATGCGCAATCAAATGGGTTGTCGGAAAAAGGCGTTGGATTGGTTAAAAATATGCTCAAAAAATCGGGAATTGAAAATCTCGAACTATGCTTACTTAACTATAATAACGCTCCATTATCAAGTATTAATAAGAGCCCAGCTCAATTGATGCAAGGTAGGGTCCTAAGGTCAAAACTTCCGGTGATAGATGAAAAATTGAAACTATCGTCAATAAACCCATTAATTGAAGAAAAAATCAAAAGAAATAAAGAAAAATCAAAAAATTACTATGACAGGACTTGCGTAAAACGAAATTTCAAGGACGAAGATATCTATAAAAAGGGAGAACAAGTCCTAGTATTTGATAAGTTCAAAAGGGAATGGGAACAAGCTGAAATAATTCGAAAAATAGAGGAAAGCCCAAGAAGTTATTTACTGAAAAATAAGATTGGGGATATTATCAGAAGAAATATTGTATATATTAAAAAATGGTTTAGGAGAAGATACAACAATGTCACTAGTAATTTTAATTCAGAAACGCAAGCACTGCATTACGATGATTTTGATGTAATCTTGAGAAGAGAGGAAGAAGTGGTGTATCCTAATGATAGTGATAATTATAATAATACTAGACCAGAAGAGGTTGAAATTGCTCATGAAGAGGGGGAGAGGATGGAAAATCAAGTCCATAATAATAATGTTGAACAAGATAACCAGGTTGAAGGTTCCGATCAAAATGACGAATTTTTAAGCTTAGATGGCTCGAACCCATCATCAGAGATAGACGAAAATGATCTCACGGTGAAAAGCTCAACTCCAAATCATGAGCCAGTTCAACCTCAGAATGAAACGCGAACTAAGTCGGGCAGACAGATAAAGCCCCCAAATAGACTGAATCTATGAGATTCTAGAATTTTAGAATTGTAAGTTGCATATGTAAAAAAAAAAAAAAAAAAAAAAGCTAACATGAATATTTGTCAACTTGCGTTTTATAGAAAAGGAGGATGTGCGATGTCGCTAGCATCGCCACGTTGCGAGCGCAAACCGAGCAGACAAGCGGGAGAGCTTGTCGCGATACGGTAGCAGAAGGACGCATCTAATGCACGAACACTTAATGTGATATTAATAATTGTAATGACTCTTATGTTACTAAAGACGTACGGCAACGTAAAAGTATAATATGAATGTGTATCGTAATTCATAGGACATGTTGAAATAAATGAGCAACAGTGATTCATATACGATTGTGTATTTAATGTGTATACATAACCCGGCAAACACAAAACAAGAACGTGTCGGAATAATAATTTACAAGCAAAGAAAGTTTCAAGAGCCAATATATATATATATATATATATAATATGATAATATTCCTTGGGTCATGAAATAACTAGAATTGTTTCACTGTAAATAACAAAGGTCATCTATCAACAAATACAAAGCGTACATTAATTCATTATTCACAAATTGACTCTCACCTGTAAATAACAAAGAAACAACATTCAAAGTTATCAATTACACCTTCATCTTCAGATTACGTTTTAAGCAATTTATTCTATTCTGAATTCATTTCTACTCCATTTGCCACGTCCTTCAAATTGTCTCTCTATCAGTTACGGCATCTGATTCAACTGATGACCGTGAATTGCGCGCGCAATTCAAAATAAGGATACTTTTCTCACATCCCCCCCCTTAAGATACAAATGTTTGGTGAAAAAATTTTAACAGACTTATAATATTCATCGAGTCCTTGAATGTCTACAAGAATACCCTCATCTGAGGTGTTTGGAGATGGGGTGAGCTTTGAGACGTGGAATAAGTTTGTTTCCGACTTTTTATGACCTGTATCGACTTCATACATCGAATTTGATATTTTTCGTAAAATGTTATATGGTCCAATTCTTAGTTCATCTGATTTTTTTCTATTCAGTCGATTCCTGTTTTCAATATATACTTCATCCCCTATGTTAGAATCATGTTGTGTTCTGTTCTCATCAAATAATTTCTTATTATATTCGTGGTATTCAATGCTGTTTTTGAAGGCAGTCATTCTATCTTCCTCCAAGCGATTTGTGTTTTTGTTCTTTTTCAATTCCTTCGGTAATACTGATGTATCTTCGTTCTTCAATAAATATTTTGGACTGAACCTAGTTACTGTGTGTTCAGTTTCATTGTATTTATTAATACAGTCATGAGCTATTGTAGTCCATGTATATTTATTATTTTTCTTCATTTATTGCACATCTCACTTTATTAACTAACGTTTGGTTTAGTCTTCCATTTGAACCGTTTGAGAAGGGTGAATTGACGCCTGTAAATATGATTGTAATATTTTTTTCTTTCAAAAATCTTTTGAAGTTTCTCGAATTTATACCTGGGTATTGGCCCGTCAAAATCATTTGAATGCCATGATCTCTCAGTACATATTTTGTTAATTCAATAAAATCATCTGCATTTTGTGTTCTATACGTTAAAATATAGGCGAATCTTGTGAAGCGATCCACCAAGAAATGTAAATATTTTTTTGTTGATCGTGACCCACCGAATCCTATTGTGACTATGGAGACTATTTCGAATGGTTTTTTGCTGGGCCGAAGTGTAACATTAGGCCGATTTTGTCTTGTCCCCTTGATTTATTCTTCAAACAAACTTCACAGCATTTACACATCTTTTTTATATTTTCTATTATATTTGTTGCTGTATAATATGGTAGTATTTTATTTTGCATCTGACTTACTCCAATGTGGCAAAAGTTCTTGTGTGTTTCTTGTATTAGATGGTTACATAATCTTTCCGATAATATGATTTTATTTTTATCATTTGTTTTCCTGTGATATAAATTGTTTTCAAAAATCAATCGATTTTTAATAATATTTATACCTTCGTTTTGCTTTTGGTCTTCTGAAATTTCTTGTAATCTTATTGAATTTATAACTTTCAACCCTTCATTTATGTCATCGTCTGGTTCCAGTACGGGATTTCCACTTGAGCAGGATGGGGCCGAATCAACGGAAGGACAAATCAACGAAACCATTGGTTGAAAGGGAAGAGATGTATAATGTGGAAGGTGAATTTGTTTGTAAAATGGAAAATCTTCATTTATTCTCCCACATCAATTTCATCCCCTTCAAAGTAATACCCTCTCGATAAAATACACTTATGCCAACGTTTTCTCCAATCATCGAAACATGCTAAATAGTCCCTCTCCGGTATAGCCATCAGCGCCTTCTCTGATTCAGCTTTTATCTCCTCAATCGACTCGAAACGCTTTCCCCGGAGTGATCTCTTGAGTTTTGGGAATGGCCAGAAATCACACGAAGCCAAATCAGGCGAATACGGTGGTTGCGGAACGATATGCGTCGAATTTTTGGCGGAATGGTCACAAAGAACGAATGCAGTATGAGACGGTGCATTATCGTAATGCAAAAACCAAGAGTTGTTGGCCCATAATTCTGGTCTTTTTAGACGAATTGCTTCACGCAAACGACGCATAACGCTTGAATAATATTCCTCATTGACAGCTTGGCGAGGTGGAAGGAATCCATGGTGCACCACACCACGAAAATCGGAAAAAACTGTCATCATGACCTTGATTTTTGAACGACTTTGATGTGCTCTCCTCGGTCTGGCCTCGCCTTTAGCACGATATTCACTTGATTGGTCGATTGTTTCAGGGTCGTAAGCATGAATCCAAGTCTCATCTTCCGTAATCATGCATTTGAGCTTGTCCCGATAGTCAGAAAGTATTGTTTCACACACATCAACGCGACGACTTTTTTGCAAGAAATTGAGCGTTGTCGGTACCAAACGTGACTTGACTTTTTGTAGGCCCAAATGGTCTGTCAAAATGGTTTTCACAGATCCTTCTGATATCCCCATCATATCAGTAAGGTCTCCAACAGTTGGCCGACGATTTTTGAGCACTAATTCCTTCACTTCATCGACGTGTTGGTCATCTGTTGACGTCGATGGTCGTCTGGAGCGCTCCAAGTCATCAACACGTTCTCGACTCTCTTTGAAGTCTTTGTACCACTTGTAAGCATTTTTCTGCTACATGGTAGAATCACCAGAGGCCTTCCGCAACAACCTCAAAGTTCCCGCAGCCGAAATTTCATTCCGCAAACAACATTTGATTGCACTTCTCTGCTCAATTAAATCAGACATTGTAGAAATCGAAAAATGCACTCTTGGTCGTTTGGTAAACACGAGCGTAAATGTATTACTAATAATGACATTGACATGAAATTTGGCACAGATGTCATTAACAGTCCTGCCAACTTAAGAAAAAAAAACCAGCCTGAAATGTCAAGCCCGCAAAGTTCAAATTAAAAATTCACCTTACTTTTTGCCCACAGTAGTAATTTCATTAGATTCGGAACTTTTCCGCTCTATCTCTGATCTTTCATTTTGTATCAATTCAAATTTTTTCATACAGTCTAATCCCATTAGAAAGTCATATTTAAAATTTTCATTATTAATTATGAACACATTTACGTAGTCTTCAACGTCTAATATTTTTAATTTCAATTTCAGCATTCCATCTGTGTGGTAGACACCATTAATTGTTCCTGAGTTAATTTTGTGTACGTTATTTCTTTTTCACTTAAGACGTACCAATTTTGAGTTCATGAACGAGGTATTTTATCCCGGATCATAAATAGCATTTACGCCTGAAGTATCATTCAATTTAACTTTAAGTTCAATTAATGGTGGAAAAATTAGTTTTTTGGATCATCGTTACTCAAATCTACCTTCAGAGTTAAATTATTTACGTGCTGTGGTCAATTTCCTTTATTCTCTCGCTCTTTGAACCAGCATTCAGTTTCAGAATGGTAACGTGTTCCTTTTCCTATATCTTTGCATTTTCCACAAGGTGATTTATCACTCTTTGTTAGATTATTATTTGGCTTACATTTTTTTATTTCTTTCTTGGTTGTCAAGTGTTCCCATTTACCTATTTCAATATGAAGGTCTTCAGTCTTCTTTAACTTCTCTCTATCTATTCTGTCAGCTACATAGTTCGGCAGTCCTGTGGCTATGAGGTCTATCAATGTTCCTCCATCAATAGATTTTCTTATTTGTAACAGAAGTTTGTCCTTTTTTATTGAGTATTCTAGTAAAGAGCCCGCTTGATATCTGAATGCCATTGCATATCTTATTGGCGACCAACCCCCACTAGCGAATGTAGAACAAAAATTTTCTTCCCAGGCTTGCCAGTCTGTTTGAATTGTGAATTTAACAAGTGTGCAACTGTACCAATCTGCAGCACTTTTTTCCATGGATGATTTTGGAATTTCTATCTTTTTATCGTTCCTTGTCACCTTAAAACGTTCACATTCTTTTTCAAACTCAGCCATCTATTGATTCGCATGTGAATTCTTCCCATAAAATTCTTCAATTGTGAATTCTTTTGCTTTTTTCCCTACATTTGTCTCTTCGGATTTTTTTTCGAGTGGCTGCTCTAACAATCGTATCAAAGGTTGTTCTGTTACGTTAATAGTTACATCTTTATCATCTTTATTCCCACTTATCTTTCCCAAGTATTCGTCTTGAAATCGCACATCATCATCACTATCAAAGTAAGCTTTTTTCAATTGATCTGTCAATTTACTCCAAACTTTTCTGACTTGATCTCTTTTCAAATTTGTTTTTTCATGGTATTATATACCGATGTTGTTATCAGCTCCTCGTGGTGCAACACATTGTAGTATTTGTGTGGAATTCTGTATGTATGATCATCTTGTGTAGTTATTCTAGTTACACATAATACATTTGATTTTCCATCTTCAGCAGCAAGCATCGTGAATGTAAACTGCAATTCATCCATCTTGTGTATAACAAGAATGTTGTTCTATAATATGATAATATTTCTGAGGTTATGAAATAACTAGAATTGTTTCACTGTGAATGACAAAGATTATCTATTAACAAATACAAAGCATACATTAATGTATTATTCACAAATTGACTCTTACCTGTAAATAACAAAGAAACAACATTCAAAGTTATTAATTACACCTCTATCTTCAGATTACGTTTTAAGCAATTCATTCTATTCTGAATTCATTCCTACTCCATTCGCCACGTCCTTTCAATTGTCTCTCTATCAGTTACGGCATCTGATTCAACTAATGACCGTGAATTGCGCGCGCAATTCAAAATAAGAATACTTTCCTCACATATAAATAAACCTTCTCTCATCAAAATGAAAATAAAATCACAGTTCGATTCAAATTCGAACTGAGATATCGAGACGCAAGAATACTGAGCCAATGATAACACACGATGTTTCAGATTAATTTATGCGATTGATTTTTTCGATTAGATCATTCGATACAAAAACTTATCAACAAATCCGACAGGTGCTTGATTCGCACATGATTCATAATAAACTTCCAACATTATGATAAGGGATCAAATTCGACAAAACGTGGAACTGAATTAGATCTCGATAATCTTCTCGTGTGTTCAATTTTTGCTTCGCCTTGATCGAATGCTAAATCAAGAGGAGTAAAACCTCTTAGTTCCTTCCTTTCACAGCGAATACTCTTGACTCTCTGTCATTGCGACATTGATGTCGTATAGAGCTGTTCCCAATTATCATTGTTAATTGATATCCATACCTAGACAAACTCAGACCAGACTTATTGCAAGGCTTGTCTACGTGAGGCAAGAGATGTCTTTCACGGTCCGACTAGATTGAGAATGAGAATAACCCGAAACATTGTCGGGTACAAAAATGTGAATCGGTAATTGTGAAGAAAATTGTTGGTTATGTGTTACAGGCGATGTCAAATCATTCATCGTCATTACAAATTGGCGCCCGAACAGGGACAAGTCAAATAGCAGTTGGGGACCAATCGATGATGATAAGGGCCAGTGAGTCACAGAAAGATCCGCCAACATCTTCAGGACATATATGGGCAAATCCCATGAACTTTTCGAGTGAATTGGAGGAGTATCGGGAAGCTCTTAATGTTCCACAGCACGGGTTAAAATACGTGCTGACTAAGTGCTTCGAAGATAGTGCAAAAGAATGGTGGAAATGCATACGGAGGAGTTTCACCTCATTCCACGAGTTTAAAAGAGAATTCACATCGGAATACTGGGACGAAGAAGCACAACACAGGTTGTGGACAAGGTTAAGGAGTGGGTTCTGGGACAACAATAGGAGAGTTCCCAGAACAGATTATGCCAGAAAATTGTACGATCAGGCGAAAGATCTGGAACCACAACCTTCGGGAGCTGAAATCATTCGATATCTTCGAATGCATTTTGGTGAAGGAATAAAAAATACGATGGTAACGAGGGGAATTTTTACCCTTCGGGATATGCTGAATATCCTGAGGGGCCATGACAGGATGAACCCAGCAAACAATACATCACGGCCCGCGACAACAACGGATTATCAAGGGAGAACAGAGGGTACAGCTCGAAACCAATGAGTATACAAGGCTCGATGCTCCCAAACAGGAATGTTCTTATGATAAAGAGGGAATCAAAGTAGGAGAACGGAGGGTACAGCTCGGAACCAATGAGTATACGAGGCCCAAAGCTCCTAAAATAAAACAATTCGGTGATAAAAAGGAGAACGGAAAACAAAATAAACAAATCATAAATACAGAGAGAAAGAAGACACAGGAAAGTATAACAGTAAACCTGAGGGGTACAATTGTGGAGAATAAGCACGAACAGGAAAGAATAGGACAGGTGGAATTTAATGGGAAGAACAAGCAAGATTCGAAGATCACTATTGAAACAAGAGAATACAAAAGAATCCGAAATTTAGGCGGAAAGAGGAAAATACAGGATAAACTCTTGAGGAAAGGAGGATAGGTTAAAGTTGGGAGAAAATTTTTATACCGTTATGAAGATCGTAATATGAGGCAGTATGATGAAGTGAGTAGATGGAGAAATAAACTCAGACGAAATAGTGCAGATAAAAAGAGATTACAAGTGAGCAGATGACACTGTCGAAAATTCGTGTGAAGGATACAAGGAAGGTATAGGAAACAGATCAAGACCATAGGAATAGAAATAAGAATAGGAATGGGATATAGAATATCAGATTATATTAGGCTATGGATGATGAAAAGGCGAAGGAAGAGGAAGAGAACATATGTTATCAGTGAATAGATTAGAGAGACAAAGATTAGTGATAACCCTAACTCTTTGGTAAATTATCTGAAAGCTCGAAGCATGTTTGTCCCTGACAGCACTACCACCGATTTCTACGTCGCATCTTCGTGCACTCTACGTGGGTGAATGGTGGACGTGAATACAAGGCGAATGGATGGAGATTCTACGTAGAGAGGACGTAGAGGCAACGTAGAAATGTCCAGTGCTGTACGGGGTGTCTGTTCTAGTGCGCATCTTAATCAACATTATGTGGTATAGTATAATACTTTTAATGTTTCAAGCAACCCCTCAATCGTTTTTGAAAGTCGATACTTATTCATAACCCTGGTTGAATCAAATGGAATAATCCAAGGGATTTGAAATGCAATAACGAATCCTAATAAACCAAACACATAACTGCCACTCATGATAAGCACAGACTCGGTGTTCCCATTTGTTTATGTGGAAGTTTTCCTTCCCAATGAAATTAACTGTGATCTCCATTGGAATCAGTTTCAATCTTCGGAAGAGGGTGACGAACAAGAATCCACAAACAAACGGGAAAATCGAATCTCTGCTCATCATGAGTGGCAGTTATGTGTTCGATTTATTGAGATTCACTATTGTATTCGAAATTCCTTGGATTATTGCATTTAATTCGATCAGGGTTATGAATGAGTATCGACTTCTGAAAATGGTTGAGGGGTTGCTTGAAACATTGGAAGTATTCACCATATCACATAACGTTGATTGAGATGCGCATTCGAACAGACACAAACATGCTTCGAGCTTTCAGATAATCCACCGGAGAGTTAGGGTTATTACTAATTATCGTCTCTATACTGGAACCATCATGCCTATTCACGCACTTAGGCTCTCGGTAGCCCCAGTCCGCGTGCACGGTCCATAACTTGCACCCCAACGAGCGGAAGGGGGTCTATGACCAAAGTTTTGTACACGGAGAAAAAAGATCATGGAATGATCGCTAGGAAAAATAGTAAACTGGTGACAACTACGAATTTCTGTGCACAGTCGCTAACAGAGACGAGTAATGATTCCTATTTTGGTATACTATATTGTATTCTAATATACCAAAATAGGAACCATTACTCGTCCCTGTTAGCGACTGTGTACAGAAATCCGTAGTTGTCACCAGTTTACTATCTTTCCTAGCGATCATTCCATGATCTTTTTTCTCCGTGTAAAGGGTTTGAAACCAACTTTTTAATGCCATGATAAGAAAATAGGGGGCCGGTTTGAAGAAAACCATTTTGACCTCTAATGACTTTCAAAATCACCCCTGAGGGATTTTTCAAGGTTAGCACCATACTTTCCCCTGTAACCCTAAACTTCTCATCAGGAACATATTTTTCCATCTCTACTAGTTCACGAGGTATTTGACCGTATCACTTAAAATGGTCTACCCTGTATGACTCAATTTATTGTATTTATAACCTCTCGTATTTTTACGCGAGAATTCATAGGCCTTTGTGAGGGATTTGCTAGGCATCATATGATCTCGTGATTGTCTAGAACAAGCATGGACCGACTTGCACTCAATCCTATTTGGAGACGGCAGTTCGGTGGCAAGCAATCTCACGGGGGCAGGTACGTAACGCATGTACGTTACGCACATGAGTGCCGTGTTGTCAGTGGCAATCTTGTACAACCTGATCACCCTACTACTACGTGCGCTAACGCTCTTTCCTCTCGAAATCGCGTGTCACAGAACTGCTGTCTGTGAGTGCAATGGAGCGCAAGAGTGAAATTGAGTCCATGTCTGGCCTAGAGAATTACTAGAATAATTTCTGATAAGGAAATTGGCGCTGGTCACACTTTCTGTGTGTTTGCCTCATTCCGATAAACATTCCCCTGTCACTTTTTGAACTCCATTTTTCTATTGTGGCTGAAATTGTGTTAAAAATTTCTTTCTTCGATTCGGAAGTCTTGAAAGCTTGAGAATTTCATAAGGGAAGATTGGAAAACCTTTGAGAAATATTCCTATGGACACCCAGTATTATTCTCATGTATATGGTTTTTGCACTCATTGGAAAGATCTCAAGTTATGAAAGCTTTATTTATATGAACGAAGTATACCTCGTTAATGCCAAGGAGAGTATAGTAGGGCCAATACTAATGGCAGCCGCATTTTGCCATGTCGTCGCAGCGCCTAACGTGTATATCATCAAGACCCCAAGGGATACTAATATTGGCCCGCAACTTGCCAACCACGCTCTCTGTTGAGGTGCTGCAGTCTAAGAAAACATGATTACATATTCTAATTGGATTTGTTCTTTTTGAGGATTGAACTCTCTGAAATAATTTGACGGAAAATGAACTGTATCTCACCTCACTGACATATAAGTAAAGTGCATTGGCCATGCCCGTACCGATTCCGCTTACGAATCTACCCACGTACAACATCGATACATTTTGGGAGATAGCAATCAAAAGCCATCCAATAGTGTGAGGTAGAGTAGCGAGGGCTATAGCAGATGTTCGACCGAGCCATTCGGAGAATAATCCCGCGACGAGAGCACCCACAGGATTCGAAACCACTCCCAGAGATGCTATCCATGACGTCTCTTCTTGACTAGCAAACTTAGTTTCTAATAGTTTCGGGATCAGAATCGCGCTGAAACCTTGCGACAGTCCCACTGAGATTTGCCCAGTATGCGCAGCTAAACCCGCAAATATCTGTATTGAAAGCATAAAAAATTTCCATGAATTATTCATATCCCTTTATGCATTCATTCTCAGACGATTGGTTATTGACTTTGTATCTGCAAAATCTGTATATGTGTGTACGTGTAGAGAAGATACCATACATTGGAGCTCTCAACTGAAACGTAGCAATACAAATATGAATAAATCAGTTGCCGAACAAAAGGTTATGTCTACAAAAAGATGCAATATACAATTGCCAATAAAATGGATCATTTATCTTTTTTTTCCTTTTGTTCCCCCAAGGAATAAATTATTGGCAACTGCATTGGCATCGTATTGTTGGCTTGTGGGAAAAAACCAGTTCTACTCCTAAGATAGAGATGAACATATATTTATATCTGTGAAGGTTGATAAACGCTCGAGGCATCAAAATTGAAACTGAGGGACAAAACTTGTTCATACACTTTAAATGGAAACGATCAATTCAGAGGATAATCAATTGTTTCATTCCTTAATTGCACATCATAGGCGTTCACTATTACATCAAAGGACATCCATCCTAATACAAAGATATTTTACGATGTATTGGATTCAAAATTAATTTATATATAAATCGAAACGTGAGATGGAAGATCCCAGGGCCGTCAGCTGCGCAGAAGAATTCATTTATAATCTGCTTCATGTTACCACTGTCCTCATTAAGAGGCCGGTTTTTGTTTAGATATAACGTTTAAATACATTAATGAGATCTGCTATTGATATCTAATTTATATAGCGATTACGAGACTGGTGAGATACCTGGTAGTATTGTGGAGATAATCATTCCGTGAATGAGATTTTTCAAATTATTCACATTCATACAAGATGCTAACTTTCATTATAAATTTTTTTCCCACCAACAAGGACTCATTAGCTGTCAAGGAATCTGATTTTTTATTAACGATTCCATGGATCCACAGGAGAGGAGAATAATATTCATTCCGTACTTAAGTGTAGAATCTTAAATTCACATCTACCCTAATAGTACATAACGTTTGTTAAACATTCTGAAAACGTTTTCAGGACGTTTGAATATTTTACGCATATTGGTGTTACTTGGGTAGTGTACGATAAAAGAACGGTGCTATGTGGATCTTCAGAAACATTTAAATATATATTCATACTCGTCACTTATTGAACATCTCATCAGAAGATTTAATCTGCTCTTCAGTGACTGTACGAAATGTTATGCTTGGGGGAAACAGCAATTGAACCAACTTTGCAATATTCAAATTTCATTTTTTCACAATTCAATTCTTTGCCACACTCAGGTCAGTCAGGCTGTGTCGTCTTCACAAATTCTTCTTCCTTCTCCAATCGATGTGGAACAAAGGACAGTCGTTGGGTAGGTCCCTGATAAAAATTCCGTTAGAAACGGATAGGAATCGAGTTCTATCCGTTTACTCTGCGTTTTCTCTCTCTGCAATTCCTGACAAGAGCAGATGGAATAATTTCACTCGGGCTTGATTGAGAATTATGGATATGAACAGTATCAGTTCCTGACGGTTCCAAGTACACGGAGAGAATAATTGTTTAATTTTTCATGTGAAATACAATAGTTTTTACTGCGCTTCATATCAACCCCAGACCGAGCTTTGATTTTTATAAGGATTTATATTTCCACACAGTAAAATAGTTCCCCATAAGGATTATATTATATGTACGTTTTCCAATTCACACAGTAAAAATTCCGCTAATAAAATTTGGAAGTTGATGGATTTTCAGGAAAATTTCTTATTCAGTCAATATTTTACTGAACATCATTATAAATTACTGTTTTTCTTGTAAATTTCAATCTGGTCCGTGGATAGTGATTTAGCTCAGTAATTTCACCTGTATTCCTCTTCCCGTGTACATAAAGTCTATCGATATTCAACGGCTGAAACCTCTGAGTATGGTACCTGTTTCTATACGCAAAGAAGTATCGTGAATGACTTTGTTCTGAATGCAAAAACCGAAGTAAAACAATATATGCCAAAATACCAAATACATATATGCGTTCTTAACGGGAACGGTGTATGCATATCAGGGGGGAAAACCGGTATGAAGTCTGTCCGCATCTATCCGTATTAGTGTGTATGGGATCCTAACCGCTCCTGAATACCAAAAAAATCATAACCAAATTTCGTTTTTGACAACAAATAGAACTTGACAGTTTTCATGTAAATATCGCAACAATCCAAGTCCACTCACATTTTAACATCGAAGTACAATTACCATTAACTTACTGTGTAACGCAGCCCACTCAACACAATTTGTCACCGTATCATAAGTATAATATAACTTGGAAATCACATGCGATGTAACCTACTCATTACATATAATTTCACACTCATGAAAAGTAGTCGAAATGCCACTGTAAGATAACGTTCTTTGTGTTGGTTACATGGTTGTTGCATGCAATTGTTATTACCTTTCTATTTTGGAAAATATGTATTATAGACCCCTTTTGACCTCAGGTTCGAGGTCAGGGGCATGTATGTGTATGTATGTTACCGGCAAAACCTGAAGTCTGGGCAATTCGTAAAATACCTGCGTTTTCAGGTAATACCCGAAAATGTCTGGAGATTCATAGGCATTTAACAATTTGCCCAGGCATTTATGCAAATTGAGAAAATTGATTGAAAGGTTCACTATGTGTTCGTTATGAGCATTTTTTAATGTTCAACAATTTTGGATTCATACTCATTCAATGTCTTGTCACGATAAAATTATAATTCGTTCATATAGTTTGTTATTGAACATGTTGATTGGAACACGTTGAACTATTATGGCATTTGGAATTGCACAACACGTCATTCCTCCTATAGGAACATCTTCTCGAATGATAATACTCTTGACAGCTGCAGCGGAAAAATCCTTGTCCAGAGGTATTCGATTCCTGTGTCGCAATTGATCGCAGATAAATCATTTTATTCAATGGTACTTCTTGCTCGTCAAGAAACTTACTTTTACTGACGTTCATTAAATCCGGACCTGCAGATCAAATCATTATTAGTTTTGAATAAAAAAAAATGAATATAAGAATAATTCTCTAAGCTGCTTCACCTGCGATATAATCTATTCACAGCGTGGCCAGCGATCAGATGAGTCTAACGGAATGGGCCGATTACATATTTGGTTTAAAAAGAACCCATGAGAAAATCACAAAATTCCAGGTGTGGCCACCCTGATTTATTACACCATATTTGGTTCCGATTTTATAGAGTTCATCTTTTTTTCCAGAACTGCTGCAACCAGGTTCCCCAATCGCTCTTTGCCTTCCCAACATCTGGAATTGGAATTGTGAGATTATCTCCAGTTCTTACTTCTGGATGATTCTGGAATTTGGAAGTTTGAAAAAATGAAATTTTACTAATCTGAATTTGGAAAGTTCATATGACATTGAATTAGTATGGATGTAAAATTGTTGAGCATTAAAAAATATTTTAACACATAGTGAATCTTTTGACTGAATTTCTCAATCTGCTTAAATGGTGTTGGAAAATTCACGAAATGCCTGAATAATTTGCGAATAATTTGCCCTTAACATACGTATGTGTGTGTGTTGAACCTGAAAACTGGGTTAAAAAATTTTATCGGGTTCAATAATGCAACTAATAACAGATGGATGAAACCACGACGTTGCTGAAATGAAATATGCAATATTGTGGTTACATTGTAGCAACTTTTGATGTGTGAAATTACACGTCACCAATCCAATGCATATAACAAATAAGTGATATTGCATGTGATCTCCCCTCTTGAAAATGTCAGGCAAATCTGGATGAATCCTAACAGTTCCGGGAACAAAGACCGAGCAGAACCGGGTAGGTCCGGACAGGTTCCTGCCCGAACCTGCCTGGTTCTGTCGGTTTTTGTCCCAGGAACTGCTGGGGTCTGCTTGGCATTTTCAGCAGGGTGGAGTTCCATTGTAGTTAGGATGCGGTAACAAACTGTATTGGGTGAGAGGTTATGAACAGTCAATAGATTCATTCATATCTCAACCTAAGACACACTTATGATATAATACATTATCACGATTCGTACGCTGCAGGTGAATCATTGAACGATATATATATATATATATATATATATATATATATATATATATAGTTCCATTACCTTTCGAACATTTTCTCGGGAGGGGTCAATCGATTTCGCTGAAAGTTGAGGTTCTTGAGGTATCTTATGAACTATACAAACATACCAAATTTCAGCCCTCTAACTGTCATAGGTTAGGAGAACGAAGCTTTCAAAGGTTCGAAAATCACCATTTTTAGCCTACTTTTAAAAATTCAGTTCTCCAATACTTCAAGCTCGAATCGAATGATCCATGTCAGGTCTTGTTCAATACATTATTTAGTATGTAGAAAAGAATATCTTAGACCTCTAGATCATTCGGCCTTGTTTTATAACAAAGTTGAAAACAATGGCAATCTCCGAGAAATGACTATTTTCGAATGGCTGCCAAAAATTCAAGTTTCAACCGATCTCCTCTCGCTAAGGCTCTTTTTTTTCGCCAATGTATGCCCTTCAAGCAAGAGGTTCAAAGAAGATTATTTGCATGCAAAGATCCGTAATATTCCGCGTCAAAGCTCGCAGATTTTGAAAAATCGCTACCTTTAACCTCCCAGTACTCATTTCTATCGACTCTATCAACTTTCTATCTGTTGTGGAAACGGCAGCTTTGAACGCGGGCTATAACTGAAATTTGAAAAGTAGAGCTTACCTAAATGTATTACACCGCACGAATAGTTTAAGTATATGAGTGCGTATGTGTATGATCCGTGCGATCGACTTAGGTTCTATACTGCTTTACACCTAGAACAACCCGTTACAAGGACTTTCTTGGCCCGAACTTCTATGATTTTCTACAGCTTGCTGAGTATTTGAAAAATTAACAAAAATACTGTTTTCTTAAATTTCATTAGGAAGCTGATAATATGATTTTTATTGTTCAATATGTTTAATTTTGAGAGGAATATTTTGAAATTACGTTCTCATAATTTGGATGACCTGGAAAAAATTTCTCGAGTACATTTTCAAGTTTGTGATGCGTATATTTAACCTTGCGTGTGTGCACCTGTTTTTCGAGATATGGTGTGTACATTGGATCACGTTCCTTAAAAGACCCAGTGTACACACGCAGGGTCAAGTCAAGTTAACTTTTCCATTTACAGTCATTTAAAAACATTCTTATTTTATCGTTTATAATTTTTTATATTTATCGTTCCTTAGGGAATAAAACCCAAGTAGCAGAAAAGGTTAGAAATGCTAAGAGCGTGTTCGGAAAATTCTACGAACATGCGTAGAACCTCCAAATGAGACTGTTTCGAATAATTATGTGCTATGCACCTCCATAGAATATCTTAACGAATTTATCCAAAATAGTCTCATTCGCACATCTCTTTCACATTCATGGAGTCACCATAGTATATTTGAGAAGTTCTTGTGCTACTTGGGAAGTTTCACTTTCCTTGAATTATTATCAAAAGACGTAATCTTCACTTCAAATAAATTTCCTTTAACTGGAACATAACAGTGATACTGCCTGGTGTTTGATATAGTTGTCACAGTAGAAAATCGACAACTTCATTTATTCTCGCGCTTTGTTACGTCAATATGTGGCACCCACATAACTCTGAAGAAAGTCATCATTATTTTTGATATATGTACAGAGTTGATTCATGAGAGACACGTGGATGTGAGAGATTGTTGGAATTTTTAAAGAGTTTTTATAAGTGCAAAGTGGTGTCAAGAGAAGCATAAAAACTGATTCTTTTGGAGTCGAAAGAGTTCCCGTTTATTGAAAATAAAAAACCTGAATAGAATAGCAAATAAATTTAATAGGAGAAGTGAAAAAGGGCCGTAAAGCGGAAAGTGAGGCGAGGGAAGGTGGAGTCAGATAGTAGTGATGAAGAGGTGAGGGAGGAGGAGCTAGAGAGATTGAGAAATGAGAGGAGTAAATGGTTAAAATCGAAAGGAGATAGGTTAAAATCCAGAAAAGACATGGGTGGAAAGAATAAAAAGAATAAAGGGAATGGCAGAGAGAATGTCAAGAGAGTTGACACGGCAGGAGTTGGTGATAATATAACGGATAATAAACCAGAGAAAAATATGGTAGAATTCAGTTTAGCCGAAGGAATGTTTGAAAGCTTGATGAAAAAGTTACTCCAGGAGGGTAGCGTTGATAGTAGGTTGAAGTTAAATAACACTAGTAGCGAGATAGAAAGTACGAGTATGGGAGTAGATAGTCTAGGACTTGAAAGGAAGAGATCTGTAAAAGATTCTCGAGACCCTGATGAAGGAGATATGGATTTTAGAGAAAAAAGGCAGTTGACAGATAAACAAATAGGTGAGAAAGTCAAATCTCATGTAGCACATGAAAATAGCATGAATATTAGTAATGCAAAAGAAAATGGCAATAAAGTGCAAGTTAGGGCAGGGAAAAAATCTGAGGTTGAAAATGAGGGAAATTCGAGAAATGGGAACCAAGCTGACAAAGCGAATAATAGTAATGGTAACTTTGCAAATAACAAGGAAGACAGAAGCAAGACGAGTGATAGGTTTGGAATGGATTATATAGGTGACGAGTATGGTATTGAGGTCTTTTTGAAAGGAGGGCATCATACTACCGTGAGGAAAAGAGACGAAATTAAGATATACAGATGTTTAACACATATAGGAGGTAGAATTTCAAGATTCAGTATGACGGGATTGAATAGGGCTGAAGTATCGTAAAGTAATAAAGTTGATGCAAATAGGGTTCTGGAAAGATGTGGAAGCGTAGAGAGTGTAATTGGGGGTAGGATACCAGAAAATAGAAAGACGAGGAAAGGGGTGATCAGAGACTGGGAGGATTCGATAGAGGAGCTAAAATAGGGAATTATGCCAGGACAAGGCAAAATAGACTTAGAGAAAATCAAAAGAAGGAAAATGGTGAATGGTAAGGAGATTTTTGAGGATACGGATTTAATTAAGGTGACTCTCGAAGGAGAAAATTTGCCTCGAAAACTATTAATTGGGTATGGGCATGTATGGTTGAAGATAGATCCATGGGTGGAGCCGGTTAGACAGTGTTATGCATGTTTAAGGTTCAGCTATGTTGAAAGATTCTGCAAAAGAAATGTTACGAGATGTGTGAGATGTGATGAAACAGAACATGGTGAATGCTCGGAAGAAGAACGGTGCATAAATTGTGGTGGAAAACATAATAACGCGGATACAAGATGTCCGGTGTATAAAAAGAACCTGCAAGTCAAAAGAATTATGGCGTATGAAGGTGTTAGTGTGTAGGAGGCAGAGAAAAGAGCTTTCAATAATCAAATAAGATGGGGCCCAGAAGTAGCATTTGGAGAGGGCGATTTTCCGGAATTGAGAGGTTCTAAGATGGGCCAGAAAAGAGGAAGAAGATACAAAGATGAGAGGGGAGGTCAGTCGAATAGAAAAGAAATGTATGCAGAGCGCAATAACGAGGGAAATGAAAGGTGTGAAAATTCGGCAACCAACGAAGGTTACAAAGAAATACATAAGACAGGAAAGATTGTGCAAAATTTAGTGTGGAAAAGGGGAGAAGAAAGAAAAGTTGAAGAAAGTTCATATTATAAAAATATAGAGAAGAATTGGGGGAAAAATCACAATGGAAAGATAGTAATAGGTACACAAGGAAATGATTTACAAGGAAATGAAAATGGGAGTCAAAATGTAGATATAGAAGATTCGGTGAGTTCAGAAGGAAATAGCTTTGATGGATTGAGAAGTGGAAATGACCATGAGCTGGTCAAGGAAAAGGGAAAAAAAGATTATCAAGAGGGAATTAATGAAGGGGAAAGGTGATTGATAAGGGATCTTATGGGTGAATGAGAGAGTGGGAGGAAATAATAATTCATTATACGAACATGGAAAAACAAATCAAAATAGGATTGTGGAACGCTAGAGGAGTTGGGGGTAAATGGGATGAAATTAGGAATATTCTGGCTAATTATGATATAGTAGGTATTACGGAAACGTGGCTTAAACCGAAAAATAAGGTAAAACACAAAGATTATGATATGATTAGGAATGATAGAAAAGGGGAAGAGAGAGGTGAGGAGGGTTATGATAATAATCAAAAAAAGTTTACAGTACGAAAGATTGAATAATATTGATGATAGTTTAGGTAATATGGAGGGTATTGGCATCAAGATCAAAGGAAAGAGGAAAAATATTAATATCGTCACTTGCTATAGAAGACCTAGTATGAGAGAAGGAAGGGATGTTCAATACAGTTGGTTGAGTAAGATTGGAGAACAGGGCGATGAAAATATATTTATGGGAGATTTCAATGCTCACCATGAGGAATGGAATTGTGATGATGTTGATGAAGAAGGGGAAAGGTTATTGGAAAAACTGCATGAAAATAACCTTTTCATAATTAACAGAGAAACTAAGTCATGGGTGGGAGGATACAGCAGAAGAGACGCAAACTTGGGCCTTTTTATAGGAACTGATGGATTGATAGCGAATAGTGAGGTACAGGAAGAAGAAGATACTTTCGGCTCTGATCATAAGTTTCTAGCATTAATTGTTAATTTTGAAAGAGAAAGAATTGAGTATTATAAATCAAGTAATAAATTAGAGAATTATAGAACAGATTGGAAAAAGTGGAATGATGAGATTAAAAAGAAAGAAGTTATTTTTGAAATGGAACAGTATAGGAGAGGAAATGTGGAGCAAAAATATATTTTTCTGTATACAAGTATTGTGGGAGCTATAAACAACATCTCTGGAAGGAAAGAAGAGATGGAAATGGAAGAAATTAGAAAAAGAAGGGAATGGGGGAATAATAAGGAATGGAAAACTGAAGTCAAAGTAAGAGTCGCCTTCGATGCTACATATTTTCGATGCTACATAGCGGCGATCCTACATATTATGTCCAGGTGCCTCGATGCTACATAAGTGCGTTGCTACATAGCTGCGATCCTACATAAGGAGTTTTTTACAAAATGTCGATCGGCTCGATGCTACATATGCTCGATCCTACATATGGTGTTCCTTTGTACAGGTGCTTCGATGCTACATATGCTCGATTCTACATATGGTATTTCTTTGTACTGATGACTCGATGCTACATATGCTCGATCCTACATAAGATATTCTTTCGTGCGAATGCCTCGATGCTACATAAGTGCGTTGCTACATAGCTGCGATCCTGCATAGGGATTTTTTTGACGTAATGTCGAACGGCCCGATGCTACATAAGCTCGATCCTACATATGATATTCTTTTGTACAAATGCCTCGATGTTACATAAGTGCGTTGCTACATAGCTGCGATCCTACATAAGGATTTTTTTGACGAAATGTCGAACGGCTCGATGCTACATATGCTCGATCCTACATATGATATCCCTTTGTACAAGTGACTCGCTGCTACATAAGCGCGTTGCTACATAGCTGCGATCCTACATAAGAAGTTTTTTACAAAATGTCGATCGGCTCGATGCTACATATGCTCGATCCTACATATGGTGTTCCTTTGTACAGGTGCTTCGATGCTACATATGCTCGATTCTACATATGGTATTTCATTGGTACAGATGACTCGATGCTACATATGCTCGATCCTACATATGATATTCTTTTGTACAAATGCCTCGATGCTACATATGCTCGATCCTACATAAGATATTCTTTCGTGCGAATGCCTCGATGCTACATAAGTGCGTTGCTACATAGCTGCGATCCTGCATAGGGATTTTTTTGACGTAATGTCGAACGGCTCGATGCTACATATGCTCGATCCTACATATGATATTCTTTTGTATAAATGCTTCGATGCTACATGAGTGCGTTGCTACATAGCTGCGATCCTACATAAGGAATTTTTTGATAAAATGTTGGTGAGCTCAACCCTATATAAAGCATTCTCTGAAAAATTCTGATCCTCCATGGGAAAAAATTGAAGAAAATTCAATCAGATCCAATGTGGGAATTTTGGTGTATTTAAGTGGACAAAAGGTGTTGGTGAATCGATGTATTGCTATTCTTTTGAAAAGAATTGTTTTTCTCTGTGACACGTTACGAAATACATTTCTTTATGTGATAATATTAAACTTGTGATATAAAAGGAGGAAAATACTGTGAAGACTTCATTGAAATTTCATAACTCATCCGCAGATCAGGGATTTTCATGCATGGAAAATATTTTTTTGGAATCTGGATGAAATGAATACGTTTGCATAAAAAACCGATCACTCATAATACAAAAGTGCAATTGCTTGTTTTGATTGTTGTTGAATATGTTCGCAACAACTTTCCCACTGAAAGTTTCTTTAGTATCGCGAATTCTTTACTTTTTTTCATCATGAAAGTCCCCAAACGCGAAGCACATAAACATGCATATATCTCAAATTACTCTCGGAAACTTTTCTGAAAAAATTGGTAATGAATTCTGGTGAGCATTTTATCAAACGCGTATAGAATTCTAAAAGCGTTCTTGAGGATTCCCTAAAGATATCTTGAACAGTTCTCAAAGATATCTTTAATGATTCTTCGAGAACTCTTGAAGAAAAGTTTGAGAAGTTTTCAATAAGGAATCTTTGAGAAATTTTTGAGATTTCTTGAAGAACTCTTCAAGATATTTTCAAGAAATCTAAAATATTCGTTAAATATATCTTAAAGAATTCTTGAAAGTTTTAAATATTTGTGAACACCCAGAGATACCTTGCTCTGTCATTGACCAAGAATTTCTGCCGCAACTGGAATCGATCTGGGGTTTTCTCAATCACCAGTCACGTTAGTTGCCATGAAGTCATGCATATGTGGTCATATATGGATGATTTTCACTAGGAATTTAGGTAATATTATGCTTTACAAAGTTCATCAAAAAATCAATATTAAAAGCTTTCAATTCTTATCTGTAATAACTCTTGCGTAGAATATTTCTTGCTTACATTCAATTGAAGAAATTGTTCTCCAATTTTTACACAGCACAAACATGTTGCAAATGATTTTCTGTTATGACAATTCTGACAGATATCCATCATGAAAGAATGGAAGAATGAACATATTTTTCATATGATGAATATTTTCTTGTGAGATTTATTACCACTCCCTCGAAATATCTCATAATCAAAAATTCTAGTGAAACTCATCGGTCTTGAATGAATTCTTGGGAAACATTTGAGGTGGTACATCAATTCTCTTCACCAGAGGATAATTCTCAAGACCCAGATAGCGTAACAGGACAGGGTTTGTTTATAATGAATGGTCTTTGGGACCATAAGAGTTCACAAAGAGTGCTTCATGAACATATCGAGGGCTAATGTGCTGTGTAGGGATTGACGGGGTTGAAAAGAAACTAATTAAAATCCCGTGTAACAAAAAGTGAGTGAATACAATCTTTCCTACGGACCCTGATAGTGACCCGGTAAAAGACGCATAATCGTGATAGATTTCCGTTGCGCGCTAATAAATAAATCCCTGTATTTTGCGAACTAATGATCCAATCGACCTGGAACTTTCCAAAAAGTTTGTCCATACCTTAGCGAACAACTTTGTCGCTGGAAGTTTTTTGTAGCTCATACTTCCCCCGACACTTTTTCAATGCGAAGCATAAAACACGTGATTTTTTACTTCGAATGAAAAATTAATTAATTTATTATTAATTTTTACAAATTTTTTCGACATTGTCGTCTTCAGTGAAGTCTCACAAATCAGAATCTGTAAGTTTTATTCCGATTCGCCGAAAAATGAATGAGATCCAACGAGTTTAATGTTGGAAAACATTGACTTTTGATATGAAAAAATGTGTAGTTTTTATTTTTTCCCTCGAAAACTATTCATCCTAGAAAAAAATTGTGAAGTGACACTGACCTTGTTTTTCCAAGCTCTATGACCAAATATTTTTTAATTTTCAAAATTCCGATTTTTTTTTCGACCTCCGACGGGACCGTTTGGATCAAATTTGTGATGCGTTCCGAGCGCTAAGCGAGTTATTCTTCCCGGCACCTCAATTAATTCCAGTAAGTGATCTCGCAAGGAAATCAAGAGAAGGCAAGAGCAGAGTGGACGTACCACAAATCTTCGCATTAGGTATTCTGATATCGGATTATTATAGTAGAATTATAGATGGATGAACAACAGACAGGAATGAAGCAGATAAGACATAGATCTATATGTTATGTACCACCACTATCAATTTCATTGAGTGGTGTCGCAAGCAAATGGAGAAAAGACAGAAGCGCAGCACATACATGGAGAAAAGAAAACAGTTAAGGTGAATTGTTGTCGCATTAACCACGAATGTGACAGAATTTAGTAAATTTTGGACATTCACTCTGAATGTGTTCACATCCACCATGAATATAAATACATCAGCTGCCAATGTGAACACATTCAGAGTAAATATCCAAAATTTACTAAATTCTGTCACATTCATGGTGAATGTGACAACAATTCACCGTAACTGTTTTCTTTTCTCCGTGTATACTCCAGATCCTTGCATCACGTGGACTTCAAAGACCGACTGACAGATAATTAAGTAGACTGTTCATGGTCAATTTGATGAAAATTAGACACATACAACAATTTTGTGATAATTGTTGTAGATTAACTATAGTTCATGCTAACTCATGTGACTGGAGATACAATTCATTCTACCATTTTCTCTCCAAAAGTTTTATTTCTCCAGTTGTTCCATTCAATCTGGATTATATTTCTATTTCTATAAATCTGTATTCTCATTTCAAATTATCTTTATTTTCAAAGAATTCAATTCTTGATTATCATGAACATTAAATATCTTTCTTTTCACATATTTTGACACTCACATATCGTTATGCCTAAATATGTGTCCAGAATGGAAACAATCTTATTCACCAACAAATTTCTCCTCTCATTTCAACATATATATTCAACGATAAGGATCAGTGGAAGTGGAAATATGTGAAAAGAAAGATATTTAATATTCATGATATTGAAGAATTCAATTCTTTGAAAACAAAGATAATTTGAAAGAGGATAAAGGTTTACAGGAATAGAAATATAATCGAAGTTGAATGGAACAAGTGAAAAGATAAAACTTTTGGAGAGAACATGTTATGATGAACTATAGTCATTCTACAACAATAGAATTTCTATAATCACATTATTGTTGCATGTGTTCAATTTTCATCGAATTAATCCTGAATTGGCTGCATAATTATTTGTCAGTGGGTCTGTGAAGTGCGCCAGATGGAAGGATCTGGGGGATTTTTGCTGCGCTTCTGTCTCTTCTTCATTTCCTTGTGACACGTTCTAATGGATTTGATAGTCGTGGTAGCTAATTTACTGACCTATAGCATATGTGCTTCTTTTCTGCTTGTTGTTCGTCTATCTGTGATTGAGAAAACCCCAGATCGATTCCAGTTGCGGCAAAAATTCTGGGTCAATGACAGAGCAAGGTATCTCTGGGTGTTCACAAATATTTAAAACTTTCAAGAATTCTTTAAGATATATTTAACGAATATTTGAGATTTCTTGAAAATATCTTGAAGAGTTCTTCAAGAAATCTCAAAAATTTCTCAAAGATTCCTTATTGAAAACTTCTCAAACTTCTCTTTAAGAGTTCTCGAAGAATTATTGAAGATATCTTTGAGAACTGTTCAAGATATCTTTAGGGAATCCTCAAGAACGCTTTTAGAATTCTATACGCGTTTGATAAGATGTTCACCAGAATTCATTATCAATTTATTCAGAAAAGTTTCCAAGAGTAATCTGGGATATATGCATGTTTATGTGGATCGCGTTTGGGGACTTTCATGATGAAAAAAAGTAAAGAAACTCTCAGTGGGAAAGTTGTTGCAAACATATCCAACAACAATCAAAACAAGCAATTGCACTTTTGTATTATGAGTGATCGGTTTTTCATGCAAACGTATTCATTTCATCCAGGTTCCAAAAAAATATTTTCCATGCATGAAAATCCCTGATCTTCGGATGAGTTATGAAATTTCAATGAAGTCTTCACAGTATTTTCCTCCTTTTATATCACAAGTTTAATATTATCACATAAAGAAATGTATTCCGTAACGTGTCACAGAGAAAAACAATTCTTTTCAGAGGAATAGCAATCCATTGATTCACCAAGACCTTTTGTCAACTTAAATACACCAAAATTCCCACATTGGATCTGATTGAATTTTCTTCAATTTTTTCCCCATGGAGGATCAGAAGTTTTCAGAGAATGCTTTATATAGGGTTGAGCTCATCAACATTTTATGAAAAAATTCCTTATGTAGGATCGCAGCTATGTAGCAGCGCACTTATGTAGCATCGAGGCATTTGTGCAAAAGAATATCATATGTAGGATCGAGCATATGTAGCATCGAGCCGTTCGACATTACGTCAAAAAAATCCCTATGCAGGATCGCAGCTATGTAGCAACGCACTTATGTAGCATCGAGGCATTCGCACGAAAGAATATCTTATGTAGGATCGAGCATATGTAGCATCGAGGCATTTGTACAAAAGAATATCATATGTAGGATCGAGCATATGTAGCATCGAGTCATCTGTACCAATGAAATACCATATGTAGAATCGAGCATATGTAGCATCGAGCCGATCGACATTTTGTAAAAAACTCCTTATGTAGGATCGCAGCTATGTAGCAACGCGCTTATGTAGCAGCGAGTCACTTGTACAAAGGGATATCATATGTAGGATCGAGCATATGTAGCATCGAGCCGTTCGACATTTCGTCAAAAAAATCCTTATGTAGGATCGCAGCTATGTAGCAACGCACTTATGTAGCATCGAGGCATTTGTACAAAAGAATATCATATGTAGGATCGAGCTTATGTAGCATCGGGCCGTTCGACATTACGTCAAAAAAATCCCTATGCAGGATCGCAGCTATGTAGCAACGCACTTATGTAGCATCGAGGCACCTGGACATAATATGTAGGATCGCCGCTATGTAGCATCGAAAATATGTAGCATCGAAGCTCCCCCCAAAGTAAAGTGGTGGGATAAAGAGTGTGAAGATGCAGTTCAGGAAAGGGAGGAATTTTTAAAGAAGTGGCAAGAGGAGAAAAGTTCGAGCAACTGGGAAAATTATCAAAGGGGATGTGCTGAAGCAAAAAGGATAATAAAAATCAAAAAAAGAGGAGACTTCAAAGAGTTCGTGAATAAAATAAACAAGAATCATAGTACGAAATACTTATGGAATGTATTGAAGGTCATGAAGAATGCTTTTACGAGAGTCGATTGGGAAGAAAGGAATTGGGAAAAGAAAATTGAACAGAAGGAAGTTGCTAAGAATAAGATCGCGATAGCTTGGGCGGATGAGATAGATTTAGGAGACTGGATGATCAGATGCTAAGGAAAGTAATGAATTGAAAAAAGATTTCAGCTGGATGGAGTTGGTAAGGACAATTAGAAACGCAAATGAAGATTCGGCGCCGGGGAGGGATGGTATTAGCTATAAGATAATTAAAAGACTGAGTTTCAGATTTAAAGTAGAGTTATTGAACATTTTTGATGAGTTATGGAGGAAAGGAGAGGTAGTGAAGCAATGGAAGGAAGCTCAGGTAATATTTATAGACAAGGCAGGTGGCAAGGGGGTGAGACCTATTGCATTGACATCGTGTATTGGGAAAATCATGGAAAGAATGATTGGGGAGAGATTGAACTGGTGGATGGAAAGGGAGGAAATCCTAGATGATTATCAATCAGGATTTAGGAGAGGACGCTCATGCTCAGATAATCTGGCTAGTATAATTATTGACATCAAGTCAGCATTTGCAAAAGAAGAAACGATCCTAGCTACTTTTTTGGATATCAAATCAGCCTACGATAATGTAAATAAAAATATTCTTATAAGAAAAATGGTTGGACTTGGAGTTCCCAAGAATATAATTAAATTTGTTAACAGTTGGATGAGCGACAGGGTGGGATACTTTGAGAATGGTAAGGGAAGCAAGTCAATTGGTAGAATCGCCCAAGGAGTCCCACAGGGTGGGGTGATTAGCCCTATGCTATACAATTTATACGTGACTGGAATATTTAAGGTAAATGATAGAAGGATGAAAGTTTTACAATATGCCGATGATGTTGTCATCACGACAAGGGAAGTAGAAGGCGAGGATAATAGTAGAGTTATGGAGGAATACTTGGAGACAGTGTGGCATAGACTTAGAGAGTTGGGGTTGGAAATATCGTCAGAAAAAACGGTTTCAGTCAGATTCAATGAAACAGGGAACGAAAAGATAGGAAGATCGGACCGGGAGGTGTTAGGAGAAAGTATTCGAATGGTGGATAGTTGCAAATTTCTAGGGATCAAACTTGACGAAAAATTTTCTTTCAAAGATCAGATTAAAGATGTGAAGACCGAAGCGGATATGGGGAATAATTTGCTGAGATTTATGAATGGCATAACTTGGGATATGGAAGTGGAAACGGCCTTAATGGTATATAAAAGCTATGTAAGATCAAGAAATGAATATGGTTTGTTCTTATATTCTCCAAAAAATAGAAAAGAAGTCAATACCTTGCAAAAAATACAGAATAAAGGAGTTAGAACCGCACTAGGATATAGAAATTCAACCCCGATCAATATTATGCATCTGGAGGCTAAAATCATTAATATTGAAGATAGAGCTATTCAATTGGGAGTTCATTTTATCCTGAGTTGTATGGAAAAAGGACGGAGTGATATAAGAGAGAGCACTGAGGAATGGATTTTGGAAAAGGATAGTAGAGGATTAATGAAGAGAAGAGGTATGAGAGAAAATGATATGATGGAGAAGGGCTGGAATATGGTTGATGGTGTGAGAGAGTGGATGTTCATAAATCACGAAACAAAAGACTTCACCTTTCAAAAAGAATATGAAATATTAACTAACATACCTCTATGGAGTATGGAATTGGTAGAGATAGAGAAGGAGGATTTGTGAGCGACAATCAAATGATTGCAAGATACACAGATAAATATAATTTAGAAGGGGAGGTTTGCGTTATATACACAGATGGTTCCAAAATTAAGGAAAATACGTCAGCTGGGGCTGCAGTGTTAAGTGAATGGAATGGTGATCTGTTGACTAGTCAAATTAGTGTTAACAAATTGTGTTCGGTGTTCAGCGTAGAGGCTGTAGTCTTGTGTGAAGCTTTAACTAAATCATTAATGTATATAGAGGATAGTGATATAATAGTGTTGACTGATTCCTTAAGTTTAGTTCAAACAATAGAGAATAATAAAATTATAGCAGGTATGAATGGGTACGTGTTGAAAAATTAGACACTTGACACATAAGTGTGAGAAGAAAATAAAGACTTATAATGCAGATAATAAAATAATTATTGGATGGGTACCTAGTCATATTGGAGTAAAAGGTAATGAAAGGGTAGATGCCCTAGCGAAGGGGGCAACAACGATGGACAGTGAGGATGGTTTCAAGGTTCCGGTGATGGATCTAAAAAGCTGGTTCAAAGAGACACTTTTTAAGAAGAACTTTATAAGAAGAAAGGAAGAAGGAAATTGGAAAGGGAAAGAATATATTGAGAGATATATGGACCTCAATAGTCGAAGCCCTTGGTTCAAAGGCCTGAAGGGTAGAAGAGAAGATGTGATTTTATGCAATCGATTGCGTGCAAATCACTATAACTTGAAAGGATCACTAGCTAGGAAAAATATGTGCGAAGAAAACCAGTGTGGATGTGGTGAAATAGAAACATGAATCATGTTGTATTGAACTGTGAACGATATAATAGGGAAAGAGAACATTTGTGGAATTTTTTTAACAGGAAAACATACTCGAGGTCTATCGACTTGAGAAATCTTCTGAACAGAGAACATTTTGAAGTTATTAGGGAAGTGAGAACATTTTTCAAAAGGATCAATATGATAGTGTGATTGGTGGATTGTAATCGGAATGGAATAGTGTGATTGGTGAAATATAATCAGCAACAGTTGAATTTGATTGGTGGGTGATAGGTGGAACGAAAGGAGTGGAATTGTGAGAACAAGTTTCCGTTTAGGTTAGGAACGATTTGTGCAATAATGTTCAAGACAACCGGATGCATACTGAACAAACTATTGAGGAAAAAAACATCTTTATTTTCACAGTTATTGTCAATATTTATAAATAATAGGGGGAAAAACAATATTCACCCGAGATTTTCGCAATTTTGAACTACTTGTTCATACATCTGCAAAGGATTTGTAATTCGCTTCTCTGGTGGGGCTCTGAAGCAATATTGCATAACTAACCTTCCAATAATTCCACCGATCGCATCACAAAGTGATTTTCCGTGCCTCGTTGCAAAAAATTGTATGAGATAACTTCAATTCCGAAGTCCTCTTGACGATAGTATATATTTACCAAATGGTTCCTAGAATTGAATATGGAATCCATTAAATAGATGATCGTGTTGAAGATTCAATTTCCTACTCTTATGAAACTATTTGCCAATATTGAACAGAATTTTTGAATGCAATTCAGTTTTATATGATGTCTACTTTCCAAAAATTATTTAATATTTCATAAAAAATCTAACTTCAATGGTAACCTAATATTTTTCCTCAAAGTAGCATGTAAAAAAACTCTGCCAATTGATAGGCACAAAGCTTCCTCGTTCCTGTCCAAGTGATACGCAAACGTATTTTTACCCAAAAACTCTGCCCAAATATTGAAATGTATACTAGGGTGGAGTGAAAAACAAAAAAGTCTCTGAATCGAATCGTAATAGTGCGGAAAAGTTGCTACTCTTCGAGATAAACTCAGGAAAAAAAAAATTTTGAAATCAGATGAGATCTTCAACTCGCGCATTTCGTTTAAAGTTTTTGAATTTCATCGAAAATTCAAGGATATTTCAAAATATTCCAGGTTGCTTAATTATTGTCCGATCGAGCTAATTTTTGGTTCGTCGCATTATGTTGAGATTTTCAATGGAAGAAAAAACATATCCCCCTCCTCCCTTCACGGGGAGGGGGTAACACAGAAAGCCTGCACGGGGTCATAAAGCACGTTTTCCTCTCAAATCACCCTTAATAGGTGTC
Organism: Gonatopus flavifemur; assembly: GCA_018340375.1. Classification (NCBI taxonomy): domain Eukaryota; kingdom Metazoa; phylum Arthropoda; class Insecta; order Hymenoptera; family Dryinidae; genus Gonatopus; species Gonatopus flavifemur. The sequence continues at coordinate 4,221,463 of JAFFJZ010000016.1, forward strand.
GACGCCTTACAGTTACATCGAAACAAGTTCCGATGTATTATAGAATATCCTTATCGCTTCAATTATTATATGAACTGAAATTGCTTATGGGGCATAAATTCAATGGCTGGCATTCCTTACTTGTCTTTGCTAATTATCCAGTAGCACAGTAGAGTTGTATCGTCGCAGCGTTATTGCAGACTGAGTGTCTTATAGAACATCCACACGCACTTGTGTGCATTGCATGTATTTCTACATACACATTCTTGATTATCGGTTGTATCGTCGCAGCGTTATTGCAGACTGAGTGTCTTATAGAAAATCCACACGCACCTGTGTGCATCGCATATATTTCCACCTACACATTCTTGATTATCTGTTGTATCGTCACAGCGTTATTACAGACTGAGTGTCTTATAAAAAATCCACACGCACTGGTGTGCATCGCATATATTTCCACATACACATTCTTGATTATCGGTTATCAATGTCCCTGACACGTAAAGACACGGCGTGTCCTTTCTTCGGGGCCCCAAGACCATTGCCGCTTTCCTTCCTCCCAACATCTGCGGATGTCGTGAGAGCTTTTCACCAGGAAAGATATAGACTGTGCTCCGGGAAGAAAGTCAACTTTTCTTTAGTGGCTAGCAGTGTAGCCTCACAATTGGAAGCATTGTATTGCAAAGCTTCCATTCCTGCCGTTTCTCATGCCAGAATAATACAAAAAATAAAAGTCCTGCATGACAAATATTATGTTCTCAGAAAATCTTACAACAGGGAAAAAACACATGAAAAGTACAAGAACTTTATCCAAGAGTCATGTGAAACTTTATTCGATATTTCTACATGTAAATGCCCTATGACATTTGAGTGCATTTGCAACAAATCTTTTAGTGCATACATTTGCTCCAATCCTGTTGTCATTCAATGCAGGTGCCCTAAAGACAGAAAAATACCTGTAATAGAACTCAAGTTTCTGTATGCACAAAGGTATTTGAGGAAGGGGAAAATTGGAGCCAAAGATTTGACAGAAACCAAGAGATTGACAAAACAAATGCAGAGGAAAGAACGTAGTAATCTTCTGCAGCACTCCTCTATAGAAATTGCTGCAGGTCCGTCTTCTTTGAGCACTATTCCTGAAACAGAAAATAAACATTTTGAAGGAAGTGACAATGGACAGCACGATGCAACCTTTCAGTTCCCACGCTCAACGTCTTTTGTTTCTGAAAAAAAACAAATGCGTTTGTCATTGCCAGCAACTGGGGGGATATGTGATCGGTATGGGGTTTCTGACAGAGCAGCAGCAGCCATAGCTTCAAGCGTGCTGAAAGATGTGGGATTAGTCACTAATGAAAATTCATCTATGATTATTGATCGAAGCAAGATTAGACGTGAGAAAGAAAAATGCAGAGCTAGTTTAGTTGAAGCGCAGCTTATTGAGCGACAAGCAGAGGGTCCTAGGTGTTTGTACTTCGACGGCAGATCAGATAACACACTGTACTTAGAAGAAAGAAACGGTAAACGCTACCAAACAGAGAAAAAAGAAGAACATATTTCTGTTATTGAGGAACTTGGCTCAAAATATGTTTGCCATATAGTACCAGATTCAAAGACCGGGAAGGATACAGCCCTCAGCATTGTGAGGTACTCCGAAGACAATGCTATAGATACATCTGGTATTGCAGTTATCGGTTGCGATGGTACAGCAACAAATACTGGCTGGAAAAATGGAGCCATTAAACATATTGAGATGAAATTACAAAAACCCTTACAATGGGTTATCTGCCTCATGCACTTTAACGAATTGCCTTTGCGGCATCTCATCGAACATCTTGATGGGGGAACAAGTGGTCTTCATTCATTCACAGGTGCTATCTGCAAACAACTTGCAGAATGTGAGTCGTTGCCTGTGATTGATTTTCAGCCGATCAGCTGCGTTCTGCCAGAGATTGATTCCAAAATCCTCAGTAAAGATCAAAGATATTTACACGAGATTGCTCTCAGCATTGATTCAGGATCCTGTTCAACAGATCTAGCCAACCGTGACCCGGGACCAATAGCACATGCTCGTTGGTTGACCACAGCTAACAGAATTCTTAGGCTATATATTTCCACTGCAAACCCGTCGGAAACCCTGCAGCTTATAGTGACATACATATTACACATATACGCACCACTGTGGTTCCAAATTAAGACAAAATCTTCTATTCTTGAAGGACCAAAACACATTTTTGATTGTATCAAAAGATGTCGAAAGTTACCTCCTGAAGTAAGGAATATTGTACATAAAGTCATTCAGACAAACGGCTTCTTCGCCCATCCAGAAAATGTTCTGCTGTCCATGGTAATGGATAACGATGAGCGCATTAGAGAACTAGGTCTAAGGCAAGTCCTCGAAACAAAAGAAAAACCTGTGACAAAAAAAGCTTTTGTAAGGACTTTTGAAGTACCTGAATTTAATTTTGAAGCGCAAGAGTACTTTGACATCATCAATTGGTCTAAGGTTACACTTACCTGTCCCCCACTCTTGTCTTCTCTTTCCGCACAGCAAATTTCGATGCTAATTAAGGAGAAACAGAAACCAACACTAGAAATAGACCTGAAAAAAGTCCCTTGTCACACTCAGGCAGTAGAACGGTGTGTAAAACTGGTAACAAGAGCCAATAAAGAAGTATATGGACACGACAGGAGAGATGGCTACATTCGAGCAACTCTTAACTCTCAAGCAGAAATGCCACAATTCGAAACAAAATCTGACTTCAAATAGAGTCCATGCCCACATTTGGTTGGTTGGTTGGGTAGGGCGTGGGTGGAACTCGCGGTGCAGCCACCTTCTCGTGGTGAGTTCTGAGTCGTGACAAGTGTGACGGGCGAAGAGCTGCATATATTGCATACTGTAATAAAACATGGATATAACCCCCTCCCCCAGGCGCGAATTCAAAGGGGGGGCGGTAGGGGCAATTACCCCCCCCCCCAAGCCAACCAAATATGTTCCGGCAATGGGGAGTTTTTGTATTCCTACGATCTTTATTTTTTTTAAAGTTCAAATAAGTACTTTTCCCCCTCCCCCCCCAAGACAGATCTCTGGATCCGCCCTTGCCCTCCCCTTCTTTCTACCCCCTTTGCCGTTATTCGGAAGGGGGATTCAATTGAAATAATGATATTATTCTATACAGTGGGAATTATTGCGATATAACGGGACGGTGTCGACAGAGTTATTTAGGGCAATTTGAGGGAAAAATGGACTTTCTGATTCGCTTCAAGCTTTATCAAGGAGGGGAGGGGGTATATTTTTCTCCAATAAAAACCTCAATATAATACCACAAACCAAAAATCAGCGTGATCGGACAATAATCGAGCGAACTCGAATATTTTGAAATATCCTTGAATTTTCGATGAAACTCAAAAACTTTAAACGAACTGCGCGAGTTGAAGATCTTATCCGATTTCAAAATTTTTTTTTTCCTGAGTTCGTCTTGAAGAGGAGCAACTTTTCCGCACTATTACGATTCGATTCAGAGACTTTTTTGTTTTTCACTCCACCCTAATGTATACACATCACTTTCGATCAATTTTTTTTGGAAAATGTTTCATACAAAAGTTGTTATACAAAGAGGGGGCCACAAAACTACGATGTCAGTTTCATCATAGATGGCAGTATGATCGATTAAAGTGGGGTCAACATCATTTTTTCAAACGGGAACCCCCACGTTTTATTGCAAATCTTGATTCTACGCAAAAAAACTGAGTAACTTCTGCTTGAAACGTTCTTCTAAATTTCAGAAGATGGTGCCACAATCGATGAAAAATAAAGTCTATGAAACAATATGCGGATATCTTGTGGAATGCATCCATGAGCCGAAATATCTCATTCGAATGTTATTGTTAAGAGAGGGGACGACACAATGGCGATATCAGTTCCATAGTAGATGGCGCTGTGGTCGGTAAAAATGAGGTCAACTTCAGTTTTTGAAATGGAAACTCCTACTTTTTATCGCATATCATGATTCTACGCGAAAAAATGAGGAATTTTTGTTTGAAACATTTTTCCTAAATTCTTGAAGATGGAAACGGTGGAAAATGAGATTGATGAAAGAGTTCTACTGCATTATGTGTGAAGCAACGCTCAACAAACAAATCAAAACAATAATAATTTCAGAGAAAAAATCGAACACAAAACATAACAAATGTCATGTCCGCAATATTGTAAATGACTTCAATTCAATGTAACTCTTCTAATGCAGTAGAACTATTTCATCAACCTCATTTTCCACTGTTTGAACTTCAAGAATTCAGAAAAAATGTTTCAAACAAAACTTCCTCATTCTTTCGCGTAGAATCATGATATGCGATAAGGAGTAGGAGTTTCCATTGGAAAAATTGCAGTTCACCTCAGTTTTACTGACCACAGCGCCATCTACTATGAAACTGATATCGCCATTGTGTCGTCCCCTCTCTTAACAACATTCGAATGAGATATTTCGGCTTCTGGATGCATCCCACAAGATATGCGCATATTGTTTCATGGACTTTATTTTTCATCAATTGTGGCGCCATCTTCAAAAATTGAGGAAAACATTCCAAGCAAAAGTTACTCAGTTTTTTGCGCAGGATCAAGATATGCAATAGAAAGTGAGGGTTCCCGTTCAAAAAAATGATGTTGACCCCACTTCAATCGATCATACTGCCATCTATGATGAAACTGACATCGTAGTTTCGTGGCCCCTTCTTTGTATAACAACTTTTGTATGAAACATTTCACAAAACAAAGTGATCCCACCAAGATATTCAGTTGTCTCAAGATAAATGCCTCACCCTGTATATAATACGTTTGCATGCAAACAAACTCATCACAAAAATTTCATTGCAATCGGATAACACGAAGCGAGAACATGCCTGGTCGCAAAATCACAATTTTTGATATCATGTTTCCTCCCTCTCTCCCATTTCCTTGTAAGGATCGAGTTGAAACTCATACGGAAGCACTATCGACACTGCATAAAACTGTGGTAAAAATTTCGTAACGATAGGATGATAGAAATGAAAGATATCCCCATGGTAATGGCATTCTCGAGATTTTCGAATTTTGTTTTGAAGCTTAGTGCTTACAATTTTCTCCCCTCAATTCCGATTTGCTTGGAATTCAAAACGTACACCTAACATCTCGTGAAATGAATATGCTCCGAGTTCCAAGACATCCGGATGATACGAACATGGGAGAGGCATGCTTCCAAAGAAGATACGGATCCCAAAGAAAAATTTTCCACAATTTTCAACCAATTGGGATGAAACTAACATGGGACCACTGTCGGATCATGACTACAGCGTGGTGCAAGTTTGATCGGGTTCGAATAATAGAGGGCAGAGATACGTACGTTCGCAAAATCACGATTTTTCGAAAAATTTCTCCTCACTCTTCCCGTTCTTCTGTAACGATGAGGTTGAAACTTATATGGAACCACTATCAACACTGCACATGACTCTGGTGAAAATTTCATCACGATCGAATAATACGAACAAAAGATATACACGTTCGCAAATTTGTTACATACACACAGACAAATAGACAGACAAAAAGGAACCTGATTTCCTTTTTTTTCCTCCCCCCAATTCCAATGTGCCTGAAATTTATATAATATAACTAACATCTCGTAAATCGAATATACTCAGAGTTCCAAGGCATTCGGATAATATGGACATGGGGAAGGCATGCTTTAAAAAAAAATACAGATCCCAAAGAAAAATTTTCCACAGTTTTCATCCGATTCGGATAAAACTCATATGGGACCACTATCGGGTGATGACTAAAACGTGGTTGAAATTTGATCGGATTCGGATAATAGGAAGCAAAGATACACACATACGCAAAATGTTCATTTTTTGTCAGAGTTCTTCTCATCCACCCAATTCTTCAAAATGAATCAGGTTGAAACTTATATGGGACCACTATCACCCTAGTCCACAACTGTGATGAAAATTTCGAAACGGTCGGATAAGCTGAACGGGAGATATGTGCGTACGAAACTTAGGGGGGCTACAGCCACACACACACACACACACACACAGACAGACGAACAGACCGCCACGGTAACAACATTGTTCCCCGAGTTCTGAGAAACATTTTGGTCTAGGAGATTTTGAATTTCGAGACAAAAAAATTTTCGGCTCCTCGAAACGATCACAAAGCTTCCCTCTAAACGGAAAAGCCAAAAATATATTTTATAAATTAAAGAAAATACTTCCATTTCAAGAATCACGACTATATAACCATGTAGCTGATTGTTTTGAATATTTCATTACTCGTTTTCATATTGACCTGGAGCTCCGTCTGAAGAGTTGATAACTTTCTTGATCCAGGCTAATTTTAATTCCATAGTCAACATTAGTTTATCAATGAAAGTATGTACAGTGGAAGCATGATGATCATAATATTACTTATGATGCAGAAATTCATGTTCGATAATTCATTTTCCTTATTTTCATAATACACAGCAAATGGGTGGATCGTTGCTTGAGCATTGTTATAATAAAAAGCTTGAACAGAATTCTGAATGACAAAGGAATAATTTTTGGGAAAATCCATCAAAATGATGCACGATCTGGTTCTAAATTGGTTTTGCAATAACTTAGGTATCGTTCCTGAGCATCCGTTATGTAACGGTGCTGTGTTATGGCCCAAATATCATCATATAAGTTCATTTTAAATTCATCAGTTTTTTCTGTGATACTTTTTGAAGATGCTCGACTTCCTCCGTCTACCCAATTTTTGTAAATGATTCCTCCTTTTGCATATTCTATATCATTTTTTGTGATGACTTCTTCTATATCTAATATTTTTGGACAATTATCACATTTATAGAGCATACAGCTTTCATTGTCGGTGTTGCACACATCACCTTCTAATCAGTTTCGATACTTCATTTTTTTGGTGAAAACATAAAGTTTAAGCTCTACATTTTCGTGTTGTGCACATACACAAATATCATGACTTCCAGGGTCTCCAGCATGAATAATTTCTAACGATTTCAATTACGCAACAGGTAATTTCTCATCAGTACCAGAATTTTCATCAACAAACTTAAGATACAGTTCATGTAGCGTATGAAGTAATACATTTTTGTCCTTTCTCATCTTTAGTGCTGACGTAATCTCTGTTTCCAGGACACGTAGAAAAATTTTCGTCACTTTTAAAGGAGTTTATGATTTTTTCTTGTGATTCCCGACTGAATTTCATAGTGTTTTTGAATTATGCGGATGACCTTGAAAATTAATATGCAATCAACTTATAGCGAATTCAAAAAATAATGTTCAATTCTCAAAAACCTACCTTCCAATTTTTCAAATTCATTGAGTTTTTACCACATATGTGCAATGAAAATATTGTGAAATTTCGAGTAATGTCCAGTCTTTTGGTAATGAAGCTGAATACTCCAACTTCTTCCAAAGATATCCGGCGTTGTCAAATAAGCGTTTCAAGTTTTCAATCATTTCATTCAAGGCAACACTATCTTCACACAAATGGATATTCACAGGATCAGGGATTTTTATTTCAAAGTCAGATGCTTCCGATATTTTTTCAGCAAACTTATCAGACTCTTGCTGAACCAATTCTTCAGCTTGGAATTGAGTTTTGGTTTTATAAAATACTCGCTGTTTGTACGCAGGTGAATCTCAAGTTTGAAAAACGCGATCAATCACTCCTTAATCTTGACTTGCAGTCATAAATTCAAATCCACTTGAAGTTAAATGCATAGAACTTGAAGAATCAGTGTGCTCATGACAATTAATAATTCCCTGGTTTGAGATGTTTTCCTGTTCTGAAATTCTAACAGATCGCCGTAATTCTATTCTATTTTCTACGGTCTCAGGTTCTTCAATATCATTACTTTGCTCGTCATTTTGTGCTGTAATATTAGTATTATTTTCTTGTGTTGATAACATTTTTTAACGTGAATTATTTTTACATCGCTTGCATACCTTATCCCCAGGTATAAGTTTTATTACGAGCTGAGTTGGAGCACGCATAAAAATTCCAATACTCGAAATCCTTAAATCTTCTCGTACAATTGTTTTGTGGGCTTGAAATGGATCAAAACAATTACGAAACGGCAAACTATATAACTGCAGCATATTTAGTGAACAGAAGTCCAAGTTCAACGTTGGGAAATATCACACCTGCAGAACTATGGTATGGAAGAAAACCTAATATCTCTTATTTAAAAATTTTCTGGTCCACAGTTTATTCACACATACCAAAAGATATGAGAAAAAAGTTAGATTCCAAATCTGAGAAGTGTATCATGTTAGGCTATGCTCAGAATGGTCATAGATTATAGAATTTGCAAAAGAAAAAATTGATTATATCTCGGGATGTAACTTTCAATGAGAAATCTTTCCATTATGAGGAAAATCGTGTTGATATACAAAACACGAGTAGTGAAGAAGAAAATAATGAAGAAAATTTAGAGGAAGAATTAGACGATAATATAGAATCAGACAATAATATGAAATCAGATAGGGAAATAGAGTCAGAGAGTGAGAACGGATTTGAAGATGCAAATCAGAGTGTATCGGAAAAAGGAGATGAAAATGAATCAAACAATCCGAGCATGAGTACAAATGACACGATACACGAAGTAAGAAATACTAGAGAGAAAATACAAGCAAAAAGTCCTTCGAAATATAAAGATTTCGAAATGTATATGGCATTCGGTGCGATATCTTTTGTTGAAGATGTACCGAAAAACTTTGCTGAATTGAAAGACAGAGAAGATGAAAAATTATGGTTAGAAGCGATGGGTAGAGAATTAGAATCTATCAAGGAAAATGAAACATGGAAAGTGGTTAATAAACCCGAAAATATGGAAATTTTAAATACGAAATGGGTGTATTCGTTCAAACCGTTGGAAGATAAAATTGAAGATGGATATAAAGCGAGGTTGGTCGTTAGAGGGTTTGCTCAGAAGGATTCTTTTGGATTTGAAGGGATATACTCATCCGTAGCAAAGATGTATACGATTAGAGCATTGCTAGCTATCGGAAATCAATATAATTTCTTTCATAAACAATTAGACATAAAGACAGCGTTTCTAAATGGGGAACTGAAACAAAATTTTTTTATTTATGCTCCTGACGGGATTGAATGTCAACAAGATTGTGTTTTAAAATTGAATAAATCATTGTATGGGTTGAAACAATCATCGGGATGCTGGAATGAAAGAATGAATGAATATTTGATTGAATGAGGTTTTAAGAGGTCCGAAAGCCACTATTGCTTATATGTAAAAAGTTTTAATACAGGAGATGTTCATCTGTTGTTATATGTGGACGATATTATATTAGCTGGTCCAGATGTAAATACGATAAATATATGTAAACTGAAGTTGATGAGTAAATTTGATATCAAGGACAAAGGTGATTTAAAGAATTTTCTTGGATTGCAGATAGATTGTGATAGAGATGAAGGAATCATAAAAATAAATCAGAGTAGATATATACTGGGTATTCTGAAAAGATTTGGAATGGAAAATTGTAAAGCGACGACAACACCGATAGATCTGAAAGTAGAATTGAATTTATGCGAAAACAAAGAATTAGGAAAAACTGAACCGGTTAAAGAATTGACAGGGTGTTTGATGTACCTGATGCTAGGATCGCGTCCGGATATAAGCTTTGCAGTGAATTTTCTCAGTGGATTCCAAGATAAATCATCCGACGGAATATGGGTTCATCTGAAACGACTTTTAAGATATTTGAAAGGCACTGTCGACTTGTGTTTAGAATATGTGTGAAGAAAGGAGCAGTGTCCTTTAGGATGTTGGGTCGATTCTGATTGGGGTGGAGATCTGGTTGATCGGAAATCAGTTTCTGGATATCTGATTAAGGTTTTCGGTAACACGGTAACATGGGTCACTCAAAGACAAAACTGCGTGGCATCATTATCTACTGAAGCTGATAGCTTTGAGTAATTCGGTTCAAGATTGCCTTTGGTTTCGAAAATTGTTACTAGATATGGGTGTTAACGTCGAAAATTTTGAAGTTCTTGAAGACGATCAAGGATGTATAGCCCCAATTAGAAATCCTGGAAACAATCGTAGAATTAGGCATATAGATATTGAGTATAATTTTGTGTGTGAAAACGTTAAGACAAACAATATTGTAATCGGATATATACGAAGCGAGGAACAACAGGCTGATATTCTCACAAAGGGTTTGTCCAGAGTTCAGTTCAATATTATTTGTAAAAAAATTGGATAAGAGGCTCAAATTCAGAGAGGGTTGAGTTATTGAAATGTGAATTATGATCGAGGCCTGTTGTATATGTATGTTGTCAAGATTGGAATGTTTGAAAGCTTTGATTACTGCAATGATTCGCAAGAATTGTTAGAAAATTTTTGTTTTCGTCTTGATGCAAATTTAATTCATGTTTGTTTTCAAGACTGGCTTCTTTGTAATTTTTTAATTTCGCGGCACTGAAGAAAGTATCAAGAGAGGGTGTTCAGAAGTGATACTTCCTTATAGAAAATCTCTGTATAAAGTACATGTATATGTAAGTGTGAGTGTCACGTGATGCGTATGAGTTGCGTACAGTACAGCGGCGCTCTTCTTGGTTTTATCAGAGTGTGTTTGATATGTATGGTGTCGCCACATCGTTAAGTCGCTGTAATCGATCGCTTCGGAAATGTATCTTATTTGAATCTTCAGTTATATTGAATATATATATACTCATGTTCAGTTCAACTAATACGTGTTCGTACTTCATTAATTGTGACCCATAAAATCCATGAATATAATGATGACTATGACATATGGTTTTTCATAAAAAGTCATGATTTTTCATGAAAACTCATAATTTCTGACCAAAAAAGTTACACTTATTCATAAATAGAAGTGCATCATATCATTTTCAGATTTTTCGAAAAAATTGCATATATGTCTTGATTTCTTAAAAATTTCATACAGTTCCTTCTCGCATCCGTGAAGACTAGAAGGATAATATGAAATATCAACACATATGAAAACACACACGGAAAAGCCAAATCACGTTGGAAGACAGTACTCTCTATCGTCACAAAACTCAATGCTAGTCTGCATTGTAAAATGACATGGTTCCCTCGTGTTGTATGGTGCGCGCGCACCGTTTCTCACGGTGTATATACACACTATACCATGCTCGCACGCCGATCCGAAGTGTTTGTACGTTGTTTTTCGGCGCATGAACACAAGTCATCTCGACACCGTTCAAACACTGTTGTTTTCATGCATCGAAAAACAATCTGCAAACACTTCGGATCGGCGTGCGAGCATGGTATAGTACCATGTTCATATACATCGTGAAAGACGGTGCGCGCGCACCATACAACACGAGACAACCATGTCATTTTATAATGCAGACTAGCATTGAGTTTTGTGACGATAGGTAGCACTGTCTTTCAACGTGATTTGTCTCTTCCGTGTAGAAGCCTGCTGAAGTAACTGATCCAAGTGATCCGATCAATTTTCAAGCTTTTTAATTGGTTGAAAAGTGTTCCGGATCACTTGGATTAGCTACTCCGGAAGGTTCCATAGCGTCTTATCAGAAAACTGAATGATAAATCTTATGTGACTGTATGAACATTTGTTTTGGACAGATTATGAAAAATTTGGAAATTTGAGAAAGGAATTGCTTTTTTTATAGCAGCTTTTTTTTTTGAAGAATGGTGAATTTCATTCAAAATTTATAAGAATTCATGAAAAATAATGAGGAATTATCGAATAGTATGAAAACTTTGAAAAATTATGAGAAAAGCATTTCCCATAAGAGTGTTCAAAAGCACGTACGGGGTTCGTCAGCATCGAAACCTAACACCGGATTTCTTCGGAATCCGACGGTATGTTGAAATGCTGATTGCGCTGGGAAAAATACAACTCCCTCTTGTTCTTTTCCTTGGCCCCCACTAATTTCCCACCAACCTCTCCGGGCCCGGGGCCGCCGCTTGGCAACGCCAACTCCTCAGTCTTCTTTCGACTTTTTAACCTCGCGTTCTCCCTTGGTAAGTTTACCCGGGTATTTCCTTCTTCGCTCCCCCCCCCCCCCTTTTTAACACTCCGGTGAATTCGCGGGCGCAATGGCGGGGAAAATTCCACTAGGGGTCTATACTTCCCCCGAGTAAAATGAATTAAGAAGTTTACGTTTAAATATCCATCACCTGAGCTATGAGGGATAAAATTCTATGAAGAGAATTCGGGGCCCTTCCGCTCACGAGATGGATATTCCAAAGTCCATTTTCTGTGCCATTGGAGTCCGTGTTTTTCCCGGATTCGTCGGTTTGGGGAAGCAAGGAAGGGAACATTCCTAAATTCGCGGAGTTATATGGTTCAACGGTGCCGTCATATTTCCAGTTTTATTGATTTCCTTCAAATTTCTTCAGGAACATTCGAAATTTCGGGTCGATCGCGTAGTTTCAAACGTGCTCGAAACAAGTGGCAAGTGTTCGACGGCTCAGTTTAACTGATCTTAGCACACGCTCTTCACTCACGATCTGCTCGCAGCTTTGGGTAAGTCCGCATTTCCATTACTCTGATTTTACCTGGTTGTAGCGCCCACTTCCCAACTTTATCCCGTTCTTTCCTTTCATCTCGTCCATCGCACCAAATGAAAGTGATATCCATATGAAAATATCAATATAAAGTAAATCCCATTCGTGTTCGAAAAATCGTGTTTTCATTGTAATTTCGATCTACAAAATTATTTCCAGAATATATTGAATATTCCATAATAAATTTGTCTCTAATAATACTCATTTACGACCATGTCCTCATCCACCCCCGGAGCGAGAAGCGAGGTATTCCGATGCCTCGGTCGGTAAGAGCCAACGAACATATCAGCCTTGCCGCTCGGGTTGATATTAAAATTCTTGCTTTCGATGAATTCCATTATCGGAAACGAAGTTACGGAGAGTCCGATTGACGTTTCGAACTCATCCGTAACAATGTTCCAAATCCTTGAGGAATTATGGGATTTTATGAGAAAATTATGAAAACAAAATGATGAAAACATATGAAAAATTTTTTCGCCAGGGACGTTTGCGATTATGCTAAGGCATGCGATCAGCCCTATCCGACTCCCCGACTAAACTATAGAAGACTTGGTATTCTTAGTGTAGCCAAAAACATTGAACTGATAGATTGCGCCACTTGTGTTGGTGGGCTATTCCTTTTAATTTGATTGGACGACTGAATAATAGGTATATTTTATGCAGTCCACCAAGATCATCAGCGTGATATGCGGATCAGTTCCATTTGGTGATAGTAAGGAACACAAAGAGTGGGGGAGTTAGAGAGGGCTGCATGCGATATTGGAGGTTATTTTTCAACGCAGCAATGGGTGAAAACGTCACCTTCACCCGGTCATTCTAACTAACGCATGGAGTAATCCCATGTATTGCTTGCGATCGCTTCATGGTTACGAGTTAGAATGATGACGTGAAAGCGGCGTTACGGATCAGTCCGCCATTTTCCTTTCCATGTAGATGGCGATGGTAATGAATTATGGAGGTTCAATCATTTTTCAACGTTTGGTGCATGTCTGTTTTTACAGTGGATAACAGTAAATGAGCCAAGTTCATCAAAAGTAGTGAAGAATGAACTCATTTCCTCCAATTATTTTCATTCCACGACAAATTTATGAATAATCATCATAAAAGAATAAATGAAATTAATAATTGCCATATCGATTTTTTACTCGATTTTTTCGGAAGAAGTGTGGAGAGTGATAATATGAATATGAACAGAATAGAAGTGACTTTGAATAAAAAAGTTAACTTGACTTAAATATACAAATCATAAATTGGAGAATGTACTCAGGGCATTTTTTCAGGTCATCTCAATTATGAGGACGTGATTCCAAAACATCCATCTCAAGAGTAAGCGAATCGGACAACAAAAATCAAATTATCAGCCTCCTAATGAAGTTCAAAAAAACAGTATTTTTGTTAATCTTTAAAATGTTCAGCAGGACGTACAAAATCACAGAAGTTCTCGGTATAAAGCACTCCGCCCGTTTGATAGTGAAATGGAAATGAACAAGAAAAGACAAAAAAAATTAATAATTATGAAAACTACAATTCGAAGCATGTTCAATTGAAACACAAAGCTTCGATTTTTTCCTTGCAAAACCGTTGAGTTTGAAAAAGATATAATCGAAGGAGAAGATGAATCGTTGTTCCACGTTTCTTCGCACTTTCAAACATAATGAGCACACTTTGCATATAAAACCACACATTCAAAAAGATTCTCAAGAGTTCAGAGCATTTTGAGCAAGGAACAATAGCAATACGAGCAAGAGCGAAGCGATACAAAATTTGCGCGTAGCAACAAAGAAAGCGCAAGATTTAGCACACACGTAACTACATATTACTACTGAAACGCTTCGTAACGACTGACTTCGGTGATTTTCGAACCTAAGTCGATCGCACGGATCATACACATACGCCATCATACACTCAAACTATTCGCGCGGAGTGATACATTTCGGCAGGCTCTACTTTCCAAATTTCAGTTATAGCCCGCTTTCAAAGCTGCCGTTTTCACAACAGATAGAAAGTTGATAGAGTTGATAGAAATGAGTACTGGAAGGTTGAAGTTAGCGATTTTTCGAAATCTGCGTACTTTGACGGGGAATATTACGGATCCTTGCGTGCAAATAATTTTTTTGGGCCTCCTGCTTGAAGGGCATACATTGGCGAAGAAGAGGAGCCTTAGCGGGAGGAGAGCGGTTGAAACTTGAATTTTTGGCAGCCCTTCGAAAATAGTCATTTCTCGGAGATTGCCATTGTTCCCAACTTTGTTATAAAACAAGGTCAAATGATCTAGAAATCTGAGATATTGTCTTTACATGCTAAAGAATGTATCGAACAAGACCTGATATGAATCATTCGATTCGAGCTTGAAGTATTGGAGAACTGAATTTTTAAAAGTGGGCTGAAAATTGTGATTTTTGGACCTTTGAAAGCTTCGTTCCCCTAACCTATGACAGTAAGAGGGCTGAAATTTGAAAATTCGAAAGGTAATGGAACTATTTATATATTCATATATATATATATATATATACACGCTTTATCATGTTAACATTGAAAAATCATTATGAACATTATGTTCATAGGCAGAAACAGAAGGTTTAACACAGGAGAATGTATCACAATATGGAAAATCTCAAAACAAACGTCACATGATGCAATCTAATGGACTAAATTGTGAGAATTCTACCAACAAATGTGCTGCGGTAAGATCTGATTCAATACAACAAAAGCCTGCGAATGAACCACCTGAAATGGAACCGGATGTAACACAGCAGGAAGAATTTGAAAATGAGCCCATTACAACAGAACCTGACATGCGACAGGAAAAACCATCTGAAAACGGCTCTAATATAATTGAAGTTGATGTGTCACGACCAGAACAATCCAACCATGAACCCGATAATCCACAGAATCATTTGATACACGTCGAAGAGTCTGCGAATGAAGCTGGTTCTTTTCAAAAAAGAACAGACCAACAACTCCAACACCCAGAACAACTACGTGAAGAACAACCTAATATTCAATATAACGTGTATGATATTGTTGGAGATCAGGTATATTTTCCCAGAAATATATGATTATTATAAATAATATAAACATATATATGAATTCGATTTAGAATAATTTGGCAGAAGGAAACGTACTCAAATGCTAACGTGAATATTCTATGTATAAGTATTAAAAGTATTTGTTTCATAGGTGTATTTGAGTGACGGTGTCTTCATTCCTGAATACTCTTGGGATTCAATCAAATCGGAAAAAGACAACTCCAAGTTCATCAAAAATCTGCTGGCCTCAATGTGGGGCAAACAAGGTGTAATGTGCCGCGGTATTGACATGAAAAAATTGAAATTTCAAAAACTGAAATCTAATGTGGAAGTGAAGCCGTATCCTCCACGGAAATTCAACGTTTTGAAACGTGAGTGGACCATACTACTTTGCAGCTGTCCAACGTGAATATTTTTCATTCTTCGTACATTTTTTTCTTTTAAATTGTTTGACCATAGAAAGGTTGGATGAAATTGTCAGTTGCATGCATGATCATTTGTCTAATGTATGTAAACCATAGTGTAAAACAAATTTGATCCAATAATTGAAAAGGGATCCCAGGAAAAAATCATTAGATCTATTCAGATCTAAATAGATCTGAGTGAATCTGATTTTTGGTCAGATCTGGTTCAAAAGATCAGATGAGATCTGTTCAGATCTCAGTAGATCTGATCAGATCTTGGCACATCTGGTTAGATCTGAGTAGATCTCGTTAGATCTGAATTGAATATTAGATTAAATCTTATTGAGCAATTGATGGTTCAATTGTCAGAAATTTTGTGATATCTGTCTGGATATGAATTTGATTTTGCACATATATTGTGACGAACACAAGCCAAAATCGCAGTTTTGCAGATCTTAATAGATCTGTTTAGATCTGACCAAAATTTAGATCTGGTCAGATCTGATCATTTTTTCCCGGGATTACATACTTCTGGGAGAAAATCTGAAATCAATCTACAGTGCCAGATGGATGTAATTTCACATAATAATCAAATTTTCCCTACAAACAAAGATTGCTGATATTTCAGTGGATCTCTAATGGCCTTACAAAATTGGCGAGGGACCATTACTGGCGCTTTGAAACACTCGAAGTTTTTGCAGGGTCAATGTACGGATTTATGTTACAGTATTTCCTTGTGACATCGAAACTCCAAAACTGACGAACAATTGATGCTATTGAATCACTTTGAATTTAAGGTATGGAAATACTTGGGAGTGTTACTGAAAAGGTTTTCAAGTCGTAGGCTGCTCTCCCATGGGCCGGAATTTTTAAGGGATTTTCGGGGAATTCCAGTAAGTTACTAGCCACAGAGCAATTGGATCTTTGAATTCCGTTCCGCTCCATGGGATATGAGCCTTACATTTACATGCACTTTAAATCTACAGAGAACGCGAGAAGCAATATTAGCACTGATAACAGTAGTAGAGAAAAGTCTGGAGTTAAAAAAGTCTGTGTATATAGGTTTTGTAGATATACAAAAAGCATTCGATAATGTTGAATGGAAGAAGATGTTTACGATTTCGAAAAAGGTAGGGATTGATTTCAGGGATAGGAGAATAATATATGAATTATATAAGAATCAAACCGCAATAATAGAAAGAGGGTCAAGAGGGAGGAGCACAAATTAGAAGAGGGGTGAGACAAGGATGCTCACTATCGCCATTGATTTTCAATTTGTATATAGAAGAAGCGATGAACGAAGTGAAGGAGCAAGTGCAATTGAAATTACAGATTCGAGGTGAAAATGTAAGCATGTTGAGATTCGCGGATGGCATAGCTATATTAGCTACGAGTAGTGCTGAGTTAGAAAATACTCTCAACACTATGAAAAAAATATTACTAGACGAATATTGTATTAATATAAATAAGGACAAAACGAAATTCATGATTTGTACAACAGCGAAAACATCAAGAAGAACGAAAATCGAAATAGATGCAGAGACAATTCAGCGAGTCAAAGAATTTAAATATCTAGGGAGCATAATTAGAGCGAACGGTAAAAGCGGAAGAGATATAAGAGCAAGAATAGCACAAGGAAAACAGGCTTTCCACCAAAAGGAACAGTTACTATGTTCGAAGAATATTAGCTTAGCAGTAAGGAAGAAATTCTTGAAGAATTACGTGTGGAGCACAGCATTATATGGTTGCGAAACTTGGACAATTGGAAAAACGGACCAACGAAGACTTGAAGCTTTTGAAATGTGGTGTTATAGAAAGATGCTCAGGATAAAGTGGATAGAGAAAGTAAGAAATGAAGAAGTACTTGAGAAGGTCAATGAAAAAAGAAGTTTCTTGAGACAGGTCGTGAAAAGAAGAAGTAATCTGATAGGACACACATTAAGGCATGATAGCTTATTGAAAACAATATTGGAAGGAAAAATGGATGGTAAAACTCGAAGAGGTAGACCTAGATAGAGTTATATGAAGCAAATGATAAAAGATAAGGGTTGCCGTAGATATGCAGGAATGAAGCGATTAGCGGATAATAGACAGGGTTGGAGGATTCCATCAAACCAGTCATCAGACTGATTACTTCATGATGATGAACAATTCCGACTGATATCAATGAAATATTGTGTAATTGGATTCACTTGGTATTTTATTGATCATTGAAATTCTAATTGATACCAGTGAAATATTTTTCAATAGAATTCAATGGGTATTTCATTAATCATAAAAATTCCAATTGATACCAAGAAAATATTTTCTCATTAGATTCAATGGGTATTTTATGGTTGATAAAAAATTCCGATGGATACCAATAAAATTTTTTTCAATTGGATTGAATCGGTATTTCATTAATCATGAAAATGTTAATTGATATCAGTCAAATATTTTTCAATGGGATCCAATTGATATTTTATCAATAATAATTATTCCGATTGATATCAATGGAATATCGTGTAATTGCATTCACTTGGTATTTTATGACCAATGAAAATTCCGATTGATGCCAATACAATATTTTCCAATTGGATCCAATCGGTATGTTATCAATCATGAAGATTCTAATTGATACCAGTCAAATATTTTTCAATGGCATCCAATAGGTATTTTATCAATAATAAAAATTCCAATTCGTACGGACACAAATTTTTTAATTTGATTCAATCGGCATTTTATTAATCATTACAATTGAAATTGGGACCAGTAACATATTTTTCAATGGGATCCAATGGATATTCCATCACTGATAAGAATTCCGATTGATACCAATGAAATATTTTCTAATTGGATTCTCTTGGTGTTCTATGATTATAGTTTCCTATTCCAGCAACTATCCCATTAGTTCCAATACATCGAGGTCACCAGGGATTCCGATAAGAACCAATGACCTGATGCAATGAAAGAAATTTCAAAACTGAATCGGTTATTGCTGGTACATACCTATAGGACTTTAGAATCTGTAAACTTGCCTATCATTTCCAATAAATCTGAATGTTGGAATAATCCAATTAAAAACCATTGATCAATGAAATCGATACATCCTTTAATGCAGTCAGAAATCTCCCATAAGAAACCCGTTCATCATTCAATTTCACAAATTTTCCCATTAGTTCCAATAGATTGAAATTGTGGAAACTTCCGATAAAAACCGTTTGCCTGATGGAATGGAGAAAATTTCAATCATCCAATCAGATATCTCTTATACAGACCAATAGATTATGTGAAGTCTGATTAATTCCCATAAAATGCAGATTTCTTAATTGGTGAATCCCCGATTGAAACCTATAGAAAAGAGATTCCGATAAACTCTTATTGATTTTGAATCGGGGATTGAACTGTTCCGATTGATCCTATGCAGTCTTATCGGATTTTTTAATCAGGGCTAATGCGGTGGAATAAAGTCCAAAATTGAATTGGACATTTCTCATTCAATGCTATTGAATATTCAATCCCGTGAATATCCCTTTATTTCCCATAAATTGCACTGAAAAAAAAATTTCATCGAAAATCAATTATATTTTGTTGTTAGGGTAACTGAATATCATAGTCAAGTCAACGAACATACGGTCAGATTGACAGTATAATCGTTGACTCGACACCATGATGGTTGATTCAACTGCATGTAGTTGAGTCAATAGTGCATGTAGTTGAGGCAACAGTCAGATTCAGTTGGATATATCCAATCGTATTCTACTGTTGAATCAACTATATCACCGTTGTCTGTAACCACCTTTTTTTTCAGTGTGGGATGATCGAATCATCCAATTGAAACCTATTGACCAATAAAATGAACAAACTCGAATCGAATTGGATATTCTGGATAGAAACCCAGTAAGTCTTGAATTTCGTCCAATTTTCCCATTGGTTCCAATACACCGAAATCACCGAAAATTCTGATAAAAACCGATGATTTAATCCGCTGAGAGGAATTCTGAATTCGAATTGGATATTTCTCATTCAATCCTATTCAATTTTCAGATCCGTAAATGGTCCTATTATTCCCCATGAATGCGGATGGTGGGATAATCCGATCAAAACCTACAGACCGATCAAATCTGTACGAACTCCAATCGAATTGGACATTCTTCATAAAAACCGATTAAATTTCCCATTACATAACATTTACGATCGATTCCAATAGCTTTAGGTCATGGAAATTTCCGATAAAAATCATTTGCCCCATGGAATGGAGAAATTTCCATATTCCCAATCAGATATCTCTCATACAAACCGATTGATCACTGAAAGTCATATTATTTCCAATAAAACAAATATTCTTCTATCGGTAAATCCTCGATTCAATCCTATATATACCACGTTCCAGTTAATTCCTATTCATCTTGAATCGGTAGTTGAGCCTCTCCGATTGACCCTATTCATTCCGATTGATTTTTAATCGGTTTTTATCGGTTTCTATTAGACCTTTTAACCAGGGCACCTGGAAATTCTACACGGAGAGAATTAAATCCTAATGTTTCCGATTCTACATAGGACTGAATTCAAAAATTAATTGCTATTTTCATACTGCAGTATTTTGTATCATGTGAACAGAGGTGTAGAAACCGATGGACGTCCTAGTGTCATGAACAATGAAACATATTGATTAGTATGATGAAAGAATCTACTCGCGAATGGAATTGAATCGGAATGTTGACGATGTTACATAATGACCTTCAGATAAGAATCTGGGAAAATTTGGCGTATGTTTCAAAGAATATTGGAATAAATTTATAAATATACGTCAATAAATTACATCTCTAATAAGTTTGTCTTAAATATAAATCAGAATATTTCACTAATTTCTAATGATTGTAAAATGAAACGCAACAAAGATTTTGTTATTTCAAAGTTAGGATTTTTATGATTTCTGTTCTTAGTTCATGTGCATGATGCGGAACAGTCAATTTGTATTCAGAGTGCGATTAATCTCACAATAAATGTGGAACAGTTATTTAATGTGCTTAATCGTCATTCTTTCCCAAACCACCTTTTTTTAGGAATATACCGGTGTATCGTCGTTTCGTGAATATTTTGCGAGTTCATTTGTCTCAAACATTTTTCGATCATACACACTGATGTGTTAATTGTGCCGCATGAAGTTGGTATCGCAACATCGTACTTATTACGATGTACATCCCATCCACTACATTTCTACAGGGCTTTCCACAACTACGCATCTTTAGATTAATTGTCATATGTAAATTGTGGTTGTTATGAATACGATATGGCCTGCAATTTGTTACAGAATATAGTTATCATGATGTTGGATTCGATACTATGTAACATTCTGATCATTATGATTCACGTGGAGGTTGTTAAGATTCAATTGATCAAAGATTGATACAAAAAACGGTCTCCAATGCTATGCTGAAAACATGCAGCTTATTTCGATGTTTACATAGCAGTGAGTGTTATTCAATTCTCTCCGTGTATGCGTCTAACCGGTCATTCTATTCCACGCGAATTTGTGGTTGAACAATTCTGGTAGAATTTCTAGACAGCAGACACCCTGTTGAGAGCAGTGTGACATTTCCGTATCATATATTGATACGTTACGTTTCATTCTAGTATCCTTGGGGTATCATTTTTAACCATATGAAACGTATTATCGAGGTTGCAATTGAGTATGAATACTTCAGGTATACTGCTATGTAGGGGTGTGCGAACCTTAAATTTTTCAGTCGAACCGAACTCGAACCGAACTTCAAATATATGTTCGAAATCGAACCGAACCCGAACCAAACTTTGAAAAGTCGAACCAAACTCGAACCGAACTTCAAATATATGTTCGAAGTCGAACCGAACTCGAACTGAACTTTGAAAATTCGAACCGAACTTCAAATTCATTTTTCAACTCAAACCGAACTTTGAAAAGTCAAACCGAACTTCAAATATATTCCTCAAGTCAAACCGAAATTTCAAAAGCCGAAAGAAACTTTGAAATTTTGAACTTACTTCCAACTTTAAAATATCTCATGAAAAAATCAAAACTGAAAAAATACAAATGAATATGAATATGAATGAAAACTCAATTGTATACATTTATGAAAGTAGAATCCATCATCAATTTTCCAAAATGACTTTTCATATGCAGCCTGTTCCAGCCAGTATCAAAGCAGCTTACCCTAATGATGATACAAAAAGTATGTGAAGAATTCTAAGAATGTTTATAAAACGTTTGGATATTTTAGAAACCTTAAGAGAAGATTCTACGCACATTGGAGTTATTTAGGTAATAATAAAAATCTCAATTATTATTTGCCATTGATTAGAATTTTTTCAAATTGCACAGCGTTCTTGCATTTCTATTTCTGATACATCAGTTCAACTCTTTAGCAGATGAGAAAAATTTCTTCAGACAAAAATACTATATACTAAAGGAATATATTATTCATCAAAATACTGGTACTTATGAGATTGATTATTTATCACAATGAAATATTCAAATGAGAGAATGATAATCAAAGAATTTTAAATGTTACAGAAGATGCAAGGTTCATAAATTGTCATGTAAAAATGTCAGCTCTTGAACATGTTCTTTTGATAAGGTTTCTCTCCTTATACTAACAACGTTTCCTGCTCCAGAGAATAATCGTTCACTGGCAACTTCTGTTGCAGGAATGGCGAGATATTTCTGAGCAATTAGAGACAGTTTTTTGAATACGTTCCTGTGATCAGCCCACCATTTGTAAATTTTAACGTGTCTGTCTTCTCTATTCTCCTTTAAATAGTATCCGAGCTAAAAAATTATAACGATGAGTGTTAGTGAAAGAAGAAACATTTTATAACACAATCAGCAAAGAACCAGGTATGCATACAAGGTGATGCATAAAAAAAATTTGTTCTGATTCTACACGAATATTGAGAAGATGTTCACGACAGCTTTCTGCAGGGGAATTTTCAAATGTAGTCTCATAAGAGTTCATGAATTTATATAAAAACCTCGATTAGGAATTCATATCAGAAAAGGTTTAATGAAAAACTTTCCAATCTTATATTTAAATTATAAAACCAGAGCAAAAAAATTATCGAACAAAAAAAAATATAGCAATGAATGTACTTCATGAAATACGAAATCTTTCAGAAACGTTTTGTGAGGTTTTTTAAACGTCGCATGTATGTTTTTAAAACATGAAAAAGTCCAAGTTTGTTCTATTAACGTTTTCACGAAACGTTATTGATACATGTTCAATTAGTTTTCCTAAATCATCGAATTGTTATATTTCTGTGAATATCTCCATTTGAAATATATAATAAATCAATTATATTGGAGTAAAATCATATTGTGTGCAACAAATTACATGTATAAGCTTATGAAGTGCTAGATTCAGTGGAAAATAGTTCGACTCTAAAGTACATTCTGATATCGTCGCTTTACTCTTCTCAATACATGTATTTTCATTGTTTTCCATGTTTCCCAATGAGAATTATTTAACTGTTTACAAAACAATGTGGTACTACTATTGTGTGGATAATTAATCATGTATCAAACTTTGAAAAGCAATGATTTGTAGGTTAGCGTGGGTTGGTTACGAAATGACGAGTCTTCATGAATCATATGTACGAGGGTGGATTGATAAGTTTCTGGCCTGACCAAGAGATGGCGCCACTAGGCCTACCTTGGGGTGGCGTTCTATAGTACCATCCTTAGATAGCTTGTAGCTATAGTTTCAGTCCGATCGCCATGCTAGTTTAGTTTTGAGAGTACGCTGACCAAGACGCCTCTGTGTTTTTCGTAAAAATGGAAAAGCTGGAAAATCGTGCTGTCA
The DNA here is from genome assembly GCA_018340375.1 of Gonatopus flavifemur. Taxonomy (NCBI): domain Eukaryota; kingdom Metazoa; phylum Arthropoda; class Insecta; order Hymenoptera; family Dryinidae; genus Gonatopus; species Gonatopus flavifemur. Next base: position 4,245,270 of record JAFFJZ010000016.1, read on the forward strand.
TCAAATACTCTTATTTGAAGGGGATAACGCCGAAGGAAATTAAAGAAGAGATGGACTCAACACTGGGGACATCCTCCCCATCATATTCAACCGTTAAGCAGTGGGTTTCCGAGTTTAAAAAGAGTCGTGTGAGCACCTCTGATGAGCCTCGCTCAGGACGCTCCATTGAGGTCACAACTCCAGATATGATCGAAAAAATCCATCAAATAGTGCTGAAAGATCGCAGATTCAAAGTTCGTGAGATAGCTGAGACCTGTAAGATGTCATATAAACGTGTACAAAATATTTTGCACCAACATTTGTATATGGAAAAGCTCTGTGCAAGATGGGTGCCGCGTTTGCTAACAGTCGACCAAAAATTGATTCGAAAGAACATTTCTACTGCCAATTTGGCGTTGTATAAGCGTAATCCAAGCGAATTTTTGCGTCGATTCGTAACCGTTGATGAAACTTGGGTCCACCACTACACTCCTGAAACCAAAGAACAGTCTAAACAGTGGATTGGACCAGGGGAACCAACTCCAAAGAAGGCAAAAACAATTTTTTCGGCGAACAAGGTTATGGCTACTGTTTTTTGGGATGCAAGAGGTATTATATACATTGATTACCTTGAAAAGGGTGAAACTATCACTGGTCAATACTACGCAGACTTATTGCAACGTTTGAGCCACGAAGTGAAAATTAAACGACCTCATCTGGCGAAGAAAAAAATCTTGTTTCATCACGATAACGGACCAGCGCACACGTCAATCGTTGCGATGGCTAAAATCAACGATCTGAAGTTTGAATTAATGCCGCACCCTCCCTACTCTCCAGACCTAGCCCCGAGTGACTATTATCTGTTTCCTAACCTCAAAAAATGGCTTGGCGGTAAGAGATTTGCGGACAATGAAGAAGTAATCGAAGCTGTAAATGGGTATTTTGAGGAGCTTGACGAATCAGTCTATAGAGATGGACTCAACACTGGGGCATTACTAGACTAGAACACCGCTATGAGAAATGTATCAGCCTTGGAGGAGATTATGTTGAGAAATAAAAAAAAAAAAATTCTTGAAAACGTTGTTTTTCTTGGTCAGGCCGGAAACTTATCAATCCACCCTCGTATGTTTTGGCAAAGTACGTTTTAGAAATGTTTCGAAAACGTAGTTGTTGCAATGAAAGGTCGCGAAACAGAAGAAACGTTTTTAAAATATTTCGAGAGCTTACGGTGCTGTCTGGGATATTGGTCTCTAGAAAGCGGAGAGATTTGAGAGCTACACTAGCACTATCTCTGGTAGGTACCGTGTACTATATTACATAGAAAACAATATATATACATACTTTTTTGGGGTAGTACCTATGTAACTTTCATAGAGGCGCTAGTTGAAAACACGGGAGATGAACAAAGATGAAGATGGATTCCAATTCAAACTGACAAATGAACAACTCGACCCAAATTTTTTTAATGAATGCAGTTCGAAATTCGAACCGAACCGAACTTTTTCCGCTATTTGAGTTCGAAACTCGAACCGAACCGAACTTTTTTTACTGATTGAGTTCGTCATTCGAACCGAACCGAACTTCTTCTGCTATCTGAGTTCGAAACTCGAACCGAACCGAACTTTTTTTCTTGATCGAGTTCGAAGTTCGAACCGAACCGAACAGTGGGAGTTCAGTTCGGTTCGGTTCGAGATTCGAACGGTTCGCACACCCCTACTGCTATGATACCTCAAAGATACGAAACCTCATCGATACCTGAAATATACCTAAGAGATACGTATCACGAATTTGCTGGAGAAGGACTTGGACGAAGGATTTCTTTTTTTTTTCAATTACGAATAAGATTTTTAGTGAAGATTTTTCCCTCAATATTTCAAATATTTATGTTATTTGAAAAACCCCCAAAACCGACGAATGAGAGAATTTTCCCATCTCTGGAAAACATAATGAATGTTTCAAATGTTGGAGAAAAATCTAATTTAATCTTAAAAAGTGATATTTGTAATGCTTTCGGAGTCATGCTTGACCTGCTGTTCACAAATGATATTTCTCTAGTTACGAGGTTATCTACTGAATCTCTTCTAGCTTGTGATATTCATCATCCTCCTATTGTTTCTACGCTGAGTATGGATGTAGTTAAGTTTCTTCCTAGTAACAGTGTTTCTCGTTATAATTTCCGTTTAGGTGATTATACTGCTATTTGTAATTATTTTAATCAAATTCCTTGGGACTCACTACTTGAAGGTTTGTCTGTTGATGATGCGACTGAGTGCCTATATGAACATATGCACCATGCTATTGATTTGTATGTTCCTAAGTGTTATTATCGCGGATCTAATTATCCTGGGTGGTTTTCACCCCAGTTGATTGATCTAATACGAGCAAAGAAAGTGGCGCATCGTACGTATAAAATCTCTAATTTGTTGCAAGATTACATTATTTTCTCCGATTTGCGTTCTCAATGTAAAAATCTAGTATATAAATGTTACAATGACTACGTTAGGTCAACTGAATTGCAGATCGCTGATAATGTAAAAGGCTTTTGGAACTTTGTCAACTCACACCGATCCGATAATGCTGTTCCTAACAACATGTTTCTAGATGGCGTTTCAGTTAGTTCTGGGCGTGAAATTTCAGATCTGTTTGCTACTCACTTTGAATCTGTTTATGTTTCTCCCAACGATCTGTTGCCTGATTTCGTATCTAATTTTCAATTGGATATTTCCGATCTTCATATTAACATTGGGGAGATATTTCTTGGGATCAATTCTCTAAGCATCAATAAAGGACCTGGGGATGACGGTATTCCTCCTTTATTCCTAAAATCTTGCAGCTATATATTATCACGACCCTTATGGCTGATCTTCAATGCTTCCTTATCTTCAGGTCATTTTCCATCTCGCTGGAAAAATAGTCTGATTATACCGATTTTCAAGGCTGGCAGCAGATCTGATGTGAGAAACTATAGACCAATATCAATTATAAGCGTGATTCCAAAATTATTTGAATCTTTAGTAACTGATAAATTATCTCCTCTATGTTCTAGCATCATCTCTGACATGCAACATGACTTTGTGCCTGGTCGCTCAACAGGCACCAATTTGTCTATTTATTGTAATTATGTTTCGAGGGTTCTGGATGATAACAGTCAAGTTGATACTGTTTATACGGATTTCACCAAAGCCTTCGACACTGTTGATCATAACGTTCTTCTATCTAAATTAAATCATCTTGGTTTCCGTGGTAATATTCTTATTTGGATAAGGAGCTATTTGATGAATCGAACCCAAACTGTCAAAATTAAAAACTTTACCTCAAGGACTATCAATGTTTGCTCAGGCGTTCCGCAAGGGTCGCATTTGGGACCACTGCTTTTTACACTTTTTATTAATGATATTGGCAACAACTTCAAATTTGCGAAGCATTTAATTTTTGCGGATGATTTGAAATTGTTCATGAAAATTTCGTCATACGCTGATGCCATTGCTCTGCAGTCGGATTTGTATGGATTGGAATCATGGTGTTCCTTGAATAAATTGAAGCTGAATATAGTGAAATGTAAAGTTATGAGACTGTCGCGCAAATTGCAGCCCATTACCTTCTCTTATGAGTTGAGTGGCTCAAGCTTGGAGGTTGTGCAGAATATGCTCGATTTAGGTATTACGTTCGATTCCAAGCTTAATTTTACTTTTCACTATCATAATGTGGTGAACACAGCTATGAAGCAGCTCGGTTTTTTGAAGCGTATGTCTGCTGACTTCAAGGAGCCCTCAACATTGATTACGTTATACAATGCTCTCGTGAGACCTAACTTAGAATACGCGACTCACATTTGGTCTCCTCATCATGACAAATATTGTAAACTTATCGAGAGAGTTCAGCATAGATTTTTACGATTTTTGGCTTTCAAAAATCATACCCCCATGGCTATATCCTGCCATGATTATGGTCCGTTGATGGGGTTGTTCAACATGAACACTCTCGAAACTCGTTGAATGATCAATGATTTGGTATTCATTTTCAAAATAATCAATGGTCAAATCAACTGCCCTGAACTTCTCTCTCTCTTAAATTTCAATGTACCCTCCAGGTCTCTTAGGAACCCATTACTTTTCAATGTTCCTATGTTTAAGTCGCAATTCTTTTATACTGACCCAGTAAATCGAATTTGTTGTTTAGCAAATACTTATAGAGATGAGTTGGATTTCTTTTCTTTATCAGTTTCAGTATTCAAGACTTCTGTCTCTAGAGCATGTTCTAGTAGGTGTGTGAGATTGTAATATTCTTATACTCGTTATTTATCCTGTACAGGATGTTATATTTTGTACTATGTCTTTTTGTAATCCGTCTGTTCACTTTATATGATTTCTTTTTTTTTATTTTTTCTTTGATTTTTATTTTATCCGTTAAATTTCCACTGTATTGTATCAATAATTTGGTCACTAAAGGGCGTTATTGCCCGTTGAATAAATAAATAAATAAATAAAAATGTTCATTGGTCACTATTATACAGGGTGATGGAAACTTTTGGGTTGTATTCCACAGGTAAACTTTCCAGGAAGAAAGTAACAAGATTTATCTTTTCACATAATGCTGTGATGAGCTGAATTCTTAAGTTATCAGTGAAATGAGTTAGTCATTCAATTAAGAGACGAGTAGCTTCTCTGAAGATCAAACAGTATACGTATGTAGTTGTCACTACCCATGCAGCAAGAATTCTGCTTCGTCTGAAAGATTTCCACCGAATGTGTAGAAGATGTCTTATGCGACAGTCTTCACTGCATACGTCTTCGTTTCAGGAATCTGGAGGAGAGATCTAAAAGAAATGTGAAGACCCCTTCCAGACTTTTGTAATTGAGACATCTTATTGAAGACAGCCAAAACTGCTGCATAATATATTGTATATTGCAGTACGAATCTTTTAGACAAAGCAGAATTTTTGCTGTAAGGGTATCTGAAGTCAGCACCAAATTAAGCATTTCACAAGATAATCAAAGGGAGAAGCTCTTCATTTTCTTAAGTATATACCCGTGCAGTCCCTTTCGCGGATTTTCAATCACCCTAACCTGCTGAAAATTCCCAATAAAGAACCATTCAAAACGATAAATTTTCTCTATAGTTTTCAATAAGGTTTTTGAATACGGAATTTACTTAGTTGTAATCTTCTTAAACGATAGAACTTTAATCGTTCCTTATCGTGTCGTATAAAATTCAACAGGATGTATGTGGTTTTATCAGCAAATACGTACCAAAAAAGTACCACTTATTTGAAAAATAATATCCATTCTGAAATAAGTAGTACTTTTTCTGTAAAAATTTTACGATAACACCACTTAAGTTTTATGATAAATTCTATAGAATACGATGAGGGGAGATAGAGTTCTATCGTTCAAGAACGATGAAAAATTGTAAATTCCGTATTCAAAAACCTAATTGAAAACTATAGAGAAAGTTTATCGTTTTGAATCTTTCTGTATTGGGAATTTTTAGCAGAATGTATTCAGAAAATAGTTTTAATTTATATCACCCATGGAAGCATTGATTGCCGAATTCTCGATGCATTGTCCCTTACAGGAAAATGTGAAGTTTACATTCTGACGGAGCAAAGAGTACATTTTCCCTGCTACTCGCATTGAACAAAGTAATGTCTGCGAAAAATGTTAACTTCGTTGGATCTACGTTGAATTTTCTACGTTGCATACTGAGAATGTAATATTTATGGTGGCTGCATTCAATTTCCTGCGTTGTCTCTCGGAGATGTAATGTTCACGGTGTGGTCTTCAAATTTTCTTCGGAATATAAAAATTACAATTTTTTTCGCACCACGCCGAAAATTCCCTCAGAAAATGTGAAACTTGTGCACTTTCATATGAATTCCTCTTTTTTTTCTTCTCAGTGTAACTTTTTCTGAGTGTGTTCAGGAGTATTATATTCCAATACCTTCAAATACATTTTGTTTACTGTAAAGTGTTGGATCCCTTCGATTTTCAAAACTGTTCCCGCAGTAAGTATGTGAGTAGGATTATTTTTTTCATGAGGGTTGAGAAATTGAAATTGCGACTTCTGCAAGACCGGATCGATGAGTGGGGACCTCTAGGCGGCGCCCAGTCCACCTCTATGGTAAATCCGGCCCTGGTTCACACCCATGTAAACAAATCAGATATAACCATAACTCAACGAGACATGATTTATGTGTGGGAAAGGCTTACAAAAACTATATATGTGTGGAGAAAATATACTTCCTTTAGTTTAATTTGCCGCGCTCCTGCTTCGCGCGACCTTTGATTATGCCTCACCAGAGGGAATAGCAGGAAGAATGATTGGCAAGATTTGAGAGTGATGAAGTGAGAGCCCGAATGTAAGAACATAAACAGAGCGAAAGACATAAATGCACAGATGGGAAGTTAATATGAAAGGAATAAAGTGTGTGATTGAAGAATAGAGTGCGTTGAACAGAAGGATAGAAAATAGACTTGATTTGTCGTTTCTTTATTTTTAGGTAAGGTAACGATAGATTGTGTAAATAATGTTGTGAATATCAGTTGATAATTGAATAAATCTTTATTTTTAGCAACGGAATTGGGTCTATCCATCACGTTTATTGAATATTGGATAACCATCTTATAAAACGACAATTTTGTCTCGAAAGAAGGGAAAGAAGATGGGTAAGCTACAATTTGAATTCAGAGTCGAAACGTCGCCGGCAGAACCAGAAACAAACATTACATTGGTGACATCAATAACAACAGAAAATGAAGAGAGATTCGTTTTGCCTGAAGAATTACAACACATATCTTTACACACAGTACTAAAGAAAACAGAGATATACGGCAAGTTGGAGAGTGTTTTGAAGGGAAATGTTAAGAAGAAAGTTTGTATAATATTAACGGAAGAATTGTAAGATACATATATAGACGAAGCAGGCAATATGAGATTTGAAGATCATTTCTTGGATGAAGTAGCTGATACACAACGAACACATGTGGAAAAACCAAATAAATTGATGCAATTGATGGAACAGGTATTAAAATTGAATAATAAAACAGGAAATCAGAAAAATTTGAAAAATATTTCTGAAAAATTTTCATCAGAAAAATTTTCTGGTAAAACAGCGAATGCCAACCAATGGATAGATGTGTTTCAGAAAGAATGTATTAGATTTGAAATCACAGAAGGAGATGTAATGATTGAGATATCGAGATTGTTTTTAGATAAATCTTGCATGGACTGGTATTAGGCTACGATGGAGATATTAGGTAATGAAGACAATTGGGCAGAATGGGAACATAGATTTATAGAAACATTTGCGGATGCAGGATGGAATTCTTGGAGATATGCCCTTAAATACAAATACAAAGAAGGATTATTAATGGATCGCGTCATGAGGAAGGAAAGATTATTATTGGATGTGGATAATATGATGGACAAGGGCCCATTGATAGCAACTATTATTACAGGATTGTCAGAATGCATCGCGGATAAAATGAATAAAGAAGAAGTGACGGATACCACTGAACTCTTCGAACAAATGGAAAAAATTAAAAATCTGATAAAGAAGGAAAATTTCTACGGAGCAAACAATGGTAAGATAGAAGAAAGAAAGAAATATGTCGAAAAGCAACCATGTAAAATATGTGAGAATATGGGATATGAGGAGAGATATCATCCAGTAGAAAAATGTTAAAACAAAGATAGGAACTTCGATATAAAAAAAAACATCGAAATGAAAAACAATTCTGTATTGGAATTAGACCTAGTTACAGAAACAAAAAACGAGTAGTCACACTATTAAGGGACACACCTAGTGTGACACTTTGAAAAAATCGATTTTTTTTTTGCATATTTCGATAGTTTGTACCTTCAAGAATAACATATTAAAATTTCAAACGAATATCTCAAATAGTTTTCGAGTTACAGCCTTTTGAAGAGTAGCTGCTCAGTAGTCAGAAATTCGCGTTTCGGAGCTAGATACATTTATTTACTATGACCGTTACACTGAACACTTCATGAGTTATTTTCATAAAAATCAGTGAAAAACTTGTATATTCAAACCGAAAAGGTACACTGAAAAAAAGGTATAGCTCTCATAGATGTACTATTCATGTGAACTTGCGGTTAGGAGGTATACGGATGCCAGTATAGCTGACACAGCCGAATGCATCGCTATCTTAGCAATCTAGACAGTCTCAAAACTATTGAATTATCAAATTACTTTGCGACTTCGATATTCAATGACGGTTATTCATCTATCCTAAGAGTACTTAATATGATGGAAGTGATAATTGGACCTGCAGCAAGAGATTATGCCGCTAGCAAAGATGAAACAAGACTGCGAATAGCACAGTATCGCCAAAAGGCTGCCACGAAAGAGGGTAGAACATCTCGAAGAAGAGCTTCAACAGCCCAGCAGGCCCTTTATGAGGAAGATGAAGGTGAATTGTATGGACCTGGAATAGCAGATTAGCTGTAAGTATGAGTTTTATCTATTTATAACAATGAAATCAATCATTTTATCTTCAAACGCGTTTTTCTCGAAACTACATTTTTCAAATTTGCTGGAGTTGTAACTCCAAGACAAATCGTCCGATCGCTTTGATTTTTGTTTCGGCGCATTTTGTATATGTTTCTCCGTACCATGAACCTCCAGTTTTTCGATTGCATGAAAAATATAATTTTGGCAGGCGAAAAATCATCTAATTTTCGAGCAAAATTCGACATTTTTTTTTCAAAACTCTGCCATTTTGTTGGATTTCAATTTTTTTTCAAAGTGGAGGTTCATGGTATGGACAATACCTTCTAGTTTGATAATATTTTTACTTTTTTTTATTTCAGCCACCGGGAAGGCCGGAATCACCCCAGCAGTGGGGCAACTTTTGTTTTTCTCCATTCGGGAGATTCCTTATAACTCCTTGCGATTTGAGTATTTTGATTAAAAAATTTCAGTAAATATTCATTATTAATGTATAAATAAACACTTCAAATTTTGAAGAATTTCATGCAGTAGTTTTTTTTTTTAAAATTCCCAAAAATCACCTTTTTTCTAGGCGGTCACACTAGGTGTGCCCCTTAATTGAAGTTGAAATGCTATTAGATGATAAAATTAAAATAGACGGTACATATGATTCTGGATCTCAAATATCAATAATCAATGCAAAATGGATTAAGTTAATGAGTGAGAAGGAAGATACAAACGAAATATCAATCAAAACGGTGTTTGGCGTGAGGAATACAAATGGATTGATGAAATTGAAGATAAAAATTCTAGACATAGAAGATGAGGCAAATGTATTTATAATAAATAACGATGAGTTCGAAGATTTCCTAATCGGTTTGGATATGATAAAGAAATTCAAACTAATTCAAGATGAAGACCTAAGAATTTCACAGAAGAAAGAAGATAAAGACAACGCAGGGAATATAAAGGGAACGGATAATATTACTCGAAACTATTCTGTTAATTCCAATGAATACATACAAGAAAAGGAATTTGAAGCAAAAATAAAACATTTAGAGGAATCGAAACGATTGAAAATAGAAAGATTAATTGATAAATATAAAACAATATTTGCGAAAGATAAATATGATATTGGAGTGGGAAAGAATTATGGAGCAAGAATTGAATTGAAAATGGATAAATATTGTAGCAAACGGCCTTATAGATGTTCATTTGAGGATAGAAGAGAAATCGAGAACCAAATAGCAAAACTTTTGGAAAGAAATATGATTGAAGATTAGTATAGCCCTTTTGCAGCACCAGTGACATCGGCGTATGAAAAAGATGAAGGAAAAACTAGGTTGTGTATAGATTTTAGAGATCTAAATAGGATTGTTATTCCCCAAGAACAACCATTCACTCTTATAGAAGATTTAATTACAAAAGCTAGAAATTGTAAATACTTCACGACATTAGACATAAATTCGGCTTTTTGGTCGATACCACTGAGGGTAGAAGACAGGAAAAAGACAGGTTTTGTTACACAGGATGGACACTATCAATGGACATGTTTGCCGTTTGGCCTGAAAACTTCGCCAGCAATATTTCAAAGGATTTTATCAAATATAATGAGAAAATATAGATTCAAAGATTTTACAGAAGACTACATAGATGATTGTTCGATTCTCTCAAAGACTTTTGAAGAGCATTTAATACATAAAGAACAGGTATTGGAGGCAATCATACAAGAGGGATCCAGATTGAAATTGAAAAAATGTACTTTTGCATCGAGATCGGTAAAATATTTAGGACACATAATCGGAAATAACACAGTACAACCTATACAAGATAATTTAATCTCAATAAAAAACTTTCCTACTCCAAAATCTCAGAAAAATGTTAGACAATTTTTAGGAAAGATTGATTTTTATCACGAATACATCCCGAGAAGTTTGATAATACTAGATCCATTGCATAGACTGCTAAGGAAAGATGTTGAATTTGAATGGTCCGAAGAGTGTGGAAGATCGTTCGCAGGGTTGAAAAAACTACTGTGTTCTCGGCCAGTGTTAGAAATTTTTGATAGGAACCTACCTATAAAAATATACACAGACGCATCGATAGAAGGTATAGGCGCAATATTCAAACAGGTGCAGGCGAACGGAGAAGAAAAACCTATTGCGTACTTCTCAAAGAAAGTAAATGAAGCGCAGAAGAAAAAAAAAGCTATACATTTAGAGTGTATAGCTATAAAAGAAGCGGTGAAATACTGGCAACACTGGCTGATTGGACGAAAATTCGGAGTGTACTCGGATCACAAACCATTAGAAAACCTGAATATTAAGTCGAGAACAGACGAAGAACTGGGCGATTTGACGTATTATTTATCGCAATATGATTTCACAATAAAAGATGTACCAGGAAAAAATAATATTGAAGCAGATTGTTTGAGCAGAAATCCTGTTTTAGACACAGAGGAAATATAGATGAAGAACTGAAGGTAGTAAACTTGATAAGCGTAAACGACATAAAAATGGACCAAAGGAACAATAGAGTAATAAATAAGAGACATAAAAGTATAGAACAAGAGAATGAAATATTTTACAAAAGAGGTGAGAAAAAAAAAAAGAATAATTCTCTCCAAAACCTCAAGCTTACGATTGATAAAAGAAACACATTATGAATGGTGCCATATTGGCATAAGACAAACAATGAACAGAATATGTCCGCACTACACGGCAAAGAATTTGATAGAGAACATAAAAAAAATCTGTAAGAATTGTAAAATATGTACAAGGAACAAATCAAGGGTACAGGGGAAAATTGGATTATTATCTCATCTTAAACCAGCAACTAGACCTTTTGAGATTATGTTGATAGATACGATTCGTGGTTTTGGTGGGAACAGATCGACAAAACGATATTTACACTTATTGGTTGACCACTACACTAGATACGCAACGATTTCAACATCAAAACATCAGAATGCACAGGAATTCATTAAATTGGTAGAACAGATATCAGGAACAGAGGACATTGGAACGATATTAACAGACCAATATCCGGGAAAAAAGTCAAAAGAATTTCAAGAATTTCTGGACAATAAAGATATCACATTACTTTTCACTGCAATAGATTCGCCATTTTCAAACGGATTGAATGAAAGGCTAAACCAAACTTTGGTGAACAAAATAAGGTGTAAAATAATTGAAGGAAACGAAAATAGAGCTTGGACAACAATGTCGAGGGAGTGTGTAGATGAATATAATATTACAGAACATACAGTCACTGGCTTTACACCAAGGTATTTATTGAATGGTACGAACACGGATTCATCACCAATAGAATTACAATCAAACAAAAATAGGGAAAAATGGATAGAAGATAAAGAAAAAGCAATGGAGAGATCATTAAAATCTCATGATTATAATAAGAAATTATACGATAAAAATAGAAAGAGACATGACTTCACAACAGGAGATTCAGTATATATTGATAATGGAAACAAGCTTAACAGAAGAAAATTACATAGCTTGAAGATTGGACCATTTAAGATTATAGATAAGATATCAGATTGGATTTTCAAAATACAAACAGGAAAGAGGAATCAGGATTCAGGATTTTACCACATCACAAGACTCACACCGGTGTTAGATGATGAGATTGAAAATCAAACTTGATTCTCACATTAGGGGAGGGAGATGTAAAGGAAATATACTTTCTTCAGTTGAATTTGCCGCGCTCCTGCCTGGCGCGACCTTTGATTATGCCTCACCAGAGGGAATAGCAGGAAGAATGATTGGCAAGATTTGAGAGTGATGAAGTGAGAGCCCGAGTGTAAGAACATAAACAGAGCGAAAGACATGAATGCACAGATGGGAAGTTAATATAAAAGGAATAAAGTGTGTGATTGAAGAATAGAGTGGGTTAAACAGAAGGATAGAAAATAGACTTTAATTGTCGTTTCTTTATTTTTAAGTAAGGAAACGATAGATTGTGTAAATGATGTTGTAAATATCAGTTGATAATTGAATAAATCTTCATTTTTAGCAACGAAATTGGGTCTATCTATCACGTTTATTGAATATTGGATAACCATCTTATATATGCTTGAATGACTCATTTGACAAAAGTGTCGTGTGCCTTGATCAACTTCCACGGACTTCCTTCAGCCCTAAAAACACAGTTTCCATGTACTTCCGATCTATTTTCGCATTTGGGATCAGTCACATTCACTGTTCGAAAAAATGATTCCGAATCAGCTATGGACATCTTTGGTTACCATCTACTTAGGTTTACTTATGTGAAATCTGGAATGGAATTTTGACGAAAATTGCGCATCATGAAATCTGATCAGATTCCACGAGGTTCTGTCGGGGGCTAACGCGAATAATTCCATGCATTTTTGAGGGAAAGAAATTTTTCTTTATAATTGAACGAACTTATATCTACACGCAAGATGTGTCCAAGTAATCGAAAGTCATGCATGCGAACAGCAAACATAACTGCTCCGTAATATATCCGTGCGAGAAGAGATCGGAGATACATGGAAAGTGTGTTCTTAAGCCTGAACGGAAGTCGGTGGAAGTTGATCAGGTCACACGACACGTTAACATAAGGTACTCAAGTAATCAGAAGTCATCTATGCGGTCAGTGAACTCAACTACCCCTAAGAATGTTCGTGCGGAAATAGATCGGAAATACATGTTAACTGCCCGAGAAAAAATGATTTAGATCTAAGTGGATCTAATTGGATCTCGTTAGATCTAAAAAATGGAAAATGTAGATCTATTTAGATCTAGACAGATCTGGTTAGATCTACATAGATCTAAATCACAAAAAATTTCATATCAATTAATCGAAGATTGCGTGCATCTACTGCCCATTTTCTTCACTTTTAGATGGTTTTTAAGAACAACATATTTTCGAAAAAAATCAATTGGATCTCCGTAGATCTAAATAGATCTAAATCGGCCCACAGAGCATGAATTTTTCCATTTTTTAGATCTAAGGAGATCTAATCCATTACATCTAATTAGATCTGAATCATTTTTTCTCGGGTGTGTTTTTAGGTCTGAACGGGGATCTGCGGAAGTTGATCAGGTTACACGACACGTTAAACATTTGCCATAATTTCATTTGCGCTTCTTCATCAGTGAACCTAAATAGATCGGAACCTAAGATGTACCTCAGTGATGGGAAATCATCTAGACAGTCACCAAACGTAACCACTGCCAAGTATATTCATGAGAAAATAAATCGGAAATGCATGGAAACAGTTTTTTTGAATTGACATAGGAATGAATCGGAACAGGATCACGCATGTAGGATCAAACTTCCGATCAGTTCTACAATATCTGTGACAATATTTGTCCTTAGAGCAGCGTGTGAGGATAGCTCAGAGGTTGAGTAGGTAGGTCTCATAAGTAGATAGAATTAAATTCAAATTAAGCTTCAATTTTTTACATCAGTAGCATTACTTTAGCGAAACCCCCATTCCATAGTTCCAGTGCAATCCAATGCTCAATGCTCCTCAAGTTACGGCTAAGACGAATAATCAGTGGTCAAATAACCTTGATAAAATATTGTTCATTTCAGGTCATTATTGGACTTGAACATTGAATTTATATATACAGGGTGTTTCAGAACTCGCTGAAACTGGCTGGAGGGATTGTTCTCTAGTGGAAACTAAGAAGATTGGTCTTTGGATCAAGTCGATCCGACGCTTAGTTCTCGAGATATGAGCATTTTTAGACTTTTCTTCAAACCCAAATCATCCAACAGCATTATGTGCTACGTACTGGAGCTTGATACCATTCGCTAAGTTGGAAAACGGCGGATCTCTGGAAAAAACATTGAACTATCCCATCGTTTTTTGTTCCAGAGCTACAGCGATTTGAAGTGGCTGAGTTCTGATTGGCTGAGAGCTCAAAAATTTCAAATCGCTCCGGCCAGTTTCAGCGAGTTCTGAAACACCCTGTATATATATATATATATATATATATGCACAGGTATACCAAAGGTGTGCATGATTCGAATAACTTGGTGTCCCAATTTCGGGATTGAGACGGGTAGAGATGGTTTGAATTTGCTGAATTTTTAAGGACCCGATTGATTCGAGTCTCCCGAAATTTTTCGAGTACCCTGTTTGGTTCGGGTTTCCCGAAATGTTCTGAGTCCTCGAATTTGTTCAGGTTTTGTGGTGGGTTCCGGGTATGCATCATAACTTGAATAATTCAATTCTTGAGTATTTGAAGTATTCCAGGTTCTTTGAATTTCAAGTATGAAATTCAACTCCATTCAATATAAATACCCCATCCTGCTTTCATATCATAGTATTCAGCGTTTAAACGTGATCCACGCATCAAGCTTTGATGCCCAGAATATCAACAGTCTGTCACTTAGATCACCTTCAATTTGGATTGTCTATAGTTGCTAGTCTTGATGTAAGAATCGTTGGCTCGTATTCAACGTAACAATAACATCTTTCTCGAAAAAAATCGCTCCCAATACACTGAGAGAAGTATATGGTAATGATTATTAGACAGAATAGTGATTCGGCCACGGACGTTTCAAAATTGTAATAAGTACCATTCGAAATCGAAGTGAGTACGATGAACTATTTACGTAATCACAGAAACAATGGATTAACATAGGAACGATCGCCAATTTGCGAGTCATCATCCACTTCTTATTCGGAAGTCGCGATGAGAACTAGAACGGATGATAACACCGGCACTCAAAAAAACAAAGTTGTCAGTACTTTTGATCAGACCCACCTGTCTTTATGTTTTGTGGGTCGCTGAAACCGAATCCGGAACCCGTTTCGCTCCACCACGTCAGCGTTTTTATCTAACCTCAAAAAATAGCTCATCGGCACATGAAATTGAAAAAATTGTCAGTACTTTCGATCAAACCGGCCTATTATGGTGTTTTTTGGGTCGCTAAAACCGAATCAGGAACCCATTTCACTCCTACACCTCAGCGTTTCAACCTAACCTCAAAAAATAGCTCATCAGCACGTAAAAATGTATAAGTTGTCCATACTTCTGATCAGACCAACCTATTTATATGTTTTTTGGGTCGCTGGAACTGAATCCGGAACCCGTTTTGCTCCACCACGTCAGCGTTTTCACCTAACCTCAAAAAATAGCTCATCGGCACATAAAATTGAGAAAATTGTCAGTACTTTCTATCAGACCGATCTATTACGGTGTTTTTCGGGTCGCTGATACCGAATTCGGGACCCATATTGCTCCTACACGTCAGCGTTTCCACCCAACCTCGAAAAATAGCTCATCGGCACGTAAAATTGGAAAATTTGTCCGTGCTTTCGATCAGATCGACCTATCTACGTGTTTTTTGGGGCGCTGAAACCGAATCCAGAACCTGCTCTGCTCCTGCACGTCAGCGTTTCCACCTAACCTGAAAAAATAGGACATCGCCACACAAAATTATGAAAGTTGTTCGTACTTTTGATGAGACCAACCTATTGTTGAGTTTTTTGGGTCGCTGAATCCGAATCCGTAACCCGTTTTGCTCTATGGAATCAGCTTTCTCACATAACCTCAGAAAATAGATCACCGGCGCATAAAATTGGATAAGTTTCTCGTAGTTCCGACCAGACCGACCCGCCCATGTGTCTCTCGGGTCGCTGGAACCGAAATCGGAACTCGTTCTGTTCTATGAAGTCAACTTTCTTCATAATCTCAGGAAACTGATCATCGGCGCATATAATTGGATGAGTTGGGAGTAATTTTGAACAGACTGGGTTATCTAAATGCTCTTCGCACCACTGAAACCGAATTCGAAACCTGTTCTGCTCTACCACGTAAATGTTCTGATCTAACCTGGTCAGGAGCAGTACAATTTATCAGCAGCAACCCAGTACAAAGTGTGATCTGAATATACACTGGAAACAATTAAGATTTTCGGTAACTATCTGAAGTATTGCTCAAGTTGAATACCCAAGCAGCAACAGAATATACTATGAACGTTCTTCGAATATTCGAAATATGTTCTATGCACATTCGAATGAGACCGTTCTATAGGTGCTATGCATATTTATCAAACGTATGTAACCGAATATACGAAAGCACGTTGATTGAACGTCGATTGAATGTATATCGTAGATTTCGGATGTAATGCGTACGTTCTAAGTATATTTAAAAAAGTCTCATTCGAACATTCTATGAACATTCATTATATGTTCTTCGTATCTCATCCATATACTCTACGAACGTTCCTACTAGGGGTGTGCGAACCGTTCGAATCTCGAACCGAACCGAACTGAACTCCCACTGTTCGGTTCGGTTCGAACTTCGAACTCGATCAAGAAAAAAAGTTCGGTTCGGTTCGAGTTTCGAACTCAGATAGCAGAAGAAGTTCGGTTCGGTTCGAATGACGAACTCAATCAGTAAAAAAAGTTCGGTTCGGTTCGAGTTTCGAACTCAAATAGCGGAAAAAGTTCGGTTCGGTTCGAATTTCGAACTGCATTCATTAAAAAAATTTGGGTCGAGTTGTTCATTTGTCAGTTTGAATTGGAATCCATCTTCATCTTTGTTCATCTCCCGTGTTTTCAACTAGCGCCTCTATGAAAGTTACATAGGTACTATCCCAAAAAAGTATGTATATATATTGTTTTCTATGTAATATAGTACACGGTACCTACCAGAGATAGTGCTAGTGTAGCTCTCAAATCTTTCCGCTTTCTAGAGACCAATATCCCAGACAGCACCGTAAGCTCTCGAAATATTTTAAAAACGTTTCTTCTGTTTCGCGACCTTTCATTGCAACAACTACGTTTTCGAAACATTTCTAAAACGTACATTGCCAAAACATACATATGATTCATGAAGACTCGTCATTTCGTAACTAACCCACGCTAACCTACAAATCATTGCTTTTCAAAGTTTGATACATGATTAATTATCCACACAATAGTAAAACCACATTGTTTTGTAAACAGTTAAATAATTCTCATTGGGAAACATGAAAAACAATGAAAATACATGTATTGAGAAGAGTAAAGCGACGATATCAGAATGTACTTTAGAGTGGAACTATTTTCCACTGAATCTAGCACTTCATAAGCTTATACATGTAATTTGTTGCACACAATATGATTTCACTTCAATATAATTGATAGTAATAAATGTTTATTGGTTCATTCGATATGAATCGTACAATAGGAGTTACGGTGAATTACACATACTTAGACTTATTCTAAACATATTTTTTTTTACAATCTTCGAGAATATAGATAACAAATTTCGACAGTTTTTGGATCGTCTTTGAATTCGAATCATTTAAAATTTCAAGTGAGTCCCTATTCTTATCTTTATGCGTTGGAAGAAACGGTTCTCTCCTTTCAATCTCATAATATGGGCATTCGGATAACATATGAATTAAGTCGTTTGACTTTTGACATAGTTCACAAAAAATATCATTATTTATCACATACTTTTCATTGTTTATAACGATTCTACAGTTCACTCTATTCATAACTCTAACTTGCATAATTGTTTTGTATACACTTAATGGCAAAGACGCATACAAATATTTTTGAACCCCCTGTACTCTATCCAAATGAGGGTAGATCAACAGCGACGTACTATTTGCACAATTTTCCTTATCCAGTTCATAAAGATACTTCGCATAAGTTTCGCATAGAGTTTGCTTTTTTTCTTTTAGTCGTTGTGCACTGAGACTATCCCACGTGACGATTTCATGTATTGGGCCAAAGAATATTTGTTTTACTTGTTAAAACCAGTTATATTTCACCCTTATGTTTTGGCAAAGGGTTATGTTCTTTTGTTTGAGAAGACAGATTTTGGGATACCGTTCTTCTGACATTTCTAGGATTTTTATGGCCCAATTTAGCACTTGTTTGAAGATTTTAACAGCAATGTGCGGTAATCCCAGTTCTAACCTAATTACATAACTAGGTGTGTTTTGCGGCAAATTGAAAAGTCTCTTGAAAAAGTGCATCTGAATTTTTTTAATCTCTGCTAGATATCGAATGGCATACACTGGCGCTGCATACGTCACGATGGAACTTACTAATGCATTATATAATCTTAAATATGTTTGAAACGATTTCAGGTTAGCCGAATAGATTAAACCGATAGTGGATGTAGTTGCAGCTTTTGCTTTTGTTAGTACTTGTTTAGTGTTGAGTTCAAACAATCCTGTCTGTGTAAATAAAACCCCGAGTCATACATATTCTTTCACGTATTCTATCTGCTGCCCACCATATAAGAGGGGTGCCAGCTTTTTTTTATGCCCATGTCCACCTTTCTGGAATAATACTATTTTTGTCTTATTTATAATAATTACTAATTTATTCATCATGCAATATTCATGAAGATATTCAATTAATCGCTTCATATTGATATAAGTGTCTGCAAATAGCACGATATCGTCCGCATAGGCCAATAGAATTATTTCATTCAAGTGATCCGCCGAAACCCCTCTGATACCTCTTTTTTTAAGGAATTCTTCGAAATCACACAGAAATAAGGAGAATAACAGAGGAGATAGGATTTCCCCCTGTAATACACCCTTAGTTATTTTCACTGACTTCGAAAACCTATTTCCGTCTTTTACTTTTAAGGTGGCCTTGCTATAAAGGTTGCGGATTATATTTATCATCTTCGTGCTAATTCCATTCTGTAACAACTTTCTGAACAAAAGACCGTGATCAATAGAATCGAATGCAGTTTTGAAGTCGACGAATAAACCGTACAGTTTGCCTCTTTGTTTACTCACATGTATCTGTATCAGTATGTTCAATGTATATACGTTTTCTAAGCATCCTCTTTTCAACCTAAATCCATTTTGCCATTCGGGTATTGTTTTATTTTTCTCACACCATTCGGTAATACGTGTATTTATTATTTGTGTGAATATTTTAACAATACTATTCACCAAAGCAATTGGTCTATAATTTTCAATTTGACTCTTATTTCCCTTATTTTTATACAACATTTTAAAGATAATAGTAGACCATTCAACCGGGGTATTTTCAGTCTCCATAATTTTGTTAAATAGCACATTCATACAGAGTATCCAATTGTTAGGGAGATTTTTTAGAAATTCGTTGCTGATACCATTTCCTCCAGGAGCTTTACGTGTTTTGCTTTTTTTCAAACTCTGTATTATTTCTTCCAAGGAGATATTTGTATCCATCTCAGGGATGAATATTACCTTCGTGTACATCTCGTTATAAACTTGTGTGTTGGCATGGAATTTATTGAAGTGCTCGTACCACTCTTGTAACTGAATTGAACTACTTTCAGATTTTCTCGTTTTTCTATACGGATTGACTAATTTCCAGAAATCTTTCGTGTTTCTTGCATTAACTATATTTGTAACTATTTCATCTTTATACGCTTTTTTTTGTATATCCTCTGTCTTTTTTAAATGTTTTTTACTCGCTACATAATCCTGGACTGCTGAATGGGAGAAATTATTTAACTTGCAAACTTTCAGTTTATTTTTCATCTCTCTTTTTGCATAAACACATCTCATGTTATACCATGGTTTCCTAAGTGAGTTGTTTCGATTTATTTTTTTTGTCATTCCTATCTTATACGCAGTTGCCTCGATTGTCATTTTTATATTCCGATCTATCGCATCAATATTCATATCTCTCAGCATTACATTACTAGACATGCACATCTCCTCATAGTATTCTTTTGCTAGTCTATCATTCCATTTTATTTGCTTTTCATTGACTAACTTTCCTAAACTTTCTCTTAAAATTAATTTTACTGGGAAATGATCAGAATGAGAAGGAGTGACCAAGACTTTCAAATCACTAACTGTACTGAGTGTATTCGAATTGCACCACACAATATCAATCACTGAGCAACCCACACTACTAACATACGTAAAGTTGGCAGGGGTATCGCTTAGAGATCTACCATTGATTGCACAAAACCCTAGATCTTCCATAATTTCAATTAAGTATTTGCCTCTCTTGTTAATTTCTTTATCTAGAGACGTTCTTTCAGCTGATAAGTCTGTCTCAAAGAAATATCCGTCATCAGTGAAACTATTTCCATTCGTAATCCTAGCATTGAAGTCGCCTCCAATGTATATACAATCGTTCGGATATACATTGAAGTCGCCTCCAATGTATATACAATCGTTCGGATATTTATTTAAGACAGTTCCCAAAAATTCTTTCAGATTATCGAGTACATTGACTATATCATCAGCTGGACTTATGTATACATTACCTAATATAAATTCAAAATTGTTTTTCTTTATCCTTGCAAGTATAAAGTGATCCGTAGCAGTTGGTTGATGTGTCTTGTAGATGATGTTGTTGATAAGTATCGCTATCCCTCCTTTAGCTCTACCCTTTTCCTTACTCTTCACTGCTGGGCTATGTAGAGTCTTGTATTTAGATCCATGCGCTGTACACAATAGCAAAGGCTCTGCTGTACACCACGTTTCGCTGATACATATGATTTCTTCGTTGTTGATTTGATCATGACTGTCGATTAAATTTGAAATGCCTCTTGTGTTCCAAAATATTATGTTCATCGGTTTGAGATCATCTGTGAGAGTTTGCTACATGTGTTTACTATCTTGATTGTTTCGATGATCTTCTTTGTGGTCCTTTGATTCTTGTATAGGTGTAGATTTTTGTTTTTTAAAATTTAATTTGCTTTGAATTAGAAATTCTGTTTTTCGTTCCCTCTTTCGGCTGGAGTTTGAATCCCGAGACGCTGTGGAAACATCGCTGTTATATCCGTCTAAATCTTTTCGTTCTTGTAGCTGTTTCAGCAGATCTTCCGCTTCCTTCTTTCCATACGAATCTCCACCAATAATTATTTTTCCCTTCTTGATTGAAGATTTGATACCTAGGTCGATTAATTTTCCTCTCAGCATAAAGATTTCTTTGTTCACTTCTCTTTGTTCTTTAGTCAGATCATTGGTTATAACAATATCTTTTCCTTTCAATTTATGCGTGTTTTTTAGGATCTGATGTTTGGTTTTTGAATGACAGAATTCTACCAGGATAGGTCTATTGTATACTACTTTACCTAATCTTCTTATATTTTCGACTTCATTTGGGTCGATTTGAACTCCGATTTCATGAAACAAATCTAATACTTTTGTTTCTAATTCACCATACGTCTCTTTGCCATCCTTCATTTTATAAATAATTAGGTTTTTGGCTCGGTCTTTGGTTGATAAATGAGCTAATTCGCTCTCCAATCTTTTCACCTTTTGTTTTTGAAGATCGAGTGCTTTTTCAAGATCCATATTCTTCGCTTTACACTCAGATAATTCTTTCCTCATTTCACTGGCACTATCTACCAAGGCATCCACAGAAACTTCGATTCCATCCACTTTTGAATTTGTTGCACCAACTACTTTTGTTAAGTTTTCAATCATAAGTTTCAGATCATCCATTGAAGTTGACATTTTGTGGTTATAGATCTTTTATGCCTCTCGTATTACACGGTGTAATTATTTCACTTCCTATCAGTGTCAAAGACTACAGAATATAAATCGAGCTTTGATTTCGAATTCTGTAAATACTTATAGAGCGATCTTTCATACGTCCGCCCGCGACGACGTGTGACACCGAACCCTCAATATAATTGATTTATTATATATTTCAAATGGAGATATTTACAGAAATATAACAATTCGATGATTTAGGAAAACTAATTGAACATGTATCAATAACGTTTCGTGAAAACGTTAATAGAACAAACTTGGACTTTTTCATGTTTTAAAAACATACATGCGACGTTTAAAAACCTCACGAAACGTTTCTGAAAGATTTCGTATTTCATGAAGTACATTCATTGCTATATTTTTTTTGTTCGATAATTTTTTGGCTCTGGTTTTATAATTTAAATATAAGATTGGAAAGTTTTTCATTAAACCTTTTCTGATATGAATTCCTAATCGAGGTTTTTTGTGAATCAGATAATTCATTTCATCTAATATAAATTCATGAACTCTTATGAGACTACATTTGAAAATTCCCCTGCAGAAAGCTGTCGTGAACATCTTCTCAATATTCGTGTAGAATCAGAACAAATTTTTTGTATGCATCACCTTGTATGCATACCTGGTTCTTTGCTGATTGTGTTATAAAATGTTTCTTCTTTCACTAACACTCATCGTTATAATTTTTTAGCTCGGATACTATTTAAAGGAGAATAGAGAAGACAGACACGTTAAAATTTACAAATGGTGGGCTGATCACAGGAACGTATTCAAAAAACTGTCTCTAATTGCTCAGAAATATCTCGCCATTCCTGCAACAGAAGTTGCCAGTGAACGATTATTCTCTGGAGCAGGAAACGTTGTTAGTATAAGGAGAGAAACCTTATCAAAAGAACATGTTCAAGAGCTGACATTTTTACATGACAATTTATGAACCTTGCATCTTCTGTAACATTTAAAATTCTTTGATTATCATTCTCTTATTTGAATATTTCATTGTGATAAATAATCAATCTCATAAGTACCAGTATTTTGATGAATAATATATTCCTTTAGTATATAGTATTTTTGTCTGAAGAAATTTTTCTCATCTGCTAAAGAGTTGAACTGATGTATCAGAAATAGAAATGCAAGAACGCTGTGCAATTTGAAAAAATTCTAATCAATGGCAAATAATAATTGAGATTTTTATTATCACCTAAATAACTCCAATGTGCGTAGAATCTTCTCTTAAGGTTTCTAAAATATCCAAACGTTTTATAAACATTCTTAGAATTCTTCACATACTTTTTGTACCATCATTGGGGTAGGCTGCTTTGATACTGGCTGGAACAGGCTGCATATGAAAAGTCATTTTGGAAAATTGATGATGGATTCTACTTTCATAAATGTATACAATTGAGTTTTCATTCATATTCATATTCATTTGTATTTTTTCAGTTTTGATTTTTTCATGAGATATTTTAAAGTTGGAAGTAAGTTCAAAATTTCAAAGTTTCTTTCGGCTTTTGAAATTTCGGTTTGACTTGAGGAATATATTTGAAGTTCGGTTTGACTTTTCAAAGTTCGGTTTGAGTTGAAAAATGAATTTGAAGTTCGGTTCGAGTTCGGTTCGACTTCGAACATATATTTGAAGTTCGGTTCGAGTTTGGTTCGACTTTTCAAAGTTTGGTTCGGGTTCGGTTCGATTTCGAACATATATTTAAAGTTCGGTTCGAGTTCGGTTCGACTCTTTAAAGTTTGGTTCGGGTTCGGTTCGATTTCGAACATATATTTGAAGTTCGGTTCGAGTTCGGTTCGACTGAAAAATTTAAGGTTCGCACACCCCTAGTTTCTACTTCGTATATACTTTGAAATTCTGTTGCTGCTTGGGTAGTTCGCATTACTTTACGTATCGCTGGAGTCACGATTCGTATAGGTGCTGTAGCTTGGATATAGGGTATAATAACAATCCTTTGAGAGTGTAATAACTATCCAGTATTGCTATCAGTTGGATGGCTATGGTGATGCTTCAGTATTCTTGTCAGAGGAATTCAGGGTTTTCCGTGTATTCCATCAATCGACTGTTATCAATGTTTTTGTTTGCCTGCATCCAGGGCACCTCCACGTGGTGACGGCGGGCAACGAAGTTGTTCCATGATTCGGCAAAGTCCCTGGATAACGGCGTTCATGCCGTCATGGCGAGCAAACAAAAAAAAATTACGATGCAGGGAGTCGGAAACCCAGTATCGGCGGCTGGTCGGGGTGAGAAAGCGGGCCCAAAGGCGTCGTCATCATGCGACCGCAGCTCTACATTGGTGGGTAACTTGGCCAGTGTAGAATATAATGCTACAAGAAACAATCCACATGAGTGTAATAAGAGTCTCGATATGTTTTGTTTTTTTTGCGGTAGATATGGAATTAAAAAATATCGAAGGTCTTTATCTGATAAACTAAAATGTATGTACAAAGATTACTTTGATTTCGAAGTTACCAACCAAAATGAAAGATGGACGACGACGACGACGACGACGACGACTAGGTCAACAATCAGGCTTCACAAAAAAGCCGCGTTTCTTATGTCTATGGGACAGTAGAGACAGAAAAAAATCACTATGTTCAAAAAGAATGGCCAAAGAGAGCAGAGTATCATCCAGGATCGAATAACATCATCCGCAATCCATTGATTGATCCTTCAAGAATCTTGTTGCCACCTCTTCATATCAAGCTCGGTCTTATGAAACAGTTTGTTGAAGCTCTAGACAAAGGAGGTGATTGTTTTCAATATTTAAGGGAGAAATTTCCTGCGATAAGTGATGCAAAATTGGAAGACGGTATTTTTGATGGGCCTCAAATTCGGAATCTCTTTCGAGACGAAAACTTCATGGCAAACATGAATAGCACTGGAAGAGCAGCATAGGGGAGTTTTAAAACTGTCTCTCAAAAGTTTTTGGGAAATGAGAAGAGAAATGATTACGAACATACAGTTAAAGAGTTGTTAGGAAATTACAAAAAATTAGGTTGTTTGATCCCAAGCAGCAACAGAATTTCAAAGTATATACGAAATAGAAACGTTCGTACAATATACGAATGAGATACGAAGAACATATAATGAACGTTCATAGAATTGCTCGAATGAGACTGTTGCAAATATACTTAGAACGTACATAGTACATTCGAAATGTACGATATTTATTAAATCGACGTTCAATTAACGTATCGTCGTATATTTGATTACATAAGTTCGATGAATATGCATAGTACCTATGAAACGGTCTCATTCGAATGTGCATAGAACATATTTCGAATATTCGAAGAACGTTCATAGTATATTCTGGTGCTGTTTGGGATGAGCCTTAAATTGCTTTTCCTACACTCTCACCTTGATTATTTTCCTGAAAATCTTGGGAACTATAGTGAAGAGCAAGGAGAACGATTTCATCAAGACATCAGTGAAATGGAGAACAGATACCAAGGAAAATGGCATATCAACACGATGGCAGACTTTTGTTGGACCCTTAAAAAAGGAACAAATTAGAATACAGGTAAGATGAAGAGAAATCCGTTGCATAAGTCATTCGAAGAGAAAAGAGTGCGATACAAAAGGAAAACAATCTGAAAGTTTGAAACGACTCGCGAAACATATCGATGGCATTTTGACAAAAAAGCGTGATTGCCAAAAATTATGAGATTGAGTTGTATATGGCATACAAAAGTTCTTTTCAAGAGCTTTCGGTTGATATATACCACAAACTTTCGTATTTTTTGGCGCTTACGCCTTTTTGTCAAAACGTCGTCGATATAAATAGGTCATTCTGGTCAAGAATATTCAAAACTTTGGTTTCCTCATTAGAGGAAAGCTTTATGATCGTTTGCAAGAGCCGAAATATTTTTTTCCACAAAAATGGAAATCTCTTAGACTGAAATGTTTGTCTTGACTCGGGAAAGGAGTTTGTTTCCATTAGTGTGTGTGTGGGAGGTCGGTCTAATCGAAAGTACTGACAATTCTTTCAATTTTATGTCGCGATAACGTATTTTTTGAGGTTAGATTAAAACGCTGACGTGTAGGAGTGAAATGGGTTCCTGATTCGGTTTTAGCGACCCAAAAAACACCATAATAGGTCCCCAGATAGAAAAGAGTGCTATGCATTTTCATAACATAAAGTGCTCAAAATAGCGTACCGTCAACTTGAGATTATGAACATAACTTAACTTGTTAAAGGTGCATGTAATGGTGAGATCATATATGCATCATAGAACCATTCGGTTCACATACCATGTTCGCATGAATACAGTGAAATGCGGAAACACCCGGGTACCATCATGACAGCATTCATGTGTGAAATAGTTTTCAGAATTATTTCTCCATTATCGATACATTATTGTTCCACGCAATGCTACCTCCATGTTGCCATTTATATAGCAAAACATGGCTCATTTTTCTCACCGTGATATAGCTGAACATGGTGTCATAATTCTTCAATAATGGTATCACGTTATTTGACGCGAAATGCAACAATTATGTTGCCACGTTTTGCTGTAGTACAAAGCAAACACCACGATCAAACAAACAAACAACGGAGCAAACAAACTACGGGCGAACACTTCATAATAATTGAAATATCGCTCTGTACAGCACTTATACTTGAATCGGAGAATTGCTGTACACGGCGATATTTTGATTAAAATGAAGCGTTTGGTCGTAGTTTGTCATAAACGATTTGGCTGCTGCCACGCCACTAGTATCCCCTTAAATGGATACTAGCGTCGGTAACTCGCATGATCGGTTAAAAAGAGACAGAATCATAAGATAGAAAGAGAGATCCAATACCAACGCTAGTATCCCCTTAATAGAAACGTTTCAAGACAGCATCACAGTGGTTGAGGGGATACTAGCGTACCATCCAAGTAAAGATTTTGTGTGATAGATTTCTCCGAATTGAGCTTATGAAATTGTCTGAAATTTTCAGGAAATGATCTTGGATACCTTTTCAATTGCTGTACAGAGTCCAAATTGTAAATTTCGGGCAAAAAATTTTCTTTTACCGACTGAGAAAGAAATTTTTTTTCTACATTCAAAATTTGGACTCTGTACAGCAATTGAAAAGGTATCAGAAATTATTCCCTGGAAATTTCAGACAATTTCATAAGCTCAGTTCGGAGAAATCTGTCACACAGAATCTTTACCCCTTAAGGTGATACTAGCGGCGTGGCAGCAGCCAAATCGTTCATGACAGACTACGAGCAAACGCTTCAATTTTAACATGATATCACTTGGTGCAGCACTTTCATTTAAATCAGAGAAGTGCTGTACCAAAATGTAAATGATTTGGCTGCTGCCACGCCGCTAGTATCCCCTTAAGAGGATACGAGCGCATCGGTGGCTCCATCTGGTGGCATTTTATTTCCGACCAAAAGACTCGAAACTGAACGCATAACCAGTAATCTACATAAAATAAATGAATTTCATAAATTTCTCCGTATATCAACGCCATGGTATGTGCTAATAATGAATTGATTATGGTTGCGCCGGATGTTTTCATGTAATGCATTCATGATACATGCATTATGGCAGCATGATTCGGCTCGTTTTCGATGCCACGGTATGTGTCAATGATGCATTAATCATGTTTGAGCGGAATGGTTTCCCGTAATGCATCCATAATACCATAAATCTGACACCATGAATGGCTCTCATTTCAGATGCCATATCGTGCATCGATGATTCATCAATTTTTGTGGATCATAATGTTCGCTTACATTGTCACCAATAACAATGCTCAATACGGAAACACCTTGGTACCATCTTGCTAACATTTTTATCCATACCATGGCTCCATGATGGTACCATTATGACTACATTTTTCTATCTGGATCGGTCTGATAGGAAGTACTGACAATTTTTTCAATTCTATGTGCCGATGAGCTATTTTTTGAGGTTAGGTGAAAACGCTGACTTGGTGGAGCAAAACGGGTTCCGGATTCGGTTTCAGCGACCCAAAAAACATATAGATAGGTTGGTCTGATCAAAAGTATGGACAACTTATCCATTTCTACGTGCCGATGAGCTATTTTTTTGAGGTTAGGTACAAACGCTGACGTGGTGGAGCAAAACGGGTTCCGGATTCGATTTCAGCGACCCAAAAAACATAAAGATAGGTGGGTCTGATCAAAAGTAATGACAACTTTTTTTTGTGTGCCGGTGTAATCAATCCCATACACTTCTTTCCGTGCGGAGGAAATATTATTTCAATTCAAATCCCAGACAGCACTGAGACGTTCTTCAGACGTTCAGAAAACGTACTTGGTCACAAGAAGAACGTTCAAAAAATGTTCCAGGTTGTTTTAAAAATGTCGCATAGACATTCCAGGGATGTACAAATGTCCGGTATAGTTTTATTTAGGTTTCTATGGAACGTTTATGAAACATGTTGAATGCGAATTTGTTAAAGATTAAACTTGTGCCAAATCTTTTGATATTCTCCATTTCGAGGAGATGCAAATGAACTGCGGTGGAGCCTGTATCGATAGATTTGATAAATTACATTTGCATCTTTTTAATCCATTGCAGATAGTGAAATTTTGTTTCGCGTCAATTTTGAGGTTATGTGAATCTTAATATATTGACTTAATTCTTGATAACTTACATTCTGCCAATAGTTTTGCACTTCTGGAAAGGGATCTTTCCAAATATTTGATACAAAACATATTTTTATGATTGTTTGGTACTTTTTTTCCT
Organism: Gonatopus flavifemur; assembly: GCA_018340375.1. Classification (NCBI taxonomy): domain Eukaryota; kingdom Metazoa; phylum Arthropoda; class Insecta; order Hymenoptera; family Dryinidae; genus Gonatopus; species Gonatopus flavifemur. The sequence continues at coordinate 4,273,880 of JAFFJZ010000016.1, forward strand.
AGTAAAACTATAAATATACATTTGTATAGGTTAGAGATAAAATACTTGGTTTCCATATAACGTCTCGAAAACGTTCTGAAAACGTACCATAGCATGTGTAAACAATGTTCCCAAAACGTGCTCCCCAACACATGGAATAAATGTTCCTAAGACGTTTGGAAAATGTGCTTTTGGAAACCAACATCTGTGGGACTTCGGACACGTTTTCAAAACGTTCTGAGAATTTTCGGTGCTATTTGGGATCAAGCTCTAAATGTGCTCTTGAGCGGAAATAACATCTCCTCTATTCGTAAATTTCTGTAGAAAACGAATGATCAAATGAATCAAATCTGAAATCGGAAATCTTGTTCATAAAATAGGAAATTTCATTGCTCGTGAAGCCAGATAGATGAAGTACTTAATTCCATGTGGGATATCTCGATACAGTAGGGAAGAGTGGGGAAATTGCAAACGCGAGTTAATCGCGAAAACCAGGAATAGCCCTCGTTAGGAATGTGGAATTTGAAATCGTCAGGGAAGAACAATAGCGCCGCCAAGCAGAAAATCCCGGTGTAACTTAGAAGAAAGACTCGTCTCTAAGGGTGACATTGGATACCCTGATTAGATTCAGTATAACATAATCGTATGAGGTAATACTAATGATAAAAAAAAAACAGCTGATGGAAATGTGTAATGAGGCTTAATTGATTGATTTATACAATTTCCAAACAGTGCAGTCAGGTAAGGTAGCAAGTGCCTAAAATTGCAGTTATTTGGAGTGCGATGATTCGTGGATCCGAAAATAATCACCAGAATTCTTCAGCTTTCTTCGAATAGCCGCGAACCTTATCGCTTCCGGGTCCACGCTGCCTTATCAGGATTGAGAACTTGCCAGTTCTAGTGAATAATATGAAAATCTTGAGAATATTTCGGGTAACAGAATTGAATTCAAGGATTCGAATTATTCCGACCAACCCGAATCAAAACACAACCCGGACTCTGCGGGTGTCCCGATTAAATTCAGCAACCTGAAATCCTCGGATTGTTGAAACATTCGAGTACTTAACTTGAAGAAACCAATTATTCCTCGACTCGTCTCAACCCATTAAAACGTGTTTCTCACACATCCTAAATATATATTATGAATATGTCATCAATTTTGAATCTCAATAACCTAAAATGAACAATATTTTGGTGGTGGCTTTTTACCATTGATTCTTTACTTTGTTGGAAATTTAAGCCTCGTTGAGCATCGGCTCACACTGGACTTACGGTTCAGAGGTTTTGTCATAATACTGCTACTGATGAGAGTAAAAAATTTAGGGGGTATCTTGTGGTTTCTGAGAAAGAAACGTTTTTTTGGACCGCCCTAATATACACCACAAATAGATCGCATGCTCCCTAAATTTCTTGGACTGAAATTTCACTCTTTAAGAGTGAACTATCACTCCATTAGCCTGCCAAAAGTGAGCCTGTCCTATTAGAGTGAAACTTCACTTTTGTGAAGAGTGATATTACATATCTCAATATTGGAGTGATTTTTCACTCTGGAAAGAGTGATTTCATCAACTCTGAATTAGACTGACAATATTCACCGCGTATCTAAGAGTGAAAAGTCTCACTCCAAATGCGAGTGATTTTGTAATGTTTTTCAGGTGAAATCTGTTACGAATTTTTATTACTTTTGTGGAGAGGATAAAAAAAAAGAATTTGTGTGTATCTGACTACACGGAGAAAAAAGATCATGGAATGATCGCTAGGAAAGATAGTAAACTGGTGACAACTACGAATTTCTGTGCACAGTCGCTAACACAGACGAGTAATGATTCCTATTTTGGTATATTAGAATACAATATATATATAGTATACCAAAATAAGAATCATTCCTCGTCTCTGTTAGCGACTGTGCACAGAAATTCGAAGTTGTTACCAGTTTACTAGCGATCACTCCATGATCTTTTTTCTCCGTGTACATTCTTAACTCCGCATGTTCCTGAATGACTTATTGCAGTGAGAGAAATTATGCCCCCCCTTTGAGGGAATCGAACAGCTAGAGAACCTACCTATATTTTGACCTACACAACCTATGCCTAACCGACCTGAGCTAAACCGACACTTGTGTGGACGAACGACAAAGTTGTAACAAGTGTGTATGTGGGGTACCTCGTTTGATTTCCTATGGACCAGTATGTGAGAATAATGACCAAATGAGACCCAATGAATGTTTGAATCAATCTAACATCAGTAATGAATGTGTAAAATATTGAATATTTCATCAATAATATGCCAGTGAGCAGAATTTGAGTTTGACTTGGAAAAATTTTCAACCTATGTAATTTTCTAACCTCAATACTGTTGGATTACATTTGATTACGAAATTGATTCAGAATTATCATTGGACTTGTCCAATTTTTAATGAAGTCAAATGTTGAGAATTTACAAAAAGGTTTTTTGAAAGATTGAATTAAAAATAATTTTATGGAATTGGAAGATCTGCAGTTACTCAATTCTGTAATTAAATCGAACATTGAGGTTTGTATATGCAGTCCGACATTCCTTTGTGATCTTCTACAAGGATATGTAGTATCCATTACCCAGATAGCACAAGAGTTCTGGAAGAGCTCTTCATGTACATATTGTATTGATTATGGGCTCTTTTAAAATAGTTATTTCATCCTCTTGAGAATTTATAGAATATGCATATTAAAAGTGACCGTATAGATCTGAAATACTTTTGGTTCTACGATATCAGTAATGCTTAGTGTAATTACTTGATACCACATATTCGTGTGCACTAGAACTATCATCTGATTCCATGTATCGATGGAGAGTACTGGATGTAGTTAATTGATACCATCCATCGATGAATAATACTGGATATAGTTGATCGATACCATGTATCGATGAACAATATTGGAAATAGTTGATCGATGTCATGTATCGATGGACAATATTGGATGACCATGTATTGCTGAATAGTTTTAAGTATAGTTACCCAGGTAGCACAAGAGTTCTGGAAGAGCTCTTCATGAACATATTGTATTGATTATGAGCTCTTTTAGCACTCTTGTGCTACCTGGGTAACTATACTCAAAACTGTTCAGCAATACATAGTCATCCCATATTGTCTATCGATGCATGGCATCGATCAACGATTTCCAATATTGTTTATCGATACATGGTATCAATCAACTACATCCAGTATTCTTTATCGATACATGGAATCAGAGAATAGTTCTAGTGCACACAGATATGAGGTATCGACTGATTACACTTAGCATTACTGGTATCGTAGAACCAAAGGTATTTCAGATCTATATCATCACTTTTAATATGAAAATTCTATAAATTCTCAAGAAGATAAAATAACTATCTCAAAAGTAAACAAAGCCCTTGATGAAAATTCAAATCCAAGCATTGGAATCTTTGTGATTGTATGAAACATTGGAATATTTTTTTATTAAAAAAACCTTTTTCTGACTTCTGAGAATATTGATAGCTTCTTTATTGATTCTTTGAAGAGTGAAAAATTTCATAAACGCATCTGAGTCATGGAGTGTTTCCTATAAAATACCATCAGAATAATACATACATGTGGAATATTAAAATATATTGAAAGATATTGAGTTATCAATCTTTAATGAATGAATATGATTATCCGTTTGAAATTTCTCATGATTGAATGAATTATTTGAAATTGTTGTGTCTAGGTGCATAGGATCCAAGTAGCGAATTTTTTTTTCTAAACACGGCTTTCCCTGGTAAAGCAAAACGATAGAAACCGATTGAACTTCAATGGTTTTCCATCATTTTTTTTCAGGGTTATTTAAGATTATAATTATAATTCCATATAAAAATTGAGGTTATGTTATCAATATATACGTATCTACATCAGAATAAAAAAACGTAAACTCAATTATTAATCACGTCTTGAATAAATTATTTTATTCGAATTATATATTCCTCACGTCGTCACTCAAAAGACGTTGAGTTTTCAAATAATTCTGAAGCGTCGATTGAATATAAATAAACTTGGATATTTCACTCTACCCTGGCGAAAAAACGGCGTGCACATAAAGTTCAAACAGCGTACCAATAACGTGATTCTGGCCAATATACGTTCAATGCACGCTTACTTCAATATAAGCGTGAGTACAGCGTGCATGAACGCTTTTCTTCACGCTCGATCCACGCTCAACTGCGCCAATTGACTCTTAATACACTCTCATGTGACGGTAATAACACTCCTATGCGACGCTCCAAATGCACGCTTTATTTTCACCTGGGTAAGAAAGGTGGTATTTCAATCTTCAAACGGGTGAAGTATAAATCACTCTTTAATTATTACGAGTGACACTTTTCACTCTAGTTGAAAAAGTGAAGAGATTCACTATATTAGAGTGATTTTATCACTCTTAAAGCGTGAAAGCACAATCCACTCCGAATTGGGAGTGGGAATTTCACTCTCAGAAATTTAGAGTGGGATTCTCTGCATAAGATTCTGAATTCTCCGATTTCTCCGGAATTTTTGATCTTTTACTCGTGTAACGCACAATAGGGCTGATAAAAAAAACACGTTGCTCATAATCGCGGGTTTTACCACATATCTCAGTTCAAAAAAATCAGCAACGGAAACTTCGTGACTCTTCTTTGTTAGTGGTCAGCTGTGTTCATTCTAACGGGTTCTGAGTTGTCCCAATCTGTACCAAACCAATCAATTATCCATTTCTATGACTAGAAGAGCGGATCAGAAATATTTGACGCAGATTAGGGCAACTTAGAACACGTTAGAACGAACATAGCGATTGGATGATTATGTATGAGACTCCAAGTATCAATGAGTGACCGTCCAGAATTCTTTCCCTTGTGTAATGAATATATTGAGTGAACTTACACCTTTCTTATCTCCAGTATGAAATAACTTCCACCAGAGTTTGTTTTGCATCATCATTTCGATTGATATGCTGTAAACAAAAACAATAACATTCCATGATTACAAAATACTGAGCACAATACAAATAACTTGAATATATCAACATCCCTGGTTAGAAAACTCCATCGAGTCTCACCAAATCTTATGAAAACATTGAAATGTTTTTGGGCACATTGTGAACATACGATTGGACTTCTATGGAATTGAATTTGAATCTATATGATCGTCTGGATCAGATTTTGTGATTAAGATTTCATAAGGAATGTACCAATGAAATACCTGATTCCTGTTCAGCAAAAAATATAGGACCAGAGAGAATATGAGGGCGCTTACGGGCACCTATGCGTCGCTAGTAAAAGTTCCACTAGCCTCCTGGCGGTTGGATCATGGGAGTAGACGCACAGCGATTTTATTTTTCAATAACAAAAAATTACGCATTTCTTTTGAATACTTTTCAATACGTATTGAATCAAAATTTAATGACGTATCGATACTAAATGGATATGATGCTTGATTATCATGAATTGGAAAAGTAAAGAATGAGAGAGGGGTTCGGTGGTTCTGCTTCACGTGATCCACTTACTAGCAATGGAACCTCGGCCATGAGCGCTCTCATCTCCTCTCTGATAGTACAATAATTCAATCAGTTATGATGGGGTTGGGTTTGGTTTGGTTATGATGAGGTTTTTGACGTCAAGAAATTTAAAGATTCAATAATTACTTCAACCATTGTGACAAGATCTTACAAGTTCTCATGAGTAGGGGAGAGTGGGGCAAGTTTTCTATAGGGGCGTGTTTTTCAATGCGTTTTAATTTCTTAGTATGCTGGAAGAGCGCACTGCTGGATGAATGGTCGTGAGTAGTATCATCTAAGGTACCATTCACGGCAATATCAGGTTGATAGCTGCTTTCATCATAATAATAGAACTGTTTTTACGATTTTGTCGTTGGTGAGTAAACTTTACATGTGTTCATTCAAATTGAAAAAAAAACTTACGTTATTCTGATTGTTCTGGTTGAATATGTGTTTATAAACGAAAGTCCCCTGAATCGAAAGATGTGATAATTTGTGTAAATTACTCGCGTCTTTACGATTTTAACCTAGTTCCAAGTTGAAAAACGATGATGGGGCAAGTTTTCGCAAGTGACATGACTGCAAATAACACTATTTTGCAACAACATGCTTATGAAATCATTACATTTATTTATACTAGGTTGAAGTGGGAGCTTCAACGAGTAAAATAGTACCCCAAACGCCTTGAAATATGCAAGGGGGAAAAATACAAAAATCGAACAAGAAAAAGTTGAAAAACATGCCCCACTCTCCCCTTCTGGGCTGATTAGAATTTTGTAGTATTTATTGGCGAAACGGATACAGGAAATGAACACGACCAGGAACTAGAATGTTTACGCTGTATGAAGAGTCAGGAAATGAGAACGAAGTGGCACTACCCCAATAATGATAATTATGATTTTCGAAAAAGCATTATTGTATTAAAAAAAATAAATAAAACAAGCGTATCGTTCTGCCCGTATATAGATACCAAAAAGTGAAAAAAAAATAGAATTCCACAAAACATACAAATGTCTCACAAAAACCCCTGAAAACTCCAACACAGTAAAAAATAACGTCGGATCCCAAAAACCATATAAACGTTTTACAATAAAGCTTGAAAAAAAATCCTTGAAAAAACCACTTCACCCTCCCCGCAAGATTACTTGATATAAAAAATATACCATTCACAAAAAAAATGTGAAAGGTGACCCTGTTTCGGAATTCGCATCAACCAGGAACACTTGGCGTGGCCGATGGTAGAAGTTTTTAGCCTGTATTATATACAAATGAATTTCTATAGAACATTAAACAAGACATTTAAATGATATAATTTCATAAAATCTTTTTCGGCCACGCCAAGTGTTCCTGGTTGATGCGAATTCCGAAATAGGGTTGCCTTTCACATCTCTTTTGTTAATGGTATATCTTTTATATCAAGTAATCTTCCGGAAAGGGTGGAGTATTTTTTTCAAGGATTTTTTTGCAAGCTTTATTGTAACACGTTTGTATGGTTTTTGGGATTTGACGTTATTTTTTACTGTGCTGGAGTTTTTAAGGGTTTTTGGTGAGACATTGGTATGTTTTGTGGAATTCTACTTTTTTTTCACTTTTTGGTATCTATATGCGGGCAGAACGATACGCTTGTTTTATTTATTTTTTTAATACAATAATGCTTTTTTGAAAATCATAAATTACCTTCAATACAGTTTAAACAAACTGAAGTTACAATATACCCAAAATCTTTCCCACATCCTTTGGATCACCAATGTCCTTGGTCATATTGATTTCATGTCTTTTTTTTTCAAATGGAGCATATCCTTTGATATCCCCTCGAAATTCTGAATGCAGTGAAATTTTCCTTTAGAATGTGTTTTTAGATTTTTGTATTCTTTGTTTTTGAGATTTTCATGTACTTGGCGTTATTTTTTTACTGTTTGGAGTTTTTTTTGGGGATTTCACTTCTTTTTCTGAATATGCTCCCAACTGAACCCAAATAAAAATGAAATACCCCTGTCGAGTTTATGGCAATCGTAGGAATGAAGGAAATGTCCTCAGATAACTTATGTGATATAAAGATCCACTTGGATTTTCATCAGTCATCTCATCATTGGACGGCAATAGATTATCGAAATAGAGAATGAAGAAAAGAATGGAAGGAAAGCGAATTCCCATTAACAAATATACGTGTGGAGAATTCCGAAAACTAAATTTTCCTTGACTGATAAGTTGGCGCTCAAAGCAGCTCAAAGCGCTCAAAGCAGCTCACAGCACTCAAAGTAGCTCACGCTGCTCAAAACAGCCCACGATATTGTGCTGAACATGTTTTGTGCGGAAATTTCCAGTGTTTTCAAGAAATCATTGTAAGAAAATCGAAACAACATAGATCTTACAGACAGAGGAAACTCACGTACACACGGTGCTCTAGAAGCAGCGATAGGTATGACAAAAATGTATCAACAAACGGGATGCGGAGTCATATTCGGCGTAATTTACAGATTGAAATTCCCTTGAAATGAAATCCTAACTGTAGCCGTTCTCCAGATATCGATAAATACATTTTCGTTAATTTGATATTGGATCTGATAAAGCAAGAAACACGTCTTTATCATATTATAGTGGTTAATCCAGCTCAAAATGCCTGTGTGAACATGTTTTAGGGAAGATTGGATATATGAATCATTGTAAATTATTATTTCGTTATCTTGTTTATATGCGATAGGTGAAAAAAAGGGTGAATAGACAGTAGTCAGAAAAAAAACGCAGATACTAGTATGTATTTTATTCGTGCTGTATTTTCTTGAAGTACTCTGCCATTGAAAGATTCATTTTATCAGTTGATGAATAAATAAACAATATTCAAAATGATAAAACCCGAGTCGAAATACAAATACGGTTTTGGAACTCATTATCAGGTTCAAATTGAATTGCCTTCGTACTGGTTTAGTCCACTTTATGCAACTTCTATATCGACATTTGATAAATATAAATCTTTAAAACTATATTCAGACCACTTAACCCACAATAATTCAAAGCTTTGCTAGTCCAGGAAGTACAAAATAACTAATTAGTCATACTCATAATTACTTATCAATAATAATGATTTCAAACACATTGAAGAAATGTGTAGTGCTGATAACAATGGTATAGAGATTGAAACCAGAAGTTGTGCTGTGGTACCTACATTGTAACCTAAATTTCGGTTTGAGATCAATCGTATTGGCATTCTAACCATAGATTTTTCGCATTGTAGTAAAAGAGCAACTCATTTTATGATAACAAAGATAACTGAAGCATATCTACGACCGGTTGATAGTGTGTTTTATTTTGACACAAATAGATTCTTCTCGTTTTCGTATAGGGATTCATGTAGTGAATATATGCTCAACACATTCAACAAATGAAGTTACAATGAATCATTCCAAATGTTCACATGAAGACAATAGAAAAAAGGTGTGTGCACCTTGTGGTAAGAGAATTTCGTTCGGGGAAAAAAGGCCAGAACAATTTCCTATAACAGAAAAACATGAGCAGCTTATTAAAACTTGACGCACTCCTGCCTTTAGTCTTCAGGATTCAAGGTTTCCATTGAGCATATGCGCAACGTGTCGTATCACACATTTGGAGCATGAGAAAATGAATTACAGGAGACCCTTGCAAAAGATGCCAAATTACAATGACATTATTTTACCAAAAGGAACTAGATCTAATGAGCTCATTATTATTGACAAGTAGGTATTCTTGTCGTATGCGGTCTACGGGAGACTGGTGGTCTACTGCGGTAGACCGCAAGGTGCTTACTATATGCTTCTTGTATGAGGTCTACCCTAAATAGAGTGCGTACGACAACGGTGACGGTTGCAGTATGGGGTCTACCTGGGCAGACCGCAAGGTGCTTCCGTAACGACTGTTGTATGGGGTCTACCGTGAGAAAGTGGCAAAGCATAGGAAAAGAAGCAGGCAAGTAGTACAGAAAACGAACTGCAGGAACTGAAATGAAAACTACTGGACACATTTCATCGGCTACTGGACACGTATTCCAAACACGACTGCTATAATACCTGACTCTCATTTCATTCAAAAGAGACTGACGGTTTGTGATGAAAATTCTTCACACGCACACGTACGCACATACACGTAGTTGTCGAAAATTCATTGAATACACGCCCGTACGTTTCCTACATATTTACTGTTTCATTCATAACGTCGTGGGATTCCAGGTACTTCTTGTACCAACACTTTAATGTACAATGTGCTGCCATTCGGGTCGTAGATAACGTTATTCTTTCTCTTTTTCTCTTTCATTTATTTTCATTTCTGTGGAACACTTTCTTTTCGCTATTCCTCTCATTCTCCTGCTCCACTCAAATTTCAGCAAGGTTCGGTGCTTCCACATAAGTACCAGACTGTTATTTCTCTGCATTTTTACCTGCATTCGAACTGCTTTTCATTACGCATGCTGCAGTTTATCGAGATCGTTTCCCACTCACCGGGGTAGACCGCATAATACAATCCTTACCCTTATCGTATGCACTCTGCTCAGGGTAGACCCCATACAAGAAGCATATAGTAAGCAGCTTGCGGTCTACCGGGGTAGACTGCATACAACAACCGTATGCACTGCAGCATGCGGTCTACCCCGGTAGACCGCATACGACAATCCAAGGACCTACGTAGACCGCATACGACAAGAATACCGACAAGTAATTATGAGTATGACTAATTAGTTATTTTGTACTTCCTGGACTAGCAAAGCTTTGAATTATTGTGGGTTAAGTGGTCTGAATATAGTTTTAAAGATTTATATTTATCAAATGTCGATATAGAAGTTGCATAAAGTGGACTAAACCAGTACGAAGGCAATTCAATTTGAACCTGATAATGAGTTCCAAAACCGTATTTGTATTTCGACTCGGGTTTTATCATTTTGAATATTGTTTATTTATTCATCAACTGATAAAATGAATCTTTCAATGGCAGAGTACTTCAAGAAAATACAGCACGAATAAAATACATACTAGTATCTGCGTTTTTTTTCTGACTACTGTCTATTCACCCTTTTTTTCACCTATCGCATATAAACAAGATAACGAAATAATAATTTACAATGATTCATATATCCAATCTTCCCTAAAACATGTTCACACAGGCATTTTGAGCTGGATTAACCACTATAATATGATAAAGACGTGTTTCTTGCTTTATCAGATCCAGTATCAAATTAACGAAAATGTATTTATCGATATCTGGAGAACGGCTACAGTTAGGATTTTATTTCAAGCGAATTTCCATCTGTAAATTACGCCGAATATGACCCCGCATCCCGTTTGTTGACACATTTTTGTCATACCTATCGCTGCGTCTAGAGCACGGTGTACAATATATTCAAGGTATCCAACAGAAATGTTTTTTGCAAGATAGAATTTGTACTGTTTAGCATGAAGCTAAGAATAGCTTTCCAGCAGAAATTTTTCGGTCACTCTTTCAAATCATTGTGAAAAGTAGCAGATAGCAAAAGTTCCAACAATTAGATCGCATTGAATTCTTTTGTAACCACAAAACGAACTACTGAAATGTCAGCAGAATAGAGTCCTTGGAGAATTCAAATCGCCTTTTGTCATACTGTATATTGTACTGTATATTGTACTGTATATAGTATGACAAAAGGCGATTTGAATTCCCCAAGAACTCCATTCTACTGACATTTCAGTGATTCATTTTGCGGTTCCAGGAGGATTCAATGTGATCTAGTTTTTGGAACTTTCGCTATCTGGGTAAAGAGATGTCAAATATTTATCATGCAAAAAAAAGATATGTCTTCAAGATATCAGATTGAAGACATTCTCTAGTACTGTACCAGACATTTTTCAGAATTCTGTGGAATATCCATCGAAATCATTCGAAAAAATTCTTCAAGAATATTTGATGCGTTATGGTATTATGAAGGTATTCTATATTCTTCAAAACTGTACAACATTACAGTAATTTAATTCTAATTTTATGATGGAGCGAAATTATTGCTTTTTAAAGAAATATATATACGAGTCTGTGGCATTACGTGGCCAATGTCGCTCTTTAACTTGCAGATCATGAATAAATATCCACTTTGTACCTTCACTTCGTAACATGCATGTGAAATTATACCTTCAGAAATATTTTTACCCTCATGAAAAACAACAGCTATAACTTTATAAAAGTGTTGTGCAATTACAATTTTTGAAGTTCGTACTGCTTTAATGTTTATATTTTCTACCTTTGTTGCTTCAACATTATTGTGATTAGATATCATCAATTGCACAGTTACATATCGTTCCGACTCTGTTATAAATGATTTCTTAGTTTTATGCAAGTTATTACAATTGTCACAAGAATCTTCGAAAATTTTCCATGTTGAAAAATTGAACTTGAATATTTCTTGAAACTGAAATGATTTTTGTGAAATTGGAGGTAGCGCAAGACGTATAACATAACTTGTACCAACAACATTTTCGGTATATTCACATTTCGTACATTCCGTTATGGTAGTTATTTGGTGCCTCGCTAAATTTTTAATAGCCATTGAATTTTCGGAAATAGAAGCGATGAATTCTCCTGCATCTTGTGAGTGATTATGCAAGTATTGTGAACCTGCAAGCTGTTTTGAAGCTATGATATCAAGGTTTTTTTTGCGAATTGTAGTTCTGAATTGAAATATTCATGATGTCATTGGGGTCAGATAGAAGTAATTGTTTTATCTCAGAAGCACAGTACAATATACACTGCATTACTGCATTCTAATAAGAAAAAACACCGTCAACATTAGGAAGACCCATTACGTTTAACGCGTGAGTTTCTGTTGATTTTTCATCAATATTTTGGCCCCCGGATTATACAGGGTGGTCCATTTGAAGTGGATATACAAGTCCTTGCGTTGAATAATACCACTATCAGATTCTTCCAACAGAATCATAGGTGGATGAAGAAAAAGCGAAAAGGATGTAGATGTACCATACAACTTTATGTTATGTACCACAATGATCAATGTCATTAGGTAGCGTCATAAGAAAATTAAGAAGAGGCAGAAGTGCAGTGGATATACGAGTCCTTGCGTTGAATAATACGACTATCAAATTCTTCCAACAGAATCATAGGTGTATGAAGGAAAAGCAAAAAGGATGTAGATGTACCATACATCTGTACGTTAAATCCTACCATGATCATTAGGTAGCGTGGAAGGAAAATGCAGAAAAGATAGTAGCGCAGTGGATATACCACAAATCTTTGCATCGGGTGCATTCCACTGACCAATTGACGAATGATTAGAGAGGCTGTTTAGGATTAACTCAACGAAAATTGAGCAGATATAATGTTCTAATCATAGAAATTGTTGCAGAACAACTACAGGTCAACTTGACTGATGTGACTGGATGTGACAATTCATTCTGAATGTTTTCTTCCGAAGTTCGATCTTTTCAGTTGTTCCATTCAAGCTGGATTATATTTGTGTCCTTACAAACCATCATTTTCATCTTTACTTATCTTGGTTTTGGAATGATCCAATTCTCAAATATCATGAATTTTATTGAATTGTCATAGAGTATTTTGGGTGGGGAGATTTAGTAACTCCAGAATCTATGAAATGTTCAACATATATTCAAAGTGATTCATGATCATTAAAAAGCAATATTGTATCAAATATCCAAACCATTCAATATTCATAATATTTGGCAATTGAATCATTCCAAAACCAAGATAAGTAATGATAAAAATGATGGTTTGTAAGAACACAAATATAATCCAGCTTGAATGGAACAACTGAAAAGATGGAACTTTGGAAGAAAACATTCAGAATGAATTGTCACATCCAGTCACATCAGTCAAGTTGACCGGTAGTTGTTTTGTAGCTATTTCTATAATCAGAATATTGTATCCGCTCAATTTTCGTCGAGTTGATCCTAAACAGTCTCTCTGATCATTCGTCAATTGGTCAGTGGAATGTACCCGATGCAAAGATTTGTGATATATCCACTGCGCTCCTATCTCTTCTGCATTTTCCTTCAACACTACCTAATGATCATGGTAGGATTTAACGTACAGATGTATGGTACATCTACATCCTTTTTGCTTTTCCTTCATACACCTATGATTCTTTTGGAAGAATCCGATGGCAGTATCATTCAACGCAAGGACTTGTATATCTACTGCACTTCTGCCTTTTCTTCATTTTCCTATGACGCTACCTAATGACATTGATCGTAGTGGTAAGTAACATACAGATGTATACCAGGTGTGTAAGTATGAAACCGGAATTTTTGTACAGAAAGAACACGTTTATTGTAATGATATGATACAAAGTGACTTATTCAAATTATTGTCCGTCGCTATCTATACATTTTTCTCATCTTTCTGGCAATTTGTGGATTCCGCGCCAAAAGAACTGTTGCTCTTTTGGGGCAAACCAGTCATCGAGCCATTTTCGTACATCTTCGTAAAAAGTAAAGCACTGCTCAGCAAGTGCGTGTCCCATCGATGCAAACAAGTAGTAATCGGATGGGGCAAGGTCCGGTGAGTAAGGTGCATGCTGAAGAATCTCCCAACGGAACGACTCTATCGTTTCCTGGACCTGTTTTGCTTTTTGTGCTGGTGCATTGTCACGCAGCAAAATCACCTTGTGTTGTCTTTGTTGGTATTTTGTTCGTTTTTCACGCGAAACTCGATCTCAATCAATCATTTGTTGTCGATAGCGTTGAGTATTGACAGTTTCCCCAGGTTTCAGCAGCTCGTAGTAGATGACGCCCTTCTGATCCCACCAAACACACAGCATTGTCTTTCGTCCGTAGCGGTTTGGTCTTGCCGTCGATGTTGATGGTTCACCCGGAGTAACCCATGACTTTTTGCGCTTAGGATTCTCGGAATATAGGGTAAGGCGGGGTAATATGCCAGTGTGGGTAAAATGCCACTTGGGTGATATTTTCCAAAATTACCGGAGATGACAATCATATGTTCTTCCGAATCAGTAGACTAACTGATTCCGAAGAACATATGACTAAGCTACGACTGCTATCTGCGGTAATTCTGGAAAATATCACCCAAGTGGCATTTCACTCACACTGGCATATTACCCCGCCTTACCCTATCCACTTTTCATCGCCAGTCACAATTCGATGGAGAAATGACTTTCTTTGGAACCTGGCGAGCAGCATTCCGCATGATGTTTTGCTGTTTCCCTGCTGTCTCTCGTTGAGTTCATGTGGAACCCATTTCCCCACCTTTTGTATCTTTCCCATGGCTTTCAATCGAAGGGAGATGGCTCCTCGGGTCACCTTCAACTGATCCGCCAGTTGTTGTGTTTGAGCGTCGTCTTCGTCCAACAAGGCTTGCAGGTCAGCGTCTTCAAACTTTTTCGGTGGTCTTCCACGTTCTTCGTTCCTGACGTCAAAATCGCCACTTTTGAACCGTTTGAACCCCTCGAAACACTGTGTTTTACCGAGAGCATGCTCACCAAACGCCTACACAAGCATTCGATGCGATTCGGCTGCGGTTTTCTTCAGATGAAAACAGAAAAGTAGTGCTGTCCGCAAATCGTAATTTGTTGGCACAAAACTCGACATGTTTATCTCTAATAAACTAATGCTAGTGCATGAAACTCGTGTTATTGAGAGTTGGAAATCTTTGTTGGATATTAATACAATAACAAGACACCGCTGACGTGATGTGTCGGTAACTGCATCGACATCTAGCGCCACCTATTGGCAAATTCCGGTCTCATACTTACCCACCTGGTAGTATACCTGCATCCTTTCTACTTTTCCTGGATCCACCTGTAATTTCAATCAAAGAATCCAGGGAAACCATTTTGTACATAGTTCATAATTTTGATTCAGGATGTCATATTTTAGTATACCTGAAGTGCTCGGTGACTAACCTTATTTTCGAATGTTTTTCAAACTTGCTATAATTGAATTTACATTCATCATCCATTCACTATTTTGTTTCATTATTTGTTCACGATTCTGATTGCAGAATAGTGGATACTAGCAGACTGTTCATTAGAGATTATGGTATATCCATTATACTTTTGCCTGTAAAAAAAATAGCAAATAAACTTCAATAATCACCCTTGAGCAGGCTCGGTATGATCTTTTTCATCGATTGCCTACGTCCTAATTAGAGAAATCGACAGTGGAGCCTTCCGAAGTAGCTGGTCATCTGATTTTGATCAGCTACTTCGGAAGGCTCCAGTAGTTGACTGTCCGTCAGAACTTATGATATATCCCTAACTTTCTGGTATGTGGAGGAATTGCAAATAAACTTGAATCTTTTCCCTTGAGCATGCTCGATTCGATCCATTTGTTCATTTTCCAACGACTCTCGCAAGAAAACCCGATAGTAGATTGTTTGTAAGGGGGTTATGGTATATCCGATAAGATTTGACCTAAGAAGTAATGTATGAATTTGAATCATTCTTTTCGACTAGACCTTGTATGATTTATTTGATCATGGGCCTGTGGTTCTGTTAGGAGGAACCAACAGTAGCAGACTGTTCATCAGGAATTACGGTATATCTGCTGAGCTTTTGTCTGTAAAGGAATATTGTATTTCATTAATAATACATCATACAGAGCTTACTTTTTTATATTTTTCAATTTTTCAAATGTAACAAACATATCTATAGCTTCCTCAAACTTTCCCAATGTTTTTTCCTATAGATAACCTCATCATTCATCCATTTTTTCTCGTGATCAAATTATTTGTATTGTATCGTTTATTGTTGTCCTGATTACATATTTTATTGTTCATTGTTTAAACCGCACCCACCTGCAATTCATCCATTTATCCTCTCAATGTAACAATAACCTCTCAACACATCGCTTCATTGACAGATTATTCATGTTTCTGGTAAATCGATTATCGATACAATGTATACATAATACAGATATGAAATCAACGCTATTGGATGTTTGGATTATAATATAGATTAACTGAAGTGAATGCTATTGGATATTGGAAGAAATGAAAAAAGGACAGAATATTGGATGTCCCAAGAAGAAAAAAGACAGAATATCTCTATGCCAATGGAAGAAACCCTCCCGAATTCCGATGACGAAGAACTATCGTCGCTATCGTGATTGGAATAAATCAAAAGTGGCGATGATGAAGAAAAATCCTGATATTTTGATCGCATGAAAATTTAAAACATTTATATCTCGGGATCGCGTGAACGGATCAACTTCGTAGTGTGCCTAATCGAAAGTGTGTATTCGAATTATGTAATAGAAGTGTGATTATATTTTCCTGAAATTCAATGTGTGATGAGTTATTGTGGGTTAAAGATTATTTGACTATATCAAATCCCAGTTTACGTGTATAGATACACGGTAGCGCACGACTCATGCTTTTCCATGTCTTTTCTTTCAGGGTTTTCATGTACTTGGTGTCGAAACGCTACCGCGTCCCTTGATACTTGGCGTCGAGACGCTACCACGTCCCTTGATACTTGGCGTCGAGACGCTCCCGCTTCTCTTAATCTCGATCGAGCAATGGGAAGCGATAAGATTATAAACAGTAGCAACTCATTTTCATCGTGACGATAGGCTGATGGAATTCGGCAACGGAATACGATGAATTCCGAAGTGGAATTCAATTATCAAACGGATTGGATCATATAAGAATGATCAGTTGGATCATCAAACATCATGAACAGGAATAAATAGGTTTTTGACTCATTGACACCACCAGAAGAAGAGAAGATTCTTGGGTCATTGTGAACATTGGAACAGGAACCCGACGATTTGATTTATTCGGATTGAAGAGGTATGGACCCACTATATGCGGATGATGTATTGCCAATAAGATCTAAGTTTATGATATCACAATACAAAGAACAGGATGAATCAGTATTTTCTCGATTGATAGTATACCTGGCATATAAGATGTAATGCAATATGAGATACATTTTTCGGATCGGATTCATCAAGGAAACGATTGATAAGATTGAATGAGATTGAACTGGTCACTTTACAATGACTTGGGTTACTTGACGAAAGATATTGAAGTCAATGTCTTTCGTTGCCAATCTGATTCCTTGGATTGATGGAGTTGTTCTCATTTAGATTCAATAATCATTTAGTCGAAACACATGACCAAAAGTTATTGCGGATTGCATTGGTCATAGACTGTTGGTTTTAATCATGCTAACTAAGGAACTTACCAATTGGATTCAATCGGAAACAATTAATGTGGATTTGATCCAAATGATTTAATTGGATTTGATGGGGTTGATTTGAATTGGATTGGATTGAATTGAATTGGATTTGAATGGTAATATGCTGATTCACAATCTTCGAGAATCGATAATGTATCTATTTGCATTGTTCATAGGATCCGATCGGTGGAATCTCGAACACATTCATCGAAATTCATCCGAGGATTCGGGGTATTCTGATTTTTGTGTGCTTTTATTCACACTCTGATTGCTAATTCGTTTAGGCGACTGACGTGACGCTTTTGTTTGTACAGTACGATTTTTGAATTCGAGGGGAAATGTTTTGATATTTTGTCACCATACACGGAAAAAACAAATCACGTTGAAATACAGTGCTACCTATCGTTACAAAACTCAATGCTAGTCTGCATTGTAAAATGACATGGTTGCCTCGTGTTGTATGGTGCGCGCGCACCGTCTTTCACGGTGTGTATACACATGGTACTAAACCATGCTCGTACGCCAATCTGAGGTGTTTGCACGTTGTTTTTTTGGTGCATGCTGTCGAGATGACTTGTGTTCATGCACCGAAAAACAACGTGCAAACACTTCGGATTGGCGTGCGAGCATGATTTAGTACCATGTGTATAACCTGAGTCCACATGCGAATTTGGGGATCCCACCCACCCGGGAATTTTTGTCTGGATATACACCGTGAAAAACGGTGCGCACGCACCATACAACACGCGGCAACCATGTGATTATACAATGCAGGTTAGCATTGAGTTTTGTGACGTTAGGTAGCACTGTCTTTCAACGTGATTTGTTTTTTCCGTGTAGTGATATATGCGAGGTCATTCCTTGGCAGCAGAAAAATTAAGGGGATTCATTACTCCCTGCAAAAGTTACTAGATTCCAAATTTCTCCCCCCAGTTTTCTCAGAAACGAACACATCAAATGAAAAATAATGAGTAGCTGCATTTTTTTCAATAGCGTAAGAAGATGCACCCCCATGTGGAAATGAACACACGGGTCGCCACTGGCGCGGTACTGTTGCCAGAGTTGCCAGTACTGGCAAATCCAACCTTGCCCTTATGGGGCCAGTGGTTTGGATGGTACTGGCAAGGAGTCGGAATGATAACATCATTTTACATAAGGGCCAGTAAAACATTTACCACCACGTCGGTAGCGATATTTGGTGTGTGCCTACTATGGTGGAACTCTGGCATGGCAACAGAACCAATTGTTCTACCACACCTGGATGAGAAGTGGTAGAGGGTCAAAATGATACATCCTATGTAGGAATTCAGACTCGACTCAGTACTGGCACAGTGCTGGTAATTAGAGATCCCCGGAGTTATATTTCAAGTGAAAAAAAATACATTGAATTTGAACTTTCAAAACTTTGTGAATCTATTTGTCTCATCACCGTTATCTGAGAAAGACGCTTTGGAAGTGGTTTCATGAAAGTTCACTGAGCAAGGATTGAACCCGGGACCTGCGAGTGAGAAACAGAGTCTCTATCACATCAGCTAATCTCCGAGTTGACAACGGACCACTTAAATTCCCATTTATTGCACCAATTCCCTTGAAGTCACGCAATTTACCATAGACTCCGTAGTGAAACAAGATTCTACCAATACTGGTTTATTGTTCTCTATCGAACGTATTGAATGATCATACCAACTCTGTCTTAATACTGGCGCGACTCCGGCTCACTACAAGAATCAAGTTGCCAAGATCGTGATTTTAATGTCAATGGACTACCGATTCCGTAGTCAACCAGAGTCCCACCAATACTGGTGCCATGTCGTCTATCGAACATATTGAATCATAATACTAACTCTGGCTCAATAATGGTGCGACTCCGGCTGACCACACAGCCGAGTTGCCAAGATCATAATTGCAACATCAATCGACTATCGATTTTGTAGTCAGCCAGAGTCATATCATTACTGGGATATTGCCGTCTATTGTACATATGGAATGATAATACCGACTTTGGCTGAATACTGGCGCGGTACCGTTTCTCGGAATCCTGGGTATTGTCCAGACAGTATTCATTCGATACTGACCCTATACCGTCTGTCCACGCGAGCCAATACCGTCTGAAATTTTGCGAATGTTCGGTGACAGTTGAAAAACGGTAATGATTCTGAACAGGCACAGTTGTTTTTGTCGAACTTTGGCAAATACAACCTCGCCAGTACCACGCCATTTGTCATAATGAATTGACATAATCGGGAGTGATTTTGGAACATTGTTTACCGTGTGGATTATTTGCACATTCTATGCGTGATCACATGCTTAGATTGCTTGAAACAAGCTTGCACAAGCTTGGAATTTTTGGAAAGTGCTTGTGCTATTTGAGTACAATCGGTATCGGTATCGGTTCAATAGTGAATTACTGGTTGAAAACACTTACTGACAATCATTCCTTTTCAAAATAGTTTCCCAAATAGCACAAGAATTCTAAAAGAGTTCTTCATGAATATATTGTATTCATTATGAGCTCCTTGAAAACTCCTGTACTTTTTGCGTTCTTATTGAGAATTTCAAGCAGAAAACTATTGGGGATCTGTTAGGGTTGTAAGTAGTTTGAATGGTGTGGAAATACCATAAATGCTGATTATATCATATACTGACCTTGGTTACTTTCTTCATTGTCAGAATCTGTATCATCGACTGAAACTTTTTGGACTTCACGATATTTTTTCACTCTATTATAAGACATATTTGGGAATTCAAATCGACGATTTCACGTAGAACTACACTCTGAGAACACCCAACCCTCTGTGTGTGTCTGATAAATGTACGAGAAAATTTGAATACGTCTAACGAGCGTGCATAGAGATTGCTGGCTCTTAGAATATATACATATATACAAACAACCGGACATTGGTTTACATGACTCGCGTGAACTCTGTTCACTATAATAATATTATTGACAGAATATTAAAATAGCGGAGATTGGGTGTTGTAGTGAGCCAAAGCTACGCCAGAACAGAGCCAGAGTTGGAGGGAGTACGATATGTTTGGTCGAAAACAATGTACCTGAACTAATGGGGGACTGACTGGCTTTGGAATCGGTTATCAACTTTCGTCAAAAGAAATCCTCGAATAAACATGCATCTGGTGGTTCACCAAAGCTGCGCCATTAGGTAGCAAAAATGACCTGACTCATTTACCATATTAGGTGGGCGAAGAAGTGGCTATACTGATTCAGTTGATTACAAATTTCGTAGCCAATCAATGCCATACCAATACTGGCATATGGTCGGCTATCAAATATATGGAATGGTAATCCCAACTCTGGCTCAGTACTGGTGAAGCTTCGGCTCACCCTAATAGCCTGATCCCCATCGCTACGATTTTAACGACAATACAACATCGATTTCGTAGTCAGCCAGTGCCATATTGATACTGGCATATAGTTGGCTATCAAACCAAGAAATGGTAATCCCAACTCTGGCTCAGTACTGGCGCCGCTTTGGTTTACCGTAATAGCCGAATTTCCATGGACATAATTTTAATGTAGTTCGACTACCGATTTTGTAGTTAGCCATTGCCCTACCGATCCTGGCACTCGATCGCCTATTGGATATATTGAATGATCATCCCAACTCTGGCACAGTACTGGCGCGGCTCCGTTACACTACGATCCATGTATTTTCCGGCCAGTATTGATTCATCACTGGCCCAACACTGTCTGTCCACGCCAACCAATACCGTCTCAACTCCGTCGAACATGTACAGCCAGTTGAAAAACAGTAATGGGCCTGAACAGGAACAGTTGTTTTCGCCGAAGTCTGGCAAATACAACCTTTCCAGTATTAGGCGATTTGTCAACTCCGGCAATTTCCACATGGGTAGTGCCGTGATACGAGCCAAATTGTTCATTTCAAACTGTTAAAAAATCGCTCCATAAAATAAAAATAGACGGAGAAAAATTTATACTCAAATTCACTATGGGACTTTGTAACCGAGGAACAGATTACCATGAAATTTACTATGACAAGACAATAGACACATGATCAAATTCACTATGTTTCACAGTAATTACCATTGGAAAATCAGTCTGTTCCTCGGGCAAAATAATTACATAGTGAATTTAACCACAAATTCCTCTCCGTGTATCGCTTTGAACAGTATTTCTACATGCTTCAAAGAATTCTTGTACGGACCGTTAGTTTATTTTTGTTGAAGCATTTTCAAATATTTTGGGATAAATGATGTCGCTCATACCACGGCGTTAGTATCCCCTGAGAAGCAAATGAATTCATTCAAACTACAATCTCAAATTCATTGTTTTCATTCGGCAAATGTACAGAACACAAGAATTCATAGAATAACTACAAATTAACTCAAAATAACTCAATTATATTTCAATTCCTTCGCATACAATATGATTCGCGTGAAACAGTGATAATAACACATCATAACACTTGTACAATTAGAATTATACAATTGAATTCAAAAATATCCATATTAATAAATATGAAGACACGAAAGGAAATGACCTGTATACGATTTGTATACAATTTGTGCATAATTGTATACATTTTTGGAAATTACATATTTCCACATGGGCGGTTACTGTATGGACAGCAAGGAATATCTGTAACCAGAGCTCTGGTAAAATTAACACTTCTTTTTTTTTCGTGTACACTGAGAAAACAATTGTAAAATTCACATCTTATTGAATAAATATATGGGTGATCCAAAATATCCCAAACAGACACGAAGATATCTTTTAGAATTCTAAAAGATATCTTCCAAAAGTACAAGAAGTCTTGAAGAATTTTCTAAAAGATATCTTTTCGTATTCGGGAAGATGTCTTATGCAACATGAATAGATTTCTAAGAGATGTCTCGGAGACTTCTCTAAGATATCTTTAAGAAGAAATTGAGAAATCTAAAAGAGTTCTTCAAAATTTCTTAAAGATGTCTTGCAAAATTCATAAAAATGTCTTGGAAGAAGCTTAAATTTATTCACGAAAAAAAATTCTAACACCTCCTCTTTTTCCTTCTCCTCCCTCTCCCATATTTGTCTTTGTCGCTCTCGCACTCCTATGAAGTTGACTTTATCTCAATCCTTGAGGTTGCGGGAATCAAACCCGCGCATCTTCTGATGTACTTACGCTTCAATGACCTGAGCTATAGAGACAGTTCGGTTTTGATGCTTATGATTGTCAATATAACACAGTGGAATCGTGTCAGTGGTGTACATTTTCGGAGTAGAAGTGATCTTTTGAAAAAACTGTTATTATATAAACAAATGTCAGATAAGTTGGTCATGGACACCACAGATTCTTCCTGAATTATTTCTATCCCAACGTTATTGAAGAATAACTTATTAATGAGTATGAATGGAAATTTTTTTGAATTTACTTTAAGGCTGTACATAAAATTGAGCGTAAAAAGTTCAGTAATTTGTAAAATATTTGTGCCTTGAAGATTCGTTAATTGCAGCGCGGGTATTAAAAGGTTACAAAATCGTAATTTTTGCAGAATTTAAAATCTCTTGGCATGTTTATAGATTTTTCAAGCTTTCGATTTGTGACTGAATTTATCCCAGCCAGCACCAAATGATCAATTTGAATTCATCAAAGATCATGAAGACTTCTTGAAGACTTCTCAAACAGTCCCCGTGATGCGACTAACAATGAGTTCAATATGAATCTATATGAGTTCAAATGAACTCTTAATGAGCAACTTAATGATCAGAAAGAATTCATATCGAGACTACATGATGGATTCTTTCTGAACATTAAGTTCTTCATCAAGAGTTCATTTTGAATGCACTGTGTTCATATTGAACTCATTGTTAGTCGCATAACGGGAGCTTTTTGCGGGAGCTTTGGTGCTGTCTGAGATCACATGTGTAATTCGATTATAATTAAAGGCACATTCCGAGTATTATGCATGTCAATTCATATGATCAGGTATTCATAACCTAAACCTGCAGACAATCTATCTTCGTGAACATATTTTGCTAAAGTCTTCCAAGAAAATATCTTTCAAACACTTCTCAAAGATATCTTCAAGATATCTCGCATGGTCGTCTTGGAGATGTCTTGAATCGAGACATCTTTTAGAAATCTTTCACAAGATGTCTTTCCAACACTTCTGAAAGATATCTTTACGAACTCTTCAAGAACGTTCTTGAAGATCTCTCAATTGAGTATTCTTTTAGATATCTTCAAGAACTGCGTGCTGTGTGGGATAGTTCCTACCAGGGATGGGCATTTTTGTACTTCGGAAGTACTTTCACCCGACTGGAAATTGTCATCAGGTTAACCCAACATATGATGAGGACCTGACAAGGTCATCCGAAATAAGGAATACCCGTTACGGTCCTGATCGGGATTAGATGTGGATGACTCACGTGTGGATGACCTCATTTGGTCCTAGTCAGGATTTCCTCAAATTATCCTGAAAAGGTCGAAGTAGGTTTTCCTCACTGTATCCGCATCAGGACCTCGTTCGGTCTTCCTAAGATCATGGACATAGTTTGATAAACTGAATACAAGAATGTACAGACTTGATTTCAGATTGTACACTCTTTGATTAAACAAATTTTCCTTCAATAAGAAGAACATGTTTGAACGATTTTCAACTGTGCCTGTTTTTAAATTCAATCCCTTCATTCCGAACACATTACCTACTTCTGAAAACTGTTGAACAATTTGTTCAATCTATTCTCAATGTGAATTGAAAACTAACTATTTGGGTTTTAATTAGGCGGAACTCATGAAAATTTCACAAGATTTTCCACGTTATGCATACAGCGAAAAAAACTTAGCAAACGTTCAACCATCACCAGCGAAATAAGTATTTCATTTAACTTATCACAATTCTCATAAGGTTGATTTATTGACTATTCAGCATCATTTTTCTTTCCTACACATCACATCATCTGAGTATTATTCAAAGAGTATATATGAACTGAATGAATATGTGTTTCGTCATAATCAAATATAAGTTTCGAACAAGTACTCTTCTTCCGTTATTTCTTGATTAATACGCATAAAAAAATCTGTTATTGAGTGCAAAATGAATTATTGAATCAGTTATCACTGCTGTAATATGTAAAAAATCATAAGTTGCTGATGTGGCGACAATTAATTCTATTCAAATATACGATAATATCAACAACGACAATATCTATATCAATATTGATTTACATCAGTATTTCTCGGAAAAAACTCAGAAATCCCAATCATTTTGTAATAATAAAGGTCATGAAGAACTCATTCGATCAAAAATATTTCAAGCGAATGTTCAAAATGAAATGCAAAAAACTTGAATTATTCACTTTCAGCTCGACGGATGGTTTTACTTTTCAAATTAAAGAGTACTCTTGAAGTTGAAATTTGTTAATTTCAGAAAAAAGCCTCATTTTCTGAGTTGAATTTGTTGTTAGGGTGATGATAAACTTGTAAGAAGAGTTTGAAAGTTGAGTGGAATCTATATTGATCAGGAAAGTCCCAATCGAGTGGCAAAAGTTAGAAAATCTGTCAACTTAGCTCACGGCGCATGGGCTTTTTTTCACTAAACCAAATGCTGGCAGGAGAAATTCATCAAAATATAGTGGATTCAAAGTGATGTGAAGTAAGAGAGGACCGAAATATTCATTAGATTTTATTCGTTCTTATAAACGTTCTAAAAAATAAGAAAAGACTATGGAAGATCCAAAGTGTCGTCTTCCCATATTTTTGTTCCAATAATGTTGTGTTATGTTCCTACAAATAAATGTTATTATATTTATGAAACAGGTTCAATACACATGTTTTCTCAACCTAACACTAGTTACTGGTGAAAAGATACGAAAATGCACACTCAAAAATGCAAATCATTGAAACAAAAATATTGAGAGACGATACATTGAGTCATACATAGCCTTACCATATTTATCAACATTTTTATAATAACTAATAAAATTCAATGCATGTATCTGTCCTCTCTTACTTCACATCACTTTGAATTCACTATATTTTGATGAATTTATCCTGCCAGCATTTGGTTTAGTAAAGAAAAGCTGATAGAATACCCATGCGCTGTCAGCTAAGTTGACAGATTTTCTAACTTTTGCCACACGATTTGGACTTTCCTGATCAATATAGATTCCACTCAACTTTCAAACTCTTCCTACAAGTTTATTATCACCCTAACAACAAATTCAACTCAGAAGATAAGGCTTTTTTCTCAAATTTGAAAATTTCAACTCCAAGAGTGCTCTTCAATTTGAAAAATAAAACCATCCGACGAGCTGCAAGTGAATAATTCAAGTTTTTTGTTATTCATTTTGAACATTCTTTTGACATATTTTTGATCAAATGAGTTCTTCATGACTCATATTTCTTACAAAATCAATATGATCTCTGAGTTTTTGCCTAGAAATGCTGATGTAAGTATTTGAAGAAAATTCATTTTCACTGCATCAACAAATTACGATTTTTTGACACGTTACAACAGCTCCCTGGTGAAAAAAATCTCTCTGAATTTCTCTGAAATCTCTCTGAAATCTCTCTGAAACTCTCTATGTTTTGGGACATTTTTCAGAGAGATTCAGAGTACCTTCAGAGTAATTCAGAGGAAGTTAGAGATCTGAAAGATAATGTTGCATCCTGAATCACTTTGACTTTCTCTGAATCCCTCTGAATTTTTGTGATTGAGATTTTAAATTCTTCGAAATGTGTCTGAATCTCTCTGCATCCTCAAGAATTTCATGTATTCAAATTTCCAAGCTTTCTCTGAATTTCTCTGAATCTGTCTGAATTCTTCTTAATTTCTCTGAATCTTTCTGAATCTCTCTAAATCTCTCAAAATGTTATTCATTTAGATTTTCAAGCTTTCTCTAAATTTCTCTGAATTCCTCTGAATCCCTCTGAAGTTCTGTGAAGCTCTCTGAATCTCTCTGAACCCTTCAGAATTTTATTGATTTGAATTTCAAAGCTTCTCCTGAATCTCGCTAAATCTCTCTGGACCCCTCAGAATTCCATGAATTCGGGTTTCAGAGCTTTCTCTGAATTTCTTTGAATTGCTGTGAATCTCTCAGAATCTCTCAGAATCCTTCGAAATTTTATTCATTCGAATTTTACAGTTTCCTCTGAATTTCTCTGAATCTCTCTGAACCCCTCGGAATCTTTCAGAATTTTATTTTTTCAAATTTCAAAGCTAACTCTGAATTTCTCTGAATTTCTCTGAATTGCGCTGAATCTTCCTGAATCTTCCTGAATCTTTCGGAATTGTCCACAATTTTATTGATTTGAATTTCAAAACTTTCTCTGAATCTCTCTAAATCTCTCTGGACCCCTCAGAATTTCATGAATTTAGGTTTGAGAGCTTTCTCTGAATTTCTCTGAATTCCTGTGAATCTCTTTGAATCTCTCAGAATCCTTCGAAATTTCATTCATTTGAATTTCACAGCTTCCTCTGAATTTCTCTGAATCTCTCCGAACCTTGCGGAATCTTTCAGGATTTTATTTATTCAAATTTCAAAGCTATCTCTGAATTTCTCTGAATTGCGCTGAATCTTCCTGAATCTCTTGAAATCGATCACAATTTTATTTATTCGAATTCCAAAACTTCCTCTGAATTTCTCTGAATTCTTCTGATTTCTCTGAATTTCTCCAAATCTCTCTGAAGCCTTCAGAATTTCATTTACTTACATTTCGAAGTCTCCTCTGAATTTCTCTGAATTCCTTATTATTCTTCTGTGTCAATCTGAATTCCTCTTAATCTATCTGAATGCATCCGAATTTTATTCATTTAAATTTCAAAGTGCTCTCTGAATTATTGATGAATAAAATTTAGACGCATTCGAATAGATTCAGAGAAATCCAGAGGGATGCAGAAAAATTTGAAGGGATCCCGCAGAATTCGGACAAATTCACAGGATGCTTTGAAACCTGGAAGAATGAAATTCTGCAGGCTTCAGAAAGATTCGGAGAAATTAACAAAAATTCAGAAGAATCCAGAGAAATTTACAGAACGCTTTGAAAGTGAAATACATAAAATTCTGAAGAATTCCAAGAGATTCAGAGAGAATCAGAGAAATTCAGAGGAATTCAGAAAGATTCAGAGGAAATCAGAGGGATTCAGAGAAATTCAGAGATAACTTTGGCATTTCAACAAATGAAATTCAGGGAGATGACGAAAGATTCAGAGAAATCTTGAGAAATTCAGAGAGATTCAGACAAATTTGGAGATAAGTTAGAGTTGTAGTTTTCCAATTTGAAGATTCGAAAATTCTTTCTTGATGTTTTGAAATTTCTTTCAATTTAGATTTAAAAATTCGTTGCAATGGCTTTTGATGCGGCGAATTGAGAAACAAATCAGAAGATGCGGTTGTACTGTCTAGAACCAGAGAAGTTGTATAAAATCAAATTCATGCACTGTTATGATATTCTCATATCAATTAGTGTATTCTTCAATATACTTTGGAGAATATAGGTATATTAAATGGATTTGAAAATAAGGTAATACATAATAAGTCGGGAAAGTACTTGTCAATTATATTATATTTACAGACAACGTTTCTAATGCTATAAAATTATTACAATAAAATTTTACACTTTGAACACAAATATAATCGAACAGTAACAGTTGTAACTTATTTTCACCAAAGAAATTTTTAAGAAAGAAGTTTGTGGCGTTGAGTGGAGATATTCAATAATTATACATTTTGTATTTCATAAAAAAATTAAAATGGACATTTGGTTGTTGATATTCAATGGTTGAGTTCTATGGAATGAAATAAGTATAAAACAAAATTTGCGGGACGAATATTGGTCACCCTGGTAGAAATCACATGGCAATTCATGAGAAAATGTTCTTATTATGAAACGTTATGGATTTGCACCAGGATATTCAAAAGAAAACTACGAAGTTCTATGAATTTTTGCTTAAGCTGCATCATGAATGCCTATAAATAAGTATCCATGATGAATCATAAACAGGAATCCATAGACATCGTGATTTATTCACGAATAGCCTGTTTCAAATCCATAATGTTTCATAATGAGAACATTTTCTTGTGAATTGCTATGAGACTTTTACCAGGGCAATTATTTGTTATTTTCAAATGAAACTATAGTTTTTACAAGCATCTTCCGATTTTAATGGTTCCAAGAATTTAACTGTGCATCAATTTTGCTCCATATAACTCGACCATAATTGTCAGTTTTTATATTTTAAGTGAATTAAGATTCAAAATCGCCTTCAATATCAGTCATTTTTGAACAGTTCGGAATCTTATCTTTTTTTTTATTGCAAATTTGTTTGTCTGTTATTTTTTTTTTTAACGTTACGGAAGGTTTTTCAGTAAATAGAGCGCGTTTTGCAGAGGTTTTTTTTGATTCATAGTGTTTCTGATTACTATTTTTTTTAACCAAGCTACAGTGCTTTTTCGCACCTGTTATCGCTCTACCAAGGTAATCGCGAAGCCTTCTACTCTCTTCAGTGTACGCTGTTCCAGTATAACCTGCTTTTTGGAGCCATTTGTCGAAGGCATTTCCGACTGCACTCAATTTTCTGGGGGTCACAACTTTGCGATTATCTGTACCTATATTTTTAATGACGCGACATGCTCATTCTTCATATCCCCAAACTATATGCGCAAGTCCAATGACGAAGAGACTGGGGCTCGTTTTTCGCGATACGTCATCAAATTGTGATTTCATGACCCAAACATCATGTCCAATATGAATGTTTTCCCCCTTTATAGCACCAAAATCTGTTTCCTGAACGGATGAGGCATCCTGACGTTTCGTACCAACTTCTATAAATTTGATAAAAATAGACACATAAAATTATCTATTGAATTTACTATCCTTCAATTACAATTGGAATATAATTCCATTCTTAAAACATTTACACACCACAAAGTTTTATTCAAAATTCCAAAACATGTTTTGTCAATCCAACTATGCATACAATGTGATTGCAATCATTGCCCCAGGACAACCAAGATTTCCAAACTTTTGCGGAACATCCGCGTAAATTCGTTCAATATTCCTTGAACGTCGAAATGTCCATACATTCATCGAATGTTTGTTGAATGCTTGACGGCCATCTTGTCCTCTTGGGGTATAATTGTTCACGTTGTAAACATGTTTTTCAAATTTTGTATACTACATTTGGGAACATTTTCAAATCTACCTCCTCATTAGTGTACTAATCATAATAAAACGAGTATTACCTTGAAATTTTTCCAACAGCTTCAATATTTGTTGACCTGTTTTTTCCGTCAATGGAAATGCTTTCGAAGTTTTCAAATGATTGTATAAATATTCAAAATCTTTGACTGGATTTTCAGAAGATGATGATGGTTTTCCTCCATCTTTTCTCTTGGGATATTCTTCCTTCTCTTCGAAGATTTCTAGATCAGAAGGTGATTGATCACTATTTATATCATCGTCAGCATATCCATCAGGAGCAGAATCATGATCTGCACCTTCGTCGACTTGAGTTACCTGTGTTGAAGAATAAAATAAATCTTAATATACTGTAACTATTGGTTTTTCGATTAAATTGCGTATCATTGTTTGAGAGAACAGACTGGATCTATAATACACAATCGCATAATACTTACGTGTGATTTTTTCCTTTCAGCATCTTTGTTCATATTTTTCAAGTAACTGTTTATAATATCAGAATTTTTCTCTATATTATTCTGCTTCAACGAATCTTTGGTTGCCTGAAAAAAATTCACAACATGTAATGTCAAGAAAAAATTCATCACGAGTTTTCCATCCCAGCGATATAAACTTCTATCACTAAGATGTAGAAATAACCCAAGGTAACCAATGTTACGTCACATGTATTTCATATTGCTGAACCTTTTTCAACTTCTTGCGAACTGTGTTTTCCTGATGTAAATTATTTTCTTCCACGCTGCTTTCCAATGCTGAATGCTTCAGTTTTGGGACTCGAAATCTTTTCTTCATATTATCTAAATCTGCGAAAGAATCTGTAAAAAACCGAAAATATTCTCCAAGATCTATTATGATAATTTAGAACATATAAACTGATAACAGGTATCAAATAATTATTTAAGACACAAAAAGATTTTACCGAAAATATATAATTAATTCCTACCTGCAATAGCTAATACTTGGCATTTCTCAACTCCTTGTGTGGTTTTGAGCGAATACGCTTTTTTCATACGCTCATCCTTTCTTTGTTCTTGATATTGATCAACGTCGAATTTTTTCAAATCTTTTGTATGCACATTTAAAAATTTCCCACGAATAGTTTTCACTTTAGCAACGGACATTTCGACGATATAAAAATATTTTATATTTCAGATCTTGTTGGTTGATTTTATTGTATTCTATGAAAATCGTATGAACCATATAAACACCTGTCTTCGTAGAGTTCGATTATAAAATTATTCGTAAGATAAACAAAATTATTTTACATAATAAACTGTCTGTGAAGCATAAGCGTGATTGAGCGCGTCTTTATTGTAACGGTTATGGCTCGCTGGAACGTGTTGAGGCCTAAGCAGGGGGAGCAACCTAGTGCTACCAACAAAATTCCGTCAGATCCCGCCAATTAGTCACTTCATATGAATCAGCCAATCAACATCATCCAATGAGCGCTACATATCAGTAAGCCCAGAATGCGGGAGGTGGCGCCTCCACCATTTACATCTTGAAGACTACTGCAGTCTTATAAAACATTTATTCAAAATAAGGAAAAATACATTGTAGTCAGTGCCCCGTTAGCAAAACATGCACATAGGATGTTTTTAAAACGTTTTAAAAACGTCGCCAAGGTTTTTTGAACGTTCTAAAAACATCCCACAAACATGATGCGCTAAGGTGATGACCATACTGAACCACAGTGTAATCTTTGTTACTTCGCTCAAACATTCAGTGAGCTTGAAATAGTCATAAAGGGGTGAGAATGGTGGGGGGCGCCAGCTCCCGCATTCTGGGCTCACTGCTACATACATACAGGGTTGGGAACTCCTAGGATCGTGAACGATATTGATTGGTTGGTTCTTATAGAGCATCCAATCATATCCAAGATTCTACAAGAAGTGATCAATCAAAATCGTGTACGATCCTAGTAGTTCCCAACACTGCAAACATACTGGAGTGAGCGCAGCTCATTGAACTCTATATCATACTGGAACACGCACTCCCCAAGTTTTCTCTAGTATAGTCTGACCACACAATTTTAGAAAGAGAGATTGTGTTGCAGATGAATCTTCCTTTGTTTCTCATGACGGTGATTGGCCAGTTTGAAAAATTTGAGCTTAGCGGGTGTTTTTACACCCAATAGTACAGTTTGAGAGAGAAAGCATCCCCGCCTTGCACGCTTCTCTGTCTTGTCATTCAAATCTAGGGAGTGCGCGTTACAGTATGATATAGAGTTCAATGGCGCAGCCAACGAATTTTCGCATGGGGGACAAATCAACGGAAACGTTAGTTGAAAAGAGAGAGTGTGATGTCTTTATTCTTTTCAACTAACGTTTTCGTTGATTTGGTTTTTCGTCGATTAGTCCCCCATCAGAGATGAGTTGGGGGAGATTGCTAACGCAGCTTGAAAACGTGGTGTAGTTTTTGCACTAACGCCCCCATGGAAAGAGGACTCAACTAGAAAGTTGAACCCATGTCTGATTGGTCGGATTGAATGGAAACATTGAAATTTCAACGTTTCCATTCAATCCGACCAATCACACATGGGTTCAACTTTTTAGTTGAGTCCTCTTTCCATGGTGGCGCTAGTCTAAAAACCGAACCACGGTTTGAAGCCTGCGGTAGCAATCTCTCCCAACTCATCTCTGCCCCCATCCGGAAGGTAGGGGGTCTTCTTGCCGAAAACGTTTTTCGCCGAATACACTGTCATTTGACAATCGATAGTCACCTCTAGAAATCACTATGAGATTTCTTAGTGATCTCTAGAAATGACTAGCGATTGTCGAATTAAGGTTATTCGGCGGAAAACTTTTTCGACAAAAAGACCCCCTACCCATCCGGAACGGTATGATAACGGACAAGATGGCGTTGGAGTCACTATACGCGATTCCATTGGCGCGCTCACTCCAGTTTGTGGGTGTTTCCAATAACTGCTCCGAGCAGTGATCTCAGATGAGCTCCGAAATGAGGGGAAGAGTATAGCCCACCACTATGCCATATATATATATATATATATAACATATGTATGGGTGCTCCCAATACATATGTTACATATATATGTCATAGTGGTGGGGGATACTCTTCCCGTCATTTCGGAGCTCATCTGAGATCACTGGCTCCGAGCAGAGCAAGAGCAATTTTCAACCAATCGAAGAATCCAAAATTCTTTTTTTAATTTTTTGATTGATACAAAACTGCTCTTGTTCTGCTCGGAGCAGTTAACGGACAGACCCTGTGGGTACTTCCGATAACGGCAGAACCATGGAGCTATGAATAACAGGAGGGAGCATTAGCAGGCCCACAAGGGTGAGGGCCCAGGCAGCACCGGAACTCCCGCAAAGAGCTCCCGTTATGCGACCAACAATGAGTTCAATATGAATAAAATGCATCAAAATGAACTCTTGATGAACGACTTGATGTTCAGAAAGGATCCAGTATGTAGTCTCGATATGAGTTCTTTCTGATCATTAGGTTGTTCATCAAGAGTTCATTTTGAATGCATCAGATTCATATTGAACTCATTGTTAGTCGCATAACGGGGACTGTTTGAGAAGTCTTTGAGAAGTCTTCATGATCTTTTATGAATTCAAATTGATCATTGGTGCTGGCTGGGGGGTTTCGCTACAAAGACGGAAGGGGCAAATGCTCGCCATATTGACAGGCTCACGATGATTTCCAATCATATGATGTCCTGAGATAAAGGACCAATCATCAATTGAGCAGAACAATATGGCGGCATTGATTCCCATTCCGTCTTATTAGCAAAGGATTTTTGACTATACTCCCTCCTGATATTCATAGCTCCATGGGCAGAACAGCAAAACAGAAGCAGATTCTCAGCAAATCAAAAAGTAGGAAAAAATTTATGAATTTCTTGATTGACTGAGAATCTGCTTCTGTTCTGCCGTTATCGCACGGGGCAGAAACCAATATAGGAAAAGTGGAAACAAACGGCAGACGAAAGTAGGGGTAATTCCAACCAATGTCGAATTGAGGAAGTGTGGGTTCCAAAAGAAATGTCATCAGTATCCGAAGAGAAATTCATAACTTGATTCGGCAGGCGGAAACGAGATGTCGTGGTATGTCGAATCCATGAGTTTTGTTGTCACCTTGTATACATTTGGTTTCCACCCCGTGCGTTATCGGAAGTAGAACTGCCAGGTTGACCCCGAGTTGTTCTCTCTCATTGGTAATCAGTGCTGCCAGAATGGAGGTCGAGGACCGTTGAGGCTACCTTACCCCCTCTCCGTTATACACACATACGTACACAAGTTTGATTGTGTGGCACACAATCTAGCAGCACTGTTGGTAACAGTGTTGCCATCAAAACCCTAGATCTAACGGAATTGATCAATCATGTACCCGTATCAGAGGGTAGGTGGTCTTTTTGCCGAAAAAGTTTTTCGCCGAATAACCTTAATTCGACAATCGCTAGTCATTTCTAGAGATGACTACGAAATCTCCTAGTGATTTCTAGAGGTGACTATCGATTGTCAAATTACAGTGTATTCGGCGAAAAACATTTTCGGCAGAAAGACCCCCTACCGTATCAGGCTCGTCTCCCATGGACCGGAATACGTTCCGGCGGAATGAAAATTGAACCAATGCTCAAGCATCGATAGATTTCCTATGTATCCCTCTAAAAGAAATTGTAAATGCAATTGGTTCAAAGTCATTCCGCCGGAACGAATTCCGGTCCATGGGAGACGAGCCTCAGAGAGAAGCTGAGAGAGTTCACGGGCACCTTTTCGCTGCTAGTAAAAGTTCCACCGGCCCTCTGGCGGTTGGATCATGAAAGTAGACCCACTGCAATTTTGTTTTTCAATAGCAGGAAATCGTGCATTTCTTTTGTATACTTTTCAACACGTATTGATTCAAAATTTAATTAGGTATCGATGCTGTATGAATATTGTTTTTTATTATTATGAATAAAAAAAGTGAAAAAAGAGAGAGGGGGTCGATGGGTCTGTTTCCGTGTTCCATCCGATAAGAGGACATTTCAATGTTTACAAGCATTGGAACCCCGGCCGTGAGCGCTCTCATCTTCTCTCTGCCCGTATTGAGAAGAATGACCAATGGGAAACAAGCGAAAAGCGCTAGATGGCAATACTGGTTGGTAATTCTTATTAAACAAACTTCATGATAAGAGGATCCATAAGAAAGAAGGGCAATCTGGCAGCTCCGATCGGAAGCATCCTGTATTGAGCTCAATGTTTGGTGCTCCAGTGTAAACGTAGCCGTTCTCAGCTTTCTTGTGTATAAAAATTTGAATGTTTTCCAAACATCAAACCGTCGCGTGTGAAGTGTGATGAGCGATTTTGCGAAATTTAGTATTTAAATAT
This sequence comes from Gonatopus flavifemur, assembly GCA_018340375.1. Classification (NCBI taxonomy): domain Eukaryota; kingdom Metazoa; phylum Arthropoda; class Insecta; order Hymenoptera; family Dryinidae; genus Gonatopus; species Gonatopus flavifemur. The sequence continues at coordinate 4,309,026 of JAFFJZ010000016.1, forward strand.
TTCAGAAAAATGCCTAAAACAAAATATAAATTGTATTATGGACCTACAGGCAGCGGGAAAGTACCACGTCAAACTTTGTACAATCGTAGGAGAAAAAAGTTACAGGCATTACATCGCGAAGGACAGGTGAGAAAACGTATCAATTGTTAGCATTTGCCACGATAATAACTTGATGTAGTTTATTATTTCCTGATTATAGTAATAGATCATTCAAAATAAGGTATTTTCATACATTTATCTTTATCATCTTCTGTTTCAGGGCATGAGTGATAGTTCAAATAATTCATTCTCTTCAACAAATATTTCTGTACATTATGCACCATACCATAGTGAATTGAACAATGAAGACCGATTTAACAGAGATGATTCGGTGCTTAATGAAGAATCAAAAGTAACATTTTTCAAATAATTATAATATATCTAGTAACAAGTCACATTTTTAAATCATTGTTATTTTATGATAAAAATGTTCCCAATCACGATTTTTCACAAATCTGGTATCAGATTGTTCATCTGAACCATAGCTATTCAAATCAATTCATTTCTAATGGTTATTCAACTTCTTTAATTATGAAAATTGAAAAAGAATGAAGAAATTAAAAAGTGACTTGTTACGTTTTGTCCTGTGACCGACGAAATTATCGATGAAAATAAGATATTGGTATCCATGTACTTTTATCATCTTTTGCAGAATATGAGTGATGATTCAGATCACGTATTATCCCTTACAAACAATTCTACAGATGATAGGTTACACCAAGTCGAAATAGAGAATGCTGAACGATTCAGAGCAGATAGTTCGATGCATAATCAAGAATCAGAAGTAACATCTTCCAAATAATTATGATATACTTAGTGACAAATCATTAATCACAATGACATATCAATGCTACTAATGTATTTTTATCATCTTTTGCAGGGCATGAGTGACGATTCAGATCATTCATTATTTCTAACAAAAATTGTATAAATGATGTGTCTCCCCAAATTGAGCTGGAGAATGCTGAACGATTCAGTGCAAATGGTTCGGTGTATGATGAAGAATTAGAAGTAACATCTTTCGGATAATTAAAATGCACTTAGTAACAAATTATTAATCACAATGGCATATTATTGCTGTTAATGTATTTTCATCATCTTTTGCAGGACATGGGTGATAATCTCGATGATGTTCCATCCTCAACAAATGCGTTCATGAATGATGAATCATACGAAAGTGTATTGGATCATGATGAACAATGTAATAGTGAAGATTCAGTAAGTGCCAAAGAATTCAATGAGCAAATAATTGAACATATCAATATGAAAGATATTGTGAATATACATACCCTACTGTAAATTCCTAGTTAGTTCGCATGGGTTTTACATGGGAATTCCCAAATTCGCATGGTTGTCCTATGGGTCGCATGGGTTTCACATGCGACCCACTTGCTTCACATGTGAAACCCATAAGAAATACATGCGACCCACTTGCGTCGCATGTGAAACCCATGCGAAACACATGCGACCCACTTGCTTCGCATATGAAACCCATGCGACCCATAGGGCACCCATGCGAATTTGGGAATCCCCATGTAAAACTCATGTGAACTAACTGGAAATTTACAGTACAGTATATTATCCACCAGTATACAAAATAAGTCATTGTCTTACCACATTTTCATCCATGTATCTTCATCATCTTTTATAGAACATGACTGATGATGTTGATGATGCATCATCCCCATTAAATGTTTTTATGAACGATGAATCATACGGAGGTGAATCAGATCATGATGCTGAAGAGTTGGATGATGGAATAATTGAACATATTAATATGGAAGATGTTGTGAGTATATATTATTCACTATTATAAAAAATGTACAACTATTCTCCCTGTTGAGAGGAAACGATACAAATCGATTGAAAGAGCCACGACTGCCTAGAAAGTCAATTAATTTGTTCTTACTGGTTCATATTTGTTTTTATGCAGTTTTTAGCGTTTGAATAGGTTTCTATCGTTTCCTTTGTCCAAGGTTGCCGCATGTGCTTGTCACTATTATGATGATGTGTTTCCTACTTTAGCGAAAAAATTCCGTTGAATTTTGTTGAAATCCATTCACTTTTGGCCTATTTGGTTTTCATTGAAAATTAGTGAAATTCAACTGAATCCAACAAAATTTCGGTGAAATTCAATAATTTTTCACAAACTTCAATAATATTTCATGGAATTTTTTTGACTTCCATTAAAGTTCGTTGAAGTTTATGGAATTTTATGGAATTCTTCTGAAACACTGCTGTGCCAAAAGTTACCAAAATTCAACAGAATTTTTCTGCCATAGTATTAATTTCATTATGTACCATTTACCGCAAATGGTAATAAAATCTTCAAGTATATCCGGAATTTCAATTTTCATTTTACAGACATCTGGCAATTGGCAAAAAGGGCACGATCCAACCTTGAATCAACCCCTATGTTCATGTACTACGACTACTAAAGGAGAAGCTATACTCATGTGCATGACAATGGCAATGCGCTTTTGTTTGCCTTGGAATGCAATTGTTTGTACATTGAAATTAATCAATACAATTTTCCAGAAGAACATTTTGCCTGATACTAAGTACCGATTACTGAAGCACTTCCCTGTCAAAACGAACACTTTTAATTACCATATGTACTGTACAAATTGCAAGAAGTACATAGGAAAACGATCAGACGTTGAAGGATATTTCACTTGTACCTGTGGGTCAAAATTCAAGATTTCTGAATTGACATCTTTCTTTTTGGAGTTGGATTTCAACAATCAATTACGTGATCTACTACAGAAACGTGAAGTGCGGAGAGGTCTTGAAAAAATACTCAACAGAAGAAGGAAATCTGATAACGGAATTTTAGAAGATATATTTGATGGAAAAATATATCGCAAATGGGATTCGCCCAATGGCTTATTGAACAGCAAATATAATTTATCTTATACGTTTAATACTGATGGATGTAAACCAGCAGATTCCAGTACCTCATCAGTTTGGCCTATTTACGTCATGATAAATGAACTGCCCTTTGCGATCAGAAAAAAACATATGCTACTTGTAGGTTTATGGGTTGATAAATGCAAGCCTGATATGAACATATTTTTGGAGCCTTTCGTCAAGCAAGCAAATGAATTATCATCAAAAGGAATTACTTGGATGTTGAATGATACCGAAACTGTGACTAGTTTAGTGCTCCCACTTCTTTGCTCTGTCGATTCCATGGCACGATCAGAGTTATTGAATATGAAACAATGTAATGGTGTATATGGATGCACATTTTGTGAAAACCCAACGGAAGGTATTGAAATTTCCAAACATCAGGGTGTGTCAAAGATTTATAGAAAATATACTGTTTGCAAAACTGTTCCACCTGATCGAACAGATGAATCAATCAAAGAAAACATGATATTGGCACATAATTCAGTAGACGGAATTGACGTTAAAGGTGTTCGGGGGCCTTCGTCTCTAATGAATCTGAATTACTTTGATCTTGTTGATGGCTTCGATCCAGACTATATGCATTCCTGTCTTCTGGGCGTTCAACGACAATACACGGAAATACTATTAACTTCATCTGGGAAGGAATATTATGTAGGATCGCCACAAAAAATGGATATCATAGAATCTCGTTTAATATCAATACAAACACCGGAATGTATTACCAGGACGCCGAGGGCTTTGAAAGAACGACGATTATGGAAAGCATCAGAGTGGAGATCATGGACAATCTTTTATTCCTTAGTGTGTTTGCAGTCAGTTTTACCAGCCAAATATTTGAATCATTTAGCTTTGTTTGTATACGCACTGAATATTCTTTTACAAAAATATATCACACCTAGTATGTTACAAAGCGCAAATATTGCGCTAATTCGATTTGTGATTGACTTTCAATCATTATATGGAAAGCAACATATGTCATACAATGTACATCTCCTTCTGCACCTTTGTAGAAGTGTAGAGAATTGGGATCCTTTGTGGGCGCACAACACATTTCATTTTGAAAATCAAAATAGGAAATAGGGTGTTGACATGACAAAATGATTAGATAAGAATCTGGGAAAATTTGGGTAGTTTCAAAGAATATTGGAAAAATTTATAAAATAGAATAAATTAATTCTAATAATTTTCTTAAATTAAATAAATATTTCACTAATTTCTAATGATTGTAAAATGAAACGCAACAAAGATTTTGTTATTTCAAAGTTAGGATTTTTATGATTTCTGTTCTTAGTTCATGTGCATGATGCGGAACAGTCAATTTGTATTCAGAGTGCGATTAATCTCACAATAAATGTGGAACAGTTATTTAATGTGCTTAATCGTCATTCTTTCCCAAACCACCTTTTTTTAGGAATATACCGGTGTATCGTCGTTTCGTGAATATTTTGCGAGTTCATTTGTCTCAAACATTTTTCGATCATACACACTGATGTGTTAATTGTGCCGCATGAAGTTGGTATCGCAACATCGTACTTATTACGATGTACATCCCATCCACTACATTTCTACAGGGCTTTCCACAACTACGCATCTTTAGATTAATTGTCATATGTAAATTGTGGTTGTTATGAATACGATATGGCCTGCAATTTGTTACAGAATATAGTTATCATGATGTTGGATTCGATACTATGTAACATTCTGATCATTATGATTCACGTGGAGGTTGTTAAGATTCAATTGATCAAAGATTGATACAAAAAACGGTCTCCAATGCTATGCTGAAAACATGCAGCTTATTTCGATGTTTACATAGCAGTGAGTGTTATTCAATTCTCTCCGTGTATGCGTCTAACCGGTCATTCTATTCCACGCGAATTTGTGGTTGAACAATTCTGGTAGAATTTCTAGACAGCAGACACCCTGTTGAGAGCAGTGTGACATTTCCGTATCATATATTGATACGTTACGTTTCATTCTAGTATCCTTGGGGTATCATTTTTAACCATATGAAACGTATTATCGAGGTTGCAATTGAGTATGAATACTTCAGGTATACTGCTATGTAGGGGTGTGCGAACCTTAAATTTTTCAGTCGAACCGAACTCGAACCGAACTTCAAATATATGTTCGAAATCGAACCAAACCCCGAACCAAACTTTGAAAAGTCGAACCAAACTCGAACCGAACTTCAAATATATGTTCGAAGTCGAACCGAACTCGAACTGAACTTTGAAAATTCGAACCGAACTTCAAATTCATTTTTCAACTCAAACCGAACTTTGAAAAGTCAAACCGAACTTCAAATATATTCCTCAAGTCAAACCGAAATTTCAAAAGCCGAAAGAAACTTTGAAATTTTGAACTTACTTCCAACTTTAAAATATCTCATGAAAAAATCAAAACTAAAAAAATACAAATTAATATGAATATGAATGAAAACTCAATTGTATACATTTATGAAAGTAGAATCCATCATCAATTTTCCAAAATGACTTTTCATATGCAGCCTGTTCCAGCCAGTATCAAAGCAGCTTACCCTAATGATGATACAAAAAGTATGTGAAGAATTCTAAGAATGTTTATAAAACGTTTGGATATTTTAGAAACCTTAAGAGAAGATTCTACGCACATTGGAGTTATTTAGGTAATAATAAAAATCTCAATTATTATTTGCCATTGATTAGAATTTTTTCAAATTGCACAGCGTTCTTGCATTTCTATTTCTGATACATCAGTTCAACTCTTTAGCAGATGAGAAAATTTCTTCAGACAAAAATACTATATACTAAAGGAATATATTATTCATCAAAATACTGGTACTTATGAGATTGATTATTTATCACAATGAAATATTCAAATGAGAGAATGATAATCAAAGAATTTTAAATGTTACAGAAGATGCAAGGTTCATAAATTGTCATGTAAAAATGTCAGCTCTTGAACATGTTCTTTTGATAAGGTTTCTCTCCTTATACTAACAACGTTTCCTGCTCCAGAGAATAATCGTTCACTGGCAACTTCTGTTGCAGGAATGGCGAGATATTTCTGAGCAATTAGAGACAGTTTTTTGAATACGTTCCTGTGATCAGCCCACCATTTGTAAATTTTAACGTGTCTGTCTTCTCTATTCTCCTTTAAATAGTATCCGAGCTAAAAAATTATAACGATGAGTGTTAGTGAAAGAAGAAACATTTTATAACACAATCAGCAAAGAACCAGGTATGCATACAAGGTGATGCATAAAAAAATTGGTTCTGATTCTACACGAATATTGAGAAGATGTTCACGACAGCTTTCTGCAGGGGAATTTTCAAATGTAGTCTCATAAGAGTTCATGAATTTATATAAAAACCTCGATTAGGAATTCATATCAGAAAAGGTTTAATGAAAAACTTTCCAATCTTATATTTAAATTATAAAACCAGAGCAAAAAAATTATCGAACAAAAAAAAATATAGCAATGAATGTACTTCATGAAATACGAAATCTTTCAGAAACGTTTTGTGAGGTTTTTTAAACGTCGCATGTATGTTTTTAAAACATGAAAAAGTCCAAGTTTGTTCTATTAACGTTTTCACGAAACGTTATTGATACATGTTCAATTAGTTTTCCTAAATCATCGAATTGTTATATTTCTGTGAATATCTCCATTTGAAATATATAATAAATCAATTATATTGGAGTAAAATCATATTGTGTGCAACAAATTACATGTATAAGCTTATGAAGTGCTAGATTCAGTGGAAAATAGTTCGACTCTAAAGTACATTCTGATATCGTCGCTTTACTCTTCTCAATACATGTATTTTCATTGTTTTCCATGTTTCCCAATGAGAATTATTTAACTGTTTACAAAACAATGTGGTACTACTATTGTGTGGATAATTAATCATGTATCAAACTTTGAAAAGCAATGATTTGTAGGTTAGCGTGGGTTGGTTACGAAATGACGAGTCTTCATGAATCATATGTACGAGGGTGGATTGATAAGTTTCTGGCCTGACCAAGAGATGGCGCCACTAGGCCTACCTTGGGGTGGCGTTCTATAGTACCATCCTTAGATAGCTTGTAGCTATAGTTTCAGTCCGATCGCCATGCTAGTTTAGTTTTGAGAGTACGCTGACCAAGACGCCTCTGTGTTTTTCGTAAAAATGGAAAAGCTGGAAAATCGTGCTGTCATCAAATACTCTTATTTGAAGGGGATAACGCCGAAGGAAATTAAAGAAGAGATGGACTCAACACTGGGGACATCCCCCCCATCATATTCAACCGTTAAGCAGTGGGTTTCCGAGTTTAAAAGAGTCGGGGAGCACCTCTGATGAGCCTCGCTCAGGACGCTCCATTGAGGTCACAACTCCAGATATGATCGAAAAAATCCATCAAATAGTGCTGAAAGATCGCAGATTCAAAGTTCGTGAGATAGCTGAGACCTGTAAGATGTCATATAAACGTGTACAAAATATTTTGCACCAACATTTGTATATGGAAAAGCTCTGTGCAAGATGGGTGCCGCGTTTGCTAACAGTCGACCAAAAATTGATTCGAAAGAACATTTCTACTGCCAATTTGGCGTTGTATAAGCGTAATCCAAGCGAATTTTTGCGTCGATTCGTAACCGTTGATGAAACTTGGGTCCACCACTACACTCCTGAAACCAAAGAACAGTCTAAACAGTGGATTGGACCAGGGGAACCAACTCCAAAGAAGGCAAAAACAATTTTTTCGGCGAACAAGGTTATGGCTACTGTTTTTTGGGATGCAAGAGGTATTATATACATTGATTACCTTGAAAAGGGTGAAACTATCACTGGTCAATACTACGCAGACTTATTGCAACGTTTGAGCCACGAAGTGAAAATTAAACGACCTCATCTGGCGAAGAAAAAAATCTTGTTTCATCACGATAACGGACCAGCGCACACGTCAATCGTTGCGATGGCTAAAATCAACGATCTGAAGTTTGAATTAATGCCGCACCCCCCCTACTCCCCAGACCTAGCCCCGCGTGACTATTATCTGTTTCCTAACCTCAAAAAATGGCTTGGCGGTAAGAGATTTGCGGACAATGAAGAAGTAATCGAAGCTGTAAATGGGTATTTTGAGGAGCTTGACGAATCAGTCTATAGAGATGGACTCAACACTGGGGCATTACTAGACTAGAACACCGCTATGAGAAATGTATCAGCCTTGGAGGAGATTATGTTGAGAAATAAAAAAATTCTTGAAAACGTTGTTTTTCTTGGTCAGGCCGGAAACTTATCAATCCACCCTCGTATGTTTTGGCAAAGTACGTTTTAGAAATGTTTCGAAAACGTAGTTGTTGCAATGAAAGGTCGCGAAACAGAAGAAACGTTTTTAAAATATTTCGAGAGCTTACGGTGCTGTCTGGGATATTGGTCTCTAGAAAGCGGAGAGATTTGAGAGCTACACTAGCACTATCTCTGGTAGGTACCGTGTACTATATTACATAGAAAACAATATATATACATACTTTTTTGGGGTAGTACCTATGTAACTTTCATAGAGGCGCTAGTTGAAAACACGGGAGATGAACAAAGATGAAGATGGATTCCAATTCAAACTGACAAATGAACAACTCGCCCCAAATTTTTTTAATGAATGCAGTTCGAAATTCGAACCGAACCGAACTTTTTCCGCTATTTGAGTTCGAAACTCGAACCGAACCGAACTTTTTTTACTGATTGAGTTCGTCATTCGAACCGAACCGAACTTCTTCTGCTATCTGAGTTCGAAACTCGAACCGAACCGAACTTTTTTTCTTGATCGAGTTCGAAGTTCGAACCGAACCGAACAGTGGGAGTTCAGTTCGGTTCGGTTCGAGATTCGAACGGTTCGCACACCCCTACTGCTATGATACCTCAAAGATACGAAACCTCATCGATACCTGAAATATACCTAAGAGATACGTATCACGAATTTGCTGGAGAAGGACTTGGACGAAGGATTTCTTTTTTTTTTCAATTACGAATAAGATTTTTAGTGAAGATTTTTCCCTCAATATTTCAAATATTTATGTTATTTGAAAAACCCCCAAAAACGACGAATGAGAGAAATTTCCCATATCTGGAAAACATAATGAATGTTTCAAATTTTGGGAAAAAAATCTAATTTTATCTTTAAAAGTGATATTTGTAATGCTTTCGGAGTCATGCTTGACCTGCTGTTCACAAATGATATTTCTCTAGTTACGAGGTTATCTACTGAATCTCTTCTAGCTTGTGATATTCATCATCCTCCTATTGTTTCTACGCTGAGTATGGATGTAGTTAAGTTTCTTCCTAGTAACAGTGTTTCTCGTTATAATTTCCGTTTAGGTGATTATACTGCTATTTGTAATTATTTTAATCAAATTCCTTGGGACTCACTACTTGAAGGTTTGTCTGTTGATGATGCGACTGAGTGCCTATATGAACATATGCACCATGCTATTGATTTGTATGTTCCTAAGTGTTATTATCGCGGATCTAATTATCCTGGGTGGTTTTCACCCCAGTTGATTGATCTAATACGAGCAAAGAAAGTGGCGCATCGTACGTATAAAATCTCTAATTTGTTGCAAGATTACATTATTTTCTCCGATTTGCGTTCTCAATGTAAAAATCTAGTATATAAATGTTACAATGACTACGTTAGGTCAACTGAATTGCAGATCGCTGATAATGTAAAAGGTTTTTGGAACTTTGTCAACTCACACCGATCCGATAATGCTGTTCCTAACAACATGTTTCTAGATGGCGTTTCAGTTAGTTCTGGGCGTGAAATTTCAGATCTGTTTGCTACTCACTTTGAATCTGTTTATGTTTCTCCCAACGATCTGTTGCCTGATTTCGTATCTAATTTTCAATTGGATATTTCCGATCTTCATATTAACTTTGGGGGAGATATTTCTTGGGATCAATTCTCTAAGCATCAATAAAGGACCTGGGGATGACGGTATTCCTCCTTTATTCCTAAAATCTTGCAGCTATATATTATCACGACCCTTATGGCTGATCTTCAATGCTTCCTTATCTTCAGGTCATTTTCCATCTCGCTGGAAAAATAGTCTGATTATACCGATTTTCAAGGCTGGCAGCAGATCTGATGTGAGAAACTATAGACCAATATCAATTATAAGCGTGATTCCAAAATTATTTGAATCTTTAGTAACTGATAAATTATCTCCTCTATGTTCTAGCATCATCTCTGACATGCAACATGACTTTGTGCCTGGTCGCTCAACAGGCACCAATTTGTCTATTTATTGTAATTATGTTTCGAGGGTTCTGGATGATAACAGTCAAGTTGATACTGTTTATACGGATTTCACCAAAGCCTTCGACACTGTTGATCATAACGTTCTTCTATCTAAATTAAATCATCTTGGTTTCCGTGGTAATATTCTTATTTGGATAAGGAGCTATTTGATGAATCGAACCCAAACTGTCAAAATTAAAAACTTTACCTCAAGGACTATCAATGTTTGCTCAGGCGTTCCGCAAGGGTCGCATTTGGGACCACTTTTTACACTTTTTATTAATGATATTGGCAACAACTTCAAATTTGCGAAGCATTTAATTTTTGCGGATGATTTGAAATTGTTCATGAAAATTTCGTCATACGCTGATGCCATTGCTCTGCAGTCGGATTTGTATGGATTGGAATCATGGTGTTCCTTGAATAAATTGAAGCTGAATATAGTGAAATGTAAAGTTATGAGACTGTCGCGCAAATTGCAGCCCATTACCTTCTCTTATGAGTTGAGTGGCTCAAGCTTGGAGGTTGTGCAGAATATGCTCGATTTAGGTATTACGTTCGATTCCAAGCTTAATTTTACTTTTCACTATCATAATGTGGTGAACACAGCTATGAAGCAGCTCGGTTTTTGAAGCGTATGTCTGCTGACTTCAAGGAGCCCTCAACATTGATTACGTTATACAATGCTCTCGTGAGACCTAACTTAGAATACGCGACTCACATTTGGTCTCCTCATCATGACAAATATTGTAAACTTATCGAGAGAGTTCAGCATAGATTTTTACGATTTTGGCTTTCAAAATCATACCCCCATGGCTATATCATGCCTTGAGTATGGTCCGTTGATGTGGTTGTTCAACATGAACACTCTCGAAACTCGTTGAATGATAAATGATTTGGTATTCATTTTCAAAATAATCAATGGTCAAATCAACTGCCCTGAACTTCTCTCTCTTTAAATTTCAATGTACCCTCCAGGTCTCTTAGGAACCCATTACTTTTCAATGTTCCTATGTTTAAGTCGCAATTCTTTTATACTGACCCAGTAAATCGAATTTGTTGTTTAGCAAATACTTATAGAGATGAGTTGGATTTCTTTTCTTTATCAGTTTCAGTATTCAAGACTTCTGTCTCTAGAGCATGTTCTAGTAGGTGTGTGAGATTGTAATATTCTTATACTCGTTATTTATCCTGTACAGGATGTTATATTTTGTACTATGTCTTTTGTAATCCGTCTGTTCACTTTATATGATTTCTTTTTTTTTATTTTTTCTTTGATTTTTATTTTATCCGTTAAATTTCCACTGTATTGTATCAATAATTTGGTCACTAAAGGGCGTTATTGCCCGTTGAATAAATAAATAAATAAATAAAAATGTTCATTGGTCACTATTATACAGGGTGATGGAAACTTTTGGGTTGTATTCCACAGGTAAACTTTCCAGGAAGAAAGTAACAAGATTTATCTTTTCACATAATGCTGTGATGAGCTGAATTCTTAAGTTATCAGTGAAATGAGTTAGTCATTCAATTAAGAGACGAGTAGCTTCTCTGAAGATCAAACAGTATACGTATGTAGTTGTCACTACCCATGCAGCAAGAATTCTGCTTCGTCTGAAAGATTTCCACCGAATGTGTAGAAGATGTCTTATGCGACAGTCTTCACTGCATACGTCTTCGTTTCAGGAATCTGGAGGAGAGATCTAAAAGAAATGTGAAGCCCCCTTCCAGACTTTTGTAATTGAGACATCTTATTGAAGACAGCCAAAACTGCTGCATAATATATTGTATATTGCAGTACGAATCTTTTAGACAAAGCAGAATTTTTGCTGTAAGGGTATCTGAAGTCAGCACCAAATTAAGCATTTCACAAGATAATAAAAGGGGAGAAGCTCTTCATTTTCTTAAGTATATACCCGTGCAGTCCCTTTCGCGGATTTTCAATCACTAACCTGTGAAAATTCCCAATAAAGAACCATTCAAAACGATAAATTTTCTCTATAGTTTTCAATAAGGTTTTTGAATACGGAATTTACTTAGTTGTAATCTTCTTAAACGATAGAACTTTAATCGTTCCTTATCGTGTCGTATAAAATTCAACAGGATGTATGTGGTTTTATCAGCAAATACGTACCAAAAAAGTACCACTTATTTGAAAAATAATATCCATTCTGAAATAAGTAGTACTTTTTCTGTAAAAATTTTACGATAACACCACTTAAGTTTTATGATAAATTCTATAGAATACGATGAGGGGAGATAGAGTTCTATCGTTCAAGAACGATGAAAAATTGTAAATTCCGTATTCAAAAACCTAATTGAAAACTATAGAGAAAGTTTATCGTTTTGAATCTTTCTGTATTGGGAATTTTTAGCAGAATGTATTCAGAAAATAGTTTTAATTTATATCACCCATGGAAGCATTGATTGCCGAATTCTCGATGCATTGTCCCTTACAGGAAAATGTGAAGTTTACATTCTGACGGAGCAAAGAGTACATTTTCCCTGCTACTCGCATTGAACAAAGTAATGTCTGCAAAAAATGTTAACTTCGTTGGATCTACGTTGAATTTTCTACGTTGCATACTGAGAATGTAATATTTATGGTGGCTGCATTCAATTTCCTGCGTTGTCTCTCGGAGATGTAATGTTCACGGTGTGGTCTTCAAATTTTCTTCGGAATATAAAAATTACAATTTTTTTCGCACCACGCCGAAAATTCCCTCAGAAAATGTGAAACTTGTGCACTTTCATATGAATTCCTCTTTTTTTTCTTCTCAGTGTAACTTTTTCTGAGTGTGTTCAGGAGTATTATATTCCAATACCTTCAAATACATTTTGTTTACTGTAAAGTGTTGGATCCCTTCGATTTTCAAAACTTTTCCCCGCAGTAAGTATGTGAGTAGGATTATTTTTTTCATGAGGGTTGAGAAATTGAAATTGCGACTTCTGCAAGACCGGATCGATGAGTGGGGACCTCTAGGCGGCGCCCAGTCCACCTCTATGGTAAATCCGGCCCTGGTTCACACCCATGTAAACAAATCAGATATAACCATAACTCAACGAGACATGATTTATGTGTGGGAAAGGCTTACAAAAACTATATATGTGTGGAGAAAATATACTTCCTTTAGTTTAATTTGCCCCCTCCTGCTTCGCGCGACCTTTGATTATGCCTCACCAGAGGGAATAGCAGGAAGAATGATTGGCAAGATTTGAGAGTGATGAAGTGAGAGCCCGAATGTAAGAACATAAACAGAGCGAAAGACATAAATGCACAGATGGGAAGTTAATATGAAAGGAATAAAGTGTGTGATTGAAGAATAGAGTGCGTTGAACAGAAGGATAGAAAATAGACTTGATTTGTCGTTTCTTTATTTTTAGGTAAGGTAACGATAGATTGTGTAAATAATGTTGTGAATATCAGTTGATAATTGAATAAATCTTTATTTTTAGCAACGGAATTGGGTCTATCCATCACGTTTATTGAATATTGGATAACCATCTTATAAAACGACAATTTTGTCTCGAAAGAAGGGAAAGAAGATGGGTAAGCTACAATTTGAATTCAGAGTCGAAACGTCGCCGGCAGAACCAGAAACAAACATTACATTGGTGACATCAATAACAACAGAAAATGAAGAGAGATTCGTTTTGCCTGAAGAATTACAACACATATCTTTACACACAGTACTAAAGAAAACAGAGATATACGGCAAGTTGGAGAGTGTTTTGAAGGGAAATGTTAAGAAGAAAGTTTGTATAATATTAACGGAAGAATTGTAAGATACATATATAGACGAAGCAGGCAATATGAGATTTGAAGATCATTTCTTGGATGAAGTAGCTGATACACAACGAACACATGTGGAAAAACCAAATAAATTGATGCAATTGATGGAACAGGTATTAAAATTGAATAATAAAACAGGAAATCAGAAAAATTTGAAAAATATTTCTGAAAAATTTTCATCAGAAAAATTTTCTGGTAAAACAGCGAATGCCAACCAATGGATAGATGTGTTTCAGAAAGAATGTATTAGATTTGAAATCACAGAAGGAGATGTAATGATTGAGATATCGAGATTGTTTTTAGATAAATCTTGCATGGACTGGTATTAGGCTACGATGGAGATATTAGGTAATGAAGACAATTGGGCAGAATGGGAACATAGATTTATAGAAACATTTGCGGATGCAGGATGGAATTCTTGGAGATATGCCCTTAAATACAAATACAAAGAAGGATTATTAATGGATCGCGTCATGAGGAAGGAAAGATTATTATTGGATGTGGATAATATGATGGACAAGGGCCCATTGATAGCAACTATTATTACAGGATTGTCAGAATGCATCGCGGATAAAATGAATAAAGAAGAAGTGACGGATACCACTGAACTCTTCGAACAAATGGAAAAAATTAAAAATCTGATAAAGAAGGAAAATTTCTACGGAGCAAACAATGGTAAGATAGAAGAAAGAAAGAAATATGTCGAAAAGCAACCATGTAAAATATGTGAGAATATGGGATATGAGGAGAGATATCATCCAGTAGAAAAATGTTAAAACAAAGATAGGAACTTCGATATAAAAAAACATCGAAATGAAAAACAATTCTGTATTGGAATTAGACCTAGTTACAGAAACAAAAACGAGTAGTCACACTATTAAGGGACACACCTAGTGTGACACTTTAAAAAAATCGATTTTTTTTTTGCATATTTCGATAGTTTGTACCTTCAAGAATAACATATTAAAATTTCAAACGAATATCTCAAATAGTTTTCGAGTTACAGCCTTTTGAAGAGTAGCTGCTCAGTAGTCAGAAATTCGCGTTTCGGAGCTAGATACATTTATTTACTATGACCGTTACACTGAACACTTCATGAGTTATTTTCATAAAAATCAGTGAAAAACTTGTATATTCAAACCGAAAAGGTACACTGAAAAAAAGGTATAGCTCTCATAGATGTACTATTCATGTGAACTTGCGGTTAGGAGGTATACGGATGCCAGTATAGCTGACACAGCCGAATGCATCGCTATCTTAGCAATCTAGACAGTCTCAAAACTATTGAATTATCAAATTACTTTGCGACTTCGATATTCAATGACGGTTATTCATCTATCCTAAGAGTACTTAATATGATGGAAGTGATAATTGGACCTGCAGCAAGAGATTATGCCGCTAGCAAAGATGAAACAAGACTGCGAATAGCACAGTATCGCCAAAAGGCTGCCACGAAAGAGGGTAGAACATCTCGAAGAAGAGCTTCAACAGCCCAGCAGGCCCTTTATGAGGAAGATGAAGGTGAATTGTATGGACCTGGAATAGCAGATTAGCTGTAAGTATGAGTTTTATCTATTTATAACAATGAAATCAATCATTTTATCTTCAAACGCGTTTTTCTCGAAACTACATTTTTCAAATTTGCTGGAGTTGTAACTCCAAGACAAATCGTCCGATCGCTTTGATTTTTGTTTCGGCGCATTTTGTATATGTTTCTCCGTACCATGAACCTCCAGTTTTTCGATTGCATGAAAAATATAATTTTGGCAGGCGAAAATCATCTAATTTTCGAGCAAAATTCGACATTTTTTCAAAACTCTGCCATTTTGTTGGATTTCAATTTTTTTCAAAGTGGAGGTTCATGGTATGGACAATACCTTCTAGTTTGATAATTTTTTTACTTTTTTTATTTCAGCCCCCGGAAGGCCGGAATCACCCCAGCAGTGGGGCAATTTTTGTTTTTCTCCATTCGGGAGATTCCTTATAACTCCTTGCGATTTGAGTATTTTGTTTAAAAAAATTTCAGTAAATATTCATTATTAATGTATAAATAAACACTTCAAATTTTGAAGAATTTCATGCAGTATTTTTTTTTTTAAAATTCCCAAAAATCACCTTTTTCTAGGCGGTCACACTAGGTGTGCCCCTTAATTGAAGTTGAAATGCTATTAGATGATAAAATTAAAATAGACGGTACATATGATTCTGGATCTCAAATATCAATAATCAATGCAAAATGGATTAAGTTAATGAGTGAGAAGGAAGATACAAACGAAATATCAATCAAAACGGTGTTTGGCGTGAGGAATACAAATGGATTGATGAAATTGAAGATAAAAATTCTAGACATAGAAGATGAGGCAAATGTATTTATAATAAATAACGATGAGTTCGAAGATTTCCTAATCGGTTTGGATATGATAAAGAAATTCAAACTAATTCAAGATGAAGACCTAAGAATTTCACAGAAGAAAGAAGATAAAGACAACGCAGGGAATATAAAGGGAACGGATAATATTACTCGAAACTATTCTGTTAATTCCAATGAATACATACAAGAAAAGGAATTTGAAGAAAAAATAAAACATTTAGAGGAATCGAAACGATTGAAAATAGAAAGATTAATTGATAAATATAAAACAATATTTGCGAAAGATAAATATGATATTGGGGGGGAAAGAATTATGGAGCAAGAATTGAATTGAAAATGGATAAATATTGTAGCAAACGGCCTTATAGATGTTCATTTGAGGATAGAAGAGAAATCGAGAACCAAATAGAAAAACTTTTGGAAAGAAATATGATTGAAGATTAGTATAGCCCTTTTGCAGCACCAGTGACATCGGCGTATGAAAAAGATGAAGGAAAAACTAGGTTGTGTATAGATTTTAGAGATCTAAATAGGATTGTTATTCCCCAAGAACAACCATTCACTCTTATAGAAGATTTAATTACAAAAGCTAGAAATTGTAAATACTTCACGACATTAGACATAAATTCGGTTTTTTGGTCGATACCCCTGAGGGTAGAAGACAGGAAAAAGACAGGTTTTGTTACACAGGATGGACACTATCAATGGACATGTTTGCCGTTTGGCCTGAAAACTTCGCCAGCAATATTTCAAAGGATTTTATCAAATATAATGAGAAAATATAGATTCAAAGATTTTACAGAAGACTACATAGATGATTGTTCGATTCTCTCAAAGACTTTTGAAGAGCATTTAATACATAAAGAACAGGTATTGGAGGCAATCATACAAGGGGGATCCAGATTGAAATTAAAAAAATGTACTTTTGCATCGAGATCGGTAAAATATTTAGGACACATAATCGGAAATAACACAGTACAACCTATACAAGATAATTTAATCTCAATAAAAACTTTCCTACTCCAAAATCTCAGAAAAATGTTAGAAAATTTTTTAGGAAAGATTGATTTTTATCACGAATACATCCCGAGAAGTTTGATAATACTAGATCCATTGCATAGACTGCTAAGGAAAGATGTTGAATTTGAATGGTCCGAAGAGTGTGGAAGATCGTTCGCAGGGTTGAAAAAACTACTGTGTTCTCGGCCAGTGTTAGAAATTTTGATAGGAACCTACCTATAAAAATATACACAGACGCATCGATAGAAGGTATAGGCGCAATATTCAAACAGGTGCAGGCGAACGGAGAAAAAAAACCTATTGCGTACTTCTCAAAGAAAGTAAATGAAGCGCAGAAGAAAAAAAAAGCTATACATTTAGAGTGTATAGCTATAAAAGAAGCGGTGAAATACTGGCAACACTGGCTGATTGGACGAAAATTCGGAGTGTACTCGGATCACAAACCATTAGAAAACCTGAATATTAAGTCGAGAACAGACGAAGAACTGGGCGATTTGACGTATTATTTATCGCAATATGATTTCACAATAAAAGATGTACCAGGAAAAAATAATATTGAAGCAGATTGTTTGAGCAGAAATCCTGTTTTAGACACAGAGGAAATATAGATGAAGAACTGAAGGTAGTAAACTTGATAAGCGTAAACGACATAAAATGGACCAAAGGAACAATAGAGTAATAAATAAGAGACATAAAAGTATAGAACAAGAGAATGAAATATTTTACAAAAGAGGTGAGAAAAAAAGAATAATTCTCCCCAAAACCTCAAGCTTACGATTGATAAAAGAAACACATTATGAATGGTGCCATATTGGCATAAGACAAACAATGAACAGAATATGTCCGCACTACACGGCAAAGAATTTGATAGAGAACATAAAAAAAATCTGTAAGAATTGTAAAATATGTACAAGGAACAAATCAAGGGTACAGGGGAAAATTGGATTATTATCTCATCTTAAACCAGCAACTAGACCTTTTGAGATTATGTTGATAGATACGATTCGTGGTTTTGGGGGGAACAGATCGACAAAACGATATTTACACTTATTGGTTGACCACTACACTAGATACGCAACGATTTCAACATCAAAACATCAGAATGCACAGGAATTCATTAAATTGGTAGAACAGATATCAGGAACAGAGGACATTGGAACGATATTAACAGACCAATATCCGGGAAAAAAGTCAAAAGAATTTCAAGAATTTCTGGACAATAAAGATATCACATTACTTTTCACTGCAATAGATTCGCCATTTTCAAACGGATTGAATGAAAGGCTAAACCAAACTTTGGTGAACAAAATAAGGTGTAAAATAATTGAAGGAAACGAAAATAGAGCTTGGACAACAATGTCGAGGGAGTGTGTAGATGAATATAATATTACAGAACATACAGTCACTGGCTTTACACCAAGGTATTTATTGAATGGTACGAACACGGATTCATCACCAATAGAATTACAATCAAACAAAAATAGGGAAAAATGGATAGAAGATAAAGAAAAAGCAATGGAGAGATCATTAAAATCTCATGATTATAATAAGAAATTATACGATAAAAATAGAAAGAGACATGACTTCACAACAGGAGATTCAGTATATATTGATAATGGAAACAAGCTTAACAGAAGAAAATTACATAGCTTGAAGATTGGACCATTTAAGATTATAGATAAGATATCAGATTGGATTTTCAAAATACAAACAGGAAAGAGGAATCAGGATTCAGGATTTTACCACATCACAAGACTCACACCGGTGTTAGATGATGAGATTGAAAATCAAACTTGATTCTCACATTGGGGAGGGAGATGTAAAGGAAATATACTTTCTTCAGTTAAATTTTGGGGTCCTGCCTGGCGCGACCTTTGATTATGCCTCACCAGAGGGAATAGCAGGAAGAATGATTGGCAAGATTTGAGAGTGATGAAGTGAGAGCCGAGTGTAAGAACATAAACAGAGCGAAAGACATGAATGCACAGATGGGAATTTAAAAAAAGGAATAAAGGTGTGATTGAAGAATAGATGGGTTAAACAGAAGGATAGAAAATAGACTTTAATTGTCGTTTCTTTATTTTTAAGTAAGGAAACGATAGATTGTGTAAATGATGTTGTAAATATCAGTTGATAATTGAATAAATCTTCATTTTTAGCAACGAAATTGGGTCTATCTATCACGTTTATTGAATTTTGGGATAACCATCTTATATATGCTTGAATGACTCATTTGACAAAAGTGTCGTGTGCCTTGATCAACTTCCACGGACTTCCTTCAGCCCTAAAAACACAGTTTCCATGTACTTCCGATCTATTTTCGCATTTGGGATCAGTCACATTCACTGTTCGAAAAAATGATTCCGAATCAGCTATGGACATCTTTGGTTACCATCTACTTAGGTTTACTTATGTGAAATCTGGAATGGAATTTTGACGAAAATTGCGCATCATGAAATCTGATCAGATTCCACGAGGTTCTGTCGGGGGCTAACGCGAATAATTCCATGCATTTTTGAGGAAAGAAATTTTTCTTTATAATTGAACGAACTTATATCTACACGCAAGATGTGTCCAAGTAATCGAAAGTCATGCATGCGAACAGCAAACATAACTGCTCCGTAATATATCCGTGCGAGAAGAGATCGGAGATACATGGAAAGTGTGTTCTTAAGCCTGAACGGAAGTCGGTGGAAGTTGATCAGGTCACACGACACGTTAACATAAGGTACTCAAGTAATCAGAAGTCATCTATGCGGTCAGTGAACTCAACTACCCCTAAGAATGTTCGTGCGGAAATAGATCGGAAATACATGTTAACTGCCCGAGAAAAAATGATTTAGATCTAAGTGGATCTAATTGGATCTCGTTAGATCTAAAAAATGGAAAATGTAGATCTATTTAGATCTAGACAGATCTGGTTAGATCTACATAGATCTAAATCACAAAAAATTTCATATCAATTAATCGAAGATTGCGTGCATCTACTGCCCATTTTCTTCACTTTTAGATGGTTTTTAAGAACAACATATTTTCGAAAAAAATCAATTGGATCTCCGTAGATCTAAATAGATCTAAATCGGCCCACAGAGCATGAATTTTTCCATTTTTTAGATCTAAGGAGATCTAATCCATTACATCTAATTAGATCTGAATCATTTTTTCGGTGTGTTTTTAGGTCTGAACGGGGATCTGCGGAAGTTGATCAGGTTACACGACACGTTAAACATTTGCCATAATTTCATTTGCGCTTCTTCATCAGTGAACCTAAATAGATCGGAACCTAAGATGTACCTCAGTGATGGGAAATCATCTAGACAGTCACCAAACGTAACCACTGCCAAGTATATTCATGAGAAAATAAATCGGAAATGCATGGAAACAGTTTTTGAATTGACATAGGAATGAATCGGAACAGGATCACGCATGTAGGATCAAACTTCCGATCAGTTCTACAATATCTGTGACAATATTTGTCCTTAGAGCAGCGTGTGAGGATAGCTCAGAGGTTGAGTAGGTAGGTCTCATAAGTAGATAGAATTAAATTCAAATTAAGCTTCAATTTTTTACATCAGTAGCATTACTTTAGCGAAACCCCCATTCCATAGTTCCAGTGCAATCCAATGCTCAATGCTCCTCAAGTTACGGCTAAGACGAATAATCAGTGGTCAAATAACCTTGATAAAATATTGTTCATTTCAGGTCATTATTGGACTTGAACATTGAATTTATATATACAGGGTGTTTCAGAACTCGCTGAAACTGGCTGGAGGGATTGTTCTCTAGTGGAAACTAAGAAGATTGGTCTTTGGATCAAGTCGATCCGACGCTTAGTTCTCGAGATATGAGCATTTTTAGACTTTTCTTCAAACCCAAATCATCCAACAGCATTATGTGCTACGTACTGGAGCTTGATACCATTCGCTAAGTTGGAAAACGGCGGATCTCTGGAAAAAACATTGAACTATCCCATCGTTTTTTGTTCCAGAGCTACAGCGATTTGAAGTGGCTGAGTTCTGATTGGCTGAGAGCTCAAAAATTTCAAATCGCTCCGGCCAGTTTCAGCGAGTTCTGAAACACCCTGTATATATATATATATATATATATATGCACAGGTATACCAAAGGTGTGCATGATTCGAATAACTTGGTGTCCCAATTTCGGGATTGAGACGGGTAGAGATGGTTTGAATTTGCTGAATTTTTAAGGACCCGAGTGATTCGAGTCTCCGAAATTTTCGAGTACCCTGTTTGGTTGGGGTTTTCCCCGAAATGTTCTGAGTCCTCGAATTTGTTCAGGTTTTGTGGTGGGTTCCGGGTATGCATCATAACTTGAATAATTCAATTCTTGAGTATTTGAAGTATTCCAGGTTCTTTGAATTTCAAGTATGAAATTCAACTCCATTCAATATAAATACCCCATCCTGCTTTCATATCATAGTATTCAGCGTTTAAACGTGATCCACGCATCAAGCTTTGATGCCCAGAATATCAACAGTCTGTCACTTAGATCACCTTCAATTTGGATTGTCTATAGTTGCTAGTCTTGATGTAAGAATCGTTGGCTCGTATTCAACGTAACAATAACATCTTTCTCGAAAAAAATCGCTCCCAATACACTGAGAGAAGTATATGGTAATGATTATTAGACAGAATAGTGATTCGGCCACGGACGTTTCAAAATTGTAATAAGTACCATTCGAAATCGAAGTGAGTACGATGAACTATTTACGTAATCACAGAAACAATGGATTAACATAGGAACGATCGCCAATTTGCGAGTCATCATCCACTTCTTATTCGGAAGTCGCGATGAGAACTAGAACGGATGATAACACCGGCACACAAAAAAACAAAGTTGTCAGTACTTTTGATCAGACCCACCTGTCTTTATGTTTTGTGGGTCGCTGAAACCGAATCCGGAACCCGTTTCGCTCCACCACGTCAGCGTTTTTATCTAACCTCAAAAAATAGCTCATCGGCACATGAAATTGAAAAAATTGTCAGTACTTTCGATCAAACCGGCCTATTATGGTGTTTTTTGGGTCGCTAAAACCGAATCAGGAACCCATTTCACTCCTACACCTCAGCGTTTCAACCTAACCTCAAAAAAATAGCTCATCAGCACGTAAAAATGGATAAGTTGTCCATACTTCTGATCAGACCAACCTATTTATATGTTTTTTGGGTCGCTGGAACTGAATCCGGAACCCGTTTTGCTCCACCACGTCAGCGTTTTCACCTAACCTCAAAAAATAGCTCATCGGCACATAAAATTGAGAAAATTGTCAGTACTTTCTATCAGACCGATCTATTACGGTGTTTTTCGGGTCGCTGATACCGAATTCGGGACCCATATTGCTCCTACACGTCAGCGTTTCCACCCAACCTCGAAAAATAGCTCATCGGCACGTAAAATTGGAAAATTTGTCCGTGCTTTCGATCAGATCGACCTATCTACGTGTTTTTTGGGGCGCTGAAACCGAATCCAGAACCTGCTCTGCTCCTGCACGTCAGCGTTTCCACCTAACCTGAAAAAATAGGACATCGCCACACAAAATTATGAAAGTTGTTCGTACTTTTGATGAGACCAACCTATTGTTGAGTTTTTTGGGTCGCTGAATCCGAATCCGTAACCCGTTTTGCTCTATGGAATCAGCTTTCTCACATAACCTCAGAAAATAGATCACCGGCGCATAAAATTGGATAAGTTTCTCGTAGTTCCGACCAGACCGACCCGCCCATGTGTCTCTCGGGTCGCTGGAACCGAAATCGGAACTCGTTCTGTTCTATGAAGTCAACTTTCTTCATAATCTCAGGAAACTGATCATCGGCGCATATAATTGGATGAGTTGGGAGTAATTTTGAACAGACTGGGTTATCTAAATGCTCTTCGCACCACTGAAACCGAATTCGAAACCTGTTCTGCTCTACCACGTAAATGTTCTGATCTAACCTGGTCAGGAGCAGTACAATTTATCAGCAGCAACCCAGTACAAAGTGTGATCTGAATATACACTGGAAACAATTAAGATTTTCGGTAACTATCTGAAGTATTGCCGTTGAATACCCAAGCAGCAACAGAATATACTATGAACGTTCTTCGAATATTCGAAATATGTTCTATGCACATTCGAATGAGACCGTTCTATAGGTGCTATGCATATTTATCAAACGTATGTAACCGAATATACGAAAGCACGTTGATTGAACGTCGATTGAATGTATATCGTAGATTTCGGATGTAATGCGTACGTTCTAAGTATATTTAAAAAAGTCTCATTCGAACATTCTATGAACATTCATTATATGTTCTTCGTATCTCATCCATATACTCTACGAACGTTCCTACTAGGGGTGTGCGAACCGTTCGAATCTCGAACCGAACCGAACTGAACTCCCACTGTTCGGTTCGGTTCGAACTTCGAACTCGATCAAGAAAAAAAGTTCGGTTCGGTTCGAGTTTCGAACTCAGATAGCAGAAGAAGTTCGGTTCGGTTCGAATGACGAACTCAATCAGTAAAAAAAGTTCGGTTCGGTTCGAGTTTCGAACTCAAATAGCGGAAAAAGTTCAGTTCGGTTCGAATTTCGAACTGCATTCTTTAAAAAAAATTTGGGTCGAGTTGTTCATTTGTCAGTTTGAATTGGAATCCATCTTCATCTTTGTTCATCTCCCGTGTTTTCAACTAGCGCCTCTATGAAAGTTACATAGGTACTATCCCAAAAAAGTATGTATATATATTGTTTTCTATGTAATATAGTACACGGTACCTACCAGAGATAGTGCTAGTGTAGCTCTCAAATCTTTCCGCTTTCTGAGACCAATATCGGGCGGCACCGTAAGCTCGAAATATTTAAAACGTTCTTCTGTTTTATGACAACCTGTTTGCAACAACGCATTTTGAAACATTTTCTAAACGTACATTGCCAAAACATACATATGATTCATGAAGACTCGTCATTTCGTAACTAACTTACGCTAACCTACAAATCATTGCTTTTCAAAGTTTGATACATAGTTAATTATCCACACAATGAAGTAAAACCCATTGTTTTGTAAACAGTTAAATAATTCTCATTGAAACATGAAAAACAAGTAAAATATGTATGAGAAAGAGTAAAGCGACGATATCAGAATGTACTTTAGAGTGGAACTATTTTCCACTGAATCTAGCACTTCATAAGAAGCTTATACATATAATTTGTGCACAATATAGTTTCACTTCAATATAATTGATAGTAATAAATGTTTATTGGTTCATTCGATATGAATCGTACCAATAGGAGTTACGGTAGATTACACATACTTGAAACATTCTGACATATTTTTTTACAATCTTCGAGAATATAGATAACAAATTTCGACAGTTTTTTGGATCGTCTTTGAATTCGAATCATTTAAAATTTCAAAGTGAGTCCTATTCTTATCTTTATGCGTTGGGAAAGAAACGGTTCTCTCCTTTCAATCTCATAATATGGGCATTCGGATGCCTTATAGATTAAGTCGTTTGACTTTTGACACGTTCTAAAAAAAATATCATTATTTATCACATACTTTTCATTGTTATAACGATTCTACAGTTCCTCTATTCATAACTCTAACATAATTGTTTTGTCCTTAATATGCAGACGCATACAAATGTTGCGGCCCCTGTACTCTATCAAATGAGGGTAGATCAACAGCGACGTACTATTGCACAATTTTCCTTATCCAGTTCGCAAGATACTTCCCATCGTTTATAGAGTTTGCTTTTTCTTTTAGTCGTTGTGCACTGAGACTATCCCACGTGACGATTTCATGTATTGGGCCAAAGAATATTTGTTTTACTTGTTAAAACCAGTTATATTTCACCCTTATGTTTTGGCAAAGGGTTATGTTTTTTTGTTTGAGAAGACAGATTTTGGGATACCGTTCTTCTGACATTTCTAGGATTTTTATGGCCCAATTTAGCACTTGTTTGAAGATTTTAACAGCAATGTGCGGTAATCCCAGTTCTAACCTAATTACATAACTAGGTGTGTTTTGCGGCAAATTGAAAAGTCTCTTGAAAAAGTGCATCTAAATTTTTTTTAATCTCTGCTAGATATCGAATGGCATACACTGGCGCTGCATACGTCACGATGGAACTTACTAATGCATTATATAATCTTAAATATGTTTGAAACGATTTCAGGTTAGCCGAATAGATTAAACCGATAGTGGATGTAGTTGCAGCTTTTGCTTTTGTTAGTACTTGTTTAGTGTTGAGTTCAAACAATCCTGTCTGTGTAAAAAAAACCCCCGAGTCATACATATTCTTTCACGTATTCTATCTGCTGCCCACCATATAAGAGGGGTGCCAGCTTTTTTTTATGCCCATGTCCACCTTTCTGGAATAATACTATTTTTGTCTTATTTATAATAATTACTAATTTATTCATCATGCAATATTCATGAAGATATTCAATTAATCGCTTCATATTGATATAAGTGTCTGCAAATAGCACGATATCGTCCGCATAGGCCAATAGAATTATTTCATTCAAGTGATCCGCCAAAACCCCCTCTGATACCTCTTTTTTAAGGAATTCTTCGAAATCACACAGAAATAAGGAGAATAACAGAGGAGATAGGATTTCCCCCTGTAATACACCCTTAGTTATTTTCACTGACTTCGAAAACCTATTTCCGTCTTTTACTTTTAAGGTGGCCTTGCTATAAAGGTTGCGGATTATATTTATCATCTTCGTGCTAATTCCATTCTGTAACAACTTTCTGAACAAAAGACCGTGATCAATAGAATCGAATGCAGTTTTGAAGTCGACGAATAAACCGTACAGTTTGCCTCTTTGTTTACTCACATGTATCTGTATCAGTATGTTCAATGTATATACGTTTTCTAAGCATCCTCTTTTCAACCTAAATCCATTTTGCCATTCGGGTATTGTTTTATTTTTCTCACACCATTCGGTAATACGTGTATTTATTATTTGTGTGAATATTTTAACAATACTATTCACCAAAGCAATTGGTCTATAATTTTCAATTTGACTCTTATTTCCCTTATTTTTATACAACATTTTAAAGATAATAGTAGACCATTCAACCGGGGTATTTTCAGTCTCCATAATTTTGTTAAATAGCACATTCATACAGAGTATCCAATTGTTAGGGAGATTTTTTAGAAATTCGTTGCTGATACCATTTCCTCCAGGAGCTTTACGTGTTTTGCTTTTTTTCAAACTCTGTATTATTTCTTCCAAGGAGATATTTGTATCCATCTCAGGGATGAATATTACCTTCGTGTACATCTCGTTATAAACTTGTGTGTTGGCATGGAATTTATTGAAGTGCTCGTACCACTCTTGTAACTGAATTGAACTACTTTCAGATTTTCTCGTTTTTCTATACGGATTGACTAATTTCCAGAAATCTTTCGTGTTTCTTGCATTAACTATATTTGTAACTATTTCATCTTTATACGCTTTTTTTTGTATATCCTCTGTCTTTTTTAAATGTTTTTTACTCGCTACATAATCCTGGACTGCTGAATGGGAGAAATTATTTAACTTGCAAACTTTCAGTTTATTTTTCATCTCTCTTTTTGCATAAACACATCTCATGTTATACCATGGTTTCCTAAGTGAGTTGTTTCGATTTATTTTTTTTGTCATTCCTATCTTATACGCAGTTGCCTCGATTGTCATTTTTATATTCCGATCTATCGCATCAATATTCATATCTCTCAGCATTACATTACTAGACATGCACATCTCCTCATAGTATTCTTTTGCTAGTCTATCATTCCATTTTATTTGCTTTTCATTGACTAACTTTCCTAAACTTTCTCTTAAAATTAATTTTACTGGGAAATGATCAGAATGAGAAGGAGTGACCAAGACTTTCAAATCACTAACTGTACTGAGTGTATCGAATTGCACCACACAATATCAATCACTGAGCAACCCACACTACTAACATACGTAAAGTTGGCAGGGGTATCGCTTAGAGATCTACCATTGATTGCACAAAACCCTAGATCTTCCATAATTTCAATTAAGTATTTGCCTCTCTTGTTAATTTCTTTATCTAGAGACGTTCTTTCAGCTGATAAGTCTGTCTCAAAGAAATATCCGTCATCAGTGAAACTATTTCCATTCGTAATCCTAGCATTGAAGTCGCCTCCAATGTATATACAATCGTTCGGATATACATTGAAGTCGCCTCCAATGTATATACAATCGTTCGGATATTTATTTAAGACAGTTCCCAAAAATTCTTTCAGATTATCGAGTACATTGACTATATCATCAGCTGGACTTATGTATACATTACCTAATATAAATTCAAAATTGTTTTTCTTTATCCTTGCAAGTATAAAGTGATCCGTAGCAGTTGGTTGATGTGTCTTGTAGATGATGTTGTTGATAAGTATCGCTATCCCTCCTTTAGCTCTACCCTTTTCCTTACTCTTCACTGCTGGGCTATGTAGAGTCTTGTATTTAGATCCATGCGCTGTACACAATAGCAAAGGCTCTGCTGTACACCACGTTTCGCTGATACATATGATTTCTTCGTTGTTGATTTGATCATGACTGTCGATTAAATTTGAAATGCCTCTTGTGTTCCAAAATATTATGTTCATCGGTTTGAGATCATCTGTGAGAGTTTGCTACATGTGTTTACTATCTTGATTGTTTCGATGATCTTCTTTGTGGTCCTTTGATTCTTGTATAGGTGTAGATTTTTGTTTTTTAAAATTTAATTTGCTTTGAATTAGAAATTCTGTTTTTCGTTCCCTCTTTCGGCTGGAGTTTGAATCCCGAGACGCTGTGGAAACATCGCTGTTATATCCGTCTAAATCTTTTCGTTCTTGTAGCTGTTTCAGCAGATCTTCCGCTTCCTTCTTTCCATACGAATCTCCACCAATAATTATTTTTCCCTTCTTGATTGAAGATTTGATACCTAGGTCGATTAATTTTCCTCTCAGCATAAAGATTTCTTTGTTCACTTCTCTTTGTTCTTTAGTCAGATCATTGGTTATAACAATATTTTTTCCTTTCAATTTATGCGTGTTTTTTAGGATCTGATGTTTGGTTTTTGAATGACAGAATTCTACCAGGATAGGTCTATTGTATACTACTTTACCTAATCTTCTTATATTTTCGACTTCATTTGGGTCGATTTGAACTCCGATTTCATGAAACAAATCTAATACTTTTGTTTCTAATTCACCATACGTCTCTTTGCCATCCTTAATTTTATAAATAATTAGGTTTTTGGCTTTTTGGTTGATAAATGAGCTAATTCGCTCCCAATCTTTTCACCTTTTGTTTTTGAAGATCGAGTGCTTTTTCAAGATCCATATTCTTCGCTTTACACTCAGATAATTCTTTCCTCATTTCACTGGCACTATCTACCAAGGCATCCACAGAAACTTCGATTCCATCCACTTTTGAATTTGTTGCACCAACTACTTTTGTTAAGTTTTCAATCATAAGTTTCAGATCATCCATTGAAGTTGACATTTTGTGGTTATAGATCTTTTATGCCTCTCGTATTACACGGTGTAATTATTTCACTTCCTATCAGTGTCAAAGACTACAGAATATAAATCGAGCTTTGATTTCGAATTCTGTAAATACTTATAGAGCGATCTTTCATACGTCCGCCCGCGACGACGTGTGACACCGAACCCTCAATATAATTGATTTATTATATATTTCAAATGGAGATATTTACAGAAATATAACAATTCGATGATTTAGGAAAACTAATTGAACATGTATCAATAACGTTTCGTGAAAACGTTAATAGAACAAACTTGGACTTTTTCATGTTTTAAAAACATACATGCGACGTTTAAAAAACCTCACGAAACGTTTCTGAAAGATTTCGTATTTCATGAAGTACAT
The DNA here is from genome assembly GCA_018340375.1 of Gonatopus flavifemur. Lineage (NCBI taxonomy): Eukaryota > Metazoa > Arthropoda > Insecta > Hymenoptera > Dryinidae > Gonatopus > Gonatopus flavifemur. The sequence goes on from JAFFJZ010000016.1 coordinate 4,338,316, forward strand.
TCATTGCTATATTTTTTTTGTTCGATAATTTTTTGGCTCTGGTTTTATAATTTAAATATAAGATTGGAAAGTTTTTCATTAAACCTTTTCTGATATGAATTCCTAATCGAGGTTTTTTGTGAATCAGATAATTCATTTCATCTAATATAAATTCATGAACTCTTATGAGACTACATTTGAAAATTCCCCTGCAGAAAGCTGTCGTGAACATCTTCTCAATATTCGTGTAGAATCAGAACAAATTTTTTGTATGCATCACCTTGTATGCATACCTGGTTCTTTGCTGATTGTGTTATAAAATGTTTCTTCTTTCACTAACACTCATCGTTATAATTTTTTAGCTCGGATACTATTTAAAGGAGAATAGAGAAGACAGACACGTTAAAATTTACAAATGGTGGGCTGATCACAGGAACGTATTCAAAAAACTGTCTCTAATTGCTCAGAAATATCTCGCCATTCCTGCAACAGAAGTTGCCAGTGAACGATTATTCTCTGGAGCAGGAAACGTTGTTAGTATAAGGAGAGAAACCTTATCAAAAGAACATGTTCAAGAGCTGACATTTTTACATGACAATTTATGAACCTTGCATCTTCTGTAACATTTAAAATTCTTTGATTATCATTCTCTTATTTGAATATTTCATTGTGATAAATAATCAATCTCATAAGTACCAGTATTTTGATGAATAATATATTCCTTTAGTATATAGTATTTTTGTCTGAAGAAATTTTTCTCATCTGCTAAAGAGTTGAACTGATGTATCAGAAATAGAAATGCAAG